>CM049438.1:38418609-40918609 GCA_026929855.1 Poa annua
TTAGTGACAAATTCCTTGTCCTATATTTATGAAGTAATGATCATATGCCGATTTGAATTTAGATGGTAGAAGCTCCCACATTCATAATATTAATGCCAAAGGATACAAACTTAATAAAGACACCACATATGTGTGGCACTACCGTTTAATTCATGTCAATGTTATAGTCAATGAATTAGCTCCATACCGGATGGATCTACAAGTCTTTAGATTTGATCTTTTGACACTTGCAAAATAACTAAGACACCGTTTTCGGAAAACGGGCATATAACTTATTGATAGTCATGCATATAGATGTATGTGGTTCAATGAAGTAATTGACGGGTAGTGGAGACCTTTATTTCGTAAACTTCACTGAACGTTTTGAGTATAACTTGTTGAGAATCATGCATATGGGTGTATGTGAATCAATGAAGTACTTTAACGTAAAGTGGAAGTGTTTATTTCGTAGACTTCATGAATATTTCGAGTAGATATATGGATATCCACTCAGGGAATGTTAGTCTGGAAATTTTGATTCGATCAAACAAGTTCAGAATGAAGTAGGAAATAAATTTAACAAGAAAATCTAATTCCTGCGATACAGATCGAGAAAATAAAGATTTGAGTTATAATGTTGGCACGTCATTGGAAGACTTGTGAGAAGAGTTCCACAAATTACGTCGCATGGAACACCATAGTGTTACGGTATGTTAGGACGTCGTAATCGCACCCTATCGGATAGTGTGTGGTAAATAAATCTCTTACCGAATTATTGTGATCATTAGAGTCGTATGGTAGAAACGTAACACTCACGTTAGATAATAGGGAAACCATTTAAATCCATGGAGACAATACCATATGAGTGATGGCATGGCTTTTAGCCTAGATTGTCGTTTCAGCAATTTAGTGTTTTGATGTGATCAAACCTAAAATGGATTAATCTTTGTAGTGTACCTAAAGAGTTAGTTGGGTACATGTCTCACGACATAGGCAAAATCGTTGCCGGAATATGCCTTGCGAAAGAAATAGTTTCTTGTCCAAGGGTATAAGTGGGAAAGAAAGTAGAGCGGGGAAAAGTTGATGAACTTTCTCTCCAGACATCAGAGTGGCGCAACCGAAAGTGTTTTCGGTGTCATGCTCCATAGCTTGAAAGAAGCTGATGATACAAGATCATGATGTTCTGAGCTCATACTAAGAACGTAGGCGTACGAGGTTGTGTTTCACACTGTGTGTTACGACAATCTTGTTATGAAGGTCATGTTAATGGAATATGACAGACCTATGAACTACGAAGAAGAGATGGTAGACCTAAGTCCGAGAAATGGCTATGAGTCATATATGATCCGAAATAAAATCCATGTACGATTACCAGGTATTGACTTGGGAGATCTTCTTGATGGCATCTAGGATGTTAACAGAATATGGAATTTTATGAGAGAGTAGACATTGATAAGGATCGATTTGTCGTGAAACAGTTCCGACAGATTCAAAAGTTGACCACAACGAGATTTTGTCTCAAGTGGCGAAGCCTAAATCTATTCTGGGTCGTTTAGCAATTACTATAATTTCGAATGAGAAATTGATAGAAGGATAAGGAAACCATGTTTCTTAATAGTGTCATTAAGAAAGAGTTGTAATCGGTACAATAATGGTTTGGTGATCCTGAGGATGCTAAACATGTATGCAAACTTCAGTTGTCCATTCATGGGCTGAAGCAAGCATATCGGAGCTGGAATCTTCACTTTGATAATGTGATCAAAGGATTTTGGAGTTGTCCAAAATAGTTGAAGAGACTTGCATTTGTAAAGAAGTGAGTGGGAGCAAAGTAGCTTTTCTTGATCTTATATGCGAAAGGCATATTTGAGTGGGAGCTAAGTAGCTTTCCTTGATCTTATATGCGGAAGGCATATTTGAGTGGGAGCTAGGTGTCATTCATGATTTTGTATGTGACGACATATTGAATGACACAGATCCTCTAGTAGAGTGTAAAGGATTATTTAAGTGATTAAATTTTCTATGAATGAAGTTAGAAGTATTAGGCCTTCAATCTATAATTGTATAGATCGTAAGGGGCTTAATAACATTAGGTCGGAATATTTCCTAAGTTAAGATTCTGAAGTGTTTCAGAATAGAACAAGCGAAGAAGATTGTTCTTGCTTGTATGACTAGGTGAAATATTAAGTTTATCTTGGCATTTTCAGTGATAGCAAATGATGTTCGACATTCTCTATGTATCAGACATAGATGCTATCAGATTGAAAGCTCGACTTAGTGTGACCCAAGTTCTTGGTTGAAGAACGGGTTCTAGAGTGATCCTTGTGTGGATCAATGAACAAACGTTAAGTATATTTTTCAGTGTCTGTGAGAACTGAAGATATGTTTTCTGGTAAAGGGAAAGAGTGAAAGACAACTTGCCGTAAAGAGGTTACGATGATGCAAGTTATTACACTGGCCCATACAACTAGAAATCTCATATAGGAGATGTCCTTTATTTTGAAGAAAGACATGGTTAGTTTGCGAAGTCGCATATGAATGCACTGTTGCATAATCTACATAGGTATAGAAATATATGGCAACTTCAGAAGTAGCAAGTGTGATTGGACTGAACAGTTTTCCGAGCGTATGTGGTCCCCTTAATAGATCTCTTAGACTTTTAAGGCCCATGCTACGCGAATGTTCGAGTCTCACTCCATCCACTAGGATATATTTCACCGTCATCGTAAGATACGGGATGATGTCAAACTAGGTGACATAGAAGTGTTGCAAAGCACATATAGGTCTCAATGTGTGAGATCTGTTGACTGTATTCCTCTTCCACGAGACAAGCATACACCAAGATGCTATGGGTGTTGAGCTTTTACCAAGTTGTGAACTAGATTAAGTGTTACTCTAGTGCAAGTGGGAGACTGAATGGAATATGCCCTAGAGGCACTTAATAAAGATAGTTTATTGGTTATATTCCAATTGTTCATTATATGTTTTATACCATGCTATAACTGTATTAAGCGGAAACATTAATACACGTGTGGTAGATAAACAACCAGGTCCCTAGTTGCCTCTGCTAAGACTAGTTTCATTGCGCGATTGATGATCGAGGTTTCCCGATCATGAGACATGGCGTCTGTCGGCAATGGAGTCATATCGTTAGGTGGAACGATGTGATGGACTTACCCATAATTTGTAGGACGTAGTCATTACGCCTTTGACCGTGAGACCAACTCTTATTGTTATTCCTGGAAGATACTTTGATCGCACCAAACGTCATATCTTATATAGAGTGACAATAACGGTGATACTTTTGGGTATCGGAAAGGGGTAGTTGAGACGAGGGGTCAAGAGCGGGATTTGTCAGTCCGTATAGCCGGATAGATACTCTAGGGCCCACTCGGTGAGATTATGTCAAATGAGTTTGCAAACATGTGACTAGGTCACCAGCTGACATAATATCATAGACGAGTAGAAGATAGTGTTGTCGGTAACGAGATCATGCTAGATATGGAGATATCTATGAGCGATGCTCGGACACGCTAAGTATCGCTATGGCAAAAGGTTTAAGACTCGACGTCCAGGTTTGATAGATGAAAGTCATTCGTTATATCACAGGGGTTAATTCATGGGGTCCAGGCCTACGAGTTAATCATTGATCGGAGAGGAGTCTCGATCATGTCTGTTATTATATCGAACCGCTAGGGTAACACACTTAAGGGGTTTCGACAAGACAACCGGAAAGGAAAGAGATCACCGGGAACGTCCCGGGAATGGTCCGATGGAGGTCGGGCAGCGACGAAATAGTTTTCGGAGCTAGAATAAATTATATATAATATGTTTGATATTAATTAGTGTAATTAATGTCTAAATATGATTTTATATATTTATTTTCGAATTTATTTAGGCTGATTTTCCTAAATGGGCCTTCTGGTGGAAAGAAGGCCCATGGGGGGGAAAGACCCTCAAGGGAATTCGGTGGGGGGGCTTGGCCGGCCTAGGTGGGCCAAATGGGCCCACCTAGGGCCGGCGCATCAGCCTTGGCCGAACCAGGCATGTGGGATAGTCCCACATTGCCTGGCTGGCAAGGTTGGCTCCCCCCGGGAGCCTATATAAGAAGGGGCACCCCTGGCCTTTTAATTCAACCAATTAATTCCCGAATTCTCTCTCGATAACGTGATTCCCTTTGTCGGAGTTGCGCCGAGGAGGATGAGGGGATCTCTCCACCATAGCCCGCTGCCGCGCTGCTGGTGTTCCGGTCCAAGTCTTCCGCTGCTCGTCCTGGACTGGAGCTTCGGAGGCCGTCGTCTCCACCGTATGTGTGTAACACCCTGCGAGGTGCTGCGCTAGCGGTACTCGGAGGCCTACTTCCTCCACCCGACCTCGAGGTCATCTTCATCGTCTTCGTCGCGCCGAGTTCTTCGCGACCTAGAGGTCGGCTACATCGTCTTCGTCGTCAACGCTTGTGCGGGAGCGTAATCCCCGCTTTTCGGTCTACAAGGGTATGTATTCCGATATCCGCCGTACTTCTATATCTGCATAGTATAGATCCTGGCTGTTTTAAGGATATCGTTGCTAGGAAATTTTTTGTTTTCTGCATGCGATCCCCTTCACATATTGCTATTGCTTGACTTGATCCTTTCACAAAGTTGTCATGAGTGTTTGATTCATTAGATGATTATATTGTTGTTCTTGAAGCTTAAATCATCTTTAATATCTACTATGCACGGTTGATTGTTCTCTAGTACTAATTCATTGAAAGTTTTGCTTTGTTCTTCCTACTTGTTTATTTATTACTCATTTGATATCAATATAAACTACAACTTTTATTCATTTGATCTCAACTTACATGCATTACATTATTATATGATCAAGATTGTGTGAAAGCATGTCACTTCAGAAATTATTCCTGTTATCGTTTTACCTACTCGAGGACGAGTAGAACTAAGCTTGGGGATGCTTGATACGTCCCAAACGTATCTATAATTTCTTATGTTCCATGCTTATATTATACCAATTGCCTACATGTTTTATATACATTTTATATAGTTTTATGCATTTTCTGGGACTAACCTATTAACAAGATGCCACAGTGCCAGTTCCCTATTTTCTGTTGTTTTTGGTTTCAGAAATCCACTTAAGGAAATATTCTCGGAATTGGACAATTTTTATACCGAAGACCTTATTTTTCCCGACACGTTCCAGAAGTCCGAAGAGGAGACGAAGAAGGGCACCGAGGCGCCGCCATCAGGTGGTGGCGCGGCTCCCCCCTCTGCCGCGCCAGCACCTGAGGGTGGGCCCTCGGGCCTCCACCGCCTTCGCCCTTTCGCCTACTTAAACCCCCCGAAAACCTAAGACATAACACCCGAACACTTTTCCAAAAACCTAACGGAGCCACCGCCGTCGTCAACCCTAGTTCCGGAGGGTTCAGGAGCTCTTCCTGGCACCCTGCCGGAGAGGGGAATCATCACCGGAGGGCTCTACATCACCATGCCTGCCTCCGGACTGATGCGTGAGTAGTTCATCCTTGGACTACGGGTCCATAGCAGTAGCTAGATGGTTGTCTTCTTCTCTTGTGCCATCATGTTTAGATCTTGTGAGCTGCCTATCATGATCAAGATCATCTTTATGTAATGCTACATGTTGTGTTTGCTGGGATCCGATGGATATTGAATACTATGTCATTTGCTTCATAATATATCATGTGTGTGTTGTTTATGATCTTGCATGCTCTCCGTTGCTAGTAGATGCTCTGGCCAAGTAGATGCTTGTGACTCCAAGAGGGGGTATTTATGCTCGATAGTAGGTTCATGTCTCTATTTAATCTGGGGTAGTGACGGAAAGCTCTAAGGTTGTAGATGTACTGTTGCTACTAGGGATAAAATAGTACTACTTTGTTTAAGGATGATGTTATTACTTACTTTACACACTTTGCTTAATGCAATAATCTGTTGCTTGCAACTTAATACTGAAAGGGGTGCTGACGCTAACCGGAAAGTGGATTATTAGTCATAGATGCGGTTGGAACGGTCTATGTATATTGTTGTAATGCCCAAATGAATCTCACACTAGACATCATGTCATTAGTATATGCATTGTTATGCAACTCTTTATCCTGTGAATTGCCCAGCTGTAATTTGTTTACCCTCATGTATGCTATTATTATTTATGGAGAGACACCACTAGTGAACTGTGGACCCCGGTCCTTTTCTTTAAACTGATAATACAACCAACTGCAAACTGTTACTTTCATTCTCTGCAAACAAACATCATTTTCCACACCATACGTTTAATCCTTTGTTACAGCAAGCCGGTGAGACTGACAACCTCACTGTTGAGTTGGAGCAAAGTTTCCTGATTGTGTTGTGCAGATTCCACCTTCCACGCCAAGCACTTTCTGGTGCCGGGGAGACATTCATTGTGTTCTTCATCTCCTACTGGTTCGATAACCTTGGTTTCATAACTGAGGGAAATTTGCTGCTGCACTACTTCACACCTTCCTCTTGGGGTTTTCCAACTCTACACACCCGTGAGTGCATCAATAGGCTATCAATGCACCCAAGTTATATGTTCTATCCCGTCGCAAAGCAGCGGCTAAGAATGCCAAGTCATACACAGATAACTTGCTTCCAACTTTCCTAGCAAGGACACACTTGGTGATCAAATAGGCAAAATATCGAATGCATGGGAGTTGAATACTCCGAATTTTACCACTTTCATCCGAGAAGCTCCTTTCTTGGCAAATCTCCTTGTACATGTCCATCAATGGCTTGGGCTTCTCCCTCACCTTTTCTCGCGATCCCCATTGTGGCACCCTGATCGCTGCACAAAAATCATCAAAGGGCAAGTTGACAGATTTATTGTAAATTTTATAGTGCACCATGGGGTTAGATGAGGATAAGTTGCAAGTAAAGTCCTGCACCACAGACATAGCTAATTTTGCATATTGGTTAGGTTCACCAACAGCAAAAGACTCCAATCCTGCATTAGAGATAAAAGTTTGAAAATCCCGCGAAATCCCTGCAGCATTCATGAATTCGGGGCATGGATAGGCAGCGGGAAATAACCCTCTTCACGGTGGACTCCCATGACTTCATGCGCCACTAGTTCATGTTGGTTGATGTGATGCACATTCCATTCCATATTCTGAATTTTTTAACAAATGTCATAAAAAATGATTTTGAGACAACTAAATGAAGGGAACTACCATAGTGACTTGCTAGAGGCTTAATCATGCATCAAAACTAGCTATTCCAACATAGAACAAACATTTAAACTCACTAAACATGACACCTACAGCAGCAAAATAATCAAAATACAAACCACTAAACAAAATTCTATTTGGATGAGCGGAGGAGTCACATACCGGAGAGCAAATGCCCCAAATATCAGCAGCAAAGATGGGCTGAAGATGGAGACCGAAATTGCAGAGGAAGAACAACAAGAACACGATTTTTTCGAAGGTGGGTGAGTTTGGTCGGGAGAGAGAAAGGAAGGGGAGGAAGGAGAGTAAGTGGAGGGCCAGGTGGGCCCCACACCATGCCCAGGCGCGACCAAGGCTCTGCCGCGCCACCACATGATGTGGGGGCTGATGCACTCACAGGTGTAGTTGGAAACCCCAAGAGGAGGGTGTGAAGAGTGTAGCAGCAAGTTTTCCCTCAGTTATGAAACCAAGGTTATCGAACCTGTAGGAGATGAAGAACACGTCTGAAGGTCTCCCTGGCAATGGCGCCAGAAACTCTTGTTGGCGTGTAAAGGGAGGTGGAGCCTGCACAACACAATCAAACTACTTTGCCCCAACGAAACAGTGAGGTTGTCAATCTCACTGGCTTGCTGTAACAAAGGATTAAACGTATGTGTGGAGGATGATGTTTGCAGAGAATGAAAGTAACAGTTTGCAGTTGGTTGTATTATCAGTTTAAAGAAAAGGACCGGGGTCCACAGTTCACTAGTGGTGTCTCTCCATAAATAATAATAGCATACATGCGGGTAAACAAATTACAGCTAGGCAATTGATAGAATAAAGAGCTGCATAATGATGCATATACTATAGTCATGATGTCTAGTATGAGATTCATTTGGGCATTACAACAATATACATAGACCGTTCCAACCGCATCTATGACTAATAATCCACCTTCCGGTTAGCGTCCGCACCACTTTCAGTATTAAATTGCAAGCAACAGATTACTGCATTAAGCAAAGTGCGTAAAGTAAGTAATAACATTATCCTTAGACAAAGTAATACTGTTTTATCCCTAGTAGCAACAGTACATCTACAATCTTAGAGGTTGCTGTTACTCCCCCAGATTAAATAGAGACATGAACCCACTATCGAGCATAAATACCCCCTCTTGGAGTCACAAGCCTCTACTTGGCCAGAGCATCTACTAGCAACGGAGAGCATGCAAGATCATAAACAACACACAACATGATATATTATGAAGCAAATGACATAGTATTCAATATCCATCGGATCCCAGCAAACACAACATGTAGCATTACATAAAGATGATCTTTATGATGATAGGCAGCTCACAAGATCTAAACATGATGGCACAATAGGAGAAGACAACCATCTAGCTACTGCTATGGACCCGTAGTCCAAGGATGAACTACTCACGCATCAGTCCGGAGGCGGGCATGGTGATGTAGAGCCATCCGGTGATGATTCCCCTCTCCGGTAGGGTGCCGGGAAGAGCTTCTGAACCCTCCCGAACTAGGGTTGATGACGGCGGCGGCTCCGTAAGGTTTTGTGGAAAAGTGTTTGGGGTTAGGTCTTGTGTTTTCGGGGGGTTTAAGTAGGCGAAAGGGCGAAGGCGGTGGAGGGCCGAGGCACCCTCATGAGGGGCCCGCGCGGCAGAGGGGGGGGGGGGCGCCGGGACCTCATCTGGGGGCCTCGTGGCCCCTCTCCGTCAGGTCTTCGGTGTTCTGGAACCTCCCGTGAAAAATAGGGACTTCGGTATTAAATTCGTCCAATTCCGAGAATATTTCCTTAAGTGGTTTTCTGAAACCAAAAACAACAGAAAACAGGGAACTGGCACTGTGGCATCTTGTTAATAGGTTAGTGCCAGAAAATGCATAAAACAATGCAAAGTGTATATAAAACTTGTAGCAAATGGTATAATATAAGCATGGAACATAAGAAATTATAGATACGTTTGAGACAGGGGCATGGTGGGTCCCCATGGTCATCCTATGGTACTTTCAGGTTCCTCCCAGAAAAATAGGAATGTTGACATAAATTTTTTAATTTTCTAAGACTTTTTATTTTTCTCATTTCCTGGTATTTTACTATAATAAATTTCATGCAGAAAAATTATTTTCTAAAACTAAATAACATTACAGTAGGTAAAACAAGGATGAGGGAAAGAAAGTTGTTTAGCACTTCCATACATTTAAAATGCACTTGTTAACAAGGTTGATCAAGTCTTGCCACCAAATGAATTTTATATGACATAAAAGATTTAAACTTCACGGGACACTCATGTTACCTCGTATTGTATTGGTATGTATCCAATCATAAGAGTTTTGTATTCTTATTTATAAGGACAAACAATACTTCTCACTTTAATAGACCTCAAATTAGTAATTGTATTAACTCCAAGTACTTTATCCACTTTCTTGGGGAAATAAATAGTATGCTCTTTGTCATTCACATTGAAAGTTACTTTTCCTTTATTGCAATCAATAACAGCCCCTGCAGTATTTAGAAAAGGTCTTCCAAGAATAATAGACATATTATCATCTTCAGGCATTTCAAGAACAACAAAGTCAGTCATAATTAAGCAATATGTAGCTACTTGAACATGAACATCCTCACAAATGCCAACAGGAATAGCAGTAGATTTATCAGCCATTTGCAAAGATATATCAGTAGGTATCAATTTATCAAGGTAAAGTCTCTTGTAAAGAGAGAAAGGCATAACACTAACTCCTGCTCCTAAGTCACATAGAGCAGTTATAACATAATTATTTTTGATAGAGCAAGGAATGGTGGGTATACCTGGATCTCCCAACTTCTTTGGAACCTTGCCATTGAAAGAATAATTAACAAGCATAGTAGATATTTCCTCATTAGGAATTTTCCTTTTGTTAGAAACAATATCTTTCATGTATTTTGAATGAGGCAATTTGATAGCATCAGTCAAAGGAATTTGCAAGAACAAATGTTTCATCCAATCACAAAATTTATTATAATATTCTTCTTCTTTTGTTTTAAGTTTCTTAGCAGGAAAAGGCATTTGTTTCAGCATCAGAAACAGATATACTACTAGGATTATTAACAGGATCAGAGGATTCTTAACAGGATCAGAGTAACAACTAGTTTCATTACCACTTTCAGTTTCAGCATCAGAAACAGATATACTATTAGGATTATTAACAGGATCAGAGGATTCTACAACGGTTTTATGTTTCTTCTTCTTTTTCTTAGAAGGAGCACTAGGTTCATTGACTCGTTGAGAATCTTGTTCAATTCTTTTAGAATGTCCCTCAGGATATAGAGGGTCTTGAGTAGATTTACCACCTCTAGTTGTTACTTCACTAACATGTTTTTCTTTATCCATAGAGGCATTCATTAACAAATCTTTTTGCACTTTAGTGAGTTGATCAATTTGAGTTTGAACCATATCAACAATATCATGCAAGTTACTAATAGCTCTAGAATTTTCCATTAAATGATTCTCTATCCTCATATTAAAATTACTTTGCTTAACAATAAAATAATCAAATTCATCTAAGCATTGATCAGGAGGTTTAGAATAGGCAATATCTCTATTATCAGACCTTTGGAGAGAGTGTACCTCAATCATGGGTGAAGGAGGAATTGGCTTACATAATTCTTCTATAGGAGGTAAGTTCTTCATATCTTCAGATTTAATACCCCTCTCTTTAAGAGATTTCTTGGCTTCCTTCATCACTTCATCATTTAATTGAATAATACCCCTCTTCTTCGGTGTTGGTGTCGGTGTAGGAGTAGGTTCAGGTATATTCCAATCATCATGATTCTGGCTTATTTTAGCCAGTAATTCCTCAGCTTCTTCGAGAGTTCTTTTCCTGAAAACACAGCTAGCACAACTATCCAGGTATGTCATAGATTCAACAGTTAGTCCACTATAAAATATATCAAGTAGATCATTTTTCTCCAAATCATGACTAGGCTGAGCTCTAAGTAGAGAGCAAAAACGTGTCCAAGCCTCAGGTAATTTTTCTCCTTCATTTTGATTAAAGTTATAAATTCTTAGCAAGGCATCATGTTGAGCACTAGCAGGAAAATATTTCAGAAAGAAAGCATCAAGCAAACCAGTAGGACTAGTAATGGAACCAGGAGCAAGTTATTATACCAAGCTTTATCTTCTCCTTTTAATGAGAAAGGAAATATTTTAGTAACAAAGTAAGTGTGTATCTTTATGTCATCAGAAAATGTACCACTTAAAGTAGAGAGTTCAGTCATATGTTCTTCAACACTTTCATTTTCGGTTCCACAGAAAGGTTCTTTCTCAACAATAGCTATGTGTGCTAAATCAAGAGAGAAATCATAATCTTTATCTTTAATGTTTATGGGAGATGTAGCAAATTTACCATTAGGAGATAATTTATATCTAACATCATGTTTTTCAAGAAGACTTTTCCTAGCACTAGCACCACTAGCAGCATTAATTTCATCAATAAAGTCATCATTAAGTTCCACATAAATTTCATCAAGATCATCAGAAGAATACTCTCTAGACTCAGGTGAACTAGCAGAAGTATTAGAATTTTCATTATGTGTTTCAGCATTTTCAGTTTGTTTAGATTTAGCAATTGTAGCATCTAGAAAAGGTCCTAAGGAACCATTTTCATCAAGCACAGTAGAAGCATTATCACAATTTTCAGAAGCATTTTCAGATTCAGCAGAAGCAATAGTACGAGTAGCATGTGGTGGTGAAATAAGCTTATCATCACAGACGGAGAATCAAGAGCAGCAGAGGTACTCAGAGTTGTACCTTTCCTTGTAGTGGATGGCAGTATGGGAAACTTTTTATCACCAGGTTTTCCCATGATGAATGAATTCCAGCGAGCAATATCACACTCAGGTGAACTTATAAATAAAGCTATGCTCCCCGGAACCGGCACTAGAAAATAGTCCTGATGACCCACAAGTATAGGGGATCGCAACCGTCTTCGAGGGAAGTAAAACCCAAATTTATTGATTCGATACAAGGGGAGCCAAAGGATATTTATAAGCCTTAACAGATGAATTGTCAGTTCAGCTGCACCTGTGAATAGACTTGCTCGAGACAGATTATAAGTAGCAACAATTTTATAGCAGTAGTGAAATAATAGCAGCAGTGAAATAAAGACAGCAGTAGTGATTATAGTAGACAGCAGGATTAAAATACTGTATGCATAGGGACGGATGTACGGGCGTTGCATGGATAAGATAGTTCATATAATATCAAGAAGGCATTTGCAGATAAATAAGATAAAGCATCCAAGTATTAATTAACCATAGGCATGTCTTCCAATTTAGTTGTGCGTGCTCGCAATGAGAAACTTGCACATCATCTTTTGTCCTACCAGCCCGTTTGCAGCGGGGCCTCAAGGGAAACTACTGGTAATTAAGGTACTCCTTTTAATAAAGTACCGGAGCAAAGCATTAACACTCCATGAACACATGTGATCCTCACATCACAGCCATTCCCCTCGGTTGTCCCAATTATTGTCGCTTTGGGACCTCGGGTTCCGGATAATGATATGTGCATACAATTTGTAGATATGATCTTAAAACAATGATTATCCTCATGATACAATAACATGTTCAGATCTGAAATCATGGCACTCGGGCCCTAGTGACAAGCATTAAGTATAACAAGTTGCAATAATGACGTAAAACACCGATAACGGATACTAGGCACCATGCCCTAATGATATTACAGCTATTACATGAACGATCTCATCCAATCTCTACCATCCCCTCAAGCCTACAACGGTGGATTACTCACACATGGATGGGGGAAACATGGATGGTTGATGGAGAAGTTGTGGCGATGACGATGGCGATGATCTCCTTCGAATCCCCGTCCCGGCGGAGTGCCGGAATAGGAACTTCTGGTCCCCGAATTGAGTTTCGAGGAGGCGGCGGCGCACGGATGTGTTTCTGGGAAAAGTGATCGGGGTGTCCTCGGTTTTAGGTCAGAGGGAGCTTATATCCGAGAGGGGGACGCGAGGGGGAGTCCGGGTCGACCACACCATGTGGTGGCGCGGCCAGGAGCCTGCCGCGCCACCGTGTGGTGTGGGCCACCCGTGGCACGTCTTCGTCTCGTCTCCTGGCTCCGTGAGTCTTCGGGGAAAATAGGGACTTTGGCATCTTTTCTGGTATTTTTCCCTAAAATTGAATTTCTGCACAAAAATGAGACACCAGGGCAATTCTGCTGAAAACAGCGTTACTCCGTCTTAGTTGCATTCAAAACACACAAATTAGAGGCAAAACAATAGCAAAAGTGTTCGGAAAAGTAGATACGTTTTGGACGTATCATGCATCGATGATCTCGAGCAAATCTCTCCAAATTGTCGATTTCGTGCGCTCCTGTTGGAGAATAGAGCACACGCTACAGGTTTTTTTGTCATCTCTCTCTCCCCCTCTCTCACGTTCCTATTCTTAGTTTGGAAGGGGCAAAGGAAGTGGTCGCCATGCATACCTTGCCATCCTGCTGCTGACGGTCCTCTTCGCGTGGTCCAATGCGTCGCGCCTCCTCAACCGGTCGCTGCCACCGGTCCCGGACCTGCAGCCGGCGGTGGACGGATTCATGTCCCTGCTCCACTCCTTGCTCATGGACCTATCCGCCGCCTTACGCCGCGTCGCGCTCGGTGACCCTGACTCTTGCGGCCTCTTCTGCCAGGCCTCCCTCTGCTTCGCCGCTGCCGCGTGTTTGATCTTAATTTCCCATTAGAGGGGACATTAACATAATCTGATTGCACTTAGAACACCTAGTTGAATCTTAACAATGGATTAGGGGATGCACTTACGAGTAATTGGAGAAGACATGGTTGCCTGCTTGATGCAGGCAACACTTGAGGTTGAAGTAGATGAAGCAGGGGCGCCGTGGTTGTGGAGGAGGCCCATGTACGCCGGCAGCACGACCCTGCTGGTGGCTGCCGGTGGTCGTCGGTCTTCGGCTCCCTTTAGCGCTACTTTAGGATCGGTAATTTCTTTAGGTGGAGATCTTAACGTGTCTATCGTTAGATAACTCACGAGGGTTCCTTTCCTTATATATGTTTAGCGCCTGGGTGCCGGGACCAAGTCCAATAGTTGGTTAGCACTCCCGATCGCGGTGCGTGTTGTGGGAGTCCACTCCCCTACGTTTTCTCTCGGTTTGTTTAAACCAGAGATCAACTCCAACACCGCGTTCCTCGGCGGCGTCGATGGCGACCTCCCCACCTTGTGCTACACTAGCGTGGTGGGCGCCCTGACCTTGCCGGTCCTGTACTGGAGGTGCGCCATGTGCCCAAGTCCGTGGAACGGTACGCGAGGCTGGTGTGCGTGAACCTGTACAGGTACGAGATGGTCTACCAGAGCTTCTCCCTCAGATGCTACCTCAGTGTCAGGGACTGCCTCATTGAGCTGCTCAAGGAACCATGAATCCATTATCAACTCTCATCTCGTTGTTCATCTTCTCTACGACAATAGGGCGTGTTGATTGGTTGCTCTATGTTTTGTTTTTGGTTTTCTATACGTATGGGTGATTGACTGATTCTTTTTATGCTAATGGTTTGCTGGCATTTTAGTTGACTTGTCTAATTGTTTGTCATGTCACCTTCCTCAGAATATGAAACTTACCATATTATGAACTTGATCTATTCATGTCTATTGTACATAAAAATAGATATACGCGCGGTGGTCGCACCCGGTGGTTGCGTTGCTTCAGAGCACTGCGGCATCAGAGCTACCCTAGTCTTCTGGACCATACATCAACATCTGACGCCTAATCATGGGGTCCCAAACGACGAGCGGCATGGGTATGGCGTCGTAGTTAGAGAAGAGCACGCGGTCGTGGCGGCAGTCCTACGCAGCGTAGTCCTCCGGTCCTCGAAGCCAGGAACACACACGTCGAATTTAGTGGTGGAGACGAAGTGCGGGAGGTTGTCCTCTTCCTCCTCGTCCTCATCCTCCTTCATGGGAGGTCGTCCGCGGGACAGGAATAGACGAAGCCCAGCATTGGGGGGAGTTCGGTGGAGGTCGTTGTAGAAGCCACGGAAGTAAGTCCTAGTGAGGAGAGGCCTAACCAGTGCTTTCTATTGAGGGAGGCACCGCACGAGGCTCGCGAGCTCGTGGGGGGGGGGGGGGGGGGGGGGGGGGGGGGATCTCCTTGAGTAACTCGGCCGACATCGGCAATGGCATGGTCGTTTGGAGCCTAGGGTTTTGGGTTGGAAAGTTTGAAATGTTTTTGGTGGAGAGTAGAGGAGAGGAATGTGATCTTGAAAGGAGGCGAGACGGCGGCCGATTTGCAGTGCCCCCAAAGAAAATTGGCTTCCCTCTCCCTAAGCAGGCCGATCAGACTTCAGACCCGAATCTCGTATTCTCGTGTCATGTCTTCTACCGTTTCAGAGCAATGAACATGATAACATGATGGGGACCATATGTAAAACGTGTGATTGTTGTGCTTATATAACATATGATAACATTTCGTGACAATATTTCACAAAGTTTGCAGGTGCTGAGTTGAAACTCTATTTAAAAAGGGGCACAATTAGGTCTAGTAGAGGTATCACAAAAACTAGAACCGCCGTAAGCAGCATCTTCAGTTTCTCTAGCTAATTAAGCAGCTACTACACTCCGACTCCACCTCCATCAAATTAAGCGGAGTTGGCAACAATAACCAGATTAAAGACCTCGAAAACTGCCGGCAACTCTAACTCTAGCGCGATACTAGTGGCGGCAGCGGTGGGCACCGCGACCACCTGAGTCCGGCACATGGGGCAGCTCCCTTTCGCCTCCAGCCACCTCTCCACGCACCGTCCATGGAACCGGTGACCGCACGGGGTCTCCTTCCACGCCGCGGTGTCATCGTCCTGCAAGCATATCGGGCAGTCGCGACCGTCGGCCGGCGCCTCCACCGTCTCCAGCACCCCGGCCAACTCCGAATCGTCTGAAGCACCCTCGACGCCGACGCTTGGGATGGTTTCAGCTGTACTCGCCGCGGCGCCTTGCGCCTCCAGTTGATCCGCGAGTCTGTAGGCGATAGCATCGACAAGCAGCACATAGGCAAACAAGTCCTCGCGACGAATGTCCTCGTGGCTGTCTTCTTCTTCTTCGAAGTAGTCGTCGCTGATGATGTCCATGGCAATCCACGCCATCAGGCAACTGCGATCAAGACAGAGAGGAGCGCTTGCTCGATTCTTGGTAGGGTACGTGAACAATGCGCACATATGCTTCGGCAGTATTTATATAGTGGCATCGGGGGTGAATCAGTCGAGTCGGATTCGGTAGATGCTCATTCTTTTTCTGAGAGCTCGAGTCGGATTCGGTAGTTGTTCTTATCTTTTTTCTGAGAGCTCCAGTCCGATTCGGAATAACTTAGGGCGGACTGGATGCATAACATACGTATTGATCAGCCTGTTGGGCCATTGGACTCCCGCAGTTGGGCCGGCATTTATGGGTGTGCCTGCCTTGTCAGTTGCACTTATACGCCTAAAGGTAACGAAAATTTCAAAAAACAAAAAAACCTACAGGTAACGAAACCTCAACGAAAATCTGCTCAACAAAAAAATTCTAAAAAATCTGCTCAACAAAAAAACTCAATCTCAACTTGATTTCTTGGATGATCCATGCCCTCGTCTGGCTTTCTATGCATGGCTTAGTATTCTTGGGGGGAATTTATTATTTGCCACACATTACTCTAGACCTTTATAATCTGCCTCACATTACTTGGACTTTTATTATTTGCCACACATTACACTGATTGCTTTCTTATTTGCCCTATTTCTGCTTTTACAGATAAATTTGTTTTTTAAGCCACGAGAACATTCGTCGCGAGGACTTGTTTGCCTATGTCCAAGTAATGTGTGGCAAATTATAAAGGTCTGAAGTAATGTGTGGCAAATAATAAATTCTCCCGTATTCTTGATGGGAATAAGCTGGCTCTCAACAAAAATCAGGTGGGGCATTGGTGATGCCTCATAGTCATAGATGCAAGATAACTGGATCGTCCCTGGAACCCATCCTTGCTTGTTGCGCACTCTTGTACAATTGACAGTGGACTTGCTTCTTAAGGAGGATGTATTGTCATAATATCATGTAATGAATTGTTCAAAATATGAGAATTTTTTCGTGTCATTTTTAATCCACGAAAACAGTTGATAATTCATTTTCATAAAATAAAGATAATTAGTCATGCAAACTAGTAATAGTAAGCATGACAACTACAACATGTCTAAACCGATTAACATTACCAATAATTTTCATATGATCTCGAATATGTGAGATAACAATCCATACATTGCCTTGGAACTAGACCGTTTGCGAAACCATCGTTGGCAGCCATGCCGCCGAGTATGTTGTCGATATTGGGGAAGCAGCCGTCGTTGACCAGTAGTCATACGGAAAAAATCTTGTAGTCACCCGAGAATTCTCCCAAAAACTAAATCGCCCCTCCTCCTAAAGGATCCCACCACATAGAACTCTTCACATGTGTACCATAGGGGCGGGTAGGGGGGCTAGTGCATCGCTGGCGAAAAAGGATGAACAAAGCACGATACGTCACAATCCGCCTCGGCACAAGCAGTCTGCGTGGGTGCGTGCCGGCGGCCGTGCGACACGAGCATCTGTTTTGAAATAAGACGAACCGTTTTTTCTCATTTACCAGTGGCAATGGTGGGTAATATCACCAAAGTTACAGGGGCAAAACCGTACAAAAAATGACAACCAACGAAACCAAGGAGCCAAGGGTTAAGAAATGCTCTTTCAACCGTGAGTGCCAAAAAATGACACGGTGATTTGTGTATCGGTGATTTTGCACGGTGATTTGTGCAAAAGAATGGTGTATCGACGTGGTGTATTTATACCGAGATGCCAAGCGTGATTTGTGTGAACATTTTTTTGGTTTCTTTCCTCCTTTACTGTCACGTACTAATTAAAGATGATTGTTTCAGTTGATTCTTTTCTTTTTCCGTTGTACGTATTTAATTGGTCTGCCATTTAAGGTACAATTAAGATAGGATTAACATTTAACTGACCGAAGGAGGTGATTGACCGGAGGTGGTGTTTGATTCTTTCCGTTGATTGATTTCTTTGATTGATTGTATTTAAATTTGTTCTGTTTAGTGATTGATATATTTAATTTGCCTGTCATTTAAGATATAATTAGCATTAAATGGACCTGAGCAGTTGATATAGGTAGGAAAAAAACGAAATGTTGGACGAAACCAGAGGAGTGAAGGAGGAACCAATTTTTTTTAGATAGACCGTCACGTATTAATTAAAGATGATTGTTTCCGTTGTTTATGTTCTTTTTCCGTTATACGTATTTAATTTAATTACCCTGCCATTTAAGGTATGATTAAGGTAGGATTAACATTTAATTGACCGGAGGAGGTGATTGTATGGAGGCGGTGATTGATTCTTTCAGTGGATTGATTTCTTTAATTGATTGTATTTAAATTCGTTCCGTTTAGTGTTTGATATATTTAATTTGCCTGTCATTTAAGATATAATTAGCATAAAATGGACCGGAGCAGTTGATGTAGGTAGTAAAAAACGAAATGTTGGATGAAAACAGAAGAGGGAATGAGGAACCATTTTTTTTATCAGGGTGCTAAATTAACTTAATAGGACCATAAGAGGCAACTCTTTAAAGACTTTCCAAACTCTATTGATCAGTTTGATCCCAGGAACGAATTAAATGCGAATAATCCAAAAATGGTCGAAATGAATGCTGGCCTTATGGTATACCACATTTTGGTGTGTATATATTCTCACCGACGACAGAGCAGATCAATCACAGCAAACGGCCACTTGGTTTCTCTCCCCGAAAACATTTGAACTTCACGCCTCCTCAGCTCCAGCAAGTTAGACATGGCGAGCAGCCTGAAGATGAATTGTATCGCCATCGCTCTCACCGCCACGGTGTTAATCTTCGTCATCCCACAAGCTGAAGGTAAAGACACGCATAGCAAGCAGCAACTCAACGTAAGTAGAATTATACTACCGTTTATGGAGCTTGTTGTGATCGTTTGATTGTTTCTTATGGCCAGCATGGGGTACAGACATGGTACCGGTGTGGTCGCCGGAACACGTGCTGACGGCAATCCCGGGCGGCGGCGTGGCAGGGACGTTGGCGGCGGGGGCGCCGGTGTGCCTCCAGTGCCGGTGTTGCTCCAGGTCTAACCCAAGCAACTGCCAGATGACCAACTGCTGCTCTAGCTTCGACTGCAACCCCGCGGGCAAGTGCAACGTCGTGCGACACAAGTGCGGCTGCAATGGCTGCTAACCGGCTACCGGCATGTCGTCATCTTCAACGGTAGAGCTGCAGATTTTTTATTGTTCTAGGGGAGCTAATTGTTTCCTCTTAGCTTTTTTGTATGCCGTCAGATGGGAATGTTCTTGCGTTGTTCTGGCAGGCCACAAATGGAATAGATATTAGGTTATGGGCCTAAATGGAGGCCATCAATGGTGTGTGTAGTGTTTGCATAATTCAAAACTGATCGAAATGAATGTTGGCCTTATGGTACACCATCTTTTGGTGCGTATATATATTCTCACCACCGACAATGTAGATCCATCACAGCACACGTTTACTTGGTTTCTCTCCCCCGAAAATGTTGGATCTTTTCTTGATCCTCCTCAAATCGAGCAAGTTAGACATGGTGAGTAATTTCAAGATGATTTTTATCGCCATTGTTCTTGCGGCCACTGCGCTAGTCGTCGCAATCCGACAAGCTCAAGATACAACAAGCATAACAACTCAGTGTGAGTAGAATTGTATGGTTTATGGAGCTTGTTGTGACTTTTTTTTTTGAAATAGGGCAAAGATTTGTCATCTTCATTAATTAAGATAAATATTTTCTACATATCTTACAAACCATGGTCAAAAGCGTCACGGCTATAACATAAGAATTACTCCTGCCGCATTACATTACTAAAAGAGTGTTTGTTTGGGCTTCCTGTGGCTTCCCACTTAAATAAGCCACCAAAGCCAGCCAAACGGGTACAACTTTGACATTGGCTTTTCCAAAGCCATCTCTCAGATACACTGCGAGGCAAAAGCATATTGCCACCCTGGGCTGAATCGTTATTAAATCTATCGCGTGTGAATCCAGCACCGTACGCAAAGTGAATACCGCAGCTTTCTAACTAAATTCATACGTGCACTCTGTGTACGCATGTCAGTTCTTTTTTCCTGCATGGGCTACTAATTAATATATGTGGTAATCCGCATACATAGTATTCCGGAAGTTTTACCATATATTCACGTCTATTTTCATTTGATACATATATTATTTATTACCCGTAAATCAGGAAAATACAAATTTTCATGACTTTTTTTCTGAGAAAACATATTTTCATGACTTGTGGTGTATATTAAAATTATTCATCATGATATATGTGATGAATACGTATGTTATTATTGCAAGTAAATCATAAAAATACACATTCATAATGGATATATAATTTGGATGTAATGGTACGGATAGTTATTTTAGACAAATCTGTACCCTATTAATTATTTGTTCTGTCTAATATTATGTATTCCTAGTATTTTATAGTGATACATACATATATCATCGGAACTCTGAGAAGGGTATTTCAGAAAGTTGCATAACAACAGCCATACAGCCAGCCAAGTTGCCAAACAGTGACACTCAGAAAATCAGCTTTCCCTGCACAGCAGCTTTCCCTACACAGCTGCACAGCCAGCCACAGCCAGCCAGCCACAACCCAAACAAACACACCCTAAGGGCTTTTGCCCCCCACGAGGCACCACGTTGCCTCTTCTTCCTTGATTTTTGTCACTAACATTGAAGAGGTAGAGGTGTGATTTCGGAGAACCCTCACTTTCCTCTCTTTCCAAACTTTCTACGAGACAAGAATGACAAGCCTGGCCATCGCCTTCCCGTGAGGCCCTCTCTTGTGGATTATCTTGCTACATAATTCCTTCATGATTGAATATAATGCCAGTCACCCGGCGACACATCATGTAGTCTAAGCCATGTCTTCAAGGAAGACCAAATCCGTATTGTGAAGCCACATTTGAATAGGAGGTGGCTGCCGACTCTTGCACTTGGTTGCATAGCTTACAAAGTTCACAATTTTGTCGTTGATTGGTTCTAATGGCCAACTGATGCTCTCGCAGCGTTGGGCAACCCCAAGAGAAAGGTGTGGAGAGTACAGCAGGAAGTTTTCTCTCAGTTTGCGAAACCAAGGTTATCGCACCAGTAGGAAACTAGAGTTCTTTGGAGGTGTCAACGACGCCAGAAAAAGTCTGGTGCTGAGTTGGCGGGCGCCAGAAAAGGTCTTGCGTCCAAGGCTGGAACCTGCACAACACAATCAAGATACTTTGCCCCAACTTAACAATGAGGTTGTCAATCTCACCGGCTTGCTGTAACAAAGGATTAAACGTATGTGTGGAAAATGACGTTTGCTTGCAGAGAATGAAAGTAACAGGATTGCAGTAGATTGTTTTATCAGTTTAAAGAAAATGACCGGGGTCCACAGTTCACTATTGGTGTCTCTCCATAATAATAATAACATACATGCGGGTAAACAAATTACAATTGGGCAATTGACAGAATAAAGAAGTGCATAAGGATGCATATACTATAGTTATGATGTCTAGTGTGAGATTCATTTGGGCATTACAACAATATACATAGACCGTTCCAACCGCATCTATGACTAATAATCCACCTTCCGGTTAGCGTCCGCACCCCTTTCAGTATTAAGTTGCAAGCAACAGATTATCGCATTAAGCAATGTGTGTAATGTAAGTAATACAAATATCCTTAAACAAAGTACTACTGTTTTATCCCTAGTAGCAACAGTACATCTACAATCTTAGAGCTTGCTTTCACTACCCCAGATTAAATAGAGACATGAACCCACTATCGAGCATAAATACCGCCTCTTGGAGTCACAAGCATCTACTTGGCAGCATCTACTAGCAACGGAGATCATGCAAGATCATAAATAACGCACTCACAAGATATATTATGAAGCAATAACATAGTACTCAATATTCATCGGATCCCAGCAAACACAACCTGTATCTTTATTATTAAATGGGAGTTCGTACGTTGGTACGTCCTCCGTTTTCTGCCCACGGCAGAAAATTTTGCGCCGGCTTGTGGTTCCAATCCAAGTCTCACCTCCTCGAGCAGTCCAGCGCATCCTCTAGCGCCCGCGATGCCGCCAAGCCTTCTCTCCCTTGCTTCCGCCTCCCCTCCGCCGCCGCCGCCAAAGCTTCTGCGCCTGCGCTGCGGCGTGCAGCCCTACGAGTAGGGCAGAATCGTCGACGCCTCCCTCGCTGCGCGCCTCGCCGCCGCCAGCGACCCCGCCATGGAGATCGACCCTGACCCCCCCCCCCCCCCCCCCTACACGGAGCTCTGGATGGGCCCAGATCCGGCCGCGCCCTCGGCCGTCCTCACCGACCTCTATCCACACATCGCCCGCGGCCACGGTGGACTATGGTGATTGGGAGACTGGCCTGGGTTCTTCTAGCTCCTATTCCACGTGGTCGATAGGGAGGCGATTTGAGGCGGACAGGGCCTCGGATCCATGGTTCCATAGCAGGATCTGGTTCTTCCTTTGCCGGTGGTGTCGTCCTCGAGAGAAGTTCGAGTCGATCTTCTTTGCAGTTGATCCGCCATGGGCCACGACAGTCTCTTGCTCACCATGCTGGAGTTCCTGCGGCTGGTCCGGCTTGTCTGTCTGGCATCTCCTCCCGCAATAGCTGGCCTCTCTGGATGATGTGCTGGTCAGATTTGGGGCTGCAGCACGCCTCAACCCAATCGATCTGCTGCATTGATGCACACGGTGGGTGTGTTGTTGGGAGACCCCAAGAGGAAGGTATGAAGTAGTGCAGCAGCAAGTTTCCCTCAGTTGTGAAACCAAGGTTATCGAACCAGTAGGAAATAATGAATTCCCCCGAGGTGTCAACGGTGCCAGAAAAATCTGCGACGTAAGGGCGCCAGAATATGCTTCCTGGGACGTAGGTGACGTGGAACCTGCACACAACACAATCAAGATACTTTGCCCCAACTTAACGGTGAGGTTGTCAATCTCACCGGCTTGCTGTAACAAAGGATTAAACGTATGTGTGGAAGAAAGATGTTTGTTTGCAGAAAGTAACAGGTTTGCAGTTTGCGGTTTATCAGATTAAAGAGAAGGACCGGGGTCCACAGTTCACTAGTGGTGTCTCTCCATAAATAATAATAATATTCATGCGGGTAAACAAATTACAGCTGGGCAATTGATAGAATAATGATGAGCAAA
This sequence comes from Poa annua, assembly GCA_026929855.1. Classification (NCBI taxonomy): domain Eukaryota; kingdom Viridiplantae; phylum Streptophyta; class Magnoliopsida; order Poales; family Poaceae; genus Poa; species Poa annua. The sequence continues at coordinate 38,442,047 of CM049438.1, forward strand.
CCAATGCATATACCAACGTTATGATGTCTAGTGTGAGATTCATTCGGGCATTACAACAATATACATAGACCGTTCCAACCGCATCTATGACTAATAATCCACCTTCCGGTTAGCGTTCGCACCCCTTTCGGTATTAAGTTGCATGCAACAGATTATCGCCTTAAGCACTGTGTGTAAAGTAAGTAAGTAACATCATCCTTAGACAAAGTACTACTGTTTTATCCCTAGTAGCAACAGTACATCTACAACCTTAGAGCTAGCTGTCACCACCCCAGATTTAATAGAGACATGAACCTACTATCGAGCATAAATACCCCCTCTTGGAGTCACAAGCATCTACTTGGCCAGAGCATACACAAGTAACGGAGAGCATGCAAGATCATTAAATAGCACACACATGATATATTATGAAGCAATAACTTTAGTACTCAATATTCATCGGATCCCAGCAAACACAACATGAAGTATTACATAACGGCGATCTTGATCATGATAGGCAGCTCACAAGATCTAAACATGATAGCACAAGAGGAGAAGACAACCATCTAGCTACTGCTATGGACCCGTAGTCAAAGGGTAGACTACTCACGCATCAGTCCGGAGGCGGTCATGGCGACGTAGAGGCCTCCGGTGACGATTCCCCCTCCCGGCAGGGTGCCGGGGAGAAGTTCTGATCTCTCCCGAATTGGTGTTGACGACGGCGGCGGCTCGGGACCCGTGGAGGAAAATATGAACACCGTGTTAGGGTTTTTAGTCTGGGGGGTATTTGTAGGCGAAAGGGCGAAGTCGGTGGCGCCCCGAGGGGCCCACACCTGGTCCTCGCGCGGCCAGGGGTGCTGCCGCGCGAGCACGTGGTGGCGCCGCCTCGGTGGCCCACTTCGTCTCGTGTTCGGCTTTCTGGAACGTTCCCGATGAAAAACTGACTTCAGAAAAGAAATCGTCCAATTCCGAGAATATTTCCTTAAGTACTTTTCTGAAACCAAAAACAGCAGAAAACAGGGAATTGGCACTGTGGCATCTTGTTAATAGGTTAGTCCCAGAAAATGCATAAAACTGTATAAAATGCATATAAAACATGTAATAACTTGGTATAATATAGCATGGAACATAAGAAATTATAGATACGTTGGAGACGTATCATGCATCATCGTCTGCTGAGCTCCTGCCGTCAACGCCCTGTAATGATGTTTAGCATGAGGAATTGCAGCACTTGTTTTTTCCCTTCCAGCCAGGGTTTTCTTTTATGGGTCCATAGCCTTGTTATGAAAGCTAATGATTTTGCAGTACTATATTGTCCAGGACAGATCAATATGGAGGTCATGGGAAGATAGTATAGAACCTTGTAAGAAAATATCAGATTTTTATTGCCGCGGCTACCTTATTCAGGTAAAATGAGATCATAATGTCAGTATTATCTTATGATGTGTAGAGAAGTGACTTCTTTGAAATATGAATTGGTGGCTATCTCCTTTATGACATTCAGAACATGGCTTATTAATTTGCAAAGACAATTGTTTCATTACCACATAACAATGGAAACACCAACCAACCTTTTTCCATAGCATACAACAACATAAGTAGCGTGGGCATCATAAAGGAGTATTTTTGTGTCCCGACTTAATTGTTGTGAAGAGAATCTTGGACACAAATCATTTTATTCCATGATTTGCTACTACATTTCTAGCACTGCAACCTATGATAAGTACATAAAGATAGATTTTCCGTAACACCCTTTCATTTTGTTTCCGCGATCATTCTCTAATCTGCTCAAGGAGCTAGCAGATTTTATCAATTGGCAGCGATGACATGCAAACCCATGTCGTCGATTCTGATGATGTAAGCTCATATCAGGGTTTGTAGAGTTAAGCACTCTTATTTTCATGATTGGAGTAAGCTCATATCAGGGTTTGTAGAATTAAGCACTCTTATTTTCAGTTGCTAATTGATTGTTTTCCTACATATATTATGTGCAGGTCTCATAAAGAGGAGATGATTCTAGCGGAAGGGTTTGGTCAACAAGGTGACCAAGGTGATTTCTATATTATGTGAATACAAACAAGCTTAATCCTATATTTTGGTGTCATTATTTCTGCTGGTGTAACGCGTTGATCAGCTGTCTATATTATCTATATGCGACTGGATTATTTGGTTCTGCTCGGTTTCTCATCTGGGCTGGATCATGCATTTCTCAAACCTCAAGCCATTTTGGGCTTGCACAGATGTACTATTTGGTAAAATGTGTGTGACTATAATTTCGTCACCATTCTTGGCTCTAAGTATCTGAGTGTATTTTATTCAAGCATCCCAATTGAAAATAACTGACTGTAAGTTGGTGGAATATATCTTTCTGGTAGTTAGTGCTTACTGACTACATCAGTTTCAGAATTTACTCTACTTTGCCTGAACTCGCATAACCCCATATGAGCTGTTTAGTTAAAGGACATTCCTCTCTTTTCCCTTCCATGTTAGTCACTTCTTTTTATTAACTTCAGACTTGAGTAACCTTCTGATCAAGTACTATGAGGGTTCTTGTGTTGCTTGGTTATTTCAGCAAGATAATGATATAATAAATTGTGTAACGATTGGTTTGCTTGGTTATTGCAGAAAGAGCGGGGCTGAGAGGTAGAGCGAGTGAGGACGAGGTTGAGGGGGGGGGGGGGGGGGGGGGGGCTTGTTCTTGAGAGAGAAAATTTATTGGTTCTTTCTTCTAGATCTGCAGAAATCAAACTTATCCATTGCATTTTATTTGGCTTTTACTCATATTTATTTTGACACTTGGTGAGTTCTCGTGTCTAACTCTATGTTAGATGTATAGAGCTTAGAAGCTACAACAACTCAATTGATCCACTTTAACAACGATACTGTCACTGCTAGGAAGCTCCTCTTTTATTCTCGCTCGCATCTGCTTTTTCTCGCTCATGGTTATTGATACTAATTCTGGGTATCTCCGTTGTACTCAGGTGCCTATGAGAGAGTTGTTGTTAGCTGTGGTATGTATGGCAACTGTATCAGCCTGACAATTAGTTCTCAATCAAGAATTTTAGGTGACTTGAGCTCCTTCTACATGAAGGTTAACATCTTTCTGCTGACAGATATAAGCCCTGAGGTAATTGACGACGATCAAGGTCGGCAGGCGTTCCAAATAACTGAGCGAACGAGATTGAGATGTCGAGTGATCTGCTGGTCGGCTCGCTGGACGCACGCACGACCCGGCTGGCATCCGCCGCACCGCCATCCTGGAGATTGTGGAGCTGATCCCGCCCCGCCATGAATCCGGCGCGCCAACCGTCAGGACCCTCATGCACCCCATCTCCATCGTGCTCGCCTGCACCGAGATCGACCGGGCCCATGCCTTCGCGGCCAACCACGACGACATCGATCACGACCGCGACAACGGTGCCGACACAGGCAATGGGCCTGGCCTTGGTCCTGGCGCGGGTTGCGCGCGACGTCGCGGCCGCAAATGCTGGTGAACCGACACGCTACCCCACAGCCGTGCAGACGACATGGTCATGGAAACCACGGGTTGGCGCTCGGGACAATGGCCCAGAGGCCTTGACAAAGAGCTTCCTAAACCTATAAATGAAGCATTTGTGAATGAGGTCTTGATAAAGTACTTCCTACCTGCTTGTATTGTGACACCCTGAAGATATGTGTGCACGTGTGTATCGTACTAAGTTTAGTTTGTACCAGCCATTGGTGATTATAATTTTTTAGACCGACACCATTAGAGGTATCATTTTGCCAAATACAGACAATAACTTAATATTTTGTCAGTGCAGAAAACAGTTTACAAATTGATAGAATGTGAGGTCGTGAGAGTTATGTAGATGGCTATTTTATTTTGAAAGCTCCACTATTTAAGCAGGCTGTGGTGTATATTATTTCTGCTTGTATTTTAAATTGGTTAAGAAATGTTTTTTGTTTTACTTTCCTTCGCTAAGAAAACTTACTATCTAAAACAATTGTGGATGAAGAAAATGCAGGATGTGCCTTAAGAGGCCGAAGAGGCATCAACTTTGAGTGTAGCCACACTTCGAGTCTTCGACTGCCGCCGTCGGTGCTCCAATGCCGCCTTGGGTTACCTATGCTGTCTCTACACAAATGAGCATTGATATGGATGGAAAGCCCAAAAGACTACCCGCAGAAAGGAAAATAAAGGAAGAACACTCCCCCGTCTTCTTGCAAAGTGGCGAAAAGAGTTGCACTTACACCATGAGAAGAAGTGGAAGGAACGACAATGACCATTCGACAGAACAATAGTGAGCGAAATGTGTTCAAATGAGGCAAGTATCATTGAGGACATTCGTAGAGTCGGGTGGGAAAGACAAGGGATGAACATAAGCATTGATCAATAGCATGATTTGTAGTTTGAATAACTAAAAATGCGTGTTCTTTCCCTAGGTTTAGTGACTGTGATGTTGAAATATTCAAAATTTAGGTGCATTATGTTTACAAAACTTAAATCTCGTAGCAACGCACGGGCATTCAACTAGTATTACATAAAGATGATCTTGATCATGAGAGGCAACTCACAAGATCTAAACATGGTAGCACAAGAGGAGAAGACAACCATCTAGCTACTGCTATGGACTGATGCACACGGTGGGTGTGTTGTTGGGAGACCCCAAGAGGAAGGTATGAAGTAGTGCAGCAGCAAGTTTCCTTCAGTTGTGAAACCAAGGTTATCGAACCAGTAGGAAATAATGAATTCCCCCGAGGTGTCAACGGCGCAAGAAAAATCTGCGACGTAAAGGCGCTAGAAAATGCTTCCTGGGACGTAGGTGACGTGGAACCTGCACACAACACAATCAAGATACTTTGCCCCAACTTAACGGTGAGGTTGTCAATCTCACCGGCTTGCTGTAACAAAGGATTAAACGTATGTGTGGAAGAAAGATGTTTGTTTGCAGAAAGTAACAGGTTTGCAGTTTGTGGTTTATCAGATTAAAGAGAAGGACCGGGGTCCAAAGTTCACTAGTGGTGTCTCTCCATAAATAATAATAACATTCATGCGGGTAAACAAATTACAGCTGGGCAATTGATAGAATAATGATGAGCAAACCAATGCATATACCAATGTTATGATGTCTAGTGTGAGATTCATTCGGGCATTACAACAATATACTTAGACCGTTCCAACCGCATCTATGACTAATAATCCACCTTCCGGTTAGCGTCCGCACCCCTTTTAGTATTAAGTTGCATGCAACAGATTATCGCCTTAAGCACTGTGTGTAAAGTAAGTAAGTAACATCATCCTTAGACAAAGTACTACTGTTTTATCCCTAGTAGCAACAGTACATCTACAACCTTAGAGCTAGCTGTCACCACCCCAGATTTAATAGAGACATGAACCTACTATCGAGCATAAATACCCCCTCTTGGAGTCACAAGCATCTACTTGGCCAGAGCATGCACAAGTAACGGAGAGCATGCAAGATCATTAAATAGCACACACATGATATATTATGAAGCAATAACTTTAGTACTCAATATTCATCGGATCCCAGCAAACACAACATGAAGTATTACATAACGGTGATCTTGATCATGATAGGCAGCTCACAAGATCTAAACATGATAACACAAGAGGAGAAGACAACCATCTAGCTACTGCTATGGACCCGTAGTCCAAGGGTAGACTACTCACGCATCAGTCCGGAGGCGGTCATGGCGACGTAGAGGCCTCCGGTGACGATTCCCCCTCCCGGCAGGGTGCCGGGGAGAAGTTCTGATCTCTCCCGAATTGGTGTTGACGACGGCGGCGGCTCGGGACCCGTGGAGGAAAATATGAACACCGTGTTAGGGTTTTTAGTCTGGGGGGTATTTGTAGGCGAAAGGGCGAAGTCGGTGGCGCCCCGAGGGGCCCACACCTGGTCCTCGCGCGGCCAGGGGTGCTGCCGCGCGAGCACGTGGTGGCGCCGCCTCGGTGGCCCACTTCGTCTCGTGTTCGGCTTTCTGGAACGTTCCCGATGAAAAACTGACTTCAGAAAAGAAATCGTCCAATTCCGAGAATATTTCCTTAAGTACTTTTCTGAAACCAAAAACAGCAGAAAAGAGGGAACTGGCACTGTGGCATCTTGTTAATAGGTTAGTCCCAGAAAATGCATAAAACTATATAAAATGCATATAAAACATGTGATAACTTGGTATAATATAGCATGGAACATAAGAAATTATAGATACGTTGGAGACGTATCATGGACCCGTAGTCCAAGGATGAACTACTCACGCATCAGTCCGGAGGCGGGCATGGTGATGTAGAGCCCTCCGGTGATGATTCCCCTCTCCGGCAGGGTGCCGGGAAGAGCTTCTGAACCTTCCCGAACTAGGGTTGACGACGGCGGCGGCTCTGGACTTCGTGGAGGAAAAAGGTGCGCGCTCTAGGTCTTGCAATTCTGGGGGGTATAAGTAGGCGAAAGGGCGAATGCGGCGGAGGCTCGAGGGCCCCACACCACGTGCCCGCGCGGCAGAGGGGGGGCCGCGCCGGGACATGGTGTGGGCCCCTCGGGGCTCTCCTCCGTGTCCTCTTCGGTGCTCTGGAACCTCCCGAGAAAAATAGGCATATTGGATTTTTGTTTGTCCAATTTCGAGAATATTTTCTTAACAACTTTTCTGAAACAAAAAACAACAGAAAACAGGGAACTGGCACTGTGGCATCTTGTTAATAGGTTAGTCCCAGAAAATGCATAAAATGATATAAAAGTGTATATAAAACATGTAGCAAGTGGCATAATATAAGCATGGAACATAAGAAATTATAGATACGTTGGAGACGTATCAACATCCCCAAGCTTAGTTCTACTCGTCCCGAGTAGGTAAAACGATAAAAAGAATAATTTCTGAAGTGACATGCTTTCTCACGATCTTGATCATATAATAATGTAAAGCTCATGTTATGAATGAAGTGATTCAAAGCAATGGTCTATAGTTTGCTAACAAATAGACAAGGAGTAAACAACTACATGATATAAGCAAAAACTTTTCATGGATAGTACTTTCATACAAGTATCAAAATGATTCACATGAGAGTTAACTCATAAAGTAATAGTGTCTAAGTAAAAGAGCATTGAAACAACACAAAGGAAGATATAAGTTTCAGCATTGGCTTTCAACTTGTAACATGTATATCATATAGATAGTTGTCAACACAAAGAAATATAACAAGTGCAATAAGTAAGCATATAAGAATTGTTGCACACAGTTGACACAAGTGTTTGCTTCTAAGACAGAAAGAAGTAGGTAAACTGACTCAACATAAAGTAAAAGAAAGTCCCTTCGCAGAGGGAAGCAGGGATTCAAACATGTGCTAGACCTTTTTAGTTTTATAGGTTTTTGAAATCATATAGAGAGCATAAAAGTAAGTTTTGAGATGTGTTCGTTGTTGTCAACGAATGGCAATGGGCACTCTACCCCCCTTGTCAACCGGACTTTCAAGAGCGGCTCCCATTGAAGGACGTTATTTCTACCAGCAAGGTAGATCATCCCTCTTATCTCTTTTGTTTACACATATAGTTAAAAACTGTTGTCATTGCTTGACTGATTAAATCAGGGCAAAAATGTGAAGAGATTGAAGCGGTTAAAGTTGTAATTAATTAGGACTGGGCACCCCATTTGCCAGCTCTTTTTGCAAAGTTAATGGATAAGCGGATGTATATGCCACTAGTCCGGTTGTGAAAGTCTGTCTAAAAGCAAATGACAAGGTTGATATCCGTAACACCACATACTTCCTCATGAGCTAATAAACATTGACACAAATAAGAGATAATATGTTTTGAATAATAAAAGGTAGCACACGAAGTATTTGCTTGGAATGGCAGGAAATACCATGTAGTAGGTAGGTATGGTGGACACAAATGGCATGGGTTTTGGCTCAAGGTTTTTGATGCACGAGAAGCATTCCCTCTCAGTACAAGGTTTTGGCTAGCAAGGTTATTTGAAGCAAACACAAGTATAAACTATGACAACAAGACGTATATAAAAACATATTGCAAGCATTATAAAACTCTACATTGTCTTCCTTGTTGTTCAAACACATTTACTAGAAAATATCTAGACCGTAGAGATACCAAACACGCAAACCAAATTTCAACAAGCTTTACGGTAGTTCTTCATTAATAGGTTTTAACTACATGATGTAGGAGCTTAAACATGATCTACTTGAGAGCTCAAAACAATTGCCAAGCACCACAACATACAAGATAGCAATCCATAAGAGCATGTATATCTTTTTCATTATACCATCTACCACACTTAGCATTTTCTGTTTCCAACCAAACACCAATCAACTTATTTAAAGATAAACTCTCCAAGTACATAACAATGAGATATGAGAGTATAACATATGAGAACTAACAGCTCTGAATAAGAGATGCATGAAAAACAAGAGCTGAAAGTATTGCAGCAGCTATAGAAGAATACTCAACAAATATAAGTGAAGAATACGAGTATTCAAATGAAAAAGCGGAGCGTGTCTCTCTCCCACAAAGGAATGCTAGGATCCATTTTATTCAGAGGATGAAAATAAAAAAAATAAAAACGAAAACAAGCAGACGCTTCAAGTAAAACACATAAGATGTGGCCGAATTAAAATATAGTTTCACTAGAGATGACCTGATAGTTTGTTGATGAAGAAGGGGATGCCTTGGGCATCCCCAAGCTTTGACGCTTGAGTCTTCTTGAAATATGCTTGGGTGACCCACGGGGGCATCCCCAAGCTTTGGCTCTTTCATCTTCTTGATCACATCACATCATCCTTCTCTCTTGATCCTTGAAAACTTCCTCCACACCAAACTCAAAGTAAACTTCATTAGAGGGTTAGTGCACAAAAAATTCTTATATTCTGCATGAACACAATTGCTACCAATGCTACTGGACATTTGCTACAGCCGCTGATACTTTATGGAACAAAAAGATCCATTCAAAATAGTAAAAGAGGCATTGCAAAATAAATGGCAGAATCTGTCAAAAACAGAACAGTCCCTAAAGACGAATTTTTTCGAGGCACTCAACTTGCTCAAATCAGAAAACTCAAAACTAATGAAAGTTGCATATATATCTGAGTATTACGCACAAAAAATCATAGGTCCATCCGATTTTTCTGTGAATAGTTATGAATTTAACGGTGGACAGCAGAAAACAGTTTCAGCACAGCAATCCAAATCTAGCATCAATTTTCTACTAGAGGCTTAACTTGACACAACAATGCAATAAAGTAAAGATACAAAGGAATTGCTACAGAGGTAGACATCTTCCTCGACTCAATAAAATAAAATAACAGAAATAAAAAGTGGGTTGTCTCCCATAAGCGCTTTTCTTTAACGCCTTTCAGCTAGGCATAGAAAGCAAAACTCAAGTGTTTCCAAGAGATGAAGCATCAACATCACGGGTACGAGTTGCCCTAAGTTTATTTCTCTTACCAATTTTCTTACCTTTGCTCGTAGGGAACGTTTGCTAGCATCCCCGAGAGGAGGTGAAGCTCATAGTACCTTTTCCCATATCAATTACTGCTCCCATGAGTTTTAGCAAAGATCTTCCAAGCGTGATTTGTCCTGTCCCTACACATTCAATAACAAGGTAATCAGTGGATACAGTTCTTTTCAGGAATGTTGTAAACACTCCCTCAGCTACTCCAATGGGTTGTATAGTAGTATTATCTGTAAGGGTTATTTCTTCTCCCCCATCAGTAAGTTCCCAAAGGTTTAAAGATGCATTAATATATTTAGGCATAAGACAAAACTCAGACATAATATCACAACGGGCAAGAAAGATTTCATCACTGATAGTAATTTTCAAGGTAGGGAGCCACATGGATGGTTCAGAGTTTATGGGAACATAATCATAATACTCACGAATTTTATTATACCCATCTTTTAAGCAAGATATGTGTGTCTCAAGGGTATTTAATCTAGTATGAATGTCACTAATGCTTGTATCACATTTATTAGCTGAAGAAGAAGACATAATTAATTTCTTTATTGCATTAAAAGCTTGATCTCCATCACATTGAAGGAAATCTCCTCCCACTACAGCATCTAAAGCATACCTATAGCAAAGAACAAGTCCAAAATAGAAGCTACTAAGGAGCATGCTTAGAGTCATTTTGGGTTTGGTTTCACCATATGTTTCAAAAATTCTAGACCAAGCTTCTCCAAAAGTTTCCTCATTCCCTTGTTTAAAAGTGAAGATTAATTCTTCGGGTGACACAGTAACAGGGAATATACTAGACATGATGATATATTAGCTAAACGAATATATTTTTTATTTTTTTTGATGATAGTGAGAATGCAAGTAAAAGGACAAACCGAAATAAACAATAATAAAAACTGAAAATAAAAATTGACTAAACGAAATAAAAATAGTAATGCAAGTAACTAATTTTTTTTTATTTTTGATATTAAGCAAACAAGACAATAAAATAAATTGCAAGCAACTATTTTTTTTGTATTTTTGATATTAAGAAAACAAGACAGTAATAAAAATAAACTAAGCAAGACAATAACAAAATAAAAAGATTGGATGTGAGAGACTCCCCTCGTAGAAGAGCTTAGCTTCCCCAGAAAAATTGCTGGCGTTGAAGGAGAAGCTAAACTTTGCTGAACAGAAGAACTCTTGTTTCCTCGGCAACGGCGCCAGAAAAATTGCTTGATGGCACCGGTGAGGTGTTGTTTGGAAACCCCAAGAGGAAGGTATGAAGTACTGCAACAGCAAGTTTTCCTCAGTTGTGAAACCAAGGTTTATCGAACCAGTAGGAAACTAGAGATCTCCCGGAGGTTGTTGGTGGCGCCGTTTACGATAACCAACGTGGAGCCTGCACACAAAACAACCAAGATACTTTGTCCCAACTTAACAGTGAGGTTGTCAATCTCACTGGCTTGTTGTAACAAAGGATTAAACGTATGTGTGGAAGATGATGTTTGTTTGCAGAGAATAAAAGTAATAGGATTGCAGTAGGATTGTTTATCAGTTTGAGGAAAAAGGACCGGGGTCCACAGTTCACTAGTGGTGTCTCTCCATAAATAATAATAGCATGCATGTGGGTAAACAAATTACAGCTGGGCAATTGACAGAATAAAGAAGTGCATAATGATGCATATACTATAGTTATGATGGCTAGTGTGATATTCATTTGGGCATTACAACAATATACATAGACCGTTGCAACCGCATCTATGACTAATAATCCACCTTCCGGTTAGCGTCCGCACCCCTTTCAGTATTAAGTTGCAAGCAACAGATAATTGCATTAGGCAATGTGTGTAATGTAAGTAATACAAATACCCTTAGATAAAGTACCACTGTTTTATCCCTAGTAACAACAGTACATCTACAACCTTAGAGCTAGCTGTCACCACCCCCAGATTAAATAGAGACATGAACCTACTATCGAGCATAAATACCCCCTCTTGGAGTCACAAGCATCTACTTGGCCAGAGCATCTACTAGCAACGGAGAGCATGCAAGATCATAAACAACGCACTCACAAGATATATTATGAAGCAATAACATAGTACTCAATATTCATCGGATCCCAGCAAACACAACATGTAGCATTACATAAAGATGATCTTGATCATGTTAGGCAGCTCACAAGATCTAAACATGGTAGCACAAGAGGAGAAGACAACCATCTAGCTACTGCTATGGACCCGTAGTCCAAGAATGAACTACTCACGCATCAGTCCGGAAGCGGGCATGGTGATGTAGAGCCCTACGGTGATGATTCCCCTCTCCGGCAGGGTGCCGGGAAGAGCTTCTGAACCCTCCCGAACTAGGGTTGACGACGGCGGCGGCTCTGGACTTCGTGGAGGAAAAAGGTGCGTGTCCTAGGTCTTAGATATCCGAGGGGTATAAGTAGGCGAAAGGGCGAAGGCGGCGGGGCCTCGGGGTCCACCTCCGTGTCCTCTTCGGTGTTCTGGAACCTCCCGGGGAATATAAGCACTTTGACGTTTCGTTTGTCCAATTCCGAGAATATTTCCTTAACAACTTTTCTGAAACCAAAAACAGCAGAAAACAGGCAACTGGCACTGTGCCATCTTGTTAATAGGTTAGTCCCAGAAAATGCATAAAATGATATAAAAGTGTATATAAAACATGTAGCAATTGGCATAATATAAGCATGGAACATAAGAAATTATAGATACGTTTGAGACGTATCAGGCACTCTACCCCCCTTGTCAACCAGACTTTCAAGAGCGGCTCCCATTGAAGGACGTTATTTCTATCAGCAAGGCAGATCATCCCTCTTATCTCTTTTGTTTACACATGCAGTTAAAAACTATTGTCATTGCTTGACTGATTAGATCAGGGCAAAAATGTGAGGAGATTGCAGCGGTTAAAATTATAATTAATTGGGACTGGGCACCCCATTTGCCAGCTCTTTTTGCAAAATTAATGGTTAAGCGGTGTATATGCCACTAGTCCGGTTGGTGAAAGTCTGTATAAAAACAAATGACAAGGTTGATATCCGTAACACCACATACTTCCTCATGAGCTAATAAACATTGACACAAATAAGGGATAATAAGTTTTGAATAAAAGGTAGCACACGGAGTATTTGCTTGGAATGGCAGGAAATACCATGTAGTAGGTAGGTATGGTGGACACAAATGGCATGGGTTTTGGCTCAAGGTTTTGGATGCACGAGAAGCATTCCCTCTCAGTATAAGGCTTTGGCTAGCAAGGTTATTTGAATCAAACACAAATATAAACTATGACAACAAGACGTATATAAAAACATATTGCAAGCATTATAAAACTCTACATTGTTTTCCTTGTTGTTCAAACACCTTTACTAGAAAATATCTAGACCTTAGAGATACCAAACATGCAAACCAAATTTCAACAAGCTTTACGGTAGTTCTTCACTAATGAGTTTTAACTATATGATGTAAAAGCTTAAACATGATCTACTTGAGAGCTCAAAACAATTGCCAAGCACCACAACATACAAGATAACAATCCATAAGAGCATGTATATCTTTTCATTATACCATCTACCACATTTAGCATTTTCTGTTTCCAACCAAACACCAATCAACTTATTTAAACATAAAACTCTCCAAGTATTTATCAATGAGATATGAGAGTGTAACATAAGAATACTAACAGCTCCAACAAGAGATGCATGAAAAAACAAGAGCTGAAAGTATTGAATTAACATAGAAGAATACTCAACAAATATAAGCGAAGAATACGAGTATTCATAAGAAAAAGCGGAGCGTGTCTCTCTCCCACAAAGGAATGCTAGGATCCATTTTATTCAGAGAATGAAAATAACGAAAACAAAAACAAAAACAAACAGACGCTTCAAGTAAAGCACATAAGATGTGTCGGAATTAAAATATAGTTTCACTAGAGATGACCTGATAGTTTGACGCTTGAGTCTTCTTGAAATATTCTTGGTTGACCCACGGGGGCATCCCCAAGCTTTGGCTCTTTCATCTTCTTGATCACATCACATCATCCTTCTCTCTTGATCCTTGAAAACTTCCTCCACACCAAACTCAAAGTAGACTTCATTAGAGGGTTAGTGCATAAAAATTATCATATTCGGCATGAACACAATTGCTACCAATGCTACTGGATAATAGCTACATCCACTGATACTTTATGGAACAAAAAGATCCATTCAAAATAGTAAAAGAGGCATTGCAAAATAAATGACAGAATCTGTCAAAAACAGAACAGTCACTAAAGACGAATTTTTTCGAGGCACTTAACTTGCTCAAATCAGAAAACTCAAAACTAATGAAAGTTGCATACTTATCTGAGGATCACGCAAAAAAAATCCCGGATCCTTTCGATTTTTCTGTAAAGAGTTATGAATTTAACGGTGGACAGCAGAAAACTATTTCTGCGCAGCAATCCAAATCTAGCATCAACTTTCTACTAGAGACTTAACTTGACACAACAATGCAATAAAGTAAATATACAAAGGAATTGCTACAGAGGTAGACATCTTCCTTGACTCAACAAAATAAAATAACAGAAATAAAAAGTGGGTTGTCTCCCATAAGCGCTTTTCTTTAACGCCTTTTAGTTAGGCACAGAAAGTGATATTTAAGTAGCATCCAAATCAAGAACACAAATCCTCTCAACTATGCATTGTATTTTATCTATATAAGGTTCAGAGGTTCCTTTTTCATTACTTTTAGGTTTACTACATTCATCAAATGGGTTTTGAGGGACAATCCAATCAAAATTTTCTTCCAAGGCTTCATGCATAGCTACAAGTTTAATAGGTATTGGTATTTTAATTTCCTCTCCCTTAGTAGGCTCAGTTTTACCCAATTTTTCAAGAGCATTAATAACATCTACACATGAGCCTAGCATATCAAAACGATCAAAGACTTTCCTAGCTTTTATAGCAACATCACCAAATTCATTAAGCAAGGTTTCCATAATAAAATCTTTCTTTTCAGCATTTTTAACATAATGAAAATTGAGAAACATTTGTTGTATTATGGGATGTAGGTTAACAAACCTAGCCTCTAGCATGTGAACTAAAGAAGTTGTAGCAGTTTCATAATTTGGGGCAAGTTCTGCTATGGATTTCTCCTCAAAATCTTTATGCTTACTAACATGATTAAAGAATTCTTCAATATTTTCCTTTCCAATTATAGAGCCACTACCTACTGACAGGTCTTCAAGGGTGTACTTAGGAAGCAACATTATAGCAAAAGTAAAACTAAAACCGAAATAACAAAATAACAAAACCGAAATAAAAATTTAATGCAAGTAACTAATTTTTTTTGTATTTTTGATATTAAGCAAACAAGACAGTAATAAAAATAAACTAAGCAAGACAATAACAAAATAAAAAGATTGGAATTGAGAGACTCCCCTCGCAGAAGAGCTTAGTTTCCCCGGCAACGGCGCCAGAAAAAGTTTTGATGCTCTCGTAGCGTTGGGCAACCCCGAGAGGAAGGTGTGGAGAGTATAGCAGGAAGTTTTCCCTCAGTTTGTGAAACCAAGGTTATCGAACCAGTAGGAAACTAGAGTTCTTCGGAGGTGTCAATGACGCCAGAAAAAGTCTGGTGCTCAGTTGGCGGGCGCCAGAAAAGGTCTTGCGTCGAAGGCTGGAACCTGCACAACACAATCAAGATACTTTGCCCCAACTTAACAGTGAGGTTGTCAATCTCACCGGCTTGCTGTAACAAAGGATTAAACCTATGTGTGGAAAATGATGTTTGCTTGCAGAGAATGAAAGTAACAGGATTGCAGTAGATTGTTTTATCAGTTTAAAGAAAAAGACCGGGGTCCACAGTTCACTAGTGGTGTCTCTCCATAATAATAATAACATACATGCGGGTAAACAAATTACAGTTGGCCAATTGACAGAATAAAGAAGTGCATAATGATGCATATACTATAGTTATGATGTCTAGTGTGAGATTCATTTGGGCATTACAACAATATACATAGACCGTTCCAACCGCATCTATGACTAATAATCCACCTTCCGGTTAGCGTCCGCACCCATTTCAGTATTAAGTTGCAAGCAACAGATTATCGCATTAAGCAATATGTGTAATGTAAGTAATACAAATATCCTTAGACAAAGTACTACTGTATCCCTAGTAGCAACAGTACATCTACAATCTTAGAGCTTGTTGTTACTACCCCAGATTAAATAGAGACATGAACCCACTATCGTGCATAAATACCCTCTCTTGGAGTCACAAGCATCTACTTGGCCAGAGCATCTACTAGCAACGGAGAGCATGCAAGATCATAAATAACGCACTCACAAGATATATTATGAAGCAATAACATAGTACTCAATATTCATCGGATCCCAACAAACACAACATGTAGTATTACATAAAGATGATCTTGATCATGATAGGCAGCTCACAAGATCTAAACATGGTAGCACAAGAGGAGAAGACAACCATCTAGCTACTGCTATGGACCCGTAGTCCAAGGATGAACTACTCACGCATCAGTCCGGAGGCGGGCATGGTGATGTAGAGCCCTACGGTGATGATTCCCCTCTCCGGCAGGGTGCCGGGAAGAGCTTCTGAACCCTCCCGAACTAGGGTTGACGACGGCGGCGGCTCTGGACTTCGTGGAGGAAAAAGGTGCGCGCTCTAGGTCTTGCAATTCTGGGGGGTATAAGTAGGCGAAAGGGCGAAGGCTGTTGGAAATATGCCCAAGAGGCAATCATAGAGATGATGTTATTTCGATGTATCCATGATTTGTAATAATGTGCCTTGAATAATGTCTTTGTATTGATAAGCAAGTACGTGACTTGTTTGTGAGACTCTTTACTTGTATGGTTATTCTAAATATGTCCCTAGTCGGAGTTCATGTGAGGACACACTTGAATATTAGACTAGCACATGTATTGGTTGATGACTATATTTCACAGGTCATAGACATGGAGATGTCAAACTAATAATGTGGACTTATGTTATGAACATATTGTTGGGCAGACCCACATTAAGATTATGAAACAACGTTCATAGTTCTTCTCTACACAGTATGTTTGCTTTGTCCTTAGACCTGAGATTGTCGTATGTTTTCGAGATGTGAAATTGTCTACTTTGGGACTATCAAACGCTACACCGTGAATGGGTAGCTATAAAGGTAGCTTTCGGGTATGTCATGAAGCATGCTGCGAGACATGGTCAGTCAAGATGGGATTTGCTCCTCTCTACTTGAGAGAGATATGTCTCTGGGCCCCTCGAGTGATCGGATCCGGAAATGCATGGCCGTGCTACACAAGGTTAAGTGTTAACCTAGTAAGGGATTCCGAATCACATGATCGAGAAAGAGTGGTCAGCTAGGAGCTCGACCAAATATCGCGAGGCAAAGGGAATAGCATAAACATTGTGATGGTTCGTCCGATATGATCTCTGTATATGTTTGGGAGTTGGCACGTTTTGCTAGAGGCCGCTACCAACTATTGACGGAGTAGGTGTACTTGTGTCATATATAAACGTATATGAACCTATAGGGTCACACACTTAAGGCTGTGGAAGCATAATTCGGATCAGATCCGAATTGGGTTGTTTAGACTCCAGATTGGGCCGAATTGGTTCAGCCCATTATGGGGAGGTCTATATAAGGGAGAGGAGGCTGGGCGAATTAGGGTTAACCAATTCCGCACCAGAACCCTCCAGCCACCGTCTCCCCACGCCCCTTGCCGCCGCGCGGACCTAGCAGTCCGGCGAGCGGTGCCTCCACGCCGCACGTGTGGATACCGATAGAGGTGCTGCATCCGCGGTACTTGGACGAGCCGCCGAGAGGAGCTGTTCGTGGGAGTGACGGGATCGGAGAGGATTGTACGTCTACCCCGCCCCAACTCGCTGCATCGACTTCGGCACGGCACAGCGCGTCTAGTGGTAATCCCGTGATCTATAACTGCAGCAGTTTCTTGGGTGTTGCGGTAGAAAATTTTGATTTACGCTAGTGTAGCCTACACGCAACCCACCAAAGGCGGCGGAGGCTCGAGGGCCCCACACCACGTGCCCGCGCGGCAGAGGGGGGGCCCGCGCCGGGACATGGTGTGGGCCCCTCGGGGCTCTCCTCCGTCTCCTCTTCGGTGTTCTGAAACCTCCCGAGAAAAATAGGCATATTGGCTTTTCGTTTGTCCAATTCCGAGAATATTTACTTCACAACTTTTCTGAAACCAAAAACAGCAGAAAACAGGGAACTGGCACTGTGGCATCTTGTTAATAGGTTAGTCCCAGAAAATGCATAAAATGATATAAAAGTGTATATAAAACATGTAGCAAGTGGCATAATATAAGCATGGAACATAAGAAATTATAGATACGTTGGAGACGTATCACCAACATGGGGTACGGACATGGTGTCGGTGTGGTCGCCATAACACGTGCAGACAACCATCCCGGACAACAGCATGGCATGGACGTTGGCGATGGGGACGCCTGTCTGCCTCCGATGCCGGTTTTGCCGTCGGGGAAGAAGGCATACTCCAGTTTTACCGGAACTGAATACACAAAGAAGAAGTCGTTGACGCGGTCGAGGCAAACGTAGAGGAGGGAGTCAATGCCAAAGAAGTTGTCTAAGCCGATATAGACGAGACGCGGACCCGGACTTGCCAGACCCGGAGACAAATCGGGGACGAAGCATGAACCCATGTTGCCAGTACCGTGAGTGAGGGGGGCAGGCACCACCGTGAACCATAGGCCAGTGTCGAAGGGACTAGCAGAGGAGGCCTCATGGACGGTTGTGAGGTGCAGAGCAGCGAAGAGGGAGGTGCCGTGAAGTCCGCGGTTGTCAGAGTAGACGTAGTCGGGGACGTGGATGATGACTCTGGCGACAAGGTCGTGGTGGACGAAGACGTAGAAGTGGCGGCGATGGCAGCGTCTGCCTGAAGTGGCCATGCTGGACGCTGAACAAGGAGTGGTCGGCGGGGCCTATGACAACCTAAAGTGGCCGTGCAGGTTACTTGTAGAGGTGCGGCGATGGTACTCGAAGTAGGCGAGAAAGAACCCGACAGCATGACGAAGACCATGCACGGACGGTAGTGTTCCCGTGCCTAGGGAGGCGGCGCGGCGCATACCAGATAAGAGCCGACTGATACGTTTCCAACGTATCTATAATTTCTTATGTTTCATGCTTATATTATACCAATTGCTACATGTTTTATATACACTTTATATCATTTTTATGCATTTACTGTGACTAACCTATTAACAAGATGCCATAGTGTCAGTTCCCTGTTTTCTGCTGTTTTTGGTTTCAGAAAAGCTGTTAAGGAAATATTCTCAGAATTGGACGAAACAAAAGCCGAAGTCCCTATTTTTCTCGGAACCATCCAGAAGTCCGAATAGGAGACGAAGGAGGGCACCGAGGCGCCCACATCATGTGGTGGCGCGGCTCCCTTCCTGGCCGCGCCAGCACATGGTGTGGGGCCCTCGGGCCTCCACCGCCTTCGCCCTTTCGCCTATAAAGACCACCCGACAAAATAACCCTAGGCACCCGAACACTTTTCCACGATACGTTCCAGAGCTGCCGTCAACCCTAGTTCGGGAGGGTTCAGAAGCTCTTCCCGGCACCCTGCCGGAGAGGGGAATCATCACCGGAGGGCTCTACATCACCATGCCCGCCTCCGGACTGATGCGTGAGTAGTTCATCCTTGGAATACGGGTCCATAGCAGTAGCTAGATGGTTGTCTTCTCCTATTGTGCCATCATCCTATTGTGTCATCATGTTTAGATCTTGTAAGCTGCCTATCATGATCAAGATCATCTTTATGTAATGCTACATGTTGTGTTTGCTGGGATCCGATGAATATTGAGTACTATGCCATTTGCTTCATTATATATTATGTGAGTGCGTTATTTATGATCTTGCATGCTCTCCGTTACTAGTAGATGCTCTGGCCAAGTAGATGCTTGTGACTCCAAGAGGGGGTATTTATGCTCGATAGTGGGTTCATGTATTCATTTAATCTGGGGGAGTGACAACAACCTCTAAGATTGTGAAGGTACTGTTGCTACTAGGGATAAAACAGTAGTTCTTTGTCTAAAGATAATTGTGCTACTTACATTACACGCTTTGCTTAATGCAATAATCTGTTGCTTGCAACTTAATACTGAAAGGGGTGCGGATGCTATCCGGAAGGTGGATTATTAGTCATAGATGCAGTTGGATAACGGTCTATGTATCATGTTGTAATGCCCAAATGAATCTCACACTAGACACCATGACTTGTACATACATTATTATGCAGTTCTTTATTTTGTCAATTGCCCAGCTGTAATTTGTTTACCCTCATATATGCTATTATTATTTATGGAGAGACACCACTAGTGAACTGTGGACCCCGGTCCATTTCTTTAAATTGAGAATACAACCTACTGCAATCCCGTTCTTTCATTCTCCGCAAACAAACACCATTTTCCACACTATATGTCTAATCCTTTGTTACAGCAAGCCAGTGAGATTGACAACGTGCGTGTCGGTGCAACGGCTAGGAATCGCCGACGGCATACACGCCTGGGAAGGCGCGTCGAGCAGCCGACAACATGGACCAAAGGCGGCGGTGAGGCAGCCCGAAGGGTTGACGCGGCAACAGCCCATAGGTCGATCAGTGATAGGTGCGTGCTCGGGGACGCGCTTGACACATACAACCGACATTTCGTGGTAAGCCATGGCGGCGACGACGATGCGTGTCAGCGTGTGGATCGTATTCGATGGCGAAGTTGTCGGTGGAGTCCCGGTCGATGACGGTGAAGATTTGATTTGGTGTTCACCGTGCGCACATGAGTAGGGCGGGAGATGCAAATCTCCCGCCCTACTCATGTGCGCACGCTGGTGTTGCATTTTGCAGCGTTGGAGCTGGTTGATTTGGCCAACACATCAGCATCAGCCCACTTTTACATCCAGGGGAGCTGTAGGGTGATGCAGTCTACCAATCACTCTGCTAATCACACTCTTAAAAGCAGTAAAGTTCTTCCCACTAGACCTTTTACTAGCCAAAAACATCTCTAGCAATGGTCGCTATTTTCGAGCCTCTAATGGAAGGCTGCAGGTATGTATTCTTGAACTCCAAAAGTGACACCATGATAATTTGAACTATACCATTTCTTTTTTCTCGTCTAATTAGACATATTTTGTATGGTTTTTACTCTAGTTTGATACCATAATAATTTCTAATGCATAGAATTCAACGTTTTCAAATCCGCAATTTCAAATGCTACAATTTGAATCCAAACTCAATTATTTGAACATGAACATGCAAAATCGCACAAACATAGTTCATACAAAATACTCAACAAGATGCAACGAAACATACTACATAGCGCCCACAAATTCTTGACAAGATCACCTCGTATAATTGCATGCAACTCCTAGATGAAGCCTCTGGTGGAAACCACAA
The DNA here is from genome assembly GCA_026929855.1 of Poa annua. Taxonomy (NCBI): domain Eukaryota; kingdom Viridiplantae; phylum Streptophyta; class Magnoliopsida; order Poales; family Poaceae; genus Poa; species Poa annua. The sequence goes on from CM049438.1 coordinate 38,462,910, forward strand.
GTTGAAACATGTATTACTGAATACTAATATGTCTCTGCTGTTGTTCTTTGCTTTAGATGGTCTCTATTTTGTTCTCGTAATTATACATGTGCTCCTTTCATTGAAGCGCTTCCCTGGAGGGTTTAAAGCTCTGGCCTATGGCTTCGGGAGGTGGAGAAAAAACAGTGTATTATTTTGCTTTTCCAGACATGTAAGAACTGTTTACTCTATAATGTGTACATGGTTATTTGTGGATGTTTCTATGATGTTCACAAAATGGTACTACCTGATAAGTCCGCAGAAATTCAAATGGTCAGTGGCAAAAGTTCGAATTGCATTTGTTCTCTTTGTTTGTTTTATGATCCAACAAAGAAAATGGTTTTCAGACAGTTTAATTTCTGTAATCTGCATGGATGCACACACACGAGTATTATGCCGGTACTTGAGACTTAACATTTGACACGACTCCTTCAATGATTGCCTCTGCTTCACGCTTCCCCAGTCCAAATATATTCCTCAATTCATTCAAGGGAACAAGCTGCAATATTTAGATGACATAAAAGATTTATGTTAAGATGCCACCCCAATCACATTACCAGATTCTATACACAAGTTATGGTAAAAACTGTAAGGTAATGTCGAACAACTAATTATCACATTTCATAAACCGCTAGACACTTGCTAAGTTAGCAAGTTGTTGACTGCAGTTTACATAACGATTAATGAAAACAGTTTTTAAACTACATGTCACCTATAAATCATGTGGGTAAAGCTATTCAACCTATCATGACTTTATATACTTATGAAAAAGAGCACCGTATAATCACAAATATGCATCATCTGGAAATATCATTGCATGTATATAAGCTGCCAAGTGGGGGCATCGGAACACATGTCAGTAACACATCGACAATCTTCTCCAATTTCATTCTTTTCAACCAAAGAAATTCATTCAAGTGGGCCTGTGGCAAGTAGTGTTTATGTTGCCCCCAAGCCGTGAACTCAACTAATTGCAGACATAATTCACAGTTCTATATGGCCATAAACATAATTGATCAAAGCTTCTCAACTGACACTCACTCTGGTACAGTTAAAGCCAGATTGTGTTGGGTAGCTGACTCTCATTGCGCAGGCTGGCAGATGCAGGCAAGGGAGAGGTGTAACCTAGTTTTTTTTTTTTCCTTTTATGACGGCTGTGGTACCCTGTAACATCTCCCTGTAATTAAACGTCTCCCAATCTTAATGAAAGTGACACGCAAGTCTTTTGCGTGTTCTGGAAAAAATGGGTATGATCCTGATACTCTAAATAGATGAAACGCCGGTCTTTCTGCTGTTAATATTTCTTTATAGTAGGTAACCGGTACAAGTTTAGCATCGAACATTATCTCCTAACTGCACACCAGTAAGGAAATAGAAGATAAAATGTAAGACAGAGGTTTTTTTTGGACAATATGCAAGACAGAGGTTGTGAGTGTATACAGGAACAACACCATCAATAACTGCGGAAACCGCATGATCTAGACTGCCTGGTCTACAATGCCCAAAATTCAATGGATTAATTATGTCCACACAAAATCCAGACATATTTGCAGTTTTGCACTACTCAACTTAAATCAAGATTTCTGCGGCCTTGCTAATTTGCAGTTTTGCACTACTCAACTTAAATCAAGATTCTAATGGATTTATCGGATTGGTCATTTCACAAGCCTACAGAATTTGCGAGGCCGGAATTCAGGTTATCAATTTAAAAGCATCATCAGTTTAATAAAATACATGTGAACACACGTGAAATTACCTTCTCATCATCAAGGCTTCCATCTGAAAGTACTTCCGTTGCATAGGCTGCATAGAGTATCTTTAGATCACCAACTATCCTCTCATGATCAAACTCTCCACCTATGCAGAAGAACCATTCTTAAGAAAGGTCCAACTGATCAACATATGAATTTAATGAAACTTTACAACTTTATTACCTAACGAAACAGGTCCAAGTCCACGTGCAAATCGATCGCCCTGAGGGAACTTGCTTAGAACTGTTGACAATTTGTTGAATGCAAGGACGCTATTCACTTCATCAATAACCTGTGCTGGAATGTTCCTGTAACCAGTGATCATATGGTTTAGTATCAAGGTAAAATTTTGTTCATCTTATGCATTGATAAAATCCACATTTATGAGCATACAAAGATCCAGATGACTTGACCACTTCTACAACAGGATAATATATTTGCTAGATATTGATCAAGAAAATCTCATGCCATCTCTCAGGTATTTTGGTGGTATTCACACATTCCCTTCGAACGCAGATGGTTCAGTTTTTCTCAATGGGAGTTAAACACTACTTCCCGTGTATCGAATTATAAAATGTTTTGGATATTTCAATGTGGACTACCGACTACATACATGAGTGAATGCGTCTATATGCATGCGACTCATAAAGAGCTAGAACATCTTATAATTCGGAACAGATGGGGGTGGGGGGTGGGGGGAGTATCTACCAGTGAAAGCAGATATATCCATCAAATATGTCTTAAACTGGGTCAACTCTTTCTATCTATTCGGGCGGTGGATACGACCACTTTATAGCTAAAAAAAAAGTCTTAAACTTCTATGAACTAGTTTTAGTACAAATGTTCTCAGCATAGACAAAAAGATACTCAAAGCCTCCAACTCCAAGAAGAAGACCGGACTATGCGCGGAAATGACAAATTATGGATAAACTCTTGTTGGGAACAAGGGATAAAAAATACTCTATATTATTCTAACTGCCACTTACTACTACCTCTGATCCGTAAATAGTGTCGCAACACTGAGTAGTACTTTGTATTAGCGTAGTGCAGTCCCTGCGACACTTAAATCGGATCGGAGGGAGTATCTACTTTCCTCCATTATACATAGCACATTGCTACATTAAAGACCTATTTATCATATTTAGCAAAAAATTGGCTGTTCCCCTCTCTTAAATAATTAGATTATCAGTAACATCGATTCAGGTTTCATGTTAACGTAAAGGAACACAATTATCATGCAAAATGTCAAATGATAAATCTTCCAGCGGGTTTTTGCAGAAAAAGTAGGTTCATACGCTGAACCAGGATTGGACTTCAATATGGATAAAGCAGATGAAATATTTTCTTGAATCAAATTCTTCGCACGCTCCTTGAACATGTCAGCAGCAACCTGCAAGAAATTAAAATATTCAGATATGTTACAACAAAACATCCTTAGATTAGTGCCATTTGTTATCCCATCAAACTTGGATCAATAATCAAATATTAAATCACTTTTATGTCATCTATAATTTAACTCATTACGGGTGTATGCAATACATACTTAGATATGATGCTATTTGGATAGAAGAGACACTGTGCCCCAAGTACCAACGAAAATATCAAAGCAAAGGAAGCGAATCAAGCAGTAAAATTGTGGGAAGAAAATTGTTACCTCGTCAAAAAGTTTGTATGCAAGCTGCACTCTCCTTACTTCAATGAGCGTGCCTATGTCAAGACCTACAGAAACATAATATCTCAGCTGACAATGTTCAGTAAATGTAGCAAGTACTATGTCAGGTAATTAGTAAAATAATAGAAGATACTATTGCTATCTTCCTTGCTCTAAATCTAATCTACTTGACAAAGTTTGACCTTATAAGCACAATATGACTAAAGAATGCAACTAATGCCTACATAAGAATGTTCATAAGAACTACCTCTTCCAATGGACTTGAGCTCTATCGCATATAAGCTTTTAGCATTCTCCCGCATAGCAATATCGATCTGCCAAAACACCATGACAAGGTAAAAAAACAACTAATAAGACATGTGCAAATCTAGGCACTAGCTTCGGGGTAATAAAGAATGAAGAAGCAGCTCAAAGATATGCTCTGAACTACGAGCAAATAAAAACATCAGAGATATGTGAATGTGCATATGTACATGTTTCAGTTAACCTATGATGAAAATTATCAGCATGTTTTAAGAGTCTTCTCGTGGTGGCAAAAGTTAAAATATCACTATATCAGTAATAAGTTCAGTGCAAGTAATCAAAATATCATAATGGAGACCTTGTACTATTTACCTGATAATCCGTGATACCGAAAAGATGTTTCCATGGAAGTATAAACTCTGATGCATCTCCGAAGACTAGATTTGACACAAAAATTAATTTTTGGAACGCCTATGAAATATTTCCCACAGTTATAATCAGGAATTGAAAACTGTTTTAGGTATACACTATGCTTATGTACTTATAAGAAGATTACTTACATCGAGTCTCTCTCTGTATAAGCGTCTACCAACCTATTAAATCGAGAAAAGTGAATCGCATAAGGAGACAGGGAGAAGCAGAGTAAATGTGAAAGCGGCAAGTCATAAGAACACCTGAGATATATACTAAGATATAGAAAGGCTAGGATCATGAAGCAATACCACCATATGCATGTTTGCAGCATCTACATCATCGAGTCCAAGAGCTCTTTTAAACTTTATAATAGCTTCAACCTCAGTACCTTTGAGATTTTCATGTCCTGGAGGAAGTACTGAGTAAACAAAGCTGCGGAAAGAATGGATAGGGAGAAAGTATAAGTGAATGGATAATCTCCATCACATAGCCAGATTGTTAAGACGTGAACTATATATAGGTGATTTTTTTAATATTTACTTCTAAAAGTAGAAAAATGCATACTATTAAACAGAAAAAGCAAGCCCACATTATCATCACCACAAGGCCCAAAGAATGATATCTGAACTATATAGGTAAAGAACCAAGTGTGTCAGAATTGGGCAATATAGTTTGCTTGAGATTAGTAAGCGGCTGAGGGCCACCATGGAAGTCTCTTGCTAAAAGCGGCTTCGAGGTGAACAGAATAGTGAACGCCAATTATGCCGTTCAGTACTGTAACTGGGACCATTAAGAGATACAAATCAAATCTTCACAAGTACTCATTTTACTAAGCAATAATAGTATCTTAGCCTACGATCCAAAAAAACATGTATCTCAACCGAAGATGTTTTCAGGCACTCATTTCCCCTGGGCTTCTTGCAGAAAATTGCAGTTGTGTTGAATCTAATATGATAAAACATACATAAGCAATTTCAAGGAATATCCTGTAGACCTGTACACACAGAAGTGTCGGTTTGAGAAATGTGCAATTAAACGTATCAATAAATATACTGAAGCTAATGAGTGTTAGTCATGATTTGGATTAGTGAACTATGAATAATGTCATTTTCTTATTATGGTGATGGTATTCGTTCAGGGAATTTACATTTGCTTACCAAAATATAGTATATTTGTTAAGGAGTATTAGTATTGATCTAGGAATCCGTATTAGACTAGATTTACTTTCGTGTCCTCCAAATCGGATGTACTATATATTGTGGCCTTTGCCCCCCTAAAAATACAAGTTGCATATTCCTAACATGGTATCAGATCCCTAGGTTTAGCTTTTTTTTTTTTGAAGCCGCAACTCGTTCTCGATCGATTTGGGTCTTCTCTCCCGATCGTCTTGATTCTCCTGGCCTCGTCAGGTCCGCGATGGATATCCCAGCGCTGCTCTTGCATCCTCCTGCCGTCGCTGCCGTCGGCCTTCTCCCCAGCTGCGCCGCTGGCTTCTCTCCCGTTGCGCCTCGATCGAAGAGGCCGGGCTGGGCAACCTCTACACTGGTCTGCTGCTCCCTCCTGGCCGCAGCTCTCTCTCCGGATCGGTCGCCGGCCGGCCGGGATTTTGCCGCTTGCTCTAGGTCCGGTGAGCCTTCTTTGGATTTGGACGTCGACTGCTGGCCTTCTGGTTGGGAACTGGGATCAGGAATTTCCTCCGTTCCTCGTTCGTGAACAGTACTGTCTGATCCGTCCAGCTGCGATCTGGTATCGGTCCAGATTAAGATTTAGTTGACTTTTATGTTTCAGTTGCATTAAAAAAGTGGTTATTCAGCACCGTCTCTTTTCATCGCTCTTCGGTGATTTTCGATGGTGTAGTCCGTCTTCTCCTATATTTTTCCGCTGTGTCCACCAAATCTGTTGCTTCTTTTCGTGTTACGTGTTATGAGAGTCCACCGTAGCTTTATTTGTCAGCCTCTATCTTGGTCCTGGTCCTTTTATAGGATTTTTGTGGCCTCCTCTTCTCGATCCTGGTCCTTTTTATAGGATTTGTGTGGCCTCATTTTCTCGATCCTAGTCCTTCTATAGAATTTTTGTGGCCTCCTATTCTCGGTCCTAGTCCTTCTATAGGATTTTTGTGGCCTCATTTTCTCGGTCCTGGTCCTTTTTATAGGATTTTTTTGGCCTCATTTTCTCGGTCCTGATCCTCTCTAGGATTCTTGTGGCCTCGTTTCGCATTGTCATTGGTCTACGCACATTCTTTTGTCGCGAGCTTCTTTCGTCATCGTTTTCTTGTGCTATGGTCGTTTGTGACATGCTCTTCTCTTGATCGAATTTGGGTCTCCGTCGGTCTTCTTTTTCGATCGACTCTATCCAGTTTGGCTTGACTTTCACATGTATCGAAGGCTCATCATGCTTCATCGACACTCAAGACGTGGATTTTGGATTATCATTTGTTTTTCTAGTTTACACTTCTTCAAATGCAATGCTATTGCATACGCTTTGCATTTGAGGGGGGTGTTAAGAGTATTAGTATTGGTCTAGGAGTCCGTATTAGACTAGATTTACTTTCGTATCCCCCAAGTCGGATGTACTATATATTGTGGCCTTTGGCCCCCCGATAATACAAGTTGCATATTCCTAACAATATTAAAGTGCTGATTCAGCTCTATTCACTCCGGTAAAACAAGAGTTATATGAGATATGTGCAGTTTAATCTTGCTCACTTGAAATGGTAATATCTTATATCTCTCGAAATGTTTGCGTAAGTAAACTGGCCATATGAAAATGAAATAAGCGAATATGTCGAAAATGTCATCAAAAGTACATCTGTAACATTATATTCGGCACCTTTTACTGATATATTGTGCTGAAAGGCCAAAAATTTCATGCTGATAGTGATATCAATGAAGCGCCACTAGTGACACCATATTTTCTGTATAGAGGGGGTGATGTCTAAGAGATTTAAGGGACACATGGTAGTATATATGGTTCCCTTCCAGGGGGAGGATGGTAGTGCTAATACTTAAGGGAATAAGAGACAATCAGACCATTAAAATGAATTGGTTCCATATACAATTGCCAGTGTACATAAAAGCCAACATTTATCTGGTAAGTCTTGTGCATAGTATGTTCCCAATCATGGAAAATAACTGAATTCAATGTCATCAGAGGTGTCACGGAAGCTCACCTGGCATACAAGTCACAGAGCTCTGATTTGAAAGCCGCATCTTGTGTACCGACTCCATATCTTGAACAATTAAAAAGGTAAAATGAAAGGTAAGATAATGGAGAAATAGCAAGGCGTCCATTATTTCAATGAAAGTTTAGCAGGAATAATCATACAAGGCACATCACCAGAATAATATTCTACCTCTCTTAAGATGATTAGCCAAGTCTCCAGAGTTATAGTTTCTTCTTTTACCGAAACAAAATGGTAATAGCATTTTTTACAGGAAACCAGAGTTTTCAAAATGACTAAACGAAACGGCATTGCGAGACTGGAGATAGAGATATTGGTTTTCACAAAAACAGAAGCCGAGATGATTGAACAGCTGCTATTAATATAAACAACTGGAGTGTGAACAGTGAAGCAAATGCAGCAACTATACAGGAGGGGGCAAACCAGAGTTCCAGACTCACTTGCTCGCTATGGCCTCCACCTCGGCGGCCTCCAGCTCGGTGGGGTCGTCTCGGCCGGCGACGTAGTTGTGCAGCCCCACGGCGGCGACCTCCGGCACCACGGAGTTGACGGCGGCGGCGCCCGCTAGGCCGGCGGCCCCGAGCACGGCCGCGCCCGCGACGGACGCGGTCCGCGAGCCGCCGCCGTAGCGGGTCCCGAGGGTGTACCCGGCCGCCGCCGCCGCGGCAACAACCGCGAGCTCCAGCGCGGCCCGCGCCGCGGGCGGCAGCGCCTCCACTAGCGGCTGCACGCCCGTGAGCTCCTTCCGGCCGCCGAACACATCCTCCCCCTTGGCCGCGGCGCAGCAGAACCGCTGGCCGCGGAGGCGGGCGGCGGGGCGGCCCCGCGCGGGGGAGGGGAGGAACGGGGAGGCAGTGGCGGCGGTGGCGGCGCGCGGCGAGGCTTTGGCGGAGACGAGTGAGAGCTCCATTGCTAGCTATAGCTTGGGCGATCACGCTTGCCTGAGACGATCGATATATGGTCCATGAGCCTAGCAACATCATATGGTTGCTGCGCGGTTGAATAAGATGGAACGATGGATGAGTTTGCGGCTTCGAAGCGCGGCTCGCGGATGTGAAAGCTCGACGCCAGGAAATATGTGTGTCGGATATACTACTCCGTACCCTATGCTGCAATTGGGAGGCTTATTTCTTTGTTAGCATATATCTAGTCTTCATTTATTTCTTTATATCTCGTCTTTTCTGGAGTATAAAAGTGGTAACTGTGTCAAACTCAGAGTGAACTCAAGGGGCACAATGCCCTACACTTTCTCCGATCTTTTTTCAGCCTGCAATTTTATGGCGACGCTGAAAATTGATGTAAGCTACTAGAGGGTGATTCAGATCTTTGTCGAGTCGCGTCCTTGTTTTAGCGGTTGTATTAGGACAGATAATGTCGATGGAATGCTAATGGGCATGGCCACCATTTTTTTATGACTCAAATCTAGGTTGAAGGCAGTTATAGTTCAGAACTTTAGGCATACTAAAGTAAGCATATCACTCATCATTGTGTGGTTTTGGGGTATGGCGGCATGTTATCGTTTACCACGCAAATGGGTTTCCCCGACAGATGAAAAGAAAATTATGATACTTAGTTATTTTTCAAAGCAGTGTGCACCCCATTCCCCTTTCATTCTAAAAACCAGAAACATACCCCGCACGTTGCGGCGGGAATCTTTTAATTATTTTACTACGCAAATAAAGGGATATAAGACCCATGGATATGAATTTATTTAAAGAAATATACACATATCACAAATGTCGAAAGGTAGTTGACGTGATTTTGTTTTGTATTTGATGATAAAAATATGTGACATGACCAATTGGATGACGAAAAGAAAATGACATGGATATGTTGCATGCAAAAAAAATGGCTTTAATGAATATTAGTGGGATGACATGGACAATTGATTGGCCAAGGGAATGAGTGATGTGGAAGGTTTGCATGTTGAGATAGAAAATAAATAATGCATGTTAGGGAAGTTTTACTTCATAAGAGTAGGTATAGATAGATATATACTTTTTTTTTGAAAAAGGACAATCTCGGCCTCTGCATCGATTGATGCATACGTCATTTATTAATTTATTAAAAGTCATTTAGAAAAGAGGTACATCATGGGTCACACAAAGTCGAAACATGGATCAACCATCTAAAAAACAGGAATGACATGTGTTGGTGTTGCATCAACATGTTATCCTCCTATCAAAACGCCAACCGCACTGGTTGTATAAATGTGATGCGACCAACTCCAGACTGTTGCACCCAAAATTCATGGCGTCTCGCTTCTTCGTCGACTGTAGGAAGGACTACTTAGGGATCCAGTGAGAAGCCATTGGAATCACCTACATGAAAGAAGCTTTCTTGGCTCTATTAAAGATATAATCATTTCTTATGTTCCACATAGCCCAAAGTATAGCACAAACTCAAACTCGGATTTGAACTTTAACATGTTCGGAGACACCACCTCAACCCGTTGCCAAACAAATTCACTATACCTGTTGGCGATTGAATATTAAAAGCCATATGGACAATCCTCCAAACCATTTTTGCAAAGGGACAAGTAAAAAATAGACGATGAACTGATTCATCTTAATCGCAAAAGCAAATTTTTTTACGCCCTTCCTAATTGCGTTTTGTCAAGTTATCAGACCTTAATTTGGCAGTTGGCTGGATAAGCATTTATTTTTTTATATCAAGCACCTCTATTCCCAACCCCACCTCATCTCTCTGCCAAAAAAACCACGATCCAAAAAATCCAGTCTTTTACGTGCCCCTATGGGTTAAAAAAAAAGGATAACATAAACATTGGTAGGCTTGTTAGGAAGATAGATATATACTATATTTTGTTATCGCTATAATTTTTTGTACCGACGAATATCACATTAGACTCCTCGGTGAACCTAGGAAGGGAATGTTGTTCATCCTAGCCACCCCCTTTGCACCAATGGCCATCCTCTTTTTCTCAAGTGCCACCTTCTCAAGCTGCACATCTTCATGATTTTTTTGTATATATGGTATCCTTCTTTTCTTCCCTCTTGTCAACTGAATGTTATTTGGTTACATATATCTCGCATCTTCGCAAAAATAGAAAGACACAATAGATCTATATGATTCCTTCATTATGCCCCCACTAGCATTTTTCCTTTTCTTTGCTCCCACTCCCATGGCCGGTGCAGCAGCTGTAACCGTTTGGGCGGCGAGCAAGAACAATGGGTAATCGTGGAGAGTTTTCAGTGGAATGGAATCACCATTCACCAGGCGTTTCTCACCGAGGAATCAGTAGGACTTACTCAAAATTGTGGCACCAGACATCCAGCACCATCTCGACCTTAGCAAAGACTTGTCCGGACAGGGCAAATTCGCTTGGATCTTTATCTCTGACATCTTGATGCAGAAAACTTTCCTACAATCTCCGGTGATTTCGAATCTGATCCCAGGGTCATGAAGAGTCACGCGACTACACAGCAGCTTATTTCCCCAGCTCCCATTACACACACACACACACCAGACAGTGATTTACGCTCTAATAATCAGGAATCGTCAGAGAGAAGTAACGGCCTAACTTGGGTCAATACCTGCGCAATCACAGGGACTCATGATGCATCTTCGCTGCCCGAAACGAAAACAGAAGATACATAACATAAATAAGTAATACGATTGCAGTTCCTTATCCAGCCAACTGCCAAATTAAGGTCCGATGATAATTACTCCGGTACGTCTCAGTATCCCCAGTACGTGAGCCGAGCCTTATCCCTCCCGCGAAACCCTAGCCCCCCGCGTCGCCGCGGCGGGCGACCGGCGGCCTCCCCTGCTCCGCCACCTCCCTCCCTTCCTCTACTCCTCCTCCTCCTCGCCAAGCCCAGGCAGCGTCGGCGGCGGCGAGGCTCTTTTTTCTCCCTCATCCAGCGGCGGCAGCGCGGAACGCAGCGGTTCGGTGGGGGCGCGGCTCTGGGCGTGGGCGGCTGTGGCGTGGCGGCGAGCTCGTGCTGGCGGCGGCGTGGAGGCTACGCGGACCTGTGCGCAAGGGCAGCGGCGGCGCTACACGGCGGCGTTCGAGCTCGGGCGGGGCAGCATCCTCTTCCCGGTGGCCTGCCAGCAAGGGCCATGGGCGGGCGCTCGCGTCGTCCGTGGCTGCGGTGGCTCCACGGCGGCGGCAGTTGGGGATAGCACGGCGACAAGGCTAGGTGCAGCTCGGGTGTGGCCATGGCTAGGGTTTCCCGGCCCAGATCTAGGCCAGGCGGGCCCGATCTGGGCTTTACGGGCCCCAGCCGATGCGCACGCCCTCTGCTTTTCTGCAGGAGAAACAACTGTAACCTTGGCGCTGCAGCGCGGCGGCGGGACTAGTCAGGCCTGATCCTAACTAGGCGGGCTGATCTGGGCCTGACCGGACCTGCTACTGCGTCCGGCCGGCGACCGTCTCTGACGGTGTGATACGTCTCCAACGTATCTATAATTTCTTATGTTCCATGCTTATATTATGCCACTTGCTACATGTTTTATATACACTTTTATATCATTTTATGTATTGGGACTAACCTATTAACAAGATGCCACAGTGTCAGTTCCCTGTTTTCTGCTGTTTTTGATTTCAGAAAAGTTGTTAAGGAAATATTCTCGGAATTGGACAAACGAAAAGCCAATATGCCTATTTTTCTCGGGAGGTTCCAGAACACCGAAGAGGACACGGAGGGGAGCCCCGAGGGGCCCACATCATGTCCCGGCGCGGGTCCCCCCTGGCCGCGCGGGCACAGGGTGTGGGGCCCTCGAGCCTCCACCGCCTTCGCCCTTTCGACTACATATACCCCCCCAGAATTGCAAGACCTAGAGCGCGCACCTTTTTCCTCCACGAAGTTCAGAGCCGCCGCCGTCGTCAACCCTAGTTCGGGAGGGTTCAGAATCTCTTCCCGGCACCCTGCCGGAGAGGGGAATCATCACCGGAGGGCTCTACATCACCATGCCCGCCTCCGGACTGATGCGTGAGTAATTCATCCTTGGACTACGGGTCCATAGCAGTAGCTAGATGGTTGTCTTCTCCTCTTGTGCTACCATGTTTAGATCTTGTGAGCTGCCTATCATGATCAAGATCATCTTTATGTAATACTACATGTTGTGTTTGCTGGGATCCGATGGATATTGAGTACTATGTTATTGCTTCATAATATATCTTGTGAGTGCGTTATTTATGATCTAGCATGCTCTCTGTTGCTAGTAGATGTTCTGGCCAAGTAGATGCTTGTGACTCCAAGAGGGGGTATTTATACGCGATAGTGGGTTCATGTCTCTATTTAATCTGGGGGAGTGACAGCAACCTCTAAGATTGTAGATGTACTGTTGCTACTAGGGATAAAACAGTAGTACTTTGTGAAAGGACAATGATGTCGCCTAGAGGGGGGGGGGGGGGGGTGAATAGGCGGTTTAAAACTTTTCCGGTTTAGGCTTGATAATTGCGGAATAAAACTAGGTGTTTAAATTAACAAGCCGACAACCTAAATAAACTAGGCTCACCTATGTGCACCAACAACTTATGCTAAGCAAGATAAACAACAAGGTGATAGGAATAGAATACTTCAAGCACGAAGGCTATCACAATGTAAAGTGCATAAGTAAAAGCTCGGGTATAGAAATAACCGAGGCACGCGGAGACGAGGATGTATTCCCGAGTTCCTCCTTGTTAAGGGAGTACGTCTCATTGGAGAGGTGTGAACCGACACAACGGTTCAACAACCACAAAGGTTTCACCTTCTTCTCCGATGAACCGCACCACAAAGGCTTGGTTCACCTTCCACTATCGGAATTCCTTCGAGGCGGAATCCGGAGCCTTTCAACAACAATCCGGGGCACAACCCACAATGGGATTGGGGGCTCCCGAACGGCCTCCAACAACAATCCGGGGCACAACCCACAATGGGATTGGGGGCTCCCGAACGGCTTCAAGTGACCACACAAGGGTCCAACCACCACAAAGGCGTCTAGGGTCCAAGGACCCAAGAGTAACAAGTTCACAAGCTTTCAACTTCCACGAATCCTCGTGGAGAGCACACCGATGCACCAAATGCAAAAGGCAAGAGCACAAGTGCTCAAATCCTTCACTCTCGAATTCCAACAAAGCAACAAATGCTTATGGGGGAATAAGAGAGGAAGAACAAAGAGGAGATGCACCAAGAACTCCAAGATCAAGATCTACTAGGTTCCCCTCACTTAGAGGAGAGATGGATTGGTGGAAATGTAGATCTAGATCTCCTCTCTCAAATCCCTCAAAGATATGCAAGAATCATGGGAGGAAATGAGAGAGGGGCAAGCTTTCCAAGGTCAACAATGGAGGTGAGAGAGGGGAAAAATTCGTGCTTGGAAGAGCTGAGTGGCTGGAGGTAGGTGGAGGGGTATTTATACCCCTCCCAGAAAAAGAGCCGTTGCAGCCACTTAGACCGGAGACTCCGGTCTGGAAGGCCGGAGACTCCGGCCTGGCCGGAGACTCCGGTCCCTGAGACCGGAGACTCCGGCCTCGAAAGATCAGGAAAAAAGTCGACGCAGGAAACAAACACCGGAGACTCCGGACCGCGTAGGCCGGAGACTCCGGCCCCCCCCAGAGACTCCGGGGTCACTCCGGACCTACTCCGGACCCCCATACAGAGAGTGCCGACCGGAGGAACAAAAAACGGATCGCGAGGACCGGAGACTCCGGTCTAGGACCGGAGACTCCGGCCTGGCCGGAGACTCTGGTCCCTGAGACCGGAGACTCCGGCCTAGCAAAAACTGCAGCAAAACCGATAACGAAAACGTCAATATCTTTTCCATCCGGACTCCGTTTTCGATGATTTTTGGCTCGTTGGAATCGTTACAACGAGCTCTACTTGAATGTGCATAGAAACATCACAGTCCATCATGTGAGGATAAAACCAAATTGGGAAAGATTGAACTTTCCTAAACAATGCAAACCGGTAAAACCTCCTTCATAAAAAACGCAACAAGATATTCATACGAAATCTGTTTTTGATGAACTAGAGCTTAGTATGGAGATAAACTAAGCTCTAAATCCTCACATGGATAAAAGGCAATAAGTTTTCCCAAGTAAAACCATTTTCGAAGGACTTGGTCTTGTCATGAAGATCACGACAAGGACCGAAACCCAACACGGAGAAAAACCAAATAAGAACCAAGAAAGATGATATGCCAAGCATGCAAAGGTTTGAGCTCTCCACAAAGATGCGATCAAGTTACTCACTCGAGAGCCCCTCTTGATAGTACGCCATCTATCCTAAAAACCCGGTCTCCCACTAACACCATGAGACCGGTAAAATAGAAAACCTATCAAGATCATACCTTTGCCTTGCGCATTCCACTTGAGCTCGATGATGACGATCTTGACTCTCTCAAGTTGAAACACCTTTCTTGATTGTGCTTGCTAGCACATGCTTGATGAAGACTTCTCCAAATGCTCCCCCATACACCATTATGGGAGGGCCTCGCTAAGCTTCGTCTTCATGTCTCCTTTGCAAGCTTCAATCAAAAGATATCTTCCGAGATACATCATATTGAACTTGCACTTCATCTTCTTCTCTTGATATGTATGATGGCTTGGGGTAAAACATGATTGATCACTCAATCTTCTTTTCCAAGCCATACTTGCAATAAGCTCAACTCTACACATGAACATTCTTCATATAAACCCTTGAGTAGAGTATTGATCATCATGTAATCTACTAGAGTCCAACACATGAACTCCAATCTTTTCCTATGGACAAGATCTACAAGTATATCTCAAAGCAAACATTAGTCCATAAGGATTGTCATTAATTACCAAAACTACGCATGGGGCAACACATGCACTTTCAATCTCCCCCATTTTGGTAATTGATGACAATCCCTTTTACGAGGGTTTATATAATGAATTAAGCAACCATGCATACAAAGAGCAAGGATGCAAGAGCATGAGAGGCAAATGCTTAAGAACAAACCTAAAGCATAAAACCAAATATCCTTAAACCCTCTAAACTTCTCCCCCATTGGCATCGATTGCCGAAATGGGAGGAAAATTTAGAAGGCCAATATAGTAAGAGCTCCCCCATAATGTGTGCATTTCTCATAATATGAGTGAAATCAAATGCACATATCCAATAACGAATAGTCGGAAAGGAGATCAAACTATATTGAGGATCCAAAGATTGCAAAAGAATATCAAAGAGAAAGAAACTTCAACAAAAGAAGCAAGCAATCAAAAAGATCCAAAAAAAATGTTCTAAATATCAAGAGGGAACTCCCCAAGGTACGTGCACAAATAGGATTTGTATTTCAATATAGTGTGCACAACATGGAATCCTCACTCCCTCCTAGATAAAATCGAACACAAGCACATGCAAGAGAATATAAATGAGAAAAGAAGTAAAACAACTTGCAACAAATAAAATGTTTTGCAACATGAGCAAGGAGCGGCAAATAAAAGGATGGGTGTGAGATATAAAGACATTTTAGGAGACTAATACAAGGATGAGCAAACACATCAACATAGTCTTTCAAAAAGAGTTGCACATGGTGCATATCATGTCTTCCCCATTCCCACACACCAAAGGAGATATAGCAAGTAGCTCCACAAGTTAGTAAAATGCAAAAAGAATAACACATGAAAAATAAAGCTTATGCCTTTTAGAAACCACCAAAGAGTCAAAAGCAATAAGGTGGTCATTAAAGAATTGGAATATCAATTAAAGATGTACTATTCTCATGTGTATAAGTTTCTAAGTAGACACGAATCACTAAGATATGGGTCTACAAATAAACATGTACACACAAGATAGATACAAGGGTAAAAATCATGATATCCAAGAGGAAGTCATAAATACACCAATAAGATCTTTGCTTAATAACATAGCACAAAGCCGAATTATATCTTAACGGAATATAAATGAACTTCCAACACATACTCATCATAGCATCAAAAACTATCCACAAGGGATAAATGTTAACAAATGGATGCTCCGAGTAAGATAACAAGTCTCACAAAAGGCAAATGATTTTGAAACACATCAATATTACATATGCGAGACATAGAGTAGAAAGTGCTAGATTAACATATTTGGGATTGGTGAATCATGAAAATGATTATATATATTCCTCCCTTGATATGTAATCATCCCGGCTTACTCACATTTGCAATAAACACGTTTTGCAAGAACCAAAAATAATTGCAACCAAAGAGATTCATGCCATGAAATCAACCTACACAAGGTTGAAAGCTAGAAAAGTATGCATGAGGTAGATACTTGTTACCGAGATAGCATTGGTGATGTAGAAGATAAGAGCTCATGATCATCCAAGCTTGGCTCCAATAAGCACATGGTGACAACATCTTCCTTTTAGATGAGACAAGCTTCCAATGCATCTCCAATATACCTAAAACAAATTCAAGTACAAAAAGGTACCCAAACTCATTGGGTCCAAAGTAGTTAGAGCAACTACAATACATAGGACAAACTCCACATAAATATGTGCATATTGATATGAAATTGAATTTCATGCACATCTTAGCCATTTAGGATTTGATGGAGTTTATTCTATATATTGGATCAACGAAAGTACGCATGCCATAAGATATACATATAGTAAGTATGCATGCACAAGACTTTCAAGAACCAAATGAGATATAATTTGGAAAAAACACCAATTAAACCATGAAATCACACACAAGTGTGACAAGAAAAGGAATTGTCCAAATTATATCAAAGACCCAAATCAACACATGATTGAAGAAACCACTTTGAAAAGATAACAAATGAAAGCAAGAAACCAATTGAAGAAAATATCATCAAATAATAAACCAAACCCTCTACACTTTTCATGATGGCACAAAGTGCCAAGACGAAAAATGTTTGTCTTCCAAAGAGACACGTCATCGGGATCAAATACCAAATGAAGACAACTAATGTTCGAAAGCATATAGGATTGCTCCCCCAAGATGTGTGCATTATTTATGATCTTGCATTTGAATACAAAATGCACACAAATGAGATCATCACTCTCCATATATATAAACACTAGTCATATTCAAGAAAGGCAAGAAATTGCAATACCAATCTAAATAATGATGTTCCACTCAAAGTAGGATAGCTTCCCAAAGAATAGTGCATTATCAAAAAGTATGACTTTTGAATGTCAACGCACAAGAATTGGATCATTGCTTTTCCCAACTCAAGGAAGCACAAAACAAATTTCAAGTAGAGCAATAAAGGATCCAAAAGATACAAGGAAGACAAATAAGAGTTAGATCAAAAACAAATCCTTGGCAATCAAATAAGTCAATACAAAGCAAGAACCAAAGTGAATATGATCAACATATTTACCCCCAAATATGATTATCACTTGTCAAGACAAGTAATGTATGGAGATATTTCTCGGTGGTGGATTGCATGAATATATTCAAGATCATATTCACAAAACATAAGCATGAGGCAAAGAATAGGAATTAAAAGCCATGCTTAGATAGATATTCTTGATAGATTCACAAATCATGTGATAATGCAAAGCAACTCCAAGGAGTAGCTTGAATCAATTGGCTTCCCAAAAGGATATATGAGAACATATTTAGGGAAAGCCATATCAAGAACATCCTCCACAAACAAGATCCAAAAGAGTGAGAGACAAAGAGCATTTAAGTAAATGGGAACTTGTTTGAGCAACATGCCACATAGGAACAAGATAATTAGCAATATCAATTCTAGGTGGCAAAACCTCACATTTTCACATTTTCTAGGCTTGTAATATGCACATAGCTTATTACTCCCCCATAATGTGATAATCCATTTATTTTAACACAAGAGGCAAACAAAAACAACTAGAGAAATTAATGGACGTTATATAATTTGAATTTCTCATGAGCATGACATACCACAAAGAGAGTAGATAATATTGATATATCAACACTAAGTGGTATTCCTCATGTACACACATTTTTAGGATTGTAAAGTGCACGAAGCATATCACTCTCCAAAAGTGGATAGTCCATTTATCTCTCAAAGAGAGCCAACAAGATAAGATAGCAAATAAAAGCAATAGGGCTCAAAACAAGTAGATGGTGTGCAAACCAAAATACACATACTTGATTTCTCAAGATAAGTAAGTAGAGAGCACAACACATACAAACACTAGCAAGGTAAAAAACCTAACACATGCAAGGGTGCAAGCAACTTTCAATGTATATATGATTTAAATAAAAGTTACCGCAAGGAGGAACATTGGATATGAGATAGAACAATATAATCCATATGACTTGACTTGAGAGAATATAATTGATGAAGATCCCTTAATTCTTCATAGTGTAGCCAAGTCTCCAATGTCCTCCAACAACACCTATTGATCAAGTTTTAGCTTGTTGGTCCCCAACCACGTTGGGTCCTAAGAGGTTAGTCACAATAGGTTTGGCAACCCAAATGGTTCTTTTCTTGACACCACTTTGAGTACCAACATATTTGGCAAACACATTGCCAACCTTATCCTTCCGAAGAGAATAAACATCATCAACTATAATGGGGTTGGATAAGGTACCATTTGTGCATGAAGAAGCAAGGTGACCCTTCTCACGGCATAGGTAGCAACATCTACTTCCTCCTCTCTTCTTAGTTGGAGTCTTGACTTGAGGAGGGGTAGCTTGATCCTTCTTGGGAAGAGACCGTTCTTCAACTTGAGGAGCTTGAGTTTGAACTTGAGTCTTCTTCCCTTGTTGCTTCTCACTAAGAGCCTTCTTCTTCAAAGGGCAAGATCTAACATGGTGCCCTTCAACTTTGCACTTGAAGCAAACAATCTTGGCCGAATCCTTGACTTGTTCTTGGCCCTTGTTCTTCTTGTTAAGCTTGGACTTGTTCTTGATATTGAAGTTGAATCCAAGTCCACTCTTGTCATTGGGGCGTCTTTGAACACTCAACATATTGTCAAGTGTAGAGTCCCCAACATGACGCTTTTCCAAGTCTTTCTTCAAAGAAGTGACTTGGGCCTTGAGCTCATTTAATTCCTCTACATGGTTAGTATCAACACAAAAACTAGAGGAAGTAGAGGCTTCATTGTTAGAGCAACAAGGCATGGAAAGTAATTCATCACAGGATGTAGCAACATTATGAGTGGATGAATCACTAGGACTAGCACATGGCAATATAGCATTAAGAGTAGAAATTGTGCCATTGTCCACATGAGGCTCACAAGATGTTACCTTTGACATAATAGCCTCATGAGCTAACTTTAGCCTAGCATGGGATGCTAGAAGATCATCATTAGAGCTAGAAAGCTTTTCATGACTTTCTTCCAATTTCCCATACTTACTAGATAGCAACTCAAGTTGAGCCCTTAGCTCAACATTCTCCTTCAAAATAGATGCTTCACAAGAAGTGGAGTTAGTAGCACAAGCATCATTAATATTAGAGATGGAAGAAGACAATTTGACAAGCTTGTCATTCTTAGATAGTTGAGTTTGGAGTTGATCATGAGACTTGATAAGGAGAGAGTGTTCACTTTCTAAAGCCTTGTGAGCTTTGTCAAGTCTCTCTATGTCCTCATTTAGTCTAGCATTGCCAACACCAAATTCAACTTTTTCCATTTTAAGCACTTTATACTTAGCAAGGGCATGATCTCTTTCCTTAATGATTTTAGCAATAATAAGATCATTAGACTCATCAAGGGATTCAAGTTTCTCTTCAAGAGAAGACCTAAGCTCTTCTTCTTCTTCAAGAGAAGCGTTCAAAGAAGCTATGGTGATAGAGTCATCTCTCTCAATTTGACATTTCTCATCAAATTGACTTTCCAAATCCTCAATAAAGTCCCTACTCTTAATAATATAAGCAATGATTTCACATAGAGGAGGGATAGCTTTACTACCTTTGGGGAGAGCACCAAGTACCATCTCACCCATCTTAGTTAAGGATTCAAAGTCAAAACCTTCTTCATGAGAATCCTCAACCACATCATCAAAATTTGGATTCGAGGTGGGAGACACCTCGGAATCCTTAGCCATAAGGCAAACATGATTAATAGTTGGGGGAGATGAAGAAAAACTTGAAGCACCTTTGAGGTCCATGTCTTGTTCCAACAAATGTTGGAATTCCTCTACATTGTTAGTCATGCAAGAAATAGAGGATGTGGAAGTATTGTTTTCATGGCAACAAGACATATGAAGCATATCATCATGAGATTTAGTTAAACAACTATTACATGATATGCAAGGACTATCAACTCTAGCATGTATGACATTTGGAGTGCTAGAAGAGTTTAAGTCCAAAGATAGAACATTGCAATGAGATAGAGATGAAGTATAGTCAATACAATATTCACCATCAACAAAGCAATTTCTATCACCACTCACCATATCATTACCTTGTGACAAATCACATGTTGGTGAAGTGGAAGAAGTTGTGAACTCATCACGGCCGGAGGTGGAGGGAGAACAATCATCCTCAATAATTTTGGACACTTCATATATATCTTGAAGCTTGGTCCAAAGCTCATGTGCATTTCGAAAAGGCAAGATTGAAGCAAGAACTACATCGGTCAAAGCACACATAAGACCATTAGTAACTTGAGTCTCGAGATGAGAGTTTATCTCCTCCTCTAAAGATAATTCTTGGGAATCCTTTGGAGGAGATAAATTCACATCTACAATCCTCTTAATATAATTTGGACCCATGGCCCTAAAAAGATTAAGCATGCGAATTTTCCACACATCATAATTTGTGCCATCGAATATAAAAGTGGGATCGTGCACTAATTCCCTAAACGACATCTTTTACTCTCTAGGCGGTAAAGCCCAACAAGAGAGCCCTGGCTCTGATACCAATTGAAAGGACAATGATGTCGCCTAGAGGGGGGGGGTGAATAGGCGGTTTAAAACTTTTCCGGTTTAGGCTTGATAATTGCGGAATAAAACTAGGTGTTTAAATTAACAAGCCGACAACCTAAATAAACTAGGCTCACCTATGTGCACCAACAACTTATGCTAAGCAAGATAAACAACAAGGTGATAGGAATAGAATACTTCAAGCACGAAGGCTATCACAATGTAAAGTGCATAAGTAAAAGCTCGGGTATAGAAATAACCGAGGCACGCGGAGACGAGGATGTATTCCCGAGTTCCTCCTTGTTAAGGGAGTACGTCTCGTTGGAGAGGTGTGAACCGACACAACGGTTCAACAACCACAAAGGTTTCACCTTCTTCTCCGATGAACCGCACCACAAAGGCTTGGTTCACCTTCCACTATCGGAATTCCTTCGAGGCGGAATCCGGAGCCTTTCAACAACAATCCGGGGCACAACCCACAATGGGATTGGGGGCTCCCGAACGGCCTCCAACAACAATCCGGGGCACAACCCACAATGGGATTGGGGGCTCCCGAACGGCTTCAAGTGACCACACAAGGGTCCAACCACCACAAAGGCGTCTAGGGTCCAAGGACCCAAGAGTAACAAGTTCACAAGCTTTCAACTTCCACGAATCCTCGTGGAGAGCACACCGATGCACCAAATGCAAAAGGCAAGAGCACAAGTGCTCAAATCCTTCACTCTCGAATTCCAACAAAGCAACAAATGCTTATGGGGGAATAAGAGAGGAAGAACAAAGAGGAGATGCACCAAGAACTCCAAGATCAAGATCTACTAGGTTCCCCTCACTTAGAGGAGAGATGGATTGGTGGAAATGTAGATCTAGATCTCCTCTCTCAAATCCCTCAAAGATATGCAAGAATCATGGGAGGAAATGAGAGAGGGGCAAGCTTTCCAAGGTCAACAATGGAGGTGAGAGAGGGGAAAAATTCGTGCTTGGAAGAGCTGAGTGGCTGGAGGTAGGTGGAGGGGTATTTATACCCCTCCCAGAAAAAGAGCCGTTGCAGCCACTTAGACCGGAGACTCCGGTCTGGAAGGCCGGAGACTCCGGCCTGGCCGGAGACTCCGGTCCCTGAGACCGGAGACTCCGGCCTCGAAAGATCAGGAAAAAAGTCGACGCAGGAAACAAACACCGGAGACTCCGGACCGCGTAGGCCGGAGACTCCGGCCCCCCCCAGAGACTCCGGGGTCACTCCGGACCTACTCCGGACCCCCATACAGAGAGTGCCGACCGGAGGAACAAAAAACGGATCGCGAGGACCGGAGACTCCGGTCTAGGACCGGAGACTCCGGCCTGGCCGGAGACTCTGGTCCCTGAGACCGGAGACTCCGGCCTAGCAAAAACTGCAGCAAAACCGATAACGAAAACGTCAATATCTTTTCCATCCGGACTCCGTTTTCGATGATTTTTGGCTCGTTGGAATCGTTACAACGAGCTCTACTTGAATGTGCATAGAAACATCACAGTCCATCATGTGAGGATAAAACCAAATTGGGAAAGATTGAACTTTCCTAAACAATGCAAACCGGTAAAACCTCCTTCATAAAAAACGCAACAAGATATTCATACGAAATCTGTTTTTGATGAACTAGAGCTTAGTATGGAGATAAACTAAGCTCTAAATCCTCACATGGATAAAAGGCAATAAGTTTTCCCAAGTAAAACCATTTTCGAAGGACTTGGTCTTGTCATGAAGATCACGACAAGGACCGAAACCCAACACGGAGAAAAACCAAATAAGAACCAAGAAAGATGATATGCCAAGCATGCAAAGGTTTGAGCTCTCCACAAAGATGCGATCAAGTTACTCACTCGAGAGCCCCTCTTGATAGTACGCCATCTATCCTAAAAACCCGGTCTCCCACTAACACCATGAGACCGGTAAAATAGAAAACCTATCAAGATCATACCTTTGCCTTGCGCATTCCACTTGAGCTCGATGATGACGATCTTGACTCTCTCAAGTTGAAACACCTTTCTTGATTGTGCTTGCTAGCACATGCTTGATGAAGACTTCTCCAAATGCTCCCCCATACACCATTATGGGAGGGCCTCGCTAAGCTTCGTCTTCATGTCTCCTTTGCAAGCTTCAATCAAAAGATATCTTCCGAGATACATCATATTGAACTTGCACTTCATCTTCTTCTCTTGATATGTATGATGGCTTGGGGTAAAACATGATTGATCACTCAATCTTCTTTTCCAAGCCATACTTGCAATAAGCTCAACTCTACACATGAACATTCTTCATATAAACCCTTGAGTAGAGTATTGATCATCATGTAATCTACTAGAGTCCAACACATGAACTCCAATCTTTTCCTATGGACAAGATCTACAAGTATATCTCAAAGCAAACATTAGTCCATAAGGATTGTCATTAATTACCAAAACTACGCATGGGGCAACACATGCACTTTCACTTTGTCTAAGGATATTTGTATTACTTACATTACACACATTGCTTAATGCGATAATCTGTTGCTTGCAACTTAATACTGAAAGGGGTGCGGACGCTAACCGGAAGGTGGATTATTAGTCATAGATGCGGTTGGAACGGTCTATGTATATTGTTGTAATGCCCAAATGAATCTCACACTAGACATCATAACTATAGTATATGCATCATTATGCACTTCTTTATTCTGTCAATTGCCCAGCTGTAATTTGTTTACCCGCATGTATATTATTATTATTTATGGAGAGACACCACTAGTGAACTGTGGACCCCGGTCCTTTTCTCTAAACTGATAAAACAATCTACTGCAATCCTGTTACTTTCATTCTCTGCAA
The DNA here is from genome assembly GCA_026929855.1 of Poa annua. Classification (NCBI taxonomy): domain Eukaryota; kingdom Viridiplantae; phylum Streptophyta; class Magnoliopsida; order Poales; family Poaceae; genus Poa; species Poa annua. Next base: position 38,486,813 of record CM049438.1, read on the forward strand.
GCAAACATCATTTTCCACACATACGTTTAATCTTTTGTTACAGCAAGCCAGTGAGATTGACAACCTCACTGTTAAGTTGGGGCAAAGTATTTTGATTGTGTTGTGTGCAGGTTCCACGTCAGCAACACGCCACAAGAATTTCTGCCGCCGTTGACACCTCCGGGAGAACTCTAGTTTCCTACTGGTTCGATAACCTTGGTTTCACAAACTGAGGGAAAACTTGCTGCTTCTGCTGAAGGGGATCGCAGGCAGAAAACAAAAAATTTCCTAACCGCGATAACCAAAAACTAGCCAAGATCTATACTATGCAGATATAGTAGTACGCAGGGGGGGTCGGTATACACACCTCTTGTAGACCGAAAAGCGGGGATTACGCTCCTGCACAAGCGTTGACGACGTAGACGCCATAGCCGACCTCAAGGTCGCGGAGAACTTGGCGCGACGAAGAAGACGATGACGACGATGGTGATGACGCCGGGCAGCAGTGCCGGCAATGAAGCCGACGAAGATGACCTCGAGGTCGGGTGGAGGTAGTCAACCTCCCAGCACCTCAAGCGTGGCACCTCGCAGGGCGTCACACACATACGGTGGAGACGACGGCCTCCGAAGCTCCAGTCCAGGACGAGCAGCGGAAGACTTGGACCGGAACACCAACAGCGCAGCAGCGGGCTATGGTGGAGAGAGAACTCTCATCCTCCTCGGCGCAACTCCGACAAAGGGAATCACGAGATCGAGGAGAAATCGAGAATTAATTGGATGAATTAAAAGGCCAGGGGTGCCCCTTCTTATATAGGCTCCCGGGGGGAGCCAACCTTGCCAGCCAGGCAATGTGGGACTATCCCCCATTGCCTGGTTCAGCTCAAGAGCAGCCGCCGGCCCTAGTGGGCCCCATGTGGCCCACTAGGGGCTGGCCGAATCAGCCCTCCTTCCCTTGGGGGGACTCTTCCCCCCCTCATGGGCCTTCTTTCCACTAGAAGGCCCATTTAGGGAAATCTGCCTTTAAAAATTCGAAAATAAATATATAAAATCATATTTAAACATTAATTACACTAATTAATATCAAACATATTATATATAATTTATTCTAGCTCCGAAAACTATTTCGTCGCTGCCCGATCTCCATCGGGTCTCTCCCGGGACGTTCCCGGTGATCTCTTTCCTTTCCGGTTGTCTTGTCGAAACCCCTTAAGTGTGTTACCCTAGCGGTTCGATATAATAACAGACATGATCGAGACTCCTCTCCGATCAATGATTAACTCGTAGGCCTGGACCCCATGAATTAACCCCTGTGATATAACGAATGACTTTCATCTATCAAACCTGGACGTCGAGTCTTAAACCTTTTGCCATAGCGATACTTAGCGTGTCCGAGCATCGTTCATAGATATCTCCATACCTAGCATGATCTCGTTACCGACAACACTATCTTCTACTCGTCTATGATATTATGTCAGCTGGTGACCTAGTCACATGTTTGCAAACTCATTTGACATAATCTCACCGAGTGGGCCCTAGAGTATCTATCCTGCTATGCGGACTGGCAAATCCCGCTCTTGATCCCCCGTCTCAACATACTCCTCTCCGACACCTGAGAGGGACACCTTTATTGTCACATTATATAAATATGACGTTTGATGCAATCAAAGTGTCTTCCAGGAATAGCAATAAGAGTAGATCTCACGGTCGAAGGTGTAATGACTACGTCCTACAAATATTGGGTATGTCCATCACATCGTTCTTCCAACGACATGACTTCATTGTCAAATAGACTCCAAGTCACATGATCGGGAAACCTCGATCATCGATTGCACAATGAACTAGTCAAAACAGAGGCTACTAGGGACCTGGTTGTTTATCTACCACACGTGTATTAATGTTTCCGCTTAATACAGTTATAGCATGGTATAAAACATATAATGAACAATTGGGATATGACTAATAAACTATCTTTATTAAGTGCCTCTAGGGCATATTCCCTTCATCTGCATCATCACACCTTCCTCTTGGGGTAGCCCAACGCTGCGAGAGCATCACGGTGGAGGACGGGATCTCCTCTTATTGGTTGCGGTTGCCACTCTCGCAGGCCTAGTTCTTTCGTCGGCCCCACTTGTTTGCCACGGTGGCCTCGCGGCTTGTTGGTCCCTCGGTTTGAGGTCGCGGACGCCGGGGTGGCGACCCTGGAAGGTGGACTGCACGGGCGTCTCTGCGGCGAGCGACGTAGCGGTGGTGGTGGTCTCTCCTTGGCTGTTTGGATGGCGAGGAGCGGACGGCGGGGGTCCAGGTGTTGCGGGCGCTTCGGCGTGAGCAACTCCCATATCGTGTTCTGGAGGCCGGGCTCGGAGGCAGTGAACGGGTCCTCTATACCGGGCGCGGTGCGAAGGGTCTTTCGGGCTGAAGCTTAGCACTTTGGTGCCGATGGCGGCCGTGCCTGTGGGTATGATTACCCTCTTGGGGCGCTGTTGTGGGTTCCTTCGACGCGCCAAGGCTCTGGGTGAAAACCCTTGACCGTCGGTCTCGACGACGGCGACGTGCCACGTCTTTACCCTCTTGGGGGCGTCGTCGTGGAGCCTGGTATCATGTGGGTTCGTTCTGGTTGTCTCCGGTGACAAGTTTGTCGTTCTTTGTTTTTTATTTCTTATTTTTGATATGCTTTGTAAGAGGTCCCCTCATCACTTTGTATTGGTTCGGCCGTTGTGCCTTTATTTATAAAGCGGGGCTACGGCCTGTTTCGTGTATCCCCAGTACGTCTCATCAGTCGCCCGCAGGAGGCAGATCGCAGCCGTCCAGTCTTTGCTGCCCCCACCCACCCATCCATCCATCCATCCATCGGTTGGTGCTACCTCCCGATCAGTGGGCAAACTGCCACCCAAAACATTCTTCCGAACTCCGAACTTCGCAGGTTAACTGAATTCAAGAACCGGTTGTGTGGATTCAGTCTTGCATGCATAGCTCGCTGGCCTGACTGAGGTTGAGCTGGTTTAGTGCCCCACTCCTCAAACCAACCATATAATTCGTCGTTCCGAAACAAATGACGTGCTGTAATTTGTGAGTACAAAATTGCTAGTACCTTTGATTATTCGTGACATGTAAAAAATATAGTTTTGAATATTTTTCTGAGAATGGTGATCACTGATGTACAAATTCCTTCTTGTATTTCACTCTAGACTCTCGAGCTACCTCAAAAATCAACGGGCCCTACTCTGCAAAATCATATCTTCTTGGAGGCAGACAGGTGCAGGTTTCGTTTGCTACTGGACATCATCTGGAAGCCTCAACCGATTCAGCACTTCAGTTTGCTTAGGCAATCTCCTTCTTCTCCGGGACTCCAACAGCTGCACCAATCCGAATTAGTTGGGCCGTCCCTGCAACCGCGACCAAACTGCCGATGTGTAGTTCACGTCGAATCCACCGATGCATTGCATACTACCAGCACACACTACCACCATTCCTCTCCTCCTCCTCCTACTACTACTAGTATGGTGGCCGGCGCATCCATGTATTCTTATCATGGTTTCTTGCTTTCCCTGCTTCCCTTGCCTTGCACATCTCGGCAATCATCCCGCTGTTAGGGTCGATTTGTAACATTTGTCTATACCCACCGTGATCATCATAAGGAACTGTGGCGTCAATTCGATCGGGTCGTTTCATGTATGTTACCTGACCCGAGCTCACCAAGCACGACGCAATGAATAAGCAGAGGCGCGAGCCTCGGCCACGGCGGTGGCTGGTGCTTCCGTGGGTCCTCGCGGTGGTGGTGGGTGCTGGCGTGGCGACCGCGGAGGTGTCGGAGTCGGAGCTGGAGGCGTTCCGCGACGAGCGGGGCGGACTGGTGGCGCTGCGGGACGGGCTGCGGTCGGCCAAGGAGCTGCACTCCAACTGGACAGGCCCGCCGTGCCACGGCGGGCGCAGCAGATGGTACGGCGTATCCTGCGACGACGACGGCCGCGTGGTGGGTCTCGCGCTCGACGGGGTCCAGTTCACGGGCGCGCTCCCTGCCGGCGCGCTCCGGGGCGTCGCCCGGCTCGCCGCGCTCAGCCTGCGGGACAATGCCATCCACGGCGCGCTCCCGAGGCTTGCCGGGCTGGACCGGCTCCGCGTCGTCGACCTGTCGAGCAACCGGTTCTCCGGCCCCATTCCGCGGCGGTACGCGACCGCGCTGCCCGCGCTAACGCGGCTGGAGCTTCAGGACAACCTGCTGAACGGCACCGTGCCGGCGTTCGCGCAGGACCAGCTCATCGTCTTCAACGTGTCGTACAACTTCCTCCAGGGCGAGGTCCCCGACACGCGCGCGCTCCGCCGGTTCTCCGCGAGCGCGTTCGGCCACAACCTTAAGCTCTGCGGCGAGGCCGTGGACGCCGTTTGCAAGTCCGGGTCGCCGTCCGCAAGCAGCCGCGACGGTCCGGTCGTCAGGCCGGAGCCGGACGAAGACGTCGGTGGGCGTCCCGCGCGACAATCAAGACGGTTCAGGCTGGCGACGTGGAGCGTCGTGGCGATCGCCCTCATCGCCGCGATGGTGCCTTTTGCAGCCGTGCTCATCTTCCTGCACCAGACCAAGAAGAGCCGTGAGGTCCGTCTCGGCGGCCGAGCCACGCCTGCAGGAATAGCAGCAGAGAACAAGGACAAGGCGGAACAAGGTAAGGAGAGTGGCAGTGGCAGTGGCAGTGGCAGTGGTAGCGGCAGCGGTGGCCGGAACGCGCAGGCGCAACTGCAGTTCTTCCGCGCGAACAAGGCGGCCGGGTTCGACCTGGACGACCTGTTCCGGTCGACGGCGGAGATGCTCGGCAAGGGCCGCTTGGGATCACCTACCGCGTCACGCTTGACGTCGGCGTCCCCGCCGTCGTCGTCGTGAAGCGGCTCCGCAATATGGGGCACGTGCCGCGCAAGGACTTCGCACACACCATGCAGCTGCTGGGCAAGCTCCGGCACGAGAATGTGGCCGAGGTCGTCGCGTGCTACCACTCCAAGGAGGAGAAGCTAGTCGTCTACGAGCACGTCCCAGGGTGCAGCCTCTTCCAGCTCCTGCACGGTACGTCTGCGCGTCCATTATTGTCAGTTGTCACCGTGGTATATATGGTGAGGTGGGATCGACTGATTGTGCTCTGCTTTGACTGTTCCGTGTGTGCAGAGAACAGAGGGAAGGGCAGGACGCCGCTGCCGTGGCCGGCGAGGCTGTCGATCGCGAAGGGCATGGCGCACGGGCTGGCGTACCTGCACCGGTCGCTGCCGTTCTTCCACCGGCCGGCGCACGGTAACCTCAAGTCTTCCAACGTCATCATCTTCTCGCCACCCGGTGGCAAGCATCATCAGCACCTGGTGCCGAAGCTCACGGACTATGGCTTCCACCCACTGCTCCCGCACCACGCGCACCGGCTGGCGGCGGCCAAGTGCCCAGAGTACGCGCGTGGCAAGCGGCCGTCGTCCCGCGCCGACGTGTTCTGCCTCGGCCTCGTGCTGCTGGAGGTGGTGACGGGGAAGGTGCCCGTGGACGAGGCCGACGGCGACCTGGCGGAGTGGGCACGGATGGCACTGAGCCACGAGTGGTCGACGGATATACTCGACCTGGAGATAGTCGGAGAGCGGGACCGGCATGGAGACATGCTGAGGCTCATGGAGGTCGCGCTGCTGTGCGCCGCCGTAGAATCCGACAGGCGGCCCAAGATGCCCGACGTCGTCAGGATGATAGACCAAATCGGCAGCGCCGCGGACGAGGAAGCGAGGTGGGAGCTCGCCGTACGCTCATCTTGAGCTGTATGGAGGTGAAAATCTGGGCTTCCGCTCGACACGACATGATCTCTTTAGTTGCATTTCATTCCTGTATCGTATATGTCGCATCTTACTTTCTTCTTGGAGGCAGTACAACGGTAATCAGCTAGGGGAATACTCTGATGTATTCAAATCGATTTCTTTCACACACATGAGAGGAGATGTAAAGGGACGACTTCCGTTTTTTACTGCTGAAGAGCAGAGCCTACTGTTAAACAGTTTGAAACTCTTTATTTGTAAATGGGGTGCACCGATTTTTTTTTATACACGGTACAGCACAGAGCCCAATACACACACAACCTACTCTTATGAGTATCTCCGAAAGACTGAATTGACGGATCCGATCTTGACATTGACGAAGTCACCACGGACGCATCGTTGTTGACGGAAACGTCACCTCACACTGAAGAATACTCCGTGTTAAAACTAGAGTTTGAACTCTATTCGGCTGGAGATATAACCACCCTACTAATCATCCTACCACAAGCACACAAGCAGGTTCTGTGGTGCACCGAATAAGCTTCTTTCATAGGGGTGGCATGTATTGCTCAAAATGTGAGCAATTCCACATGATTTAATCCGTAAAACAGAAGATAAAACATAGCAAAACATTAAGGAAAGAATATAGGAGATAAGCTAGACAAGTGATCTACTACGAAGTCGAAGTCTGCAATCAACAGGTTCAAACATTTTGGTAGTACTAGACTTGCAACATTGTGGCAAATGATTGAACAAGAAACACATACCGTGTAAGGAAGAACTTCACGTTGGTGGAAGTATAAACATGTTGCCAAAAATGTCGTCGGTGTAGGGAAACAAATCATGTTTCTCGAAGTGGTCATCAGCGTGCGTGTTGAAGACTAAACCAGCAGTTGCTCACCCGAAACCCTATCACCCTTCTCCCGTGCATAATCGCGATAGTAGGGGGTTTGGAGGCCTATTGTCTTGCCCCGCAATGCACGCCGGAAGAAATAGGAGGTACGCACATGTATCATTGTGTTTCTCTCTGAGAGAATAGCAGTTTGTTCAAAGGCAAACCGAACAAACCGAAACTAAATATGCAACCACTCACAACAATAAAAACCGAAACTTTTGGATGTTAAAAATACTTTTGATAAGAGTGAAATTTTCTGCTTTGGGAAAGCAAAAGAAGCATTAATCAATACAAATATATTTTTATTGAATCATGATTTACTATTACGATATTAAGAAATCCATCTTCATTTTAGAAGATTAAAAGTTGACAAATGGAATATCACATTCATATCAAACTGACATGTTGAGTTTATAGGAAAGTTACTATCTTACGAGGATTGACTAGTTCTGATTAATTATGTGCTCACAAATTTTCCAATGCATGTTTATGCTATATTTATTGAAAATACCAAAATGGTACAAATGAGACTATATTTCTTCCGTTCCGCTTCTTTTGACAAAGCGATGAACATTAATGGAAATGTCGTTTAACTAAGTGGAATATCAAATGCCAACCAAAGGATCACTCGGGACCTAGGAGTAGAGGTTTGGAGACCAATTTTTTTTCTCTTCTCCGCAAGTGGTTGTTTAACCATTTTGAATGAGGAATTGAATTAGCAAGAATTACTAAAAACAGTTGTTTTCACTCCAAAAATTTATTTGAGATTCAGGCCAAGCCAACATGATTCTGCTTTTTGGAAAGGTTTAATGCGAGTGAAGGAAGATTTCTTCTGTAGGGAATCTTTTACTATGGGGAAGGGCCAGAACACAAGGTTTTGGGAAGATACTTAGTTATGAGATAGTCCATTAACCATCCAGTATACATCCGTTTACAATATAGTGCCGCGAAAACAGGTTTAGGTTGCACTTATCATGGCGAATAACCCCATAAATATAATTTTAGAATAAATCTAACCGAGAATAAGTGCAAAACGTGATTGCACTTAGGTCATCGGTTAATGTATATAGGCTTTCATGATGGAAAGGATAATTTTATTTGGCTTTTCACTTCTTCGGGGCTTTCACGGTTAAATCCATGTATCACTTGATTAATGAACACACTAGATTTTTGGAAATTACACTTGGCTAATGAAGATGCCACTGAAAATTAAATAATTTATGTGGTTTCTTCATCATAAGTTGACAATTACAAAACTAATTAGCAAAGAAAAGGTGGCAGGGAAGTAAAAAAAGTTTGTTTTTTGTGAAACGGATGAAACAATACAACATCTTTTCTATCGATTTCCCGCTTACAAAGATCCTGGGCGAAAAGTGTGCATGTGTTTAATATTACTTCTCCGGAAAATATGATTAATTTGTCCCTTAACTGGCTAAATAGTATCGATCAGGGCAATAAAGTAGACATATGAGTTGAAGTTTGTGCATTATTATAATATGTTTGGAATGTTAAGAATGACTTTGTGTTTAATAAGGCAGCAAAACCATCTTTTACGCAGGCTATTCCTTTGGTATCATATTTGATCCGTGTATGGAGTGTGGGCATGACATGAATACTGGGTGCAACAGTTTGGTAATGATTGCATGTGACTTATTCAGAGCTTTAATTTGATAATAGGATATCATTTTCAATCATCACATATTTTTTCTTTTAGCTTTTTAGATGGTTAATACATGTCTCAATGTTATGTGATCCATGAACATTTGTTTTTCTGTAATAAATTCAGAACAATAAAGTTTTAATAAAAAATTACCGTATGCATCACTTGATGCAAAGGGTGAGTTCGCTTCACCTTCTTGGAAAAAATGTTAAATACATTTCCGCAACATCGTAAATATTACGATTTTAGGTGTCAACATGATATCATTGGGCTTGAGAAAACAACCACAAAACAAAAAAACACACACACATACACACACCATATATGCCAGGGTTTTAACGGAGGCCCCGGTGTTAGACTTAGAATTTTCTTTGTCAAATTATATCAAGTTGGAATAGTCTAAACTTTTTCGTGCATCCAAGTTTCATGCACCGGTTTGTTTCATTCAGATGGAGTACAATTCAATGCATGTGGATATTTAATTGAGATTAAATTCTAAAAGGAAACCAAATTTCCGCAATTAAAACATGTCGTCGTTAGGTACATTATTTTGGTCTTAGTGAACTTTTGTTTAGTGTATCCCCTAGACAAATTCACATTGGTTCGTTAAACTCGAGTCACTCACATAAGTGAAAATTTTCTTTGTTGCCAATTAATGTCTGGTGCTACCGGGAAGGTCTACCTAACCTCCTTTCTCCTTAGATTTTTATTTAGTTATATTTATTTACTTATTTGTCTTATGAAAATTAAAAACTATAGAAAATTATTCTGTCAGTATGGTTGTTAGTGAAGGGGTTCCGTAGCAGAAAACAATAATTTTTCTAACTAACGTAAACCAAAACAGCCAGGATCTATCTATCTAGTAATGCGGTAACGGTGGGCGGAACTGGTCACATACCTCTTGTAGACCAAATAGCGGGGATTACGCTCCCGCACAAGCGTTGCTGACGTAGACGCCGCAGCCGACCTCAAGGTCGCGGAGAACTTGGCGCGACGAAGAAGACGATGACGTGGCGATGTCGACGGCGTCGGGCGTCGGGCGTCGCGCTGGGCGTCAGGCGCCGGGCGTCGGGTGCCGGGCGTCGGTCGTCGGGCGATGGGCGTCGGGCGCCGGGCGTCGGTCGTCGGGCGCCGGGTGTCGGTGGCTGGGCGTCGGCGGCGGCTGCTAGGGCGCCGGCGGCGGCTGGACGTCGGCGGCAGGGCGCCGGCGTCTGGGCGTGACGATGTCGCCCGAGCACCTCAAATGTGGTGCCTCCGAGTACTTGCACACATACGGAGCTTAACGACAACCCCCGGTCACTCAGGTCTAGCCGAGATCACAGGAGTAGAACAATTGGTGGAATCTCGCAGCGCAACAGGCGCCGCAAAATAACCTTGGTGGGAGAGAGAGAAAAGCGGGCGGAGAATTAACTCAGGCCGGCGTATACAACATTAATTGTATTTTAGATTGTATTTAAATCAATTAATATGCCCTTCTATATAAAGGGGGGAGGGGGTGTGCAAACACCTTGCCTCCCCCATGTGGGACTAAACAAAAGACAAAAGGGGGGGGGGGGGGAAGAGGTTGGCCGGCCAACCCATGGGCTGGTTCGGCCGAACCAGCCATGGGGCCCATGGCGCCACCCCCCCACATGGGCCCAATTCGGCCCATTAAGGGCTGCCCCCTTTTTCTTTTATTTTTAATTGATTTTAATTGATATTAAATCAATATAAAATATATATAATTCATAATTAATATATTTATACATTATTTAATATCCCGTGACTCCGAAACATCTTTCGGACCACCCGAACTACCTTCGGTCATTCCCGGAACCCTTCCGATGCTGCCGGAACTTTTCCGGATTATTTCTCTCTCTCCTATATCCATATTTATTCCAGTAATAAATCATACCAACGTTCTCCACGTGTCGCTAAGACCTTAAGCGTGTTACCCTACGGTTCGAGAACACTCCAGACATGGCCGAGACCCTTCGCTCGCCAATGACCGCCAGGGAGACCTGGACATCTGTAATGGTCCCTGTGCATTCTACGAATATCGTCGTTGAACCATAAACATGATATCTATTCCTTTTGTTTCTTCGATACTACCTTGTCCGAGACATGATCGTAAACATCCGATGTCCTGTTGTATCTCGTTACCGACAAAGGTTTATTAACTCGTCTGTGATATTACATCTCCATGACCTAGTCATTAGCTGCGCAGCTCTATAGATGTAATCTCACCGAGTGGGCCCAGAGTATCTTCCTATCACGAGGATGAACAAATCCCGCTCTTGATCCATACGCCTCAACATACTCTTTCGAGATACACGAGGTACACCTTTATTGTCACACTAAATAAGATATGACGTTTGATGCACTCAGAGTAACCTACGGAGCAGCAATTGATATGATCTCACGGTCTGAGGAATAAGCTATCATATCACTTTCCTATTGCAAACGGCAAACATCGTGACACGATCCTGTTGCAATACTTTGGGTATGTCCATCACTTTATTCCACCAATAAGATGACCTCATTGTCAACCGACGCAATTGTCCATGACCGGGAATTCTCGATCAACTGTTGCCCAATGAACTAGTATATATATAGAGGCTTACTAGGGACTCTGGTTTGTCTATGTATCACACGTGTATTAACAATTACGATTAATACAGTTATAGCATGATACAAAAACATATTATAAACTTAATGGAATAATGCAATAAATACCACTTATTTATTTGCCTCTAGGGCATATTCCCTTCAGTCTCCCACTTACACTAGAGTACAAATAAACCAGCTGCATTTCACTTAATCATACCACCTTATCCAATAAGTGTTCTATGATAATGCCTGCTCGTGGAAGAGTGTTACCACAACAATCTGTACCATACATAATTGTGTGTTCTTTGCGATTCACTGATATCACCTAATTTGATATCATCCTGTTATCCTGATAACATATATGCACACATCGTAACTAAGTGAGACTTTCGTTTCCCAGTGCTTACTCTGATTCTGTTAACCAGACAATTGCTTTGCAAACGCACTCAGCTGTAATATGTACAATCTCGCGACATCTATATGCCTTTTATATCTATGTAGAGTTTTGACATTCCAATGTCAGACTGGTGCCTAATGCTATTCTACTTCTAGTAAATTCCAAATTTACTTCGATAATTGTTCTTCTTCTAAGAACATGAGTCATACTTTATCGAGCTCATAATATGGTTTCTATATGATGTCTGTTATCATGATATAAGAGACCAACATATCTAGCAACCACTATTATCGTGTACCAATTACACTAAATGTTTTGACTGGATTTCCAAGGACCTTTCCATTGGCTTTATTCCATTCTGACACTTCAGAATCCAATCCAAAATAAAACAGCTCGATCTTCTATTTAAAATTCCTGTTCTATCCGAAATAGACACAACCTTTTAAATCATTTCATAACTTCATCTTTAATTCTAATTCTACTGGTACTATCCATGATATGTCATTCACATACGTGGATCTTAGCTCCCACTTAAAATATGTTACTCACATATTAAATTGAGCAAACTAATTCAACTCCTACTTAAAGGATTAAACTCCCACTCAAAAATATGTCTCTCACATATTTGAGTAAACTAATTCTAAGCTCCCACTTAAATTAGCAAATCCACAATTTCTTTCGATATTTTGGTCAAACCGAAATCATTGATCATTTATCAATTCGAATTTTAATTCGACTCCCACTTAAATTCATAATTTCTTTCGATATTTTGGTCAAACCAAAATCATTGATCATTTATCAATTCGAATTACAATACGATCTGACAGTATTCTACCAATACTTATTCCACAGACTTTAAGCATGTCTACACTTATGTAGTCAACAACTTTGATTTTGTCCAAGACACTTCTTGACAAAAATTTGCTTCTAGTCTTTCTTATAGTTACATTTCTTTCATATAACACTTTATATGATGATTAAATAACCTTATTCTCTTAATAAGATTCAGAGTAACATTTACTGTTTTAATCCTTCTAAATGTAACTTGGATTTTAAAACTCATAGCCTTAATTCGTATTCTGATATTTCCTCAACTTTCTTTGTATTTACAAGGTGTATCATGTTCTGACAACATGATCTAAAATACTGAATATCAAACTGTGACCTGACAGTAAATATTCTTAAATCAACACCTCATATAAAAGCTTCTTCTTTGAAAAACACTATGATCTCTTATCATCAATTTTCAATTCCATTTGTAGAGATATTCTTCTCGGAACAGATTTCAATATTCTACTCTTATGGAAACAAGGTCCAATACCTTATTTTAAGCTTCTATTTTTATTCCATCGACCTTAATTCGAGAAATCATATTTTCTCATGAATTACGCAGACAGCAATACAAATTTGCTTCTGTTGGTATTTGGAATAAAATCCCATCTAAATATGAGAATTCTACAAAGAACTATTCGTGTATATTCTGTATTATCATATAATCATCTATATCACGACACTTACTGTCGATCACACGAATCTTTGCTGAAAAATATCCTATTCCTAAAGTGGATGACGACTACAATGTCAGAATATATTAAGAGATTCTAAAAGACCACACTTTATCTGAAATAGAGCATGATTATAATATATCACATATCACTATATCTGATATTATAATTTTGTGGAACAAACTTTCACAAGTCCCTTTTGTTGAAACCATAATTCAAATAATGTCCCCTTTTAATCGAATCATATGGATACAACTTCCATTTTCTTTCTGAATAATTCCTTTGATCTTATATCAAATTATTTTCAGACTTATGTTCCCTTAGGCGAATACATTTATTCACTTGGAATCATAGAAAATTCGAATTGATGATATTCACCACTAATTAATTTAATAATCATCTAATATGACTTTCAATCAATTTCCTTGTATATTGACACTTCAATATCTAATGAAACTTAATCAATTCGGCACATGTAACTTTGATAGATCGAAGTATCTATTTTCTTACATTGCCTTTGTGATCAAATTCGGCGGTGTTTGTTCTTGTAACAAAATCATTTAATCTTTGGACATTTGATTTTACTATTTCTGCTTTTATAAATGTATATCGCGTTATCATTCAAACAATGTAATTGAGATGTGATTGCATAAAACTTTACTCATAATATAAAACAACTGACTTGTTCTATTACATAAAACAACTGACTTGTTCTATTACAAATATGAATAACTTTGTCTTGTAACATTCAAGACATCACACTCTCACTATTACAAAAGGTCATATCAAAAACTATTAATGATAACTATAATGATAACTTGAGGACGTGAACACCACTGGCCATCAACTCCTTTGCTTGCCATCACTTGTGCACCGTCACATCATATATCTTCTCATACTTGTGACAATCGGGTCCTGTTTCACAAACAGAACAAGTATCAAATGCTTTTCATCAAGTATCACGTGAAGAATACATTTACAACTTTGTATATCAAATATACCTATAGCGTCGAAGATTTCTCCTTCGATGGGTTCAACCTTCACAGATCTGAACTGGCTTATGAACTGGAAGAAAGTCATCGTATCTCTTCTTATAGCATAGCCACGGACATGTTTCTCATAGCTGGGAGGTAAAGATGCCAACGCAGCAGCTATCGCACATGAATCCGCCATCCAGTAGTCGTAGACATTTGTGAGTTTCAAGTAAATGTCATACATTTTCTTCAAATGAGTTTCCAAACAGGTATGTTCCTCCATCTGGAGTGAATGGAACTTCCTCAGCTGTTTGTATTGCTCATACTTAATCTCATCTATGAAGTGCGCCTTGATCGAATCTATCATATCATAAGGTTCCATATGTTGAAACTGAACTTTCAACTCTGGTGCCAAGCTTATGACCATGATGCTTTGCACTTCTATGAAAATGTCACGACGCTGATGAAACTCTTCATCTTCTTCTTCACTAGCAGAATCATCTGGTTCATCTCCTAATCCCTCTTCTATGACATAGAGTATATTATTGTGTACGAGAGTTTCTCTTAGTTTATTGTACCAGTAGATGAAGTTTGACCCATCAGTCAACAAGGACCGACTCCTAAGGAAGTGATCGAAGTAGAGCACCATCTACAGATATAATCGCAAAGAGGGTAAGGCTAAGTTTATAATAATATGAGTTTCAGTTTATAATCAAATTATTTAAACAAACTCCACTAAGATTATTATCCTTTCAATAATTTTAGCGATTACACGACCCCAATCCACTATACCACCCCCGATCATCACGGCCGGCAGCACAGCTTCAAAGGTGGACATCGAAATGTCGATCACAACAACTCTGTGACTCATGCTCGATCTTTCGACCATCCGTGTTTCGAGGCCATGTCTGTACATGCTAGGCTCGCCAATTAAATCTCGATGTTCTTGCGCGTGCAACATGGCTTACACCCACTGTATGCGAACGACGAAATGTGTGACACCCGATCATCACGGCCTGCCTCATAACGTAGAACTTTCTTGGTGGTGCACAACAAGGGAGAACACAATTTTGGTATTTATTAGGGATCATCCTATTATAGCTATCGTCGTATATCTAATATATATATATAGCACTCAATAGGATATACACACAACAGCACACAATCAAATAATGTAATGAAGTGCGATATGACATGGTCGTGCGCCTGGACCTCCTCGGCGCCGTGCGCTTGGACCGGGCGTCCCGGCATGGCTCCGAGTCTACGGTGCCTCCTTTGCCTCCGACATTACGAATAATTCAAAACTTACCGTAACCATGTCATATTTAAATGCCTCTGCAAAACAAAGTTAGACGCCTCTATCTTTATCTAGTTTTGCAAGTTTTACGTGGCTTTATAGGCTTTCGCGAGAGAACCGTTCCCTACCTACGAACATGGTGCCACAACGTCGATCCAATAATTGCATGTTTATGTATCCCTTTCGGGCCCTCCATTGAAAATGCAAAGTCAACTAAAGAGAGAGAAACAGGCACCCGCCAGCCACATATACGGTACCAGCCGTATGTCAGTAGTGGAACCAGTCTCGCGTAAGCGTACGCGTAAAGTCGGCCGGGCCGCTTCATCAACTCAATGCTGCCGACAGTGCAAGTGCACGCGAGAGGGTAGCAAATATAAGAAAGACGTCCTCGTATTCAACACGAGTTCTAACCGTACCAGCATACTACGCATAGATCGGCTCTGATACCACTGAAGGGGTTCCGTAGCAGAAAACAATAATTTTTCTAACTAACGTAAACCAAAACAGCCAGGATCTATCTATCTAGTAATGCGGTAACGGTGGGCGGAACTGGTCACATACCTCTTGTAGACCAAATAGCGGGGATTACGCTCCCGCACAAGCGTTGCTGACGTAGACGTCGCAGCCGACCTCAAGGTCGCGGAGAACTTGGCGCGACGAAGTAGACGATGACGTGGCGATGTCGACGGCGTCGGGCGTCGGGCGCTGGGCGTCAGGCGCCGGGCGTCGGGCGCCGGGCGTCGGTCGTCGGGCGCCGGGCGTCGGGTGCCGGGTGTCGGTGGCTGGGCATCGGCGGCGGCTGCTAGGGCGCCGGCGGCGGCTGGACGTCGGCGGCAGGGCGCCGGCGTCTGGGCTCGACGATGTCGCCCGAGCACCTCAAATGTGGTGCCTCCGAGTACTTGCACACACGGAGCTTAACGACAACCCCCGGTCACTCAGGTCTAGCCGAGATCGCAGGAGTAGAACAATTGGTGGAATCTCGCAGCGCAACAGGCGCCGCAAAATAACCTTGGTGGGAGAGAGAGAGAAAAGCGGGC
The DNA here is from genome assembly GCA_026929855.1 of Poa annua. Lineage (NCBI taxonomy): Eukaryota > Viridiplantae > Streptophyta > Magnoliopsida > Poales > Poaceae > Poa > Poa annua. The sequence continues at coordinate 38,502,909 of CM049438.1, forward strand.
GGAGAATTAACTCAGGCCGGCGTATACAACATTAATTTTATTTTAGATTGTATTTAAATCAATTAATATGCCCTTCTATATAAAGGGGGGAGGGGGTGTGCAAACACCTTGCCTCCCCCATGTGGGACTAAACAAAAGACAAAAGGGGGGGGGGGGGGGGGAAGAGGTTGGCCGGCCAACCCATGGGCTGGTTCGGCCGAACCAGCCATGGGGCCCATGGCGCCACCCCCCCCCCCCCCCCCACATGGGCCCAATTCGGCCCATTAAGGGCTGCCCCCTTTTCTTTTATTTTAATTGATATTAAATCAATATAAAATATATATAATTCATAATTAATATATTTATACATTATTTAATATCCCGTGACTCCGAAACAACTTTCGGACCACCCGAACTACCTTCGGTCATTCCCGGAACCCTTCCGATGCTGCCGGAACTTTTCCGGATTATTTCTCTCTCTCCTATATCCATATTTATTCCAGTAATAAATCATACCAACGTTCTCCACGTGTCGCTAAGACCTTAAGCGTGTTACCCTACGGTTCGAGAACACTCCAGACATGGCCGAGACCCTTCGCTCGCCAATGACCGCCAGGGAGACCTGGACATCTGTAACGGTCCATGTGCATTCTACGAATATCGTCGTTGAACCATAAACATGATATGTATTCCTTTTGTTTCTTCGATACTACCTTGTCCGAGACATGATCGTAAACATCCGATGTCCTGTTGTATCTCGTTACCGACAAAGGTTTATTAACTCGTCTGTGATATTACATCTCCATGACCTAGTCATTAGCTGCGCAGCTCTATAGATGTAATCTCACCGAGTGGGCCCAGAGTATCTTCCTATCACGAGGATGAACAAATCCCGCTCTTGATCCATACGCCTCAACATACTCTTTCGAGATACACGAGGTACGCCTTTATTGTCACACTAAATAAGATATGACGTTTGATGCACTCAGAGTAACCTACGGAGCAGCAATTGATATGATCTCACGGTCTGAGGAATAAGCTATCATATCACTTTCCTATTGCAAACGGCAAACATCGTGACACGATCCTGTTGCAATACTTTGGGTATGTCCATCACTTTATTCCACCAATAAGATGACCTCATTGTCAACCGACGCAATTGTCCATGACCGGGAATTCTCGATCAACTGCTGCCCAATGAACTAGTATATATATAGAGGCTTACTAGGGACTCTGGTTTGTCTATGTATCACACGTGTATTAACAATTCCGATTAATACAGTTATAGCATGATACAAAAACATATTATAAACTTAATGGAATAATGCAATAAATACCACTTATTTATTTGCCTCTAGGGCATATTCACTTCAGTTAGCTCTAGCAAATTAGTTCTCCATTGAGGAAGGTGTCCTTATTTTTTTTAAATGGGCGGAGAAAATTATGTGAAGCTTGAATTAGAATAAAAGAAATTCATGATAAGTTTGCTTGTTAAATTTGCCAAGACTACCCTTATTAAAAACTTGTATGTAGGGATTCATGTTAATTAGATGCCTTATTGGGTTCTAATCCTACAAATTCCATCCACGCTGATAATAGTTTTTTGGTTAACCACACATAGATATAACTAAGATGAAATCATGCTTTTAGAGAACACGTCCCTTGGTTGGAGGTAACTTCTTGGTTCCAATCCTATAATTGCCATTGATATTGGCAGTTTAATTAGGATGTTCTCCACTCATACATAACAAACAAGATGATGTTATGTGTTCGGAAATATCTTAGAAAGTCTACGCAATTTTCTAATGATATTATATTAATTACCTACACTAGGAAGTTGGGTTCTCATTGTTCTTCTTTGCACATTAAGTTCAATAGACTAAAAAATGCTTCTTTTATGGATGTGATTTTTCTGTAATATTAAATACCTTGCCCAAACAAACACTCACACCATAGGAATGCTCAAACTAAGATTTCTAATTTAGTAAATTTTTGAAATTTGGGTAATAATTTGGATTCTTCTAGTGGGAGTGTGTGTAAAAGAGGATCAAATGTTCCTTATTTAGCCACTATAACTTACAATTCTTACAAACTCTTATGATGGTTCAAAGAAAAGATCACATTATTAATTATGATGACATATCTTCATGAAACTATATCTATTTTGTCAAATCTTTTAGAGGATCCCTCTCTTTTCATGCTTAAAAAACATGCTTTTGATATACATTACTCAACATATGACAAATGAAAACTTTGAAAGTTTTTTAAAACGAGCCTTCATACCAAGAATGCCTACTAGAGATACGCGAACTCTTATAAAAAAGTACTGAAAATTATGTTTCAAATATATATTTGCACTTTTAATATTGATACCAAATTTGAGACCGAAACTAAACAATCATCTTCTTTGAAAAGCAGGTTTTGTAGCACACTCTTTCATTTTTCTATTGACTTTGTATTGCCAGTTTTTTTTTTTTTTGAGAAACACAGTACAGACGCAGACGCTCACACACGCACGTACAGACACCCCTATAACCGCACACACGCAAACCCTACCCCTATGAGCCCCTCCGAGAGACTGGTCCGACAAATCTTGAGGTTGACGAAGTCACCACGGGCGCCTCGCTGTTGACGGGCACGTCACCTATCACTGAATGCATAGCGCCGGTTAAATCCTGGAAAATTCAGGAAAATGCGAACACCCATGTCAAGTCTGGGACTTGAACCTGGGTGGGCTGGTTCCACCACAAGGAACCAAACCAATTGAGTTAGGCATATTGCCAGAAATTTTGAGCTCAAAGTTATAGAAAAAAGAGAAAACATCGGGCCAAATTGGACCAACTTAGTTAACATAGCGAAAAAGCTGACCAATGATGCTTATCTAATCTAATTTTTGCTATCCCACTTATCTCACTTTTGCATCCGTGAAGCTCACGCGCATAAGGGTCTCAAATTAATCTCAAGTGAACTGGAGTTTTCTCTTGATGGAAAAAAAGGAACTCTCGTATTAGACTAGACATAATGGGAGTATTATAGGTAGTATCATGTATGTCACATAGGTAAAAATTTGAGGTGGCACAATAATTAATAAAAAGAGAGGTGAGAGTAGTATCATAACATGATACCGTATCATGACACGCAAAACTAGAAAATTGAATAGCAAATGTATCATATACACATATTTACATTGAGATTCTAAAAAAAATTAAATATGATGTGATTATAATACTACTAGATGGTACTATGCATTGTAGGAGTGGTATTATGATATGCATGATACTAGTATATGATACTTTACATTGTGACCAGCCATAGCAGATAAGGTATTACAAGAAGAGCTTCATGCAATTAAAAAGTAAAGTAAGAGTAAGATTAAGGAAGATTAAGGGACTGTCTAATTCACAGTCAGCTGTGTTTGATTTCGCGCACAGTCGAATTTTCGACCAATATAAACTCGACACGTCATTGTCTGTATTTAAAGCCTGAGTAAAAAACGAGCGTGTTTGATTTCAACCACAGTCGGAGAACTCGGCAGCTGAGCTACGAGGCGTAGGTTCTGGAAAGATAAAGAACAAGCCTACCCCTAATGGATATGGATTTTGTCCATGAAAAGCCCAGAAAACTGGAGAATGGGCTTCCTCCTAAAGAAAACTACAAAGATGGGCTTTCCCTTTTCAGTCCCGAGCTAACAACGTAGCAGGTGAGAGACTCCGTTCTTCCTTAAGAAAGCGATCGAGATCACTCAGGCCACCGACGGCCAGACAAACAAGAAGAAAAAGAAGAAAAGAGAGGGGGCCAGAAAAAAGAGACATGGATGACGAAGATAGCGATCTTAGGGAAGCCTCTGTGTTTGGTGCTAACCTAGGTTCTTGGTTGCAGCCTCCGGCAATTGAGGTTAGGCCCCCCAGCCACAACCATCGACCTGATTCCTGAACTTGATTTCTATTCGTAGAGCTAATAGCTTCCTAGTTCTTTCAGTCTTTTTTTTTTAAGAAACACAGTACAGACGCAGACGCTCACACACGCACGTACAGATACCTCTATTACCGCACACACGCAAATCCTACCCCTACGAGCACCTCAGAGAGACTGGTCCGGCAAATCTTGAGGTTGACGAAGTCACCACGTGCGTCTCGCTGTTGACGGGCACGTCACCTACCACTGAAAGCATAGCGCCGGTTAAATCCTGAAAAATCCACGAAAATGCGAGCACCCATATCAAGTCTGGGACTTGAACCTGGGTGGGCTGGTTACACCACGAGAAACCAAACCAATTGAGCCAGCTCAATTCGCTTCCTAGATCTTTCAGTCATTCCTTGTTATCTGCAAAAAACACAAAGACAAAATACATCAGAGAGACACGGCATGTAAAACATAAAAAAAAACATTGCTTCACGTAACCTGATGGCTTCCTCATCCTCAAGCATGTTTTGTCAGCTGCACGAGCAGATGCAGGTAGCATTTAGTTTCGTACTTAGTTATCTTTTCACTTGGATAATAAAAACATGACCAACATCACAGTATCTATAACACTGATAGAAAAGCACATGTTATTACCAGGTACACAACACAGCAGCAGTGCAACAGTGGCGCAAAAGAAGAATAGTACAGAGAAACAGAAAGATAAATAATACATCTTCATCACTAAATCACGTGTCAAGAATCTGAAGTCCAAATAGAAGAGTCAGACAAGGCCAAATGGTTAAAAGAAGCCACGACCACTGGAGTGGAAAAGAAAAAAGAAAGGAAGGAGAAGATATTGTTGTTACTCAAATTTATTGTTGTTTACTAGGGTTTGAGTGTTTATTACTCAACCAAAGCAGAAAAATGATTGTAAAGAAAAACACTTGAGCTGAGTTGAACTCGTTCTTTTTGAATATTAATCTGTATTTTCATACTGTACTACGTATTTATTTTGAAATTAACGTGATCCTCCTCCTTTTCCAGGCTTGGAACCGCCTGTCCAGATAAAATTGAAGAGGCGGAGTTACCCACAATAAAGAAACCTTCCCAGAAAATAAAAAATGCAAGGGCACCCAAAAGAAAAGAAAAAGTAAACTAGTAAACTTGTGAAAAATACAAAATGGCATATCAAAAGATACAAAGCCAAATTGAAACAAAGCAACAAAGAATACAAGACTTATAGTAACAAACATGACAATGGAAATAAATAATGAACATTGCAATGGATGACAAACACTCACAGAAACTATATATTTAAATAAGACAGAGACAAAAAAATTCTATGCCTATTAAGGACAGACTAATACAAAATATATCATTACAAAACTAGCAGAGACAAACAATGACACTAGCACAAGATGACAAACGAAAAAAAAGACACATTGAAATACGAAAGGCATAGAAAGAGACTAAAATATGAGAGGCACGAAAATAGACACACAAAATTCACACAACTATACAAATATAACACCAAAGTAACATGTGAAAACAGAGGACAAATGAGAGAGGCATATACACAAAAATTACACTGAAATGGAATACAAGGACACCGAAAATGAAAACAGAGAAAACAGAGGACAACAAAAATGACACACAACAGAAACTGACAAAATAACATATCACACTAAATGACACACACAAATAACATAAGATGACATAAACAATTCACAAACATCACATAATTTCCTCCTAAAGCGCAAGCGCATTGTTTAAATAATTAATAGCCAATGCTTCAACCTGAAGAAAATTTAGTTAAAAACTAACAGATCAAACTATATGTCAAAATACACACACCAACTATACTTATTGCACAAAGGATTCAGAAAAATCACCCCGCACATGAACCAATAGATGCCCATACACAGACTTACGCAAAACCTGTTCTAATCACGAAAAGCAGAACTAGTTCACAATCAACATGAACACCGTTTGAAAAGTGGGACTGGATAAGTATGTGATAGCTCACACAGAAAATATCCACCAAGCCAGCTAGCTCCCAAAAAAAGTTGCATACCTATGCAGCCCCCGACCACTAAAACTAAAATCGGCTTGAACATCTCACTTAGGGGGAAATAAAAAAACATCTCACTACTAAACACAAAATCAGAGTAAGGTTACAGCAGGATCACACATCATGGATCTATGGCTAGCACCATGCATCTCAGTTAAATTTTGCAGCATGGAACGATCGATGATATCGCATCAGGAAACGTTAGAAGATTGAAAACAACACAATGTAGCATCAGTGCAAGCTCATCATAAAAAGTAAGTACTACACAAATGTATGACATACCAATTCGTACCAAGCAAGCCGAGAATGATAGTGCAGTCAAGCCTATGAGAAAATTTTAAAAACACACAAATTGACCGTGCGGCCATTTTGGCACATTGCAAAATAGCCTCCAATCTAAACTATTTGATTAACACCACATGGTCTAAACACGCAAAAGAAAACTCTAATTCAAGAGAGTAAACTCTCTATTACCACCATGCAACCCAGGACTTGCTCAGCTCAAAGATAAAGGAAGCACGAAACAACAAGTGATATAGCAGCATTAGGATACAATGTGACAAGTTGATCATATCATCGTGAAAATCAGTACGGCACAATGCAGCACACATACCAACTGATACCAACTAGCAAGCAAACTATCAGACTCGAAGGTTATCAAACCTCTAAGAAATTCCATACACACACATTTAAGCTGTGGTTATCAAATCTCTAAGAAATTCCATACACACACATTTAAGCTGTCCATTAGAGCACCTTGCTGTAGAGACCAGTCTCAACAATCAAACTAACACCACACGGTCTAACACACAGTGTCGATCAAGCTGACACAACACAGATCCACCCGGGATATCTGGGGCGGTTCAACGCACGTGTAGAATGGTAAAGGACGCGGGGCGACAAGACACCCTAACGCCGGCGAGTCGCTACAGAAAACCACCTTCCAAAACTCCTAACACCGGCTACTCCCTATAGAAAACCACCTACGGGAGGGAGGCAGAAAGCTGCATCACTGAGGTAGTGCGTGATAGAACTAAAAAATCATAGAACAACATAGAACCATACGCCCCGACGATTTGCTCCGCGAATTGAAACAAAAATATGACCTGGAGTAACTGACGGGGCAGAGTAGAGCGCCGAATCGGGCAAACTGACTATTGCCTCCACCCCCAAAATCAGAATGAACAAGACTCACGGCCCTGTAAACAACCTATTTACTGAAGAATACCAAGAAATCAGAGAGCACATCAGCTAGTACGGATACCACAGGACGCCGGCGATCTCTCATCTCACCAAGGTTGGATCTATACAAGCCCCCGACCAGCGCTTTTCCAACTACTGAAAAGGAAGGGGAGAAGTACACAAGGGCACAAAGCAGCGGGTGTGGATACCTCGGGCGCCGACGACCTCTCCTCTCGCCAACGCCGGTTCTCGCAATGTCCGGCCGCCTCGCAGATTCAAAATCACCGACAGCCACCGCTCCCCCTTGCTCTGTTCTCTCCTTCCGCCTCTCACCCCTTGCTTTGTTCTGCGTCGATAGCAGAGACAGCGAAGGACACGCGAGTACGCGACGAAGAGGAAACCCCAACACCGATCAGGCCGCGCAGGTGTCCGAGACACAGAAAAATAATTTAAAAAACGGGAGGAACAAACGGGCTGAACTGGGCCCAGAAAAACCCACGGGCACTAATCACAAACACAAAGAATCGAACGGTGAGAAAAACGGCCGTGGCTGAAATGAAACACAGATAGCTGTGAAACTCCTCGAAACAGGCTTTCGTCCCGCTTTATAAATAAAGCAACCAACATACAATCCAGCATACAACACAACACCACAATACACGCACCCAAGACACAACACCACAACACACCCACCCAAGGCGAGATACAAAGGTGCTAAGAACAGCTACACCAACCCAAACGGGAAGAAGAAGCCGCGTAGGCCGAAAGATAGGCTCCAAGACGGCGTAGCACGACGGATGGAGGGTAACCACGACGATGACTTCAAGAAGGAGACGACGCCCACAGGCGCCGCCATCGTCGGTCTGACAACCAGACAAGGTCTTCACCCTGGTGAGCATCCTCCACCTTCGATGCGTGGTGTGGGCAAGCCGCAGCACCTCCATCAAACGGCGAACACCAGCTACCGTGCCGTCCACACGACCACGATAGCCAGCCCGCACCCAAGCCAAGGGGGCCGCCCACACGCCCCATGGCTACCACCACCAGGGCCGCCGCCCCGGAGACCGCGAACACAAACCGTAGCACGCAGGGCACCACACCACGGAGCCGGCGACGTGAGGCGAAAGGGGAGTTTCAAAGAGCGGCAGAGGTGCAATAGGCAAGTGGACGGCGCCTCCGTACCACCCGCCAGTCGCACCCCGAGGCCGGCAACCCGTTCTAGACCCACCTGGCCCAGATCTGATCACCGGCCACACCGCAGCCACACGGAGGAGTCCATCCTCCACCGTCTCACAGACGGGTGCCGGCCGAACAAGCAGTAGGGGCACACCCGGCCCCCGCCGCCCGCTGCAGCACGAGCGCCGCCGCCGCCACTCTCCCACCGAGCACGGCATCCTCACCATCCACCGCAACCACCACCGGAAACGCCGCTGCGCGCTGCCGCCACCCCCCCTGTTTGTTCCGCTGCTCAACCTGCAAAGATGGCGACCAGCACCACGCTCGCCGGCGAACCTCGCCCAGCGCCGCCACTCCACCGCCCGTAGGGGGCGAGGAGGACAGCCCGCGCTGCCCAAGGCCCGCGGCCCGCGCCGCCCGCCGCCGCCAGATCTGGAGGACCAGATCGTGGCCAGCGCCATGGCACGCTCCACCACGCCGACGCCCGTCACACCGCCGCCAGGACAGAGCCGAGCGCCGCCACCCTGCTTCCCGTCGGGAGAAGCAGGCTCCAGCCCGTGGGAGAGGCCCCGCAGCCACCCGTCGCGCGAGAGGACAAGGAGACCTCGCCGCCGCCGGCGCCGACCGGGCTTTGCCCGGCCCGCGCCCTCTAGCAGCGGCGAGGGACGAGGAAGGAGGCGGGAGGGGCCGGCGGCGGGCGGATTTAGGGTTCCCTCCCTGTCGCCACGCGGGGGGCGACGAGGGAGGAGAAGGCTTCCCTAGCTGTGAAACAGCAGATTCCATTAAAAAAAAGAGCTTCATGCGATAAGGCAGGGCATTGCAAGAAGCATCGAACCTACCCGCGCCGCAGTAGTATCTTCCATGTTCATGATCTGGCAGGTGACCACATGATAAGCTTTAACACAGGAAGCGAGGCCGCCGCGAGTTACATGCACTACACGTCTACACGTACATCTGGTCGCCGCGAGCGCGGTGGCTTGGCATGCATGGGCAAGCGCGTCCCCCTTCCTGACCAGACGTGAGACGGTGCCACCGCATACGTGCTCCGGCACACGTGTCGCCGGCGAGGCTCCGGCTCCGGCCACGTTATAAGCCACGCGCGACCATCGTCACAGCTCACACCTACCACTACTTAGTCTTAACGCCAGTGCGTCTGCGGCAATACTTCCCTCATCGCTGGCAAGAAGAGTTAGCCGGTCGACGAAACTAGCTTGCTTGCTTGTTTTGGCACCTACTACGTCGAGATGAGCACCGCGGCGCGGACGACGACGGGACGGCGTGGTTTCACGGTGGGGCGCAGCGAGGACGCGACGCACCCGGACACAATCCGCGCTGCCATCTCCGAGTTCTTCGCCACCGCCATCTTCGTCTTCGCCGCCGAGGGCTCCGTCCTCTCCCTCGGTACGTACCTAGCTAGCTGCCACCATGCATGCACATGTATGTAGCCTGGGTTAACGAACGATCTCGAGACGTATATGTACGTGTGTGCTTGCAGGGAAGCTGTACCATGACATGAGCACGGCGGGCGGGCTGGTGGCCGTGGCGCTGGCACACGCGCTGGCGCTGGCCGTGGCGGTTTCCGTGGCCGTCAACATCTCCGGGGGCCACGTGAACCCGGCCATCACCTTCGGCGCGCTCCTCGGCGGCCGCATCACCCTCATCCGCGCCATCTTCTACTGGGTCGCGCAGCTCCTCGGCGCCATCGTTGCATCCCTCCTCCTCCGCCTCACCACCGGAGGCATGGTACCCACGTCGCCTTAATCTGATCCAGTTCTAGTACATATGGACTATATATGGTTGTCAAAAGAAGCTAACCAATCTTGTCTTTGTGATGGTGTTCGCAGCGGCCGCCCGGTTTCTCGCTGGCGTCGGGGGTGGGCGACTGGCACGCGGTGCTGCTGGAGGCGATCATGACCTTCGGTCTCATGTACGCCTACTACGCGACGGTGATCGACCCCAAGAGGGGCCACGTGGGCACCATCGGGCCGCTCGCCGTGGGGTTCCTGCTCGGGGCTAACATGCTCGCCGGCGGGCCGTTCGACGGCGCCGCCATGAACCCGGCGCGGGTCTTCGGACCGGCGCTCGTCGGCTGGCGGTGGAGGCACCACTGGGTCTACTGGCTCGGCCCCTTCCTCGGCTCTGGCTTCGCGGGGCTCCTCTACGAATACCTCGTTATCCCGTCCACCGAGTCCGCCGCCCACGGCCACGCCCACCAGCCGCTCGCACCCGAGGACTACTAGACGTCAAATCCGATCTGATCCCTGCAGCTATTATATGTTCCTTTCTATGTTCGCCGAGTGCTGGTTTAAGAGTGAGATACTAGGTACTGGTTAATAAGGTGAGGTTACTGGTGCTGACGTGCCTCTTTGCCTCATTTGTGTACATTTCGTGGTTATTTGAGGATGATGCAAGAGTGGATACGAGATAACAAGAACTATCAGTCCTGTAATAATAAGTTTCCATTGCAATATATTATCATCTGTTTCTGGGTTAAAAAACATGCATGTTTTTTTTACGGGAAAAAACATGCATGTTGTGTAGTGTACTCCTTACACATGGGCTTAGCGTGCATCGAACTTAATTACATAAAAAATCCTGCTCACACAGTATTCATAAAAACGCAGAATTTAATATATAAAAATATGGGCTGCATTGAACACTAAGAACTAAAATAGCCTCAACGAATTGATACACCTAGAAACAAGTGATGTGCCGCTTCAAAAAAAAAAAGAAACAAGTGATGTGGGTTTTTCCGTTTTGAAAATGGTACTTCTGAGTTACGAAAAATATTCCAATTTTCAGAGGAACTTAGACTTTTTCCCTTCAGCATAGCTCCAACAGGAGGGAACCCTAGCCGCCTCCGGTTCTCGGTGCTCTTCCTCACCTTTCCCCCGTCGGACGGTGCTGCCGACCGAAGGCCAGGTGGCGGTGGGGCCCTCCGTTCTCCCTCGTTCAAGGCCTTTGCGAGGGCCGAAGGCTTTGGCTTAGGCGCGGCTTCTCCGACACCAGTGTCAGCGTGGAGACCTGACAAGGCGGGTCTGTGGCGGGACGAAGGCTCATGGCGGTGTTCCAGGGTCCGCCGGACGTCACAGACGAGCTGGAGGCGGCCATCTTAGGATTGGGCTGAAGATCTCGGTAACACGTTGACGATAGGATGGGAGGAAGCTCATAGTGGAGATCTTGATCGAGCGGGGCAACACGTGGACGACAGGATGGGACGAACCTCGTTGTGGAGAGGACCGGAGACGATGTAGCTCTCTGACACGGACGGTGGTGCTCGGTCCAGATCTAGTCCCGATCTGGGTGGGGCGCGCCCTGCTGTCCCATTGGTTTCAGGGGTTCCTATACATCGTGAACCCATCACCTGGCCATATGTGATTGGGGTGCTAGATCTGAGCAGCGGGCCAAGATCGAGCGACCACCCGGCAGCAGGTTTGGGCACTATGGGTGTGGCTTGCGGGAGGCGCTTGCTCGTGACACCTCGTGATTCGAGGGCTGATTTGCTGACCTCGATCTCCCCCAACCGATCTATTGGATGTCAGGGCGGCAGCCTCAGAAGGTGGTTTTCTCGTGATGGTCTCTTTGCTTGGCTAGATGGCTGACTGGAAGCGGACGGCAGGGGATCATGGTGAGGTGGCCCTTCGACTTCGACAACTCCCAGATCGCGTTGGAGGCCTGACTCGGGGTCAGTGTGGACGTCTGAGATATTATGAGTGGTAATTAGGTGTTCCGAGCGAAAGCCTAGTGACTTGACACGAACGGTGACGATGCCAAAGCCTAGTGACTTGACACGAACGGCGACGATGCCAGTGGGCGTTGTTGTGGACGCCTTGTCCACGATAGGGCTCTGGATAAAAAAAATAGTTTACCCTCTTGGGGTCTCGACGACCGCGGCGTGATGCGTTGTGATCTTCTTGGAGGCGTCGTCGTGGAGTTGTAGTTTCTCTCGGTTTCGTTCCAGTACCCTCTGTGGAAGTTCGGTTCTCTTTGTTTTTCTTTTATTTATCTTTGATCTGCTTTATAAGACGGTCGGCTCGTGCGGCGTTGCGGTTCATGTGCGGCTTTCGTGCCGGGTGGAGAAAGCCGGGGCGGCGGCCCCGGAACCGGTGGTGTGTCTTTGTTGCGTTTGATGGACATGCGTTGTGTGGGCGACGAGTCTCCTCGTGTGTGGGGTTTTAGACCGGTTTCCCTAATAAACGGGACAATGTACGGTTTTTCGGCCTGATCTTTCTTATAAACTAGATCAATTGTATTCTTCTATACAAATTGCAGGAACGCCCTACCCTCCCCGAGAGGTTACTCGAATAAAAAAATGTGTTCCATGGGACGGTCGGTCAAGGTTTCGATTTAAACATCGCCGAAACAGATGGAAATAAGCGCTGACATGTTTGTTTCTCCTAGCAGAAACAAAAATGAATAAAAAATTGAAAGAAAAAACATAAGTAAATATTGTCAAAAACAAATACGAAGTGAATACACCGCAAGCAGACAGGGGTACAAAACTTCCCAAGAAACAAAAAAAGCCTCTTAAACCGTATGGAAAACTACAATCAAACTAACAAAAGATAGCTACAAATTTTATAACATGGATAGATAATACTCCCCGTTCCAAATTATTAAGATATATTTTAGTGTGTCAATTCACTCATTTCATATACATATAGATCAAGAAAAAACTGAAAAGGAGTATTTTAATAACGGAGGAAGTAAGATATAGTAGTATATGACTATGCATTGGCAATATGATCGGATACACTTCACGAGTAGAACAGGATAACGGGAGTAGGGGGAGGATTAAGCTTTTTTATGTGGATATGATTAGTTTGGTCTAAATTGTATGTGCTGGGTTCGAGTGGGCTATACAGACCGGAGATATCGGGAATATGTTGTCGCTGATGTTCCGCCGGAAACCACCGTCTCCACTGCACCTTCGTTTCCGTTTTCCAGGGGCACATCACACATGGAAACATTCGCTTCATTTTCATCCTTAGATGTCAGAAACTGACTCTTCACTCGTATGAGGCTATGTATAATGGTTGATAAGACAGTCTTATCTTATTCGTACCATGTAGTTTAGATATAGCAGTAAAACATGATATACAGTGATTAATTTTTAGTCTTATCACAAACAACCAGAATCCTAAATATGTGGTGAGAGAGATTATGCTAAGAGATCAGGTCTTTTTTTCTGTTTCCTGCTCTTTCATCTCAGTAGTTATCATACGTGGCGTGGCTAAGATATCACCATTGTATATGCCCTGAGGCTTCAGCAAGAAGCGAATGCATATCGCACCAGACAGAAGATGAAGGCCCGTGAAAATCAGTAAACACGGCGGATTTTCAGCACCAAAGGTGAGCTATATATTTTTCAGTGCATATAAACAGAGTCAAAGATATCTACTGGCTTCTGCATCTCACTATCTTTGCGCAGGGCTGCTTTACAAGCATCTTTACATTATTATTTTTAACATACATCCAACACAAGTGGGCTCTTCATTTCCCAAAAGTTGTAGCAAGGTGAACACAAGAAAGAATGCAAAAGAAAGAAGAAAAAACCATGTACATGTAAAACGTCGATCTCTCCCTTTCTTTTCTGTTCTTTTCTTTTTTTTCCCTCTTGGTAAATGCAGGTTTCAGCGCTGTCCCGGACAGCTCTCCCGTTTGTTTGGCAAACTCGAGGGTGTCAGTAGTACTTTCTAAAATATTTGGCAACCCATGGCGCTAGCTGAGTGTTCTCAGGCTCCCTGCTGTTCTTATTGTAATAGTCAGACCATATAGCCGGGTATACTTCAGGATTGAAGCCGTCACGGTATACACAAAACGGCAACCATCCTTCGCCTCCATTCATCCTCCGTTTCCTTTCTCGAGGGTATGCTAGAGGCGCCTGTACATACCTGTGTGTCGGAGTACCTATCAGATTAGCATAAAAATTGTGCATCTCGATCCTAGAGAATGGTCAGATTAGTACCTGATACCGTCAATCACAGAATCCCAACAGAAATGTGTATGCCCAAAAACATGGCAGGCTGCTCCACCTTCTGCATTGTTGTGTATAGCTCTCAACCTCCTCTCCAGATAATCAGAGCCGATGACCTTCGGAAGGTTAGGATAGTACAACATTCGCTTTTCTGGACATAGCTCTTGCCTACAGAGTTGAGTACAAGACATTAGTTTTGGAAATTTTAGTGCTGAAACTTGAATATCACTGAATATGCTAATACAGAGGCAAAGACAGGTCAGCTCAATGATCAGAGATAGGCTTCATCATAATGGCTAATACATCAGCAACTTGACACAAGTACCTACCCAGCATGAAAATAATATCTTCCACTCTGCAATTTGTATTCTCATGTACTTTGGTAACAGAATTTCTCCTTGAGGTGTTCTTATCATAAAAATGCACCATGCAGTGAAATACAAATGCCAAGTACAGAAACAAAAACTCACAAGATGATGACTAATAAAGAAACAGATATACAAGAAATCACACTCGGGCACTAAGACAACTGTCAGCAACCATGTTTGCTGCGTAATTATCATTAATCTCCAAGTACATGGCTTAAATTGAGCAGATAGGTTGTAATGCGACAAGTAATTCAATCAAGCATAGTATCAAAAATATTACTGATTTTGTGAAAGATGCACACCATAAGTAGGAGGAGCGAGCCTGTGAGCACTCACCTTGGTACAAAGTGCGAAAATGTTAGTATCTGTTTGCTGTTCTTTTTTACTTCTTCAATAGCATCATTGTATTTGTCATTCAACTGGTCAAAGTAAAGAGCGAGAGCCTCATCATCACTTCCCACATCTGAAGGCCATTGACAAGCATGAAAGTCTTTACAAGCCTGGTCATGACAGAAGAAGACAAACATATCAATGCATGCATGTCAGGGGGGTTGAGCTGAGCACTGCACTGCACTTTTAGAGGAACAGAAAATTGAGAAACAGAAACAGATTTTTTGTGTGAATGAGATTGTATTTTTTTAGAAACAGAAACAGCTAGTGCAACTGTTTCTGTATGCGATGTTTCCCACTACACATTATAGCACTTATGTTGAATTTCCAAGTTATGATGGTCCATGGCTACCAGAGTTGAAATCAATAAATGAATATGAGACTACACATCAGGGAAGTCTTTCACGAAGTAATTCAGCTAACAGCCTGATAAAGGAATAAACTTAAACTAACAACCTTATAATGCTTTTGGACACAGGTCTCAGAATGGTTGTACTAAACCGGAATACATAGCTCTTAAAGGAATTTCATATTGGACAGCACATAGTCTATACTCATAGAGAACATTATTCAAGAACTAATAACATGCCTTAACTGAAAGTCCGTACTTGGTAACCCACTGTGACATTAAACTGCAAATCAGAGCAAGCCATTGAAGGAGCGACCGACTTACCATCTCTAATGAAGGAACACGCACGCTGGTAAGATCCTTTTCCTTGTCAAAGCTCTGGAACGTGATTAAGCAAGGCAAGTAAGAACGAAAATCCTAGTGACATGGTGCATTATGATATGATTGGAGAAATTTATGATAGTAAATTAAGGAAAAATAAGCAACCTTGTGGTACCATGAGAACAATGGTATGATCCCTAAGTCACCTATAGTTTTGGGGCCTGTATCCACACCCAGCTCACTACACGCATCAAGCAGTGCAGTCAGTTTCTCCATAGAATCCATCTGGAAGAAATAATTAGAGCAACTGAGAGAGCCGACCAATATACATAAAAGGATATTGCTGCGCTCAAAGGAAAACATAATGAACTGCTATATTAGCTACCATCCAAAAGCTCAACCCTTATTGCATCATTTCAGTTGTGACGCGGGTTTTGTAGCATGTGTAAAAGCTAAGAATCTACGCAAGCCTTGTGTGGTATTTTCAAGGAGTTTGATCTTCAGATGATCACACCAACTGTGAGGAGGATCTTGATAGTGGTTGTTCACTGCTGTTGAGCACACAGGCGACATGGTGAAGGGCATCAGCTCTCTGATCATTTTAATGATTTGCACCTCTCAAAGCTCAGATATGCTTGTCACTGATGTGGTGAAGCCGCACATTCGTTTAGTCCCTGGCGCCATCCTCAACGATGCAGAGAGCTGCATATTGTTGGCCAGGGCTGAGGCACTTCGTCGGCTGCCTCTCCATGCACGGCCCCGAGAGCAAGGCCACTTAGGCAATTTGGTTTCTATAAGCTAACTACGTTCTTCGGGGGCTTTTATCGCTCTGTTTTTTTTGGCATGGTCGTCCTCGACAATTGGTGGCTTGTACTTTGCGCCCTCTTTGGCGTTCTTCCACCATTCCCAAGCACACGCATTTAGACGCGTGTTCGAGAAAAACAAATCCACCGGCAACAACTATGCGGACGTACGTATGCACAATCATAACCGTTTCTTCTGAACCAATAACACCGATGCATGACTAGGTTGACAGCTGAAATGCACCTCGACTAATCAAATAATAATTCTGCTTAGAACCAGTGACTCAAATCAAACCTCCACTTGGCACTACATCTAACATTCAGGCATTTAAGCAACTTATTATCCAGGGTTTCCATCAGGCAGGCAGGCGACCTCAGACCGCACTGACGGAGGGCAAAGTACTAAGCACACTAGAGTAGAACCCACTGGAAGCAGCAGTACGTATGGTAAGGCATTTCGTCAAACACCATGTCCATGAGTCAAAACGAGGAGTAGAGGGAGCGGATAAGAACTAAGAAGGGGCCGGGGTGGCGAAATGAAATGAAATGAATCTAGTACTCACGTAGCGTCCCCCCTCTCGGCGCAGCCAGAGGTCGTGGTTGCCGGGCACGTAGAATACTGCGTCGAATTGTCCCCTGAGCACCTCCATGGTGCGCGCGAAGTTGTCCCTGGTCTCGGCGACGTCCCCCGCGACGACGAGCGCGTTGACCCCTCCATCCCCCTGGTCCGGGTGCGCGGTCCCGACCCCGACGGCGAGGCGGCGCACCCAGTCCATGTTCTCCGGGTAGTCGGTGTGGAGGTCGGAGACGACGAAGACCCTGGTGTTCGCGGCCGGCGGCGGCTGCGGCGGGTCCGGCGCCCGCGGCACGGCGGCGGCTGAGGCAGAGGCGGGGGGCGCGCAGCATCGGAGCGGGGAGGCCCTGGCGGAGCGCGGCGGGCAGAAGCGGCGGCGCCTGCCGCGGCGGCGGTGGTGCGGCGGGTCGAGCAGGTGGTGGGCGGGGTGGGACGACACGGTTAGATGCGGTGTCATGTCGGATTGGGGAGGAGGGAAAGCTTCGTCGCTCGCGGTAAGGCAAAAAAAAATCTGGGCCTGCCTTTTGGCTGCCGGGAGGAGGTGCGGGGTGGGGGTGGGTGGCCGGAGACGGACAGAATCGACTGGTGAAGTGGTGATAATACTGATTCCTTTCCTTTCCTTGTACACACAGAGAGACGCTCGGTGGGGCCTTTTATACAGAGACGGGGTTGGTGGGGCGCTCGTGGGACTCGTGGGCCTACGTGGCAGCGGCGTGCCGGATAGGTTAAGCTGGTCATTAGGTGGGTGCGTCGAGCATTAATGTGGTGGGTTCATCATTGTCGTCTGACCGCTAGGCACCGGATTAATGGCGGAGTTTCGCACGTAAAACGGGGGACGTGGACTGGATTAGGACGACTAGTATAAGAAGGCCTCGTGCGTGGGATTGGAGGAAGCACGGCCGCCTCGTTGCGAAACCTGCGTCGGGACAGGCAGCGAAATCGTGGTTACAACTATACTAAACTATCGTCTTTTTTTTACGTAAAGATGATGGTCTACCGACTGGCACGTGGGTATGCCGTTCCAAAGATTTGGGCCATCACCTAACCCGGTACTCCAAAGTTCAAAACACATGTCGTCTAGAAATCAAAATACTAACCTAGCAGTGAATAATAACTAATTTGGATGGGGCCGTAAATTGTTAGTGTAAAAAAAAAACTGTGAGACAACAAATTGATTTTGGATTTTAATTTCTAGCATAATATATAGGAGTATAGACGAGTGTCATTTCTTACTTTCATAATTTTAGAAACTTGTAGCCATCTCAATATGTATGGGGTAATCCGAGCTCTGGATCACAAAATATGTTCTCGGGCTTCAGCAGACCTCGCTTGTCTAGAACCTCGTTGAATTCGCTGAGTCTTTCTTTTGGTGCACTAGTGCTGGCCTTGGTTTCAGTTAATGGATGAGCTAGACTAAGATGGTCGGTGTTCACTACACGACAATACCATACCGTTATTTGATAGTTCAAATTTATGTCATCAGGTGCACTTTATGTGAATTGAGCATTATATAAGTTAGCCTTTTGGCGCAATTGTAAACTAAAAATATATATACCTCATCGAAGATGCACCTATGTGAACCTATGTAGTTTCACCCTTGGTTTGAGTGGACATTTCCAAATCGGTGTTGGTGTGGTATACCATTAGACAACATTGATTGGTCTTGTTTTCGGGTTGCCATATTTATCATTTCCAGTGCAACACCATTTTGCATCATTTCCGCCTAGTGATATGAATCTAATCGAGATTGCACCTTTAGAAGGAGGGACTACCTTTGCAGTTTCATAGTTGACTAAATCAACACAAGTGTCTCGATGTTTTAAGAAAGCAAGAAATTTTATTCCTTATACGTCAATGGAAAGAAAGACGCCACACAAACCTTTTTTCATCATAAAGAAAAAGGGTCCCTATTTTCGGCTACTTCTGGAGTTTGAGTGACCCTAGTGCGACATGGCCTTGATCGTCGTCTCTATTTGACTCTCCTACCGTCACATAAATCATTTCCCCAGCGAAGTGAGCCTAGCTCAACTGGTTTGGTTCCTTGTGGTGGAACCAGCCCACCCAGGGTCAAGTCCCAGACTTGGCATGGGTGCTCGCCTTTTCCTGAATTTTTCAGGATTTAACCGGCGCTATGCTTTCAGTGATAGGTGACGTGCCCGTCAACAGCGAGCCGCCCGTGGTGACTTCGTCAACCTCAAAATATGCCGGACCAGTCTCTCAAAGGTAATCATAGGGGTAGGATGTGCGTGTGTACGGTAATAGGGGTGTTTGTCTGTACCGTGTTTCTCAAAAAAAAATCATTTCCCTAAACAGCAAGAAGACATGCTGAGAGTATATAGGAAGAAAAGAGTGCACGACTCGACCAGAGGCGAATATCTTATCCCTGCACCGAATCAACAATTCCTGCAGGTTTTCGTGCTCTACATGATTCCAAGGAATTTCTGTTTGTCCATTTCGAAGAAAGAAAAGGAACCTCTGTTTGTGAAAGCAGGAGTAAATTGCTAAAAGTCGTGATACGTTATCCATGTCCAGGCCGGATAAGGTATTGACGTCGTTGCTCTGGATAACGATGGCCGACTCAGCTTGACTAGTTGAGTGGCAGCTTCGACTGGCGTTTTGTACTCTACCGAAAAGGCTGGGCCGACATGCAATGCAACTAGAAGCAGATAGTTGCGGGTTTGCAAGAAAAGCAAAGATGATAATGCCAGTACCTCCCGCCAACCCCTAGCAGATAATCTGCCGCAGAGTCTCCTCTCGTCTGCTCCTCTGCGTGCACCTGCACCAGCAAAGCAACCCCTATCTACCCTCCTGCTATTGCTCCTCCTATCTCTTCATCTACCTGCCTTCCTGCTCTGTTTCTCTTCTCTATTCTGAACTTCCTCGTAGATGTTGTGTTACTGTGTTAGTGGCTGGTGCTCTGCTTAACTAGTGATTTATTTTGCAGTCCTACACAGTTAGCTTTTGTCTATGAAACAGCAACTTGATTTGCTATCATACAGCGTCGCCATAGTCCATAAGCGTTATAAAACACATTACGCCATAAAAACAAACAGTGGAGAGCTGAGCTAACTATATCATCGCATCTCCATCATGAAAAAAGAGGTGAAGCTAACACGGGGAGGTGGCCAAATATATGAATTTCCATTAGCAATTAAGAGGCGGGTTGGACGGGATAAACTAATTCTATAGTACTCAAATTCAAATGAAAGCATGTTCAGTTTTGCTTCATGCTTATTAATATAAAACGGCCGTATGCACCCTCGCGGTGCAGAGGCGGTGCTTCTTTTCTAAAAAAAAAAAAGTAGTCAACCTAAGCAAATGACAGTACTATGCAAAGGAAACTAGGCTAACTGGGTGGTACTGCATAAACCCTGGGGGTACGTATACGTATGCACTGAACTCCCTGGCGAAGAATTAGGAATGAGGTATCCTCCCAGTGGGTCGGTATGCACTGAACTCGCTGGCGAAGAGTTGGGAATTAATAGTACAGCTTGTACTTGCTTGACTGATCTGGACCTCGCTATTCTTCATGTCAACACGAAGCACATACTGCCCTTTGAACTCTGGTACTCCCTCCGTCCAACAAAGGATGTCTCAACTTGATCAAAAATTGGATGTATCTAGACATGATTTAGTGTATAGATACATCCAAATTTGATAGAAAATGTGACATCTTTTGTTGGACAGAGGGAGTATGTTATTGGCCCCTAGCCTGATATCAGTGAATACTAGGAAGATGACATCGGCTTCATGCATGCTCAGGACAGGGAAAGATGGATGCATCTTTCTGAAACCAGTGGACTGGTAGGTCTCGCTTGTCCAGATCTTCTCAATTTCGTACACCCTGCTTCTCTCCCAACGTAACAAGTCAGACGACAGGGTCAAAATGGTCAGTTTTAGGTCTTCCAACGGCTGATCAAAATAACCATCCATGGTGACGAACTTAATGAAGCCGCCAACACAGGCCATGGAACGGAATAGCTCGGCGTATGTCTCTTGACCATCGGCCATCAGGAGATCATAGGTGGTGCACCCCTTGGGCAATGGGACGAAACGGAACTTTGGGTCGGAGCCGCGCTTGTTCTTGTTCATATCACAGACCAGGATGCCTTTGATCAGATCCACCCAGCAGAGGGAAGTACCCCGATAATGGAAGCACATGTCAGCCGAGAAGTATAGGCCAGGGGCACCTCCAACGGCCAGCGCATATGGACAGTCAAATCGGACCGATTCTGTCCGCTTTGTGCGGTCCGCGGACAGATTTTGGGCCTCTGTCCTCTTTGGGGAGGGAGTGCCTCCAACGGTCCAGCGCAAAACCAGTCTGTTTGTGTGGAGGGAATGCGGATAAGTGAGGACAAGGGTTTGAGTGGAGGGTGGGAGGAATGCGGACAAGTGAGTACAAGAGGCTGTCCGTTTTCTACTCTAAATCTGGACCAAATTTGGTCCAGGTTTGGGGTCGAAAACCTGTCCGCACGGACAGTTGTCCCTATGCGCCGGACCGTTGGAGAGCCTCCTCTGTCCGGAAGGACAGATTGGGACAAGCTCTGTCCATATGCGCTGGGTCGTTGGAGGTGCCCTTACCGACCCATTCTTCGGCGGACGGGTTCCACAAATAGAGCTTAACTGCGGCAACATCAGAGCTTTCTACCTTGACGAGTTCGGCGAGGGTGTAGCCGGCGCCGTCCCCGTCCTCGTCGCACACGACAACAGCTGTGTGCTGCCCGATGTTGACGTGGTAGTCGTCCAAGGGGACCTGGGGAATCGTGGAGACGGAGTTGTTCCTGGTGTCGTAGATCAGAAAGCATCCTCTGTTAGTTTGGCCGGCGTAGAGGGCGACGAGGTACTTGTCAGCGCTCGAGATGTAGGCCGAGGTCACGCCACGGCAGAGTGGTGGGATGGATTTCGGCGGCCGCAGAAAGCTGATGGAGGATAATCTCGGTGGATCCGCCAGGCGCACATCGGGTTTCAAGCCCCGTAGGTAGGCGGTGATCTTTAACATCCCCAATTTTTCTTAGTGTTAATTAGGATTGTTTTGTGCAACATGAGCATCATTTGCATCTAATTTAAAAGGTTCACAAAATTTGAGTTTTAAAATAAAAGAAAAAAAACCCTAAAGTGGCCTAAACCACTTGCTATTTTTAAATGTGTTAAATGAGTTTCAAAATTTTCAAAATATAAAGTTGCCAATGGCTTCCATGTGAAATTCTAAAGCTACTGGTATTTTTCTACAAATTTATGTTCACAAAAAGGCCCTCAAAAGCTTTATTTCTCAACTCAGGGGCCTGTTTTCAAATGTTCTGCAGTTTTCCAAAACACCAGGGGGTTTTCTGTAAAACGTGGAGTCGTCTTCCTCCTTCTGACCCGTGCGCGTCCGTGTCGCCTCCTCCGCCGTCCGCCGCCGTTCCGCGCCAAGATGCGCGCCGCCGACGTCTCGCCGCCTACAAGTACCCCCTCCCGCCGTGGAGAAGCCCTAGTTCCTCTTTTCATCTCCCATCCTTCCCCAAATCGCCCGAAACCCTAGTTTCGGCTCTGCCCCGGAATTCCGGCGATTGCCGCCGTTTCAAGTCGCTCCGAGGTCCGGCAAGATGCTCTACAGCTCCGCCGATCTCTTCTCTTCCTCCTTGCCTAGCTGCGGTTGCTGGGAAGCTAAGAGCAAGGAGAATTTTGCCGGCCCGTCCGCACCTTCTCAAACTCCGGCCGTCGTGCGCCATGGATGATTTCCGAGCGACTCCGGCCTCCCCTCACCTCTCCGACCCTCCGGCGAGCTTCCTGGTGAGCGTATGGTCCTCCTGGACCCTCTCCTCCTTTCCCTTGTTTTTCTGGTTCGTCTGGCCGTCGTGCGCCAACTCCGGCCGCCTCGCCCGCGTGTCGCCGGAGCCGCTCCGGCGACCATTAGCTGGCGGCGCCACCTCCTTTTGGTCGCGGGTGACCGTGCGAGTACCGCACGCTAGCTCGCTCCTTTCATCTCGACCCAAGTCGCCGAATTCGTGCTTGGCAGGGAGCTCACCTCCATGTATGACGTTGGGTGACATCATCGTTTCCTTTTATTTTCTGAAAATAACTAAATTGTTTTCTGTAATTGTTAAATATATGACATGTGGGGTCCCCTTGTCAGGAATTTAATCTTTTCTAAAAATGTTTTCAGAAATTAATAAAAGTCTGACATGTGGGTCCAATTCATAATTATTTAATCTCATAAATGTTTTAAATTGAATTAAAATTGTTTAAATCTTTGGAAATTCATAACTTAATCATTTTAAATTAGAAAAATATGATTAATATATCAAAATTTGCAGAAAAATAATATCTATTCAATTATGCACATATTATGCATGTTTAACCAACTTTGACCATGTTTAAAATATAAGAACAATTCACCTTTTATTTAAACATGGGGTTTGTTCCAACTCCATTTAAAATGTGCTATCATGTGTAGGGCTTTAAATTAAATCCCTTAAATTTTCATGCATACATTGTGCGCATTGCATCGATGCCATGGTTGAATGTTGTTTCCCGTTTCTTTTCCAGTGTTTTGTTCTTCGCGGTAGAATTCAAATCCGAAGTGGAGATCGACAACACCGAAGGCCAGTGCTGGATCATCGATGGTCAAATCAAGAGGATATCTATGACGGGTTATTCTTGGTTATCTTGAGCAAGTCAAGACGAAGATTTCCAAAAGCGTTATATTTTGCTATCGAAGAGCAAGGCAAGCATAACCTCTTATCTGCACATTTAATATTTCAAAGTATTTGCTTCTGGTATTATGCATGCGATTCAAATGTGGTTTTGAGTTGAGGTATAGAGTGTCTTAAGTGGTGCATCGTCAGAGTCTGTTATGCTTAGCTATGCTTAGATCTTCCCTCTGCTCCATCCGGTTGATGAATTAGAGCTGTGAAGGATGACGTGGAGTGATCAGAGATGTGTTGAATATGCTAAAGACTTGGATGAGAGGCCACAATGGGATTGTGGTGGGTTGTCTCATTCTTGTCGATCTTAGGAATTGAGTTCTTGGGTTCGGAACCAAGACTATTCGTGCATCCACACAGGGCATTCATTTTCCCCTCGGCTCCAACTTGCCTAGCCTACTACTTGAAGCCACTAGTTCGAGTGTTCCATTTGCGTGTGCGGTAAAATGAGTTGAGGAAAATGAGGGCTCGGGTCAGGAGAGTGTGACGCTCTGATCTTGACCCTGGAAACCCGCACTAGGGACCACTGCGCGTGGTCAGACCTACTGCTGTGGCTCATGGACATAGGCGAAGCTTGGGAAAGGTCGTGGCCAATCCTTCTGCCGGCACTCCCCGGAAGAGTGCTAATAGTTGGCGTATCGGTTGGTTGGCATGTGTGGGTAGTTACACCCCCTGCAGGGTAAATCTTTCGGAAAGCCGTGTCCACGGTTATGGACGACTTGGTACCTTATTTCGGTGATCATAGACAACTATAATCTAAGTATAAAACTTGCCAACTAAGGGAGGATTGCTTCCTCGGGTTGAGCGAGGGGGTGATTCTGGTGGGCGGTACAACGCTTGATGGCCTGGTGGAGACTGAAGCTATGGATGAAGCTAGTGTTTCACTCTCTTATCCCTTTTTAAAAGTATACGGATGCGAGATTCTCTCCTCCCTCGATTTGAAAACAAAGATGGCTTTATGCAAAAGACATTCGTTATTACTCTCTGAACGGGCAGATATATAATAGGTTAAATAAGTCTTGTTGAGTACCTCCTGTACTCAGCCTTGCGCAATTATTTGGACAGGTGTGTTTTGTGGACATCGACATCGACGAGTAGCTTGGGATTCCCAGACGGTAGCCTGGAATCTTTGGACTGGGACGTCGCCGTTATGCTTTGGCCTCTTAGGCCTTTTGCTGATCTTGCTATGTCTAATAGCATAATTTTCCTTCCGTTGTATTGATGATTGACAGGTCAGTGACCTTATTTTGGTGATATTTGCTTCTTAGCTCTTTAAGAGCTTAATATATTACTTCTTGTGTTGTAGGGTTTCTGTTGTGTTACCGATTTCAACTGTTGGCTCTCGAGATCTTTGTTAAGCTTATCTCCGACGAGGGTCTTAGATTTGTCTAGCTTGGCTCTTGGGGGTGCTACAGGTTTTGGTATCAGAGCAGGACCGCCTGTAGGAAAACCTTTGTACTCGTCGATGTTGAGTCTAGAGGTTGTGAAAAATATTTGAAAGCTAAAACTATTTGCAAAAATCTGAGTAGGCTTCTTTTTACTCCTTATCTGGTATCGCTCTAATTCTGGGTCATCTTACCTTGTTTTGGTTGGAAACATTTGCTCTATCTTTCTCCTGGTCATTCAAAATATAGGTGCATCAAGTGCAAGTCGTTCTCATCCAAGTTGACCTAGTGTTATGTTTTCTAGAGTCTGATGTGTTCTTTGATCCGTCTTTCTCTTGTTTGACATGAGAGATTCCTTCCTTCATGATCTCACAACTTTGTCGGTCCCACATAATTCTATTCCAGTCTTTGAGGTTTCTTTCACCTTGAAGCATTCCTTTTCCTTGTTTGCTACTTCGGAAGCTGTGATGGGTCTCTGAAGCTATCTCGTGATTACTACATCGTTGTGCCCTTTGGGACACTCGAATGGTAGTTACTCTTTCTTTGGGTTTTCACCCTGGACTTGAACCGAAGGTCCCAGATTGTGCTGTTGGGGTGCGTTGAGTCACGTGGGTTGTTAGCCATGTGATGCTCACTCTATCAGTACATGATGCTGACCTTTAACCCAAGATCCATTTCGTTGATCCCTTAGGAATGCTTGCTACCTCAGAAGGGCTAGTAACGTCAGTTCTAGCTAGCCTTCCAGCTCGTGGTTTTGTCGTGATTGACTTGCGACATCCAAGGTCTTCTCCTTCCACTAGCTTTGGCAGAGGTTCTGTCATGGAACCGAAAGGATCACGACAAGAGTGCTCTTTATGAGTCTCACATCTAAGTTGGTGACTCTGCCACACCTTTCTTATCGGAACAAGTTATCATGTGTATGCTAACTTGGTCATCTACATATCAGGTTCACCTGAGTATGTTCTCCTTTCCGTTTGTGTTCTGACCCGCGTATGCCAGTTGGCATCCAAGTTGTAAATGTGCATTGGTGTACTAATGCATGTTACTCTTGTGGTCCATCGTGACATTCCACTTCGGGATGTCAGGGAGAAACAAACTACCGTACCTCGTCCATGTCTAGGACCAGGTCAAAGTGTTGCAATCCGCAAATCAAGAGATTTTGTTGCTTCTATCTGTTCCATCTTAAGGTATCACACTCTTATATATCAAAAGGTCGTGTTGTGCTGATACGTCCCAAACGTATCTATAATTTCTTATGTTCCATGCTCTTATTATACCAATTGCCTACATGTTTTATATACATTTTATATAGTTTTATGCATTTTCTGGGACTAACCTATTAACAAGATGCCATAGTGCCAGTTCCCTCTTTTCTGCTGTTTTTGGTTTCAGAAATCCACTTAAGGAAATATTCTCGGAATTGGACAATTTTTATACCGAAGACCTTATTTTTCCCGACACGTTCCAAAGGTCCGAGGGAGAAACGAAGACGGGCACCGAGGCGCCACCATCAAGTGGTGGTGCGGCTCCCTTCCTGGTCGCGCCAGCACCTGAGGGTGGGCCCTCGGGGCTCCACCGCCTTCGCCCTTTCGCCCATATATTGCCCCCGACAAAATAACCCTAGATGAATAAGCCTTTTCCCGAGAAGAGTTCCGCTGCGCCGCCGCCATCGAAGACAAGATTCGGGGGACAGAAGTCTCTGTTCCGGCACCCTGCCGGGACGGGGAATTGCCCCCGGAGTCATCTCCATCAACTCCACCGCCATCTCCATCGCCGTTGCTGACTCCTACGATGAGGAGTGAGTAGTTCTCCCCCGGGGCTGTGGGCTCTACCGGTAGCTATGTGGTTTATATCTCTCTCCCATGTGATCTTTATGTGATCATGAGCTTTGTAATCTAGTTGAATATGTGATGTTACTCTTTATCTATTATGCACTCTAGAGGTTACTTTATTATGAACTCCGGGGTTATTCACGGTTGTAAAGGTGACAGTATGAGCACCGTGTGTGATTCCTTTATGACGTTGTGGTGTTAGTTTACTCTGACTTTGAGGGTGCTCTTGTAGCCCTACGCAATGAATGGTGTTTGTTATCCAACAAGAGAGTGTTTGAGAGTATTATTTATTATTCAATTGTGATATCATTGTTGAGAATGTCCAATAGTGAAAGTATGATCCCTAGGCCTTGTTTCTAAGCATTGAAACACCGTTTCCAACAAGTTCTGCTACATGTTTGCTTGCTGCCATTTTTATTACAGATTGCAATTACTACTTATAATCATCCATATTACTTGTATTTCACTATCTCTTCGCCGAACTAGTGCACCTATACATCTGACAAGTGTATTGGGTGTGTTGGGGACACAGAGACTTCCTGTATCTTAATTGCAGGGTTGCTTGAGAGGGATATCTTTGACGTCTACCTCCCTGAGTTCGATATACCTTGGGTGATTCACTTAAGTGAAACTTGCTGCTGTTCTACAAACCTCTGCTCTTGGAGGCCCAACACTGTCTACGAGAATAGAAGCGTGCGTAGACATCAAGCTATTTTCTGGCGCCGTTGCCGGGGAGGTGAGTGCTTGAAGGTATCTCCTTTAGATTCTGCAGTTATTACTTTTTGTTTCTTGTTTTTATTTCACTAGTAAGGCTAAATGGAAAACAACAAAAAAAATAGAGATCTCTATGAAATTTATATTGCATTAGGACATGATACTTTTGAAGAGAAAATAAAAAAACCTATGGAAGTTTGTTTGCATAATAATGGTAGTAATGTTATTAGTATAAATTCTTTGGACACCATTATTGCTAAGGCTATGGAAAAGCCTAAGCTTGGGGAAGCTAGTTTAAATAAAAATAATCTTTTTTGCTCCTCAGCTTTGGAGGAATTATTTTGCCTTGATAATGATTTGCCTCCAATATGTGATAATTCTAATGATGCTTGTGATATTCTAAAGCCACCTGAAGAAATAGTGTCATTTAAAATACCTATGAAAATTATTGATCGTGTTATGGATAACCGCTATGTAGGGGATGGAACTGTCCATCCTGGTGATCATTTGCTATTCTTACATGAATTATGCGAGTTGTTCAAGTGTGCAGGTATTTCAATGGACAAAGTTAAGAAGAAATTATTTTCTATGTCACTTGGTGGAAGAGCTGCGCATTGGTATAAATTGTTGAAGAATAGGCACTGTCTTGGATGGGAGGAAATTGTATCTCTCTTTTATTCTAAATTTTATCCTCCAAGTGAGATTCATAAAGATCGGAATTCTATATATAATTTCTGGCCTCATGAAGGAGAAAGCATTGCTCAAGCCTGGGGAAGGCTGAAAATATTAATACTCAAATGTCCTAACCATGAGCTTCCTGATAAAATAATTGTTAATAATTTTTATGCAAGACTTTCAGGACATTGCAAGGATTATCTAGATACCTGTTCAGAGGGCTCTTTCGCAAGTAAGAAGGTTGAACTTAGATGGGATCTTCTTGAAACAATTCGAAACAATACAAAGGTAAAGAATCAGGTATAAACTATGAATATGATTGCATTAAGTCTTTCGTTGAAAATGCTGGTTTTCAAGAGCTTAGTGCTAAATATGGTCTTGATTCTCATATTATTGTTGATTATTTTAGAACCTTTGCTTCTCATATTAATGTTCCTAAAGAAAATTGGGATGTGTATAATGAACCTTTCAAAGACACTTGCATGGAAAATGAAATTGTTGTTAATGATTGCAATAAACATGCTCAAACTTCTCAAAATACTATTTCTTATAAGCATGTTAATTTTTGTGAAATACATAGACCTTGTGGAATTAATCAAATCGAAGATGAATATTGTATCCATCATAGGAATGAAAATACTAGAGCTTGGTATAAGGTTCTAACAGAACTTGGTAAAACAATTTGTGCCACCTATCCTTTTATTTGTGAACTTTGCTATGAAGAGGGTCATTTCGAATTTCAATGCTCAGGTTCTAATAAGGATATTGCAGGAGACTTTTGTGATAACATGATCACTCCTAATCAACATGATGAACTTACATTATTTTTGGGGTGTGAAGAGTCATCAAGAAAAGCTTCTTTGTTAAATATGAGTGATATTGATATGAATGATTTGTTGCATTGACGTTATCTCTATTGTGTTAATAATTGCCATGCTAACACTTACATACAAAATATTATGAAGTATGAGACTTTACCAAAGTATGACAGGACTAATATGTGGTTTCATCTTATTAATGAAAGAGGGGAATTCCCCCAAGTTTCTTCCATTGTCTCTAATAGTAAACCAGGTTATGTGGAGATGCTTCCTTTCAAGTCTCTCCCTCCTAAAGAGGAAAAGAAGAAAAAGGGAAAGAGGAGGAAGAAGAAGAGGAGTAAAAGGAGAGAGGAAACGGTATCTTCTCCCAAACTTGTTGCTCCTGTTACAATTGATACTTATAATTCTGAATTTGATGATTCTGAACTTGATGATGAACCTATGCCTGTTATTTATATTAGTGATCATGATTGGGAAAAGCACACTTCTTTTGATGTTGAAGATCTCTGGGACACTAATTCTGAAAATGATGATATATCCATGTTCCTTCCCATGATGATATGGAAAGCTCTGAGCTCGGGGGTGAGGGGTTTGAAAATCCTTTTGCTACCAATGATTATATATTTGATACCTCTCCTCCTAGTAAAAATGATGATATGTTTACAAATAAACACACTTTGGAGGATAACTATTCTATTGCTTATGATGATACTATGCCTCCAGTCTTTGATAATTATAAAGAATACTATGACATGGGTTATAATTACAATTATCCTTTTGAAACTTGTCATAGTTATAGGGGAATTACTCAAACCAACCCTTTTAATACAAACTTGTCTATCATGTTCAAGTTCTTTATGATGATCCTGCTCCCATTGTTATTAATGAGAAGAACTTTTCTTATGAGGGAAATAATGATACTTTTATGCATATAGATCATGATAAGAATGTTTCATGTGATGGTTATATTGTGGATTTTATCAATGATGCTACTGAAAGTTATTATGAGAGAGGAGAATATGGTTGTAGAAGTTTTCATGATACTAAAACACCTCTCTTTATGTTGGAAATTTTGAAGTTGCATTTGTTTCATCTTTCTATTATAGTTGCTTTATGTTTCAATAATTTATCCTACTACAAGATCCCTTTGCATAGGAAGTGGGTTAGACTTAAATGTGTTTGATGCTCGCCTCTTGATACTCTCTTTTGTTTTTCAACTCTCATTTTTATGAGAGCATCATAAAAATCTCCTTGCCTAGCTAAAAGGCTTTAAAGAAAAACGCTTATGGGAGACAACCCACTATTTTATTTCTGTTATTTTCTTTTATTTGAGTCAAGGAGCATGCTTACCTCTGTAACAAATCATTTGTATCTTTATTTTATTGCATTGTTGTGCCAAGTTAAGTCTCTAGTAGAAAGTTGATGCTAGAATTGGATCCCTGCCAGGAACAGATTTTCTGCTGTTCACCGTTAAATTCATAACTCTCTGCAGAAAAATTAATAAAATCTGATATTTGCTGAGCGTGATCCTCAGATATGTACGCAACTTTCATTAGTTTTGAGTTTTCTGATTTGAGCAAGTTAAGTGTCTCGAAAAAATTCGTCTTTACGGACTGTTCTGTTTTTGACAGATTCTGCCATTCATTTTGCATTGCTCCTTTTGCTGTTGTTGAATGGATCTTTTTGTTCCATAAAATTCTAGTGGCTGTAGCTAATACCCAGTACTATGATAATGATTGTCTCCATGCAGAATATGAGAATTTTTGATTATGCACTAACCCTTTAATGAAGTCTACTTTGAGTTTGGTGTGGAGGAAATTTTCAAGGATCAAGAGAGAGGATGATATGATGTGATCAAGAAGATGAAAGAGCCTAAGCTTGGGGATGCCCCCGTGGGTCACCCAAGCATATTTCAAGAAGGCTCAAGCGTCAAAGCTTGGGGATGCCCAAGGCATCCCCTTCTTCATCAACAACTTATCAGGTTATCTCTAGTGAAACTATATTTTAATTCGGCCACATCTTATGTGCTTTACTTGGAGCG
Source organism: Poa annua (assembly GCA_026929855.1). Lineage (NCBI taxonomy): Eukaryota > Viridiplantae > Streptophyta > Magnoliopsida > Poales > Poaceae > Poa > Poa annua. Next base: position 38,534,153 of record CM049438.1, read on the forward strand.
TCTGTTTGTTTTTGCTTTTGCTTTTGTTATTTTATTTTTCTGAATAAAATGGATCCTAGCATTCTTGTGTGGGAGAGAGACACGCTCCGCTTTTTCATTTGAATACTCCTATTCTTCACTTATACTTGTTGAGTATTCTTTTATAGCTACTGCAATACTTTCAGCTCTTGTTTTTCATGCATCTCATGTTCAGATCTGTTAGTTCTCATATGTTATACTCTCTTGCTTCATTGTTAAATACTTGGAGAGTTTATGTTTAAATAAGTTGATTGGTGTTTGGTTAGGAACAGAAAATGTTAAATGTGGTAGATGGTATAACTAAATGATACATAATCTTGTAGATCATTAAATTGTGTCACTTGAATTATTGATGTTGTTTTGAGATATTAATATGCTTAATGGTAAACATGATGGTTTAGTAAGGTGGAATGATTAATGGTTGGTCTAGAAAACTTGAAGCTGTGCCACACTTAAATTTCCAGTTGATAGCATAATGAAATATGACTCCTAATGTTAAAAGCAACCGTAATGACTTTGTGTTATGCGCTACGGTCGGGGTCCCAACAGTGACTTGTTCATTTGCCACAGTCCCTCGTGGAGTGATTTTCATTATGCCTTGTAAGATCATATTTCTATTTGGAATCCTTTTTCTTGTGAGTTCTAAAGCTGCGGTTTTCATGGCACTTCCACCTCCATATTTGCTAGCCTCTTCGGTACTTTGCATTGCCCTTTCTCACATTGAGAGTTGGTGCATACTTCGCGGGTACATCCAAAACTCGTGGGAGATCTTCATCATGTTCTTCTACACATAAGCCAAATATCTTTCTCAAAACATCCACCATACCTACCTACTACAGCATTTCCATAACTGTTCCGAGATATATTGCCATGCAACTTTCATCTTACATTACATGACTTGTTGTCATTTATCATATATATTGCTTTGCATGATTCTTTACAGCTGATGTGTGGTTTTACCCATGTTACGCTAGATCATTGCATACCCTGCTACACTGGCAGAGGCACTGTTTTCATACATTATGTTTTATTCATCATTAGATATTTGTACCAAAAAGTGTGTTGTCATATTATCATATTAGGATGTTTGCCCCTTAAAGTGAAAAGAGCCATGGAGGCCATCGAAAAGAGAAGCAGAAAATTACAAAAAAATAGAAAAAAAAAGAAAAAAAAAGAAAAAAGAAAGAAAGAAAGAATAAAAAAGGGGGCAACATTACTACTCTTTATCCACACTTGTGCTCATGTTATAGCACCTGTAATATTCATAGTCATCATTTGTGCTCATGTTTAGCACCTTTACTCCGTTGAGTAGTAATTGTTGAGAATGTCCACTGGTGAAAGTAGGATCCCTAGGCCTTGTTTCTAAGCATTGAAACACCGTTTCCAACAAGTTCTGCTACATGTTTGCTTGCTGCCATTTTTATTACAGATTGCAATTACTACTTATAATCATCCATATTACTTGTATTTCACTATCTCTTCGCATAACTAGTGCACCTATACATCTGACAAGTGTATTGGGTGTGTTGGGGACACAAGAGACTTTTTGTATCTTAACTGCAGGGTTGCTTGAGAGGGTTATCTTTGACCTCTACCTCCCTGAGTTCGATATACCTTGGGTGATTCACTTAAGGGAAACTTGCTGCTGTTCTACAAACCTCTGCTCTTGGAGGCCCAACACTGTCTACGAGAATAGAAGCGTGCGTAGACATCAAGCTATTTTCTGGCGCCGTTGCCGGGGAGGTAAGCGTTGGAAGGTATCTCCTTTAGATTCTGCAGTTATTACTTTTTGTTTCTTGTTTATATTTCACTAGTTAGGCTAAATGGAAAACAACAAAAAAATTAGGGATCTCTATGAAGTTTATATTGCATTAGGACATGATACTTTTGAAGAGAAAATAAAAAAACCTATGGAAGTTTGTTTGCATAATAGTGGTAGTAATGTTATTAGTATAAATTCTTTGGATACTATTATTGCTAAGGCCGTGGAAAAGCCTAAGCTTGGGGGAGCTAGTTTAAACAAAAATAATCATTTTTGCTCCTCGGCTTTGGAGGAATTATTTAGCCTTGATAATGCTTTACCTCCAATATGTGATAATTTTAATGATGCTTGTGATATTCTAAAACCACCTGAAGAAATAGTGCCATTTAAAATACCTATGAAAATTATTGATCGTGTTATGGATAACCGCTATGTAGGGGATGGAACTGTCCATCCTGGTGATCATTTGCTATTTTTACATGAATTATGCGAGTTGTTCAAGTGTGCAGGTATTTCAATGGACAAAGTTAAGAAGAAATTATTTTCTTTATCACTTGGTGGAAGAGCTGCGCATTGGTATAAATTGTTGAAGGATAGGCACTCTCTCGGATGGGAGGAGGTTGTATCTCTCTTTTATTCTAAATTTTATCCTCCAAGTGAGATTCACCAAGATCGTAATTCTATATATAATTTCTGGCCTCTTGAAGGAGAAAGCATTGCTCAAGCCTGGGGAAGGCTGAAAACATTAATACTCAAATGTCCTAACCATGAGCTTCCTGATAAAATAATTGTTAATAATTTTTATGCAAGACTTTCAGGACATTGCAAGGATTATCTAGATTCCTGTTCAGAGGGCTCTTTCACAAGTAAGAAGGTTGAAGCTAGATGGGATCTCCTTGAAACAATTCGAAACAATGCTGAAGATTGGGAGAATGACAAAGGTAAAGAATCAGGTATGAACTATGAATATGATTGCATTAAGTCTTGTGTTGAAACTGCTGGTTTTCAAGAGCTTAGTGCTAAATATGGTCTTGATTCTCATATTATTGTTGATTATTTTAGAACCTTTGCTTCTCATATTAATGTTCCTAAAGAAAATTGGGACGTGTATCATGAACCTTTCAAAGACACTTGCATGGAAAATGAAATTGTTGTTAATGATTGCAATAAACATGCTCAAACTTCTGATAATACTATTTCTTATAAGCATGTTAATTTTTGTGGAATACATAGACCTTGTGGAATTAATCAAATTGAAGATGAATATTGTATCCATCATAGGAATGAAAATACTAGTGGTTGGTATAAAGTTTTAAGTGATATTGGTAAAACAATTTGTGCCACCTATCTTTTTATTTGTGAACTTTGCTATGAAAAGTGTCATTTCAAATTTCAATGCTCAGGTTCTCATAAAGATATTGCAAGAGATTTTTGTGATAACATGATCACCCCTAATCAACATGATGAACTTACATTAATTTTGGGGTGTGAAGAGATATCAAGAAAAACTTCTTTGTTAAATATGAGTGATATTGATATGAATGATTTGTTGCATGGATGTTATCTCTATTGCGTTAATAATTGCCATGCTAAGACCTACATACAAAATATTATAAAGGATGAGACTTCACCAAAGTATGATAGGACTAATCTGTGTTTTCATCTTATTAATGAAAGAGAGGAATTCTCCCAAGTTTCTTCCATTGTCTCTAATACTAAACCAGGTTATGTGGAGAAGCTACCTTTCAAGCCTCTCCCTCCTAAAGAGGAAAAGGTGAAGAAAAAGGGAAAGAGGAAGAAGAAGAAGAGGAGTAAAAGGAGAGAGGAAACGGTATCTTCTCCCAAACTTGTTGCTCCTGTTACAATTAATACTTATAATTCTGAATTCGATGATTCTGAACTTGATGATGTACCTATGCCTGTTATTTATATTAGTGATCATGATAGGGAAAAGCACACTTCTTTTGATATTGAAGATCTTTGGGATAATAATTCTGAAAATGATGATGTTAATAATTGTTGCACTATTAATACTATCTATGTTCCTTCCCATGATGATATAGAGAGCTCTGAGCTCGGGGATGAGGTGTTTGAAAATCCTTTTGCTACTAATGATTATATATTTGATACATCTCCTTCTAGTAAAAATGATGACATGTTTGCAAATGAACACACTTTAGAGGATAATTGTTCTATTGCTTATGATGATACTATGCCTCCGGTCTTTGATAATTATAAAGAATACTATGACATGGGTTATAATTACAATTATCCTTTTAAAACTTGTCATAATTATAGAGGAATCACTCAAACTAATCCTTTTAATATACAACTTGTCTATCATGTTCAAGTTCTTTATGATGATCCTACTCCCTTTGTTATTAATGAGAAGAACTTTTCTTATGAGGGAGATAATGACACTTTTATGCATATGGATCATGATAAGAATGTTTCGTGTGATGGTTATATTGTGAATTTTATCAATGATGCTACTGAAAGTTATTGTGAGAGAGGAAAACACGGTTGTAAAAGTTTTCAAGTTACTAAAACACCTCTCTTTATGTTGGAAGTTTTGAAGTTTGATTTGTTTCATCTTTCTGTGATAGTTGCTTTATGTTTCAATAATTTATTCTATCACAAGACTCCTTTGGGTAGGAAGTGGGTTAGACTTAAATGTGTTTGATGTTTACCTCTTGATGCTCTCCTATGTTTTTCAACTCTCATTTTTATGGGAGCATCATACGAATCTCCTTGCCTAGCTAAAAGGCTTTAAAGAAAAGCGCTTATGGGAGACAACCCACTATTTTATTTCCTGTTATTTTATTTTGTTGAGTCAAGGAACATGCCTACCTCTGTAGCAATTCCTTTGTATCTTTATTTTATTGCATTGTTGTGTCAAGATAAGCCTCTAGTTGAAAGTTCATGCTAAATTTGGATTGCTGTGCTGAAACAGTTTTCTGCTGTCCACCGTTAAATTCATAACTCTTTACAGAAAAATCGGATGGACCTGGGATTTTTTTTGCGTAATCCTCAGATATATATGCAATTTTCATTAGTTTTGAGTTTTCTGATCTGAGCAAGTTAAGTGCCTCGAAAAAATTCGTCTTTACGGACTGTTCTGTTTTTGATAGATTCTGCCATTTATTTTGCAATGCCTCTTTTGCTATTTTGATTGGATCTTTTTATCCTATGAAGTATCAGTGGCTGTAGCTAATGTCCAGTAGCATTGGTAGCAATTGTGTTCCTACAGAATATCATAATTTTTCGTGCACTAACCATCTAATGAAGTTTACTCTAAGTTTGGTGTGGAGGAAGTTTTCAAGGATCAAGAGAGAAGGATGATATGATGTGATCAAGAGGATAGTAAAGCCAAAGCTTGGGGATGCCCCGGTGGTTCATCCCCAACATATTTGAAGAAGACTCAAGCGTCAAAGCTTGGGGATGCCCGCATCCCTTTCTTCATCAACAAACTATCAGGTCCTTTCTAGTGAAACTATATTTTAATTCCGCCACTTCTTATGTGCTTTTCTTGAAGCGTCGGTTTGTTTTTATTTATTTTTTTGTTATTTTCATTCTCTGAATAAAATGGATCCTAGCATTCCTTTGTGGGAGAGAGACACGCTCCGCTTTTTCTTATGAATACTCGTATTCTTCACTTATATTTGTTGAGTATTCTTCTATATTACTTCAATGCTTTCTAGCTCTTGTTTTTCATGCATCTCTTGCTAGAGCTGTTAGCTTTATTATGTCATACTCTCATATCTCATTGTTTATATACTTAGAGAGTTTATCTTTTAAATAAGTTGTTTGGTATTTGGTTGGAAACAGAAAATGCTAAATGTGGTAAATGGTATAATGAAAAAGATATACATGCTCTTATGGATTGTTATCTTGCACGTTGTGGTGCTTGGCAATTGTTTTGAGCTCTCAAGTAGATCATGTTTAAGCTTTTACATCATGTAGTTAAAACCTATTAGTGAGGAACTACCGTAAAACTTGCTGAAATTTGGTTTGCATGTTTGGTATCTCTAAGGTCTAGATATTTTCTAGTTAAAGTGTTTGAACAACAAGGAAGACAATGTAGAGTTTTATAATGCTTGCAATATGTTTTTTATATACGTCTTGTTGTCATAGTTTATACTTGTGTTTGTTTCAAACAACCTTGCTAGCCAAAGCCTTGTACTGAGAGGGAATGCTTCTCGTGCATCCATAATCCTTGAGCCAAAACCTATGCCATTTGTGTCCACCATACCTACCTACTACATGGTATTTCCTGCCATTCCAAGCAAATACTTCGTGTGCTACCTTTTATTATTCAAAACATATTATCTCTTATTTGTGTCATTGTTTATTAGCTCATGAGGAAGTATGTGGTGTTACGGATATCAACCTTGTCATTTGCTTTTAGACAGACTTTCACAACCGGACTAGTGGCATATACATCCGCTTATCCATTAACTTTGCAAAAAGAGCTGGCAAATGGGGTGCCCAGTCCCAATTAATTACAACTTTAACCGCTGCAATCTCTTCACATTTTTGCCCTGATCCAATCAGTCAAGCAATGACAACAGTTTTTAACTATATGTGTAAACAAAAGAGATAGGAGGGATGATCTACCTTGCTGGTAGAAATAACGTCCTTCATGGGAGCCGCTCTTGAAAGTCTGGTTGACAAGGGGGGTAGAGTGCCCATTACCATTCGTTGACAACGACAAACACCGCTCAAAACTTACTTTTATGCTCTCTATATGATTTCAAAAACCTATAAAACTAAGAAGCTCTAGCACATGCTTGTATCCCTGCTTCCCTCTACGAAGGGCCTATCTTTTACTTTATGTTGAGTCAGTTTACCTACTTCTTTCTATCCCCGAAGCAAACACTTGTGTCAACTGTGTGCAACAATTCTTATATGCTTACTTATTGCACTTGTTATATTTCTTTGTGTTGACAACTATCTATATGATATACATATTCAAAAGTTGAAAGCCAATGCTGAAACTTATATCTTCCTTTGTGTTGCTTCAATGCTCTTTTGCTTAGATAATATTGCTTTATGAGTTAACTCTTATGCAAATCTTTTTGATGCTTGTTTGAAAGTACTATTCATGAAAAGTTTTACTTATATGATGTACTTGTTTACTCCTTGTCTATTTGTTAGCAAACTATAGATCATTGCCTTGAGTCACTTCATTCATAACATGAGCCTTACATTATATTATGATCAAGATTGTGATTAAGCATGTCACTTCAGAAATTATTCTTCTTTTATCGTTCTTGCCTACTCGGGACGAGTAGAACTAAGCTTGGGGATGTTGATACGTCTCCAACGTATCTATAATTTCTTATGTTCCATGCTATATTATACCAAGTTATTACATGTTTTATATGCATTTTATATAGTTTTATGCATTTTATGGGACTAACCTATTAACAAGATGTCACAGTGCCAGTTCCCTGTTTTCTGCTGTTTTTGGTTTCAGAAAAGTACTTAAGGAAATATTCTCGGAATTGGACGATTTCTTTTCAGAAGTCAGTTTTTATTTGGGAACGTTCCAGAAAGCCGAACACGAGACGAAGTGGGCCACCGAGGCGGCGCCACCACGTGCTCGCGCGGCAGCCTTCCTGGCCGCGCGAGGACCTGGTGTGGGCCCCTCGGGGCGCCACAGACTTCGCCCTTTCGCCTACATATACCCCCCAGACCAAAAACCCTAGCACGGTGTTCGATATTTTCCTCCACGGGTCCAGAGCGCCGCCGCCATCGAAGACGAGATTCGAGGGACAGAAGTCTCTGTTCCGGCACCCTGCCGGGACGGGGAATTGCCCCCGGAGCCATCTCCATCAACTCCATCGCCATCTCCATCGCCGTTGCTGACTCCTATGATGAGGAGTGAGTAGTTCTCCCCCGGGGCTGCGGGATCTACGGTAGCTATGTGGTCTATCTCTCTCGCCCATGATGTGATCTTTTATGTGATCATGAGCTTTGTAATCTAGTTGAATATGTGATGCTACTCTTTATCTATTATGCACTCTAGAGGTTACTTTAATATGAACTCCGGGGTTATTCACGGTTGTAACGGTGACAGTGTGTGCACCGTGTGTGATTCCTTTATGACGTTGTTGGTGTTAGTTTATTCTGACTTTGAGGGTGCTCTTGTAGCCCTACACAATGAATGGTGTTTGTTATCCAACATGAGAGTGTTTGAGAGTAGTGTTTATTTATTTAACTTTGATGTCATTGTTGAGAATGTCCACTGGTGAAAGTAGGATCCCTAGGCCTTGTTTCTAAGCATTGAAACACCGTTTCCAACAAGTTCTGCTACATGTTTGCTTGCTGCCATTTTTATTACAGATTGCAATTACTACTTATAATCATCCATATTACTTGTATTTCACTATCTCTTCGCATAACTAGTGCACCTATACATCTGACAAGTGTATTGGGTGTGTTGGGGACACAAGAGACTTTTTGTATCTTAACTGCAGGGTTGCTTGAGAGGGTTATCTTTGACCTCTACCTCCCTGAGTTCGATATACCTTGGGTGATTCACTTAAGGGAAACTTGCTGCTGTTCTACAAACCTCTGCTCTTGGAGGCCCAACACTGTCTACGAGAATAGAAGCGTGCGTAGACATCAAGCTATTTTCTGGCGCCGTTGCCGGGGAGGTAAGCGTTGGAAGGTATCTCCTTTAGATTCTGCAGTTATTACTTTTTGTTTCTTGTTTATATTTCACTAGTTAGGCTAAATGGAAAACAACAAAAAAATTAGGGATCTCTATGAAGTTTATATTGCATTAGGACATGATACTTTTGAAGAGAAAATAAAAAAACCTATGGAAGTTTGTTTGCATAATAGTGGTAGTAATGTTATTAGTATAAATTCTTTGGATACTATTATTGCTAAGGCCGTGGAAAAGCCTAAGCTTGGGGGAGCTAGTTTAAACAAAAATAATCATTTTTGCTCCTCGGCTTTGGAGGAATTATTTAGCCTTGATAATGCTTTACCTCCAATATGTGATAATTTTAATGATGCTTGTGATATTCTAAAACCACCTGAAGAAATAGTGCCATTTAAAATACCTATGAAAATTATTGATCGTGTTATGGATAACCGCTATGTAGGGGATGGAACTGTCCATCCTGGTGATCATTTGCTATTTTTACATGAATTATGCGAGTTGTTCAAGTGTGCAGGTATTTCAATGGACAAAGTTAAGAAGAAATTATTTTCTTTATCACTTGGTGGAAGAGCTGCGCATTGGTATAAATTGTTGAAGGATAGGCACTCTCTCGGATGGGAGGAGGTTGTATCTCTCTTTTATTCTAAATTTTATCCTCCAAGTGAGATTCACCAAGATCGTAATTCTATATATAATTTCTGGCCTCTTGAAGGAGAAAGCATTGCTCAAGCCTGGGGAAGGCTGAAAACATTAATACTCAAATGTCCTAACCATGAGCTTCCTGATAAAATAATTGTTAATAATTTTTATGCAAGACTTTCAGGACATTGCAAGGATTATCTAGATTCCTGTTCAGAGGGCTCTTTCACAAGTAAGAAGGTTGAAGCTAGATGGGATCTCCTTGAAACAATTCGAAACAATGCTGAAGATTGGGAGAATGACAAAGGTAAAGAATCAGGTATGAACTATGAATATGATTGCATTAAGTCTTGTGTTGAAACTGCTGGTTTTCAAGAGCTTAGTGCTAAATATGGTCTTGATTCTCATATTATTGTTGATTATTTTAGAACCTTTGCTTCTCATATTAATGTTCCTAAAGAAAATTGGGACGTGTATCATGAACCTTTCAAAGACACTTGCATGGAAAATGAAATTGTTGTTAATGATTGCAATAAACATGCTCAAACTTCTGATAATACTATTTCTTATAAGCATGTTAATTTTTGTGGAATACATAGACCTTGTGGAATTAATCAAATTGAAGATGAATATTGTATCCATCATAGGAATGAAAATACTAGTGGTTGGTATAAAGTTTTAAGTGATCTTGGTAAAACAATTTGTGCCACCTATCCTTTTATTTGTGAACTTTGCTATGAAAAGTGTCATTTCAAATTTCAATGCTCAGGTTCTCATAAAGATATTGCAAGAGATTTTTGTGATAACATGATCACCCCTAATCAACATGATGAACTTACATTAATTTTGGGGTGTGAAGAGATATCAAGAAAAACTTCTTTGTTAAATATGAGTGATATTGATATGAATGATTTGTTGCATGGATGTTATCTCTATTGCGTTAATAATTGCCATGCTAAGACCTACATACAAAATATTATAAAGGATGAGACTTCACCAAAGTATGATAGGACTAATCTGTGTTTTCATCTTATTAATGAAAGAGAGGAATTCTCCCAAGTTTCTTCCATTGTCTCTAATACTAAACCAGGTTATGTGGAGAAGCTACCTTTCAAGCCTCTCCCTCCTAAAGAGGAAAAGGTGAAGAAAAAGGGAAAGAGGAAGAAGAAGAAGAGGAGTAAAAGGAGAGAGGAAACGGTATCTTCTCCCAAACTTGTTGCTCCTGTTACAATTAATACTTATAATTCTGAATTCGATGATTCTGAACTTGATGATGTACCTATGCCTGTTATTTATATTAGTGATCATGATAGGGAAAAGCACACTTCTTTTGATATTGAAGATCTTTGGGATAATAATTCTGAAAATGATGATGTTAATAATTGTTGCACTATTAATACTATCTATGTTCCTTCCCATGATGATATAGAGAGCTCTGAGCTCGGGGATGAGGTGTTTGAAAATCCTTTTGCTACTAATGATTATATATTTGATACATCTCCTTCTAGTAAAAATGATGACATGTTTGCAAATGAACACACTTTAGAGGATAATTGTTCTATTGCTTATGATGATACTATGCCTCCGGTCTTTGATAATTATAAAGAATACTATGACATGGGTTATAATTACAATTATCCTTTTAAAACTTGTCATAATTATAGAGGAATCACTCAAACTAATCCTTTTAATATACAACTTGTCTATCATGTTCAAGTTCTTTATGATGATCCTACTCCCTTTGTTATTAATGAGAAGAACTTTTCTTATGAGGGAGATAATGACACTTTTATGCATATGGATCATGATAAGAATGTTTCGTGTGATGGTTATATTGTGAATTTTATCAATGATGCTACTGAAAGTTATTGTGAGAGAGGAAAACACGGTTGTAAAAGTTTTCAAGTTACTAAAACACCTCTCTTTATGTTGGAAGTTTTGAAGTTTGATTTGTTTCATCTTTCTGTGATAGTTGCTTTATGTTTCAATAATTTATTCTATCACAAGACTCCTTTGGGTAGGAAGTGGGTTAGACTTAAATGTGTTTGATGTTTACCTCTTGATGCTCTCCTATGTTTTTCAACTCTCATTTTTATGGGAGCATCATACGAATCTCCTTGCCTAGCTAAAAGGCTTTAAAGAAAAGCGCTTATGGGAGACAACCCACTATTTTATTTCCTGTTATTTTATTTTGTTGAGTCAAGGAACATGCCTACCTCTGTAGCAATTCCTTTGTATCTTTATTTTATTGCATTGTTGTGTCAAGATAAGCCTCTAGTTGAAAGTTCATGCTAAATTTGGATTGCTGTGCTGAAACAGTTTTCTGCTGTCCACCGTTAAATTCATAACTCTTTACAGAAAAATCGGATGGACCTGGGATTTTTTTTGCGTAATCCTCAGATATATATGCAATTTTCATTAGTTTTGAGTTTTCTGATCTGAGCAAGTTAAGTGCCTCGAAAAAATTCGTCTTTACGGACTGTTCTGTTTTTGATAGATTCTGCCATTTATTTTGCAATGCCTCTTTTGCTATTTTGATTGGATCTTTTTATCCTATGAAGTATCAGTGGCTGTAGCTAATGTCCAGTAGCATTGGTAGCAATTGTGTTCCTACAGAATATCATAATTTTTCGTGCACTAACCATCTAATGAAGTTTACTCTAAGTTTGGTGTGGAGGAAGTTTTCAAGGATCAAGAGAGAAGGATGATATGATGTGATCAAGAGGATAGTAAAGCCAAAGCTTGGGGATGCCCCGGTGGTTCATCCCCAACATATTTGAAGAAGACTCAAGCGTCAAAGCTTGGGGATGCCCGCATCCCTTTCTTCATCAACAAACTATCAGGTCCTTTCTAGTGAAACTATATTTTAATTCCGCCACTTCTTATGTGCTTTTCTTGAAGCGTCGGTTTGTTTTTATTTATTTTTTTGTTATTTTCATTCTCTAAATAAAATGGATCCTAGCATTCCTTTGTGGGAGAGAGACACGCTCCGCTTTTTCTTATGAATACTCGTATTCTTCACTTATATTTGTTGAGTATTCTTCTATATTACTTCAATGCTTTCTAGCTCTTGTTTTTCATGCATCTCTTGCTAGAGCTGTTAGCTTTATTATGTCATACTCTCATATCTCATTGTTTATATACTTAGAGAGTTTATCTTTTAAATAAGTTGTTTGGTATTTGGTTGGAAACAGAAAATGCTAAATGTGGTAAATGGTATAATGAAAAAGATATACATGCTCTTATGGATTGTTATCTTGCACGTTGTGGTGCTTGGCAATTGTTTTGAGCTCTCAAGTAGATCATGTTTAAGCTTTTACATCATGTAGTTAAAACCTATTAGTGAGGAACTACCGTAAAACTTGCTGAAATTTGGTTTGCATGTTTGGTATCTCTAAGGTCTAGATATTTTCTAGTTAAAGTGTTTGAACAACAAGGAAGACAATGTAGAGTTTTATAATGCTTGCAATATGTTTTTTATATACGTCTTGTTGTCATAGTTTATACTTGTGTTTGTTTCAAACAACCTTGCTAGCCAAAGACTTGTACTGAGAGGGAATGCTTCTCGTGCATCCATAATCCTTGAGCCAAAACCTATGCCATTTGTGTCCACCATACCTACCTACTACATGGTATTTCCTGCCATTCCAAGCAAATACTTCGTGTGCTACCTTTTATTATTCAAAACATATTATCTCTTATTTGTGTCATTGTTTATTAGCTCATGAGGAAGTATGTGGTGTTACGGATATCAACCTTGTCATTTGCTTTTAGACAGACTTTCACAACCGGACTAGTGGCATATACATCCGCTTATCCATTAACTTTGCAAAAAGAGCTGGCAAATGGGGTGCCCAGTCCCAATTAATTACAACTTTAACCGCTGCAATCTCTTCACATTTTTGCCCTGATCCAATCAGTCAAGCAATGACAACAGTTTTTAACTATATGTGTAAACAAAAGAGATAGGAGGGATGATCTACCTTGCTGGTAGAAATAACGTCCTTCATGGGAGCCGCTCTTGAAAGTCTGGTTGACAAGGGGGTAGAGTGCCCATTACCATTCGTTGACAACGACAAACACCGCTCAAAACTTACTTTTATGCTCTCTATATGATTTCAAAAACCTATAAAACTAAGAAGCTCTAGCACATGCTTGTATCCCTGCTTCCCTCTACGAAGGGCCTATCTTTTACTTTATGTTGAGTCAGTTTACCTACTTCTTTCTATCCCCGAAGCAAACACTTGTGTCAACTGTGTGCAACAATTCTTATATGCTTACTTATTGCACTTGTTATATTTCTTTGTGTTGACAACTATCTATATGATATACATATTCAAAAGTTGAAAGCCAATGCTGAAACTTATATCTTCCTTTGTGTTGCTTCAATGCTCTTTTGCTTAGATAATATTGCTTTATGAGTTAACTCTTATGCAAATCTTTTTGATGCTTGTTTGAAAGTACTATTCATGAAAAGTTTTACTTATATGATGTAGTTGTTTACTCCTTGTCTATTTGTTAGCAAACTATAGATCATTGCCTTGAGTCACTTCATTCATAACATGAGCCTTACATTATATTATGATCAAGATTGTGATTAAGCATGTCACTTCAGAAATTATTCTTCTTTTATCGTTCTTGCCTACTCGGGACGAGTAGAACTAAGCTTGGGGATGTTGATACGTCTCCAACGTATCTATAATTTCTTATGTTCCATGCTATATTATACCAAGTTATTACATGTTTTATATGCATTTTATATAGTTTTATGCATTTTATGGGACTAACCTATTAACAAGATGTCACAGTGCCAGTTCCCTGTTTTCTGCTGTTTTTGGTTTCAGAAAAGTACTTAAGGAAATATTCTCGGAATTGGACGATTTCTTTTCAGAAGTCAGTTTTTATTTGGGAACGTTCCAGAAAGCCGAACACGAGACGAAGTGGGCCACCGAGGCGGCGCCACCACGTGCTCGCGCGGCAGCCTTCCTGGCCGCGCGAGGACCTGGTGTGGGCCCCTCGGGGCGCCACAGACTTCGCCCTTTCGCCTACATATACCCCCCAGACCAAAAACCCTAGCACGGTGTTCGATATTTTCCTCCACGGGTCCAGAGCGCCGCCGCCATCGAAGACGAGATTCGAGGGACAGAAGTCTCTGTTCCGGCACCCTGCCGGGACGGGGAATTGCCCCCGGAGCCATCTCCATCAACTCCATCGCCATCTCCATCGCCGTTGCTGACTCCTATGATGAGGAGTGAGTAGTTCTCCCCCGGGGCTGCGGGATCTACGGTAGCTATGTGGTCTATCTCTCTCGCCCATGATGTGATCTTTTATGTGATCATGAGCTTTGTAATCTAGTTGAATATGTGATGCTACTCTTTATCTATTATGCACTCTAGAGGTTACTTTAATATGAACTCCGGGGTTATTCACGGTTGTAACGGTGACAGTGTGTGCACCGTGTGTGATTCCTTTATGACGTTGTTGGTGTTAGTTTATTCTGACTTTGAGGGTGCTCTTGTAGCCCTACACAATGAATGGTGTTTGTTATCCAACATGAGAGTGTTTGAGAGTAGTGTTTATTTATTTAACTTTGATGTCATTGTTGAGAATGTCCACTGGTGAAAGTAGGATCCCTAGGCCTTGTTTCTAAGCATTGAAACACCGTTTCCAACAAGTTCTGCTACATGTTTGCTTGCTGCCATTTTTATTACAGATTGCAATTACTACTTATAATCATCCATATTACTTGTATTTCACTATCTCTTCGCATAACTAGTGCACCTATACATCTGACAAGTGTATTGGGTGTGTTGGGGACACAAGAGACTTTTTGTATCTTAACTGCAGGGTTGCTTGAGAGGGTTATCTTTGACCTCTACCTCCCTGAGTTCGATATACCTTGGGTGATTCACTTAAGGGAAACTTGCTGCTGTTCTACAAACCTCTGCTCTTGGAGGCCCAACACTGTCTACGAGAATAGAAGCGTGCGTAGACATCAGTTAGTTACACCCCCTGCAGGGTAAATCTTTCGGAAAGCCGTGTCCACGGTTATGGACGACTTGGTACCTTATTTCGGTGATCATAGACAACTATAATCTAAGTATAAAACTTACCAACTAAGGGCGGATTGCTTCTTCGGGTTGAGCGAGGGGGTGATTCTGGTGGGCGGTACAACGCATGATGCCGTGGTGGAGACTGAAGCTATGGATGAAGCTAGTGTTTCACTCTCTTATCCCTTTTTAAAAGTCTACGGATGCGAGATTCTCTCCTCCCTCGATTTGAAAACAAAGATGGCTTTATGCAAAAGACATTCATTATTACTCTCTGAACGGGAGATATATAATAGGTTAAATAAGTCTTGTTGAGTACCTCCTGTACTCAGCCTTGCGCAATTATTTGGACAGGTGTGTTTTGTGGACATCGACATCGACGAGTAGCTTGGGATTCCTAGACGGTAGCCTGGAATCTTTGGACTGGGACGTCGCCGTTATGCTTTGGCCTATTAGGCCTTTTGCTGATCTTGCTATGTCTAATAGCATAATTTGCCTTCCGTTGTATTGATGATTGACAGGTCAGTGACCTTATTTTGGTGATATTTGCTTCTTAGCTCTTTAAGAGCTTAATATATTACTTCTTGTGTTGTAGGGTTTCTGTTGTGTTACCGATTTCAACTGTTGGCTCTCGAGATCTTTGTTAGGCTTATCTCCGACGAGGGTCTTAGATTTGTCTAGCTTGGCTCTTGGGGTGCTACATGATCGCATCTCTATACTCCTGCTCGCTTGGTCGTCGTACTTTCCTTATCTCGCTCACGCAGGCGATTATTCGCTCTCCGCCTCCTTCGGCCTTCCCGGCGATTACTGCCTCGCCGTGGGAGAAGAAAAGTCCGCGGTCGAGCAAAACAAACGACGGCACCGTTTCGTAAAATTGTGTGGAGGTAGCTAGGGTTTGGGAATCGAGGAAGGGAGCACTGGATCGAGGGATGAGAGGGTGGAATCGCGCCATGGCAGCTAGGGTTGGGTTGAGGAAGGGTGCACTTTGATTTGGGGGGATCGATCGAGGAAGAAGAGGGTTCGTTCCTGATCTTCTTCTTTTCTCTACTTATCTCTACTTACTATTAAACAAGCAAACATGTTCATCCCTACAGCCACCCGTCTAACATACACGAAACAACAACGAGCAATTACAGCTTCACGATCTAACCCACGAATTAGGATCCAACCGTCAGGACAAACAACTAGCCCTCGCCGTGGGTACGTTTAGCAATTTGATTTGATGGGGCGGACGAAAACTCTGCCAAACGTTCCGCAGTCCGCACCCCCGTCCACGGTTCACCCCCAATACACCACCGTTTCCCTAATCTAATGATCTAGCACAAACCACGCCGCCGCCTCCCTTCTCCAGCGGGAGGAACGGGACCCCCGGCCAAGAAAACCTCACCCCACCTCGACGTATCGCCTTCCCCGCGTGGATAACCGAGAGCTAAGAGCATCTCTAACAGAACCCTCAAACCGCGGAACCTTAAAGCCGTTTTAAGGTTCGCGAAAGTCGCGTTTTTCTCGCGAAAACGAGCCGCGCAATAGCAGTACCCGTATAGCAGAACCTTGAAACGGAATATTCTGTTTCAAGGTGCTGCTATACGGGTACTGCTATTGCGCGGCTCGTTTTCGCGAACCGTAAACCATAAAATTTTCAGCATTTCCAGCAAAGATCACACAATTGACAATGAAAAATATTTTCGCAGCTCAAACAATAATCCATATTATTACAATAATCCAATGAAATGTCGACTCAGCAATATTACATGACAATGTGCCAAATGAAAACAATAGTACCAATCATACATGAACTCAAATGAATAAAATGCAACGAAATAAAACATGAACTCAAACGAGATGAAAAATTTACTGCCCGTGCAACTGCCAAAGGTGCTCAATGAGGTCTAGCTGCAGTTGCTTGTGGGTGTCCTCGCTCTCAATCTCCCTGTAAGTTTCAAGGAATGCTTGTACAGAATCTGGGTTTCTTGCTGGCTTCACACGGCTGCCAACATTGTCATAAGACAAATCCAAGTTCAAGTCCCTTTCATTTTCAACAATCATGTTGTGAAGAATAACACAACATGTCATGATGTTCTTCAGAGTCTTCTTGTCCCAAAAACGGGCAGGTCCTCGAACAATGGCAAACCTAGATTGCAGGACACCGAATGCTCTCTCTCTATATCCTTTCGGCAGGCCTCTTGTGCCCTGGCAAATTCTGCCTCCTTCTTTCCTTTTGGTTTGGAGATAGTCTTCACAAATGTACACCAAGAAGGATAAATACCATCGGCAAGATAGTATCCATTTGTGTAATCATGCCCGTTCACAGTGAAGTTGCAAGCGGGAGCATCGCCTTGGGCTAGCCTACGAAGAAGATGGGACCTCTGCAAAATGTTGATATCATTGAGCGTGCCCGGCAAACCGAAAAAACAATGCCAAATCCATAGATACTCGGATGCAACGGCCTCTAGCACAATTGTTGCATCGCCTCCCTTGCCGCAGTACTGCCCGTGCCAAGCTTTTGGACAGTTTTTCCATGTCCAATGCATACAATCTATGCTGCCTAGCATGCCCGGCCAACCCCGCTTCTCATTGGCAGCCATCAATCTCTTCGTGTCATCTTCGGTGGGTGCTCGAAGATACTCTTTACCGAACACCCGAATGATCGTTTTCGCAAATGTGCGAACCGACTCGATCGTCGTATCCTCGCCAATGCGAAGATACTCATCGGCGTAGTCAGCCGGAACTCCGTACGCTATCACTCTCATTGCGGCCGAAATCTTTTGGTAAGCACTAAATCCTAGCAAGCCCGCAGCATTCCGTCGGCGGGTAAAATATCGGCAATTCTCCTGACACGCTTTCACAATCTTCACAAAAAGAGAGCGCCGCATTCGGTACCTTCGACGTAAGATGTGAGCCGGATACGTCGGGTTGTCGGCGAAGTAGTCGCGCATCAGCAGTTCGTTGCCGTAGAAGCGGTTGCGCGGGATGGAGAGGCGGCCGGCTCTTGATCCTTGCCGCGTCCGTTTGTAGCGGTCCTCGATCTCCTTCACGGCGAGGACTGCTACCACCATCTGCTGCCAGCGCACCTCGAAGAGCATGTCGTCCAAATCATCGTCATCGGAGGACGACGAGTCGGAGAGGAGGAACTGCTCACACGGGGTCAAATTCATCTGCAATGGAACAAAAGAGCTGAGTTTAACCTCGGCGGCGGCGAATCCGTCAGATCCAGCGGGCGGTGGCGATTTACCTCGGCGGCGGCGATTCCCGAAGCGCTGCAACTCCGCTTGCTCTCGGACGGTAGATCCGGCGGGGGGGGGGGGGGGGGGGGGGGGGGGAGGCGGCGGCGGGGGCGGCGGGGTGGGGAACGAAGCTGTCTCGGAGTCGTGCTGAAATGTCCCTCCCGCCAACTACTTCCGACATATACAGGGGCGCGGCGGTTCCGAGGCGAAACCTTCGAATTCGCGGTTCCGCGGGAAGATTCCCGGGACGATCTTAAAATGGTTTACGGATCCGCGAAGTTTGAGGGCGCTGCTATTTTTCTTTTTAAGATTTTCAAACCGTATTTGGCAGTTATTTTACAGTTCCGCGCGGTTTGAGTATTATGTTAGAGATGCTCTAAGCCCCATCCCCTGGGCAGCTGCTGCCGACGGCCATCATTCCCGATAATCCCCAAGCCGTCGAGGTGTGACGAACTCCTAGCCTGCGAGACCCCGTATTCTCCCAATGCCCCGGCCGGAGGTGACTGACCGGACCAAAGAATCAACGCCGCCGTCCGACCTGCCAGTGAACTCTCCTCCCATCCCACCGCCCCAATCCTGGCCGTCCGTGATCCCCTCTTGCCCCGACCAATGAGGTTGGCTCTCCTCTCCTATGCTCTGTATTTTTTTGGACAGTGAGCTTCTAATTTGTTAGATTTTCATTTATTTGAGATGATTTTTTCAATGCTCGCACCATAAACTGACATCATGTTTTGCCTTGTTCAGGCCACTGGACGCACGAGGTAGAGGTGGATGCCTCGGTTGAATCGGTTGGTGAAGTCATCTTTTATGTTTGCTTTAACCTGGAGGGACGCACTGACACTGAAGAATTTAAGTTCACTGTAGCTGTTCATGCCCGAGCATGCATCCCTGAGACTGTGCGGCTGTTGTTAAGCTCCTGTCCAAGAAGAAAGATAATTGTTCCATTGGTCCAACTATGTTGAAGGGACAAACACGTGTTGAAAATCTTTGATCACTTTCTTTGATGGCTGCAGGAATCTGAAGACATGGAGATATAGAGAGAGAGCAACTCGGCAGTCCATGAACTGGCCAAGCTGGGCTCAAATACAGGAAGTTTATTTTTATTTCTGGTGCTCCTAAATGTATTTTGCTTGCCATATGTAATGAATGTAACTCTGATCCAAATTTGATATAAAGCTCTCTTTTGCCTAAAATGATAATAATAAACTAACATGTTCTTTTTATTCTTCTAAGCAATAACCAACATATAGAGGATGTCACTGTGGTCTATGCCATTGTGATAAGCAGAAGTGTCATCGCCACAAAGGTACATCATTTACTTGTAAGAGACCTAGAAAATTTTAGAGGGCTTTATGGCATGTTTCAAAATATAGTCAGACAAAAAGAGAACAGTTAGAGATGATCTCCAAATTAATTCATGTTCTTAAATTGACAGTGTAAAAGTTAGTTATGATAAATTTACGATAGACATTTTCGTAGAACATTTATTTACAAGATTTTATTTTGTGAAGATGTCGTGTTATTTCTTTTATGGAATAGATTTATGCGCCTACATGAAGCATTTTTTTTTCTCTTCACGTGCATGTTTGCTAGCACGCACACGGCACACACAAATGCTGGGAGTCGATATGTATACATCCAAAGGGCCGTATAGAGCCTTCTTTTTCTCTAGGTTAAATAACCGTGGTGGTTACACACATATATAATATGTATATCAGATAATTATAATTATATTTACCATTAGAAGCTATGCAGTTGTACTTCTTCTATCTAGCTCTTTGATCGTGTAATCTTATATGACGGGCAGGGTAATATCCTATGGTCAAATGAGGTATGCATGTGAGGGGGATTTTGAACCGACGATGCAATTATGTGATCCTTATTTAAATTGGTGTTGTTTTAGTATTAAATTGGAGTTGGCACAGTTTAAAAATGAAATTAAAGATACTCTGCATTAAACTAGGATTAAGAAGGTTGTACAAAACTCCCTAAAAAAATGGTTGCATAGTTTGAAAATGAAGTTCATGATACTCTGCATTAACCTAGGATTAAGAAGGTTGTACAAAACTCCCTAAAAAATGGTTGTATAAAACCATAGAGAGCGGGAGCAATCCAGAGAATATATTTTTGAATATACTAGTTATATTATTTAAAGGGCAATACCATACTACTGTGGTTAGCATGAGAATCCATGCACATGGATACCTCTGAAGAATTTTTGCCTGCATGCATGAACTGAAGGGAGCCTATAGAATAACCCAGTTGTACTCTTATGTATTGATTTTGATTGAATCTTCACTATTGAAGGCTGCTGCTGCGAAGGGGATGCAGAGCTTTGTTCACAACATACAAGTATGACCATGTTCTTTCACTCCTTCCGATTTTTTCTTGCAGAAAGGTGAGCATACACTGTACATAAAGTATAAGTCACTTCCATTTGCACTATTTTTGAACTCATGGTTTTGACTTTGACAAAATACTATCTCAGGAATCTGCATGTGTTCTTTTAGCAGTCCTATTTGGATCGTCTCCACATTTATTAAAAGACTTAACTAAGACGAGCATACGAGGGACCAGTTGAATAAAGGAGTTGTTCAGTAACTTGGGTTACAATAATTTTATTTTATCACTCTTACGCATCTTGACTTGCTCTATCCAGCTTTTAGAGGATTCCAGATATGGCAATTTCTTTGGGAGAGAAGCCAGGAGGAATCGAGGAAGAAGAAGCACAACTTTTTGAAAGCTATGGGTTCTTGGGACGCTATCCCCTACGTATATAGTGAGAATTAGAAATTGTCTGTAAATTCCTTGTCCAAATTGTTTCAGTCCCTTGTCAGTATCAACATTAAATGTTCAATGTCGGAATTGATTAGACTTCCAAATTGGAGTCTGCATCCTAGGTAATGCATCTGGTTTTTCTCGGCACGACTGATTCGATCTGAGGGAACTGTCTATCTGTCACGAGGCAATCATATTTAGCTTGCATTAACTGTTGACATGAAGTTTCTCATTAGCTTCCTTTTTTTCAGCAGGAATTTAGAGTGTCTAATGGACTATATACATTGTGCTCTTTTTAAAAATTCGTTCTATAACTCTTGCTTTTTATTTGGAAGCTGGAAGACTAGATTAGTTGCTAAGATACATTTGAACTTTCATGAATTGTTGTCTCTGTATCGATCTTATTGCCACATTATTTTATTAAATAAAATTATACGTGCGTTGAAAGGAGGGCACTTACGGTGGATACGCTCTGCAGCAAGCGCACCAGGATTTGAGTCCGTCTGTCCGTGGGACCTGTGCAGCAACTTGAGATGTACACGAGTCGGGAGCCGATTTCATCTACACGGGTAACACTAGCACGGCAACAGGAAAATCATTGATTTTTTTTTACAGATATAACCCCTGTCGAATCGTGTCGTTAGAATTAACCACTTTCAATTTTATTGTCAAAAATAATCTGGTTGCGGTGCCCGAAGTCACGAACAGAAGGTGGAGGTTCAATCGCGAATGTCCTCTGACCTCCCCGTAGATACCAGGGGCTAGGCCATCTGTTGCGGCTCGACGCAAACGGATTTCTGCGGTTCGTTTTCGCCCAGAAATGTTTGGGGCTGGGTTTTCGGTCCGACGCAAAATGTCCGATGTCCGCGGCGACGCAGACGCGGCCCAAATTTGGGACGTGTTTTCGTCACCGCGGACTGTCCGCGCGTGTCCTCCCCCTTGACCGAGCGACCGCGGCGCTCGCTTCGTCTCACGAGGCCGCGACGACTCAGGGCGAAAGGCTGCGCCCCAACATTTCCTCGTCTGCGTCGCCGCCATCAATGGCGATGCGCCAATGCCCACCGCCTTCCGTATCAGCGCCCGCCATCAATGTCTTGTAAGACCGCGTCCTCGGCCTCCCTTATAAGGGACGACGAGGCCACCACCCACGATATCACACCCACAACTCCGTCTCCTCTCCATCTCCCACTCACCGCCATGACGACGTGGCCGTTCAGGAAGCCCAAGAAGGAGTCCGACGATGACGACTCCTCCTCGCGCCGCCGATCTCCACCACCGAAGAAGGTCAGGGACCGCCCGTACATGGCGGTCCCCTTGGCAATGGCGCTGTTCCGACGGAACAAGCCCGTGCCGGTGGAGGACGTCCACCTGCCGGGCGGCTGACACCTCAATTCGAGGAGGGTGCCGATCCCGCCGGTCCCAGCGGGCCGCGAGGAGCACCATGGAGATATGCCGTCTCCTACCCGACGACCTACATGGCGACGTGCAGTTCCACCCACAGTTGAAGTGGTGGGATCAGCGCTGGGACGACCTCCTCCCAACGCTGAGAGCCTCCGCCTTCGCGACAGGCGGGGCGTCCAGCACCCGCGGGCCGCCGCTGCCGCCTCCGAAGACGGAGGTCATGGAGCCGCCTCCGCGCACTGCCGAGCGGTGGGCGCCATGGCCGGAGTTGTCCTCCTCCTCCCAGCCACCACGGCCTCCTCTTGCTCCGGTGCCCGCCGCGGCATGGTCCTTCCCTTGGGACCCGCCGGTCTTTTACGACCTCACCGGCGACAGCGACGAGGACTAGACGCCGACGGTGAAGCCCTAGTGGATAGGGCTTTTTGTATTTTCGTTTTCATTATGTCTTTATTTTCAGTCCAAAAATGTAATCTACATCTATTAGTAATTTTTTTTTTAAAGAGTATGCGCCGGGCCGCTTGGCTGGGACGCGACCCAAACGAACATTAGGGCGGACAAAGACCATTTTCTGTGCACGCCCGACGCAAACGAACCAAATCAAACACGATTTGGGTTCAAAATGCGTCGGGCCGCTGGAGATGCCCTTAGCAGAGACGGGCCAGACGCTGGCGCAGCCGTCGGACATGGGCGACGTGTCCTTTGCTCTTCTTTCCGGACATCCGGATCCGGGTCCCGGGTGGTCATTTGCTAGGAATAGGGTCAATCCATCCGCATAGGGTCTTGGAGTGACCTCGGAAGGCTCTAGCCAAAGCACCTTCTGTCCTTCTCCATGGCCATACAAGAGATCAAGGGTCACGAAATAGAGGGCCATACAAGACATCCAAGGATCAAAGCTTTGTCCGCCCGAGAGCACGAATCAGAGATAATGCGCGTCCGGGAAGTCGGGAACAACTGGCAAACTTAATAAAACAGAGATGCTTCACATCCGGGAAGAAGCGCTAGCGCAGCGACAAGAACTATGGGAGGCAAAGCCGCAAAGGTGAGTGCTGCCCGAAACGAGCGCGATAGCCGATACCGTCACATTGAAGCTTCAGGATGAGCTTGATTTTGAGAAATCTTCCAACACTTTGGCCGCGGTAGAGCTCAGGATTCAGGAAGTTGAAAGCTCGTGCCGAGAAGTCTCACACGCTGGCGACGGAGAGTGCTCAGCAGAAGGCTACCTTGGAGGTGGACTTCAGGATTCAAGCTGCCGCATTAAAGGAGCTAGACGAACGCCTGAAGTAGAGCATATCAGACCTGAATGCTGACCAGAAGCTCTCTCAGTAGCGGGGAGCCAATCAAATCCTTCTGTCTCAGCACTTGGACGACGCTAAAGATCGGGTGACTGAACTGGAGAAAGAGCTTTCCTCTAGGAACGAGGAGAGCCAGAGAATCTGTTTCGAGCTCCTAGCCTCTCGCGGGCAATCCCCGCTTCCTTCCCCCAGTATGCAATCTGCCTTGGCTAGAGCTCGAGAGGAGCTATATTTAGTGGGAATCTCGTCGTCAGGTGAATCTTCTACTGGTCATCCAGAGGTTGAGGACGTGGGTGCCGCAGTGATACGTCATATCTAATTTTTTCAAACACTTTTTATATTATTTGCCACTAATTTGCATGAAACTAACATGGACTAACGTTTGTTTTATGCAGAATTGTTTTGGTGACTTCTTTTTGTGCAGATATAAAAATCCCCAGATAATTCCAAGAAAAATAAAAAATGTATATTTGAGGGAAAATATGCATGGAGCCAGAAGGGGAACTGCAGATGGGACCCACAACTCACAAGCGACCATGCTGTAAGGACCAGCACAGTCGTTGTTACGAAGCCAATGTAGCACTACCACGTATCCATTCGTGCGGTGCTGCCAAGGAGGGCGATCTATGCTACAATACCGAGAAGGCAACATGTGCTACAATGCTATAATCGTCAGTGCTACAAGCTGTGGATCAATGCTACCGACGGCTTTGCGGCGTTGCTACTGATGAGTCGTCGATGCTATCGGCGCGGTGTTGCTTCCGATGGCATACAACAACGCTACCGATGGCGTGTGTCGTTGCTACTTGACGAGCCAACGATGTTGCCAACGGTATTTGGGAAGTCGAGCGGACGTTACCGACGCTTCGCGACCGTGCTGCCCACAAGCCGGCGGTGCTAACTACAGCACATGACATTACTACCGACGAGCTGGCGATGCTATTGGGGGCGCGTGTTTTGCTCCGTAAAATTATCTACGATGGTGTGAGCGGTGATGTCTCGCCGGATCTCTCGAGGAAGATGCTACCACAAACCATTGCTGCAAGCGCCTTCCATGGTGGGTTGCATCGGTGATGCCGCGTCGGGATGTTCTCCAATGTTGTCAGCAAGATCTCATCAAAGTTGCTACAATAACAAAAAAAAAATGCTACGAATAGACTTTTTTCCATAGCAGCATTTGCTACAAGCAGCACCGAATTTTTGCTACGAATGAAACTTGTTGCTCTTTAGAAGTATTTTATGAGATTTAAGAGGAAATTACATTTGCTATAATAGTATAAAGTTCTCTTATTATAAACGAACAGTATGTGTTTCATATAAACAGTTTATAGGATTTTGAGGGGAGTTGAACATTTGCTACAATAACATAATATTTTATGAGAAATAAACTGTTTTATTTCATGAAACATTTTACAGGATTGGAGAATTTGATGGTCACCAAGGAAACACGTGTCAGCTCCTGCACTGTGGGGATTTTTGCCCCAATTCCCGGGACGCTCAGCACGTATATAGAAACCTTGGACCCGTGGGTTTTCATGCATGCATCTCTACATGATTCCAAAGGACTTAATTTGACTAAAAGTCGTGATACGTTATCGATGTCGCTGTGGATAAACAATGATCAAGGATAACGATGGCCGACTCAGCTTGACACGTTGAGTGGCAGCTTCGACTGATGTTTTGTGCTCTACCGAAAAGGCTGGGCCGACATGCAAGTAGAAGCAGATTACTCGCATGCAAGAGGCCAAAGCCTACAGGGGCTGGGGTGTAACGGCTCGCACAAGAAGAAAAAGAAAGATAATAAACACATCCGACACGTCGGTTGTTTCCATGCGTCTCTCCTCTCTAGCTAGTCGAGCCGATCCGTCATTATCCCCTGGAGGGAGAAGTAGAAAGAACAGCAATTCTCATTCCACCCATAACTTTAAGAATTCCTTGATAGCTGGTATAAATTCGTAAGCCGGGTCGGCTTATAAAAAGGTTCTTGTTCTATATATTTCTTTTCCGGTCTTTCTCTTTTGATGTCTTAAAGTTGAAAACAATAAATATCTGCTACGTTCCTGATGTTTCCAAACACTTCCAACAAAACCCTTCTCAACTTCCTTACGCTAATGCAGGGCAGTTGGATGGCAGCTTCGCGGTTTTAGACGGTCACCTACATGTCCCATATCCATATGCCCATCTATTGATCGTCTAGGAAGAAACTCATACTCCCTTCGTATATGAAAGCATGTCTCAAATTGTACAAATTTGTATGTATCTCCACATTAAAATATGTCTACATACATATAATTTTAGATAAGGTTGAGACACACTTTTATGGACAAAATATGCTTATTTGGATTTATCCAACTATACTAGGTATTCAATTATTCAAGAAGCTAGCGATGAAAGCATGTGACATCGACGACATATTACCAATCAGAAAAGTACAAACAGTGATAGAGACAACACTTTTTTAAATAAAAGGGTGCTTCAATTTCATTGAAACCACACAGAGTTTTAATAGCACCTAGACCACACCGAAGCATGTGTACCAAGATAAAGAACAATGAAAAACAACAACTAGAGCTAAACAACAACTAGAGATAAAGAACAATGAAAAACAACAAGTCAAAAGCTTGTATCTTTTATTGTTTACTTGTCAAACTTGCTAACCAATATCTTCAGCTACTCATGGGTTCGACAACCTTTTCTTATTAAAATGTACTACAATTGGTCTACTTCACTTGGGAGACATCGTCATGACAACAACATGTTCAAATACAAACATATACAATCTGACTTACAAATTTACTAGACAAATACAAAAACAACCAAACCAAGAATGACACAAGAGTGAAAAGGAGGAGGGATTCGACCCACACAAGCAGAAACGTGGGTGACAGCAGTCGACCGAGAATAAAATGATTTATAGGTGAGTCCCGTCATAGTGGTATCTCTTAAATATTATTAATATTATATTCATGTAATTTGGTGGTACGTATGATGTATGTAGCCTAGTACGGACGCTGACCCACCATGTTGCCCGGTGGGTTGTAACTGCAGATGATAAACACGCCGGCGCCACCGTCACAGAGGATACGGGCGCAGCCGATGGCGGTCGAGTCGTTCCACACAACCTGCGTGTAGTGTCCGCATGACTCACCGTCCAGTGCTGAGCAGGTGTTGGTGTCGTAGTCGTAGGTTAGCTTCTCGGTCACCCACACAATCACGGCGTCCACCGCTGTCCAGGTGGACCCGCTGTCCGAGAAGATGTTCTCTCCGTATGGCCGGCCCTCTGGAGAGGGTACCGGCTGGCAGTCGGCGCGGCGCTGCTCCGCGTATGCCTCCGCCCACGCCGCCACTGTGGGGTCCCAGGACACTGGCCCCACACCCACCACATCACGGGCATTGTTGTGGGCATCCACTATGGCCCACTCCGAGTTCTGGGCTGCAACCATGGTGGTGGACGCGAGAGCTAAGAGGAGCGCTGCAGCTAGCTTCAGCAGGTGCTCCATAGCTAATGCTATCTTACAAAGATGAAGAAAATATAAGTTTGTGTGTATAAAGATGGGTGAGAATGGATGGTACCATGAGTTGTGTATTTATACTAGTGTCTCGATGGGTAGCTTCTTTAAGCAGCTAAGCTTGGAGGTATTATATTATTCCAAAAATTCAGTAGGGAAAAAGAACATCTAGACTTTGCAACTCGTACTGGGCAAATTCCAGTATAGTAACCGGATACCTCAATACCTCATCGTTTGGAAATGTAACATGGTGGGAGAACACGTACTATGTTCAAACTGTAACTGTGGTGGGATCATTTCACGATGTCACACCTCTTAGCGTAGGTAATTAAAAAGTATTATTCATGATGTCAAACATATATATGTGGGCTATACGTATGTGAGGTAGCTCACCAGTAGATCAGATCGG
Source organism: Poa annua (assembly GCA_026929855.1). Classification (NCBI taxonomy): domain Eukaryota; kingdom Viridiplantae; phylum Streptophyta; class Magnoliopsida; order Poales; family Poaceae; genus Poa; species Poa annua. The sequence continues at coordinate 38,561,911 of CM049438.1, forward strand.
AGACTCGGTTTGAAGTAGCCTAGGGCAGGGAAAAAAAGAAAGGAGAAGATAGCTTGGAGTTATTATACTACTCCCTCCCTTCATTTTTATAAGGCACACTAGTTAGCCATTTCATTTTGGCCATATACATACCAAAAAAAAGATTGAATCCAGACTTATTTTGTATATAGATTCACTCATTTTATTATATCTGTGGTCAAATGGAATGTCTAGCTAGTGTTAAAAGTGAACGGAGGGAGTACTCAATAGGAAGAAATAATATGTGGATATGTTGTACATACTGGGTAAATTCCAATAGATTATACATGTGCCCCGTTGAAAAATTCAATCCAATTGGTAACAGGACTGACCTCATTGTTTGAAAAAAATTAACCGGGATAAATTCCAATACATTATACATGTGCCCAGCTGAAAAATTCAATCCAATTGGTAACACGAGTGACCTCATTGTTTGAAAAAATTAACCGGAGACCAAATTATCAAATCCAACATGCATGTGGAAATTATAAAAATGAAAAACGTGTTATCTCCATATATTGCACGATCACAGGGCCGAGTCTAGAATTTCAAGGCCTAGGGTGAACTCTCGAACAATGATGCATGCATGGGCTGCCTGTGCGATAAACCAAAGATGGGGTTTTTCTGGTTTTCTCCTCTGCCATGTACGTAATATGTACAATATATATGGGCCCATACTTCACTTAGTGCCCACGTGGACCGTGGTCGTACCTCTGGCCAGACCAGGGCTTCCGCGATCACGATGAGGCCATCCAAGTGGGGTGCGGATTGACTGACTTTGTAAAAGGCAAAGTCAGGTGACTTTGGATCACTGACAGGTGGGACCCACCGCGTGTGGGGTCCGCACGTCAGTGACCCAAAGTCAGCCACGGTTACGGCAGCGAATCTCAATCGATTCAAGTGGTGTAAGTATTTCTCAAAAAAAATAAAGTGGTGTAAGTACCTACACTAGTGGAAATAAGGCCTTTAGTCCCGGTTTCAAGAGGCCTTTAGTCCCGGTTTTGCAACCGAGACTAGCAAAGCGGGACTAAAGGTACCCAACCCTTTAGTCTCGGTTGCTTACGAACCTGGACTAAAGGCCCTCCCACATGGCCACGTGTGCCCGCAGGGTTTGGACCCTAGGTTTTTAGCAAAAATTCAATTTTTCAAAAAAAAATCAATTATTTTAGATTTTTTTCATGTTTTTTTCAGGTTTTTTATTTTGAATCTTCGAATAGTTTTTGAACTTCGAATCTTTCAATTATTTGACCAATTAATTTATATTTACGCCTATTCTCAAGTCAAATTGCATAACTATGGTCAAACTTCCTGCTCGGTAACCCATCCTCACACTACTACACTCCGAGCACGCTTAACATTTAGGTTCTATTCAAATTAGATACTAAGAGAGAACTGAGAACTTACTGATATAACTGTCTTATCAATCATATTAACCACTCGGTCATGATGATACACTTTTTCATTGCTTGTATTATAAAATTTTAGTTGAATAAATAAAAATGATTATACAATAAAATATTGAAATAAATAATGATAAAAATAAATATTACTTTACTTTTGCCTTCTTATATAGTATGGAATAATTCGTATCTTTAAATCCTTAAATCGGAATTCAACAAATATAATGTCTAAATCGATCAAAAAAGTTATAGTAATCCAAATATGACATCCAAATCATCTTTTGCATTACAGAAACAAAGATAGCCATGGTGCTCATTTTGATCTTTTTTACGAAAAAATGAAATAAAACGATAAACACCTCAAAAAAGGATATCCTTTGGCATGGGGTCCTTATATGTGTACTAGTTGCTATGAAAAATTATAAACTTGATTTTTGGCAAAAATTCCAAAAAAAATCTACACAAAAAGGTCTATCATCTATAAACATCTATAAGTTTCAAGCCAAATGATCAAGTTATGGTCATTTACACGACATAGTTTGTGATAAAGATCTCATATTCCATAAATAGGTGAATCTTGGTATAGGAAATAATCATGTCGAAGGGATTCTTGAAATTATTATCATAAAAATCATTTTCCATTTTTTAAGTGCCAAAAATGACTTTTTGTGAATAAATTAAAAAAAAATATGATCCAAAATGGCACTCATTTAATTTTCAAGGAAACTAGTACACATATAATGGATAATCCCCAAGTATTAGGGTTTTCCTTGATTTCTACCTAATTTCGCCTAGTTAAATGAGGTTATGTCGATTTTTTAAAAGTAATTTAAATTTAGACTACAAATATTTGATAGTTTGGTCTGAATCTTTTAGATTTTTTTCACGTTTTTTTCAGGTTTTTTATTTCGAATCTTCGAATAGTATTTGAACTTCGAATCTTTCAATTATTTGACCAATTAATTTATATTTACCCCTATTCTCAAGTCAAATTGCATACCTATGGTCAAACTTCCCGCTCGGTCACCCATTCTCACACTACTACACTCCGAGCACGCTTAACATTTAGGTTCTATTCAAATTAGATACTAAGACAGAACTGAGAACTTACTGATATAACTGTCTTATCAATCATATTAACCACTCGGTCATGATGATACACTTTTTCATTGCTTGTATTACAAAAATTTAGTTGAATAAATAAAAATGATTATACAATAAAATATTGAAATAAATAATGATAAAAATAAATATTACTTTACTTTTGCCTTTTTATATAGTATGGAATAATTCGTATCTTTAAATCCTTAAATCGGAATTCAACAAATATAATGTCTAAATTGATCAAAAAAGTTATAGTAATCCAAATATGACATCCAAATCATCTTTTGCATTACAGAAACATCGATAGCCATGGTGCTCATTTTGATCTTTTTACGAAAAAATGAAATAAAACGATAAACACCTCAAAAAAGGATATCCTTTGGCATGGGGTCCTTATATGTGTACTAGTTGCTATGAAAAATTATAAACTTGATTTTTGACAAAAATTCCAAAAATATTCTACACAAAAAGGTCTATCATCTATAAACATCTACTATAAACATCTATAAGTTTCAAGCCAAATGATCAAGTTATGGTCATTTCCACGACATAGTTTGTGATAAAGATCTCATGTTCCACAAATAGGTGAATCTTGGTATAGGAAACAATCATGTCGAAGGGATTCTTGAAATTATTATCATAAATATCATTTTCCATTTTTTTAAGTGCCAAAAATGACTTTTTGTGAACAAATTACAAAAAATATGATGCAAAATGGCACTCATTTAATTTTCATGGAAACTAGTACACATATGATGGATAATCCCCAAGTATAAGGGTTTTACTTGATTTCTACCTAATTTCGCCTAGTTAAATGAGGTTATGTCGATTTTTTAAAAGTAATTTAAATTTGAACTACAAATATTTGATAGTTTGGTCTGAATCTTTTGGAAAAATCATTTTAAGGTACACAACTATTGGTTATATCACAGAAACATTGATAATTCTTGAAAATCTTACCTCTTTCAATGAATAGTCATCGCGACCGTTTTAATCGTTTTTACGAAAAAATGGAATAAAGTGATAAACACCTCAAAAAAAGGAAATCCTTTGACATGGGGTCCTTATATGTGTACTAGTTTCCATGAAAAATGATAACTTGATTTTTGACAAAATTTGCCAAAAATGTCTTCACAAAAAGGTCTATCATCTATAAACATCTATAAGTTTCAAGACAAATGATCAAGTTATGGTCATTTCCAAGCCATAGTTGTGATAAAGATCTCATATTCCACAAATAGGTGAATCTTGGTATGGGAAACAATCATGCCAAAGAGATTCTTGAAATTATTTTCATAAATATCCTTTTCCATTTTTAAGTGTGAAAAATGACTTTTTTTGTGAACAAAGTATAACAAATATGATGCAAAATAGCAACCATTTACTTTTCATGGAAACTAGTACACATATGATGCATAATCCCCAAGTATTAGGTTTTTCCTTGATTTCTACCTAATTTCGCCTAGTTAAATGAGTTTATGTCGATTTTTCAAAAGTAATTCAAATTTGAACTACAACTATTTGATAGTTTGGTCTGAATATTTTAGAAAAATTATTTTAAGGTACACAACTATTGGTTATATCACAGAAAAATTGATAATTCTAAAAAATCTTACCTCTTTCGATGAATAGTCATCGCGACCGTTTTGATCGTTTTTACGAAAAAATGAAATAAAGTGATAAACACCTCAAAAAAGGAAATCCTTTGGCATGGGGTCCTTATATGTGTACTAGTTGCCATGAAAAATGATAAACTTGATTTTTGACAAAATTTGCCAAAAATGTCTTCACAAAAAGGACTATCATCTATAAACATCTATAAGTTTCAAGCCAAATGATCAAGTTATGATCATTTTCACGGCATAGTTTGTGATAAAGATCTCATATTACACAAATATGTGCATATTGGTATATTAAACAATCATGCCAAAGGAATTCTTCAAATTATTTTCATAAATATCATTTTCAATTTTTTAAGTGCAAAAAATGACTTTTTTCTGAACAAAGTACAAAAAATATGATGCAAAATGGCACCCATTTAATTTTCATGGAAACTAGTACACATATGATGGATAATCCCCAAGTAATAGGTTTTTCCTTGATTTCTACCTAATTTCGCCTAGTTAAATGAGTTTATGTCGATTTTTAAAAGTAATTCAAATTTGAACTAAAACTATTTGATAGTTTGGTCTGAATATTTTGGAAAAATCATTTTAAGGTACACAACTATTGGTTATATCACCGAAACATTGATAATTCTTGAAAATCTTACCTCTTTCGATGAATAATCATCGCGACCGTTTTGATCGTTTTTACGAAAAAATGGAATAAAGTGATAAACACCTCAAAAAAGGAAATCCTTTGGCATGGGGTACTTATATGTGTACTAGTTGCCATGAAAAATGATAAACTTGATTTTTGACAAAATTTGCCAAAAATGTCTTCACAAAAAGGATTATCATCTATAAACATCTATAAGTTTCAAGCCAAATGATCAAGTTATGGTCATTTTCACGGCATAGTTTCTGATAAAGATCTCATATTCCACAAATAGGTGAATATTGGTACAGTAAACAATCATGCCAAAGGGATTCTTCAAATTATTTTCATAAATATCATTTTCCATTTTTTAAGTGCAAAAATGACTTTTTTTCTAAAGAAAGTACAAAAAATATGATGCAAAATGGCACCCATTTAATTTTCATGGAAACTAGTACACATATGATGGATAATCCCCAATTAATAGGCTATTCCTTGATTTCTACCTAATTTCGCCTAGTTAAATGAGTTTATGTCGATTTTTCAAAAGTAATTCAAATTTGAACTACAACTATTTGATAGTTTGGTCTGAATATTTTGGAAAAATCATTTTAAGGTACACAACTATTGGTTATATCACAGAAATATTGATAATTTTTGAAAATCTTACCTCTTTCGATGAATATTCATCGCGACCGTTTTGATCGTTTTTACAAAAAAAATGGAATAAAGTGATAAACACCTCAAAAAAGAATATCATTTGGCATGGGGTTCTTATATGTGTACTAGTTGATATAAAAAATAGTAAACTTGAGTTGTGACAAAATTTTCATAAAAAGATTCCTTCCGGTTGACCCGCCGTGCAAGTTTCGCATTCTATCATTCCATCCGAGACTAAACTTTGGCTACAATTAATAATAAAAAAGCTTAAAATGGTAAATTATCACACAATGTCATTTTATGTGACCTAATTGCATAGATAGTTTTTCATATATTACACAATGTTTTCCGAATTCGTACGCAAAAGTTATAGCTTTTTAAATTGAGATCACTTTTTTTTGCAAAAAAATCAAAAATCAAAATTTAAAATTTCCCCTAATAGTAGGTTGCGATAGGTATTGGCACATCAAAGGTTTTTTAAATTTGAAGTTTTTATCATTTTTTAAATTTATTTTAAACGTTGTTTTTTCGCGGTAAAAAAGTAGCCTGCCGTAGACCCTTTAGTCCAGGTTGGTGCCACGAACCGGGACTAAAGGGTCACACACTGGGCCCCGCCTCTGCGGCCGCAGTGTGACCCTTTAGTCCCGGTTCGTGACACGAACCGGCACTAAAGGTCCCTCACAAATTCAACCTGGTGGCTTGCACCCCTTTAGTCTCGGTTCTTTTTTAATTGTGGACTAAATGGGTGAACCAAAGCCCCGTTTTCTACTAGTGGTACTTAAACTGATAATAACACGTATATGTCAAACATTGATGGCGTGATACACTGTTATGTGGATTGGAAGACCACAACCAATTGATGAAGGTAGTGTAATTAGGTATCTGGTTACCTTTTGATTTGATTGAATTTTCGACGAGGCATACATCTTGAGATTTGCCCGGTACGAGTTGCAACTCATACGTTGACATATATTTTTTGATTCCTATTGATTGAATATAATTAGTATAATAACTCCAAGCTAGCTGCTTAGAGAAGCTACCCATGCATCGAGCTAGGTTTGTTCACTAGTATAAATACTAGTTGTAATTGGCATGTGACACGCCGCACTCTTGGTGACGAATTTAATGTAGTTTTTTTAGCATGAAACTATATATTATGAAAAATTATTGGAGAGTTTAAGCTCGGGCAACGTGTTTAGCTTTGCTATTAGCTGAATAACACTGGACGGTAAGGTTGCTAAACGGTACCGATTACCACCTTCACGATGTTGCAACATATCAAGACTTTTGTCTATATATACTGAATAATAGCTTTGCCATTAGCTGAATAACAGTGTACATAAACACAGGGAGGCTCTATTAGATACCCTGGGTGCAGAATAAGTAATTCTGCACCAGGTCGATTGACCGAGCCGGACAGATATGGCTCCACCGAACCGTGTACGCAAAGCGTCTCCAACGTCGTAATATTACTTCTTCTTTTTTAGAATAAACAACTTGCTCCTCTAGACCAGAACAGTCATAGGGATACCCAGGCCATCAGGTGGCTGACAGAACCAAACCCGACGCCCAGGATCTAAAAAAGATGAAGAACGAGCAAGCCGGTGAGCTTCCATGTTGGAGCTCCTGCTTTCATGCATGAAGGTGGCCAGATCAAAGTTTCCCGACCTCCATTTGATTTTCTTGAGTACTGTACTGTACGTACCCATGCAATGCAAGGCCTATCGAGATTGTTGATAACCTCCAGGCAGTCACTCGCAATGCACAGACGACGCTGTCCCAGGTCGAGTGCAAGCGTCAGTGCTTCGCGACAGGCTAGCGCTTCAAGGGTAGCTGGGTGACATAAACCTATGAAGGTAATCGTTGAAGCTCCAAGGAAGAGGCCATCCGAGGACCTGCATATAGCTCCAACTGAACCAGCCGAGCCATCCCTTTTCACTGAAGCATCAACGTTCAGCTTGACTGAATTTTCCGGTGGGGGGATCCAGTGAGAAGGGGATGCCTTCGCTTGTTTTTGTCCTCGCACCTGCTTGTTGCCCTCCACCAGTGGCAGTTTAAGATCAGAGATAAACCTCTGAATGAACATGTGTGTGGACATCGGACTTTGGTACTCGCCGTCGTGGATAATCCGACGCCTGGCATACCAGATCGCCCACATAGTAACCACAACAGAGACCCACAAGCAACTCGGGGAGGCCTCCTCCACAAGCTTCGAGGGAGGGGTACCATTTTACGCACCTCACTTTATGCGGATGATGCGGCGGTCTTTGTTGCCCCATTTAAAGAGGACATTGGAAATTTGGCCTCCATCCTTAAAGCTTTTGGGGAAGTTACCGGCCTTTGCACAAATTTTGACAAGAGCTCCGTGGTTCCTATTAGGTGTGCCAACGTCAATCTTGATGATGTCCTTGAGGGCATACCGGCTAAAAAGGAAAATTTTCCCTTGCGTTACCTTGGGCTACCACTCTCAGTTCGGCGGCTCAAGAGGGTGGACTTTCAACATCTCGAGGATAAATGTGCCGCCAAGCTTCCAACCATAAATGGCAACTTCATTACCACGGACGGCCGGGCGGCCTATGTCAAGGCGGTCATTGCTTCCCAAGACATTTACTATTTGACGCCACTCATTATCCCGCCGGGCACCATGCTATACATGAACAAAATTCAGCGCGCTTTCCTTTGGTCGGCTAAGGAAACTACTACGGGGGCCAAGTGTAAGGTCAATTGGGACTTGATGTGCCGGCCCAAGGAGTATGGGGGCCTTGGCATACTCCACCTTGACAAGTTTGCGACGGCGTTGCGCTTGAGGTGGCCTTGGTTGGAATGGAAGGACCCCGCGAAAATTTGGGTCGGCTCCGGTAACCCGTGCTCCCAAGCGGATATGGATATTTTCTACGCCGCAACATCCATAACCATTGGCAATGGCCTCAAGACTCCTTTTTGGCATGCCCCTTGGCTTGCCGGAAGAAAACCTATGAACATCGCCCCTCTTATTTTTGCCTCCTCAAGCATGAAGAAATGGTCGGTTGGGAGGGCTTTGGAGGCCAATGCATGGGTGGGGAAGATTGCCTTGATGACTCCTTCACCATGGAGCACTTCTCCCAATTTGTGGAGCTTTGGGGTCTTTTGAAGCTAACAAATGATGGTCAATACTCGGCGTCCTCGGCTTACAAGATGCAATTCATGGGGACTATTAGTTCCCACATGGAGAAGACAATTTGGAAGGCTTGGGCCCCTCCAAAAAATAATTTTTTTGCTTGGCTTGCAACTCAAAACCGAATTTGGACGGCGGATCGGTTGGTTAGGAGAGGTTGGACAAATTGTGGGTTATGCCCTCTTTGCAAGCAAACTATGGAAACGGTCTCCCACCTCTTCGTGCATTGCCGCTACACGCGCCGCATTTGGGATCACATAAGGGATTGGTTGGGGTTTCAAGCCATCCTACCCAACACATGGTCTAATCTTTCAATCAACCAATGGTGGTTGTTGATGACGGGAGGAGCCTCCCCATGTCGCAAGGCCGTCGCGTCCATAACTTTACTCACCACTTGGGAAATTTGGATCGAGCGAAATGCGAGAGTTTTCCAAAATAACCACTCGCCTCCCCTAGTCCTTGTAGAGAAAATCAATAGGGAGGCCCGGTTGTGGGTTATCGCGGGTGCCAAACGCTTGGGCACTTTGATGCCGCGAGAGTAGTTCTTTACTTTGTAACCGTATTTACTTTCTTGTAATCTACTCTCTTAATTAATATAAGGGGCAAAACTTTTGCCCCACGTTTCAAAAAAAAAAAAACAGAGACCCACTCCTCCTCTGGTAAAGCTGTTCGCACTGCCGTCATCCAGTGCCTAGCAGCAGGTTCTTGCACCAAACTGATCAGTTGAGTAATATCCTCATGGGCCAAAGCCCAAACGCTGCGAGAAGATATGCAATCAATCAATGAATGCCTCCACGAGTCTGGGTTGCCACAAATGCAGCAGAGACAATTATCCGCCATGTTTCTGTCCAAACGCACATCAGCAGTCGGGAGGGACTTCGATGGGACAGGAGTTTTCCATAGTTTTAGGCAATATTTTAGGCAATAAATTAGTAGAATTAAGCAACTAATATATTTTAGGCAATTTTGGTGAAATCAACTAATATATTTTAGGCAATAAATTAATAGAATTAAGCAAGTAATATATGAAGGTAGGCAACAAATTGGTAGATTTGAGCAATTATGTGGTTTGATTTTTCCTTTTCACCCCTTTTCTTCTCTTCTCTCTTTCCTTTCTTTTCTCCTATTTCTTTCTTCCCCAACATGCACAGGAGGCCACGGTTCTGGAAAAGGCCTATGGGCACTATAGGTCTGTTGACCAGTGTAGGCCGCGGAAGGGGTCCCTCCCCTCCTCTCCTCTCCTCTCCTCCCGTTGAGAGTCGCCCTTCTTCTCCTCCTTGTTCCGGCCGCTCTCGCCGCCGGCGGTTTTGCTGGTTGGTGCGGAGATGGTTTAGGGTGCCGGCCCCTGTTTGTATAGAGTAGAGTAAGGATTAGTCTAGGGTTTGCTTTGTCCCGTGTGGCGTATGGCTTTATGCCGTCTTTCTTCTTCCCCGGCTGGGCTCCGGTGGCTTGCGGCGGCGCCGGATCCAGTCCTCTTCTGCTCTGCAAGATCGATCCATGGTGGATTTCTTGCGGATTTGAAGGTGGACACGGTCGTTTCAATAAAATCGCTCGCTGTTTCTCCTCCTTTGCATATCTAGAGCTGTGAGATGCTATTTGTGTTCCTCCGGCTGGCCGTGGAGGCGAGGGGAGGGCATGGGTGGATGATTTCTGCTCTCGATCTGGAGGTCTCGTGGGGTTCAGCTCGCCGGTGCTTACGAGCGGCTCCTGGCGTGCGGCGGTGGAGATGAGGCAGCTTGTCAAGCTCCAGTGGAGGGAGGCGACGGCTGGTTTCGTTTCTTCGGCAACCTCTTGCATAAAGCTCGGTAATCGTGGCTTCAGCGGCGATAGCAAGGATCTAGGTATTTTCCCTGTTTCTCGTCTTGGTGGCGTTGGAAGAGGGGTGATCTATGTTCCTGGCTACTGTCTTCTGAATCCGCACCAGGGGAGCAAAGAAGCAGCTCCTCGGAGGTCATCCATGGCGGCTTTTCTTCGGCGGCCATCTTCTATGGTTGAAAGGCAACGCCTCCGCCCTCTGTTCGTCGGTTTCGGCTTCCACCTCCCGGCGACTGATGGGATTCACCAACCTCCAGGCCTTTGTGCCATTTCGGAGGCCCTCAGGCTTTGCTGCAGCTGGCTCCCGGTGATCATCTCCAAGTGGTTCATCCCCGGTGGTGGTTTACTTGGTTGCGGCAACCTTCTGCGATGTAGTGACGATGGAGCCGGACCCAATTGCTTTCCTCAAAATAATTTTAGGGTCGTTGTTGCGATTTGTAAGGACTGGGATGTAATTTCCTTTTTCTTTTGGTCCTATGTGTATTCTGTCACTGCAAGGAATATAAGCTTCTAGGTCCCTCTGGGACCGTCCCCTGTTAAAAAAAAACTATAGGTCTGTTGCGTATATGACAAGAATTGGAAGGATTGAAATGCGAAAATGGCCAAAGAGATAAGATTCTTCCCATTCTTTTTTCCGTCAGGTACTCTGGTTCGTGAGAAAGCCAACGAAAATGGAGATCGAGTGGCTCCCCTCCCCTGCAAATAGGGGTCGAGCCCTAGAGGCCTCACCATCGTCCCCCCAAATCCCCACCGTTTTGCTCGATGGCCGTCGCGGCTACCATGTACCATGGCTGGCTGGGGGGCCAACTCTTTTTTTTTTAAGGGTAACAATATATTAAGTCAGCAAGCCGCCTCATTAAAAACCTTCTAGTCCCCTTAGGTACCCTGGTAAGGAAAAGATCGCGTCTGAAACTTGCCGCTTTAACCACTGGGTACAATTACATCCGGGTTACAATCAGCACTAAGGCTGTCAGCTAGTAAAACAGGCGCCTCTCCCAGCCATTCCTGTGATACACCTCCGAGACACGCCGCACGCGCGCAAAGGTGTGCCACGGTATTTGCTGACCGCCTAGTGAAAACTAAAGAAAAAACCTGAAAGAAATCTAACAGGTCACTAATATCCCGAAGCACAGTAGCAATGAGCGACCGATCCGTTGCTCTAGCTTCCCAGCACCGTAACAGAAGAGGACCTGCACACCGGATGGAGGCGGAAGTGCGAGCGGCGCGAGCACCCGGCGGCGGCCAGAGCAACAGGACGCGAGGAGCTCACGCGTTGGAGCCGAGGTGAACTGGCCGGCGGTGCTACGCGGTGGAGTGGAGGCCGACGCCGGGGTTGCGGGCGACCACGCGTGACAAAAATAAGCGCGCTGGTCAGTTAGCTAAGTTCGCTTGTCACCTAGCGTGACCGTTTGCTTCAACTAACCAGCGCGCGCGAAAGGAAGCATTTGGGTTTTAAATAATACATTTTTTTACAAATTCGTTTAATAATACATGATTTCAGAAAATAGCAAAATAATACACCCTCGGTTTCCACGTGACCGAGCAGGCCTTGTTGGCTTCCTCGTGGCCGAGCAGTCCCTATCGACCACGGCTGGGCAGAGCAGGTGCCGGGGCCAGCGACATCCTAGCTACAGCGTGGCCGACAAGGACACTCAGCTATGACATGGAGTACAGAAAAATGAATTAGGGATTTATCTGAGTCAGTTTCAACAAGCTGATTGCCCCTGAAACATGGTTTGTTAGTCAGTTGAAAGAGGGGTTGGCTTGAACTTTGAGACTAAATACTGAAACATACACCGTCGGTGTGCATGCATTATGGTCGAGGTTCAGTTCAAACATTTTCTACACTTTGACACCGATTGATCCAACCTCTCAGTGGGTGAACTGGTTATAAGGTTGCCAAAATCGGGGAAGTCACCCAATCGCGTTTGTGCTTCCCGTCGCGAAGGAGGTAAATGTCAATCCTCCTGAATACGAGGGGTGGGCAGGATCTTGAACATAGTAGTGAAGCAACCTTCGTAATGGAACATGGTGACAGTCTGGTTATGAGGGAGACAGTGGTTATGAATTAGGGCAGAGTAGTATGGCAGGAGGACATGATGATGGTGAAAAAGTGGAGGCATATGGGGTCGAGGTAGATGGGTGAATGCAATACGAGATGGAAGATGAAGATACTAACGTTGATAGTGGGCACGCCAATGATTCCGATGAGTCAAATGACAAAGAGAATGAACAAGAGGTGCCTAATCCTGCTTCATGGAGTCGGGACTTCTCTTCTGCCATAACCGTGAACGCTGGTCATGATTCTTCCTGGCAATTTCAACAAAACAACATGGTTGTGGGTGCTAGATACCCGACAAGCAGCATCTGCAGGAAGCAATCATTTTTTTTAGAAAATAGGGTGCGGCTCCTCGGCCTCTGCATCAAAATGATGCATACAGCCACCGCAATTATTAAAATAGTCAGTATATCAAGTATTACAATTCATGGATCCCACAACGTGGATACAAAAATCAGCCACTTAAAGAAAGCTCTATCCATCTAATCTCTTATGATGTTGCCACCAACCTCGGCAGAAGATAACTCATACGACCATCATCATTCGAGAACATCCGGAATCCATGCGACCACGTTGTTCCGCAGGGAAAAGTAATGACCACATGTGGATCCAGTAGGTGGCTTTGTTGATAACCTGCAAATAGTGAATAGATGATGCCTTGTTAAAAATAATGTCATTTTGACAATTCCAAATTGCCCAAAGAATAGGGTGCACTGATATGTCCCTAAGTATGACACAACCTGGGTGGTCAGTGACTTGGTAGTGCATACATGTCGTATTCCAAGCATCTTTCAAGATCATCGTAATCTGTCATCCACGTGTATTCCTTGTTTGCTTTACACAAAGATAGTGAAGAGTAAGGCGATGAAAGTGAAGGCGATTATGAATAAATTCTTCACGGGATTTAATCACAAAAAATTTTATGACAAGACTTGGAGGGCTAAGCAGAAGGTGCTTAAGGACATATTTGGGTCGTTCCTCAACTCATATGATTATGTTGTTCGCTACTCCACACACTGCAAACCAGTCTTGACCTCCAAAACTTTTACATGCCAGTAACTCTAGTTGTTTCGGTCCTTAAAAAAGACAGAATGCATGTTGCATAGAACTCTTGCTTAAGTTGTATAGTAAAAATGCCCGTGCGTTGCGACGGGTTCTAAAAATAGTACATAATCACAGTCTTGGAAAATAATGTGTATTTTTATTAAAACTATTGATACTCACAGCCATTGAAAATAACATGTACTTTTTTTTATAAAACTATTGAAATAGAGTTAGTTGTCCTTTAAGAGATTCATGTGACATGAGGCACGTGTGATTGTGTATAACATTGCGCTAGAACTATTTTGATAGGGCAAATTTTTCGGCTTGATGTCGTCATGCCTTAATGTCCTCATGTCTTGATGTCCTCATGCAAGAAATTCGGAAACTGCCACCACGACCATGTCTTAATTGTCGGCGAGCACGACCATAATGGCGTCAACCCTCCCGAATACTCCACCCCGCTCGACTTGTGTGTGAGGTGAACACGAAATTGGCTGGGTCAAACAACGTATGCAAGATACATAGTTAATATTATATATATACTACTATTTTCTGAAATGTAGATGATCCATTTACAAATAAAACCATGTTTCGTGTTAACATTGGATTTGGTATGATAAGAATGACATGCAACGTACAGTACTTTAATAATCTTAGGAAAATGAGAAGATTGCAGGCATGTTTCAGTTTTTGATAATAATATAAAAATATAAATAGATATGCATCAAATTACTACTCCCTCAATTTGATTGTGTACTGTCCACAGTCTATTGCCATATTGTGTGAACCAAGAGCATATTAATTGTCATATGTCCACTCTATAATCTCACCTATTAGCGATAGTGCATTACTCTGGCTGTACAAGAGCAAAAGAGCAGCAGCTGTGCCTCATCCCCTCCCTCGCCATACTGTTACTTTCAGAAGCAGTGTGTTGCCTTCTCCTTCCTGTCTCCATTGCGGCATTCAGAATAGGGAGCAGCTCCTCGTCCGAAGATCAATATCTTCCTTGTGCTGAGCCACATTCGGCCCCCTCTGCTGCTTCCCAAGCCCAGGTGTGGTACCTACGTCGTGGCTTCTTGGGACAGCGGCGGCCAAATCCGGCACCACGACGTATTTGAGTACTGCATCAAGTTATAGCCTCCCCCGTCCTGCCCTCCAGCACGACCGACCGCCTACCAGGAAGATGATCGTGGCCGACTGGCCGTGGCCGTGCCCGGCGGCAGAAGCATCGATGGCGGCGGCCCGTACATGTACAACTGCTGTCTGCCAGGGCCCTCAAGGACCACCAGAAGTAGAAGGAGGACGCCCGTCGGCTACTCCGCGCCCTCCTCGAGGTGAAGAAGAGGGGAATACCTCCCGGTAGAGCTTGAGGTAGAGGTTGAGCGGCTCGACATAGTCCTCGAAGCCGAGCGTGCCCATGGACCAGATGACGTCGCCGCCGTTGATGGTCTTCCGCTTCTCCTTCATGCACTTGTCGCTCGCCCTACGCAGAGGGATCACACGCACGCACGCACACACACGACGAGTTGGTAACTCTTTTGCATCTGGGCAAGTGGAGGGGATCATAGAGAGGGGAAGACTGACTCGCTGGTGATGAAGCTGATGAACTCGGAGACGCGCTCTGGATGGACTCCTTGGCGTCCTTGCCGATCTTGTCGTTCTCCGGCACGGCGCGCCGTATGATGCGCGCGATGTTGGCGATCGGCGGGAACCGCTCCTGGCGCGGCCTTGGGCTGCCGGCGGCTCCGGTGGATAGAGGTCGTGGGGGTCGGAGCGGTGATGTTTTTGGATTTGGATTGGGGATCGTTCGGATAGTGGAGGAAAAAGAAATACCGAACCGGTATGGTGGCAGTTGGCAGTTTGATGTATTATGTAATTTAGTGGGAGGGTAAATTCGGAAAAAAAGATGACGTACCGCAAGAAAGATTTCTCCCTTTATTATTAGGTAGGTATAGATATAGATTACATGACAAATTAGTTAGTCTTGAAGAGTCAAAATTTAGATATCTCACTATGTTAAAACTTCATTAAAACTTTTTTGGTGTTGTGTGCATCTTTATTATGCGGAGTCTGAGTGTATCTCGTTTGGATTGTATCGTCTTGATGCGAACATTCAAGTTAATAAACACTCTTTTAACCAGATAAAAATAAGTTGCTTAGTTATTATGTGATACAAAATCCATATTATCGATTCGATTGGCGTACACAAATTTGGCTGCAACGGCGTAGTTTTGTTTCTGAAACGGATATGGCACTGTCATTTGACTAGTATTCTTATCTATCTACAGTTGATAATTAGACCGGAGTCTTGTGTACGTATATATTAACACGAGCTACACAACAATCGCCAGCAATAATTTTCGTCCCGTTGTCCCTGACCATACACGTACATCGCGGGTTCGAGGCGTTTCCTTTAGCACAGTAGGTGGAGAGAGAGAGACTCGGCGAGATCATGGAGGGTGGTCGTGGCTCGCCATGGACCAGGGCACCGGCGCTGCTGCTGGCGGTGCTGGCTTTCGCCGTCGCCGTGGGGGAGTGCAGGGTGGTGCACGTGGGAGAGGCGCACCGGAGGAGCATGCTGGCCAATGGCCTCGGCTCCACTCCACCCATGGGGTAAAACCTGGTGCTTAATTGCGGTGCAAGCTACTGTACTAGCATAATCCTTACTCAAATCGATGTTCCGATCGCAGGTGGAACAGCTGGAATCACTTCGCGTGCGACGGCAACGGCGAGGTTGTCATCAGGGAGACCGGTACTACTAGCTCTGCTAGTCCCTTTGTTTAACTGTTCTTTAATCGCAACATGGAGTAAGAAACTCTTGTTTATTTTGCTATCTTGTTTGTTAATTTCACTGTCTGTCTCTCTGATCGAGCAGCCGATGCGCTTGTGTCCACCGGGCTCGCAGCTGCCGGCTACAGATACGTAAATCTTGGTGCGTTGCTGCCACACTCCATCTCATACGCCCTTGTTTTTCTTTCTCTGATGTTCTACTGTCAAATCCTTTTTAATCCTACTAGTTCCCTTCTCTGCTTTTGTATTTGAGAATATCAAATTGATTGAGTAGAACCGACTCTGTGTTTTTGTTGTGTAGATGATTGCTGGGCAGAACCCGAACGTGATGGCAAGGTATGTACTATCCTGTTATTCGGATGTCTGAAGTCGTCTGAAATTTTGCGGTTAGGAGGATGAATCTTTGTTGCGCTTCTGGCTGTTGCAGGGCAATCTTGTGGCGAACAAGAAGACGTTCCCCCACGGGATCAAGGCGCTTGCAGACTACGTCCACAGCAAGGGGCTCAAGCTTGGCATCTACTCTGATGCTGGGTATGTACACCTAGGAGACTAGCAATGACTAGTGAGCTAGTACAACTCAGTTGACAGAGTGATTTGTCGTCAGATAATTTATCACTGTGACCTGCTCGTATGCAGATACAAGACCTGTGCGAAGGCTCAGCCTGGATCCCTCGGCTACGAGGATAAGGATGCAAAAACCTTCGCCTCGTGGGTAAGCATCGGCTCAAGCTTTGTTTGATCAACCGTCCCCCCAGATTTCTGGTGCGTTTTACTGAAACTCCTTTGGCAATTGGCATTTCTGTTGCAGGGAGTGGACTACCTCAAGTACGACAACTGCAACAACGGCGACCTGAAGCCGCTGCAGAGGTACCCTGAGATGAGCAAGGCTGTAATGAAGGCCGGCCGGCCGATCTACTTGTCGATCTGCGAATGGTACGACGCCGTTTGCATATGCACAGCAACCGACTTGAATTCTGCATTTCTGATGGCTCGAGTTCTTTCCTTGGGTCCTCGCCGGCGACTCTGATCAGGGGCGACATGCACCCGGCGCGGTGGGGCGCGGCGTACGGCAACAGCTGGAGAACCACCGACGACATCGAGGACACCTGGGAGAGGTTAACAGCTTCACACGCGTTTACCCATGCATTAACCTGTAATAACTCCGTAGCAACTGACAGTGGTTTTGGTGTTTCAGCATGACGTCGAGGGCGGACCAGAACGAGGTGTGGGCCGAGTACGCGCGCCCAGGCGGCTGGAACGGTCAGCCTCTGATCGAAGCAAAGATGAGTTTCATGGCCGGATTCGTCTGATCTTGGCTTGTTTTCTGACGCTCCGGCCGGTACATGGTGTCTGGTGCAGATCCGGACATGCTGGAGGTGGGCAACGGGGGCATGACCAACGACGAGTACATCGTGCACTTCAGCATCTGGGCAATCTCAAAGGTCAGTCAGTGAGCCCTGATACTCTGCCTTCTTCTACCACGTGTGTTGCTCTACTGACAGCTGCCGTAACTATATGCAATGCAGGCGCCTCTGATCATCGGCTGCGACGTGAGGCACATGTCGCAGAACACCTACGACATCCTCGCCAACAAGGAGGTGATCGCCGTCAACCAAGGTGATCCCAGATACCCTCTCCCTTTTGCTCTCTCTCTCTCTCTCTCTCTCTCTCTCTCTCTCTCTCTCCCTCTCTCTCTCCCTGTTGCGTGTAAACTGATCATGGTGTTGGAGCAGATAGTCTGGGCGTCCAGGGGAAGAAAGTGAGGATGGAGGGCAGTAAAGAGGTAATGATGCGTGAGATTGTTATAAAACTTTCTTTCTCAGATCATAACGGATCGTAACTGAACGCTGATATAAACCCATGACATTGCTGAGACGAACTATATGCAGACCTGGGCTGCGCCGCTGTCGGGATACAGGGTGGCGGTGCTGCTGGCGAACCGTCACAAGACGGACGAGGTGGAGATGACCGTGCACTGGGACGACATCGGCCTCCCTGCCGGCACCACCGTCAAGGCCAGGGACCTCTGGCTGGTACGTCTACCTTTTCTTCCCGGCATTCTCAGTCCCAGATTGCCTCCGGGTTCCATTATCTTTGGCCATTTTGATTTACTCGCTGTTGATGTCGTTGTTTGTGACAGCACAAGACGCTGGACGCCGAGTTCACGGACAAGATGGCCTTCAACCTGACGTCGCACACGGCCAGGATGTTCGTGCTCACGCCTCTCAAGTCTCAGATCAATGTCACGCCCCAGCCACACCCATGTGGGCCAAGCCCAGACCAGGAGCCCAAGAACCAGCCCAAGTCCAGCGTCGTCACGACAGCAACTTAAGGATCGGCGATCCCCCTTTCCTTCCTCGAACAGATTAGAACCTTGTTCCACGTTCCTTGCACGGAACCTCGGGATCCATCGATCCTTGTATCCAATTCCTCTGTATTCGCTACTGGAACTCTGAATCTCATATGTATCCTAGTCGATCCGTAACACTTGGTATCTAGAGCCACGTTCCGCTACTTCCGAATTTTTCAGATCGGTAATTTCCGAAGAGAGGTCGGCGACGGATCTCGATCTGCTGCCGTAAATCCGATCGCCGGTTCGATCGGGAAGTTGGGGCCTGCGCGCTGGCACCGCGACGCGCTACAGCGGCCGAGCGGCAAATCTCGGAGACCATGGCGACCTTCACCGAGCAGGCGCAAGCCACCAACGAGAAGCTCGATTCGCTCATGTCGAAGTTCGAGGGCCTCTCGACTTGGATGACGACGGTGGAGACCGCTGTCAACGGCTTCACGTCCACGGCAGCGACGCTCAAGCTTCACGCCGAGGATACGGCAGCGCGGTTGGGCGCCATCGAGTCGCGTCCGCCCCAACAACCTCCTCCACCTGCGCCGCTCCCTACAGCGACGCCATTGGGTGAGGCGGCGCGACGGCCCGAGGGGCACGGCTTCGACAACACACCTCGGGGGCAAATCAATGAGATCCACGGATCTCCACGATTACCCCCGGCTAACGGTACGCTGATTCCGCTCAACTATCCTCGTGCTTATGAGCCTCGTGCTTATGAGACAAAGATCATTTCGAGCGTCCTGTTCATCACTCAAGATTTCAGTCCACCCCTAAAATGGATTTTCCTAAATTTGATGGCACGGATCCGTCAATTTGGAAGGACAATTGCGAGATGTCCTTTGAAATTTATGGGATCTCTGAGATGATGAAAGTAAAATTTGCTATTCTTAATTTTGTGGGCAACGCGGCGCTGTGGGTGAAAACCCTTCAAGCTAAACAGCATATTGTGCTGTGGTCTGACCTGTTTATGGCAGTCGACGCTTATTGGGGCAAAAACAAACTGAACATGTTTATGCGCCAGATTCTTAGTCTTAAGCAACTGGACACAGTAGAGGTGTACACTGAAAAATTTCACACTCTTCAGCACCAGATTCTGATGCATGACCCGCACCAGAGTGAAGTATTCTTTGTGGAGCGATATATTGCTGGTTTATCTGATGACTTTACCTAAGGATGTCGATACTGCTAGCCTTCTTGCTCAAATGCAGGAAACGGAGCAGGACAATATGAGACAACATCATTCGTCTCGCTTGCAGTCGCGCTCAACTTATCGCGCGCATCACCATTCTGACAAGCCAAGCACGCCAATCACGGGGAGGAACCTAAGAAGATGGACAAGCCTCGTTGGGATGAAAAACTCGAGCAGCTCCGTGCTTATCGCAAGGCCAAGGGACTCTGCTTCACCTGCGGCGATAAGTGGAACAAGACTCATCAATGTCCTCCTCACGTTCCTCTTCATGTACTTGAAGAGCTCCTAGATACTCTTCCTCCGGAGAATGACAAGCGTGATGACACAGGCGACACTAGTTATGATGATGAACTCATGGCAGTTGAAGCAACAACAAATGATTCTCCGACTCCAGCTCGTCGTCGCACAATTCGCTTACACGGCCATGTGGGATCTCAGGAAGTGCTGATACTGGTGGATTCTGGCAGTGGCGCATCCTTTGTGGATGCTGCGTTGGTGGCAAAGATGCAATCTCCAACTTCACCTTGCCCGCCGTCTCGTTTTGTGTTAGCAAATGGGGAAGTGATGACAAGTGATCAGCAGGTGCCCAACCTCTCAGTGGTTTGTACAAGGTATCACATTCGTACAAGACATGAAGGTTCTCCCTCTTACTTGCTATGACATCATCTTGGGAGGGGACTGGCTCGAACAGCACAGCCTGATGTGGGTGCACTGGCGCCAGCGTCGTATGAAGTTCGATTACCAAGGGCAGAGAGTCACCTTGCAAGGTATTCAAGAAGAAGCTGCACCTGCAACACCAATAACCCCAGCTGAGCTGCGAGGTTTGCTTAAAAAAGGGGCAGTAGCTCACTGCACTCAAGTGTTGCCAGTTCATCAGAAGGGTGTCATTTGCAGTATCACTCCAGCACCTCCAGACACTCTGTCTCCCGAGCTCCAAAGCTTAGTGCAAGAGTACAGTGATCTATTCACACCTATGGTCAATTTGCCACCACGGCGCCAACATGATCACCAGATACCATTGGTGCAAGGAGCTCAACCTGTGAATGTGCGAGCTTATCGTTATGCTCCTCACCAAAAAGATGAAATTGAGAGACAAATCCACAAGATGCTTGAACAAGGAATTATCAGACATAGCTCTAGTTCCTTTGCTTCTCCAGTTTTGCTGGTACGAAAGAAGGACGGTGAGTGGCGGTTCTGCATTGATTATCGACAACTGAATGCCATCACAGTTAAACACAAACACCCTATGCCAGTGGTCGAAGAATTATTAGATGAACTTGCTGGTGCTAAATGGTTCACCAAGTTGGATCTGTCTTCGGGATATCATCAGTTGAGGGTAGCAGAAGGGGATGAATACAAAACAGCCTTCCGTACTCATCAAGGCTTGTACGAGTTTCTGGTGATGCCATTCGGTTTGACAAATGCCCCAGCAACTTTTCAAGGAGTGATGAACACTGTCTTTGCAAAACTGTTGAGAAAGTCGGTGTTAGTCTTCATGGACGACATATTGATCTACAGCAAAACTGCAGAGGAACATGAACAACATCTTCGGGCAGTCTTTGATATCCTTCGTGAACATCAATTCACCTTGAAGCTCTCTAAATGTCTGTTTGGCCAGCAGAATCTAGAATACCTCGGGCACATCATTGGAGTGGATGGTGTAGCCACTGACAGTACAAAAGTTGCAGCGGTGCAGGCATGGCCTCGGCCGCGAAATCTGAAAGAGCTACGAGGTATTCTGGGAATGGCAGGATATTACCGCCGTTTCATTGAAAACTGCGGCATCATTAGCAGACCTCTAACTCAATTGCTTCGCAAAGGTGAACCGTTTCAGTGGACGCCAGTCACAGAAGAGGCATTTGTAGCTCTGAAAAAAGCACTAGTGGAGGCGCCCGTTCTGGCCCTGCCCGATTTCACACAACCGTTTGTTTTAGAAACAGATGCTTGTCAGTATGGCGTTGGTGCCGTGCTAATGCAGAGGGGTCATCCTATTGCATACTTAAGTAAAGCATTAAGTTCCTGCAACCAAGCACTTTCAACCTATGAGAAGGAGTGTCTGGCAATCTTATTGGCAGTTGAGAAATGGCGTCCCTATTTGCAGAGTCAAGAGTTCACTATTCGCACCGATCACAAAAGTCTATTGCATCTGACGGAGCAACGACTAAATACTGGCATACAACACAAAGTGTTTGTGAAGCTCATGGGTCTACGCTATACAATCCAATATAAGAAAGGGATCAACAACGCAGCTGCAGATGCTCTATCCTGTAGAGGGTCTAACAAGGATTTAACAGCTATCTCTGCAGCAGTACCGTCCTGGTTAGATAATCTGGTGGCCGGATATGCTGATGATCCGAGCACCAAACAGTTATGGACTGAGCTGAGTGTCGCTAGTCCTAACAAGGAAGGTTTTACCCTCGACAAAGGAGTCATTCGTCGCAAGGGAAAGGTCTGGGTGTGTGGCAATGAACTTGCGCAGCAACATATTCTCCAAGCACTGCATGCAAGTGGCATTGGTGGTCACTCCGGCGTATTGGCAACTTACCAGCGCATTAAGAAGATGTTTGCCTGGCCCAACTTGAAGCAAACAGTGGAATCCTTTGTTCAAAAGTGTGACACATGCCAGCGTGCAAAAGTAGAGCACACAAAATTGCCAGGCCTGCTTCAACCACTACCTGTGCCTCCTACAGCGTGGCACACCATCAGCCTAGACTTTGTGGAAGGATTACCCAAATCAAATGGCTTTGATGTGATCTTAGTGGTGGTTGACAAGTTAACTAAATACGGGCATTTCATCCCCCTGAAACATCCTTTCACATCCTTGCAAGTGGCTGAGGCATTTGTTAATAACATTTACAAGCTTCATGGCCTTCCTCATTGCTTGATCTCTGACCGTGACAAAGTTTTTAGAAGCAACTTGTGGCAAGAGCTCTTTCGCGTCACTGACACTCAACTGATGATGAGCTCTGCGTATCATCCCCAGACTGACGGACAAACGGAACGCCTAAACCAGTGCCTGGAGACATTTCTACGCTGCACAGTGCACGCATGTCCTACTAAATGGTTCAAGTGGCTGGCCTTGGCAGAGTTTTGGTACAATACGTCCTTCCACTATGCAATTGGTCGTGCACCCTTTGAAGCTCTATATGGCCATCCTCCACGTCACTTCGGTATCTCTGCAGCACAGGCATGCCAAGTGCCTGATCTAGAGTTCTGGCTTCAGGAACGCGAGTCCATGACGGCTCTCATGCGCCAGCACCTGCTCCGTGCTCAGCAACGCATGAAGCGCCAGGCTGACAAGAAACGCTCAGAACGCTCCTTTGCAGTTGGCGACATGGTTTTCTTGAAGTTGCAACCGTATGTCCAGACTTCTCTAGCACCTCGGAGCAATCAGAAGTTGGCATTTAAATTCTTTGGTCCATACAAAGTTCTAGCCCGTGTCGGCGAGGTGGCTTACAAGCTGGACCTGCCGGCGTCTAGCAAAATACACAATGTGATTCATGTTTCCCAGCTGAAACGGCGTCTTCCAGCAACAAAGCAAGTAAGTGATGATGTAGCTCTACTTCACCTTGATGATTTCGCCCTGTTGCTGCCAACTTCGGTATTGGCCAAGAAGAAGATTCAGCGTGGCGGTGTTCTGGTGGATCGTGTGCTGATTCAGTGGCATGGGTTGCCTTCATCTTCGATCACCTGGGAGGATCTCTCGGCGATGAAGCATCGGTTCCCGCTGTCACTGGCTTGGGGTCAAGCCACCTCTCAAGAAGTGGGGAATGTCACGCCCCAGCCACACCCATGTGGGCCAAGCCCAGACCAGGAGCCCAAGAACCAGCCCAAGTCCAGCGTCGTCACGACAGCAACTTAAGGATCGGCGATCCCCCTTTCCTTCCTCGAACAGATTAGAACCTTGTTCCACGTTCCTTGCACGGAACCTCGGGATCCATCGATCCTTGTATCCAATTCCTCTGTATTCGCTACTGGAACTCTGAATCTCATATGTATCCTAGTCGATCCGTAACAATCAATTGAGCAATCAACTGGCACCGCGCCGATTCGGCGAGTAGAAGGAGAACGCCGTAAAGCCCGTAATTGATTTATAGCTACACATATATTCCCTAAAAAATATTTTTAGCTACATATGGAGATATTTCTAATTTTGGAACTGTGATTTTCGTACTGTAATAAAGAGGAAGTGGTCATTTGTTTTTTTTATAGGCAAAGAAGTGGTCATTTGTTGCTCATCCATTTCTAGGCCTAATTGGCCTTAGAGCAGGCCGTAGCAGTTGCTGACTCAAAAAAGGCCGTGCTAACGAACACCATCGAACAGAAAGTTGGCGTTGCCTCGGGCTACCTTACTCCAGCCCACACTAAAAATAAGTTGCCCCCTCCCCCTCTTCTCTCATAAGCCACTCAGTTTATTACTCAGGATTTCTAATAAGCTGCTCGACTTATGAAATAAGCTGAGTGAGGGACAGCTTATGGAATAACCTAGCAAAAGAACTGGGCCTAAACGTCAATGTTTTCACTAGCCTAGCTTACTCCAGCCCACACCAAAAATAAGGATTTTTTGTTAAAAAAAACAAAAACATATCAGGAATTTACGCGATTTAGCGAGCATTTCTCACTTTTCTCTCTCAGTTCAGAGACAAAGTGTCTTTCTCATTATGTGATCCTGGTATCTATTTTCTAACAATTTCAACAAAAAGCGACTGACGGCCTGCTTACAAGGGGTCTTTAACCACAATGCATTCGGTGATCAATGAGTGTATTTTCAGCTCTTAAAGAACATAGTATAATTATAAAAATATTCTTATTAATATTATAATATTACAGAGAGCGTGTGTAATTGATATATTATTGACATCAATCTTTTTTTTTACCAATTTATTAAGAAAACAATAATTTTCTTAAAAAGAAGCTACTCCCTCCGTCCCAAAATAAGTGTCTCAAATTTGATAGAAAGTGGATTTATGTAGACATAACGGAGGGAGTACTTTTTTCCTATTAAAAACAAATACTACGTACGAATTACCAACCATGGTGCACCCTGTGGGTATGCTTATACAAAATACCAAAGATACTTCGCGTAATTGGGTTGCTTTTCAGTGGTGATTACCCTACGGTAGTGTTGTTCAATAATTTATGCGGCACTCCGTTTCAAAAATAATTTCTGTAGCACCATTGATCGAACGGCGTCGCATGGTCAACCATGGAACATGAATATGACCGACAATCATGCTGAATTGTTTACTTCTGATAATAGAAATTGTATGACGAGAGATATGAGGAATCCCACTCCTTTTCTAAAATGAGGAATCCCACTTTGGCACTTTGCAGACAAGCGGTAGTCGCTAGCAGCAGAGTGGTGTTGTCTTGCTACGTACAGCTGCTTTCCATTAGAGTATTTCTTAAACATAAAGAAGTTTGTTAACCACGCGACCAGTAAGAAGGCGGGAATCGGGGGGCTGATGCAAGATAACCACGGGCAAGTGGTTCAGTCCTTCTGGCGATTCGTGCCGCGGTGTGGTAGTGCGGAGGAGGCGGAGGCTCGGGCTTGCATTGAGGGGCTCCGAATGCTCTCCGGTGAACATTGCATGGCGGCAGTCCTGGAGTGTGACTGTCTCCGGGTGGTACAGGCGCTTGCTGGGTTGGACATGGACCGGTCGTGCATTTGGAGTTTGGTGCAGGAGGGGAGGGACATGCTTAATGTTTTTCAACATATTACAGTAGCCAAAGTTGACCGTGTGAGTAATTGCGCTGCGCATTGTTTAGCGCAATTAGGCAAGAGTGGCTCGAGTGGTAATCTTGTAGGATCGGTCCCAACGCATGTGTTGGAGACGATTATGAATGATCTGTAATTGCTAAAAGCAGCAAGTTTCTGACGCACTCTTTTTCTTACCAGGGTACCTAAGGGGACTGGAAGGTTTTTAATGAGGCGGCTTGCTTGCTAATATATTTGATGGTTTTAGTTTCAAAAAAAACACATAAAGAAGTTTGTTAACGGGACACGCTTATCAGGCTTAGTGCCTTTTTGGTCTCGCTAATTGGATTTTGCTAGGGACAGAACCAAACAAATGAAAGGTGTTCAATCCCTTCGTTAACTTGTCAGGTACGTAGCCGTCGTCCAGGACTCCATATCTAAACAAAAAGGGAGCTGTTCTAGCAACCGATTTGAATAAAGCCTCCACATTAATCTGTACCTACACGACGGCTTCCCCGCTTATAAAGCTCAGTTCAAAGAAGGTTTGGTTAATTCCACTATGTCGGAGTTGGTGTGGAAGAATTGGACCCCTCCTCTTAGTTACTCCTCCAAAACAGGAGTTCGACGGCTGATCTGTAAGAGAGAAGATGAATCTATGGCACACCTCCTCTGCAGGTGTCGCTACACCATTCGAGTATGGAATATGGTGTTTGCGTGGCTTGGTCTCACTCCGGTGGACACTACCCGGTGGCACTCCTTTTCCTCCATCAAGGAGTGGTGGAGGTCCGTCATCTTCAACAACGGCACCTAGAGGAAGTCAATGGCCTCCCTCATTATGCTCGTGTGCTGGGAGATTTGGAGCGAGCGTAACGCATGTGTCTTTCGCAAGGTATCTACCATACCAACGGTGGTCGCTGCCTGAATTAAGTCCGAGGTGGTAATATGGTGCTCCGCGGGAACTAACTTGGGCTCTATTACAGGGGCGGAGCTAGGCCTGGTGCTAATGGTGCTATAGCACCGGTCCATCAATGTTACACACCAGAGAAATTATATGACATCTAGCTCATAAGCATGAAGACCACAATGGCTCAGCACCATCTAGCCTATCTCAGCACCCCTCTTCCATCATTACCGGCTCCGCCAGTGCTCTATTATATATGTCGAGAGTATAGTTGTTTTATTGTTATTTGATTGGACAGCGGTTGGTTGCTTGGCAAGCCCTTTTACAGCGGTTGGCCAATATTCAACTTTCAGCTGAGCCAGACGAATTTCGATGGAATTTACAGAAGAATGGCAAATTCTCGGTAGACTCCATGTATAATGCCTTATCCCAATCTCATATACCAGTCGATAATAACAAGTTGCTTTGGAAGATGAAGATACCACTTAAAACCAAGGTGTTTGGATGGTACCTTCGTCGTGGAGTAATTCTAACCAAAGACAATCTTGCTAAACGGAACTGGCAGGGAAGTAAGAGTTGTGTTTTCTGTCATCAGAATGAAACAATAAAACATCTCTTTTTTCAATGTCGGTTTGCGAGGTCTATATGGTCAATCATCCAGGTAGCATCTAACCTATATCCCCCACGCAGTGTGACCAATATCTTTGGAAATTGGTTACACGGTATCGATAATAGGTTTAGGAAGCTTATTAGGGTGGGAGCGCTTGCCATTATTTGGTCGCTATGGCTATGTAGAAATGATAAAGTGTTTAACGATAAATTGTCTTCTCCCTTGCAGGTCATCTACCGGTGCACCAGTACACTCCGTTCATGGTCTTCTCTTCAGCGAGTGGAGCACCGAGACCTATTTACGGAGGTCTGTGCACGGTTGGAGTCTACGGCGAGGGATACTTTTTCCCATCATGGGTGGCAGCATAATCTACGGATAGAGCCACCAACACTTCAGGCGTAGTTGCAGTTGCTCATTTTGTTTTGATATGTAACTCGCCTATTCAGTTTCGGACCTTGTACTGTGGGACAGCTGTGTGCATCTTAGTTATGCAGAGGCTGGGTGTAAACGCTTAAATCTTTTAAGTAATAAAGCGCCCTTTATCGAAAAAAAAGTTGTTTTATTGTTGTTTTTCCTTGGCGCTGGGGGGTTTCTTGTACCCCTACGCGTGGGTTTGTAAAATTTCTTTAACTCCTTCTTTTTTAATGTGATAAGGTAAATCTTTTGTCTTTGTTTTAAATAAAAACTGTACCCTGATGATCTGGTCGAAGCCGAGCGGCTGGAAGCTAAAGGCAAATGATACCTACCTAGATTGCTGTGAACTTTCTGGCATATGCACCAGCTACGTAGGGTTGAAATATGCAGCAACAGTGCAACAGGACCACGTCATGCATGGAAGATCATTACCGATCTTCCATGGATCGATTCGCACATGCAGTGCACACACACGTGGATACGCATATCCTTGCTTGGAAATGAAGCTATACATTGTCGTTGGACATGGGCCCGATGGGCCAACGAATCATTGGGTCATTGGAGTAGGCGAAGATGATGAACCAAATGATCATGCTCTTTTTTGGTGTTCCTCTAAGGTACGGATTTTCATTTGGAGGCTTGCCAAGCACTCGTTATCAACTGGGGATGTTCGGAACCACAGAAACATGGCGCCGACAGCGACGTGCTCGATATGTGGGCAGGAGGACTCCTGGCGGCATTCTCTCATTGAGTGCAACATGGCGCGCTGCGTATGGGCTCTTGTAGATTTGGGGATTACAGAGCACATCTCCATGACGACGGAACTAGCAGCAGCCCAATGGTTATTCTCGATGATTCAATCGCTGAAGAAAGATGAGCTTATTCGCATGACAGTCACGTTGTGGGCGATATGGCATGCGAAGAGAAAGGCTATCCATGAGGAGTTGTTTCAGAGTCCGATGTCGACGATTTCCTTCGTGAATAGGTTCCTTGCAGACCTAGATATGAGCAGCAGACAAGTTGTTATGCAGCGAGGGAAGAAGCCAGAGCAGGTTATGGGTACGGCCTGGATCGCGCCCCCGGTGGGCCGAGTCAAAATTAACGTCGACGCAGCCGTGGCGAAGACGGCGATGAGGGGGTCCGTGGGAGCTGTCTGCAGATCACGGGAGGGTGTGTTCTTGGGTGCCTCAGCTGTTGTTTATGAGGGTATCACCGATCCGGGGAGCTTGGAAGCCCTGGTGTGTAGGGAGGCTCTCGATGTGGCGGCAGACCTGCTTCTGGGGTCTATCACCGTTGCTTCGGATTGCCTGGAGGTCATCAATGTCTTACATGGCGACCACCGTGGAATATTTGGAAGCATTTTGTTGGAGATCAAGGACAGGTGCACCCAAAGAGGCAATGCTACTACCTTCGTTCATGAAAGAAGGGCGACGAACGGAGAAGCTCACAGATTGGCGAGATTTGCATCATCCTTGCCAGTGGGTAGGCATGTGTGGTTCTTAGAGCCACCAGGTGATTTGAATATACCTGTAACTCTTGTAGCCAATTGTTAGAGGGTTCTGTAATTTCAAAAAAAATAGATCATGCTCTTTTAGACATGTCAACCGATTTTAAACATTCCTGCTCATTGGCTCATTGCTTAGCTAAATATAGCGAGTCTAAACTGACCCCTCGCGTCGCTCCCCCAGGCGGCGCCAGGGGAGAAAGCCGCCGCCGCAGAGCTCTCCCTCCGGCCGGTGCCTCTGCCGTTGCCGTCGCCGGCTTGGTCCGCGGCGGTGGCGGTGCCCCCTGCTGCCAAAAGGTGGACGGGGGGTGGTCCTCGCGAGCTTGTGCGGTGGCGGCCGGTCCGTGGGGGCGGGGATGGGGATGCCGAGCCGGCGGGCTCGGGCGATGCTGGAGGCCGGCGAGGCCGTCCATCGGCGGGGCGACGCGGTGGGCGCCATCGGCGTTGGTGGCCTCGAGCTCATGCTCGATCTGGGCCCGTTCGGGCTCGATCTGGGCCTGGCGGGCCCGAACGGGCGACGAGCGGTCGCGCGCGGAGCTGGTGGCGGCGGCTCGCGTGTGCCGGCAAGGGGGTGCGGGCTGGCCGGCGTTCTGTCGGCCTGGGCTCCCGGGGCGAGGAAGTCGGGCGGCGGCCCCGGATCGATGGACGGCTGTGACGATGAGGAGGGCGTGCGGATGGGGTGGTTGGCGCGGATGCTCTGGGGCTGGGCGGCGGCCTGAGTTTGGAGGTGCGGTGTTCCTGCCGGCGTGGTGCTCGGAGGTGCTGTCCGTCTTCGTCATGGTGCCTCCGCGCGGCGCGGAGCTCCGGGTGTGAGACGGATCGTTTCTCGGCCTCCGACTCTAAAGGTCTTTGGTGGTCGGGATGGAGGAAGCCGGGGCGGCGGCCCCGGAGCTACGACTACGTCTGGGCCGTGGTCGGCATGACACCTGCCGTGGCGTGAGGTGCCGCGGTGGCTGCGGCATGAGGTGGTTTGGCCGGTCCTTGACGGGCGGTTGGCGGAGTCTGCGACACATTACCGGGCGAAAGCCCCGCCCCGGTTATCGACTGAGGCCGGCGACGGCGACGCCTTCGGGCGCCGCGTCCTTCTTGAAGGCGTCGTCGAGGTGGTGTCTCGCTTCTCCGCGCCGGGTTCTCCGGGGGAAACCCTTGATCCCTTGCGGGATCGGGCGAGGGCGGCGCTTCTGCGTCGCTTGCCTCTTGAGGCCTCGCCTTGGACGTTCCACCGGTTAGAGGGTGTTGCGGAATGTTGGTGGTTGGCGGCGGCGATTTCTTCGTCTTCGGCTAGGTGGTGTGCGGCTCTGGAGCCGGCGTGGATGTCGGAGCAGCGGCTCCGGATATCGTCTTGCGTTGAGGTTGCCTCCGCCGTGTTAGTGTCGGTTGTGGTTGCTAGGGCAACATGGTCGTCGACTCGTTCTGGGGGCGTGGCCTTGGGGCCGGTGTGGATGTCGGAGCGGCGGCTCCGGGTTTTTTCTCCTTGCGTTGAGGTCGTCTCCGCCGTGTTGGTGTCGGTCATGGTTGCTAGGGTAGCATGATCGTCGACTAGTTTTTGGAGCGTGGCCTTGGGGCCGGCGTGGTGTGTTGTGTTGTATGGTTTTCGGACGGTTTCCCTTATAAACCGTCCAACTTGTTCTTCTCTTCTTTATTAATATAAATGCAAAGCTTTTGGCTCGTTTCAAAAAATATATATATATAGCGAGTCTTTAGTTTGTTCTGTGTGGCGTGGGTTTCCCTCGGATTGTATCCGTGAGGAACTTTATAATGACATTATAATTATAATTATGTGATCAATAAAGCCTATGTTTCCTTCAAAAAAAATGATCGTATATATATTGGAAAAGAAGAAGACGAAGCTGAGTTTAAATGTGGCCGTACATGCGTACGTTTGGATGAATACGATGTGTTTTGCGGTGTCACTGCCACGCAAGCACGTACTCCTAACGGGGAAGATCATGCATCATGTCTAGATAAGTGAGGGGTCTAATCTTTATTCGATCAGAAAGCATCAATCTGAAGAATTTTAGTTGCGTCTACCTAACCTTTTTCATCAGTTCGGACTTTTAAGATAATTGACTAGTGCATCAATTTAATATCGTATTAGAGGCAGTTGGTCTCAAGTTTAAACCCCGGCTAATGCACCTACTCCAAATAGTTGCAGCCCCCGATTACCCACGTCTAGTGTCTTCCCGTTTATCCAGCCTAGACCTGAGGGGAGTGTTAACATACAAGAGAAATGCTCCGGTGCTTTCCGAGAAAACAGGTTGTACGAATTTTAAAGCAAATCGATGGCTGTAATTAGGGGTGGAGATTAAGGGTGCTAATGTCACACATTGTTGGTACTCCTCTTAGATCACTTTGTGAACCTAATCATAGCCATCGATGCACTTTAAAATTTGTGCAACTTGTTTTTCCGGAAAGCACCGTAGCACTTCTCAAAATATAAATCTAGCCCTCTTCATCAGTTCGGACTTTTGGGATAATTGGCTACTGCATCAATTTAATCTGATATCAGACCCAGGAGGTCTCAAGTTCAAACCCCGCTAAGGCACCTACTCCAAATACTTCCCGTTTGTCCAGCCTAGACGTGAGGGGGAGTGTTAAAATATAAACCTAGCATTTCCATCAGTTCGAACTTATGAGATAATTGGCTAGTACATCAACTTAATATGATATCAGAGCTAGCATGTCTCAAGTTCAAACCCGGTTAATGCACAATTTAATCTACTCCAAATAGTTGCAGCCCTGATTACCCAAGTCTAGTGTCTTCCCGATTGTCTAGTCTAGACGAGAGGGAGAGTGTTATAATAAAAACCTAGCCCTTTCCATCTGTTCGGATTTTTGAAATAATTGGCTACTGCACCAGCCTAAACGTGAGGGGGAATGTTATAATATAAACCTAACCCTTTTCATCCGTTCGGATTTTTGAAATAATTGGCTAGTGCATCAATTTGATATATGAGCTCTGCTGGTGGGACCAATCCAATCCATCCTCGACAAAGACTTCGGGAAATTCGTGAATTTGTTGCCGTAATTCGGGAAATTCGTGATGAAACTACGCATAACCGACTGCACAATGACCTCGTCGCACACGCATGGGCTATCAAAGCGAATCAGCCGGTTGTGTGAAATTGTGTTGTAATAGAACCTACTAATTCAAACATTATTAATGCACGCACTTACTTATTATATATATGGTGAACTACTCGTCGTCATCGGACTCAGCCTTAGGCGGCGGTGTCCCAGGCACGTTGTCCACCGGCGCCGCTTCAGGAGTTTCCAGCTGCCACTCCGGTTCTGGGGCTGGGGAACGGCCGGTCCTGCATATGCCCCTGCCGCACGGGACGGCCACGGCGACCATGGTTCCCAGGGAGAGAAAGCAGGGCGTGCCGGGGATGGAGTTGTGGGCTCACCGTCCTCTTCCGCCGCGTCCTCTTCCTGCTGTTCTTCCGCGGCGACTATGGCATGCTGATCGTCGACCAGCACGGCCTCCCTCTCCTCCTCCTGATCGACCACCACGACCGCCTCCTTCTCCTCCTGATCGGGTAGCACCGGCTTCTTCTCAGACGACGACATGGCAAGCGAGTTGTGGGCGGAAAGAATGAGATCGATGTGCGTCCGCGAGGATTGTTATATCAGTGCCAAGCGGTGCGAAAGCAACCCGAAACTACGCGGCAGCGGTTGCAATCCATACGAATCGTCGTAATGCGGAGCGACGCGGCGGTTGGCAGCGGCGGTTCGAGCGCCCGCAAGGTGTTCGACAGTTCGCTCTAAATTTGCTCGCGTTTGAGAGGTGGTCCTTTGAAGAGTGCCGCTGTGGGCGGCCTCTAAATTTTGACCGGACTCATATCAGGCATCCCCAAATAAGGCCCAATTAAGAGGTGGCGGACACACATTTAGAGGCCCGGTGGAGATGCTCCTACGGCCGGGAAACGAGATCGCAGGCTCGACGTCCATGAGCGTACAGTAGTACGCTGCTTATCGACTGGCTAATCACGAGCTGGGGAGCTCGATCGCTAGTTAGAGACGTATAATCATCAGGAGCTGACTGTTCGATACGGAGCAATATATAATCCCCGGCTCATTCAGTTCCTCGTTCGACGCCGGAACACGCCACAGGCTGCCGCACGGCGTCGGCGGTCGGCGGTGCGCGGCCCGTACGTGTTCGATTCGATCGTGCCGCGCCGATGAGCTCAGGGATGCATGCATGATGGATTGGTAGGTGTAGCTCAAGTCTGAACCGTGATGCATGCGCGCGCGCGTTCGTTCTCTTTTCTTCGTTTAGTGCCACGCCGCCCCTGTACGTGTCCGAAGAGATTCAGATTCAGAGTGGTCGATATAACGGAGACGTCAGGCAGAGAGTAGTTGGCCATGCATACACATGCACCAGAGTAGGTGACCCAACCTTGGTTTTAATTCAAAAAAAAAAAGAGAAGGAAAGAGGTCTAGACGAAAATACGTGTGCCTCTTCCGGTTCAGGTTCGAGCTAGCTTGCTGGCAGCCATGGAATGGCTCTCACGGACGATGATGCCGCTGAGGCGATGCAGCAACGATCGATCACCGCCCACCGCGCTCACTTTGGTACCCGGCCGTCTCAAGCCGGGCCGCTGTCAACTCCTCTCGCCGGCTCGGGTCTCCTGAGGGCAGGGCCGGTCCCAGGGGGGGTCGAGCGGGGCAGCCGCCCCGGGCCCAAAAATTTCAGGGCCCCTCCCAGCTATGTGTATACTACGTTCAGGTTTGCGTACGCAAAAAAAAAAGGAAAATAGCCTAGGCAGGCCGTGGCAACATGGTGTTCTGCTCAGAGAAGACACAGGGGATGGAGTCAGGACATATAGATTGCGAGCATATATTCCATATGGGATATAAATATCCTATCATGGTTCAGTAAATCTGATCTATGTATCTGTTCGCGTCTATTCATCCGACGCAGGGCAGTTCGGCTACTCAGCTGATTCTGGCGTTTCGTTATTAATCTCGTATTCCCAATTGAAGGCACCCGCGCCTCTGGCCGTTGGTCAGAAGGTACATTTGATTAGTTTTGATCTTCTCTAATTCTCTGGCATAGATTTATGACTTAATTTTGATAACTAAATTATTTTTGTGTTCAAATTTAATTAATTTTGATCTCTTATATTCTCTAGTATATGTTTATGCTCTACTCTAGGTTACTAATTTTTGCACGTCGAGAAGAAGTTATTGGACAAGACTGATACTGATTCCATCATCATAGACTAATTTGCATCTGGAAATGTAAAGAGAAAATTTCAAGATCCTGCATCGATGAAATCACGCTTTCATGCATTCGTGGTTTTCTCCGCAAAGGTTTTCCACAGAAAATATTGTTCAACTTACCTTGTGTGATTTGTATTTAACTAACACACATTCTGACAATAAAATTTATTTATTTGTACTAGGGGCCCCAAAATTTAGTTTCGCCCCGGGCCACCGAAACCTCAGGACCGGCCCTGCCTGAGGGCGACGCGCAGCAAGCTTATCAGTGCAGTGGTACCTCTCGAGAAGGAAAAGAAAAGGGTCGTCCATAAATACAAGCACTAATTAGCGCATAAATGGCGCGAGAGGCCACTTCTGCACAGACGAGGGTTTTGGTTGTGTATGCTCGCCGTCGATGACACTGCCCGTTCGAAAAGGAAAACCAATGTTGAGTGCGACGGTGATGTGTTGGATCATCCAACTTGGATGCTTGTCGTGGGTAGGATCGGAACGAACTGAATTTGGAGCATCGATCAGTGGCGGAGCTAGCTGTGTACAGTAGGTACGTACTTCTGGAAAAATCCTTTACCAATTAGTGTTGCTCGCATTTAGAAGATGAAACCACCATTATAGTGAAATAAACGCAATGCACTAATCTCCTAGATGGAGCGTTGATCACTGCTCATCGATCCTTCTAACAAATTCCGCGCGCGCAACCCCATGGATGCGCTCTGCGATCATGCAGACGAACGATCATGATACATATACAGGGAACGTAAAATTCAGTCCATCACCGTATTGCGTACGGCATTATCGAAGAAAGGCTATCCATCCCCCCGTACTAGTGGAAAGAAACACGCCACAATATAGTGCTCCTCACTCACACACGATAAGATCGGACTCATAGTCGATCTCATCCAACCCAGGTTTTCAAACAATAAAAATGGCGGGCTGATGGGATGTCCACGACGCTGAACCAAAGACGCAGGTCAATGATCTCTCTCACCTGATGTCAGGGTCCTCTGTTGTTTATACACGACATTGTTGGCCAACTCCGTATTATATATATTCGTTGTTAGTATTATCTGCTCGTATGTTCTCCCTTTTCCTCGCTTGGCAACACCACTATCATGCAGGGTTGCTGCTTTCTCCAATATGACATGCCTGTTCGAGTTGTTAATGGAGGATTGGAGCCGAAGCGATGTGATAAGATGGTAACATAGTCCACTAACTACTGTCCACTTAACCAATCATTAAACCGCTCGAGGATGTTGTCTCAACGATTTACAGCCTGAAGCTTAGCAAACTGAATGAATGAATTGTGAGACGTTCGTGTGGAGACAACAAGTGATTTGTCCCTCTGCTTGGAGGTCGAAATCAAGATTTGGATGGGATCTTTAGGGCCGTATATGCCCCCGCCTTCTCTGACTGGCAACTAGGCCACACACCACAAACATCGCATCCTTACGTTATCTCGAGATAATCACAGGAGGGGGCAATTTTCCATGTAGAAAAAACAAAGCACATAGACAACAACGATTTCTTTGTATATATAAAGAACTAAAGACGTTATCTTTAGGATCGCCTTAAGCATCTCAACCAATTACACCTACTTTTGGCCCTAAAGCCCCTATAAGGGACAAAAACTCCAGCAATATACCGTATTTCTTATTTTCTACTCTCCATGTCTCAAGTATAACATGTCACTGAATTTCAAAAAAAAAAAAAACATGTCAATGAATTTTGACTAAGATTAATACTCGCTCCGTCCCGAATTAGTGAAGCAGATTTGTCTGATACAGATCTATCTACAAGCTAAAACATGTATAGATACATCTGCATCTATACAATACTTTATCAACTAATTCAGGATAGAGGAAGTACCTATAATATGTACACAATATTAGTATAAAGATATATGAAATGAAATAATTCTGCAAGACAAATCCAACAATATCATTCATATATTTCCAATCACTATAATTTAGAGTGGTCAGAGTCCTGCATCAAATAAAAACTAAAGCACCTTATATTTTGGAAAAGATATACTAATTTTATTTTGTGTATTCAATGGCACAGATGACTCATTCATCATTAGGAAAAGATGACAACAACGACGATACACGTCGCAACTCAAAGTAGGGTTTCAAGTAAGGGTCTTTAGGGCATCTCTAGTAGATCCTTAAATAGACCAGCTCGTTAAAAGAATGTAGTTTTTTTTTGCGGCAAAAAAGACCGTCGCAGATTACCGTAAAACGAACGATCATGATACATACTAGACGTGCGCCGCGCTGCCTATTGTGCGTTGGTGTACGCTTGGCAGAGACAGTAGATACACCGCATGTGTACTGGACGAACATAGCGGTGTTCCATTTATATCTGACTGGGTCCATATGTTTCAGAAGCGAGCCAATGTTAATACTGGGAAACTAATAAATTTCTAAGCCTTGTCAACAAAACAAATTCCATCAGAAGCATGTAAAAATATCATAGATACACAAAGATGGCAAGACGATATCTAGGATAGGATAACGTAGTAGCATAACAAAGCATTGCATGCGACCAAGACGTGAAGAAATACACCACTGGACACACTTTTGGGTATGTTGTGAAACAATTGTATCTGGTTGGGGCTATCATGAGCAAATATCATGTACATGAACTGAATTCAGATAACTTGACATGTGCGAAAGATATAGAACACAATCAAACCAGATGTGTCAATACCATGATCAATAACTTGGCAAAAATGGCGTCAAAGGCAGCATCAACAACCTCATCCTCGGTGGATCCAAAGCCAGCAAGCTCCATAACTGATCAAATAATGAGTTTATAATCAGTGAGAGTCAAGCAAGAGAAGATGATGAGGAAAGCTAACTTAAATACAGTGATAAAATTAAACCATCTAAAATGACGGACAATAAATATAAATTAAGAGTTTGCATTTGTAGTTCGATGGACACATGTATACTCAATGACAAGATGAGCTAAACATTAAGTACAGCCAATGTGCACAATAATAACAGCAGGGTCAATGATATATTGATAGATGGTATCCGAGAAGA
Source organism: Poa annua (assembly GCA_026929855.1). Taxonomy (NCBI): domain Eukaryota; kingdom Viridiplantae; phylum Streptophyta; class Magnoliopsida; order Poales; family Poaceae; genus Poa; species Poa annua. Next base: position 38,599,144 of record CM049438.1, read on the forward strand.
AAGAGTAATAAAATGAGAGACATGGCAGAAAAACGTATAAGAAACCCTAGATGACCTGTTAAAAGGGCAAAAGCACAAAATGTTGTTTTGTACATGGTCTGGAAAACAGAATCAAAACATGTGTCATACACGGCCATCTTCAGAAGTCATTACAAAACAAATCATGCATTTTATCCAGATTACCATGATAATTTAAGACATATTTAGGGCATCTTAATTTTCGAAGACAAAGAGCCACAGCTCACATCACGGTGCTTACGCAAAACTTGCATGCGACATAGAACTATGCTAGACCGCTACATCCACGGTACCAAAACACCAAACCTCATAGTTCCAAAATCACAGAATGAACTCAATACATGTTACAGTTTTTTCTGTTCAATGTCTACTAACTTGTCTCGGCCATAGGGACATTATAAACCATTTCTATATCGAAGATATAGACCTTGTAAAAATGCATCATAATATGGATACATATTGACTTAAGCTATCCAAACATGTCAAACAAAAAGATTATTGCCAATAAATTTTCAGTGTGTTTCTTATACAGAGGGAAATGCAAATGGATATTTTTGGCTATAAAAACTTTCTGCTACTCTGGTTAAAGGTGCACATCTGATTATTGCCAACCATCTATCTAATATAATTTTACATCTACTATCAGTGTTGTTCGCAAGGAAACAAAGATGTATTGGGACATCAATGCATTACGTAGTTACATGGCACTCAAAGGGAGGATCAATTGCTTCCTTTTTCGCACTGAGTGTGAGACATTTACTAAGAACTCCGTTAAACGCTCAAGGTAGGGTGTCATAGCTATCTTAAAAACTGTTAAATTAAATCATCATGTATCTTTGAGCAGGATATATAAATGAGTTCTAGTTAATAACTCTAATGATGTGTACATGCAAAGAACACCCCCCATAAAGCACCAAGACACAGTTTGACTGATTATATATGAAACTGAGAATTCAACACCCTCTCAAACTCATAAAAATGTTTTAAAGCAAGCTCTGAACTAAGAGATCGCCCGAAGCAAGAACCATGGCCACATTAGAAAGTAAGCAATAAAGGGAAAGGATGGGATGGAGGAAGAAAGTGTACATTTATATATATATATATGCTCACCAAGCATAATTAATAGACATAGAGAACAACTTTGCAAATAGCAATCTCAGTTTCCAAAGCAATACATGCACAACTTTGCTAATAGGAATCAATCCTGGACCTACTCTAACAGGAGCACAATGCACTAATCAACACCAAATGTTAACCATTTTCTACAACTATGAACAAATGGATAGAATAAATTAGCAACAGAAGAACATAACACAATAGACTGCAAGCCTCAAAACACAACCCGAATAGTAGAAAAGATACCGGAATGGGTGAAGAGAAAATCAGAAATCAAAGCCTTCCACAACACAATCAGTGTAGCACCGCACAAGTATCTATGAAATATTTTATATACTACTATAAATCTACCAAAACCAATCCCAATGAAGCATGAACAGAAAAGCTTGATAGATAAGTTCTCATTTTGATCCGATATCTAATTAAGGCTGTCTACCTCACGGCAAATAACCAACTTGAGGGATATGAAAAGCCACGAACCTGTAGCGTAACATCCCGTATGAACTCCCATCACTACTCGCTACAATAGTCGATGCAACCAACCTTAATTGAAGGTACGAATGTGGCTTCCACCCTTCCGACTGCAATATGTCTCCATCTAACGCTTTCTTAAGATGGCATATTTATCGAACCTGATCATAGCACATGCCGAAGCAACATATTCTTAGATAGAGTGAGCAATAATAAAAAAGAACCATGTATCGAAGGAAAATAACCATGTGATAAGTTAGTAGTTAATTGCACCACAAAACAGAGAAGTGTATTAAATCATTCAATCAATAAATTAGCAAAAATAACAGTGCACATGTATTATCTTTAATATATTTAGAAAAAGTCCACATCTGACCGTACATACTATATGCTGCAATACCCTTCTGTTTAGATCAAACTTCCGCTGAAACCAAATTCACTATGAAAGTACTTTTTTTTTCATTTCATTCATTACTACGGCTTGCTGAATTTCGAGTACAATTATCAACCAAAAACGTTTTTTAAAGAACTAACTGAACAATAGGGATGCTATTGATTAGAAAGAGTACAAAGAAGATTAAGCGCCAGCTCACCGTTCTTAAGCTTGACAACCTTGCCGGACTGTCGCGCTCGTCTCGCCACGCCTCCACCTTCGCCTCCCCTTGCGGCAGTGGCTTTTAGCTGGCCCCGAACTGCACTACGTTGGTGCCGACGTCTTTGGCGCCGAACCCAGCGGCCAGATTTGAAAATGGTTCTACCAGGGCCCAGATTTGCTATTAGTTTCACAAAAAAGCCATTTTTGTAAACACCCAAATTAGGGACAATCACTTGCCTCTATAAAGTCTTCTGAAAGGAACAATTAACTTATTGTAGCAGCCATACAGAGCAGTTAGATATGGGCAAAACAAAATCAAATAATTAGACCCAGTCTTATACATTCAGTTAAGACTACACAACCAGAACATGTCGAACCACCTACCATAGATGCACATGGAGACCACACAGAACAGCATGCTTCCAAGACACTTAGCGAGCAACATGTTCAAAACACAATTTAAGTCTTCTCAGACTCTCAACATAAATATATTTTTTCACCGACGATGGCAAACTATTTGGTAATTTCTAGCCATCACCAAAGTGGTATTTTATAGCAATGAATTGAGAGTGTCTTAAAATATATAACAAAATATCAAGCGGTATAGAATTACAACTACTAACAATAGTAGGTAACTTTGTTGGTTCTTCACCCTTTCTTTTCATGTTGTGCCGAGAACAATAATGAATCATAAAGGCATCACTTTGTTGTGCTCATCACCGACCAGTGGATTTTTTTAGCTGAGGTTTCCTATAGTAAACATGTGAAAGAACTCATCGTTTCACTGGATTAAAATAAACACCATACATTTTTATACAAATCAGATAGTAGGTACTGGAATGTGCGATCCTAAATTATATCACGCACAACCCCTCAGCTCCATTCCTCATAGGTTGGTTAAACAATAAAATTATGAACTCTAAGCACGCCTTCTAACAGCTACCTAGCATGCATGATCAGTTCTACGTAGGCCAAAGACGATGAAAAGGTCAAGCAAAAGGCACATGAACTGTCTTCACAAACTGAACACCAGGCGCCACATCACACAAAAAAGGCACCCAACAAGAAAGCCATAAAACACCTCACCTTCATGAAACATGAATCATCGCACTGTCAATCCGCAACCCTTCAATGAAGGCACAACCAACGGCGACCCAAGGACACCCTACGAACAACAATTTTTGCAACAAAGAAGATCAGTTTGAGAAAACAACACCGGCATGAATGATAAAGAATAGTGACAACTTAGAAATAACACGACAATATCATCGCCCAAGAAAAAGTGGTAGGTATAGATCAAGCCATGAAGATTTGCACTCAGGCAGAGAATTATTTGCATCATCAAAGCTAAGCTTGGATGTTGTAGATAAACAATGCATCAAATATATGCTTCAGTAATAAGTATATATCCAAGGAACTACTCTTGGACACTTCAACTATATCATGGCATGTTCACTTTCTTAATGTACGTCTAGCTATTATATATAGAGATGCAAATATCTAGCTACTGGATAATTGAGTTTCTAATACGTCTGCATTGAAGAAAGTTTGCTTATTGTTTAGGATCATGGAGACAATGTAAGCTAAGCTGCGTGTTATTTTAACACAAATTTATGATAGTTATCCCCGGGAAAAAAATCAAGTAGTGAATCTGCTCTCTCAGATCCTTAGAGTAATATCCTGAAAAAAATGCACAAACATCGGACCAAAGGATCCCCTCCTCATTTCTATATGTATTAGTGCATGAATGAGCAATTGGAATGCTTGCCTTAAACACAAATGATTAATTTTGCAGTCACTGCTAGAGTAAACAAACAAGGACTAATACTCAGACCATATTTCACCGTGAAAAAGATCCAAAGCTTATCAACACTTACGTACACAGTACGTTGATTGTTCTTGGTTAAGCACACATTGAAAACGATCCACGCCCTATTCTAATTCAGAGATCTCTATCGTTATATTCAAGAATAATTCTAGTAGAGGAATGATAATTAGAATCCTGAAAAATTATTACTCCTTAGCCACAAACAAGATTATGAAAAGATATGTCAGTGACAAGCTAGAATTCTTTCCAGAGCTAGTGAATGGAATTTAGAACCTGCATTATCCCTGATTTCTCCAAAAGAATATTACTGTTACAACAGCAATACCCAGTCAGGCATTAAAACAAACACCATTGTGGCAGTAATATTACTGAATAGCACACTCTAGCTACCAAACAGAATTATCATGGCAAAATATGCTAGCAGAAGCAAAGCAATATGTACAAGTAAACTACGTAGTGGAAAAGCTAGAGGAGGGCGCGTCCACTTAGGTGCACACCCAGCCATGTATAAATCGGAAAGGAGCAAAACTAATTGGCCAGCAGATCGGAGAGGATTGATAAAGGGGATCAAGGGATTCACATAGGTTGCAATGGATTACAAACTTAGAGCCTGAACATCAAAAAAAGGTCAGCGAACTCACCACCATATGGTACTTTGGCACACGCATCGAACCAGATGCCGGCCCAAACAAAGAGAAAAGAGGAAGGAGGGTTGGGGCCCCTGCCCGACCAGCGTCGCTGCCCTGCTCGGCCGCCCTTCGACGCGGCCCTGCCGCCCGCCGCAGCCCTGCTCGGCCGCCGTCCGCCACCGCCATGCCTGACCGCCGCGGCCCCACCTCCCGCCGCCGCCATGCTCGGCCGCCCACCGCCGCCGCCATGCTCAGCTACCTCTCCCAGCCTGGCTGCTGATTTGCTGCCACCGCCATCTCGTCATGGTAGGGGATTGGGGAGGGAGCTGGGAACGAGGATTGGGAGGAGGGGAGAGGAGCGGGATTGGCTCGGCTCGTGCGACGCGTAGCGCCTAGGAGATCTGAGAAGAGCAAGTCGCTCACCGGGCCAACGCGTGGGCAGGCTATAGTAAATACAGGGAACGTAAAATTCAGTCCATCACCGTATTGCGTACGGCATTATCGAAGAAAGGCTATCCAAACACGCCACAATATAGTGCTCCTCAGTCCTCACACACGATAAGATCGGACTCATAATCGATCTCATCCAACCCAGGTTTTCAAACAATAAAAATGGCGGGCTGATGGGATGTCCACGACGCTGAACCAAAGACGCAGGTCAATGATCTCTCTCACCTGATGTCAGGGTCCTCTGTTGTTTATACACGACATTGTTGGCCAACTCCGTATTATATATACTAGCAAAATACCCGTGTGTTACAACGGGACCAAATTGATCACATGTTAGTTGTCTAAATAACAGGGCCGTCTCCAGAAATTGGGGGCCCCTATGCGAAATGTAAAATGGGGACCTAAAATTTAAAATTTCCAATCCCCAATCTACTGTAACGAGACATAATGAATAGATCAGTAATCACATCATCAAAATTTCCAATCCAATTACCTGTCCAGTAGTCACGCGAGGAGCCGTTGCAGGACCCTTTTTTTTTTCATTTTCTTCTCGTTCCGGCGCTCGACAGGCAAGGGAAACCGACAGTCGTGGCGCCGGTTTGTCGTCGCTTTGCTGCTCGTCAGGTCGCCAGTCGCCGGGGGGAAACCAAACCGTCCGTCGATCGCTGGATTGATTAGGTCGTGGATCTCGATCGATCGATGCAGCGTGCAGGTATGCACATGGGAGGCAGATCGATCGGCCACTCGTGGCTTCTGCGTGCTTGGTGGAATTGGGCTGAGAGTTGGGCCGCCTAGGGTCATTTTTTTTACTGAATTAAAGCAACCATGTATACTCACATCCTATAAATCTGGGGCCCACAAAAAATGGGGGCCCTGAACGGCTGTTCACTTCGTTTGCCCTTAAAGACGGGCCTGCTAAATAAGCATAGAACTGCTGCCGCGTGGCTGCAAACATCGTATTGTGAAATACTAACATTCACAAATCATAGGTCTCTTTCCTCTAACAATAATTTCAACCGTTACAACATCTTCTCCAACTACAATAGACTTTGCCGTTGTTCATGTTTGTGATGGATGGCATGCATTAAGCACATCACCTTAAGTTGTTGCTATGTTGGAAAGACCTAGTATGCAGCAATGCTCATGTTCGTTGGCCGATATTTAACAACAATGTTTCGCAGTGACCTGGTATTATTTCATTGCCTTTTTTTACTCTTCCAGCTTTGACAGCGCTCCAAAATATATGCCATTTTTCTTACTACTTGATAGGCCGGTTAAAATGTTTCATGGAGCTGACAGTTATGCTCATCATCTGCATCAGACTGGCTAGAGCTGGCAGACTCTTTGATTCTTCTCACGGTGGTCGCCCCAGTCTCTTTGCAGACAAATTCAGGAATGACATCATCACCTCGTGGAGCAACTCATGCATCTGCTTCCTGGAATGCATAGGAGATGGATACATGCACGCGCAGTCCAGCCGGCCGTCCTGATAGAATTGAACACGCTGACCGACGGAGCCACGCCGTGCATGGGGCGCAGCAGGCATAGTCGTCCACGGCAGCTTGCTCTGCAGATCAGAAAGGTCGTAGCCTCGTAGGTCATCGGCTCCTCGAATACGGAGACGAGAGCGCCGAGGCCGTCGTCAGCTGGGGGTTCTAGATGGCCCGACACATGAGGAAGTTGAGGTTGCTGATTTCCGTCAGATGCTTCTTGTCCGTAAATCCATATGCACAAATTCAGTATTACACCAATGTGGTGTATCAGAGGCAAGGTGAAGGCAACTCACATCGAGCAGCCACTTTGTGTCCTCGCGGCCGAACGCGAGGCGAGCCATCTCCTTGGACCTCGCCGTGCTGGTCTCCACGAACGGCAGCGTGCAGATGCGGAGCACGTTGATGGAGTAAACCACCATGTCCACGCCACGCGCCCAGAGCGGCTTCCACGCGTCCATCTGCGATATCCTGCCCTCTAACCCCGACTCCACCGCCGCCGACTTCGCGTCGCCAGCGTCGGCGCCGCCCAGATGCGCGAGGAGCTCCCGTAGCAGGGTCGTCGCCCTTGTCAGTCGAGGGTCTTGCGTCCTTTTTATTGCCTTCGGTTTGCCTTCGCTGTCACGTCGGCGCGTCGCCGTGGCCACCACCAGATCGTCGTCGCCGCCGGGTTGTCAATGCGTGAGGGCGTTGCCGTGGCCGCCACCAGTTCGCTGTCGCACGAAGCAATCACAGGTCTCCGAATCATCCCCGCATGGATACAAACAACAGGCTCGCCGTCGCATGCGAGAAGCGCACCGGCCTCGCCGTCGCTATTCTCCAATGGCCAGATTAAAACATGATTAGTCAATCGATCGAAGAAACGATTAAGGGGAAGGGGTTATCAGCAAGAATCACCACTAATATAAAAAGACACAGAGTGTGGGGATCCAACAAATCTTCACCGTCTAACCATCATATCCTATGGTCCACGTCTAATCCATCTTTACCGCTAAAACACTGTCGGACGCTAAGCGTTATTACCGCTAAACTCTCAGTCTAACAAAAGGAAACTAAAACACACGATTCCCAAATCACGCGCTGCCGCCGAACACCGCATCGGCTCGCGCAGCCGCCGGCCGCAATCGCCTCATCCACTCGCGCAGCCGCTGGCCGCCATCGCCTCATCCCCTCACGCAGATGTCGGCCGTCACTGGCGCAACTACGCGCGCCGCTCCGGACCGCCGCCTAATCCACACGCATCGCGCCGCAGCTGCCGGCCGCATCCATGCCGAGCAGCTTCCAATCTAGGCAGCACCGCATGTCAATCAGAATCTAATAAAAAGCAAGCATCGCTTGTGATCCTGTCCGACAAGAAGAGTTTGATGCATAGACTTTATGTGCTTTCATTCATTTTGGATTTATGCATATGAATCAGGGACTAGCATTCATACTTAGATCCATATATCTCAATTAGTTTGGTGAGCTGTTTATGGCATGTCTTCAGTACGTGATATATATAGGAGTGTATTGTTTTGATCCTACTTAAAAAAAAGGTTTGTAATCAATTGGGAATTGTGATATGATTTTCCAACCAATCAGTGTTTGCGATATGAATTTCCTAAGATCGCTGATAAAGTGAGGGGCAAAATAATGTAGAGTCCATATAGATAAAGACATCTTTTGAAAAAAGGTTATGCAAATATTATAGCTTCATCATTTTGTTTAATCTGATCCATCCTTCATTCTTGCTACCTACATTAATCCAAGCAATAGTCAGTACCCTTTGTCAAGCATCTCTCTAAATGATACCAATGCAATCATGTATCCACTCTGTCGTAATCAGTCAACAAGGGTTCGAGGCATGATCCGTACATATAGATTCACATTTGTTTATGCCATGAAACTGATGCACATACTGATCGTAATATTGGCAACTTAACTTTGTTCTAAGGTTACTTTAAACTTCTACGGTTACTTTTCATGTTCAAATTTCAGTGCTACCACAATTTGTGTTCAGTCATATTCAGTGCTACCACAATTTGCGTTCATGTGATCTTCACAACGCACTCCATTGCAGGTCGTAACTAACAAGCAAAACCAAAGTAATTAATAAAAACTTTTTTCAAGTTTGTATTCAAGGTGAAACAGGTTTGTTCTTCTTTCAGGCTGGTATACTCGAATTGTATTTAATGTTTTTATATTGCTCATCTTCTTTTCATGCTGCTCCTTTATTTTTCTTGATTTCCATTGTGTTCGTGTTATGCGGCACCTTCAGCTATGAAATCAGTGGTTTGTCACACAAGTCTTGATGATTTGTATCAGTTCTTACAACCTATACGATTTTTTTTGTTTGTGGTCAGATCTGTTGTGTACATGGTTTTACTCATTATTGCTGATACATGGCAACCTGAAAGGATGTGATGTCAACTTGACATCTTCTTAATATAAACAAGTTCAATCCTTAGTCATTATCTTTTCTCTCGAGTATTTGGATTGCTATAAAAATGTTTAGACTAAGCAAGTAAAGAGACAAATGATTATTGTGTAACTAAAATTCTGAACAATGTGCAATGCTTGCAGGCATCAATAACATATAAGAAGATGCTGGTGAAGATACAAGCTATCACCGAAAGCATGAGTTTGAAGAGTCGTATCATGGATCATGAATCTGAGTCATTTGTCCCCAACTCCTTGTGACCATCAAGACATAATAGACCGAAGAGCCTTCTCAGAAACAGTAAGATCTTCGTCTACGAAAAATACTAGACAAAGTATACCTCTTGGCTTTATGTTTCATCTTCATAGTATTGCATCATTAGCTCAGGGTATATGTATACTGTACACGGCTACCAATCTGAAATATGTTGTTGAAATTGTATAGTGTAGCCATAAGATATTGTGGTCCGAATAAAGCAATGATGTGTAAGGAGACACCCATCTATTCTGGTACATGGGAGTAATTGTTTAGTCATGTTTTTTAATATGTAGGCTGAAATTGGTGTATTTCTTTCATCGGTTTGCATTGATTTTTGACCTATTACTACACGTGCATTGCACGGGGAAGGGCTTGTTTGTACGCCCGATGGCTCGCTAGCTTATCGAACGGGATCGCGATAGCTTTTTGTAAGCCAGCTCGCTAGCTTTGTGTATAATTGGGCCGGCCGAATTGGGGGATCAATCGGACTCGCTAGCTGGTATCGATTGGGCTCGCTACCTTTTTGTACGATTGGGCCGGCGTGATTACGTCGATCGAACGGGATCGATCGGGCGAACGCGACGTACGTACGGTCGTTAAGCCGTATTAGATAGTAGAGATTCGTTGTTAGTATTATCTGCTCGTATGTTCTCCCTTTTCCTCGCTTGGCAACACCACTATCATGCAGGGTTGCTGCTTTCTCCAATATGACATGCCTGTTCGAGTTGTTAATGGAGGATTGGAGCCGAAGCGATGTGATAAGATGGTAACATAGTCCACTAACTACTGTCCACTTAACCGATCATTAAACCGCTCGAGGATGTTGTCTCAACGATTTACAGCCTGAAGCTTAGCAAACTCAATGAATGAATTGTGAGACGTTCGTGTGGAGACAACAAGTGATTTGTCCCTCTGCTTGGAGGTCAAAATCAAGATTTGGATGGGATCTTTAGCGCCGTATATGCCCCCGCCTTCTCTGACTGGCAACTAGGCCACACACCACAAACATCGCATCCTTACGTTATCTCGAGATAATCACAGGAGGGGGCAATTTTCCATGTAGAAAAAACAAAGCATATAGACAACAACGATTTCTTTGTATATAAAGAACTAAAGACGTTATCTTTAGGATCGCCTTAAGCATCTCAACCAATTACACCTACTTTTGGCCCTAAAGCCCCTATAAGGGACAAAAACTCCAGCAATATACCGTATTTCTTATTTTCTACTCTCCATGTCTCAAGTATAACATGTCACTGAAATTCAAAAAAAATAACATGTCAATGAATTTTGACTAAGATTAATACTCGCTCCGTCCCGAATTAGTGAAGCAGATTTGTCTGATACAGATCTATCTACAAGCTAAAACATGTATAGATACATCTGCATCTATACAATACTTTATCAACTAATTCAGGATAGAGGAAGTACCTATAATATGTACACAATATTAGTATAAAGATATATGAAATGAAATAATTCTGCAAGACAAATCCAACAATATCATTCATATATTTCCAATCACTATAATTTAGAGTGGTTAGAGTCCTGCATCAAATAAAAACTAAAGCACCTTATATTTTGGAAAAGAGACACTAATTTTATTTTGTGTATTCAATGGCACAGATGACTCATTCATCATTAGGAAAAGATGACAACAACGACGATACACGTCGCAACTCAAAGTAGGGTTTCAAGTAAGGGTCTTTAGGGCATCTCTAGTAGATCCTTAAATAGACCAACTCGTTAAAAGAATGTAGTTTTTTTTTGCGGCAAAAAAGACCGTCGCAGATTACCGTAAAACGGTGCGACCTGGTTATTTAAGGGGTGCGGAAAAGGAGACACGAAATCCTCAATGTATCAGGAATCGTCAACTAAAATTTAAGTACCCCTAATTTGTACGTGCGAGTGGGACATTTCAAGTTCCTTATTCGCACTCTAGCGTCATTGCTGCCAATCTCCCCATCCACAAGTATTATCGTGTCACCATGCCACCCTAGCACCGTGGTGGAGCATGTGCAGTCGCCGCCTTCCCCATCGCATCCTCCTCGAACGTCCCGGCCTCCCGCAGTCGGGGTCCATGTGGCTCCGCCCAATCGTTCCGCCACCTCGACAAAATGAAAATCACATGGGAAGCACATCCTGCAAGGAGTCGGGCCGCTGGGGCCTTTTCCTCCATGCTCCCTCCCACCAACGGCGATGTCGTCTTGACAACTATCGGTGGTGCTGTCTAGTGGGTCGGCCAAGTTGTTGTTCACCAGCCCTAAGAAGTCAAAGGTGTCGTTAGTTTGAGGACAAGGGGACGGCCGATAGAAGGAACATGGAGAGTTATAATGTGAAAAGGAAAGCCATGCCATAAACCTGAGAGAGGTAATTGGTGAGATGATGAAATCGAATCAAGCATTAATTGATCGAGAAGCGTTTGCAAGTCAAGATGCCCATGGTCGAGAAGAAAAATGAATACAACCATGCAAAGTAAGTAGCAATCCGGCAAGATGAGAAGCAAAGGGCCGCCTACGAGGAGGGCAAAATCTTCTCGAGGAGAACAAGTTGAAGGCCTAAATGGTCATCGAGGAGAACCGACTTATGATTATGGATCTGAGTAGGATGAACAAGTTGACAAGAGTGTTTTGGGAGATGCTATGAATGGATATCCCTGCAACAACTTGGTGGTGCTATTGCCGATGGTGGTGGTGCTATGGCGGGGTCATGGTGGAGGTGCAACGGCCAGTGGTGGGGATGACCATTCGGGCGGTGGTGGTGGTGCTATGGTCGATGATGGCGGTACTATGGACGATGGAGGTGAAGACGGTCTCGGAAATGATCTTTGGAAACAATGGTGTTGCTTGATTTGATCATCAACTTGTGATTGATTGTGCATTCTTTTGGATATCCTTAACTACTACTTGTTCTGTTACACATTCTTCTGGATATAAACTATCGTCGAGTTATGAGTTATTAGTATTGCAAGATATTCAAATAAATTTAGGTATATTGATCTACTTTATATAACTGATTGTTGAATTCAATGTGCAAATCAAACCATTTGGTTCCGATAGAGCAGATCACCTAAACTCGTGGCGTAATTATCACTATTTTTATTACTAGTATTCATTGTTGTTTATTTTTAATGTAAACCATTGACATCTTTTTGGGGCAACTCGGGTAAAATATATTCCGGTTTTCAAAATTGGCATAAACCTGAGAGAGGTAATTGGTGAGATGATGAAATCGAATCAAGCATTAATTGATCGAGAAGCGTTTGCAAGTCAAGATGCCCATGGTCGAGAAGAAAAATGAATACAACCATGCAAAGTAAGTAGCAATCCGGCAAGATGAGAAGCAAAGGGCCGCCTACGAGGAGGGCAAAATCTTCTCGAGGAGAACAAGTTGAAGGCCTAAATGGTCATCGAGGAGAACCGACTTATGATTATGGATCTGAGTAGGATGAACAAGTTGACAAGAGTGTTTTGGGAGATGCTATGAATGGATATCCCTGCAACAACTTGGTGGTGCTATTGCCGATGGTGGTGGTGCTATGGCGGGGTCATGGTGGAGGTGCAACGGCCAGTGGTGGGGATGACCATTCGGGCGGTGGTGGTGGTGCTATGGTCGATGATGGCGGTACTATGGACGATGGAGGTGAAGACGGTCTCGGAAATGATCTTTGGAAACAATGGTGTTGCTTGATTTGATCATCAACTTGTGATTGATTGTGCATTCTTTTGGATATCCTTAACTACTACTTGTTCTGTTACACATTCTTCTGGATATAAACTATCGTCGAGTTATGAGTTATTAGTATTGCAAGATATTCAAATAAATTTAGGTATATTGATCTACTTTATATAACTGATTGTTGAATTCAATGTGCAAATCAAACCATTTGGTTCCGATAGAGCAGATCACCTAAACTCGTGGCGTAATTATCACTATTTTTATTACTAGTATTCATTGTTGTTTATTTTTAATGTAAACCATTGACATCTTTTTGGGGCAACTCGGGTAAAATATATTCCGGTTTTCAAAATTGGCAACCTGTCAGAAAAGTTATACTGGACAATTTGGGTCTGGGTAATCCTGAATTGCTCGAATCACCTTATATTGAACACAAATGGGGTTCAATTTGGAAATGTGGAAGGAGAAGTTGGATGTGTTGAGAATATAAGCAATTTTCCGATTATATTAATCTAAGTATTAACTAAAATCATGACGTATATGGTGCTAATGACATACTGAAACTTAACAGTGTAATTGTGTACTAGACATGTAGTAGATACATCTACGCAAATCACTAGTACATCAAGTAATGAAATTAACAGGAGGGGTATAAATAGGTTATACCCGACAGTTGGCCAATTGGCCGAAACGGAAGCAGCAGCATCGTCGGCGATCCTCTTGTCAGCGGCAGCCTTCTCGATCTCGGCGTCGGTGCTCATGGTGATGACGAAGGCGACGCGGACATAGAGAAAGTAGACGACGTAGTGGATGAAGATTGGCGAGCAGTCGCGTAGGAGACGCTCCCCAAAAACCTAATCGCCCCTCTCCCGTACAGGAAACGGAGAGGCGGGGTTTCGGAGGCCTACTCTCCCGTCGACCGTGTACGCGGCGGACGGGATGTGATCAACGATGGCAGCGACAGTATGAGAAACTACGGTGGTGGCGCGTGGAGCAGATGATTCTATTGTCTGGTACCTTCGGAGAGGAGCGACCTCTCCTTTTGTGCACAGACGCGGAAGGCAAAACGTCCAGCCAAAACGCACGTAATGAATTGCCGTTAAGACTAAAAACGTACGTACTTAAGACAGAACGTTTCAGCTAGCAATCAATCTCCACTAACACAAAACGTTTCGAGCCGTTGACATTTTATTCCTGCGTGACAAAAAGAACATATCGGCTCGGCGAGATTCCCGCAACCCGCGGCGCGGCGAGGCGGGCGGCGGAGGAGGAGGAGCACGCGTGTGCTACACAGTCATTCTCCCCATACCTCATACCAACTCATACTAGTATGAGAATGACTCAGTATATAAGCTGATGCACATCTCACTCAACTAGCAGTATGTGACTAAACTCACACCACTTGCCATGACAGCAGCATGGGATTTAGGGATTTTTCTGAAATTGCTAAATGGGCCAAAGGCCCACTCAATATTTGGGCAATATTTCAGCAGGATGTATCGGACAAGTTGGAGGATTCATGCCGTCACAATGCTCATCCTCGCCTCAGTAACATGTTAAGTGGGAGTGGCAAATGGGTGACTGTTACGACTATATAAAGATGGTGGTACGATTGGGCATGAAATAGAGGGAGTAGATAGACTCACGTTGCAGGTCTACAGGCGGTGCCAATGTGCTTCAGTGGGGGCGATAGGCGACCGGTACCACATGGCCGATCGGGTGCCGCAATTGGTGCAAGCGAGTAAGCGTCGACTGCTCCCATGTCCCATCGACATCAAGGGCGGACCTAGAATATATTCAGTGGGGCAAAAAGTTTGACCGGAGACATTTCTATTATAAATTTAAAAAAATCAAATATTTTCATTCAAATTCAATAGGATTTGCAAATTTGAGTGCGGGCCTAGGCCCCCACTTGGCCCTTCTTGGGTCCTCTCTTGACCGACATGCCGCTTGGGAGCAAGCACGACCAATATCAGGTTGGTGATAAAACACAGGAATACTATGCGGTTGAATTAAAAAAGGAGGTTGGAACTTGGAAGAGATGTTCATTTCTATAAAATTAAGGCATATGAAACCATTCCATATAATTTTGATAGCACCATTCTTTTAAACCAAAGTCAATCTTTAGTAAAAAATTCTAAACTAAAGGCAATCTTTCAAAACTTATAAAGATTAAAATCCTATAAAGATACTTTGAAATTCCTTAAAATTCCTATTATATCCACAAAGAGGCGAGACATACCGTGTTCTTCCAGCGGCACGGCAACTCGCTGACACGACCAGCGTGCACCCCCACAGCCCACTGAGGGTGGGCCCCGCCGGACATACCGTCAGGCTATCATTAAATTAATCACTGTTACGTCAGCTCACGCTCCCATTGGCGAACTCGAGGCTGAACACCACGACACAAGTCAAGGCACAGGACTATACCATGTAAAAAAAATATAGAGCGAACACGACTTGGTCTCGAGGGGAAGAAAAAAAGAGAGGAGCGAACACAAGATAGAAACTAAAAGAAAACTACTTAGATAAGGAGGAAATAAATCTGGAGTTGGATTAAAAGGAAGGGAGTAAATCCCGCAATTAATCATTTCTGAGAAGGGTGGGGCCCGCGTGCCCCCCGCGGCCCTATATAAAGGCGCGTCTCCCTCCAAGCAGAAGCAGTCACTCACCACCATTACCACCCCCGCCCCACCCACCCCACCCCTGCTCCAGTCCGCAGCGGAAGCAGAGCGCGCGTACTCTGACTCTGGGAGGAGAAAGCCATGGCTCGCGCCTCGAGCTCGTCGCTGCTGCTCGTGCTGCTCGCCGTGGCGGCGGCGGCGGTCGCGGGAGCCAGGGTGCCCCCGCACCTGGCGGAGGTCTCAGCTGGGAACGCGACGTTGGTCGGTGAGCTGCGCGGGCGGCGGGCGCGGCGGAGGGCGTCCGAGAACGGCCTCGGCAGGACGCCGCAGATGGGGTACGTGCGTTACGATACACCTACACCGCCGTTGAATGTTTCTTGTTTATAGTTGCTCGATCGTTTCTTGCGCGCTGCATTCGGATCCTCCGCCTCACACGAAGTCACGAACCAAAAAAAAATCTTCTTCTTCTTCTTCTTCTTCTTCTTCTTCTTCTAACTCAAGAATCTGCCGTGGTTAGTACTGTATGATGATGGTAGCTTTCCTGGGAGGAAAGGGACATGCGAGTATGTGTCATGGCTTCCACCGGAAGCGAAAGGGGCCGGTGTGCATGGCCAAATCTTTTGCAGCGGCGAGTGGGTCGTTAAGCCGCTGGCTCTGTTTTCGTCATGGTTTAGTAGTTGCACGCTTTTGTTAAAGTCTCTTTTGTTCCTTGCCTCTTCGTCCCTCTAGATAGTATACTACTCCCTCCGTTCTAAATTAATTGACTTCTATGTCATGTGGGTAAATAGAAGTCAATTAATTTGGAACGGAGTGAGTACTAGATTTGTTTTCTTCAAGATCGATAAGATGAGATAAATGCTTGGACACGCACGCACGTGGTACGCAGTTTTTGTCGTCCCCTCGCCCTCGTCTACGCCAAAGGAATTTATTTTTCCCTAACATCGATATTTGCATATACAGTTCACTTATTTGACAGTATATATGTATGTTATGTCGATTCAGTAATGTTAAAATCAGCTCGGGCAACTACTCTACTCTAAAATGGAAAAGAGAAACAGTAGGGGAACAACCAAGCAAGCGTGCCTAAAGAAAAAGGAGAAATGTCTATTCTCCTTTTGCCTTTCCCCTGTTTGTCCCTGTCCCTTGGTCTTTGTCCTTGCGCGCGCTACATAGGAGTAGGAGTATATTTTAACTGTTTAGTGCAACCTGAACCGGATGTCCTTTTTCGATTTCATCGATCGTGAAAAATCAATGATGACGTACTCCCGTATCAGGCGACTTGCCACTTATTTTTACCGTGGAGATGGGTAAATATGTGTGTCGGTGGCCCGGTGGGGTCATGTTTTCAGTGGGAGCTGAACATGGCACGCATTAACTTTACTGCACTGCTATAACTGACGTAGCCATGATGCATTGGTACCTAATTTTTTTTTATCGACGATCCTGGTCACACGTCGCTCCCGACTTTTTTGTTTTGACGAACGTCGTCATGGGTCTCCAATTTCTCTGGCTGATTTTTAATCTAATCCTGTTGACGAAAATGTGTGGCAGGTGGAACAGCTGGAACCATTTCTACTGCAATATTAACGAGGAGATCATCAGGGAGACTGGTAAGCTCTACACTTGCTCCCCTCTAGCCTCTACTCAACCAACCAATTCATCCCTCTCTTATCTCTTTTTCGAAAAAGAAAAAGAAAACTTTATCTGCAATTTCGCATCCATGAAGCCGCCTCACTTTCAGTTCCTTCAATGCACATGCTGCGGTCCAATCAACTTGCTAAGTTGCTGTTTTTCGACATGTCATTATCAAGGCTAACATGTCCGAACTCTGTAGTATAACAGTACAGTTAGCAAACATTCGAGGAGGCATCTTATGTTTGATGCTGACCTCGGAGCAACTTATGTGTGTGTGATTGCCTAAAAAAACAAGATAAGATTCATGGGAAAGACTAGACAACCTGATTAATCAGCTTCACTAGGAGCCAGCCGAGGAACACCTAGATTCTTTTTGTCCGAGCGAACCAGCCGCGGGCACACCGGCGGTAGTGCGGTGGTGGGTCGTCGGTGCACCGGTGGGAGATTTTTGTGCAGACTCGAGGCGTCGGCGCTGGGCGTTGCCCCCAAGAGCCAAGAGCCAGCCAGAGAGACCTCTCCTAACACTTGTCGGCCGGCACAAGCTGAGTAGCTAGCAAGCACTCCAGTTCGCTAGCTGCCGATCGAGCGCCGAGTTGTTGCTGGTCGTTTGTTCCAGCTTGCAAGCAGCAAGAACCGTGCGTGCAAGCAACACGACAACCATTGCACATTGCCATATTCTCTCCTCCAAAATCTCTGCCAAATCTTTATTCCTTGAGATGCAGCAGCAGCCGGATCAGATCTGGGAATCACGCATCCATCCATCCACCCGGAGACACTTTTCCGCCTTTGAATGATTCAGAGATGCCTTTTTTCCGCCTTTTGTCCCGGAAATCTGCATAAAGAAAACAAGCAAGTGGAACCATGTGTTAGTACTTAGTAGCTTTTGTAACAGTAGCTTAATCAGTCTAATCTACTAGTATCACTCAAGAATGGAAAGATCCCAAGCATGTTTAGCTTCTCAGCGAACAAGTTCACATGCTAGTAGGCACATGTGCTACATAATTCCGTAGCGATAAGATATGAAGATGGTTTAACATTCAGAATCTGAATAGGCTCGTGTTCAGAAGAATAACTTTGATTCTCATGTTCATGAGGGGTGATGAGGACCCATAACCATATTTAAGGCCAACCGACCCATCATTTGCGAAAAAGACCCCATATTCTTTCCAAGGATATGTTTTCTCAGATGAGGATTGGGATGAATTAATCGTTTACGTTGACAGCATGTGGACAGCTGATCTCTGAGCAAATCTTGATCATGTTTTCATGTCTGGATGCCAGGATACATTAATTAGCTCTTCAGTCTCAAATATCTGCGGTCCAATGGATAAATAAATCAATTGACTACGGTGTCGCATAACGCTATGGTCCTAGAATCTATGACGTTGTTCATAGATGTACATATCAGGATAGGGACTTTTGAGCTACCAAGTTGGGTGACTTCCAACTGTTGCAGCCTAACTACCCAGTTCTAGTAAGAGGAGGCATGCACCTGCTCCTATTGTACTTACCCCATTGACAGACATATGACTATTGTTAGTTAGTGCTAGAACCACCGAGTCACTATTTGGGTTGTTGGTGCTCGACCAAAGATCATCACCCCGTGACGATCTCGTTGTCTTACTATAACAATAATGTATGGTTCAGATAACACTCTTGTAATAATTGCGTCATTGTTAAAAGCAAAGCTCTTTTCTTATAGACTAACAGGTTTACTTTCCTTCAGCTGATGCAATTATCAACACTGGTCTGGCGAAATTGGGCTATCAATATGTTAACATAGGTACGGGTTGCTCTGTAATCCATGTACCACATGGCATGTTGGATACAATTACTGAAATATTTTTAACAGTCTGGTTTCAAAAAAAAATTAACAGTATGCTATTCTGACTCATATATGTTTCTCTCTTCTTCTTTCAGATGACTGCTGGGCAGAGAAGTACAGGGATAGCCAGGTATGGAGATAACACAAAAGCGTTGCTAACCACTAGCTCATTTTCAGTGCAATGCAACTGTGAAAATATATTTTTACAGGGTTCAAGAAATTCATCTAATCTGATTATAAACAACAAGAGATTATTGTTAACTACTATATTGTGCAAAAAAATCACGTGCTTCTGCATACTGTTTTTCAAGACGTTTTAGACGCAGAGAATTTTGCATATGAATATCATTGAAAATATTATTGCTGTCAGTATCTGACAGTGGCGTGTCACTATTTCTCAGGGTAACATGGTTCCAAGCAGGAGAGCATTCCCCTCTGGCATCAAGGCTCTTGCAGATTATGTGCACGCAAAAGGCTTGAAGCTTGGTGTTTACAGTGATGCTGGGTATGCTAGCTATCCAATTTATCATAGCAAAAACACTAATCTGTTATCACACTGAAGCAACTTAACTCTGCATTAGCCCAAGAATACTAGAATTTGTATAGTACAAGCTCGACATGTACCTGAAACTAACCTTGACCGTACATGGCAGAACACAAACATGCAGCAACAATATGCCAGGATCACTCGATCACGAGGAGCAAGATGTGAAAACCTTCGCGTCTTGGGTATGCACCTTAAAACTACTTGCCTGATGCCCTATGCTAACCAACACTGACACCATAAATCCTGATGTTCTTGTAATTCTTACCTTTTCTAATCCAGGGAGTTGATTACCTGAAGTATGACAACTGCAATGATGCTGGCCGGAATGTGTTGGAAAGGTAAGGAGAACAGTACCGCAAAAAGTACCAGTGCAACTCTGTATTAGATTTCTAAGTAAAATGCCAATGGCTCATGCAGATATACTAAGATGAGCAACGCCATGAAGAAATACGGGAAGAACATCTTCTTCTCACTCTGTGAATGGTGAGTTTGCTCTTCATAGCATCTTAGGATGGATAGTAACAGCATCAAGCATTGCCGATTCACTCTACTGTGATTTGCTGTTTAGGGGAAACGACAACCCTGCTACATGGGCAGGTGGCATGGGTAATAGCTGGAGGACAACTGGTGACATCGCCGACAACTGGAACAGGTGCTGCTCATTTCATCAACTCTAGAATTTTGGTCAAGTAGCTACCAGAATTAGCAGGATTGATCATAAGTTACTTTGTTACTTCAGCATGACATCCCGTGCGGACCAAAACGATAAATGGGCCGCCTATGCCGGACCTGGTGGATGGAATGGTAAGAGTTTCAGACGAGCCTATCCTAGTATTGGTAACTGCCTAACCATTTGTTAGATTCGAACTGATCAACAGAAGATGCTCTGCTCCAATTTCAGATCCTGACATGCTTGAAGTTGGTAATGGTGGGATGACTGATGCGGAGTATCGCTCTCACTTCAGCATCTGGGCACTTGCCAAGGTACTCATCTTTTCCCATATGTACTAAATAATGCTGTTTCAATTATCAAACTTTCTGCGTGTCCTCACTGCAATCCTGGTTTGAATGCCGTAGGCTCCTCTTCTGATCGGGTGTGATGTGCGCTCGATGAGCCAGCAGACAAAGGACATAATCAGCAACGGCGAGGTCATCGCTGTCAACCAAGGCAAGCACTTCCTTGCCCATGTTACCTTCTCCATATGGATTTTCAGTGTACTCAAACTACGGTTGTGATAACAGATAGCCTAGGCGTCCAGGGAAAGAAGGTGCAGTCTGATAACGGCTTGGAGGTATTGCTCAATTCAAACCTCTAACTTGTGGCTTCCACTATGAAGTTTGATCCAAATCAAGATAGACAAAGATTTAGCGTGGTCCTGAATCTGTAATTGTCGTGATTGTTTGTAGGTATGGGCTGGTCCCCTCAGCGGCAACAGGAAGGCCGTGGTTCTATGGAACAGGCAGGGGTACCAGGCAACCATCACTGCATACTGGTCAAGCGTTGGGCTTCCTGGCTCTGCCGCGGTCACTGTTCGCGATCTATGGGCGGTAAGCTAGCTTTCTCTCATTCTAACAATCCACTGCAGATTCCAGAGTTCATAACAACCATTTCCGTCTTGTTGTGCAGCACTCCTCATCCTCTGCTCAGGGGCAATTATCCGCATCGGTGGCGCCTCATGACTGCAAGATGTACATCCTGACGCCAAAGTAAACTGAACGTAGATGAAAGCATAGCCGAGTCCGTATTGGAGTTTACGGTCGATCATCCACCGGTCAAAGATTCAGGAAAAAGGTTTTGCAGCGAAGGGTTGATGGAGCTGAAATGAAATTTGAGAGATGCGATTTGGTTATTTATATACCGCTGGAAATAATCTGTAAGTGTGTATGTAATGTGCCGTGAAATGTCGGCGCATGTGTTTCTGAAAGTTTGCAAGCTGTAATGAAGGTTGCAGCAATAAAAATGAATTTCATACCACTTATCTTCTACAATTGGGTTTCTCTCTGAAAAATGTTGGGTTCAACTTCAACCTAGACAAAACCAACCAAATCTGTACTATCAAAGTGGCAGCAGCACAAAGCTCGTTGTTGTCTGAATCTAGTTGGATGCGAAAGAGAACATGAATCAAGCAGCCGAGAGATTAAAGGGTTAATTGGATCTATGCCACTCTCCAATTCACACATTGCACTTATGCCATTACAAAAACTGAAGTTGTAAATATGCCACTCAAACTTGTCAATACCTCTATCCATGCCATTTTCTTCACTAAATAGAATTACGGTACTAAAAATACATACATTTGAATGTATTAGTGCCGTATTTACCATACTACCCCTATGCACAACTGAGCACATCCATGGAGAAATCATCTGAGTTTACATTCCATTTAATTGATTTCCCCTTAACATATGATTTCCTACCATTTGGTTCCTTCAGCACAAATCCTTGAACAGTAATGTCTAAGCTGAATTCAAGCCTACAAATTACAGAACAAAAACGAAATTAACAGATTCACAAAGATGCACTTACATGTTGTATTTCCCCTTTACTATTGCCCAACGTCTCTGTACAATTCATGGAGCACAAGATGCACTTACATGTTTGACATCCGAGCCTGCACAAGAGTGGTGCGCGGCTCCCGTCGCTGTCCCGCCGCTGGCGCCTCCTGCCGCCGCCTCCCGCCGCCCGTCGCAGCTCCGCAGGTGCCGGCTCCCGCGGCTGGTCTGCGGCCTCCCACCGCCCTTCGCTGGTCCGTGGGTGTGCCGCCCGTCGCTGGTCCGTTGGCGCGCCGCCCGTTGCTGGTCCGCGGGCGTCCTCCCGCCGCTGGCCGGCCGCCGTCTCGACCTGCAGCTAGGGTTGTTGTTGCTGGATCGCTCGTTCGTGAGGGCTGGAGTCTGGATCGATTCTTTTGACGTGAGTGGGTTCAGTACTCCAGTACGTGCTCAGTCTGTACCTGTATAATCCAATGTATAGCTATTGTATAAATTTGGAAATAAAAAAAATGGCATGGATAGAGGTATTGACAAGTTTAAGTGGCATATTTACAACTTCAGTTTTTGTAATGGCATAAGTGCAATGTGTGAATTGGAGAGTGGCATAGATCCAATTAACCCGAAATTAAACCAGGCGAGGAGCGCAGTGCGGTCTGACTTACCGAAAAGGCTAGCAAGGGCGGTACGTGCTGCCGAGCCACCGGTCAGATGGCTACTGTGTGCCGCTTCCATCTCCCCGCCGACCAGGCCGCCTTCTTCCTCCACCCGCGGCCGAGCGGCGTCTCACCGCACCGCCCTCCTCGATCCTCCGCCCACCGCAGACCTCCCTCTAAAGTCTAAACCCCCCTCCCCCGTCTCCGGCGACCCCCCGCACCCGGAACCCCAAGCTCCTCCCCGTCGAGCTCTCGAATCCCAACCCCAAGTTAAGGTTATTCCTCCACCTTCTCCGCCTCGGCGAGCCGCGTCGCCGCCGGTTACGGTGAGGTCCTCTCCTCGTCTCCGCCGGCGACGTCGGTCGTCGCCGTCTCAAGCGCCGTTGACCATCCGCTCGCTGTAACGGGCCAGGCATTACAGAAGACGATGGGTGTGGGCCAGATTTTGGGCTTATGTTGTATAGGCCCACTCGCACGTCCAAACTCTCGTGGCTCGCAGCCCAGCGTCTGCCTATATTTTCTCCTCTCCCCTGCAATTTCCTTCCCTCCCTCCACTCCATTAGCTTCCTTTCCCGAGCTCGATCCTCTTCCTCTCCACCTCCCTGTTCGATTCTTGCGGAGGCGTTCAATCCACAACTTGCGTGCGCGTTGCTTTCCGAGGCGATGGGGATGGGAGAGAAGCGGAAGGCCTCCGGCGACGCTCCCGAGACGTCGCGGCCACCTGCACGGACGAGAAGCGCCTCAGCCGACGACGAGGACGTCTTCCCCCACGGAGGAGGTGCGTTTCCAGTAGAATCTCTACTTGAATTTCTTTCTCTGGCGTCAGCTGTTTCTTGGATTTTGATGTCGTTCTTGGCTCTCCTTGCATTTCGATTTTGACGGTGCGAGTCTGGTTTCTTGGTTTCTTGCAGTTGCAGGCTCCGGGAGCGGCGGAGAGCGCGAGATGGGGGAGGTGGTGCCACCGCCTCAGCCTCTTCCGGTGGCAGGGATGGACGCCAACCTGACAGACAACTCAGGACGGATCGACCCCTTCGCTCCCGGTAAATTTGTTCTTCCTAATTCCAGTTCGTTCTTGGTCTCCAGTTCTTTTCTTTGATTTTCAGTACTACGTTTCTTGGTTTTCAGTTCGTTTCTTGGTTCTCAGTTCGTTTCTTGGACTGACATTGTTTGATCAAGCAGCTGACGGTGAGGAAGCGTCGTCGCCGTCCGGGAGTGGGGAGGAGCTCGCTGCCGCGGCGGGACAGCCTCAGCCACTGGTCGACCAGCCCGTCGAGGGGGAGGAGCTCGCTGCCGCCGCGGTACAGCCGCAGCCACTGCTCGATCATCCCGTCGCAGGAGCGGAGCCGCCGCAGCCACTGCCCAACGACGAGCGTTCCGTGATCGACGCGGTGGTGCCCGGCCCCGCAACGGCGGCGATGGTGGCCGCCGAGTACGTCTGGTGCTCTGGCTGCCTGTTACAAACAGCGTCGGTGCGCCTGGTACCGGAGCTGCACTTCTGCTACTGCGTGCGCTGCCACTTCAGCCCGGCCGGCATGCCGTACTGCGAGTACTGCGACGCCGCCCACCATTGAGGTCTTCGTCGGTCTGTTCTGCCCATGGCCACACTCGTCCGGTGAAGAAGATCCATCGGCCGCCCATATGCAGAGTAAGGAGTTGTTCAGTTCCGGTTATGGAGTCTGTGCTACATAGTTACATTTGATGATGGCATTGACTGAAACCGTCGACCATGAGTTCTGAATCCTCTGGTGTGTTCTTCGAGTGTGGTGTTTAGCTCTCAGATATTTCAACTCAATTAATGTGGCAAATGCAATTGTCTTTGCGAACTTTGATTTAGGCAGGTTAGTTGCTGCAGACATTATCATGAATATCTGTCATAAATGTGTTTTTTGGCTGGAACCATGGAGTTCAATTCAATTTCTGTTAATACTATTATTGTTCCTGGTGTTACCAGTTAGTAGCCGTTAATTCAACTCAACACTTCTCTGAAATGCTCCATGCCCTGTCTGCTCCTCTCTTTTTTTCTATTTTTGGGCTGGTTTTTCCTCTCTTGGTCCATCGGTATGTGTAATCTCTCCATGCTCTGTCAAGCACGGCTACTGACAGGCAAATCATTGTCACACGCCCTTCTCCATCTACAGTGGGCAGGAACCAATTACCCTAGTTATGTTTTCCTAAAAACTAAATTACTGTACCATAATTATGCAGATCACAACTGCAAGTAGAGTAGAACGCATCTGTTTGAGACCTGACAATTTAAAATTTTATACTCTTGCCAATCAAACCTATGAACAAAAAACAAGATTCAGAAATCACTTTACAAATGTAGTACTGATAGAATACAGGAACCTAACATCACACTACATATGCATAAATTCGTTGAAAGCCTGAACTCCCACAAATACTAACCAAAGAGTAAAATACGCTAATAGTCGATAAATTCGAGGCGAACAAACACTTTCGTCAACAAACTCACAAAATGCACACCTGATCATGTGGACATTTTGGAGCATGTTCAGTCATATTTACTGAGACGTACTCACTCGTTCCACAATATAAGATGTTTTAGTCAATTTCCACATTCATATGTAGACACATACATCTAGACATATTTTAGTATACATGTGCACTCACTTTAGTTCGAATTTAGACAACATGTGTTACATCTAAAACATCTTATATTAAAGAACGGAGGGAGTATGCTCCATGTTTGCGGTAATTTCGTTATCAAACCAATGTAATATTTGATTTAGGGTCTCTTGGATATTTATTTGATTGAAACCGAGGCCATGCGAAAAGACCGTATTCTTTGTGCTCAACACATCACAATGTACGTAGGTAAATTTGGTAAAGAGTTTTGTGTTGAGATCCACAGTGGTTTTCTTTTGGTTTAACATGAAGGAAGCCTTCATAGAAAAAATCTACCCACCTACTACTATCTCATACAATAGACAAATGATCTTTTCAATTTTGTTTGAAACAAAGTAGTGATGAGACATTTGAAGATGCTTGGGAAAGGTTTAGAAAAAATATTTGTGGAAATGATCATGGACTTAGAAGTTGGATGATGGTAAATACATTTTATGTTGGTCCGCACATGAGTCCTATATCTCTTCTTGATGATGAAGCTCGTAAAACAGTTATGAATATAAATGTCTCGGATGCTCATATTTTTCTTTGGATCGCTTGCTTGTGAATTCTGAGGTTGGATACAGTATGGAACAAGAATGACTTACGGATGAGCCATATGATGATTATATTGCTTATGAGAAAGTAGCCACACACATGAATCCGACTAGCCGAACGCCCATCGACCTCTGGTGACAACGGGCCTGTTCCCACTGCTTCGTCGTCTACTAAGTACTCCCTCCATTGCATATAATATGACTTTCATTTATTTAAAAGTCGATGTACTTAGATTTGTAACATGTCTAGATATATCAATTTTTATACAAGTAAAAGTCATCTAATTTGGAACGGAATGAATATTTGCATAGTCACAACTGTCGGAGGGAAGGGACAATGTCGCAGGTCTAGTCTTGGTAGGCTCGTCTTTAAATAGGATAGATGCCAGCTTGGTCGGGACTCGGGACGTCACCAAAATCCCGTACGATGACGTGTTGAATCAACGAACACCACCACGAGCAAGTAGACTGAACAAACTAGTGACTAGTCGTCAGCTAACCGTGCATGTGTACATTAGTACATAGAGCATGTATTTTTCTATCTACCAAACAACTAGTGCATATGTTGGCAAATAGCAGCAGCTCCTCTACGTTTAGGGTGCTAGATAGCAGCAAAACTGTCAACGGTAAGCATGTTGGGCTGCAAAAGAGTAAGTGTGTGTTTGTTTGAGCTACATCTGAATGAGAACAAGCTGGTGGAATGTAAAAACGATGCTTAGAAACCTGCTTTTGGAGCTACCCTTATTTGTTGAAGACGATGTATAAGTACTGATCTGACATGAAATCACTAATTAGCTTATTAGCTCAAATAGTATGCTTAGCACATATCGAAGGAAACATATTTTTATGTTTGTTAACAAATTATTATAATAAATAAAACTAGATGAATGTACGAGTATATAGAATTTGTATTATAATCAATACATGATAGATTTGTTTTGCAAAAAAAAGCCAGATTCTTCCCATGGATTTTTCGTAATATACTTCATAGTAAAAAAGCTCTTGGTTTGTTACCATCCAACTTCTTTTGAGCATTGATATCACGCATACATAACTTATCTTGATTATTTAGCTAATTTTGGGTAGTCGGTGTCGTTCAAAACAGCGCACACAGACGGAGGTCAAACCATACAAGATATTTTCCAAAAATAAGTCATAGAATACTCAAGATATCACCCTACTAGCACACTAAAAACCTTCTTTAAAATTCTGTAGCTATCTTGGCCCTCCTTAAAAATTTAGTGCAATGTATATATTTGACTCCGCCCCTGCGTACAAGCACCTAAACCATCAATGCATAACAGAAATTCGATATCATAACATATCACCTCCCTTCTGATTTGTGTAGTAATTAGGCTTGGTCAATCTGACCAATTTTGGTATTGTAAGCAACAAAACTTGACCTTCTATGATTCGCCCAGTTTGATTTCGTGGTAATGTAGCTATATTCACAATTCAACGCCTAGTGGAATTTGGGAATAATTGATAATGTAAATTAATAATCACGTTGAATAAGAACATATACGGTAAAACATACTCTATCCGTTCCTAAAAGTAGGCATATTTTGTTTTGGTAAGACAAGTCTTTGGACAACAATTGTGCAATGAATACAATGTTCTATGGCATTAAATTTGTCACTGGATTCCTTTTCACAAGTAACATGGTATGATAGTGATCTTGTAGCACGTAAGTCCCATACTAAAATAGTAGTTGTTAGTAGAAGTCTTATATTAACGGAGTAAAATACGCTTTAATCACCAAAACGGAGGGGGTATGGGTGAGATTATCTTACTGTTTCAAGTCCTTAGAGAAAAATGTAAAAGGAAACCTCTGTGAGATGTTATGTACTGCTTTCCTTATAAACAAAAGTGAAAATACATTCTTAACAACATGACACAACACAAACAAGTTGTTCCAAGTATTGTTAGGATTTGTTCCATTCAAGGTTTTGGTTACCTGTATGAAAAATTTCCCGAGGGGGTCGGGATTTCCGGTTACCAGAAAACCCCGACCGGTTACCGGACGAATTTGAAATCTGCAATTCAAAAATTCAAATTTGTTGGTTCCCGATTTGACCATATTCCAAAAAATTTCATAAAATTCAAAAAAACAGGATTAAATGCTCGGTGTGAGCATTTCCCAGGGAGTGCTGGGGATATCGGTAACTAAAAACATGGTTCCAATACGTCCATAAATTTTCATGTATATTAGAAAACATATGCATAACCTACATAATCTGTTACGGCAGATCTATATCACAAAAGTTTCCCATGTATTAATAGATTTATAATATCTTGCATCGTATAAGAAGGATATCCTATTTCAGTGGAATGTTCACCTACTTAGGCCCAGTTCTTTTGGCGGCTTCTCCGAGAAGCTGCCCCTCCCCCAGCTTCTTGGGGAAACCGACCCAAAAATTTGAGAGGGCTTCCAAATTCAATGTTAGCTTCCTATTTTGGAAGCCTAGCTAAAATTTTAGGTCGGCTTCTCCGGGAAGCTGGGGGAGGGGCAGCTTCTCTGAGAAGCCGCCAAAAGAACTGGGCCTTAGTAGACTAGTTTGTATACTACAAAATTATTACGTAAATTATGTTAATCTTATATCGTTTCAAAGTAATATAGTACAATGTCACTATCAGAACCAATCATATCTAGGAGTGATTGGAAGCTGGTGGAAACTATTTGCTGATAAGCATTCGTATTTGACAGGATTATGTAACTTATGTTAATCTTTTGTTTCGTGGGAGTAATAATAAGTATTTATAACCAACCACATCTAGCGGTGTATGAGAAAAATATTAAACAAAGTTGGTGAAGAAAGAAAATATATATTGAGAAAACATACACTAATTCTGACAGAAAATATTAAACGAAATAAAAATGATTGAAAGACTAGGGACAGAGTTAGACACTCCAATTAGTAACAGGCGGCAATAACAATGGCATTTGCACGGGCCGAGTCAGGGAATCCATCTGTTCTTTTAATCCATCCTCGCTAGCGGAAAATTGCTTCGTTTTCCAATTGTGTTCTTGGCCTCCAGTCTGTTTCTTAGCTAGCAATTTGTTTCTTGGCTCGTATTTTATAATTTGTGTCATTGTGTGTCGGTGTTGTCTTGTTGCTCCGAGAGCAGACTTGATCGATGGCGACTCGGCTACCGATGAGAAAGAGAAGTCACTGACGACGAGTTCAAGTCAGTGAGACCGTGCCTCCATCACAAGGGGCCGCCAAGAAGCCAGCCAGGTTCGTGGGTTGCGGTCAACAAATAGACCGATTCATCAGGAAATTTCCTACTCCAAGCGCAGCTAATGCTGAAGAAGCAATTCGAAGTCCCTGCTTCTGCTTGTTGGTTAAGCTAAAACTGCTTCTCCAGGAGAGGCCTTCGAGGGCAAAACCACGAGTAGGGCCACCAGTTGGCACTCCCGTTCTCGTCCTTGTGCACCTCAGGGTAAGGGATATCCTCCACAGCACCCGTCCCCAGATCGAACACCATTGCCCAATGCTTCTTGCGCATGTTGAGACTGTGCCACTGCCTCGGGTAGTAAACGCAGTTCCCCCTCATGGCGTGCATCAGGTAGTAAATGCAGTTCCCCCTGATCGCAGGGTACTCCTTGGCAGAGAGTGCAGCAGCGTCGCCACGGCCGAGGAAGATCGCATAGCCCCCGAGGTCGGTCACCCTCTCACCGACCAGGAAGTCCCATAGGGGCGTCCACGGCGGCCTGTAGACCTCCATGAACAGCCCGTGGCTGCCGTCAAAGAGCAGCACAAGCAGGAGCTGGCCGCTGCAGGCCACGACAAGTGTTGTGGATCCGCCAATCGAACGTCCTGTTCGCCCACGACTCCGACAACATGCACGACTGACCAGGCGCCATGGCCGACGCCCAAAGAAACACGGGAGGAGACGCTGTGCCGAGTTTGAGATCGTAGATGGCCATGTTAAACGACCTGTCTATGTAGTACATCTTCCCCGCATGGAACTCGACGCTGTGAATTGTCGCAAGGGGCACGCCCGGCCCGGCCCAGGCGGCGTCTCCGGGCCGCCAGAAGAAAAGCATGTGCCCCACGGTGCCCCTGAGCTGGCTCGCGACGGCCATCCAGTGCGACGACGCGAGTGGGTCGCCGGAGAGGAAGACCTGGACGACTGGGCGCGTGCGCAGGCATGGGAGCGGGGTCTCGGTACCGGAGTGGGGCTCCCACAGCACCAGTCGCGTGGGGGACCGGAGATCGTCCGTTAGGGCCAGCCAGCCGCGAGGCGTGCCGCAGCAGTACCGGAGGCCGGGCGGGGAGGCCGCAAATTCGACGCGCTGGACGCCGCGAGGGAGCAGCAGGGAGTACTCGCCGAGAGGGCCCCGTCCGTCGGGCACCTGTCGGCCGGCCACCACCCACGGGCGGTAGGCAGCCGGACGAGAAGTGGAGGCTCGCCAATGGGCGCATACCTGGTGAGCGTGGAGGTGGTCGGCGTCGGTGATCAGTCAAGCCGAGATCTGTTCAAGAAGATCGGCGGGGAGGGAGGACCAGCCGCCGGCCATCGCGAGCAAAAAAGGCGGCGCCTTTCCCCTCCTCCTCCTCTGTTTTTTTGTTTTTTGCCTTTGACCTTACTCTTTCTCTATTTTAGCGACACGAGTTTAGCTACGCGTTTCCTGCTAGATTTATCAAAGCCACAATAATCCAAGTTTGTTTCGGTTTCGAATTCCCGCGTCAGGTACGAACTAGGCGTGGTGGCATGTAGCTGAAGGTTTTTCCTTCGATAACTTGATGTGATCAGAGAAATCGGCAACTGTAAAACTTATTTTTCTCGATGGCCTCTCATATGAAGAATTGACCTACCTCTTCAAAAAAAAATTGCAGAACACCGGGTAAACCGAAAGAATTTACAGGCCGCAAGCCGTTTGGCACTTATCCTGTTATCCAGCTCAGCCTGCGCTTTGACGACAATCCCACTCGGCTCAGGGAAATCTTCTGAAAAATACGCCTGTTGCATTCAGTCAAAATGTTCCAGAGGACATATGCAGCTAGAGCTGCTTTCTCATCCTTGCTGCAGTACGGAAGGCGGAGCCAAGAAGGCACCACCGACTGCTCATTTTCCACCTTCCTCCCCACCTCCTGCTTTGAGAGTCGTGAGGATAAGGCCGGGCCGCTCCCGAGCCCCTCTCGCCGGAATAGCTAGCGGGCGGCGGCGGAGGGCTGGCGCCAGAGTAGTTTTAGGGTTAGTTTTCTGTAGGTTTGGCCTTCTGCCAGTAGTGGGTGCCATGCCCGGAAGTGAAGCTCGAGATCTCCATGGCCGGATCTCAGCGCTAGGGTTCGTCGTCGCCATCTTCTTGCTCCTCTGGTCGGAGCTCTGGGTGGTTGCGGTGACCACCACTTCCTTAAATAAGGCCTTTCTTCTCAGGCGTTTCGAGGTGGAGGGAGATGTTGCCGTGAAGCTGCTCCTGGCCGGCCGTGGCGGCGAGGAGGAGCAGTTCTGCGGCGACTGCATCCCATCACGGAGCTCGGTGGCTGGCTCGGCAACCCCCTTTCGGACTCGCTGTGGAGGCGAGGGGAAGGGATGTTGGTGGACCTGCTCGCCATCTCCATCGAGGCGCCGCCCTGGGCGCTGCCATCACCGACGAGGCGGCCTCGCGAGTTCTTTTTTCCTCTTGGCCGGCCATGGAGGCGAGGGAGAGGAGAGCGGCGCTGACGCGGCTGCTGATGCTCGACGGTGGCAACGAGGGTTCCTGGGGTCTGCACTCTCTGCAGCAGCTTCCAAGCGACGGCGAGGATGCGCCGCCGCTATCCTAGGTCACAGGAGTGGCCCTGCTGCGCTCGGCCTGCTCGGCCTGAGCATGTTCTTCCTCCTTCAGTGGAGGATCTTACTAGATCTCGGCGTGGCGGGATACACCGCTGCTTCACCAAGTGGTCTCGTCCCCGGTGGGTGGGGAGGTGGCCGCGCAGCGAGGTCAACGACCGTCGGCGGAGAAGATGGACCTGATCGCGTTTGGCGATCTTCTGTAGGGTGCTATCTGCAAAAATTAGGGGCCTATGTGCTGTTTATTTTCTTATGGGGTCCTTTCTGTAAAATGTATGCACCACCGCTGAATGAATGCAGTCTCTAGGTCCTTCGGGGCCTCCATCCTTTCAAAAAAGAAGGCACCACCAGTGCGACAATGGGTTCTGTCGAACTGTAGCATTTCCATCCTGAATGTCGTGCAGCAAAGGGGAGCAGCAGATTTCCTTGGCGAAGGACAGGCGACAAACAGGAAGCAGCATTTGTCATCGTGCGCCCAACCACGCTTGTGCAGTTCTCGATCGGCAGTCCATAACCTGTTTTGAAGAAGCAACCACATGAAGAATCTGATTTTTCCTTCAACCTTAAGTGCCACACCTTCGACAGATCAACCTTCTCCACATGCCCAAGGAACTGAATCGCGTAAGCAGACGTCACTGAATATTGGCCATTTGCTCTCAAGTTCCACTTGGAGCTGTCAGGAGCTTCAACAAGCGCAATATCTTGGATCTTGAGCCACAGCATCAGAAACTGGTCCATCTCTGCAGTAGTGCTCAGACGCTGCAATCCCCTCATCCAAGTGCCATTGTTCAGAGCTGTCTTGACCGAGAGCTTCTTCCTGTAAGCCAGCTTGAAGAGACCCGACGCAAGATCCATAAGGGCCTCCCCATGGAGCCAACGATAAGCCCAGAGATCTTTTGCACGTTCTCAGTTGCCAAGGGAGATCGTGGTGCAGGCAGCAAACAGACGTTTGTCAGTTTTGTCACATGGTGTTGCTGTTCCCTTCCAAGGCCTGTCCACAGCATCCCAACTGTACAGTTCCCATCGAAGCCGAAGAGCACGGTCGAAAGACGATATGTTTTTTATTCCCAGGCCAACATATTTTTGTGGGGAACACACTTGCTTCCAGTTAACCAGACACTTGCCACCACTGAGTTCCTCTTATGCGTTCCAAAGAAATCATCTTCGCAATTTGTCAACCTTTTTGATGGACCATTTGTTGGCAGAACGATATGAATGTTCAGGTCTGGCTTTCCATATAGAACAAGTACAAAAGTGTGACCCAGTGAACACTCTCCGTTTATGATGCACATCCAGACTTACTTCCTGAATAAGAATTTGTTTTTTCAAGAAACATAAAGCTCTCTGTCTCAATGCACTGATAGAAGAAGAATTATGTACAAGTTCAAGAAATGGCCACAACACGAAGACGCGCGTGTTGTGTTGCTTCCATATCCACCAGTCCGTCAGCATGATCAGCAATGTGGTGCCTTTCTTGTGGCCTTGGGAAAAGAGCGAACAGTGTGAAGCCACCAGTCCACAGGATGTTCAGTAGACATTGTTCTCCATCCAGCTTCTCAAACACTTCGTGTCAAACTGTGTACATGTAGCAGACTAGCAGTACACTTGTTGCTAGATCCTACTCCTCTGATCCTCAAAACAAGGCATATAAATTTTAGTCAAAGTCAAACAATGTATAGAGTGACCAAGTTTATACAAAATTATTAACATCTACAATGCCAAATAATAATTATTAAATACGTGATAAAATATATTTTTATATTCAAAAGTTTTTTTCTACAAGCTTGGTCAAAGTTAATACTTCTCGACTTTTCAGAAAATTTCAACCCTTTCTTTACTGTAAGATCAGAAGGTGGTTTCAATCTAGTGTCATGGGACTCAAGGTTACCTCATTACATTTCACTTGTTCATTTTATTCCAAGTTGTACTCCGGATATGCCTGAAACAATATCAGGCAGGAACAATCGAGGAATCCCGATTTTACAATATCATTCATTCATATTCATGTAATGTAACGGCTGTTGTAATTTACTAGATATATGGAAAAAGGGTAGTGTTGGCATCATCATAGCATTGTTAAGATGGTTGACGTACAACGTACCATTCAAATGTGAAACAATCAGTGGTTAGGCTGAGTGGTACACTGGTACTTGTTATTCTTGGAGTCGTCCAGCCTGAAGTTTCATCATTCTCATAAGCATTGGCCATCAATTGACGCATCCTCACATAATGCCCTGGAAACATAATGCAGAGGTTCAAGTCAGCAAGAGCCACATGTACTAAGAAATGTGAAAAAAAAAAGCAAGAGGATATAAATGATTTACTCACCTCTTAATTACTAGGCAGAAGACGCAACTCAAGATAAATATCCAGTATCTGATGGTAGATGAAAATAAATCTGACAAAACTGTTCGTGTGGTTCATTCTAAATAAGAATTTGTTTGCCTCACCCAGACAGCAGGAAGGTTGTCGCCCGGTTGATTAAGTCCAATTAAAAAACGTTACATAAAAGTTGCTACTCAATAGAAAGAACGCAATAGCACGGCTCATACCCAATCACATATTTTCCATTCTTTATTCAAATCTGCTACATCGTACAAGTTGGACTATTTGAATTCAACTACGTTTACAGATTAAAAAAAAGGTATCTGCAGTTGAGCTACAATAAACAGAAAGTGGCCACAAAATTTCTACAGCTATGAAGGCAAACAATATTTGATCAAAAGACCCTTCGTATCACTTTTAATTGAAAAGACAGTAACAGGCTATATTTCATCTCCTTTGGTACGAAGAGCTGTCAAAAATTAGTAGAACAGCGCGCTGAAAATGTTATGTGGAAGTTCCGATGTCCCTCACAATCGGCTGTTCACCTTCAAACTCTGATATCACGATGAGTGAATCTGTCATTTCAAGAGAAAGTGGCTCCAACTTGTTCGTAGGATTTATATGCTGTCACGGATAAACAATAGATAAATTAAAATAAATGATCAAGACCAGACGAATCATGAAATCTGAAAAAGAAAAAGTAATGTCTACAAAAATCAGATAAAGGACGTTAGAGAGCTTTTGTATAGCAAAGTTCGAAAGAACCCGATCTGAAAATGATCTTGTTTATTTGGTGAAAATCATTTCCACATAATCGAACAAATAAAAGAGAGTATTGACCTGCTTATGATCCTTCACATAACCAATTGCAACTTCACGACGCAAAACTGCCCTTTCAGACAACTCAGAGAATGATATTTTCTCTCCTTCCTTCATGTACAGTCCTATTTCCTACAACGAGCACATGCGACAGGACAGATAAATAAACAACCACAAACAGCAAAGAATGTACCGGGAATACCAATTACAGTCATATTACCTTAACATAAATCTCATCTCCTTCAGCATCCAGAATATCCTTCCATACTTCATTCAGCTCGCTACATTCCGCAACTACATTTCATTTTTTTTAATATGAGATAGAGTCATTTCGGGGAAATAAAGAGCCAAAAGATAAGTAGACAACAAACCTTGTGCCGTGACAAGACTCATAACTTCCTCTGCTCCAACAAATGAAAGGGAGGGTCTTATTCTAGATATCTGCATAAAATGAAGAGATAAGAGCTTATTTGTAAAACTAAATACATCTTATGAACTCAGCAGTTGAGATATAACAAATTCTTACTTGCTTTCCCAGTCCTGTGTCTACAATTTCTGATACAAGATGCTGAACCTAACACATTCAAGTACAACATTGTACAAGCAAATTAGTATTTCTGTTAGCATGGGAGTACTTATCAGGAACATTGTATAAGATTACTAATTGGACCACACCAGATTAAATTCAAGTCCTGGAGCATGAAACTAAATAGCCTATAAGAACTTTCCATATTGCTGGCCTACCAGTAACACAAATAGTAACGATATACTGATTCGGGATCAAGTTTGTCACGTGATGTTTGAGATGTGCCTGTCATGGTTGCTACACGCGGTTGTCCCGGTGCCCGACAGAAGAGGGGTATCTTTGCTCCCTCGTGGTCGGCTTGGATCGTGGCTCGCCGCGTTGTTGGGTCTTGCCGTGAGCGTCGACATCATACCGTAGATTTGGGCAACCTTGCCACAGACTGGGTTGGCTGGTGCGCATACCCTCTGAGGCCACGGGCTGGCTCCTTTGAAGGTGGCATCGTGGTTGTTCCGTGCTGATCCTGATATCCGGCGTGTGGTGGCCTCTGTTGGCAAACTGGTGGACCATCCAGGTTGTCGAACTGGCGTGGTCGCAGGCAGTGCTAGGCTCTTGCCGCCGTGCCTTAGTTGTGGTCGTGGCGCTCCGGGCGAAAGCCTTGCATGCCTTCGTCAGTGTGAACGATGGCGGCACCCTGGGGCGTCGTTTCCTTCTTGGTAGACTTGTCGAGGAACTCAGATCCACCTCCTTCCCTCGTGGTCTAGTCCCCAGGTGAAAACCAAGATCTGGCTTACTTAGTCGGATGGCGGCGGCGGCGACGATGTCACTCCCTCCCCGGAGGCGTTGTTCTTGGTGGTATGACCCTAGGCTGGCGAGTGTGTCGGTGGTACAAGCTTTGGCACTAGCTGGTAGATTGTAGGTGTGCTTGCAGCATGTCTGTCTACCGTTGATGCATTGGGTGACTCGACGAGTTTCATGTGGGCATAGTTGCAACAGACGGGGGATGTGGTGATGTGTGCTGGTACAGCACTCAGTATGCGAGTGGCGTCTGGCAGTTCTAGAGCCTCGGCACAGGCAGCTGTGCGAGGCTGGAGGTCCACAACGTCATCTGCCTTCTCCAAAGCAGATGTAGCCCAACTTTGACTTCTCTTCTCTTCCTGTGACAGGGTTGCGTCCTGTGTACTTGTGTGGATGGCACCTAGGGCGGTGTCTGTATGGTGACGTCTGTGGTAATGTTTGTCTAGCAGCTATTGGTTGTAGTCTTGTCTTGAGTGCTCTGGTTGTCTCACCCTAGTCTTAGGTTTGTAAAACTGTAAATCTTTCTTTCTATCAATGCATCAAGACGCTCAGAAAAAACTTAAATCTTTCTAGAGGGCTCATGTTTATCAATATGTTATATGCCCAAAACAAATGCATAGCAGCACTTTATGAGAAACATGTAGGTTCACTTAAACATTCTGAACATTATTTGTAATGACAAGAACTGACCTTAATGTCATTTTTCTGGCAGATATTTTCAGCAAGGAGAAGGGTATATGCTAATTGCTTATCAGCCTGTACAGTATCTGCAATACCAAACACAGATGAAACTCCTTCCTTATATAACGAAATGGTATGGTAATCCAAAGATGCACCAGGGAGCATGTGCTTCGGATTCAAAAAAATATTTTCTGAACATCAAGTGTTTTTTAAAACAAATCACACATGCAAATGTTGGAGGCCTTTATATGCATGCAAATTTTGTTCGAAGGAGAGCAGCTTATACCCTGTGTAAGAAGCATTAGTGCTTACGATTTTACTGAAATTTGTCTTTTCTTTCCAAATTCCAAGGCACAAAGAATGTTCTTTTCCAATGAATATTTACAAGAATATGAAAGACGCCAACTGAGCAAGCATGATTTTATGTGGAGGTTTTGAACACTTTGAAGTTACTTTATTGTTCACCCTGGATGCAAGTGCGGGTGGACCCAGCAAGAATTCTTGCCTCTCCGAAATGGTATATTTTTATTATTTGCATGCTGCTCATACCTCCAGTTAGCCATTCTCTGTCAGATATCACGACAACTGAAAGAGGAACATTTTGGTCACATTTGGCAGATTTTCTGATGTTAATAATAGCTTCCTTCAAAATATCATAGTTCAAAGGACATCCCACCTGTATGGCACATCATCACATAAAAATTAGCAAATAAGAACAGCTATGTTTATGTCTGTGAAAGAATCTTTTCCATGATCTTTAAAGTTCAAAGGCTACTGCACAAAAAAGAGACAGAGACAGAGACCTTATGAGTAACTTTAATATTTTTAAGTTGGCTCTGCATTAGGGGGTTGACAACACTCGTCCGCTCAGTAATAGGAGTTTCTGACAATATTTCCTGCATGTTAAAATGAATTTATTATACAACTTGCATCCTATGATTGCATCGAGCACTAGCATCATATATCTGCCATTTTATTTCCACAATTATAATGTGAAAGAAGTATTTTATTTATCTGTGTCTATACATACCAATACACTGCCAGGTCCAAGGTAATTATCATATTCTCGAATCATATCAGTAATTTTTGGCCTCCAACCAACGATAAGTATGCATTCCCTTGGTCCCAGGGTACATTCGCTGCTCTGCATAAAATGACCATTTGATGAACTCAGTAATTTGAGAAGGGAGGAATTCCCATCAACACATCATTACTTTGAATTTTACCTTGGAGAGCGATTTTGGCGGGCGCTCTACAATGTTCTTTAGCCGTGTTTCTTTCAGCTCGGTAGCCACACTGGTAGATCTTTGACCCTCTTTTGAGTCTGAGTAATGACTTGAATTTTGTGTTCCTTCGGATACATTTAAAACTGTATAATGTGGTTTTCTCCTCCCGCAAACAGGAGCAATAAGAAGCAACTGTGAAGCAATGAAATGAAGAGTGCATCAGGGAATCAACTAGAAAATTATATGCCAAGCATCCTGTCATGACTGATGATACAAATGAAAAATATAACATACATCCATTTTCTTCTTGTTTCCCATAAATAATGTAGCTCATGCTGTTTTTTTCTGTTTCCCATAAATAATAGTTCATGAAAAAGGATAGTAGTAACCAGGGGTGGATCCACACCCTGACAACAGGGGCCATGGCCTGGGGTGCAGAAAATGTTCCTACCTAAATATTTGTGAAATGGTTGATTTTACGTAGCAATTAGCCTAAATATAACACTAAATACAAATTTGGCCTGGGGTTTGGTTCAATCCTGGATCCGCCACGTAACATGTCCATAAGTTCACATATGCTTATATCAATGCTAAGTTAGTAACTAACAGAATATGTAATATATTATATACACCATGGGGCCAACAAAAATACTACGATATATTCATAAAGCTGAATAATAATCTTATGAACTTCAATTTTTGTAGTAATTACTTTGACAAGACTTTAACAACCAATTTTCTCAAGGAATCGTATACCTAGAGAAAGGGATTCAACACACTAATATGGAATAGAACAACCAGAAATACATACTTTATCTGTTTCCTTCAACATTTCGTCTTCACTTGGGTGGAAGTGAATCCCACCGGACCGGAAAATACCACAAACAACCGCCTGATCATGAGCATAAAGGAGAATCACAACAGAGAAGTGGTGCAGACTGCTGAGTTTAGGCATTCACTTATTTGAAACAACATTACGTCTTGGATTTTACGCCTCACGTCCTTAAACTTCATACCTCCTGCTTCAGGAATGCTGAACAGGTTGAAGATATTTTCTATAGGATAAAACAAAACAAGTCACGAAATCAAAGGATAAAGATCCTATAATCTAGAATAACAAGTTACTATAAGGCAGATACTGGTAACCAAATCAATGCAAGACAAAAGCATGCAGTAGGGCGAGCGATAATGAAACAAAGCTGTTTAGTCCAGAAAGTACAGTATCAGAGCATTACATAGCAACTTTTGAACTTTAATTAGTTAACAATATTCCGGCTTCCATATATGACAGGTTTCGAGGTTTGCGTGGAACCAAGAGGCAGTAAAATATATATCAAGTATACTTTTATTGGCAAATCCAGTGGTGGCTAAATGGCTAATCCACTAGTGTGACACCCACGTCCCACGTCTTGTAGCCAAATAGCATGGTTTAAGTTCCAATAAGTGCATGTCAGATGCATTTATTTGTAGATTTCCTGGGATTTGGTCCTGTGACCTCCCAGCTGCTAATCCATAAGTATAATAGCAACAGACATCTGGACCCTTCCCAATATTATTTTATCAGAAAATTCATAAAGAGAAGATCAGTACTGCGAGAATTAAGCAAGTGTCTGTAGATTTTAAGAAGGCCCTTTTGCCTAGAGCACTGCACAAACAGCTTAGAAGCAACCATCTCCACCGGTTGCACATTTAAGCCTGTGATTGATTTCAGAAGTTCGATGGTGGTCGAGTTAGAAGCCTACAATTATACAACATGATCAATGCATAAATGTCCAATGTTAATATGTAAGACTTGTAGTTATAATAGGTGGAGCATGTATATACCTCAACAATGGTAGGAACTGATGAAATTTGTGGAACAGATTGGAGAGCTAGTAGAGAAATAAATGCATCGGTATCCACTTCATATCTGATCATGTTCAACAAGATGTGCTTTAGATAAATAATGCAAAACCATGTAATAAAACAACAACATAAGTTATGTTATGGTGCATGGGTCCTATAGCAGTGGTCCTATCATGATATGTTGGGCTACTAATTCCGCTGGTTAGTTACTAGCCGATCCTATAAAAAGAACATACATCTTGTACTTCGAGATTAGGCAAAGATTAATCAGAAATTATAGATTCTCCCTCTTCTCAACCCGGCCTCCTAGCCTTGGCGGGTGGCATTGCCAGCCAAGTAAGAGTGGACCCTACACTTGGTCCTCAGACCCTACCAAATCATGCAGACAGCACATTTCCTTGCAACATAACTGCTGGTGCTAACAAATAATACGTCAAAATTTAGCATATGGCACCCATTTCAATAAAAAGTTTATGTTGCTACATTTTCTGATATAGACGCTGCTTTCCTCAAGTTATTCATCTCCAAACATCCAAGTGAAAGCTTCAAACGTCCCATCCAATACTAGAACAATGGATTCACATAAGCAATCCAGTTGACAAGAGTTTGATGGCCCACACAGATATCAATGCAGTATAAAAAACACGACAAACTTCCCTTCTCCAAAATTATTTCCTGTACAGCATACATAAAGGAAATTATATGCTTATTGGTATTATACATACCGTTCATTCTTTGATGGTAAGATGATTATAGACTTTGCTTTGTTTGCTGCTGCTCTCTCAAATGATTTTGTCAAGCTAAGGCTACAACTGCAATTTTAAGTGAAACCAAACTGAGCTGTCACAGATCAAGCGAAACATTTGTTCTAAGGGTAAAGAGACTGAAACAAGTTGCATGTGTTCAGAAAGCATCACAGGAAGAAGTGTATAATCCCTTTTACCTCTTGGTGAATACATCAACATGATGTAAATCTTTAGATATGCTATCTCCAAGCTTCTCAATATGCTTTCTGGGGAGTTCTGAGAGAAGGAGAATTCTCTGCTTCCTTCACATTATTCAAAGAAAGTAATAGGATGCATTAGATTATGTAGATAGATATTGCCTGAATGCTATGATATCTTTCAGTTACCTTGCCGTAGCAGTACCTAAGCGGATTGCTGATTCATGGAACTTATTCAACTGATTCAATATGGACGTCAGATGACTATTGACTCCACAGATAATGATATGATCATCCTCAAGGACTTGTAATTGTGCCCCTTCTCTTACCTTATACATTTGAGTCTGTGCAGAACCAGGTGAAAATTTAAAGGCTGACATCGATATAAAAGATTTCCACCTCAATTTCATAGCATACTGAAAGAAAACTCACTCTAAATTGTTCTGTCATTGCACTTAACAAACGAGAATAGAACAGTATACCCCAGATAGCAAGAAAGAACCCAATAACACGCTCAATGCGTGTCTTTTGCTGTGAAAAGAAGCAAAAGAGGGTATTAAAAAGAGTTGTCCAGAATAAAAAATATCTATAGAATGGTTAATAAAAAGACAATATCACACAAAGAATATTCTTCTTAAGTCAGAGAGCGATTGGCACTTACTCTTAGATGAGTAGACGATGAACATAGACATGCCCAAGCTTCCCATAAACATTCCTCCAGAGGCTGTTCTTTCTTCCTGCAAAAGAAACCAGTATTTCATTTATGTTAGTACTGACTAGTGAATATGTAGGAAATCTTCTTTGAGAAGCGGAGAATAATATGTCAGATTCTTACAAACACTTTTAATAAGAAGTTACAGACCTGAACTTATGAAATAGCAATCCTCCAACAAACACAATAGAAAAGCACGTGACAAGCAAAGTGATCATAGACCTATGAAGATAGTCAAAAGAAATACCAATTTAGTTCGCCATGAAAAACGGAACTTCGGTTATTATGTGTAACTTAGGTGGAAATTTTGGAGCCCAGCAACTGCAGTAGTATGACAAACAATGCATTGCACAATACCAAATATACATATCTAGCTAGTAAAAGATAGATATATTTCACTTACAAGGCAATGTTTCGGTCAAGCTGTGTATTGAATAGATAGTACAAGCGTGAAATACTCCATCTCACATCAGGCAGTGGTGGAAGAGTCACGTCTAGCTTTAGAGGCACAGGTGTTCGGAGAGGATCAGATATGCAAGCAAATGGCAAACTCGTGATATTTTGTGACATCCCAGGGAACAATTTCATCTTTAACCATATCTGGCATATGGCAACTCTGTGTAAAAGGCACAATGTGATGCTTACTATAGTCAACATGTTGTAGTTTTCCTGCAAAGTTAAATGGGCATGGGACATTTAGCAAACAGAACGTGGATTGAAGAGTACTTGTTCCAAAGGAATGTGTCTAAGGGAAACTATATGGGGACTATGATGGAGAGGACTGCTTTCATACATTACGGGTTATGGCTAGTTTTCCTATTCATGAGTAATTGCAGGTTCCTCGACTACTCTAGTACCACTACTTGTCAAACAAGTACAGAACTACACTGCGATTGATATCTAGGCCAAGGTACTTGCAATATATCTCCTCACAGTGGAATGCATTCAAAGTGTGAATTTCTGTCAAACCATACTTCCAAAGGCATAAATGGGTTACATTTTCTGTGTTGCCTTCACTATAGGTAATAGAGTAGTATATACTTTTTGTTTATTTTCATATTTTGCCCGTTGTATAAGAGGTTTCTTGCATATTTACCACACATGTACGTGAAATACATGTTGCATATTCCTAACATGGTATCAGAGCCTTAGGTTCTTTCCCACCGCATGTGCCACTCGTGCTCATCTCGTTTTCGATTCAGGTCAATCTTTTCCCGATCGAATTCTCTGGATCAATACCGATTTTCCCATCTGGTCCACTCTGCCGCTGCAATATGCACTCAAGTCCGTGCTGTGCCAGCCCACCAGGAAGAGCTCATGTGTCCCTGCTACGCTGTGCTGAAGGATTCTTGAACTACAAGGTCGTCTCCCTCCATCCGCTGCAGCCGGCCTTTCCACTGGCCAACTCTAGAGCTCTGCTGCTGGGAGTTGCTCACCCTCCCCGTCAGGCTGCCGATGCCACCTGGCCATCAGGCCACCACACCACCTCACGATTTGGC
Source organism: Poa annua (assembly GCA_026929855.1). Taxonomy (NCBI): domain Eukaryota; kingdom Viridiplantae; phylum Streptophyta; class Magnoliopsida; order Poales; family Poaceae; genus Poa; species Poa annua. The sequence goes on from CM049438.1 coordinate 38,642,204, forward strand.
CGCTGCCTCCAGATCAGGTCAGCACCAACACCACCACCACAGCAGGTCATCGCCGTCCGCCTCCACCCAATGCCGGCCACCGCCCCTTCAGGGTCCGACGCGACTAGGAACTCTGTTGGCGGCTACTAGCAGAAATGTTCTTCTCATTATGCACCTAACTAGATGTAGTATTTTTTTTTGCAGATTTTGCAATTCATTGATCCACATTGTGTCGTCATCATGGACCAGTCTGGTCGTGGTCATCGGGAAGGAACAACTCCAAATGTTACTTGTCAGTGAGATAGGGCTTGCACATTGGACTAATGCTTTTTGATCAAAATCAGTTCATGCTCTAGCAAACCACGTTGTCCTGGAGGCTAGCTAGCATGAACAGAAAATTCACATGTTATCTCCATCTATCATTCAAACATATGTACTGGCTTCATAATGATGACATGCTATGCTAGCCCCTAGCACCACTACAAGTAACATTCTTGAGACCAAGCCCATCTTCCTATGCATCGATATAATGTAAGGCCAGTTTATCAATAAAAGTGCAGTGAAAAAAATTATCACCTTAGCAGGAAAGCCTAGTTGATTTTCTGCCCCTGACCCTGCCAACATTTCCACAGTAGGCACGATTCCTTTGCCGCCTAGCATCCCGGCCGAATCGAACACCCTTGCTCCTCCTGGTCAAGGCAGAGCGTAAACAGAGACCACGCAGCATGAATCGATAGCAATCATTTCATGTTACAGCACCCAATTCGTCACAAGCTTTTACAGTTACAACGCTCTATCTATAGCTCTAGATGACTTATGTACTGGAGGAAGAGCTTGCTGCATTTAGTAGAATACAACGAACCTCGGTTGCTGCTAGCCGAGCAACGAACACCGATCCCGCCGCCGCGACAGATGTGCAACCGGCCCGGGAACACACTGAACCTAGAACACAGGCTCTTAATTAGGGAGTGGATAATAAGAAGGACGGAAGATGAAATCAAACGCATCGCTGCGGTCACCGGCCGCCGCATGCACGAAGTGTAATGTACTGAATACTGATCCATCAACAGTAGTATCGGGTGTACCTGAGGAGTGCACGGGGCGGCCGGGAACGGAGAAAGGACACCGGCGGCGAGGCGGCCGCGTCGAGCTGCGACCTCATCTCGGCAGCAACTGAACGGCGGCGGCGGCGGAGGAATCGATGCCGCGATAGGGAGCATGCGGCAGTGGACTGGAGTGGTTGACTTTACTAGACCGCGCGGGGATGCGGGATAGTAGCTTCCAAGTTGCAAGAATATTGCATTACTTTTCGGAAGAGGATGGCTTCCGAACCAAAAGAGGTTCGTCGACAGGAGATCAGGAACATGGATACTCCGAGGATAAGGGCTTCTCAGAGGAGGCAGCAGAACCAATTGGCGAAGTTTTGCACGGAACCACAGTCCATAACCATGAGTTTTTCACTTAAAACCAGTATTTGGCCTTATTACCTGCCCATAAGAGCATCTCCAGACGCTTCCAATAACCTGTCGGACAACTAGGTCATGTTTAGTTGGTCTTAAAAGTTGGATTTTCATTTTTGATTTATAAGTCACAAATAGGTGCTTTTGAATTCTAGATTTTGACTTATATCATCATGTGACCTATTTAGGTGTTTTTGTGTCATATAAACCAAAATAAGTGTAACCAAGAAAAGAATATTTCTCCCCGGGATAATGTCGTTTGGATTGGACGAACCACTCTATTTGCAATAGTCATAATTCCGTTCGTGCCAACTTTTGTGAAGATCTTGAAGCTAACATTTAACAGACAAATCGGTATGTATTGTTCTATACGACTAGCATCTTCCTTTTTGGGCAACAACGTAATGATAACAAAGTTTAACTTAAATAATGGCAGATTTCCCTCTCGCAATTGAGAGAACATGGTCATCTTTGATATTTTTATTTATTTATTTATTTCGATAAAACTCCATGATACGTATCAAACGTATCTATAATTTCTTATGTTCCATACTTATATTATACCAATTGCCTACATGTTTTATATACATTTTATATAGTTTTATGCATTTTCTGGGACTAACCTATTAACAAGATGCCACAGTGCCAGTTCCCTGTTTTCTGCTATTTTTGGTTTCAGAAATCCACTTAAGGAAATAATCTCGGAATTGGACAATTTTTATACCGAAGACCTTATTTTTCCCGACACGTTCCAAAAGTCCGAGGGAGAAACGAAGACGGGCACCGAGGCGCCGCCATCAGGTGGTGGCGCGGCTCCCTTCCTGGCCGCGCCAGCACCTGAGGGTGGGCCCTCGGGGCTTCACCGCCTTCGCCCTTTCGCCTACTTATACCCCCCGGACAACCAGAACACTTTTCCCAAAAACCTTATGGAGCCGCCGCCGTCGTCAACCCTAGTTCGGGAGGGTTCAGAAGCTCTTCCCGGCACCCTGCCGGAGAGGGGAATCATCACCGGAGGGCTCTACATCACCATGCCCGCCTCCGGACTGATGCGTGAGTAGTTCATCCTTGGACTACGGGTCCATAGCAGTAGCTAGATGGTTGTCTTCTCCTATTGTGCCATCATGTTTAGATCTTGTGAGCTGCCTATCATGATCAAGATCATCTTTATGTAATGCTACATGCTGTGTTTGCTGGGATCCGATGGATATTGAATACAATGTCATTTGCTTCATAATATATCATGTTGTGTGTTGTTTATGATCTTGCATGCTCTCCGTTGCTATTAGATGCTCTGGCCAAGTAGATGCTTGTGACTCCAAGAGGAGGTATTTATGCTCGATAGTGGGTTCATCTCTCTATTTAATCTGGGGGAGTGACAGCAACATCTAAGATTGTAGATGTACTGTTGCTACTAGGATAAAACAGTATTACTTTGTATAAGGATAATGTTATTACTTACATTAAACACTTTGCCTAATGCAATAATCTGTTGCTTGCAACTTAATACTGAAAGGGGTGCTGACGCTAACCGGAAGGCGGATTATTAGTCATAGATGCGGTTGGAACGGTCTATGTATATTGTTGTAATGCCCAAATGAATCTCACACTAGACATCATGTCATTAGTATATGCATCATTATGCAGCTCTTTATTCTGTCAATTGCCCAGCTGTAATTTGTTTACCCGCATGTATGCTATTATTATTATTTATGGAGAGACACCACTAGTGAACTGTGGACCCCGGTCCTTTTCTTTAAACTGATAATACAACCAACTGCAAACTGTTACTTTCATTCTCTGCAAACATCATCCTCCACACATACGTTTAATCCTTTGTTACAGCAAGCCAGTGAGATTGACAACCTCACTGTTTCGTTGGGGCAAAGTAGTTTGATTGTGTTGTGCAGGTTCCACCTCCCCTTCGACGCCTATTTTCTGGCGCCATTGTCAGGGAGACCTTCAGACGTGTTCTTCATCTCCTACTGGTTCGATAACCTTGGTTTCATAACTGAGGGAAGACTTGCTGCTGCACTCATCATACCTTCCTCTTGGGGTTTCCCAACAACACCACCGTGTGCATCAAGCTGTTTTCTGGCGCCGTTGCCGGGGACGTCATCATCATCATCATCATCATCGACACCGCATCCATCTCCCACGTCAACTACGCGCCCGAAGCTTGACACACAGAGTCATCAAGCTGTTTTCTGGCGCCGTTGCCGGGGAGCTGAAACACATCTGCAAGGGGAGTCTCTCACTTCCCAATCTCTTTACTTTGTTTTTTTCTTGCTTAGTTTATTTTTATTTCCTGTTTAGTTTGCTATTAAATATCAAAAATACAAAAAAAAAATAGTTACTTGCATTTTATTTACCTTGCTATTATCTTGTTTGCTTCTTATTATCAAAAACACAAAAAAATTAGTTACTTGCATTTTATTTACCTTGTTATTTTCTTGTCTAGTTTATCTCTATTGTCATCTTGTTTGTTTCTTTACTTACATTTTCTTTATCATCAATATATAAAAAAAAATCGTCTAGTTCATTTTTCAATCTATTATTATGTCTAGTCCTATTCCTGTCACTATGCCACCCGAGGAGTTGATCTTTACTTTTAAACAAGGGGGTGAGGAAACTTTTAAAGAAGCTTGGTCTACAATTTTTGAATTTTATGGTGAAACCGAACCAAAAATGACTCTAAGTGTACTTCTTAGTAGCTTCTATTTTGGACTTGTTCTTTGCTATAGGTATGCTTTAGATGCTGTAGTGGGGGGAGATTTCCTTCAATGTGATGGGGATCAAGCTTTTAACGCAATAAAGAAATTAATTACATCCTCTTCTTCAACTAATAAGTGTGATACAAGCCTTGGGAATATTCATACTAGGTTAAACACCCTTGAAACACAGTTATCTTGTTTGAAAGAGGGGTATGCTCAGATTCGTGAATATTATGATTATGTTCCTGTAAACTTTGAATCTTCATCGTGGCTCCCCACAATTAAAATTGCTATTTGCAGTGAAACTTTCCATGCTCGTTGTGATATTATGTCTGAGTTTTGCCTTATGCCTAATTATATTTATGCATCTTTAAATCTTTGGGGACTTACTGAAGGGGGAGAAGGAATAACTCTTACGAATAATGCAATTATACAACCCCTTGGAATAGCTGAAGGAGTGTTTACAACATTCTTGGGAAGAACGGTATCCACTGATTATCTTGTTATTGAATGTGTAGGTACAGGACAAATTACACTTGGAAAGTCCTTGCTGAAACTCTTGGGAGCGGTGATAGATATTGGAAAAGGTACTATGAATTTCACCTCCTCTCCGGAATGTGGTCAGGTATTCCCTAGAACCAAGAGTAAGAACAAGAGTAAGAAAAATAGGCGAAGAGCCCTTCGTACAAACTATAATGTTGATGCTTCTTCTCTTGAAAATACTTGAGTTTTGCTTTCTGTGCCTAGCTCAAAGGCGTTAAACAAAAGCGCTTATGGGAGACAACCCACTTTTTATTTCTGTTATTTTATTTTCTTGAGTCAAGGAACATGTCTACCTCTGTAGCAATTCCTTTGTATCTTTACTTTATTGCATAGTTGTGCCAAGTTAAGTCTCTAGTAGAAAGTTGATGCTAGAATTGGATTTCTGCGCAGGAACAGTTTTTCTGCTGTCCACCGTTTAATTCGTTAGAATTCACAGAAAAATCAAAATGACCTGGGATTTTTTGTGCGTGATCCTCAGATATGTACGCAACTTTCATTAGTTTTGAGTTTTATGATTTGAGCAAGTTAAGTGACTCTAAAAAAATCGTCTTTACGGACTGTTCTGTTTTCGACAGATTCTGCCATTTATTTTGCATTGGTTCTTTTGCTGTTTTTGAAAGGATCTTTTTGTTCCATAAAATTCCAGTGGCTGTAGCTAATGTCCAGTATCATGATAATGATTGTCTCCATGCAGAATATGAGAATTTTTGATTATGCACTAACCCTCTAATGAAGTTTACTTTGAGTTTGGTGTGGAGAAAGTTTTCAAGAATCAAGAGAGAGTATCATATGATGTGATCAAGAAGATGAAAGAGCCTAAGATTGGGGATGCCCCCGTGGGTCACCCAAGAATATTTCAAGAAGACTCAAGCGTCAAAACTTGGGGATGCCTTGGGCATCCCCTTTTTCATCAACAACTTATCAGGTTATCTCTAGTGAAACTATATTTTAATTCCGCCACATCTTATGTGCTTTACTTGGAGCGTCTGTTTGTTTTTATCTTTGCTTTTGTTATTCTTGTTCTCTGAATAAAATGGATCCTAGCATTCTTGTGTGGGAGAGAGACACGCTCCGCTTTTTCATTTGAATACTCCTATTCTTCGCTTATATTCGTTGAGTATTCTTCTATAGCTACTGCAATACTTTCAGCTCTTATTTTTCATGCACCTCTTGTTCAGAGCTGTTAGTTCTCATATGTTATACTCTCTTGCTTCATTGTTAAATACTTGGAGAGTTTATGTTTTAAATAAGTTGATTGGTGTTTGGTTAAGAACAGAAAATGTTAAATGTGGTAGATGGTATAACTAAATGATACATAATCTTGTAGATCATTAAATTGTGTCACTTGAATCATTGATGTTGTTTTGAGATATTAATATGCTTAATGGTAAAACATGATGGTTTAGTAAAGTGGAATGATTAATGGTTGGTCTAGAAAAATTGAAGCTGTGCCAGACTTAAATATCCAGTTGATAGCATAATGGTATATGACTTCTAATGTTAAAAACAACCGTAATGACTTTGTGTTATGCGCTACGGTCGGGGTCCCAACAGTGACTTGTTCATTTGCCACAGTCCCTCATGGAGTGATTTTCATTATGCCTTGTAAGATCATATTTCTAGTTGGAATCTTTTTACTTGTGAGTTCTAAGTTGCGGTTTTCATGGCACTTCCACCACCATATTTGCTAGCCTCTTCGGTACTTTGCATTGCCCTTTCTCACATTGAGAGTTGGTGCATACTTCGTGGGTAGATCCAAAACTCGTGGGAGATCTTCATCATGTTCTCCTACACATAAGCCAAATATCTTCCTCAAAACATCCACATTACCTACCTACTACAGCATTTCCATAGCTGTTCCGAGATATATTGCCATGCAACTTTCATCTTACATTACATGACTTGTTGTCATTTATCATTTATATATTGCTTTGCATGATTCTATATGGCTGATGTGTGGTTTTACCCATGTTACGCTAGATCATTGCATATTCTGCTACACTGGCAGAGGCACCGTTTCATACACCATGTTTTATCCCTTATGAGATCCTTGTATCAAAAGTGTGTTGTCATATTAGAATGTTTGCCCCTAAAAGTGAAAAGAGCCATGGAGGCCATCGAAAAGAGAAACAGAAAAATACAAAAAAATGGAAAAATAGAAAAATAGAAGAAAAAAGAAAGAAAGAAAGAATAAAAAGGGGGCAACATTACTACTCTTTATCCACACTTGTACTCATGTTATAGCACCTGTAATATTCATAGTCATCATTTGTCCTCATGTTTAGCACCTTTACTCCATATGTGAGAGTTTTCATGTTCTACTTATATAACTATGTGGGGAACTTTACACTATAGAACTTGGCTTGTATATTCCAATGATGAGCCTCTTCAAAAGTGCTCTAGGTCTTCATGAGCAAGCAAGTTAGATGCACCCCCACTAGTTCCATTGGAGAGCTTTCATACACTTATAGCTCTATGTGCATCCGTTGTGTGGCAATCACTACTCCTTGCATATCTTCGATTATAAGACTTCCTCTTGTCTAATGGTCACTTTCAGCTGTGTGAGATTTTCTTCCGTTGGCCTTCCAAACCCCCATTATTATTCTTTTAGCCACAACATCCTGGTGCCAGGAACCAACGCTGAACACTTGCTTGTATTTGAGTGAACAAATCGAGAGATGATTTTCTACGTGTATATTGTTATTGCTTGACTTGATCCTTTCACAAAGTTGTCATGAGTGTTTGATTCATTAGATGATTATATTGTTGTTCTTAAAGCTTAAATCATATTTAATATCTACTTTGCACGGTTGTTTGTTCTCTATTACTAATTCATTAAAAGTTTAGCTTTGTTCTTCCTACTTGTTTATTCATTACTCATTTGATATCAATATAAACTACAACTTTTATTCATTTGATCTCAGTTTACATGCATTACATTATTATATGATCAAGATTGTGTGAAAGCATGTCACTTCAGAAATTATTCTTGTTATCGTTTTACCTACTCGAGGACGAGTAGAACTAAGCTTGGGGATGCTTGATACGTCTCAAACGTATCTATAATTTCTTATGTTCCATGCTTATATTATACCAATTGTCTACATGTTTTATATATATTTTATATAGTTTATGCATTTTCTGGGACTAACCTATTAACAAGATGCCACAGTGCCAGTTCCCTGTTTTCTGCTGTTTTTGGTTTCAGAAATCCACTTAAGGAAATATTCTCGGAATTGGACAATTTTTATACCGAATACCTTATTTTTCCCGACACGTTCCAAAAGTCCGAGGGAGAAACGAAGACGGGCACCGAGGCGCCGCCATCAGGTGGTGGCGCGGCTCCCTTCCTGGCCGCGCCAGCACCTGAGGGTGGGCCCTCGGGGCTCCACCGCCTTCGCCCTTTCGCCTACTTATACCCCCCGAAAACCTAAGACAGACAACCAGAACACTTTTCCCAAAAACCTTACGGAGCCGCCGCCGTCGTCAACCCTAGTTCGGGAGGGTTCAGAAGCTCTTCCCGGCACCCTGCCGGAGAGGGGAATCATCACCGGAGGTCTCTACATCACCATGCCCGCCTCCGGACTGATGCGTGAGTAGTTCATCCTTGGACTACGGGTCCATAGCAGTAGCTAGATGGTTGTCTTCTCCTATTGTGGCATCATGTTTAGATCTTGTGAGCTGCCTATCATGATTAAGATCATCTTTATGTAATGCTACATGCTGTGTTTGCTGGGATCCGATGGATATTGAATACTATGTCATTTGCTTCATAATATATCATGTTGTGTGTTGTTTATGATCTTGCATGCTCTCCGTTGCTAGTAGATGCTCTGGCCAAGTAGATGCTTGTGACTCCAAGAGGGGGTATTTATGCTCGATAGTGGGTTCATGTCTCTATTTAATCTGGGGGAGTGACAGCAACCTCTAATATTGTAGATGTACTGTTGCTACTAGGGATAAAACAACAGTACTTTGTCTAAGGATAATGTTATTACTTACATTACACACTTTGCCTAATGCAATAATCTGTTGCTTGCAACTTAATATTGAAAGGGGTGCGGACGCTAACCGGAAGGTGGATTATTAGTCATAGATGCGGTTGGAACGGTCTATGTATATTGTTGTAATGCCCAAATTGAACGGACAGACGTCGCCTAGAGGGGGGGGGGGGGGGAGGGGGGGTGAATAGGCAAGGTACACTTTTTACAATTTAGGCTTGATAAATGCGGAATACAACTTAGTGTTTAACTTATCAAGAACACAAACTAATATACTAGGTTCACCTATGTGCACCAACAACTTATGCTAAGCAAGACAAGTAACAACGTGATAGCAAGATGAATGACTTCAAGCACGAAGGCTATCACAATGTAAAGTGCATAAGTAAAGAGCTTGGGTATAGAAATAACCGAGGCACGCGGAGACGAAGATGTATTCCCGAGTTCCACCCAAAGGGTGTACGTCTCGTTGGAGAGTTGTGCGCAACCACAACAGGTTAGCCGCAACGCCACAAAGGCTCACCTTCTTCTCCTGATGAACTCAACCACAAAAGGTTGCGAGTTCACCTTCCACTATTGATCCCCTTTGGGGCGGAGATCGAATCCCGTACAACAATCTTAAGGCACACACCCACAACTTAATTGGGGGCTCCCAAGTGACCACAAAAGGTCTTGACCACAAAAGGTCTTGGCCACAAAAGGCGTCTAGGGTCCAATGACCCAAGAGTAACAAGCTCACAAGTATCACAACCACGAATCCTCGTGGAGGGCTCAAACCGATGCAAATGCAATGGCAAGAGCACACGAAGTGCTCAAGTCCTTCACTCTCAAATTCCAACAAATCAACAAATGCTTATGGGGGAATAAGAGAGAAAGAACTAAGGAAACCACAAAGGAGTCAAATCCTTCACTCCCAAATCCCACCAAAAGCAACTAATGCTTATGGGGGGAGAAGAGAGGAAGAACAAAGAGAAGAACCACAAAGGAACTCCAAGATCTAGATCCACTAGGTTCCCCTCACTTAGAGGAGAGATTGATTGGTGGAAATGTAGATCTAGATCTCCTCTCAACTTTCCCTAAAGAATATGCAAGAATCAATGGAGGGATTGAGAGAGAAGCAAGCTTTCCAAGGTCAACAATGGAGTAGGAGAGAGGGGAAAGTCGTGCTCAAGTACTTGGGGTCAATGGGGAAGAAGACCCCCCTAAATAGGACCTCCAAAATCCAACCGTTATGCAGTTTTTCGGCGCAGGGTCGGTACTACCGCCCCCCAAAAACCCAGTACTACTGCCTGGGCATTTTGTGCACTCAGAAAACGCGAATCTCTCTCTGTATAGGCCGGTAGTACTGTCTGAAATCGCGATACTACCGCAGATACAGAAACTGCAGAAACAGCTAAACGAAAACGTCAATATCTTGACCATCCGAACTCCGTTTTCGATGATTTTTGGCTCGTTGGAATCACAACAAAGAGCTCTATAAGATCAAGCATAGAAACATCATAGTCCAACAAGGGAGGTTAAAACCAAATGGGAAAAGGTAAGACCCCTCGATAAGAGGACAACCGGTGAAACCTCCAACAACAAAAACGCAACAAGATCTTCGTATGAAATCCGTTTTTGATGAACTAGAGCTTGGCATGGACATGAAACAAGCTCTAAATCCTCACAAGGATAAAAGCCAAATAAGAACCAAGAAATATGATATGTCAAGTATGCAAAGGTTTGAGCTCTCCACAAAGATGCGATCAAGTTACTCACTCGAGAGCCCCTCTTGATAGTACGCCTATCTATCCTATAACCCGGTCTCCCAACTAACACAATGAGACTGGTAAAAGGAAAACCTATCAAGATCATACCTTTGCCTTGAGCATTCCACTTGAGCTAGATGACGATCTTGAATCTCTCAAGTTGGAACACCTTTCTTGATGTGCTTGCTGGCACATGCTTGATGAAGACTTCTCCAAATACTCCCCCATTCCCATTATGGGAGAGTTGCGCTTAACTTCGCCTTCATGTATCCATTGCACGCGTCAAGCACAAGATAACTCAATGTGAATAACAGTCAACGTCGAGTCCTGCCAGGTCGGTACTACCGGGCTTTGAAGCCCGGTACTACCGCCACAACCAGAGCCACAATCTGGCTGAGACCCTCCTCATACAGTAGTACCGAGGCAAGCCCGGTAGTACCGGGGTAGGAGCTATTAACTCTCGTCCAGACAGTAGTACCGGAGCAAGCCCGGTAGTTCCGCGGGGGCGGCACTACCGGCTCAAACCCCGGTACTACCGGTGGTTCCAGAGGCCACAGACTTCTTGCCTGTGCCACAAAGTGGCTCAGACAGTAGTACCGTCTATCTCGCGGTAATACCGGGCGAGGCCGGTACTACCGGGAAATTGCCCGGAACTACCGTCAGTTCCAGAGACAGGAGACATGAAACTGGGACGAATAAAGCTCAGTCGGTACAACCGGACTTCCTGCAGAATACTCAACTCAAACATTTGTCCATAGGGATTGTCATTAATTACCAAAACCACACATGAGGGCGCACATGCTCTTTCAATCTCCCCCATTTTGGTAATAGATGACAATCCCTTTTACGAGGGTTTATATAAGGAATCGAACAACCCATGCAATGCACTAAGCGAAGCAAGGGTGCAAGAGAACAAAACAAATTCCCTTAAACCCTCTAAATCTCTCCCCCATTGGCATCCATTGCCGAAATGGGCGAGAAAATTAGAAGGCCAATATAGTAAGGGCTCCCCCATAATTTATGCATTTCTCATGATATGAGTGAAATCAAATGCACATATCCAATGACGAATAGATGGAGAGGATCAAACTATATTGTGGATCCAAAGATTGCACAAGAAAGATACCAATTGAAATCCACTAGAAGGATACCAATTGAAAAAGAAGGATGCATTCATAAAGAAGCAAGCAATCAAAGGATCCAAAAACCAATTTGGACACAAGAAGATTTTATGATAAGATCAACCAAGTGTTCTAAAAATCAAGAGGGAACTCCCCAAGGTACATGCACAATGAAAGATTTGCATTTCAATATAGTGTGCATAACATGGAATCCTCACTCCCTCCTAGATAATTTTGAACACAATTAAGAGCAAGATATTTTAGGTGGGGAAAGAAGAAATACAACTTGCAACAAACAAATGTTGAGCAACAAGAGAAAGAAGTGACAAATGAAGACTTGCTCAACCGGGAAAAGATGGGTGTGTCATGAAAATACATTTTAGGAGACTAAACAAGAATGAGCCTAAGCATCACCATAGTCTTTCAAAATGTGAGGCACATAGTGCATATCATGTATTTCGCAAACACACACTCCAAAGAAGATATAACAAATAGGATCACAAGCTTATTAAGAGGCAAAGTGATACCGAAAGAAGAGCAAAGCTTGTGCCTTTTAGAGATCACCAAACAATCAAGAAAGTAATGAAAGGTGATCACTAAAGATTTTGAATACCAATTAAAGATGTAACTACTCTCATGTGTATAAGTTTCTAGGTAGACACTAAGTCAACAAAGAAACATGCACACACAACAGTAAGTACAAGGTAAAGACCATGATATCCAAGAGGAAGTCATAAATACACCGATAAGATTTTTGCTTAAAAGCAAAGCACATAGCTCAAATTAATCTTAAAGGGCATAGATGAACTTCCAACACCAAATTCTCAAAGCATCACAAATACCCACATAGGGTAAGTGATAGTTGGGATGATTCGATAAAGATAAAAAATATAACATAAGGCAAATGATTTTGAGAATTCATCAATATTGTACAAAGAGAGACTTTGAAAAAGATTAGCTAGATTAACATATTGGGAATTGGTGAATCATGAAAATGATTATATATATTCCCCTTGATGTGTAATCATCCCGGCTTACTCACATTTGCAATGAAGATGTTTTGAAAGGAACTTTGCAAAAACCATGTCAAACGCAACTTAGAGATACTCATGCCAAAGAACAACCTACACAAGGTTGAGAGCTAGAAATATATGCATGAGTTAGATACTTGTTACCGAGATAGCATTGATGGTGTAGAAGATGAGAGTTCACAATCATCCAAGCTTGGCTCCAATAAGCACATGGTGAAGACATCTTCTTTAATATGTGACAAGCTTCCAATGCATCTCACATGTACCTAAAACAAATCAAGTACACTATGGTACCCAAACTAATTGGGTCCAAAGTAGTTAGAGCAACTACAATACATAGGACAAACTCCACATAAATATGTGCATATTGATATGAAATAGAATTTCATGCACATCTTAGCCATTTAGTATTTGATGGAGTTTATCCTATATATTGGATCAACGAAAGTAAGCATGCCATAAGATATACATATAGTAAATATGCATGCACAAAACTTTCAAGAACCAAATGAGATACAATTTGGACAAAACACCAATTAAATCAAGAAGCTACACAAAAGTGTGGCAAGAGAAAGATTTGTCCACATTATATCAAAGACTCAAATCAACACATGATTGGAGAAACCAATTTGAAAAGATAACAAATGAAAACAAGGTCAAGGCTAAACCAATGAGCATAAGAAATAAATCAAACAAACATGCTCGAAGGTTTATCTCATCCAAGAAGGTAGACTAAGAACCATCGGATGAGATAGCCAATTCCACAGAGAAGAGTAAGATTCCAACAAATAAACCAAGCCCTCTACACTTTTCATGATGGCACAAAGTATCAAGACGAAAAATGTTTGTCTTTCAAAGAGACAAGTCATCGGGATCAAATACCAATTGAAGATAACTAATGTTATAAAGCATATAGGATTGCTCCTCCAAGATTCGTGCATTATTTATGATCTTGTATATGAATACAAAATGCACACCAATGAGATCATCACTCTCCATATATATTATTAAAGCATTAGTCATGTTCAAGAAGAGCAATAAGATATAGTATCAATTTAAAAGATGATGTTCTACTCAATGTAGGATAGCTCCCCCAAGAATGGTGCATTACTTAGAATTAAGTCTTTGAGTGTAAATGCAAAAGAATGGGATCCTTGCTTTTCCTAAGTCAAGAAAGCACAACACAAATTATGAGTAGAGCAACAAAAAGATCCAAATGAAGCAAAGAAGACAAAAGGGTGGTTAGACCAAAACAAAACTTGGCGATAAAATAAGACAATTTAGGAACAATAGCCAATGTAAATATGATCAATAAATTTACCACAAATATAATTATCACTTGTCAAAGACAATGATTGTATGGATATATTTCTCGGTGGTACATGACATATATGTATTCAAGATCATATTCACAAAACATAAGCATGTGGCAAAATGTAAGAATTGAAAAAAATGCTTATATAGAGATTCTTGATGGCTTCACATTTTCAATGATCATACTAAGCATCAAGAAACTCTCCCACAAACAAGATACCAAAAGATGGGAGAACAAAAAGGCATTTAAGCAAATATGGAACTTGTTTGAGAAACATGCCACATGGAGACAAGATAATTAACAATATCAATTCTAAAGTGGCATTACCTCACATGTTCATATTTTCTAGGCTTGTAATATGCACATAGCTTATTACTCCCCCATAATGTGATAATCCATTCTTTGTGACAAGAGGTAGAATGAGTTCAACAAGAGATAATTAATTGACATTAGAATTTGAATTCCTCATGAGCAAGACATACCACAAAGAGAGTAGATAATACTTGATATATCACTAAGTGGTATTCCTCATGAATTCACATTTTAGGATAGTGAGTTACCAAAAAGCACATCACTCCCCCAAAATGGGATGGTCCATTAATATCCCTAAAAGAGCCAATTAAGATAGAAGCAAATAGACAAGAGGCTCAAAACATACATGGTGTGCAAACCAACATACACAAGCTTGATTACTCAACATAAGTTTGTAGAGTGCACAACACATATAAACACTTGTAAGGTACAAAACCAAACACATGCAAGGATGAAAGTAACTTTCAATGTATACATATGAATTAAATACAAGTTACCGCAAGGAGGAGCATTGGATATAAGCTAAGACAATATAATCCAATTGACTTGACTTGAGAGAATATGGATGATGAAGATCCCTTAATTCTTCATGATGTAGTCAAGTCTCCAATGTCCTCCGCCAACACCTATTGATCAAGTTTTATCTTGTTGGTCCCCAACCAAGTTGGGTACTAAGAGGTTAGTCACAATAGGCTTGGCAACCCAAATGGTTCTTTTCTTGACACCACTTTGAGTACCAATAAATTTGGCAAACACATTGCCAACCTTATCTTTCCGAAGAGAATGAACATTATCAATTGTAGTGGGGTTGGATAAGGTACCGTGAGTGCATGAAGAAGCAAAGTGATCCTTCCCACGACATATATAGCAAAGTCGGCTTTTTCCTTTGTTCTTGGGAAGGGAAGGTTCTTCAACTTGGGAAGCTTGAGTTTGAACTTGAGGTTGCTTCCCTTGTTGCTTCTTACTAAGAGGCTTCTTCTTCAAAGGGCAAGATCACACATGATGCCCTTCAACCTTGCACTTGAAGCACACAATCTTGGCCAAATCAATTACTTGTTCTTGGCCCTTCTTCTAGACGAACTTGTGCTTCTTGTCATTGGACTTATTCTTGTTATTGGAGTTGAATCCAAGTCCACTCTTGTCATGAGGAAGTTGTTGCACTCTCAACATGTTGTCGAGGGTGGACTTCCCTTCATGACACATCTTCAAGTCTTTCTTCAAATAAGTGATTTGTGCCTTGAGCTCTTTGAGTTCCTCTACATGGTTAGTTTCAACACAAATACTAGAGGAAGTAGATGCTACATTGTTAGAGCAACAAGGCAAGGAAAGTAATTCATCACAATATTTAGCAATAGTATGTGATGTAGAATTACTAGTACTAGCACATTGCAATAAAGCATTAGTAGTAGAAGTTGTGCTAGTGTCCACAAGAGGATCACAAGATGTTACCTTCGTAGTGACCGCCTCATGAGCTAACTTTAGCCTAGCATGGGATGCTAGAAGATCCTCATTAGAGCTAAGAAGCTTTTCATGAGTTTCTTCCAAATTCCCATACTTACTAGTTAGCAAATCAAGTTGAGCCCTTAGCTCAACTTTCTCCTTCAAAATAGATGCTTCACATAAAGTGGAGTTAGTAGCACAAGCATCATTAACATTAGAAATGGAAGAAGACAACATGACAATCTCATTGTTCAACTTAGCATTTTCTTTAGTAAGCACTTTGCATTTAGCAATAGCATGGTCATGTAAGGGAGTGGAGGTGCTAGGTTTCTCAAGGTTTGATAACCGAGTTTGAAGTTGATCGTGAGACTTGATAAGAAGATCATGTTCACTTGTCAATGCCTTGTGAGCATTGTCAAGTGACTCAAAGTCTTCAACAAGTCTAGCACGAGCAGCCACAAATTCGGTCTTTTCATTTTGCACAATTTTACATTTAGCAAAGTAAAGATCACGATCCTTAGTTAGCTTAGCAATTTCGGAGTTATGAGACTTCATGATAGTTTCAAGTTGCTCTTGAAGGAGAGCATTAGTTTCTTGTTCATCTTCTAGAGATGATTGAAGAGATGCCTTTTCATGGGCATCTTCTCTCTCAATCTCACCTTTTAGCTCAAGATCATCCTCAAGCTCACCTATACGGCTCATAAGAGAGCCAAAGTGTTTCTTGCCAACTCCTTGCAAGTTAGTCATGAAATCATCAAATGCAATAATTTCTTGTTTGATTTCAAGACTAGTATCATCATCAACATCATGGGATATAATGGAGTTCAAGGTAGAAGATACCTTAGACTCCTTAGTCATAAGGCAAACGTGAGTAGTGGATGAAGACGATGAAGAGTTACTTGAAGCACCATTGAGGTCCATGTCTTGTTCCAACAATTGTTGGGATTCCTCTACATTGTTAGCCAAACAAGTACTAGAGGAAATAGAATCATTTTTGTCATGGCAACAAGACAAGCAAAGCATATAATCATGAGATTTAGTTAAGCAACTACTACATGATATGCAAGGACTATCAACACTAGCATGTATGACATTTGGAGTGCTAGAGGTTTTTAAGACCAAAGATAGAGCATTGCAATAAGATGGGTGTGAAGTATAGTCAATAGTGGATTCACCATCAAGAATGCAATTTCTATCACCACTCACCATATCATTACCTTGTGGAAATCCACATGTCGGTGAAGTGGAAAAAGACGTGAGCTCATCACGGCCGGAGGTGGAAGGAGGACAATCATCCTTGGTAATGTTGGACACCTCATATATGTCTTGAAGTTTTATCCATAATTCATGAGCGCTCCGAAAAGGCATGATTGACGCAAGGACTGCATCGCTCAAAACACAAATAAGACCATTAGATGCTAGAGTATCGAGATAAGAGTTTTTCTCATCCTCTAAAGATAATTCTTGAGAATCCTTTGGAGGAGAAAACCCCATATCTACAATTCTCTTAATATTTGGATCCATGTCCCTAAAGAGATTAAGCATGCGAATTTTCCAAACATCATAATTTGTGCCATTGAATAAATAAGTGGGATTGTGCACTAATTATCTAAACGACATCTTTACTCTCTAGGCGGTAAAGGCTAATAATGAGAGAACCTGGCTCTGATACCAATTGAACGGACAGACGTCGCCTAGAGGGGGGGGGGGGGGGTGAATAGGCGAGGTACACTTTTTACAATTTAGGCTTAATAAATGCGGAATAAAACTTAGTGTTTAACTTATCAAGAACACAACCTAATATACTAGTTTCACCTATGTGCACCAACAACTTATGCTAAGCAATACAAGTAACAAGGTGATAGCAAGATGAATGACTTCAAGCACGAAGGCTATCACAATGTAAAGTGCATAAGTAAAGAGCGCACAACAGGTTAGCCGCAACGCCACAAAGGCTCACCTTCTTCTCCTGATGAACTCAACCACAAAAGGTTGCGAGTTCACCTTCCACTATTGATCCCCTTTGGGGCGGAGATCGAATCCCGTACAACAATCTTGAGGCACACACCCACAACTTAATTGGGGGCTCCCAAGTGACCACAAAAGGTCTTGACCACAAAAGGTCTTGGCCACAAAAGGCCGGCCACAAAAGGCGTCTAGGGTCCAATGACCCAAGAGTAACAAGCTCACAAGTATCACAACCACGAATCCTCGTGGAGGGCTCAAACCGATGCAAATGCAATGGCAAGAGTGCTCAAGTCCTTCACTCTCAAATTCCAACAAAGCAACAAATGCTTATGGGGGAATAAGAGAGAAAGAACTAAGGAAACCACAAAGGAGTCAAATCCTTCACTCCCAAATCCCACCAAAAGCAACTAATGCTTATGGGCGGAGAAGAGAGGAAGAACAAAGAGAAGAACCACAAAGGAACTCCAAGATCTAGATCCACTAGGTTCCCCTCACTTAGAGGAGAGATTGATTGGTGTAAATGTAGATCTAGATCTCCTCTCAACTTTCCCTAAAGAATATGCAAGAATCAATGGAGGGATTGAGAGAGAAGCAAGCTTTCCAAGGTCAACAATGGAGTAGGAGAGAGGGGAAAGTCGCGCTCAAGTACTTGGGGTCAATGGGGAAGAAGACCCCCTTAAATAGGACCTCCAAAATCCAACCGTTATGCAGTTTTTCGGCGCAGGGTCGGTACTAACGCCCCCCAAAAACCCGGTACTACTGCCTGGGAATTTTGTGCACTCAGAAAACGCGAATCTCTCTGTATAGGACGGTAGTACTGTCTGAAATCGCGGTACTACCGCAGGTACAGAAACTGCAGAAACAGCTAAACGAAAACGTCAATATCTTGACCATCCGAACTCCGTTTTCGATGATTTTTGGCTCGTTGGAATCACAACAAAGAGCTCTATAAGATCATGCATAGAAACATCATAGTCCAACAAGGGAGGTTAAAACCAAATGGGAAAAGGTAAGACCCCTCGATAAGAGGACAACCGATGAAACCTCCAACAACAAAAACGCAACAAGATCTTCGTATGAAATCCGTTTTTGATGAACTAGAGCTTGGCATGGATATGAAACAAGATCTAAATCCTCACAAGGATAAAAGCCAAATAAGAACAAGGAAAGATGATATGTCAAGTATGCAAAGGTTTGAGCTCTCCACAGAGATGCGATCAAGTTACTCACTCGAGAGCCCCTCTTGATAGTACGCCTAACCCGGTCTCCCAACTAACACAATGAGACCGGTAAAAGGAAAACCTATCAAGATCATACATTTGCCTTGAGCATTCCACTTGAGCTAGACGACGATCTTGAATCTCTCAAGTTGGAACACCTTTCTTGATGTGCTTGCTGGCACATGCTTGATGAAGACTTCTCCAAATACTCCCCCATTCCCATTATGGGAGAGTTGCGCTTAACTTCGTCTTCATGTATCCATTGCACGCGTCAAGCACAAGATAACTCAATGTGAATAACAGTCAACGTCGAGTCCTGCCAGGTCAGTACTACCGGGCTTTGAAGCCCGGTACTACCGCCACAACCAGAGCCACAATCTGGCTGAGACCCTCCTCGGACAGTAGTACCGAGGCAAGCCCGGTAGTACCGTAGGTGCGGTACTACCGGCTCAAACCCCGGTACTACCAGTGGAGCCAGTAGCTAGGAGCTACTAACTCTCGTCCAGACAGTAGTACCGGAGCAAGCCCGGTAGTTCCGCGGGGGCGGCACTACCGGCTCAAACCCGGGTACTACCGGTGGTTCCAGAGGCCACAGACTTCTTGCCTGTGCCACAAAGTGGCTCAGACAGTAGTACCGTCTATCTCGCGGTAATACCGGGCGAGGCCGGTACTACCGGGAAATTGCCCGGAACTACCGTCAGTTCCAGAGACAGGAGACATAAAACTGGGACGAATAAAGCTCAGTCGGTACAACCGGACTTCCTGCAGAATACTCAACTCAAACATTAGTCCATAGGGATTGTCATTAATTACCAAAACCACACATGAGGGCGCACATGCTTTTTCACAAATGAATCTCACACTAGACATCATGTCATTAGTATATGCATCATTATGCAGCTCTTTATTCTGTCAATTGCCCAGATGTAATTTGTTTACCCGCATGTATGCTATTATTATTATTTATGAAGAGACACCACTAGTGAACTGTGGACCCCGGTCCTTTTATTTAAACTGATAATACAACCAACTACAAACTGTTACTTTCATTCTCTGCAAACATCATCCTCCACACATACGTTTAATCCTTTGTTACAGCAAGCCAGTGAGATTGACAACCTCACTGTTTCGTTGGGGCAAAGTAGTTTGATTGTGTTGTGCAGGTTCCACCTCCCCTTCGACGCCTATTTTCTGGCGCCATTGTCAGGGAGACCTTCAGACATGTTCTTCATCTCCTACTGGACCTTGGTTTCATAACTGAGGGAAGACTTGCTGCTGCACTCATCATACCTTACTCTTGGGGTTTCCCAACAACACCACCGTGTGCATCAAGCTGTTTTCTGGCGCCGTTGCCGGGGACGTCATCATCATCATCATCATCGACACCGCATCCATCTCCCACGTCAACTACGCGCCTGAAGCTTGACACACAGAGTCATCACTCCACCAAAAACCCTTCCGGCTCCAGAGGTTTATTAGTTCCATTTGATTAATCGCTTCATACAGTTCTTTCTCCGTAAATCCCTGCGTCAGGATAGCATTCTCCTCCACCGAAATCTTGGGCATATATTGGGTTACCTCCTCCGTCAATGAGAAATTATTTGGAACCGGTGCTCCAAACAAGTTTGTAATATTCGGAGATAAAGACTTTCAAGTTTTCCTGACCCACTATTAATTCCCTCGTCGTGCTCTAATTGAAAAAATCTCTTCTTCTAAGTTTTTCATTACAATAATATGGAAGTGTCGCGTATTACTTCCACCTTCTTTTATATGTTTAACCTTTACACGTTGTGCCCATTTGGATTCTTCATCGTGTCTAAGTTTTGCCAGGCATTCATCCGCCTCTTTTTTTTGCAGCCCACTCGACTATATTTAAAGGGGTAGTTTCAGCCTTAATATCTAGCTCATTAATAAGAAGTGTTAATTTATCTCGTAAATTTTTATATTCACCACTTAAGAACCTAGCCCAACCTCTCAAAAATTATCGTCAGTGTCTTATTTTTGTCTTATTTTTTGCAGCCAGATTTCAACGGGAGAATCTCCAGTCTTCACCGAATTCCATTCCTTATTAATCATTTCATAAAAACCTTCTTGGTGCATCAAAGAAAGTTCAAATGAAAAGTGATTAGTATGTCCTATATGTGTTGGATCACCCGAGTCAAGTAACAAACGTGTCGCGTGCTGAAACGCGTATACTGGGGAAGCCAAATCGTCTCCCCTTTATTTTGTTCGGTAGAGAAGCGGGGCACGATGGATTCCCGTAGGCGCAGACAAAGAATTACCAAGGCCGCGGCAAACACATGATGTTTTCCTGTAGCTAGGATGAAAAACGGAGCAGATACGGACAGAACTGAGTGGTGCCACATTTGTTTTCATAATTTTTTGCTGAAGCGGAAACGAATACAGAAACTTCGGAAACAAATGTTATCGGAAACAAATATGGATCTAATACGGTGCAGATACGGAACATAAAGCGGGTGTCTGTCGAAACGAAGAGACCACTTGTATAATGCAGTAAAAAACAATCAAACCAACAAACTTGTCGTGTTTCTAAGATGGAAAAATATAACGAGATGTCCTGATAATATAATATAGTGTGCATAAGTTATCAACTTTCCAACATTAAAAAATATCAACTATCGTCCCTAATACTAGTGCAACACTCAAATGTCGAACTAGAAACGACTCAAGAAGGACATGATATGCGAGAACATATGACCTAAAGATTATATGCAAGAACATCTGACCTAAACATTGTCGCTTTAGATACTTTTATTTTTCATATTTATATCTTGGGTTGTGACTAAATGTTTCCACTAAAAGTACTGAGATTGCTGGATTTGAAAAACATAGCAGAGAAAAAACGGAAAGTTCCGTATTACCGGAAACGGAATTTCCGTTTCCGTGGTCGTTCCGTCGGAACATGATATTCCATTTGTTTCCGCATATAAATTTCCGTTTCTGATTCCGTTTTACAAAATTCCGTTTTTGTTTCTATATTTCCATTTCGTTCCCATTTTGTACGGAAAATACTAAAAAATTCCGCTCCGTTTTCATCCTACCTGCAGCCCAACGGGTCTTACTCTTCCTTTCTCTCTGTCTGTTTTCCATGTCATCTTAGTATTTTTTTTAGCGGGCTGTCATCGTAGCACTTGTAGAATGCCACCAACGACGCCCTGATGCGCCGGCGCCCGGGGCTGAATTCTCTCTACGGAGCTCCTGGGCCGGTCCAGGATACTGCGAGAAATACTGGCCCGGTGCCTGCTCTGGGGTCTAAATAAGTTTTGCTTTCCCTCAACAAAAAAATATAGAAAAATTCAAAAAAAAAAAAAAAGAAGTTTTGCTCGCAGGTTGCTGATATTTCTGGTGGCTTCGACGACAAATAACTCACAATGAACTTCTACTACCAGTCTGGAGATGGCCAATGCATATTCTTCAATTGCTAGCAATTATAAAAATTCAGTGGGTCGTAATTTTGCACATGCAATTGAGAAGTGGACAAAACCTGGACCAGGATTTGTCAAACTTGATGCTGCATTTCATGTAGATATCGGAGCTGGAGCTACGGCAGCTGCTCTACGGGATGACCGAGGTAATTTTTTTACAGCCCAATGTTTATACGTTAATTGGGATTATATGTTATATCTATGGAAGCTCCAGTGATGACAGATGGTTTGGTCCTCGTGAATTCTCTCAGATTTCATAATGTAGAAGCATAATTTGATTATCTACAAGTCATCAAATTCTATACCAGCCAATCTCAATGGTGGGATGCAGCTGCGGAAATTTTTGCGACGAGTGTGGACTTGGCAACATCAATTGGGAAGGTCAAATTCAAGCATTGTTCTCGCACAACAAATGTCGTGTCTCATGAGATAGCTAGCTATAGTTTTTGTAATAAAAAAATGTTAGTTGGAATAACGAACCTTGGTTGATCAGTTCTTTGATAAGCGATGTATCTTTGGTTTCTGATTAATAAAACTAGCCATGATGTCCTTTTCCTAAAACAAAAACAATAACAAACATACGCTGAGTTCAGCCTTTCTAGTGATTATCCTATTTTTTAGCATTTCGTTATTGCGCAAACGCCACTCAGTTTTTGGGCCGTAAAGAGTGGGTTGTCCCAAATAAGCCAGGGTTGGTTGCTGGGCTGTGTAAAGTCTACCATCAGTTCACTTCTCGGTCCAACATCGTGTCTATATTGATGATTCCTAAACAACGCCCACTGTGTCATTTCCACGACGCGACGTGTACCGCTCCAGCTCCAGCGAGCAGTCCGGTGCTAGTGGGCTGGACCAGGTGCGTTTTTCAGTCTGTTTTTTTACTGGTTTATTTATGATGGCTTTTCTTGTTTCTTGTTTCTTTTTTCTTTTCTTAATTCTTATTTCTATTTTATTTATTTTCTTATTTCGAGTTTAAAAATATTTAGATTCAAAAAATGATTATATACAAAAATGTTTTCCGAAAATGTCCACATATCGAAAATGTTTCAGACTTAAAAATTGTTTAAATTTAAAAAATGGTTCATAATCAAAATTTGTTCAGAAATTGAAAAAATGTACAAATTAAAAATGTTCAAAATCCGAAAATGTATTATAATTGAAAATTATTAAATATTAGGAAAAAATCTATTTTAAAAATGTTCAAGATTTAAAAATTGTTCAGAGTAATAAAAATATTCAAAATTCAGAAAAGTTTAGATTTTAAAAGCTTTCAAAATTCAAAAATGGTTCAAAATGGAAAATGGTTCAAATTCAAAAAATGTGTCATAATTTAAAATTGTTAAAAAATAAAAAAACTAAGATATTAAAATGGTTCAAAATATGGGAACACTTTTTGATTGCACAATCATTCTCCAAAAATATTGACATAAAAGGAAAACGAAAAACCGTAAATGTATAAGCATGGCAAATATATGGCTGGACTTCCTGGTGGGCTCGGCCCATGTCGTCGCGCGCGGAAGCAACGCACAACGCGTCCTATATAGGAGATCCACTCTATATTGCCTCGTCTTTCCTCCGCGCGTCCTCCCTCCTCTGCTCCCTGCTGCAACTCTCTCCTCCTCTCCCGTTCTCGATTCTTACCATACATCCGTTCGATTCTTGCAAAGTCCTGCATTCTATTGCTCGGTGTGCGGTTCTTGCCGAGGCGAGCGAGATGACAGGGATGGCCTCAGACGACGCTCCCGAGACGTCGCCGCCACCTGCACCGCGCAGCGAGACCGAAAGCGACGACGAGGAATTATCCCCCAGCGCCTATCTTTGCGGTGGAGGTGGAGTCCCAAGCGCGATGTTCTTCTTCTTGATTTCGCGGTTTCTTGGATTTTGGTGTGTTCAAAGTTCGGTTTCTTGGTTTCTTGCAGGCTCCGAGAGCGACAACGAGCAGATCACGAGGGTGGGGGTGCCTCCGCCTACGCCACCGACGCGGTCTCCGAGGGCAACGAACGCGATGGACGCCTACCTTCTGTTCCCACAGAGACAGGAGAGAGAGCTGTCTGTCAACTCGAAGGGACGGGCGGCAAGAGGCTACGCTCGCGGTAATCTTGTTCCCGTTCCCAATTCGTTTCTTGGATTCTTTACAGATCGTTTCATGCCTCCAGTTCGTTTCTTAGTTTGCAATTCGTTTCCTGTACTGACATCTGTGTCTCTTCTTGTTCCGTGAGCAGGGCTGTCGGATGGTGGCTGTTGCTCGGCTGCCGGCGAGGAGAACGACGTGTCTTCTCCGTGGAGGTTCGTGGCCCTCTCCGAGCTTATCGTGCCGCAGCCCCCGGCCGCCTTTGTGTCCGCAGCGGCCGCGGCATATGCCAATCAGTTCGCCGATGTGGCGGCGCCGGCACCGGCGACGGCGGTGCGCGCGGAGATTTGCATGTCTTGCAGGCGCTGGAAAGCGGCGACGCCCCGGGTCCCCTTCAGGCACGTCTGCCTGTGCGTGACCTGCCGCCACAACCCGTCCGCCAGGATACGCTGCTCGGTTTGTGGCGCCGGCCGCCGTCGCTCATCCACCGGCAGTCCATATGACAGAGTAATGAGATGATTTGATTCCCTTTCTGGAGACGATCACCTACTGATGGCATGCCTCAGTTGGTGTAGGTTCTGATGTGTTTTTGTGGTGTTTAGCTTGTCCATCTTTGTTCTCTAGGTAGCAATGTGGCCAACGCAATTGTTGATTTTGCTGCATATTGGTAGTCAGTCATTGTGAACTTTGTAATTGGCAGTTTAATTCCGGTAAACTTAAGGATACCATCAATCTGTGTGGATTATGTACATCAATGGATCGATGGATGGTGTTCTGAATTTTGATTCAACTGTTGATTTCAGTTCAGATCCTAGTTTTATCTTTTGTTCTGCAAATTGAAATGCCATGGATTGGATGGTAAGCGGACCCAAGAAAATTTTAAAGCCCGGGCAAACTCTTGATTTAGAGACTAATTATGCTGATCATGCATTTGATAAACAGTGTACTTAGCCTTGCTGGCCGGCCGGAAGCCCGGGCGCTTGCCCGGGCATAGGGGCGGTTAGGTCCGCCACTTACTGTGCAGTGTGAATACGACTCATCTGTGGGTGCTCTGCTTTTGGTAAATGCATGGAAATGTTAGTAATAATAGCTTATTGAAAAGCCTAGTGTGGATGTTGTAGTTGGCATTATTTCAGCTCAGCACTGCTCCGAAAATTGTCCATTTCGTGCAGCTCAATGGCTCTTGCAGGAGCAAATATTTGAAGGCAGACTTCCAAGCAAGACTAGCTACTGTACTAGACTACATGATAGATCATTTAGCTTCAGATGTTATTCTTCCAATCAGGCAAATGAAACCTACTCTTTTAGAGCTGTTCTTGCACGTTTTTTTTTTTTTTTTTTGCGAATAGTTCTTGCACGCTTTAGCCCTGCTTCTTGCAGGCTGCTCTCTGTAAACTGTTGTTAAATACCAATGGAAATCCTCATGCTAAAAAGACTCCTGACACATCTTTTTTTTGGGTCTGTTTCCCCTGTCATCGTAGCTCGTGGGCCGGCCCAACCTGCTGCGAGAAATAGCGGCCTGGGGCGAGTGAAAATCCACCCACACGCCGAGCGAGCTGATCTGAGCTCAAACGCGTCGCACGAACAGAACGACGCCAGCGGCAGCAACCCACCCACGCCGCTCGTCTGTCTCGTGCCGGCCGCCTCCGCCGTCACTGGACCTGGCACCGCAGCACCCGCCGAGATGTCCACCGCCGTGTCCTTCCGCCTCCTCCTCTCTCTCCACCCGCCACTCGCTCCTAGACGCCCATCCGCGTCCGCTCTCCCCTCCATCCCACGCCACGGCGCCACCGCCCGCCCGCGCGTCCGTCTCCGCCTCCGCCTCGCGGCCGGGAGCAGAGATACGCCACCGCCGGCATCCGACGATCTCGACCTCGTCGGCGCAGGCACGGACGTCGGGGGCTTCGTCGACGACGACACCATCGCACAGGAACAGGAAGGGCCCGCCCCGGCGCTCGCGGTCACCAAGGAGTGGTGGGAGTGGGCGCTGCTGGTGTCTCCCTTCTTCTTCTGGGGCACGGCTATGGTGGCCATGAAGGGGGTCATACCCAAGACAGGGCCTTTCTTCGTCGCCGCGCTCCGCCTGATCCCCGCGGGCGCGCTCGTCGTCGCCTTCGCCGCCGCGCGCGGCAGGAAGCAGCCCTCCGGGTGGGCGGCGTGGGGCGCCATCGCAGCATTCGGCCTCGTCGACGCCGCCTGCTTCCAGGTGGATATACTAGCATACTGTAGATAGGTGAAAGGCGTGATCCTTAGCGTGTGGTTGTGCTGTTGCTAAAGCGAGCAATTGGCGGGCTCATTTTGCAGGGCTTCCTCACGGAGGGCTTGCAAAAGACATCGGCTGGGCTCGGAAGCGTAAGGCCAGCTCTCCTTGCTGTTCTTTTCCACCTCCGAGGGGAAGAAGCAATTGGCTTGCCATTTTGGTTCATTGAGCTGACGAAACTGTGTTTCTGCAGGTCATAATTGACTCTCAACCGTTGACGGTTGCTATCCTTGCAGCTATATTCTTTGGAGAGTCTATCGGAGCGGTAGGAGCTGGGGGACTCGTACTGGGTGTTGTTGGGCTTCTGCTCCTCGAGGTTTGCCTTTCTCGCAATTCATATTGTAAAGTTTACACGCAATCTTAGATGCCCAGTTATTGACTACGATTAGTTAATAACACGTTACAATCGTGATCTGCTTTAGAACATGTCAATGGAATACTCGTATCATCTGTCTAACTGTCTTAGACTTTCGAGGAAGACAGAAAACTATGTTGTACACCAGTTAGTACACCACTACCCGTAACAGTATGGAAGACACTTGTTTCTCGTGGTTTAAATATTTATAAGCTGAACCTTATTGTATTGCTGTGTGGAACTAACAAGATGACACATCAATCTGTGAAATGGTGAAAATATTTTATAGGGTAAAAAATGATGAAAGCTGCTCTTGATGTATACAAATGATTGTGCTCTTCAGAACATTCAGACATTTTCCCTTTTTAGGCCTTGCCTTTGCCTACCCTTGTAAATATTGTAAACAGAACAATTGAAAATCTCATAAGGTTGAGAGATCTTTTACCTGTCAAGTTCTTACCTTAAAGAAAAGAACATCCAGATATGGCTGTGACATATTCTCTATTTTACGCATCTTTTACTTTCATTCGTTGATTGTGTATAAATGTAACTTCAGGTTCCAGCACTTTCAGTTGAAGGAAACGGCACAACAGTCTGGGGAAGTGGAGAATGGTGGATGTTCCTCTCAGCTCAGAGCATGGCGATCGGAACTATCATGGTTCGCTGGGTATCAAAGTATTCTGATCCCATCATGGCGACAGGATGGGTATGCTATCTGTAGATGAGTACATAATCATTTTATCATGTGATAGTAAGTGTCGCATGCGTTAAAAGTTATTCCACTTGAATAAAACAATTGATATGTTTTTCTTGGCTCAGAATCAGCCTTTTATCACGCTCCACTTGGGAAAATTGATTACGTATGTTTCGAGGGAGTAATTATTTGGTAATCTATTCTATTGAACTCGAAAATATTATGTACTGTTCTTGTTCTTATCGAGCTTAATGCATATGTCAAATTCTTACGAATTGCAACATAAAAAACTTGAACCCCCTTTGTTAGAATTCAAGTCAACCAAGTGAAGTCAGGCCTAACTTTTCTACTTATGTAATGCGGCCAGACTGTATATGTTATCTTCATCGCAGATGATGGTAATCTTACAGTTTTTTTTTCATACTTCTCACAATTATGGAAGCCTGACAACTATGACAATCTATTGATTTTCAGCACATGGTACTAGGTGGCATTCCTCTACTGTTTATATCGGTTTTTAATCACGATCCTGCCCTTAATGGACATATTCAAGAGCTTACTGGGAGTGACATATTAGCGCTTGGTTATACATCCATATTTGGCAGTGCTATCAGCTATGGTGTCTACTTCTACAATGCTACAAGAGGTAAGATCCCTTGCAACCAGTTAAATGATGTTAGAACTCTCCACGGTTTATTCTCTTCAGCATTTCATATCTAGTTCTGTATTATTCCTGCAGGTAGTTTGACCACACTTAGTTCTCTTACTTTCTTAACTCCTATGTTTGCCTCCATTTTCGGGTAAGACTCTTCGCAGTATGTTGGACATTCCGAAACATAAAATGTGATATTTGTTTCCTGACAGTTGGTCTATGCTGTCCTTCTTTTCAAGGTTCCTCTATCTGGGAGAGACCTTCTCACCTGAGCAGATCGGTGGTGCACTTTTGACACTGGTTGCCATCTATATGGTTAATTACAAGAGCATTGTGGGCGATAAGTAAGAGGATGGCACACCTTGTGAGGTTCAGTTCAGAGGGGTTCTGCCCTGCACTGATGCACCTGTAATGGCGATGTACAGGAATTCGATGATTAAGTACTTGTTAGTGATGATCATTCCACCAAGTTGCCCGACTGAAAAGATGGTATAAATTGGTTAAACCAAGTTCATGATCTGTCTGACATAATTAGATGGACTTTCACGGTTTCACCATGTCAGATGTAGGCTACGTAGTCAGATGATTTGCATCATTGCTGCTGCGGTGTATGATAATATGATGTACAAGTAGTTCCCTCATGTGCATGTAGTTGAAAGCATGAAAATAGTTGATGAATGAAAAACAATTGTATATGTGAGTTCGGATCCATAGTCTATTGGTCTTTCAGAAGCTTTTTGTCATCGATGTTCCCTGCCTTTGAAGGGTAAGTTGCATATATTCCTATCATGTAAGTATCTTCAGCACGATATTGCAGTACCCAGGACAACTCCAACGGGCAGTTGCATTGAGTCCGTCGGTGTCCGTTCCTATACGTGTAAGTAAAAACCAAGGCTCAACGCGACGACGTAAACGGACTGTGCAGTCCGTTTTTTCTGTCCGCCACAATCCATTCTCGACCCAAATTTGGGCCACGTTTTTTCGGCCACAGGCCCGCACGGACAATTCCCCTTTTACGCCTCTGGCCGCCCAACAGAGGCAAAATCACCATTCCGGCCCTTTCTCTCTGAAAACCCCACTAGAACTCCTACCTTAGCCAAAGCCGGCGCAGCCTTCGCCACCGACCACACTCAGACCTGCCGCCGAGGTGCCCGGTGTCCTTGATTCGCGACCAACTCTACGAAGAAGCCAAATAAAGAGCTCACATCATAAAAGAGGTCCCTAGAGACCCCGAAGCATGGCGCCCGAAGGAAGAGTGAGAAAGCGGTAGCAGAGGGAAGCCAACCTCATTTGCGAGTCATGGATCGAGATTGGAACGGACAAAATCATCAGGGCCAAGCACTATTATAGACAATTCTACAAGCATTACAATGAAGGAGGATTCTTCCGTCCTACGAAATAACGGGGTGACCAGACTGAGATATCAATCCAAAAGAGGTGGCATTTTTATCTCGGCGGAGATGAGCAAACTTTTTGTGTCTCCCAAGAACACGTCGAAGCCCGGCCAAAAAGTGCCTTTGGAGTGAAGGAATTGGTCAAACCCCGACAAAAAAGTGGCCTTGGAGCCAAAAAGAGGATAATGCTTGTAAGACCACTGCTGATGCATTCTGTGTATTGATCCACCAATTATCAAGTATGTGAGAAAATTGCAGCTTCCACCGGGTCCTTGTCCCTATGTTGGATGAAACACCACTTCTGACGGATTTTGTGCACTTTTCACCAGTGGTGGTATAATCAGTTACGGTTTCCACCACTAGGCCATCCGATAAACTATTAGACACTATTGTAAGCACAACCGACGTCACGCCCCCGTATGTCAATGCTTCAATTAGTTTTCTTTTAGAAGAACTAAAGAAATTAGGAAGGTTAATTGTTCATCCAAAAATTATGAATTTTTTCATGCACTTAGCAACAATTTTTACTTTAAAACATTTTATACGATTATATTTTAAAATAAATAGCCGTGGCACACTAAAAAGATCTTAGGAAAATTGACATAAAAATGAATATATAAAAAAAAATCCAAAAGGTTTGTTCAATATTTCAGATGAACAATTAATGTTCAGAGTAGTTTTATTAAACCTTGTAAATCATGAATTATTGACGTACAGTTGTGGTTTATGGTGTCATGTCACAGATATTTTATGTGTAAAACTCTATAGACTTACAATTGAGTCAATATATTTTGATAAAGAACCGAAGCATTGACATGCAGGGCTAAGTGTCAATTTTGCTTGCAGTGGAGTTAATAAAATGATTAAATGACCAATTGATAGAAAACACATTGACTACACCAGAAACCTGATGGAAATCGCAAAAAATTGGTTGAAGTGATGTTTTGTGCAGGGAATGGAGAAGGACATGGTAGAAACTGCAATTTTCTCTGAAGTATGACAAGAGGACAAATTAAAACGGAACGCCTGTACTCTACTATCAACGCATTAGTTACATCTTCAGCCAAGAACACAAAAACCTGTCAGCGCGTTGTGTGCACGCATCAGTTACATCTTCTCAACGCATAGTTACATCTCCAGCCAAGAACACAGATTATAGGGATAGGTTTATAAGCGTTTCCTTCATATTGTCTGCATCCAAATGAATGTTTATGAAGAAAGAAATCGGTGGTTGGTCGGAAATCGATTTTGCTTGGTTGTTCCTATTTTCCGTCAATTTAGTAGTTGTTGTTTCCCATTTTACAATTTTATATCCATCACCCTTTTATAAATATCTTCTCACACTCGCACCAGTCTCAATCTGCATTTGCAAAGAAAAGTCTCACTGCATCTTATTGCACCACATCATTTACAGGCATCTGTACACAGCAGCGGATCCAGGTAGGTACGACCTTGAGCTAAAAACTGGAAACTAGAACGACATGACAAGATGAAGCAAAGCTAATTAGGAGCAGAAGAGCTCAAACAGAAAGACTTCGGGTTTTCTTTTGTTTCTTTTTTATGCCAAGCTAGGTGGATGGATGCAGGGATTTTTCGAGGTTGGTGGTCGCTCTAGCGAGGCTGCTGGATAGTCCGGGGGCTGAACCGGGGACCGCCGGCGACGACCTTCTTAGGCGCCTTCTCCGCGTACTTGGGGATCTCCGGCACCGTGACATGCGTCCTCCACCACTTCTCGATCCCCCAAGGCGCCACCTCGCCTCCTCCGGCTTTCTTGCCGGCCACTTCCTCCTTCCTCTCCTCCCCTTCTGCTCCAAACCAACCACGTTATGATTGAGGAAGGGAAAACAAAGCAAAGAAGTGAAAAGAGGACTAGATCTGGGCTGGGTGACACGTACCAAGGTGCATCCGCGGAGTTGAGAAGAAGAGGTCGTCGTCATCGTCGGGGCCGTCGTCGGCTTCGAGGAGCCCCAGATCGCCGTAGTCGCGTACCCAGCGGTCGCGGAAGGACGGGGAGGAGGCGACGAGGCGCCACCACTCCGGGGAGAAGTCCTCCACCTCCGCCACCACCTCCACGGGGCGGCACCAGCTCCCCGGCACGAAAGGCTCCGCCCACGGGTTCAGCTTCCCGCCGTTGCTGCTGCCTCGCACCACCTCCATTCCAGTATGGCTTCTTTCTTCGTCTCTCTCAGCTGTGCGCGGCTGCTGCTGTGTGTGAATGGATAGGGACTGCAAGGAACGGCGACGATGATGATATTATAGTGCGCTGCTTGGATCTTTGTCAGAGGGCCGTTCTTATCCGTTACGTGGGATATTATTATGATCTGGCCCACGGTATTATCACAGGATGGGTACGGCCGCTATTTACTTTATCAGCTATCGTATTTCCTAATTCTCAAAAAAAAAAAAACTACTCCCTTCCATCCGTTTTAATTGTCGCCAGCTCTTCACAAGTTTATACAGGGATAGGTCATATTCTACGTCATTTATTCCGGATTAGAGAGAGTATCATATTTCCTACTCACTCCGTTTTTCAATATAAGATGTTTTAGGTCATACACATGTTGTCTAGATGCATCTTAAAATGAGTGAACATACACACTAAAACATGTCTGCATGTATTTATATACTGTCTGTCCAACAAAATATGTCTCAACTTTATCAAAAATTAGATGTATCTACACATAATTTAGTGTATAGATATATCCAATTTTGATCAAGTTGGGACATCATTTATTGGACGGAGGGAGTAGGTAAAGTCTAAAACATCTCATATCTAAAAACGAATGGAGTAGCAGAAGATTTTGATCAAGTTGGGACATCATTTATTGGACGGAGGGAGTAGGTAAAG
Organism: Poa annua; assembly: GCA_026929855.1. NCBI lineage: Eukaryota > Viridiplantae > Streptophyta > Magnoliopsida > Poales > Poaceae > Poa > Poa annua. Next base: position 38,674,770 of record CM049438.1, read on the forward strand.
TCTAAAACATCTCATATCTAAAAACGAATGGAGTAGCAGAAAGAAAGAGAAAGGAGCGTGTCCTGCAGAAATTCACTTCGCCACCGGAGCTCATGCTCATATGCTCCGTAAAAGTTAAAACATTCCAATAAATCTGAAAACAATTCTACATGCGTGAATTTCTGTGATGAGATGACATTTCTAATGCTATGTGCGAAAAACAAATCAGTGACCAAAATGAAGTTTGAAATGTTTTTTATTAGTACACTTTTTTTTTTCATAGAACAACACAAATGTCATTTCATTATGAAACTATGCATATATGTACAAAGCTTGTATATGTTTGTCTCCAATTTTTAAATAATAATAATAGTGGTTTACCATATTTTTAAAATTTTCTTTTATCAAGAGCATATGAACTCGGGAGCTAAAACGCATGTCTTGAACATGCTGCGCATACTACTTAGGATGGATGGATCCGAGTGATCCCTCGCGGTCATCAGATCAATTTGTTGGATCAAATTGCTTCCTTCCGTGAAATCCAAGCGAAAAATCAAGTTTATTTTTTATTCCGAGATCCAAGTGGAAAAGCTAGTACATTTTAGATGTACCTAACACAATTCTATTCCGGATTGGTTTACAACAAATATGGATGCTCGAGGGGAAACAAAGGATTACGACTATACTCCCGAGACGATTTGAAGGAAGAGAAAACGATTCTCAAAATTGTAAGAAAAGTTGGTAATAGATTTGTCATATATAGTTCGAGTCATGTTCCATGTGCAATTGGCAGTGTCGACTTCTAAGAGCATCTCCATTCGGCGCCCAAATGCCCGCCCAAAGGCGTTCCGGACGGGTCATTTGGGCATCGTCCGGACATAAAATAAGCTGCGATACGTAGGCGGCCACATAAAAACACGTCTCTCACTCGCAAACCTCAAAAAATAATCTTTTTACTCATAAAGTAGGTGAAGGAGGAATAATGAGGAGAGAGAAAGAGCATGCAACAACGGAGAGGAGGACAAGCATAAAGTAGGTGGGAGGAGGAGAAAGAAGGGCTAGGTTTCTGTGTGTGGTTTGTTTATTGTGTCGGATATAAAATTGTGTCCGGTGTACCCTTACGGCTCCATCCGCATAGGGCGTGGTTGAGGCGCGCCGGACGAAATTTGAAGACCATTTCTGCTTTGGGGCGGCCCGAGCGAAAGTTGTTTTTCGTCCAAAAGCCCCAAAACTGTTTTGGGCGGCCATTTGGACGCTGCGAGTGGAGATGCTCTAAATAATGTATTAGTTTCCCTTTTTTTCTTTATCATAAGCAAAGAAGTTTAGAGTTTGGGTTTGTGCCACCAAGGTAGTGATTGAATCGGAGATTTTGTCGTGGGTCTCTTGCAAGAAAAAGATAATCAACAAATTTGCCTTCTCACCAACGCTCTGCCGCTCTCCCTTAGCAGCACTACCATACTTCCTTCGCAGCACCTCTCTTGACCGCTCGCATCTCCGGTGAAGGCTTCGGGGGGGGGGGGGGGGGGGGGGTGTAGGGGAGAAGAAGGTGGAGGTATACCCAGTTGCGGGGAGGAGGTGTAGAGGAGAAGAAGGTGGAGGTATACCAACTGTGGGAAAGGAGGTGTATGGCACGAAAATTGGAGAGGGGATGGGCATGGAAGGAGGAGTTTTAGGTAGAAAACGACACGGGAAAGGAAAAAGTCAGGGTAAGATGAGAAAACAAATGAATTGAAATGATGAGTTAGGAGATAGGGATGGAAGATGGGGCTCTCAACCTGATGGGCATCACTTACTGATACGTCTCAAACGTATCTATAATTTCTTATGTTCCATGCTTATATTATGCCAATTGCTACATGTTTTATATACACTTTTATATCATTTTATGCATTTTCTGGGACTAACCTATTAACAAGATGCCACAGTGCCAGTTGCCTGTTTTCTGCTGTTTTTGGTTTCAGAAAAGTTGTTAAGGAAATATTCTCGGAATTGGACAAACGAAACGTCAAAGTGCTTATTTTCCCCGGGAGGTTCCAGAACACCGAAGAGGAGACGGAGGAGGACCCCGAGGGGCCCACACCCCCTCCCGGCGCGGCCCCCCCTTCTGGCGCGCGAGCACGGGGTGTGGGGCCCTCGAGGCCCCGCCGCCTTCACCCTTTCGCCTACTTATACCCCTCGGATATCTAAAACCTAGGACACGCACCTTTTTCCTCCACGAAGTCCAGAGCCGCCGCCGTCGTCAACCCTAGATCGGGAGGGTTCAGAAGCTCCTCCCGGTACCCTGCCGGAGAGGGGAATCATCACCGGAGGGCTCTACATCACCATGCCCGCCTCCGGACTGATGCGTGAGTAGTTCATCCTTGGACTACGGGTCCATAGCAGTAGCTAGATGGTTGTCTTCTCCTCTTGTGCTACCATGTTTAGATCTTGTGAGCTGCCTAACATGATCAAGATCATATTTATGTAATGCTACATGTTGTGTTTGCTGGGATCCGATGAATATTGAGTACTATGTTATTGCCTCATAATATATCTTGTGAGTGCGTTGTTTATGATCTTGCATGCTCTCCGTTGCTAGTAGATGCTCTGGCCAAGTAGATGCTTGTGACTCCAAGAGGGGGTATTTATGCTCGATAGTAGGTTCATGTCTCTATTTAATCTGGGGTAGTGACAGCAAGCTCTAAAATTGTAGATGTACTGTTGCTACTAGGGATAAAACAGTATTACTTTATCTAAGGGTATTTGTATTACTTACATTACACACATTGCCTAATGCAATTATCTGTTGCTTGCAACTTAATACTGAAAGGGGTGCGGACGCTAACCGGAAGGTGGATTATTAGTCATAGATGCGGTTGGAACGGTCTATGTATATTGTTGTAATGCCCAAATGAATATCACACGGATACGTCTCAAACGTATCTATAATTTCTTATGTTCCATGCTTATATTATGCTAATTGCTACATGTTTTATATACACTTTTATATCATTTTATGCATTTTCTGGGACTAACCTATTCACAAGATGCCACAGTGCCAGTTGCCTGTTTTCTGCTGTTTTTGGTTTCAGAAAAGTTGTTAAGGAAATATTCTCGGAATTGGACAAACGAAACGTCAAAGTGCTTATATTCCCCGGGAGGTTCCAGAACACCGAAGAGGACACGGAGGTGGACCCCGAGGGGCCCACACCCCCTCCCGGCGCGACTCCCCCCTTGGCCGCTGACGAGGATATACCGAACGGGTACCCTGTCGTGTGGGTACCTGGTGCACGTGATGATTACCGCCCAATTGTCAATAGACTGACGAAGCCCATCAAGGAAGGCCCAAGACGAAGATTGTTTTCCTAGTTATCCATAGTCGGTTGTAGTTTCCATATTTGTAATCCTAGTCGGTTACGTACCCGAGACCTAGCCCCCCATATAAGGGCTGGGAGGGCTACCGATCAGAGGGAGGCCAAATCAGAACCTCCAAGCCCTAGCGAGACGAACTCTCGCTAGACCCTTGTAACCACCACATATCCACAGAGCAATAACAGACAGGCAGGAAGTAGGGGTGTTACCTCAGTCGAGGGCCCTGAACCTGGGTAAATCCCGCTTGTCAGCCGTCGAGTCTACCAGCACTACGCGTTCTCTACCTCATAACTCTAACCCTAGGCTATCGACTATGGGTATTGATGAGGACACACCTCGTCAAATGGCGCCGTCTGTGGGAAAAGGTAGTGTTGGATCTATGGATTCGCTGGTTTCGTCTTCGAACGGTAACTCGCCGACTACATCTGCAAACAGCCACACGCTGACAATCTCGACTGGCATTGAAGCATCAGGTAATCAGTCGCCAACTTCACAAATCGCATCGCTGAAAAGAATCAAACCGTACTCACCGGAAGCACAGGAAGTTTTCGCTAATCTCGATTCAGGTTTCGATCTAACCGTTGGAGAGCACAATTTTTTCGTCGATAAGCTTGGTGTGCAGGACTTGACCGATTCGATCGCGATGGAGGCACTCAAAGATCCATCGACTACGATCACATCTCCAGCAGGCAAGGAAGATACCTCATCACAGATCGATTCGATCCCATCGCCGACATCCCCAACCTCATCCATGTCGACTGAGGAGTTCAATAGGATCATGGCGCAAGAATTCCCAGAGGATAAGGCACAATCTACCCATCAGATAGGCGCAGTCGAGAAACCATCTACTATGGTCACATCATCTGCAAGCATGGAAGCTACGTCGTCAAAGGTCAACTTGATCTCGCCGACAAGATCTCTAGTCGACTCCATAACAACCCAAGAGTTCAATAAACTCTTGGTGCAAGAGCTTCTAGAGGATGAGGTACAGTCTGACTATCAAGTCACCACAGTCGAACACATCACGGCACTCGACACTGCACCCGACTACAGGCAAACTGAAGACACGGACGACAGCATCTACCTCGTCGACTTCACCGGGCCCGAGATCCAAGCGGATCACGAGTTCCTCTCCAGCAACGAAGACGATCCTGAAAAGATACCCGAAGCATACGTCAACACCGACGCCCAGATCAGCAACAACTCCGACATGAGTTTGGACGACGACCCCGAGCCCATAACCGGCATCGATAGCACATACACATATCCCCCGGTCATACCTCGGCAGGTCTACGTTGCGTTCAGCGCCGAAACCTCAGCGGCAGCAGCTAGTCGCAGACCTACAGAATTTCCTTGCACAGTCACATTACCAGATGGCGTGACAGCATTAACTATCACAGCAGAGATAGCAGCGAAAGTTGACAAAATCATAAAGGACTGCACAATGATGCCAGCAGATGCAACCCCAGAGGAGTTGATGACATACAATTATTTCAATTGGCAAGAAACAATGCGATTAAAGGAATACAGAGCAACACTAGAAGAGCGCAGAAAGCAGGCTAGCATCTCGAGTATGCGGAGAAGGCAGCTTTCCCTTAGCTCCACAGGTGCGACGGAGCGCAGGCATAGATCGAGATTCGCCAGCATCCCAGAAGGAGAGAGATCCGGAGTCACTCGCAACTTAGAACATTCATTCATGACTCTAGACTCCGAAGGCGTACTAGTACCCAAAACAGCTGAAGGTGCCTTGATATCACTTGGAGCATACCTCAAGGCGACAGCACCTCCAGCAGGCGATCCGGCCGAAGAACTACATCTTCAGCAATTAAAGGCGCTCGCACTCGCGGCAAAAGGACTCCAGACGGAGAAACACAGAGAGCGCAGCAGAAGCCGTTCACGAGATCGTCGCAGTCGAAGCCCTCGCAGGAGTGGCACACGAAAATACTCGAGTTATCGCCGTTCACGAAGCAGGTCTAGGAGATCCGCCAGCAACGATTCGAGTGACGGTCGCGATACAGGACCTTGCGGAGCACGATGCTTCACACGGCGAATCCGCGAAGCCAGGTTGCCCAAAAAGTTCGGGTTACCAACAACGCCGAAGTTCAATTGCAAACAAGAGCCGTCAGGCTGGCTCGAGGACTACAAGCTCGCAGTCGTGTGCCAAAGGGGGACAACTACAACAGCACTGCAGTACATACAGCTGATGCTTGAAGGCACAGCTCGCGACTGGCTCAAAGCATTACCCGAAGCATCATACGACTCCTGGGATCACTTTCGGGAGGACTTCATCAAATATTTCGATCCTCTTTGTGAGCGGCCCAAAACATTCGAGGAATTACGGGCTTGCAAGCAAAGGTCGGACGAACCAATTCGAGCATATATCAGGCGATGGACTGCCATCCGCAATTCAGTCGGCACAATCTCCGAAGACAGAGCCATGGACGCCTTCACCATGGGGGTCCTCAGAGAAGACTTCAGAGAAGCACTCGGTCGCCAAAAGCCAAAATCCATGGCAGAGCTCATGAAAATAGCGACCGAGTGGGCGGACGGCGAAGATTCCATAAGGACCAAGCGTCCACTTTCCCCACATGACCGTGAGGATCGACGTAATAGTCGAGACCACCACGACAGGGATGATAGAAGACGAAGACGCAAAAGTGGTTACAGCGACAACGACAAGGTAAAATTCGTAGCAGCGGGTTTCTCACAGGACAATCACGTCCAGGACGACAGACGACCAGAAGATCGCCGCGACAGCCGAAACGATAGTCGCCGCGACAGTCGAGGAGATGATCGCCGAGACAGTCGAACGGACGACCGACGAGGCAGTCGAGACCGCGATCAGCGTAGCGGTGGATACCGAAGGCAAGAGTGACGTAAACGCACAGATGCAAAACCAGAGAAAACATTTCAAGAAAAGATGGATGATTACTGCAGGCTGCACCTATTCAAGGGAGATGACGGAAGGCTAATCTCCAACCACACCATGGGGAACTGCCGAGAGTTCGAACAAATAGCGGCGGATTACATGACGAGAATCAGAAGGGTCACACCCTCGACTGCACCACCAGCCTACATCGCGCCACCACCAACACAGCCAGTCGCGGCATTACCACCCCCACCACCATACAACCCAGGAAGCCAAGTCGCGGGAGCCATACATCACATACCTCAAGCAACGGAGGAGCAATACCCAAAGCCCCAGGGACAGATGTTCATGATTCAAAAAGGGCGTCCCTCCAACAGGCAGCAAAAGATCCACACTCGACACGTTAACATGGCGGTTATGGCGCCTCCAGCCATACCAGACTTCTTGCGGGGATCTGAAACCGCAATAACCTTCAATCGAGAAGATCACCCACCATCTGTCTACCGACCAGGCCACGCTGCCCTGGTACTCGACGCTCAGATTGGTGGATACGCCATGACTAAGGTCTTCATGGATGGAGGCAGCGGCATCAACATCATCTTCGCCGATACACTTCGCCGGATGAATAGGTCAGTCGAAAATTTACCCCAGTCCACAAACACTTTTCATGGTATTGTCCCAGGTAAACCTGTTCTCCCAGAAGGCACGGTACAACTCGACGTCACCTTCGGTGATGCACACCACTTCAGAACCGAGTCGATTGAATTCGAAGTCGTCGACTGGAAGTCACAATACCATGCCATATTAGGGCGCCCCGCATTTGCCCGATTCATGGCGGTGCCACACTACGCATACCTCAAGTTGAAGATGCCAGGCCCGAAAGGAGTCATCACAGTCAACGGAAACTTTCAAAGGTCAGACGCTTGCGACCGCGACTTCAGCAAAATCTCCGAGACGTTCAGTATGGAGCAAACCCTCGAAGAGCTCTCACTCACCAACGACCCAACATACATGCCCGAGCAAAAGAAGCAGGCAGTCGACAAGGCATTCAGCGCCGCAGATGGCATAAAGAAGCATCAGGTTCACCCGACTGATCCAGCCAAGACAGTCAGGGTGTCCACAAGCCTGTCTCCTGCATAGGAAAGCGCGCTCGTCGAATTCCTCCGTGAGAACTGGGATATATTTGCATGGTGTGCAGCCGACATGCCAGGTATTCCCAGGGAATTCGCCGAGCACTCCCTCCAACTTAATCCAGGAACTAGGCCAGTCAAGCAAGCAATACGTCGTGTCTCCGGTCCCAAAAGAGAGGCTATAGAGAAGCATGTAGAAAAGTTACTCAAAGAAAACTTCATTCGAGAAATAAAAAAATCAGAGTGGGTAGCCAACCCTGTACTAGTCGAGAAGAAGAAGACAGGAGCAACCAGGATGTGTGTCGACTTCACCGGGCTCAACAAGTGTTGCCCGAAAGATCATTTTCCACTGCCACGTATCGACCAAATCGTTGACTCCACTGCGGGATGCGAACGTTTATCCTTCCTAGATGCATACTCGGGGTATCACCAGATACGGATGAAAGTCGAAGACGAGGAGAAGACAGCCTTCACAACTCCACTCGGAGTATATTGCTACACCACAATGCCCTTCGGGCTCAAGAACGCAGGTGCCACCTACCAGCGTATGATGCAGAATTGTTTGAAGATGCAAATTGGACACAACGTCGAGGTTTACGTAGATGACATCGTCATCAAGTCGAAAGAAGAAAGCACACTACTCGCAGACTTGCGAGAAACATTCGACAATCTCAACAGGTACAACATCAAACTCAACCCAGACAAGTGTACTTTTGGTGTTCCAGCCGGAGAGCTCTTGGGATACTTGGTGTCTGCCCGAGGAATAGAAGCGAACCCAGAAAAGATACAGGCCATATTAACCATGCAAAGACCTAAAAAGCTCTACGAGGTGCAGCAGTTAACAGGTCGAATAGCAGCGCTTAGTCGCTTCATCAGTAAATTGGGTGAAAAGGCGTTGCCACTTTATCGACTAATGAAGAAGGCGGACAAGTTCGAGTGGACAGCTGAAGCTGAAGCAGCCTTCATAGATCTCAAACGAATACTCACAAATCCTCCCATCCCGGCGGCACCCAAGGAGAGGGAGCCGTTGTACCTGTACGTTGCAGCCACAGATAGAGTAGTAAGTACGGCCTTGGTAGTTGAACGCATGGAGGAAGGAAAAACTCAGAGCATCCAGAGACCAGTCTACTACGTCAGCGAAGTCCTGTCCCTGTCAAAGCAAAGATACCCGCACTTTCAAAAGCTAGCGTACGCTGTCTTCATAACATCCAGGAAGCTACGCCACTACTTCACGGAGCACCCGATAACGGTGGTCAGTAAATCAGCAATCGGGGATATACTCACCAATCCCGACGCAACGGGGCGAGTAGCAAAATGGCTCATCGAGCTCGGGCCACTCGGGATCACATATGACCACCCGAAGGCCATCAAAGCACAAGTCCTACCCGACTTCACAACGGAGTGGATAGAATCTCAGCTGCCAGGAATCCCTGATGTGTCCAACTCATGGACAATGTACTTCGATGGGTCTAAGAAGAACGAAGGCGCGGGTGCAGGCGTCGTACTCATATCACCTAAAGGCGACAAGCTCAAGTACGTGTTGCAGATGGACTTCGAGCGACCATCCAACAATGAGGCAGAATATGAAGGCCTGATCCACGGCATGCGAATGGCTAAGGCACTGGGATGCACCCGACTTATGATATACGGTGACTCAAACCTAGTCGTGCAGCAGACAATGAAAGCTTGCGATGCCATAGCCGACAATATGATCGCATATCGCGACCTCTACAACACATTAGAAGGTGACTTCGATGGATGCGAGCTACGACATGTGGGGCGAGAAAGCAATGAGGAAGCGGACATACTAGCCAACATTGGCTCGACTAAAGCACAAGTCCCACCAGGCGTCTTCCTGGAGCGAATCCAGCACAGGTCCATTCAAAAGCAGCGGCCCCCATCGACCTCGACTGCCACATCCAAAGACAAAGCGCCCAGCTCAGAGGATCCGGCAGTCGAGGTGCTACTATGCCAGGGCGATCAGGTAATACCAGCATGGACTCAACCTTTCCTAGCATACATGCTCCGCGACAAACTACCAGACGATGCGGCAGAGGCTCGACGAGTCACTCGACGCTCCAAAGCATACACCATCATCAACGGGGAACTCTACAAACGAAGCATCTCAGGTATGTTCCAAAGGTGTGTGGAAATTGAGGATGGAAAAACCATACTTCGCGATATTCATGCAGGAACTTGTGGGCATCATGCCGGCAGTCGATCACTCGTAGCCAAAGCCTTCCGAGCAGGGTTTTACTGGCCTACAGCACTTAAGGACGCAGAAGACATTGTCAAAAGGTGCATCGGGTTCCAGAAATTCGCCACCAAGCCTCACGCACCCGCATCAGCACTCAAAACCATACCATTGGCTTGGCCCTTCGCCCAATGGGGGCTTGACATGGTCGGACCACTCAAAAAGTCATCGCCTGGAGGACATACTCACCTGCTGGTGGCAGTGGACAAATTCACGAAGTGGATAGAAGCAGTCCCAATAACAAGCTCGACTGCCGCTACAGCAGTCAATTTCATAAAATCTATCGTCCATCGCTTTGGTGTCCCAAACAGCATCATCACGGACAACGGCACAAACTTCACAGCCGAGGAGTTTCGTTCCTTCTGCAAAGAGTGGAACATTGCGCTCAATTACGCATCGGTGGCGCACCCGCAGTCCAACGGACAGGTAGAAAAAGCTAATGGTCTCGTCTGCACGGGCATTAAGAAAAGACTACTGGTACCACTCAAAAGGGCCGCGGGTGCTTGGGTCGACGAGCTCCCGGCAGTACTATGGAGTCTGCGCACAACCCCAAACGCCTCGACCCAGTTTACTCCGTTTTTCATGGTCTACGGCGCAGAGGCAGTACTGCCACCAGAGGTGAAATTCAGCGCACCAAGAGTCGAGGTGTACGACGAAGACAACGCGAACGAGTCACTCGAAGACTCGGTGGATCTACTCGAAGAATCGCGCAATACGGCCCTTGCTCGCACAGCCGTTTATCAGCAGGATCTCCGTAACTACCACAGTCGACGACTCCGACCCAGAACATTCATGGTAGGCGACTTGGTACTCCGGATGAAGCAGAAGAAGGTGCACAAGCTCGCATCACCATGGGAAGGGCCTTTCGTTATCACGGAGGTCATCGACGGTGGTGCCTATCGACTTAAGCACGCCCAGACGGGAGAATTATCAAATAACCCATGGAACGTGGCGCACCTGCGCCGCTTCTATGCCTAGATGTCATAGTCAATCAATGTAACAGAGCATAAATGTCGAAAAGGCCAGCAGGTTTCAGACGCGCTCTTTTCCTTACCAGGGTACCTAAGGGGACTGGAAGGTTTTTAATGAGGCGGCTTGCTGGCCAAAATCGAGAATAAAGAAAGATGTTCTTTTTCGCATAATTTACTATCATAAGTCAAATCACTCCCAACCCGAAACACTCGAAGACTCGGGGGCTGGGTCCTTGTCATAAGCAGCAAAACTCAGCCACACTCGAAGACTCGGGGGCTGAGTACTTGTCACGAACACACAGCGGCACCCGAAGGCTCAGGGGCTGGATATATACATACTTACATAAACATCTCACTATTTACACCCCCACTCGAGGGACTCGGGGGCTGGATAATTACACAAGTTACATAAGTTCATCCTTTACAGGCAAGCCGGAGTCGATAAGCTGGTTGTGCAAACAATCCACAAACGCTTCCGCTGAAGCCGCAGTCCCGTCCAAAAACTTCCGCTCCAGACGCGAGCCAGCTGCAGGTGAAGAAATGCGAAAAGTAGGATGTTGGCTGCGAATATATCCCATGACGGCATTGGCTCCAAGAACAACTCTTCGAGTCAAGGCCTCTCGGATGGAAGTTGCAGATTGGAACAGATCAACCAACGCATGAATTCCTTGCGGCTGCGGCCCCTCCGGAAACAAGAAGTGGTTGACACGCATAAACGCCGCCCGGCAACGCTCGAGTAGGATAGCGCCACGGAACACTCGATCCTTCAGGGTAGCGAGTTCGCGGGCGCGATACCTGTCTGCCCAGAAATGCTGAGGGCCGGAGACGGGGTTATCAGTCGCGTTGTCCAAGCGCTCGTTGACCCGTTCCTCCTCTTCCTTGAAGTTTTGGACGAAAACTGCAGACGAGCAATTATCAACAGAAGATAGAAAAGACATAAGAAGATCACAAAGGCAATCGCCTGATACATACCTTCGAGTTGCCTGTTCGAGTGCTCGACTTCACCAAGCACATATTCTTCACGCTGGGTGGCAAGAGCTGGTCTCGCCTTAAGGATTTTCAACTCCGTTTGAGTGGCCTGTAGCTCCTGCTCTAAAGTGACCACTCGCTTCTTTGCATAAGCCAAAACTTTGGCATTATTTTTTGCTTCGGCAGTTGCTCGAGTACCCGCACACGGCCGAGAAGCCTCAGTTGGATCGGTATCGTCTGGCTGACAAGCGCATAATCATATATTTCAGATGCAGGCACAAATCAAGGCAAGACAAATACGTAAAGAAAGATGCATCATGGGGTTCATATCATAAACAAAGTAAGTAGCAAAAGCGCCCATGTTGGGTATCGAATCTTCATTACATAAACTCAAAGTCAAAAGTCTAAACACGGGACACCGACTCGGACCTAGCCCTACGCGACTTGGACATAGCAGCAACAGCAGCAGATCTGCGCTCCATGGTGTCGATACAGATACGCGATAGTCGCGTGGCGGCTTCGGTTACACCCTTCAAAGACAAAGGCTGCCCATCTGACCTTTTCGGGAATTCAGACAGGACAGCCTCATATTCGGCAATAACGCCGCTACCAAGGAGGAGCTTGAGGGTAGACTCCGAGCCGCGTACCGTCAAGTCGCGGGCGAACTCCGCCAAAGTCGAGGAACCAGGACCCAGCACGTCTGCGAAACCTCGCATGGTGGCAGGAACTTCACTCGACGGAAGCACTTCCTTGAAAACAGCGCTAAGGGTTCGAGTGGACGTATCCAGGGAACTCTTGGCGTGTTGGATGGGGGCGCTCAGCATCTCCATGGCGCGGTCAAGTGACAGGTCATCACTGGACATACCCTCGGAGGTAGATGCGGCAGCAGATCCTTCACAATTTCAAAAAAGAAGAACGACTGAAAAGTCAGTACAAGGACCAGCAAAAGAAAGGCGCAAAGCATAAAGAAAGCATCCTAACCTTCTATCACACGCGCAAAATCTGACACTTGGGTCGCGTACTCCCGCTCGCGAGAGGCAGCCGAGCTCAAAGCATCGTCCAGATCCTTCTTCGCGCGCGACTGCTGGTCGACGAATTGTCTTTCCAGATCCTTCAGTCGCTGCTCCAGCTCAGTCGCTCGCTTCTCGACGAGGCCCTTCTCACCTGGGACGGTTAATTAACAGCTCAGCTGCAGAACACCAAAAGCAAAAAAGAGAAGCATCTCGTGAAGTAAATCAGAAAAACTTACGGCTCAGTTCGTCGAGGCGGGAGCGAAGAATGACCCGTTCCTCCTCCGATTGCACAAAAGCCTTGCCAGTCGCGACAAGGCCACGGACGGCAGGCTGCAAAAGATATGCAATAGGTATTAGCAAGGCGATTGATTCAGGACATAAAACGCGAAAATACTTACATGGTCAGCCCATGAGGGAGTTGCATAAGTGGAAGGGTTCACAGTCGAAGCAACAGCAGGTGGCGTCATAACTGTGGTAGTCGCTTCAACCACCAAAGTGGTTTTAGCGACATCTAAGTCAGCACGGGGGGAGGCCACAGTCGACTCTTCCACAATGGGAGGAGACTGCACCCGATCGTCACTAGCGCTGCTGCGACAGTATCAACAGGCTTAAGGTAAAGTAACAAAGCAAGCAAAAAGCAAACACAGCGAAAACGCCTCATAGCTACGTACCTGTGTTCGCCCTCATCTGAATCCGGCTCAGCGTCAAGGCATGGGCCTCCGAAACTCATACGCCCGGACGAGTGCGGTGGTGAGCGCCGAGCCAGAGGGGAGACACCCTTCGCAGGCGAGGAGTTGCCGGAGTCCTCCAGATCCCTTCGCTCTGCACTCCCCGAGTGGGAACTCGAGGCCTCTTGCCGAGGCACACGACGGCGCTTGGCGGCGGGCTCAGTCGCAGGGTTGCTACCCTTACGGACTTGGTTCACCTCCTCGGTTTCTGTTTCCTCTGTGGCGGAGCTGTTAGCCGAAGGCGGGGTGGTGACGGTTTTCTTCCCCTCATCTAGCAGAGCTGCCTCCTCGGCAGGACCAGACTCGGGGAGGGGAGGAAGAGATGCGGCAGTCGAATGGCCCTGATCGCAAACAAAAAATTACACTCAAAAGGTATTTACACCAGAGACAAAGGACGGCAAAAGCAGCAAAGTCCAGAATATTTACCTCAGGAAGGGCGTTCTCCAGACCAAAAGGAGCGACTGAGAAGTTGAAGTCGATAGCTTCGTCAGTCTTGATGCTGGTGATGTACTTCACATGAGCGTCCAGTTCATTGGGCGACAGCTCCGCATCGCTCATCCTGGTGGCGTCGAGTGGGCCTTCATATCGCCACATCGGGTGGGAGCGCTGCTGCAGAGGCCACACCCGACGCTTGATGAAGGTGCTCATCAACTGAACACCAGTAACGGTGCTCAGCAGCTTGCTGATCTTGTCCATAAGAGGAGCAGCCTCTTCCATCTCTTCAGTCGAGAGAGGATGCTCCCACGCTTTCGTCTTCAGCGGAGTCCTCCCAATCGAGAAGGCCGGGCGCACGTCCTGGTCGATGGGGACGTAGAACCATTTGTTCCTCCATCCTTGGGCAGAGTCGACTGCCTTGAGGTTGAAGTAGTGGCAGTCGCTGCGGACCTGGATGCCAACCCCGCCAAGTGGGCACACACGCCCGTCGCGGACCATATGGCGCACTCGGAACATGGACTTCCAGAGTGCCCAGCTAGGGGATACCCCCAAGAAACACTCGCACAAAACCATGAAGCAGGCAATGTGCAAAATGCTATTGGGGGTGAGATCGTGGATCTGCACCCCATATGCGTACAGAAGCCCGCGCACAAAATCGTGCAGCGGGAGGGCAAAGCCACGAGGCAGAAATTCGGCAAAGCAAACACGCTCGCCGGCGCGGGGCTCAGGAAGTACCTCCTTGTTGGAGGGCGCGCGGGCGGCGAGCTTGTCAGACGGCGGGAGCAGGCCCGTGTGGCGGAACGCCGCCAGCTTCTTCTCGGTGACTGCGGATTTTACCCAGTCACCGGAGACCTTCTTCAAAGCGGCGGCGGGATTTCCCGTGGAGGCCGCGGCACCTTTCCTCTTCTTGCTCACATTGGCGGAGGAAGAAGGGACGGTAGCGCTCGTGTTCTTCTTCGGGGCCATGGTGAACAGGGGGAGCAAGGGCAAAAGCGAAGGAAGCGCGCGCTCGAGGAAGAAGAGGAACAGGAGGCAGAGGAGGCAAATGGCAGGGTAAGATAGCATACGGCGGTAAGATCTATATCTACCACGACGGAAGAAATGATCTCGGCCGTCCGTGCATAATCGCCAAGCCACGTGGCGCTATCGGAGAGTAACCGTCGCAGGCCACGACGCCCACTACGCACGAAAAACGAGGAAATCATGAGCACGCTCGCGGAAATCTCGCCACGTCCGGTCAAATCATAACCGAACCGGCGTACACCACGGTCAAACAAGCGGACCCACAATGACACGTCCTGTCAAAGGTCTGCGCGCACGCCACGGTGGTCATGCATGACGTCACCCAGTTGGCAAAGTTGTCAAATACAAAAGTGATAGCCGAGCAGCTAATCAACTGGACCAATGACGTGCAGTCCTGCCAAAGTCTCTCGACTACTCATACAGCAAACGCAGCAAGGACAGTCGAGCATACTCCCATCGGGAGCGGGTAAAAATTTCTTCGACTAATGTACATCAAAGTCGCGCAGCTCTTCAAAAGGTCTCTCGACTAAGGTAAAAGCAAGCATATCGAATATTGTCAAGCACATTCCCAAGGGGAGTGGGTGAAAATGTCTTCGACTGACATTCTCTTTTAACGATTCATTAATTTGAGATTATCCTTCATTACGAGTAATAAAGCACAATCTCGGGGGCTACTCCCATCGGGAGCGCTGCCGCGCACCCGATAGATTCAAAAAGCAAAAAAGGCAGTTGATTAAAGAGACTCGCCTTAGTCAAAAGCAAAAAGGCATAAACTCAAAGAAATTCCCGAGTTACGTCAGTCGATGACGCTTCGGATGCTGCATGCATAAAATGCAAAGGTAAGACCCGTCGATCAGTCGAGCTGGGCTGAGGACCACTCCGGCAGTGTTAAGTCCTTAATTTTTTCCGCGTCAGCAGATGCGATGAAAATCCTGGCGGACGCGCTGGGTAGCAAATTTAAGACTGCAGAACGTGCCAGTAAGACCTCAACGGCCTGAGTCGAATCTGTCCAGTATGTTCCAGGTTCGAGCCCGGGGACTCGAACTTGATTGAAGGCTAGTAAGGTTTTGCTCAAATGTGCAGTTAACTGGTTTCGACTTATCGAGTAAATCCAGGCCTACTAAGTCACTAATCCTTTGTCAAAAGCATAAAGTCATAGTCGAAAGACAATATGAAACGTACCAAACACAAATATGTGACGTGCACTATCGAGTGAGTCCATACCTAATTCTTCGAATCAGCCAAGCACTCGGGGGCTAATGACGAGGATATACCGAACGGGTACCCTGTCGTGTGGGTACCTGGTGCACGTGATGATTACCGCCCAATTGTCAATAGACTGACGAAGCCCATCAAGGAAGGCCCAAGACGAAGATTGTTTTCCTAGTTATCCATAGTCGGTTGTAGTTTCCATACTTGTAATCCTAGTCGGTTACGTACCCGAGACCTAGCCCCCCATATAAGGGCTGGGAGGGCTACCGATCAGAGGGAGGCCAAATCAGAACCTCCAAGCCCTAGCGAGACGAACTCTCGCTAGACCCTTGTAACCACCACATATCCACAGAGCAATAACAGACAGGCAGGAAGTAGGGGTGTTACCTCAGTCGAGGGCCCTGAACCTGGGTAAATCCCGCTTGTCAGCCGTCGAGTCTACCAGCACTACGCGTTCTCTACCTCATAACTCTAACCCTAGGCTATCGACTATGGGTATTGATGAGGACACACCTCGTCAGCCGCGCGAGCACAAGGTGTGGGGCCCTCGAGGCCCCGCCGGTTTCACCCTTTCGCCTACTTATACCCCTCGGATATCTAAGACCTAGGACACGCACATTTTTCCTCCACGAAGTCCAGAGCCGCCGTCGTCGTCAACCCTAGATCGGGAGGGTTCAGAAGCTCCTCCCGGCACCCTGCCGGAGAGGGGAAACATCACCGGAGGGCTCTACATCACCATGCCCGCCTCCGGACTGATGCGTGAGTAGTTTATCCTTGGACTACGGGTCCATAGCAGTAGCTAGATGGTTGTCTTCTCCCCTTGTGCTACCATGTTTAGATCTTGTGAGCTGCCTAACATGATCAAGATCATCTTTATGTAATGCTACATGTTGTGTTTGCTGGGATCCGATGAATATTGAGTACTATGTTATTGCTTCATGATATATCTTGTGAGTGCGTTGTTTATGATCTTGCATGCTCTCCGTTGCTAGTAGATGCTCTGGCCAAGTAGATGCTTGTGACTCCAAGAGGGGGTATTTATGCTCGATAGTAGGTTCATGTCTCTATTTAATCTGGGGTGGTGACAACTAGCTCTAAGATTGTAGATGTACTGTTGCTACTAGGGATAAAATAGTAGTACTTTATCTAAGGGTATTAGTATTACTTACATTACACACATTGCCTCATGCAATTATCTGTTGCTTGCAACTTAATACTGAAAGGGGTGCGGATGCTAACCGGAAGGTGGATTATTAGTCATAGATGCGGTTGGAACGGTCTATGTATATTGTTATAATGCCCAAATGAATATCACACTAGCCACCATAACTATAGTATATGCATCATTATGCACTTCTTTATTCTGTCAATTGCCCAGCTGTAATTTGTTTACCCGCATGTATGTTATTATTATTTATGGAGAGACACCACTAGTGAACTGTGGACCCCGGTCCTTTTTCCTCAAACTGATAAACAATCCTACTGCAATCCTGTTACTTTTATTCTCTGCAAGCAAACATTATTCTCCACACATACGTTTAATCCTTTGTTACAGCAAGCCAGTGAGATTGACAACCTCACTGTTAAGTTGGGGCAAAGTATCTTGGTTGTGTTGTGTGCAGGTTCCACGTCAGTGCCGGAATCGCTGGTGTTGCGCCGTGCCATATTCCGCCACCAACAACCTCCGGGAGATCTCTAGTTTCCTACTGGTTCGATAAACCTTGGTTTCACAACTGAGGGAAAACTTGCTGCTGCACTACTTCATACCTTCCTCTTGGGGTTTCCCAACAACACCTCACCGGTGCCATCAAGCAATTTTTCTGGCGCCGTTGCCGGGGAGACTAGATCCTTTTGTTCAGAAGACTTTGACGTTCCCCCGTCAACCTAGCGCTATCAAAAGAATTTTTCTGGCGCCGTTGCCGGGGAGACAAGAGTTCTTCTGTTTAGCAAAGTTTAGCTTCTCCTTCAACGCCAGCAATTTTTCTGGAGAGGAAGCTAAGCTCTTCTACGAGGGGAGTCTCTCACATCCAATCTTTTTATTTTGTTATTGTCTTGCTTAGTTTATTTTTATTACTGTCTTGTTTGCTTAATATCAAAAATACAAAAAAAATAGTTACTTGCAATTTATTTACTTTTTATTATTGTCTTGTTTGCTTAATATCAAAAAAAAAATTTACTTGCATTACTATTTTTATTTCGGTTTAGTTTTTATTATTTCGGTTTGTTATTTATTATTCCGGTTTACTTTTTTTTTATTTGCTAAAATGAGTACTGCTGAGAATACTAAGTTGTGTGACTTCACTAGCACCGATAATAATGATTTTATATGCACTCCTATTGCTCCACCTGCTTCTAAAGCAGAATTCTTTGAAATAAAACCTGCTTTGTTAAACCTTGTTATGAGAGAGCAATTTTCTGGTGTTAGTACTAATGATGCTGCTGCCCATCTAAATAATTTTGTTGAACTTTGTGAAATGCAAAAGCAAAAAGATGTAGATGGTGATATTATTAAACTGAAATTATTTCCTTTCTCTTTGAGAGGAAGAGCTAAAGAATGGTTGCTTTCATTGCCTAGGAATAGTATTGATTCATGAACTAAATGCAAAGATGCTTCTATTGGAAAATACTATCCTCCTGCTAAGATTATTTCTCTAAGAAGTAGCATTATGAATTTTAAACAACTTGATAATGTTGCTCAAGCTTGGGAAAGAATGAAATCTTTGGTTAAAAATTGCCCTACCCATGGACTGACTACTTGGATGATCATCCAAACCTTTTATGCAGGACTGAATTTTTCTTCAAGAAACCTTCTTGATTCGGCTGCGGGAGGTACCTTTATGTCCATCACTTTGGGGGCTGCAACAAAACTCTTGGATGATATGATGGTGAATTATTCTGAGTGGCATACTGAAAGGACACCTCAAGTTAAGAAGGTAAATTCTGTTGAAGAAACCTCCTCTTTGAGTGAAAAGATTGATAGTATTATGTCTATGCTTGCGAATGGTAAATCTCATGTTGATCCAAATAATGTTCCCTTAGCTTCTTTAGTTGCACAAGAAGAGCATGTTGATGTGAACTTCATTAAAAATAATAATTTCAACAACAATGCCTATAGGAACAATTATGGTAATAATAACTATAAGCCCTATCCTTCTAATAATGGTAATGGTTATGTTAATTCTTATGGTAATTCTTATAGCAATAATAGGAATACCTCCACTGAACTTGAAACCATGCTAAAAGATTTTATCACTACAAAAACTTCTTTTAATAAAACTGTTGAGGAAAAGCTTGGTAAAATTGATAATCTTGCCCCTAAAGTTGATAGTCTTGCCCTTGATGTTGATCTTTTAAAATCTAAAGTCATGCCTAATGATACTAAAGAGAGTAAGGCCTTTGCTAAAATTAATGCCATCCAAATTAGAATTGATGAAAATGTTAGGATGATGGCCCAATTGCATGCTAGATGGGAAAGAGAGAAAGAACTAGCTAAGGAAGATAATATTGTTAAAGTTTTTACTATTACCACTACTGAAAATAATGTTACTTCACATGCTAGTAAGCCCCCTACTATTAATGGTAACATAGTTGGTGTTGGAAATATTTCATCTACTTCTTCCAAAAAGTTAAAATTGCCTAAAACTGCTGAAACTGTTATTGATAAAAGTGCTGAAATTTTTAAGAACATAGGAGATGGTGGTTCGGTTTGCTTTGATGATAATAATTTTGATTTTGATAATTGTAATATCACTGAAGTTATTAAGTTCTTGCAAAAGTTAGCCACATGTCCTAATGCTAGTGCCATGAACTTGGCATTTACAACCCATATTACAAATGCTCTCATTAAGGCTAGGGAAGAGAAATTAAAACTTGAAGCTTCTATCCCTAAGAAGTTAGAAGATGGTTGGGAGCCCATCATTAAAATAAAAGTGGATAAATTTGATTGCAATGCTTTATGTGACCTTGGTGCAAGTATCTCTGTTATGCCTAAAAAGCTTTATGATATGTTTGATTTGCCACCTTTGGAACATTGCTATTTGGATGTTTTTCTTGTTGATAATGCTATGAAGAAACCTGTGGAGAGAGTCAATGATGTTCTTATTATGGTTAACAATAACCTTGTCCCCGTTGATTTTATTGTCTTGGATATTGAATGCAACCCATCTTGTCCAATTGTTTTGGGAAGACCTTTCCTTCGCACGGTTGGTGCTATTATTGATATGAAAGAAGGAAATATAAGGCACCAATTCCCACTTAAGAAAGGTATGGAACACTTCCCTAGGAAGAAAATGAAGTTACCTTTTGATTCTATCATTCGTATAAATTATGATGTTGATGCTTCATCTCTTGGAAATACTTGAATATCACTTTATGTGCCTAGCTGAAAGGCATTAAAGAAAAGTGCTTATGGGAGACAACCCACTTTTTATTTCTGTTATTTTATTTTATTGAGTCAAGGAAGATGTCTACCTCTGTAGCAATTCCTTTGTATCTTTACTTTATTGCATTGTTGTGTCAAGTTAAGCCACTAGTAGAAAGTTGATGCTAGATTTGGATTGCTTTGCTGAAACTGTTTTCTACTGTCCACCGTTCAATTCATAACTATTCACAGAAAAATCGGATGGACCTGGGATTTTTTGTGCGTAATCCTCAGATATATATGCAACTTTCATTAGTTTTGAGTTTTCTGATTTGAGCAAGTTAAGTGCCTCGAAAAAATTCGTCTTTAGGGACTGTTCTGTTTCTGACAGATTCTGACATTTATTTTGCAATGCCTCTTTTACTATTTTGAATGGACCTTTTTGTTCCATAAAGTATCAGTGGCTGTAGCTAATGTCCAGTAGCATTGGTAGCAATTGTGTTCATGCAGAATATAAGATTTTTTTTTTGTGCACTAACCCTCTAATGAAGTTTATTTTGAGTTTGGTGTGGAGTAAGTTTTCAAGGATCAACAGAGAAGGATGATATGATGTGATCAAGAAGATGAAAGAGCCAAAGCTTGGGGATGCCCCCGTGGGTCACCCAAGCATATTTCAAAAAGACTCAAGCGTCAAAGCTTGGGGCAGTTTGGTGTGGAGTAAGTTTTCAAGGATCAACAGAGAAGGATGATATGATGTGATCAAGAAGATGAAAGAGCCAAAGCTTGGGGATGCCCCCGTGGGTCACCCAAGCATATTTCAAAAAGACTCAAGCGTCAAAGCTTGGGGATGCCCAAGGCATCCCCTTCTTCACCAACAAACTATCAGGTCATCTCTAGTGAAACTATATTTTAATTCAGCTCTTGTTTTTCATGCATCTCTTGTTCAGAGCTGTTAGTTTTTCTTATGTTATACTCTCATATCTCATTGTTATATACTTGGAGAGTTTATCTTTTAAATAAGTTGATTGGTGTTTGGTTAGGAACATAAAATGTTAAATGTGGTAGATGGTATAACTAAATGATACATAATCTTGTAGATCATTAAATTGTGCCACTTGAATCATTGATGTTGTTTTGGGATATTAATATGCTTAATGGTAAACATGATGGTTTAGTAAGGTGGAATGATTAATGGTTGGTCTAGAAAACTTGAAGCTGTGCCACACTTAAATTTCCAGTTGATAGCATAATGAAATATGACTCCTAATGTTAAAAGCAACCGTAATGACTTTGTGTTATGCGCTACGGTCGGGGTCCCAACAGTGACTTGTTCATTTGCCACAGTCCCTCGTGGAGTGATTTTCATTATGCCTTGTAAGATCATGTTTCTATTTGGAATCCTTTTTCTTGTGAGTTCTAAAGCTGCGGTTTTCATGGCACTTCCACCTCCATATTTGCTAGCCTCTTCGGCACTTTGCATTGCCCTTTCTCACATTGAGAGTTGGTGCATACTTCGCGGGTACATCCAAAACTCGTGGGAGATCTTCATCATGTTCTCCTACACATAAGCCAAATATCTTCCTCAAAACATCCACCATACCTACCTACTACAGCATTTCCATAGCTGTTCCGAGATACATTGCCATGCAACTTTCATCTTACATTACATGACTTGTTGTCATTTATCATTTATATATTGCTTTGCATGATTCTATATAGCTGATGTGTGGTTTTACCCATGTTACGCTAGATCATTGCATATCCTGCTACACTGGCAGAGGCACCGTTTTCATACACCATGTTTTATCCATCATGAGATATTTGTACCAAAAGTGTGTTGTCATATTATCATATTAGAATGTTTGCCCCTAAAAGTGAAAAGAGCCATGGAGGCCATCGAAAAGAGAAACAGAAAAATACAAAAAAAAAAGAAAAAAGAGAAAAAAAGAAAGAAAGAGTAAAAAAGGGGGCAACATTACTACTCTTTATTCACACTTGTGCTCATGTTATAGCACCCATGTTATTCATAGTCATCATTTGTGCTCATGTTTAGCACCTTTACTCCATATGAGAGAGTTTTCATGTTTTTACTTGCATAACTATGTGGGGAACTTTACACTATAGAACTTGGCTTGTATATTCCAATGATGAGCCTCCTCAAAAGTGCTCTAGGTTTTCATGAGCAAGCAAGTTAGATGCACCCCCACTAGTTCCATTGGAGAGCTTTCATACACTTATAGCTCTATGTGCATCCGTTGTGTGGCAATCACTACTCCTTGCATAGCTTCGATTATAAGACTTCCTCTTGTCTAATGATCACTTTCAGCTGTGTGAGACTTTCTTCCGTTGGCCTTCCAAACCCCCATTATTATTCTCTTAGCCACAACATCCTGGTGCCATGAACCAACGCTGAACACTTGCTTGTTTTTGTGTGAACAAATAGAGAAATGATCTTCTATGTGCATATTGCTATCGCTTGACTTGATCCTTTCACAAAGTTGTCATGACTGTTTGATTCATTAGATGATTATATTGTTGTGCTTGAAGCTTAAATCATCTTTAATATCTACTTTGCACGGTTGATTGTTCTCTATTACTGATTCATTGAAAGTTCTGCTTTGTTATGCCTACTTGTTTATTCATTACTCATTTGATATCAATATAAACTACAGCTTTTATTCATTTGATCTCAACTTACATGCATTACATTATTATTTGATCAAGATTGTGTGAAAGCATGTCACTTCAGAAATTATTCTTGTTATCGTTTTACCTACTCGGGACGAGTAGAACTAAGCTTGGGGATGCTTGATACGTCTCAAACGTATCTATAATTTCTTATGTTCCATGCTTATATTATGCCAATTGCTACATCTTTGATATACACTTTTATACCATTTTATGCATTTTCTAGAACTAACCTATGAACAAGATGCCACAGTGCCAGTTGCCTGTTTTCTGCTGTTTTTGGTTTCGGAAAAGTTGTTAAGTAAATATTCTCGGAATTGGACAAACGAAACGTCAAAGTGCTTATATTCCCCGGGAGGTTCCAGAACACCGAAGAGGACACGGAGGTGGACCCCGAGGGGCCCACACCCCCTCCCGGTGCGGCTCCCCCCTTGGCCGCGCGAGCACAGGGTGTGGGGCCCTCGAGGCCCCGCCGCCTTCGCCCTTTCGCTTACTTATACCCCTCGGATATCTAAGACCTAGGACACGCACCTTTTTCCTCCACGAAGTCCAGAGCCGCCGCCGTCGTCAACCCTAGATTGGGAGGGTTCAGAAGCTCCTCCCGGCACCCTGCCGGAGAGGGGAATCATCACCGGAGGGCTCTACATCACCATGCCCGCCTCCGGACTGATGCGTGAGTAGTTCATCCTTGGACTACGGGTCTATAGCAGTAGCTAGATGGTTGTCTTCTCCTCTTGTGCTACCATGTTTAGATCTTGTGAGCTGCCTAACATGATCAAGATCATCTTTATGTAATGCTACATGTTGTGTTTGCTGGGATCCGATGAATATTGAGTACTATGTTATTGCTTCATAATATATCTTGTGAGTGCGTTGTTTATGATCTTGCATGCTCTCCGTTGCTAGTAGATACTCTGGCCAAGTAGATGCTTGTGACTCCAAGAGGGGGTATTTATGCTCGATAGTAGGTTCATGTCTCTATTTAATCTGGGGTGGTGACAGCTAGCTCTAAGATTGTAGATGTACCGTTGCTACTAGGGATAAAACAGTAGTACTTTATCTAAGGGTATTTCTATTACTTACATTACACACATTGCCTAATGCAATTATCTGTTGCTTGCAACTTAATACTGAAAGGGGTGCGGATGCTAACCGGAAGGTGGATTATTAGTCATAGATGCGGTTGGAACGGTCTATGTATATTGTTGTAATGCCCAAATGAATATCACACTAGCCATCATAAATATAGTATATGCATCATTATGCACTTCTTTATTCTGTCAATTGCCCAGCTGTAATTTGTTTACCCGCATGTATGCTATTATTATTAATGGAGAGACACCACTAGTGAACTGTGGACCCCGGTCCTTTTTCCTCAAACTGATAAACAATCCTACTGCAATCCTGTTACTTTTATTCTCTGCAAGCAAACATCATTCTCCACACATACGTTTAAGCAAACATCAAACATATATGATGTGATCAAGAAGATGAAAGAGCCAAAGCTTGGGGATGCCCCCGTGGGTCGCCCAAGCATATTTCAAGAAGACTCAAGCGTCAAAGCTTGGGGATGCCCAAGGCATCCCCTTCTTCATCAACAAACTATCAGGTCATCTCTAGTGAAACTATATTTTAATTCGGCCACATCTTATGTGCTTTACTTGAAGCGTCTGTTTGTTTTTGTTTTTGTTATTTTCATTCTCTGAATAAAATGGATCCTAGCATTCCTTTGTGGGAGAGAGACACGCTCCGCTTTTTCTTATGAATACTCGTATTCTTCACTTATACTTGTTGAGTATTCTTCTATAGCTACTGCAATACTATTAGCTCTTGTTTTTCATGCATCTCTTGTTGGAGCTGTTAGTTTTTCTTATGTTATACTCTCATATCTCATTGTTATATACTTGGAGAGTTTATCTTTTAAATAAGTTGATTTGTGTTTGGTTGGAAACAGAAAATGCTAAATGTGGTAGATGGTATAATGAAAAAGATATACATGCTCTTATGGATTGTTATCTTGTATGTTGTGGTGCTTGGCAATTGTTTTGAGCTCTCAAGTAGATCATGTTTAAGCTTTTACATCATGTAGTTAAAACTTATTAATGAAGAACTACCGTAAAGCTTGTTGAAATTTGGTTTGCATGTTTGGTATCTCTAAGGTCTAGATATTTTCTAGTAAAGGTGTTTGAACAACAAGGAAGACAATGTAGAGTTTTATAATGCTTGCAATATGTTTTTATATACGTCTTGTTGTCATAGTTTATACTTGTGTTTGCTTCAAATAACCTTGCTAGCCAAAGCCTTGTACTGAGAGGGAATGCTTCTCGTACATCCAAAACCTTGAGCCAAAACCCATGCCATATGTGTCCACCATACCTACCTACTACATGGTATTTCCTGCCATTCCAAGCAAATACTTCGTGTGCTACCTTTTATTATTCAAAACCTATTATCTCTTATTTGTGTCAATGTTTATTAGCTCATGAGTAAGTATGTGGTGTTACGGATATCAACCTTGTCATTTGCTTTTAGACAGACTTTCACAACCGGACTAGTGGCATATACATCCGCTTATCCATTAACTTTGCAAAAAGAGCTAGCAAATGGGGTGCCCAGTCCCAATTAATTACAACTTTAACCGCTTCAATCTCTTCACATTTTTGCCCTGATTTAATCAGTCAAGCAATGACAACAGTTTTTAACTATATGTGTAAACAAAAGAGATAAGAGGGATGATCTACCTTGCTGGTAGAAATAACGTCCTTCATGAGAGCCGCTCTTGAAAGTCTGGTTGACAAGGGGGGTAGACTGCCCATTACCATTCGTTGACAACAACAAACACCTCTCAAAACTTACTTTTATGCTCTCTATATGATTTCAAAAACCTATAAAACTAAAAAGCTCTAGCACATGTTTGTATCCCTGCTTCCCTCTGCGAAGGGCCTTTCTTTTACTTTATGTTGAGTCAGTTTACCTACTTCTTTCTGTCTTAGAAGCAAACACTTGTGTCAACCGTGTGCAACAATTCTTATATGCTTAGTTATTGCACTTGTTATATTCCTTTGTGTTGACAACTATCTATATGATATACATGTTACAAGTTGAAATCCAATGCTTAAACTTATATCTTCCTTTGTGTTGCTTCAATGCTCTTTTACTTAGAGACTATTGCTTTATGAGTTAACTTTCATGTGAATCATTTTGATGCTTGTTTGAAAGTACTATCCATGAAAAGTTTTTGCTTATATGATGTAGTTGTTTACTCCTTGTCTATTTGTTAGCAAACTATAAACCATTGCTTTGAATCACTTCATTCATAACTTGAGCCTTACATTATTATTTGATCAAGATTGTGTGAAGCATGTCACTTCAGAAATTATTCTTGTTATCGTTTTACCTACTCGGGACGAGTAGAACTAAGCTTGGGGATGCTTGATACGTCTCAAACGTATCTATAATTTCTTATATTTCATGCTTATATTATGCCAATTGCTACATGTTTTATATACACTTTTATATCATTTTATGCATTTTCTGGGACTAACCTATTAACAAGATGCCACAGTGCCAGTTGCATGTTTTCTGCTGTTTTTGGTTTCAGAAAAGTTGTTAAGGAAATATTCTCGGAATTGGACAAACGAAACGTCAAAGTGCTTATTTTCCGCGGGAGGTTCCAAAACACCGAAGAGGAGACGGAGGAGGACCCCGAGGGGCCCACACCCCCTCCCGGCGCGGCCCCCCCTTCTGCCGCGCGAGCACGGGGTGTGGGGCCCTCGAGGCCCCGCCGCATTCACCCTTTCTCCTACTTATACCCCTCGGATATCTAAGACCTAGGACACGCACCTTTTTCCTCCACGAAGTCCAGAGCCGCCGCGTCGTCAACCCTAGATCGGGAGGGTTCAGAAGCTCCTCCCGGCACCCTGCCGGAGAGGGGAATCATCACCGGAGGGCTCTACATCACCATGCCCGCCTCCGGACTGATGCGTGAGTAGTTCATCCTTGGACTACGGGTCCATAGCAGTAGCTAGATGGTTGTCTTCTCCTCTTGTGCTACCATGTTTAGATCTTGTGAGCTGCCTAACATGATCAAGATCATCTTTATGTAATGCTACATGTTATGTTTGCTGGGATCCGATGAATATTGAGTACTATGTTATTGCTTCATAATATATCTTGTGAGTGCGTTGTTTATGATCTTGCATGCTCTTCGTTGCTAGTAGATGCTCTGGCCAAGTAGATGCTTCTGACTCCAAGAGGGGGTATTTATGCTCGATAGTAGGTTCATGTCTCTATTTAATCTGGGGTAGTGACAGCAAGCTCCAAGATTGTAGATGTACTGTTGCTACTAGGGATAAAACAGTAGTACTTTATCTAAGGGTATTTGTATTACTTACATTACACACATTGCCTAATGCAATTATCTGTTACTTGCAACTTAATACTGAAAGGGGTGCGGACGCTAACCGGAAGGTGGATTATTAGTCATAGATGCGGTTGGAACGGTCTATGTATATTGTTGTAATGCCCAAATGAATATCACACTAGCCATCATAACTATAGTATATGCATTATTATGCACTTCTTTATTCTGTCAATTGTCCAGCTGTAATTTGTTTACCCGCATGTATGCTATTATTATTTATGTAGAGACACCACTAGTGAACTGTGGACCCCGGTCCTTTTTCCTCAAACTGATAAACAATCCTACTGCAATCCTGTTACTTTTATTCTCTGCAAGCAAACATCATTCTCCACACATACGTTTAATCCTTTGTTACAGCAAGCCAGTGAGATTGACAACCTGATGGCACCGGTGAGGTGTTGTTGGGAAACCCCAAGAGGAAGGTATGAAGTAGTGCAGCAGCAAGTTTTCTCTCAGTTGTGAAACCAAGGTTTATCGAACCAGTAGGAAACTAGAGATCTCCCGGAGGTTGTTGGTGGCGGAATATGGCACGGCGCAACACCAGGGATTCCGGCACTGACGTGGAATCTGCACACAACACAATCAAGATACTTTGCCCCAACTTAACAGTGAGGTTGTCAATCTCACTGGCTTGCTTTAACAAAGGATTAAACGTATGTGTGGAGAATAATGTTTGCTTGCAGAGAATAAAAGTAACAGGATTGCAGTAGGATTGTTTATCAGTTTGAGGAAAAAGGACCGGGGTCCACAGTTCACTAGTGGTGTCTCTCCATAAATAATAATAACATACATGCGTGTAAACAAATTACAGCTGGGCAATTGACAGAATAAAGAAGTGCATAATGATGCATATACTATAGTTATGATGGCTAGTGTGATATTCATTTGGGCATTACAACAATATACATAGACCGTTCCAACCGCATCTATGACTAATAATCCACCTTCCGGTTAGCATCCGCACCCCTTTCAGTATTAAGTTGCAAGCAACAGATAATTGCATTAGGCAATGTGTGTAATGTAAGTAATACAAATACCCTTAGATAAAGTACTACTGTTTTATCCCTAGTAGCAACAGTACATCTACAATCTTAGAGCTAGCTGTCACCACCCCAGATTAAATAGAGACATGAACCTACTATCGAGCATAAATACCCCCTCTTGGAGTCACAAGCATCTACTTGGCCAGAGCATCTACTAGCAACGGAGAGCATGCAAGATCATAAACAACGCACTCACAAGATATATTATGAAGCAATAACGTAGTACTCAATATTCATCGGATCCCAGCAAACACAACATGTAGCATTACATAAAGATGATCTTGATCATGTTAGGCAACTCACAAGATCTAAACATGGTAGCACAAGAGGAGAAGACAACCATCTAGCTACTGCTATGGACCCGTAGTCCAAGGATGAACTACTCACGCATCAGTCCGGAGGCGGGCATGGTGATGTAGAGCCCTCCGGTGATGATTCCCCTCTCCGGCAGGGTGCCGGGAGGAGCTTCTGAACCCTCCCGATCTAGGGTTGACGACGGCGGCGGCTCTGGACTTCGTGGAGGAAAAAGGTGCGTGTCCTAGGCCTTAGATATCCGAGGGGAATAAGTAGGCGAAAGGCTGAAGGCGGCGGGGCCTCGAGGGCCCCACACCCGGTGCTCGCGCGGAAGAAGGGGGGCCGCGCCGGGAGGGGGTGTGGGCCCCTCGGGGTCCTCCTCCGTCTCCTCTTCGGTGTTCTAGAACCTCCCGGGGAAAATAAGCACTTTGACGTTTCGTTTGTCCAATTCCGAGAATATTTCCTTAACAACTTTTCTGAAACCAAAAACAGCAGAAAACAGGCAACTGGCACTGTGGCATCTTGTTAATAGGTTAGTCCCAGAAAATGCATAAAATGATATAAAACATGTAGCAATTGGCATAATATAAGCATGGAACATAAGAAATTATAGATACGTTTGAGACGTATCAAGCATCCCCAAGCTTAGTTCTACTCGTCCCGAGTAGGTAAAAAGATAACAAGAATAATTTCTGAAGTGACATGCTTCACACAATCTTGATCAAATAATAATGTAATGCATGTAAGTTGAGATCAAATGAATAAAAGCTGTAGTTTATATTGATATCAAATGAGTAATGAATAAACAAGTAGGCATAACAAAGCAGAACTTTCAATGAATCAGTAATAGAGAACAATCAACCGTGCAAAGTAGATATTAAAGATGATTTAAGCTTCAAGCACAACAATATAATCATCTAATGAATCAAACAATCTTGACAACTTTGTGAAAGGATCAAGTCAAGCGATAGCAATATGCACATAGAAGATCATTTCTCTATTTGTTCACACAAAAACAAGCAGGTGTTCAGCGTTGGTTCCTGGCACCAGGATGTTGTGGCTAAGAGAATAATAATGGGGGTTTGGAAGGCCAACGGAAAGTCTCACACAGCTGAAAGTGATCATTAGACAAGAGGAAGTCTTATAATCGAAGCTATGCAAGGAGTAGTGATTGCCACACAACGGATGCACATAGAGCTATAAGTGTATGAAAGCTCTCCAATGGAACTAGTGGGGGTGCATCTAACTTGCTTGCTCATGAAGACCTAGAGCACTTTTGAGGAGGCTCATCATTGGAATATACAAGCCAAGTTCTATAGTGTAAAGTTCCCCACATAGTTATGCAAGTAAAAACATGAAAACTCTCTCATATGGAGTAAAGGTGCTAAACATGAGCACAAATGATGACTATGAATAACATGGGTGCTATAACATGAGCACAAGTGTGAATAAAGAGTAGTAATGTTGCCCCCTTTTTTATTCTTTCTTTCTTTTTTTCTCTTTTTTCTATTTTTTTGTATTTTTCTGTTTCTCTTTTCGATGGCCTCCATGGCTCTTTTCACTTTTAGGGGCAAACATTCTAATATGATAATATGACAACACACTTTTGGTACAAATATCTCATGATGGATAAAACATGGTGTATGAAAACGGTGCCTCTGCAAGTGTAGCAGGATATGCAATGATCTAGCGTAACATGGGTAAAACCACACATCAGCTATATAGAATCATGCAAAGCAATATATAAATGATAAATGACAACAAGTCATGTAATGTAAGATGAAAGTTGCATGGCAATGTATCTCGGAACAGCTATGGAAATGTTGTAGTAGGTAGGTATGGTGGATGTTTTGAGAAAGATATTTGGCTTATGTGTAGGAGAACATGATGAAGATCTCCCACGAGTTTTGGATGTACCCGCGAAGTATGCACCAACTCTCAATGTGAGAAAGGGCAATGCAAAGTACCGAAGAGGCTAGCAAATATGGAGGTGGAAGTGCCATGAAAACCGCAGCTTTAGAACTCACAAGAAAAAGGATTCCAAATAGAAACATGATCTTACAAGGCATAATGAAAATCACTCCACGAGGGACTGTGGCAAATGAACAAGTCACTGTTGGGACCCCGACCGTAGCGCATAACACAAAGTCATTACGGTTGCTTTTAACATTAGGAGTCATATTTCATTATGCTATCAACTGGAAATTTAAGTGTGGCACAGCTTCAAGTTTTCTAGACCAACCATTAATCATTCCACCTTACTAAACCATCATGTTTACCATTAAGCATATTAATATCTCAAAACAACATCAATGATTCAAGTGACACAATTTAATGATCTGCAAGATTATGTATCATTTAGTTATACCATCTACCACATTTAACATTTTCTGTTCCTAACCAAACACCAATCAACTTATTTAAAAGATAAACTCTCCAAGTATATAACAATGAGATATGAGAGTATAACATAAGAAAAACTAACAGCTCTGAACAAGAGATGCATGAAAAACAAGAGCTGAAAGTATTGCAGTAGCTATAGAAGAATACTCAACAAGTATAAGTGAAGAATACGAGTATTCATAAGAAAAAGCGGAGCGTGTCTCTCTCCCACAAAGAAATGCTAGGATCCATTTTATTCAGAGAATGAAAATAAAAAAAACAGAAACAAAAACAAACAAACGCTTCAAGTAAAGCACATAAGATGTGGCCGAATTAAAATATAGTTTCACTAGAGATGACCTGATAGTTTGTTGATGAAGAAGGGGATGCCTTGGGCATCCCCAAGCTTTAACGCTTGAGTCTTCTTGAAATATGCTTGGGTGACCCACGGGGGCATCCCCAAGCTTTGGCTCTTTCATCTTCTTGATCACATCATATCATCCTTCTCTCTTGATCCTTGAAAACTTGCTACACACCAAACTCAAAGTAAACTTCATTAGAGGGTTAGTGCACAAAAAATTCGTATATTCTGCATGAACACAATTTCTACCAATGCTACTGGACATTAGCTACTGCCACTGATACTTTATGAAACAAAAAGGTCCATTCAAAATAGTAAAAGAGGCATTGCAAAATAAATGGCAGAATCTATCAAAAACAGAACAGTCCCTAAAGACGATTTTTTTCGAGGCACTTAACTTGCTCAAATCAGAAAACTCAAAACTAATGAAAGTTGCATATATATCTGAGGATTACGCACAAAAAATCCCAGGTCCATCAGATTTTTCTGTGAATAGTTATGAATTTAACGGTGGACAGTAGAAAACAGTTTCAGCAAAGCAATCCAAATCTAGCATCAACTTTCTACTAGAGGCTTAACTTGACACAACAATGCAATAAAGTAAAGATACAAATGAATTGCTACAGAGGTAGACATCTTCCTTGACTCAATAAAATAAAATAACAGAAATAAAAAGTGGGTTGTCTCCCATAAGCGCTTTTCTTTAACGCCTTTCAGCTAGGCACAGAAAGTGATATTCAAGTATTTCCAAGAGATGAAGCATCAACATCATAATTTGTACGAATGATAGAATCAAAAGGTAACTTCATTTTCTTCGTAGGGAAGTGTTCCATACCTTTCTTAAGTGGGAATTGGTACCTTATATTTCCTTCTTTCATATCAATAATAGCACCAACCGTGCGAAGGAAAGGTCTTCCCAAAACAATTGGACAAGATGGGTTGCATTCAATATCCAAGACAATAAAATCAACGGGGACAAGGTTATTTTTAACCATAATAAGAACATCATTGACTCTCCCCACAGGTTTCTTCATAGCATTATCAACAAGAAAAACATCCAAATAGCAATGTTCCAAAGGTGGCAAATCAAACATATCATAAAGCTTTTTAGGCATAACAGAGATACTTGCACCAAGGTCACATAAAGCATTGCAATCAAATTTATCCACTTTTATTTTAATGATGGGCTCCCAACCATCTTCTAACTTCTTAGGGATAGAAGCTTCAAGTTTTAATTTCTCTTCCCTATCCTTAATGAGAGCATTTGTAATATGGGTTGTAAATGACAAGTTCATGGCACTAGCATTAGGACATGTGGCTAACTTTTGCAAGAACTTAATAACTTCAGTGATATTACAATTATCAAAATCAAAATTATTATCATCAAAGCAAACCGAACCACCATCTCCTATGTTCTTAAAAATTTCAGCACTTTTATCAATAACAGTTTCAGCAGTTTTAGACAATTTTAACTTCTTGGAAGAACTAGAAGAAATATTTCCAACACCAACTATGTTACCATTAATAGTAGGAGGCTTACTAACATGTGAAGTAACATTATTTTCAGTAGTGGTAATAGTAAAAACTTTAACAATATTATCTTCCTTAGCTAGTTTTTTCTCTCTTTCCCATCTAGCATGCAATTGGGCCATCATCCTAACATTTTCATCAATTCTAACTTGGATGGCATTAATTTTAGCAAAGGCCTTACTCTCTTTAGTATCATTAGGCATGGCTTTAGGTTTTAAAAGATCAACATCAAGGGCAAGACTATCAACTTTAGAAGCAAGATTATCAATTTTACCAAGCTTTTCCTCAACAGTTTTATTAAAAGAAGTTTGTGTAGTGATAAAATCTTTTAGCATGGTTTCAAGTTCAGTGGAGGTATTCCTATTATTGCTATAAGAATTACCATAAGAATTAACATAACCACCACTATTATTAGAAGGATAGGGCTTATAGCTATTATTACCATAATTGTTCCTATAGGCATTGTTGTTGAAATTATTATTTTTAATGAAGTTCACGTCAACATGCTCTTCTTGTGCAACTAAAGAAGCTAAGAGAACATTATTTGGATCAATATGAGATTTACCATTCACAAGCATAGACATAATAATATCAATCTTTTCACTCAAAGAGGAGGTTTTTTCAACAGAATTTACCTTCTTACCTTGAGGTGTCCTTTCAGTATGCCACTCAGAATAATTCACCATCATATCATCCAATAGTTTTGTTGCAGCCCCCAAAGTGATGGACATAAAGGTACCTCCCGCAGCCGAATCAAGAAGGTTTCTTGAAGAAAAATTCAGTCCTGCATAAAAGGTTTGGATGATCATCCAAGTAGTCAGTCCATGGGTAGGGCAATTTTTAACCAAAGATTTCATTCTTTCCCAAGCTTGAGCAACATGTTCATTATCAAGTTGTTTAAAATTCATAATGCTACTTTTTAGAGAAATAATCTTAGCAGGAGGATAGTATTTTCCAATAAAAGCATCTTTGCATTTAGTCCATGAATCAATACTATTCCTAGGCAATGAAAGCAACCATTCTTTAGCTCTTCCTCTCAAAGACAAAGGAAATAATTTCAGTTTTATAATATCACCATCTACATCTTTTTGCTTTTGCATTTCACAAAGTTCAACAAAATTATTTAGATGGGCAGCAGCATCATCAGTACTAACACCAGAAAATCGCTCTCTCATAACAAGGTTTAACAAACTAGGTTTTATTTCGAAGAATTCTGCTTTAGAAGCAGGTGGAGCAATAGGAGTGCATATAAAATCATTATTATTGGTGCTAGTGAAGTCACACAACTTAGTATTCTCAGCAGTACTCATTTTAGCAAATTAAAAAAAGTAAACCGAAATAATAAATAACAAACCGAAATAATAAAAACTAAACCGAAATAAAAATAGTAATGCAAGTAACTAATTTTTTTTTTTTTTGATATTAAGCAAACAAGACAATAATATAAAGTAAATAAATTGCAAGTAACTAATTTTTTTGTATTTTTGATATTAAGCAAACAAGACAGTAATAAAAATAAACTAAGCAAGACAATAACAAAATAAAAAGATTGGATGTGAGAGACTCCCCTCGTAGAAGAGCTTAGCTTCCCCAGAAAAATTGCTGGCGTTGAAGGAGAAGCTAAACTTTGCTAAACAGAAGAACTCTTGTCATCCCCGGCAACGGCGCCAGAAAAATTGCTTGATGGCACCGGTGAGGTGTTGTTGGGAAACCCCAAGAGGAAGGTATGAAGTAGTGCAGCAGCAAGTTTTCCCTCAGTTGTGAAACCAAGGTTTATCGAACCAGTAGGAAACTAGAGATCTCCCGGAGGTTGTTGGTGGCGGAATATGGCACGGCGCAACACCAGGGATTCCGGCACTGACGTGGAACCTGCACACAACACAACCAAGATACTTTGCCCCAACTTAACAGTGAGGTTGTCAATCTCACTGGCTTGCTGTAACAAAGGATTAAACGTATGTGTGGAGAATAAT
This sequence comes from Poa annua, assembly GCA_026929855.1. Taxonomy (NCBI): domain Eukaryota; kingdom Viridiplantae; phylum Streptophyta; class Magnoliopsida; order Poales; family Poaceae; genus Poa; species Poa annua. The sequence continues at coordinate 38,709,758 of CM049438.1, forward strand.
GTTTGCTTGCAGAGAATAAAAGTAACAGGATTGCAGTAGGATTATTTATCAGTTTGAGGAAAAAGGACCGGGGTCCACAGTTCACTAGTGGTGTCTCTCCATAAATAATAATAAAATACATGCGGGTAAACAAATTACAGCTGGGCAATTGACAGAATAAAGAAGTGCATAATGATGCATATACTATAGTTATGATGGCTAGTGTGATATTCATTTGGGCATTACAACAATATACATAGACCGTTCCAACCGCATCTATGACTAATAATCCACCTTCCGGTTAGCATCCGCACCCCTTTCAGTATTAAGTTGCAAGCAACAGATAATTGCATTAGGCAATGTGTGTAATGTAAGTAATACAAATACCCTTATATAAAGTACTACTGTTTTATCCTCAGTAGCAACAGTACATCTACAATCTTAGAGCTAGCTGTCACCACCCCAGATTAAATAGAGACATGAACCTACTATCGAGCATAAATACCCCCTCTTGGAGTCACAAGCATCTACTTGGCCAGAGCATCTACTAGCAACGGAGAGCATGCAAGATCATAAACAAAGCACTCACAAGATATATTATGAAGCAATAACATAGTACTCAATATTCATCGGATCCCAGCAAACACAACATGTAGCATTACATAAAGATAATCTTGATCATGTTAGGCAGCTCACAAGATCTAAACATGGTAGCACAAGAGGAGAAGACAACCATCTAGCTACTGCTATGGACCCGTAGTCCACGGATGAACTACTCACGCATCAGTCCGGAGGTGGGCATGGTGATGTAGAGCCCTCCGGTGATGATTCCCCTCTCCGGCAGGGTGCCGGGAGGAGCTTCTGAACCCTCCCGATCTAGGGTTGACGGCGGCGGCGGCTCTGGGCTTCGTGGAGGAAAAAGGTGCGTCCCCTGGGTCTTAGATATCCGAGGGGTATAAGTAGGCGAAAGGGCAAAGGCGGCGGGGCCTCGAGGGCCCCACACCCTGTGCTCGCGCGGCCAAGGGGGGAGCCGCGCCGGGAGGGGGTGTGGGCCCCTCGGGGTCCACCTCCGTGTCCTCTTCGGTGTTCTGGAACCTCCCGGGGAATATAAGCACTTTGACGTTTCGTTTGTCCAATTCCGAGAATATTTCCTTAACAACTTTTCTGAAAGCAGAAAACAGGCAACTGGCACTGTGGCATCTTGTTAATAGGTTAGTCCCAGAAAATGCATAAAATGATATAAAAGTGTATATAAAACATGTAGCCTTTGGCATAATATAAGCATGGAACATAAGAAATTGTAGATACGTTTGAGACGTATCACAACCTCACTGTTAAGTTGGGGCAAAGTATCTTGGTTGTGTTATGTGCGGGTTCCACGTTCGTTGCTGACACCGGTAGTGCGCCCTGCCAAAGTCATCTTCAACAACCTCCGGAAGATCTCTAGTTTACTACTGGTTCGATAAACCTTGGTTTCACAACTGAGGGAAAACTTGCTGCTGCACTACTTCATACCTTCCTCTTAGGGTTTCCCAACAACACCTCACCGGTGCCATCACTTACTTCGTCACGCGGTGGATGCATGTCACGCGTAGGATGCGGAGGACGAGGAAGTGAAATCCTCATGTGTATTCTAGACTTTTCCAAAGAGAAATTGTAAAGGTGTGCAACATTCTTGACTATGGAAACAAATCTGTCGTCTTTCAGCTTATAAAGCCAATCCAAAGACGAGCCACTTCACAAGTTACAACCACAAACAAATACCAGGTCTTGTAAAAAATCATCAAAAACTTTCCACGAAGTAACAAACATGTGTCACTATCGCATCAGGGCCCATTTGGTTAGAGTTATTTATTGCTTTTTGGATTTTATCTTGTATAGGGGTGTGCAAAAATGAGACCGGTGGAAACCGTATTAAACCGTATGATATCTGTAGTTCATTTTCTTTTACAAATCTGATCCTCACCTCTAGTTCAGTAAAAAAAAACTAAGCCCAAACCGGTCAAATCGTGAAACCGTGGCACCATATTGCATGAAAATATAACTCAAAATCTTCTTTTTATACAAAGTCTAAGCTAAAGCCACGGTGCAAGCAGGCGGAATCCTAGTCTCCGCATACTGCGGAGATGCCACGCCTCCGCGCACCCCCCGGTGGACGGGCCGGCCCAATAAGGCACGGCCAGCCAGTTCGTCTCCTTGTTTTTTTTTGTTTCTTTTTCCTTTTCCTTTTCCGTTTCTTTTTTTTCTTTTTTGTCTGTTTCTTTTTTCTTTGTTTCTTTTTTCCATTTTTCTTTCTGTTTTTTGTGGATATTTTTTTAAAATGTTTAAAACATAAATTTGTTCAAAACTAAAAATTGTTCAGTTTTTGAAAATATTTCAAAATTTAGTCATGTCTTTATATTTTTGAAAAATGTTTAACTTTTTAAAATTTAAAATGTTCAAACAGAAATTTTGTTCGAACTAGTTTCCGTTCAAATACCTATTTTGTTCAATTTTAAAAATTATTTACAATAGTTTTTTGTTCATAGATTTTTTTCTATGCACTTTTTAAAAATTGTTCAAAAATTATTTTCGTTCAAATACCAATTTTTTTTGTTCAAATGACATTTTTATTCACTTTTTTGAAAAAACTTTCAAATTCTTATCATATTTATAAAAACGAAAACAAAAAAAAATAGTAGAAGCATAGTAAATGGGCCGGCCCATTTAGCGTGAGCTGGGGGGAGAGGGGTGCGCGGAGCTGCTCCCTCCGCGCACCGCGGAGACTAGGAGCTCCCTGCAGGCAGCCCTCACAACCACGAACCCGACCACACAGGCCGAAATAGCCCACGGCAAGCCCAGAGCCCCGGCCGCAGGTTTTGGGGAGTAAAATAGATCTGCGGTCATTGTACTCTTGTGACAAACTCGCCGTGGTCACCGTACATCAATGTACGCTCAATACGGTCACCGAATACGTTTTGGAGTTGCAATGACGGTCACCGCTTGCTGTAGAACAATGTATTTGCCAATGTGGCGCTGTGTGAACCCACATGCCAGTCCACGTTTGCTTCCAGCTCTCAAAATGTTTTTGCAAAAATCCCCTCCAATTTCTTGTTCTTCTTGTTCTCTCAACTTCCTTTCTCTTCGCCAAATCCTCTGTCTCCTTCCACCGTCGGCGCGCCACCGCTGCCCGCGCCCAGCACTGCCGCTACTCATGCTCGATGCCGGAGCGGCGCCACCTTTTCATGAATCCCGCTCAGCCAGTGGCGCCCCACACCGTCCCATGCATCTCGGTTGCACGGCGACGCCCTTTCCTGAATCCAGCTCGGCCAGTGCCGCCCCACCCTGTCCCCTGCATCCCGGTTACGCCCTGGTCCCTGGATGCCGTTTCGGTTGGTGCGCGTGCGGCACAGCAGGGGCATGGGCCGAAGCATCGCCGGAGGCGTTCAGGAGCGCCGACAGCGATGCCGCCGCACACGGCGAACGGCGGCACGTGCATCCTCAGGTAGCAGCCTGCAGCCCTGGCTCGATTCTCCCTGCACGCGCGCCACGCTCGCCGTGCACATGATGGCGCCGCGCGTGCCGTCCGCCACCATGTCCCGGGCCGCCCGCTTGACGGAAGCGAGGTCCTCGTGCACATGACGATCTGCTCGAACAACTGAACAAGCGAGTTCTTGTTCTTCGTCGAGGCGACACTACGCACGGCGAAGTCCATGACGGCACCGATCACACAGATGACAGATGCCTCGGCCACGACAGAGCACGTAGTAGACGACGCAGGAGGCCAAGATGGTTTCGACTCACGCTCGTCTGGACCTGGCCATGTCCACGATGCGAACTCCCTTGCTGGCGGTAGACGCCGACGACGCCGGCTGTGTTGCTGAGCTCGATGCCAGCGAGGAGGACTAGCAGGACGAGGAGCGTGGAGGAGAAGTAGGCGAGCACCTCGCCGCGAGGGAGCCATGGCCGGCGTTGCGCGGAGCAAGGCATGGCTGATAGCGTAAGCCATAGCCGCCATGGTGTTCGGCCGGTGTGTGCGCGTCGGGTCACGGTCATGGCGGGTGTGGCGAGCTCGGATGCGTGTGTGGCACGTCCGGGCGCGTAGGCGTGCGTGTGTGCGTGCGTTAGGCGTTTCTGTTAGGGCTGTTAGGGCAGCAGCGAGTTGGGCGGAGGACTCGGTCCGCAGCACGCCGGCCACGTCGAGCGCGTCGTGTGCGTTTGGGCTGGGGCGTGCAGGTCGTGTCGAGGTGGGTGCGTGGCGTCGTGTGTGAGCCTGGGCGGCTATATAACCCACCCCTGTACTCCATTGTAGTGTACTGTGAGCTGTGAGGAAATTGATTCGGGTGTTTGTGCGCCCACGGCGGCGCCATGGGCGCCGGCCGGTGAAATCCGCCGTGTCTCCTCTCCGGTCCTCTCTTCTCTTCCACCTCCTGTCTTTGTTCAGAGCGAGCTCGAGGGAGAGAGAGAGGGTGCAGCGTTCGGCTGCACCAACAATGGCAGCCAGGACGGCGGCGACCTCCGCCTGCGGTGGGGATTTTTTTTTTGTGCGCATGCGACACAGCAAGGTTGGAACCGCATGGCGAGGGGCACGAGTTGCAGTCGCTCGTCGGCGTCGCTCCTTCCTGGTGCGGTGGTGCCGGCAGCACCTAGACCTCTTTACGCTGCTCCTTCCTGGTGCTCTCCATGCAACCACGAGCTGGCCAAGATGGGGACGCGTTTTGTCTGCTGCTCCGCCTGGAGCGCGGCCACCGGTGACTGATGTCGTTGATACGCCAGAGTAGGAGGTCGCGAGGCCAGAGACGCTCTGGGTCCTGGCCGCGCAGTGGCGTGCTTGGACCGGGCGGCACGGACGATCGCAAGAGATGGACGGCGCTGCCGATGACGCTTTCGTGTGCGCGGTGTGCCTGAGTGCGTGTGAAGCGCCCCCTACGACGAGGTGCTCTGGATGCGACGACACCACGACGCGCTGCTTTGTCGACACGGATAGAGCATTGACGGTGGAAGATAGGCGGATATTTGCAAAATGATTGCACAGCTGGAACCAAACATGGCCTGACAGACATGGTCCACGCGGCGCCACGTCGGGCAATACGACGCTCTACGTAGCTCAGTGACCTTTGATGGACCTCTTAACCGTATTTAGTTACCGTATACAATGTATTCCGAAGTCGAGTGACCAAGGCTACTCGGTTTTGGGGCATCTCCATCTCCACCGAGTGGAGGCCGCCCCTTCCTCCGTCATCGCTTTCTCGATCCGCATCACCGAAGGGATGGGCGGAACTGCTGGATTCGATTCCTCTTCAAACTATGTTGTCTCTGCAGTTTCACAGAAAACAGGACTCCGCAAAAGCAGTTCATCCCGTCCTGGACACAAATCTCTCTTTCTAGGCCACTTGAGTACACAAGACAAGGCAGGTAGCTACAATATGCACCCAACCACAACAGCTGGATATCAGATTAGTACCAAAACTTCTGTACACATTAGTTACACTTCAGTCAAGAAACACAAAACCTTCTCAAGTTCTGATACATCTGTTATGTGCCGCAATCTCTATCCCGCGGATGTTAAAGGGCTCACTTTTACGAGGGCGATACACGGTAGAGGACGTTTTGCAATCACTGGGTGTTCGCTTCGCTCCTGGGCAGTTAGTGGCTCACATCGGGTGAGTGATGAAGTAGTTGAAGTCATGGTGCCGGACTCCGAGCTGCTTAAGCCAGGATTCTGCTGCGCCGAAGAGGGAGACCATCCTCTTGTGATCTCCTGTCCTAGGGTTGGTCCACAGTGAACCTTGTATCTTGTTTGCTGCCAGCCCAAACGGGGAAAGCGATACTGTGTTGGCTTTCTTGTCCAGATGGTCATTCTGTTTCCCACTGGCAGCTGAACCATATGTTATGGTCTCCAATGCGTGATCTGCGGAAGAATACAGATTACCACGGTTCAGAAACAGTAATAATGCTATGAATAAAATGCAGGTGCAGCTAAGAATTACAGTACCTAATATGCGTCTTAATATGCATACTGCTAGTGTCAATCTCAGAGAGCTGACTTGGTTTAGATTCTCTGCTACTATTATATCTTAGCTGAGAAGTGGGCGGCTGGAGTGTCTAAGTGCTGTTGCGCACATTGATATCCAAGCAAGCTTGCACCACAGATGAATAAGTACGGAGTACGTAAATAACCCTTCCTTCATTGTAAAGCGTAGAAATTTCTACCCTTTAAGAAACAGCTACATATCTAAGAATAACTACTGAAGTCAAGGTATGACAAGTCAGCTACTTTCATTGCTAAACTGAGGAAGAACCTGCAACCACCTCCTCCTTTCGCAAATTCAAATACACTTCAAAGCTAAGATATGGATCCTTTTCAATCCGACGATGAAGGTTTCGATGCAAAATAGCAAGCTGAACAAACCCTTGCAGGAAACTCGCATAATCTTCCAAGCTAAGCATCTATTGTTTTCTTGTATAACATATCATACCAATTGGCAGTAAAAAACATATGTTGACATCAATGTATCTAGCATGCATCTTTTCTGTAAGATAGCAACATACCGAAGAGGTTAAGCACAGTGTGCCTTCACCATATATACTCCACATAATCTGAACACTAGAAAACACTCAATCAATCTGTCTCAAGCAAGGTGACCGAGAAAGCTACGCCTCATTAAGAATACACATATAGTCATGATTCACGGCAAGTTTTCCCCAGAGTCTACACACGTAGTATATGCCTGTGACCGACATACTTTTGCAGTGCATATTACTATCTCATGCTACTCAAGCAACCTTTGTAAGATGGCACTTTTCTGCATTGACTAAATAGTTAAGGCCAAATATTTTAAGTGCAAATTCGTTCCAACTCACAACTTGGAACAGAAGTAATAACAGAGTGCATGTTTATAAGAGCAATTGTATTGGGGAGTGGAGCTCTCGCTATGTCCCCTGACCTTGCTATATTCTTTTCCAAGCTCCACAACCCAATCGAAATCGCGAGAAAACATAAACATACTACAAGATGAAATTTCAATTGATCAATTGACGTGTCTACAGGAACATCTATACAACACAAAAAGACATCACCCAAATGTCGGATGACTAGTGACTACCATCATAGTCAATGTTCATCCAGGAACGACAGTCTTATGGAAATTATGAATTCTTGTGCCATTACAGATGATCAAAGTGGTCCTAGTTAGTGTCTTGCATGCAACAAAAACATACCTTGAAATGACGAGGAAATGGTATGGTAAGTTAGGAAGCATGCAGACAAGTCCTTCACATTGCGTTGGTAGGGAATGTGGTAGATAGGATACCTACTTAGACCAGAAAAGATGAAAGCACCACAAGTTAAAATGAAAATAAAAACTTCAGGTGACTACAAATTAGACGCACATGTTAACCACCACAGGTTGCAATCAAGAATTAGTTGTAAGGAAGATAATAGTCATGCAAGAATGATATTTGTGAACAAACTCCTATTTTTTCGAAAAGGGGAACAAAGCCCCGGCCTCTGCGTCAATGAATGCATACGGCCCATCTTTATTTCATAAACAAACTCTTATGCCGTGTCCTTCTTGTAAAGAACAAAAGTAAAGACTGTAAGTTATGATCATACCAGGCAACTGACATCCAACTGGCAGGCGACAGGTCTACGCTCTTGAGCGATGTCAACCCCGGAAAGCCATGTGATAGTTCATATACCTAGGGAAAGCAAGCAGTCTAAGAATAGAGATACACGTCACGACTGGTATAAGCTACTAACAGAGATGACATGAAAACTCACCTTGTCCATGAGCGGGATCCTTCCATAAGGAGAGCAAACTTCAAAGAACTCAAAATACAGGTGGCCAGGTCGCCTTCTGTTGCCCCCTACCACGTCGCCGTTAAACAACGAGTCGTCAGATGTCGAACTCCAGGATCTAGACATCTTCTCATTGTCCTCATCATCGCTCCAGAAGTCCATGCTATAATCCTCACCAAAACTCCTGCAGGCAACAAACAGAAAACCAGCAGGTTCAGTCTACATCCAGAAATCAACATGATCGATTTTGTCGAAAATTCAGCACAAGGAGTTGCCACTGAACCTAGATGGAGTGAGGACTTTGTTGGTGTAGAGCTGTATCCCGGACAAGTAGGGGACATAGTACTGGATGACCTTGTCCCCTCCGTTGAGCTGCACCGTAGCTCCGGCGCCGTACGCGCTCCACTCGTAGTACTGCTCCCAGAGGTCGGCGAGGTTGAAGTACTCGACGCTGTCCGTGTCGGCTTGGTGCCAGGCGTCGTTGGACAACCGGGCATTCGTCTGGATGAAAAGGAGCAGCATCAGATTAAGACATGACAAGTATGCACGGCCTACCTAGCTACCATGAAACTGAAGGGCGTCCATTAATACTGGGACAGTTGAGCAGGAGGCAGGATTGTGACAAGCCAAAGGTAGGAATTTATGTCCACAACCGTCCCCAGCGCAGATACATCCCAATTAGGCAGGGGAGAATACATACATAAAGTAAAACTTGGTGGTACTAGTAGTACTAAGTACTGAGCAATGAACTGTCGAACTGAAGAAGGAAAACGCATACCACAGCACAGCAAACAGCAGCATACATCAATTTTTATCATCTGTGACTGAACAAGCGAGCAGTGATTCGGTTGAGTAACAAGGCAAGCAAATCAGCAGACGAGTAATGAGTGATCTTAAAACTCCCGGGGCAGCACGGATCAGCAGTTCAGCACAGATCACGTTGGGAGCGGGGGTGTGGAGAGGGGCGTCACCTTGGGTAGAATGTGCGTTTCGACGGCGGGGGTGGTACAGTCGAGGAAGCGCTGCAGGTTGGACGGCGGGCGGCCGTCCTCCACCCTCTGCCCACCCATGGCGCGTCCGCTGACCTCCTCCTCCTCCTCGGCTCGGTCTCTACACAACACAGCCCCGACCGAGCACACACGCCTCCACAGCAATCGAAATCACTCCTGACGAATGAAGAAGCCGAGCAGACGGGGAGAAAAATCAAGAACAAATATTTACGCCGCCGCGCTGCGCAGAGGAAGTGCCGCTGGAATTGCCGGATTGGGGAGAGAGAGGGGGAGGGGGGAGGAGGAGCAGGGGAGGGGGAAGATGGTGGCTTTATTCGTCGTCGTCGGAGGGGAGCCGCGGGGTATGAAACCGGCTACGGTTTGCTTTGCTCTCTCTCTCGGCCTTTGTCGGGGGGAGTCGGCCAAGGTAAACAAACGCTTCCTGACCTCGCTCGCGGTCTCATCCCCACGTCAACCACCGGTTGTGGGGGCGGCGAGTCGAGACTGTGGCTGGGTTTGGGTGCACAATCACGCCCGGTATGAGATCAAAGTCCAAATTCAGTTCATGAATCTTTTAATTTTGGTACGGAGTACAAAATATGTACTAGTATCAGGCGAATGATACTGGAATATCTCCAGATTCTGCGGAAGAAATCGCGAATACTACGTCCTTGCCTTCTTCTTCTAAGTTCTACCTCGAGAAAGAAGGAAACATCGGCGGTTGGGATCCGATAACCCGCAAGCCAGCAAAACCTGACTGGGATCATCCGTTAAATATTCCTTTCCAGCTTTGACCCCGCTCCGTCGCGTCACGCCTCCGGGCCCACCCGCTGCACGAAACCAAGCAAGAGCTTGGAACCGTTCAACTCGTGTACACAAGGACCCAAAGTACAAAAAAAAAAAAAAATACTATCGTGTACCCAAGCAATCCTTTCAACAACAAAAAAATCAATAAAGTTAAGACACGGTGTAGGAAAAAGATTAAACAACGCGTAAAGCCACATGAGAACTTGCATGTGGCAAGATGGTTAGGAGGGTGGTTGTGCCCCCAGCCCACTAGAGTTCAAATCTCAGGTTTGACGCTGGTGTTTCTTATTTAGACGGAATATTCATCAGCTCAGTGGGAGCTGATGAATATTCCGTCGACAGCGAGGCGCCTGTGGTGACTTCGTCAATCTCAAGACCTGATCCGCCGGCTCAGTCTCTCAGAGGTGCTCATAGGGGTAGGGTGAGTGTGTGCGCGTGTATATGAGCGCTTGCGTTGTACTGTGTTTTAAAAAAAAACGCGTAAAGCCACACCATTTTGTGATAGCCGACGCAACAAAATCCAGCTCATTTCGTGAAGCCCTCCCTGGCTGCGCTGCCGGAAACCAAAAGTTGCTTGGCTTTTCTGCCATGCCACTACTAATTTGCGATAATTTTTCGCTTTCTAATCTGTCGATTTCGTGTACTCTTTTTAGTTGTTCATGTCGTGTACTTTTGCTATTGATTTTTCTTATTATCCTCTATATGTATTGTCCACTGATTATCTAAAAATATATCGTTTGTGTCCTTTGGCAGAAATGTTTGATTACCTTTATTAGGTAGCGTCCTGCTTTTGCTTCTCCAAGCCGTTTGAGCTGAAGAAGCTCAAAATCCGTTAAAAAGGAAACAAATTGATGGACTGGATAGGGCTTGATATATTGTCATAATGATAAGATATGATGTGGATCACTGAATAAATATATAGCTTGCATACGGTATGTACAGATGGTTGGAATATATTGGATACGATAGAGATGCATGGTTAAACTAACTGGTACACCATACGGTGCGTGGGTCTTTGGGTATATTACATTTCTTGCGAAGTGATGTTTATTAGTATTAGAATTTTCCTTATTTAAAATGCACTTGTAATTCGTATTTAATTAGAACCGCATTGGTCAAATAAATGTAAAAACCGCGTCCATGTAGAAGCCCTTCTCCTATGCACATGGTGCCACAAGCGGGTGTGCAACGGATGCGCGGTGTAGGCGGACAGCCCAGCGGACAAGGTGGCCGATGTCAGAGAAATATTATCATTCCAACGGGCGTCTACCGACGGAGTCAGGTGGAGCAAGAGTGTTTGGGGCTTTTTCTAAGAAAAAATTATTTGCTGCTTTTTACATAACCGAAAATTACTTATAAAACCCTACTTCTCATGAAAAATGGGAGCACCACTTGGCACGTCGGTAAATATGTTGCTCTACCCTCACTGGTCACCGTCGTTGGTCCACTTATCCGTATTTTGTGATCGCAAATAGCACTTTGCTAAGTGCAATGATCAAGCCGTGGGCGAGGATCGTAGATGCATTTAACTTTTAAATAAATTGGTAGACTATCCACTGTGTGCGGTCTTTCGGGTATAGTTTCTTGCCAAGTGATATTTATTGTTAGAATTTGCTTTGTGTAAAATGCACTTATAAATCATATTTAATTGGCACCAAATTGGTCAGGATAAATAAACAAACTGGGTCCATGTTCTTCGGCTAAACAAGCATATTCTTTTAGAATTCGTTTTGCGATTCCAACACTGTGTAATAACCGGGTGTATGACCCAGCACCCACGGGCCGGTTCACGTAGGATGCCACCGAGGATGCCAGGAAATTGACCTGGCATGGCAATCTTCACAAAATGTCCAAAAGTACTAGCTGTCTTGGCCATAATTCCAATGGAAATCTCTTGGTCAGATGGTTAGGTTTCCGCATGTGTTGTTGGTCGGCACACTGCCACATCCAAGGCCACATAGCTGGAGCTTCGATACTGTCCAAAAAAAGCCCCAATTAGTCTTGTCTTGTGTGAAGAATGAGGTGCCATTTCTAAAGATTACTAATTTCAGCCGTTGCTAGTAGAGTATTACTACAGTATTATTTTTCTCTGTGGAAGTCAAGAGAAATCTAGCCCACCCATTTTGATCCTTCCAAGCAGAGGGTGATGTGATAGGGAAGGGTATCTTCATTTGGGAACACTGGTTTCGTTTTTTTGGAGAAAGCATTTGATCCTGAATTCCTTCAAGCCTGCCTGGCTACATTGGAAAAAAAAGTGTAATAGAGATGCTGTCCACAATAATTAGTACTAGCATATAGCATCTTTATTCGCATGCCTTGCCTATTGTGTTTTTCCTCCATCGCTAGCGTCTTGCCCCTGGTGCTTTCCTGGTCATTCCCTTTCCGTGAAAGCTTCCATGGAGAAATGCATGATTTGATGGTGTCGGCCATTAGACCAGAAGAAGAACCACACTGAAGCATCTTAAGAAGACATCCATAGCTTCATGTTAGGGGAGCTATCTTTAGCCACCATGTCGTTACCATTATTTTCATACATAAACATGCCATTAGCAAAAAAATAGTGACTTAATTAACTGGACTATGTCTGCGATCCAAAGATTCATTATTATTCCCAGTTTGCTGCTTCTAGAACGGTGCCATTATCCAGTACATATCCACTTCGATCCACAGAGTTTGACTTACTCTCCTGCTCATCTTGGAATTCCATGCCCCTTCATAGCCAGCAGCCCAGCACTAGTTAGATAAATCCTATGCCTTGACATTGACCGGCACGTACGACCATGTGGTTAAACCAGCAAGCGGCCTGACATGGCACGCAGATAGTCCAGATATCCTGGTAGGAGATAAATTATGTGGAAACCAGACTTTGCCGTCTCCAAGTCCAATATCATGTCCACATGTAAATTGACAGTAGATCGTCGAGCTCATCGCGGCAGTCCATGTCAACACAAGTACTCAACTATATATGTGAATCGGGATGCACGTCAACACACCCACAACTTAAGTGGGGGTTTTCAAGTAGATCAAAAAAAGGTTCCAAATGATCACAAAGGGGCTTAAGAACACCAACAAGTAATAAAGGTGATCTAGGTTTTCCGCAAGGAAACACTAGACACGAGTCCCCTCAAGTGAATAAGGGGGAAATAAAGAACGTTTCGGTGGAGTTGTACATCGGATACTTCTCTTTCGAATCTCCAAAAATCAACGGATTGAGGGGTTGGGTCGGGAGATCTTGGAGCTTCAGAGCTTTGCATTAATGGAGGAGAGAGGGTGTAGAAGGCTTAGCCTCTTTGTAGAAGAAGACTAGCTATATATACTCCTCCAGATATTGTGCATGTTGCATTCTCTTTTTCGCACCGGCCAGACATAGAACTTCTCGTTCAAACGGTCAGTCAACGCCGAGACTCCGGGAAAGAAAACCCGGTACAACCGGAAGCTAGTACCAAGAAAGTGGCCCCAGTGGTACCGTGGATATCGCGGTAGTACCGGCCGCCCAGTGCTACCGTGATATACCCTGGAACTACTGGATGTTTCAGGGCGCACAAAGTCCGCCGCTGAGCCAACGAGTGGCTCAGAGGGTACTATTGTGCCTACCACAGTAGTACCAGCTGCCCGATACTACCGTGCCTATGAAGGTCACGGTAGTACCGGCTGCCCGGTACTACAGGGATAAACCCCGAAACTGCCGGATATTCCAGTGCCCAAGGAGTGATTACCAAGCCAAAAAAAGACCCAGTGAGTACTACCACTAGTAGAAAATGGGGCTTCGGTTTTGAGCCCTGAGACCCTTCAGTCCCGGTCCTGCCTGGAACCCAGACTAATGCTACCTTTAGTCCCGGTTCCAACGGCTAGGATGGCATCACGAGGTCGAAACCCTTTAGTCCCGGTTCCAGCCAAACATTTAGTCTCGGTTTGATATACGAACCGCGACCAAACGTTTTAGTCGCGGTTCGTGTAACAAACCGGGACTAAAAGTCCCATTTTATATATGCTTCGTCCCCGCTCGCCCAAGCCAGCCATTGCATTTTCTGGATCAGAGCGTGGAGAAGCTAGATGCAGAGTTGTTCTTCGTGTTCTTCGCGTGGAGCTCGAGTTCATCAGCGTTGCCGTCGATTTGTGAAGATTTGAAGCTTCCTGACTTTTAAAATGTTAGCCATTGTATCCTATTAGAAGTATAGAGACTGGTGGATTTAGTTTTAGGAGTAATTTTGTGGGAAGTGTGAGCTCAAATTTTAGCTACCTAGTTTGCATATGTGTGAAGATGTGGTCAACTTAATTAGCTCAACATAGCTCAACAATAGCTCAACTTTAGCTCAACTTAGTTATTTATGTATATAATAATATGTCGCATATCCGAGCCACGAAGCCGTATACGATGGTCAACAACAGCGAGGTCCCCTACGGCGTCGTGAACAACTCCTCCTTTTCGGATGAGGTATTATTAGCACATCTAGATGTCATGTCGTCACTCTAATATAAAATAATTTTTAATTTAGGGTGAGAATTTCCTAATTTAATTTTTTCAATTATAAATATTAGGAATCAGTATGTGAGTGCAGCATTCGTGATGGATGTGTCCAGTTTCAACATTGTCTACAAGGAAAAGTCATTCTCCTGGAAGAATTAAATTTTACAAGGGAGGAGAAGAGAAAGACCGATGAAAATTTGAGGAGGACCAAAGAGAAGCTAAGGCTAGCTCATGATACAATCCATAAGATGAAACAAGATTTAAAAACTCTAAACGAAAAAAGAGACATGGTTGTGGAAAAAAAGGGGGAAATAGAGTTGGATTTGGCGGATATCATCGATGGACACATGATCCAGACCCGTGAAACTAGGGAAAGAACGAGGTTGAAGATTAATAAGATGAAAAAGGCAGCTCTCCGAAATGAAATGTTCCTACATTACTCATTCGGTGTCATTGTTCTCCTAGTCGCGATTATAATCGCCATGTACGGTTTTTTAAAGTGTGCAAACTAGTGTTGTCGTACTGTGTTGGGACTCAGAATTATTGTTAGCATTGTGATTGCGCTTATATTGTGATGAACTCTATATTAATTTGAGCACTTACTCTCTCTATATATAATTGTGTGTAGATGAGACGACAATGGATGTACAGTGACCGGCGATCGAATGAGTTCATGCAAGGCGTGCGGGAATTTGTCGAGGTTGCTGAGGCAAACGCGCATAATGGTTTTATGTGTTGTCCATGCTGTGTGTGTCGGAACGAGAGGGATTTCCCCGACTCACGGGATATTCACATCCACCTCTATACGTCCGGTTTCATGCCCGGCTATAAATGTTGGACCAAGCATGGAGAAATAGGGGTCATGATGGAATACGACGACTAAGAAGATAATAATGACGACTATTCTATGTTCACTGAACAGTGTGAGACAGAAAATGTCGAAAATGAAGAACAAGAAGAAGAAGAAGTTGAAGCACCAGATGAGCCTGTTGATGATCTTGGTCGGGTCATTGCTGATGCGAAGCGAGACTGCGAAAGTGAAAAGGAGAGACTGAAGTTCGGGCAGATATTAGAGGATCATAAAAAATTGTTGTACCCAACTTGCAAAAATGACCAGAAAAAGCTGGATACCACGCTAGAATTGCTGAGATGGAAGGCAGAGAACGGCGTGACCGATAAGGGATTTGAAAAGTTGCTAAAAATTATGAAAAAGAAACTTCCAGAGGATAACGAATTGCCCGTCAGTACGTACGAAGCAAAGAAGGTTGTCTGCCCTCTAGGATTAGAAGTGGAGAAGATACACGCATGCCCAAATGACTGCATCCTGTACCGCGGTGAGTATGAGAATTTGGTTGCATGCCCGGTATGCACTGCATTGCGGTACAAGATCAGACGAGATGACCCTGAAGGTGTTGAGGGCAAGGGCACCAGGAACAAGGTTCCTGCCAAGGTGATGTGGTATGCTCCTGTAATACCACGGTTGAAACGTTTCTTCAGAAACAAAGAGCATGCCAAGTTGATGCGATGGCAAAAGGAAGACCGTAAGAAAGACGAGATGTTGAGACACCCCGCTGATGGGTCGCAGTGGAGAAAAATTGATAGAACGTTTCCCGACTTTGCAAATGAAGCAAGGAACTTAAGGTTTGGTCTAAGTACAGATGGCTTCAATCCTTTTGGGGAGCAGAGCAGCAGTCATAGCACCTGGCCCGTGACTCTATGTATCTATAACCTTCCACCGTGGTTGTGCATGAAACGGAAGTTCATTATGATGCCATTGCTCATCCAAGGACCGAAGCAACCCGGCAACAACTTTGATGTGTACCTCAGGCCATTAGTTGAGGAATTTTTACAGTTGTGGTGAAGAATGTGTACGTGTATGGGATGAGTACAAACAGGAGGAATTTGACCTACGAGCGTTGCTGTTCGTAACCATCAATGATTGGCCTGCTCTTAGTAACCTTTCAGGACAGACAACCAAGGGATATCATGCATGCACACACTGTTTAGATGAGACTGATAGTGTATATTTGGCTAACGGGGGGAAGAATGTGTACCCTAGGCATCGTCGTTTTCTTCCACCCAATCATGCCTTAAGAAAAAAAGGCAAGCATTTTGGTGAGGCGGAAAAAGGGAAGAAGCCTACCCTTCGTTCTGGTGCTGATGTATTTGATATGGTTAAGGATTTGAAAGTAATCTTCGGAAAGGGTCCTGGCAGCCTAAAAGTTCCGAATGACGCTAACGGACACGCACCCATGTGGAAAAAAAATCTATATTTTCGGAGCTACCCTATTGGGAAATCCTATAGGTCCGCTCTTGTATCGACGTGATGCACGTGACGAAGAATCTTTGCTTGAACCTTCTAGCCCACTTGGGTGTGTATGGGAAGAATAAAAAAGATACACCGGGAGCACGAGAGGATCAGCAACGTTTGAGAGAAAAGGACGGCATCCATCAAGAGCCGTTTGAAGGTCCTGCCAGCTATACTCTTACGAAAGAAGAGAAGGACATATTTTTTGAGAGTCTGAGTAGTATGAAGGTCCCATCCGGATTCTCATCGAATATAAAGCGAATAATAAATATGGCTGAGAAAAATTCCAAAACCTAAAGTCTCATGACTGCCACGTGCTTATGACCCAATTGCTTTCGGTTGCATTGAGGGGGCTTCTACTGGAAAGTGTTCGACTACCCATTGTGAAGTTATGTGCATTCCTGAATGCAATATCTCAGAAGGTAATCGATCCAGTGAGTCTACATAGCTTACAGATTGATGTGGTTCAGTGTCTTGTCAGTTTCGAGTTGGTGTTCCCACCATCCTTCTTCGATATTATGACGCACCTGATAGTTCACCTAGTCGAAGAGATTTCCATCCTCGGACCTGTATTTCTACACAATATGTTCCCCTTTGAGAGATTCATGGGAGTCTTAAAGAAATATGTTCATAACCGTGCTAGGCCTGAAGGAAGCATCTCCAACGGCTTTGGAACAGAGGAGGTCATTGGGTTTTGTGTGGACTTTATTCCTGATTTTAAGCCGATTGGTGTTCCTGAATTGCGGCATGAGGGGAGATTGAGTGGAAAAGTCACTCTCGGAAGGAAAACAATGATCTGTATGGGCGGTCATTCTTTAACTGAAGCACATTACACAATTCTGCAGAATTCCAGCTTTGTGGCTCCTTATATTGAGGAACACATGAATATTGTACGGTCCAAAAACCCGGAGATGGATGACTCCTCGATAAAAGAAGCACACATGGCGAATTTCAGCGGTTGGTTGCAAGCACATCTCATGAATAACAACACTGTTGACATGGAGTTGTACGACTTGGCCAGCGGACCATCTTCGACCATATCAACTTTCCAAGGGTACGAGATAAATGGGAATACATTTTACACGAAGACACAAGATAAAAAGAGCACCAACCAAAACAGTGGTGTCCGCTTTGATGCAACAAACGACAATGGAAGTAAGGACACATATTATGGTTACATAGAGGAGATATGGGAACTTGACTATGGACCTTCTTTTAAGATCCCTTTGTTTCGGTGCAAATGGGTCAAGATGACAGGGGTACATGTAGATACCCAGTACGGAATGACAACGGTGGATCTCCACAATCTTGGGTACCTAGACGAACCATTCGTCTTAGCCAATAATGTGGCTCAAGTTTTTTATGTGAAGGATATGTCTACTAGACTGAATAAAAGAAAAGAAAAGCAAGACAAAACATTATCCGGTGATACAAAGCGCCACATAGTTCTTTCAGGGAAAAGAAACATCGTGGGAGTCGAGGACAAGACAGACATGTCAGAAGATTACAATAAGTTTGATGAAATCCCACCCTTCAAAGTCAACATTGACCCAAGTATCAGGTTAAACAATGAAGATTCTCCATGGTTACACGGCGCATATAAGAAAGCGAAACACTAGATGGTGATGTGTAATAATGTATTAAACCTTTTATGTAACTGTATGTGTCAGAAGCTGTAATAATGTATTCCGCGCCATCACGCCGCCTTATTTCAAGTTATTATTAGTTTAATTATAAAATATAATGCAAAAGATCTGAGTTTACCTCATATTTAATTGAAAATGGCAAAATGGTTATTATTTTAATAGCTAAAATAATTATTTTAAGAATCAGAAAATGGTTTTATATTAGTTATTCA
The DNA here is from genome assembly GCA_026929855.1 of Poa annua. Taxonomy (NCBI): domain Eukaryota; kingdom Viridiplantae; phylum Streptophyta; class Magnoliopsida; order Poales; family Poaceae; genus Poa; species Poa annua. Next base: position 38,727,947 of record CM049438.1, read on the forward strand.
AATTGAAACAATCTTCATGTTCAAAGTTTTGTCAGAATCCAAATATGTAGTCAGAAGTTATTCAAATGTATGTTCAACCTCTTTTGAAATTGCAAAATGAAAAATATTTGAGTTTTGGCGCAAAAACACCACTTTAGTCGCGGTTGGTTTTACGAACCGCGACTAAAGGGGTGGCACCGCGCGCGAAAACTGATCGGCCGAAAACACTGTGGGTCGCGGTTCGTGGCTCCAACCGCGACTAAAGGGGTACCTTTAGTCGCGGTTGGAGCCACGAACCGCGACTAAAGGCCTGAGGTATATATACTTCGTCTTCACAATCCCGGTTCAATCCAGGAACCGGGACAGCGCTAAGGAACCGCCCAGGACGCCGCCAGGCTGCCCAAATCGCGCCGCCTCGCCGCCGTCCGCTGCCGCGCGCCTCCGTCCGTCAACGCCGTTGCCGAGCTCGCCGTCACCGCTTCCTCTTCGTCTCCCTCAACGCCGCGCTGCCGAGCTCGCCGTCCCCGTCCCCACCGAGCTCGCCGTCGTCGTTGCAACCGGTGAGCATTCCTCTCCCCTCACTTAGTGTTAGGGTTAGGGTTAGGGTTAGGGTTAGTGTTAGTTGATTTAGTTGCTATTTAAATTGTTAGGGTTAGGGTTAGTGTTAGTTGATTTAGTGAAATTGTTTTAGTAATTTAGTTGATTTAGGAATTTAGTTGAATTAGGAATTTAATTGATTTAGGAATTTAGTTGATTTAGGAATTTAGTTGAATTAGGAATTTAATTGATTTAGGAATTTAGTAGAATTAGGAATTTAGTTGATTTAGGAATTAAGTTGATTTAGGTCTTAGTTGAATTTAGTTGATTTAGGAATTTAGTGTCCTAGCAAATTGTTAGCAAATTGTTATAGTATTTTAGTGTCTTAGCAACTTGTTGTTTAAATTATTATTTCTTAGCAATAGGAATTTAGTTGATTTAGGTCTTCAATTTAGAATTTAGAACTATTGTTTTAGGTCTTAGTAGTTGAATTTAGAATTAGCACTATATTGTAATTTTATACAATGTCTTTGAATTTTACAATGTTTTATACAATGTCTTGGAATTTTAAGAGTTAATGTAAAGATTCATAGTTTCGAGATGGACGGGACTATGGATGTCCGGGACTGGGCTCCGCCGGGTTGGCACTGGGAGGTGCTACCTTCCGGTGTGCGCAGATTGGTGAGGAATGAGGGAACCATCGTCGACCCGGAGCTTCTTTGGTGGCGGTCACGTGGGCCACGACGGGTACAGAGGGTGCCGGCCCCTGAGGAGTTGGTACGTCATCGTGTCAGGGCGGAGGACGAGCACGTCCGTCGATACATGGTCGCATTGGACGTCCGCCCGTCCAACACTTGGCAGCATCTTCAAGGATCTCACATTAGTTATGATCCTGTTTGGGTTCCTTCACTTTGGGTTTTCACCGCCCGCGGCATGTTTCCAGCGGTTCGACGTCCATTTTGATTAGCTTGATGTATTATGGATGCGATATATGTTATTATGACTTCTAACTAATTGATGTTATTGCTACTACTACTTTTAGTGTCCCTCTTTGTTGTTATTGCTGCTACTTTTAATCTTTATTTAATCTTTCTTCTTTATAGTTAAAGCTATGGACCACAACGGTACCGGTAGAGATCCTCGGGAAGATGCATTGTTGAACATGATAGGGGAAAGCCGACCATAAGATGTAGAGAACTTTCTAGATGACGGCTCACAATATCTGAATGAAGATGGGTATTGCTTGTTGGATGATTTGTTACGAGGAGACAACCCGCAAACAAGTATTGATGTCGATACTAGCGCTGGGCCCTCAACCTGCAAGTCCTCCGATGTAAATATTTAAGTCTTTGCTCATGATATATATCACTAGTTAGACCTTCACACATTGAGCATATATTAAACGAATGTTTTTTGTAGACCTCCAAATCGAACAAATCCTCCACTCCAAGGGGCCCGACCAAAAAGTGGGACGAGAATATGCACATGAGGATTGATGTAGTCAGTGCCGATGGGATCCCTTTGGAGCCCAAAAAGAGCGTGACAGCATTTACAAATCAAGCAGGAGTTCTAGTTAGGGATATGATCCCGATCACCTGTCGAGAATGGAATAAGCTAGCAAGATCCGACGGAATAAGTTTTGTCTCTGACGAGATAAAAAATTCTATTTGGGAGAAGCTGATATCACATTTCTCTCTGCCGAAGGTGGACACCCCGGAGAAAACAAAGGCCATGACGTACAAAGTGAAGGCGTGGATCCTTAAGAAGATGGCCACACAATTTTGTAACCACAAGAAAAGATTGTGGGCGAATTATGTAAAGAGCGGGAATAAAACTCCGGAGTTCAAGGGAACTCAAGAGAGGTTACGTTCTCAATGGGATGATTTCAAGACATACAAGGAATCGGAAGAAGCTAAAGCTAGGTCGAAAAAGAATGCGGATAATGCCGCGCTGAAGGTATATCATCATAATCTGGAAACAGGTGGCTATAGGACTGCCATGCCTAAGTGGGATAAACTTAAGGATGAAATTAAGGCAAAAGGGCTTTCTCCAGCTACAGAGAAAGTGCCCGATTGAGCAGCAAATTTCCTAATGGCGCATGGTATGACGTTGGATATGGAAACAGGGGAGTTTGTTTTTCGTGATCCGACGAAGAAAGCGGTGTTGACTCCCCTCAAGAACCTTAAAAATGCAGTAGTCGAGGTGGAGGCGGGAACGTTCATTCCCGATAGAGAGTACGACGAACGGACAAAGGCACTTGGAAAGCCTGAGCACGGAGGACGAACACGAGGCTATGGAGGTGTTCCTTGGAAGTTGGGGTTTCATCAGGACTTGCACACTTATAAAAGCCGAGCGAGAGCAAAGAAGAGGAAGGAGCAGCAGGATGCAGACCGGCTGAAGAAGGTCGAAGACCGGAACGAGCAGCTCTTTGCGATGTATTCTCAGATGCAGAAGCAAATATCAAGCCGTCCAGAGGGAGATCAGATGTACATAGATCCCGCACCCGACTGCCGGAGAAGCAGCATGGCTTCCACGGCGTTGCATGTCAGCGTTGATGATGCACAGGTTGATGCGTCACCGATGGAGCGCTACCCCGTGGACACTATCGAAGAGACGACTAACTGTGAGCTACACCAGCCAATGAAGAATATATCTATGAAGGTGGCAGTCGGCTTTGCTTTCAAAGTTGATCCTGCAGCGCGTTGGCATTCTCGCCCGATTCCAGCTGGGTATGCTCGTGTCGGGGTGGATGAAATTCTACCCGGATGTGAGACATTGGAGATTGACATCGCTGACCCTGAAGGGGAGTCGACCCTGGGAGAAGTCTTGCATGGAGTCATTTTATGGAAAAAGAAATACATCATATTGCCAGGCTCGAAGCAAAGGCCTAAGGCTCCCTCACCTCCACCTCGATCATCCCTGCCTAATGCTCCATCACCTCCACCACGATCATCGCCGCCTCGATCTGCGCCTCAGGCACCTCCACCTCGATCATCGCCGCCTAAGGCTCCCTCACCTTCACCTCGATCATCGCCGCCGAAGGCTCCCTCACCTTCACCTTGACCATCGCCGCCTAAGGCTCCCTCACCTCCACCTCAACCATCGCCGCCTCGATCTGCGCCTATGGCTCCCTCACCTCCACCTCAACCATCGCCGCCTCGATGTGCGCCTAAGGCTCCCTCATCTGCGGCGAAGGCTCCCTCATCTTCCACGCTACATCAGCGGACTCGATCTTCGGCGCCGCCCACTCAGTACATTGGAGGAAAGCGGAAGTGCCCGACTCCACCTACTAAGGAGAAAGTGTCACCGCTTCCACGGGTCCCCAAGGGTCGTCCCACGGAGAATAAGAGGCAGCAGAGAGCCGACGTTGCTCAGCTTGGACAACATAAAAAAAATCGATCGTTCCGTTGAAGGTGGTATCCCCATTTGTATTAGAAGAAGCCAATATTATTGAAGAAATTCCTGGTCTGACGATAGATGAAATGCTAGGCCGAGTTGAAGCCCCCATGGCTCCCCTGGCAAGGCAATTTGTCATGGGGAAGGAACTGGTCACTGATACGTCCAAAACGTATCTACTTTCCCGAACACTTTTGCTATTGTTTTACCTCTAATTTGTGTGTTTTGAATGCAACTAACACGGACTAACGCTGTTTTCAGCAGAATTACCCTGGTGTCTCGTTTTTGTGCAGAAATATCAACTTTATGGAAAAACCCCGAAAAACACCTGGAAGTAATTTTCTCACCCGAAGAGTCCAGGAGCCAGATGTCGGAGAGTGACTCCCACGGAACAGGGGTAGCCACACCCTGAAGAGAGGTTCGAAGGGGGGACTGAACGCGGAGGTCAAACAATCCTCGAGAGGCACGACGACGGTGCTCGCCGGGCCTGGAGAGGAACTATCACGCCAGAGATGGACACCGGCCCGTACCCAGGTTCACGGCCCTCAGGAGGAGGTAAAACCGCTACTCCTGCTTGTCTGTATTGCACTGTGGAAGTTACAGAACAATGAGCTTGCCGAGGGCTCTCTTGAGGCAGTTTAGTGCTTGGAGAGGGACACAATGGTCGTCTTCCCCTCTCGCAGTTGGCTATTCTATGCGTTTGGCTAAGGCTCCCTGAGTCTAGGAAGCAATCAGCCGATTGGAGATCAATCCCTCTCTATGGTGGAGCTCCTGCTCCTTTTATAGGCGCCCCGGGCTCCATCCTCGTGCTGGTGGGTTCCCACATGCCGGTGGCGCGAAGGAGCGGGAGTCCACCGCGGCTCATCCGTCCATGGACGCGGTCCATCCGTGCTAAAGTTGCGCGCCGTGGCCGACAGGCTGCAGACGGTGCAGAGCGGCTCGCAGGCGCGGCAGAGGTCGTGGTGGAGCCCACGATGACGATCTTCTTGGAGCGTTGCGCCGTCCAGCCGCTTTATGACCAAAGAGGAAAGTCCTGGCTGTCCTGGCGCAGGCGGCGCGGCTTTGTTGACCCCTTTATCACCAGAATGGCAACTGGGATGCTCGCGTCACCTTGCAGCTGCTGTAGGGGCCATGTGCGCCCCGCAGCGCTTGCTTAGCCGCGAAGTGTCTCCACAGGGCTGTGGCGGCCTGTGGAGAGGTTTCCTGCTGATCTCTCTCCAGGCGTGGCGAGCCTTATGGAGTCTCTTGAAGCGCGGTGGCCTCTTCAGGCCCCGACTTCCTCTTCAGGCCCTCAAGAGGAGATGCCTCTCGAGGGTCTCTCCAAGCGGTAGCTTGGTCCTTAGTCGTTTTGTCGAATCTGCCACGGGCGAGGCCTGTCCGGAGTGGGCTATGCACACCCCGGTCCTCATTGGGCCGACCGTAGCCCCCGGGCCCGCGATGGGCACGGCTGAGCCCATGACCGCAGCCGAAGCGTCGTGGGCCCAAAGTGTCCGGCGGGCCGAGCCACGCGTCACTCAGACGAGTAACGGCCGCGCACGATCTGGGGCGTGCGCCGTGGGGGGTCCCACCACGCCCCGGTAACTGCTCCTTGACGGGACATAAAGCCCTCGCGCCGGAGCAGGGAGCCGTTACTGCTCCCATTCTCTCTTGCAGAAGCCATCCCGAGCTCTCCGCTCCTGCTCTCCGACGCGCCCTACTCCTTTCTTCTCCAACTTCTCCCCGCGCCGCGCTCACCACTTCCCCGGCGATGAGTCCGGCCAAGAACAAGGGCAAGGCGGCCGCGGGGTCTTCTTCGCAGGCGGCGCCTGCCGTGGCCGCGCACGGCGCGGCATTGCTAGGGGTGCGCGTCAACGACAAGGCCCTCGACAAGGTCCGCTTCCTGGTGGCGGACCGGACCAACGAGCACGGCGCCACCGCGCTCAAGGCCGCGGCGCACGGGAAACGCCCGCGAGGGTTTTTTCCCGTCTTCCAGCACTGTGTCGCCGCGGGGCTGGTGCCGCCATTCTCTCCATTCTTGGAGGCGGTGCTGGCCTTCTACCACATCCAGCTGCTGCACCTCCACCCCAACTCCGTGCTCATCCTCGCCATCTTCGCCTACCTCTGCGAGGCGTACCTGGGCCTGGAGCTCACGGTGGACCTCTTCCGGTGCTTCTACGCGCTCCGGAACACGGCGAAGAATGAGCGCTCCGGATGCGTCTCGTTCCGCATCGTGGATGGCATGGGGAGCGTTTACATTCCCATGTCGTGGAGCGAGGGCAAGGCCATCACCTCGGTGACGAAGAAGGTGGACGACTTCCGCCAGCGGTGGTTCTTCGTCGGGGTGGAGCAGCCCTGCGCCTTCCTCGAGGTCCCTGACGCGCCGCCCGTGAAGAACTCGAACTGGGGCAAGGCCCCCTTCAGCGGCGCGCAGAACGCAATGTTGACGGGCCGCCTGAGCTACCTTCGGGAGGAGGGCCTCACGGGGCAGATCATCGTCGCGGACTTCGTGACGCGCCGCATCGCTCCACTCCAGGCGCACGCGATGCCCATGTGGATGTACTCCGGCCCCCAGGACAAGATGCGGCTCCACCGTGAGGACAACGACAAGGACGCTGTCGACAACGTCCTGTCCGCGCTCTTCATCAACCCGGCGGTACCCGCCATGGACGAGCTCCCTATCACGCTGCGGCCTCTGCACCAGTACAACATGACCGAGCGCCTGGCCATTCTGGAGGGGATGCCCTCGTTCACCCCGTCGGGCCCGGCGGGGAAAATGGTGCCTGTGCCGGTGGTGCATGAGGCGGAGGGGGCAGAGACGCCCTCTGCCTCAGGAGCTGGGCAAGGCGAGGAGGAGGCCGCAGCAGGGGAGGAGTCCTCTTCGAGGGCCGGGCCCCTTACTGACGAGATTTGCGACATCTCGTCAGGCGATGACGACGACGCCTTCGTGGTGGTGCCCACGCGCTATGCGGAGGAGGAGGAGGCCGAGGAGGAGGCCTCTGACAAGGAGGCCTCGCCAGGGCGTCGCGAGCCCCGCTCCAAGGCGGCTGTGGACCGGTCCGGGGCGAGGCCGTCAGACGTCCCCTCCAAGAGGAAAGCCGAGGCGCCTCCGGAGGGGTCAGGTGCTAAGGCCAAGCCCTCCTGGCGCTCGCCAGGCTTGGCGTGGGTCGACACCGGCGCCAAGGAGTCCGGGTATGTGTTTTAGGCTTTTAGCCGATCGATTCTTGTTCTTTCTCTTTCCACCTATTTCTGAAGATCTTTCCCTGGTGCTTGCCGGTGACCTTGTGCCTGTGAAGCGTCGCATGCTTCGCAAGGCGGCAGAGGTGAAGAAAGCCACGGCTGAGGTCGTGGCTGAGGAGGCCGCGAGGCCTGTGGAGACGGCCTCCACAGGCCCAACCGAAGAGATGCCTCAAGCGGAGGCAGCTGGGCCTTTAGCCGGGACAGCGGCGCCTCAGGCGGAGGCAGCTGCGCCGCCCCCCGAGCCGATGGTGGTGGAGGCGCGGGAGGAGCGGGTTGCTAGCCCTCCTCGCGCCCCTACCCCGCCCCGCGCGGTCACGCCACCGCGCGAGCCAACTCCGGCCCGCGAGGCTACTCCACCTCTCGCGACCACGCCTCCCGCGCAGCCAGAGTCCGGGACAGACCAGGGCCCGCCAAGCGCGGGCGCATCTGCAGGGGGAGCTCCTTCGTCTCCGCCACGCCCCGCAGCGGGGGGCGAGGCGCAAGAGGTGACGCGCCAGGGCGGCGAGGTCGGTGAGGCCAGTTCGGGCGCCGCGATGGACGGGGCGCGGTCTAGCCCCCAGGCACGCCCAGAGGCTCAGTTCTCCAGGCTCGGCGCAGGGGCAGGCACCTCCACATGCCGCGACCTGGTCCTTGGCGGCTGGGATTGGAGCAAGGGGCACCGCGAGGTTGCCTTCCGCGTCGTGAGGGAGTCCCTGGAGGGCTTGGAGGCGCAACTTTCCCTCGAGGACGCTCAGCTCACCCAGCAGCGCGACGAGCTTGCGGGGGCGTGGGCGTGCTTCCACGCCGCGGTCGAGGCCCGCCGCCAGGAGGATCTGGCCCTCCAGGCCGCGCGCGAGGAGGCCGTCCGCTTCGCCAAGTAGGTCCGCGAGGGGGCCATCCGTGACGCTGACGAGCTCCTTGCCCCTCTCCAGGACGAGCGCAACGCGGCCGCCGATCTCCTCGCCGAGGTGAAGGCCGAGCGCGAATCTATGGAGGGCTCGCTGGCGCAGAAACGTCGCGAGCTGGCCCAGCTGGAGTCCCAGCTCCTTTCCGTCCATCGGGTCGCGCAGGAGACTCTGGAGGAGGACCGCAAGAGCCTTGCCGAGCGCGAGCGGCTGCTGGCCTCCAGGGAGCAGGACGTGCTGCAGCGCGACGAGCAGCGGCTCCAGGCGGAGGGCGAGCTCGCCACCAAGCGCGAAGAGCTTGAGGCGCGCGAGGGGGACCTGGCTCAGGCGCTCCAGAGGCATGACGAGAACGTCACCGCCCAGAAGCAAACCCTGGAGCGCTTCCAGCAGCGGTTTGCCGAGAAGAAGAAGGAGGCGGAGGCGGCCCTCGCGGAGCGCGAGAAGGAGTTCAGGCGGACCACCTCCAAGGAGTACCGCGACAAGGCCAAGAAGCAGGAGGACCGCTTCAAGGCCAAGCACGCTACCGATGCCCAGCGGATCGCGGAGCTAGAGAAGGCCAACTCCAAGCTCGAGGCCCGCCTCCAGCGCGCCAAGGAGGCCTATCGCCAGGCGGAGGATGGTCGCAGGGCAGCTGTCCTGGAACTGGACGCCCTCGTCAAGGACGTGGAGGGGCAGGCGGGCTCAGCGGCCAAGCAGGTGACGGAGGCTGTGGACACCGCGCAGGCGGCTCGCGTGCTCACGAAGCAGCGGGAGCGTATGTTCCAGGCGCTGGTGGCCAGGGGCAACGAGCTTGCAGCTCAGCTTGGCGCGGAGGCGCCGCACGCTGAGGTTCGCGGCCGTGGCGATGCTGCCATGTATCTGGTCTACTTCGACCAGCTCTTCACGGCCCTCGAGGGCCCCGTCGCCGATCTCCGCGAGGTGATCGAGGTCGAGAGCCGCCAGCTCCTAGGGGTGGTTGTTGACCGCATCTTCACCAACCTCCGGCTCCTCACACCCGGCTTCGACCTCTCCACGGTGACCGAGGAGCGCACGGGCGAGGAGGTCTTGCGGGTCTCCAACTCCCTCCGCGAGCAGGTCGAGGCCTTCTGCAATCGCTTCAAGCGCGCAGAGGTGGCTGCGGAGGACAGCGAGGAGGAGGCCGCCCTTGCCGAGGAGGAAGACGCTGAGGAGGAGGAGCATGCTGGCGCGGACTCCGCCTGAGCCCTTGATTCATTGCGCCTTTGAGCGCCTGTATCTGAAACAGTTTTATGTTTAGACACTATGCATTTTGAGCATGTAATGTATTCCTTGAGTGCTTGATGTTAACTTGTGTGCCCCTCGAGAGGCCCTTTCTGCCTTATTTTCATGTCTATGTTTTCTCTGCGTCGTTAGGTCCCATCTCTTCGCGCTATGACTCCGCCACTGCGGTATGCTAGAGCAATGACTCAGCAAGGCCGGGGGGAGTTTAAGGCTTGGAGAGGTAAGAGCCCTGAGTCGCGATGCTCAAGTGCCCCCCTTAGACGTGCGAGTAGCCCATGAAGCACAAGGGAGAATGAAATCGCTCGAGGGGCAAACGTGCGCTTGGGGAGAAAGAGCTCTCGAGTCACGGGTATGGGACTTAGCTTCTCGAGGCTTTTGCCCTGTAGAGGTTTTTTAGCCTGGCGAGGAGGTCTTCTTCAAGGGTTTTGCCCTGCCGCCTCCTCAGGCTTGTAGAGACGCTTGTTCTCTGTAGATGTTAGAGGGGCAAACCCAAACGCTTGTGCACGGTACTAGGGACTAATGCGCGCTTATAGGTCCCCTCAGGCGTTCCTTGCGAGGAGAGAGAGTACCAAGGTCCTTTGTAGAGATGGCGTGTTTGTGGGAGCTTGCCCTCCAGCCAGAGCTCGGATCCTTGGGTTTTGTAGTGCTGCTGGTGTGTCATTTGAGGCACTGGCACCGTACTCAGCCCCCGCTCGCGAGGTGCGCATGTGGAGAGATATAAGTGCCCATTTTCAACAAAGAAAATAATGCTGGAATAAACTCACCACCAAAATATTACATAGCGGCGCCGTAGCGCATTGTTCACTTAGGAACGAAATTGTTTCATTATGCTTGGAGTTGCCAAGTTAATGTATTTGACCATGTCGAGGCATGGGGACCACCCATTAGTGGCAGAGACTCTCAACGGCCTGAGGCGGCTCGTTACATGGAGAGCTCGGAGGGTTGACCCTCGAGAGAAGCCTTTGGGGCTTGGAGGTTTAAGCCGTGAGCTTTTAACCTCTAGAGACAAAAAATGCTTGAAGGTGGAGCCGTAAGCTGCCTCTTCAGCCAGATGTCTTGACGTGACAATGATCACGGGCGTGACAATGATCACGGGTAGAACTTGCGCAGGTGCGCGATGTTCCACGGGTTCTTGACGGGGATGCCGTCTTCGGTCTCGAGGCATACTGCGCCAGGCCTGGCGACGTGGGAGACCCTGTAGGGACCTTCCCACATCGGCGAGAGCTTGTGGAGGCCTTCCCTGGAGAGGATTCGCCTGAGGACGAGGTCGCCCGCCTCAAGGGTGCGTGAGCGCACATGGCGGCTGTGGTAGCGTCGCAGGTCTTGCTGGTACCCTGCCGCTCTGAGGGCGGCCTGACGGCGCAGTCCCTCGAGGAACAGCAGGTCGTGGTTGTGGAGGCCCTCTTGGATGTCCTCATTGAAGGCAAGGACCCGTGGTGACCCATGCTTGATTTCTGCGGGGAGGACTGCCTCAGCTCCGTAGACCAGGGCGAACGGCGTTTCGCCTGTAGGCCTTGAGGAAGTTGTGCGTATGGACCAGAGCACTGAAGGGAGCTCGTCGATCCAGCCCTTGCCGTGGCCCTTGAGGATGTTGAAGCTTCTGGTCTTGAGGCCCTTGAGGACTTCTGCGTTCGCTCGCTCGGCTTGACCGTTGCTGCGTGGGTGAGCCACCGAGGCGAAGCAGACCTTGACGCCGAGCTTGTCGCAGTAGGCTCGAAAGACGCCGCTGGTGAACTGCGAGCCATTGTCGGTGATGATGCGGTTGGGCACGCCGAAGTGGCAGACCAAGCTCCTGACGAATTTCACCGCGGCCCCAGCTGGTATGGTGCGCACTGGCTCAACTTCGGTCCACTTGGTGAACTTGTCGATGGCCACGAAGAGGAAGCGATAGCCCCCCTGCGACCTTGGGAAGGGGCCCAAGATGTCCAGCCCCCAGACCGCAAACGGCCAGGAGAGCGGGATGGTTTGAAGCCCCAGCGCCGGCTGATGAATTTGCTTGGCGTGGAATTGGCAGGCGTCGCAGGTTTGCACAATGGCGACCGCATCTTGAAGCACTTGAGGCCAGTAGAAGCCGCTCCTGAAGACCTTGCCTGCGAGGGTGCGCGCACATGAGTGGTGGCCGCACTCCCCGCTGTGGATGTCCTTGATCAGCTCTCGGCCTTCCTCAGGAGGGACGCACTTGAGCGCGATACCATTTGGGCGCTTGCGGTAGAGGTTTCCCTCGAGGATGCAGTAGGATTTCGCCTGTCGAGCGATTCGCTCTGCGTCAGCATCTTCTTCAGGGAGGATTCCTTTCACCAAGTAGTCCTTGAGCTCATCAATCCAGCCTGAGGCCTGGTGGGTTGCCGTCAGCAACAGGCACTCCCCTGTGTTGGGACCGCAATCAGGTGCCCCAGACTCAGGAGGTGGTGGGAGCGCTTCATCTGCGCTTGCGGCTGTGGTCTCTCGAGGCTGCTTGATGGATGCCTTGGCGAGCCTCTCTTCAAAGACGCCGGCCTGCTGGGGTTGCCTTCGCGAGGCTCGCTTGGCGATGTCGTCAGCCTCTTGGTTTTCCTTCCTCGGGATGTGCATGAGCTCCATGCCCCTGAAGTGCTTCTCGAGCTTGCGGACCTCTTCAAGGTATGCGGCCATGTGGTCGTCTTTTGGCGTGTAGCTCTTGTTGGAGAAGTTGACGAGCAGCTGGGAGTCTCCCTTGACTCGCAGGTGCTTGACGCCTAGAGCGATGGCGGCCCTTAAGCCGGCGAGGAGGCCTTCGTATTCGGCGATGTTGTTGGAGATCTTGTCGATCGTGAAGCACAGCTGGATAGCGCAGTATAGCTTGTCACCCTTGGGCGAAGTTAGGACAACGCCTGCTCCGTCATTGCGGCACGCGAAGGCTCCGTCGAAGTGCATGGTCCAGTGGCAAGGCACTGTGTCTCCCGAGGGCTCGGCTTCTGCCTCGCGAGGCTCCTCAGGGCTTGGGTCAGTCCATTCGGCGACGAAGTCAGCCAGCGCTCTTCCTTTTATGACCCTCGTGGTGTCGAAGCGCAAGTTGAATGGCTGCAGCTCGATGTTCCATCCCGCGACACGATCAGTGGCGTTGGGGTTGCGCAGGATTTGCTCCAGGGGGAAAGCGGTAACCACCGTGATGGGGTGGCCCTCGAAGTAGTGTCTCAACTTCCTGGAGGCGATGAGGAGCGCGACGAGGAGCTTCTGCTGCATTGGATACCTCTCGCGAGCGTCCCGCAGCACTGTGCTGACGAAGTAGACGGGGTGCTCGACGAGGGTTGCCCGAGGTGGCGCAGCGTCAGCCCTCTGTGGAGGCTCTTCAGGGCCCTTGTCGAGATCTGCCTGTGGAGGCGTCTCGACAGGGGTGGGGGGAGCAGACTCGACTTGAGGCGGTGGGCCTGGCAGTGGGTCTGTGGAGGCTGCTCCTTCGACGGGGTCTTTGTCGGGGGGTTCTGGGCTTGGAGTGGCAGTGCTCTTCTTGGGGAGGACATGCTCTTCCCTCTCGACCACCAAGACGGCGCTTGCGGTCTGAGGGGTGGCTGAGAGGTACAGCTTCAGGTGCTCGCCTGCCCTGGGGGCCACCAAGACTGGAGGGCTGGCCAGATACTTTTTTAAGTCCTCGAAGGCTTTGTCCGCCTCAGGGGTCCACTTGAACGTGCCCGATCTCTTCATGATCTTGAAAAACGGCAGGGCTCTCTCGCCAAACTTAGAGATGAAACGGCCAAGGCTGGCCATGCAGCCCGCTAAGCGCTGCATGTCCTTGAGTCGGCGGGGAGGCTGCATTTCCTCTATGGCCTTGATCTTGTCAGGATTTGCCTCTATGCCACGGTGGGACACGAGGAATCCGAGGAGCTTGCCTGAAGGGACCCCGAAGACGCACTTGGCGGGGTTCAGCTTGATGTTCACCTTTCTCAGGCTGGCGAAGGTTTCCTCGAGATCCCTCAAGAGGGTGTCCCCCTCTCAAGACTTGACCACGATATCATCGATTGTTTCTTCTACCGTGGTAAATACAGATCTCACCGTCGTGGATTAACTCCTCTTGCCATTTGCCTCCTCTGCCTCCTGATGACTATAGCCCAATTGTCAATAGGCTGGCAAAGCCCATCAAGGAAGGCCCAAGAACGAAGATTGCTTTCCAAGTTATTCATAGTCGGTTGTAGTTTCCATACTTGTAATCCTAGTCGGTTACGTACCCGAGACCCAGCCCCCCATATAAGGGCTGGGAGGGCTACCGATCAAGGGATACGCACATCAGAACCTCCAAACCCCAACGAGACGAACTCTCGCTGGACCCTTGTAACCATCGCATATTCACAAGAGCAATAACAGACAAGCAGGAAGTAGGGGTGTTACCTCAGTCGAGGGCCCTGAACCTGGGTAAATCCCGCTTGTCAGCCGTCGAGTCCACCAGCACTACGCGTTCTCTACCTCATAACTCTAACCCTAGGCTATCGACTATGGGTATTGATGAGGACACCCCTCGTCAGCGTTTCTGCCCATCTGTGCCCCCAAGGCTATCCTCATGAGCCTCTGGAAGGTGGCTCCAGCGTTCTTCAGGCCGAAGGGCATGCATGTGTAGCAGTACACACCACAAGGGGTGAGGAATGCCGTCTTCTCCTCGTCCTCTTTAGCCATCTTGATCTGGTGATAACCAGAGAAGGCGTCCAGAAAACAGAGGAGGTCGCAGCCAGCGGTGGAGTTCACGATCTGGTCTATCCTCGGCATAGGGTATGGGTCCTTGGGGCAGGCCTTGTTGACATCGGTGTAGTCGATGCAGAGTCGGCCTCCTCCAGCGGGTTTAGGAACAACCACGCCGTTGGAGAGCCAAGTGGGGTGCGCGACTTCGCGGACGACATTTGCCGCCTTGAGCTTCTCTACTTCCTTGACGATGAAAGCTTGCTTCTCGGGGGCTTGCTTACGTGCTTTTTGCTTGACGGGGCGTGCGTCTGGACACACGGCTAAGTGGTGCTCGATCACCTCCCTTGGTACACCGGACATATCTGACGGAGTCCATGCGAACATGTCAGAGTTTGCCCGAAGGAAGGCGACGAGCGCGCTTTCCTATTTGGGAGGCAGGGCAGCGCCTATGGTGACGCTAGCCCCCGAGCCTTCAGCCCCCGAGCTGGTGGTGTCCAGCGACACCTTCTTCGTGGCAGCTTGTTCCTGAGAGAACACTTGCTTCTTCTTCTTGGGCCTCTCGAGAGGCTCCATGTCCTCGTCAGCCGGGAAAGCCATGGCGGCTGCCTTGTAGGCGCTCTCGACAGCGCGCGTGGCGTCCAGGATATGACCATGGATGGCAATGGTGCCAGCGCTGCCGGGGATCTTGACCATGTTGTAGGCGTGGTGCGTGACGGCCATGAACTTTGCGAGGGCGGGGTAGCCGAGGATGGCGTTGTACGGCAAGCCGATGTGGGCGACATCGAAGTCGATCAGCTCCGTGCGATAGTTCTTCTGTGTGCCGAAGGTGACAGCCAGCCGGACCTGACCCAGAGGCTCGATCGAACCACTGGTGACGCCCGTGAATGGCCTGGAGGGCATAAGCCACTCGTAGGGCACTTGAAGCGTCTCGAAGGTCTCGACAGAGATGACATTCAGGCCCGCTCCCCCATCGATGAGCGTCTTGGAGACGGTGATGTTGTTGATGGTGGGGGAGCAGACCAGGGGGAGGGTTCCAACAGTCTTGGTCGACTTGGGGTGGTCCTTGGCGTCGAAGGCGATGGTGTACTGGGACCACTTGAGGGGCCTGGAGGTCTCGGTGCTCGGGAGCGCGGCGTTGAGCTCGCGGGCGAACTGCTTGAACTGATTGTTCGACTTGGGCGCTTGAGCCCCGCCGAGGATGCAGGCCATGGCGCCTCTCGGGGCCTGGTAGCCTCCATCTTCCTCGTCGGGGAGGTTGTTGTTCCTCTCAGCGGCGTTGGCCTGAGTGCCTTGCGGCCTCTGGTAGCCGCCAGCGCGTCCGCCTCTGCTGTCGCGGCGGTAGCCGCTGCCTCTGCCGCGGCTCCCGCTGGCTTCTTCACGCTCGCGCTCTCTGCTCAGCCTCTTGAGGTCGTGGCAGTTCTCGGTGGCATGGCCGCGCCTGTTGTGGTAGACGCAGAATGGGCGGTGGTCCACCTCCTTGTCGCCGCGCTCGGGAGAACCCCTGCGGGAGCCCTTCGCGTCAGGCTCTGCCACGAGGACCGCGGTGGCCTTGCGCTTGGGCTCTTCCTTCTTCTTGTGGCTCTTGGACCCCTCGCCAGGGTCGTCCCCCCGCGCGCTCATCTTGACGAAGAGGAGTCCCTCTTCAGCCTTGGCGCACTTATCCGCCAGATCGAACAGCTTCACCACAGAGGTGAGCTTGTCGTGGATGCCGAGCTTCTCGAGCATCCTGCGGTTCGTGACGCCCTCGCGGAAGGCAGCGATGACCTGGGTGTCGGGGATGTTCAGAATCTTGTTCCGCACCTGGCTGAAGCGCTGGATGTACTTGCGAAGAGTCTCATCCTTCTTCTGCACCACAGCGCGCAAGTCGTTGTGGGTGAGTGCGCGCTCGTACGTGCCCTTGAAGTTGGCGACGAACTGCCTGCAGAGCTCCTCCCAGGAGTCGATGGAGTCCTCGGGCAGGTTGAGGAGCCAGGACAGCGCGGAGTCCCTGAGGGCGTGGGAGAACCAGTTGGCCATGACCTTGTCGTCTCCCCCTGCGGCCTGGATGGAGGTGGTGTAGAGCTGCAGGAACTCGAGAGGGTTGGTGGACCCGTCGAAGCCCTTGGGGAGCGCTGGCCTGAACTTCTGCGGCCAGACCACACCACGCAGGGCGCGCGTGAAGGCCATGCAGCCAGTGGCGTAGGTGGCCGTTCCTCCCTGGAGGGCCCTGCGGTTTTGTTGCCCCGCTTGGCCGAGCTCCTCGACGAGGCGGTTCTGGAGGTCGCGGCGTCGCTCCATGCCCACACGTGCGTCAGGCGCGGTGCGCTGCACGATCTGGCAATCGTGCGGCGAGGAAGCATGGGAGGGAGCCCGCTGTGCCGCGGCCGGAGGTGGTCCTGGCGGCGGTGGGGGCGCACCTGGTGCGGCCGCCCCTGCAGGGCCTGAGGGTACGATGGAGCGCGACGGAGCAGGGCGCGTGGTTGCGATGTCGACGAGGTGGTGGAGGCGGTCCAACCACTGGTCGTGTGCCTCGGCACTCGGCCGGTAGCGGAGGAGCTCCTGGGCCATGAGCAGCGCGGTGTGCGGGGCGGGCTCCTGGTGCTCCCGTGTGGACACGCTCTGGCGCCGGGACGGGTGCGAGGACTCAGCGTCCTCACGGCGCTCAGAGAGGTCCTCGTCGTCGCGCTGATCTCCGCCGCGGCGCTCCTCGCTCTCTGGTTCCTCCACACGCGGGCCGGTGCCAGCGCGCTCGGCCGCGCGGGGGCGACCACGGCGGCCGCGGGTGGGAGCAGTGCCGGGCTCGGTGTGAGCTCTCACAGAGGCACGCCGGTTGGCGCGCGTCGCGCGGGTGTCCGTCATGGCGCGGAGTTCGGAGGTCGAAGACGCGCCTCAGTCCCCTACCTGGCGCGCCAAATGTCGGAGAGTGACTCCCACGGAACAGGGGTAGCCACACCCTGAAGAGAGGTTCGAAGGGGGGACTGAACGCGGAGGTCAAACAATCCTCGAGAGGCACGACGACGGTGCTCGCCGGGCCTGGAGAGGAACTATCACGCCAGAGATGGACACCGGCCCGTACCCAGGTTCACGGCCCTCAGGAGGAGGTAAAACCGCTACTCCTGCTTGTCTGTATTGCACTGTGGAAGTTACAGAACAATGAGCTTGCCGAGGGCTCTCTTGAGGCAGTTTGGTGCTTGGAGAGGGACACAATGGTCGTCTTCCCCTCTCGCAGTTGGCTATTCTATGCGTTTGGCTAAGGCTCCCTGAGTCTAAGAAGCAATCAGCCGATTGGAGATCAATCCCTCTCTATGGTGGAGCTCCTGCTCCTTTTATAGGCGCCCCGGGCTCCATCCTCGTGCTGGTGGGTTCCCACATGCCGGTGGCGCGAAGGAGCGGGAGTCCACCGCGGCTCATGCGTCCATGGACGCGGTCCATCCATGCTGAAGTTGCGCGCCGTGGCCGACAGGCTGCAGACGGTGCAGAGCGGCTCGCAGGCGCGGCAGAGGTCGTGGTGGAGCCCACGATGACGATCTTCTTGGAGCGTTGCGCCGTCCAGCCGCTTTATCACCAAAGAGGAAAGTCCTGGCTGTCCTGGCGCAGGCGGCGCGGCTTTGTTGACCCCTTTATCACCAGAATGGCAACTGGGATGCTCGCGTCACCCTGCAGCTGCTGCAGGGGCCATGTGCGCCCCGCAGCGCTTGCTTAGCCGCGAAGTGTCTCCACAGGGCTGTGGCGGCCTGTGGAGAGTTTTCCTGCTGATCTCTCTCCAGGCGTGGCGAGCCTTATGGAGTCTCTTGAAGCGCGGTGGCCTCTTCAGGCCCCGACTTCCTCTTCAGGCCCTCAAGAGGAGATGCCTCTCGAGGGTCTCTCCAAGCGGTAGCTTGGTCCTTAGTCGTTTTGTCGAATCTGCCATGGGCGAGGCCTGTCCGGAGTGGGCTATGCACACCCCGGTCCTCATTGGGCCGACACCAGAAGACCAAACGGAGGAGGGCAGCGAGGCGCCCACACCACGTGCTCGCGCGGGTGGGGCCCTGCCGTGCCAGGAGGTGGTGTGGCCGCCTCGGTCACCCCCTCGCGACCCCCTCTCGGCTATAAGACCCTCCTGACCTAAAAACGCACGGGGGGTATCCACTTTCGCCAGAAACATCTCCGTACGCCGCCGCCACCGCGAACCCTACTTCGGGGACCAGAAGTCTCTGTTCCGGCACCCTGCCGGGACGGGGAATCGAAGGGGATCATCGCCATCGTCATCGCCAACGCCTCTCCATCAACCATCCATGTTTCCCCCATCCACGTGTGAGTAATCCACCGCTGTAGGCTTGAGGGGATGGTAGGGATTGGATGAGATCATTCATGTAATAGTTGTAATATCGTTAGGGCATGGTGCCTAGTATTTGTTATCGGTGTTTTACGTCATTGTTGCAACTTGTTATGCTTAATGCTTGACACTAGGGCCCGAGTGCCATGATTTCAGATCTGAACATGTTATTGTATCAGGAGGATAATTATTGTTTTAGATCATATCTATGAGTTGTATACACATATTATTGTCCGGAACCGATGGCCCCAAAGTGACAGCAATTGGGATAACCGGAGGGAATGGCTGTGATGTGAGGATTACATGTGTTCACGGAATGTTAATGCTTTGCTCCGGTACTTTATTAAAAGGAGTACCTTAATTGCCAGTAGTTTCCCTAGAGGCCCCGCTGCAAACGGGCTGGCAGGACAAAAGATGATGTGCAAGTTTCTCATTGCGAGCACGCACAACTAAATTGGAATATATGCTTATGATTAGTTAATACTTGGATGCTTTATATTATTTATCTGCAAATGCCTATGCTACGATATTACATGAATTATCTTATCCATGCAACGCCCGTACATCCGTCCCTATGCCTACAGTATTTTAATCCTGCTGTCTACCGTAATCACAATCGCTGTCTTAATTCTACTGCTGCTATTATTTCACTACTGTCTCTGCTATAAAACTGTTGCTACTGATAATCTGTCCCGAGCAAGTCTGTTCACAGGTGCAGCTGATCTGACAAATCATCTGTTAAAGCTTATAAATATTCTTTGGCTCCCCTTGTGTCGAATCAATAAATTTGGGTTTTACTTCCCTCGAAGACTGTTGCGATCCCCTATACTTGTGGGACATCAAGACTATTTTCTGGCGCCGTTGCCGGGGAGCATAGCTTTATTTACAAGCCCACCTGAGTGTGATATTGTTCGCTGGAATTTATTCATCATGGGAAAACCTGCTGATAAGAAGTTTCCCATACTGCCATCCACTACAAGAAAAGGTACGACTCTGAGTACCGCTGCTGCTCTTGACTCTCCAACTGTGATGAGTAAGTTTGTTACACCACCACAACCTGCACGTTCTGTTACTACTGCTGAATCTGAAATTACTTATGATGATGCTTCTACTGCTCTTGATGAAACTGGTTCATTAGGTCCCTTTTTAGATGCTACTATTGCTAAATCTAAACAAATTGAAAATGCTGAAATTCCTGATGAAAATGCTGAAACACCTGTTAATTCACCTGAATTTACACGTGATACTTATGATGAGCGTGATGATATGTATGTGGATCTTGATGATGCTCTTGTTGAAGAAATTAATGCTATTAAAGATGCTAGTGCTATTAAAAATCTTGTTGAAAAACGTGCTGTTAGATATAAATTATCTCCTGATGCTAAGTTTGCTACATCTCCTATAAACATTAAAGATAAAGCTTATGATTTCTCTCTTGATTTGGCTCATATAGCTATTGTTGAAAGAGAACCTTTTTGTGGAACTGAAAATGAAAGTGCTGTAGAACACATGAATGTATTGTCTGATCTAAGTGGAATATTTGCTGAGGACATTAAAAGACGCACTTACTTTGTTGCTAAAATATTTCCTTTTTCATTAAAAGGAGAAGCTAAAACCTGGTATAATAATTTGTCTCCTGGTTCCATCACTAGTCCTAAGGGTTTGCTTGATGCTTTCTTTCAAAAATATTTTCCTGCTAGTGCTCAACATGATGCTTTGTTAAGAATCTATAATTTTAATCAAGATGAAGATGAGAAATTGCCTAAAGCTTGGACACGCTTTTGTTCCATTTTAAGAGGCCAGCCGAACCATGATTTGGAGAAAAATGATCTACTTGATATATTTTATAGTGGACTAACTGCTGAATCTAGGACATACCTGGATAGTTTTGCTAGTTGTGTTTTCAGGAAAAGGACTCCCGAAGAGGCTGGGGAATTATTAGCCATGATATGCAAGAATAATGATGATTGGGATATTCCTGAACCTACTCCAACACCACCACCAACACCGAAGAAGGGAGGTATGATTGAATTAAATGAAGAAACGATGAAGGAAGCTAAAAGATCTCTTAAGGAGAGTGGTATTAAATCTGAAGATGTTAAGTATTTACCTCCTATTGAAGAATTATGTAAGCCAATTCCTCCTTCAACCGTAATTGAGGTACACTCTCTCCAAAGGTTTGATGATGGAGATATCCCTTACTCTAAACCTCCTGCTCAATGCTTAGATGAATTTGATACTTTTATTACTAAGCAATGCAATTTTAATATGAGAATAGAGAATCATTTAATGGAAAATTCTCGTGCTATTAGTGATTTGCATGATATTGTTGATAAAACTTCTAATGATGTTAAAGTGCTCATTAAACACTTTCATATGGTTCAAACTCAAATAGATCAACTCACTAAAGTGCAAAAAGAATTGCTAGCGAATGCCTCTATAGCTAAATAAAAACTTGTTTGTGAAGTAACAACTAGAGGTGGTAAATCTACTCAAGACCCTTTGTATCCTGAAGGACATTATAAAAGAATTGAACAAGATTCTCAACGAATTAATGAACCTAGTACTCCTTCTAGGAAAAAGAAAAAGAAACATAAAACTGTTGAAGAATCCTCTGAACCTGTTAATGATCCTAATAGTATATCTGTTTCTGATGCTGAAACTGAAAGTGGTAATGAACACAACAATGATGATGCTAATAACAATGATAATGATAAAAATGCTAATTCGGATAGAGAAGAATTAGAGGAGGAACCTGAAAAGCATGTTAAAAATAAAAAGTACACTAAAGAAGATTTTATTGCTAAGAAACATGGTAATGAAAGAGAACCTTGGGTCCAAAAACCAATGCCTTTTCCTGCTAAGAAACTTAAAACAAAAGAGGAAGAACATTATAATAAATTTTGTGATTGGATGAAACCATTGTTCTTGCAAATTCCTTTGACTGATGCTATTAAGTTGCCTCCTTATTCTAAATATATGAAAGATATTGTGACTAACAAAAGGAAAATTCCTAATGAGGAAATATCTACTATGCTCGCTAATTACTCTTTTAATGGCAAAGTTCCAAAGAAGCTGGGTGATCCAGGTATTCCAACTATTCCTTGCTCTATCAAAAATAATTATGTTAAAACTGCTCTATGTGACTTGGGAGCTGGAGTAAGTGTTATGCCTTTCTCTCTTTACAAGAGACTTTACCTTGATAAATTGATACCTACCGATATATCTTTGCAAATGGCTGATAAATCTACTGCTGTTCCTGTTGGAATTTGTGAGGATGTTCCTGTTCAAATAACTACCAATTGTTTAATTATGACTGACTTCGTTGTTCTTGAAATGCCTGAAGATGATAATATGTCTATTATTCTTGGAAGACCTTTTCTAAATACTGCAGGGGCTGTTATTGATTGCAATAAAGGAAAAGTTACTTTTAATGTTCATGACAAGGAGCATACTATTTATTTTCCCAAGAAAGTTGATAAAATGCCTGGAGTTAATACAATTACCAATTTGAGATCTATTAGAGTGGGAAGTATTGATTCCCCATATAAAGAAGAATACAAAACTCTCATGATTGGATCCATACCAATTCAATATAAGGTAACATGAGTGTCTCATATAGTTTAAAATCTTTTATGTCATATGAAATTCATTTGGTGGCAAGACTTGATCAACCTTGTTAACAAGTGCATTTTAAATGCATAAAGAAGCTAAACAATTTTCTTTCTCTCATTCTTGTTTTACCTACTGTAATGTTATTTAGTTTGCAATGTTTAGTTGAATTTGTTGTTAGAAAATAATTTTTCAATGTTGAATTTAATAATGCAAAATACCAGAAATTGAAAAAAATAAAGTTTCTCAGAAAATTAAAAATTTTATATCAAAAATCATATTTTTCGAGGAGGGGCCTGGAAGTGCCAGAGAGAAACCAGGGAGGCCCACAGGGCCACCTCACCACATGGTGGCGCGGCAGCCTCCAGGCCGCGCCAGCACATGGTGTGGGGCCCACAGCCCCCCCCCCCCACTTGCTCTCTCTCCTTCCCCTGCCTTCCTCTTGCCCGAAAAATCACTTTTGGATAGCTCAAACTCGTGTTCTTGCTGCTCATTTCCTGTGATTTAGATCTCCACATTCAGCCAATTTCTGTTGCTGAAATTTGGTGCATCTACTCTCCGGTATGTGACTCCTCCGAATATCCAAGTAGAATTTTGTTTAGAGGTGTATATATGAAGTATTTTGCTGCTGTAGATATCTTGTTTAGTGAGTTTGAATGCTTGTTCTAAGTTGAAATAACTAGTTTTGATGCATGCTTAAGCCTCTAGCAAGTCACTATAGTAGTTTCCCTTCATTTAGTTGGCTAAAAATCGACTTTTATGATGTTTGTCAAAAATTTCAGAAAAGGGAGATGCATAACCATGATTTTGATGACATGTTTGAGGAAGATTTCCAGAGGAGGACAAGGCCTCCAAGGGCTGCCACTCGTGTTAGGCAATCCTACAACGAGGAAATCCTAGCACCAACGTTTGGAGATGAGCGAGATGCGGGAGTTCCAAACTCCGCGTCCCGCCCATGTAATGATTTCCTTCGTGCTGCAGGTTTACTTGAGGACTTCCTAACTCTTGTGGAGAATGTAGGCTTGACCTCCTACATGATGGATGAGAGGCCTCAATACTATGGGCTCACCAAGACTTTTTCTGAGTCTTTCACTTTTAACTCCAAGTCTTATGGGAAAACCATTTCTTTCAAGATATATGATAGGCCTGTTAGCTTAACTTTGCAGGAATTCTGTGAGGTGATAGGTACAGCTGACGTGGGGACATCGATGAGGATTGTTGGGAACCCACCGGAGTTGGCACAAACCTACCAGGAGGTGACCAACGAAGACACCCGCTCCGCACAACGCGGCAAGATAAGGAACATCCAATTCCCCGCTATCAAGTATTTTGCTTACTACATTGCCACTAGTGTGCTTGGTAGGGAAAACACTAGTAATGTTTCTAACTTGCAGCTTGCATTTCTTACGGGTGCACTTAAGGGTGAATTCCCGTATAACCTTGGTACTTTGATTGCTCGCCGTTTAGCTGCTAGGGGCCCCATTTTTTGAGGTATTATTGCCTCACGCATTGTTGAATATTTGGGGCTGTATATTGATCCTAATGATACACAACTCGCTCCTTGTTATCTTGACCTTGCTACAATGAAAGGTCATCCATTTGTCACTAACAGCTCCACTTTGGAGAACATTGTGTTTAGGGTCGTTTTTGCTAACAGTCGTGAAAAGGAAGTCCCTTTGCCACAACCTTCTTTGTTCAGTCTTGACAGGAGACCGTGGTCGTACTCGATGGTGGAGCCGGATGAGCAGTTGAGCACGCTGGGATTTCACCAAGCGCACCGCGCGCAGGAGCCACCGGAGGAGGATTACACCGGATACCACGCCGGCGCGTCCTCGAGCTCATACTACGGGGAAAGCTCTTCCACCTACCCCCGCGGCACCGACGGATGGGGACATTGGGGCTGATCTCCACTTAGGCCAAAAGCCTAAGCTTGGGGGGAGGTATAACGATAGCACACTCATCTACATATCATTACCATTCGGTACTTTGTATATCCATGTTTCGTTATAGTTTTCTTTCTTTCTCTCATTTGTTCATGCTTTGTTTGCTTTCCATAAACCCCCAAAACACCAAAAAGATTTTTGTTATCTCTCTTGATGGTTTGTTTTAGTATCTAGTATTAATATGCCTAGTATTTATTTCAGTTCAATATGCAAAAACACAAAAATATTTTGGTTTGTTGTGTGCTGTTTCGCGCAGGGACAGATTTCTGCTGTCCACCGTTTAAATCATAACTCTTCACAGAAATATCGGAATGACCTGAAATTTCGTGTGCATGTTCCTCAGATGTGTACGCAACTTTCATTAGTTTTGAGTTTTCTGATCTGGGCATGTTAAGGCCCTCGAAAAAATTCGTCTTTGCTGGCTGTTCTGTTTTTAGTTCCTAAATCCGAAAACCCAAAAATATTTGCTGTTTCTCTTTGGTTTTGTATAGTTTGTTTCAGAGGTCATTACCTTCGGTTACTCCATGGAGCTTGGTTATTATTTCATATCTTTCAAGCACACAAGTGATAAGGCAATTATGATGATCTATGACAATTCGAGTTGGGTAAGAGGCTGGCAATGAACTCTATTTGTTTCTCATTTTTGTATATATACTCATTCATGTGAGCATGCTTAGGTAGTTCGCATAAATAAGGTATATGTCGATTGGTGGATGCTTAGTAGTTCGTGTTCTCTTATGATCGTTTCCAATTTATTTATGATGGATGTCATGTTTCTATGGATATTTGCTTGCATTGTTTTGCTCATAATAGAATATGACATTGTGGTATCCTCCTCTGAATATTTCATTTAAATTGACTTGGCACATGTTTACACGTGTTATGACTGAAAACAAAAAGTCAATTAAGCCTTGATGACATATTTTGCCTCAGAGTTCTAGTGTCATTTTTATGCCTCTGTTAATTTTATTTCGTCGCAAGCATGATTATGACGGTTATTGCTCTCTTGAATTGTCGCTTTCCCATCTTTTGCTAGCCTCCACTTGTACTAAGCTGAAAATGCTTGTGCTTCCAAACCCCTGAAAACCAAGTTATTCCAAAGAGTCCACCATAAACACCTATGCATGGCAATTTCGAACCATTCAAGTAAATTTGCATGTGCTATCTTTAAAACCTTCAAACACTTCTCAATTTGTGCCACTGTTTTGAGCTCATGAGGAAGTAGTAGTTGGGCTTGTTATCTTCCATACTAATTAAGTAATTGACTTGCATGCTACATCTGCTCGTCACTAATTTTGCAAAGGGCTGGTTAGACCATTGTAATATCAAAAAGGATTTGAGAAAATAAAAAAATAGGCACTCCTCCATGGTTTGAGATTGTTTGGTGGGCACCCGAGGATTCGGTTAGCCATGGTTTGTGAAAAGCAAAGGTTGGGAGGAGTGTCAAAATATCAAAAAGATAAAATATAAAGATGCATATTATAAATGCTTGATTTTAAATAATTCGGAACCGCTCTCAACTTGCTTAGTATGGAAGATAACAAGAACTCTATTGCCATTCGTTGACGGAACAACCACCACTCAAAAACAATTTTACCTCTGTTTTCAAATGATAAGAAGCTCTAGCACATGTTAAATCCCTGCTTCCCTCAATGAAGGGCATATCTTTTACTTTATTGTTGAGTCACCATCCTTCTTTCAGCACCTTCTTGAGAGCATAATTGTCATTCTTAGTGTAATGTGATTGTCCCTTAATATGTTAACCGCGTTGTAATCTTGATGCTTTTATCTTTGATATCTTTATCTCTAGTCTTCCCTTGAAACTCAGAGGTGCCTGGGCATTTATGTTTTGCTGTTCCATTCGGGCAAGCGAGATACCACTCTATCATACTTTCTTACGAGCCTTGCAATCCTGTGGATTGATATGTTCCATGTTATTTATCATTGGTATAATTGGCATCTTTTCATGGTTTACATAACTATTGAGTGACACCGTTTATATATGTCTTGTTATGAATAGTCTAAGCATTTGTCCTCATAATGAGAATATTTACATCACATGAGCAAATGAGTTCGTGAAAGTTCTTTCATCGCACTCAGTTGTTAACTGAATTGCTTGAGGATAAGCAATAAGCTAAGCTTGGGGGGAGTTGATACGTCCAAAACGTATCTACTTTCCCGAACACTTTTGCTATTGTTTTACCTCTAATTTGTGTGTTTTGAATGCAACTAACACGGACTAACGCTGTTTTCAGCAGAATTACCCTGGTGTCTCGTTTTTGTGCAGAAATATCAACTTTATGGAAAAACCCCGAAAAACACCTGGAAGTAATTTTCTCACCCGAAGAGTCCAGGAGCCAGAAGACCAAACGGAGGAGGGCAGCGAGGCGCCCACACCACGTGCTCGCGCGGGTGGGGCCCTGCCACGCCAGGAGGTGGTGTGGCCGCCTCGGTCACCCCCTCGCGACCCCCTCTCGGCTATAAGACCCTCCTGACCTAAAAACGCACGGGGGGTATCCACTTTCGCCAGAAACATCTCCGTACGCCGCCGCCACCGCGAACCCTAGTTCGGGGACCAGAAGTCTCTGTTCCGGCACCCTGCCGGGACGGGGAATCGAAGGGGATCATCGCCATCGTCATCGCCAACGCCTCTCCATCAACCATCCATGTTTCCCCCATCCATGTGTGAGTAATCCACCGCTGTAGGCTTGAGGGGATGGTAGGGATTGGATGAGATCATTCATGTAATAGCTGTAATATCGTTAGGGCATGGTGCCTAGTATCCATTATCGGTGTTTTACGTCATTGTTGCAACTTGTTATGCTTAATGCTTGACACTAGGGCCCGAGTGCCATGATTTCAGATCTGAACATGTTATTGTATCATGAGGATAATTATTGTTTTAGATCATATCTATGAGTTGTATACACATATTATTGTCCGGAACCGATGGCCCCAAAGTGACAGCAATTGGGATAACCGGAGGGAATGGCTGTGATGTGAGGATTACATGTGTTCACGGAATGTTAATGCTTTGCTCCGGTACTTTATTAAAAGGAGTACCTTAATTGCCAGTAGTTTCCCTAGAGGCCCCGCTGCAAACGGGCCGGCAGGACAAAAGATGATGTGCAAGTTTCTCATTGCGAGCACGCACAACTAAATTGGAATACATGCTTATGATTAGTTAATACTTGGATGCTTTATATTATTTATCTGCAAATGCCTATGCTACGATATTACATGAATTATCTTATCCATGCAACGCCCGTACATCCGTCCCTATGCCTACAGTATTTTAATCCTGCTGTCTACCGTAATCACAATCGCTGTCTTAATTCTACTGCTGCTATTATTTCACTACTGTCTCTGCTATAAAACTGTTGCTACTGATAATCTGTCCCGAGCAAGTCTATTCACAGGTGCAGCTGATCTGACAAATCATCTGTTAAAGCTTATAAATATTCTTTGGCTCCCCTTGTGTCGAATCAATAAATTTGGGTTTTACTTCCCTCGAAGACTGTTGCGATCCCCTATACTTGTGGGACATCAGTCACAGAGGCGGAGTTGGCACTGCTACCTCCAAGAATGCGAGAATTACATAAGTGGTACATGGAGGCCACAAAAGACGGCCAGACAATGATGGCTCTTACATATAAAGAAGAGCATTACTTCATCGGAGAACAGACAATCCATATTGATTTTGATGAATTGTGGCAGTTATTCAATATGGAAGCCCTCGACAAATGTATCATGAGCTGCTATTGTCTGTAAGTGATTAATTTATTTCTGTTATTAATTAAGTCTCTAGCTAATTAAGCTCATCATTTTGCCTATAATTGTCCTCACTACATACATTCGTTTATATGCTATTATGCAGAAAGAAGATTCTCGAATGTAAGAGGATGCCTAATTATCAAGTTGGGTTCGTTGACCCAGATCGAGTTCATGTACATAACCTACAACAAAAACCGGAGGAAACGGAGAACAACTTGTTCAATGCATTGGATCAACAAAAATATAAAGATGTGATTTTGTTTCCTTACAACTTCAGGTGAGAGTGTTCTTACTGTCTTGTACACATTAAGTTTCGCTCTGACTAAATGTTGATGAACGTGTGCAGCTACCACTGGATTCTCTTGAACATTCAAATTGACCGTGGGATAGTTGAGATCGAGGACTCAATAGCGCATACCTTGGAGTATTACGCAAGCATTACTGATATGCTCCAAAAGTAATTTCAATCGTTATTACACTATATCGGCATCTTTATTTTTCTGTGTTCTAGTTATTAATATCTTCTTTATTCATTTTATTTGTAGGGTATGGAAGCGGTTCACAAGATCTGCCAATGGTCAATTCAAATCGGAGCTGACCTTTAAACAAATCCCCGTAAGTATAGTACTCATTTTAATTCTAGTTTTAATATCGGATTGTCCTGTTTCATTATTATTTGATTCAACTCTATTTTCATAAAGTGCGAGAAACAGCCACCGGCGACTAATCTATGTGGATACTTCGTTTGCGAGTACGTGCGCACGTGTGTCAGTGCGCGGACTTCTCAACATGTACGTTAAACATTAATATATATATTCAGAGTTTTACTTTTGTTAATGACAATTTATATATTCATATCGACCTTCTATTTGATACAGAATGTGGCTTCGCGGTCGCAACTCCCACCAAAGCAACGCATAAGAGAAATTCAAGAGGAAATTGCTGGATTTTTGCTTGACGAGGTCATAGCCCCAATAGGAGAATACCATCCTTAGTGATATTCATGCAATTCTCGTGTTCGGAAGACACTCGTGTATATATGATCGATGTATATATGCTCGTACGACTGACTCGTTATATTATATATGCATGTATGCTTAATTTAGACTCGTCATATAATATATGCATCGATGTGTGTAATTGTAGCGTATGAATAATAGTTTAAATCATAAATAAAACAGAAAACAAAATAAAAAAACATAAAACCCAAAACCCCTCGAACTTTTTAGTCCCGGTTTCTAAGACAAACCGGGACAAAAGGTCATCGCCTGAGCAGCTCGCCTGCGAGCCCACGTGGATGTTATTTGTCCCGGTTCCAGACACCACCGCGACTAAAGGGGAGGCTTTTAGTCCCGATTCTGCAGTCCCGGTTTGTAAACCGGGACAAAAGGCACTTACCAACCGGGACTGTTAGCCTGTTTTCTACTAGTGTACCGCAAATAGCCCGGTACTACCGGCACTTGTGCAAAAATCTTGGTAAGTCCTGAAAAACATGTAGCACACACTTAAACCACTCATTGTGTTGGCAACAAACTCCAAAACATATTAGGGGTAGAAATGCACTTTCACCGGCCCCTCCTGCTCCTGCTACTCCTTCCCGGTTGTGCTTGTGGAGTCCACCATAGGTGTAGGCTCAAGGAGGCAAGGGTTGTGGTCCTCCCTCACCAACAAAGATGATGACAATGAAGAAGAGGAGTTGGCTCCATTAACACCCTCGGGTGCAAGTGCTACTAAAAGCTTGTCCTGAGATGTTTCAACCATCTCAGTCGATCATGGAGCAAGAGGCCGACACGGGCAGGAGCTGACAAGAACTGATGCCCTAACGTGGTCCTCGCCGACCGGTGTCACCTGTCCCAGTGTTGCCCCCTCGCCCTAACCCGTCTTATCTCTTTGGCAGGTGTTGCAGATGTCTCGCTCATGCCTTTCCACGCCACCAGGGTCCGGCACTAATCATCGTCATGCTCCAGCTTCATGTGAGGGTATGTGGGGATATGCGCTCCCTTTTAAGGCGCTTCTTCCTGGGTCTTGGGCGTCGGTTGTTGTTGCTCCCATGGGCAAGGTAGCTCCGTCTGATGTGGTGTTGTAGTCCGCTCTGGCAGCTCAGTCTGAGAACTTGCAGGTCTGCCTGGAGCGGGTTGAGAGTTTTCTGGAGCGCGCAGAGGTTGCTCTGTTCAAACTCTCTCTTGTGCCCGCTATGTTGAAGACCATTCCTTCGTTGTGCCCTCTTGGTGAGTTTGGTAATTGGTATTGGCTCCGCAAAAAACATGGGATAGCAGCTCTATGGTTGTTTATCCCCTCGTGTTGGGGACAGTTCGTCGGCGTTGTCCGAGTTCCCTCTGTTTCATCTACCTCTGAGAGTGAGGCTAACGCCGGGGTCACGGCTCCGGTGATGCAGGTCATGGTCGAGCTTCACGAGGTTTGTGTGAGCCCTGCTTTGTCACCATCAGTGGAGCATATGAATGTGGACTCGTCAGCGACCATGAGCTCGCCTTAGCAATCAGAGGTGGACTTCATGCCAATTCCACCCCCACCGACACATAATGTCGATGTTCTCTCAGCAGTGTGGAGGTTATTGTTCCTGAATATGGAACGCCAATTGCTTGCCTCCTAACATGATGAATAATAAAGGGCAAAAAATAAAAAGGTGAGTGAAGTGAGTGAATGCGCTCGGTCGGCATCTAAAAGGAGAATTCAATCAGATGCAAAGGCAGGAAGGGTGTCGCCGTAGGAATGGTGTCCGCGGCTACTAATGGATGATGTTCGATTTCTCGGCTTATTCTCTCGTTTGGGTCATTTTTCTAGTAAAATTAAAATATGTCCGGCTGAACTGATAGTACGCACTTACTCGTTATTTTCTAAATTAGATAACTTCCATTTGTCTAAAATTTGACAGAGGAGTGACAGGACACGGCCCCGGAGATGGAGCCGTACGCGTGGGCGTGGTGGTACGAGGAGAAACATAATCACAATCGATGTGAGTCACGCGCGTGTGCGGCGAGCGTACGGGTTGGATCGCAATCGGCTCGATCGATCACGTACACGCCGAGCAATAGCAATCTGGCGTGCGTAGCGTTGGCGTCCGTCCGTCTGTCTGTCCGATGTACGTCGCGGAGGGCACGACACGGCTCCGCGTGTTGCACTTGCACCCGAAGCCAAGGAAGAAAGGGACATACGGACGGCCTGGGCTGAGCTGTGCTGAGCAGAGCAGCTCCGGACTCCGGTGGTGGTTTTCCCATGACGATGATGGCGCCGGGTAACTGGGGTTTATATTAGCTGGGTTCAGACCTGGGACTTTGACAAAAAAGAGGGTTATTCTTCTTGGATGTATGGGCGGCGTGAGTGCCCACTCCGGCCACATGGTGCGTGCCGATCCCGATCCAGTCAGTCCTGCCAAGCGTACACATATGCATGCTCCTTGGACACGGCGGCTGATCGATTTCGTGCGTGCTCCACCTCCATTCAGTGGATGTGTTCGCCGCCATGCATGTTTTGCTCTGCGCCGGCAATCGACCCACATGAGATGTACGAGAGTCGGAGTAAAGTGACTGAGTACTACACTATGGTGCAAATTAACACTGGAGTGAAGTTCGCTCTACTCTCTAGGCCCACTCTTCGACATACATATTCACACAAGTTAATTGCCGTTTGCTCTCTTCGAGATCCTTTGACTGAGTCTGTGCACTGTGCAAACGCGCATGCCCAAGTTAACAGCTAGCCCTGCTTGCATGAAATGCAGTACCGGCAGCACGAGCCCATCCGATTGACCATTACCAAGTCTATTTTTTAAAATTTTACCCTGCTTGCATATCACGACCTCCGCGTTGACATTGGCCACGACTGTGATCAAACTTAATTAGCTTCTCCATACCATGTGACTGACTCTCTCTTTTAACAGATGTGTGACCTACTCTTTTATTTTTATTTTTACCAAATGTGTACGTGACCGGCTTTCCCAGGAGTATTTTAGTACCAATGTCACATCTGTTCAAAGATGGCTTGCAGAGACGTCGCCAACGAAGAAACAGTCCGGAGACGTGGCTTAGAGAGAGAGAGAGAGAGAGCATGTGAAATGCCAAGTTACTCAGAGCTGCAAACACAAACGTGTGACCCCAGGTTTGAACTATCATACTCTGCCTCGCGTGGAGTTAATTTGAACGGGTTAACCAACCATGTCAGCAAATATTAAGAACATAGAAAATCGATTAACGCAGACTGAAGATGTGGAAAGTACCGACCGAATGGCCAAATATGGGCGTCTTCGTGACTGATGGAGAGAACACAGAAGTTTGGAATGGGTATTTCATGGGCTTAGTTCCAAGTCATGTAGTCCGTTAAACATTAAGCCCAATATATAGTCTAAAAAAGGCCCACTACAAAACTTTCAACAGTGTAAATAAACTTGATGTGTGACAAGTACTAATCGAAGGGAGAGCATATACGCTTGACAGCTTTCTCTCTAAAAAAATACGCTCGACAGCTCGTGGGATACAGTAAAACCGGTATAACATATTTGGAAAATTGAAAAAAAACTGAATTTAATTCTCGAGCCTGGAAGTGTGCCTGTTTTTTTTCTGCGTACACGCAAAATCTTCTGAAGTGTGCCGGTAAAGTCTCATAAAGACGTACGTCAATCCTTACACATAAAAAAACAAGTCCAGTGTTGTTGCACATGAGAAGTTATGTTTCGTTTCTCAATTGATTTTACAATAAATGTATGTATGTTGTTCATCTGTTCATCATAAATTAAGCTAAGCTGATGGCAATAAGAAAATGTACAATGTTTGATAAGACGATCTTATCAATCACCTGCCACGTAATCAAGATGTGATGAAGAAACGTGGTGTACAGTGGGTTATTTTATAGTCATATCTTTACTAGCAACTATCTTTAAATTTGTGATGAGACAATTGTTGCATCTCTTAGCTAAGAGAAGACAAACATATTTTTTTCTCGTTTCTCTCTCCTCCAACTCAGCAATTATTCTACGTGGCATTGCTAAGATAAGACTATTGTACATGGCCTAGCTAGATTGGGGTAAAACTTTTACACCTGGTTCAAATACTCTCATTTATGTAAATTACTAGCACAATAATTATAGTTCCGGTCCATGGCAGAATGAAACAGTAACAGCATCACAACAGTAACAGAATGGGTTATGGGTAGCGAGCAACACTCACCTTTTTGTTTTGTTTTGGGAAAGCAAGCAACACTCACCTGCCAGACTTCATTGCGAACCCACTGCCCAGGCCCCCGACGGTATTTGATTGGGCCTGGGCCGAATCACATGGTACAGAGAAGACGATCGTCAAGCAAGCCGATTCTTTGAATCCCTGCAACGCAGCTCTAGTGGAGCGGCCGATCCGCCAGAGGGGAATGTGAAAGCACCGCATGATTTGCCAATTTTCGCGAGTAAGCGAAAAAAATGAAATGACTAAGGTCTAAGCCTTTGTACGACGGCTGACTCAAAATAAATTACATATACTTCATCTGTCATAAAATAAAGTGTCTTTAATTTGTCTAAATATGGATGTATCTAGACTTATTTTATGCCTAGATACATTCATATTTAGATAAATCTAAGACACTTATTTTAGAACGAAGGAAATGTTAGAATTTGCTAGAATATGAGTTTGATAAATAATAACACTATTAGTATGTCGTGGTGCGCGACCATAGCCACAACTAAGCATTTTGAATAAGAATCAAATGACATCAATTTTATGTCATATATATGTTACTCCCTCCGTCCCAAAATAAGTGTCTCAACTTTGATAGAAAGTGAATGTATGTAGTCATAAAACATGTCTAAATACATCCACTTTCTATCAAATTTGAGACACTTATTTTGGGACGGAGGGAGTACATACTATAAAGGGGTTGTTGGTAAGACCTGTCCAAATAAAACCAAATGCACAACTTATTTTAGGATGTACTAGCATCAAAATTAACAGTTAGTTGTCCACCAGTGTGATACAAACTGCCCAACCCGTTTTTTTCTTGGTGAAAAGTTTACTCTTGATTATCTCGTTAACCAAAAGTAAGTTTGGTAGTTATGGGGGAATCAAAAGTAATTCTGATTGAGCATATGAGGTGTACCGATGTTCTGTATGGTCGATTGCAATTTTGCAATGCTGACACATTATACTTGTTCCCCCATCTCAAATTTCATATCCAATCCATATCCTAGCTCAATAAAAAATATTTTGTTATGAAATAGTAAAACTATGATACGGAGTACTATTATGAATTTGGTGTTGGTCAAGGTCTGATGTGTCTTTTTTGTTTCTTATCATCTGTGTCAGTTTTTTTTTTCGAGAATAACGGGGGGGATTGCTCCCCACCGCTTGTTATATTTCCGAAAGTAGCCTGGCGGGTCATGTTCTTACAACAGAATAGCAGTTTTACAGGGGATACAGGGGAGAGAGAACAAAGAAAATACAGGAAAAAAGATCACTAGAAAAGGAAAAGCAAGAGCCGCCAAGAGTCACAAGAGGCGAGGGGTGCAGTCAAGGGATCACAATGCCAAGGCTCGCAATCAGCCTCACGCACCGCACCGGCGTGCGACTCGAATTCCACGGCACAACTGAGGAGCACCGTCATCATCATTGGCTAGTGACAAGCCTAGCACCTATCACTACCTAGACAGGGAGCTCCGCCACGGAGGTCGAGACGACAAGCAGGTGGGGGAGACATACATTGCACCGTCGTTGAGCAAAGGTGAATCGAGACACCACCAAGAGTACGAAGCTCCCACACCGCAACAGCAACCACCGGAGAGTCTTGGGCAAGCACATCCAAGTGGCCGAGACCACGCAAAGGCCAGCCGAAGCTAGAAACACCGCCATCGGCCCCAAGCTGGCCGCACCAACACCACCGGACGCAGCACCATCACCACACGCAGGGACAGAAGCCATCCTTTTTTTTTTGGTCTCCAAGACGACGTCTCCAAGGAGAATGTGTTGTGTACACAACACCGTCATCCGACCCGACAAGCGGGATCCTAGGTTTTCACCCGGAGGCCAAACTGTAGGTGCTCGAGCTCCCACCGGCACCTTCACCAAGGAAAACGACACAGAAGCGCCGCTGCCGTTGGCAACGACGGAGTCGTTGCGTGGTTCTCACCCGGAGCTTGAGCAAACTACAAAGATGGCAGACGATCCACACCAACGACCGCCGCAACCAACCACACCTCGCGGAGTCTGCCGGCGGTCTCAGGCATCATCACAGGCACCACCTCAACCAAGGCCACCGGACGCAACGCCAACCACCGCACCCGCCGAGCACCATGCTTGAAAGGTCGGACGAGCGCTGCCCGTGGCCGGGATCCACCATGGACCATGGCCGCAGCCCTGCAGCACGCGCCGGCGCACTCCACGCGCGCCACCGCAGCAGCTGCCGGAGGGCAGGAAGAAGCACCACAGGAGACGACGAAGGAGCGCCCGACCCATCGGGCCGCAGCCTACGGAGGTCCGCCAGGCAGGCGGGAGACGACGGGGAGCTCCACGAGCTGCGCCGCTCGCCGCGGACCTCGCCGTCCATACGGCCGAGATCCAGCGGCCGAGCACCGGAGCCGCCCCGGCGCCCTCGACCACGGCGCGAGGCGGGCGCGACGACTCGTCGCCACCACGCCAGGAGCGCTCGAGCGCGAGGGACGCCGCCGCCGCCGCCGCACGGGGACGGGGAAGACCGGCGCCGCAGCATCCTCCGAGATGCGGCGCGCGGGGCCGCGGGAAGCAGATCCCCGCCGCCCCCTTCACCGGCGGCGCGCGGCGCTGGCCGGCAGCCGCCTCCGGGGACGGCGAGGGAGGGGGGCGAGGAGGAGAGAGGTGGCGGCGGAGGCTTTTTTAGGGTTCCCCCCCGGTCGCCTGGAGGGGCGACGCGAGGAGGAGAGCTTCGCGATCTCAGTTATGAAATGTGAATCATGAGATCAAGATCAGTTCATCTGTGTCAGTTTTAATATGAGCTTTTCAGACACTGCACTTTCTTCGTAAATTCCACTACCTTTAGATATCTTTTTAACGTCCTAATGTACTACTAATCCACCCATATAACCTTTTTTTGCGAAACACCCATATACCCCCTTGATTGGCCTCCCACTACAGTTCAAGCTTCGACTCCCGGAAAGGAAAAACAGTCAAGCTCCGTCAATGACTGACCACCAGCTGGGATTTTTTTTTTTTGGAAATCCTAAGTACTCCTGAGTCCGAATCAATCAAGTTGATCACTGAGGGAAGTTTACTCTTCTGTACGACGTACTACTGTACTTGCACGTTAGTTCAATTAATTTGGCATTGCCCAGGCCCCGGCCCCAACATTTCACATGCATGCACGCCTAGTTATTTCTAAATGCAACCAAAAAAAGAAAAAGAAAAAGAAAAACGCAAGGTTTATCTAAGATGCCGGTTGATGTCTTGATGATGAGAGATCTAGATGAGATCAATTGCTGGAGATGCGGATTCACTACGACGCGCGTACGACCGGCCGATGTAAATGCATTGCGTCAGTAGACTACGTACGACCGGAGTACTATGTGCTTGTGTGTGTCAACCGGCCGGTCAGTGTAATACTTCCTCCCTCACATAATATAAGACGTTTTGAAAGGGCAAAACAACCTACCAAAACGTCTTAAATGTTGAGATGAAGGTAGTAGCAAGTAACAGTGATAATTATATTGTTGGATCTCCGATATCTATAGCGATCAAATTTGTTCCTTTCCTTCCAACCATGTATAGTATACATCGTCACACACTTACTCCGGTCCTCTGATAATGGTGTCGCTGTGCGACATGCTCCTTTTCGCACCAGCGACGAAGGCGCCTACTACCACACCACTGCTTGAGTTCCACTACGTCCCCGCTCCAACCTTTGATGCATGTGACTGGTCAGTCTTTAATCGAGATCCAACATGACCCTACTCCCGCCATCGCTGCGATGGATCTCGACTTATCAGTGTTGCCCCTTGAGTTCCAATGAAACGTGAACATGTCGTGGGTTTGCTGATTTTCCTCTATGCAGGAGAG
Organism: Poa annua; assembly: GCA_026929855.1. Lineage (NCBI taxonomy): Eukaryota > Viridiplantae > Streptophyta > Magnoliopsida > Poales > Poaceae > Poa > Poa annua. The sequence goes on from CM049438.1 coordinate 38,764,467, forward strand.
TAATTCCATCGTGTTTGTGCTGAGTTGCATGACTTGATTTTTACCTGGATTATTTTCACCGATTTTGCAGGAACTGTGGTGCCTGTAAATATACCATAAGTTAAACTCGAATGCAGGTGTGGTGTCGCCAGAACTTGTTCTTGGTCGTCGTTTCAGTGCGTATATCACTCCAATGGAAACGAGCAACCTCGGAATTTGTTGATTACTCTCATTTAAATTGATTCTGAGATAGGTTGGCAATGACTTTGAAATATAGCTTAAAGATTGAGTATGGCAAATTAATCACATAACAGAATTTGTATTTTCATACAATCATGTAGGATATGATAATCATGTTGCAGCTAGGGGTAATTGTTTTGTTAGTGTGGCATCTTATGTCGTCATTAGGTCGTGATTTTTTCTAGTTGGCATGCTTATAAACTTTTGCATGAGGGTGACTCATGTCGAAGCTTGACAGTCATGTGAACAAATCAATTAACATCTCCAGCACACTTCCCTTACTAAAAAATGATCCCATATTTTTTTGGTATGTTGTATCACTAAAATGAGATATTAGGTGTTGGATTCATCCACAAGTGTCTCACAAAGGATCCACTATACAAGATAAAGAGGTGTTATGCATGAAAACATAATAAACATTTAGAGACAAACCACGCAAAAAAAATCCTTTTTGTCTAAGAAATACAGTCAGCTAGCTTTCTGTTGGCTACTTTTTATAGATATGAGAGGTGACTAGAATTTATGTTGTGGCAACTTATGTTTTTCATGACAACAATTTCAGGTTTTTGGGATGGCATATTTATGCTTTATGAGTAGCAACTTAGGAACGAACATCATTATTACGTTTCTCAGTGCAAATTTTGCAACCATTAGTTTTGCAAGTTATTTCCACCCGATGTATTATTACGATAAGTTGGTAAAGTACCTTTTATGCCTCGTGAAAACCTGTTACTTATGTTGGTCTCAACTTACAATAGTATAGATTGGTTACTTTTCCCAAACCGATGTACATCATCAACCAACTGTTGTTTGGTTTGCCTACATGGTCGTAAGTTTTTTCCATGCATCATGCCAACATGATGATTTGTTTGTGGACAACTTAAGGAAGAACGGAAGGTCACTAATGATATTTACATCTCTATTCCTTTCATGGCTCCAGTTTGCTGAGGAGTTGTAGGTTGGGTCAAACTTGCAAGCCCTGTACAGAGAAACCACAAGACAATTTTTACTTCTTTTTTGTCCAACGAATATGAGAGATAATTTACTCGTGGACTAATTTAAGCATTGCACGTATACATTAGAATTTCTATGGTGACAACCATATGTTATCTTGTATGGCAAATTCAGATTTTCATGCATCACAACATTCATGCTTTCATGAATGGCAATTTAGGGATGAACATCATGGTTGCTTTTTCGACAAGCAAATGTATTAATTGAATGATGGTTCAAATTGTGAAGTATGGAAAACTATAGTGCATGCTTATAGCGGCAACATGGCAACTGTGGGTATGAATCAAGCCCATCAAAATCTGCAACCATCACTTGTAGTCTGTGGATAGTGTTGCCCAAATTCACATGCATGCACACTTTTCTTGTGTTATAACAACATTTTTTGTCTGGATGGAAGTAACATTGTAAGTATGGTGATATAATATTCGGTGTATTCTATGGTGGTTACACGTGATCTAACATGACAACCTTTTGATTCTCAACGTTTTTTCTAATAATAGAGGCTTAAGAAAGCTAACACATGTTTTATTTTCTTTATCTTCACCCTATGTACAAGTGCTTGTGTAGATGTAGATTACATCGATGCACAATCTGAAGATCTGTCGAACCCACTAGTGCATCCCATATATGTCGAAATGTGGCGAAATTATTTTTTAGCATAACAAATATATGTATGGACGTATGGTGTGCGTTAGCTTATTATATAAAAATATGTGTTGTTTGTGAATGATGCATGATCAAGCTTTGCAAACATGTCTTTTAAAAACCTAGGGAAATATGATAGGTTCCATACTCAAATTGTTGGGGTCCCCTCTAGTTGTAACATAATGTAATTATTGTGAATAATTTATGTGTGGTATATAATTAAGGGAAATGAAAGAGTAACTGAAGGTAAGTTAGAGCATCTTAAAAGTGTTCTATCTATATCATCATGTGTTGATTGCATAATCTTCTTTGACCTTTGTTTATCAACCCTGCTTGCTACGACGGTTTATGTACGATTTGTGATCGACCCATATGATTAAATCGGACATGCCTGGCTAGAGCTACGATACCACCGGACGGAGCATCACCCGTCATACAGGCACCAATTTCGTTATTTTATAGATGTGTAGAAGAAAGTGTCATGGAAGAAAAAAGAGTTTGAATATCTCAAAGATTTGCTCGTTTCGTTTAGACGTTATTTTGTAATCGCCGGAGACAGCTCATGTATCTCTACCATGTTGCTATATATCCCTTCTTTAAATATATCATTATACAGTATTGATGGTCAAAAACAAAATTTAGTAGTAGTGTTGCCTATTTAGTATAAGCAAAATTGCGAGCCGGTCAAAGAAAGTATAAACGGTGTGTGTGCATGACTCGACCGGCGGTTGCATTTGCATGCATTGCGTGGTGTGCCAAGCTCACACCAAACAGGCATCCACCGCCTCAGGTCCTTCATCTGCACCGCATGCATGGCCGCTGCATGCAAACGCTGCCCTCCTCTGGCTTGACCCTCCCTAGGTCGTCAAACCCCTCATGATCCCTTCCTCCTCCTCATAACTTCTGCCCCTCTCCTCACTCCTTCCTCTCTCTCTCTCTCTCTCTCTCGCTTCTGCGCCTCCATTAACTCCCTCGCATCCGCCCCTCTTCATTTCACTCCTCGCTCGCCACCCCAGACGCGCGCACGCAGAGACCCAGAAGCGAGCGAGAGAGAGCAGCCTAGCTACTTGGACACGCCGCCCAAGAAACGCCATTCTTCTCCCACGCCGGCCTAGCTTGTACGGCTAGCTAGCTTCCTCCCTGAAACGTGCTCCCGTACGTTGCTGCGGCGAGGAGAACCAGCCGTGCGTCCGTCTGTCTACTTGTTGTTGTCGCCAAAGAACCACCAAAATATCCCGACCTGCTAGGCTAGCTAGTGGGGATGAAGAAGGGAGGGACGGTGGGGATGGCCAAGGACGCGGCGGCGGTGGGGCAGGTGAAGGCGGAGCTGGAGGACGTGGGGAAGGCCGCGGGAATGGCCGTGGCGGTGGCGGCGGCGCCGGCGTTGAGCCCGCTCAGCGAGACGCTGTGGCGGGAGAAGGCGGCGGTGGAGTTCCTCGGGGACGTGTCGGCCCGGCTCGCGTGGCGGGACCTCACGGTCACCGTGGCGCTCGGCAGCGGCGAGACGCAGACGGTGCTCGAGGGGCTCACCGGGTACGCCGAGCCGGGCACCATCACCGCGCTCATGGGGGCCTCCGGCTCCGGCAAGTCCACGCTGCTGGACTCCCTCGCCGGACGCCTCGCCACAAACGCCTTCCTCTCCGGGACCGTACTCCTCAACGGCCGAAAGGCAAACCTCTCCTTCGGCGCCGCGGTACGTACCTTCGCCGGACGCCGCTGTCAACTTCTTTAAGTTTATCGTACTAGCTACAGTTGTTCCCAATAAAATTGCAAAATTCTTTTTTTTCCTCTGTTATAAACGTAGTAGTAACAATTACTTCTGTATATATGTACCAACCAACAAAAATCTTGTGTAACAGAACATGTGTTAGTCCCATGCCATGAATATTGTGAGTCCTTTTCTAAGAACTGAACATTGTCAGTGGATTTCGCCATCGCCACAGTCGAGCTAGGTGGTGACATGGTGTACAGTACACTGTCTGTGTTTTATTTTTCCTCTTGCCCCCTCCCGACTGGTCAATGGTCATGTTGAATTGTGATTAGATCCCCTGCATAACCTGAATCCTGATGCCAGCGATTTAGTATTCACAAAGAAGAAGAAAAGAAATAGGTCATGTGCCACGTGGAAGGCTTTAGAGTCTTGCTTGTTTTTTTTGCCTCTGCTAGCTTAGCTTAGCTGCATCTACTAGTGTTGGAGGTCATCACCTGAATCATACTTGTGCCCGGAGATAAATTAGCAGCTTTTGATGAAGATTGAGAGATCTGGCTGAATTTACTTTCTGCCTGTTTTTAGATCGTCCATCTTTTTATGGGTAACTTGTTTTCTAATGGATTGGACACACATTTATTGGCAATACGGGTAACTTTATTTTTTGCCTGAAAGTGGAATTGTAAGTCTTTTTTTAGGAGTCTGCTCATAAAAACCTCATAATACCTACCTTCAAAACCGAGTTTATTTTTTGTGTGCTTAAATCTGACTTGTGTTTGGCTATGATACATGAAATCAGTTATTTACAGACTTAAAAAAAACTGAGTAGGTTGTTGCTGATGTTCTGGTGACTTGAGCTTCATTGGCTCTTGTTGGAAGTGGGGACTGGCTCTCTATCATGCACAATGTGGCATCCTTAATTAGCTTCTGTCTGTACCGCTCACTATTCACTAATTAACGGTTCTCCCGATACTGCAAGACAGAAGCACAGAAACTGTTCATCTTTATACTGAAAGTGACAATCACAATTTTGCAATTCCAGGCCTATGTGACGCAAGATGACAACTTGATCGGCACACTGACGGTGAGGGAGACGATCTCATACTCGGCACGCCTTCGCCTCCCTGACAACATGCCCATGGAAGAGAAGCGTGCCTTGGTCGAGGGGACGATCGTCGAGATGGGGCTCCAGGACTGTGCCGACACGGTCATCGGCAACTGGCACCTAAGGGGAGTTAGTGGTGGTGAGAAGAGGAGGGTCAGCATTGCCCTGGAGATACTCATGAGGCCTAGGCTGTTGTTCCTGGATGAGCCCACCAGTGGTCTTGACAGGTATATGGCGTCCGTTCAGTCATATTCTGTAGTTCAGTTGTCTTAATTTATTTTGCTTGTATTACTAGATTATGCAAGTAAGATAACCGAAATCTGAATATCATATGTGTACAACTTGTATTCTACTTGGTTCAGCATGTAGTTTCAACTTTCAGCAGAATTTGACCTGAGTGTGTTGCCACGTGTTGAATAACTGATGTGCAACAATATTATGCAGTGCTTCAGCGTTCTTCGTGACACAGACGCTGCGTGGTCTGGCGAGGGACGGGCGGACCGTGATCGCGTCGATCCATCAGCCAAGCAGCGAGGTCTTCGAGCTTTTTGATCGACTATTTCTCCTCTCAGGGGGCAAAACAGTCTACTTTGGTCAGGCTTCTGAGGCTTGTGAGGTAGTATATTTGAGTTTGTATATGTGTTTGTTTAGATAAATGTTCCTGCAAATGCCAATGGGGTCTCTGAAGTCTGAACCATGTCCTGTCATGTGCATTTCGCAGTTCTTTGCCCAAGCTGGCTACCCATGCCCACCGCTACGGAATCCATCGGATCATTTCCTCCGGTGTATAAACGCAGACTTCGACAAGGTGAAGGCCACTCTGAAAGGATCAATGAAGATGAGAGTAAGTTTCAGAATCCAACCAGATCCTTGGTACTACTTAGCAGTTATATTATATGTGTCTTGAACTGAACTTTTGCTTCCTTCTGCATATACATAGTTTGAGAGGCCTGACGATCCCCTCGAGCGAACCACAACTTCCGAAGCAATCAGAAGGTTGTTCAGCTATTACCAACGCTCACAGTACTATTTCGTGGCAAGGCAGAAAGTCGATGAGATGGCACGGGTTGTAAGTACTCGATAAAATCCATTCAGCAACTCCACACAGTTCAACCTGCCCAATGAGGCCATCACAGTTTGAAGATTCATCAGTCATGTTGTTTTTCCATTGCAGAAAGGAACGGTGCTGGATGCAGGGGGGAGCCAAGCAAGCTTTGGAATGCAGACCTTCACGCTCACGAAACGATCGTTCGTCAACATGTCAAGGGACTTTGGGTACTACTGGCTGAGGCTTGTCATCTACATTGTTGTCACAATCTGTATTGGGAGTATCTACCTCAATGTCGGCACCAAATACAGCTCCATCTTGGTAAGTATTTCTTCAGTTGTCAGTTTGACACTGACATCTAGCTAACTACCCTGAATTGAAAATACTGCTTCATGTGTCAAGTTCAGTGATCTGACGAAAACTGTGAAAACATGAATTCAGGCACGGGGCGCCTGCGCGTCGTTCATCTTCGGGTTCGTTACGTTCATGTCAATCGGAGGGTTCCCGTCTTTCGTGGAAGACATGAAGGTTTGAAGCGGACTATCCGTTGTAGATAAGTTCTTCAGACCCATAAAACAAGTTTTCCTTGAACTGAATATTTGCTTCTGGTGGTTTCATCAGGTGTTCCAGAGGGAGAGGATGAACGGGCACTACGGCGTGCTGGCGTTCGTGATCAGCAACACGCTGTCAGCTATGCCGTTCCTGATACTCATCACCTTCCTGTCGGGGACGCTGTGCTACTTCATGGTACGCCTCCACCCGGGATTCACGCACTACCTCTTCTTCGTTCTGTGCCTCTACGCTAGCGTCACCGTCGTCGAGAGCCTCATGATGGCCATCGCCAGCATCATCCCCAACTTCCTCATGGGCATCATCATCGGCGCAGGGATACAGGTTAACATCGATGATCTGTCATCTGATACTGTTTTCAGACATACGATAGGCATCAAGTAACAGTTGTTGGAACTTGGAAATATTTCAGGGAATCTTCATGCTGGTATCAGGGTACTTCAGGCTCCCACATGATATCCCAAAGCCGTTCTGGAGGTACCCCATGTCCTACATCAGTTTCCACTACTGGGCGCTTCAGGTAAAATTTTCTTTCAGAAGCTACCAACCACCGAGCTCAAAATCGCACCAAATGCTTCAGCTTTCTTGATGTTGGTATTGCAGGGGCAGTACCAGAACGACCTGATGGGGCTGGTGTTCGACAACCAGGACGACGAGCTGATCAAGATCCCGGGGGAGTACATCCTGAAGAACGTGTTCCAGATCGACGTGAGCCGATCAAAGTGGCTGGACCTGTCCGTGCTCTTCAGCATGATCTTCATCTACCGCCTACTCTTCTTCGCCATGATCAAGGTCAGCGAGGACGTGATGCCGTGGGTGCGCGGATACATCGCCAGGAGGAGGGTGCAGCACAAGCGCAGAGAGGCGGAGCTGGCGGTGGTCCGGACGCCGTCACTGCGCAGCTACGTCGTCGACGCGGCAGAACTGCCGGCTGATCATCCGTAAATGGCATGAGGCCCGAGAATTGGACAGAAAATTAAGGGTAAAAAATAACAGAACTGGTAGAAAAAAAGTCTGATATGACTGAATGTGTGTGTATGTGTTGTAGACGGTACCTAGCACCGCTTAAGCTGTCATGTTGTACTATTTTGATGTACCGACTAATGACTTAATGAGGTGCATATCAGCAGCTGAATTCAAGTTTTACGCTCCTCTGTTCTTACACCAGTATTTCAACTGGCACTTGTTGGTGGGATCGGAATTCAGAGGCTTTTTTTTTAGATTGGAATTCAGAGGTTGGTTGACTCAAACATGCATCTAAAATTCTGAATGCAGGCCATTTTACACCGGTGGAAGAACGCCGAGTAGCCACTGTTTGCCAGGACATATGACCCACAAGACGATGAGATAACGTTTCATCTTAAGATGGCATCTTGTACTCTGTAGCCTGTAGCAAGCAGTAAAGTTGTTAATCAAACAGTACTGCAAATTGCAACAATTTATATCACAGATAGGTACCGATCGAAGATATCCCAAGGACGATCTTGCCAGGGCAGAACACTAGTATTGTTCTGTATTAACTTGACAAGAACAGAACAGTCCAAGCAAGGACACATGGTATTTAAGAGATCTATTAGTTATTCCATCTTGATCCATCATCAATCTGGACTTAACGACTTGCAAGTGACATGGTATAGATCATGACTGCTGATGCTGGATGTTTTTCCCGGATCGAAGATGATTTTCCTGCCTGGATCAAGTTTGGTTGTTGCCTGTGTTGTAGTTGGCTAATGTTTCCTGTAGTTTCTTAGAAAACCTGTTGCCTCTGTTTGCATGTAAGGTGAATGAACTTCTATAGTCCTAAAGTCCTAAGTGTTGTCAGGTTTTTGTCCCGTAATGGTTGTTTCGATTGTGAGCAACTATAACAGGTTTTCCGATGATGTGAGGGAGCCCTTCTTTCCCGTATCCTCTTTTGTAGTTTTTAAAAGACATATGTTTCCATTATGAAAATTAATGGAAAGGGGTAAGACTTTTTGAAAAAAATAACATAGTATAGCAACAACAGAAGCAACCAAGGGGCGTTTGAGGTTTTGTGTAAATAAACTGGGAACATGGCAAGATGGATGCAAGTGTAGGTATAGTTGAGGTGGCAGCATGCATGGATGCATCATGAGCTGATCGATCAGATGCTTGGTGTGGATCACATGTGGATAAGGTGCAAATTAATGTCACGCCACAACAGCAATAACATGGTGCGTACAACAACGCATGTTTTCCTTACCCAGTTTCTGCAGACTACAGCCAGCCATGGAGCATAATGGACGAGATGCGGAAAATCTATAATATCCATGTGGATAGTACACTGTGCAGGAATCGCATCCATCCCGTAGGAGATTTATCTCGGGAGAACAGAATGCAACCTGTTGTGATTAAAGTCAAAGCGAACATGAAGCATATTTCAGGTCCGTTAGGTAGCTGCAGTAAACGTATGAACTGTAAATAATATGTACAGTTTTTAGAAAACACTTTTACCGTTCGGAAACACCAATAGTTGCATTAACATAATCAAATAGTTCCAAGCAAGGTACTCATCGGCACAACCTTAATGGCCGTATCTTTACTAATGCGAAGGTACTCGTCAGTATAGTCTATAGTCAATCACGTGCAATGCCACCGAGATTTTTTGATATGCGCTAGGCCGCGTTTTTACAGTGAGTGAAATAGCGACAGTTCACCTCGCATGCCTACACAATTTGACAAACAACCCGTACCGCATCTGAAATCTCATACGAAAGAGATATAGGATACGAAAGAGATATAGGGATACGTGCAAAGTAATCTTGCATAGTTGGTGATGGACGAGGCGGTTGGGTGGGATGTAAGCACTGTCATGAACTGAGCCCCGCCTTCTATTCATCATCTTCAACCTGTCTTTAAGCTCCTTCACGGCGAGGATGAGGATCAGTTGCTTGTTATTATCGTTGTTGAGCATGTCCTCGATGTCGGAGTCGTCGGATGACGAGTCGGAGAAGGGGTCAATCTCGGTCAGTGACGAACTCATCTACACGAACCATTAATCAAAATCAAAATCACACAACAGCGGATCGGTTGATTTGGGGGAGATAGACGAGATCATACAGCTGCGAGGTGGATTCGCTCGATGCGGCCAGATGAGTTGACTCTCGGAGCAGCAACAGACACCGGTGACCAGATCCTGCGCCTAGGTGAGTCCCGCCGCCAAACTAGACCTAGGTGCTGCATCCATGGCCTTTGCCGCGTAGATGCCTTCTGATGGGACGGTCGGCGCTCGCGAGAGAAGCCAACCCAGCGATTTTGCGGGATGTTGGGAAGTAGGCGGCTATGCGACGTGCCCGGAGAAAGGAGAAATCGATGGGGAAAGCACCGGGAGTGGCGGCAGGCCGCGGCTCGATTTGACGTAAGGGCTCGCAGGTAGGTGAATGTTCATCTCGCAAAATTTTCCTAGAAAAAAAGGGTCACGCTCGGGTTGGCCTCCCACCCCGTGAAGATACCGGTCGATAACGGGATTTCACCGGGCCCTGAAAACACGTTTGCATTTTGCTACCTTATACGGGCGTTGATAGACGGTGTTCTTTTACCGCTCGCTCGTGAAACTGATAACTGACAGTTATTTTATAATTTTTATGCGTTTACGGGCACTGCTAGGGAGGATCTCTAACAAGACACAAAACTTTTGTGTTTGTAGCCTGGAGCTTTCGAGACAGGTCGGTGCGCCTGCGGGCCAAATTCGATGGGAACACTCAAGTCGACCATTTCCAGGAGGCCAATCTCATTCATTGCTCACGTCCTGCAAACTAGTATGTAAGGTTTGCTTCCGGTCATTCTCCTTGATCTTACTTCATCACTGATGCACACAGGCGCGTTGGGAAACCCCAAGAGAAAGGTGTGGAGAGTGCAGCAACAAATTTGCCCTCAGTTATGAAACCAAGGTTATCAATCCAGTAGGAGATGAAGACTCTTCTGAAGATTGTTGAAGCTGACGTTGGCAGGGCGCACTACCGGTGTCAACAACGAACGTGGAACCTGCACACAATACAATCAAGATATTTTGCCCCAACTAAACAGTGAGGTTGTCAATCTCACGGGCTTGCTGTAACAAAGGATTAGACGTATAGTATGGAAAATAATGTTTGTTTGCAGAGAATGAAAGAGAACGGTGTTTACAGTAGGTTGTATTATCAATGTAAAAGAATGGACCGGGGTCCATAGTTCACTAGTGTTGTCTCTCCATAATAAATAATAGCATACATGCGGGTAAACAAATTATAGCTAGGCAATTGACAAAATAAAAAACTGCATAATGATGCATATACTTGTCATGGTGTCTAGTATGAGATTCATTTGGGCATTACAATAAGATTCATAGACCGTTCCAACCGCATTTATGACTAATAATCCACCTTCCGGTTAGCGTATGCACCCCATTCAGTATTAAGTTGCAAGCAACAGATTATTGCATTAAGTAAAGTGTGTAATGTAAGTAACACAATTATCCTTAGACAAAGCATCATTGTTTTATCTCTAGTAGCAATATTACATCCACAACCTTAGAGGTTGTTGTCACTCCCCCAGATTAAATGGAGACTGAACCCATTATCGAGCATAAATACCCCCTCTTGGAGTCACAAGCATCTACTTGGCCAGAGCATCTACTAGTAACGGAGAGCATGCAAGATCATAAACAACATACACATGATATATAATGAAGCAAATGACATAGTATTCAATATTCACCGGATCCCAGCAAACACAACATGTAGCATTACAATAAGATGATCTTGATCATGATAGGCATCTCACAAGATCTAAACATGGTAGCACAAGAGGAGAAGACAACCATCTAGCTACTGCTATGGACACATAGTCCAAGGATGAACTACTCACGCATTAGTCCGGAGGCGGGCATGGTGATGTAGAGCCCTCCGGTGATGATTCCCCTCTCCGGCAGGGTGCCGGGAAGAGCTTTTGAACCCTCCCGAACTAGGGTTGACGAAGGCGGCGGCTACGGGATGTTTCGTGGAAAAGTGTTCGGGTGTTTAGGGTTTTTCCTCTCGGAGGGATTTTATAGGCGAAAGGGCAACGTCGGTGGGCGCCCGAGGGGCCCACACCACGTGGCGGCGCGGCCAGAGGGGGGGGGGTGGCGCCGCCACCAGGTGTGGCCGCCTCGTGGCCCCTCTCTGTCTCCTCTTCGGTCTTCTGGATCCTTCCGGAAAAAATAGGAGTTTTGGCTTTTGTTTCGTCCAGTTCCGAGAATATTTTCAGAACAACTTTTCTGAAACCAAAAACAGCAGAAAACAGGAACTGGCACTGTGGCATCTTGGTTAGTCCCAGAAAATGCATAAAAATGATATAAAGTGTATATAAAACATGTAGCAATTGGTATAATATAAGTATGGAACAAAAGAAATTATAGATACGTTTGAGACGTATCAATCACCTTTCTTCTAATCAATGATACACTGCTCGATTTAAAGTAAATTCTACACGAAAATGATGTGCACTGATGGTGTGGTTTCATTCAGGTAGTTGGTTCAGACTTATTTATCTTTTATAAACGAATTTCATCAAATTAATCGCACAAGAATGTCTATTTGAAAATTTCTTTTGAGGAGTAATTTCACCTCGTCATTTCACACAACGTCTGTGTTGTAAGTTTTTTTTCGACGATCATACACGAATAGATCTTGTGTGGACATATCTAGATTGTTCTTAGTGTAGGTGTCTTCTTCAGCCAATGTCTTTGTTTCTTTGTTAGGGGTTGGTAGATCAACCCATGCCATGTTCATTGTTACAGCCTACCAAACGAAGCACGGAACACGACTCATGGACTGTTTTTGTTCAGCAGGGCTCCTTAAGCTTGTCCCCATCAAGCTCTAAAAGAGCTGCAGGCAACCAAACGCGCCCCACATGAACATGGCGCGCAACATGATTGCCAACGGATTGAGAGGGGCAAATGGATGGAAATTTGGAACTTGTTTGGTTACGTGGGGCTTTTCTGGTCTCATTAGAACATGGCTCTCTATAGAGTCTGTGCAGGTCAAAACAAAATGTGCAGTATGTTCGATACTAACACAAACATGCTACCGGCGTTTGACAACCCATGTACTGGGGACACTACACTTGTTAATACCTTTTCTCTATAGACGTGTTTGGTAGGCTGTAGCAATTTTTGCGCTCCCTAAAACTAGGCTCCATGAAGCATGGCTGGGAGCATGGGAAAGTCTTGTTCATGTTATGTCATTTTTGTGGTTACTTGTATAGGATTTGCATGTATGTGTTAGCCTACTACCTCTCACTTTATTCAGTAGGTTGCATTCCTTACTTTTGACCTCGATTGAAACAAATGCCCTATATTTGGTAACCCGCGGGAGGCTCGATGTGGTTATCTTTGTCCAAATATGGCGACCTAGACTTTACTAGTCATTACATAACATCTGATCATACACAACTAGAAAAACAGGAGCTACACAATCACTCAACGATGATTATGAAGTCTTTTATACTACTTCGTTAGAACCGATGAGTTACTTCAAGTACCACCTCATTGGTACTCTCAATATCCACCTCATTGGTATTCTTGGCATCTATGAATTTGGAGTAGTTCACCTCTGTCTGCTTAAAAGTTTCACAACTTTTGTAACTATTGTTGTCGAAAAAAGTTCACTGTTCACTTGGTTCTGGCAGCTCCAGCCGAATTGTACACTGTTGAACGCCTCCCTCTGCACAATTGTAAACCACATATCAGTTCACCTAGCAACTGAAACCGACAAGTATATGGGTATCGATCCCACAAGGAGAAGGTATAAGTGTTTATTCTTTTAAATGAGAGTGTCACTATTCTTATGATCTATGCACTAGACAAACTAAAATGATTTCTTTGGAATGATTCGAAAACTTAAAGTAGAGATTCAAAATTAAAGATGCAAGAAAATAAAATTGCAACAAAGTAAACTACAAGTAAGTAAAAGCTCTTTTTAGAGAAAGCCAAATCCTCTATGCAGTAAGAGGACAAGCTCAAGTGTGTGTTTATGTGTGCGAAAAACGTTCTCAAGTGCTACATAGACTTCACGACATAAAGATTTCTAAAACAACATGATAAGTATCTTGTCAAGTTTCATTCTCGTTTGATGGAGTCTTAATTAGGTGCAACCAAATAAATGAGCAAGTATACCCCTTATGATGGGTCCTAAGGCCATGTACATGAGAAAAATAAAGGAATCATTAAGACATAAATGTCCCACCATAGCAGTTAGTTCTAGGATCCCGATATAAACCCCCCTATTGCAATGCAAAGTCTTAGACAACGGTTTCTGTCAGTCTGTCCCATCATATCCAATTCATTACTCTAAGGTGTAGCCACCCTATGAGCCCATATAGGTGAAGTAATATGCAGTCGACGTTCGCATACCACCATCATAGAACGACATAAAAATAAAAACTTGACCAAATACTCATTGCATACTTAGGTAGAAATCAATATCAATCCATCCTATCAAAGATCAGTGGATTGATGATGCTGTTGATGAAGAGAAGCAGCAGCCCCGTGGAGGAGATGGTGTCCATGGCGTCCACGGGCAAGGCGGCGGTGCAACCCATTGTCGCATTGGCGGCTTCCTAGGGGCGGAGGCCCCTTAGCACTTCTTCTTCCTTGGTGATCGTGCAGCAATGAAGGAGCTTATCCCCCTCCTTGGCGGCTGCCAAGAGGAGGAAATTTCATGAATTTTGGTGGATGGCTAAAAAAATAGGGTTTCCCGTCAATATATAATGATGGAGATGCAATCTAAGCCATGGGATGGATGCCACTTTGATCCAAGGACTCTTGGGCACCTCTAGAATTTTTCTAGGGACCCTTGTCATCCCTAATGACTAATGAGGACCCAAAGTCGTGGCTTGGCCGAATCCTTCAAGTCAGTCACGTCACAATCTTTTAGATTCCCGTAATTAGATATTTCTCTTCGGTAAAACGGGTCTCCAGGCCGCATACAAACTTGGATTGGGCTGATATCTGGCTTGTTGGAAAGGTGTGGAAAATTCCAGCAACTTTTTCTTCACAACGACTTTCAGTTGATGTTGTCTGAGAGGGTTTACATAGTAATCTTTGAAAATTGTTCTGCAGAGACAGATTTAAAGAAACTCTGAATTTCACCATAATGAGTGGTTTCTTCCATATTTGTGTGTTTCCTACACAACAGTGTAAAACAAGAACTTGTGCACTTTTATAAGTATTAATGGGTCATTACCAATAAATAGTTGCAAAATGATAAGGAATTTAACCCAATAAACTATAAAGTTCATGTATGCATTTTACATGCATCAACAACACGTAAATAAGATCAGAAAATCATCGTAACAAGAACTAGTGAACATCACAACAAACATCAATCAATGTCATAACACGTATCACAAGTTCACACGAGAACATGAACTAAGAGCAACCTGTATGATCATTACCAAAAAGGGATCACAAGTTCACCCTACCGCTATGGTCTCGATCTACAACCACATCAAAAGACGGTGTCATCCTACCACCACCACGTTCACCATCATACAAGAGTTAGTATGTACCATCTCATCAAAATATACAAGCCATAAGAGAAGTTTTAAATTTTCTAGCTAACCCAAAATTTACATTATCAGTTCATCATTGTCATTAGGCTGCCACAACCACCGCAACTCCTCAAGTAACTGTCATACATAGTAGTACTTGGTCGAGAAGGTCCTGAGCCAGAGTGTCTCTGCCATTCAACAAAGTTGACACCTTGTCCCTTATTGTCGACGAGGTGGCCCAAAGCCGCCATTAGATACTCCTCAATGAAGCTGAGGACGTTCATGACAGCCCGTTAGAGGTCAAGGTGCATGACTGTAGGCTTGTTCTCTCTGATGGTCTATGCGACGTCCTTGATAGCCCGATCATGATCGTGAAGACTTGGATCTCATCATCATCAAGGACTCTCTCCCATGCAGCTAGCAGTGATGACACACAATTATAGGGGACCCATCGTAGTCATTTCGATAAGTAAGAGTATCGAACCCAACGAGTAGATAAGGTATTGGTCAATGGATTTCAGCAAGCTTCCATTGTAAGTGGTGCAAGACCATCATATAGGTTTCTATAAAAGCAAAATGGAATTGAATGTCAAGTAAATACGAGCAAAATAGCAACGGTACAACAAGTGGGCATATCCTTATTTGAGTTAAGGACAAGACGGTTGTGTTCCTTATATGGATTAAAATGTTCTTGAAGACGTGTATGAATATTGTCAAGTTATTTTCATCAACTTTCATTATTATGATAAGTGTTATATGGGTGAAGATATGCTAATGTATTGTCCTTAATTGGACAAGAGAAATGCTTATTATTAAACTATCCACAAAGCATCCGTAAATATAGGAGAGTTATTAGGATAAATCTAACCATAGCATTAAACTATGGAGCTCAAACATTCCCAATTAATAGTTCGTAAACTAGGGACATGTATTATGTCACTCGCACAACCCATCATAAACAAAATAAACACATGATGCATTCCCCTAGTCCACTAAATGTGAACAGTGTCATCTGGTAGACGTTCACATGACACCACTGGAGAAATAGCAGCACAACAAAATTATCAAAACATTGAACATTACTCAATTTCTCATGATTACTAGTGGCAAAATTACTCCCATATACTCAAGAAGTAAATGAACTATTCACATGACAACATATTGATCATGATCAGTAGGGACGAATACATGATTAACAGTATGAAAATAACAATATTTCACCAATAGATACAAGTTATACTTCATAGATTGAATGAAGGAACAAAGTGGAAAAGGAATGATGGTGGTGTTGATGGAGATGATAATTGTGGTGATGCACGACGTGTTGGTGATGATGATGACCTCGATTTACCCCCTTCGAATGAAGAATTTGTCCTACCGGAGAGTTATTGATATCTCCATTTTTTAATGTTATTTTTAGAGTGATTTTCTGTTGGTTTTGCGTCCAATCCATTCGTTTTCACTCTCACACTAACCCAAACACGTAGTTATTTGGAGAACTTTCATTTTCCTTTGGAGTTTCATGAATCATACCACTTAGGAAGGAAATGAAGGCATATCTATAATGATGGGAGCAAATCAAGCATGTTTTCTTTTGGAAGAAAATCCAGTCAAAGTAAAACAAGAACCAAGAACCAAAGTAAATCAGACCCGACCGTACCGTACGATGCCGCTTTTGTCTCATCAAATCAGAAACTTTCGTGAAGGCGAGGCAGGAAGAAAACATACAAAGCACCGTCAAGAACATCCAAAACCAAGAAGAGAGGATTTAGAAGGCAAATCTGGCTACCAGGCCTGTCCCTGCGATCCAGCTCTTCAACATCCATCACTTAATTATCATCCTCCCCATTAGAGAAAGATATTCATCTTTGTAAGGCTAGGTTTTGTAAACTCTACTTTACACTGAACTTGGGATATTGTTTGGTTGATCTCCAACTATTATGGAACACTGCGGTAATATTGAGATGAACCCTATTTTTATAATTACCAAGTCTATGATAATTTCTCTCATATGCGAGTAAACCCCCTAGGCGTGGGAGATGTAGGGGATTGGTGAGATGTGTTTGTGCCTATCCATTTATTATTTGTGAAAGCTATCTAATCATTGTATGTAGTATTGTTTATCTGTGATTTACTTAATGCTTGTTGTCTAGGGCCCGAGCAACATGATCTAATGACCCTACGTAGGTAATCATGTGTCTTCTTAGTGAATCCATGACCCCCAAAGTGATAGATGAGGATATCTGCGAGGAACGAGGATGACACGAGGAGAACGAGAAAGCCATCAAGCCTAATGTGTCGTCCCGGTTTCATGAGAGTGAAACCTTAAATCCTGATGCTAACCATGATCGTAACACTAGGCAGGACAATAGTATCGAATAAGACCGACATGGTATTTCGGTGATACAAGGGTAACCCGCCTACCGCCTAGTCAATGAGAAGAATTTACCTCACATTTCCATCATCATCAAGGCACACTCGCTATCGCCATGAACTGCATCATCCACGCGCCTTCCTCTATCATAAGCAGCAAAATCGTTTGTTACTCTCATTTCCTTTTTGAGTTTGCAACAACAAAACCCCACTTCGATAATTCACATCATATTTTTCAATTGTTTGAATCCGACAAATTTTGTAGTCAGTGCACTCAAATGTCACGCCTTGTGTGTGATAGAAGCACCCACAAGAAACATTCCCCAAACAGCTCTCTTGGGACGATATAGTTCGGGAGTCGACTTCCACGAAAGTGTGCTGATAACGAACATGTGCACTTGTAGGTATTAATTATGTGTCTATATTTGTTTCCGCCCTGATTCGGTGACTGGAAAGTACCGTGAAGGGCTCCCCGCAAAAATTAGGTCAGAGGAAGATATACACGAAGTGGCGTTGGGAGGCGAGCTCCAGGGTGACGATGTGGCAACCTGGCACGACTAGGGGGTGGTCGCACTGGGCACACACCACAACATGGCCACCATAGAAGGGCCCATGTTCTAGATCCTTCCCTATTTTGTCCCTCTCAATTTTGTGATTTTTCTTCTAACTTCTAGAATTCTGTGAATATGGCCTTCCTTTGGTGATTTTCTAACTTCCGATTTCTTGAAGCCTGGGACTTTCCAGCTTAACCAACAAGTTTGAGGACCGCTGATGTATCTTACTATGTTTTTCATCGAAAAGAATATATTTAAAACCTTCGACTCATAGAGGTTGGACTATTCAAATCTTGAAGTCCAAAACCTTGTCATTGTACCCTCAAGTATTGATTCGAGGTTTAAATTGAACTTTGGACATAGTTTCGACAACAAAAATATCGGAATTACTACTCCCGTTGATAGTAAGGGCCCACCTGTCATACCCATCTCCTCCACAGTCTATCCCATAGCGACTCTCAATGGACACCTTCTCAATTTCAACTCTCGGTGCTCCTCTTCCTCCTATGTACACATTGACTGGCTTGGCCTTCTGCTTTTCCCCTTCCGGGGCTGCCTTCTGATCCCCGATCTCACTGTGGCCACCACAATGTGGACCTGAAAGCGAGCGGCCTCGTGCACGCCGTCACGATGAGGCTGCTGGAGCCAAGCGTGGGCGAGTTCGATGTCAGGCTGCACGCCCTTGTGCTCCTCTCGCACTGCGTGAAAAGAGCTGACGCCCACCGGGTGCACCCGTATGGGTGTCCAGGCCGTCGCGGCTCGAAAACAACTGCAACGATGCAGTCGACACATGAAGGTTTGACGTCCCTCGATCGACATGCCGCAACGACATGTGCCTTGCTGTTTCGGTCTGTCTTTTAGTTTCCATGTCTGTTGGTTATTGTAACTTAGATTTTCAATTAAAGAAATGTGTGGTTTGCTCTGAAAAATAATCCAAAGAGGGGTTGAAGCCGCTTCCCAGCCCAAAACGCCAAACTGCACCGGGAAAGAGCAAATAAACCCACTGAAAGACCTCCGACAAATAATCGAGAAACCCTAGCGATGCTTCAGATCCGCCTGAGCAAGATCGGTTCGTCGGACTCCGGCGCCGCTGCCTCCGGCGCGGCGGCCGGGGCTTCCGGCGGCGCCCCGGCAAAGTCCTCGGTGGCGGCGGCGGGCGGCGCCCCGGAGTCGGTGACCGTTGCGTGCCCCGACCACCTGATCATCGCGGACCTCGCCGTGGCGAAGAGCCTCGGCGCCGTCACGAACTCTGCCGTCGCTGCGACCCGCGCAATCGGCCGCCGCTCCCGCCGCCCCCTCGGCGAGCGCGTCCACATCTGCTCCCGCTGCGAGTTCCCTGTCGCTATCTACGGCCGCCTCGTACGGACCCCTAAACCCTAGCATCTTCCCCTGCCTATGTCTTCACTGCTTCACTTAAGGATTTTAGGCTGCTGCTGCTGACAGCCTGCTAAATAGAACTACGTGGATCATGTGAACAGAAATACAGAATACTTGTTGCGAGAATGGCTAGTTACAGTTGCTTTAGGATTTGGGAATGGCTAGTGACAGGTTACATTTCTGCGGACATTTGTAACTAGAATTGTTATTGTCTCCTTCTGTTCATTATACGTTGTTTGCTTAGCTTGTTTTGTCTACATGTCAGATAGGAAAGCGAATGATCCAGTTTAAAGTTGTATTGGATGGAAGCAGTAATAATATTTTTGTTCTGCTACAGTATTGGTGGTTACTCCCTCCTTTCCGAATTATAAGACATTCCAAAACATCTTATAATTCGGAGCGGAGGGAGTACTATTTTGTAGGAGATTGCACAGAGAATGGATATTCACTTGATGCTGTGTGTTGGAATTAATACCAAATATAAATTACTCTATTGCCGGTTTTCCAGCATAAGATGTTGCTAAATACCTTTATCATTCACAGTTATGGATTGATGCTGCTCTGATTTCTTAATCTGAAAGTGTTTCACCTATCAAGCCTATCTAGTTTTAGTATGAGCTAATGCACCATCATGTGAAACCAATGGTAAGGAGATCATTAATCAGTAATTGACTGCTCGTTTAGCTAGGGAGTAGAGAGTAATCGGCCACTTAACTGATTTAATCGGTCAACTATTAATTGGCCAGTTTACTAGGACCAGATCCAATATATAGCTATTTTTCTTTGTGAATCCCAGGTTCCTAGCAATGCAGTGCGATCTCTTACTTGAAGGTGACAAACCTACAATATGAAATCAACCATCAGTGTGTGAATCTAGGCAGCCACAAATGTCAAACAATGAAAAAATACATAAAAGTTACATATAAAGTTCACAAAACACAAACATAGTTCTTGCATAGTTTCATGATAAAGTAAACTAAGAGGATAGCAAAAGGCACACATAGTTTTAAATCTCTCACAACCAAAATAAAGCACTGGGTGAAGATATTGGATTATTAAAGGTCTGAGATTTAAGGCTGCATTGTGTCCTCCTCATCCTTGTTGATGGTGCTCTGATTTCTCAAGTTGAAACTTGAAAGTATTTCGGCTATGAAGCATATCTAGTTTTATTAGGAGCTAATGCATAATCATTTGAAGCCACCGGTCGTGTGCAAGACATTAGCAATCATGCAAGCTTGTCATGATATTTTCAGTACTGCATATTTAGTCCCATAAACTAGCCTATATATACAGTTTTGTCTGTTGCCTGAGTTACCGGCCCGGACTATATGTGGTTTATTCATTTAGTCATGCTAACATTTATAGCTTGATCGATGACTTTCTTTTACTTTGTTCAGGTTCCTTGCGAACATGCTTTCTGTTTAGCCTGTGCAAGAAGTGACTCCAGCTGCTACCTGTAAGCCTTCTCCTGAACTTTTCCTAACATGATTATATCCCATTCTCAGCTTCTATATCAACTTGACTTGCTAAGTAATTCATGTTAGGACTACTTTCATAACTCTGTGATTTATCTGCACAGCATGATATCTGTTAAAATAATGTAGCTTGTGATGTCAAATTTGAACATCAACTGATTGACCTTTAAGGAGCTTCAGATAAGTAGATCACATAGTACCATGCATATATTTCTAATTCTGTGGTAGTGGCAGTGGCACTATTGGTAACTTATGCCCAGTTTGCTAGTGTTATCAAGTATTTTCTTCTATCTTAGTATATTGTTGTTTATATTACCAGGTTTGCTAATTATTAGCATCAATTGATGTGAACAATGGTTATGCAGTGATGTGCACTGTACAGTAAACGTAGAATGCTTAACATTCTAATCTTTTGTTGACTTATTTCTGCAGTTGTGATGAGCGCATTCAGAAGATCCAGACTGTGAAAATGATGGAAGGGATTTTTATCTGCGCTGCACCAATGTGCCTCAAGTCTTTCCTCAAGAAAGCAGAATTCGAGTCTCATGTACCCGAAGCTCATGCCAACCTTCTCCAAACTAACCCAGAGAAGGAAGAACGCAATGAACCAGATGCTCCTAACAACTCCCGTGCTTCTGGAGGAGATACTCAAAGGCAGTCTCAAATGCCTGAAATGTCTACTGCACGTGCTCCTCCAAGGCCTGGTGTCTCACCCACTTCAAGTTCTCACATGCAAGACCGCGAAGACCGATCTCGTTACCACCAGTCCAGGGAGCACACCCCACTAAGGCCCCCTACGCTAAGCAAACCGCCATCATTCCATAGTCGCCACTCTTATCCACCAGGGGATAATCAGTCTGAAAGCAATCCACCTCAAGGATTTGACCGGCCCTATGGCTGGGCTCATGACGGTACACCTGGGGTGACTCCACTTCGCCAAGAATCTGACCATAATTCTCAAGACAAGCAGCAAGTGATGCCTAGTTCACCTTTCATGTTCTCTCCAATGCATCCTCAGCAGCAGAACTTCATGATGCACATGAATATGAATCAGCCTTTAATGCCCAACGCATCATTCAGTTATCCTGTCCAACAAGACGGAAATCCGCAGTATTTCAGTGCTCCTTTCCAGATGCAAGTACCAGATGGTGGATTGGATCAAGGCTCGATGTCGGGAGCCGAGGGGCTCCAGCGACCATGGGGCATGGGTTTGATGGGCAATCCATCTCAGGGAGTTGGTGGCGTGGCCTTCATGCAAGCTGGTTTTGGGATGATGCCTGATGGCTCGATGAATCCAGCTATGCAAGGTCAAGCTGGCATGCAGGGTCAAGCTGACCGCGGCGGGGGTGTTCAAGAACAGATACCTATGGTGATGCAAATGCAGATGTCACTTCCTCCACCTCCCCCTGCACAACCCCCGTCAGCTGGACAGCAATCTTTCAACAGAACTTGATGTTTTTTGTGCCGTGATTTATGGCTGCTGCCAAAAATGCGCTGTACTTCATGGAGAAATTCTACTATTTTACCATTTTTGGTGTGTAACTGATGAGGACTCCATGGCAGCCTGTGTTGTTGTACAAACGATGCGATTCCAATCAAGTTATCGTGCAATCTGCGACATGTTTTGATTGCAGCGTACTCTATTACAACTTACAAATGATGGTGGCCTGTTTTGTGCTGCAAATGATGTTGGCGCAAATCTTAACTTAGAACAAATGCTAAACTTGTACTATATGATAAGTGCGCATAAAACTGAATCAGACTGAAGGGATTAACGCAAAATTGTCATTCCATAAAGCAACAAAGCTCGAAGCTCTTTTGCTTGAAGTGTCAAACTCTACGGCTCTTTTGAGTAACTGAAGTATCATTTTGAGTTTTTGTTTGTCAGGTTAATACTCATTAAAGTTCGCAATTGCAAAAATACATAAACTTAAACGGCCAAAAACAGAATCACGGTGCACCAGGGAAATATACAGAAGCAAAATGGAGCAAAGCGCAAAATTAAGGGCCTATCCGAGAGGGTCAAAACGAAATCCCCAGGAGCATACGTGAAAGAGAAAAAGAACTAAGCGAGAGGCATACATGAACCTGAAGGGTGAAAACGAAAATCCTAGGGGCATGCGAGAAAGAGAAAATGGACAAGCAGAGAGGCATGCGTGAACCTGAAGGGTGAAAACAAAAATCCTAGGGGCATGCGAGAAAGAGAAAATGGACAAGCAGAGAGGCATGCGTGAACCTGAAGGGTGAAAACAAAAATCCTAGGGGCTTAAGTGAGAGAGAAAAAGGACCGGCGCACAAAATCTTAAAAAAATTTGGACCATTTCTCGATTTGTGCGTGTCATCCTTGCGCAGGGGCCATGCTAATCTTCTCTGTATCGTTCCAATTTTATCGGATGTCCCCGAAGGGACAACGCTGCTGTCACAGGTCGGCTTATAAACCCATCGAAACATCACTCGCTAAGCGAGGTGGGACTAAAAATGGCACCAGTTCCCTCCCGCAACCTTCTGTGTGGGTCATGAGATGCACTCCCGAACGGAGCAGATCTAAGGCCCACGCCGCAGCCCAGCCCACTTCGGTTTGGCAGGAGATCCTCTGCGGCTGCTGATCGCGCGTGTGCAAATATGTCTTTTTTTTGTAGCCGTGTCAAGTGTGCGCTGTGAGCAGTTGGCGACTTCGGGGTGTCTGTGAGACTGTGACTGTATATACGTACACCTCGCATGCAACTCGTATTCCAAGTGTATATTTCTGTAGAGTATGGTCGTGTGATGGTGATCGTACCATCAGTTTTTACAAGCTTTGTGTTACGTGGCATACACAGTCAAACGTCGTCACCTCTGCACTAATTGAACAGCAATAAAATTTACTCCAATTTTGTTTTAAAAAATACTCGAAAACATGCCGCATTCCATGTGTAAACCGTACGAGTATACGCATGGTTTGAAGCAAGTACTCAGAGACATAGAGAGTGTAGAAATCTAGCTTCGTACTTTGTCACTGGACTGTCACCGTGCAGAGCCTCAAGTTCTCATATACTTTGTCACTGAACTGTCAGCATGCAGAGCCTGAAGTTCTCATATACTCGTACACACAGTTGCTCAGTAGTCTACAAAGTCTACAAAGAGAAGTAAAAAAAAAAGAACTAGTATGATTGTAGGAATCATTGGTTTGCCATGCTTCTGCTGCAGCTCCGAAGCCAGGTGAATTTTTTCAAACTGGCTGATGCCTATCTCTATCTGAAAATGCTGTGCATTTGTCCCTTCAGATGTCAGTATACTTCCTGTATATTTCTTCTGTTGTAACAGCTAATAATCCTATGCTGCTACATATCTCATATATAGAAGAAAAGAGGAGAAATTGCCGAATGTCTGTATCATCTATACACTGCTTGGCAGCCTGAAGATGTCCTGAAGAAAAAGGCTCAGCTCCTGCGCCGATCTCCCAACCTTGCCTTCTCGCCTACAACATAGTCATAGTGCACATATAGGCTGTCATATTGGATCTTTGAATTGCTAATGAGTTATCCAGGTTTTCATAGACGAATGGTTTTCCAAGCGCAGGCAAGGGGGTGTACCTTGTCAGGGATATGAGACTAGCATTCACCTTTTTCAGTTCTTCAAAGCATAAGTTGCATCGTTCCAATCTAGCAATATGCACAGATGAAACAAACTCATTTATATCACGTGATGTGAAGCAGGATCATCCTAAATGAGATGGAAAGTAGGAGCACAATACCGCTGATCGGCCTCGAGGTCTACACCGACTGGTGGAGCAGCTGACAAAGTGGAATATATTGTGGCACCAAAGCTTTTGACAAGCTTAAGGATCATCCCCAAGGCAATGTTCAGATGTCTGCAGCAGGAGACGCCAACGGAAACTTACATAAGCCCATGTACTACCATCACATCGTCAGTGACTTTTCATACTGTTACTTTTAGCACTATAAACTATGAACAGAAGAATCATTAAAAGGGGCAGTTCAAGATTGCAGTACTGCACAAGGCAATGACTGAGTAAATCATATCCAGTGTACAGTTAGAAGGTGAATATTAGTTCTAATAGACTAATACCATGAATGCACAGATAAAGAGGATACCTGTCATGACAGCTTCCAAGAAGATTGCATGCAAGGGGTAAAACAGAAGTGCAAATATCTAGTGTGATATACTTAGTAGTATTCTCCATCAGGACACTAAGTATATCAGCAGTAACCTATAAGAGGAATAGAACAAGACATCAGATTTTTTTTAGGATGAAACTACACAGTATAAGGAATAGTAGCGAGTACACACAGCATGGTCCGACATTCTTCGCATAGCATTGACCGAGCCATTGATATCATTAGTTTGCCAACACCGGTAAACCATCTGCAAATATCATATGCTGAGTACAATTGCTCAATGTATAAAACATTATCAAGCCTCACGAAATAAATGCTTTAGCTGGTGTTAATTCTTTTAATACCTCTAATTTTGTCAGCCGAGGCATCATGCCATGAATGAATTCTTGATGGTTCTTCATTAGGTCAGCTATAACGTCTTTATCATTAACCGACACGTTCTGTTCTCCAGCAAATGAAGAATGCCTCCTCTACAGAAGTGAACAATATATGGCCCGAAATGGGTCTGGTATCAAGAAAGGGAGCAAAGGAATCCCATATAATATAATTTGAAAATTAGACGCAATGTATTACCAAGCCTTCTACGGTTGGTTCGTGCGGGCTTCTCTCGTAACTCCGACATAGACTCCCTGTTCCTACTAACACTGCTGTTCTGTTGACATTTGTAAACTCTGTATTCCTTCCAGCTGCAGATTTTGATTTTTCCAAATCAGAAATATCATACCAGTCACCAACTTTGTTAGAATCAACACTCTCGGTACACAATGGTCCAAAAAAAATTAATGTCCCCATCACCTGAAGTTGATGTTCCATATTTCCCTTCCGAAGTACTACTCAGCTCTTTGCCATGATCCACTACCATATGACCTTTTAGTAAACTTTTAGGATCATCAACTGGTATGTTGGTAGCAGTAGCTTTAGTCAGATTGGAATTAGCATCCACTTTAAATCTAGGCCTTGGGACAACAACAGGCACGAAAGATGATCCTTTACTACTATATGCAGACATATTCGACCTTGGTCTATATGTGGGAGCAGCAGCTGCTTGT
Source organism: Poa annua (assembly GCA_026929855.1). Classification (NCBI taxonomy): domain Eukaryota; kingdom Viridiplantae; phylum Streptophyta; class Magnoliopsida; order Poales; family Poaceae; genus Poa; species Poa annua. The sequence continues at coordinate 38,790,248 of CM049438.1, forward strand.
GACTTATCACTGAACATTCTAGAACTTGTAGAGAGATCCATACTGGAGTGAACTCTAGCTGTCATTGTGGAACTTATGTTCGACCTACCCTTAGGAGGAAGGAGAGGCGCAGAGTCAGCTCTTCTGAGCCGAAGATCACTTGTTTCAGGTGCTTTTGATAATCTCTTTGTCACTGCAGGAGAAGACGCTACATGAATTTCTTTTGAAGAAGACACTGGGCGCTTACGCAAAGTATGGGGTGAAGTCTCATTGGCTGTTGTTGCAAAATAAAAGAAAAAATAGGGTGAAGAATCTAGCTACATGAGAGTATGTGATGATAAGGAAAAGAAATGTTACCATGAAATGAGAATTCCTTACAGTACCTGGGTCTCTGGAAACAGACAACTTTCCCCACATTGATGATATGCTAGTATCAACTTGTATTGGCCTATCAACACTTCCATTTAAATGTGCTTCAGCATTATCATCCGCGTACGGCTCAATTTTCTGAAATTTACAATTAATACAATATCAGAAAAGGCTCAAATACGAAACATGGTAAGCTATAGAGAATCATACCATCAGGTCCACAACCCATATTCCAACACAACTTTGGTTGTATGAGCAACCAAGAAGTTTTCCCTCATGTACATTTAAATCTGCTAATGTTGACCAGCCAACATCAACCATATCATGACATATGACAGGTTCCCATGAAAGAACCTACAAGCAAAATGTTAGCATTCAATTGTTTTGTTTATACCGCACTGCTCGGAATTTTAAATGACTATTGACAGGTTAAAAGCATCTACCTTTAAGCTTTCATGCAATCCACAAAAAAGTGCTTTACCATCACTGTTGAATGTCATAGAACGAACTACATTAGCCTGAAAATTACGAAAGCTTGCGATAAGTAAATGATTATTTCACTTACACATAGATAAGTTCGTCTCAACCAAACATTACCATCCACTTATATACATAAGTCATAGATAATGTGAATAACATAATAGTTTCAGAGATCATACCGGCACAAAGTATTCCCGGAAATTCTGCATGAAACTGAAAAAGGTTAGTTATACCTATATGGTTAAAAAGGACAAATAGTGTTCATTAAAACTACTTATAGCTCAAGCGCGGTAGGTCTCACAAAAAATGGTGTGTAGGCACCATTAGGTTTACGGCGTTTACCAATTGAAGTTTACAAAAGTGTTTGGATGTACATACCCAAGAAACTTGAACTCAACAGAGCATTTTACACAACAGAAAATCTAAGTTCCGAAAGCTCAATGATCATTCCTTCGCCGACACAAATATTTAGGTACTACACAACATCTGATCTGAATCATGACCAGCTTTACCAACTCACTGGTACTACACAACATCATGCATGAAATCAATGACTAATGCTGACTATGTGTTCTCTTGACTCCTTGCAGAGGGTCATATTTAGGCAGAATTAACAAAGGCAAAATTCAGAACAATCGAACTTAGTTTGAATTAAACTTCATTGAAAGCTTATGGTCGAATGGGCCTACTTCTTAACAGAAAGTCTTAAAATTCTAGACATATAATTTTGCCAGATGACTGCATACTGATAGTGAGCTTTGCGAATCACCAATTAGGAGATCTTATACCTCTGGTTCAGAAGAGCCAATCAACTCAAAAGTCTCAAGGTCCCAAAATTTAACAGTCTTATCAGCTGAACCTGCAAACCCATTTGGAACGAACAGCAAGCATAAGTTATAGAATAAAATGCAAACAAATACACATTCGATACATTTAAACTATCATATTTTTGGAGGAAAAATATTATTTGGAAACATATATTATATTATTGTACATGCTTTATAGTATAGAATCAACCATCTAACCTGTCGCCAATAAGAACTCGTGAGGGTGAAAATCTAAGCAGTTAACTGGACCTTCATGAAGCCTAAAGTCATGCAAGAGCTTTCCAGCTGTCAAATCCCAGATCTACCAATAAATTCCAAAAAAAGTTAGTGGCCCACAATATATATAAGATGTTTTTCTGCTAATGAGAGCATCTGGTACCATTAAATCTAATGTGAAATGTGAGCATATATGATAGCTTAATAGGTTGGGGAAATCAGAAGATTATCCAGCAATTTGTTTTGCGGTGCTGCTTGGTACGCAGATTATATGTTATCGTGGACATGATCAACACTTTACCTTGACAGAACTATCAGCCCCACCAGAAACAATCCACCGACCATCAGGAGTGAATCTGAGCGTATCAATCCTACGTGTATGACCCTGGTATGTGTGAATGCATCTCTTCTTCCGCATATCCCATATTTTCATGTTTGTATCTGAAGACCCAGAGGCAAAAAATTCTCCAAAAGGGTGGAAATCGAGAGAGACACAATTTGATCTGTGCCCAGTGAAAGTTCGAACAACTGTGACAAGAAAAGCAGGCATAGTTACAAGAGACAGTAACAGTTTCTCTTTTCAGTTCAGCTCTAGCAAAGTGATATCAAGACTGGTTCAAACCTTTTGCTTCCTCAATATCCCATATTTTTATTGTTCCGCTTGCTGCTCCAGCACCTATCATAACCTCAGAGGAATCAAAGCTCACTGACTCAACTGGACTTGTAAGACCTGACAGGCTCTGGAAACCGCAGCTACACCCACTTGTAAGTACATCAGGACCGCCGAAATGGCTACCAAACAAATATGCTATTACACACACATTGATGCAACTCCCCACATAACATACCAGGATCACGCTTGGTTTCCCTACAGCCCAAACATTGACCTTCTGATCCTCCCCACCAGTGATCAGGATTCTAGATGCCCGCCTCCCAAACTTGGCACAGTTGACATCCGAAGCATGTGCAACAAACTCCTCTTGTTATTGTCAAGGAAACATGATAGACTGTTGCAGAACATAAATCTAACAAGTAGGGTTTCATGTTTATTTCAGAGTTCACTCTTCTTAAATGTTATTTTGGAATAAACATTCCCATTAGGTACAGAAATAAATAAAACACAGAGCCAGGAACTAGTGGTGTCATGATATAAATACAAATTGTTCTGCATTTCATTATCAACATCAAACAAGTAATAACAGCATGTTGTGAGCAGCACAAAGTTCATTCCAGTAATTGTACTATCCATGCAATCCTACATGAGCTTAACAAAGTGAAACCTGAAAGTTCTGTATTGAGCTTCCCAACTTTCACATAGTAAGTGTCAGAATTTACTGCAAAATCAGAAGCTATCAAAGCAACGGTAAATTAGACATCACATGAATCAAAGTTCTTAACGATGCATTTTATTTCTTCCACCAATATTTATCAAACCTTTATTTTTCGAGAATGAGAAATCAAACCTCAAAAATTTAATCCAACTTCAAGCAAAAACTATACTGCTCTAGGTGCAACCTTTCGTAATACTAGCCCTAATATCGCACTAAATTTGAGTCTCTCTTCCACTTACACACCCCCACAGGCCCACACACAAGAAAAGGGTTGTCTGACGATAAACAACACAATTCCACAATAAATGACATTACTCTGAACATTTTCAATTAGCTCCCTGGAAACAAGTAATTCCATAAAAAAAACTAACAAAAACAAGAAGACCAGCACGGACGCGGAAGCATGAAGCCATGAACAACCCTATATGCAGAAGTAGGTTCCTTAAATCGAATTTGATCGCCGCACAAGAGCCCAATACAAAACAAAAAACCTAACTACATCAATCCAAGCTATTCGGCTAAAAAGGCGCCCGGATTAGAGATTCCCGTACCGGTAATAGATGATTCACGGGCAAAAAAGTAGGATACGGAACTTGTACGCGCGCTTGGTGGCCATCCGTGATGGCGGCAGTCATCAACAGCTTTTTCTTTTCACGCGGCGGCCGCGGCGGCGGCTGCGGCAGAGAAAATATTTCAAATTCCCTCCCAGGATCGCCCCGTATATCGCATCTCTCGGTTACAAACCTGCCTAATTTTGTGCCGACAACTACAGAGAGAATTTGGGAGAGAGAGGAGATGAACTGAGCTGGAGAGGGAAAAGGGAGAGAAATAGGAAGCTCAGCCAGCACGTCAGAATAGAGTTGTGAACGGATTTTTAGCGGTAAATAACGACCGCGTGGATTAGGGCTATGATTCAGAGTGGAGATTTTATGCGCCCGAGCTCCAGTGCTCCCTCTAATTTTTAAAAATCGAAAATATTTTGTTTGATTTCAAACAATTCGGTTAGATACTAGCATATCCCACGAACTACGTGTAAATATTAACTTTGAATATTTTGTATTTTAAGTTACATATAAAAAGATAAAAGTGTGGATATAAGTATGCATATTCATATATCTAAGTTTTATATGACTTTTTTATTTTTGTATAGACCATAATATATAAGCATTTCAAATTAAAATTTTGCGTGTTTATGAGATACATCATTAGTTACGTGTGATTTTTTATTTTATTTTGAAACATAGAAATATGATTTTTTTTTAACGGGGGATCATTGATCTCAGGAGTCAAAAACGCTTTTCGTATAATTCAAATGGATAGGAGGATTGCATTCATGAGGATCTTTTTTTCACGTCGGCTGTTTGATTTATAAGATTGAATCACATATAATTTTTTTCAATGAATCCCTACCACCATATTTCATAGGAAAACTAACCCTCACTTTTTTTTGAAACGAAGGCAAAATCTTTACCTTATTCATTAATTAAGAAGAAGGTGCCCTCACTGAAACCTCTATCTTTCTTAGCAACTTTTGTACCCATGAAATCAACCAGGTTTGGTATAGACATTACATAGCAATCATGCGCTCTTCTATTCCCGACTTCTAAAATCCTATGAATCAAAGAGGGCCTTAGACATATTTCTCTGCTTTAAAAAGTTGTCCCTTTTCTAAAAATATACAGTACATTATGAGATTCAGACTATAAAAATACATCTGAAAAAGTTACTGGGCCACCGCGAGGGATGCATCGTGTATGTTTTTGTTTAATTGTACGCATGTTTATAAGCTACCATGTTGTATTTTCGCTTGGTTTGTCCACATTTTTAATAGTCATGCCATGAAACCATGACATTTGGTTTATATAATTTAGGATATTTTTGGTCTATCTTTTTATGTCCCGAATGCTGATATTATTGCCAATGCACCACCAAAATTAATAACATCTTGGTATTTCGAACCATTGCACCAAAAATGGAAGGTTAGTTGCATGTTTTGGTCTCTATTTTGTTGACAACCAACCAACTTCACTTCATTTGCGGTTGCGAATAACGAGTACGACACATAATTTTAGGACTTGAAAATCGGTGACGAGATTGATTTGACCTCAAAATCGGTGCATTAGATTGCTTTTTGGAAGGGTACACAAAATAACACATTGATGCATCTCGTTGAATAATATATAGTCAGCGTCATCATAGTGGTTCTTAATTGTTGAGGATACTTAGCGGTATTTCATATACTTGTGGTAAATCAGTTGTGTTGAAAATATTCTTGTTATTTTATTATCTTATTTATATTGAAACAAGTTGGGAAGAGGCTGTTAATAAGAGGTTGCACTGAGAAATGGGTAAAACAATATTCAATTCAAGATTTATTAACTGATCCATTATCATGCTGGTTAAACTTCATCTTATAGTGATAGAAATGAAGAGAAACAATTTTTTTTAGTAAATACAATAAAGATTCCTATTGTCATTTTCATAATTGGGACTACTCTATTCATGCTTCGTATTATTGAGAGCAATCTGCATGTTCTTGGGTTGATCAATAAGGATCATATGTTCATTGAGATGAACTCAAACCTAGCATTTGATAGGCGGCGAGAAATTGTAACAAGGTAGCCCGTGAATTGGCTTATTTGGTAAGAAAAATGCTCACTATGTCGTTTAGCAACCACTATCTAGATCTTGTATAAACAATATTTTATAAAATATTGCAACATTGTCGAATTATTTTTCATCGCATTGTTGAAAGTGCATAGTTTCTTTGACATAATTGTGGAAAGTGAATAAAGCTATTAGTTTCTTCATATTTTTTGTAAATCAGGAAACTTTAAAAATATGTTTTTTTGTCTGGATGGACCTAGTTGGCTTTCACTTGCCAATTCTTATAGGAAAAAGTCCAAAATGAATCTTGAAGTTGTAACGAAAAGCTAAGTCGAACCCTGAATTTTTAACCCCCGAAATTATATTTTAAACTCTGCAATCCTGGTCTATTTTGAATGCTACACATATTTGGCTCACCGGAAAAGTAATAATCCTGACCGGGGATTAATAATGCACACCGGGATCGCAGGTAACTGTGATTGACGGTGGGACCCACATGTCATAATCATTTTTTTTTCTCTAAATCCCATAACTTTCCCGTATCCTTTTCCTCTTCTGCTGTTCATCCGTCGACCGGCGGCGACGTAGTTTTGGCGACCATCCCAACCCATCCATGAGGTGTACTGGAAGCTTCGCTCGCCCCATTCCAGTCGCGCATCCTCTCCCGTTCTCTCCTGCTCCGGCCCAACCTCATGGGTACGGCTCACCGACCATTCGCTCGCCGAGGTGGGGTATGGGCTTTCTGCTCCAGCTAATTGGCGCGCTAGGGAGGACATCGAAGAGGACGTTCCAGACACGTCGACGACAGTGGATTGGACCGCAGCGACGACTGGGAGAGGAAGAAGAACGTTCGTTGACCGGGCGTAGGTGCTCTACTCTCGAGCACGTCGATCATGGCCGGTGCGCCTCAGATCCTCAGCAGTCAATCCTGCTTTCGAGCTCTGCTGGTGGGTAACCTTTCATGCCCGAGCTCATTTCTCTCTTCTCGATTGCTAGATGGAGATGAATTGGGATAAAAGATGAACATGACAGGTGGGGCATTGCTGCGAGAGAGAAACATTTTTTTTATAATAGCATGGAAAACAGTTACTGGGTTTAAAATAGACCGGGATTAGAGAGTCTAGTGTCAATTTCATAGATCGTAAGTTCAAAGTTTTCCATGAAAGAAAAACTCAAGTACCCGCTCGCTCTCCCCGTGAAACATCCCCTCCCACGGCGACTTTCCCTCGCCAGTCGCCACCACCGTCCCGCTGCTTCTCCTCTTCCTCTCTCTCTTCCGTGCCCTAGCTAGAGCTGCGGCGGTGCCACAGCACAGAGTCACCGCCGACCCCCCTGAGCCCCCCCCCCCCCCCCCCAACCCCGCCCCTCCCATCCTCCACAGGCGCGTCTCCGCCGCCAGCTTCATCTCGTCCCTGTCGTCTCCGCCCCTGCCGCGATCTTCGACATTGGTTCTCGAGGTACGAGCTTTCCCTCATCCAGTGAATTACTTAAACCCTAAGTTTGCATCCACGAATTTCGTACGCACAACCGGAAAATCATCTGGATCCTTATCTTGAAACTAGGTTAGACGGCTTGTGCTGCAATATGTCGGTCCTGGAGATTGTGTTGCAGGGGTGAGTAGGCACTGCTTCTTGTGTTTGATGTCATAGATGAGTGTGACCGGACCTGTGCTCTTTAGAGATTCTGCGCCATACAGCTTTGTAAGTGGAATTTTGTGGTCAATCTGTCGCCTTTTCTGAATGTTGGCTGAGACCGTTGATTCAGCCAAATAGAATTTTGAGGGTTGGATGACTGAGATATGCGAGTGCCGATCTCTCTATCTTTGTGACTTAGATCTGTGGAGTTTCTTTCATATCATTTGTAAGCGCGTAGTTGAAAAAGGCACGCCTGCGCTTTATTGTGCTATGTGTGCGCCTAAGCGTACCTAGGCTTGTGCGTAAGCAAGATAGACTCTAGGCAGAAACAGAACTAGGATTTAATGCCTAGCGTTTTTTTGAACCTTGTGTAAGGGCGTAAAAAGTGAAAAGTGCTCTAGTGTGAAACTGATGGAATTGCATTTTCATACTTATTTTGTACCATTCAGATCTCTATGAGATTATGTTGGTTAAATTTCAAGCTGTCGTGCTTATTTTTACCTTGTGGAGCAATCTTGTACTAAGTCATCTATCACCACTAGGACGTCCTTATCATCTTTCAGTGCTCAGTTTCATTTTATCTGCTGGAATTAAATGTCCTTTTCTGGCATGAAATCTGCATTTCTTAAAATTTAGGCTTTGATAACCACTGGACTAATTCTTGCACTGGATTTGCACCCAAAGTACTTTCAACATTGTTGACACTCCTTTGCATTGTTAAATGCACTATATTTTTTGCAGCCAATTAAGGGGTCACATGATGGAACCAAATTACAGTGGTAATGTTTAATTTAAATGACATTAGGTCTGTGTAATTGTGATTGCCATGTGGCCACGCGTACTTGAATTCGGTAAAGCCATGAATCCGAGAATCCACCTGAAAACGATTATTTGACTCAAACCTTTCTTTGCACTTGTATACAACCGATAGCAGTATTCTGTAGGGCAAAGTAGCAATGTGAGCGATTTATCAATTTTAGATAGCACCAGCCAGATGGTTTTAATGTGTCATAGTCGGGTAGCTAATGGAGTTTTAGTGTACCCCACACCCTTTATTTCCGTGTTGCACCTCTGTGGCTCTGCAGTTTCGTTATGTTGATGAACCTTTATTTATGCAGACTGATGGACTATGATCAATCTAGAAGTCATAATCCAAGTATGTCCAAAAGGAGGACACATTTTAGTTCTGATGATGGAAAGAGGAAACGGCTGAACTCCCGGCAGGATGAAGGACCTATGTCTTCTCAGCCAATAGAAACCATTTACAGGATCTTGTGCCCTGGAAAAAAGATCGGCAGTGTCTTGGGAAGAGGTGGTCATATTGTTAAGGCCCTTAGAGAGGAGACAAAAGCAAAGATAAGGGTTGCTGATTCTATTCCTGGTGCAGAAGACAGAGTAATTATTATCTTTGATTACCAAAATCACTCTGAACAAGCTGATGAAGCTGTTCAAAATATTTCTAGTACTGATGGCTTAGAAAACCTGAAACCCCATTGTTTTGCCCAAGATGCGTTGTTGAAGATACATGATAAGATTGCTGCTGATGAAGATCCCAATGATGGAGTTGTTCATGAAAAACCTGAAACTGCAGGTGATGTTACTGCTCGAATTTTGGTTCCAGGCAATCAAGTTGGTTGCCTGCTAGGGAAAGGTGGCTCTATTATACAACAATTGCGACATGATACTGGCGCAGGCATTCGTGTCTTACCATCAGAAAATCTTCCTCTGTGTGCTCTTAAGAGTGATGAATTGGTTCAGGTAAAAAAATTTAGTAGCAAAAAAATCCGTTGTTCTGTTGCATTCCAGCTTGTAATGCCTTGATTGATCTCCATGGACTCTTTTTTATTGGTTTAAGTTTAACTTAGATTCATATTAATTCATTACTCTCCTAAACCCTACCATGCAAGTTTCTCGTGATGTTCATGCACACTGTTCTTAACTAAAATTTTGAGAGCTGGCGTGGTTTAATTGTCTCAGTGAAATTCTGTATCAATGGTACCTAGTTTTATTTTTTGATTCTAATTTACCAAGATACATGCTAGTTACAGAATGCTTCCTTTTGTGTGCTTTATTATTTTTGGTACATGTATATTATTGATGCTCAATTGCTTATGTTATCTCAGATATCCGGCACACCTTCTCTTGTAAGAAAGGCTCTTTACGAAATATCTACTCGTCTCCACCGGCATCCTCGTAAAGAAAATCCACCTCTTGAAGAAATTATAGATGCAAGCACACGAAGGAAGCGTGAGTCCCCACCACTGCTACCACATGAAAATCTCATGTTGCCAAACCTGCATGTTGATCATGCACCACAAATGCACATGCTTGATCCATATAGAAATGGACCATCGCAATATCCTGTTTCTGAAGCAGAAGAGTTTTCTATTAGAATTCTGTGCGCTTCTGAGTTTATTGGCCCTGTTATTGGGAAAAGTGGGGCAAATGTTCGGCAGGTAGAGCAGCAGACTGGTGCTCGCATTGTGGTTCAAGAATTGGACAAAGATGCTTCTGGAGAAAGATTGATTGTCATTTCATCTAAGGAGGTAAGATGTAGATGGCTGTTCCAATTAAAATCCCCTTATCATACCAATCATCATTATGAGTCCTCACAGTTTTATCTCCTGTTTTTTAAATCCAGATTCCGGCTGATCCAGTATCCCCAGTAATTGAGGCACTTATTCTGCTCCATAGTAAAGTAAGCGCACCTTCTGAGAAACGCCAGTTGGTTACAAGGCTTGTTGTACCATCAAAAAAAGTTGGTTGTATTCTTGGGGAAGGTGGGAAGGTCATTACTGAAATGAGAAGGCGTATTGGGGCTGAAATCCGAGTTTATTCGAAGGCTGATAAACCAAAGTACTTATCTTTTGACGAGGAGCTTGTGCAGGTGATTTATATTTGATCGTATCTGCATTAAGTTGTCCATATTGTTTCACAATCTGCCCGTATAGTGTTTTTGTTTCTTATATAACTTGTTATTGTGCTGTTACATTTGTTCCGAGCTTTCAGGTTGCTGGCGCTCCAGATGTTTCAAGAGAAGCGCTCACAGAGATTGCTTCAAGGCTTAGAACTAGGACCCTCAGAGACGAAAGTGCTGCCAATAATCCTCTAGCTACTCCTTTTGATGGCCCCCCTGCTCGTATGTTTCCTAGCAGGGAATTCACACTATTTGGAAGACCTGCCAATCCCCCATATGGAAGGCCTGCCAATGACCCCCCTTATGGAAGGTCTGCTAATGATTCACCATATCAAAAACTTGCCATTGATCCACTATATGAAAGGCCTGCCAGTGATTCACTATATGGAAGACCTGCCAACAATCCACCATATGGAAGACCAGCCAATGATCCACTGTATGGTACACCATATGGGAGACCCGCCAACGATATACCATATGGAAGACCTGCCAACGATATACCATATGGAGGACCCACCAACAATCTTCCTTATGGAAGATCTGCCAATGATATGCCATATGGAAGACCAAACAATAAACCCCATGATCCTTCTGTTTACCCTGTAGATTATTTTTCTAAAACAAGAGAACATCCTAGTGGAAGTCCATTTGCTATCAATGCTCCAACATCTGCTTCGTTCGACAGATACGCAGCACCTGCTCGCTTGCCTGCTATGGAAATGCCCTTGTCTGCCAGTCCTGGTGCTGATCATATGTCCCATCGTTCCTATCGTGACCATATGCCTTCTGGTAGCTACTCTAGTAGAGCTATGCAGCAGTTAGGCCTCTCGAGAATTGGGAATAGTAATGTGCAACAATTAGGCGTCACCGGAGCTGGAAATTCCAATGCTTATGATTACACCGAGGTACATTTTAATGCGTTAGCTTCCCTGTTTTGCAAATGGCCCTCACCTAACACATTTTATCGGGAACCTGAAACTGTGTAGTGTATGCAAGACCGTTGCATTATGCCTATTTTCTTCTATAGCTGGTTGGGATTCCTGAAAAGGGGAAAACATGTCCTCATTTTGTGTAGATTATGCTGATCCACATCATATTCTTCCATCACCTCTGCACTATGAGTCTACGACTTATATAAGATGGCGCAAGGCTATTCATTTGTTATTGTTTGCTTGCCTTTACTTTTCGATGTTGACCTGTTCTCTGATGCTGTTGATTTTCACAGTTTTCTTGATTGGCTGTTGGTTTTTACTTCTACTTCCCTTGTTTTCTGGTTCTGTTCAACGCCCACACATGCATGGACAGCGTACATCTGAGTATGTTTGGTTCACATTTCTTCAGTGCTGAACAGTTTCAAATTTCACTCTCTTCAGGCTGCTAGACAGATGCATGGACGTGAGGACTATCAAAGACCGGCAGGTGTTACAGGGTATGATTTCTGCAGATTGTCTTTCTTTGAAAATACTAGATGGGCAATGTTCACTAAAAGATCATTTGTTTGGCAGGTACTCAAGCAGCTCTGTTGAACTGAGGATTCCAAATGGTTCTCTGGAATCTGTTGTCGGAGCTGGTGGTGCCAATCTAGCAGAGATCCGCCAGGTAACAGATATGCTTCTCTGACCATTGTGAACTGCAAATGGGATTTTGCATCATCCATTTGAGCCAGTCCTGTGTTAGTCAGAACGTTATTTCTCATGGAAGTCTTGGTTGATCTCAGATCTCTGGTGCAAGAATGAACTTGCGTGAATCCCATCCTGGTTCCTCGGAGTGCATCATGGAGATCCAGGGTATGCCGGACCAAGTGAGAGCGGCACAAAGCCTTCTGCAAGGCTTCATCGGTGCTAACAGGCAACAGAGCATGCAGCCATCCCAGCCCTCTCGCGATGTCCAATATCCAAGGTGGAATTAGACCCTAGTCTAGTGGCGGAGAACATGACCAGAGGGGTCACCGCGCGACTCCGCGTCAAGTGCCATGCTGATGTTCTTGTTGCACTGAATAGGCTGCTTAGCTTATGGTCATAGACGCAGCTCAGATCATGTTTATTGACAAATAATCCATGGCTTGGTTTATATCGTCGAAGGATTTACTGCTCAGTGTTTTTTTTTTGTCTTTGCCCACTTCTGAATGTAAAAAACATCTGATGGGAATAGTTGCATGTACTTTGTAGTTGTTGTAAGTTGAACCTGTTGTTATATGCGTCCTATTTATGAAAGGGTTTGATAATACTGGTTGGATTCTGTTCTTCTGATGGTACTACAACAGTAACAACACCAGAATTTCCAAATTCGCTTTCTGTTTGCAGACAAAGTGAGCAAGACTCAAAGTTAAACATACTTGCTAAAAATATAGGGGGAATCATCAATCCATTTACATTATCATGGTTTCCTCACTTGGACATGGTTGAAACTTGAGCTTCACCCCGGTCCACAATCTCATCACCGGAACTGGTTGCAGCAATTGGAACTGCAGCGCATAACATCGGTACAGACTTACAGTATTGATAGCCATTGCTTCCGCCATTGATGCGTGGAGGTTTCAACTGGCATTTCGCCGCGACAAACTAGCCCTGCTTGCTTGTCTGGGATGATGCTCCCTACAGCACCAGCCTATTCATCATTACTAAGCGCCTTGGCGCTGATGGACATTGAGCAATTCGGACGGCTTCATGCCTCCATTATTGATCCGGAGTGTCCCGTCTCCTTGCCCATCAACTATAGTATGGATATGTTTTTGCTGCTCACTTCCTGTCACCTGGGCCGTGTTGTATTGGATTGCTCATTGGCATTTACAGACCGAATGCATAAGGCATTCTCCACCAAGATCAATTTCGACATAGGATTGTTGGTACTACCAGTTTCCACGGTGTATTACAAACCAAACTGTTAACCAATGCACGTAGCCCGTCTGATTGATGATGTGGTAGGCAGACCGGGCTCAAGAAAAATTCCAGTTGGAATGCCCTGCCGAGAAACAGCTCAGGGAGCTGCAGAATTCTCCTAAATCAAGTGGCAAAAAATCTTGAATTCTCCATACATGTTTATCTACCAGAGGACGAATGACGCTTACGGCAATCTCATCACGGTTCGAAAGCCCTTTTTTTTCGTCTTCGGATTTGAAGATATATACAGTCATAACAGCTGCCTAATATTATAGATATAGAACATCCCCGCGTGGGTGTTGCAAGGATTCCAATTCCAGCGCCTCTTTGGTCTCTACTTTCGAGTCCCAGTTTGCACCGCTGCGTTTGGAGTTTCTTCAGAAGTTTGAGGCGCTTCGTTTTGAGCTTCACGACGCTCCAGCTAAGCTTCGACGGTTGTATCTCTCCCATCTGAGCCCAAGATTGGTTCCATTGATGAGGAGTCTGGTTGTTTCTTCGGAGAATTTTCTCCTCGTGCTACACATGCAACGTCGTCTGATCTTGAGTGCGCAGTAATACTAATCACTAAGGTTGTGGCTCCAATTCGGCAGCTTTTGGCTGAGCTCCATGAGCCTTGTGGCAAGTCAGCTATGGTGTTCTGATGGAGGTTGGCACTTTGGAGTCCTTGGCAATGGACATAGCGCCATCTTCAACTCTGTCCGAGTCCTGTCAGCCGCCCGCCTGTATGGATAGTGGAGCGTTGGTTGCTTCTGTCACTCTCTCGTCTTTGAGTGATCAGGTTGATGAGACCGTTGTGCTCACGTCTAACTCCGAGGCACTCTTTGGTAAAGAGCTTTGCGACTTGCTCGTCGATTTGGAGTCGGTTTGTCCTGGATATGGCAAGGATATTGTTTCTGTCTTGACGGGAGATGCTTCGAAGGATGTTATCATGAAGGTGGAGAAGTATCTTTGTAGGAGAAGAAAGAAGCATTGTACGGAAATCTTTCGCTTCTCTTGATTGTTGGGCCCTTTTTAGATGTTGTGTTGTTGTTCGTGGTTGTTATAGGTTGGGCATGTTCATCGCCGGGTTGTTGTTGGGTAGAACGGGGTCGCCGTTTTGGATGTTGCTTGTTTTAGCTGTTGCCCGTTGTGGTTGTGTTGGCTCCTCCCGTGTTGTTGGTGTTTGTTGCATGGTTTTCGCCCAGTTTTTTACACTAATAAACCGGGCACCTTCTTCTTAATAAATAGTTGGGGAAAAGCTTTTGCCCCACAGTAAAAAAAAACACTAGTAACAAGCACTCTGCCGAAAATCAACAGTCAGATCCGGCAACCGAGGTAAACCCATGACTTTGGCCCAGCGGCTGCCCGCGCGCAGAGGAAGTGAGGAACCACCCCCACCACTAAGTGTGACTACACTTCTCTTCTATTAATTACACAAAACTGTGACTACACTTGTGATATACGTAGAGGCTGGTTAGATCATCTTCATGCCTTCGCTTGAGCTCCCGGTTAGCCTGAAGAACCTCTCTACCATCGTCATCTGCCCTTGCCACCGCACCAAGCCACCAACCGTGTAGGAGGTGCCACCATGGTTCTCTCATTTCGGATGAATGAATTTATTTGGAATTGTTTCCTGTGATTCATCCTAAAGGGTAAGAATCACCACAAATCATGTGATTCGTTTTATAGGGCTAGATCCACAAGTGGTGTGAAATTGTTGTACACACAGATATGAACGATCTTTGCAACCATCTTATGAATTTGGGAGCTCACAGACAAATTTAGCTCCAAGAGGCACAACAGCGTGAATGACTTGTAGGTCTCAACAAAGTAGAGAAGTTGAAATTAATGAGGTACATACCAAAATTTGACGTTTCAATTTCTCGCCACAGGACGATTAAAAACCCATAGTAGTATATCATATCGGAGGCTGAAAAGTAATAATTCCTCATTCCCATACAACCAATACTGAAGCCAAGCAATGGCATGCCAATGCATTATTACACAATACAAATCATACAGGCTATTGCCTAACCAACCTCTGGACCATCATCATTACTCCCCCAAGTATATACAAGATTGTAATCCACAAGGACATGACCACAGTAAAAAGGAAGAAACCAAATAGTCACCGCAGATTACGACGGTCTCTCACTGAGGCCTGTAGTAGTTACTCTGGTGGGTCGGAGCGTAACCCCCTGGGGCATTGTATGGTGCTTGTGGATACGGCCCTGGTTGCTGCGACTGCGGCTGCTGCCCATTGTAGTATGGCCCACGCCATCCAGGATACGCTGGTTGGCCATAGTCATGGCCAGGAGGTGGCTGATGCGGCGGCTGCTGGTACTGACCAGGTTGCGCTGCCCCGTATGGAGGTTGTTGCGATGGAGCGCTGTATGGAGGTTGTTGCGATCGAGCGCCGTATGGAGGTTGTTGCGATGGAGCGCCGTATGGAGGTTGTTGCGATGGCGCGCCATATGTGGAGTATTGCTGTGAGTATGGAGGTCTAGTCTCTGCTTGGGAGTAACCTGGCCTTGAACTACCCACAGGTGGAGCACCGTAGGGGGGCTGAGCATGAGGTGGCGGTGACAGACTCTGCTGATCTGGTGGAATAGAAGAATTCCTGGGCGTGACGTTGCTGGAAGATGACAAGTTGAAACCTGCTATCTTTCTTTGCACATCCTCGATCATTTCACGGCACTGGATGTTTCGCGTCATGATGAAGTCACTGCACTGCTCTTGTATCCTTTTAATTGCATCCTGCGAAGGATCCTCAAAAACATAATCAGTAATTTTACCAACAGAATCATCAGCATTTATATCTTCACCACATAAGGAACAAAATGCAATGGAGATGTTCACAAACCTGTAAAGTCACGTAAAAATTTAGGCCATCGTTTAAGTTCTTCCTAGTATCCTGGTATTTAACAACAGCTGCAGCAATTTGCTTGTAACACCTCTCACGAGCAACTGAAAAATTACGTTTCACAAATCAGGACCACAGTTAATTATTTGAAAAGCATCCTGTATTACAGGTCTAGCAATAAAATTACTTCGTGTAATAGAACTCGGTCTGGGATATCATTTCTACTGGATGGCGATTAAAAGACAACAAGCTACATAAAAGTGTCAGCAGTGATTCCTTATATTTTGAGCTTGATATAGGAGTAAAAAAAGTGGTATATAAAAGGATCTTAGATTAAAAATGATGCACGGAAGGGAAAGTGTGCGTAGAAGCAAATAGTTTGGTCCCCATAATCGTAGGAATACCAAATAACTAAAAAAAAAAAATTGCTGAAATTGACCCAAACATGATCGAACCAACAAATGTTTAATATCATTGGTACAGGGAAAAATAAATGGTCAAATCATTTGCTGGTACACCATTTAAGACTATCAAGCCGGTTCTTAAGTCACAAAGTGCACGATATCTAAATATCCACTTTATGGAGAAATATAAACGGTTACCTTTGAAGTCATCCAGATTGAAAACAGCAGCGAATTGTTCATTTTGTGCCTGTGAGAGGTTCCAAATATATGTTTAGACTCAGGAAGAAAGAACAGGGAAATATACCATTGTTATTGTGTGAAATTTGAAATAACTTCCAAGGCTACATTTTTTTGGGATAATTTCCAATGCTCTTTTTTCTTTGCTAATGTTGATTTCAAATCATTAATGCTTCTAGACACTTGTTTTCAGTGTACATACGTTATTAGTTGCATATCTAGTATAAATTTAGCAGAATTTTTTTGCAGCAAACTTGTAGAACAAATTTAGTCTCAAAGTGGACTGCACATATCTTCATCAGGAATTGAGGCTTACCTGTATTTGTAGCAACAATTGTTCCTGGGCCACAATGTTATCAGCAATTTCAGCACAGATCGGATCGTACTTTGCAATCTCCTTCTTGAAAAGATCGTCATGTGATCCAACACCAGCCATCAACTTAGGGAGTATATCATCCTGGCATAAAATAAATGTATGTCCCAAATATCAATACACAAATCAATGTATGTGAGAGCATCACAGGGGTTACGTTACACATGCAATATTATTTTTCCAAGTAATGAAAGACATCGAATACAAAAATGCAAGGACCACCAAACTTTAAGACTAACAACATCTCCATGAAATCTTGAGGTTAAGGTGGAAGTTGGAAATAGAGTGGAAAGCAGAAAATGATTCATTGCAGCATGAGTAACAAACTAAAAGCAAAGCACTGCACCGGATACAAATAACGATGGTATATTTCCGTTGCAGGGATACGTCCGGGAGGTGCACATGCAATATTATTTTTCCAAGTAATGAAAGACATCGAATACAAAAATGCAAGGACCACCAAACTTTAAGACTAACAACATCTCCATGAAATCTTGAGGTTAAGGTGGAAGTTGGAAATAGAGTGGAAAGCAGAAAATGATTCATTGCAGCATGAGTAACAAACTAAAAGCAAAGCACTGCACCGGATACAAATAACGATGGTATATTTCCGTTGCAGGGATACGTCCGGGAGGTGCCGTATCGGTGCTGGACACTGCACTGGCACGGGGATACGCAGGGATACACGTGGGATACACGTATCACATCATGTCTCATTTTCCTTAATTAAAGCAAAGAAAAAAAAGGACAGAAAACGGCTGATACATGCAGGGGATATACATCAGGGATACATATGGGCCTTGTTTCAACTAGATCTAAATCCCATCAAAAGACCTACTTGGTGGATTATAAACATATAATCGCCTGCATACAAGGAGACTTGAAACGGCAGCAACTAATTCAGATCATCGTGAATGAAAAAAGACCCAAGATATTTCACTGGCGTCACTTTCTCATCCTAAAAACAGTTTAGTGATGCTCATTTTTTATGCATTTATACATATAGTCGCAGTATCCCCGTAAGTCCATTTTCAGAAAATGCCGTTTTCCCGTTTTCCCGTATCGCCGTATCCGTATCCCCGTACCATGTAACGTACAACAACTTCACACAAATCATTATTAAGCATATCACTCCACATACATCAAATATAATGCATAAACACGATTTGCCCACTGCGAAGAAAATTGAGCAAATTGCTTGTAACTTAATTTATTACCATACTCAAGCAGTAAATAGTGAGAGGTGCGCTCGAGGGGCTAGGTTCTTAAATTGCATAAAACACTAGGTGCAAACATAAAACAGGAACATTTTCTGTGTATGTAGCATACATGGAACAAATAAAATTCAACATGTGACGCAATAAACTTGAAAAGGGAAAGTTGCACACTGATTCTTGTGACTACTGTAGATGACAGCTAAGTTGTTCACAAACAGAAAGTAATTTTGCAGGTGATCATTGACAATATATATCCAATATTTATAACTAAAATAGTATTTGCAGGAGAGTTAGAGACAAACTAATAAAGTACCAAAAGATACCTACGGTGGGATTCGACAGAGCCCATGCTCGATATTGCTCTATGTGCATAGCAAAGTAAGTCTCGCGATAGGAAAGGACTGTACCTTTCTCTTCATTTCCTTAAGCATGTCTTCAAGACCTGCCCTTTCTTCACCAAGAGATTGCAATTGCCTCTGTCGACACATCAATTAGTTCAACTAGGCTTGAAAAAGGAGTAGAGCCTGCTAAATGTTCACCAGCTAACAAAAAGAATGTGCATTACCAAGCTTTGTTTAAGGGCCCCAACAATAGCATCTTCATTCCCATCCAAGGACATGATAGGCCTGGAAATACTTGGTAGTGCAGACTCTATCTGCAACATATAACAACATTTTTTAACTACCTATAGGGGTGAACAATTGAATGGTGATGAATAAGGGAATGCAGTTCACTGTGAATCAGATCAAGAAAGGCAATGTCGTAAATCTGCTTTTTTGTTTAACATAATGTTAAACTCTCACCGGTCTTCTGTCAAGAATAGACATCAAGGGGTAGTTCTCCTTCACACCTCGCTCGATCAAATCATCACTAGCAGCAGCTTTCTTGAGATTCGCAGCAAAGAGATTCAATCTATCTTGAATGTTTTTTGTTAGGGTGCTTGATTGAGGCCTAGTCCAACGACTTCCGAATTGAGTCCGAAATTGAGCATCTTCACTTGCCTCCTTCTGCAGCATCTCTTCAGTTTGAACGAGCAAGTCCTGATTGACCCTACTTAAATCCCTAAGCTGCTGCAACTCAGCTTCCAGGCCAGAAGGGCCACCGCTTATCTGCACAGCCTCGACATCTTCCTTCAGATCTGAAGGTATGCTGATATTACCTTCCAACGATAGGATAGAATCAGGCAGGTCCATTTCCTTGAGCCTGACTCGAGTGATCTCACTAGATTGCTGTAGTTTCTCTGCCTGGGTGCGGATGATGTCATCTACCATCTCGGTGTACTTAGAAAGGGCCTTCATGCTGCCATCAGGCACCAATGATGAAAAAAGCCTCTCCTTGCTAGCATCTAGAACTTCAGCCAAAGAAGTAGATTTTACAAGGGAAGCAGCAGGCAGAGCTCCCAGAGTACCAGCATCTGGAACCCGCATCAGATAAACACTATTATTCTCCTTCATAGCCCTATCCAAGTTTGTTTTCATGTTATTCTCCAGCTTATTGACAGCATCCAGAAGTTGCGCAGCAACTCCCTTGGCTACCTTCTTGGCATCAGCCAAGGCACTCATTCCGATCCTTAGGCGTGCAATTTCCTGTGCAATTTCTTCTTGCTGATGAAGATCCAATGAACACCTATAGCAAGCGTCAGCATAGAATTGAGCTGCCTTGAGCTGGACATGAGAAACCCATGTCTTATCGAAGTGCTGACTAAGAGGAGGTGAACAGAGAGCCGCATAAGCTTCTTCGTAGTATACACCCACCTGAATACATACAAATATCAGAACAAGCATATACTACAGTAACTTGGGGTTGAGCATATCAGAACAAGCATACTACACTAACTTGGTGTTCAGCATATCAAAACTCAATAATTGTCAAATTCCCCAAACTGCAGCATTCTATTTTAAATTCACTTATGGCTGGTAAATATAGTGTCTTGGTGCAAATAAGTGTAGAAAGTGGCAACACTAGATCCCTAAGATATCTTTAGACTCCTCAGCATAGGGAAATCTGCACGCACCTGGCGGGCCACCTTGGAGCATAGCGTGGGCGGCTTCCCACCAGCTATGACCTTCTCGAAGAAGCACTCCTGCGCTTGCGCGAGCATTAGCTTCTCCAGCATCCCTGCGCAGTCGGGCGTGACATCGACGGTGGTAGCCCCCGCCGCGACGGCCTTGGCGGCGAGCCCGCTCTCCCTGAGCAACGCGAACGCGCCGGCGGCGCTCTGGAAGGCGCCACATGCGGTCCTGATCCCGACGTCGGTGACGCGATCCGCGGCGAGCGCGATCTGCGAGTAGACGGCTCCGAGGTTGAAGAGGACGGCGGCCCTCTCGAGGTGCACGGAGGGCAGGTTGACCTTCTTGTTGGTCTTGAAGGCGTCGTGCCAGGTGAAGGAGAGGGAGTGGACGTGGGCGCGGTCGGGGGAGATGGGGAAGCGGGGCTCGACGAGGGCGAGCGCGCGGGCGTAGGCGAGGAGCGCGGCGCGGCGCTGCTCGAGGGAGGACGGGTCCGGGAGGGAGGCGGCCTCGACCGCCGCGGCGCGGAGGTCGCGCACGGCGCAGAGGTCGTCGTCGGCCGTGGCCGCCTCGCGCTCCGAGTAGGCGGAGGCGATGTACTGGCGGAGCGGGCGGTAGAGGTCGACGGCCGTGGCCTTCTTCTCGTGGATCGCCAGCATGACGTTCGCCGCCATGCGGACGCGGTGGCCGGAGGGGAGGGGAGGAGATCGAGGTCGCTTCGAGGTGAAGAAATTGGAGAGGTTGGAAGCTGTCGCGATGGAGACTGACTTGAAGATTGCAGCCCTTCGCCGCGTTGGGGACGCTGGGGTGTGCTTTTAGATTCGTGCACGAGCGGCTGCCCGCCACGCGGCACCCCGGTCTGTCCACAGGTTGGGCCGGAACGGAGTACGAACTAGTTGCAAATTCAAAACACAGTAGTTCGACCTTTATGTCCTCGTTATACAGGAGGTTGAAATTCCGAGTCCCCTCCGGTAAATCAGTTTACTCGGTGAAATTATTCCAACTGTTTGAAACTGGGCCGAATTCTTAATTCCAAATTCTATTTTTTTTTATCTTTCTACACTTTCAAGTTTGAATTTCAAATATTGGCTGAGGAACTCATCCGGTAACCAACAGGTAATTTTCCGTGGTTACCGGAATCCGGCCCTCTTTGAGATTTTTTTTTATATATGGCAGACAAATCCCTGTTCTAGATTATACTTTCTCCGTACTTGCCAATTATCATATTACTTGCCATGACGCTATCATTTGGATATGACGGAGAGCACTACAACGACTCCATGATGGAAACAAACCATGTGTGTACTAGGGACACTTCCCAAATCCCTTCAACTGTGTGCACCATTTCACCTCGCTAACCTCCTCACCATTGGTCAGGCGTCCTCCTTCGGGTGACCAGACTTTTCAGTGTCTCTTTGTGAGCCATGGAGGGACGAGGACAACTATTTTTTTTGCAAGGACCTAGGGTCCACGTTTAATATCTGGTACCGTCAACTTGACATATACAACTACCGTGTCGAACGATGAGTAGAACGGTGTTGTCAGGAACACATAAAAGTCTACTCCCACCGGGCCACGCGTGTGACCCTTCATGGCTATTGACTCAAACCCGTATGAGAGGAATCATAAGAGCATGTTTGGAAACTATAGGGATAAGGAATGTGAGTTATGAGTAAAGAGTTGTACATAGATTGGACCTAGAATGTGCCATTTTAGTCCCGATTTATCGTTTGTTATTTGATACTACCTCTGCTTTTTAATATGAAACGTTTTAGTTTTTTTCCACATTCACATGTTTAAACTTGTATCTAGACATATTTTAGTGTTCATATTCACTTATTTTGATGTGTATCTAGACAACATGTGCATTAGCTAAAACGTCTTACATAAAAAACGGAGGGAGTATGGATCAAGCGTGAGAAATTGAGAAAGACGTCCCTTCCCTAGTTTGGGTAGAAGGAATTTACGAGCAATTATCCAATGGATGGGAGACTATGTTATGATGAACATACGAGATATTATATACAAAACAATTCCCCTCCAATTCCCACCTTTCCTTTCGTGGACATTTCCCATGTTATTGGTTATTGAAGTGGTGGGAGCTAAACCCCCAATTCCCTGCCTAAATTTTCATAGACACAATCGCTCCAACAAAAAGATGACTTTATATCTTACGCATATACTCAGTTCGTTTTCTAAATATAATCAGTTCGTTTTCTAAATATAATATGTTTTATCTTTTATCCACACTGGGTTGTTTCCAAATATAAGATGCTTTTTTTTGTCCAAGTCTCCAATGCCGCGCCGGAGCACCAGCAGAGACAAGCGTGTGCACTGCAGTGATTTTCCAATTCGTGAAGGTCTAAAGTGTAAATAAAATATTAGTAGGGCACAATGATCGGGGAAGGATCTTTTTGAAATTTATGTTTAATTGAGAATTTGTCGGCGCGCATGTCCTACTATAAGAGAGATCGGAACGCAGAGTTAGTATGCCTGAACCATAGATCCTCAATTCTCTCGGCGACAGATCTACTCTCTCCTTCAGGACCTGAAAAAGAAGAAGATGAGTAGCTTGAGAAAGGTGCGAACCACCACGAGGTCCACGACAAAGAACAAATGTGGGAGCAAACGCAAAAGGATTACCCGGAAAGGACACCTGTTCATGATGGAAGATAGTGAGTCAATGATTCGAGTTTTATGGCCCTATCTTTTCTTGCACTTATTTCTCGAACAGAGAACTCACTGTTCTGATGTATCTTGTTCTTTGATTAGGTATCAGGATTCGGGATGAGCTTGAGGCTGCTTTTCTTGAAAAATTTGGCAACACCTTGCCTGTTCGAGATGTTTCTATCCCCAAGTTCGAAGAGCAACAATTTGGCACTGTACGCGATCCGGGTCAAGATAACTGGTGTCAACTCAGTAAAACAGAAGCTTCACGTTTGTCTGACAGAGTTGTCTCGATTTGCTTTGTTCGATGGTGATTATGATGCTATATACTTTTTTTTTGCGGTGATTATGATGTTATATACTTATGAAGTATCCAAATTTGTATTCAGTCGCCACTCGCCAGTTATGAGAAAAAACAATGTCTTGTGCAGGTGATAAGATGTTATTTGCATGCGCGGGTATTGTTCTACCACGTGGGACATCAAGACTGGAACTAACAAGATTCCTGACTTCAAAACAGTTGATTACAGTCTTTGATCTGATGAGAAACAAGGAAGATGAATTGAGGGTTGGTGCTGCCAATAATTAACTCGCCATCTTTCTTTGCTTACTTGAGCTAACCGTGATTACCCCTTGCTGGTGTACTACTTTTATCTCTATAGGTTGCGGTGCGCCTTCCTGACAAAAGAATTGTACCTGGGATCTTAGGACTATATGATGATTATATTGCTATTGTTACTTCCCTAGGCTTCCAAAGTGTCAGTTTTGTAGATATGTATCAGAAGACTGATGTGCCTGATGGACGATGGTAGCTGCCGGGCGTGCATACGATTCATGCAGTTTGATGGGTGTGATTGGGGCGCAGACTGATGCTCCTATAGAAGATAGGTATAAGGCTTCTGCTCCGGTGCTCCTCCCCTGTCAAAATTTTGGACTCTGGGCTTCACAAGCTCAATGAGAAAAAAACAACCGGGACTAAAGATCTTTCACCCTCTACCTGCCAGATTACAGAGGTAACTTCGATTATTTTCTTACTTTTTGGCAGGAATTAAGAATTTGAAATAGATAGTTTCCTTATGGTATTGGTGGTCTGATGTGTCACTGTGTGCACCCTTCCACTTGTTCTAGGCTGGACTTGGAGGGCCGCTTGTGGATCCTGCTGGGAACTTTGTTGGGGTGAACATTTGTATTCATGACGACAAGAAAAAAGGCCGGAAAACTTTGTTTCTACCACGGATGTTACTTCGTCAACGCTTGGAGAAATATGAGATACTCACGTATGTCTTCTTTGCTTCTAGTATTATGAGCTATATACTTCCCAGTTAGCTTATCGATATTTGTTCCAAGCCTCCTGCCCTCCTCTCCTGTTCCAGTTTACCCCTGTAAGGTAATCCCGTTTTGGGTTCCAAACTTCCAATAGCATTGGTGTCATAGGTGTTTTCCACTCTTGTCCTTAGCAATGTAGAAAATAATTAATATAAACAATGCTTTTTCACATGCTGTCCAGTGCACTACCAACTGCAAGCACCTCTGATCCAGCCCATGTAAATTCGAGCAAAGACTGTCCTAGTACATAGAGAAGGCCTGAATAACCTTTGGGCAGTATCACATCCTTCTTATGATTTTCTCTCTGAAGGTGACCACTGCAAGAGTACTGGGGCAAGAGTTTACGATCGTCTAATTATTTATATTAGACAAAAGTCAAAAAAACATTTCCACCAGTATACCATAAGGCCTATTTCAGAATCTACAGCTGACCTTGTATATAAGTCAAATGGATATCGTGCCAAGTGCCAACAGCATCTTAAGTTTTTTTTTTGGAATATTTCCTATTAATTCCTTTTGTTTGTCTTTGTACACAACTAGGTGAATCTGGCGCGGCGTCACGCCGCGCCCTTGGCGCAATTTTACAACGTTCAAAGCCAAGACCTTCGTACTGATTAATGGAGTGGATTGTGGGGTATATAAACTTGCATAGTAATCGTCTTCTTGATCAGAGCAATTTCATTCTTTCCTACCAGTTCTTATCATTGCTTGTTGAGACAGCAGTAGTTCCATCTTGGTTACTTACGGCCAGCTGGAGGCCTTCAGTTGAGCAGTTTTGAGCGTGTTGAAAAGATAAACTACAAAGAACGTACGACCAATGAGCAAAATAGGAAGTTCAGAAATCTATGTAGACATAATGTTAACAAATAACAATTTATCTTTTCTATACAGCTCAAACAATCACTGAGATATGAAAAGAAGTATCAGAAGTAATGAAGAAGTGTGGATTCATAGAAAAAACAAATGGTCGTGGCACCAAAAGGAGTATTAACTCTAATTAATGAGCAGAATGTCATATACAAATAAGATGATCTTGCGGTCTGGAAAACCAAAGGTCAAGAACTGTCACCCAATTCGGTAACCGTTCACTAACTAAAACATAATGACCGTGCTGGCCTTATCCGTTTGTTGCTGGGAATTGTTCGTTTGTTTGCTGGGCTGTTGATGTGATATTAACACAGAGCAGGCAAATAGCTGGTTCATTATAGCATACAGAAGAGTGGGCAACAATTTGCGAAGCACTGACAATAGTCCTTTCAACCGAATAAATGCAAGTGTTGTAGAGAATAAAAAGGGTGTAGACTCATTTTGTCTGATCTTTGAGAGAGCCAACAAAAAGGTAATATGCTACGGGTCCAAGTATGCCAAGTGGCATATAATCTAGTTAAGCTGGACATATTTACATCTCAATTAGAAAGAATCAACATTCAATATATACACAGGACTGATACAAATCAATAAAGAAGGTGAAAAGCAGATAGAATAAACTTATATCTCACTAATAACAATCAGGATGATAAGCTAGCAAGAAATTTAAGAATAAACAGAAGGGATCCATCTCAATTAGGAAGAATCAACAACCAACATATGTACAGAATGGACACAAATTCAAAACGAAAGGATGAAAAACACATACTACAGCGGGGATTGTCAAGATGTTAAGCTAGGAAAAAATAAACATTAATGGAAAACAAAAACTTCAAATCGAGAACCTAAATGTTGATGAATCCAAATGTCGTATCATCTCTGTTCTCTTCTATATCCGCATCAACTTTCTTGGAGAACAACATGGAACAATATCCTGTTGTTTCAGCATATTTGAAAATAGTAAATAGTTGTTTACATATTCCTGAGAAGAAGCATGTTTACTGATGATTTTGCGAAACAACCCAGTCAAACAGACATACCAGTTTTTGAACATTATCGAATGCTGCACGTATTTTCTCTTGTTCTCCCCAGCAGCCTTCCTTACTAAAACAACTTGTGGACAGAGCTTCGTAGCTGTGTGGTGACATGGAGAAAGTACAATAAGAAAATAAGGCAACTAAATCTGTAGGCTTTAAGAGTCAAAGAGATGGACATGTAGTGTTGTTTTTCTGTACTAACATCGGTAATAAATACTAATCAACCATCAACACAATCACCATAGGTAAGTAGTTTACACGTGGACACCAAAATTAAAGGCTCCTTCAATTTCAGAAGGGTATTAAGTTTAAAAAAGCTATAATTTCAGAGTAATCACATCACCTTCGCAATCGTTGCCTCTACTTTTCTTTCTCTACGTTGAAGACACTGTCATTTACATTCGATCTCGGACCTCAAAACACTCAGCTTCTGTCTTTCATTTGCTATTATTTGATTCCATGCTTGCACTTTCGCCTTGAGACGCTCCTACATTTTCTGTACCGGTTGGAAGGATTTGAAAGGATCGGTATGACACCTAGAGGAGGGGGGCGGGGGGGGGGGGGGGGGGGTGTGAATAGGTGCTAATTCAAATTTTAGTTCTTTTTCAAATTAGGCTTGACACGAAAGGTAAATTCTCTAGATATGCGACTACGGTGAATTTACCTATATGACAAGCTAACAACTAAGCACGATAAACAAAGTAAAGACGGTAAACAAGGATAGAGATAACCGAAGAGAAAGAACAAGACGACAAAGATGTATTCCCGAGTTCCTACCTTTAACGGGAGTACGTCTCGTTGGAGAGGTGTGAACCAACACAATGGTTCAACGGCCACAAAGGCCTCACCCTACTCTCCGGTGAACCGCACCACAAAGGTTGGGTTCACTTCCACTATCGGAAACCTTCGAGGCGGAGTCTAGAGCCTTTACAACAACGATTCGGGGCACGACCCACAAAGGGCTTGGGGGCTTCCGAACAGCTACAATCTGTCACAAAGACAATAGGTAAGTACAACAATGAGCTAGGTTTTCCTAGTGGAAACCCTAGCAAGTGTTCCCTCAAGTGAATGAGGGGGAAATGAAAAACGGCTCGGTGAAGATGTAGATCAAGGCCTTCTACTTCAATCCTCCGAAGATCAGCGAGATTGGATGGATGGATTGGGAGATCTATTGATTTTTGAGCTTGCAACAATGGTGGACTTTTTGTTCTGGTCGAGCTAGCTGGCTGGAGGTAGGTGGAGGGGTATTATACCCCTCCAGAATTGTAGCCGTTGCAGCGAAGCTTAACACCGGAGATTCCGGCCCTAGTGACCGGAAACTCCGGCCACGGGCGGAAACTCCGGCCTCCTTGGGCCGGAAACTCCAGCCCCTTCCAGGGGCTGAACACCTTCTTCGAGACTGAGGCTTGGGCAGCCTTTCCTGTGCTTGGCGCCGGAAACTTTGGTCAGGGGCGGAAACTCCGGCCTCTGGGGCCGGAAACTCCGCCCCCCACCAGGAGCTGAGCACATCAAGGTCATCCGAGGCACAGGCAAGTCTCCGGTGCTTGTGGCCCGGAACCTTTGGTCAGGGGCGGAAACTCCGGCCTCTGAGGCCGGAAACTCCGCCCCTCACCAGGGGCTGAGCACCTCTTTTCAGAACTGCCTCTTTTCTCTTTTTGGTGTTGATGCATCTGAAATATACCTAAATGATCCTGCATTACTTAGCACCATATTAAGACATCCAAAATGTTGTTAACTAACACACAAAACAAAGAGATCACAAAATGTCCTTTCAATCTCCCCATTTTTGGTGTTAGATGACAACACATGGATTTGCAATAAAATTTACTACACTATCATGTTTAACAACTGAAAAAGGCTCCCCCTAGATGTGTGCATATAGATTGTTGACTTTGAAATGCAAATACACACATATAGAGACAAGTTCCAACAAGGTATAGTCAACATGATATGTAAACAGCATATTTCATAACCAAGACATAGCACAAAATGGGTTGAGTTCTTAGAGATGAAACCATACCTTGTGCATAAAACTGAAGATATAAATCCATATAACCATAACACAATATGTAGACTCAACCATATATAAATGAGACCCATATGTCTTACTCTCACATAGTTCACAACACATAAGATGCAAATAAGTTCCAAATAACATAAAATGGAGACACAAGCGCAATAAAATGGTAAAAGCACATGCTTGTGTCCAACCCATTGCAAATCCCCGGAGAACCTAATAGAACTACTTCTCCCCCTTTGGCATCGAGACGCCAAAAAGGGAAAAGAGCATAGCTAACGAGCCCATGGAGATCACTCGGAGTCTTCGTCATCATCCCCTTCTTGGTTGTAGTCCTCATCGGAAGGGTGCATGGGAGCCTTGCCGGTGTTGCGAGACGAGGAAGGATAAGAGGTCACATCCGCATAATCTGCCCAAGGAAAGATGTCTTGGTTCCATTGTTGAAGAGGAACCGTGTCGGACGAGGATGAGGAGATAATAGGAATGCCATCTTCATCTTCTTCCGGAGGAGGAGTGACACTACCATTGTTCAGTTTGCGCAGCTCCTTGATCATCATGTTTTGGTTGCTAAGGATGTGCTTCTCTCTCACATATGACCCAGGTTTTCCCTGTGAATGGCAACATCCATGCAAAGCAACTTTCTCTTCCACCAAGAGAGCTTGCTCACCTCCGAGTTCACTTTGGCCCTCCCTTGAAGATATGAGGGAGGGTCGGCATTCTTGCTTCTCCTCTTAGGCATAGGAGTGTCGGTTGTCGCGTCCTCGTCACTAGATGGAGGAGGTGGTGCACGAGAGGACGACGGTTGCTTTGTGTGCTTGGTAAGTTGATGGAGCGTGCCCTTGGCATGCTTGGTGAAGCGAGAGCGATCAATGGTGGGCACCTTGAGGAGGATGAGCTTCATCACATAGGGGGCATAAAGAGGGTTCTTGTGCTAAAAAATGGCCCAATGCATCTCACACTTGATGAAATCCATCACATCAACTTCTTGGCCTCGACAATCTGGACCGGCTTGGAGAACCTTGTAGGCATGATATAGGAGGTTGACAAGTCCTCCTCGAATAGCATCCACATTCCCGGCTTGAGGATCAAGATTAAGCCGAACCATGCGAAGGAAGATGTTGAACGTGGGGAGGAGGTCTTGGTTGGAGCCCACAGAAGATGCAACTGAGTATAGGGGGCGCAAACGACGCTTGTTGTAGGCAGCCCCTTCCACATGCATCCTCATCCCAACCGGAGAAGTGGCCCCCCTGAACTCATAACCCAAACATGTGCCAAACTCCACGAAGTTGGAGGTGCATTTGTGAGAACCGGTCATCCAAGTCATTGTAACATTCTCATCCGTATCAAAGACCACGGTGGCGAAGAACTGCTGAACAAGCTGAATGTTATAGTCTTGCTGAGTGTAAGAAATGAGCTTCTCAAGACCAAGCTTCCGTGCAACCCAAACAGCCTCCTGAAAGTATGGTTTCCTGTTTAATGCCTCAAGATCCAACACTTTTTGCTCACACACCATATGCTTCTCAATGCGGGCATATATCTCATGCATGATCAGCTGCTGCTCTCTCCTTGGGAAATTGGGGTCGGTTGTGTTGGGAGGCAAGTCATAGAACTGCTGTGACCTCATCCGACGGAAGTCAATCTTCCCCATGCCCAAAACAGTTGTCAAGTTATCAAAGTGAGCTTGCTCGGCCTCTTCTTCATCATCAAACCCACCAAGGGCAGCACGTCTAGTGGCCTCTTCATCAATGGTGCTCTGCTGTCTCATACGGCCAGTGTTGCTGTCAAAGAGGAGCTTGTCCCTTGTTTGAGCACGATCTTTCCTTGAGGTCTTGTGGGGATTCTTGGCGACAGACTTTGTCCTCTGACCTGTGAAATATAGAGCAGAGGGATAGCAAGGGGGTAAGCTTGCATGTCCAGGAAAGCCAAAAAGAGAAAATTAATTGTCGAGATTTCACTCAGGTATGAACTAGACCGGAGTTTCCGGTCACAGGGCCGGAGTTTCCGGCCAACACCGGAGTCTCCGGTCTGTGAGGACCGGAGTTTCCGCCCTGTGGCTGGGAACTTCGATCTAGTCCAAAACTGAGGAAAATCTAGGTACAACTAATTTCCTAGAGTGTACATTGCCAACATAGATCTAGAGTGAAAACCTAGAGAGAGAGAAGATGAAATGGGGCGCTAAGAAGTCGACGCCAGGCTTATAATCCCACCCGATGGGCTGTTGGAAGAGGAAATCCCGGGCGCCGGACGCAGAAAGTTTCGCCCGACGCTACGCTTTTTTTCCCCTCTCGGCATAAAAATCGGAGGCGCCCAGGCGCTAGTAGCTCGCGAAGGGGCGGTGATGCTCCGAGTTGACTCCAAGATCCAGTCCCTGCGCATGGAGGCAGCCTACCTGCAGAATTTCTTCTGCCATAGCCGTGCGTGGATCTGCTGCTGCGTCTACACCGCAAGCTGGTGCCGGTAGTGCCCGGAGACAGGCCTCGTCGGAATCGAGTGAGGCTTGCCGCCGCCCGAGTTCCACCTCCTCGACACCTCGATCTGGGCACACGCGGGAGCCGGACCGGAGCCGGAGCGTACCTCCTCGACACCTTCCCTGCTGAAGGAGCAACCAGCCGCACGCAGGAGCCGGAGCACGCCGGATTCGTGCGAGGCTTGCCGGTCGGCCGGGTGTGTGGAGATGAGAGGAGAGAGGAGAGAGATGAGAGATGAGAGATGAGCTAGCGTGGGTGGCTCGGTCGTGAATCGGGATGTTTTTGGTCGGTCGGCACACGGCGCTAACAAAAATAGCGATGGAGAGAGTCGAGCGCTAGCCACGACGCTTATCATTTTTTAGCGACCGATTAAGCGCCCTGCATTGCGAGCCGTGACGCTAGCCTAATAATCAGACTTTATTTTATTATTTTTTATCACTTAAGCGCCTCCAGAAGCATCGACCATTGTGGATGCTCTAATGATCAACCTTATCATTTGTAGGAAACGACAGAAGGTTTTTGTCATGCACAGGCTTCGTTGTAAGGTGTCGTTTAAAAAACGGGCGCACACGCAATGTCACTGTGACTTCGGCCAGTTTGGTTAGAACCTGTGATGCTACAGACACAGTTGAGAATATGAGGGTTGGTGCTCGATCCTAGTCATTTTTTCTTGGCCTCCAGGGTTAAATCTGTGGTGTAACGGTTGAGTTTCTTCCACCAAATCAGCGCTTGAATGGGACATTGGAATCATATCATTCAGGATATAATATTGCTATTGTCACTGTTAGGGGTTTGCGTAATGTTTGTCCAGTAGATCTCCAGCCTCCAGTAGATATGATTTTCCGAGAACGGTGGTAGCTATAGGGCGTGAGCCTGAAGGACTATTATGTGCCTCAATGGGCCGGCCTATACCTCCTACCAATGGCCCGGACGAGCCTATACCTCCTGCCAATGGCCTGGACAAGCCTATCACATTTGGCTGCAAAGACATTAAGCTGTCCACTTGTAAAATCAAGACGGTAAGCTGGTGAATTTCTCTTTGCTCCTCCTATATATAGTGGTGTAGATAGTTGTATCAGACTCGACTTCTCACTTTACCTTATGAAATTGTCTAACCTGTTATATGTACTTTATGAATTATGTTATTGTGCTAGGTTGGGATTGGAGGTCCCCTTATTAACAATAGATACTGGGTGTCTTCTCGGCATGAACTTTTATGATGGGACGCCTGGTAGAACTCCCTACCTGCCTTATCAGCAAATTTGTGATGTCTTAATTTACGTATGGCGGGGCCAGGAAACGGACCGTCCTGTTCTCAGATTGGACCGATCAGATGAGATCAACAGGTATTTTTTCGGTTTCTCAGTGCCACATGTTTCCTTGTATTGTTCAATTGTTGTGCACCCAACTCACATTGGAAACAAACTATGGATGGCTGATGCAGATGGCCAGTGCCCAAGCCATATTGGTATCATGGTCTACTTGAGGTAGATAGATTTGATCCAATTCCCATGAGAGGAAGGATTCTCGACTAGGCTTGAACCGCGTGCTGTTAAGGTCTTACTAAATTGTCGCCCTTGTTCTACCTGACCTTGTCTAGAATGTGCGACTTGTACAATGAATTGTGTTCTACTCAATATAACTTTCAAGGAAGATCCACATTCGCTAGCGGGCGTGTTGCACTTACTGTCTATAATTTACTGATTCATAAACTATACACAGGACCATGGTGCAATAATATCTAGTACTTGCTAAATTTTCCTTAATAGACATATCTTATAAGCTTTTGAAATATTTAGAAGAATGTGAAATCATATTTTAGCACAAAAAAGGTTATTTAGTGCATGATCCAAGTTCTAGACCCAAGGTTAAGAAGAACATCAGAAGCAGTGGCGAATCCAACTGGGTGGAAGGGTGAAGGCCCGCCCCACCCTAAGAATTTGACCCAAAATAAGTATATAGTATATTTTAGAAAAATAAATAAATGTTGTCTCTAGGCCTAGGCCAGGAAGCCCTGCGATGCTAAATACCGTCTTATATCAGTCCAAATCCATACTGATACAGTTTCTAGGCTGCAATCTGATCGATAATCGTGTTCAACAGTTTCTATAAATATTACTATGCACACTTTTCACATGTAATCGATGAATTCTATGCTACTTGTAAGCCCTTACATAAATATATTCACGTTCTGCTTATAGCAATTTATAAACAAGTGCATTTGAAAATTATTTTTATTTTATTGAAAAAAAGTTTCAGTTGCCCTACCCTAACACAAATGTCTAGATTCGCCATTGATCAGAAGTATTACTTTGCTAATGAAACGTACATTTCTTATGTTCGATGTCACTCTGTTTGACACTTGGGGTCTAGAATAATGCTTGAACATTGGCCTGTCTGTGTTGAGTGCCAGCATAAGGGAGACAATTTGGTGTGCATGGTGGTAGATACACACAACGTTTATGGTTGACATAAACCATACCATAATACAAGATCAGACAAACATGACGTATGGTCGGATGGCCTGAATCTGGATAAACATTGTGTGTTTGTCGTGCCTTTGTAATTCTTCGTCTGCGCCTACGGGAATCCCTAGTGCCCCCTTCCTCTACTGAACAAAACAAAGGGGAAGCGACTTCGCTTCCCCGGTGTCCGTGTTTCGGCACGCGACAGGGTTCCGGAGGCCTACTGTTCCTTCAACCGGTGCACATCGGAAGACGGGACAGAGAAGACTTGAGAGACGACAAGGCAAGGATTTGGAACTGGAAGGACGAGCGACCATGTGTTGCGTGTGTGGCTGTTAGGGTTTGCCCAACCTGTATATATGTTGCGGGTCGGATAGGAAGTGGTCACAACCTCAAGTTTAACTTGGTAACAACCATACGATCATAAAGAATCAGATACAACTGTACTTAATGAGTTAAAACGGTTGAGTAATTAACACATTCGTTGATTATCAGTTATTAACTCATTATATTTTCCCAAGCAGCAATATAGGCATCGGCTTGGCTCATTCCCGCCCGAAGGCGCGGCGCGTTGTCACTTGTCGTGACGAGTCAAGGCGTGATGAGGCGAGTAAGGAGAAGGAGGAGTGCGCGAGAGACTTTCTTGTTCTCATGCTGATACAAGTGCTAGAAGAGCTCAACTTATAAAATGGTGTAGCTCACTCTAAACTAGCAATGTGAGACTAAACTTTAGCCCCAAACTAACCAAAGAAAGGAGCCATGAGAATTTCTGAATTAGTAGGGCCATGCACAAAACCCCATAAATTCCAATAATCCCGATAAAATCTCATAGGCACATTATATCATGTTTGTTCCAAAACATTATTTTATATATAAGTGCTTAGTGGAGACTATTAAGTTGAACTTCCACTTAGAAACTTATGCTACATTGGATCACAACTTGAATAGTGGACTAAGTCTTGAACTATAAAGCCTTGAACTATAAGTTTACTGCGAAATTAGTTTCACAAGCTGCCGTAGAATGCGAGTGGAGCTTATATGTCCTACTTTAAGACCTTTCATGAGTTTATTAAAGAGCATCCAACTCTCACAGGCTACGATGTTTAACAGTTAGACTTCTATAGGTATATTCTTTAAGAGATTCTCTATAAGACAACATCTCCGCTTATATAAGTAAGCCATCTGAAACACATTAATATAAATATCAACCTGCCATGCAGATCAGGATAGTATTGCATATTTATAGAATAGAATCGTAATATGTTGGATACTCTCCTCCTAGCTGACCAACAGATTGTCTTCTATTTCTACCTCACCGGATCTCCGATCACATAGAGTATGTTACCATTATGGACAACTCATACTTTCGGTCTGAAACTCATCTCTCTCGATGCACTATCTATCACATTATGTGATAAACTCTTTGTGAAGGGATATGCCAAGTTCTTAGATGTTTGTATATAATGCAACGCAATAACTCCGGAGTTATTCAATTTTCTGACAAATTCAATCTCCTCTTCACATGTCTTGATGACTTCAGATTATCCTTAGAACTTTTAATCTTGACTATTACAGTTTGATTATCACAACTCATAAGGATAGCGGATATTGGTTCTTCAACCGCATGTAAGTCCATCAAAAGCTCATGAAGCCACTCTGATTCAACAGTGGTTGTGTCTAACGCTGTGAGTTCTGCTTCAATAGTTGACCTCATTAAGACGGTCTTATTGCAAAACTTTCAGGAAACAACACCACACCGAGTGTAAACACATAACCACTTGGGGCCTTAATCTCATCTGCGTTAGATATCCAATTGGAATCATTATAACCCTCTAGTATCCTCGGATACCTGGAATAGTGAATCTCATAGCTCGCAATATCTTTATATCTTTTAAATAGCGCACAACTTTATCAAACGCAATGATCATCTCCTAGATTAGAAACATACCGGTTCAACTTGGTCATATCAAAAGAGATGGCAGGCCTCGTGGTACAAGCACAATACATATCTAAGAATATATCAATTGATCTATGATTCTTTCAAAGTGTCACACTAGGATCATATGGTGTCGAAGACTTGTAGTCGTCATACCCGAAGCGCCTCAAGACCTTTTCCACATAGTGAGACTGAAGTAGTGTAATCCCACCATTAGCATCTCAGCAGCCTGATGTTCAAGATAACCCGAATCATGGTCAGTCTATCCACAAGTGAGTAAGTATCAAAGAAGTCTTCACGTTATTTTCGGTATAACCTTGGCCATAAGCCGCGTTGTGTACTTCTCAATTGTACCATCGGCCTAACCTTTTTATTGAACACTCACTTACATCCTACATGTTTACACCCATAAGGACGATCAGTAACTTGCAAGACTTAATTAGTCAAGATGGAATCCATATCGTTACGGACAGCTGGAAGTCAGCATTAAGAGATGCATAAGATTCTGAAATGGTGTGTCATCCACAAGGTACACAATAAAATCACCACCAACGGACTTTGTAGTACTTTATCTCTTGCTCCTAACAGGAACTTCATTGTCATCTCCATAGGATTATCATTGTGGTCTATCAAAATGGTAGTATTAGGAATTGCAACTAATTTTTGACTCTGGATATCTTCTGATTTGATGAGACAGGCATATCCTTTATCGGAAAGATATCCTCAAAAAAAGTTGCATCATTCGACTCCATAATTGTATCAAATGTGCATGTTGGATACCTGAGATTTTATTTTAAAAAATCTATAACGAATGCTATGAAAAGTATAGCCAGAAAAACACAATACATGGTTTTTGATCTAAACTTGCGCCTTTTGGAAATTGATATATTAATTTTCGCCAAACAACACGCAAGTAAGAGGAGTTTCAAAATTTTCCTTTCCCATTCCTTCTAACGAGAAACATTTTTCTTATTTGTGAGAAATCGGTTTAGGACATGACAAGCTGTCAATATAGCCTCCCTTACCATGCTTTGGAGAGATCTGACGCGTCTAACATGGCGTTAACCAAATAAGTTAGAATTCATTTTTTTTACAGCCATTCCATATGACCGAGAGATAAGTAGGGAGATGTTATCGCATAAATAATATCATGTTCCGCACAAAATGAATCAAACTCGTTGAAAAATTACTCTCCACCCCGATCAGATTTATCTAGGTCCTATAACCTTTGAGCGCCATGCCTCGTATGAGGCTGAACCGTCAACCGAGGGAGGAATATATTGAGAGTTATAGACATCACAAATGTACACATGTATTCTCTCCGGAGATCTGAATAATAAAGAGAGAACACTTATGTCTACTTTTCTTGTGTAGTTGACCATACACTCACGCAGGCTCACCTCCAAACTCGTTATCTGACGGATATGAAAGACAATCAACGAATCTTACTAATATTATTATGTTATTATTCTAAATGCTTCGCGTATATAAACATGAGCATAATAATTCGAGTGAAGTCGTGCCCTCACGACATTGCTCACTAATCGCCCACCGGAGAGGCGGTTCCTTCATCTCTCGTAGTACATCTCACTGTGATCTATCTTGTGTTTAGACAGAGCAGCAGGTAGTCCAAGTTTTGGAGATGGGGCAGGTACACTGTTTGACGTCTCATGCAGGATGGACAGCTTCTCGAATTCAGAAACACGATCAACAAACACACACGAACAGGATCATCCATCCTGTGATCACAGAATCACGCCGCACATTAACGCTGACGTCGATCTAGCTCGCCTTTTGTTCATCGGCGGCCGGTGCGTCGGACTGATCCGTTCCCTGCCGGAGGATCTTGTCCACGGCGGTGGGCCGCACGAGCGGCTGCGGAAGGCCGGGCAGCTCGGCGAGCGCGGCCGCGGTGGGCACGCGCGCGTAGTAGATCCTGCAGTTGTCGCGCTCGGCCTCTTTAAGATCGGCCTCCATCTCCTTCCGGAGCCGCTTGTTCGCGTCCCGCACCGGCCCTGCCACCTTCCAGAGCGCGCCCTTAGCTCCGTCCAGCGACGCCAGCCCCTGCCTCAGCCGCGCGATCGCCTCGCCCACGCCGTCGCCGTCGCCCTTCTCGCGAAGCACCCGCGCCGTCCGGAGGCACGCCTCGCCCGCGAAGTAGGCCGCCTTGGCCTGCGCGTGCGCCTGCCACGACTTGTCGACCTCTGGTGCCGCCGTCATGGCGCCCTGCGCGCGGTCGTAGTCCAGGCTCACCTGCTGCGCGACCTTGGAGCAGAGCGCCGGCGGCTTGCCTCCGGCGACGGCGAGCTCGAAGTAGCACTCGAGCGCCTGCGCGAGCATCAGCACCTCGAACGCCGCCATGCAGGCGCCGGACACGTGCTTCAGCCGCTCGCCGCTGGGCGGGTTGTGATCCCCGGACCCCTCCGAGGCCGAGGCCCTCAGGAAGCCGGCGGCGTCGCAGAACGCGGCGCACGCGCGCCGGATCCCGTCCGGCTCTCGCCTGTTCTCCTCCGCCGCCGCGCGGGTCTCCTCCGCCGCCAGGGCGAACAGCGCCACCGTGCGCTCGGTCGCCGGGGCCGTGTACGTCTTGCGGAGCGAGAAGAGCCCGGCGTCGCGCCACGCGAGGCGGAGCTGCTTGCGGCCCGTCCGCGCGAGCGCCGCGTCGAAGCGCGGGGCGACGGCGTCGAGCTCGCGGACGTAGGCGCGGAGGCGTTGGACGCGCACGTTGGGGGCGGTTTTGTTGTCCGAGTAGGATAGAACGAGGCGGCTGCGGCAGCGGATGAGGGGCCCCAGGTCGACGTCCTTGTCGACGGAGGACATGTCCTCCGTGGACATGAAGGCCATCGGTGTCTTGAGCGGCAGGGACAGCATGGTCATCGGCGCCGCCGCCGCGTGCCGGAACGCGGACTGCATGGTTACGTATACTTTTACGTCGATCTCCTTCTCCCTGGACTATGGCTTTCGAGTCCGCCGGATGTAAAGAAAGCTAGAACGGATTTGCAAACAAGGGTTTTAGATGAGGAAAGGGGGTAGGGCGGGGTAGATTAATCTTAGGATCGGGGCGAAGGACTCGCGAGTGATTCGGTTTAGGAAACGGAGGACCAGGGCGGGGTGATCCCGTTTCCCATGCATGTTCGACTTCGACCGAGTGGACTCCAAACTTATACGTACACGAGTCCATCTCAAATAAAAGTGGGTGCGGTTTTCCCACTTGTTCGTTCGGGTACCCGGCCTATCTGAACCGTCCGTCGGGCGCGGATGCGGGAGGGGTGGGGGGCTCGCGCGGTGGTTTGACTCACCTAATGAGGCCCGGAACTGTCTAAGTTGGATGTCTGAACTGAACCTCCCGACAGCTATCTCGGCTCGCACGTCGCGGAGCCCTGTTCTCGCACGCCGTCTCCATCTTTAGAGGTAGCACCCCGGGCAAGATCCAGCAGATCCTCTCATACTGTTTTTCTCGGAGACGTTCGACCCCGTCGGCGGCCGCTATCCACCAGGCGCCATGGACGGATGGGAAGCTTCACGGAGCTTCTTTCAAGATTCGCTGTACCCGTAGCCCCAAGGTGAGATCTTCGATCTGTTCCAAGAATACA
Organism: Poa annua; assembly: GCA_026929855.1. Lineage (NCBI taxonomy): Eukaryota > Viridiplantae > Streptophyta > Magnoliopsida > Poales > Poaceae > Poa > Poa annua. The sequence goes on from CM049438.1 coordinate 38,828,945, forward strand.
AGTGTTTTCGCGCATTCGAAATATATGGCGCGGCCTGTTGTTCTTACTCGTTCCTTTGATCTCTTAGATTCGATGGGCTGAGCTACGGGCACCAGATGCATATGGGTACTGCGATGGCACAGACGCAGCAGGGTTAGTTCTGCATCAACCATATTTACTTCTCTCCTGTCCTGTTTTATTCTGTTACTGAACTAGCAGCACCCGCAGCTCGGATTCGGGATTGTCTTCGGGTTCATCTGTTCCGGAGGATGAGGACGAGCTGGTTATGCTGGACGAGGAGGTTGACATTGGTCCGGCCGAGGATCTGCTAGTTTGTGAATGTTTCCTCTGTATCCATGAAATTCTGTTGCACTCCTGAGACAATTATGTAATTTTAACCTGGTACCTCTCCAGCTATGATTTTCTAGTGTTGGGAAGTTTCTCCCCTGTAGCCATGAATTTCTTTTGCATTCATCAGACAATTATGTAAGTTAACCCTGGAACCTTGTTAATTATCCAAAAGCACTCAGTGCTCCATGTACATTATGGTTTTGAGCTGGGAACCTCTGTATGTTTGTAGCAGCAATCAGATATGATGTCTTTGTCCACCTAGTGATTCTGCATTTTTCTACTTACTAGGAATTAGTTTCTGATCTGTTCTATCCCGATGGTTTTTGCAGTGTGCTTTAATTCCACAGAAAATCATGCGCAGAGGCATGTTTGCATTCTGCCCTGGTTGTTCAGTCTTGTTTGACACATCTCTGTAAACAGCATAAAGCTGTGTACCTGTTCCGGCTGAATGAACATCGTTGCTTGATGTCAAGCTGACAAAGCATTCCACACACTAATTTCAGACCAGTGTACATGCCCTAAGGATTCAGAACAGTGAGAGTATTAACACATGACTTTTGAGTGTGTCTATTTACTCATTTCATTCTACATATCTAGTCCACATTAAAAATATTTACAACACCTTAGAATTCGGAACAGCGAGAGTATTAAACATGACTTATTCAATAGTGTGCAGTTCATTTAGAATCTGCAAATGTTATACCATGCTTCTCTTCATTACAATGGAAAAGAGATGTACTGCATATGGTCAATTCTACAACAACGGCTCGACCCAAATCTTGTTGGGCATGGAAAAAACAGACAACAGGACCAAAACATACGTCAAATGTTCCAAGTCACCATGTAACAACACCAAGCATTCCAGCAGGGGCTTGACGAGAGATAACAGTTTTAGTGAGCGGCGACGCCTGCCCTAGTCCGACCATCGAGTCGTACTCCTCGTGCTTGTGGGTAAACTTCTTCCTTAGCTTCTTCTCGAGCTCAATCTCGTCGAAGCTCTTGTCGTTCTCGGCTGCATGAACTTGAGCTAAGTTGAAGTAGTTAGTTGCCGACTGGGAGATGAAGGCGATCTCCTCCTCCGTAAGCTTCCTTAGGAATTTGGCAGGATTACCAACCCAGACCTAATAGTGGCAGGAAATTGTATGATTCAGTAGGGTCAAGCTGTATGGCAATATTTTGGAGCAGGAGTATGACAATCTTCTAAACAGCATGCGAAATGTAATTGCTCTTTGCAAAAACATGGCTCCAGGCTTAACCTAGTGGAGAATGCCATCTTATAATGTACGAATGTGACCAAAACAGAAAACAAAACAGAGAGCAGTTTTCACATTAGAAGCAGTAAGAAAATGTACCATATCATCTAAAGATACGTGGGAAAGCTCGTAATTCATATAAGTGTTTACTCTTGTGGGAAAGCTACTAATTCATCATACTACTACGGGGAAAGCACCGATGTACAACGGATCCAATAACTACACAGCAGGTCAGCAGCAACTGCACAAAGGAAAAAGTCAGGAAAGATTAAATCGAAGAGCAACATGTACCTAATCTCTCTTCATAATCTAAATGTTTAATTCATACAAGTTTCATTCACAGATTCATAAAAGAAATATGATTCACAGTTTCATTCACAGATCCATAACAAAGCAAGCTAATACTTACTCGTAAGATTTCTGCTATTCCGAGCAGCTCAAACTGGTAGCAAAGCTTGTAGACATTAAGAACAGAGCGCCACCAACTGATACCGATACCAATCTCTTACCAAAAAAGATATAGAGAAGCTAGCTCCACACGGACAAGGGACAACAGGCACTAACCATGCGATTCAACGCCGCCTCGACGGGCCCCCGCCAGGACTCCGATGCCGCCAGGAGGGCGTGCTCGAGGTGGATCGGGTGGAGGGAGTCGAGCTCGACGTGGATCGGCTGGATCACGACGACGTCCAGCAGCACCAGCTGGATCCTGACGGTGGCGACGAAGCGGAGCCCGGCGGCGGCGAAGGTTGGTGACGGCGCCTCGGCCGCAGAACCGCCCGTCCAAGGCGCGAGCCGCCTCGGCCTCGACAAGGCCTCCCCGTCGCCACGAGCTGCCGGAGAAGGGAGGTGCGGGAGCGGCCCGGCCTAGGCCTCCATGGACGCCGGCGGCGCTGCCTGGGATTGGGGTCGGGAGAGAGGGTGGAACACCACCCCATGCTGCCGCAGGAGCAGGTCTGGGAGGGAGGGGATTGGGGAGGCGGAGGCGGCGCGGGAGGGGAATTAGGGTTTGTAGGTCGCGGGTGGGGATGGAGATTCGGTGGACATGGAGATTCACGCGGTGGCGGCGCCGGCGCCGGCCTTGCAGAGGATGGGGATGTCGGCGACGGCCTAGCTCAGGAGGATTTTGACGGGAGGTGAGAGAAAAAGAGTGCAGCCACGTTGTCTGGTCGGGCAGATCGATGTGATCGCGAGTGTGTTAACGACTAACACCGAATGGCGCGGGCGTGGGTGGTCGTTGACCAACACGGATCTTACAGCAAACGGGAGGCGCAGATAGTCCGGGTACCCGAACGAAGTAGTGGGATTGCATTTTTTAATAAAAAGTTGGGAACTGATACCAATCACCCGGAGGATCCTTACTCTCGCGTCCTCCGCCTCGGCTGTTTGACGCGTGTCCCGGTGGACCCCACACGTACGCTCTCCTTCCCATCCCTATCCTCTCGCCCTCGACAGAAGCTCCCGCTCGCCGTCCGCCTCCATCCCCCTTGCCGGTTGCCGGCTCCTCCCCGCTCGGCCGCCGCGTCCATCCAGCGGGTGCCGCCCACCTCCCTCCACCACGCGCCGGCCGTCTCCTCCCTCCCCCTCGCCGGTCGCCTCCTCTCCTCCCCGCTCGCGCGCAGCCTCCCTCCACCGTGCGTCGGCGGCCTCCCTCACCGCGAATCGGCGCCACCGTCCGCAAAACGCGGATCCCGCGCACCACCTGCAGCTCTCCAGCCCCATGCTCTGGGATCCGCCATGGCCGCTGCCCCCATTTGAGTTTCTGCAGCTGCCCTCCGTGTGTCACTAGAGCGACGACCCAGTCGCCGCGCAGATCTCGCGCACCGCCGATGGCTGCCAACAACGCCTCCTCCCATATGTTCCCGGTTCCCCCGTTGCTGCCTCCTCTGGCTACACCTCGTGGAGCAGCTCCTCCCAATGCTAGCTGATTGTATGTCCATCTACCGAATCCTTGATGCTAGCCAGCTGAATGTGTGCTGAACAATGCGCTTACACCTAAGCTAATGTGTGTTGCTTCCTGAATGTGCTATAGTTTTGTCCTTCTTTTTCTAGATGTAGTGCAAATTTTAGAAGCTTTTGTAGCATATTGTTTCCCCATTTAATACAAATTAACTGAAGTTTTGTAGCAATTCTTGGTGTTGTGCATATGTTTTGAAGTTTCGTAGCAAATAATGTCTATTTTTTATGCAAATCTGTTGAGCAGTTGTAGCAATTTTCTTGTTTATAAGAAGCAATTTATCTGCAAAAGGGGCCGGAGGTATTGCTACCATGGCATCCAGCAATGCTACCAAAGGCACGGAAGTTGCCACCACCGGTGACGTCGGCTGCTACCATTGACCGTCGTCGATGCTACAATAGGTTGTCGGCAATGCTACCGACGGCTACCATAGGTTGGGCATGCCACAAATGTTCTCATAGGATGTTCAGTGAGGATGTGCTGCAACCTTTCTACAGTTTGCGTCATACGCTTATGCGGATTTGCATCCTAGGATGAAGTTTTTGCTACAATTGTTTTGCTGTTTTGCTACCAAAGCCTCAATGGATGCAAATCCTCTTAAATTTTGCTACAATTGTTTTGCTGTTTTGCTACCAAAGCCTCAATGGATGCAAATCCTTTTAAATTTTGCTACAATTGTTTTGTTGTTTTGCTACCAAAAGCTCTCTGGATGTAATATAACAATTTTTTTGTTATTATATTTAAGTGGTGTTGTTATAATAGTACAATTGTCATATTTTTTGAGGGATTTGCTTCATAGTCATATTTTTGTTTGCTACAATAGCATTTTTTTCTTCCGGCGAACTCGTCGACGAGTCCGAGGGATTTGCTTTATCGTCATATTTTGTTTGCTACAATAGCATAATTGTTTTGCTTCCGACGAACTCGTCGGCGAGGTTTTTGAGGGATTTGCTTCCTAGTCATATTTTGTTTGCTATAATAGCATATTTTTTGCTTCCGACGAGCGATATTTTTGAGGGATTTGCTTCATAGTCATATTTTGTTTGCTATAATACCAATTTTTTTTGCTCCCGGCTATGGTGTTTACAATTAACATTTTTTTTTGCTTTTGTTGTTTTGCTACAATGTCGGTTTTGCTACAATAGCTACAACTTTTTTTTCGTGAGGTCTATGTCTGATGTCTTTTTTTTGTGATCGAATCATTTTTTGCTACAAGCCCAAAAAAAATTGCTCCCCACCGTCCTTGGTGCTTCAATGATTTTTGCTGGAGCCAGCGGTTTTTGTTACAAATCCAGAAAATTTGCTGTCAACGGTCCTTGGTGCGTCAATGATTCTTCTGACAACCGACGTATTGGAAAATTTGTGCGACGCGGTCACGCGTGCGACCCAGGCAATGGAGAAAAGTCAAATATGTTTTGCAGTCTCGGGGGACGTATTCACACGGGAAAGCGACATGGGATTTGGTCCTGTAGCGGGATCAGAAGTGCGCTTGTGGCCGGACATGTGTCAAGCTGGGGACCCGGGGGATTTTTGCCCCAAATCCCCCGGGGGACGCTCAGCAGTACCCATAAAAGTTATACTCCGTAACTACATAGTACATCACATGAGTCGGACAAGTGATCCGAACACAATTATTACTCCATAACGCTTGGTCGATCCCGTCGGTACCAAATCGAGAGAGAGTAGGAGGCAGAGCTCGTCAACCACCGCGGGGGACTGGAGCCGCTGATGATGCGGCCAGCCGCAACGGAGGCGGTGGAGGCGAGCAAGTGAAATTTCTAAGGGTGTGGGGGCTGCCGGCCACGCAGAACACGACCAGGGTGAGGAGATTTAGAGAGATGACCGGGGTGGCAGAGGACCCAGCACTAGCCGCGTCCATAGAATTACATTTGATGCCATGCTAGCTTATATGCGCGCAAGCCGATTTAGAGCTACCTTACACGTCCTAGAGTATACTAAATACATATATGTCTCCCAAAATATTAAAGACAATGAAGTCTTAATTGAACAAAAAATCAGGAGAAGGAACACAAAATATTTGTATTTACATAGCTGTGCTAACTACATATTGGAAATATATACTTACAAGACTGCAATATAATAAAACTAAATCATATGAAAATATCCGAGTTTGATATGATTATATGATAGGGTGTCAATTTCCAATCGAGCCTACCCACGACTTAATGGGTAGGATACGAGTACGGTATAAAATTGTATCGGTAGGGTTAATCTAAGTATTAGTCTAAGAGAAAAAAAGGTCTGTTATTATTTTTTTCAGATTTTACAATCTGATGAATAAAGTTGGTCTGCACGTGTAATGCCAGATTTTCTTCTCAATTTCCTACAAAAGAAAATGAAACAATTGTTGTTGAATTTCTGCGTAACTGTTCGTCCAATCACCTTCCACCTACTGAAGATTTCTTTATTTTCTCAGAGATTTGATGTGTGCATCATTTCTGACCAACCTCGGTCCCAGATGCAGCTTCATGATCCTTACATGCACACGCTCGCTTACATTCAGTACTGAAAGTAACAGTTCATGTGGACCAGGCACATTCTTTTAAAGACATTTCCACGAAATGAAAATGGGTACACTTCCAGGTCACTGGATCAAATTTGCATGGAACGACCCAAGTTGAGCTGAAGAGGATATTAATAAACAACAATAAAGGAAGTACATGGAAAATGATAACCAAACTGTGTCTTCTCAAATTAAACAAAATTTTCAGTGACAGGCAGGTGTTTCTCAAGATTGCACGTCATCAAGAGTCTTTGCCGGATCCTATCTAGCTTGATTTAATGCTTCGCTTTCTTCTTAGGATGGGGTTTCCTCTTTGTTTTTGAGGATGGCTTATTTGATGGTTGGTACTTGTTCCGCTTCTTCAGTTTCTCCTTCTTCTGTTTCTTCCACACGCTGTCTGGGTCTACAAAGTCTTCATCACTGTCATCTTCAACAGGAGCCGAGCCATCCTTGTCTGAGTCGAGATCATCATCCGCGTCTTCCTCTTCCTCATCTGAACTCAAGATAAAGTCCTCAACCACATCCTCGTCTGTAGGTAAATCATCATGGTCACGGTTTCTTTTCTTGCTCTTCTCCTTTGCTCTGCAACACAAAAGAGGAGGAGATGTAACAACATGTCTTCCACACACAAGGAAAGCAACCCAAAAGAAAGAGAAAGGTCAGAACGTACTTAGTCTTCTTTTCAGCCAACAAGTTCTTACTGAAAGCAATGGTTTCTTCACTCTCATCCTGATCATCCTGTTCCTTCTGCACTTCTGATAGCCTCCTTGAAAACGTAGAGGACTCGGCACCCACAATAACACTGGCACCGAAAGGAATGAATTAGTAATGGCATTAATCAATATATTTATTCATAACTTGGAGTGTGTTTGTACTCGTCCCTCATACGAACTACTGAAGTATGCTGTGTGGTAAGATGAAATGTACAGCATATTTATTTATGGTGTTATAGCATGGACTAGCATCAAGGATACTAACCTCGTCTCGTCCATAGCATCGATTCTGTTCTGTGCTCTCTGATGTAGAGTAGCAACATATCTTGAGAGAGGACTTAACTGTTCTTCCTTCTCAGCCTATTGGGAAAAATTATATATTTTTTAGCACAACCACACAAAAAAGTAAAAGTATAGAAATAAAAAAATGTGCAGATAGCCAAGCCAACACGGCCAGTCATACCTGTAGAAATGAATCTACAGCAGAATCATGGGGAGAAAATGTAATTCCTGCACGCTTTGAGCTTACAAACTCAACATTTGCCTCTACCTGGAACCAGAAATGATGAAAGAAATCAGCAAACATGTGTTGAATCATGTAGGAGAGTATGATATTCTTTTATTCATGCTTAGCACACCTGACGAATGAGATCCTTCATCTCTTTTCGAAATCTGTCAGCCTTGATGGTCTTGCAAAAGTTCCGAAGTTGAACAAGTGGTAAAAATGACATTTCGAAGAAGGCAACGGAGTAGCTCCACTGGGCCAAATGCTTAGCCAGCTCATCAACCACAGAGTAAATGCAAGCTTCCTGAAAGGCACGTGTCTTCACTATTTTCTTATCTACCTGCCAGAGAGGAACCCCTGTTATATGTTTACTTTTTCAGAGGCATATTCCGATGGAATTGTTGTGTTATAAGAAACAAACCTGTTTAACATTGAACAGATTCACTGCTTTCCCGACACCACCATCTGGACGCCCCCTAAGTTCTTTCATTTCTAGCATATCAAGCAGCAGGGACGACACCGGAATAAATGTACCTGTTGCTTGAGCAATGCAATTAAGCATTTTTACACATCTAACACGCACAGGGAAGTAGCGTGCACTCGGTACCAGACATGCTACGCCATGAATTATCTGGGTTAACGGATAAGCCAAAGGCCGGAAATCTTCCTCAGAGCTACGTCCACACACAACACTTGTCCAAAGCTCGAGGCAGAATATATATTGCCAATCGTAAACTTTTTGGTATGATTTCTGCACAGAAACAATGCAAGCTCACCATCAGTTAGCAACAGGAAAACACTTGTTTGTTTGTCCATTTGACACCAAATAATATCAAACTAACATGCAAAGGAAATAATAGAATTAGCCCCAAGTGGCCTCTTTGTCAGCAAAACATTCAAGAATGACACGCCTCATGTGAGAAGATAACATTTGTATTTCTGAAATACAAGACAAAAAGTACTTAGCAATACTAAGAGAAATAGAACCTCCAGCTGTTTGTTTGTTGGTTTGTTTCGTTCTTTCTGCTTTTTGTCCTTTGATATCTTCAAAAACATGAAAGAAGAACGATAAAACTTTGTCAGATCATGAGCAATTAATGCAGTTCCAGCATATGACCATGAGACTTCAACAGACAACATACCTTTGGTCCTCTTTCAGTAAGGGCACCTCTTAGGATAACTGCCAGTTGACGAATGAAAACAAAAGCATGTTGATAAGCAATTTGAGGCTGCACACTATACAATTCTTTGACACAATTCCCAAGAAAATGAATGTGCTGCAGTTTCGATCCGCCGATAGACTTGGACAGTTTGCAGTTTACCAAATAAGCCTTGTAGATACCCTTGAGGCAGGCATCAAGGCAATCCGGACCTACTTTAATGCACAGGTCTCGCAGGAACAAAAATGAAACAAGAGGCATAGCACCTCGACCTCTAGCCCAGGTATACAACAGGGCCTACAATAGGAACATCCAATTGAAAATAAATCATTGTCAGATGAACATCAGAGTAACACAGAAAGCTACTTAGAGATGAAATGAGAAGCCAAAGCTAACACACCTTAACATACTTCCTTAGGAGAGAAGGGAAGGCTGCCAGAAAAACAGCTGATGCTCTGACACGGTGAATAGTAAACGCTATCATTTGCTCATCAGTCATCTCATTTATCATATGGAGTGCATTGGCAAGATATATCCTCAATAGATTACCATGCCTCTTCCATGGAGTAGTCACCATCAGCTCACTGATTTTCTCTTTGTTTCCTCCAAAGCCAGGGGCATTGAGTAATTGACGAAGAATGCTATCCATGTTCTTTAAAACGAAGTGCATGACTTTATCCAGTACACTACCTGACATAACACTGAATTTTGGTGCTGAATTGTCCCCAGTGTCCTCGCCATAATGGCAGGCTCTCTTGAAGGCTTGAAGAATAGACCGGATAGAACCTATCTTCCCATCTTCGGCACCATTGCACCAGGAATCAACCATTTCCATCGTGATAGGTTTAACACTTTCTTTTGGTTCCTCCTTAGGGATAGATCTAGGTTCCTCATCACTTTCTTGATCATCCTATACACAAAGCAACCCAGCTCATATAATCCTCTAGAGGGGTAAAGGAAAATTACTACAAGGAAAAAGTTTGTCCTTCATCTTACATCGATATCATCGTCATTGAACTCCAAGAGATCTTTATCACAATCTTCTAGATATTTAAAGAATTCAGGATCCTACAAAAAGAAGACTTCAATAAGTTTCATAAGCAGTCAACGGTAACATAACAGCACAGAAAAGAAAACTATAATTTACAAAATTACGAAAGAACCAAACAATTAACTGAAAAATAAGAATTGAGCTCCTGGACGTGGCTGTCACATGTGTGAACCACTGTCCATAAAAGATAGGACTTCAAGAAGGAATTGAGGAGCCAGACCACCAAAACGTAGCCAAAAGCCAACAGATGGTTATGGACCAATTCTCGTACCCAACAATTACAGATTAACTCAAAAACAACAAAAGATAATAAACTGGGAAAACGTTTTAGAGAATAAGACTATTCAAAGTTAAATCAACGCCACATTCTTTCAGAGAAAAGTGATCTGTATGAGTTTAAATCATAAATTTGGCATTTAATTCAACAGAAACTACTTCTGTCAGTGCATGGATGTGCCTGCACGTATGGTTTCATATTCACTCGTACCAACTGCGGCGCAGCTGAAGCCAGTAAAACATTCCGCACTGAAATGGGAAGTACAACTCCCCGTATTGGTGCAGAAAATGACTAACTATATTTCCCACCTCAGAACGTCACTCTGCCAATCAGCAATCATACTCTTAGAATGGTCAGTGTAATTTGGAGTTTTTTTTTTATCGCCATTCTTTAAGGTACCAGACTACCAGCGATAAGAATGCCTAAACATCTCTTCATGTATATGCACTTGAAGAAGCTGTTACTTTATTCCCAGTTTCCCCAGAAAATAGCCCACAATTTGCCAATTAAACTTGGAGACACTGCATGCGAGCCAGAAGACACTGACCATTCTAAGCAATGTACGAGCATGCTATGCACTTCATAATCTATTGTAGTAGCTACTAACCAATAACTAATAATCGATTGGAAATTCAGATACCACTGAAGGACGGCGTAGAAACCAGAGGATGATACGGACAGGAGACGAACCTTTTCCTGCAGCCTCTTGAGTTGGTCCACGTGCTGCTTGGCCTTCTTCTTAGAGCTTCCCTTCAGCTCCTCCTCCTCCTCCTCCTCCGCTTCCTCTCCATCCTCCCACGCATCTTCCTCCTCCTCGTCCGAGACGGGCAAGTCCACTGTACCCCCGCCGAGCCACGAGAAGCAAGCAGCGAGTCCATCAGAAAAACGGAGGAGTACATAACAGGGAACGGGAACCAAAAGGGAGCGGGAATCGCACCGTATTCGTCGGAGTCCGACATGGCGGTGGCGTGTGGTGCGGGTGGCCTCATGGAGGTGGGCGAGGAGGCGGCGGGTGCCCTAGTGGAGGTGGGCGAGGGGGAGGCGGCGGCGCTGGTTGCCGAAACAAAAGAGGGAGAGAGACAGACGGCGGGTGGAGAGGAGAGCTCAAGGCTGGAGAGACATGGGCTGTGTTGGGTTTTTGGACCGCAGAAGAAAGCCCAAGTCAAAATATGAGACAGCCCGGCTCCTAGCATATGAATATTGCTCGAAAAGAAGGCCCTTCCTTTTTTAAAAAAACTTTCCAATCTATTCATCAACTGTCCGGCACCAGAAGCAACAAAAATTACATAGCGACGACTACAAGCACTAGAGCGAGCCGAAGGCGCGCCACTGACATCACCCCTCCATGATTAGAGCCGAGCAAACCTTGTTGTAGTACACAGTCGGAAGTCGTTGTGCTAAGACCACATAGGACCAGCGCACCAGCACAGCAACCGTCGCCGATGAAGAGAAGTATAGATCAGAAGCATCTAATATGTATACACACGAGCGAAGACGAACGAAGATCGGATCCAAACGGATCCACCGAAGACAACCATTGGCCAGATCTGCGAGATCCGCCAGAGACAAACCTCCACGCACCCTCGGGCGACGACGCTAGAAACGTCGCCGGAACGGAGGCTAGGCGGGGAGGACCTTATTCCATTTTCAGAGAGCAACCGCCGCCTCATCTCTCTAAGAAGGACACAAACCCTAACAAATCTAAAAGAACACGTGAGAATAGAGCCCTCCCGCCGGCAAAGACCGAGATCCACCGCGCCACCATGAAACTAAGGCCACAGAGACGAGGTGGACCGGCGGCGCCGCCGGCAGGACGCAGAAACCCTCGTCACCTTTTTTTTCCTGGAAGCTTTTGCGAAGGGGTATGCGTGAGTGAGATTTATGAGAAGTACTCCGAAAAGAAAAGAAGCTCCTTCCAATCTTCCATAGAGCCCTAATTTCCATCTTTTGTTTTTTTAAAGATTTTTCATCTCAAAGTAAGTCCTATTTTCATCCCAAGATTATTATTTGTTAACTTAAAACACATCATAGAAAAATAACTTAGCAAATTTTACAATTTCAAATTAACATCACTAAATGCATATTGAAATTTAGTTTCATAATATATGAACATAATTTTATAAATATCTGCTACCAAACGAAAAACAAATTAACTTGTCACAAAACTAGAAATACACTTGAACGGAGGGAGTACATTGGGAAAACACACAAAGGCCCAGGTATACATGAATGACACGTCTGCACACTAGGCTTGTGTAGTGGTCTCCTCCCTCCAAATCAACCCACCTTACATTAGGTAAGGAATTATGCCGATCTTACCATGAAATCAATTGGCGGCCATCGCCTCAGATTCTCTAGGTACGATCGAGAGGTTGTGGAAACGGCCACAGATGGAACAACTCCGATACTAGAATGCGACTAGATGAGTGCCCGTGCGTTGCTACGGATGACAAAACATAAAAGCATACGGAAACTCAAACTATAATAAAGGTTCCAAATATCTTCCACATAATCTTGTTTTTTCCAGGTTCACAATCAAGCAAGTTCCACACAAAAAAAAAACAAAACATAAGACGATAACGCAAAAAAGAAAAACCACCGGTCGTCGAAACGCTGGAGGTGGTCAGGATGCTCCCTGGCTGCTTTGCTCCTTCCGGCTCTCACTGACTCCGCGCCGACACTATCTCCTTGTCAAAGCTACACTCCTTGACGGCTCATGCCCACATATAGAACGTCAATTGTTGCAGAGATTACTGAAATTAGCAATGATACACACGAGAGTTAGGTTTAAATAAAGTTTAGTTTTCTATATGTACAACATACTTGTCAAACAATTATCCAATAAAGAGACCACAAAGAAGTAAATTTGATGTATAGTTATGTAAAAGCTGGTTTAAATGAACACAATACAGATTGATGAAATTTACTCGGCAAATGGAATGACAGCAAATCCTACAACAATGCCAAGAAAACAGTGAAAACAAATAGGTCAACTCCCGGTAGTTTCCAAAATTAACAAATTCCTCTTCATTTTGTGATTTTTCCTGGGCTCCAAAAGGCCGAGAGCTAGAGTCATGGATGAGATCAAACAGTGCATGCCCATCAAATCGGCACATGAATATAATGGAGATCAAATTTCTTGATCCTAACATGGTTTAACAACTCACGGGAGATAGATACATGTTAACAAAAAAAGTTTTTCCCCATTCCATGGTATCCTGCAATACAATAAGTACATTATATCAGTAGGTAGTACCATAAAATTGTAACGTTTTCTAGACAAACTGGAAGAGAGCAGAAACATAACCGATTTTATTGATATACATTCAAAACTTCAATCCGAGCATATATAAATCCGAGCATATATAAGGTAGCCCATGTTATTGCAGTAATGTTCAACGAAATTCAAACTGATTTTAATGGATTTTTTCTCGCTTCCAATGTATTCTTATTAGGGACAATTGGTTATGTGCCCCGGTTCTCTCTAGTTTATCCGTTTGTGCTATACCCGCGTAGTTTCTCTCGTCTGTGCCCTGGCTGGCTCGCATATCGCCCAAACGCTCCGTTTTCCTCTGGTCAACCTTCTTTAACCGGTGGGGTCGGCCTGGTGGGGTTGGCCAGCCGCGGCTCGGCTCGGCCTGACTGGTGGGGTCGGCCTGGGTCCTCAAGTGGGGACAGGAAGGGACGAGTCTGACGCCCAGGTTGGGTATCTCCGCCCCAATTAACACGTCGTTAACACCGAATTAACTGAATTAACACCGAATTAACTGAATTAACACTGAAATAACTGACAATTCGTTGATTAGTACGTCGTTGTTTAGTGAAACTGCTACTACTAATTAAAACTGCTACTCTAATTGAAACTCGATTTATAACTCGAATTGATTTATAATATAGGATTCATAACTCGATTTGAAAACTGAAATTCGATTTATAACTCGAATTGAAACTGCTACTACTAATTGAAAATCGATTTATAACTCGAATAGGATTATATTAGAATTATATTCACAATTACAAAAGATTAGCGGTGCATGCAGCAGTGCTACTACGCCGGCGGTGCCTAATACTACTACTAATTAGCAGTGCAACTAATGCACTACTGCTACTACGCCGGCCTCGGCCTACACGCGCCGCTTCTTGGCCGGCGGTTCGTCGTCGTCGTCGGAGTCGTCGTCGGAGTCATCCTCCTCCTCCTCCTCCTCGTCGTCCTCCTCCTCCTCCTCGTCCTTCACCAACTCCGGGTCCGAGTCCTCCTCCTCGGACCCGTCGTGTTCGTCGCCGTCGGAGTCGTCGGGGTCAGAGCCGCCGCTCTGGTCGTCGTCGTCGCCCTCGCCGTCGTCGTCGGTGCCGGAGCCGCCGGCGTGCCCGTGGTCCTCATCCCACCACGGGATCGGGTTCCCCTCGCCGTCGGAGTCGCTCGGGGTGGCTTCGTTCTGCCACTAGTGATCCATTGGAGAGCAGGGGTGGTTGGGGTTTTTCGGAATGGGGAGAATAGAGAAACTGCAGAAGAGCGAGTGAACCGCAATGCAATGGGATTGGGGTTTTTATTTGTGAAGGATAGTGATGAATTCACTCCCGCCGGCGCGTAAATCGATAATCGCTTGTGGCACCGAACAGGCGCATCGCCTCGTTTTATTGCCAACGCAGTGTAACATGACAACACAATTTACAGATTATATTCGCAATGATGACATCGTGTGACCGCGCTTCACATCTAGTCGAAATGACATGCCTGTAAATGTTTACCACGTCATCTGGTGCCCCTATACGTGTCGAGTACAAATGTCGAACAGTTAACGCGCGTCGTCGTTCTGGTCCAAGTTAATGCAGTTGGAGACGCTGTGAGACATCTACACGTATCAGAAGCATTTTTTACGAGAACTGACACGATTAATTTTCTTTTTAGTGCAAATATCCGGACACGAACTGGACGTGAACTACACGTATCGGTGCATCCGTATCAACACACCAAGCGCAATATGGACACGAATTGGACGTGAACTGGCACCCACAATGCGCGCTCTGTGTAGTTACGCGATCTGAACGTGTGTAGTTCTTGTTTATCAACTTGAATCGTTTGTAATATTTGTTATTGTACTTCTGTCGAACACCTTAAGTGCGCACTCTGGACGCGCCATGGCGTGCTCCGGACGCGCCACGGCGTGCTCTGGGGGCGCACTGGCGCACATTTGGGCGCGAACTAAGCCTAGACCATTCTTAGTCACTCCAAAATGATACTTTCGTGAGTATTTTAAAATTACCATGTTGCAAGTCCAAAACCACTTCTTTTCAACCTTAGACCTCATCGTTTGAGTTTTGCGATATCACATGAGATACATGCCCTTCTAATTTTGAATGTATGTAGACCATGTTTTTCAACTTGAGTCGTTAGTATATGACATATGAAGACTATGTGCATCGGTTTTTCAATTTTTCGATAATTTTTTAATTTATTATGGTTATTTCAAATTCGGTCAAACCTAAGTTTGACCAACATTTAAACAAGTTTAGAACATGAAAATGAAAAACTAAGCATGGATCCTTCTTAGTCACTCCAAAATGAAGCTTTTGTGAGGTTTTTGAAAATTTCATGTTGCAATTCCAAAACCACTTCTCTCTAATCTTAGACCTCATAGTTTGAGTTATGCTATATCACATGAGATGCATGCCCTTCTCCTTTTGAACGTATGTAGACCATGTTTTTCAACTTGAGTCGTTAGTATATGACATATGAAAACTATGTGCATCGGTTTTTCAATTTTTCGATAATTTTTGAATTTATTATGGTTATTTCAAATTCGGTCAAACCTAAGTTTGACCAACATTTAAACAAGTTTAAAACATGAAAATGAAAAACTAAGCATGGATCCTTCTTAGTCACTCCAAAATGAAGCTTTTTTGAGGTTTTTGAAAATTTCATGTTGCAATTTCAAAACCACTTCTCTCTAACCTTAGACCTCATAGTTTGAGTTATGCAATATCACATGAGATGCATGCCCTTCTCCTTTTGAATGTATGTAGATCATGTTTTTCAACTTGAGTCGTTAGTATATGACATAATACGACTATATGCGCATGATTTTCCTTTCCTTTTATTTTTTTTGAATATTTGAAGCTCATTTCAAATGTCGGTTAAACTGCAGCCATCCGATTTCCTCTAGAAGGAATCTGCACGCAGACTCGGGGCGATACGCGAGAAGCTCATTCTGCGATCTGATTGGACGCGCGCGTAGGACAAGGGTTGTACACCCGCTGACGAGTGGACCACGGCGGACCCAACGGGGATTTTGGCTCGCCCACCCCCATTTGCCTCAGTGACACAAAATGGGTATTTTGGCACACCAAATGCGGATTTTGACTGTTACCCGTCATCGTAACTTAAATGAGGATTTTGGCAAACCAAATGGGGATAGCCATGAGCTTGCTCAAATCTAGCTTGAATCCATATAAATTTTCAAATGAGCTTGGACTCGCTGAAAAATGTGTTTCAAATGAGCTCCAAAGGTAGGGTAAACGGCCCCGTTTCTAAGCAAAAATGGTGGACTCGCTGAAAAATGTGTTTCAAATGAGCTCCAAAGGTAGGGTAAACGGCCCCGTTTCTAAGCAAAAATGGTGGACTCGCTGAAAAATGTGCTTCAAATGAGCTCCAAAGGTAGGGTAAACGACCCCGTTTCTAAGAAAAATGGTGGACTCGCTGAAAAATGTGTTTCAAATGAGCTCCAAAGGTAGGGTAAAATGCCCCATTTATAAGAAAAATGGTGGACTCGCTGAAAAATGTGTTTCAAATGAGCTCCAAAGGTAGGGTAAACGGCCCCATTTCTAAGCAAAAATGGTGGACTCGCTGAAAAATGTGTTTCAAATGAGCTCCAGAGCTAGGGTAAACGGCCCCATTTACACACACACAATTGGAAACGTCAAGCACAAGGCCATTGGCAAATTTCATGGTAGTACAAAATGGACTTGCCCTTGCTAAATTATAAAATAGATCGACAACTAATAACTAAATTGGCACTTGCTCTTAATAAAACAACTAATAACTAAAATTGACTTCCACTCGTCCTCGTCATCGGAAACCTCCCCCAACTCGGTCTTGCCCTTGCCCCTGCCCTTGCCCTTGGCATCGACCTCTTCTGGGGCGTTGCTGTTCGACGCCGACCACATGTGCTCCTTCTTCCCCTTGCTCTCCGAGTACATACTGAGCCGTTGCTGCTCGGCGGCGGAATGCTTGGCCAGGTCCATGGCTTTCTGGTCGGCCATGGCCCAGGCCAAACCCGGGTCCAGGACCTCTGTGACCTCCTCCTTCCAGGCCATGGTCCAGTCCATACCCTGGTCATGCTCGTCGGACTGATCGATGAAGGGAATGGGATCGGGAGCAATGGCCCCGCCCTTGCTCCTGCCCCTTGGAGACTCCCCGTCCCATGCGGCTTCCCTCGCTCGCCTCCTGCTCGAACTTGGAGTAGTACGCGCACGCCCACGCCCACTCCCCATGCCGCTTCCCTCGCTCGCCTCAAGAAACCAAGGATAGGGGACGTGGCGGCGGCGGCGGTTCGAGCTGGGAGTGGAGCTGCCATCACCACGAGGCATGGAGAGATACAGGACTGGGCGAAGGTGTCTAGCAGAGGAAGAGGGGATTTGTGAGCGCAATGGGCAAGGAGATTGCTCCTTTTAATGTTAGGAGCGGTCTGGACGGCGTCGCGGTCTAGACGACAGTAATGGCGACCGGGCATTGACTCGGCTCCAGACTGCTCATCCTGTAGCAGGATAGAGTAGGCAAGAGACACGCGAGTACGGCGGAGCAGATGCGGGTCCGGTCCGGTAGTGTATGCGGCGAGACAGCTTTTTGCCGGCCAAGGGGGCACGCCATTGAAGGCGCGGCGAGCACATGTGGAACGGCATGGACGCGCACGTACGGCCGCATGCATGCAGGTGGGACGGGGTGCATGCACTTCGCTGGGCAGACATCTAAGGTCAAAGGGCCGACCCCACTAGCCGACCCCAGTAAATTCCAACCGAGCCGCGCCAGGCCGAGCCGCGCCAGTCAGGCCAAGTGACGGTTGACTAGAGGGCAACGGAGCGTTTAGCCGATTTGCGAGCCATCCAGGGCACAGACGAGAGAAACTACGCGGGTATGACACAGACGGATAAACTAGATAGAACCGGGGAACAGAAACAATTGTCCCTTCTTATTATTGCTTCCATCTCTGTTGATTTTAATGGGTGGTTACCGGGCGGGATTTCGAGTTACCGGGTGGATCAGTCCACTGTTGATTTTAATTCGATGGAAGAAATGGGTGCCTTGGAAGCAATGGTGAACTCAACGACGTACACTGAAAGGGTGAGTTGGCTAAGATTGGGATTCAATTTAGTACACATTCTACGATGCACCCCTACGCCCACCTTCTAGATAAGAGAAATACTAATCCAGATCTGTCACATGGATGTTGATATTCTGGGTCGTGCTGTACTTTAGTTAATGAATCAACTACGAAATTTCTACGATTATTGCAGACCGTGATATAGTGCTCCACTGGTTTCACATATGAGCATGTACTCTTGACAAGTAAGATCAATGGTATGTATCCCTAGAAAAAAAGTAAGATCAATGGTATTGGTAGTTTCCATCACTTCCAGTTTGAGGTTTATTCTACTAACATACTAACAGTGGAAGTTTGATAAAACATGTGTACGAGGAAGGATTAAATTTGTATGCTGCAAAACTTCAAGTAAGGATGAGAAAATTCAGAAGCATTTCTCAAAGTATTTTTCCCAGTGCAGCAGCTCCACTACCTTAGGCAACAAGATAGGTAAATAGATCATCACATCACTACTCGAAAACTGTCCACCCTCTTACACATCGGAGGCTTGAATACAAATCTCTCTAGGGGATCCCGTGCAAATCATTCAAGTATGTTTTACTCGTTTTTTCAGGGTTCAATTCACCATGATCTTTTATTCTCGCTCCAAGCTTCCATCCATTATGCCAAAGTATTATCTTGCCATCAAGGTATGTGTTGTGTTTTATATGCTAACCAGTGTTTCAGACCTTTAAATTATTACATGCATGTAATACTTGTACTGTTGTATATGATTAAATTATGCATGCATTATTTTTTCGGCAATGGTGACCAGAAAGTTCCTCCAGTGAAGTACTTGGACCTTGGATATTTATCACTATGGCAAAAGCATATTCTACTCCGAGAAAACATCACAACCAACATTCAACCAATAAGATTTACCTGCTGTCGAGCTATCTGGAGCTCCTGCTCTAGTTCTGCAAGCTTAAGCTTACTACTTTCTAGCTGTTGCACATATGACTTCAAAAAGATAAAAAAATATTATTATTTGCCTCAGATCAGATCAATAATCCAGTATTTAAATATTAACTGACAAGGCTCATGCATGGAAAATCCAGGTAGTTTCTATAATTCAATTGCCTATGTATGGAAAACTAAGAATTCCTTCAAGTCCTATATACTTGAAACATGCTTGTCAATACATGATAGGAGTTAATTTAAATGCGAAAAGCACATTATCTTGTGCAATACTACTATGTGGACATATTCTTCTCACCTTTGCTTGCAGCCTACCAACGTAAAATGATAGAATGTCCTAGTTGGCATCCCATAATAAGAAAGTAAAAGAGGGAATGGACTTACTGGAGCTAGAGATTGAACTTGTGCAAAAATGATAGGTGATGAAACCAATTTTGATTCCGTTAGACCACCACGGCTCCTATAACTTGAAACAAAGACCATGAACCACACCAATTTTATACTAATTTGAAAGCTAATTGAAAAATATTACTGATTAAGAGAAAAATGTTACATTTACTTCACGATACTCATGTAGAACAGAGTGGCAAAGACCAATTTTAGATTTCACCTACAACAGTAGAGAAAACTGAATTGAGATAGTTGGTTGAGGTCTGAGAATAAATATCGATGCAAGAAATTAATACACAGCAGAGCATAAATTTTACATAGAGTAATACTCCCTGCAATCTTGTTGAACTTCCATCGAACATCCTGTAGGCATACAAAAATAGTATCTGCACAAACAAAGACCATATGTTTTAGGGACTAAGAAAAGAAGAGTGAAAGCGAAGGAGGAAGAGGGGAGTCATGCACATGCAAGAGAGCCAAATGCGGCGAGAATCATATGGATCAGAGGTGCGAGGTCAGCTTCTGTGGCGTCCATGGCTTCCCCTGTTAACCGGGGCATGTCACCTGACACCCGCTGAACCCGAGGCAGACGTGGAAGAGGGCATCGCCGACACCGTGGCAGAGCGCGACAGAGGCGGTGAGGGCGGTACAGAGTGCGGAGTGCGAGGCGGGCATCCCGCCGAAGCTGCACAACATCCGCTGGATCCACCGCCGCTCCACGGAGGTCAGCACGACCTTGGCGTCCTGCGCGACCGTGAGCGCCAACACTCCCGACACGAACGATGGTGGATGGCGGCCCCGGAATGGGGCTCCGCTGACGGGCGACGAAGGACGCCGATGAGGGGATCTGGCGGCGGCGCCTCGGTTCCCAGTGCGCGACCCTTGGTGGAAGAGCTTACGGAGACTCGCGGCGGTGTGCGTCGCGGGGTGCCTCTCGGGTGAGTTGTGCCTAGACGGGCCTTCGCGCGACGCAGCGATCGAAGGTCCGGTGGAAACTTTTCACTTTTGGTTGAACCATACCACCAACTTCCATTTAATAGTAAAGATATCCCTTACGTGGAATGGGAATTCCTACCGATTTGGGACGAACGTCGCTAGATTTTTAGATAAAAGGCCACAGCCCGACCTTAAATTAATAAGGCCACACGCCCACCAGTACATATAATACATGTTGCGACAATCAGCTTTTTGCCAACATAAACGAGAGGATAAAAGGAAAACGAAAGTTCACAGGAACCACCGGGACCTCAGCCCACCACACCGCCAAGCCCTACACGCACACGCTAGTCCAACACGCATACGCTCAAGCTTCAGCGGCTCACACCAGCCAAGCTCCCACCAGCGCCATCATCAGGGGGAGGACGAAATTGTGTATACAACACCCTCATCTTCTCTGCCAGCCTTCTGAAGCTTGCTCTGTCGCCCGCCTTTGTATTTAGGGACCAAAACTGCAAGAACATGGAGCATTTAAAAATAAGAACTGCAGGGTGCTTGATGAGGATCCCTCAGTAGCAAGTTTATTCCGAATGCACCAAAGCGCCCAACTCTACGCCGCAAACAAGGCCCACACCACCCTTCGGTGTTGCCCCGAGAGCGACGCAAGGATCGCAAAGAACTGCGCAAAGTTAGCCGGGCACCACCGACACCCCAAGACAGCCCTCAGAACACTCCACGCCAATTTGGCCAACGAACAGCTAAAGAACATATGAGTGGCGTCCTCCACCTCCCCACAAAGCGCACATAATCCGTCCGAGGGGCCGTGCCTCATAGCCAGCAGGGCCCCGGAAGGCAGACGATCTAGAATTAACTGCCAAGAAAATATCTTAATTTTTAGAGGAAGTTTGGCCCTCCAAACATCCTCAAAATGCGTTACCGAAACACCCTGCACAAGTTTACGATACATGGAGGCCACCGAGTACTCCCCTGACTCCTCCAAGGACCAGGAAATCACGTCCAAACCATCGGATAAGACCAAATGCCTAATTAGAATGTCAAGCTCCACCCACTCCGCCCTGGCCTGGGGGTCCAACGATCGTCTAAGGGTCAGTTGAGTAGTCGCCACCTCCGATACCAAGGCCTGCTGGTTCCCACAGATAGCAAAGATCCGCGGAAAACGATCCCTCAAAGGTTCCCCAGCCCAGTTGTCCAGCCAGAAAAGCGTACGCTGACCATTTCTAATGGAGTGTTTAACTCCCACCTTAAAAAGGTGTTTAATTTTATTCAGACTCCTCCAGAACGGCGACCCCACCCCTGTGGGTGCCGCGAAAATGTCCTCGGAGGGTAAGTATTTAGCCTTAATCAGCTAAGCCCAAATCGAGTCGTCCCGCTGATACAACTTCCAAATCCACTTAAGCATTAGCGCCGTGTTCATGTGTTTGGAATTGGTGAGCCCCAGCCCCCCAAACTCCTTAGGGCGATAAACAGTCGGCCAACTAACAAGGTGGTACTTACGTTTAGGACCAGCCCCTTCCCAGTAAAACCTGGCCCTATGCGCATCGAACTTCCTATGCACCCCGCCCTGGAGGAGAAAAAGACCCATGGCAAACATTGAGAGATTCGCAAGGCAAGAGTTGGACAGGATCAGCCGTCCACCCTAGGGCAAGAACCTGCCCACCCACGGTTCCACCCGCCCGGCAAGCCGGAGGACCAGGAAGTTCCATTGATCAACTGTGAGCTTTCTATCCGACACAGGCAGACCTAAATAGATAAACGGAAAGGATCCCAGTTTGCAATTTAGCATGTTCGCCACCCGCTCCCGACGAGATTTCGGCTTTCCCATCACAATCACCTCACTCTTGTGGTAATTGATCTTCAGCCCCGACATGTCTTCAAAGCAGAGCAACAAGAATTTCAGGTTAGCAATGGCTCTATCATCATCTTGGATTCGGATCAGCGTGTCATCCGCATACTAGAGATGCGTGATTCCCCCCGGAATTAAGTGTGGCACTAACCCCTTGATGTGTCCCGCTGCAGCCGCTGCCGAGAGCATGGCCGAGAGCCCTTCGCCCACAAAATTGAATAACAGCGGGGAAAGAGGGTCCCTTGCCTCACCCCCGCTTGTTAGCGAAAAACGGGCCTATTTCCCCCTTGATAGAGATCGCAGTTCAGCCACTCCTGACCAACTGAGAGACCTTATGCACGAAACCGGCGTCAAAACCTTTCTTATGTAAGACCTCTGAGATGAAGTCCTAGTTCACTCTATCGTACGCTTTCTCAAAGTCGAGCTTGAGCAAGATACCCCCTAGTTTCTTGTGTTTAAGCTCATGAACAATCTCTTGTAAGGCCAACGCACGGTCAAGGATGAATCTTCCCTTAATGAAGGCAGATTGGTTCGGACTGATAACGCGATGCGCAATTGGATCCAGTCTAACCGCAAAGGCTTTGGACACAATCTTAAAAATCATGTTAATCAACGCAATAGGGCGAAATTGGGAAATAAGGTCTGCCCCTTGCAGTTTCGGGATCAAAGACAGAACCCCAAAGTTCAGCCTCGCCACATCAATCCTACCCGGGATAAAGTCATTAACGATGTGAAGCACCCCATGCTTCACGAGCGACCAACACTTTTTGAAGAACAGGATCGGAAACCCGTTCGGCCCCGGCGCCGATACGTCTCAAACGTATCTATAATTTCTTATGTTCCATGCTTATATTATACCAATTGCCTACATGTTTTATACACATTTTATGTTGTTTTATGCATTTTCAGGAACTAACCTATTGACAAGATGCCACAGTGCCAGTTCCCCATTTTCTGCTGTTTTTGGTTTCAGAAATCAACTTAAGGAAATATTCTTGGAATTGAACAATTTTTATACCGAAGATATTAGAATTCCCGACACGTTCCAGAAGTCCGAGGGGGAAAGGAGACGGGCACCGAGGCGCCCACCTCATAGGGTGGCGCGGCTCCCCTCCTGGCCGCGCCGGGACCTGAGGTGGGGCCCTCGGGGCTCCACCGCCTTCGCCCCTTCGCCTATTTAATCCCCCCGAAACCCTAAGACATTAAGCCCGAACACTTTTCCACTTTTCCTCACGGAGCCGCCGCCGTCGTCAACCCTAGTTCGGGAGGGTTCAGAAGCACCTCCCGGCACCCTGCCGGAGAGGGGAATCATCACCGGAGGGCTCTACATCACCATGCCCGCCTCCGGACTGATGCGTGAGTAGTTCATCCTTGGACTACGGGTCCATAGCAGTAGCTAGATGGTTGTCTTCTCCTTTTGTGCCATCATGTTTAGATCTTGTGAGCTGCCTATCATGATCAAGATCATCTTTTTGTAATGCTACATGTTGTGTTTGCTGGGATCCGATAAATATTGAATACTTTGTCATTGCTTCATAATATATCATGTTGTGTGTTGTTTATGATCTTGCATGCTCTCCGTTGCTAGTAGATGCTTTGGCCAAGTAGATGCTTGTGACTCTAAGAGGGGGTATTTATGCTCGATAGTGGGTTCATGTCTCTATTTAATCTGGGGCAGTGATAGAAAGCTCTAAGGTTGTAGATGTACTGTTGCTACTAGGGATAAAACAGTAGTACTTTATCTAAGGATGATGTTACTTACTTACATTACACACTTTGCTTAATGCAATAATCTGTTGCTTGCAACTTAATACTGAAAGGGGTGCGGACGCTAACCGGAAGGTGGATTATTAGTCATAGATGCGGTTGGAACGGTCTATGTATATTGTTGTAATGCCCAAATGAATCTCACACTAGACATCATGTCATTAGTATATGCATCATTATGCAGCTCTTTATTCTATCAATTGCCCAGCTGTAATTTGTTTACCCGCATGTATGCTATTATTATTATTATGGAGAGACACCACTAGTGAACTGTGGACCCCGGTCCTTTTCTTTAAACTGATAATACAACCAACTGCAAACTGTTACTTTCATTCTCTGCAAACAAACATCATTTTCCACACCATACGGTTAATCTCTTTGTTACAGCAAGCCGGCGAGATTGACAACCTCACTGTTGAGTTGGGGCAAAGTTTCTTGATTGTGTTGTGCAGGTTCCATCTCCCTCGTCAACTACTCGCCACCAAGCAATTTCTGGCGCCATTGCAAAGGGGAGACCTTCAGACGTGTTCTTCATCTCCTACTGGTTCGATAACCTTGGTTTCATAACTGAGGGAAACTTGCTACTACGCTAATCACACCTTCCTCTTGGGGTTTTCCAACTCCTCACACCCGTGAGCATCAAGCATTTTTCTGGCGCCGTTGCCGGGGAGATCAAGACACATCTGCAAGGGGAGTCTCTCACTTCCCAATCTCTTTACTTTGTTTTTGTCTTGCATTTTATTTTACTTTATTATTGTCTTGTTTGCTTAAATATCAAAAATACAAAAAAAAAATTAGTTACTTGCATTATCATTTTTATTTCGGTTTAGTAATTTGTTTATTTCGGTTTAGCTATTATTGTTATTTCGGTTTGTCTTTTTATTTGCTAAGATGACTACTGTTGAGAATACTAAGTTGTGTGAATTTACTAGCACCAACAATAATGATTTTATATGCACACCTATTGCTCCACCTGCTTTCAAAGCAGAATTCTTTGAAATTAAACCTGCTTTGTTAAATCTTGTCATGAAAGAGCAATTTTCCGGTGTTAGTTCTGATGATGCTGCTGCCCATCTAAATAATTTTGTTGAACTTTGTGAAATGCAAAAATATAAGGATATAGATGGTGACATTATAAAGCTGAAATTATTTCCTTTCTCCTTGAGAGGAAGAGCTAAAGAATGGTTACTTTCATTGCCTAGGAATAGTATTGATTCTTGGATTAAATGCAAAGATGCTTTTATTGGAAAATACTATCCTCCTGCTAAGATTATTTCCCTAAGGAGTTGCATTATGAACTTTAAGCAATTTGATAATGAACATGTTGCTCAAGCTTGGGAAAGAATGAAATCTCTGGTTAAGAATTGCCCAACCCATGGACTGACTGCTTGGATAATCATCCAAACCTTCTATGCAGGACTAAATTTTTCTTCAAGGAATTTATTGGATTCAGCTGCTGGAGGTACTTTTATGTCCATCACTTTGGGGGCTGCAACAAAACTTCTGGACAATATGATGGTTAATTATTCTGAGTGGCATACTGAAAGGACTCCTCAAGGTAAGAAGGTAAATTCTGTTGAAGAAACCTCCTCTTTGAGTGAAAAGATTGATATGATCATGTCTATGCTTGTGAATGGTAAATCTCATATGGATCCTAATAATGTTCCCTTAGCTTCTTTAGTTGCACAAGAAGAGCATGTTGATGTGAACTTAATTAAAAATAATAATTTCAACAACAATGCCTATAGGAACAATTATGGTAATAATAACTACAAGCCTTATCCTTCTAATAATAGTGGTGGTTATGGTAATTCCTATGGTAATTCTTATGGCAATAATAGGAATACCTCCTCTGAACTTGAAACCATGCTTAAGGATTTTATCACTACACAAACTACCTTTAATAAAACTGTTGAGAAAAAGCTTGGGAAAATTGATATTCTTGCCTCTAAAGTTGATAGTCTTGTTATTGATGTTGATCTTTTAAAATCAAAAGTCATTCCTAATGATGCTAATGAGAGTAAGACCTTTGCTAAAATAAATGCCATCCAAATTCGAATTGATGAAAATGTTAGGATGATGGCTCAATTGCATGCTAGATGGGAAAGAGAGGAAGAATTAGCTAAAGTTGATGATATTGTTAGAGTTTGCACCATTACTACTACTGAAAATAATGTTATCCCACATGCTAGTAAGCCTGCTACTATTAATGGTAACATAATTGGTGTTGGCAATGTTTCTTCTACTACTTCCAAAAAGTTAAAATTGCCTAAAACTGCTGAAACTAGTCTTGATAAAAGTGCTGAAAATTTTAAGAACATGGGAGAAAGTGGTTCGGTTTGCTTTGATGATAATAATTTTGATTTTGATAATTGTAATATCTCTGAAGTTATTAAGTTCTTGCAAAAGTTAGCCACAAGTCCTAATGCTAGCACTATAAATCTTGCTTTTACTACACATATTACAAATGCTCTCATTAAAGCAAGGGAAGAGAAATTAAAACTTGAAGCTTCTATCCCTAAGAAGTTAGAAGATGGTTGGGAGCCCATCATTAAAATAAAAGTGAATGAATTTTATTGCAATGCTTTGTGTGACCTTGGTGCAAGTATTTCTGTTATGCCTAAGAAACTTTATGATATGTTTGACTTGCCACCATTGGAACATTGCTATTTGGATGTTTTTCTTCCTGATAATGCTTTGAAGAAACCTTTGGGGAGAGTTAATGATGTTTTTATTATGGTTAAGAATAACCTGGTCCCCGTTGATTTTATTGTCTTGGACATTGAGTGCAATCCCTCTTGTCCCATTGTTTTGGAAAGACCTTTCCTTCGCACGGTGGGTGCTATTATTGATATGAAAGAAGGAAATATAAGGTACCAATTCCCACTTAAGAAAGGTATGGAACACTTCCCTAGAAAGAAAATGAAGTTACCTTTTGATTCTATTATTCGTACGAGCTATAATGTTGATGCTCCTTCTCTTGGAAACACTTGAGCTTTGCTTTCCGTGCCTAGCTGAAAGGCGTTAAAGAAAAGCGCTTATGGGAGACAACCCACTTTTATTTCTGTTATTTTATTTTGTTGAGTTAAGGAAGATGTCTACCTGTGTAGCAATTCCTTTGTATCTTTATTTTATTGCATTGTTGTGCCAAGTTAAGCCTCTAGTAGAAAGTTGATGCTAGATTTGGATTGCTGTGCTGAAACAGTTTTCTGCTGTCCACCGTTAAATTCGTAAGAATTCACAAAAAAATGAACATGACCTGGAATTTTTTGTGCGTGATACTCAGATATATATGCAACTTTCATTATTTTTGAGTTTTCTGATTTGAGCAAGTTAAGTGCCTCGAAAAAATTCGTCTTTAGGGACTGTTCTGTTTTTGACAGATTCTGCCATTTATTTTGCATTGGTTATTTTGCTGTTTTTGAATGGATCTTTTGTTCCATAAAATTCCAGTGGCTGTAGCTAATGTCCAGTACCATGATAATGATTGTCTTTATACAGAATATAAGAATTTTTGATTATGCACTAACCCTCTAATAAAGTTTACTTTGAGTTTGGTGTGGAGGAAGTTTTCAAGAATCAAGAGAGAAGGATGATATGATGTGATCAAGAAGATGAAAGAGCCTAAGCTTGGGGATGCCCCCGTGGGTCACCCAAGCATATTTCAAGAAGACTCAAGCGTCAAAGCTTGGGGATGCCCAAGGCATCCCTTTCTTCATCAACAACTTATCAGGTTATCTCTAGTGAAACTATATTTTAATTCGGCCACATCTTATGTGCTTTACTTGGAGCGTCTGTTTGTTTTTGTTTTTGCTTTTGTTATTTTTGTTTTCTGAATAAAATGGATCCTAGCATTCTTGTGTGGGAGAGAGACACGCTCCGCTTTTTCAATTGAATACTCGTATTCTTCACTTATACTTGTTAACTATTCTTCTATAGCTACTGCAATACTTTCAGCTCTTGTTTTTCATGCATCTCTTGTTCAGAGCTGTTAGTTCTCATATGTTATACTCTCTTGCTTCATTGTTAAATACTTGGAGAGTTTATGTTTAAATAAGTTGATTGGTGTTTGGTTAGGAACAGAAAATGTTAAATGTGGTAAATGGTATAACTAAATGATACATAATCTTGTAGATCATTAAATTGTGTCACTTGAATCATTGATGTTGTTTTGAGATATTAATATGCTTAATGGTAAACATGATGGTTTAGTAAGGTGGAATGATTAATGGTTGGTCTAGAAAACTTGAAGCTGTGCCACACTTAAATTTCCAGTTGATAGCATAATGAAATATGACTCCTAATGTTAAAAGCAACCGTAATGACTTTGTGTTATGCGCTACGGTCGGGGTCCCAACAGTGACTTGTTCATTTGCCACAGTCCCTCGTGTAGTGATTTTCATTATGCCTTGTAAGATCATATTTCTATTTGGAATCCTTTTTCTTGTGAGTTCTAAAGCTGCGGTTTTCATGGCACTTCCACCTCCATATTTGCTACCCTCTTCGGTACTTTGCATTGCCCTTTCTCACATTGAGAGTTGGTGCATACTTCGCGGGTACATCCAAAACTCGTGGGATATCTTCATCATGTTGTCCTACACATAAGCCAAATATCTTCCTCAAAACATCCACCATACCTACCTACTACAGCATTTTCATAGCTGTTCCGAGATATATTGCCATGCAACTTTCATCTTACATTACATGACTTGTTGTCATTCATCATTCATACATTATGTTTTATTCATCATGAGATATTTGTGCCAAAAAGTGTGTTGTCATATTATCATATTAGGATGTTTGCCCCTTAAAGTGAAAAGAGCCATGGAGGCCATCAAAAAGAGAAACAGAAAAATACAAAAAAAAAATAGAAAAAAGAGAAAAAGAGAAAAAAGAAAGAATAAAAAAAGGGGGCAACATTACTACTCTTTATCCACACTTGTGCTCATGTTATAGCACCCATATTATTCATAGTCATCATTTGTGCTCATGTTTAGCACCTATACTCCATATGAGAGAGTTTTCATGTTTTACTTGCATAACTATGTGGGGAACTTTACACTATAGAACTTGGCTTGTATATTCCAATGATGAGCCTCCTCAAAAGTGCTCTAGGTCTTCATGAGCAAGCAAGTTAGATGCACCCCCACTAGTTCCATTGGAGAGCTTTCATACACTGATAGCTCTATGTGCATCCGTTGTGTGGCAATCACTACTCCTTGCATAGCTTCGATTATAAGACTTCCTCTTGTCTAATGATCATTTTCAGCTGTGTGAGACTTTCTTCCGTTGTCCTTCCAAACCCCCATTATTAATCTTTTAGCCACAACATCCTGGTGCCAGGAACCAACGCTGAACACTTGCTTGTTTTTGTGTGAACAAATAGAGAAATGATCTTCTATGTGCATATTGCTATTACTTGACTTGATCCTTTCACAAAGTTGTCATGATTGTTTGATTCATTAGATGATTATATTGTTGTGCTTGAAGCTTAAATCATCTTTAATATCTACTTTGCACCGTTGATTGTTCTCTATTACTGATTCATTGAAAGTTTTGCTTTGTTATGCCTACTTGTTTATTCATTACTCATTTGATATCAATATAAACTACAGCTTTTATTCATTTGATCTCGACTTATATGCATTACATTATTATTTGATCAAGATTGTGTGAAAGCATGTCACAATCTTGAACTAAGCTTGGAAAATTTACCTACTCGAGTAGGTAAAACGATAACAAATAATTTCTGGAGTGACATGCTTTCACACAATCTTGATCAAATAATAATGTAATGCATATAAGTTGAGATCAAATGAATAAAAGCTGTAGTTTATATTGATATCAAATGAGTAATGAATAAACAAGTAGGCATAACAAAGCAAAACTTTCAATGAATCAGTAATAGAGAACAATCAACCGTGCAAAGTAGATATTAAAGATGATTTAAGCTTCAAGCACAACAATATAATCATCTAATGAATCAAACAATCATGACAACTTTGTGAAAGGATCAAGTCAAGTAATAGCAATATGCACATAGAAGATCATTTCTCTATTTGTTCACACAAAAACAAGCAAGTGTTCAGCGTTGGTTCCTGGCACCAGGATGTTGTGGCTAAAAGATTAATAATGGGGGTTTGGAAGGACAACGGAAGAAAGTCTCACACAGCTGAAAATGATCATTAGACAAGAGGAAGTTTTATAATCGAAGCTATGCAAGGAGTAGTGATTGCCACACAACGGATGCACATAGAGCTATAAGTGTATGAAAGCTCTCCAATGGAACTAGTGGGGGTGCATCTAACTTGCTTGCTCATGAAGATCTAGAGCACTTTTGAGGAGGCTCATCATTGGAATATACAAGCCAAGTTCTATAGTGTAAAGTTCCCCACATAGTTATGCAAGTAAAACATGAAAACTCTCTCATATGGAGTATAGGTGCTAAACATGAGCACAAATGATGACTATGAATAATATGGGTGCTATAACATGAGCACAAGTGTGGATAAAGAGTAGTAATGTTGCCCCCTTTTTTTATTCTTTCTTTTTTTTTCTTTTTTTTTGTATTTTTCTGTTTCTCTATTCGATGGCCTCCATGGCTCTTTTCACTTTAAGGGGCAAATATCCTAATATGATAATATGACAACACACGTTTTGGTACAAATAAATCTCATGATGAATAAAACATAATGTATGAATGATGAATGACAACAAGTCATGTAATGTAAGATGAAAGTTGCATGGCAATATATCTCGGAACAGCTAAGGAAATGCTGTAGTAGGTAGGTATGGTGGATGTTTTGAGGAAGATATTTGGCTTATGTGTAGGAGAACATGATGAAGATCTCCCACGAGTTTTGGATGTACCCGCGAAGTATGCACCAACTCTCAATGTGAGAAAGGGCAATGCAAAGTACAGAAAAGGCTAGCAAATATGGAGGTGGAAGTGCCATGAAAACCGCAGCTTTAGAACTCACAAGAAAAAGGATTCCAAATAGAAATATGATCTTACAAGGCATAATGAAAATCACTCCACGAGGGACTGTGGCAAATGAACAAGTCACTGTTGGGACCCCGACCATAGCGCATAACACAAAGTCATTACGGTTGCTTTAACATTAGGACTCATATTTCATTATGCTATCAACTGGAAATTTAAGTGTGGCACAGCTTCAAGTTTTCTAGACGAACCATTAATCATTCCACCTTACTAAACCATCATGTTTACCATTCAGCATATTAATATCTCAAAACAACATCAATGATTCAAGTGACACAATTTAATGATCTACAAAATTATGTATCATTTAGTTATACCATCTACCACATTTAACATTTTCTGTTCCTAACCAAACACCAATCAACTTATTTAAACATAAACTCTCCAAGTATTTAACAATGAAGCAAGAGAGTATAACATATGAGAACTAACAGCTCTGAACAAGAGATGCATGAAAAACAAGAGCTGAAAGTATTGCAGAAGCTATAAAAGAATACTCAACAAATATAAGTGAAGAATAGGAGTATTCATAAGAAAAAGCGGAGCGTGTCTCTCTCCCACACAAGAATGATAGGATCCATTTTATTCAGAGAATGAAAATAACAAAAGCAAAAACAAAAACAAACAGACGCTCCAAGTAAAGCACATAAGATGTGGCCGAATTAAAATATAGTTTCACTAGAGATAACCTGATAAGTTGTTGATGAAGAAGGGGATGCCTTGGTATGCTTGGGTGACCCACGGGGGCATCCCCAAGCTTAGGCTCTTTCATCTTCTTGATCACATCATATCATCCTTCTGTCTTGATCCTTGAAAACTTACTCCACACCAAACTCAAAGTAAACTTCATTAGAGGGTTAGTGCATAATCAAAAATTCTTATATTCTGTATGAACACAATTGCTACCAATGCTACTGGACATTAGTTACAGCCACTGATACTTTATGGAACAAAAAGATCCATTCAAAAACAGCAAAAGAACCAATGTAAAATAAATGGCAGAATCTGTAAAAAACAGAACAGTCCCTAAAGACGAATTTTTTCGAGGCACTTAACTTGCTCAAATCAGAAAACTCAAAACTAATGAAAGTTGCATATATATCTGAGGATTACGCACAAAAAATCCCAGGTCATTTTAATTTTTCTGTAAATTCTTACGAATTTAACGGTGGACAGCAGAAAACAGTTTGAGCACAGCAATCCAAATCTAGCATCAACTTCTACTAGAGGCTTAACTTGGCACAACAAAGCAATAAAGTAAAGATACAAAGGAATTGCTACAGAGGAAGACATCTTCCTTAACTCAAAAAAAATAAAATAACAGAAATAAAAATTGGGTTGTCTCCCATAAGCGCTTTTCTTTAACGCCTTTCAGCTAGGCACAGAAAGCAAAACTCAAGTATTTGGGTACGAGGTGCCCTAAGTTTATTTCTTTTACCAATTTTCTTACCTTTGCTCGTAGGGAACGTTTGCCAGCATCCTCGAGAGGAGGTGAAGCTCATAGTACCTTTTCCCACATCAATTACTGCTCCCATGAGTTTTAGCAAAGATCTTCCAAGCGTGATTTGTCCTGTCCCTACACATTCAATAACAAGGTAATCAATGGATACAGTTCTTCCCTGGAAAGTTGTAAACACTCCCTCAGCTACTCCAATGGGTTGTATAGTAGTATTATCTGTAAGGGTTATTTGTTCTCCCCCTTCAGTAAGTTCCCAAAGGTTTAAAGATGCATGAATATATTTAGGCATAAGACAAAACTCAGACATAATATCACAACGGGCAAGAAAGATTTCATCACTAATACTAATTTTCAAGGTAGGGAGCCACATGGATGGTTCAGAGTTTATTGGAACATAATCATAATACTCACGAATTTTATTATACCCATCTTTTAAGCAAGATATGTGTGTCTCAAGGGTATTTAATCTAGTATGAATGTCGCTAATGCTTGTATCACATTTATTAGCTGAAGAAGAGGACATAATTAATTTCTTTATTGCATTAAAAGCTTGATCCCCATCACATTGAAGGAAATCTCCTCCCACTACAGCATCTAAAGCATACCTATAGCAAAGAACAAGTCCAAACTAGAAGCTACTAAGGAGCATGCTTAGAGTCATTTTTGGTTCGGTTTCACCATATGTTTCAAAAATTCAAGACCAAGCTTCTCCAAAAGTTTCCTCATTCCCTTGTTTAAAAGTGAAGATTAATTCCTCGGGTGACACAGTAACAGGGAATATACTAGACATGATGATATATTAGCTAAACGAATATTTTTATTTTATTTTTGATGATAGTGAGAATGCAAGTAAAAGGACAAACCGAAATATAAATAACACAAACCGAAATAAATAAAGTAATGCAAGTAACTAATTTTTTTGTATTTTTGATATTAAGCAAACAAGACAATAATAAAGTAAATAAAATGCAAGACAAAAACAAAGTAAAGAGATTGGGAAGTGTGAGACTCCCCTTGCAGATGTGCTTCAGCTCCCCGGCAACGGCGCCAGAAAAATGCTTGATGCTCACGGGTGTAAGGAGTTGGAAAACCCCAAGAGGAAGGTGTGAAGTAGTGCAGCAGGAAATTTCCCTCAGTTGTGAAACCAAGGTTATCAATCCAGTAGGAGATGAAGAACACGTCTGAAGGTCTCCCCTTTGCAATGGCGCCAGAAATTGCTTGGTGGCGTGTAGTTGACGAGGGAGGTGGAACCTGCACAACACAATCAAGAAACTTTGCCCCAACTCAACAGTGAGGTTGTCAATCTCACCGGCTTGCTGTAACAAAGAGATTAACCATATGGTGTGGAGAATGATGTTTGTTTGCAGAGAATGAAAGTAACAGTTTGCAGTTGGTTGTATTATCGGTTTAAAGAAAAGGACCGGGGTCCACAGTTCACTAGTGGTGTCTCTCCATAATAATAATAATAGCATACATGCGGGTAAACAAATTACAGCTGGGCAATTGATAGAATAAAGAGCAGCATAATGATGCATATACTAATGACATGATGTCTAGGGTGAGATTCATTTGGGCATTACAACAATATACATAGACCGTTCCAACCGCATATATGACTAATAATCCACTTTACGGTTAGCGTCCGCACCCCTTTCAGTATTAAGTTGCAAGCAACAGATTATTGCATTAAGCAAAGTGTGTAAAGTAAGTAAGTAACATCATGATTAGATAAAGTACTAATGTTTTATCCCTAGTAGCAAGAGTACATCTACAACCTTAGAGCTTTCTGTCACTGCCCCAGATTAAATAGAGACATGAACCCACTATCGAGCATAAATACCCCCTCTTGGAGTCACAAGCATTTACTTGGCCAGAGCAACTACTAGCAACGGAGAGCATGCAAGATCATAAACAACACACAACATGATATATTATGACGCATTGACAAAGTATTCAATATTCATCGGATCCCAGCAAACACAACATTTAGCATTACATAAAGATGATCTTGATCATGATAGGCAGCTCACAAGATCTAAACATGATGGCACAAAAGGAGAATACAACCATCTAGCTACTGCTATGGACCCGTAGTCCAAGGATGAACTACTCACGCATCAGTCCGGAGGCGGGCATGGTGATGTAGAGCCCTCCGGTGATGATTCCCCTCTCCGGCAGGGTGCCGGGAGGAGCTTCTGAACCCTCCCAAACTAGGGTTGACGACGGCGGCGGCTCCGTGAGGAAAAGTGGAAAAGTGTTTGGGCTTGATGTCTTAGGGTTTCGGGTGGTTTATATAGGCGAAAGGGCGAAGGCGGTGGAGCCCCGAGGGCCCCACCTCAGGTCCCGGCGCTGCCAGGAAGGGAGCCGCGCCACCCTATGAGGTGGGCGCCTCGGTGCCCGTCTCCTTTTCCCCCTCGGACTTCTGGAACGTGTCGAGAATTCTAAGATCTTCGGTATAAAAATTGTCCAATTCCGAGAATATTTCCTTAAGTGGATTTCTGAAACCAAAAACAGCAGAAAACAGGGAACTGGCACTGTGGCATCTTGTCAATAGGTTAGTTCTAGAAAATGCATAAAACAATATAAAATGTGTATAAAACATGTAGGCAATTGGTATAATATAAGCATGGAACATAAGAAATTATAGATACGTTTGAGACGTATCACCCATCAACCCACGGTAGAAGTCGTAGACATGTTCCTGAATTTCTGATTTCCCCGTAATCGCCCCCCCCCCCCCCCCCCCCCGGGCCTCACAGAGAGGTGATGCGGGTTCGCCTGCGCTTTCCATTAGCGATGGCGTGAAAGTAAGTTGTGTTTGCATCCCCTTACAGAGCCCACTTGACCCGCCCCCGTTGCTGCCAATACTCTTCTTCCAGTCTAATAATTTGAAGGAGCTGTTCTTCCAAATGCTAACGGATCGCCCAGTCCTCTTCGCAAAGCCCGTCCACGTCCGCCACAGCATCCAGCTCCTTAATCTGCGAAAGGAGATGAGCCTTTTACAGCCTGGAGTCCCTACCCAGATTTCTACTCCATCCCCTAAGGAATTGTCGCAGGTTTGAGCTCATGAAAGACCACCAGTCCACAATATCCCTCCCGCCAACTCGGTTCATTAGTCCCACCCATCTAGTTTGAAGAATTGCCGAAAAGCCTTCCACTTCGAACCACCCTGATTCGAAGAAGAATCTGTTGCTACGCACCAGAGAATCCTCCCCAGAATCGAAAATCAGCGGCGTATGATCCGAACCAAAACTGGTTTCCGCCGACAACGAACAAAGAGGAAAACGCTGTTCTAAGACCGGCGAGAGGAAAACTCTATCCAACACACACCTCACCGGGTTCAGCCGTTTATTGGTCCAGGTGTACCTCGCCCCAGTGCGAGGTTGCTCATTAAAGAGATCAATACGCGCCCAGGTGACCCTGTCATTGTTCTTATCTTCCAGCGACCTGATCAAATTGAAGTCTCCCCCCATGATGTTCGGATGAGTGGATGCCGCGATCTTGGCCGAAACTTCCCCCAGGAATTCGGTAGAACGAGAGTGGTCGGCCGGACCATAAATCCCCATGATTTCCAGAAGGAGGCCCGACGGACGGTGGAGAACCGCAGCCCGGACAAAGAAGAGCCCTAAGCTAATTTGACCCACTTCGAACATACTATCTCGGAGCCCCATGTGCATCCCCCCGGAATGCCCAATAGCAGGGACCCAGCTCCAGAAGAACTTCTCTCCCGATTCAACGCTCTGGAGTTCTGCATCAGTAAAATCAGTTTGATAGTTTCCTGGAGGATGACAACGTCAATGTTATGCTTCCGGAGGTAATCTTTAAGAAGGGTTCGGCGCCCCCGCACCCCGAACCCTCTGATGTTCCAGACTAGCATCCGCATTAGGAAACCACCCCTTTAGCCCGTGCTTGGCGGGTCAGAGGGCGCCTTCCCAAAGGCGCCGTCGTTCTGGGTTTTCGCTTGGTTATTTTCTTGGTCACACCCGCGCCCCACCCTTGCCCGAGGATGAGGTGCCCACACCCCCCGGCGTCTTCTTACTAACCGGGCTAACCGCCACCCCCGCCCCTTGAGGGTGTGTCGTCGCCGCTTCCTCCTCCTGCTTTTCCTTCTCCGCTTTCTCCCTAGCCGCCTCCTCCGCCGCCAACCGTGCCTTGGTGCACGCTAGGTCCGCTTGCACCCGCTCTCTCGCTTGGATCACCAAAGGAATAGCAGCGGAGCGTGGAGCACGGAGAACCGGGGCGGACATCGCGCGCGCTGACTCACACAGGGGGCCCTCCTCCCTGGCCGAGCCGATGGATTGGCCCGACATCTCTAGCGTCGCCACCTCAAGCCGCTCCGCCAGAGAAGGGCGGTCACGGTTAGCTTTGCTCCTCCTCTCCGAGTCCCTGTTTCTGATGCGTTGCGCCTCTGCACGCTCAACCTCCATCTCTTCGTCAGTGAGCTTTTCCCTCAGGGAAGGGCGATCAAAGTTACTCTTGCTTCTGCGCTCTCTCTCACGGTTCCTGGCGAACTCCGCCGCTTTATTAGCAGAGATGAGAATCGGACAGGTTTCTTTCTCTCCCGAGGTAACCTCCACAGTACGTGAGGGGAGACAACGGCGGCTGGTCGCTGACAAGGGTAGATACCCCTGGCCCGAATGATGTCTCCACGGTCCCTGGCACCTCCTCCCCCCCCCCCCTAACTTGCTGTGACACAAACTTCTCAGTCTCCGCAGGCGGAGCCACGCCATCTTTCTGTTCACCAGGAACCGAGGACCTCCCCTTGCCCTCCGCAGAACTATTGCCGCTCCCGGACTTATTTTTCTTCCAGCACCTCTCGTCTTTATCTTCGCCGTCTGAGGAGAGTTGCTCCTCCTCCTCACCTCTATCCCTGTCTTCGTCCCTGTGATTGCTCGGAGGTGGCGGTGGCGGCGGCGGCGGGAGCCCACCGCCCTCCAAGTCCTGAACCCTTTCCAAGCGGATTTTGTAGCCCTTCAAGTTCACAAAGAGCACAATCGAGTGCGGCACCACCACAGGCTTGCGACACCCAAATTTCATTCTGATTGGCGCCTCTTTGGAAGCTAGTTGTTCCTCTTCCACACTGAGAGGGAGACCCACCTCCCTGGTACACTTCAGCAACACCCGCGCCTCCCGCAGCGGCTTTGGGACCCCATGAAGCAGAATCATCACCTCTTCCAGCATCTCTTCCACCTCTGGCTCTGCGGACAGCTCAGTGACCACTACCTTGCAGCCTGAGGATGGGAGACATAGCCCTCCCCCACGGATGGCTGATGTCTACGCACGCTTCTATTCTCGTAGACAGTGTTGGGCCTCCAAGAGCAGAGGTTTGTAGAACAGCAGCAAGTTTCCCTTAAGTGAATCACCCAAGGTTTATCGAACTCAGGGAGGTAGAGGTCAAAGATATCCCTCTCAAGCAACCCTGCAATTAAGATACAAGAAGTCTCTTGTGTCCCCAACACACCCAATACACTTGTCAGATGTATAGGTGCACTAGTTCGGCGAAGAGATAGTGAAATACAAGTAATATGGATGATTATAAGTAGTAATTGCAATCTGAAAAAAAAAATGGCAGCAAGCAAACATGTAGCAGAACTTGTTGGAAACGGTGTTTCAATGCTTAGAAACAAGGCCTAGGGATCATACTTTCACTAGTGGACATTCTCAACAATGACATCAAAGCTGAATAATAAATACTACTCTCAAACACTCTCATGTTGGATGATAAACACCATTCACTGTGTACGGCTACAAGAGCACCCTCAAAGTCAGAGTAAACTAACACCAACAATGTCATAAAGGAATCACACACGGTGCGCACACTATCACCTTTACAACCGTGAATAACCCCGGAGTTCATATTAAAGTAACCTCTAGAGTGCATAATAGATAGAGAGTAGCATCACATATTCAACTAGATTACAAAGCTCATGATCACATAAAGATCACATCATGGGAGAGAGACATAAACCACATAGCTACCGGTAGAGCCCGCAGCCTCGGGGGAGAACTACTCACTCCTCATCATAGGAGTCAGCAACGGCGATGGAGATGGCGGGGGAGTCGATGGAGATGGCTCCGGGGGCAATTCCCCGTCCCGGCAGGGTGCCGGAACAGAGACTTCTGTCCCCCCGAAACTTGTCTTCGATGGCAGCGGCGCAGTGGAACTCTTCTCGGGAAAAGGCTTATATTTTAGGGTTTCCACGTCGGGGGGTTTATATGGGCGAAAGGGCGAAGGCGGTGGAGCCCCGAGGGCCCACCCTCAGGTGCTGGCGCGGCCAGGAAGGGAGCCGGGCCACCACCTGATGGCGGCGCCTCGGTGCCCGTCTTCGTTTCCCCCTCGGACTTTTGGAACGTGTCGGGAAAAATAAGGTCTTCGGTATAAAAATTGTCCAATTCCGAGAATATTTCCTTAAGTGGATTTCTGAAACCAAAAACAGCAGAAAACAGGGAACTGGCACTATGGCATCTTGTTAATAGGTTAGTCCCAGAAAATGCATAAAACTACATAAAATGTATATAAAACATGTAGGCAATTGGTATAATATAAGCATGGAACATAAGAAATTATAGATACGTTTGGGACGTATCAATGGCTAGTCTCAAACTTTCTTTAGTCGGGAAGACCAGCGAGTATCGGTTAACGCCCAACTGTTTCACTTTCCAGTCCCATTTCTCCTCCACCAGATCCTTGAACTCAAAGTCGACTAGGTCACAGGGAAGGTTCCCTGAGTTGAGCACCACCATTGCCGCATTGGAAGGGTTATGTTCCTGTTCCTCCTCCGCTTGGAGCGCATAGAAGCCCCTGTCACCCACTCCAAGCCCAGCCCAGATCGGAGTAGGAACCCTAGCCGTGCACATGGCTGTCGGATGACCTTTAGTCTTGCACTTGAGACAGAAGGGCTGCCCCTTGAACCCTGCCTGGAGGTGACCCTGCTCACCACAGTTGTAGCAAGTCGCTTGCGACGGCTCCTTAGGGGCAGCCACTCCCCCTGCGGGTGTCGCCGCAAAGGTACCCGAACCCGAGGCCACCGAGCGTGGGCGTTTGGTGCCACCACCCTCGCGAACCGGGTCCCTCCACCGTGGTGGGAACCGCGGTGGCGAGCGATAGCGCACATCCTGCCTCTCCAGCTCCCTGCGCCGGAGAAGTTGTTGGCGGTACTGCTCCTCCCGGTCCTGAGCTTCGCGCTCCTCCCGCTCCCGCACCGGGCGACTTCGCAGATCCGCAGCGCCATCCCCTTGGTAGTGTTCCCTGCCACCGCCGCCACCACCTCTCGCGCCGAAGTCCCTATGACCACGCTCCTCCGCACCCCTCCAGTCTCTGTCCATCGCCACCAACACCGGCGCCGCGTCCCCCGAGAGCAGCGGCGAAGACAGCAGCACCTTTGCACGCGAGCGGTTTCGCTTCAGATCTCATATGGTGGCTGGGAACCCTAAGGAGCGGTCTACGGTTCCAACCGACAGCCACCGCCAGTTAAATAAAGGCCTGTCCTCCACGCGTAACCCTAGAGGCGCGCCCGTCGCAACCAACGGATCGAGCACGTGTCTGCCATCCGACCGTCCCGAGGCCGGGACACCCTCATGGACCGACCTGGGCTCCGCAGGCACCTATTGGGCCGGCCCAGCCCAACATGGCCCAACCAGCTTCCAACCCGCTTCTGGTTCGTCGCCTGCCGCACGACCAAACCCTAGCAGACCCGCCGCCGCCGCCGCCTCCGGGAGGCAGCCAGCTCGATCGACACCGCGCCCACCACCAGGACCTCCCTCGTGGCGCCCACGTCCCCTTACCTGACGCGCCCCTCGCGCGTAGGGAGAGAAGGGAACTCCTCAGCTCTGAAACTGGTGCTCGCTGGAGACCCGGGCTGCCCCGCGCAGATCCGGGCCAAGTCGCCCGCCGACGGCAAGCACTCATCTCGAGCTCCAGATCCGGAGCGAAGAAGTCGCCGAGCATCACCACCCTTGGTGAGCGGGTCGTGACCCCGCCGCCTTCCTCTTCCTCCTCCGAGAGCAACTCCACCTCACAGAGCACCGCCCACCGGTTCCCCGCGAGCAGCGGTGAGCGTGCCGCCTAATACGTCCATTTTGCATCACTATTTTATATCATAATTTACTGTTATTCATTGATATATTTCATATTTGGAGATGATACTTATGTTATTTCATCTATTTTGCATGTTTGATGATTGTTGGGGGATGAATCACCGGAGGCTGGAATTTGATGGAAAAAGCACCGTCAAGATACATTATTTGCAAAGCTCAGAAAACAAAAAGGAGAATACCAAAAGTCTTAACTTTCCAGATGATGAAGGAGGCCAAAAGGGGGGAGCCAGATGGGCCACAGGGGGCCCACCTCAAGGGGTGGCGCGGCTCCCATGCCCGCCACCACATGAGCTGGCCGCCCTGGCCCACTTCTAGCAGAGCCCCTTCGCGTACATGACCCCCCAGAAAACCTAAGATACGGGGATTGGACGAGAAACAGAGCCGCCGCCTCCACGAGGCGGAAACCACCGAGAGAGAAAAGCTCTCCGGCAGGCTGCGAAGCTGCCGGGGAAATCCCTTCCCGGAGGGGGGAAATCGTCGCCATCGTTACCGTCGTCGAGCTGCACTTCATCGGGATCATCATCACCATCATCTCCATCGCCGACACCGTCATCTCCACCGCTCCACTCCGTTCCCGCTGTAACATCTAGGGCTGAATCTTGTGCATTTGATTGGGGAAACTCTCCCGGTGTTGATTACTATTGTTATTGATGCTATTGGGTGGAACCGTTGAATTAAGGTTTATGTTCAGATTGTTACCCATCATTATATCATCTCTGATCATGTCCCGTATGATGTGTTGTGAGTAGTTCGTTTAGTTCTTGAGGACATGGGAGAAGTCTAGATGTTAGTAGTGAACTATGTTGAGTAATATTTAATGGTTTGATATTTAAGTTGTGGTGCTATTCTTCTAGTGGTGTCATGTGAACGTCGACTACATGACACTTCACCTTTATGGGCCTAGGGGAATGCATTGTGTATTCGATTATCAATTGTGGGGTTGCCGGAGTGACAGAAACCTAAACCCCCATTGGTATTTCGATGCATGAGGGATAGCAGGATCTCAGAGTTTAAGGCTGTGGTTAGATTTATCTTAATTACTTTCTTGTATTTGCGGATGCTTGCAAGGGGTATAATCACAAGTATGTATTAGTCCTAGGAAGGGCGGTGCATTAGCATAGGTTCACCCACACGACACTTATCAAAACACTAAAGATTAATCATCTATATGAAGCGAAAGCACTAGACATAAATCCCGTGTGCCCTCAGTAACGTTTGGTCATCATAAGTAAACAAACCGGCTTGTCCTTTGCTCTAAAAAGGATTGGGCCACTCGCTGCAATTATTGTTGCCGCGCTCTATTTACTCGCACTTTATTTATCTGCATTATCAAAAACTCCTAAAAACTTGTCTGCTAGTGTTTACAGTGAAATCCTCATCAAAACTGCTTGTCAGCACCTTCTGCTCCTCGTTGGGTTCGACACTCTTATTTATCGAAAGTACTACGATACACCCCCTATACTTGTGGGTCATCAAGACTATTTTCTGGCGCCGTTGCCGGGGAGTGAAGCGCTATTGGTAAGTGGAATTGGTAAGGAAAACTTTAGCTGTAAGTGCTATTTTTATTTATGTCTCCTAATTTGCTTAATTATGGAGAGCTGAACTATTGTTTTCCTGTTTGGAAATGCTTCTACCACTGCTGAGGTAGAAAACGAGGCGCCACCTGATAAAATAGTGTCATTTAAAATACCTATGAAAATTATTGATCGTGTTATGGATAACCGCTACGAAGGGGATGGAACTGTCCACCCCGGTGATCATTTATTGTTTCTACATGAATTATGCGAGTTGTTGAAGTGTGTAGGTATTACAATGGACCAAGTTAGGATGAAATTATTCTCCATATCACTTGCTGGGAGAGCTGCGCATTGGTATAAATTGTTGAAGAACAGGAGTTCTCTGGGATGGGAGGAAATTGTACCTCTCTTTTACTCCAAATTTTATCCTCCAAGTGAGATTCACCAAGATCGGAATTCTATATATAATTTCTGGCCTCATGATGGAGAAAGTATTGCCCAAGCTTGGGGGAGATTGAAGTCACTAATGCTCAAATGCCCCATTCATGAGCTTCCTGGTAATATTATTGTTGATAACTTCTATGCAAGACTCTCTTTTGAAGACAAAACATTATTGGATACCTCTTGTGCTGGATCATTCACTTGTAATAAAGAGGAGTTTAAATGGGATCTTCTTGATCGTATTGAAGAAAATACTGAAGCACGGGAGAACGACAAAGGTAGGGAGTCAGGTATAAAATATGACTTCGAATGCATTAAAACTTTCATGAATACTGATGCATTTCGAAATATTAATAATGCCTATGGTCTTGACTCTCAAGTTGTTGCAAATTATTATAAATCATTTGCTGCTTATTTCGGTTTGCCCAAGGAGGGGTTTGAAAAATATCATGAACCTTATAAAGATAAACCTATTGCTCCTATAACTGAAAGCATTGAAGTTCATACTGTTGATCATATTATTCCTGAGCCTTATATTGAAAGAATTCCTTTTCCTGTTAAAGTGAAAGAACATTCTGTTATGGCTAGTGTTGTTAACAAGAGTGAAAAGAAAGCTACGGAACCTGATGAACAAATTAAAATTGAAACTCCTGTGGGTATAGTTAAAGATCTTGTTACTAAAAATGTTGGGGATGAGTATATTATATTTTGTGAAGATGTTTCTAATCTTGTTTCTCATCCTAAAAGATCAAGGAAAACTAGTGTTCCTGTGTTATCTGTTAAAATTGGTGATCATTGCTATTATGGTTTATGTGATATTGGTGCAAGTTCAAGTGCTATTCCTTATGAGCTCTATAGAGAAATTATGCATGAGATTGGTTCTTGTGAACTTGAAGAAATTGATGTGGTTATTCAACTTGCTAATAGAGAGACTATCTCTCTGATTGGTATTGTTAGAGATGTTGAAGTTTTATGTGGTAAGATTAAATATCTTGCTGATTTTCTCGTACTTGGTGCAGCTGCTAGTAAGACTTGTCCTATAATTTTTGGTAGACCTTTTCTAAATACTTGTGGTGCTGTTATAGATTGTAAGAAAGAGAAATCCTTACTAAATTTGCTGGTGATTCGTATGAATTCAATTTTTCGAAATTTGCTAAAACCCCTTATGAAACTGAATTGCCTAATGAGGATTTTAGAGTAGAACAACTTGCTTCTATTGCTCTTGCTCCTAGTAATTTTTGCAACAATTTATGGAAGATCATGAAAGTGAAGTTTTTATGAAAGAAAGGAATGAACTTGAAGAAATATTCCTCCGTCAACCTATTCTTAAACATAATTTACAAGTGGAAGACTTGGGTAAAACACTTCCACCTAAAGAGGATCCTGTCTTTGATTTAAAACCTTTGCCTGATAATCTTAAGTATGCTCATCTTGATGATAAGAAAATATATCCTGTTATTATTAGTGCTAACCTTTTAGGAATAGAAGAGGAAAGATTATTGGAAGTATTGAAGAAACACCGCGGAGCTATGGGTTATACTTTGGATGATTTAAAAGGGATTTCTCCTACTATATGTCAACATTCTATTAATATGGAGCCCGATGCAAAGCCAGTTGTTGAACATCAACGCCGTTTAATACCCAAGATGAAGGAAGTGGTAAGAAATGAGGTATTAAAACTTCTTGATGCTGGTATTATTTATCCTATTGCTGATAGTAGATGGGTTAGTCCTGTGCACTGTGTCCCTAAGAAAGGTGGAATTACTGTTGTGCCTAATGAAAATGATGAGCTTATCCCTCAAAGAGTAGTTGTTGGTTATAGAATGTGCATTGATTTTAGAAAGGTTAATAAAGTTACTAAGAAAGATCATTATCCATTACCCTTTATTGATCAATTGTTGGAAAGATTAGCCAATAAAACTCACTTTTGCTTTCTTGATGGTTATTCTGGTTTCTCTCAAATTGCTGTTAAAACTCAAGATCAAGAGAAAACCACATTTACTTGTCCTTATGGTACTTATGCTTATAGACGTATGCCTTTTGGTTTATGTAATGCTCCTGCTACTTTTCAAAGATGCATGTCTGCTATCTTTCATGGTTTTTGTGAGGAAATTGTGGAGGTATTCATGGACGATTTCTCCGTCTATGGTACTTCTTTTGATAATTGCTTGCACAATCTTGATAAAGTTTTGCAGAGATGTGAGGAAACTAATCTTGTTCTTAATTGGGAGAAATGCCACTTTATGGTTAATGAAGGGATTGTCCTTGGACACAAAATTTCTGAAA
The DNA here is from genome assembly GCA_026929855.1 of Poa annua. Lineage (NCBI taxonomy): Eukaryota > Viridiplantae > Streptophyta > Magnoliopsida > Poales > Poaceae > Poa > Poa annua. The sequence goes on from CM049438.1 coordinate 38,873,750, forward strand.
GAGGTATTGAAGTTGATAGAGCTAAAGTGGAGGCAATTGAGAAAATGCCTTGCCCCAGAGATGTTAAAGGTATTCGTAGTATTCTTGGTCATGCTGGTTTCTACAGAAGGTTTATTAAAGATTTTGCTAAGGTATCAAAGCCTCTTACTAATCTCTTACAAAAAGATGTACCGTTTGTTTTTGATGATGATTGTAAGGAAGCTTTTGAAACTCTTAAGAAGGCTTTAATTACTGCTCCTGTTGTTCAACCACCTGATTGGAATTTACCATTTGAAATTATGTGTGATGCTAGTGATTTTGCTGTTGGTGCTGTTCTTGGACAAAGAATTGATAAGAAGTTAAATGTTATTCATTATGCTAGTAAGACTCTTGATTCTGCTCAAAAGAATTATGCAACTACTGAAAAAGAATTTCTAGCTGTTGTTTTTGCTTGTGATAAATTTAGACAATATATTGTTGATTCTAAAGTTATTATTCATACTGATCATGCTGCAATTAGATACCTTATGGAAAAGAAAGATGCAAAGCCTAGGCTTATTAGATGGGTATTACTTTTGCAAGAATTTGATTTGCATATTGTAGATAGGAAAGGTGCTGAAAATCCTGTTGCTGATAATTTGTCTAGATTGGAAAACATTGCATATGATCCTATTCCCGTTAATGATAGTTTTCCAAATGAACAATTGGCTGCAATAAGGGTGAGTTCACGAGATAGTCCTTGGTATGCTGATTATGCTAACTTTATTGTTTCGAAGTATTTGCCTCCAACCTTTTCAGCTCAACAAAGAAGAAAATTCTTTTATGACTTGAGGCCCACACTTATATAAAGAAGGAGTGGATGGTATTATGCGAAGATGTGTTCCGGAGTATGAACAAAAAGAGATATTGAGAAAATGCCATAGTAGTGCTTATGGAGGACATCACGCTGGAGATAGAACCGCACAAAAGGTTTTACAATCAGGTTTTTATTAGCCTACTCTCTTTAAAGATGCAAGAAAGTTTATTTTGTCTTGTGATGAATGTCAAAGAGTTGGTAATATCTCTAGACGTAATGAAATGCCTATGAATTATTCTCTTGTTATTGAACCGTTTGATTGTTGGGGATTTGACTTTATGGGTCCTTTCCCTTCTTCAGAAGGTAATACTCATATACTTGTTGCTGTTGATTATGTTACTAAATGGGTAGAAGCTATACCTACTAAAAGTGCTGATGGTGAGACATCATTAAAAATGCTTCAAGATATTATTTTCCCTAGGTTTGGTGTTCCTAGATATCTCATGACTGATGGAGGTTCTCATTTTATTCATGGTGGTTTTAGAAAAGTTCTTGCTAAATATGGTGTTAATCATAGAATTGCTTCAGCTTATCATCCTCAAACTAGTGGGCAAGTAGAATTATCAAATAGAGAAATTAAATTTATCTTGCAAAAGACTGTTAATAGAACGAGGAAGAATTGGGCTAGTAAATTAAATGATGCATTATGGGTTTATAGAACTGCTTATAAAAATCCTATGGGTATGTCTCCTTATAAAATGGTCTATGGAAAAGCTTGTCACTTGCCTTTAGAGTTAGAACACAAAGCTTATTGGGCAGTGAGAGAACTAAATAGAGATTTTAAACTTGCTGGTGAGAAAATATTACTTGATTTGAGTTCTTTAGATGAATGGAGAAGTGAGCCTATGAAAATGCTAAACTCTTTAAAGAAAAAGTTAAGAAATGGCATGATAGGAGAATCCTTAAGATAGAGTTTCATGTTGGTGAGAAAGTTCTATTGTATAGCTCTCGTCTTAGATTTTTTGCAGGGAAATTACTCTCCAAGTGGGAAGGACCATATGTTATTGTGGAAGTGTTTCGTTCGGGTGCCATAAAAATTGCTTCACTTAAAGATGATTCTACACAAGTGGTAAATGGACAAAGACTCAAGCATTATATTTCTGGAGATTCTTATAATGAAGATGTTGATATTATTCAAGCAATTTCTCCGGAAGCTTTTATTAAGGAACATATTTCTGAGTCTGCAGAAGCTGAATTGGAAAAGGTACAGTTTCGGTAAGAAAAAGTTCGCGAATTTAATTTTGGGATATAGAATATTGATATTTAGAAAATATGAAAAAATACAAGACCAAAACGAGCACGAGACGGTGCTCGAGGCACCGTCATCAGGTGGTGGTGCGGGCCCCATGCTGGCCGCGCCAGCCCCTGAGGTGGGCGCCTCGGAGTTCGTCTCCTACCCGTTTTCGCCCTGTTGCCTTCCTTTTATTGCATATGTTTTTGCTATATAATCTCCCGAGACCCCCGAGGTCCGTATATCGTGTTTTCGACGTGTTTTTGTTTCGAGCTGTTTCTGTCCAGATGTCGTTTCAGGGATCTTGTTCTGAAGACTACTCGCTTTGTCGCCGACGCGAACTCCTTCAAGATCTTGATCAAGGGTCTTTTGTTGGATGGGCGGACGATGATAGGGTGAAGGCTAGGCGCAAGGACATGGACGAAAGCGTCATGGAGGAAGTGAAGGAGATGCAGTCGACCAAAAGAGATCGCTCAAGGACGGGGACTAGGAAGCCCACCTTTATGGGATCAATTAACGCCCAACGTGCTTTTTCTCATAACATGCAGGGGGGAATACCACCTGTTCCGGATCTCAGCTCCTTTCCGGATGTGGCAGATGCTCTCCGAGTCACAGATCAGTTTTGCGATCAGTACCGAGTCCTGAGGATGGAAGTGGAAATACTTCAAGAGGAGAACAACAGGCTTCGCAAGATGTTGGAGCGCTTCCTTACTCTACTCCGAGTCATCCCTCCATCACCGCCGAAGGAATAATTCGTCATCGGTATAGGCATCTCCCTTGGCTTGTTCCAAGCTTGGGGGGGAGTGCCGCGGTATCACACCATTATCTTTTATCTTTTACCTTTTAGTAGTGTCATATCATGAGTAGGGAAGTTATCTTATATGATGGTTTGCAATGTGGAAGTATCTCTCTTTTAGTTGGTTGTCTATCTATGTATCCCTTGGTGTGAGTTGTCGTTATGGAATATTAATGAGAAGTGTTATCATTTACTTTCCGCACACTTTATTTTAGCTTGCAACTTCTATCATATATGATTGATCTTGTTATTAGTATTGATATCACTTTGGGAACATATAGTAAATCTTTTGGTTTTGGCAAACTTAGCATTGGTCAGTAGCTACAATACTTTGAAACTTGAAGGGAGAAAAAGAATTACATGTAGATATAGTATCCATTTATCTTTCTCACTTGTAGATGATAAGTTTAGTATTCGCAATTTAAAATTGTTTGTGCTTTCAAGTAAGAATTGCATGATTGTTCTTTACTACATGTATGTTTGTTTGTATCATTCAACTCTTATGCTTGCTACCCAACCTTGCTAGCCAAAGACCCGTATCGAGAGGGAATGCTTCCCATATATCCAAACCTTCAGCCAAAACCTTTGTCACATGTGTCCACCATACCTACCTATTATGTGGTATTTCGCGCCACTCCAAGGAAATACTTCATGTGCTATCTTTATTCAAAACTACTGTCCCTTATTTGTGTCAATGTTTATTAGCTCATGAGGAAATAATAGTTGAGTTTGTTATCTTCCAAGCTAATTAAGTAACCCATGACTTGCATGCTCCATCTGCTCGTCACTAATATTGCAAAGAGCTGGTTAGACCACTATAATATCAAAAGGCTTGAGAAAGTTAAAAATAGACACTCCTCCATGGTTTGAGATTGATTGGTGGGCACCCGAGGATTCGGTTAGCCATGGTTTGTGAAAGCAAAGGTTGGGAGGAGTGTCAGGATATATAAATAAAGTGCATATTATAAATGCCTGTTACTAAACAATTAGGAACCGCTCTCAACTTGCTTAGTATGGAAGATGACAAGAACTCTATTACCATTCGTTGACAACGACAAACACCACTCAAAAACTTATTCTTATGCTCTCTATGACGAAGGAGGCCAAAAGGGGGGAGCCAGATGGGCCACAGGGGGCCCACCTCAAGGGGTGGCGTGGCTCCCATGCCTGCCGCGCCGCCACATGAGCTGGCCGCCCTGGCCCACTTCTGGCAGAGCCCCTTCGCGTACATGACCCCCCAGAAAACCTAAGATACGGGGGTTGGACGAGAAACAGAGTCGCCGCCTCCACGAGGCGGAAACCACCGAGAGAGAAAAGGTCTCCGGCAGGCTGCGAAGCTGCCGGGGAAATCCCTTCCCGGAGGGGGGAAATCGTCGCCATCGTCACCGTCGTCGAGCTGCACTTCATCGGGATCATCATCACCATCATCTCCACCGCCGACACCGTCATCTCCACCGCTCCACTCCGTTCCCGCTGTAACATCTAGGGCTGAATCTTGTGCATTTGATAGGGGAAACTCTCCCGGTGTTGATTACTATTGTTATTGATGCTATTGGGTGGAACCGTTGAATTAAGGTTTATGTTCAGATTGTTACCCATCATTATATCATCTCTGATCATGTCCCGTATGATGTGTTGTGAGTAGTTCGTTTAGTTCTTGAGGGACATAGGAGAAGTCTAGATGTTAGTAGTGAACTATGTTGAGTAATATTTAATGGTTTGATATTTAAATTGTGGTGCTATTCTTCTAGTGGTGTCATGTGAACGTCGACTACATGACACTTCACCTTTATGGCCTAGGGGAATGCATTGTGTATTCGATTATCAATTGTGGGGTTGCCAGAGTGACAGAATCCTAAACCCCCGTTGGTATTTCGATGCATGAGGGATAGCAGGATCTCAGAGTTTAAGGCTGTGGTTAGATTTATCTTAATTACTTTCTTGTATTTGCGGATGCTTGCAAGGGGTATAATCACAAGTATGTATTAGTCCTAGGAAGGGCGGTGCATTAGAATAGGTTCACCCACACGACACTTATCAAAACACTAAAGATTAATCATCTATATGAAGCGAAAGCACTAGACATAAATCCCGTGTGTCCTCGGGAACGTTTGGTCATCATAAGTAAACAAACCGGCTTGTCCTTTGCTCTAAAAAGGATTGGGCAACTCGCTGCAATTATTGTTGCCGCGCTCTATTTACTCGCACTTTATTTATCTGCATTATCAAAAACTCCTAAAAACTTGTCTGCTAGTGTTTACAGTGAAATCCTCATCAAAACTGCTTGTCAGCACCTTCGCTCCTCGTTGGGTTCGACACTCTTATTTATCGAAAGTATTACGATACACCCCCTATACTTGTGTGTCATCACCGCCCGGCGCCCTCCGCCCCGGTGAGGCACTCCCGACCCACGCAGCGCGGGACGCCCAGATCCCGGCGAGACGGCTCCGTCGCCTCCCCAGGCGCCAGAGCACGCGTACCCTTTCGCCATCCTTTCGCCCCCCTCCTCAACCATGGAAAATGGATCTAGAAAGGAGAGAAGGTTTGTGAAGCAAGCAAGGGGAGCAGGGTGAAAGTAGAGAGGAAGGGTAAATGGACTGATGGTTTAGAGGGTGTTTGGTTCAACCAAACACCCTCTTAGACTTAAGTCATGGAACTGGGAAAACAGACGAACCAATCACTAGACTGGACAAGCGTGTGTACTCTGGTCGCTGGGGCGTTTGCTAACTGATGATTTTTGGCTGAAAATGGTCACGGCGGATCCCGTGAGGTCACTGCGGATAGTTATTTTGCACATAAATACTCCGTAGATGGGAAGTGTTTTAACATATTTATTTTTAAACGAGGCCAAAGATTTGCCATTTTCATTAAATAAGAATAAGGTTTTAGAGTTTTGCAAGTTGCCTAGGACACACCCTAGGACTTAAAAAATAGTCTACTCTCCCAATATTACACTGCCCAAAAAGGAGGCCCCGCCATTTTCCATAGCTTGGCCTCGTCCTTAATTTTACCAATCACGACATTTGCAGGCGAGGCATGATGTCGGAAAACCCTCGCGTTGGCTTCTTCCAAATCTCCCAAGTGACAAGCATTAGCAAAAAGTCCATTGCTTTGTGCGGTCTATCCCTAGGTTGGACCACCATATCTTGATGTTATTCTCATTGCTCCATTGCGCCGGTAGGACTTCATGAAAACCGCACCAAGGCAAGATCGAAGCCCAAATTTCTTTTGAGAATAGACATTGGAAGAGTAGGTGGGCCGCCGTCTCTTGAGTTTGGTTGCAAAGAGGGCAATTTCCGCAATTTTGCCAACCTCTCTGTTGTAGGAGATCGGAGATCCAAATTCTATTTTGCATGACAAGCCACGCAATAATCTTGCATTTAGGAGGGGCCCATGTCTTCCAAATGAGCTTATTGGAGTTTGTAGCAACGAGATCATCGAATTGCATCTTCTAGGCCAATGAAGCGGAGTACTTGCCATCATTCGTGAACTTCCACCTAATGGTATCTTGGTCATCCAGGGAGAGGTTGGTGTTAGAGACCAATTCCCAAAGGGAGACAAACTCTTGGATAGGTTCCACTTGAAGTTCGGTTTAAAGGTCGAGGTTGGTGATCCAAGAATCATTTTCAAGGGCCTTCTTAATCGGTGCAATTTTTCTTCTTGGCAAGATTGTATATTGTAGGGGCAATGTCCATGGTAGCTGTCCAAGAAGCCAAGAAGATTTCCAAAAAAACGCCTTCTCTCCATCTCCAATGGTTACCACCGTGGCGACCGCAAAAAGGTCTCTATCTCGATCATTGCAAGGGGTTCCAAGACTTAGCCAAGACTTAGAATCATCAACCCATTGTAGCCAAAGCCAACATAGGCGAAGGGCGGAGACAAACTTCTTTATGTTTACAACACCAAGGCCTCCATATTTTATAGGCTTACAAACGGTGGTCCAATTGACCTTGAACTTCCCTCCGGTAACATTATCACAACCGGCCCAAAGTAGGCACGTACAAGGGATATAATGTGGTTGAGAACTTCCACCGGGATGTCAAGGGAGGTAAGATGGTAGATTGCTTGCAAGGTTAGGACCGCACGGATAAGTACCCGTCGACCGGCTATGTTGACATTCTTCCAAGTGCCCGTGGCAATTTTCGCCGCAATTTTGTCTTCAAGGGGTTGTAAATCACTTCTTTTTAGCATAGAGATACCAACATCGGAAAGGTCGTCTTGATGGAGGTAGGATATCATCAACGTCAGAGAGAACATGATTCAGCTGAAAGCAACATGCAGGTAGCTAACGAGACATGCTTGCATCATTCATGCATATGTAAGTACTTCCCAAATCATATACCTAGAAATATATGCGGACAATATTGTCTCACTTCTCAAATCCAGGTCAATATACTAATTATCCAACAAGTTTCTTGGTACTGCTAGGTATCACAAAATTATCTCATATATGAGTATAGCTGGTAGGATGGAAGGGCTTTATGCCTTCAACAGGCCATGAGCTAGATCTAGCCATCAGTGGACGACCCAAGGATAGTGATATCTGCCTTGACAACGCAGCTCGAGCCTACAAGATATCCTCTAGATGGGTCCTTGAGTTTCTTGAATCTAAGGAAATTAGACCACCCCCAGCCGCCTGTACAGACCCAGAGACCTGCATGCGGAAGCAGTAAAAGTAAGATCAACTGTAATAACGAGGTTACAATCTCTGATTCTCTGGGTTTCTTGATTCACAGTTGCTAAGGGAGCTGAACCTGCAGTTCTAGTCATGTGCTTCCCATTCTTTTGGTCCAGGATCGACAGGGTCATTATAGCCACCTTCTTAGATTCGAGCGGGAGCTCCTTTGAGGCATCCAGGTACAAGTTCAGGGAGAGGCAACCAGTACTGCCCTTGTCACCACGTGGATACATGCCGATGTGCCTGTTGAGAAAAAAATGCCAAGTGGGTAACCGTGCAAAACGCATTTCACGAATGTGGTTAGTTATTGAAATCAGAAAGTTGTGGCTGAACTTTGGACACAATTTGGTGGCATTACAATTGCAACGAAACAAAACATGACTACAAGATTGTAAAACGTTACACAAAAAGAATCTGATAAAATAATCGATGGTATGTGGCACGTAAAAGAAGAACGGATTGTACAAAATATATATGAAAATAAAATTCTGGATTTTCTCCTTTTTGTTTCTCCTAAGCATCGTAGTATATATGACCAAGAGATTGGATTTTAGTACCGCACTTTTTCGAATCTGTTTGGAATAATTTTTGGTGCACCATGCTTTGAAAATTTCATTTTCTATTCAAATTGAAATGTGCTACCACTGGTTCCATGCTTACGCATCAAGCTAAAATGTACAGTTGAAATATCTGAAGTGACAATAGACCTTGCCTTGCACAAAACCTAGCCATCAGTAATGTCCACTAGCATAAAGCATTACAGAAAAGCTTCTGGCAACTATGAATTTAGAAAGTAATTTGGTATGGTTAGCTAAATGATACGTACAAGCCAATAGGTTGGATAACAAATGCATATTAGTTCTATGAATCATTAGTGGTGTAATTCGTAACAGGCCAATACCATTTCTGTCCACCAACTTCAAATGTAGGAGAACGAACGAAGTAGCTCATGTCCAATTCTAGGAAATTGTTCATGGTCCAGGTGTATGTCCCGTTGATGAATCCTTTCTTCTGCACAAACAGATTCTGAATTTTGGTAGCCTTCTTGTCAATCACAACAGACTTCTTTTCAGGAAAAGAGACATCAATTTTTAGTATCTTCACACCAAAGACACAGCTATCATCAACTAGAAAATCAGATGATTTTAGTAGCTTCTGAAGAGGAATCAGGCATTCTTTCTTCGAGTAGTTTTTCTTCAAATCAAAGTTGTAGTTAGCTGCGTTTAGGTAAAGGTTAGATGATTAGACAAGAAGAACTTGTATGTAAGATGCAAACATATATAGCGTTAACTTTCGTTCTAGTTAAGATGTACGAGAAATCAATGTAGTAAATCACATCCAAATAATGATTACCAAATTTAGTGAGAACATGTGTATGTAATCTAGAATGTTGTTCCAATCAGAAGAGACTCAAGCGTGACAAACAATGCAGAAGGTCTACAGACGAATTTAAAGGAAAGAAAATACAAAACGACTTGCTAATGGGGAACATTCTTTCATATTACTACAATAGATAATTGACTTGTGATGATGGAATTTATAGCTCAAACTTATGAAACATTGGGGAGCACGGACTCCTAGTCCTAGCTGTAATAGGATGGATGTGCTTATAAAGACACAATCATGAGACTACCTTGGCATCCATAATACATTCCTTTTGAATGGTTGTAGATTGACAGCTCAAACATTGCATGCACCGTGTGACCTCGCTCCAACGTTTTTCCAGATAACATAAGCAAAAGAGCAACATATGGAGTTCCAGCGCCATGCTTTACATGCATTGGGTTCACATGCAAGTACCTGGTAAATGAACTAATCAGCATAGATAAAGGAATTCTAGAATCATAGCTGGAGTACAAAAGAGGCCTATTTTATTCAATTCATGCATCATATCAAGCTTCAGCATTTGACTGCTTGTTTATGAGATTGTGACTGCTAATTTATTTCATTGAAACATGATTTGTGTGTAAACAGTATCCTAACTTCATATTTATACGGATAACAGATAACTTTTTTCTATTAAAACATGGCATATACATCTAATACATTAATTGTAGAATTCCTTTTGCAATTATGGTGCATACCATTCAAACCCAGAGCAGTGAAAGCAACCAGATGTTGCTGACTTAGCCCCCGTCTCAAGTAGCGATGAGAAGTCCTGAATCTTCCATTCTAAATCTGGAACATAGGTCTTTCCTGGCAGCACACGAGCTGAAGTTTGCACAAGTACCATAAATCAAAATTACAAAACAAAGAAGAGATAGCATGTGCTATGAGAAAAATTCATGTGCTTGTTGCAGTTCCAAATAAACAGGCTACAATATCAACTACCGGGCACCAGAAAAATAGAAAACAACCTCGAAGTTTTTCTATGTTCTGATTATATGGATCAAAATCTTGAATACCATTATTTGTGCTAAGTGGCCCCCGATAAATTAGAATAGTTAGCCATGTCATCAGACAGGGGTAGAACCAGGCAGAAGACGCTTATACTTTATTAATTATCAATAACTTGTATTATTGCTTCTCATCAATAAGACATCAAGACCAACAGTTTTCTGTTTCTAGAAAGGAGAGTGATACACGTGAGTATCTAGTCATCTCGGTGAGGGCAAGTCCTTCCTCAATTCAGAGTTAGGATTTCGTATTCTCAGCCTGACAATTTTCCAAGGAATTAATTCTCTAAATTGCATATGCTGTTTTGTTTATAAAAGATAAAATCTGAACATCACGATTGACCAGACATCCATACCTGTACTCCTGCAGTTGCCCATACTTCTTCCCTTCCTTTTTCTCTCCTCTGCAAGTGAGATTAAATTATACTATACCCCTAAGAAAATATACATCTAAGAGAAAGGTAGCACATGTCATATGAAATAATACTACAAAAAAAATTATCAAGCCATAATGCAGGGCAAAGAACATACAGAATCTTAAAAGGTCGAGGCGATCTTGGCCAAAACAATTACCACGGCATATAAAAACTGTTAACCGTGAAAATACAGCAGGAACAAGAAGTAAAATCACACTTCACAAACAGGTCGATTAAAAAGCTACGGGCTTTACCACTCGATCGATTAGTAGGAAAGAAAGCCTAGAACTTGGAGCAGAAAACCCTGAAAACTCTGTTTCATGAAGAATAAGAAGAAAAAGCTGGAAGTCTGAAACCCTCTACTGCACGAAAAGAAGAAGTGAAGAACAGCAGTGCGCGATCCGCGGCAAAGAGACGGGATTTCCGACTAACAGGAAGAAGGCGGAGGAAGATAGAGACCCGGATTTGGGGGCAGATCCAGCGTACCTCACAATGGATTCCTTGGCCGGCGACGCTTCGGGTCCGGAGCTGCGAGCTAGCGGGGTGGGGTTTTATCGAAGTAGAAGGGGGCGTTCTCCTCTCGAGAGTCCACAACCCAGTCACAAAGGAAAGAGGGGCACACAGAGCAAGAGTGCAAGAGCACTTCTCTCTCCTCTCTCCGTCCGTCTCCTCGTCTCCTGCCATGTGCAAGGTTGCCATTCTTGTGCAAGCTCATCGCAGATTGCCAGGTCCACCATTTTTACTTGTCTCGTTCTTTTCTTACCTCTCTTTGCTTTTTCTTTTTTTTACCTGACCTCTCTCTGCTTTATGTCACCTTTAAGAGGTAGCACGAACAATTTATGCCAACATTTATGTATCACAAGAAACAAATCACCACATGCCCTTAACCAATGCCATCCATGCAATTTGCATACTATATTTTTTGAAACAAGGCAAAAGCTTTGCCTTTTATATTGCATACTATAGAAATATCCATGCACCTTGCTCTCCTTTATCCTTCCGTTTCTTCTCTGAACAGCCATGTGCAAGGTTGCCATTCTTATGCAAATATGCAGATTGCCACGTCAAGTTTCTACTTGTCTCTTCTTTCCTTTTTTTTGCGAAATATATTGTTTTACCAAAAAACATCAGATATTACACTCCTGAGGCAGGCGCTCGGTAAACCCTCTGGACCCGAGGCGAGCCACACTGCCGTTCTAGGACCAGTTCTAGCATAATTTACCAAAAAATTACAAGTCGGACGAACCTTCATCAAGGTTTTAATCTCTTGGATCATCATCGCGTAGACTGAACGATCGACGTTGCAGTTATCGAGCATGTTGACTATCTCGAAACAATCTGTTTCAATGATCAAGGGTTTATTACTCGAATGAAATGTCAAGAAATGCCCTTCAAGGCTCCAACACAGCTGATAGCTCCGCGCCTAACACATCTCTGCATGACACAAGGTGGCGACAAGAAGAAAGGATAATTTCTCCCTTGTGATCACGAACTAGCATTCCAGCTCCTACATCTCCATTCGAGGCAAAGAAACCATCTGCAATCAGTTTATGGCAGCCATCAGGGTGTGGGTGTCATCTAGGTAATGATTCAGGCTTATACACTTCACCACTATGAAGCTTCCCCACCTCTGTGTCCATAATAAATTTGCCTTTTGTAATGTCCTCACCCTGATGATACTTGATCATTAACCGTGACTCCATAATAGCTCAATAAAAATCTCTTGGATACTGTCGTGTCTCGAAGTACGGACACCGGGGATGAGAGACACCCCCTTTGTAGATTCGGTAGGGGCGCGAGGGAGGCTGAAAACGTCTCCCGGGGGACGATCGCCGGCGAGCTCCTCACTCACACTCCGATCTCGACGTGGCAAGCAAACAGAGAAAGCACACAGCGATCTACCCAGGTTCAGGCCGCCCGAAGGCTAACAGCCCTATTCCTGCATGTCTGGATAGATGGATGAATCATGGTGTGGCTACAATTGTGTGTTCCGGTGTGGTACCCGGCTCGTGGAGGAAGGACAGATCCTTTACCGGGGGAGATCACCTTCCTTCCTTGGCCTAGCTAGGTGGATGTCTTCTACCTCGGATCGCCGGCAAGCTAGTGCCTGGCCTAAGCTTGCTTCCTCTCTAAGCTATCTTCTTCTCCGGCCTGGATCCGATCTCCGGTCCTCCATGCCCTTGGTCCTCCTTTTTTTTTAGGGTAAAAGCCGCTACTTTATTAATTAATCATCAAAGGGATACAGAGATCGTTTGGCATTTGAGCTAGCCAAACATAGCGACCGGTAGCACGGGAGATGGACGCCCTAGCGAGCCCATGCGCCTCCGTATTTGACTCTCTTCGCTCGTGAACAAAAATCACCTCGGCGAAGTCCTTGTTTCTGGATTTGATCTCTTGGATCACACTGCTAAACTTGCCCAGATACTCTCCATCCAGACTCCTAACCACCTCCAAGCAGTCAGAGGCTACTTTTATACGGTGGAGTTGGAGATCAGCTGCCAATGCGAGCGCTTCACTGCACGCAACTGCTTCAAGAATTGCAGGATCAGTTACACCAGAGAGCACTAACACCGAAGAGCCCAGATAAGCTCCAGCTGAATCTCGACATACTGCTGCTGCTGTGCCTACATTGCCCGTCTTCTTCACTGCAGCATCAACGTTTATTTTGGCTACCCCGGATGGAGGCGCAATCCATCGCCGAGCCTGCTTGTTCCGGGCTGGCGGCAATTTCTTAGGCTTCCTGGCCGAGGCCAGCTCAAGATCACGAATAAAGGATTCAACAAAGGAATGTGTTGTTAGCGGGCTTTGAAAAACTCCTTCGTGAGTTGCTTTCCGCCGAGCGTACCAGATTGCCCAGAGTGTCACAAAGCATCTAGTCAACTCGTCATTTTTCAAAGTACTGATCATAGTAAATATCGAGTTCTTTGCATCAGTCTCCACCGTTTCCATCAAATGTTCTGTGATTGTTTCCGGTGCCAGGGCCCAAACACACCGACTCATATTGCACTCAAGGAGGGAGTGGCGCCATGAGTCCGTCGCCCCACACAAACTGCAGTCGCTGTTAGTCGCCATATTGCGATGGTGCCTAACATCACCAGTCGGGATAGATTGCTTTGGCAAGACGCCAAAGAAATACTCGGATCTTAGACGGTACTTGAACTTTCCATAGTGCCGTCCAGCTCTTTTCCTCCCGCTGTTTCTTTGATCCTGAGGCCGAACCATATAACCATGCCTCACATCGTCGTTTCGTGCTTACAATCATTCTGTATGCAGATCGGACCGAAAAAACTCCAGTTCTCTCCGGGTACCATGCCTAGAAATCATCAAATCTTGTTGTTCCAATTGGGATAGATCTAATTACCTCAATATCCATTGGCAAGAAGAATTGAGTCAGCTTTTGGATGTTCCAGCTTGCAGAAGAATGATCAATAAAATCCGCAACTGTAAGTGGAGGTTCAGCCTTGATGCATGCAACAGGCCGAAGCATAAAATCACGCGGGAGCCAATTGTCATTCCATGCATGTGTATTTTCACCAGATCCAATAAGACGTATCAAACCTTGTTTAAGTGTTTGTCTACCCTCCATGATAGAGCTCCAGATCTTGGACGGGTGATTTCCCAATTCTGCATTGAGGAATTCAGTGTTTGGGAAATAAACAGCCTTTAGTATCCTAGCACTCAACGTATCTGGATTTTGAAGTATTCTCCACGCTTGTCGCGCTAGTAAAGCTAAGTTGAAGAGTTCAATATCTCTGAACCCCAACCCTCCATCAAACTTGGGTGTGGTCATCTCTTCCCACGACACCCAACATGTTTTCCTCTTGCCATCCCGACATCCCCACCAAAAGTTGCGTAGGAGCCCATTGATATGCTGGCACAGCCCTGCCGGTAGTTTAAAACAAGACATAGAGTATGTAGGAATTGCCTGTGCGACCGATTTGATAAGTATCCCCCCCCCCCCGCGCAGACAGTAGCATCTCAAGCCATCCCTGTACACGCTTCCAGACTCGGTCACTGAGGTATTTAAATGCCCCATTGACGGACCTGCCCACATCAGAGGGCATACAAAGGTATTTCTCACTAAGCGACTCATTCTCAACATTTAATCTCTCCTTCATTGCAGTTTTGATCTCTTGCGGACACCCTCGACTAAAAAATACAGATGATTTGTCTAGGTTTATCCTCTGTCCTGAAGCTTTGCAATAGGATTCCAAAACTTCAGATACTTCTCCGGCTCACTCCACACTCGCATTCACAAACAGCAGGCTGTCATCCGTGAAAAGAAGATGGTTGAGTGCCGGGGCAGTGCTAGCCACCTTTAATCCTTGTAGGTTTGATGACGGTACAACACTTCTAGATTTTAAAAGGCACGAGAGGCCCTCTGCTGCAAGCAAAAACAAATATGGCGAGATTGGATCTCCTTGACGAATACCTCTTGAAGGTTTAAAAGACTCCGTAGGTTCTCCGTTGAATAAAACTGAGAATGTAACCGTCGATACCATCCTCATCACTAGGTTGACCCATGTAGGGTTAAACCCCATTCGCAACATGATCGCTTGAAGATAACTCCATTCCACCCGATCATATGCTTTCCGCATATCCAGCTTAAGAGCGCACTGTCGGTGTTTCTTAGCTTTGTTTCTCTTCATGAAGTGCAAACACTCATAAGCTGTAATTATATTGTCCGTGATCAAACGACCTGGCACAAAGGCAGATTGTTCTTGTGAGATAATCTCCGGCAGAATGCTTTTCAACCTGTTAGCAAGAACTTTGGATGCAATTTTATAGATAACATTGCATAAACTTATAGGACGGAATTGTCCCAGCTCAGTCGGGCTAGCCACCTTTGGAATAAGAACAAGGAAGGTGTCATTTATTTCCTCTGGGCTCTCCTCACCCCGGAGTATCCGAAGCACGGCTGCGGTAACCTCGCCCCCACAAAGACCGGCCCAATTCCTCTGGAAAAAATGCGCAGGAAATCCGTCAGGGCCCGGGGCTTTGGTTGGGAACATCTGATATAGTGCTGATTTCACTTCATCTTCTGCATATGGCGCAATGAGTCCTGCATTCATTACCTCCGTAACCGACCTAGGGACAGTGCCTAGTACCTCCTCCATCCCACTCGTGCCTTCCGACGCAAAGAGATTGTGGTAGAAATCCCGCGCCATTGCACCCAGCTTCTGTGGGTTGTCCGTATACTCACCATCGGCCTTAAGAAGGCGCGATATTTTGTTCTTCTTCTTCCGCCTACTAGCACGTTGGTGGAAAAAATGAGTGTTCTTATCTCCCTCGGCGAGCCATTGAACTCGGGATCGCTGCCTCCACATCACTTCCTCTCGATGATGAAGCTCAGCTATATGATCGCATATTTTAATTTCCTCATGGTTCGGACCGACCCTATCAGGCCGTGTGCGCAGACAGTCGAGGTCTCGAGTGAGTTCTCGCAGCTTTTTCCGAACACTACCAAACGTGTTCGTGTTCCTATCAGATAGATTGTTTGCAACTTCCAGAAACTTGTGTTTAATATCTGAAACATTTGTGCCTTCACCTCTAGCACGCCATGAGTCAGCTAGAAACGATTCAAAGCCATCGTGTGACTCCCACATGACCTCGTACCGGAATGTTTGCTTCTTCTTCCTCCGAGCACCTTCTGTTTGTTCCATTCTCAACAAAATTGGCGAATGGTCTGAAGTCACTGCCGTCAAGTGCTCGAGAGTAGCTAATGGAAATTGTGCACTCCAACTTGGGATGCCAAGGCACGATCTAGGCGCGTACGGCAGAACGTACCACCTGCTACCTTCTTCTCAAAGGTCCACGGTAAACCAGTATAACCCAAATCAGCTAAACCGCAAATGTCCACTGTTTCCCGGAATGCAGCTATCTGGGCACCACTTCTCTCATTCACGCCCACATGCTCCTCCCTATGGAGTACCTCATTGAAGTCTCCAATGCAAAGCCATGGAAGATCAGATGACGACTTGATAAATTTCAGCATATCCCACGTTTTAAAACGTTGGTTTACTTGAGCTTCTCCGTACACACACGTTAGCCGCCATGATTCCATCACCGAAGAAGAAACAATAGTGTCAAGATGGTACTGAGAATAAGGTAAAATTTCGATATTTATTTCATTGTTCCAGAAAATGCCAATACCACCACTACGACCTGAACTGCTCACAGCAAAGGCTCGATCAGAACCTAGCGTACTCGCTAGTCCTTCCACTTGATGTCTACGCACGCTTCTATTCTCGTAGACAGTGTTGGGCCTCCAAGAGCAGAGGTTTGTAGAACAGCAGCAAGTTTCCCTTAAGTGAATCACACAGGGTTTATCGAACTCAGAGAGGTAGAGGTCAAAGATATCCCTCTCAAGCAACCCTGCAATTAAGATACAAGAAGTCTCTTGTGTCCCCAACACACCCAATACACTTGTCAGATGTATAGGTGCACTAGTTCGGCGAAGAGATAGTGAAATACAAGTAATATGGATGATTATAAGTAGTAATTGCAATCTGAAAAAAAATGGCAGCAAGCAAACATGTAGCAGAACTTGTTGGAAACGGTGTTTCAATGCTTAGAAACAAGGCCTAGGGATCATACTTTCACTAGTGGACATTCTCAACAATGACATCAAAGCTGAATAATAAATACTACTCTCAAACACTCTCTTGTTGGATAACAAACACCTTCATTGCGTAGGGCTACAAGAGCACCTAAACTAACACCACAATGTTGGTGCAGCCCGAGCTGCACCTCTCTCCCTCTCTCTCCGCTCACTCACGACAGAGGTGGAAGAAGAAGAACACGAGACACAAAGTTTCGGTGGCCGGCGCACAAACGCCGCCACGGGCGCACGCACACCCCAATCTTCTTTACTTTGCAATGGCTACATGACTCGTAAACTCGGTACGGAGAGAGTACAGGAGGGGTGGGTTTATATGGCGCTCTAGCTCGCACACGATGCCACGCCCAGGCACCCACGACGTCCATGTCCAGCACGCCCCAGCTCGCGCACACGACGCGCTCCAACGCGATCGACGCGGCCGGCCTGCCGCTGGACTTGGTCCTCCACTCGTCTCGCTAACAACCTAACCGAACTCACGCACACACACGCGCACAGACGCGCCACACACACGACCCTGCCATGCCCGCGACATGAACCTCGACGCCGTGCGCACTGACGCCACGGACGCCTCCATGCCTGACATGGCTTACGCCCACAAATCACGCCCTAAGCCATGCTCAGGGCTCGTCCTCGTCGACGTCGGCTTCACCGCTGCAACGGCCACCACCTCCGCTCGACGATGCCACCATCTTCTTCCTCGACGACCTCACGCCGAGCTCCACCGCGCACGCACGCCCTGCGCGCACGCCCCGCGCACGAACGCGTCCTTCTCCTCCGGTGGTCCGCGCACCCTTGGCTCACGCCCATGTCGCGCTACGACGCGACAACGTGGCCGCCCGAGCCGCCTTCACCTCGCCGCACGAACGGCTTCATCTTCTCCGGTGGTCCGCACGCCCTCGGCTCACGCACATGCCGCGCCCTTACGCAAGCAACGTGGCCGCTCGAGCTGCCTCACCCGCCGCACGAACGGCTTCTCCTCCACGTCGCCGAGCTACGCCGCGTCACCGCAGCCTCTGCGCCACCACGCAGGTCCGCTGCGGCCGCCGCGCTATCCACCCGCACGACATGGCCTTGCTCCATGGCCACGGCCGCCGCCGCCGCAGCCTCGCCGCGCCACGGCCCCGATCTCGAGGCTCTGATACCACTTGTTGGTGCAGCCCGAGCTGCACCTCTCTCCCTCTCTCTCCGCTCACTCACGACAGAGGTGGAAGAAGAAGAACACGAGACACAAAGTTTCGGTGGCCGGCGCACAAACGCCGCCACGGGCGCACACACGCCCCAATCTTCTTTACTTTGCAATGGCTACATGACTCGTAAACTCGGTACGGAGAGAGTACAGGAGGGGTGGGTTTATATGGCGCTCTAGCTCGCACACGATGCCACGCCCAGGCACCCACGACGTCCATGTCCAGCACGCCCCAGCTCGCGCACACGACGCGCTCCCACGCGATCGACGCGGCCGGCCTGCTGCTGGACTTGGTCCTCCACTCATCTCGCTAACAACCTAACCGAACTCACGCACACACACGCGCACAGACGCGCCACACACACGACCCTGCCATGCCCGCGACATGAACCTCGACGCCGTGCGCACTGACGCCACAGACGCCTCCATGCCTGACATGGCTTACGCCCACACACAATGTCATAAAGGAATCACACACGGTGCACATACTGTCACCTTTACAACCGTGAATAACCCCGGAGTTCATATTAAAGTAACCTCTAGAGTGCATAATAGATAAAGAGTAACATCACATATTCAACTAGATTACAAAGCTCATGATCACATAAAGATCACACCATGTGAGAGAGAGATAAACCACATAGCTACCGGTAGAGCCCGCAGCCCCGGAGGAGAACTACTCACTCCTCTGAAGGAGATATGCCCTAGAGGCACTTAATAAAGATAGTTTATTCATCATATCTCAATTGTTCATTTTATGTTTTATACCATGCTATAACTGTATTAAGCGGAAACATTAATACACGTGTGGTAGATAAACAGCCAGGTCCCTAGTAGCCTCTATCTAACTAGTTCATTGGGCAATTGATGATCGAGGTTTCCCGATCATGTGACATTTATGTCAGTTGACAATGGAGTCATGTCATTGGGAGAATGACGTGATGGACATACCCAATATTTGTAGGACGTAGTCATTACGCCTTTGACCGTGAGATCTACTCTTATTGCTATTCCTGGAAGACACTTTGATTGCATCAAACGTCATATCTTACAAAGTGTGACAATAAAGGTGTCCCTCTCGGGTGTCGGAAAGGAGTATGTTGAGACGGGGGATCAAGAGCGGGATTTGCCAGTCCGCATAGCAGGATAGATACTCTAGGGCCCACTCGGTGAGATTATGTCAAACGAGCTTGCAAGCGTGTGACTAGGTCACCAGGACATAATATCATGGACGAGTAGAAGTTAGCAGTGTCGGTAACGAGATCAAGCTGGGTATGGAGATATCCATGAACGAGTCTCGGACACGCTAAGTATCGCATGGCAAAAGGTTTAAGACTCAGACGTCTAGGTTCGACGGTAAAGTATTCGTTATCTCGCAGGGATTAATTCTGGGTATCCAAGGTCCACGAATTAGTCATTGATCGGAGAGGAGTCTCGATCATGTCTGGTGAGATAATCGAACCGCTAGGGTAACACACTTAAGGGGAGTCGACATTTAGACCGGAAGAGAAAATAGGAAAAGAGAGCACCGGGAACGTCCCGGGAAAGTTCCGATGGAGATCGGGCAGCGACGAAATAGTTTTCGGAGCCGGAATAAATTATGTAATATGTATTTAATATTAATTAGTGTAATTAATAGTTAAATATATTTTTATTTAATTTTTCCTGAATTTTTAAAGGCATTTTCCCCTAAATGGGCCTTCTTAGGCAAAGAGGCCCATGAGGGGGGGAGGAGTCCCTCCCAAGGGAGGGCTGGTTCGGCCAGCCCTAGGTGGGCCACATGGGGCCCACCTAGGCCGGCGCAGCAGCCTTGGCCGGCTGGGGTGTGGGATAGTTCCACACCGCCAGCCTGGCAAGCTGGGCAGCCCCCTGGCCCCTTTATATAGAGGGGTACCCCTGGCCTTTAAAATACACACCAAT
The DNA here is from genome assembly GCA_026929855.1 of Poa annua. NCBI lineage: Eukaryota > Viridiplantae > Streptophyta > Magnoliopsida > Poales > Poaceae > Poa > Poa annua. The sequence goes on from CM049438.1 coordinate 38,893,830, forward strand.
TTCGCTCTCTCTCTTCCTACTTGAATAACGTGATTCCCTTGTTGGAGTTGCGCCAAGGAGGAGTTCTCTCCACCATACGCACACCGCCGTGCTGCTGGTCTCTTCTGCTGCTTCGTCCCTGGATCGGAGCCCGGAGGCAGTCGGCTTCACCGTACGTGTGTAACGCCCTGCGAGGTGCCACGCTAGTGGTGCTGGAGGTCTGCTTCCTCTACACGGCCTCGAGGTCGTCGTCGGTTTCATCGACATCGCCGCGTCATCGTATTCTTCGTCGCGCCAAGTTCTCCGCGACCTTGAGGTCGGCTACGGCGTTTACGTCAGCAACGCTTGTGCGGGAGCGTAATCCCCGCTTTTCGGTCTACAAGGGTATGTATACCGATCTCCTCCGTATTACTATATCTGCATAGTATAGATCCTGGCTAGTTTAAGGTTATCGCTGTTAGGAAAATTTTTGTTTTCTGCCTGCGATCCCCTTCATCCTCATCATAGGAGTCAGCAACGACGATGGAGATGGCGGTGGAGTCGATGGAGATGACTCCGGGGGCAATTCCCCGTCCCGGCAGGGTGCCGGAACAGAGACTTCTGTCCCCCGAATCTTGTCTTCGATGGCGGCGGCACGGTGGAACTCTTATCGGGAAAAGGCTTATTGTTTTAGGGTTTGCATCTCGGGGACATTATATGGGCGAAAGGGCGAAGGCGGTGGAGCCCCGAGGGCCCCCCCTCAGGTGCTGGCGCGGCCAGGAGGGGACCCGCGCCACCACCTGAGGTGGGCGCCTCGGTGCCCGTCTTCGTTTCCCCCTCGGACTTCTGGAATGTGTCGGGAAAAATAAGATCTTCGGTATAAAAATTATCCAATTCCGAAAATATTTCCTTAAGTGGATTTCTGAAACCAAAAACAGCAGAAAACAGGGAACTGGCACTGTGGCATCTTGTTAATAGGTTAGTTTCAGAAAATGCATAAAACTATATAAAATGTATATAAAACATGTAGGCAATTGGTATAATATAAGCATGGAACATAAGAAATTATAGATACGTTTGAGACGTATCAAGCATCCCCAAGCTTAGTTCTACTCGTCCTCGAGTAGGTAAAACGATAACAAATAATTTCTGGAGTGACATGCTTTCACACAATTTTGATCAAATAATAATGTAATGCATGTAAGTTGAGATCAAATGAATAAAAGCTGTAGTTTATATTGGTATCAAATGGGTAATGAATAAACAAGTAGGAAGAAGAAAACAAAACTTTCAATGAATTAGTACTAGAGAACAATCAACCGTGCAAAGTAGATATTAAAGATGATTTAAGCTTCAAGTATAACAATATAATCATCTAATGAATCAAACACTCATGACAACTTTGTGAAAGGATCAAGTCAAGTAATAGCAATATGCACATAGAAGAACATCTCTCTATTTGTTCACGCAAAAACAAGCAAGCGTTCAGCGTTGGTTCCTGGCACCAGGATGTTGTGGCTAAGAGAATGTTAATGGGGGTTTGGAAGGCCAACGGAAGAAAGTTTCACAAAGCTGAAAATGATCATTAGACAAGAGGAAGTCTTATAATCGAAGCTATGCAAGGAGTAGTGATTGCCACACAACGGATGCACATAGAGCTATAAGTGTATGAAAGCTCTCCAATGGAACTAGTGGGGGTGCATCTAACTTGCTTGCTCATGAAGACCTAGAGCACTTTTGTGGAGGCTCATCATTGGAATATACAAGCCAAGTTCTATAATGTAAAGTTCCCCACATAGTTATGCAAGTAAAACATGAAAACTCTCTCATATGGAGTACAGGTGCTAAACATGAGCACAAATGATGACTATGAATAATATGGGTGCTATAACATGAGCACAAGTGTGGATAAAAAGTAGTAATGTTGCCCCCTTTTTATTCTTTCTTTCTTTTTTCTCTTTTTCTCTTTTTTTCTATTTTTTTGTATTTTTCTGTTTCTCTTTTCGATGGCCTCCATGGCTCTTTTCACTTTAAGGGGCAAACATCCTAATATGATAATATGACAACACACTTTTTGGTACAAATATCTCATGATGAATAAAACATAATGTATGAAACGGTGCCTCTGCCAGTGTAGCAGGATATGCAATGATCTAGCTTAACATGGGTAAAACCGCACATCAGCTGTAAAGAATCATGCAAAGTAATATATAAATGATGAATGACAACAAGTCATGTAATGTAAGATGAAAGTTGCATGGCAATATATCTCGGAACAGCTATGTAAATGCTGTAGTAGGGAGGTATGGTGGATGTTTTGAGCAAGATATTTGGCTTATGTGTAGGAGAACATGATGAAGATCTCCCACGAGTTTTGGATGTACCCGCGAAGTATGCACCAACTCTCAATGTGAGAAAGGGCAATGCAAAGTACCGAAAAGGCTAGCAAATATGGAGGTGGAAGTGCCATGAAAACCGCAGCTTTAGAACTCACAAATAAATGGATTCCAAATAGAAATATGATCTTACAAGGCATAATGAAAATCACTCCACGAGGGACTATGGCAAATGAACAAGTCACTGTTGGGACCCCGACCGTAGCGCATAACACAAAGTCATTACGGTTGCTTTTAACATTAGAAGTCATATATCATTATGCTATCAACTGGAAATTTAAGTGTGGCACAGCTTCAAGTTTTCTAGACCAACCATTAATCATTCCACCTTACTAAACCATCATGTTTACCATTAAGCATATTAATATCTCAAAACAACATCCATGATTCAAGTGACACAATTTAATGATCTACAAGATTATGCATCATTTAGTTATACCATCTACCACATTTAACATTTTCTGTTCTTAACCAAACACCAATCAACTTATTTAAACATAAACTCTCCAAGTATTTAACAATGAAGCAAGAGAGTATAACATATGAGAACTAACAGCTCTGAACAAGAGGTGCATGAAAAACAAGAGCTGAAAGTATTGGAGTAGCTATAGAAGAATACACAACAAGTATAAGTGAAGAATAGGAGTATTCAAATGAAAAAGCGGAGCGTGTCCCTCTCCCACACAAGAATGCTAGGATCCATTTTATTTAGAAAACAAAAATAACAAATGCAAAAATAAAAACAAACAGACGCTCCAAGTAAAGCACATAAGATGTGGCCGAATTAAAATATAGTTTCACTAGAGATAACCTGATAAATTGTTGATGAAGAAGGGGATGCCTTGGGCATCCCCAAGCTTTGACGCTTGAGTCTTCTTGAAATATGCTTGGGTGACACACGGGGGCATCCCCAAGCTTAGACTCTTTCATCTTCTTAATCACATCATATCATCCACTCTCTTGATCCTTGAAAACTTCCTCCACACCAAACTCAAAGTAAACTTCATTAGTGCATAATCAAAAATTCTCATATTCTGCATGGAGACAATCATTATCATGGTACTGAACATTAGCTACAGCCACTGGAATTTTGTGGAACAAAAAGATCCACTCAAAAACAGCAAAAGAACCACTGCAAAATAAATGGCAAAATCTGTCAAAAACAGAACAGTCCGTAAAGACGAATTTTTTCGAGGCACTTAACTTGCTCAAATCAGAAAACTCAAAACTAATGAAAGTTGCGTACATATCTGAGGATCACGCTCAGAAAATATCAGGTCATTCCGACTTTTCTGTAAAGAGTTATGAATTTAACGGTGGACAGAAGAAAAATTGTTCCTGCGCAGAAATCCAAATCTAGCATCAACTTTCTACTAGAGACTTAACTTGGCACAACTATGCAATAAAATAAAGATACAAAGGACTTGTTACAGAGGTAAGCATGCTCCTTGACTCAAATAAAAGAAAAATAACAGAAATAAAATAGTGGGTTGTTTCCCATAAGCGCTTTTCTTTAAAACCTTTTAGCTAGGCAAGGAGATTTTTATGATGCTCTCATAAAAATGAGAGTTGAAAAACAAAAGAGAGCATCAAGAGGCGAACATGAAACACATTTAAGTCTAACCCACTTCCTATGCAAAGGGATCTTGTAGTAAGATAAATTATTGAAACATAAATCAACTATCATAGAAAGATGAAACAAATGCAACTGCAGAACTTCCAACATAAAGAGAGGTGTTTTAGTAACTTGAAAACTCTTACAACCATATTTTCCTCTCTCATAATAATTTTCAGTAGCACCATTGATAAAATCCACAATATAACCATCACATGAAACATTCTTATCATGATCCATATGCATAAAAGTATCATTATTTTCCTCATAAGAAAAGTTCTTCTCATTAATAACAATGGGAGCAGGATCATCATAAATAACTTGAACATGATAGACAAGTTGTGTATTAAAAGGGTTGGTTTGAGTAATTCCCCTATAACTATGACAAGTTTCAAAAGGATAATTGTAATTATGACCCATGTCATAGTATTCTTTATAATTATCAAAGACTGGAGGCATAGTATCATCATAAGCAATAGAATAGTTATCCTCCAAAGTGTGTTTATTTGTAAACATATCATCATTTTTATTAGGAGGAGAGGTATCAAATATATAATCATTAGTAGCAAAAGGATTTTCAAACACCTCATCCATAAGCTTAGAGCTTTCTATATCATCATGGGAAGAAACATGGATAGTACTAATAGTATAGCAATTATTAACATCATCATTTTCAGAATTAGTGTCCCAGAGATTTTCAATATCAAAAGAAGTGTTCTTTTCCCAATCATGATCACTAATATAAATAACAGGCATAGGTTCATCATCAAGTTTAGAATCATCAAATTCAGAATTATAAGTATCAATTGTAACAGGAGCAACAAGTTTGGGAGAAGATACCGTTTCCTCTCTCCTTTTACTCCTCTTCTTCTTCTTCCTCTTTCCCTCTTTAGGAGGGAGAGGCTTGAAAGGAAGTTTCTCCACATAACCTGGTTTAGTATTAGAGACAATGGAAGAAACTTGGGGGAATTCCCCTCTTTCATTAATAAGATGAAAACACATATTAGTCCTGTCATACTTTGGTAAAGTCTCATCCTTTATAATATTTTGTATGTAAGTGTTAGCATGGCAATTATTAACACAATAGAGATAACATCCATGCAACAAATCATTCATATCAATATCACTCATATTTAACAAATAAGTTTTTCTTGATATCTCTTCACACTCCAAAAATAATGTAAGTTCATCATGTTGATTAGGAGTGATCATGTTATCACAAAAGTCTCCTGCAATATCCTTATTAGAACCTGAGCATTGAAATTCGAAATGACCCTCTTCATAGCAAAGTTCACAAATAAAAGGATAGGTGGCACATATTGTTTTACCAAGATCTCTTAGAGACTTGTACCAAGCTCTAGTTTTTTCATTCCTACGGTGGATACAATATTCATCTTCGATTTGATTAAGTCCACAAGGTCTATGCATTCCACAAAAATTAGCATGCTTATAAGAAATAGTATTTTCAGAAGTTTGAGCATGTTTATTGCAATCATTAACAACAATTTCATTTTCCATGCAAGTGTCTTTGAAAGGTTCATGATACACGTCCCAATTTTCTTTAGGAACATTAATATGAGAAGCAAAGGTTCTAAGACAATCAACAATAATATGAGAATCAAGACCATATTTAGCACTAAGCTTTTGAAAACCAGCAGTTTCAATAGAAGATTTAATGCAATCATATTCATAGTTTATACCTGATTCTTTACCTTTGTCATTCTCCCAATCTTCAGCATTGTTTTGAATTGTTTCAAGAAGATCCCATCTAGTTTCAACCTTCTTACTTGTGAAAGAACCCGCTGAACAGACATCTAGATAATCCTTGCAATGACCTGAAAGCCTTGCATAAAAATTATTAACAATTATATTCTCAGGAAGCTCATGGTTAGGACATTTGAGTATTAATGTTTTCAGCCTTCCCCAGGCTTGAGCAATGCTTTCTCCTTCATGAGGCCAGAAATTATATATAGAATTCCTATCTTGGTGAATCTCACTTGGAGGATAAAATTTAGAATAAAAGAGAGATACAATTTCCTCCCATCCAAGAGAGTGCCTATTGTTCAACAATTTATACCAATGCGCAGCTCTTCCACCAAGTGACATAGAAAATAATTTCTTACTAACTTTGTCCATTGTAATACCTGCACACTTGAACAACTCGCATAATTCATGTAAAAATAGTAAATGATCACCAGGATGGACAGTTCCATCCCCTACATAGCGGTTATCCATAACACGATCAATAATTTTCATAGGTACTTTAAATGGCACTATTTCTTCAGGTGGCTTTAGAACATCACAAGCATCATTAGAATTATCACATATTGGAGGCAAAGCATTATCAAGGCAAAATAACTCCTCCAAAGCTGAGGAGCAAAAATGATTATTTTTATGTAAACTAGCTTCCACAAGCTTAGGCTTTTCTACAGCCTTAGCAATAATGGTGTACAAAGAATTTATACTAATAACATTACTACCATTATTATGCAAACAAACTTCCATAGGTTTTTTAATTTTCTCTTCAAAAGTATCATGTCCTAATGTAATATAAATTTCATACAGATCTCTAATTTTTTTGTTGTTTTCCATTTAGCCTAACTAGTGAAAATAAAAACAAGAAATAAAAAGTAATAACTGCAGGATCTAAAGGAGATACCTTCCAACGCTTACCTCCCCGGCAACGGCGCCAGAAAATAGCTTGATGTCTACGCACGCTTCTATTCTCGTAGACAGTGTTGGGCCTCCAAGAGCAGAGGTTTGTAGAATAACAAACACCATTCATTGCGTAGGGCTACAAGAGCACGCTCAAAGTCAGAGTAAACTAACACCATAACGTCATAAAGGAATCACACACGGTGCACATACTGTCACCTTTACAACCGTGAATAACCCCGGGGTTCATATTAAAGTAACCTCTAGAGTGCATAATAGATAAAGAGTAACATCACATATTCAACTAGATTACAAAGCTCATGATCACATAAAGATCACACCATGTGAGAGAGAGATAAACCACATAGCTACCGGTACAGCCCGCAGCCCCGGGGGAGAACTACTCACTCCTCATCATAGGAGTCAGCAACGGCGATGGAGATGGCGGTGGAGTCGATGGAGATGACTCCGGGGGCAATTCCCCGTCTCGGCAGGGTGCCGGAACAGAGACTTCTGTCCCCCGAATCTTGTTTTCGATGGCGGCGGCGCGGTGGAACTCTTCTCGGGAAAAGGCTTATTGTTTTAGGGTTTGCATCCCGGGGACATTATGTGGGCGAAAGGGTGAAGGCGGTGGAGCCCCGAGCCCCCCCCCCCCCCCCCTCAGGTGCTGGCGCGGCCAGGAGGGGACCCGCGCCACCACCTGAGGTGGGCGCCTCGGTGCCCGTCTTCGTTTCCCCCTCGGACTTCTGGAACGTGTCGGGAAAAATAAGATCTTCGGTATAAAAATTATCCAATTCCGAGAATATTTTCTTAAGTGGATTTCTGAAACCAAAAACAGCAGAAAACAGGGAACTGGCACTGTGGCATCTTGTTAATAGGTTAGTTCCAGAAAATGCATAAAACTATATAAAATGTATATAAAACATGTAGGCAATTGGTATAATATAAGCATGGAACATAAGAAATTATAGATACGTTTGAGACGTATCACCACTCTACGCTTATGAAATTGAGTTTCGACTACACAAAGCACCGAGGGGGCATATTTCTGTGCAAAAACACGTAACTCACGAATTGTCGCAGCCATGCCAATTCCGCGACAATTCCAGCAGTAAATGATCATTGGACCCGGCGGTCCTCCCCGCTGGAGGCCGCCGATCCCTTCTCAACTGACTCACGTTGTTCTGTCTCCCCACCCTTGGTAGGGCCTGCAGCAGCTGCAACCTTCTTCATCTTCTTCAGTTCCCTTGGTGGTACATACTGAGGTGGAGGGGGAGGAACCTCCATATCCGACACTAATTTATCCGACATATCTAGCTTTTTTCTTACATCAGATTCCATCTCACGGCTCGCTTGAGTATCAGATGCTGGTTGCTTGAGAGGGCTGGATGCAGTATCATTCAGATCCTCAGTTAGCCCTGATTCACCAGAATTCCTCTTCCGAGTCTGCCTTGCATCCGTCTCTTTTGGCTTCCACTTCCTCTGGCTGCGGAAATCAAAGCCACGGCTAGCTCGGCCGCCACCACGGCCATCTCTTGGATCACGACTACGGTTACCACCATCATCACGTCCCTGACTGCGAGACCAAGCTCCAGGCGTTCCTGGTTTCCAGTAAACTTCTTCAGACACCATCCACGGTCCGAACTGACGAGCAGATTCGTCGTCGCCCGTACCACACTCAAGGTGTGTTCCGGCGTGGTACCCGGCTCGTGGAGGAAGGACAGATCCTTTCCCGAGGGAGATCACCTTCCTTACTTGGCCTAGTTAGGTGGATGTCTTCTACCTCGGATCGCCGGCGAGCTAGTGCCTGGCCTAAGCTTGCTTCCTCTCTAAGCTATCTTCTTCTCCGGCCTGGATCCGATCTCCGGTCCTCCATGGTCCTCCTTATAGGGCCTGTTTGGTGGGCAGGGAAAACGGGGGTATCCCGGCCTTTTCCCCGGCCGGAGAAACCGCGGGCCGAATTGGCCCCGGTTGCCCACTGCGCCATTTGGCTGCCCACGGGGTGAGGGAAATCGGGCCCTTCCACGGCCTTTCCCAGGGAGGTGGGGAAGGAAATCCTCGCTCTGTCTCGCTCTCCTCTCGCGACGGACAGGCGACGCCCGTCCTTCTTCCTCCGACGACCGGAGCGAGGCCACCCCCCGAGCCTTCGACCTCCGTCTTTCTTCGTCTGTGCCTTCCGCCTCCGTCCTCTGCTAATCTTCTCCTCTCCTTTTTGTGTGGGATCTCCTCTTCCTTTGACTGCTCAAGGTGGACATCGTCCCACGATGAATCACCGGATCCGGCGTTGGCGAGGCTGGATCCGGTGGCTGCGGCTGCGATAACGGAGGCGGACGTAGAGGAGCTCCGCAAGGCCCTCGTGCGGCGGCTCGTCAAGGTCAAGCTCGCCCAGATCGCTGCCCGCGCGAAGGGGCGAGGGAGGAGGGGTGGAGGTCATCGTCAACAAGGATGGCATGGCAGCCTTCGCTGAGAGAGACGACATCTTCATCCACTACCTCTCGGCCACAACGTCAGTAACTCTCACAACTCTATTTCTTTCCTCGCATCAAGCCCTCCTCCCGGTGCCTCTGTACAAAGGGGAGAACGAACTGAGCTCTTCTTTCTATGGATTCTCTTCCGTGTGTTCCCCGGCGATGGAGGATCTGCTAAACTACAGCCCCCTTGCCACGGTGAATCTGTTTGATAGATATTTTTCTGGGAACGTTTCTATTTTACTTCATACAAAATAATTTGGTGAAGGCACTATGTGCATCCTGCACTTCACTTCTTGCTCTTTGTTCTTGTTCTAGCTCTTGGACGTCATGTGTAATCGATTTTTCAACACTGTAGTTTAGCTGACAGTGCAGGAGTTTATCTGCTAACTCTGTACCTAACTGAGAATGCACAAGGTTTATACAACATTAACTTGCAATTGATCGATGGATTAACGATTGTGTAGTATACATCTAAAGTTTGCATGGCATGGTTGCTTTTGTTTCTTCGGGGGCATGCAAGGCACATAAAGAATCATGTTTATCTCGGTGCACTATATATTCTAATCTGATTTTTTCATAAAAGTGCAGAATTGTGGACCATGTACAAGAGCATCATAATTGTATTAGTGTATTTGGTCCTTCCTCCATGCTCAATATATGACACCCAGCAGTTTTTTTGGGGTCAGGTGGGGCAATGTCAGCAACGTTCAGTCACGACATAGAGGTGACGTATTCGGAGTTGAAGAGGACGTGCCGGCTGTTGAAAGCGAGACCGGTCGGGCCTGCCTGGCTTGTGAACGCCGCGAGGGCACAGTAATGTCATGCTGCAACACACGGGCTTCATAGATCTTGGTCCTGATCGACAAACCCAACACACTACATGCTTATTTGTACCGGATTTCTAACCCTCGATGTTGCAATATTTCTGCGACTTTGCGCGTATAATATGTGATCTATATGTCTTGATATGTCTTGATGAGTGTTAAAGTATATTGCTGTTTTGCTTATTATTCGTGTATTTACAGTCCTTCACGTTTCCTTCAAATCTCTGAATTATCCCCATATTTTTTAATTTAATTATATTTATATTCCTTGATTTCGTCAGGAGAAATACATGATTTTTAATTAATTTGGAAGTGATTCGACTTTATAGATTTTCCGAAATATATAGGGTTTGCTGGTTGACCATGCTAAAAAAATTAGACGTGCTGGCACTTCCGTTCCGCGAACGTGAATTTTCCTCTCCCCTTGCCGTCCAAACTCACGCGCGGGGATTCTCTCGTGGGGGAAGGGATCCCCTGCGCCCATGGAAATCCCCCTCGTGGGATTAGCACCCTGGGACAGTTTCCGCTTGCATCCAAATTAGCCCTTATAGGGAAAGGGGCTTCCACAAAGGTCATGCGAGAGGGGTATTGGCTCCTCTCCATGGTGGAGACGGCGACACGGTTGCTTCTCCGCCAAGCGTTGGTCGCCTTGGTCTTCAAACTCCTCGGCGGGAAGATCCCGCATACTTCCAGTTTTGGCAAAGGCAGCCGACCAGAGCAGGCCTACGGCCCTGCTCCGCCACGTCGGGTCTTGTACTCTTCTCCTGCAACTTCAGCTACGGCTCCTTTGGCACAGTGCCGGGTGACCTCGGTAAAGAGGAGAGCAAAAGCGGGGGAGACAGCGCCAACCCGCAGTGTCGTCTTGCACCGAAATAGCAAGTCTTGGGAGCACGGCCCTTGGTGGCCGATCTGGTCCCTTCCTTTAATCGCCAAAGGGGTAAGCTTTGGAGCTACCGCTCTGTCTTATGGATGAAGGCCGGTGGCAGACGGAGGGCCCGCTGACCTGACGCAGCACATGGCGCGGTCGCGGCAGGCCTCGCGATTGCCTGCCCCATATCTCCTCCCGAGGGGCCCTTGGGAGGCAAGCCCTCAGGAGGCGATCATCTCAGATGTCAGAGGGGCCGTCCTCCTGAGGCGTCCAGCTTCAGCGCTTTTCCAGAGGCACTTGGCGCCTTTAGCCCACACAGTGGGACCACAAGGTTTCTCACCCTCCGAGGGAAAGGCGAGCCGGCATACCCCTGGATCCACTGGCCCGACAAGCTCCTCCTCCGACACGCTCGTCGTCTGAAGCGAAGCACTGCGGCTTCCATAACGATGTTCCAGTACAACGCCTAGTACTTAGGGTCGACCTGGTGCTCCCACGACATCTCCATCCATCGTCGCTTGATGTAATCGACGTGCTCCTGCCTGCTGAGCCGTGGCCCCGCCAGCAATTTGTGGATGTTCTTCACCCACCCCTCCGGTAGGTGAAACTTTTCCGGCACCGGGATGTGTACATGGGTTTCGGCTTGCTGGCTGAGTGGTGTGGGGTGTGCACTAGAGACTATGGTTATTGGTGGCTTGCTAGGTCACTAGGAGAAAAAGACCAGGATTAATCACAAATTCGCCGAACATAGGGTGAGTCAGGTAGTCCAGATCCTCCATCTCCGTACTTAAGGGCACGACTCGTACACCACGGCTAGCGGCTAGTTGCGCGCTCGAAACAGGAGGACCATAGGACGCTAACGCCATGCTCGCTAGCGCCAACGACGACGGGTGTGCGAAGGCGAGGTGGTCCACAAGGCCTTGCACGAAGCACGATGCGACGTGCGGCGGCGCTGGGACATCGTCTTGTGCACCGGCGCGTCAACCTGAAGGTCGCGCAGCGATCGCAGTATGACACCCCCTTGGCTGCAGGCCACCAGCACCTGTACGAGCCACATGGTACCATTGCCGCCGTAACCCGCACCAACCACCGCCTCGTCTTGAGATTCACCACCAGCGGTTGCAACTCGACGACATGGACTTTACGTACGCTTCCTTTAAAGTTACCATTAGTGTACACGTACGCATCAACTGGTAAGTGGGATTCAGACTCGCGGCCGGCGGCTCGCATCAGGCTGCGCCCGGTGCTAGAGAATTTTTTCCGTGATCAAGATACACCAGCTATGCCACGCGCCGATTTTAGATGAACGGGAGATTTAAATTGGAAAAAGTCCAAAATGAACCTTGAACTCATAGACGAAAGCTAAATCGAATCCTGAACTCCTAATCCCCGAAATCGGCACTCCAAACTTATCATTCCCGGTCTATTTTAAACCCTGCACCTGTTTTTCACACCAGGAAAAAAAACTAAAAATTAATATTGTCACTTACAACATGGACCCACTTGTCATATCTTTCTTCAACCTTCATTTTCCTCCTGGTTTTCTCATCCTGTCCATCATGTCGCTAGACGCTAGCGCTGCACATGGTCAGCTTCGACCAGGACGATGGCAAGCCAGTCCCCCCGAGCCACGCCGGCTTGGCGGCGACGGCATCGCGCTACTTATTGCTCTCCTCCGAGATCAATCTGGACATCCTGCCACTGGAGCCTCCTCTCTGCCGCGGAGGTACGACATAGCCTTGTCGTCACGGTTGGGCGAGCATCAGAGCAGCAGCAAGGCTATAGCACTGGGTTTCGTGGACGGAGCGATGAATTAGCACCACCACGCTCCTCATGTTGTTGCCAGAATAATTTAAACCGATGACATGGCAAATAAATTGAGTGGATTTGATTTGTCCAATACCCAGTTTAGTAAAATCAAGCGCAAGGTAGTCGTTGCCGCCGCGTTCTAGCTTGCCATTGTGCGTTCAATGCCGTACCCGGAGTACGTCGAGCTGCGGCAAGCGCTCAGTGCCGCCGTGTTATAGATTGATGTTGCATGCTCGCTGCGGCGCGTGCTTGCCGGCTGCTGTTCGGTCGCTGTTGTGGCCTTGTGCTTGCGGCCTCCGTTGACCTATCAGGCTGCCGCGAGCGCCTCTCCACGAACACCAGTTCGCTGGGTGAGAGATCTCGAAGATTTCTGAAAAAATATGAGAGATGTAGGAAGGGGATGAATATGACAGGTGGGACCAAATGGTCAGTGAGACTATATGTTTACGCGGCCGGGATTATTGTATTCCCAGTGCGCCAAACAGGTTTAAGGTTCAAAATAGACCGGGAATGATAAGTTTGGAGTGCCGATTTCGGGGATTAGGAGTTCAGGGTCTGATTTATCTTTGCTCTACGAGTTCAAGGTTCATTTTGGACTTTTTCCATTTAAATTCTCATCCGTGGTCGGCGACTCGGCGTAAAAGATGTCCTCGGCTGCCGTAGAGACGCCACCGCCCCATCGACGCCGGAGGACCCCGTCGGCCCCGCCCTTGGCTGCCCATTAGCGACTGGCAGAAAACGAGCAGAACGGCAGTGCGTCGCAAAGATATATACTTGGAGTCAGCAGCACAACGATACAGGTGGAGACTCACAATGGCGATTGGTCTCTGTATCTCATGTTTAAATGCTTGATGGCCCATGAAGATGGAAAACGATGCATCGTGCAGACAATATTCGTCAACTGACAACACGATGATCCATGCTTCATGCATGTGGAAGTACTTCCAAAATAATATTACTGGCAATATACCTAGATATAATTCCTAGACTTCCGGTGATCGGTTTCATAATTAATACCATAATAGTATCGTCACCCAAGTTCTTACTACTGCAAGTCTGCTACGATATTTTACTACCTCATATGTATGTGTCTAGCTAGTAGTCAAGACGAAAGGGCATTATCTTTCCATCAGGTCGTCAGGGAATGATCTAGCCATCACTGGATGACCCAACGATGGTGAGATCTGCCTTGACAACGCAGTTGGATCCTACAAGATAGCCTCCAGAAGGATCCTTGAATTTCTTGAGTTGAATGAAGTTGGGCCAACCCCAGGCTGTTGCGAACACCGCGAGATCTGCAATAACAACATAAGTAAGATCATGTGCAATCAATCAGGTGGGTTTCAAACACAACTTTCTTTGAATTACACAAAGCACTGATGGTTGCTAAGGAGAGATGAACCTAAAGTTAAACTGCAGTGTTTCCCATTCTTTTGGTCCTGTATGGATAGTGTCATTTGAACCACGTTGGTAGAGTCGAGAGGCAGATCATTCGAGGCATCCTGCAGGTATAAGAACAGGGAGAGGCAATCGGTGCTGCATTTATCACCTCGTGGATACATGCCGATACACCTGTTGACAAACACGTAAAGTGACGGTTCAAACCGATTGGAAAGTTACTGAAATTGAAATTGGCTGCATCTTGTCTCTAGAAACAGAATTTCTTAGTTACATGCTTAGAATAAGGCAACATATATGAATATGATAAAATGACTCATAAACATGTGTAATGTTTATTTAAATAATTTGTGAAGTAACTGGTAACAAATGAATACCATTTATGTCCACCCACTTCAAATGTAGGAGAACGGGAAAAGGGCTTCAAGTTCAATTCAAGGAAGTTGTTAATGGTCCAAGTGTATGTCCCTTTCACGAATCCCTTCTTCTGGACAAACAAGTTAGAGACAGTAGTAGCCTTTTGCTGAACCACAACTGCTTTCTTTTCAGGAGAAGAGACATCAATTTTTAATATCTTCACACCAAAGACACAGCTATCATCAACTAGAAAAGCAGACGATTTCTGTAGCTGCTGAAGAGGAATCAAGCATTCCTTCGTCGAGTAGTTATTCTTCAACTCAAACTTGTAGTTAGCTGCGTTTAGGTAAAGGTTAATTAGATATTTCAAAAATAGTCCGCCTTTTTATTACATAAAATGATCAAATTAATGATTCAAACCACATACTCCAATAATCCACGTTATTATTTTCAAAAGTTAACTTCAACTATGTTGTATTGTATCAAAATACTTCAGAGTTGAAATTAAATATTGAAAAGAAATGTGTTATTTTACAACAACCCTTGTTTGTAGCAATGATATACCGCAACCTACCCTATATAAGATACTCCGAAGTATATGAGAATTATAATAAATGCCTTATGATATGGCTACCCTTTAAAGATCCGAAATACATTGCTTCCGTATCTTTGGAAAGTGCATTAACATAGATACGACAGTAATCAGACCAGTATGACTATAGAAACATGAACTTGTATGTAAGATGCAAATAACGAAAGTGATATATTATCAACTTTCGCCCCAGTTTAAGCATTAAGCAGAGAAAAAAGTAGTAAATTACATCCATGCAAGGATTATCAAATTAAAAGAGAACATGTGTATGCAGTCTGTAATGTTGTTCGAATCAGAAAACTCTCATGTTTGACAAATATTGGAGAAGATCCACAGACAAACTTGACTTGGCGATGTGAAATTTATTGATCGTATGACAGAACTTATTATAGACTACTATTGAAAATTCTAACACAAAGAGGACTAGATGAATGTGCTTGATTAAATAAATTCATGAGACTACCTTTGCATCCACAGTACATTTGATCTGAATGGTTGTATATTGAAAACTCAAACACTGCATGCACCGTGTGGCCTTGCTCCAACGTATATGGCCAGAGTCTAAGACTAAGAGCAACATATGGAGTTTGACCCCCAATTTTTGTATGCCTTGGACTCAGTTGCAAGTACCTGGTATATGTATCAATTGATGAGCAGACAAAAAGTCAGTCTAGAAATAACTGAACTAAGAATGAAGACTAACTTCTTCACTCCATGCCTCCTATCTACCTAGGCCTGTAATTAAAACGCGAAGCTCGCGAGCTACTCGGCCCGTTAAAACACTCGGCTCATTTAACTCGAACTCGTGAGCTTAAAGAGTCGACCCGAGCCACACGTTTTGATTGATAACAATAGCGAGTTTAATGAGTCAAGCTAACGAGCTGCTCGAGAGGCTCGACAAACTCGTGAAACTCCCCACGCTAGGAAGAAATAAGTCATAATCAGGCAGGCAACGGGGCAGAAAGAGCCTTGACTACCTAGCAGGAGCAATATCATCTGGTGATGGCAATTAGTGTGACAACTACAAGATTTTCGTACAGAGCATTGACAAATGGAAGTATCCAGCTTGCATTCAACGAGACTAAGACATGTATATTATGTCGAATGTTGGATGCTTGTTGTATGAACTATGAACTTCATGTGAATGCTGCTTTTGGTAGTGAACTAATGGAGTAGTTGCTGCGAACTGATGAATATATATTTCTTATGAGCTCCTTAAAATTATATTGTGTAGTTTGGCATATTGCTATTTTGAGCATTGTTGCTGCCAAAATCTTAACGAGTTCTATCGAGTTTAACGAGCCAACTCGGGCCTATAACAAGTCGAGCCGAGCTGGTGGCGAGTTTGAGCTAAACGAATTCGAGCTTGCGAGTTCAAGCTTAACAAGTTCGAGCCGGCTCGTTATCCAGGCCTTCAGAGTCTGACTGAATGCATACGGGATTGTGATTGTTTATTTGATTTCACTGAAACATTATTTCTTATTAATTAACATATATGAGATTAGTATGGACATGGATAAGATAATACTATTTTATCTACTAAAACCCCATATGGTATTTATGCCTATAATACGTTAATTTTGTAATGTTTCTTTTTTAGAATGTGGGCCCAGGTAAAAGGCGGTTTTAAATTAATAACGCCAACACGGAAACAGCAAGGTTCATTTTTGCAAATGAAATTGTGATGCGTACCACTTATACCCAGAGCAGATAAAAAGACCAGACATCACTGAATTTGCTTTTGTCTCAAGTAGCGCCGAGAAGTCATGAATCTTCCATTCAAAATCTGGAACATGGCTCTTTCCAAGCGGTGCAGGAGCTGAAATTTGAACAGGTGCATAACTTGTACTTACATAACAGAGAAAAAAAGGGGAATGTGCTGTGAGAAAATTCATGCGCATGTTCTAGTTCCAGATAAAAAAGATTTACAATATCTCCCTGAAAAAATAGATTTACTATATCAACCAGGGGAAAGTGGAATGCTGTAGAATAATTCTCTATGTTGTGATTATGTGAATGAAAATCTTGACTATACTAGAGTTATTTGTGAGAAGTGGCCATTAATCTATTACAGTAAGTTGGTCACGTCATCAATCAAGAGCACATGAATACAGAAGGTGCATTCTTTAATACCCAGATATGAACAGCCTCTACACTTGCTTCTAATGAATAGACACTGAGATCAAGGGGAAAACGTGCGTAGCTAGCTACTAAGCATAAGTAATCAACACACGGGCGATAGCAAGGGCTTCTTCAATCCAAAGCTATATATAGTTTCATATTTGTAACCTGAGATTGTTACAATTCAGGGATGCAATCTCATATTTGTCAATTGAGATTGCTTCAATTTAGAGATACAATCTCATATAACTTTGTAACCTGAGTTTGCTTGATATCGAAGGAATCGCTGCATCTGACTTTTGTTTATAATAAGAGACACGATTTGCACTTGAGGATTGGCGAACATACCTCTACTTCCGGAGTTGCCCATAGCTCTGCGCCTTCTTCTCTCCTGCAAGGCATAATGGAGAGATAAATAATACTGAAAGATACTATTGTACTCGATATCTTGATCAAAGAGGCCAAGAACTAAGGGGAGACGGGTAGACTGAGAAAAACTCGCACTGTGAAACTCTAGGAGTAGAAACCCTGAGGGAGCGGAGAAGAAAGACCTCGATTTCGGCGGCGCCTCACAATGGCTTCCTGGGACGGCGTTGGAAGGCCTGGAGCTGAGGGGTTTTGTTTATATATGGATATAAACCTCTACCGTCAATTGGATATCCTAACGAACTCCTGGACCGGGGCGTGTCGTTTCCGGTAACCCCGCGACTCCACGATCTTAGGAGCAGGCCACGGTGCCGGTGCTCCCCGACTGGCTCCATAATTACCGAACTGGTTTTATGCTATCCAGGTTCCACCATCCATGTGTATGGAGTGGAAGCACGATAATACCTGCAATCGTCAAAATAATAAAATAATCTACATCTACACTACTATTAAACGAGCAAACTTGGCAGGAAAACTCAATCTGGACCCTTCATTGCCCACGATCAAACGTCCTATGTTCCTTGGCTCTCCCCACCCCTCTTGATTACTCACGTCACACATGTAACCTGCCATATATACTGACCTCACCTGCCATATATGCACATCTTTTTTTTTTGGATGGAAGGCAGTAGGCACTGCTTCGATTAATTAAGAGGAGCCGGGTCAAATGCCGGTTTAGTATCAGTTACAAAGATTAGGAACAGAAGGGTACAAGAAAATGAAAAGGAAAAGGAAAAACAGGTATAAGTGTGTAAGTTGCTAATCTCCTGTGAGTCTCGACGGCCCAAGCACACTGGCCATTTTCCAGTGGCTGATCTCAATCGAGATGCTATCGGCAACCGCAGAAGGTGTGGTTGCAATCTTGTTGAAAATTCTGTTGTTTCTCTCCTTCCAGAGTAACCACCACGTTAG
The DNA here is from genome assembly GCA_026929855.1 of Poa annua. Taxonomy (NCBI): domain Eukaryota; kingdom Viridiplantae; phylum Streptophyta; class Magnoliopsida; order Poales; family Poaceae; genus Poa; species Poa annua. The sequence continues at coordinate 38,912,229 of CM049438.1, forward strand.
CAGGGCAGTGGTTCTCCAGCGATCGACAGTGTCTGTAGGTGTAGTATCTGTACATTGTTTCCACCAAGTCTTCAGCTGTTCACAGTCGTGGTCGGGGTTCATAGTGGCAGGCAAGTTTTGCATTGACAAAACGAGACGCCAGACCTGTCTTGCAAAAGAACAGGTAGCTGAGAGGTGGACGGCAGTTTCGGGATGAATATGACATAGGGGGCAAGTAGGATCATGTGGCCATCCCCTCTTTGCCAGATTATCCGCAGTCAGGACCTTGTTGTGCATCAACAGCCAGGAGTGTAGTTGACACTTTGGTGTTGCTTTGGTGCTCCAGATTTGAGGCCAAACGGTTGAGGTAATATGTCCTAGCAGCTGTGCGTGGTAGGCGGAGGAAGCTGAGTATGTACCATTTGTAGTCAGGCGCCAAGTCATTTTGTCTTCCTGCTGATCCACAAGTGCCGGGGTGTTTGTGCGTAGTAGTTCCCACAAGCTTAGGTATTCAGTTAGGACGGCAATTGTTGGGTTGACTTTGATGAGGGCAATCCACTTCTTCTGCAGCACGGCATCTCGGACCACCGATATGTTTTTTTTAGAGGAAACACAAATGACATTTGCGTTTCTTTACATTGGAAAGAGAGAGTTGCTAAAACCTCCGAGGAGGTACAGTGCCAAAAAAAAACAGAAAATCAGTGTACATCCCAAGTGTTTGGGAGAATGGCGCGCAGACCCAATGCACCGGCTCTAGCCCAAAGTGCAGCTTCAGCCTTGATCTTGCTCACCAAGGCGCTGGTTGATGGGGTTGCAGCGTTGAACACACAGTCATTGCGGTGTTTCCATATCATCCAAGGAATCAGCAACGCCGCGGAGGCAAGTCCTTTGCGCATCGGCTTCGCTGTGTGATGACGTGCCTTACTCCACCATTCCGTCAAGTTTTCCTCGTCATCAGGCACACGGCAAGTGAGACGCAGCCCTGATAGGATCTCAAGCCACACCTGCTTGGAAAAGGAGCATCTGAAAAAGAGGTGCTGGATTGTTTCCGGTGCCTGGTCACATAGCGGGCAGCAGGGTGGGTGTGGCAGTCCACGGCGAGCAAGCCGATCAGCCGTCCAGCAACGCCCAAGATTGGCAAGCCAATGGAAGAACTTCACTCGTGGCGGTGCCCAAGCTTTCCAGGTGAGCTTCCACGCCGGGCAGGAGGCTGAGCCATGGAAGGTGGCGAGGTAGGCCGACTTGGCAGTGTATGTGCCTGTCGCAGTCAGCCTCCAATGCAGCCGATCGGGCTCAGTAGTGAGGACGACACTCTCGAGTGCATGCCACAACAACAAGTATTGCCCAATTTCGTGGATGCCAATGGTGCCTTGAATGTCCGTTGCCCAGCGGTGCTCGAGTAGGCCATCTGCCACCGTCCTGGACTTGCGACGCCGTTTGGGGATGACGGCATAGAGCTGGGGCGCGATTTCGGAGATAGCGCGCCCATGAAACCATCGATCTTCCCAGAAGCGTGCTCGCTGACCATTGCCCAGGATTGTGACCGTAGATGCAAAGAAGAAGGCATGTTCCTCTTGTGTAAACTGGAGGTCTAGTCCACTCCATGCTCTGCCATCGTCCATCTTGCTGAACCATAGCCAGCGTATGCGTAAGGCAAGGCCAGTACGCTGCAGGTCCCGAACACCCAGTCCGCCAAGCTGAATAGGGCGGCAAACTGTCTGCCAATTGACGTGGCAATGGCCACCATTGGCGTCAGCGCGCGCAGCCCAAAGAAATCCTCTTTGGATCTTGACGAGAAGCTTGAGAACCTTCTTTGATGGCGCGAGCACAAGCAGCTGGTGTATGGGAATCGCACTAAGCACCGCCTTAACAAAAGCTAGGCGGCCAGCACGATCCATGAGATGAGCCTTCCAAGTTGGTAGCTTCCCTGCAGTTTTGTCCACCAAAAACTGCAGCTGTGCGGCGGTGGGGCGCCGTATCGTCAGTGGGATGCCCAAGTAGGTGATTGGGAGATCAACAAGTGGGCAGCCCAGGTTGGCGATGGCGGGAGCCGCTGTGTCAGCATCACATCTGATCAGCGTGGCAGTGCTCTTCTGGAAGTTGACACGCAAGCCAGACGCGCGTCCAAAGAGATGCAGGATTTCTTTCACAGCAAGTGTATCCTCCGGCGACGAGTGACAGAACAGGATTACGTCGTCGGCATATAGTGAGATGACGGGGATGTCTCTGCGCGGGTGTAGCTGCTGAAGGACGTTGAGCTCTATCGCGCGGTGAAATAGACGTCCCAGTGTGTCCACGGCGAGCACGAATAGCTGCGGCGATAGGGGATCACCCTGGCGGAGGCCGCGGCGATGCCAAATGGGCGGACCTGGCACGCCATTCAGGAGGATCCTTGTGTTCGCAGATGAGTGTAGCACGGCAAGCCATCCAAGGAACCGGTCACTGAACCCATATCTTCGTAGCACCTCATATAGGAACGGCCAAGAGACTGAGTCGAAAGCCTTTGCCAGGTCCAACTTTAGCAGCACGCGCGGTGCACCCAGCTGGTGAAGTAGTCGTGCAGATTGTCGCACAAGCACAAAGTTGTCGTGCAAACTGCGGCCAGGGATGAAAGCATTCTGGATGGGACTGACGAGGTCGTTGAGGCGTGGCGCGAGGCGGAGTGAGAGCACCTTGGCGAAGATCTTGGCCACTAGGTGAATCAAGCTGATGGGCCTGTAGTCACCTAGAGTGGCCGCGTCGGCTCGCTTCGGAATCAACGTGAGCAGCGCCTGGTTGAGCCGGCTGAACCCGCGCCCACGGAGCTCATACAACTGCTGAAAGGCTGCGATGAAGTCACACTTGACGACCGGCCAGCAGAGGACCGATATGTTTTTGAGCCTAGAGTGCTTGAAAAGCTTCGGGTAGCGTTGGCACAGAGGCCATCCTTCCATCCAATGACTCTTCCAGAAGCTAGTAGCAGCACCACTATGAATGTGGATTTGAGTAGTAGCATGAAATAGTGTCAGCACATCTTTGTCAATTGGTAACGGCAGCCCTGCCCAAGGCTTGGATGGGTCTGTTCCTTGTTGCCAAAGCCAGCAGAGACGAAGTGCATTGCTTTGAAGTTGGAGGTTAGGAATACCCAGCCCGCCAAGGTTCTTCGGCAAGCACACTGTTGTCCAGTTGACGAGACATTTTCCTCCAGAGACCTTGTCAGAAGCATTCCAAAGGAAGGCCCTGCGCAATTTATTCAGCTCACGGTGCAGCCACTTGGGGTGCAGGACAGCCATCAATTGATACGCCGGTAGGGCAGAAAGGACGGCGGTGATCAGGGTCAGTCTTCCCGCCATGGTGATCCACTTGGCTTTCCAACAAGAAAGCTTCTTCATGAATTTATCCAGCAATACTTGGAAAGCATCTCTTCTCAGTTTTTTATCAGATAGCGGCAATCCCAGATACTGACACGGGAATTGTTGCACTGTGCACTCAGTTGCACTAGAAAAATCCAGGTTGATGGCACCGCAAGCAATTGGAAGAATTGAGCTTTTGGCCACATTGGTGTGCAGACCAGTAGCGTCTCCAAAAAGGCGCAGAATCGCAAAGGTGGCTTGTATGTCAGCAAGATCAGGCCGCAGGAAGATAACAACGTCATCCGCATAAATCGATGTTCTGAATCTGAGCACATGGTTGTTAATTGGGGGTAGCAACATGTCTTCATGAGCCTTCTCCAACAGTCTACCGAGGCAGTCAATGACCAATACAAATAGGAGAGGAGATAAGGGGTCTCCCTGCCGCAACCCCCTTCTATGATTAATATCTTCAGTCAAATCACCATTAACAATGACTCTTGTATTGCTCGTGCTAAGGAGGGCACTGATCCAATTTATCCAATCATCACCAAAGCCTCGGTGTCTCAGCAGTTTGATCAAGAACTCCCACGAGACAGAATCGAAGGCTTTAGAGATATCCAATTTGAGCATAATGGCCGGTGTTTTCTTGCGCTTGAGAGCATGGATCACCCCTTGGACATAGACAAAGTTGTCATGTATTGATCTACCCTTGATGAAGGCGTTTTGACATGGTTCAATCAGATTGGGCATGAAGGACTGCAGCCTTTTAGCAAGAATTTTTGTAAATAGCTTTCCAAAGCTGTGGACCAAGCTTATCGGCCTGAACTCGGACGGCTTGCTTGCTCCGGAGTCTTTGGCAAAAGAATGAGCAATGCACAGTTTAGAGTACTTAGGCCCTGCGTACCCGCAGCCTGCAGCTTGTGCAGAGCAAGCATAATATCCTCTTTGATAATATCCCAAGCAAGTTTATAAAAGAGGCCGGTGAAACCATCGGGACCAGGTGCCTTCTCCGGGTGCAGGTCTAGAATGGCAGCCTTGGCTTCATCATAATCAATAGGCTGCGACAGGCTTGCTAGTTGCACCTCAGGGAAATGCAGAGAATTCAGATTAATGGAAGAGGGGCAAGGCTTGTAAGTTCCAATAAGCTCATTGAAGTGTGACCAAAAAGCTTGGATTTTGTTTCCTTGATCGACAGTGGTAGTGTCACCAACGGTTACCATGGGTATGAAGCTTTTCCTTCTTCTGGCCGAGGCTTTCATATGGAAAAAATGTGAGTTGCAGTCGCCTTGTTTGAGCCACAGAAAACGAGAACGCTGCCGCCACATGGACCGCTGAACGGCGGCAAGGCCAAGGCATTTGATTTTAAGCCCTTTTCTGAACCGATGTTCCTCAGTCGACAGTTGTCTTGTTTCCATTGCCACATCCAAGAGAAAGATAAGCTCGTTAACAATTGTCTCCCGCAGTTTCAGATCACTGACCAGCCTTGAGTTCCAGCGCTGAAGATGAGAAGCAGTGTGCTGCAGCTTGAGGTGTAGGTTGATGAAAGCATTGGAATGTGTAGGTGCCGCAGTCCATGCTTCCTTCACTTGTTCCATGAAGTCAGGTTGCCTTCCCCAGAACGATTCAAAGCGAAATCTTCTCGTGTGCTTGAACTCGGCATCAAAGGTGAGGATTAGTGGTGCATGATCCGAGGCCGAGGAGGTGATGGCTTGCAACATGGCATTAGGGAACATATCATGAAAGGGGTGATTGTACAGCACCCTATCAAGTCTGCACATCGTGGGGTTTAGCCTCTCGTTACACCACGTGTACCGACGCCCGTGAAGATAGAGATCTTTTAGCTGCAGGTCGTTGATAAATCTTCTAAAGGCCAGCATGAGGCCCCGATTGATTGAGGTGTTGCTCTTGTCCGCTGCTTCTGCGATTAGGTTGAAGTCACCAAGGATGGCAAGCGGCTGCTGGATGTTTGCGACCGCGGCTTTGAGATCAGACAGGAAATTAACTTTTTCCACCGTACCCTGCGGCCCATAGACGTTACAAAGGAACCAAGTAGCTCCAGTAGCACGGCAGAGGCAGGACACAAGCTGGAAGTTTGGGGACGAGGCGATTTCAACAATGTGCACAGCGGAGTCATCCCATGCGATCATGAGACCTCCACTCGCGCCAGCAGAGATAACAGACAGGTGATCTCTGAATTTGCTCCCACAAGCATCAATGACCAGTTGTGCGGAGACAGACTGCAACTTCGTTTCTTGGATGCAGACGATGGATACAAGGTGATCATTAACCAGACGGCACAGCACCGCTTGCCTAGCTACAGCATTGAGCCCTCTAACATTCCAGACCATGAGTTTGCACTGATACATAAAAACTTAACACGACAGGGTGAGATCCCGCAGACGCAAACACCTAGGCAGTTGCCGAGGCACTCCGAGCAGTAGGAGCTGTGGCAGCTCTCAGTGTGGCCTTGTCCACCAGATCGTTGAAGGCCTCCATCTGCCCAGTGGAAAGAGTGTTGTCGAAGACCTTCTCGAGCTGCTGCCGCCGAGAGTCTCTGTCCAGAGCTGCGGCCGGGGGCACCCCCAGGCGCTGACAGAGCAAATGTTGTGCCTGGGCGAGGACTGTTCCTCCCGTCTTCTTGGGCATCGCTGCAAGCCTGGCGCTGGAGCGCGATGGCGGTGGCGGCGGCTGGCGCGGTCGGCGGCGGGGAGCACCGAGCTGCATGACAGGAGGGGCGCGCACCAGACCTGGGGTGACAGGCTCTCCAACATGGGCCAGGAAAGCCGAGAGCTGCTCTGCTGGGCTTCTTGGTGGGCTTGAGTTTCGTCCCGAGCTTGGCCCAGGCACGAACATCTGGTTTGGCAAGGCGAGGGTGGCCGGCTGCAGTTGAGGCGAGAGGACAGGAGAGTTGACCACAGAGTCTTGGCTGACTCCCGTATCGGCAATGAGAAGTACCTCAGAGTTTGCAGCGCAGACAACCTCAGACGGTGCAGTTCCCAGCAGGGAAACAATAGGCTCTGTCTCCACAGCGTCAGATGGAGCCAAAACTGTCGGGGCGGTCACGGGGATGGTGGGGATCGCATCGGTTGGGACGCTGGTCTGCATGTCGTGGGCCAGGCCAGCCTGCGATGGCGCCACGTTCGTGGCTGGGGCGATGGAGGGCCACGATCGTGCACGCCGCAGCACCACCCTAGGACTAGGGTTCTCTGGAAGCACGGCCGGCGCCGCCACCGCTTCCATGGCCGCTTGCGTCAGCCCCGGCGCCGCCTATGTCAGCCCCGGCGCCGCCTGTGTCAGCCCCGGCGCCGCCTGCACCGGGACGCTCGAGATTGGGCGAAAGTTGAGGACGAGCTGGCGATAGCGACGAGGACGGCGTGCACCAAGGCGGTCGAACACCGAACCCGGCGCAGCGGCCAGGCTCAACGTTGGAGCATCAGGGTGTCCCGCCGAGGTGCCGTCCACCATGATCCGTCCCCAAGGGTACCTTCTCCTGATGGGGTGGCCATCTCCTCCATCGCCGCCCCCACCAGCATCGGCGCCCTCAGGGTGGAGAACAACCGAGTCAATGTGCACCGTGGCATAGAACCTAGTCATCGGTGTAGGAATGTAGCGGGGCAGTGCAGTGGGATCGTCGTGGCTGATCTCATCGAACCCCGGAGGGAGAATGAGGCTTTCAGGGGCATTTGCCGCAGGGATCACCGGGAGGTCGACGGCGACCACCTTGTGGATGGTGTCAGGGTCATGGACCCAAGCATAGACGATGAAGTAGGAGAGGTCGGACTTCTCCAAGGACGAAACTGCAACAGTATGAAAATGGCAGGAAGGGAGGACCTTGCGCGCATTGGCGACGGTGAAACCCTGGGGTGGCAAACCCTCAATGAAGACGCGGACACGGTAGCGCGGGGTGACCTGCTGCGTGAGGAAGTAGCGAGTCCACGGCCGAAGCTGTAGGGGTACCCCGTCGCCATGGATGAGCTGCCTGTCGAGCAGCAGGTCGCGCCAGCGACGCTCCTTGCAGCGCACCAAGAACGTACCGCTGAGGTAGAGGTTGACGTCGATGTCCGGCTGCGGTATCTCCGGGAACTCGGTGAGGATTGCTTCGCCGATCTTGCGCGGCCAGAAGGCGGCCGCATCGCCCACGACCACCACAATGACCGCGCAGGCATCCAGCGCGGCCTCATCAGCCACTGTCTCCGAGGTGAGGTCGAGGGTGCAGTAGCCAAGCTCGGGGCGGCGCATGGCGCCACCAGGCGCGTACGGGTGGGCGATGGGGAGCTCCGAGGTGTCCGTCTGCGCCGCATAGTAAGCTGCCATATCAGTGGTGGGGTTGCACGCCTCAGAAGCACTCGTAGCGGCGATGTCGGAGTAGGGCACGGTCGCAGGAGCGACAGATGTTGTGGCAGCTTGGCTTGAGGAAGATGGCGAGTGAGCTCGGGGGCGGGCGGCGGCGAGCGTTGGAGGTGGGGCACCAAGCCGCTGCGCAACCGGAACCCGCAGAGGAAGCTTCTTGATCACCGGAGAGCGGGCACTAGGCGCTAACTTGTGGCGATGCTGGATGATGCGAATGTGTGGAGGTAGTATCGCTTTTGTAGGGAGAGAGCCCGCTCTACACTCCTTGGCGATATGGCCGGCTTGAAAGCAATGAAGGCAGCGCACCGGTCCCTTGCAGCAGGAAACACGGTGATGGGGAGAGAGGCAACGGTAGCACAGGCCGAAGAGGTCGTCTTTAGTGATGGGGATCCCGGTCAGAGCAGGAGGCCGGAGCCGAAGTCGGCTACCTACGCGGCGGGCTATCTGCCGGGTTTTCTTGCTTTGCACATCCACCCACCCCTCCTGCGGCCCATCAATGGCGACAGGCGGATGGGACATGACCTGCGGGATAGCCAAGGCAGCGAAGAGCGGCCGGGGGGTCAGCGGAGAACCGGCGCCATTACGCACCACGGCCGCGAAGGATTCCTCCAGGACCCGGCCACAGGGAGGAGAACGCGGAGAACCCTCCAGATCTGAGCTTGTGCCCGAGAGACTGACACGCTCGGCATGGGAGCAAGGTGCAGCGGGGGTGGTTGGCGAGCGGGAGTCTGCGAGCCCGGAGGAGGGGTCCATGGCTCGCGGGGGAGGCGCGGTGGCTGGGGCGGTGGCTATGGCGCAGAGTGGCGGCCGAGATGGCCGCCGGCGGTGGAGCGGTGGAGCGGGAGCTGGAGCGGTGAACGAGCTGAAACTTGAATAGAACTATATGCACATCTCCACTACCTTAAATTTGTTTTGTTCGTGGGCAATGAAGGGTAGTGATTTGTTTGTTCTCCCCACCCTAAATCCACGCCCGTCACTCATGGAAAAGAAGAACTGCCTAAGATGAACCAAATCGTGATCCCCCCCCTGCACCTCCGCCTTCTCCACAGGCAACATCCCCGGTGAAGGGTGCTACTGGATGAGCTTTAACCTAATCTGCGATCAGACGCAAGGACGGCTGCCCACCGACGGCGGCACCGGCACCCTCGGTATCTTGGAGATCTCACTGGCCAACTCCACGGTGGGCGTCATGGACATCGCGAGCGCTGTGGATATCACCACCCACGGGAGCCTCGACGACAATGGCACTTGGGGCGGCCTCGGCGTCGGCCCGTTCGTGGTGTTGGAGACGTGCAAGCGCAACCAGTTCATGGTCAACGGGTGCAACATCCAGGACAGTGTGCTCGGGGACGCTGACAAAGTCATCACCGGCTGCTCCGCGTTCTTTGCCATCCAGGACAGCCGACAGAGCACAGAATCGAGGTTTCCCGAAGCCGTCACCACCTTCTCCGGCATAGACTGCTGAGAGACGGCCCCTCTCCATCGGTGGCTGCACCCCAAATACGAGAAAGACCACGATGTGCACGATGTGTAACCATCGGTGGTTACAGGGTGTCTTCGCGGCGCTTCTCAACAAATCGCTCGTGGACTCCTCAAGCCGGGCGGTGGTCCCGGTGCTGCTGAAGTGAGCCGTGAGCGGTAGAGTCTGCGCGGTCGGTGCTGGCGATGACGGGCTGCCTCATGGACGCGGCTTGAGTGGCGTGAGGAGCCATGGAGCGCGTGCCGGCCAGCCGCAACACCACCGGCATGCTACGTGTGCCAGTGTCAGGACGGGTACCAGAGCAACTCCTTTGTCGCCGTTGGATGCCAAGGTATAGACGAGTTCGCATTGCCCAGTATGTGCTCCAGCGGGTGCACCAACACTGTCAGGGATGGATATGTTTGTGTCCACGCGGTGCACATGCCAAGCCACGCATCACAGATGGCTGAATAAAATCTTCTTAGATTGCATTGGTTCTTGTTGTGTTTCACGTCAGTATTTTTTCCAGAACCATCACACTTTCTCTCTCATATTTTTCAGGTTTAAGTCTCAGTGTAGGAATTTGCATTGTAGCTGGCCTACTCCTTGTGGTACTTGGTGCCATGTTTTTTACCCGCAAGCTGAAGCATCCAAGTGCAAATATGGATATGTTTAAGAAGAAGTTCTTTAACCAAAACAGTTAAACAGAAAACATCTCTTGGAGGAGCTGGAGAAGGCCACGAACAAATTTAACAAAACTTGTGTGATCTGCGTTAGAGGGCATCGCACATTGTGTAAAGGATATGTCGGATCCGCACATTGTGGCAATCAAGAAGTCCAAGGTCACGGTTCAGAGGGAGATCAGCGAGATCATCAACGAGGTAGCCATCCTGTCGCAGATCAACCATTGGAACGTTGTGAAACTATACTCTGATTCAGAGGTAGAATTATTGTCAACATAATTTTCTGGAATGAGACAATATTTATCGCTTAAAAATATGAACATTTATCAGAGAATAAATAGTAGATAGTGTTGTGGAGTGGCTGCTTTATGGAAAGTGGGATTGAATTGCTATTTTCTGAAAATAATTGTAATATACTTTTGTGCTTCGTCAAGTTGAACCGTTGACATGTGTATATATAGTACAATGCACGCACATGATTACACGTTTGCTCATGATACATATCTAAATGGAAAAGATAAATAAAAGAAACATGGTTAAAAATAAATAATAGACTTATTAAATATGTATATTGAATAGACGTGCGCACGTCCACCCTAACTATTAAATAATAATAGAATTATTAAATATGTATATTGAAATTATGTATCTCGACAATTGAGTACAGGAATTTGAGTATGAAGGAAATATTGTGAAGTCGTATAAAGACGTGCGTTGCACGTGCAACTATGACAGTGCAAAATGACAAAGCCAACTGTTTTGTATTATAGGTTACACAAAAGACAAAAGTTACAAATTCGAAAATGTATATTCACAATCAGATCTGTACAATTGTCATTTTTGTGTAGCTCAAAACGTAAAGTATTTTGAATTGATATTTTGCACTATTGTAGGATATATCGATAATATGCATGATTATTGTCAGATTTTTTTTAAAGTTGTAGTTTTATTTTTATTTTGTGAAAATAGTGAGAGCACTGGAGCTCGACAGCACAAATCCTCCACTCAGGGTATCTATACGCATAATACATTGTTTTTTTTTCCTTTTTTTGACGGAAGGATCAAGTGAAGCCCGGCTATAAGTTAATAAAGCTAGGTTTACAATTGCAATTGTGATGCGTACCACTTGTACCCGGAGCAGTCAAAAGGACCCGATGTCGCTGACAGAGCTTTTGTTTCAAGTAGTGCCGAGAAATCATGAATCTTCCAGTCTAAATCTGGAACATGGCCCTTTCCAAGAGGTGGAGGAGCTGAAATTTCAACAATTGCATAAGATTGTAATTACATAACAGAAAAGAAAAGGGGGGAATGTGCTGTGAGCGAATTCATCCGCACGTTGTAGTTCAAAAAAAAAAGATTTACAATATCAACTAGGAGAGAGTGGAATGCCACAGAATAATTCTCTATGTTGTGATTATATGAATGGAAATCTTGACTATACTACAGTTATCTGTGAGAAGTGACGATTAATCTATTATTACAGTAAGTTAGTCATGTCACCAAGAGCACATGAAGGTGCATTCTTTAATACTCAGATATGAATAGTCCCTAAAATTGCTTCTAATGAATAGCCACCGAGATCAAGTAAAAGAAGGAGCGCTATATTCAACATGTGCGTACCATATGCTAAGCTTAAGTAATCAAGACGCTGGTGATAGCAAGGGCTTCTCAGTTAGTGCTTTGATGGAAACCATCAAGACTGAGTCTTGTTCTTAGTGGGCGTGGGGGCCAGCAGTTTCGCACATCCTCTCCCCTAGTCTAGGTCGTTGGGTTGAGTTGTATGGTGTGAGGTGGCCTATCTATACGCTTGTAAATAACTCTTCTATCTATCAATGAGTCGAAACACAATGCTTTTTGTGTTTCCGCGAAAAAGATAGCAATGGCTTCTTCAGTCAATTTCAAATTTGTAACCTGAGATTGCTTCAATTCAGAGACACAATCTCATATTGTTCACCTAATATTGCTCGAATTCAGAGATACAATCCCATATGAGTTTGTAACCTGAGCTTGCTTGATATCGAAGGAATTTCTCCTGTAAGTTGCATCTGACTTTTGTTTATAAGAGACACGATTTGTACTTGAGGATTGGCAAACATACCTGTACTTCCGGAGTTTCCCATAGATCTGTGCCTTCTTCTGATCTCCTGCAAGGACTAATGGAGAGATAAATAATACTGAAAGATACTATTGTACTTGATATCTTGATCAAAGAGGCCAAGAAGTTAGGAGAGACGGGTAGATTAAGAAAAACTGGCTTCACTCACGGACAATTATAGGAGAATAACTCGCGCTGTGATACCCTGGGAGTTGAAACCCTCGAGGGAGCGGAGGAGGAGAGGAGAAAGAACAGGATTTGGGCGGCGCCTCACAATGGCTTCCTGGGACGGCGTTGGAAACCTGGAGCTGTGAGCTGAGGGTGTTTTGTTTGAAAATGCTTATAAGTGTCTAGCTAAGTGCCATGCAATGTGGATGCTCTAACGAACTCAGTCCTGGATCGGGGACAGCTACGCCACTCCTTCCATTGAAACTCTCTCCCGAGTCCCTCGCGCGGGGGGCTCCGGAGAGCTCCCAAACCCTAACCCAGCCGCCACCAAACCTGAGCGCACCAGCCGCTGCCGCCGCCGGCGAGGCGGTGGTGGCGGCGCCCGGCCACCAAAGGCGGAGGGAGATGAGCGCGCACCACCACCTCCAAGCCTTCGCACGGAGAGGCGGAGATCCGGTGGGGCGCGCGCCGGCGCGGCCGTCTGCGGGCGGGAAGGGCGCCATGGCGGAGTTGTGGCGGCGGGGCATCACGGCGGAGCGCTGGGCTGGAGGTTGCAAGGAGGAGGTCGTCGGACGGAGCGGCTGTCGGCGCGGGCCCGCCCGGGCTCGATCTGGGCTGACAGGGCCGCAGCCGCTGCGTCTCCGACGCGGGGACGGCGCGGGCGCCGCCGAGACGCTGGAAGCACGAGGAGGAAGGCGCTGGGGCATGCTAGAGCGGGCGGCTGCCGGCTGCCCGAGGGCTCAATCGGGCCCGATCTGGGCCGCAACCGCTGCTTCTCCGGCGCTGGTGGCCGGGTGCTGGCCAGACTCGGGCGTGTGCTGGGCTGCCGTTCCAGCGGTTGTGGAGGAGGCCGATGCGTTCGGCATGATGGATGGTGTGTGCTGCGCTGTTTGGTCCGGGCCGTGTGGGAGATGAATGGCGCTATCGTTGTCGGCAGCGTTGCATCATCCTGAAGGTGGTTCGGCAAGCAAGACGTTGCTTCGGGCGTGTCGACGGCCGTTATGCGGATGAGTTGGTGGAGGCTGGAGGGAGAGGAATGTCGCCGCTGCGGTTGTTGCATCCTCCGCGGGAGATGAATGGCCAGCAGACGTTGCATCCTCGAGGAGACGAATGGCGCCGTGCTTGGTTGCAGTCCTTCCGTTGGGAGAAGAATGGCGCTGCGGCGGGGGTTGCATCCTCCTTCCAGTGGGTGATGCGGTTGCGAGGTTGGAAGCTCGTCGAGTTTGCCGGGAGGTGCGGTTGGCCGTGGAGGCAAGGTAGTGGTTCGATGGGTATGCTGTCTGAATCCTAAGTTCGGGCTATGCAAGTGAGGCAGCCGGCGAAAGCCGTATCCTGGTCATGACCGGAGTCGTCGATGACGTCGCCGACAGGCGTCGCTACCTTGTTGGAGGCATCGATGTAGTTGCTCCCACTTTGTGTTTTCCGACATGCTCCGGGGGAAACCCTTGATCTAGTCCTCTAGATCGAATGATGGCGGCGCTATTCGGCGTCGCGTTCCCTCTTGGGGGCATCATTTCGGAGGTGGATCCGGACAGAGTGACCCGTGGTTTGTTAGGTTGTGTGTTGTAGCCGAAAGGCATCTTGTATGGTTTTTGGGTACGGTTTTCCTCATAAACTGGACCAACCTTCTATCTAATCACTGAATTTAGCAGTTCTCCTGCTAACATTCAAAAAAAGTCCTGGATCGGGACGAGTTGTTTCCTTTCCGGTAACCCCACGATTTTAGGAGCAGTCCTGGATCGGGACGAGTTGTTTCCTTTCCTTCCGCCCACCGACCGGCTCAATGCTACACCTACGGACGACACTTACAGATGAATCTTACGGGATCAGATGAGAATACCAGGAAGTGGGCCCCATTGAAAATCAGGGGGGCCAGTTTTAGGTGAGGGACGAATGAGCAGTGCACACGTTAAGTCCGTAAGTTGTAGTCCGTAGGGATCAGGTCCGTAACTCTAGCATTTTCGATAATTTACGCAACTTGTGTTTCATACTGTACTATCCAGGTTCCACCATCCAAGTCTATGGAATGAAAGCGCGATGAAACAGAAAACAGGAGGAGTAGGTCACCAGCTAGTTGATTCATTTCTGACATACCATAAATCCCTTTTGCATTCACAAGAGGACCAAAAAATCAATATATATTTTTCGCCGATGAGTGAATCTTACATGGCATCATACATGGCGATTATGAAGGTGGTGTAAATCAAATCAACTAATAAGAGAAGGAAAAATGCCTTGCTTGCGTCCCATAATTCTTCTTTCCTTTGCTTCATCTCCTCTCCTTCCGTCTTCCTCCCATTAGGAAAGAGACATTGACAGAGACGCACACAGAGAGCATAATCAACTTGCTTCCATCTCCATCTTCCTGTCCTTCCCTTCTCTGCCCAGCCTATAAATTGCTACCTTCAGGATCATTACCCAACACCACCACCAAGCTACACCATCCAGGTATCCACTCCCACCTCAGCCATGGCCTCCTCCTCCTCCATGCCCGGTGGCGTCCTCAGGAGGTCCGACAGCGTCGCTGACATGATGCCTGAGGCGCTGCGACAGAGCCGCTACCAGATGAAGAGGTGCTTCCAAAGGTACCATAATTAACCATTCTCACCCTCTCTCCCCAGCCCTTCACTTATTTCTCTGAACTGTACACAAACACTCGTGGTGATCATCCGTCTGCAGGTACGTCTCCAAGGGCAGGAGGCTGATGAAGAACAGGCAGCTGGTGGAGGAGTTGGAGAGGTCGGCGGACGACGACAAGCTCGAGAAGGCCAAGCTCGCCGAGGGCTTCCTTGGTTATGTAATCTGCTCCACCCAGGAGGCCGTCGTGCTCCCCCCCTTCGTCGCCTTCGCCGTCAGGACGAACCCTGGCGTCTGGGAGTACATCAGGGTGCACTCCGTAGACCTCTCGGTGGAGCAGGTCACGCCGGCGGATTACCTCAAGTGCAAGGAGACCCTCTTTGACGATAAATGGTACTGCATTACACATACAAACCTGGCACTGCATGTAGCCTGACCCAAATTTAACCCAGACCCACCTACTGCTTTCTCCAGGGCACGTGACGACAACTCGCTCGAAGTCGATTTCGGCATGCTGGACCTCTCGACACCGCATCTGACGCTACCATCGTCCATCGGGAACGGGACACAGTTTGTCTCACGGTTCATGTCTTCGAAACTGAGCGGCAAGCCAGAGAACATGAAGCCATTGCTGGACTACCTTCTCACACTGAACTACCGTGGCGAGGTAAGCATATGGATTGACCATTCCATTCATTAAGCTTGAAACTGAAATGAGCTCCATGTTTCCTCGCTGTCATGCAGAAACTGATGATCAGTGACACCCTCGACACCGCTGACAAGCTTCAGACAGCGTTGCTTCTCGCAGAGGTCTTCGTTGCCGGCCTGCAGAGGAACACGCCGTACCAGAAGTTTGAACAAAGGTAAATAATAGACTTGTAAGCAGAGAATGACAAACATAGAAACCAACAAATGCACACACCTGATCGATATGTTTGCCGGACATTGCAGGTTTCAGGAGTGGGGATTGGAGAAAGGATGGGGTGACACCGCTGAAACGTGCAGAGAGACACTCAACTGCATCTCTGAAGTACTCCAGGCACCGGATCCTGTCAACATGGAGAAGTTCTTCACCAGGGTGCCGTCGGTGTTCAACATTGTGATCTTCTCCATCCATGGTTACTTTGGTCAGGAGAAGGTCCTTGGGTTGCCAGATACCGGCGGTCAGGTACAGTGATCATAAGCTCACACTGGCAGATAAATAACCCTGAATCCACAATTATGCCTGCTTGGTAAAGAAACAAACAGGTCGATATTTTCTCGACAGGTAGTTTACATCCTGGACCAAGTTAGAGCTCTTGAAGAGGAATTGTTGCAAAGAATCAAGCAGCAGGGCCTGAATATTACTCCGAACATTCTTGTGGTAAACTTTGACCCCCTTTATTAAACTAACATGGCCTAACGAACCAGGAAGGGAGTATCTGACAATCATGTTGCAGTTAACAAGACTTATACCAGAAGCAAAGGGCACCAAGTGCAATGTAGAGCTTGAACCGGTTAAGCACACAAAGCACGCAAGCATCCTCCGAATACCATTCAAGACTGATGATGGGAAAGATCTTCGCCAGTGGGTTTCCCGGTTTGACATTTATCCTTATCTGGAGAGATATGCCCAGGTATGTCAGCTATAAATTTTCTTGGTATCGAGAACACATCGTGAACTGGATGCAACACCAAAAATAAACTCTTATTGGGGCGATTTCAGGATTCTTCAGTCAAAATTCTTGACATACTGGAGGGAAAACCAGACTTGGTAATCGGTAATTATACTGATGGCAATTTAGTAGCATCCCTCTTGTCAAGCAAACTAGGAGTCACCCAGGTGAAAATTGAACCCTCAAAACAGAGCAGTGTAAGATGTTATTCTGGTCCCAACCAAATTTGACACCACACCACAACAAATCATCTTATCAACAAACAGGGAACAATTGCGCATGCTCTTGAGAAGACAAAGTATGAGGATTCGGATGTCAAGTGGAGAGAAATGGACCAGAAGTATCATTTCTCCTGCCAATTCACTGCTGACATGATTGCCATGAACACTAGCGACTTCATTATTGCTAGCACCTACCAAGAAATAGCTGGAAGGTTGGTCACCGTAAACTAAAATCATCTTGCTTAACGTGCCAATAGCATATTGCTGATCCAACAATTCACTGATAAAATGCAGCAAAGAGAAGCCTGGCCAGTACGAGAGTCACTATGCGTTCACGATGCCAGGGCTATGTCGCTACGCCACAGGCATCAACATCTTTGATCCCAAGTTCAACATTGCAGCCCCTGGTGCTGATCAATCTGTTTACTTCCCCTTCACTGAAAAGGAGAAGCGACTGACAGACTTGCACCCCCAAATAGAGGAGCTACTCTACAGCAAGGACGACAATGATGAGCACATGTAAGTATATATTCCTTGCAAAGTGAATTTTTAATTTTAACTTTAGACAATATTAATTGCTAAAAACTGATATGATCAAATCAGAGGGTACCTAGAAGATAGGAACAAGCCAACCATATTCTCGATGGCAAGGCTCGACAAGGTGAAGAACATCACCGGGCTGGTTGAATGGTATGGTCAGAACAAGAAGCTCATGGATCTTGTCAACCTGGTCATCGTTGGGGGGCTCCTGGAACCTTCACAGTCAAAGGACAGGGAAGAGATTGAGGAGATAAACAAGATGCACAGCTTGATAAACAAGTACCAGCTGAAGGGGCACATCCGTTGGATAAAAGCACAGACCGAACGTGTGCGCAACGGTGAGCTTTACCGTTGCATTGCAGATACCAGGGGGGCCTTTGTTCAGGTGCATTGCCAACTTAAGAGTTATATACGCTTACGTTCCTCATACATCAAGTATGAAACTCAATCAGTAACTATTTGACCGAACTCTATGTCTTTCAGCCTGCACTCTACAAGGCATTCGGGCTAACAGTCATCGAGGCAATGAACTGCGGGCTGCCAACCTTCGCAACAAATCAAGGGGGACCTGCAGAAATCATTGTCGACGAGGTCTCAGGCTTCCATATTAATCCGCTGAACGGCAAGGAGGCAAGTGACAAGATTGCAGGCTTCTTTCAGAAATGCAAGGTGGACCCCGTCTACTGGAACAAAATGTCCACTGCTGGACTCCAACGCATCTATGAGTGGTACAATTACACACAGCTCTCTTTTGAGCCTATATTGAATTATTGATACAATCAAATGCACTTATGGACACATTACGTTTTTCGTCACAGAATAATTGAACTTTGCCTTGTCTATGATTTTAGTTACACATGGCAGATTTATGCAACTAAAGTTCTGAACATGGGATCAATGTACGGCTTCTGGAGGACTCTCAACAAGGAGGAGAGACAGGCGAAACAGCGGTACCTACAGATGTTCTACAACCTTCAGTTCAGGCAGCTGGTGAGTTGAGAAGCGATGCAAGACCAACACAACACAATCCAAACCAATTTTCATTAATGTCATTTGCTATTACTAATGTTTTTCAGGTAAAGACTGTCCCGAAGCTGGGCGAACAACCCGCACAACCTGCGGAAAGCACAGTGCCTGCTAGGATCGTGCCAAGGCCAAGAGAAAGGCAAGCGTGCCCACTCTTACGAAATTTACTGAAGAAGAGAGAACGTGGAAGCAACTGAACTGACCCGTTTGCTGTTTCGACACTGCAGAAGCTCACAGACGAGGATTCAGAGGTGAGGATTGTCAGCAATCATCAGGCTGTAAAACAGCAAAGAGAAGCATCAAGTCACACTGGTATATATTGATTAATCCATGGATACTGTATTTGTGCAGGATCACGGGCAACTTACTCGGACCAGTACTCCCAGCCTCCAACTTCTCTAAGGATGCAGCTTGAAGGTGAAGAAGACCAAACATCATAAACCAGAACTGTGCTTCTTAGAGTTCTAGTGAACTGAACTGCCCATGATTATTGTGAGTGATTCAGAGAGTAAAGAATCTTCCATGTAAAAAGAATGTGAGAACAAACATCAGTTTAACTTGGTTCTGCATCTTATAACAGCAAGGAAAATGCTAATGAGATAGCGTAAAGCAAGTGAAAACATCGGCTGCAGAGCAGAAGTAGCAAAAGGTTTCAGAAACTTCTGCAGAAAATACATTGCAAACTTACGCTTGACACCTCTTCAGTGCACACCCGTCGTCAATGTTGTCAGGATAGGGCCAAGTAACTAAAAAAGCAACACAATAAGATGAAAAGTCACCCAAGCTGTCATTTGAATGCTCAGGTTTCAATATTTAACATTTACAGCATAAATTACACACATAGATCGTACTTAACCAAACATAGATAATAGACCAGCATATCCAACATGCGCGATAGCTAGTGGCAGCTTACTACTGTTCTATTCACGTAATTACAATGACAAGAGGCAACATGCCAATATAAGAAGCATCTGAGCTCGGCCTTCGCAGGCCTAGATTCAGCAGCAACATGGCGTTCTTCACACTATCCTTCAGAGCTGGAAGAGGCCTAACAGCTGCACCACCGAGGTCCGAGTACCACGCGATAATTAATCGATCGATTACCAGTGATGTCCAGGAATATACTCAAAATTGGAGAATGATGAGATTATGATTCAATTACATGGCTACTCTGTTTACAGAAATGCTGTGCATGAGATCTTCCAATACTGTATGCTGCAAGTAGCACAGCAACCTACAATCTATGTGGCTGTCCAAACCAATGCAATTTTTCAAAGAATAATGAAACTACAGTATCTTCAACCAAACAATGTATTAGTGAGTATCTCTGTAAGAAAGACCAAGGCTACAGTTCCAGCTTCTGGCTGCCCAACTGGCTGAGCATTATCGCCATGTCCATCCCTTGAGTCATCGTCGCCATAGCCAGTTCATATGGGCATTTCATGGAGAAGCCAACCTTGCCAGCCTTCTTCACTTTCCTCATGCAGTTTTTAAACTTCTCGTGGCATTTGATACTCATCAGACCTGATGAATTCACGCAAAAAAAAAGGAACCATGAGATGGATTCAGAGTACAGATCTTCAGAAAGTAACCCGTGTGGTATTCTCTTATGCAGCGAAAATATCGTTTTCATTATGTTTCATGCAAGTATGTTTTAATAAAATTGATGAAGATACATGAAGAAATAAAACCATAGAAATGTGTGGAATGGCACTAATTGATCTTTCGGGTGTCATAAATCGTTTAAACATAAAAGAGCGGCATAAATAGATTGACCAGCAATGTGACTTGTCCCGATGCATTCAGGCGCATACTGCTGAACATGGGTTTATCTAGTATATTGAACTCAAACGATTTACCACTGAGAAACAATTAGATCAGATCAACAACAACAACAAAAACAATTCACATAGGTACTTCAAATGAACATACTGTACTGCGATTGTTAGCCATTTATCCCAGAGCAACAAATCAATAAAAAAACTCCGGCTCTTGTGATTAGATCTTATAACAAAAATACTGTACTGCAATCGTTAAGAAAACAGTTGCTACTTCACAAAGTTGACAAAGCAGAGTAGAATCAACAAACGAAAGTCTTAAACTCAAGCACCCACCCACGGCTCATCGAATTAATAATTACTACCAGCTGATTTCACATGTACAAATGAGGAAAGTATATAGTATCATGGTTTGTTGAATTCCCAGCTTGGATTCTCCGATCCAGATTGCATTCTGAAGGGGATATATGTAGTAGTAATACCTTTCTTTTCGACGCAGTGATCGTGGTCGCGGCAGCAGGCGTCGAGGTCATCGCAGGGCTCCTCCCCGTCGCAACCGCTCCATCCCACGCCGCAGAACTTCCCGTACCGGATTCCCACCGCTGCGTCACCGTTCCTGGATCGTCAGATCACAGATTGCATAAATCTACTCCAGATGAGGATGGAGGGCACGCACAGTCGCAGTTGAGGCTCGCGCACGAGCGGCTGCACGGCGGAGGCGGTGGACCAGAAGCGGCGGCGGAGCCGAGCAGCAGGAGGAGGACGACGGCGGCGAGAGGAAGCGTCAGCATCGCCATCGCTGTTGGCGCCCTGGAGATTGTCGTACTGGCTTGGGTCGCCTTTGCCTGTTGTGGGCGGTGGGCCACACCTGTCAGCCTCAGTATGTAAGTAAACAACCATCGCAGGGCCGTAGATGTCAAGGGTGATTTTCATAAGAATATTGAAGAATTTAATTTTTTTAAGAATTCTTTCAGATCAAAGAAATGACAGCTCAATAAATGCTTATGATTGCATCCCTAGACTTAATTTTATAGGAATTTCAGCATTTATTTTAATCTCTTTTTTACATTCACTCGCGTAGAATCAAGGCACATTTCTTGTGTTTTCTTGTGTTCTATCAAATGAAAATTCCTACAATCCTCTTCTGTTTTATAATTCTCTGTTTTGTACCTAAAATTCTATTAAAGTAAAACCTAATCCGTTCTAATCCATTCAAATTTCGTCCAGTAAAACAAATTATTTGTTTGTTCGTTGTACGGCTTATGGTATGGGTTTTTTTCGATATTTATAACATTCTAAAAGCTGTCATTGTGAAATGGGAATTAGCTTTCTTTTTTCACACCTTCAGAAACAGTTCTGAATACCGAACTGGTAACGAAACCCTGATGGAGCTGCTTTTTGGCTTGCACTCCGTGGGCCGAGCTCTCTTACCACTCTCGAGTCCCATCTCGGGTGGCGCTTTGGTACATTTTTTCGATTCCTATGTTTTCTAATGTTATGATCCTAAAAAGGCCTGATCTTTTCAAAACCCAAACCCAACTTAGCCAAAATGGTGGCGGCGGCTACATCTCCGGCCACCGCGCCCTCCTCCTTCCACGCAAGTCCACCCTCTCGACCCTCCGCATTTCCCGCGAATCTCGTTCCCAAATCGAACAAGCCAGTGCCTGCTCCGCGTTTATGCTCCCATCCGTGCGCCCGCCTACGTGGTGAACATCTAATGACCCCCCTCATCATCATTTTACTCAAGAAGATAATAAAACAGAAATAACGTTCCCAAATACAAATCCATCTCATACGAGACCGTCGCCCCTACCGTATTATCATACGCGCCATATCTTTCTCATGTACAGTACGAATCTTGGAGCAGAGCAGCATGGACGGCAGAGGGGATGAAATTGTTGTCTTCCGTCGTGGCGCCATGTTCCTGCCGGCTGCCGACCCCTATTCTCTTGCGCGCATCTCAGCTCCTCTGTCGCTCCATCCTCGTTCTTCTCTCGACAGACCGGTCGGACTGATCTGGAATCCGCCGTGGCGCCATGTTCCTGCCGGCTGCCGACCCCTATTCTCTTGCGCGCATCTCAGCTCCTCCGTCGTTCCATCCTCATTCTTTTCTCGATAGACAGGTCGGACTGATCTTGAAGAGATGGATGGCCGCTAGGCGCTAGGCTGGACGTGGTCGATTCTCTGAAGAATCTTGCTGGTGTTCTTCTATATAAGAACCTCTCAATTTGCCATCGCCATTTCTCAATCCTGCGTCTAAAAGCATCTCTAGCAGACACTGCAAAAGCGGACAAACCTGCAAAAAAAAAGACATTTACAGTTTCGGTTAAAAAAACGGAGCGGAGCATATCCTGCAAAATTCATTCGACCCTTAAACTTTTTTTGCAGAGTACTGAGCGTATATGAGCGAGACCCTCGTTTCTACATTTTGGGAGGCCATTTACAGTCCACCTACAAATTGGTCAAACCTCGTCGGAGCAGATGCGCCGCCACGGAACTCACCGAAATTTGGTCGGAACTCGTCGCCACAACTCGTCGGCCGCCGTTCCAGGCCGCGAACCCGCCGCCCGGTTGCTTGTCCGCCTCCGCGTCGTACATCCTCCCGCCGACCAGCACGTTCAGGATGTACATCCTCCCGGCGGCCGGCGTGTACGAGGGCGACCAGCACGTACATCCTCCCGACGGCCAGCACGTACATCCTCCCGGCGGCCGGCGTAGTTCCAGATGCTGATGAGGGAGACGAAGGTGTTGATGCTCTTGGATGGGTACCCAGCGACTGCCCGATCTGGCCCATGTTATCGATCGCCGTCAGAGTGCCGCCCACGCCGCAGATGGTCGCCACGAACAGCACCAGCATGTCCACGCTCACCAGCGCATGCAGGATCGTCGTGGCCACCGGTGCCCGAGTACTAGCGCAGCACTTGTTCGTCGTGGAGAGGTGGGCACGCGGGCTGATTTGGGGAAAAAGATGACTATGGAAAAAAAAAAAAGACATCAAATGGAATACTCGTTTTTACAGTTTATTTTCCGGTTGCTGTTCCGCGCGGTGTCTTTTCAACCTGTAAAACTGGCAAAACCCGACCTGTATTTCGCGTTTGCAGGTTCAGATTTTACGGTGTCTGCTAGAGATGCTCTAATGGTAATGAAAGAGTAATGAGATGGCTTGCGGCGGCTTTGCGCTTGCGATGGCCGTGGCTAGAGTGGAGGAGCCCCGAAAAAATTTGGGTGGGCTCGGGAACCCTTGCACTAAGGAGGATATGGACCTTTTCTACGCCGCAACAACGATCACCGTCGGGGATGGGAACAAAACTCCCTTTTGGCACGCTCCTTGGGTAAATGGATTGAAACCCAAGAACATTGCCCAGCTCATCTTCGATTGCTCCAACAAGAAGACGTGCACCGTCCAACATACTTTGCTTAACAACACGTGGGTGACAAATGTGCGCCTCGATGAGGCGTTCACCATCGAGCACTTCTCCCAATTTGTTGCCCTTTGGACACTTCTCGTTGATGTGCAACTCGACCCATCCACCGCCGATGCTATTCGTTGGAACCTCACGGAGTGTGGCAAGTATTCCGCCAAGACGGCCTACAACATGCAATTTTTGGGAACCATTTCCTCAACCATGGAGAAGATGATTTGGAAGGCTTGGGCCCCCCCAAGACCAAGTTCCTAGTGTGGCTTGCAAACCAAAACTGGTTATGGACGGCGGATCGGTTAGCAAGACAGGGGTGGCCAAATTGCGGCCTATGTCCTTTTTGCAAGCAAACCGAGGAATCGGTATCCCACCTCTTCACTCATTGCCGCTTCACTCGTCGGATTTGGGACCTCATCAAGGGATGGTTGGGCCTTCACACGCTCCAAACGCACTCTTGGACCACCCTCCTTCAACAAGTGGTGGCTCTTGATGTCAAACGGTGCCACACCGAACCGCAAGGCCGTGGCCTCCATTGCCCTCCTAACCATTTGGGAGATATGGTCCGAGCGCAACGCGAGAGTTTTTAAGAATAAGAGCGTGCACCCTCTGATCATTTTTGATAGAATTAAGAGAGAGTCACTTTTGTGGGTCATTGCGGGTGCCAAATGTTTAGGCAATTTGATGCCGCGAGAGTAGTTACTTGTAACATATTTGTACTTACGAACATGCTTTCTTGCATTCTCCTTAATTAAATGATGGGGCAAAGCTTTTGCCCCCACTTTAAAAAAAAGAGTAATGAGAAATGCACTCTAATTTGCACAGCGTAATTTATCTAAAACCATAATTGTCTATAGTTTGTTGATTTTGCACTGATTAATTTCCCATGAAGGATGCGAGTAAGAATTCCTACTTTTGGTGCTTCTGATCCATCATCCTCATAGTTCCCATGATCAACCGGTGGCAAAGACATCAGTGGGTCAATGCAACAAGAATACAAGATCGTTGGCTTCGAGGTCCAGGTCGCTTTCGACGGATTTAGCATTTAGGCTGCTGATTGCTGTGGTTGAGTTTCAGCCAGTCCTGATACCTTATTGCATTAGCGGTGGGTTTCTAAATGCATCCATTCAAGATTTATAGAGATTTTGGCATGATTAATTGATTGGTGAGAGAGTTTCCTTCTGTGTTTCTGTTTTAACGAACCCTAGTATTACAGGAACGGAGTACGATATGGACGATGGCCTCATACGGAGATGGATTTGTATTTGGGATCGCATTTTCTGTTTTATTCGTTTTCGCGAGGAAATAATGGCGTGGGGGATCGCTAGATGCTCGCCACCTACTCGGGAGCACGCATGGGAACATATACGCGGAGCAGGCAAGCTCCGTCCGACAAGCCACCTAGAGGCGGTGAAGAGATGGATAATCCATGCCACTCAAAACAAAATCTTTACAAAGGTCAAAAAAAAAACAAAGATCCTTATAAAGTGCAATCCGTGACCGGTTTGTAGGGTTACTTCTTTTGAATTTGTGCTTAAGAAGTTAGCTTAGGCCTAGTTTTGCAGCGCAATTTAAAAAAAATCAGAATATTGGAAAATCAAAGTATTTATGCCCAGTTCTTTTGGTGGCTTCTCTGAGAAGCTGCCCTTCTCCTAGCTTTCTGGCGAAACCGCCCCAAAAATTTAGCTAACCTTTCAAAATAAGAAGCTAACATTGAGTTTGGAAGCCCTCTCAAATTTTTAAGACGGCTTCCCCAGGAAGCTGGGGGAGGGGCAGCTTCTCGAAGAAGCCACCAAAAGAACTGGGCCTTAGTCTTGAGACAAAACAATACTTTAGTTTTGAATAATACTTTAAGTTTAGGAAAAAAATAAGTCAGGGCTAAAGTTTCCAATACAGCAAAAAATGAAGTTTTGGACAATACTTCGGTTTTTAAACCACATTATTCAATGCAATCAAACATGTCAAAATATTTAATACTACAATATTTTTAAAAGTTGTGTTATTGGTTAAATACTTCAGAAATAATTTGATGTCAAACTAGGCTTATAGATTTTGGTGTGTAGAAACTTAGGTTGGGAGAAGATCGTAGAAACGGTTATCTTCCTTCTTTGGGCTATCATAGTTACTGTGTTGAGTTGTGTTATGTCCATAGTACCACTAAGTTTGCATGTAATGTCGATAATTTCCCCGAGTTTGACATATTGCTACACGAAGATACCATAGTTACAAAAATTTAGTAGCCGAAAATGAGCTACAAGTGAATCAAGAAAATTTGATAATCACTAACACCCACATATCTAAGTTGTAATCATTTATATAGTCTCGCCGTCCCAATGCATGTGGCAGCTTAGTAATTTTGATCATCAGTTAATAACTAATATATGAGAATTTATCGCACAAAAAATTATGCCATTAGAAACTTGTTTGAATATGAAGAGAACGGTGTAATTTAATTTTTATAGCACATACCTTAAGTTTTGTTAGTCAAATTGATGGTCAAACTTGATGCATGCAAAGTAAGGACGTCACCTAGATAGGGACGGAGGGAGTATAATATTAACAAAAGCTAATACACATGCTTTGCATATTTGCATATTTGTTCACATACGATGTGCCTCGTCTACCTTTTTCTCCCATCGCTGCAATCAGGCGTGCTGCCTGATCCCCATGTCCGTTTCCACCGCTAGTTCACTCTCCAAAATTTTGTTTGGACCTGCAATTTCTGTTGTTGTACGATAATATAACATGCTATCCTGAAATACTCCTCTGTTCACATATTTTGGTTTTAGTCAAAGTCAAAGTTTGTATAATGTGACCAAATATATAGAAAAATATCAATATCTATAGTATAATTTAATATTATCAAAATCATCATAGAATATATTTTTATACTCCCTCCATTACTGAATGTAAGGCGTATAGTTTTTTACACGAATATTAAGACGGGGGAGTTTTACATAGGGTGGACTCATTTTCCCATGATTTTTTTTTGAATAGAGGAGTCCCTAACAATCATAAATTGAAAACAATCATTTAAACCTCTTTGTTATAGATTGAAACTTATTTTTAGAGGCCTGAAATTGTCCATAAATAGCAATACAGCCTATATTTTGGATTTTTTCTCAAAAAACTATACGCCCTACATTACGGAACGGAGGGAGTATTTTATATATATATATCTGATATTATTGATATTGATCTTTTTGTATATGTTTGATCCAACTTTCAAAAGTTTGACTTTCAAATAAGGACGTCACCTAAATAAAAACGGAGGGAGAATACAGATTCATGCAAGATAGATTTGGGTTCCCTAACATACAATATTAATGCTTTATAAAGTTGGGTATTTATCCGATTTATACATAACTAAGTTTTACTACCTCTATTTCATAAAACAAGGCTTATAAATTTGTTCAAAAGTCAAAACTTGCTAATTTGACCAAAAATATCAAGTTTTATAAATATTGATATTTTTGTCTAAATATATGGTCAAACTTATACAAAATTGGACTCTTGACTAAATTTATATGCCTCATTTCATGAAATGGAGGGATTAACATGTTCTAGTTTCTAGCAATGCTCAAATATCCGACAAACAAACATTCGTCAGGATGTTAACGGACGCTTGGTTGTAGGAGTTTTTTTTTTAAATAATACGATTTTTTAATAGAAATTCGGATTCTAGCGCGCGGAACTAGGGATTTCGGAATATAGCGCGCCGTCGGCACGACTCATGCCGATCAGCGCGCCGTCGGCACGACTCATGCCGATCGGCATGGCCTATGCCGATATGTCCAGGTCGGCATTAGCCGTGTCGACGGCTGCATGACCTTCGCGTCAACCTGCTGCCGACGAGACATTTCGGCATTAGCCGTGCCGATCGGCACGGGCCATGCCGAAAGCGGCCCCTGCCCGTTTCCCGCGTTTCCTGCTGTCGGCGAATCGCTCCGATTGTTTTCGCCCGCCTCTTTTCTCCCGGCACCGTTTCCCGCACAATTTCTTCCCGCCACCGTTTCGTGCACAATTTCTTCGCGCCACCGTTTCCTGCCATAATTCCCCCGCCACCGTTTCCCGCCATAATTCCCCCGCCACCGTTTCCCGCCAGAATTCCCCCGCCACCGTTTCCCGCCTATTTCTCCCGCCACCGCTTCCCGCCCACTTGTCCACCCGTTATTCTATAAAACCCACTCTAAGGTAGCCATGTGAGTCACTTGAGCGCAAGGATGGTGTGTATCGTTCCCTGTGAGAAGTGTGTGCCCGGGTTTCACATAGCCGCATCCGAGCATCTGGCTAAGATTTCCGACGATTTGAAGGTAGATGGAAGGATAGTTCCCCTCTCAGAAATTATTGGTAGCGAGAGACATCTCGCTTTGCTTGGGGCGAGGCAAATTCGAGACGGGTTTCCTTATAGGACCCCGCAACAAATCCGTGCAGAAATCGTGCGACTTGTAGATAAGTATGATAGGAAAGTTACGAAAAGTCCGTATCTCCGGACTGAAGATGACCGCTATTTTTACGGTGAGTCATATCTTTGGGTAGTCTCTAGCGATGATGACGACGATTTCATGCCGACATCAAAGGAAAGGAGGGCTGAAGCATCGAGGAAGGGAAAGGAGAAGAAGGCTGAAGCATCGAGCAAGGGCAAGGAGAAGAAGGCTGAAGCATCGAGCAAGGGTAAGGGAGCTAAATCGGCGGATGGTGCAGGGTGCATCGATGGGAGATAGGTAGAGTCTTAAATTGAGTTGTGTTCTTTCATTTCTCGTGTGGTGTGATCAGTATGGACTCGCCTTGTGTTGTATCTTATTTTTATTATCTTCATTTCTTCTGTTCTGCGGAGAGTATGGACTCGGTTTGTGTTATATCTTATTTTTGTATCAATTTATTATCTAGTATGTTTATCGGTTTATTTTTAGAAGTTGTACTTTTTGTACTACCGAGTATGTTTACCTAATCAAATCGTTACGGAAATGTCTCGTACATAGTAATATGTCTAGTACTGTCGAACGGAACACGGAGATGTGTCGTACATAGAAATATGTCTCGTACATAGAAATATGTCTAGTACATAATATCGAGTAGCACATAGGTAAAAGCATCACTCCTCGTCGACCTGACGACGGTACCGCGTCCTCCTACGCCGAGGCCCGGAAGGTGACAAACGCGTGGGAGCGTGGTGTTGCCGCATTCCGCGGCCTTGCAACGGCGCATCGTCCTGCTCGTCGTCTGGCTGTGCTGTCTCCGGAGGTGGTGTCTGCTGAGTGGGCATCGGTGGCGAAGGCGCGTATGCCTGAGTGGTGTCCAAGTCGTACTGTGGAGAGTTGTACGCCTGATCTGCACCTGCACAAGATAATATGTTAGTGTGTGCTGTTGGTGAATAAATGTTCTATCTTCGAGAAATAAAAATTTCTAACCTCCGTGCATTAGTTGCTGAGAGTACTGGCCCATAAGATTGGCCATCTGCGGCTGGTGTGATGCTCCAACGAACTGTGGTCCGCCCCCATAACCGTACGAATATGGCATCCCGGTGTACGGTGGTGCATGTGCCTGCCAGGATGAACTACCCGGCATAAAGAGTGGAGGCTGTGCAGGACCAGACATAAACAATGGCGACTGTGAAGTTGCCGGCATAAACATAGTCGGCTGTGAAGGACCCGACACATATACTGGAATCTGTGAAAGAGGTGGCAGGGATGGACCAGGGTCGATAGCGTCTGGCTGGCGAGAGGTAGACGCAACTGTGTCGTCTATGGGGCGTGTGCTAGGACTCTGCTGAGGTGTAAAACGTGGTCGTGGGTCGTGCCGAGGAGTGGTGTCACGGGGTGGTGATACCTGTGCGGCAGCTAACAGCCGTGCCGAGGAGTGCCGTGGGGGACGCGGGGGTGCATGGCGTGGAACAACATCCCCAGCACCTGTGTAAGTCAGCACACCATAAGCACGTCGTAGCTTTCCCTCTAGACGCTTGAACCACGACTGGTGCTGGGCACCAACGACGGGGTAGTACGCAGCGACGTCCGCCTGAATATCTGCTATGATGTCGGCCTGTAAAATATAAATAAAATGTCAGATATGTTATTACTGTAGTACGTACATTGAGTAGTAGAGTACTGAAACTAGACCACTTACCGCTGTGTTTCCCCGAGCCCCGATTCCCTGTGTTGGGTACATGGCCGTGATATCGGCCGCAGGAAGCTCGTCAGGGTCGGCAGTCGAAACCAAACGAGTGCGACAGGCGAGCCTGTACGTCCGGAGGTACCCCTCAAAATCAGCAAGCACAAAGGGTGCTTCTGCGGGCCATAAATTTGCCGGATCCGTCGCACTCCCCCATTCTTGTATGTATGGAAGGACCGTCTGCATATAAGATGCGAGCGATCTCTCTCCCTGCCGTCCTTTCCTGCCACATGCACACATAGCATAAGTACATACTACAACACTAGTACCCCAGTTTATAAATACAAGTTCTAGTACTTACTTATGCACGTGTTGAGTAAGTGTAGCTCTAGTTGGAGGCACCGGCCACTGGCGAAGTCCAAACTGTCTCATAACACGGTGTTGCGACATCTCCTCCACCAAGACGTCGAACACAATCCGACGTGTAGTCAACCAGTATGCACGATCTCTCGTGCACAAAGAAGAAAGCCCGCCGGGGTATCGTGCCTGTATCCGCGACTCGTGGTATGGCTCCCATATAACCTGGTGGTGTGGGAGTTGATCGAACCACTCAGTGAACATCACGTAGCAGTTTCTCACTTGATCACCCACGAAGCGTCTCTGCACAAATTTATAATCACTTATGAATAATTCAACATATTAATTTTAAAGAACCTAAGGTAAAAGTAATGGAGTATCGAATGGGTACCTCTCTATATGCCCACATACTGCCAAATGTGGGAAGATCAACTGCGTTGTGATCTATCAGTCTGTAGTCCCAGGGCCTCGTCGCGTCCACGTCGGGTCTACCGACAGGGAACCTCTCCCAAGACCAGAGCTGCAGAAGTAGAGGACATCCAAGTATCGAAGAGCTATCCGAGTTCTTCGTGCAGACGGTGCACAGAGCTCTGTATGTACCAGCTAAGACAGCTGACCCCCAACTCCGCTGCACTATGTCTTCTTGGTTCTGTGCCGCTGCAATCTCTAGTGCTATAGGTACCCAACGAGCAGTAATAGTGTCGTGATGAGTCTCAGTGAACATCACCTTGCCAAATAGCCACAGTAGATACGCCTCGAGGCTCCGCGTAAGCTGCTCGTGAGTCAGGTGCTGCACCGGGATGGCGTAAGCCCGAACCTGCAAACATCAAACATAAGAAGTTAATTATGGAGGATAAACCGATAAAGTTAACTCACTACATAATTCACAATTTACCTGCCACTTGTTAAGCCAATTCTGCTGTACACCATGCTTGTGCTCAGGCAACATCGGATTCGCCGGATGCACGCCTGCGAACCGTGCCTGCATGACCTCATGCCAATCGGGCGGAGGATCTGAAGGTCCTAGCACTGCGCCAGCCAAAGGGAGTCCCAACAAATATGACACATCCTGAAGAGTCGGTGCCATCTCCCCCCACGGAAAGTGAAAAGTGTGGGTCTCCGGCCTCCAACGGTCCACTAAGCAGCTGAGCAGTGACCTGTCCATCGCGATCTTACTAGTGGCACTCTGGTGCATTTGCCTCGGCTCGCCGTGTACCTCGTCCGGCTGAAGCTGAACCCATCCTGCGGGGATGCTCTCAACTAGACGTGCAAGCGGTAAAAGACCTGCCCAAGTCAACCTGCAAATAGTAAAAAAAAGTTTGTTAGAACTCCGTTACTAAAACCGTTGACAGTGTAAACAATATAAAATATTATTAAGTCCTACGTACCGATCAATCCAGGCAGGATGCAACTCCCAGTTACTCGATGATGTCCGAGTACGCAGAAGATGTGGCTGCCCACCTGACTCCCATATCTTAGCGCGATGTTTCGAATCAACATCGGCACTAAGCAAAGCACGCCCCGCCATCTGCAAAGTTATACCACATGAATTAAAGCATAAAAAGTAGAACATACACATTAAAACATGGAAACATACACATAAAATGCCAATTAAAACATAGTGTTCTAATAAACAGCTTACAACAATTGTACTCACTTATTACAAATACGAATTAAAACAGAGTCCTCGAACAAACAACTTCGAACAATTGTACTTAATTATTACAAATTTGAATTACAACATAATACTAGCCACGATTTGCTCGCCCTCTGCCTCCTCTGGTGCCTCGGCCACGTACCGGTTCGCCTCCTTGGGGGAATTTTGGACAATGTTTCTCTTTATGGCCGAACAAATTGCATAACAAGCACTGACGAGTAGAACCACCTGCTTCAGCCTCGTCCATATCATTCCTGATGCGCCGTGACTGACGTTGTCCTCTACTAGTCCGCATGGTTAATGGATGAGGAATGATTTCTCTTTTTGCCTCGTCAACTTTGTTGAAGTTACCTTCGATTCGGAAACCTCTCATCTCACCGGTCCAGGTTTGCACCACTGCCTCCTTCATGTAGTATGGTGACACAAAACACCCAGCATGCAACCCCATCTGTCCACATACTGCTAACACATGAGAGCAAGGAAGATGAAGAAGACTCGGTTTGTTGCAGGTACACTCACATTTTGGCGGATATCCGTCAGTTATGAACACCTCGTGGGTTCTCAGCACGGCAGCCCCAAATCTTTCTGTCGGCAGGCCCACCTCATACCGAGCTTCTACATTACCAACTCTAACGACATTGTGCAACCGAGCCTTCTGTGTTTTCTTCTCCATGTATGTTCTTATCTTGCGACAGTAAGGTGTGTCAGGGTACCAATGGTAGTGATTCACGGCTTCGACACGTCTATCTCTAAAATAATTCATTGTTCCGTGCATAATCCCCTCGACCAGAGCTGTAAGTGGAAGACCCCGGTTCCCTCTGAGGACAAAGTTATATATCTCTGCAAGGTTCGTAGTCATGATGCCATATCTCGCTCCGTGTGCATCATGCAACAAAGACCACTTCACGGGCGGCTCTTTCTCTATCCACTCTTCGAAATTCCGGATGCGTGCTCCTTTCTTTCTCTTTGTTCCTGGTGGATCAATTCCGGGCAAATCACACAACCCTACTGGTTCAGAGTCATCAGCTTGTGCCGCTTGTGCTGCCGCCACCTGAGCAGCTACTGCCGTTGCCTGTGCAGCTCTTCTTTCCTTCACTTGTTTCTGCGTGAATTCAGTTAGCCTTTCCCACAAAAATTCATACTTTCTTTGCTGATTCACATTGTAGAGTCTTTTGAACAAATTCATAAGACGTTTACTCTTAAAACAAGAGTAAAAGTTAGCAGCCAGATGTCTCATACACCATCGGATCTGCACATCAGTCCACGGAGTTTCTTCGTCTTCAGCAGGGTGCTGCAGAGTCTTGATTGCCTTCAACAGACCTGCATGCCTGTCACGAAGAATACACACGTTCGGCCTATCCTTCACAACCCCCTTTTTCAACTGCCTGAGAAAGAATAACCAGCTTTCATAATTCTCACCCTCAACAAAGGCAAACGCAATAGGTACGATTTGTCCGTTGCCGTCCACTCCTATTGCAGTCAATATCACCCCCTTGTACTTGCCGGTGAGAAATGTGCCGTCGATGCACAAGACTGGTCGGCAGTATTTAAAAGCTTCAATGCAGATGTCGAAGGAGAAGAAGAACCGGGCAAACACAGACAACGTAGGATGGTTGTTCCAATCACAACATTCAAATTGAACCTCTGTACCAGGATTTCTCATTTTCAGTGTGTTCACCATGTCAACAACGCTGTCATAAGCATCATAAAAAGTCCCGAACCTCTCTTCTAGAGCCTTCTGCTTAGCTCTCCAAGCCTTCCCATACTTAATACTGGTTTTCCATCTACTCTTAACTGTCAACTGAATGCTTCTCGCGGTCATGTCTTTTTTCTGCACTATCTCGCTGAACAAGAGGCGTGCAATGAGAGTTGAAGAGAGGTTTGGATGGTCCGTCACCATACTAGATATCTCACAAGTGTGTGGCTCGAAATCAGACACCACCCACAGCACGTCGTACTTCGGTACGTGAGCGTGCACCCTTGCAGTATAGTCGATGTTAGTGCAGCTCATAGTCAAATATCGACTATTTGACACATCAGTACGGAAAACCATTTGCGTTGCCAATGCCCACTCAATCACGGCTTCCCTCAGCTCCTGCTTTGTGTTATACTGGGCTCCGATTCGAATATTATTCATTCGATACTCCCATGCCGCAGAATATACATCGTCCACAGTTATCATGTTCGACTTGTCCATATCCCAGGAGTGAGGAATCGGCACATCTGCAATACTATCTTCTTCATCATTAGCAATGTCATCCTCATTTGCGTCATCTTCATCATCAGAATCAAGATCTTCTTCAACACCATCCTGATCTTCAACCAGCATCTCTTCTTGCACAGTACCTTCGTACTCATCCGCATCAGCCTCTCCGACTGGCGGAGGTCCTTCCGAGTCAACACATAGTGCTGGCTCATACCTATCAGGAATATCCACATTTTGTGAATCAGCACCCTGACTGCTCTCTCCATGCTGAAAACCTCCGCCACCTTGTTCTACATTGTTCTGCTTCGGATAAAATATCAGCAGGATTTCTGGTTGGGTACCTCGACGTTTGCATGATGCTAGCCAAGTTATCCACTGACCTGTTCGATCCAGCGGTAACAACTCCCGAAAAATATTTGTACGGGATTTGGACCATACTGACTGAATCTTAACCGTAAATATATTAGGATCATACCCAAAATTACCAGTGAAATACTCCTGCACTGCAGCTATTCTAGCTCTCTCTGGGTCTGGCAACTGCATCACCATATTACTAAATTCACTAAGATCAACCCCAGTCTCTGTAACGCGGACAGTACCGGCGCCGAAGTGCACAATGAAATCAATCACTTCCCCTGTCTCTGTAACGCGGACAGTACCGGCGTCGAAGTGCACAATGAAATCAATCACTTCCATTACCTATACAATTTATTGCGTCAAATACTACATAAACAATTATTACTACCACCCAAAATATTACCAATATTACTAATACTCCTAAAACATTAACACAAAACCGACATCCACCGACAAATATCGACCGACACAGGAACCGACATCCACTGACACACGCATCCATCCGACAAAATTATTTATACAACAACTATATTAACACATTCATCCCGCAAATATCCACCAACAAAATAAACGCATCCATTTAACATATATCTATACTACAACTAACGCATTGTTCGGACAAAATTATTTATACAACTATATTAACACAATAACCAACATCCACCGACAAAATATTTTACACTACAACTATCACATCCACCGACACAAATATTGTACAACTAACACATACATAATAAATAAATCCACTAAACAAGATAAACAAGATTCATCTAGTGATTATTTAGGGTTTACCCTTGACGCGTGGAAATCCCGTTTCTTCCGTTCCCGGCCTCAATCTACCGCCACCACTGCTCCACCACCACACCTCCTCCTCCAACACGAGCTCCCACCACTGCTATCCACCATTGTTGGCCTCCATTGCTTCCAATCCTCCACCTCCTCTTCTCAAAACGAATCCACGAAAATTTACTGCATGGACAGATCCTTGATGCCCTAGTCCTCCTCTCTTCTTTCCTAGCAATCTAACCTTTCTCAAACTAATTTTTTAGGCAAGATTTCGCAGTGTATTTGTGGGGGGAGAGGAAGAACAGAGGACACAGCTCGGGTTCGACGCGAGGAAGAAGAAAGGAAGCCGGCGTGTGGCGCTTATCTCGGCGCTTATCTCGGCCCAGATCGGCATGAGCCATGCCGATCGGCGTGAGTGATGCCGAAATGTGCGGGCCCGGCCTGCGCGCGTCTGCCGCATGCAGCCGTCGATGTGGGTCCCACCGACCGCCACTTTTCGGCACAGGCTGTGCGGATCGGCACGACTGACGCCGACGGCGCGCTAGATTCCGATTTTTCAAATTCCGCGCGCTAGATTCCGAATTTTAATTAAAAAAACGTATTATTTAAAAAAAACTCTGGTTGTAGTATCATCTTATATAATGGGACAGGAGTATTTCTCGATGGATGGCACTGGCACGGCCACATAACCAACCTCGCGCGCGGAACAGGGAAAAATGGATTGATTCCCACTTTTGTTACGTGCTGCGGCGCCACGGCACAACCAAACAACACAAGTATCTCTCACTTCAGACTACCAAGTGGATGCTTTTTGATACAACAATACACATCACAAAGTCTCACTCTAAACAAGAACAAAATGTGGGACAAATGTGGGACAAAGATGCACGTTTTCCCCACTAAATCAAAATTTTGAATGTCCTGCTCCACACCACAGTTACTATATGCTTCTCCTTTCCCTGTTCCTGCCAGCAAGCACCAGAAACATGAATCACTCGTAACTTTTAAGACTCGGTTGCCAGGATGGGTTTATCTGCTGTTGCTGAGCCGGAGATCCAGCTTTATGTTCATGGCCGCCAGCTCCGCGGCCAAATACCTGAACACGTACGGCATCGCGACAGTCTCCATCCCTTTGTTTGTTTGGCAGGCCTGGCACGCAAAGTTCTTCGGAGGCTTCAAGGTGTTGACGCCGAGCATACTGCGCTTGTATTTCTTCTGCGTGTCGGATTTCATTACCGTCGCTGTCAAGAGGCTCCCGCAGAGGGAGCACACGTCCGCTATGTGATAGTCCGAGGAGGTATGGAGCCTGTCATGCAGGAGATAGGAAGCCCCGTGAGCAAGGAGTGCATCGCGCTCCATCTCACCGAACCGAATCCCTCCTCCGTGTTTCCTTCCTCCTATCGGTTGTTTTGTTACTTGATCTATGCGACCTGTGGTGCGAACCTACAAAAATACAGCATATCAGTGAGAATCTACATACTAATCTAATATCAATGCTGAGATCTATATGTTATATTCAGAATAAAGAGTTGCACACCTGAAATTTGTCTGAGACCATATGACGAAGACGTTGGTAATAAACAGGCCCAATGAAAATCTCACATTGCATAGCAGTGCCAAAAAGTCCACTGTACAGGACCTCTACTCCATGATAATTAAACCCATAAGATGCTAGCATGGGACCCAGTTCATCCACAATGGAATTATATTTACGAGGATTTTCGCCGTCCTCTTTGACTGAGCTTGCAAAAGGTGTTGCATCAATGAACTTCCCATGAATACTTCCGGCCTGTGTAGACAGATATCAGTGAGTAAAACAGTCCCACTCTAGTAATTCAAAATGATGAGAACAAGATAAAGTGTTAACCATGGTACGAAGCTTATTTATTGACAAAAAAATTCAGCAGAATCATGTATTTCACTTTCCCATCGCCAACAACAATTCTATAGGAGGATGTGTTGTTTTTCTTGTCAATAACAAAACATTGTTTTAAAGTGTTCCAACGTCTGAAAGTAAGATGGGTTTTTTAGCTGCAAAATGAGGGCAAAATTAGGAATTGTACATACCGGAATATTAAGGCTAGTTTGGTTGGTGTACCCTATTTAAGTTTCATGTGCCAACCAGCAAAACCAAAAGTCCAAACTTCTGGAGAAGGTTCGGCAATCCACATATACTTCCAACACCCCCTCTCATCTGACTGCGAACATGAAAACATGAACCCAAGACCTCTACTCTGATACCATATTAAGTTTTATGCACTAACTAGTAGAACCGAAGTCCAAACTTATGAAGATGGTTGGGCAATCCACATATACTTCAACATACTCAACATCATGCCTGAGAAAAAAAATTATGGACTCAAACAGCGAGCACCAAACATGGCAAGCATGTTTCGTTACAAAAGGTATGGCAATATATCAACCTCAATCTTATGGTTTTCGACATATCGAGATGGAAACAGAAGTGTTTGTACGTGAGAAACAGAGCTAAAGTAGCTTCAGTTCTACTTGATTTTAGCAATTCTTTTCACTGTGGAATAACTCATTTATTATTTCATCATGCAAAACAGGATATGGGCTTATCTCAATCTACAAACAAAAGGCAAATATTACCTTTGCTGCTATAGACTCAATGAGCATTGCTATTGTCATTCTTGAAGGAAAAGCGTGAGGATTGATGATGAGATCTGGCCTCATGCCTGTATGTTCAGAGAATGGCATGTCAATGTCAGGCCACAACTGTGAACAAACTCCCTTCTGCCCATGTCTGCTGCTAAACTTGTCACCAATTATAGGATTTCTCTTGCGACGCAGACGAATATTTACCTGACAAACACATAAAGCAGTGAAAAGCTCACGAGATAAGACTATGTGAACACAATTTCGGAAACTATGATCACATACAAACAATTGCGAAATTCAGTATACAAAATGTTACTGTAGTTCACCGGTTACTAAAAAGTCACAGGTTTTTTAAGCTGATGCGGAGAAAGTAAGAAGTCCTCGTCTTGCATTTAAGCATACCAAATTGCTACTATCATACAAGCATTTAAGAAATCCATTGGTTTACAGATGGCTACTCCCTCTGTTCCTAAAGATAAGATGTTTTAGACTTTTCTGGCCCACACGTATCTAAACGGTTTTAGTGTGTACATTCATATGCATCTTAAACTAAAACACTTCTAGATAGGTGTGGTCCAGAAAAGGTTAGAACATCTTATATTTAGGAACGGAGGGAGTACTAAAGATGCTTCAGTCGTTTGAACCAACCAAATGAGTGTCGCTGAATGACTGCTCTAATACTTTTATAAACATCATTTTTTACTTGAGGTGAAGGTGACCTTACCTTCTGGAGGGAACCTTTCGAATTTGTCCCATTGACAGCAACATAGTCAATAGCTGCTGGCTCCGTGCCCTTTAGTCTGACAGGCCTTATTGCACCAGTGAGCGTGTTATAGACACTGTAGTACTGCTCATTTGGAACTACTGTCTGTTCATACAAAAGTACGTCTCAGAGAAAGAAGAAACTCGACCACTTGGCGGTCGACAAACGAACAGCTTAACTTATATAAATACATAGATCCATACCTCTCCAACCCGAGGAAGGCCATCTGAGTCAATTACATCACTGGTGTCCCTCGATAGTCTACTCTTGGCAAAGACTTCTGGAACATTTTCTCTCCTTTTTGCTGACAAGTCAATGCACTCTGTCTGCAAAAAGAGTTCACAAGAAAAGGTTTCAGAGAAGTTAAAGCCCACACTTACACTAAAATAATCGATCTAATTTCCAGCTTTCCTAACATGAACTCCTTCCTGGGGGTCTATTTGCATATGTAACTGCAATGGCTTTACTAAAGAATCTCAATTCAGCTTATATCCAAATATAAACATATAAAAATGTGATACACTGTGTTTACTAAGTAATTGCATGTACCATTTCAAGTTCCTCATAATTTCATAACGAAAATAAGGTGCAATAAGAGTACAGCACTTATATTCTGTTTCCTTAAGAGTCTAGAAGATTCAACAAGATTACAGTACTTTTGTTCTGGTTTCTTTAGAGATAATGTGCATGTTTAGAATTTACAGTTCATGCTGTGTTAACTTCACAAAATAGAAGATGACCTGATAAATGATCAAAAGGAAAAACAAAGGACAACAGTACTGTTCACAGCGAACTGATCATTCACGATTCTTCAAACACGTGATGGATCTCATGTCATTATATATGAACACCACTAGACAATGAACAAAAAATGAGGATTTTTCCTATGTACCTGGGTGCTAGACTGAAAGTAAACTTTGCTTGTGGGCTACAAAGGGCAATCATGCTGCATAACGTTGCCTAGAGAGAGCACTCAACTAGTCGCCACAAAAACAAAATTCAGTCCAACATCCTAATGACTAAAGCCACTAAAGCATGCTTTGAGACTATGTAGATTACGTGTGAAAGAAACAGTTCTAAAACAAACAGCATACATTTATTATGAATTGTTTAGTTCTTGTAGATAATAAAACGGCTCAAGTCACTGAGAAAAGAAATGCAATAATTACCTGGAAAATATCTCCACGGAACATCCCACGATCAACAGCTGATTTATTCAAAATCATGGCATCCTCCATGTCATAGCTAGATCACAAGAACAATTTATCAGGTGGAGCTAAATTTTCCCAAGTAATTATACTGCTATAGTATAATAAAGGCTTACCCTGTATATGATAGCACCGCAACAATAGCATTTGTTCCTGATGGAAATTCGTCCATATGATATTTTGTATATGTAGCAGTTCGAACAATCGGTGTCTGAGGAGTCTACAAGCCAAGAAGACGGTGTATAAGGAGAAAATTCTATCGAATACGTGGTAAGCAAGAGAAATATTAATTGAGTTGGCTGCTGGCAAATCCATCCTATTGTGCCAGATGAGACGGACAAATGACATCATATATGTAGGACAGGGAGTGAAACTGTGCGTTTATGCTTAATTTGTTGTCGCTTTCTCTTTGCTCCAAGTTTACTTACCCAACGATGTTTGTTCATCTTCGCCAGAACGTGTTTCTATGGCCAGGTCCTATCTATAAAAAAAAGACATTTGTTTTGGATTTGAAGAAAAAAAAGCGCACTCTCACATGGAGCAGTACGAAAACAGGAAACATATGTTGATGAAGTCTACAGTACTAGTGCATTTTTCTTGGATATGTTTCTATTTGTCTCATCCGAAATCCTCTTAGTACCCGCAAAAAAAAGGCGCTGGTGAAAAAAAACAATCATTTGATTTAGTTTATTGCTCTCCCTTAGCAGCGGGAAAGGAATCTATCTATCTGCCTAGCTTTGGTAGATTTCCCCCCAACACAATTCAAAAACGCCTTTGAATGTTCATTCTGGATTTGAATGTCACAAACAAGACTCATACTTCAGACTGTGCCTCGTCCATTTCATATGCAACTGCAGGGCAAATGGAAACAAAATACTTTTCCTTGCTCTGAAAAAAAAATTCGGTAGAACATGGACCCAATTTTTCCTCTTTTTTATTTTTAAAGCTATTTCGTGGTTGTAGTATTTACAAGGTACGAGATGAGCCATCTAGTCATCCATGAAAAATGTTAAGCAGGTTCCAGAACTGCATGTAACTAAAACCAATAGATGGAAATCCTGACAAAACTCAATATTTTATTTGAACGAGTCACCTGAGGAGCTCCCAAGCTGTGATTTTCAGCCTGAGTTACTTGTCATAAAATACCACCAAGTCTCAGTGAGTTTTACTTTACCTATTTTTACAAACTATTTCATGATATTATACCTTATAAGGAAAAAATTATAACGTTTTAGATGTGCACAGGATCACCAATTCTGTTGGGTCCTGTAGGAGAAAGGTTGATGAAATATTACGCCCTGCACTGGAGTAATAACCAGCCAAATCCCTAACTGTCTGGTACAAATTCTAAAAACCTGAGCTGCAGAAGTATACTCTTAGCGTGTGTTTGGTTCATGGATCAAATTGAATGGGGTTTGGATGGTCCTCTTTTTTTAGGTGTTTGGTTCTAGACTCAGGTGAATGGTTCAGCACACATGTGGGAATATTCCTCAAAGATGCTTGATCAAACGGTTTCTCCGAATTGGCCGGACCATCTGGTCCTCGTTTCCTAATCAACTTTTTCCCTTCTAATCTTCTCGCTCACGGCTCACCTACCCCCAACCCGCCGATGCTTTCTCCAAAAAAAAACTGCCGACACCTTGGACCTCTGCGTGCAGCGCCGTCGTGTTCCTCGACGACAGTCCGTAGGCGGCCCAGCCTCTATCCTTTCCTCTCACAGCGTGGTGGTCGACTCATCTCGCGTAGGAACGATGATGCAGCCACGGGCCCGGTAGCGGATGCCGGCGAGGTTGTTACGTTGCAATGTATTGGAGCGGACACCAGCAGCGTCGTTGGGTTGGGAGGTCACGGGAATGGCCGCCGGTGAGGTTGCTGGAAACCAGGATCGCAACGGCGCAGGAGCGAACAAGATGTCCATCGAGCACTTCAGCGAGATCGCTGGGGACTGTGGGCTGACTCTGTTTCCATCCGACCGCCTTTTTGAATAGAGAAAGGGTAAAACAGCCCGTTAAGCATTTGTCAATGACGTATTAACGGATTGTTAATCTAAATACATTCATCCCATCCACCTAAAACTCCTTGACCCAAACAATATATGGAACCAACCTACTCATACCATCCGATCCACAAAATCTGGGCCGTCCCACCCCAATCCTATTGACTCTTTCAACCAAACACACGCTTAGGCAGTTCAAACTATCAGTTCCTTAGGAAGCATGTAAGGCTAACCAAGCAAGTATACTATACATGTGTACTCCCTCCGTTCAAAATTAATTGACACAGATTTAGTACAACTCAACAAAGAAGGATTAATAAACTCAACAAAGAAAACCCGTGAACATTAACTGGATAGTTCGAATCTGAAAATATGCACAAACAAACCTGTAGATGGAATGCTTTAACATCTGTACGAAATTTTAAAGCTTGACCAGAAAAACCCATAGTTTGCTTTGCCATCTACAGAAAATAAGCATGCATTAGTCAGACTCAACAGAAAAGAGCCTACTTGTTATGCATTGATCGCTGAGAGGTAATATCAAACTATTGACCTGACATTGGTACATGTTACGAGGACTTTGGTTGTGATCAGACCAGGGAGTAAGATTTGCGACTACACTGAGAATGGCTGTAGGGTGAATTTCTTCATGAGTTGCAGGGAACAATTCTCCTCTCCCACCATTCCCACCATCTGGGCATTTTATCTCCATAAATGCCTAAAATGCACAATGAAAAATCAGTTCCTGCAACATTAGTGGTAAGTAGATACAAAGACGGAGGAGTTAATCGAAGGATACCTGCTCAAATGGTCCAATAAGCTCAATACTTGCCTCTCCATCAGGTAGACTAACCAGATTTTTCACTGGTCGTACAAATCTTGCAGGACTTGTGAAAAGGTAGAGGCCAGGATAAGCACCACCGAGACTCAAGGGAACATAGCCCACTTCCAAATCTTCTGGAGTCTGATACAAAATTTAAGCATGACCCTCTGAGTCAGTACCAAAATATGTAGCACACGGTAGGAAACTACAACAATGCAAGCGAACAGACCGCTGGGTGTGACAGTAGCTTTAATCTTCGAAGATAGTCAACTACTTCCTCAATCTTAGCAGAAGCAATAGAACCGACAATGCATCCATCTAAATGGACATGTAGGATTTCCGGGGGACCAGCGTGCTCCATCTTCGGCGACAACGGGGTCATTCCACCACGAACCAATTCAGCTAAAAGTTTATCCTTTATTTTCAGAAAATCTTTAATTGCACCTTCTGAGTTATAGCAGGATGAAAAGCCTGGAAGTACCAATTCGATTAACTGATAGGTACCAGGAATACACACCAAAAAACTTAGCAGCGCTCTTCCCAACAGATAAAACAAGACATGTGAATTCAAGAGGATGACGTGGTATTGGAAGGGGGGCACTACAAAATTCATTCTAAGAGAATAAGAACTTTCAAATAGCTTACGGCATGCGGAAGTCATATGATTCAATAAACCACAGGGCTCTCCATCCGGTGTATGAACTGGACACAGGAAACCCCAGGACCTACATAGGAATTCTCAGTACAATCGATGGTGTATGCAAGGAAACAAAATTACAATGCCACACAATGATCACATACTCTGGAAGTAACTTCCTAACAGTTGTCGTGCGCATTTTAGCAAAAGCAGCACCCCTATGGACAGAACGGAAATGTGAGATATAACGATGGAAGTTGAGTCGTTCAGCTTGAATGCTCATCCCATCTCTCTGAAAAAATATCATAAGTAATGCATATTATTCCTGAAAGTAGTATGGAAGAAGTAATTTGAGCACTGACAACATCAGAAGTGACTAGAAAAAGAGTAACATTGTAAGCATTCAGTTCTAGCTTCCAACAGAAAAAATGATCATACTTCATAACTCATGGCAAGAACTCAAAATCTCTTAATCAGAACAAAAAAGAGTCAATCATGTCACTCAAATTCCAGGAAATGCTGCCTTAAAAGCTTACAACTATGAAGTCTCCTACAAATGCAGTATTTATCATAAGAGACACACCTGTGGAAGATCCAACATTGATTGTGAATTCGCTCTGCCGACCTTTATCAACGACTCGATAGCTCTGCCAACAGATGTTGTATGTTTACTAAGAAATTTCCTAATCTCCATTGCTGCACAGTAAACATATGACTGAGTGCAAATGTAAAACATGCCGATGTACTAAAAACTCGGAGCTAACAGAATCCAACAGCCATATCTCCAGAATATTAAGATTGAATATATAGCTCGGAATGCAAATGGCCGTTAGCCTCAATGGTTCTTTTTGTGATGCAATTAACCACAAGTTGTTGTCAATGAACTGTACGGATTCACCTCGGAGCACAATTCCAGAAAATTGAGATACTCTCAGCAGATAAAACTTTACTTTAAGAGCGGGTAGGACGAGTGTGTCAGGCAAGGTGTGCTTGTTAGTGCATTATGGTTAAAATGCACGTGTGAAAAAAATCATTGTCTTTTCAGTAACATCTCTGGAAAAGAACCCAAGTAACGAGTCTCAGAAATGCACCGAATTGAGTGCATAAAAAGCAAGCTACACATTTTCCCAGTAAATACAATGTACTTTTACTTCCGAAATGTTTTAACACATCAACTTATATATTATCATGAATGGTCTTGAGATATTCCGAGAGCTCACAGCATCAATGGTACACAACTAGACAAACCAATGTGTTATGAAATGAAACCATATAAAACTGCACAAAAATGTACAAATAAGCTAGTATTAATTAGGTATAAAACTTGAGTAGAATAAACATACAGTTACTGAGTTCAAAGTTTTTATTCTTTGTCAGCTCTTCAATAATTAAACGTTTAGACTTCCGCAGCCAATCTTGAATCCTATCCTGCAGATATATTAAAATACTTCAAGTAATGCGGGAGATTGAAGAATCAAAATTTGCCCCAAGAAAATACGGGCGCCGACATCAACATGACACACAAAAAAGAACAGCATCAAGCATTTGTAACATATTTGTTTTGCAGAAGTGTTGCTTTGGGCTTGTGAGAATTGAGATGCATGCACTGGACCTCTAAACTCTTGTACCTATAGTTTTGCTTCTTCTAATAAAGGATATGCAGCTTGTTTGCAAAAAAAAAAAACTGTGTTATCTATTTATCTCAACATCGTAAAAAATCTAATCTACATA
This sequence comes from Poa annua, assembly GCA_026929855.1. NCBI lineage: Eukaryota > Viridiplantae > Streptophyta > Magnoliopsida > Poales > Poaceae > Poa > Poa annua. The sequence continues at coordinate 38,956,759 of CM049438.1, forward strand.
GGGAGCGATATTGAAATAATAGGCGAAATAAATTCAGCAAGCTCCCACGGGTAAAATAATTTCCAGGTTTTAACCTGCACACTCGCAAATTTGGAAAAGTGAATGTGTAAGTGACCAAGATGAGTCAAATAGTCATTCAGAACATCATCATTGGTGTAGTGTTATTTTACCAAGGAAACATTATAGTGCCAACTCTGAAGTGGTATGGAATAACTTTCCAAAATAAATAAACAAGTAAAGTTCAGTAACCTTCAGAAAAACTGTGATCAGGTACCCAGGCAAGAGAGCTTCTTGGAATTGAAGTGCATCAGGATTATCAGGTGAGGCAGTTTGATCAACAAGAGCATAAAGTTTCTGTAGCATAAATCTAAAGCAGAAAAATATAAGAAATATACATGGTTAAAAGTGATCAAAAGGAAAAGACATTTCATGAGATAGGGTAAACAAACTTCAACTCACATCAATAGATAAAATTTTGCGTGGTTGTCATTCTGCAAGTGCACGAGAATATAGTCCTTGATAACCGCCTCAGCAACCTAAACAGTGGAATTACAAAAGTGAAGAAAGATACAAAAATCAACAGCATACAAACAAAAACAAAGAATATAATCGGTATTACAGTTTCATAATCATCCCTTTCAAATCCATCCATCACAGACCGGAAGTACTTGCCTGCATTCCAAAGATCAATATCGTCATCAGCAAATAAGAGGGCTTGAAGATATTATAATGCAAAATAATAACTAAATTAAACTACCAAAAAGTACCAATATGCACCAAGCATTGTTTGCGTGTGAGGAGGGACAGAGCTCTGACTTCATCAAGAATTATTTGTGCCCTTTCACCAATTAGCTCAGTGCTGACAACCCCCTTTCCTTTTCCATGTTTATCACTGTAGCAGCATGTCAAGCTTGCAAATATTTCCCGGTCACTCGTATCAACAAGGGCCTGCATTGGCAAATTGAAAATACAGTCAACAGAATGCTACCAGGAACAATGATAAGGATACTTTCGAACCTAGCCTTGATGTATAGATATTATATTCCCTCAATTCACAAATAAGTGATGTTTTGGACAATGACACAGTTTCAAGATATGACTTTGGCCAATAATTTCTGCTATGGTATATGCATAATATCCAAAATAAAAAAGGCAATCTGAAAATATTTTTCAAGACATATCCATACATATGATTTTCAGCCTTCCAATCAAAATATTTAAAACAATAATCTCATTCACAGTTTTGAGAATTTGCCTGATTTCAGGCTTCAATCAAAATATTTAAAACAATAATCTCAGTCGGGTTGCTTATGGAGGAGCATAGAAGCATGATCTTTTAACCCTGTGAAATACTAGTACCGAAGGTGCAAGGACCTATTTAAACCAAAGGATGCTTAACTTCCAAAAGATGGGAATGGAACTATTAAAATTAAAAGAATGACTTTACAGCACGGAACAAGCTCGTGATGTTACGAAGTATTAATGAAACACAACTTAGCAAACTGGAACACAGGGAATGTCCGAACACTTACATGTTATACAATGCCCCTATGATAGAATTCTATGATGAAAAAATACAGATGAAACAAACAAATGCTGCTTACTCACACAAACCATGGCACTGTACACAAAATGAATGCTAATGGATTATATGCTAATCTGTAAGCATCACAAAATGATGATAATCTTCTACCTTGAGAACAATCCCAACTGGTAGGAGAACCTCTCTGCCTCCAAACCTATTTGCACCACAAATTCAAAAGGTCAAATTGAGAAAATCCTTCTCTTCTTCAACTCGATATGTACCAGTACAGAACTTACCAAAACCCTAGCCTTGCACTTCCATTTTGTAAGTAATACAACTTTACTGTCACGCTGCTGGACTGGTCCAGATGAACACATCTGTTGGGAGGAAAAATAAATTGCAAGATGAAATGCGCAGTAAAAGCATACAGGCGAAACTTAATGTTGAGAATATGCATCTCATCCATCTGAGGTTCCTGCTTAATTTTGAAAGAGTTAACTCTCTGACCAAAGGGCGGGCAAAAGTAGGGATGGGTATTCCGTGTGTTCAGTTCGATTCCAAAATATTTAGCCAACTGCTAGCCAAAATATGCTCAGAAAAAACTAACTGAAATTATTAAAAAAAAAAAGCCAATGATATTGGTTCCGTGTTTTCAGTAGATCGAATTAAGTAGAACCTTAGCCAACAGAACTAATGGGTATGACAAGATGGCTGAAATTGAACAGTTATTTTCTTGAAAATAAACATGAAACGGAAAATGGGAATGAATGGGGATGTCAAAGAGCCCCAGATGGGGCTACAGGACTGGGCGGCTTCGCTAATGCTCAGCTTCACCCAGAGCCGTTGTGGCTCAAAACTGTCACTGGCTATCCTCCTTGCCCTGGAGTGTAGAGGCTGCCATCCCCATAGCTGCAAAGCCGGAGAAATGTGGAGATTGAGGGAATCGGGATTGACAGGAAGGCTGTAATATATGATTGGTCAGTGGCAGTTGGCGTGCAATTGGGATGTACATAGTCAGCAGTCACTGAGCACTAGCTAGTGTTGGCCTTGTGATCTTCTATGGCCAGCGCTGAATGAAACTTGTTGTGGGTTTAGAGACTTGGGAAGATAGTGCGAGTTGGGCTCTTGCTTTGTTTGGATGCACATGGCAGGCACGGGTTCCAGAATACAGCCTACGGGTGTGCTTATGCTTCATTGATGAGTTGAGTGACTCGGTTTCCAAGTCCCAAATGAAAAATGAACACTGAAATGGACAAGATGAACCTAAGTACTATACACAAAACCAGACAAAACAAAGACTTTTGGTTTCTTATTTCCGAGTTTGGTTCAGTGTTCAGGTTCTGCGTTAAGTTTCCAACTCAGGTTAAAGTAACGTTTTTCGAAAGATAAAGGCAGATAAGAAGAGGAAAGAACTTTAAGTCAGTATAAAACCAAGACTCTGTCCAGCATTTTGTCTCCATCATCCCTTTATTGGTTCATAATGTTTTTTTAGCACCATTCATAATGTTTCTGTACAACAGACATGCTGAAACACACCTATGTAAGAAACTACCAACAAAATCCTAGCATCTCGCTATGAATCCATACTTTTCTCCTAAATTACTGCATGCCAGCAAAACATGGTGCTCTTCTATGACCGTTAATATAAATGACAGCTTGACATTTAAAGTTATATATCATCTCTGTATTCGTTTGAAGACCACTAAAGGAATATTTGAAGAAAAAAAACATAAAACTGAGTGCTTGTTTCCTGTGCAGTGGCAGACAACCCAAGAAACCAAGATTTCAAATCGATAACAGCATCCTGTTTCTTTGCAGTGCAGTGATAGACTGCAAGGCTACAATGATACAGATCTAATAAATGCCAAGGTTCAAAAAAGCGGAAAGCGAGCGGTGAGCCTCCGATGCGCTTAACTAACGCTTCAGCACGCTTAAGTGGGATTAAGCGTTTTGTACGGACAGGAAATAGGAGCTGTTTTCAGGCTATAAAACACACTTAAGCGTTTTGTACGGACAGGAAATAGGAGCTGTTTTCAGGCTATAAAACACAGCCCAATAAGGCCCAGTTTGCTTTTTGTATAAAATAATAAATATAGCCCAATAAGGCCCAACAGGAAACCCTAGTACTAAAGTATCTGAGCCATTCAGTCTTCACAGCCGCCTCCCTTCTATTCCCTCACGCCGCCTCTCCCTTGTCCTCTCTCTCTCTCTCTCTCTCTCTCTCTCTCTCTCTCTCGTCATCTCCCTAGAAATCTTGCCGGACTGGTCAAATCCTCGCCGGAGCAGCTCGCCCCTCACCGAAATCAGCCGCCACAACTCCTTTTCCACCGCCTCTAGCCCTCTCCCCTGCAGCGCTGCCTTCTTTTCTCCCCCAAAATTTTCAATCTCGTTGGCCCAGCGCCTAATGGTCCGCTCAGGCCTAATCCTGAGCGGTGAGCCTCCGATGCGCTTAATTATGCGCTTTAATCAGCCTAAGCGTCTGCATTTTTTAACCATGATTAATGCCAAGTTGTTTTCTTTCATCACATCAAGTTTGCTGTGCAATATACAGTCATATTAATGAACCACTTATTATTTGACCTCTTTTAATAGATACTCCCTCTGTTCCACAATATAAGATGTTTTAGTCTTTTTCCACGTGCACATATCCAAACTTGTATCTAGACACATTTTAGTGTATGTGTACACTTATTTTGGTATGAATCTAGACAACATGTACAACACCTACAACATCTTATATTGTGGAACGGAGGGAGTAGTTTGCAAGCACCATCTAGGCATCTAGTATAAGCAAGTAGACTATAAGCAGTTGGAAACTTAGAGCAACAAGCAAACAATACCTTATCACCACAGCTTTGTCAGTGTATCCCTCGCCGCGTTTAACAAAAGAACTACGGACCATGCTCATCGGCTGAAAATAGAACAAATTTCTAATCAGTAGTTTTTACAATGGTAGCCTATTAGGCAAGCTCAAGCAATGGCGTGCCTCTCTTACATAATTACGCTTTTGTACGATAAGAATACGTATAAGTCTCTCCATCCCACCACTTATAAAGTACCTAAAAGAGAATTGGCATTAGTAGTTAAACAATAAACAAATGGAACAATGTCAACAACATAATTCATGACCAACAAAAGGCATATGAAATGTATTGACATGAACATATATCCAAAGCATTTTTTTTGCAGAGCGCTAGATAAATTCACGTCTCTGGGAACAGTATCAAGATGAGAACACAACTTTTAGCCAAGTAGTTACATTCGGCAGTGCAGTTGGCTGTGACAAGAAAAAATGTACAAAACATACTAGTGCATAGATTCATACTCCCTTCGTTCCATATTAGATGTCTTCCATTTGTCCAAAAGTGGATGTACCTAGACTTGTAACATGTCTAGATACACCCATTTTTATATAAATCGAAGTCATCTAATTTGGAACGGAGGGAGTAGAATATAGCCTAATTATTTGATTTTCAAACAATGCCAGAAAGGGAGCCAAAAACATCTATTTGTCCAAAAAACATGTATCATCCACCCATTTTAGACGTGCATCAACTGAATAACAACAGTAAGAAGTCAATTAAGGCTGCATTTGGCATTGTGGTGGATTATGAAAATCCCTCTGCCCAACCCACTTCCACTAATTTTAACATCCGTTCGACGCATTTTTGCCCACTTTTCTGACTAATTTCTTACATTATATTAGGAAATAAGAACAACATATCAAAGTTCAGCAACCGGAAACTGAGCCTAAGACTAGAAACGGCAGCTAAACAAACAAGTTGACAGTTCACAGAGAAGGGGATGTAAATGGACAACAAGTACATAACGAACTCACCCTCCCATTTCTGTGGCCTCCTCACCATGGTAAATTAGTTTACGTGAATCGGCACCCCTTAGGTGGCAAAGTTTTGACTGGAATAGCAAGAGTATAAAGTCAGGAAGTAGACCCGATGATTATATACAGAGGTTGAAACAACAAAATTTGGAAGCAACTTAGAAGAAACAACAACAGTCCTCAACCCCGACCTTTAAGTGGTAAATACACTATGACTACCTACATGAATCTTACATAGTCCCAAACTGCAGCTGCATACTTCCAGCTACCCTAGATATTCATAAATTGTTGGAAATGGTACGTGGATGCAATTACAAATGGTTGTAAGATAAATGCCTTCTAAGTGTCTGCGGTTGTATGGTATGTTGTTTTTTCATCTCTCGAAAAAACAAGATGCATGCAGAGCAGTTTCATAAGAACAAGTCAACTGAATCCAAATATATCCGATGTTCGAAATTATGCTTGTAGATTCACACACATTGAACCAGAGAAATTTCATGAGAAGAGTTAATTACAAATGACACGACAAAAAAACACCGCCTAAAACAGTGGACATTTATGTTGTTAATGTAGTCATGGCTAATTTGAGGAATCTTTGAGACTCAATGTCGGGAATGTCAGTGACATCATCTCGAACATATGACATGCACGATAGTGTCACACATTCTGTTCTAGTCCTAGTTTTTAGGATCTGGCACCTGCGGATCTTAGTCAGTTGGCAAACGGATCTAATCCTATACATTAGTACATGTATACTTGTACGGTGCTGAATCAACGGAAATCAGACTGTGTGGCAAGGGAAGAACTCCTAGGTTCTCTTTCAATTGTTACACTTACATAGAACCGCAGGGCATAGTGACATGCTCACTGCAACTGTACAACAGAACAGACTAATTACCAAAGACAACTTGGTTCTTGTTTTGTGGGAACGACAACTTGGTTATTAACCTTTCTTGTTTGCAAATTCTAAAATCTACCAAGAACATAGGATATTACTCCAACATATAATTAACAAGTGGCATTGGAAGAATAGGCAAGAAAGGGTAACAACCATCAACATGATGGGCAAATAACCAAAATTGAAGGTTTGCCTGATTGGTGGCCCATCATTAAACTGGAAGAAGGCTTCAACTTTGAATTCGCCGCTATATGAAATTCTACCTTGCCTGCACTGCTCTCACAAAGAGAAAATGGAAAAGAAGTCAGACCTACAACACCTGTCATATTTCTGAAGAGAAATACAATAGCATACCAAAAGAGTATGGACCATGATAGTGGAAGAAAGAAACTACAGCCAATGCTTAAAGATAAAATGCCAAAAAATACTACAAACCTCCTGCGGGTAGAGCGGTTGTTCCAACCGACCATCCTTCATTGGTGGCAGCACATGACCCTTCTCTAAGGACAGTATAGACAATTGTTAAGGAGAAGAAAAAAGAACATTAACCATGCCGTTTTATGCATCGTTCACTTTGATATCCATTCACTAATTTAGCATGCCTTACAAACTTCCTGAACCTTAACTGGCTCTGCGACAATTTAGTATCCGAACCCAGATAAGCTGTGCAACAACAAAAAAGACTAATATGTGCTCTAGTAGTTCTGAGCTGGAAATCCTAAATATATCTTACTCAGTAACAGTCCACTGAGATGAGTAAAAATTGCAAGAGCTGGAAAAAATGAATATTTCTAGTTGCAAAAAATGGAGATTCTACACTAGGTCGTGCAAGAGCTGCTAACCAGGCAAGCAAGCAACCGGAAATCCGACACTGATAGCTGATACTAGTTGCAATAGCTAACATAACAATTAACAACTGCACTTAACGAGCATAGCAGAAATCCGTTCAAAAAAACATTTTTCCGAAGGAAGGAAGAGGAAATTAAATGAGGCAGGAAGGATATTTCTGAGGGTGGCGTTGGAGTTGGGGTCGGTGATCTCCATGGGGCGGATGGAGAGGAGCATCTTGTCGAGCCCCTCGTCGAGGAAGTGGTCGAACGACTCGACGTGCGGCCGGTACAGCTCCCGCAGCGACGCGTAGTCGCCCCCCTTACCCGCCGCCGCCGCGGCGGCGGCGGGCGACTTCTCGGCCGCCGGAGGCATGGCTGGAGGGTTTCGGTTCGGCAGGGTATGGCAAGACGAGGTAGGTGGGACGAGGAGTGGCGGCGGAGGGTTTTCAGCGGGAAGGGTAAAACCCTAGAGAGGGGAGGAGGCGGCGGCCGCGTGGGGGTTTAAGGCTGCGGAGAAGAAGACTAGAGTCCACCGGCGCGTGGAGTTCTCATAAAACCGGGCCCGAGGGCCGAGGTGCATAGGAGCCGTTGTTTTTCTCTTTTTCTTTTCTTTTCTTTTCTTTTTAACCCGCACAAGGTGCACCCATGTTAAGAACGGATAAATAAATTTAATTACGGATTTGCTATGTCATTTTTTATTGAGGCTCAGTCGCTGATTAACAAAATGAGTGGACTAATTGTGTGGGAGTTCCCTCAAAGAAGGATTAAGGGTTTAAAATATTGCGATTTTTAATAAAAAATTCGAATAATAGCGCGCGGTATTCAGAAATTCGGAATTTAGCGCGCTGTCGGCAAGGCCCATGCGGAAAGCCGAGTTTCGGCATGAGCCATGCCCAAAAGTGACCTACAGCATGGAATCGCCATCGATCATACGGAAAGGTGATCAATAGTTATCTTATGTACTCCACTTTAGTTCTAATTTATTTTGATTAATACAAAATTAGGTTAACCGTGTCTCGGTTCGAAATGAAATATGTATGAAATATATGCGTATCGATGAGTAGATTCCATTCCCGTGATCGGTTTCAAGTTTGATCACCTCTAACTTCTTAATTTTAAATCACAATTTGTATAATTATTTGATGAATGTTGTCAAATTTGTCGCACTCGTTTGAGCGTTTTAAATTTCCTTTCACGAGTACACGTTGTAACTTTTTTGTTTCGACGGACGTATTTGTTTTTCCGGTAGCATCTATAGAAAAAAATGTATTTGAAAGAAAACATAAATACGTGTGTCGAAAATAAAAGTTGCAACGTAAAAGTTGTGGAGATGGGTGAGGTATTTGTACTCGTAAAAGGAAATTTCAAACGGTGAACCGAGTGCGACGAATTTGACAAAATTCGCCAAATAATTGTACGAGTTGCGATTTAAAATTAAGAAGTCAGAGACGATCAAATTTGAAACCGATCATGGGAATGGAACCTACGCATCGATACACATATAATTCATGTATATTTTATCTCGAACCGAGACACGATTAAACAAATTGTGTTTTAGTTAAAAAAACTAGCGATCACCTTTCGGTATGATGGATGCGGATCCCACTGCCGGTCACCTTTCGGCGTAGCACATGCTGAAACTCACCTTTTCGCCATGAGCCTTGCCTAGATTTCAAATTTCTGAAATCCGCGCGCTATTAGTTGAATTGCGTATTAAAAATCGCAATATTAAAAAAAAAGTCATAGTATTACTTATAGGAAAGTCGTACTATCAAGAGTGGGTCCATTGTGGAGGTTGGGCGGAATCGTTCGTGTCTCATACACAAAACCAGCACACCTCCACAACTATCTTAGACCAATCGACACTCTGCAACCTTGGGGGTGTTGTTTGGGTCATTTTGGTGATATGGGTGACCAGCCTGCCAATGGTGTGAATCCCGCACCGCATCCAACCCACCCCAAATGATGTTGTTTTAATATTCCAATCCAGCCCAGCCCAAAAACTTTCTTCGTTAACCCGCACCGCACCACACCGCGTGCAACATTAAGCCGCACCCACAACCGCACCGGAATGAAAATTTGGACCGAACCCACGGGTTCGGCCCGTGGTTTGTCCGTCGCTTAGAACTGGACGCTCGCTCGACGTCCTCAGGCCACCGGTCTTGCATCTTCTCACCATGGCGCGGAGCTGCTCCACGGGAACGGCTGAGACGCATCGGCGCCGCCACGCCGCCGCCTTCGTAGGGAGGCATGGCACACCGGTCTGAGTCGGCGCCGGCGGCATTCCCGAACGACGGGTCAACGGCGGAATGTCCTTGCTGCTGGTGCTGCCGGGGTCAGTGCTGTGGGATACCTTGGAGACGAGGGGGTCCTCGAGCAGCACGTGGAGCTCGTCCTTGACCAATGTCATGTCGCTGTGGTGCACGCCGATGACGCGGTGCACACCGATGGTGTATCGGACAGCCCTCTGTGCCATTACCGTCGTGGTCGCGGTGAGCGAGGACGCGAGCGTGGAGCACGGACTGCCATCTTGCATCGGAGCGGCGCAACTCCTTGACCATGGCCGTGGTCTCCACTCGTCGGAGAGACAAGTTGGCGGAGGTTCCCTCACTATCTGGCCTGCCCGGCTCGCCTCGGGATGGGCAGCGGCCAGGGCGGCGGCACTCGCCTTCCTCGAGCTGCGGCGGCGCTCGTATGCATATGGGCGCGGCGCTCGCCTTCCTCGAGCTGCGGCGGCGCTCGTATGCAGATGGGCGGCGGCGCTCGTATGCACATGGGCTTCCGCGCTCTCCTGCAGATTCTAGGCTAGAGGTACGGGAGCGCGGCGGCGGCCGTCGACAGGAACAGATGCTGTAAGCAGCGGAGGTTTCCTTGGCCGCTTGGGTGGGGAGTTTGGGATGGTGCGGGTTTGAACCCACGGGTTCAGCCCATTTCCAAGTTTTTTTTTCCAGACCAAACCGCACCGCTCCAATCCATTCACATGGTAAGCCCACACCGCTCTGCTCCGTTAGTCGTTTGCAACCATTTAACACCGAACCAACCGAGCCCAGGACACAACCCGAACCGAAAAAACCATTCGCACCCGCACCATTCCCAGGCTGAGGTGACAGGGCTTCATTCCTATACTAGTTGTAGTAGCGGGTATCGGGTCACCACATTTGGTACTGCCGGGTTAAGTTCCGGAGCTTTTTCATACCAGCTCAAGAGGCCCCGGTATTTGGCCGGACTAGTTAGTAGTACCAGGCCATGCCAACCGGTAGTACCGGGACAACCTTATCTGCTCCGGCGTTGACTTATTTTGATCAACCGTTTTCTGGCCGACCGGTAGTATCGGGATTGTTCTGGTACTATCGTTGTCAATTGAAAAACTGGAGACTAAGGCTCTTTTGTTTCAGCTTTTTTGGGCTTTCCACTGAAATAAGCAGCCCACAGGAACCAAAAGCCATTGCGGTGCGTTAGGCTTCGGCCGAAGCCACTCGTTTTCCTTCGTACCGAAAAAAGCACCGAAAGAGGTGCTTCCCGAGCTTCCCCGGTAGTCCTCCGAAGGATCTTCTGGTTTCAGTCATTTCGTTGCGTCTAATTACAGCGAAACTGCCACCGCGAGGAAACCCACAGCCAGCCCGAGCGGGTCGTTTTCTTCCTCGTCTTTTCTTTTTTCCCGTCTCCACCCGAGCAGGTGGATAGGGTTCCTTCGGGCCGCCGCCGTCCACCAGCCCCAGCCGCCGCAGCAGCCCGCCGCCGCCGTCCACCAGGCTCCCGCCCGCCGGAGCTCCGACGCCGTCGTCCCCCCCTGTCCTCCTCCCACGCCCGAGCAGGTGGATAGGGTTCCTTCGGGCCGCCGCCGTCCACCAGCCCCAGCCGCCGCAGCAGCCCGCCGCCGCCGTCCACCAGGCTCCCGCCCGCCGGAGCTCCGACGCCGTCGTCCCCCCCCCCCCCCCTGTCCTCCTCCCGCCGGAGCTCCGACGCCGTCGTCCCCCCTGTCCCCCGCCGTCCAGCAGGCTCCCGTTCCCCACCGTCCACCAGGTTGTCCGCGACCAGCTCGTCGTCCTTCGACCGGCAGAGCTTCGACGCCACCGTCCTCTAGGTGAGGAAGATTCCGGCCTAGTCACCCCATTTTCTCCAATTTTTTCCTGCTTCGGAAATGCTTGGTAGATGGATCTGTGTTGAAGGTTGGTACTTCTTATTATATGCTTGCTTCGAAAATGGTTGCTAGATGGATCTGTAGAAGCTTGCTAGATGATGTGCTTGCAGCGTGTTAGATAGAATTGCTGCTGATTAGTGCTTCCTGTTAGTGCAAAATTATTTGGTGATGTTTACATGCTTCCTGTTAGTGCAAAATTCACATAGAATTAATTCTGTAGTTTTTGTGTGTGTTTTAGCTTCTGTTAGTAATTTCCAATGACGGACAAGGCAACTTGGGATGCACACGCCGTTCGTATTTTGTGTGACATTTGTATGGACGAAGTCAATGCAAACAATAGAGATGGAGGTTGTTTGAGTAAGAAGGGGTACAAGAATCTTGAGGACAAATTTGCCGAGAAAACAGGAAAAAGGATGACAAAGAAGCAATTCAAGAACAAATGGGATGCTTTAAAAAAGGAATACACCGGTTGGATGGAGTTGCTAAATGCAACCGGTCTAGGTTGGGATCCGGAAACAAGAACTATGGATGCAGATAATGATTGGTGGAGCACTCACCTGGAAGTAAGCAACATTGCTATCTTTTGTGTTATCTTTTTGTCTCTTTTGCTGATGATAATAGTTGTCTCATTTTAATTTGTTGTGTTCCATTTGCAGTTCCGTCCTGAGCATGGCAAGTTCAGACATGGACCACCCGCCAACTTGACACAACTTGATGTCATGTTTAGGAAGGCTCGTGTCACCAGAGAATCGGCGGCCATCCCGGGGGAAGCTGAAACGGGAACGAACATGGCAGGTGCATTTCAATTGGATGATGATGATGATGTCTCCAAGAACACACCAAACTTGGCGAAGCGCCTCAAGTTTGGTGGTGGAGAGAAGGAGAAAGAGAGCCCCTTTTTCAAGGTGTATAGCAATGCACTGAACTCGTTAGTCTCAAAGGCTGACGTTGGAAGTTCAGGTGGCAAGGATGATGATGTCCCAACTACGAAGGAATTTTTAAAGATGGTTCGAGAGTGTGGAGTTAGTGAAGGAACTGATGTTATGTTCACTGCATGCAAGCTTGCTGTGAAGAAGGAGAACAGAGAGGTGTTTGCAGGCCTTGAAACATCTGCAGGAAGGCTTCATTACCTCAAGAGCATGCATGATGAGATGAAAAAGTAGTGTGTACCATTTATGTGTGTACCATTTATGTGTGGACCATTAGGTGTACTGTTTGGTTGCTATTTGTTTTAGACTATTTGTGATCATTCGCTACCTTCCATGAACCATTTTATGTACTGTTGGTTATCATTTGCTACATTCCTTGAATTATCTTGTGTGATGTCAAAATAGTTGCTATCTTCAGCTATGTCATGTCAAATTTTTTGACGTGTTCTTATATGATATTTGTAGAATGGATGGTGGTGGTGACAATGGAAGTGATGAAGAAAGGGTTCGACACCTCCTCGGTGTTGCTCATGACATGGCTGTGTTGGGCTACCTTGGTAATCTCTATTCTGAGAAGTATTTGAATAAGGCACCTAGGAGGATTCCTCAACAAACTGGGAATGAATGGGTGCATGAACAACTTGATGACAGAAAAAGATGCTACAAAATGTTTAGAATGTATCCTGATGTGTTCCATAAATTGCACAACCTCCTAGTTAGCAACCATGGGTTAATTTCAACTAGAGACATGGGATCTGTGGAATGTCTCGGGATGTTTCTATGGACTGTTGGAGCACCTCAATCATTTACCCAAGTCCAGAACCATTTCAGTCGTTCTCTAGAAACAGTTCATAGAAAGTTCCATATGGTCTTGAATTGTCTGTACAAAATGGGTAAAGATATCATAAGACCAAGGGATCGAACTTTCAAGGATGTGCATCCTAGACTTCAAGATGCGCGTTTTTTCCCTCATTTCAAAGGTGCCATTGGCGCCATTGATGGCTCACACATCCCTGTTGAAGTTGCAAAAGAAGAAGAGGTCAACCACACAGGAAGACATGGATACACGTCACAAAATCTGTTAGCGATATGTGACTTTGATCTCAGATTCACATTTGTGGTTGCTGGATGGCCAGGTTCGGTACATGATAACCGCATTCTTCAACACAGCATGGAGAAGTATCCCCTGGAGTTCCCAACCCCTCCTGATGGTACTACTCTATTTCATAAATCTATTCTCACACATGTGCTTCCGTGCATTATTGGTTTCATATTTCATAAATTTGTTCTCTTGTGCATAGGTACATACTATCTTGTTGATTCCGGTTATCCAAACAGAAAGGGATTCCTAGCTCCCTACAAAAACAACACATACCATATTCCGGATTTCCGTCGAGAAGGGCCGCCAACCAAGAAGGAAGAAATTTTCAACCATGTTCACTCATCATTGCGAAATTGCATTGAGCGCATCTTTGGGATCTTGAAAAATAAGTGGCGCATTTTGAAGGGCATCCCTCATTTCGACTTGGTTACACAGAAGAGAGTTATTATTGCTTGTTGTGTGCTTCACAATTTCATTAGAGACTCCAACTTGCGCGATAAGCAATTTGATCGTTGTGATGCTGATGAGGATTACATGCCCAAGGTCCAGAGGCAAGCAGTTACCTTGCCTAGTGATCATGTGTCGGGTGAACTACACACAAGAGGCATGAACGGAACACGTGACAACATTGCCAACACGTTGTTCATTTCTAGACAACGTAGGAACTAACTGAGTTAGCTAGTATAATGTAGTGGAAATGCATTTTGGACAACTATATATTTGTGATGTTTATGTAATGACATTTGTATGGATATGAAGTTTGAGTTGAATTTTAGATGCATATGCTTTTTATTACATATGAAATAGCAACAGTACGACTTTTCATTAATATAAAGGACGTTTCAGACAATTTCACAATCTATAGTCAGACAGCCAGCTGGTTTGCCAAAGAACTCTACTCAGAAAAGCAGCTTCTCCTGGACAGCAGCTTTTCTGCACAGCACCCACAGCCAGCCACATCCAGCCACAGCCAGCCCAAACAAAAGGGCCCCAATCGCATTGTTAGCAGAGTGGTTGTACGCTCAACCCAATAGAATTCAAACCCCAGGTTTGACGTTTGACATCTGTATGTTGTATTTAGGCGGAATATTCTTTCATTTAGGCGGAATATTCTTTCATTAGGAGGCGACGTCCCCGTCCACATCGAGGCGCCTGTGCTGACTTTGTCAATCTCAAGACTCGATCTGCCGGCTCAATATTTTGGAGGTGCTCATAGGGGTAGTGTGTGCGTTTATAGGGGTGAGTGTGCGCGCGTGTATGTGAGCGAGCGTCTGCGTTCGTATCGTGTTTCTAGAAAAAATATATGCAACTACATGAACAATTCTATATGATGAGCAATATACAAGGTAGCAAGATATACTAGTCTTCTTCTCCAAAGAGAATAAGATTTTCAATATTATATCTCCACCATTAATGCAAAGCTTCAAGCTCCTAAATCTCCCACTCGCTCGGTCCAAACACTTTCAAACTTCGAGGAGTGAAAGAGGAGATCTAGATCTACACGATGATGTGGGTTCCCCCACTAATGCCTAACGGATCATGTTACCTCTCGGGGTTCGCTGGAACCCTCGATGGAAGGTGTGTTCTTTGTGGCTTTGGAGCCACGGGAAAAGGCAAAAGCCTCCAATTGACTTGTGGATGCGTGCCATGGCCTTGTCATTTTTGTAGCTTTGAGAGCCGGGAGGATTTGGTGAGAACCTCCAATTCGGTTGTGAAGTGTATCTCATCTTTGTAAAGGTGTGGTTGTTGACCTCAAGGGCATCATATAGTGACCGTGCCACTCCTCACTGGAGGAATGCACGGAGAAGATACGGTGTGCCATTTGACGTGTATTCGGGATCACTTTATGACTCTGCACCGCTCCAATGGAGATTAGATTCCATTGAGAGGTGAGCTTTGGGATAAATCTTCTCTACATCATTGTGTGGTTATCGCTTTACCTTCCTTTACTTGTTTAGCTAGCTTATCTTGTTGATTATATCTTGCTAGCTTGTATATTGCTTATCCAATAGAATTATTCAGCGAGTTGCATATCTAAAAAAAACTATATTTGAACAATCCCTTAACTTGACAAAAGAAAAACAAATGTACTTGCCTATTAACCCCTGTCTGGTCAACCTACTCGATCATTACACATTTTTGAATTAACTAAGATTTAAGAAAAACTCAATTTGTCAGCTAATGTCTTTCAAGTCGCCGTGATCATGACAACGCAAATCGAATGGTCTCGATATGTTTTGTTTTCGCTTGCACTTGAAAATTTCCCACGACAACGCAAATCAAATGGTCTCGATATATTTTGTTTTCAGTTGCACTGAAAAATTTCAGCTGTTGCGACCCATGTAAAATGACAAAGAGTGAACTACATGAGTTTTAGTTGATTCTCAATCAAATCGAAATTAACAGACATTTTTCTCGCTTTAGTAAACAAGCGCCATGAATGATTTATGTATGTAAACTTACTATGTTATGCTCCCTCCATTTTTAAATATAAGATGTTTTAACCTTTGTCTATATTCACATGTATACAAATGTATATAGACACATTTTAATGTATACTATATTCATTTGTTTTAGTATACATATAGACGACAATACAACATATAGAACACCTAAAACATTACGGAGGAAGTATGTCGCACTAATCGTAGCTTCCTCCCAAGAATGTTTGAGTAAAAAACAACCGGTGTTTAGTACTTACGTTATTTTCATATTATTGTATGAAAATTCAAATAGCAGGCACGCGACACCCCGACGTTATACCTAAATGGGCCATTGACATTTTTCTTACATGAAAGGGCCTCCAATTTGCAGGTTATCCAATGTTAATCTTGGAGCTGAAACTGAAGGGGGTCGCAGGCAGAAAACAAAAAAATTCTTAACAGCGATAACATTAAACTAGCCAGGATCTATACTATGCAGATATAGTAATACGAAAGAGATCGGTATACATACCCTTGTAGACCGAAAAGCGGGGATTACGCTCCCGCACAAGCGTTGTCGATGAAGCCGACGAAGACCTCGAGGTCGTGTAGAGGAAGCAGATCTCCAGCACAACTAGCGTGGCACCTCGCAGAGCGTTACACACGTACGGTGAAGCCGACGAACTCCGGGCTCCGATACAGGGACGAAGCAGCGGAAGACTGGGATCGGAATACTAGCAGCACGGCGGTGTGCGTATGGTGGAGAGAACTCCTCCTTGGCGCAACTCCAACAAGGGAATCACGTTATTCATCAAGGAGGAAGAGAGAGAGAGAGAAATTGGTGTGTTTCAAAAGACAGGGTTGCACCCATATATATAGGAGGATGGGAGCTGCCAACCTTGCCAGCCGGGCGGCTAATCCCACACCAGCCTGGCCGGCCTCCTTGGTGCGCCGGCCTAGGTGGGCCGCCGAACTCCCTTCCCTCTCTTAGGGGGAACCTTCCCCCCTTCATGGGCCCTCTTTGCATGAGAAGGCCCATTTAGGGTATTTTGCCTTTAAAAATTCAGGAAAAATTAAATAAAAATATATTTAACTATTAATTATATTAATTAATATTAAATACATATTACATAATTTATTCCGGCTCCGAAAACTATATCGTCGCTGCCCGATCTCCATTGGATCTTTCCCGGGACGCTCCCGGTGCACTCTCTTCTAATTTCTCTTCCGGTAAACTTGTCGACTCCCCTTAAGTGTGTTACCCTAGCGGTTCGAGATCTCGCCAGACATGATCGAGACACTTCTCCGATCAATGACTAATTCGTGGACCCTGGATACCCAGAATTAATCCCTGTGAGATAACGAATAACTTTGTCGTTCGAACCTGGACGTCGAGTCTTAAACCTTTTGCCATGGCGATACTTAGCGTGTCCGAGACTCGTTCATAGATATCATGATACCTAGCTTGATCTCGTTACCGACATCGCTATCTTCTACTCGTCCATGATATCATGTCCTGGTGACCTAGTCACATGCTTGCAAGCTCATTTGACATAATCTCACCGAGTGGGCCATAGAGTATCTATCCTGCTATGCGGACTGGCAAATCCCGCTCTTGATCCCTCGTCTCAACATACTCTTTTCCGATACCCGAGAGGGACATCTTTATTGTCACACTATTAAGATATGACGTTTGATGTAGGGAATAGCAATAAGAGTTGATCTCACGGTCAAAGGCGTAATGACTACGTCCTACAAATATTGGGTATGTCCATCACGTCATTCTCCTAATGACATGACTCCATTGTCAACTGACATCAATGTCACATGATCGGGAAATCTTGATCATCAATTGTCCAATGAACTAGTTAGATAGAGGCTACTAGGGACCTGGTTGTTTATCTACCACACATGTATTAATGTTTCCGCTTAATACAGTTATAGCATGGTATAAAACATATAATGAACAATTGAGATATGACGAATAAAATATTTTTATTAAGTGCCTCTAGGGCATATCTCCTTCAGAAACATCCAATTCGCTCAAAACATTTGTGGGTTTCTTATTCATCTTTCGCCGGCATAACCAAAAACAAAAGCATCTTCCTATAAAGAGATTATGTGAAAAGAATAAACTTTCTAAAAAAGGAAGAATCAGCAGGTGTCATTGTGGTAGCAAGCCATCCTAATAATTGATGGTGGTTAGGCTTTTTACTTGGCTTTTGACTTTGCCTATAAGGGCATCTCCAGTCGTTGCGCCCCCAGTGCCCAAAACGCCGGTTTTTTAGACCGCCGCGACGCGAAACGGCGCGAATCCGGAACCCGGGGGGGGGGGGGGGGGGGGCTTACCAGCCGTGAAACCCAGGCCGCCCCCCAGCCGGCGCGAATTCGGCAATATTTCGGCGAAAACAAAGTCCGACCCATTTTTGCATACAAATTCACACGTTTAACCATACAAATTCATACACAAATAAATAGTTCAACAATGCAAAAAAATAAAACAAATCGTACTAGGCATCGGCATTGCCATGGCCCTTGCGCGCCCACAAGTGCTGCACTAGATCATTTTGTAGAGCTTGATGTGTTGCATCGTCTCGAATCTCCTGGCACGTGGGGAGGAAGTCTGCCCATGATGTCGGCACCTGGTGATCAACATCTGCAAGATGACCCTGACGGTAGTATAGTACCCTTGCCTCACTGTCAGGCACCGGGTCATCCCGCTCACTCTCAATGATCATGTTGTGCAAGATCACACAACACTGCATCACCTCCCACATGTTGGACTTGGACCAAGTCATAGCGGGGTACCGGACAACGACAAATCGAGACTGCAACGCACCAAATGCTCGCTCGACATCCTTCCTGCAAGCCTCCTGGCACTTGGAAAACCAAGCTTTCGCGCTTCCTGGCAGAGGGTTCGAGATGCTCTTCACAAATGTTGCCCACTTGGGGTAGATGCCATCTACAAGATAGTAGCCCTTTGTGTATTGGTGTCCATTGATCTTATAGTTCACAGGGGGAGCATGGCCTTCGACAAGATCAGCGAAGACATCCGAGCACTGCAAGACATTGATGTCGTTGTGAGTTCCTGGCATACCATAGAATGAATGCCAAATCCATAGATCATATGAATCCACGGCCTCGAGAATCACCGAGCACTCTCCTTCCTTTCCCTTGTACATCCCCTGCCAATCAAATAGACAGTTCTTTCATTTCCAATGCATGCAGTCGATACTACCAAGCATCCCAGGAAAGCCTCTTGCTTCATTCTTTGCGAGAAGGCGAGCAGTGTCTTGCGCATTGGGTGATCGCAAGTACGTTGGGCCAAAGACTGCAACCACTGCCTGGCAGAACTTGTTCAAGCACTCAATGACCGTGGACTCGCCCATGCGCAGATAGTCATCGTGTGCATCTGCGGGAGCACCGTATGCAAGCAACCTCATGGCCATTGTGCACTTCTGAATAGAGGTAAAACCTACCGTGCCGGTGCAGTTCTTCTTTAATTTGAAGTAGGTGTCGAACTCCCGGATTTGTTGCATGATCTTGATGAAGAGTTTGCGGTTCATCCTGAAACGGCGCCGGAACACCTTCGCGTCCTGGGTGGGACCATCGGCGAAGTAGTCGGAGTAGAGGATGCAGTACCCCTCGTACCGCTGCCTCGGCTTGCTCTTGCGGCAACCGCGCGTCGATCCAACACGCTGCGGTCCAGCGTCGTCGGCGAGCAAGCCGACGAGGGAGGCCAAGATCAGGTCGTGTTCTTCGTCATCGATGGCGGCCTGATCTTCCTCGTCGGAGTCCATGGCTATGTGTCGGGCTTTCGCCGAACACCTTGCGGGCGGGGTGGACGCCCTACCGCCCTGAGGATCTCCCCGGAGGCGGGATCGTGGCGGAGGGAGTGGGCGGCGCCGGCGGCGTGGCGGGGCTAGACAGCGGGTTTCGTAGTTGTTTTTTGTGCGGCGGTGCAAGGAGGGGTGGTGGCGGCGACGGCAAGACGAGAAGAGGGAAAGACGAGCCGGGGTGGGGGAAAAGCGGTGTCTCGCCGACAGCGTTAGCCCACGCGTGCTTTTCCTTCCGCCGGCCCCCCCAGGCCGAACCTAGTGGGCTGGGTTTCGCCTGGGGGCGCCGACGTTAATTTCCGCCGAAACGGCGCTAGTTGGATTTCTGGGGGGCGACTGGTAGAAAAACGGCGCCTTTTGCTTCCGCCGGCGCCAAAAAGGTCTCCTGGGGGGGCGCTGGGGGGGGGGGGGGGGGGGGGGGGGGGATGCCCTAAGCTAGAGAAGCACTAGGTTGAGAATTTACAGGCGGCTCCAGCTGACCTGTAGCGATTTGAATCACTACTCTCCCCATCGAACGGACAGTCGGACATTGAGTCGACCAACACAGCACTGTAGTAGTATTAAACACCCAGAGATGCACAAGCAAGTGTTTCCTCTACATGGATGCCCAATTGTCTCCGAGCCAAGCATATTTCAGAAAGATGGCAAGCCTGTATCTCCGTGCCATAACACGGCCGACAGAACTAACCAAACGCTGTTCCTCACCTAACATTCTAGACGCACGGTAAGAGTGATTATACACTCGCACCTGGAAGCAACAACAAGTGTAATATCCAGGGTACCTGCACAAAAAACCCACAATCTTTGTTGCCAACCCTAACAACTTTACAGTGCACCAGAACTCCTAGGAAGCTTTGCTAGCAGCAGGGTTTCTACCAAACTGGATGATCATTGGCTTGCCTTTGAACGCATAACCATGTGCTAAACTCTGCAAAATTAGAAACGGGGCCGTTCTTTTGCACTCAATGTACTGAAGGACTGAAAAAAGAACGCTAGGATTAAAAAACTCCACGTGTAGTCACTGACCAGTGCATGTTGAGCAAGTTCAACGGACGGAAATGTCACAAAAGCCTGGCCCCGCATCCGTCCTTCCTGGAGAAATATCCGAATATTTCATAATCAGAATAATGCACTAGCAAAACGAAGCAACATGGTGTGGAACTTTTTGTTGTATGGCCCAAAACAAACATAAGATTTTCAGAAATACTTAAGGCTGGATTAAGCATTGCTTCGGGTAATTTTCACCCTAGATAGATGGGGAGCAAGGAACACATATTCGACTAAATTTTAATGAACAGATTCACATTTTTTATCATGACCATAGCACAAGCAAAGGATATAAACATCTAACCTGCATTAACTTGATAGTTAAACCAGATCTTGCAGCATCCATGCTTTCGAACACAGATCCTGTAAAGAGCAGTTCAAGGCAAAGCGATAAATTAAGAAAGCACCAGGATGTGCAGAGTTCTCCTATAAACATTTCAAGAAACACAGTGTTCACTCCCCAGTCATACCAAAGACATAGTAGAAGTCATCATGAACGAAATCCTTTGCCAAATTCTTGATATATAGTACACTGGCAGGATTCCCTGGAGTGTAATTCTGCAAAACAGACACAAGGGTGCGTCGGTGAGGCACCAAAGCAGAATTAGATTGTTTTTTATTTTAAAAAACAATAGAGGAACTCTTAACTTGCGAAAATAGGCTTATAACTGATGTCTATTTTGATGAATAGCAAGAGAAAAATAACACATAGGGAATGGAATCATTGACTCATTGTAACATAACATAATAGACCTGATTACTTAACTACTAGCAACACCAGCTTATGATACTACATTTAACAAATCTACTAATGGGGACAACCTTTCTTCCAGTTATTAGGATCTCATCATCAAGATTAAAGGATGAAATGAAGTGAACAACAGATGTGATGCGTCTACTATTTATTCACAATAAACATCTTGAAGGCACAAGATAACAACAATGAAACCTTATATCATCGAGATGTTCAGGCTGACCAAATTGGCAGCACAATGTTTGTGCAAATGACATAATGATACCAAATTCATCTACCTTGAACATGGGAAGGGACAAAATCTCCTCTGTTGGCAATTTCTCTTTCTCTATTTCTTGAGGCGTGGCAAAATGTTTTTGTTCAAGTTGTTCATCTCTTGAGGCCAATTCCTTGTCAATAGTACTTTGATCACCAAGTTCCTTACGAGCAGCCCTGGGGATAATTTTTATCTGCACATAAGCCATTGAATTACAGAATGAAATGTAATTCCCCTTTTGAGCTCTGAGAAAGACTGCTTCACCTGCATCACTGGGTTCTTCTTCTTTATTACTTGAAGCTCATTAGAAACTAATGCAGCTGGTTTCACCCCAACTGCTTCATGAGCGACACTTTTATCAACTGCAGGACCAACAATAACTTCATGCTTTGCGCGCTTGATTTTCCTATCAACATCTTCCTGCAATAAATAGTGTGAGCGTAATTTTTTAGCAAGGAGACTACAAATTGAAAGCTACAAACATAAGAAGTAGAAAATACATCAGAAGATTCCATCTCAGACTCATCACTAGACAAATCAGCCGAATGAAGTTTCTCTGTCATAGAGGGCTGTGGCGGAGGGGGAGGAGGAGCAGACACTTCTGATGGTAGAGGTGGAGTAGGCAATGCCATCCGAAATGGGGCTGGTAGATTCATCTTATTCATCAAATGCAAGACCTGTTAAATAATACATCAAAATAAATATACATCCGCCCACGCTGAATACACAAAATTGTACCTTGCAAGTTTCAAAGAAAGTTCATGGGGTTGAAACTCTATAAACCTGAGTGTAAAATCGGGGAACAGCAATGAGAGAGTTGACAATATTTGTCAATATGTTTCCATCTGGCGGTGGATATGCATACCTGAAAATAAATAAAGAGCACTCTGATAAATCTCACTTCACAAGTAAAGATGTTGGATTAGGACTGCCAAATGGATAACAGAAAGTTCTGCAGAGAAGGATTGGTTGAAAGACTATGACACATTGCATAACTATGTCGCCTCAGAAGTATTAATTACATCAACTCTAGGTCCACAAAACTTCATAGTCTGGGAAGTGGTCTACTCGATTGATTCCGTTACTTCTAATTGGATAATTTAAGAATTGGCCGTAAATACTATGCATTGAAATTTCACTGCCATTTCGAATAAGCGATCCAGTAGCACTGTAGCAGTAAAGAACTACTCACTTCTCCTAAAGAGAAGCACTTTGTTGTAACAGGAAAAGACAAGTTTTCGAATAGAGATAAAATGTACTATTGTACTACCTCCTTTTTTACAGAATAAAATTCGACCACCAGTTAGATCAAGAAAATGTGGTTACCGAAAAGAAAAGAGATATCATCGAGAAACTCTTTTGAATACTAATCAGATGATATATTACTTTTTTGTCACATAATCCACATATAATTGGTCTAACTGTTTGTCAAACTGAACCTTTGAATGTGTGACTGTCTTGCATTCTACAACAGAGTACTATCAACTATGTAACCAATAGAAAGGTGAACTTAGGTTATTGAATTCTTAATTCGCAAAGTGCAGATAGCAACTCCCATCTTCAGTCACCAAATTATCATTTGCAACAACAAATCATATTCATATCAGATAAGACATGATATGTCAATTAGCTCAGTGAAATGGCTCAAGTGTTCCTAAGAAAATGAAGATGTAGAAGATAAGGAGTGAAACAACAGCAATAGCAATAACATACTCTAGATGAGGAGGAAATGGATAGTCCACACCAAGCCTAGAAGCAATTGGTTCAGAACTTGATGCAGAATTCTTATGATTCTGGGAATTCATACTTGGCACTTGAGGCATCCCCTGAGTTAATTGCTCTTGATGCTTCTCATTTGCATTCTTAGCATTTGGCTGGTTTGCGCTCTCGACTATCAGTACTTTCCCAAGGAACCTCAACCTGCCAAACCATCTATTAGCAAACAAAATATAGGACAGAAGGTCTATTCGCAAGATTAAGATCAAGAATACAATTCATTTTGTACATCTAGTTGTAATAGAAAAATGTATAAGTGATCAAGCAGAGCTTGTACTTGAGTAAAGAAACCTGTTCAACAAAGACTGTGCCTGATTGGCTGCCATCTCATCCCTAAAATCCACAAATGCACAATTCCTCAACCTGTTACAGTGAAAATCGTGTACACGTAAAGAACGCTGTTACTAAAATCAGCTCACATGTAGAACACAAACAAATCACGAAAGCCTAGCAAGGAGGAGGTGAATACTTTCCACTGCAGGGGCGAACAGATGTGGCGCCGTAGTGGGAGAAGAGTCGGGAGAGCATCTCCTGCGTGATCGCCTCCGGGAGGTGCCGCACGAGGAGCGTTGCTGGCGCCGGAGCAGACACACCCTGCTGATGCGGCGGCAGCGGCAGCGGCGGTGCGGAGGAGGGATTTGCAGGCGCTGGAGGAAGCGGAGGCGGTGGGAAGGGCTCCATCAGTGGCGTCGGTGACACGGTGACGGATTTACTTCTTGGCGGGATGGAAGCCGCCGGACGAGCTCGATTCCGAGTTTCAGACAGAAGCGGGGAGCGAGCGGTCGTGCTGAAGAAGGTTGAGGGTCACTCGTGTCTTGGGCTGAGAGCGCCACCGGCTGAGGTAGCTGAAGTAAAGGCGGCGGTGCCCGCCACGGCGGCGCTGATACCTGGTAGTGGACTCCACAAACTAATCATAGTAGATTCACACTGTTACCGAGATGGCATATATGCCTACACCACATAGGAATTAGTTCAGAGGAGTATATATTCCACTATTTGCAAACAAGAAGACAAGCATTGCTATTTTTCTTGATGGATGTTCAGAGATGCCGGCATATATTTATGAGTACTTCAACCAGCAGAATGGTTATAACTACAGGCAGCTAGATAAAATTGTACAGGTACCATTCTTATTCTATTGTACACATATACTAGATCAGTGTGCACCTGACTGAGTGAACCTAAATTAGCCCTCTGTTATCTTCTAAAACTGAACCTAAATTCGTGTGCACCTGACTGACTGTCAAAGCATAATAAGAAACCTATATATGTAGTCAAGCAATCTGGACTCCAGCTAACCATAGCATAATAAGCTATCCAGGAATGGATCAAGACTAGCCATGACAAAACAGCCTATCCAAAAGGGATGTTCAGGGATGGAAAATAAAGATGCTGACACTTGTGAAGGTAATGCTTGATAAATCAGTTGTAATGTTATGGACAGACATAAGCAGGCACTGTCTAACAATGTAATCTCAGACTGAATTGTTTGATTTAGTTTCACACAGAAACAAATAACATGATCCAAACATCCCCATTTAATGTACTAAACAGTGAGAATAAGATCAATTGGGCATTGGCATAGAATGAACCGGCAACCATCTCATCCCATTTCATAACCAAATAATCATTCAGTACATCGAAATGCCATATGCACGAAGCCACGTACAAGCACTAACACCTTGGGTCACCCATATGATCCAACCAGCAAACACAGCAACAAGCCAACAACAAGCCTCGAGCCTCACCTCACATGAGCTCCTCCTCCTTGCGGAGGTACTCGCCGGCGTCAGACTGGTGCAAGACGACGACAGCGTTGGTGTCAGCCTTCCTGCAGTCCTGCGCGCCCTGACGCCGTCGCCGGACCTGGTGTTCTCGGTGATGCGCGCGAGGGCGGACTTGGGCACCGAGTTGCCGAAGAGGAAGGAGCGCTTGGTGGAGGCTGGGGACGGGTGGAGAGGGGAGCAGCGCGGCGGGGTGGTCTGAGCTTGTATTGCCTGTGGCGAGGTGGCGACCAAGAAGTGGGGGGGTGCGGGGAGGAGATACCAAGATGTCGAGGGAGGGCGGCGTTCGGCGGTGCAGAAGATCGACGGAGGATAGTGGCGGCGGTGGTGTACGGCAGCGACGGTGATGGACGGCCGCAACAGGCGGCGGGCGGCGGCGTCGGGGTTGGGGACGAGAGGGACGAGGTCACGAGAGTCGAGAGGGATTGGCCTGCTGAGTTGGGCCGAAGGTGCGGGTTGAACCCGTGGGTTCAATCAGGCTCGACCCGTACGAGATCAAGCCGCACCAGACCGTTATACCGGCCCATTTTGTTTTGTTGTATCCATTTCAGCCCAACCCACACGAAACCAACCGCACCGAATTATCTCTTCTCTTCTCTCCTATCTCCTATATCACCACTAATATAAAAAGAGAGAGAGGTGGCAGATCCAACAAATCTTGTACGTTTAACTCCTAATCCAACGAACTAAAACGCAACCATGATTTGCGCTAAACACCGCGGAGCGGAACGCAACTTTCAGCCGAGCCTCCGCACTGCCTCGCTTGCTAATTGACTCTTTCCCTCCATGCCGCCTGCAACTCCTCCCCTACAACCACCGCACACTCCTCCGCACGTCGCCACCGCCCGCCGGAGGAATCCACCACCAACGCCTAGACGACGACACTAGACGACCACCACCGCCCGGACGACGACGCCACCGATCGCCGGGAGGACGCCACCGGCCGCCTCATTGCTTGCACGAGGACGTCGCCGCCGTCGCACTGCTTGGGACAGCACGCCGCAGCCGTACTCACCCGCTCGCCGCCGCCGGCATCACACTGCCGGGGACACGCCGCTGCCTCCGAACTGCCCCGCTCGCCGGCCGCCTCCTGCATCTCTGACCACGCCGACGGTTCGTTCACATGCTGACATGCAGGATTTCAGATACTTTCAGGCAAGCCATCATGCCCACCAACTGCTTGATACAATGCCACATAGTCGTCTCTTCCAAATGAATACGTTTCTGCATCTGAAAAAATTAACTGCATTGCAATCAGACTATTTATAACTATTCCGGAAACCAAACTTGAGATTGACATAGTACAGAAAACTGTTAGTATATTGGTTCTTTGTGGCACCAATAAATAACTGTTAGTAAGGAGGGAAAGAGAATAGGGTGTTTCTGTCGGTTGTTACAGCTTGCCACTGCCAGGATATAGCTGCAACCCGTGAGAGGTCAGTTTTGCTGCTTGCTGCTGACCACCTGACACTTAAAGGAATTTGAGAGATTGATAGAAATGAGAGGTTGGGAGATGGAGTGCTGCTAGCTGATGTGTGCTACTTGTCTCTTGAAGCATTCCTGATGTAAGAGTATTGAGGACAACTGTATCACACATACACAATTTGATTTGATCGGTTATCTACAATTTAGAGCTTACTGATGGTACCTTTAATTACTATTACGAGGGAGCAGCAAATTTCATCTTATCTTTGACTTTCTGGAGTATTATAAACTGATGTGGTGTTGTGTGCGTAAATTGTAATATGAAATATTAATGTCCTGTTAGCCAATTAAATTGGATGATTTATGAAGCTAAGTTGGGCATCTGTCTGTTTTTGTTTTCGTTGTAAATGCTCTCCAGCCATTGGTAGGCTTATTTTGAGAAACTCATTCTTGCATTGTAGTAAAAGAAAATAAAAGCTGACAATGGGCTGGAGACGCATGAGTTTTGGGTGGGGTGGTTGGTTTCACTGGGGATATCAACTAACTTTTTATCAAATGAATTTTGAAGCTCATATATAAAATGGATTAGGATACACAGTATATGCTACTACGCACAGATCATTCTGTTTCAAAGACCCTGCTTGGTTCGCTTTTGATGGTGAAAATGAGCTAGAATTGCATTGATCCACTCCAAAAATTCATATAAATGTATATTCATCTGCATAAAATACGGATTGTACTTACTGTTGTGGATGCCGTATGGTTTAAGAATTGTCAATTTCTCTAAATCTAAACCACAATGGTTCAGATGCTACATTAGACATGCTACTGTGATATCTAAATGTATTCTTTTATATCATTTTCTTCTTACAGACAAGGGAAGTAAAAATACACAGGTCATCCTCCAAGTGCATTCCATTTCAGTACATAATCAACGCGCAAAACCAAGATGATTAACAACACATGAGTCCCAATGGCATTACCCTTATGTGATTAAATGGTAAATTGTGCCATATATGCAGATCCTATGAAGCGAAAGAGGTAGAGGGAAAGAGAGATGTATGCAAAAAAAATAGAGATGACATTTTATGATGCCATATATGCGCGAGAGCTTAAAAAGTAGTCAACAACCTCAGTGAATGGCAATAACATAATATGTCATACACCAGCTTACTTATGTCTTTTGAGGTGTTGAGGATAATATGTGACGGCATTTCTCAATTAATATATATTGCAAATTTATGATCTTGTCGAGTTTAGATAAAATTTATGTCTAAATATAAACTTCCTATATTGGAAGTATGGTTTGCGATGTTTACATTAATCACTAAGGATCGCCGGAATCACAAATTTAGAAAAACGAGGCAGAAAGGATGTCAAATAAATCCATGATATTATACATGTGTTGCACGTGCACTTTTACTAGTCTAAAAAAAGGAACAATTCGTTCCATATCCTGCCTCCCCAGCGGTCCGCTTCGTCCCTTCGTCCTCCGTCAAAAGAGTATCCTACTTCGTTTCATCCCGCTAACTCGCATTAATTTGCATCAACAATAATTGCACGATCAATCAGCGGCGTGACTCGACGGAAATCATACGATTCACTGCCGTTCCTGATGATCAATCAATAATAATTACACAGCAGCGCCCACCCTCGCGCATGCAACTCCGGTCAGATCCATGGAAACAGCAGCGATGGATGCACACGGCCATGCGGGACGCGTGCTGCACGGTCGTGGCCGTCTCCGAGCTCCAATACCTCCAAGGACGACCTGGAGGTGCGCACGATGCTGGCTGATGCAATCCCCGTGCCCTACCTCGCGACGCAGCTCACGTGCCCCACCACATCCGCCTCGGCACATGAGGTACGCCGCCTTCCTGGTGCTCAACATCTCCATCTAGACGCAGGAGCAGCTCATGTTATCCCTGGCCACCCTCGACGCGCTCGCCACATCCATGCGGGCCGAGGAGTACTCGGAAGCACACGACGTTGTGGCGATCGTCGCCGGCCACCTCTGCAACGACACCTGCCGCACCATCGTCGGCGCCAGGCGGCTCCTCTTGGCCTCTGTCGTCGCCCTCCTCCTTGGCGTCTGGACGGCGAGGACTTGACATGCAAAGTTTTGATTGCTTCAGAGTTTCTTTTTGCAGGCGCCATGGCTTTCATTGTCGCTCCTGCTGGTCTAGAACTCCAGGTACGGAGGTACCCATACTTCCCTTTTCTACATAAATCTATCATGTGTGATGTGTATATGGAGAAAGCACTAAGCACTGAATATTTGTTTATATTTAACAGTAATTTGCTAACTGAAGATAACATGATGATTAGTACAAAACGTTTAGCAATGACTGATTGCTTGCAAAGCAGACATCAAATACATCACTGTATTATATTTACAATGTGGACTATTCGCTGTGCGTCACCTTCTGATTAACGTATAGCTATTTGTCAATGGAAAATCACACTTGCAGTTGCAGATATTTAAGATTTATATCAAATGAGCAGCACTACATGTATTTTTATTTTTATCAGGGAGGAGAAGCAATTCAGTGACCTCACGAGCAATCAGCATGACACGTTATTATCGTCCTACACATGACAAGCAAAGTTTACACTAACATTTATTTATTCACTAACATATATAACATACGTTGTTAGTTACAAATATAGAATGTAACATGCATGCACACTGTAGAGTCTTCATCTCCCGTGATGTGATGGCTCGCTCGCATGCTCCCTTATCGTCACATATTCGAGCCATCTAATAGTTATAATTTATGTCTAAGTATGGCTGAGAATTAGAAAATATAGGAAGCTAAACTTCTCTATATCAGTTGAAATAGCAAAAACTGCATTTTGGTTTGTTTCTCCGTTACAAGGATTAGGTGTAGTCATACATATTTTGGAACGTCGTTGATTTGTAATGAGAAATCATAGTTATATCGTTATGGATGACAATAGGTTTTCCATAGCTTGATTTATATTTCTAAATTGTGGACGTGGATGTGTATTGATTGTAAAAGATGTCCAAGCCTTCTGGGGTTTTGCAAAAAAAAAAACTATTTTTCAACATTATATCTCAATTGTCACTAAATGAAAGTACTCCATAGAGTGTGCAACCATATTTCTCAATTTAATTACCCAAGATGGGTGTTCCTTTTTTGTGCCTATGTGTATTCCTTTCATATTCTATTTATCATGGTAATTGTCTTGGTCGAATAGACGAATACACAACATGATCCTTTGTTACCAATTTAGCTTCTTTGTTCATATACTCAAGTATTTGGGCAATTCTGATAATATACTCAATGTTTTTCGTCTACTTGTGCAGTATTTTATATAGCTTCCGAGAATTCTTAATTAGCTCACGTTACTTTCAATGTTGCCGTTGCACCACTTTCGCCTAGCTGATGTCTGTCGTAATCTCATAATGGAGTGAATTTTAATATAGAATTTCCAACAGATCTACCAAATATATTACAATAGGGCATCATATTCCACTTTCTTGGTCTCTTGCTAATGGTTATACCTATATTACCTATGAAAGAAATATATATGTGAGAAATGATTACTTTTAGATAAAATCGTGTTCTAGACGCATGGATACTTAATCGGGTCAACATGAAGGTACGTGGTAACATATTTTTAAACTCAGTTTGAAGTTCGTGCCACTTTGATCGGAGAAATTATTCAGAGACCAAGGAGGATATGTCGCTATCTACAAAACTTTGATGTGTAGAGGAGGGGTGGCTAAAGAGTGAATGACTTTCTCCCTATACACATGATGTGTTTGGTGTATTGAATCCATTCAGATGTCTGTGCCATGTGACTTTTGGCGTACTGAATCCATTCATATGTGTGTGCCATGTAATTTTACGTCTTGAGATGTAGTTGGCCACTTTGAAATGCAGTATGAATAGGCATTGCCTTGCGGGGCCATTTTGATTGAGCTGAATGGTGTAGGCTAGCCAAGGTGTGAAAGTTAAATTTTGGACTTACTATTGGTGTCCAAAAGCTAATGTCTGATTATCTACAAGATTTAGAAGCTAATTTGAGACTATAACTACTACCGTATGTGTCCTCTAATGTTTAAATTACATAAGATTTGGTGAGAATTTACAAATTAATGAGGCTTATTTGTGGCTACGGAGTGCATGCTTTGTCGGAGGGCAATGCGATGCACCGTAAAAGGTAGAGGCGATGCATGAGAGAAAATTAGTTCATCATGTTTGATAAGGAGCTAGGCTGAATAATTACGCATCATGTGGGACGATGACTTTGTAAAGAGGGGTGAGGCAACGTACGGCCACAATTAGGAAAAAGCAAAACTGTTAATGATCTTCCATATAATTTATCAAAGTTGTCTTAGTTATTTTTGTTATCGACTCATAATTCTATGTGTGAATTGTGATAGTTTCAGTACTTTTGTTTATACATGATATATAAACACATAACTTTGGAAAATGGGAAGGTTCTCTTCTTAGAATGGTTGTCTATAAAGGTATATAGTAGAACTATCCCTTCATCCTCACCAATCATATGCAATTGACCGAGGCCCTAACTAGAGACATATATTTTGATTGCGCAAACGGACATGCCCAAACGTGTCCTGGCATGTCCACGGATAATTTACGGGCTAGATTCACCCACCATGGTTGGGGATGCTCTATATTTAATATATTTATAAGGATCAATTGATGCGGTGAACCCGTTGCAACGCACGGGCATTTTGCTAGTTACTATTAAATGGGAGTTGGTAGTCGTACGTCCGCAGCGAACCATGGTCAGCCTATCCATACACGACTCCGCAGCGAGCGATCGATCCTGCCGGCCCGGCCCAGCGAGCGAGCGAGCGAAAAAAGGCTGTTGTCGTGCGCTGAAGGATTCGTTCCTCCTCTCCTCGAACGAACAGAAAATGTGTCGTCCTTCCCCGCCACCACCCGCTAGGTCTCATGTGCCTCCACCTCCGTTCCCTGGTAGGAGGAACAGAAAGAAGGTGCCGCCTAAACTGTTGTTGCCGGCAGCGGGGGCCAGCTCGTCCTGATATCCGCTTCTCGCAAGTCCCGAGCTCTCCGCCGCCGTCCGCCCGGGCCTGGCGCATCCGCCCTGAGCTCTGCCTCCAGCCGCCAACAACAAGAGCACCTCCGCCTCGATCCGCCATATCTGGAAACCACACGGCAACGGCGACGCCCGGGCTTGCTACGCCGGCCAGCACGCCCTCGCTCTAGGGTTTCTTATCATCCTGGTAGCTACCGTCCTCGCGGCTCCTCCGAACTCGAGCGATGGCAGCTCCTCCCTCTCCAACTATTTCGGGGGATGAGCAGCGCTGCTGCCACGCGTGGCTTCCTATCCCCAACCACGTGTTGCCCGTATCTTCCATTGGATAATCATGGTCTATTGGTCAGCCTAAAGCATTGTAATTTGTGCCACATGAATATCCTCCATTGTAATTTGTGTATAAAAGATTGTGTATATGCATATCTATTACTATTTCTCACCATTATCTTCATAGAGGAAGCATTGATATGTTTTTATTGTTTAGATGGATGACTTGGCATTGCAAGAAAATCATTTGACCCATTCTTCAGTCCCTCAAAAAACAATGACATGCAGTATCGTCAAGTATAGGGGGTGTATCGTAGTACTTTCGATAAATAAGAGTGTCGAACCCAACGAGGAGCAGAAGGTGCTGACAAGCAGTTTTGATGAGGATTTCACTGTAAACACTAGCAGACAGGTTTTTAGGAGTTTTTGATATAACAGATAAATAAAGTGCGAGTAAATAAAGCGCAACAATAATAATTGCAGCGAGGGGCCCAATCCTTTCTAGACCAAAGGACAAGCCGGTTTGTTTACTTATGATGACCAAGCGTTCTTGAGGACACACGGGATTTATGTCTAGTGCTTTTGCTTCATATAGATGATTAATCTTTAGTGTTTTGATAAGTGTCGTGTGGGTGAACCTATGCTAATGCACCGCCCTTTCTAGGACTAATACATACTTGTGATTATACCCCTTGCAAGCATCCGCAAATACAAGAAAGTAATTAAGATAAATCTAACCATAGCCTTAAACTCTAAGATCCTGCTATCCCTCATGCATCGAGATATTAACGGGGGTTTAGATTTCTGTCACTCCGGCAACCCCACAATAAAGGTGAAATGTCATGTAGTCGACGTTCACATGACACCATTAGAAGAATAGCACCACAACTTAAATATCAAACCATTAAATATTACTCAACATAGTTCACTACTAACATCTAGACTTCACCCATGTCCTCAAGAACTAAACGAACTACTCACAACACATCATTTGGAACATGATCAGAGATGATATAATGATGGGTAACAATCTGAACATAAACCTTAATTCAACGGTTCCACCCAATAGCATTAATAACAATAGTAATTAACACCGGGAGAGTTTCCCCTATCAAACACACAAGATTCAGCCCTAAATGTTACAGCGGGAACGGAGTGGAGCGGTGGAGATGACGGTGACGGCGGTGGAGATGATGGTGATGATGATCCCGATGAAGTGCAGTGATGACCCACAAGTATAGGGGGTGTATCGTAGTACTTTCGATAAATAAGAGTGTCGAACCCAACGAGGAGCAGAAGGTGCTGACAAGCAGTTTTGATGAGGATTTCACTATAAATACTAGCAGACAGGTTTTTAGGAGTTTTTGATATAACAGATAAATAAAGTGCGAGTAAATAAAGCGCAACAATAATAATTGCAGCGAGGGGCCAATCCTTTCTAGAGCAAAGGACAAGCCGGTTCGTTTACTTATGATGACCAAGCGTTCTTGAGGACACACGGGATTTATGTCTAGTGCTTTCGCTTCATATAGATGATTAATCTTTAGTGCTTTCGCTTCATATAGATGATTAATCTTTAGTGTTTTGATAAGTGTCGTGTGGGTGAACCTATGCTAATGCACCGCCCTTCCTAGGACTAATACATACTTGTGATTATACCCCTTGCAAGCATCCGCAAATACAAGAAATTAATTAAGATAAATCTAAACACAGCCTTAAACTCTAAGATCCTGCTATCCCTCATGCATCAAGATATTAACGGGGGTTTAGGTTTCTGTCACTCCGGCAACCCCACAATTAATACTCGAATACACAATGCATTCCCCTAGGCCCATAAAGGTGAAGTGTCATGTAGTCGACGTTCACATGACACCACTAGAAGAATAGCACCACAACTTAAATATCAAACCATTAAATATTACTCAACATAGTTCACTACTAACATCTATACTTCACCCATGTCCTCAAGAACTAAACGAACTACTCACAACACATCATTTGGAACATGATCAGAGATGATATAATGATGGGTAACAATCTGAACATAAACCTTAATTCAACGGTTCCACCCAATAGCATCAATACCAATAGTAATTAACACCGGGAGAGTTTCCCCTATCAAACACACAAGATTCAGCCCTAGATGTTACAGCGGGAACGGAGTGGAGCGGTGGAGATGACGGTGACGGCGGTGGAGATGATGGTGATGATGATCCCGATAAAGTGCAGCTCGATGACGGTGACGATGGCGACGATTTCCCCCCTCCGGGAAGGGATTTCCCCGGCAGATTTCTGCCTGCCAGAGAGCTTTCTTCTCTCTGTGGTTTTCCGCCTCGTGGCGGCAGCGGAATAACTCTAACTCTCCGTAGAAGTTCTTAGGTTTTCGGGGGGGTGAAGTACGCGAAGGGGCACGGCAGGAGGTGGGCCAGGGCGGCCAGACCCCATGCTCGCGCGGGTCCAGGGCTGGCCGCGCGAGGAGGGGGTGTGGGCCCCCTGGGCCCCACCTTGGCCTCTCCTCGTGGCTCCCTCCATGATCTGGCAAAATTATATTTTCCACGGTCTTCGTTTTGTATTTTGATCTTCGCAAATAATGTATCTTGACGGTGCTTTTTCCAGCTGTTTCCAGACTCCGGTGATCAATTCTCCAATAATCATCAAACATGCAAAGTAGATGAAATAACATAAGTATCATCTCTAAATATGAAATATATCAATGAATAACAGCAAATTATGATATAAAATAGTGATGCAAAATGGACGTATGGACTCCCCCCAAGCTTAGACCTCGCTTGTCCCCAAGCGAAAGCTGAGCTCAGTAAACATGACCACAGGTTTATGGAGTGAAGTGTCGATAAAGAATATACGGACAAGAAGCATCACATTTAATAACACACAAGTCATCTTAGATATCAACTCCATTCATATAACTCAACTTGTAACAAGTAAGGGTAAATCACAATAAAGTGCATAGAGAAAACCATAGTTGGTGTTGGCAAACTTCGTTCTTGGTCAGAGAACAATGAACATATTGAGCTTACTCTTCTAAACAGCCCTCTTAAATAGTTGCTAACTCTCAAAGTCATATTTATTAAATAACAGCAATGTGCCAAACAAGGAAGAATAAGAGACATGATTAACAATATAAATGTATAGATGGTTGAATCACAATCAACTCAAATGCTTGCTTAAGACAGAAAGAGATAGGTTTACTGACTCAACATAAAGTAAAAGATAGGCCCTTCGCAGAGGGAAGCAGAGATACAAGCATGTGCTAGAGCTTTTAGTTTTAAAATCATATAGAGAGCATAAAAGTAAGTTTTTGAGCGGTGTTTGTTGTTGTCAACGAATGGTAATAGAGTTCTTGTCATATTCCATACTAAGCAAGTTGAGAGCGGTTCCGATTATTTTAAAACAAGCCTTTATAATAAACAACTATTTTGATAACTTTGAAACTCCTCCCAACCTTTGCTTACACAAGCCATGGCTAACCGAATCCTCGGGTGCCCACCAATCAATCTCAAACCATGGAGGAGTGTCTATTTTCAACTTTCTCAACCTTTTGATATTATAGTGGTCTAACCAGCCCTTTGCAATATTAGCGACGAGCAGATGAAACATGCAAGTCAAGGGTTACTTAATTAGTATGGAAGATAACAAACTCAACTATTATTTCCTCATGAGCTAATAAACATTGATACAAATAAAGGATAGTAGTTTTGAATAAAGATAGCACATGAAGTATTTACTTGGAGTGGCGCAAAATACCACATAGTAGGTAGGTATGGTGGACACAAGTGACAAGGGTTTTGTCTCAAGGTTTGGAAGTATGAGAAGCATTCCCTCTCGATACCGGTCTTTGGCTAGCAAGGTTTGTTAGCAAGCATAAGAGTTGATGGATACAAACAAATATACATGTAGTAAAGACAATCATGCAATTCTTACTTGGAGGCACAAACAATTTTAAATTATGAATACTAAGCTTATTATCTACAAGTGAGAAAGATCATTGAAAACTATATCTACATGTAATTCTTTCCTTCATTTAAGTCTCAAAGTATTGTAGCTACTGACCAATGCTAAGTTTGCCAAAACCAAAAGATTTACTATATGTTCCCAAAGTGATAACAATACTAATGACAAGATCAATCATATATGATAGAAGTTGCAAACTAAAATAAAGTGTGTAGAAAATAAATGATAAAACTTCTCATTAATATTCCATAACGACAACTCACACCAAGGGATACATAGATAGATAACCAACTAAAGAGAGATACTTCCACATTGCAAACCATCATATAAGATAACTTCCCTACTCATGATATGACAGTACTAAAAGATAAAAGGTAAAAGATGATGGTGTGATACCGCGGCACTCCCCCCAAGCTTGGAACAAGCTAAGGGAGATGCCAATACCGATGATGAATTACTCCTTTGGTGGTGATGGTGGGACAACTTTGAGCGGGGTCAGGTAACGCTCCAGCATCTTGCGAAGCCTGTTGTTCTCCTCTTGAAGTATGTCCACTTCCATCCTCAGGACTCGATACTGATCACAAAACTGGTCCGTGATCCGAAGAGCGTCTTCTGCATCCGGGAAAGAGCTAAGATCTGGAACAGGTGGTATGGGTCCCTGCATGTTATGAGAAAAGGCACGTTGAGCGTTAACGGGTCCCACAAAGATGGGCTTGCTACCCCTTGCTCCTGCTTGTTCTCTTTTGGCCGATGACATCTTCTTCACGTCCTCCATGACGCTCTCGTCCATGTCCTTGCGCCTAGCCTTCACTTTGTCCTCCTCCGCCCATCCGACGAAAGATCCTTGATCTAGATCCTGAAGAAGTTCACGTTGGCGACGCAACGCATAGTCTTCGGAACAGGAACCCTGGGATGACATCTGGACAGAAACAGCTCGAAACAAAAACACTTCGAAAACACGATATACGGACCTCGGGGGTTCCGGGAGATTATATAGGAAAAATATACATGACGAAAGGAAGGCAACAACACAAAATCGAGTAGGAGACGGACACCGAGGCCTCCAGACCCCCTGCTCGCGCAGCAAGGATGGGGCCCGCGCGAGCACGTGTTGTCGGCGCCTCGTGCTCCGTGTCCTGCTCGTTTTCGTCTTGTATTTTTCCATATTTTCTAAAAATAATTTCTATGTCTTCCAAAATTAAAAACGCGAACTTTTTCTTACCGAAACCATACCTTTTCGAATTCAGCTTCTGCAGACTCAGAAAAATTCTCTTTGATAAAAGTCTCCGGAGCAATAACTTGAATAATATCAACATCTTTATTATAAGAATCTCCAGAAATATAATGTTTGAGTCTTTGCCCATCCACCACTTGTGTAGAATCATCTTTGAGTGAAGCAATTTTAATTGCACCCGAACGAAACACCTCAACAATAACATATGGTCCTTCCCACTTGGAGAGTAATTTTCCCGCAAAGAATCTAAGACGAGAGCTATACAATAAAACTTTTTCACCGACATGAAACTCTCTCTTAAGGATCCTCCTATCATGCCATTTCTTAACTTTCTCTTTAAAGAGTTTAGCATTTTCATAAGCTTCACTTCTCCATTCATCTAAAGAACTCAAATCAAGTAATCTTTTCTCACCAGCAAGTTTAAAATCTCTATTTAGTTCTCTCACTGCCCAATAAGCTTTGTGTTCTAATTCTAAAGGCAAGTGACAAGCTTTTCCATAGACCATTTTATAAGGAGACATACCCATGGGATTTTTATAAGCAGTTCTATAAGCCCACAATGCATCATTTAATTTATCAGCCCAATCCTTCCTTGTTCTATTAACAGTCTTTTGCAAGATAGATTTAATTTCTCTATTTGATAATTCTACTTGCCCACTAGTTTGAGGATGATAAGCTGAAGCAATTCTATGATTAACACCATATTTAGCAAGAACTTTTCTAAAACCACCATGAATAAAATGAGAGCCTCCATCAGTCATGAGATATCTAGGAACACCAAACCTAGGAAAAATTATATCTTGAAGCATTTTTAATGATGTCTCAGCATCAGCACTTTTAGTAGGTATAGCTTCTACCCATTTAGTAACATAATCAACGGCAACAAGTATATGAGTATAACCCTTTGAAGGAGGAAAAGGACCCATAAAGTCAAATCCCCAACAATCAAATGGCTCAATAACAAGAGAATAATTCATAGGCATTTCATTACGTCTAGAGATATTACCAATTCTTTGACATTGATCACAAGATAAAATAAACTTTCTTGCATCTTTAAAAAGAGTAGGCCAATAAAAACCTGATTGTAAAACCTTTTGTGCAGTTCTATCTCCAGCGTGATGTCCTCCATAAGCACTACTATGGCATTTTCTCAATATCTCCTGTTGTTCATACTCCGGAACACATCTTCGCATAATACCATCCACTCCTTCTTTATATAAGTGTGGATCATCCCAGAAATAATGCCTCAAATCATAAAAGAATTTTCTTCTTTGTTGAGCTGAAAAGGTTGGAGGCAAATACTTCGAAACAATAAAGTTAGCATAATCAGCATACCAAGGACTATGTCGTGAACTCACGCTTATTGCAGCTAATTGTTCATTTAGAAAACTATCATTAACAGGAATAGGATCATATTCAATGTTTTCCAATCTAGACAAATTATCAGCAACAGGATTCTCAACACCTTTCCTATCTAGAATATGCAAATCAAATTCTTGCAACAGTAATACCCATCTAATAAGCCTAGGCTTTGCATCTTTCTTTTCCATAAGGTATCTAATTGCAGCATGATCAATATGAATAATAACTTTAGATTCAACAATATATTGTCTAAATTTATCACAAGCAAAAAACAACAGATAGAAATTCTTTTTCAGTTGTAGCATAATTCTTTTGAGCAGGATCAAGAGTCTTACTAGCATAATGAATAACATTTAACTTTTTATCTGCTCTTTGTCCAAGAACAGCACCAACAGCAAAATCACTATTATCACACATAATTTCAAATGGTAAATTCCAATCAGGTGGTTGAACAATAGGAGCGCTTATTAAAGCTTGCTTAAGAGTTTCAAAAGCTACCTTACAATCATCATCAAAAAACAAATGGTACATCTTTTCGCAAGAGATTAGTAAGAGGCTTTGATACCTTAGCAAAATCTTTAATAAACCTTCTATAGAAACCAGCATGACCAAGAATACTACGAATACCTTTAACATCTCTGGGGCAAGGCATTTTCTCAATTGCCTCCACTTTAGCTTTATCAACTTCAATACCTC
Source organism: Poa annua (assembly GCA_026929855.1). Classification (NCBI taxonomy): domain Eukaryota; kingdom Viridiplantae; phylum Streptophyta; class Magnoliopsida; order Poales; family Poaceae; genus Poa; species Poa annua. The sequence goes on from CM049438.1 coordinate 38,995,912, forward strand.
TTTCAGAAATCTTATGTCCAATAACAATTCTTTCATTAACCATAAAGTTGCATTTCTCCCAATTAAGAACAAGATTGGTTTCCTCACATCTCTGCAAAACCTTATCAAGATTGTGCAAGCAATTATCAAAAGAAGTTCCATAGACAGAAAAATCGTCCATGAATACCTACACAATTTCCTCACAAAAACCATGAAAGATAGCAGACATACATCTTTGAAAAATAGCAGGAGCATTACATAAACCAAAAGGCATACGCCTATAAGCATAAGTACCATAAGGACAAGTAAATGTGGTTTTCTCTTGATCTTGAGCTTTAACAGCAATTTGAGAGAAACCAGAATAACCATCAAGAAAGCAAAAATGAGTTTTATTAGCTAATCTCTCTAACATTCGATCAATAAAGGGTAATGGATAATGATCTTTCTTAGTAACTTTGTTAACCTTTTTTAAATCAATGCACATTCTATAACCAACTACTACTCTTTGAGGAATAAGCTCATCATTATCATTAGGCACAACAGTAATTCCACCTTTCTTAGGGACACAGTGCACAGGACTAACCCATCTACTATCAGCAATAGGATAAATTATACCAGCATCAAGAAGTTTTAATACCTCATTTCTTACCACTTCCTTCATTTTGGGTATTAAACGGCGTTGATGTTCAACAACTGGCTTTGCATCAGGCTCCATATTAATAGAATGTTGACATATAGTAGGAGAAATCCCTTTTAAATCATCCAAAGTATAACCCATAGCCCCACGGTGTTTCTTCAATACTTCCAATAATCTTTCCTCTTCTTTACCTGAAAGGTTAGCACTAATAATAACAGGATATATTTTCTTATCATAAATATGAGCATACTTAAGATTATCAGGCAAATGTTTTAAATCAAAGATAGGATCCTCTTTAGGTGGAAGTGTTTTACCCAAGTCTTCCACCTTCAAATTGTGTTTCAAGATAGATTGACGAAGAAATATGTCATCAAGTTCATTCCTTTCTTCCATAAAGACTTCACTTTCATGATCTTCCATAAATTGCTGCAAAACATTGTTAGGTGCAAGAGCAATAGAGGCAAGTTGTTCTACTTTAAAATCCTCATTAGGCAATTCGGTTTCATAAGGCACTTTAGCAAATTTCGAAAAATTGAATTCATATGAATCACCAGCAAATTTAGTAAAGATTTTCTCTTTCTTACAATCTATAACAGCACCACAAGTATTTAGAAAAGGTCTACCAAAAATGATAGGACAAGTCTTACTAGCAGCTGCACCAAGTACGAGAAAATCAGCAGGATATTTAGTCTTACCACACAAAACTTCAACATCTCTAACAATACCAATTGGAGAGATAGTTTCTCTATTAGCAAGTTGAATAACCACATCAATTTCTTCAAGTTCACAAGGACCAATCTCATGCATAATTTCCCTGTAAAGCTCATAAGGAATAGCACTAGAACTTGCACCAATATCACATAAACCATAATAGCAATGATCACCAATTTTAACAGATAACACAGGAACACTAGTTTTCCTTGAACTTTTAGGATGAGAAACAACATTAGAAGCATCCTCACAAAATATAATGTACTCGTCTCCAACATTTTTAGTAACAAGATCTTTAACTATAGCAACAGGAGGTTCAATTTTAATTTGTTCATCAGGTTGTATAGCTTTCTTTTCACTTTTGTTAACAACACTAGCCAAAACAGAATGCTCTTTCACCTTAACTGGAAAGGGAACCTTTTCAATATAGGGCTCAGGAATAATATGATCAACCACATTAACTTCAATGCTTTTAGTTATAGGAGTAACAGATTTATCTTTATATGGTTCATGATATTTTTCAAAATCCTCCTTGGGCAAACCAAAATAAGCAGCAAAGGATTTATAATAATTCACAACAACTTGAGAGTCAAGACCATAAGCATTATTAATATTTCGAAATGCATCAGTATTCATGAAAGTTTTAATGCATTCGAAGTCATATTTTATACCTGACTCCCTACCTTTGTCGTTCTCACATGCTTCAGTATTTTCTTCAATACGATCAAGAAGATCCCATTTAAAATCCTCCTTATTACGCGTGAATGATCCAGCACAAGAGGTATCCAATAATGTTTTATCTTCAAAGGAGAGTCTTGCATAGAAGTTATCAACAATAATATTACCAGGAAGCTCATGAATGGGGCATTTGAGCATTAATGACTTCAATCTCCCCCAAGCTTGGGCAATACTTTCTCCATCATGAGGCCATAAATTATATATAGAATTCCGATCTTGGTGAATCTCACTTGGTGGATAAAATTTAGAATAAAAGAGAGGTACAATTTCCTCCCATCCAAGAGAATTCCTGTTCTTCAACAATTTATACCAATGCGCAGCTCTCCCAGTAAGTGATATGGAGAATAATTTCTTCCCGACTTTGTCCATTGTAATACCTGCACACTTGAACAACTCGCATAATTCATGTAAAAACAGTAAATGATCACCGGGGTGGACAGTTCCATCCCCTTCATAGCGGTTATCCATAACACGATCAATAATTTTCATAGGTATTTTAAATGGCACTATGTCTTCAGGTGGCGCCTCATTTTCTAGCTCAGCAGTGGTAGAAGCCTTTCCAAACAGGAAAGCAATAGTTCCTCTCTCCATAATTAAGCAAATTAGAAGACAGAAATAAAAACAGCACTTACAGCTAAAGTTTTCCTTATCAATTCCACTTACCAATAGCGCTTCACTCCCCGGCAGCGGCGCCAGAAAACAGTCTTGATGACCCACAAGTATAGGGGTGTATCGTAGTACTTTCGATAAATAAGAGTGTCGAACCCAACGAGGAGCAGAAGGTGCTGACAAGCAGTTTTGATGAGGATTTCACTGTAAACCCTAGCATACATGTTTTTAGGAGTTTTTGATATAACAGATAAATAAAGTGCGAGTAAATAAAGCGCAACAATAATAATTGCAGCGAGGGGCCCAATCCTTTCTAGAGCAAAGGACAAACCGGTTTGTTTACTTATGATGACCAAGCGTTCTTGAGGACACACGGGATTTATGTCTAGTGCTTTCGCTTCATATAGATGATTAATCTTTAGTGTTTTGATAAGTGTCGTGTGGGTGAACCTATGCTAATGCACCGCCCTTCCTAGGACTAATACATACTTGTGATTATACCCCTTGCAAGCATCCGCAAATACAAGAAAGTAATTAAGATAAATCTAACCACAGCCTTAAACTCTAAGATCCTGCTATCCCTCATGCATCGAGATATTAACGGGGGTTTAGGTTTCTGTCACTCCGGCAACCCCACAATTAATATTCGAATACACAATGCATTCCCGTAGGCCCATAAAGGTGAAGTGTCATGTAGTCGACGTTCACATGACACCACTAGAAGAATAGCACCACAATTTAAATATCAAACCATTAAATATTACTCAACATAGTTCACTACTAACATCTAGACTTCACCCATGTGCTCAAGAACTAAACGAACTACTCACAACACATCATTTGGAACATGATCAGAGATGATATAATGATGGGTAACAATCTGAACATAAACCTTAATTCAACGGTTCCACCCAATAGCATTAATAACAATAGTAATTAACACCGGGAGAGTTTCCCCTATCAAACACACAAGATTCAGCCCTAGATGTTACAGCGGGAACGGAGTGGAGCGGTGGAGATGACGGTGACGGCGGTGGAGATGATGGTGATGATGATCCCGATGAAGTGCAGCTCGATGACGGTGACGATGGCGACGATTTCCCCCCTCCGGGAAGGGATTTCCCCGGCAGATTTCTGCCTGCCGGAGAGCTTTCTTCTCTCTGTGGTTTTCCGCCTCGTGGCGGCGGTGGAATAACTCTAACTCTCCGTAGAAGTTCTTAGGTTTTCGGGGGGATGAAGTACGCGAAGGGGCAAGGCAGGAGGTGGGCCAGGGCGGCCAGACCCCATGCTCGCGCGGGTCCAGGGCTGGCCGCGCGAGGAGGGGTTGTGGGCCCCCTGGGCCCCACCTTGGCCTCTCCTCCACGGTCTTCGTTTTGTATTTTGATCTTCGCAAATAATGTATCTTGACGGTGATTTTTCCAGCTGTTTCCAGACTCCGGTGATCAATTCTCCAATAATCATCAAACATGCAAAATAGATGAAATAACATAAGTATCATCTCTGAATATGAAATATATCAATGAATAACAGCAAATTATGATATAAAATAATGATGCAAAATGGACGTATCATGCAGCTCGATGACGGTGACGATGGCGATGATTTCCCCCCTCCGGGAAGGGATTTCCCCGGCAGATTTCTGCCTGCCGGAGAGCTTTCTTCTCTCTGTGGTTTTCCGCCTCGTGGCGGCGGCGGAATAACTCTAACTCTCCGTAGAAGTTCTTAGGTTTTCAGGGGGATGAAGTACGCGAAGGGGCACGACGGGAGGTGGGCCAGGGCGGCCAGACCCCATGCTCGCGCGGGTCCAAGGCTGGCCGCGCGAGGAGGGGGTGTGGGCCCCCTGGGCCCCACCTTGGCCTCTCCTCGTGGCTCCCTCCATGATCTGGCAAAATTATATTTTCCACGGTCTTCGTTTTGTATTTTGATCTTCGCAAATAATGTATCTTGACGGTGCTTTTTCCAGCTGTTTCCAAACTCCGGTGATCAATTCTCCAATAATCATCAAACATGCAAAATAGATGAAATAACATAAGTATCATCTCTAAATATGAAATATATCAATGAATAACAGCAAATTATGATATAAAATAGTGATGCAAAATGGACGTATCATAGCACACAAAGTATTTGCTTGGAATGGCAGGAAATACAATGTAATAGGTAGGTAGGGTGGACACAAATGGCATGAGTTTTGGCTCAAGGTTTTGGATGCACGAGAAGCATTCCCTCTCAGTACAAGGCTTTGGCTAGCAAGGTTATTTGAAGCACACACAAGTATAAACTATGACAACAAGACGTATATAAAAACATATTGCAAGTATTATAAAACTCTACATTGTCTTCCTTGTTGTTCAAACACCTTTACTAAAAAATATCTAGACTTTAGAGATACCAAACATGCAAACCAAATTTCAACAAGCTTTACGGTAGTTCTTCACTAATAGGTTTTAACTACATGATGTAAAAGCTTAAACATGATCTACTTGAGAGCTCAAAACAATTGCCAAGCACCACAACATCTCCACTAATATAAAACAATCCAGAGGGTGTGATCCAAAGGAATCTGACCGTCCAACAAAACAATCGTGTGGCTGTAACCTCCACCAAAACACACCACAACGGACCACCGCGACGGACGAGGAAAAAATAAAATCCCCAAACGCTGAAGCAATCACGCCCTGCAATTCCGCCCGTGCCGCTCGCCCTCGCCATCACCACCGTCGCCGCAGTCACCACCGCCACCGCCGCCCTTGCACAGCCCGCCCACGCTCCATCCCCGCCCGCGCCCTCCATCCCCGCAGGCCGCACCCTCCGTCCACGCCCTGCAGTTGCAGTTAGCCTTGCGGAAACAATCCAGCGCCCTGCCGCGATCCGGCGTCCGCCCGCACAACCGCCGCCGCAATCTGTCCCTTGCACAACACGCCGACGCTCCGCGCGCCCTGCAGGAACGACGCCGCCGCCTCGCCGTCCCGCCTGCACGTCCATCCAGCGTCCGCCCACACGCCCGCCGCGGCCGCAATCCAGCCCGGCCAATCCACCGCCGCCGCAATCCGTCCCCTTGCACAGAGTGCCGACGCTCCACGCGCCCTGCAGGAACGACGCCGCAGCCTGCACGGCCATCGCCTTGGCCACACGAAGCCAGCAGTCAGTTGACGTTGCCAGATTGCAACTGCCGTTCATCCCCGTTTTGCTGTTGCCGGGCTGTCGTTCCAGTCTAATGCCGTCCAGTACTCCAGTAGTCCAGTCCTTACTACAGCTCCATCCAGCACGGGTTGCTCTACCAAGGAAGTATTTCCATTGCACGATTCCTTGAGATATTCATGCTTTCATAGACTAATTGTTAGATGCTGATAGGCTGTAGGATTTTTTACTGATTTTGATGCAGATTTTGGACCTACTGTATTGTGGTGAGTGTAATGAGGTATACAGCTTTTTTGTGCGTCTGATGATGTCTTTGTTGCTGACCTAGCCCCAAATTAATTTTCAACCACAAATGGGAAGCTAGAACCGGTCAGGAAAGGAAAACGGATTATGACTCCTTTACTCATTCATGTATTGCAACATATTAATGTGTGTGCTCTGAGATATTCCGATTCTTAGCTAGAGGATTTGCCTTTTTGTGTTTTACAATATCCAAGGGGATTTTGATGCATCACATATATAAGGGTTGTGCCCATGAGGCTTAATATTTCATTTTCATGGGAAAATATGTGGTTGTAGTTGTCAGGTCATGGGAAGAGAAGAGGGTCGAAGACATGATACTTGAAGGGCCTCGAGAACAACGACTACCTCAAGTCGTATGCTCCCTTCCCCCACTTTGGATTCCCGTTTCCTGCATGCTTTCCTCGGCAGTGACTGGTAGTCGAGCCGAAGTCAAGATAATTGTGCCGATGTTGACGTTTTTTTTCCTGCTGTTGAAAGACAGGAAGGTTTTTCTTTTACGAGTTCTGTGGCTGCAAATCGTCTCCTGTGGGCAACATGGATATCTGCGCGGAGAACCACTGTTGTGTCAGGTAATTGTCCTTGATCGCTTAAGTTTTATTTAGTAATACTAATTACTAAGTTTCTTAGCTTCTCGATGATTGTGCTTGAATGATTCAGTTATTCTGGATAATGACATCTCGATGTTTCGTTGTGCCCGGTCTATCTAATATACTTCATGGTTTGTTTGTAGTTTATATACAGGAGGATTCGAGCAAGAAGCAATCTAATCATAGGTTTGTACTTCAGACTTCAATGGTGACTGTTGGATCACTTTCAATGGGGTTAGCAGAGAGGCGACGAATCTTAAGGCACCGCTTGAACATGGCAAATATGGTCGGTGACAAATCAGGTTTGCTAAACAGTTTTCAGAATTATAGCTCCCAAAATGATAGTGCTATACTCCTCTGAAGCATCTCAGTTAATTGAATCATGCATTTCCTCTTTGTTTGGCAAATACTTGATCTGCGTGCCATTTTGTCTATTGGGTCCTACTCATTTTAACGTAGCAGGCGAAGGCTCCTCCTAGCCCGCTGCGCAACACCTTCATTGATCTAGAATGCTGCAGTAAAGTTCGAAGTGGCGAGATGCTTCTGATTGCCTCCTTCTCAAGTCGGTAAAAATCGTAGATGTTGAAAGAGATGATACTGCCCTCAAGTCCCCTGCTCTGGGATTTCATGCAGGAGTTAAAGGTGAGCCCCTCGATCTTTTCCCCCCAAAAGAGCCGGTTAGATTTGGGTGAATTTGGGGGTTATTATTGTGTTCATCGTCTACTCGGTTTCTTGTTGTTTTTGAAGCGGGTTGCGGGGATCAATCTGATTGGTAGATTGTGTCGATTGATCGCAGGTTGGAGATGGACAAGGCTTACCTTCAAGATTGAGCACCCCCTGGCTTTGTTTCTTAACTCTTGCTTTCGTCCCTGATAATTTCTTCCAGTTTATCTATGTGTGATCGATGGCTATTGATTGCAAACTTGTAGGCGAGTTGTTCTACTGAAACTAGCACACTTTTTTCAAGCATTCTGCTCTGCTATTTATCTAGCAACGTGTTCCATCAAATGCTCCGTATCAAAGGTTTCTGCTATGCTTTCTTAGTTATGGAGATCTACATATTTCGGTCAGATCATGGTGAACACATGTTCACTGTTTAGTTATTCCCATGGTTGATTAGTAAGGATTAGCTGTATGTTCAGCAAGAAATGGAGAGGGATGAAGTGAGAAATTTATTTAGCAATTAACGATTTGCTTTGTTGTGTCTACTGATTTTTGCATATTGTTCTTATAGGTCATATCATATACGGAGTACATCATATTTGAAGAGGAACCAAAGAAATTAGGCAGGGATCAAGGTAGAATTAGCCTTTCAATAAGTACCATATGAGGTTATGTTCCTGTTATTTATAGTTAATTTTCTTCTATTTGGTTGCTAACTATTGCTAATAGTGTTAAACCATGCACCTGTTCTTGTTCTTTATCTCTTCAGGATACGGAGGTCCTGATGCTTTATTTTTCTCCAAGGCCCATGTTGCCACCAAAGATGAACTATCTTTCACATATGAATTACTGGAATTTCATATTCACTCAGCTTTGCCAGAAGGGATTTCATTGTGAGACTCCTCTCAAACCTTCAAATTTATTCTAAAAAATATTATATCATCTTTCTTGAATACGTTTTTTTGGGAGCAAATGCACTTCCAGTCTGCATTAAAGTGTTTTTAACAGAGAATATACTGCTCCATTTTTTGAATTATCAGTTTTGGAAGTTTGGATATGGCTTCAAAATTTGCTCTGGGTAGTGGTCAACTATTTTTCTTGAACAAAGTATCATCCATTCAATTGATTTGTTGTTGCTGCTCATTCTTACTATATGTACATTTCGACTTCACTATGAAACACATTTTGCTGCAAGAAAGAAATCACAAAATTTGGCATATGTTCATGTCCCAAGCTGAAAACCTTTGATCAAAAGGCAGGGTTTGCTGAAATTTTACAAAAAACAATCATGCCATTTCTCTCGAAAAGCTTTGGCTGGATTGGGCTAACTTTTGTGAACCAACTACTTTGTTTTTTAAATATTCCAGGACGGAACAAACAATGCACGGGTGCGTAGTTAGTCAGTTATGAAAGGACATAACAAACAAGGCTATTCAGAGTCCAGACTCCACCTGCACGTTTGTTGTTGTTTGATGATTTCACTTGTCAGGGGACTGTTCATGATACAGAGCTTCAAGAATAATCACTGTCCAGGAGAAGGGAACTGGTGGGAGCTATTCCGGTATCATTTGTGAACATATTGAACCTTAAAAATGGTTCGATTTGCAGAAGATGCCGCACGGAACCATATTGAATATTATGTTACTCGGCCTCAGAATCCACAATATGCAAATATGCTTCGAAAGAGAAATGTAAGCATAAGACACTAGAAGATTATGTTTAATTCCCTTTATTTCCCTGCGTATAGAATAACCTTTGTAAACTACTATAGCATACACCATTGTCATCCCAACATAAAGTTTGCTTAAGGCGACAAACTTGACCTTGTAAACATGTCAATTATTAGGCTTTTAAATTCCAAAAAAATGGTTAGGCTTGTAAGTTTATGACAAAGGAATAATATTTCAAGAAAGTTACTCCCAATTATAAGATATTTTAGTTTTATTTTTGCTAGATCCCATGTTTACATATTCTTTTTGTGTGTATATTCGCTTGTTTCAGTCTATATGTAATCTATAATAAAATATCTAAAAAACTCTTATAATTGGGAGCTGAGGGGTATTCTTTACCTTTTTATAAGGGAAAAGACAATGAAAAATATATTATTGTTTGGCTTACTTGAAGTTATTTGTCCACATTAATATTTTACTTACTGGAGATTATATTTTGGGGGACAACAAATTTATTTCAAAACTTTAAGCATTATAAATAGATACGTGTATTGGTTAATATACGTGCATGTGCACGTGCACGATTACTAGTGCAAGATAACAATCCATAAGAGCATGTATATCTTTTCATTATACCATCTACCACATTTAGCATTTTCTGTTTCCAACCAAACACCAATCAACTTATTTAAATATAAAACTCTCCACGTATATATCAATGAGATATGAGAGTATAATATAAGAGAACTAAGAACTCTAAACAAGAGATGCATGAAAAACAAGAGCTAATAGTATTGAAATAACATAGAAGAATACTCAACAAATATAAGTGAAGAATAGAAGTATTCATAAGAAAAAGCGGAGCGTGTCTCTCTCCCACAAAGGAATGCTAGGATCCATTTTATTCAGAGAATGAAAATAACAAAAACAAAAACAAACAGACGCTTCAAGTAAAGCACATAAGATGTGTCAGAATTAAAATATAGTTTCACTAGAGATGACCTGATAGTTTGTTGATGAAGAAGGGATGCCTTGGGCATCCCCAAGCCTTGACGCTTGAGTCTTCTTGAAATATGCTTGGATGACCCACGGGGGCATCCCCAAGCTTTGGCTCTTTCATCTTCTTGATCACATCACATCATCCTTCTCTCTTGATCCTTGAAAACTTACTCCACACCAAACTCAAAGTAGACTTCATTAGAGGGTTAGTGCATAATCAAAAATTCTTATATTCTGCATGAACACAATTGCTACCAATGCTACTGGATATTAGCTACAGCCACTGATACTTTATGGAACAAAAAGATCCATTCAAAATAGTAAAAGGGGCATTGCAAAATAAATGGCAGAATTTGTCAAAAACAGAACAGTCTGTAAAGACGAATTTTTTCGAGGCACTTAACTTGATCAAATCAGAAAACTCAAAACTAATGAAAGTTGCATACATATCTGAGGATCACACACAAAAAATCCCATGTCATTTTGATTTTTCTGTGAATAGTTATGAATTTAACGGTGGACAGCAGAAAACTGTTTCAGCACAGCAATCCAAATCTAGCATCAACTTTCTACTAGAGGCTTTACTTGACACAACAATGCAATAAAGTAAAGATACAAAGGAATTGCTACAGAGGTAGACATGTTCCTTGACTCAATAAAATAAAATAACAGAAATAAAAAGTGGGTTGTCTCCCATAAGCGCTTTTCTTTTACGCCTTTCAGCTAGGCACAAAAAGTGATACTCAAGTATTTCCAAGAGATGAAGCATCAACATCAATAATTTCATCCAAGACATTGTTGGTTGCAATAGGTGCTTTAGGTATCCATGAAGGTGTCCTATTACGTAAATCATTACCATCATCTTTAGGCACATTAAGGGGTTTGGGTTTTGGAATATAAATAAACTTTTGCTCCTTTCCTACAAAGGCTTTCTCTTTCTTAGTTTTAATAGAGGAAAAAGTTGAACTTAAAGTTTCCATAGCCTCTTCTAATTCATATATTCTATGATTATGAGTATCAAGGGTGTTGCTAGTTTCCATTATCAAGAAAAAAATTCTCCATAGTATCCAACCTTTTAATAACATCTTCCAAAGTGATCTCAGTTTTAATTTCTTTAGTAGGTGGTGGTGATCCTACCAAACTTTCAATTAAATTGCAGGCTTCCAAAGCAGATGTACCAGGAAAGTTACCCCCCGTAAGAGTGTCAAGAACATACCTATACCAACTAGAAATACCAATATAAAAATTCCTAAGAAGGATTAAAGTGGAATGTTTCTTAGTACATTTTTGATGAGCATCATTTATCCTATACCATGCATCTTTTAAACTTTCTCCTCCTTGTTGTTTAAACGAACGAACTTTAACTTAAGGACTACCCATATTTAGCAAAATTCAAACTAAACCAAAATAAGAAAATAAAAAAACCGAAATAAAAATAACAATGCAAGTAACTAATTTTTTTGTATTTTTGATATTAAGCAAACAAGACAGTAATAAAAATAAACTAAGCAAGATAATAACAAAATAAAAGATTGGAAGTGAGAGACTCCCCTCGCAGAAGAGCTTCAACTCCCCGGCAACGGCGCCAAAAATTAGCTGATGGCGCTAAGTTGACGAGGGAGTACTAAGAACTTCTGAACAAAAGGATCTAGCTTCCCCGGCAACGGCGCCATAAATTAGCTTGATGCACCGGTGAGGTGTTGCTGGGAAACCCCAAGAGGAAGGTATGAAGTAGTGCAGCAGCAAATTTCCCTCAGTTGTGAAACCAAGGTTATCAATCCAGTAGGAGTGACGTTCTCTTCTGAAGGTTGTTGAAGATGGCTTTGGCAGGGTGCACTACCGGTGTCAGCAACGAACGTGGAACCTGCACACAACACAATCAAAGTATTTTGCCCCAACTTGACAGTGAGGTTGTCAATCTCACTGGCTTGCTGTAACAAAAGGATTAAACGTATGTGTGGAAAAGGAGGTTTGTTTGCAGAGAATGAAAGTAACATGATTGCAGTAGGATTGTTTATCAGTTTAAAGAAAAGGACCGGGGCAGCTGGGCAATTGACAGAATAAAGAAGTGTATAATGATGCATATACTATAGTTATGATGTCTAGTGTGAGATTCATTTGGGCATTACAACAATATACATAGACCGTTCCAACCGCATCTATGACTAATAATCCACCTGCCGGTTAGCGTCCTCACCCCTTTCAGTATTAAGTTGCAAGCAACAGATTATTGCATTAGGCAATGTGTGTAATGTAAGTAATACAAATACCCTTAGATAAAGTACTACTGTTTTATCCCTAGTAGCAACAGTACATCTACAATCTTAGAGCTAGTTGTCACCACCCCAGATTAAATAGAGACATGAACCTACTATCGAGCATAAATACCCCCTCTTGGAGTCACAAGCATCTACTTGGCCAGAGCATCTACTAGCAACGGAGAGCATGCAAGATCATAAATAACGCACTCACAAGATATATTATGAAGCAATAACATAGTACTCAATATTCATCGGATCCCAGCAAACACAACATGTAGCATTACATAAAGATGATCTTGATTATGATAGGCAGCTCACAAGATCTAAACATGGTAGCACAAGAGGAGAAGACAACCATCTAGCTACTGCTATGGACCCGTAGTCCAAGGATGAACTACTCACGCATCAGTCCGGAGGCGGGCATGGTGATGTAGAGCCCTCCGGTGATGATTCCCCTCTCCGGCAGGGTGCCGGGAAGAGGTTCTGAACCCTCCCGATCTAGGGTTGACGACGGCGGCGGCTCTGGACTTCGTGGAGGAAAAATGTGTGTGTCTTAGGTCTTAGATATCCGAGGGGTATAAGTAGGCGAAGGGGCGAAGGCGGTGGAGCCACGAGGGCCCCACACCCCGTGCTCGCGCGGCAGAGGGGCGACCCGCGCCGGGAGGGGGTTTGGGCCCCTCGGGGTGCCCCTCCGTGACTTCTTCGGTGTTTTGGAACCTCCCGGGAAAAATAGGAACTTCGACGTTAAGTTTTTCCAATTCCGAGAATATTTCCTTAAGTACTTTTCTGAAACCAAAAACAGCAGAAAACAGGCAACTGGCACTGTGGCATCTTGTTAATAGGTTAGACCCAGAAAATGCATAAAATGATATAAAAGTGTATACAAAATATGTAGCAAGTGGCATAATATGAGCATGGAACATAAGAAATTATAGATACGTTTGAGACGTATCACACAGCCACTGCAAATTCTGGCCAAGGAGCATCAGGGTTGGTCGCCGATCCAACGAACAATGATGAAGCATAAGAAGTCCAGAGTTTCCTTGGCGTGTTCCAACGCTGGAAATACTCCTCACAACGCCGTTGCCACAGTTTCGAACTCGATCCATCGAAACGCGGCAATTCAACGCGCGGTGCGGAGCCAGATGCATCAGTGATGACTAAGCGAGCAAAATTACTGCTGGACGGTGACAAATTCTGGGCGGAAAGCATACCTCCGACCGGAGGAGGCGTGTGATAAACACTCACTTTCCCCCGGTGGTTTGATTCGTCGCCGTGCCCTAGGCCGACAGCGTCGCCCCCCGGCTTCCAGGTGCGCGGTGGCGTTGTTCCTACCGGCGGAGTTGAAGGAGTCGCGCGGACGATGCGGTCCACGCTCTCCGTCAGCTTGGCAATCTCGGTGCTGAGCTCGGTACGGGTGGCCGCAACCTCGCCCCCCAATCGCTCCTCCACAGCCTCGAGATTCTTCTCTGCTTCCTTGAACTGCTTGTCGGTGTCCTTCATGAAGAGGCACACGGTGTCAAGGATCTCCTTCTTGTGCACGATGAAGCGGTTCTCGTACTCCTCCGTCATCTCGGCCTTCAAGATCTCGTATAGCTTCTTCGATTCGTCGGATATGTCGTCCATGATCGCGGCGCGGCAGCGCAAGGCCAAGCGGGTGGCGTGGTGGTGGTTGGGCAGATCCAGATCGGGATCGTGAAGGCTCTGATACCAGATGTAAGCACCAACACGATCTCTCACTCAATTCTCACCGGATTCACAGGGAAATTGTATTAACTTAGCTCTCCTCCCATCCTCCCCCGAGCTAGTTCATGATCCACGGCTCCGCCGTCCAATTCGTTCTTCTGGTCCAAGACAACGATGAACACACGCAAAGCTACGCTAAGTACACGCACGCCGCAAGCTTCTGTTACAAGGCCTAATGGGCCCACTCCGGGACTGCAAGCCGGGCCGGCAGCTGGATAACTCTCCTGGGCTTTGGTGTTGTTGTTGCCGATTCAGAAGCGGAAGTAGCAGGTGTAGATGTAGCAGGTTCGTCGCAGGGGTCGTCGTGGCCGTTGACAGATGGCGCTGCCGCCTCCGCGTCGTGCGCCATCTCCGGCTCGGTACATCCTCACCGTCGCCGTCTCCGCCGCGGCCGGCCGCGGCGTCACCGGCTCCGGCTCGGTGGATGGACCTTCGGTCTCCATGGCTCTCTCTTGAGATGGGAAGAGCACGAGAAGTCAGACGCTCGATTGGTGGAGAAGATGGGATGCGTAAAGAGGAAAGAGAAAGTGGATGGGCCCACATGGGATGCACGTGTCGCAATCAACCGTGGCCATGATCGTTCGCGTAGGAGCTCCTTCGGTCAATGGCCCCCTTCGACATGGTTAACAACAATTAGACATAGGAAATATCAAAACACCGAGCATCCTTGTAGGTTCCATGATTTTAGAAGAACCTGAAACAAGCAAAATTCACGAAAAAAACACCGAGCATCTTCTTCCTTCTAGGTTACCGAAAATAGAGGTGGCATCAGCGGAGCTGCCGTAGGGCGCGGTGGGGGGAACAGCTGAGCACAACTGGCGGCAAATAGGTCAACAGTTGGGAGATGCGGCTTGGGGGGCAAAGCTGGCGGTGGCGGAGTCCTGCCGGAACGGTGAAGCGCGACGGCGACGGAGACACAGGGCTCGAGGGGACTTGCCAGCGGCGCGGCTGGAGCTCGTAGATGAGGGGCAAACTGCCAATGGCGGCGACGCACGAGTTGACCTGCCGGGGGCGTGGCTAGAGCTCGGAGATGAGGACAGCCGACGGGGGAAGCACTAAAGCAGGAGGGGCAGATGACAGGGTGTAGTGGCTATGGCAACTAGCGGCGCTAGGTCGGGGCGAATAGGAGAAAGTCGAACGGCCCAGGCCAGGTCTCGTGTTGAGGAAGCTGGATGAGGGCGTATTTGCCAATTCGAAATTATTAAGCCTATTTATTTTATCGGCATCTAATTGAGGAGGTAATGACGTCGGGGACAAATCAGCAAAAGTTAGGGCATCCAACGCCTGACACAAACGGATCACGGACGTCCGATAATGATCGGGTAGGGGAAAACCCAATCCGGCCCGACGCATTTTTGTCGTGATGTGCGTTGCGGCGCAAACCGCGCGTTTGTGTCGCCGCGGACTGGCCGCGCTGTCCGCCGGCTGTCATCCTGCCCTTTTTAGTGCCTGCCCCACTTGATAGTGGCGCGAAGAGCACTCCCACTCCCGCCATTTGCCAAATTTCACTCGCGCCCACCCGAAAAACCCTCCTCCGATGCCGATGGAGAACGTCGCCGCCACCGGCCCTAGCGTCGATGTCGTGGACGTAGCCGTCACTGGCTCTATCACGACCATCGCGCCAACGGCTAGCACGACCACCAACAAGCCCAAGGCCAAGGTGAAGAGGGAGAAGATCGCAGAGAAGAGGGATGTGGAGAATCAGAAGCGGCAGGCGCGGCGGGCGGCCGAGCGGGCAAGGAAGGCCTCGGCGGCGCACGCCATCCAGGAGGAAGAGAGGCTGGAGTGGCTGACAATGCTGGCCGCCCAGGCTCAGGCTCAGGAGGTCATGAAGCCGCGGGAGCTCGTCGGCGAGGGCAAGACCTACGCCGTGGCCAGAGCGGCCTCGAGAAGTTTGGTGACGTCGCAGGCTCTACACCCTCTGATGGCGCCCCGCTCGCCCATGACGCCGAGAGAGGCGGCTCCGGTTCCACAGGCCCACACTCTGTCCCGGCTTGGAGGCACGCGATCGTCGTCGCCGGAGCTGCCGGCCAGCCGCTGATGATGGACGGGGTCGCGGCGTCGCCAATCGACCTTAACCACACCCGTTTTAGGGTCCGTCCCGCTCCGCGCCGGTACATTTACGTTGGAGGCTCAGATGAAGGAAGGCGGGGGTATGACTCTAACGATCATATGGTCTGTCCCGCTCCGCGCCGGTCCGTTTACGTCGAAAGCAATGCGCATACGCAAAACCAAGAGCAGTCTAATTTTGGTCTGTCGCATGTCCGGTTCGACCCATTCTTGGTCCAAATTTGGGTCGGCTTTGCGTCTGCGCGGACGCGTGATGGACTGACCGCATGGTGTCCTCCCCTGGCCCACACGTCAGTGACACGTGCCGGTCAGCCTCCCCGATGGCAGTCCTTTTTAATGCCACCGGTCCCTCTCCCACCCACCCACCCCAACATCAGTCCCCACTTGCTTCACTCGCGCCGCTCCCAATCTCTCCCGAACCCTAGCTATCTCGCCGCATGCGCCGCTAGTTTGGCAAACCCACGAAAAACAACCACGAGGCGGGGTCGTCCTCGGGGCGGCACCGTCGGATGCAGAGGCCTTCCCCGACGTCGTTTCCACCATGCCAAAATCTTCCCTGGATGTGGAGGATATGTCGAATAGGTATGTCGACCGCATTGAGTAAAACTAGCCGACCAGTGTGGCCCATGGGTGATAAGGCCCTACGGCTTATCGGGCGGTCCAGTGGGCTGAAGCGCAAGAGGAAGCCCAGAAGCAAACCAGAGTCCAAGACAAGCCGACGTTCGCCTTAAAGGACAAGTTCGCGACGAGTTGGCAGCGCTACAGAAGATTTTGACCGGCGGCCAAAATTGTTTACCTTGGCGAAGAGTCGATCATGTTGTGCGCGTGGCGAGCTTGGACAGTTTGCAACGAGTTGGCGGCGCCGCATAGCTCGTGAATGCTCACGAGGACAACCCCGCCACCAGTGGTACTCGCGGGGTGCTCACGGGGTCATCTTCCGACTGGTGCAGTTGCAAGTCGTCCTCCAAAACCCGTCCACGACGGCGCTCAATCCACAGAGATACATCGACCGTAGCAGGTCGGGAGACTTCTAGGGGATGGGCGACATGATATTGGGGAGAAACTGGGCGGAGGTGGCTGGCTACGGCTGGGTGATGGCCGGCAGAGATAGCGATTCATAGGGTGGAAGGTGGGATCCAAAGCACATCGGGTAAGGGTGGAGGGGTGGGAGGGAAGAAGGCTCGTGTCGTTGCCAAGTAGGGCCGACTCGGTCTTTGCAGCGTGGCGGGCGTTGTCGGCAGCCCCAATGCAGCCCCTGATTGCCGGATCTGGATAAAGAGTGCCGAACAGTTAGGGAGCGGTCCAATCTGTCGACATCGTTTAGAGCGCGCTGATATGGGCTTTTTTCCCCCACTCCCCGAACTGACCCCAACCGGTTTGGTCTCTACCCAACAGTTTGTGTCCACCTAAATCTATAAACAGAATTATACATAATCATAAGTAAGTCGGACTCAAAAAGTCTCAATTTTTGGACTAAAAAAAATAAGTCAAAACAAGTCACCTTAAGGGCAGCGCAATGTGCCACAAGACCACATCATAAGAGAAAAGGTACACCTTAAGCTTTGCAAAATTCATTGTGGAAGTTCGGCTTAAGGGAATCTTCTTAAAAGTACACAAACTACACCATAGGTTTATGGATGTCCAAAGCAATTGAAAAATGTTTCATACTTTGCTCCCTCTTACATGTAAGACATGATAAGACATGTGGATCCCAGCTTATGATTAAAGTTCACTTTATACATTGTAAAAAAATTCATATGACAAGTATAATATCAGTGGAGCAGCGTATTACACAACCTCATCATATACATTACGCATGCCCTTAGGGCATCTCCAGCGGCCCGACGCAAACAGACGTCTGCGGTCCGTTTCTGTCCGTTTTTGTCCGGGCCCGGTGAAAACCCAGCCCAACGGGGCAACGCATTTTGCCCGGACCGTCCGCGACGACGCAAACGCGGCCAAAATTTGGGCTCGGTTTGCGTCGCCGCGGACGGTCTGCTGTGTCCGCGCGCCTTTGACCGTGCCCCGCGCGTCAGCGACCGCGTTGATGGCTTTGTCTTCCGAGGAGTCCACGGGCAGGAGGCGAAAGGCTGCCGCGTCGCCCTCCAGTTTCTGCGCCGCCTTCAATGGCGACGCGTCGCTGCCTACCGCCCCGCCGTCAGAAATGATGACCATGTCCTCGACCGCCGTTAAAAGGCCTCCGCGGCCTCCTCCAACGGCAGACGTCCCACCTCCCTCTCCCTCTCCATTTCCACAGCCGCCATGACGGGTCCGTGGCCGTCCAAGAAGATCAAGAAGGAGCACGGCAGCGGCGGCTCTTCCTTGTCGCGCCGATCGTCGCCGCCGCCAAAGAAGCCAAGGGACCGCCCTTCGTGGGCGTCCCGCTGGCGCAGGCTCATTACCGCACCAACACGCCGGTGCCGGGCGACGTCCACCTCCCAACGAATGGCACCTCAACTCGAATAGGGTGCCAGTCCCGCCGGTGCCCAAAGCCGGCGAGGCGCGGATGATGGAGATCCGGTGCCTCCTCCTCCTCCTCCAGCTCCGGTGCCCCGTGGCGGCGTGGTCCTTCCCCTGGGACCCGCCGGCGTTCTTCGACCTCACCGACGACAGCGACGATGAGTAGCGGCCGAGGAAGCCCTAGATAGGGTTTTTTAATATTTTGTTTTAATTTTAGTCTTTAATTTTAGTCCCTATATGTAATATAAATATAAATATTAAAGAAGTTTGAAAAAATACGTCGGGCCGCTGGGGTGGGTGGCGACGCAAACAGACATTGGGACGGACAGAACCCAATTTCTATCCGCGGCCCGACGCAAACGGACCAAATCAGACACGATTTAATCCTAAAATGCGTCGGGCCGTTGGAGATGCACTTAGCCACCCGGCTACAACAAAGGGCGAGACCCTGGATCCTCTCCACGTGAGAAAATTGCACACAACACCAAGCTTTGGTGCAAAAGTTGCACAGAACACAGAAATCAAACATCTTTTGCAGCTAGCCCCAGCTTTTCGTTTAATAAGTTGCATCTAACCCAAAACATTGATTTAGACTCTTAACACGGTATCTGACATGTGGGCCCATGATTATTATACTGTATTTTTATACACTATATCATAATTATACAATTTATTATAAAATAGAGTCGACATGGTATCGTATATGTATATGTTTTCTAGTCAGATTTCGTTTACCGCCGTCATCGTGTCATCACATACCCCACATGTAAGCTAGTTATTTTGGACAGCCTTGACATGTATATCTCTCCCTGTTTCAGTCTTTCCTTTTCAAAGGACTCAGCTACTGTATATTTTAGTATCTTGACACGCAAGTTTTAATATCCTTACACACTTTTCAAGTTTGATTAAACATGTTACATAGGGAAAACATGAGAGTGTAAGACGAATTAAACATATTGTTGAATGTGTCCGCGTACGTGATTACTATATACGTAACGTTTTGTATATTTAAAGTACTCCAAATTAATCGTATCAACCTACATTACGCGGTGAGATAACTATAATTGTTCTGTTAAGTATTAGTCATAAATTTAAATCCAATAATCAAATTACATAGATGCTATAGATTGTCGTACAATTATAAATTATGGTATGAAAATACGATACTCCACATGTCAGATACCGTGTTAAGAGTCTAAATCAATGTTTTGGGCTAGATGCAACTTATTAAATCAAAAGCTGGGGTTAACCGCAAAAGGTGTTTGATTTCTGTTTTGTTGGTGTCGTGTGCAATTTGCTCTCTCCACATCTTTTGCCCCGAAGCGCGACGCGACAGGGCACGCGCTAATCTGAAAATTCGGACCAAGTAATCGGTGAGCTTGTGGCGCCAGCGAGCCAACCCCGCCATGGCCGGCTCCAACGCGGTGCTGGCGGCCATCCTGCTCGTCGACCTCGTCGCCTTCGGCCTCTCCATCGGCGCCGAGCAGAGCCGCCCCTCGGTACGCCCCGATCTGTGCGATCCCCTTCCTTTCTCTAAGCTCTCCGCCCAACGCGGCTGTGCTGATGCTGCTGCTATGTGCCGCAGGCGAGCCTGGAGACGGACTCGAGGAATGAGTGGACCTACTGCGTGTACCACCTGGACGCGTCCACGGGGATGGGCGGCGCCGCGCTCGCCCTGCTGCTCGTGGGCCAGGTGGTGGCCGCCGTCGCCAGCCGCTGCTTCTGCTGCGGCGCCGCGCTCCGCCCCGGCGGCGCCCGCGGCTGCGCCCTCATGCTCTTCCTCTCCTCCTGGTTGGTACTCTCAATCGATCCCCACATCTCCCTTCCCCAGTTCCGCTCTCCTCCCCTGCTCGCCGCGCCGCCTTGACCTCGGCATGACGCTGACGTGCGGGCCCCGCTAGTCGAGATCTTCCCCTTTCGCTTTGTTATCTATAGTACGTCGAGGTTGCCAGAAGTGAAAAAGTCAGAGAGTCGTGCGTAGGAAAGCGTGTTGGATCCACCCACCCCTCCTTGTTCTTGGCGAAATCCCCATTGATTACACAAGGCTACACGAAATTACGCGGGGCTTATGTGATTTACGCCACACACACGTAGGTCAATTGTTGGGGCCTTTCCGTTTCAAGAACAAAGGGAAGGTTCCTTTGGCTTTGGGACATTGTAGACGCAGTTTGGTGTACTTGCACGATGCTGTTCACATGTGTACATGTACATTATGCTTTTCACTTGTAAACTATGGTGGACTTTCGCGGAAGTTGCTAGTCATCACTCAGCAGGTGCTAGTTTTCGTGAAGGCCGTTCAGCTACACCAACTTGTATGCAGTTTATCGAGACCAGTGGACTAGCAAAGCTTTTATGGTTTTCTAGGTGGCCCACGCTTTTGCAAATCAAAATTTGACCAGTTTTCTTTTTTGGGGGTTTTTATCAGATATAAAAAACAAAGAAATGCAAGAGCAAAACAAAGGATGGCAAATCACACAAGAATTACAGGAATAGTCGTTTGTATAAAACACACGATAAATGTCTCACTCTCAACCCAAAGCACAAGGATGTAAAGAAGAGTTTGGAATGAATGTTCAAATTTCGTGGCACCATTCCTTTGATCCAAATGGTATTTATAGGAATTTGTGGCACCATTCCTTTGATCCTAACAAAATGCTCTAGAGATAGTGATACCAAAATAGTAATTTTTGTTTCATATCAAGAACATCATTACTATTTGAAAGTATGTTAGGGAAGTTTTGAATTATTTGCAACATTATCTAACTGATACATTTCACGTATGCATTGTTTGTAGACTTGCACACGTGAAATGCGCTGGGGTATAGTTACAGAATAACAATTAGTGCAGTGTAGCCTTCAGTAGACCAGAGGGGATCTGAGTGGTTATCTTGAATTGTTAGTAATCAATAGGAGTCCAGATGCGCATTATGTCATTAGCAAGCAAACCAGTCAACATGTTTTGGTTACTAAGTGCACAAGTAATAAAAAAGCACGTGTGGTGACGGGACACTTAGTTTGGTTAAGATCCATGTGCTAGCCCAAAGGACCTGGCGGCTGTATAATCTTCTTTGTTTTTCGTGTTTTGTGATCTGTTTTCTTTGGTCATTATTAAGGCTTGAGCTTTGTTGTACCGTGGCCCTCATTTTCTAATACAAAAATGGCCCGAACGCCTTAGTATTTGAGAAAAAATGGCTGAGATGATTTCAGATGATGACCAAAGGACACACTCAGTCTTTTTTTTTTTTGAGAATTAAAGGACACACTCAGTCAATTACTCAAGGAGTATCTGTTGGTTGAGACAACTTTAGGCTCTCATTTCTTATGTATTGGACTACTCTCTTTGATCTTGGGATTACTTTAGATCAAGAAGGCATTGCTCTGGCTTCATTTCCTTGCCTGCATGAGACCAGTACTACCCATACATCCCGTGGGGAGGGGCAGAATGCTTACATAGCCCAAAACAGCCAGCATATTATTTTTTCTGAAATACAGGTAATTTGTTGAATCATTAAGATTACATGCTAATAAAAGCAAGTCATTCAACCATGACCGCCACATTTTTTCCAAACGGCATTCAGCCCTCCACTGCTTCCTTCTCTCTCCTAAAAAATTCTTGCGATCTTTTGATTCAGTCACCCAAATGCTTCGGTCCAGAAGAGGCCACACTAAGTCCTTGCAGATGAGAAGGCTTCTTCGCAGTGTCCCGCTGATCCTCCATCAGAGCAATTGGAATTTACTCAGAGGATTCTGTGAAATAGAACATAATTCCTTAGTTTCCAGTTTTCCACTCACCAGCATGCTGCAGCACAAATCATGTTAACAATTTTGTGATTCTGGTCAGTTATCCACCACGAGGCCACCTGCAGGAGCTCAGAATTTCACCTGTCTTACGGTTGTAGCGATGTCCTTAGTACAATGTTTTCATAACTATAATTGCTTTAGTATATAACTATCCACCTGTCTTAGTTTATATTTTTCGATGGATATTGCTCATCCTTGAACACTACACGTGGAAAACCATACAATTCATGCAGGACGCAGAATGGGCACTGAGCTTTGACATTTCTCAGAACTTCACCTGTCAGGTTGTAGCGACTTTCGTTGTCCTTAGTACAATATTTTCATAGTTACAATTGCTTAAGTATATTAACTATTTCACCCGTCTTAGTTTATATTTTCGATGGATATTGCTCATCCTTGAACACTCCACGCGAAAACCATACAATTCACGCAGGACGCAGAATGTACTCTGAACTATTTTTACTGTTGTATACAGGTTGACATTTCTCATCGCGGAAGCGTGCTTGCTGGCTGGGCTGGTGCAGTCCGCCTACCACACTGGTTACCGCACAGTAATATTTGAAAACCCACCGGACTGCGAGACGGTGCGGCGGGGCACATTTGGAGCTGGTGCGGCTTTTGCCCTGATCACCTGTGTGCTCACTGGGTCCTACTACTACTACTTCTCCAAGTCGCGGGTGTCCTACCAACGCCCGGAGGCCGCCATTGACATGAGCCGGTATAGCTGAAGAGTGTAGGTGGAGGCGAGTGAAGTCTCTGGGAATCTGCTGTAACACATTTGCCAACCATGTAGTACTGCAGCAATTTTGACAACCATGCTGTAATTTATTTGTATAGATGCTGAACATGTGTTCGGTTGCTCGGTGAGACCGACCAAATCTCCTTGGCAATGTGTTGTCTAAAAGCGTGTGCAGCGTCGAGAAAAAGAGGTGGCTAAGGTATCTTCCGCTGTACCCACAGTTACCTTTGTTAAGGAAAGCTACCTGAAAAGCCTTTAGAACTGTGATCCATTCTGTGAGGAAAATTTACGGGAGTTTTGTTTTGTATCTTGAGATTTACTTTTATTTTTAAGTTAATTTATTTGTTACAATTGGGTCTCATTAAATGTGTGGTTCAGTCCTAAGAGTTCACCTGTTTCTCTAGCCATTTCATAGATTATATGTGATTTAGGTGACATATACAAGGACCATTGCCTTGAGGGCTGAGTTGGAGGACCATGAAATTACTTGAAAATGTCAAACATACACACATATAGCAGAATGAAAATAGGCTCACATACCTTGCACGGCCAGAAGGCAAACTATTCATATAGTGTAGGACGTACTTCATGCGTTCAGATATACGCATATGGTTAAGCACGTATATATACTGACACTGTTACACAAGCCCAAAGTGGCAGACAGAGAGTAACTTAGATGAGGTTGCCATTTCTTCACGCCGATCATCGTGGAATTTCACCCATGGTAAAGTCGCGGGATGGCCGGGCGGCTGAATGGACGGCGGAACGTCTTGGCCTGAGGCTCGCGTACTTAGAAAGGCGCATCGAAACCGGGTATTTCATCTTGCGCCTGCCACCCGTTCCAGAACTGCACGCTGGTGCCGCAGCTCGCATCTGCCGTCGGCGCCGTCCCTCCGGCCCCGGCAACATCGCGAGTGCCTTGCTGTGGTGCCGTGGGAGCAGCCATTTGCTGCCACGCGCTCAGGTCGATGCTGTAGCCGCTGCCCCCGCCGACGGCCGTGAAGCTGGCAGGCTGGAACAGCATCTGCCTTAGGATGTCTGCCGGGACGAACGCATCGACGGCGCCGGCTCCGATGCCACCCTGGACATGACCAACTGCCGTTGTCGCAGCGGACGACGCCGTGGCGGCGGCGGTGGAGGGCGCCTTCGCGCCGCCCTTGCCTCCGCCGCTGCGCCTGTTCTTGCGGCCACCGCCGACGGGGACGTCGCGGAGCGTGCCGCCCTCGGTCCAGTGGCGACGGCACGCCCTGCAGAAGTACCGCGGCTGCTTGCGGCTGTAGTTGTTGTAGTAGCAGAACTTGGTGTTGGCGGAGCTGCACCGGGGGCACTGCCTCGGCGGCGGTCGCGGCAGCGGCGGGTGCCCCGCGTGCCGGCCCCCCTGCCTCACCGCCGCCGCCGCCTCGACGCCACCAGCCGGCACCGCACCGCCGAAGCCATTGCCACCGTACATTCCGGCCTGCTGCGCCAGAGCAGCACCGCACGAGAAGCCTTGCGCCACGACAGAAGATGGCGGCGGCTGCCTAGGGATCAGGTAAGAGAGGGGCGACGAAGCGGAAGAGGAAGGAGAGCCTGCCAGAAACGGCGACGCCATGCTTGGCCGGTCCGCGCGGAGAGGGCCAGGGAAGGAGCTTGCCGATGCTGGAGGCGGCGAGGGCGCCGAGGCGGGCGCGCTTGCTGCTGCGTCGGGAAGACGAAGACGAGGAGGAGTTCCAAGGTGAAGCTCTGTGCATGTCGGACCGGTTTTCCCGCGCGCCGCCCTCTGCCTCGATCCGACCTCTGTCTTCCTTGCTACAAACAGCTAGCTGTAGGGTAGTTAGATGTTGATCGAGCCGGCCGGGGAAGAAAACGGTGAACCGGAGCCGTCTCATCGCTCGTGTTTCCGTTGGTTATATAGTACTAGCTCCGATTAGGTAGAGGGAGGGAGATGGCGTGGTTTTGCTTAAGGGTTAAGGCCATAGTGGAGGGAACAGAGATCTGCGCGCGCAGCGGGAAATCTATGCACGAAGCAAACGTACGTGGACCGATCTACCACTGACAGAGTGACAGCCGATGTGGGAGCCGTGGAGTGCCCAAACCGCGCGCGCTTTTGGCCTACACGCTCATTTGTTGGTAGCAAGATCACTAGATCAGGCATTCGGACGGTTCATTTGGTTGCTCGCCCCCACTCTAAGCAGTAGACAGGTTTGATCTTGTAAAAATGGCTGATTTGGTTGTTCGCATCAGGCGATAATCTCACGCGCTGAAACACTCCAAGCAACCGTTTTCGTGTAGCTAGGTCGAGGTTTGCCCAAGGGGAAACGATTAGCTTAGGGGAGCAGCCAAGGAAATGTCCGGAGACGAAAAATTACCGACATCGTCTCGCCCCCTTCGTTTCTGGCATCGGCAGCTCCGCACCCTCGTCTTTGTTGGAGGTAAGCACTATACAATCCAGCTCCCCTACCGTTAGGGCATCTCCAGTTGTTGCGCCCCCAGGACGCCGATTCAAACGAAATTTTGCCCCCCCCCCCCCCCCCCCAGGCCGGCACCGAACGTAATCGGCGTCTTGGGGGGCGCCGATTCCCAGCCATTAAACAATGGTCACCCCCAGCCGACGATTTTGGCCGAAATTAGCATGAGAGGCGATGACCATCCGATACTCTTCGTCCTCGACCTCGACGACAGCCTCTTCTTCAAGCAGCTCAACGAGCATCTCTTCGTCTTTGGAGTCCATGGCCGAGCAGGCAAAACGCCGAACACCTTGTGGGCGGGGTGGGCGAGTCGCAGCGACGGAGGAGTCCTTGCGGCCGAATCAAGGGGGAGGACGACGAGGAGATGCCGGCGGCGAAGGCTGGTGGTGTGGTGGTCTGTCTACATGTTTGAGGGCGGCGGGGGAAGGGCGGGAGCGGCCGGCGACAACATGGCGGCGAGGCGAGGTGGCGCGGGAAGGCGGGGACTGAGTAGGGAAAGTCGGCCGATGCTCCGACATGTGTAGCCCACACGTGCTTTTCTTTCCGCCGGAGCCCCAATCGCCCCCCAACCAGGCGGGTTTGGCCTGGGTTCGCCGGATTGGAAAACGGTCCAATCCGACGCTTTTTGGGCTCCTGGGGGCGCGACTGGGGAGAAAACAACGGAATTCGACCATCCAGACGCCAAAAAGTGGCCTGGGGGGCGTCTGGAGGGCACGGCTGGAGATGCCCTTAGGACGTTAGGTAAGGAGTAGGCTCGGGTTTTTCATTACTCATGGAACATTGATATCATTAGGACGCATATGAATGAAGTTTATCATACATGCAACATCGATCACTCACTGTTGTGATTCACGCCTAGCTCCTTTTTGTCCACAAGAGTTGTTCGTCGCAGTTTTAGGATTATGGTCATATATATAATTTGCCATGTTCTCAAGAGATAGGCCGGAGAGGCAATAAATATGAACTAATGTACACCTATAAGGATGTAGAAGCTGTGAATATCCTTGTTACCCAACTTGTGAATACGCTTAGGCGATAGGTACAAGATAGCTTCCACCTATGTTGAAAAGCAATCAGTAATGCTTTTTTTCTATGTTGTACTCACTCCGTTTTACAATAAAAGAGATTTTAGGTGTAATGTATGTTTGTCTAGATTCACACTAAAATGAGTGCACATGTAAATTAAAACATGTCTACATACATATGTGTACATATGAATGTAGAAAACGGCTAAAACATCTTATAGTGTGAAACGGATGGAGTAGGTCATTACGATAGGATTAGAGTTATTCCAACACATTCTTGAGATATAATAAGAAAATATCCTAATATATCAAGAAAGTAGACGTATGTAATTGGACGATTGGAGATCTCGGAGAAGGAATGAGCAAGGGACCAACTGGTCAAACTCAATTTCAAGATACAAACGAGCCTAAGATGGTATACATGCTTCAAGATGAGAAGCAGTAGGTGTTAGATTCATGGCATGGCATGGCGCATGATTATATCGGTGTGGAACATAACAATTTATTCATGTCATCACATGATTGTATTGCCACCGTTATTTGTGCCTGGGTAAGCGCTAGAGTGTCGCACATGCTACAAAATACAAGGGTTGAGAGCACTATACACGCGAATCCTAATTTCACTACACCTTACTTGATACAAGGGTGGAACATAACTGTTGGGAAGTATCAACCTATGATGCAAAGTTTTTTGCTGACACCATGATTAAACCTGATGGGATAAATATCCCTGATGGTAAGTTTTACTTAGGATCAGGTGGAAGGTTTTCTCACTCCCATGATTCACCATTCAAAAAAATTCAAACTAGGAGATGCTAGATAAGCATGTTGCCCTGAGATTATTTCACCCTTCAGAAAACCGGGTAACATCTTGATGAGTTCTCCTCAGAAACAGTAATAAGACATGTTAGAAATATGCTCTAGAGCCCTAGAGTGAATCATAGAGATGATGCTATTTCGTGGTTGTTTAATGAATAATGTTATTCCAAAAATAATACTAGCCAGAACACACATTATTATTAAACTAGCACATATGTTAGGACATGACGAACGATGGGAAACGGGAAAAGAGGGTGGGCAACCGAACACGTGTGTCACATACTTGTTGTCTAACAATTTGGCTAGACTCGTTTTGGCGTGAAATCAACCAATTCCTTTTATTTGTGATGGCTCTACTTTAATCTACACGTAGGAGAGCCAACATATTCATTTGATTCTCTTATTTGTACATTTGATTTCGATCATAACATCATTCTATTATGTTTGTTACATTTGCGGTTGCATTTTTAATCTACGCTAAATGCACATTTTTTAGCACCCGAGTCTAAGTTACCGTGGTGCGTGGTTGCGGATTTATCTCCTATTCCTTTAAAAAATTACAATTGAATTTAGCTTGAATCGTGATTGAGGTACCGGAGCAAGAGGGCATGCAATCCTCTCTGGCAATAGTCTGATGCCTTCGGAGTTGGGGGATCCCGTGATTATCCAAGGCGGCGCGGTTCCGATCATGTTCAATAGTATATGTCGCTTGATGTTAGGTCTCACTTCTCCTGGTTCCATATTCGGCTTCTGAGTGGGGTGGTCTCGCCTTCCGTTTAGATGCTATTTTTCTCATTTAACCTGTCGTTTTGAGGGTTTTCCCACCATTTTGTATTGATTCAACCGTTCATGATTTTTTATAAAGCAGGCAGCAAACCTGTTTTGAGAATATTTGAGTCGCGTGTGAACTAATCAGTTGGTTCGGAGCTTCTTCACAATATTGTACGGTCGGGCTACAAACTGGAATGATCGGCGCCGGCGTCTTGGCTGGGCACTCGAGAATCAAAAAGGTGCATCGTTTACTTGCGGTAGAAGAAGAGAGGGGCATGCATGCAACCGCTCCCACCACCGGGAGCATAATTTACTGGGGTGGTGGCGGCCGACGGCGACAGAAACCGGCGAGGCTCTAGGTCGGTGCACAAAGTGCATGCGCGATTGCGCGCCTTTTAGACCTCTCGCTTCACGAGTGAGTAGGACTGGAGAACGACAGCGAGTTTGTCTTTGCCTCGTCGCCCCCGGCCATGTAATTAACCTGCAGGCTTCCATCTTAAGTCCTAAGTCTTGAGCATCCACCACGACCTATTATGCAGCACTTTTTGCCTCCAGTGGAGGTGGAGCCTATGCAGAGTAGGATCCGTGTCCATTCGTCGTCAGAAACAAGCTTAGATTAAGGCAAGTTGGGTAGGCGGCGGCCGCCGGTGTCGTCTAAGCTAGTGGGGTTGTTGTGACAGATCGACACGTTTGGCCACACTGGTATCTGTATCTCTACCGATATATGGTGCATTTTATCGCTCATTGGATGTCCATCTGACTTTTAAAATGTAACTTATACATACAATACAACTAAGATCACATTTCATACAATGGACGCCGGTGCGCCCCTAGCCGAGCATGCCGCCCACCCTGGCCGTCACGCTCCGCGCCGTCGCCACCACGAGAGGGAAAAAGGAGGCTGCGGACGGACCGGATAGAGGGGACGCGGGGAGGCGTTGCGGGAGCTCGAGGCGGCAGAGGCGCTGCGGGAGACGAGCGAGCGATAGTGCTGCGACTCGCGCAGGAGCTTCGATGGCGGCTCCAGACCACGGTTGGTCCACCTGTAGGACCCACGGATGCGAGCAGCGTCGGAGACGCGGAAGTCGCACTCCTTCGCTGTGGCCGCGGGATCTTCCCCGGGGATGGTCGCCGCCGTGGCGTCCCTGGTCAACGCTACCGCTTGCGGACAACAACTCGCCAGCGGAAACGGCCGCCAGAGGAGTGGATAGGATTCGGCCTGCATCGGTGCCTCCAGTCGGCATATAGGCCGCACAATAATTTTTCCAGATCGAGGGCCCGAGGGCACTTCTATTCTACGCGAAAAAGGGCCTAAACCGCATATCGACACGCTGATGCGGGCCGATATGCGGGATTTGCTAGAGATGCTCTTAGATAAGGCACTGCTGTGTATTTGGGAGGGTGCCACGATGTCGGCGACGATGCTCACTAGCTTTATGTCCGGAGATCCAAGATGGCCCTGGAGAGATGGTATCTAGCCACCCCTTTCTCTCCAACCCTCTGTCATTCCCCTCTCCCGTCCCTCGCTCTGCACGGCGCCGCCGTCGCTGCGTATGCCGCGCCTCTCTCTTTGCAGAAGGAAAAGGTCGGGTTCGGGGAAGGTGGGTGAAAGGCTGGGACTAAACCGGCCGAAAAACACGTGAAACAAACAAACATGCTTTGAGAGATTAGTGGGGTTTCGCGATTGGGCCGGTTTGAACCCCACCAAACCCAAAAAAAACTCTACAAACAAACATAGCTTAGCCTTTGTTTGTTTCTAGAGTTTTTGTGGCGATTAATGGGAATAATCTCCACAGGAATTGGGTGAAACCCCTATCTTCACCCAATCCCCACAATTTCTCAATCCCCAATCCACTAGAGAGGGGTAGTGTTTTGGATATTGAATAAAAACGTTGGAGTTTTGAGAAATTCTAGAAAAAAGTGAGGATAAAACCTATCAAATACTAGAAACAAATGGTACTTCGGGAATATGTAGGGATTTGAGATTTGACCGGGATAATCCCTACCAATCCCTATAAAACCTCTAGAAACAAACATAACCTAGTTGTATTCATAGTACGTCGGTACGGGGATTCGATTCTAGTAGTAGCTAAGCTAGTTGTATGTACGCACTCATATCATACATATAGTATGATTGCAGCCAATTGAAGGGATATCACTTTTTTGTTGAGATGAAGGGATATCACCTGAGTACCTGACCATGCATGGAATGCTGGATTATTCCTTGCTCAACATTCAGACATGAACAATAGAAACACGACACTGTTTCTGAACAAAAATAAGTAAGACATGGTCCACTGAAAAATATGAGTAATTTATGATCCGCTACATGGCTAATTTCGCGTCAGGCTGCTGAACAAACCAGTAATATATCCTTTACAAGAAACATCTCATTCACAGCTAGCTAGCTCCCCTCTCCAAGTCTCCATGCCGGCTACAGTTCTGGAGGACAAATCCACATAGGAGGATGAAGACCACCCCACACGTAGTGCCCCACCGACATGATCCCCTCCATGTCATTATCGATGTTTTCGTCTTCCTTGTAATATACCCGGCTACCACGGTGACCATTGTTGTTGGAGGCTTGGAGCTCGTCAAGAACTCCTTGGCACCATCGGGAATTTCATAATTTTGTACTCCCTCCGTTCCCTAAAGCAAGGCGCAAAAAAAAATCTAGTTTTTCGCCACAAAACAAGACGCAGATACAGTTTAGTATCAATTGTCCCGAAACTGCCCTCCACTCATTTGGCTTCTACTCCAAAAGTGCTTGCGCAGTTAAAGCTGGTGCTGCTCCCTTCCTACGATTGGCTGATTAGCTATGCATGCATTTGCATGCGGGAGAGCTCTTAGCTGTGCATGTGGGCGTGAAGACTGGCAACAAATCTGAGACAGATTTTTTAGGGGTAAGATTGAAAAGTATTTTACTACAAACTTCTCCTTAATCGACGTGCCAGAAAATATACGCCTTGTTCACTGGAACGGAGGGAGTATGAAGCATTGATGGTGGGAGTAGTAGATGCGGTTTCTTTGCGCATAGCTGCGCCCGTTCTCCGGCACGTGTACCGCTTCGGAGTGCGCCGGGCCCAGAAACAAGGCATGATGATCTAGTCTCGTCACCTCTTCCCACTTGTAAGAGCGATGTGTGCTCTCCATCACTCTCGACATCATTTAGTGTGAACAGTGAAAAGAATGGTCCACCGATGTTGTGTGAGAATGGAAATCGTCCCAGCTGGGTCCTCCTCGCCGCCATTACAATCTTGCCACATAGCTCGACAGTGTATATGTCGTCATATAAGTTGGGAAAGCTGAAGGTGATTGGCATCGAAGCCATACAATGGACGGTAGTATTGATGTATGGTATGCCGTGTTCGTCCACGCCGATCTCGAACTTGGTGAGATTGAGATACCTGTCAATTGTCATACTCGGAGTAATACATAAGGCCATATAGGTGCCCGTTGCAGAAGGCAATATCCAGGGCGGCACACTCTCCATGTAATGTCCATCCAACTTCTGGGCAGCCAACAGTGCAGGTAGCCACACGATTGTTTTCGGTGATTGCAACGATTAGACATCCATGTGAGGTGGGCTTATCAGAGAATATTACCTTTCGAAGAAGTAATGGATTATCGTTCCACCCACGCGCGCCCCTCTTCTGCTTCGGGGAGAGCGCTGAGCGCTATCTCAGCTCCCGAGAAGATGTTCATGATCCCGAACGGAGGTTCCGACCAAGCAACCCATCCGCCGTTGTGACAGCCGACGAAGCGCCCACGGGCAGGATCGCGCCGGAGCGAGAGACGAGGCAGGACAATGTCATCTTCAGGACAGTACAAGAAGCGCCTTTTCTTGTACGCGACACATGGGTCGAGCATTAGCCACGGGAGAGCGCGCCGTGGAGGGTGCTTGGACGCGGCGGCGCGCCACGACGTGCAGGCGGCGGCGAAGCGGGCGCGGCCGAGGGGTGCCGTGAGCCTGTTGTAGACCTCGCCAAGGAGATCGCGGGGAAGCCTTGACCAGTTCGGCTGCTCTGCCAACGGTAACGAGGTCCTGTGGTTGCTGCCGTGGTCGCCGGCGGTATTGTGCGTCCTCGCCATGTTTGCTTCCAGGGGGCACGGACGCAGATCTACGACCGATCGACAGCTAAAAGATACTGTATTAACTTTGTCGGTAACCTAGGATGATGCGCGTATCCGACCACAACTCATGCATGCCGAATCAACGGTTAATATGGATACGTGAAAATTCAAGCATGTACATGAGAGTATTACTCCTACGTACGTGCGTTTATTTGATGCAGAGAATAAGAACACGTTCATGTACCTGCTGCCCCGACATAAGTGTAGCACATTGTCAAATTTTTATTTGATGTAGACAAGTTATTATTTGAGGAAGACAAATAGGTATATACGTTTATGTAACGAAAAGGCTGTGCATCCGACGTTTTCTATACGATACTTGTCCGATGGTTGATCTGCATCGTTTGATCCTACTGACTGATGGCATCGGATGGTAGGTGTGCATCGTCGGACGAGTGTTGGACGCAAAAACGTCGTACGTGTAGCAGCTCTCTTTATGTAACTGACAAAAGTTAGGACAAAAATCCATTTGCCCCGAGGTGCAACTACTATTTCTACCGCATGCATGGTATTACCTGTGTCTAAGTAAGAAGATTATTCAAATAAAATTAATGGGAACTTACGGATTATAGTAGGTTTTCATTTGTAGATTAAATCAATCTAACACGTATCTAGATCTGTTATGATACAATTGCACTATCCTAAAGCGTAAACAGCATCGAGAACTTGCCTGTGGCAAGATGGTTAGACGCTGGTGTTTAATTGCCTAAAGCGTAAGCGGTATCTAGATCTGTTATGATACAATTGCACTATTCAAACAAAATTAATTGCACTATCCCCGGCCCACCAGAATTCAAACCCAAGTTTGACGCTGGTGTTTCTCATTTAGGCAGAATATTCTTCAGTGGGAGGCGACGTTCCCGTCGACAGGGAGGCGCCCATGATGACTTCGTCAATCTCAAGACCTGACCCGCCGGCTCAGTCTCTCGGAGGTGCTCATAGGAGTAGGGTGTGCGTGCGTGCGTTCATACGGGTGAGTGTGTGCGCGTGTATATGAGCGCTTGCGTTATACTGTGTTTCTCAAAAAAAAAAAAAACATAAGCGGCATCACCTCAAACAGTTTTCATGTTAAGGAGCCATAAAAATAGCAGTGGTGGCGCTAGGTTTTGGAGGCTAGGTATTCATTGCAAAAAAAATCTCAACGCAAGAAAATAAAGGGAAAGTTCAGAATTAAAAGCTAGTTAATCTGCTGATTTCTCCCCTAATTTTTACAATCCCATGAAGGATGTTGTATCTGCAGGTCCGATGCTCTGCTAATCTGATGTTCATGTTCTGCTATTTAAACAAGAAGACTATAAGTAGAAGAGTAAGGGTGTGTATGGTTCAATGGCTATCCCCTGGTTGGCTAGGGATAGCCACTTTTTTTTGGTTGCCATGTGTTTGCTTCACTGGATGAGAGGGGTTAGGGATAACCAGATTCTAAGGAATATTCCCCAAAACAGCGGTTGAGCTCGTCCGGCCAAATCGGGCGGATGAGGCCAGCCAATGTGCGCTGCCTCACCAGCGAATCGTTTTTCTCGTTCACCTCTGCTGAAAGCACAGCTGCCTAACCTTATCCTCTCCATCTTTCGTTCTATCTGCTACCGACGGCACCGGCGCCGGCAACGGACCGACACACGGCGATGGTGCGGCAAGGTCGGTGTATGGATCGACCGGCCCATTCTCCCCTATCTAATCTATGAAGCGCTCTCTCACGTCTCTCACCCTGGTATATGCCTTGCGGCGGCGCGGGTTTCCGGCCGCACGGATGGAGCAGCTCGCGGCACCTGAGCAAGGAGATCGTGCGGAGGCACGCTGCGGCAGCAACTTGCGGGACGAGGCTAGCTAGCTTTCTCTCCCACCATCAGCTAGCTAGCTTGTGCTCTCTCGTATTCCAGGTGATAACCCCCCTGGCCACTTTGGGCCCACATGTCAGTGACACATAAAAGGGGCCTGGGAGCAAACATAATGGTACCCGGGAGGGTTATCATCAAATATCCCATCAGGCTTTGTTCGGCTGGATGGGAAACAATCCGCGAGAGGATATGACTCACCTGGGGATTGGGTGATCCCTACTCCGTCACCCAGGGATTAAATCCCAAAGTTCCCTTCAACATCTCCCGTTGATTCATGTTCGGTTAATCCCGTCAATTCTCCTCCATGGCTGTAAATTTTTGTCCTCTAACATTGAGCACTTTGACGCGCTCGACACCAGGCTTGAGGCCCCATCACCGGCGAGATGTTCGCCAACGTGCGGACGCGGTCGCATGCCGCCGACCTCTCCGACGCCGGCGAGCCGTACACCACTAGCCGCGGCGAGCTCCAGGTCATGCGCGCTGCCGGCGGCGAGATCGGCGAAGGTTCTAGCCTGTGGCAGACGGAGATGGAGCTGTGGTGCTTGGAGCTGGTGGTCTCCGGCTGCGGTATCAGCGGCGGTATGTTCGCCTGGCACCAGACCCGCTGCTTGGTCGCGCCGCCGCCGTGTCGTCCATCTCCGCAGCCGCTGCGAATGATGTCCCGTCGGAGCCGAATTTAGAGATTGAAGGAGGATCTGCTGCACCGCCGCCGCCGGGTCGTCGGTCAGTTAGCTCCGGTATAGTCGCCGCACAGTTCAGGTCGCCTTTCTTCCGTCCACTCTCGGGATTACTTCCACAGGCTGAGAGGCGATTGTTTATTCCCCGTCAAAACAGAAGGTCGGGGCAGGGTTTCTGCAGGGAATTAACACCGGCCGGGAGTAACCGAACGCAAAAAAAACAATGCTTCAAGAAATTATCCGCGCGGGGTGAATCCCTGTGAAACCCGGCCAATACCCGCGGGGTAGTGAATAACCGAACGAAGCCTCAATGAAAAAGGTGACCACACACTTCCATCCACTTTTTTTTCTCTCAACCAAACAAAAAATTGGCTATCCCTAACCATGTCTTATCTTACTCAACCAAACAGAAAATTGGCTATCCCTAAACAGGTGGTTGGGGATACCCTCATCCTCCAGATCATATCCTCTGAACCAAACACACCCTAACTGGCCGCAATTGCTAGGGCTCGTCGACCGCCACCTCGTTGCCGCTGGGACACTACCGCCTGCCGCTGTGTGTCCGCTGGTATGGGCGAGAATCAAGAGCACTCCGTTCGGACGAAGGAGAGGGTAACCCTGGCGCCGCCCCTGAAAAATAGGTACATCCAATGTTTTTTTAGATAAAGAGGTACATCCAATGTACGTGCTAGAAGGAGAAACTCACTCGCATGTTTAGAACCACGTGCTATGTAACATGATTTATATAAATACATCCACTTTCTATCAAAGTTGAGACACTTATTTTGGAACGGAGGGAGTACTATGTTTCTCTCTGTACTTTATATTTGCCTATTGTCATTGAAAAGGTTCTCTATTTTGGATTATTAAACTGCAGCTAACTGATTATCAGCTACAAGCTGCTAAAAATGTTATTTTAGTTTTGTTTGCTTTCAGAACCGGGTGTACTGAAATGTTAATAGGGAGGGAGTCTTTTATCAAGTAATTTGACAACAAGTACATTAGCTAAGTAACATACTAATTCATCGCCTATTCCGGTATGTGTTGTAATATTTTGTTTGACGGTAGTTTGAAATATGATGAATTGCTACAGATACGAGAACGGATTTCCCACACCTCCATGTACCCGTCCGGCCTATCCGGGACGTCCAATCTCAATCCGACGGTCTACATAGCTTTATGCAAAAAAGGACTCGCAGTTGTGTGTTTACTTCAACCATTTCCGAGCACCTCATGTCACTTCCAAGGCATATGATAGTTTTATTATCTGTGGACAATATGTTTCTCGTTCAATGCCCTTTTTAAATGGTCTCGAAGATACTTGTGCACTGTTTCCTTCTTGAAGGCGTTGCTTTTGGAGAGTTTGGACTTCAGGTGTTGTTTTTGTGGTGGTTGTGAAAGGAAAGACGTCGCCTAGAGGGGGGGGGGGGGGGGTGAATAGGCGAGGTACACGTTTTCAATTTAGGCTTGATAAATGCGGAATAAAACTTAGTGTTTAACTTATCAAGAACACAACCTAAAATTACTAGGTTCACCTATGTGCACCAACAACTTATGCTAAGCAAGACAAGCAACAAAGTGATAGCAAGGTAAATGACTTCAAGCACGAAGGCTATCACAATGTAAAGTGCATAAGTAAAGAGCTCGGGTATAGAAATAACCGAGGCATGCGGAGACGAGGATGTATTCCCGAGTTCCACCACAAAGGTGTACGTCTCGTTGGAGAGGTGTGAGCAACCACAACAGGTTCTCTCAACGCCATAAAGGCTTTCTTCTCCGATGAACTCGACCACAAAGGTCCGAGTCCACCTTCCACTATGAACTCATTTAGGGCGGAGAACAATCCCGTACAAACTACCTTGGGGCACACACCCACAACCGAATTGGGGGCTCCCAAATTACCACAAAAGGTCTTGACCACAACAGGTCCAACTTGACCACAAAGGTCCCAACTAGCCACAAAGACCATGACCACAAAAGGTCCTAACCGACCACAAAAGGTCTCCGCCACAATGGTTGGCCACTAAAGCGTCTAGGGTCCAAAGACCCAAGAGTAACAAGCTCACGAATTTCACCACCACGAATCTCGTGAAGGGCTCAAACCGATGCAAGATGCAATGGCAAGAACACACAAAGTGCTCAAGTCATTCACTCTCAAATTCCAACAAAGTAACAAATACTTATGGGGGAATAAGAGAGGAAGAACCAAGAAACACAAAGGAGTCAAATCCTTCACTCCCAAATCCCACCAAAAGCAACCGATGCTTATGGGGGAGAAGAGAGGAAGAACAAAGGAGGAGAACCACAAAGGAACTCCAAGATCTAGATCCACTAGGTTCCCCTCACTTAGAGGAGAGATGGATTGGTGAAATTGTAGATCTAGATCTCCTCTCACTTTTGGCAAGCTTTCCAAGGTCAGCAATGGTGGGAGAGAGAGGGGAAAGTCGTGCTAACTTAAGGAAAAAGAAGGGGAGGGGTATTTATACCCTTTCCAGAATTCTAGCCATTACAGCAGCTTAGACCGGAGATTTCCGGCCTAGGGCCGGAAATTTCCGACCCCCGGATATTTCCGGAAAGATCTCCGAAATTTTCTGGACGAAAACAATACTGAAATTCGCGCGGTTCGAAAATTTCCGGCCCGGTTTCGGAAATTTCCGAGCTCCCAAAAACTGCAGAAATACCAACACGAAAACGACAATATCTTGACCATCCGAACTTCGTTTTCGATGATTTTTGGCTCATTGGAATCACAACGAAGAACTCTACAAGATAATGCAGAGAAACATCATAGTCCAAGATGGGAGATTAAAACCAAATGGAGAAACATGAAACCTCTCGAAAAAGGAACAACCGGTAAAACCTCCAACATCAAAAACCAATAAGCTTTTCATACGAACTTTGTTTTTGATGAACTTGAGCTTGTTATGAAGATCACAACAAGCTCTGAAACCTCACAACGAGAAAAGCCAAATAAGAAACAAGAAAGATGATATGTCAAGTATGCAAAGGTTTGAGCTCTCCACAAAGATGTGATCAAGTTACTCACTCGAGAGCCCCTCTTGATAGTACGCCTATCTATCCTATAGCCCTGTCAAGATCATACCTTTGCCTTGAGCATTCCACTTGAGCTAGACAATGACGATCTTGATCTCTCCAAATGGACCACCTTTCTTGATTGCGCTTGCTAGCACATGCTTGATGAATACTTCTCCAAATACTCCCCCATACTCCATTATGGGAGAGGCTCGCTTAGCTTCGTCTTCATGTCTCCATTTCTTACTCCAAGCATAAGATATCTCCGACATGCTTCTCTTGGTATTGCACTTCTCAACTTTGATTACGATCACCGCATGACGTCATTCTCCATGAGCTATATGAGATGTTCTTCTTGTTACAAGCCCATGGGAAAATACATAACCCCACATATAGATACCACACACACAGTTGGGTTAGTTCACAAAGCTAATATGGACAAGAGCTTACCATCCCAAGGGATACACGATCCACTTGGTACAACTTGTAGTTTTGTGTGTTGATCAACATCTTGACCAACCTCGTATCATCCCATCTTTCTTCATATATGTGATGTCTTGACATCTTCAAGACATACTTGAAATATGCTCAACACAAACATTAGTCCATAGGGATTGTCATTAATTACCAAAACCATACATGAGGGCACATGCCCTTTCAATCTCCCCCATTTTGGTAATTGATGACAATCTTTTTACGAGGGTTTATATAAGGAATTAAACAACCATGCAACGCACTAAGCAAAGCAAGGATGCAAGAGAACCAAAATTCCCTTAAAAACCCTCTAAATCTCTCCCACATTGGCATCCATTGCCGAAATGGGCGAAAAATCAAGAAGGCCAATATAATAAGAGCTCCCCCATAAATTATGCATTTCTCATGATATGTGTGAAATCAAATGCATATATCCACTGACAAATAGATGGAGGGGATCAAATTATATTGAGAATCCAAACAATGCAAAAGAAATATACCAATCGAAATCAAATAGAAAGATACCAATTGCAAAACGAAAGATGCATTCACAAACTAAGCAAGCAATCAAAGGATCCAAAAACCAATTGGACACAAGAAGATATTATGATAAAATCAACCAAGAGTTCAAAGAAATCAAGATGGAACTCCCCAAGGTACATGCACAATGAAGGATTTGTATTTCAATATAGTGTGCACAACATGGAATCCTCATTCCTTACTAGATAATTTTGAACGCAATCAAGTGCAAGAGAGCATAGATAGAGAAAGAAGAAATGCAACTTGCAACAAACACACCTTGAGCAAAAAGAAAGAGAAGTGACACCTAAAGACTTGCTCAACCGAGAAAGGATGGGTGTGACATGGAAATACATTTTAGGAGACTAAAACAAGGATGAGCCTAGGCATCATGATAGTCTTTCAAAATAGGAGGCACATAGTGCATATCATGTATTTCTCATACAAGCACACCAAAGAAGACAAATCGAATAGGTTCACAAGCTTATTAAGAGGCAAAGAGAATACCAAATCAAGTGCAAAGCTTGTGCCTTTTAGAGATCACCAAAGAAACAAGAGAGCAATAAAGGTGATCACTAAAGATTGTGAATACCAATTGAAGATGTACCTAATCTCATGTATATAAGTTTCTAGGTAGGCACTAAGTCTGCAAAGAAACATGCACACACAAAATAGGTACTAGGTAAAGAACATAATATCCACAAGGAAGTCATACATATTTTGCTTAAAAGCATAGCACAAAGCTCAATTTTATCTTAAAGAGATATAGATGAAATTCCAACACAACCACATCACAAATATCCACTAGAGATGAGTCATAGTTGAGATGCTCCGGGAAAGGTAACAACTCTCACAAATGACAAATGATTTTGAAAATTCATCGATATTGCATATGAGACAAATTTTGCTAGATTAACATACTTGGAATTGATGAATCATGAGAATGATTATATATTCCTCTTACTATGTAATCATCCCGGCTTGCTCATATTTGCAATAGAGACGTTTGGAAAGGAACTTCGCAAAAACCACGTCAAATGCAACTCGAGGGACTCATGCCAACGTACAATCTACACAAGGTTGAGAGCTAGAAAAGTAAGCATGAAATAGATACTTGTTACCGAGATAGCACTGATGGAGTAGGAGATAGGAGTTCATGATCATCCAAGCTTGGCTCAAGAAGGCACATGATGAGGACTCCCTCCTTGTAATTGACACAAGCTTCGAATGCATTGATGCACCGGTGAGGTGTTGTTGGGAAACCCCAAGAGGAAGGTATGAAGTAGTGCAGCAGCAAATTTCTCTCAGTTGTGAAACCTTGAATGTTCTTCTGAAGGTTGTTAGCGGCGCCGTTTACGATAACCAACGCGGAACCTGCACACAACACAATCAAACTATTTTGCCCCAACTTGACAGTGAGGTTGTCAATCTCACTGGCTTGCTGTAACAAAGGATTAAACGTATGTGTGGAAAATGATGTTTGTTTGCAGAGAATGAAAGTAACAGAATTACAGTAGGTTGTTTATCAGTTTAAAGAAAAGGACCGGGGTCCACAGTTCACTAGTGGTGTCTCTCCATAAACAATAATAGCATACATGCGGGTAAACAAATTACAGCTGGGCAATTGACAGAATAAAGAAGTGCATAATGATGCATATACTATAGTTATGATGTCTAGTGTGAGATTCATTTGGGTATTACAACAATATACATAAACCGTTCCAACCACATCTATGACTAATAATCCACCTTCCGGTTAGCGTCCGCACCCCTTTCAGTATTAAGTTGCAAGCAACAGATTATCGCATTAAGCAATGTGTGTAATGTAAGTAATACAAATATCTTTAGACAAAGTACTACTGTTTTATCCCTAGTAGCAACAGTACATCTACAATCTTAGAGGTTGCTGATGCACCGGTGAGGTGTTGTTGGGAAACCCCAAGAGGAAGGTATGAACCAGTGCAGCGACAAGTTTCCCTCAGTTGTGAAACCAAGGTTATCGAACCAGTAGGAAACTAGAGTTCTTCGGAGGTGTCAACGACGCCAGAAAAATGCTAGTGTTGAGTTGACGGCAACAGCGTCAGAAAAAGTCTTGGGTCGAAGGCTGAAGCCTGCACACAACACAATCAAGATGCTGTAACAAAAGATTAAACGTATGTGTGGAAAATGATGTTTCCTTGCAGAGAATGAAAGTAACAGGATTACAGTAGGTTGTTTATCAGTTTAAAGAAAAGGACCGGGGTCCACAGTTCACTAGTGGTGTCTCTCCATAAATAATAATTACATACATGCGGGTAAACAAATTACAGCTGGGCAATTGACAGAATAAAGAAGTGCATAAGGATGCATATACTATAGTTATGATGTCTAGTGTGAGATTCATTTAGGCATTACAACAATATACATAGACCGTTCCAACCGCATCTATGACTAATAATCCACCTTCCGGTTAGCGTCCGCACCCCTTTCAGTATTAAGTTGCAAGCAACAGATTATTGCATTAGGCAATGTGTGTAATGTAAGTAATACAAATATCCTTAGATAAAGTACTACTGTTTTATCCCTAGTAGCAACAGTACATCTACAATCTTAGAGCTAGCTGTCACCACCCCAGATTAAATAGAGACATGAACCTACTATCGAGTATAAATACCCCCTCTTGGAGTCACAAGCATCTACTTGGCCAGAGCATCTACTAGCAACAGAGAGCATGCAAGATCATAAATAACGCACTCACAAGATATATTATAAAGCAATAACATAGTACTCAATATTCATCGGATCCCAGCAAACACAACATGTAGCATTACATAAAGATGATCTTGATCATTATAGGCAGCTCACAAGATCTAAACATGGTAGCACAAGAGGAGAAGGCAACCATCTAGCTACTGCTATGGACCCGTAGTCCAAGGATGAACTACTCATGCATCAGTCCGGAGGCGGGTATGGTGATGTAGAGCCCTCCGGTGATGATTCCCCTATCCGGCAGGGTGCCGGGAAGAGGTTCTGAACCCTCCCGGTCTAGGGTTGACGACGGCGGCGGCTCTAATTTATTGGGACAATTGCTTCTGTGCGATGGTTGGCTCTAGTTTATCCGTCTGTGCCATACCTGCGTGTTTTATTGTGTCTGTGCCCTACTTGGCACGCGGATGGCTGCTGATGACTGTTTCCGTCTGGTCAATGGTTAACCTTTAACTTATGGGTGGGACCCATATGTCATAGATTTAATAATTTCAGGGAAATGTTTGGATTTTCGAATTTTCGAATTTAAGATTCGAACGGTGCAAATTCGAATTTCAAGTTTGAAAAATTCAAAAATGTGAAATTTTTTCCAGGTGTTGCTGATGATTATTTATACATGTGTTCAAAATCTGAGTGTGAAATATTTTATAGTTTGATCTGTATAAAAAAGACAAATTTCTAGATCTGAGATCTAGATCTAGATCTAGAACAGTACAAAATTCGAAAAAAGTCAACTTTTGAATTTAAATGTGAAAAAAATCTCGGATGTTGCCAATGATATGGGAAGCAACTTTGGCAAAGCGATTTTCCAAAATCTTATGTCGTTTGGCCTGTGTAAAAATGAAAAAAATGTAAAATATTGTGCTATACGTAAGTTGATGGGTGGCTGGCTAGCTCGTATACGTGAACGCTGCAGTGCTCGATTCACCTGCGTCCAACCTCACTTTCCACTCTATCGTGCTCAGGATGAACCGAGCGTCCTAATGGGCAAGGTGTTACTCGAGAGAGAGGGTTTCTACACGATCACAAGCGGGCGGCGCCGTTGGACTATTGTCGAACACCTTGAGTGCGCGATCTGAGCATGCCAATGTTGGCATCAGCATGTTCCCACCGATTCCCAACTAATTGGGAAGCAATCTTTATATGTTTGTGTGCAGAACTGGATTTCCTACAACTTTCCAGTTATACGGGTTTGCTAGTTTTGAACTTCCTCTATTGTGTTTTCGTGAAAAACAGATCTAGTCCGACCTCCTTGTCCACTTTATCGTGCTTAGTGTGAGTCGAGCGTCCTAATGGGTATGTTTTGACGCACGAGAGAGGGCTTCTTCGACTACAACGAGAGAGCGGAGCCGTCAAACTACTGTCAAACACCTTGAGGGCGCGATCTTGACATGGTCATGTCGACATCAGTATGGCCATTATCGTGTCATAGTTTGTGATAAAGTTCCCATATTCAGCACATATGTGTGACATGGTATGGGAAACAACGTCGCCGAAGCAATTTTCCAGATTCTTTTTACAAATATCATTTTTCCACTTTTTAAGTGCTAAAAATGACATTTTTTGTGAAGCAAGTACATATTATATGGTTCAAAATAACACCCATTTAATTTTCACAAATAGTAGTACATATTTGATGGATAATCACTAAATATGAGAATTTTCCTTACTTTCTATCTAAATTCCCCTC
The DNA here is from genome assembly GCA_026929855.1 of Poa annua. Taxonomy (NCBI): domain Eukaryota; kingdom Viridiplantae; phylum Streptophyta; class Magnoliopsida; order Poales; family Poaceae; genus Poa; species Poa annua. The sequence goes on from CM049438.1 coordinate 39,039,195, forward strand.
TTTAATTGACTTTATGTCAAAATGGAGAGCATGGCTATTCATCAAAAGTGGTCGAATTTTCAAAAACTATCGACGGTTCTATGTTGTAACCACTACTTGTGTACCTTACAATTATTTTTGTAACAATTTCAGAGCAAACTATCACACTCTTGTAGTTCAAATTTGAATTACTTTCGAAAAATTGACATAAAGTCAATTAAAGAGGGGAATTTAGATAGAAAGCAAGGAAAATTCTCATATTTAGGGATTATCCATCAAATATGTACTACTCTTTGTGAAAATTAAATGGGTGTCATTTTGGACCATATTTTATGTACTTGCTTCACAAAAAAAAGTCATTTTTAGCACTTAAAAAAAGAAAAATGATATTTCTGAAAAGAATTTTGAAAATCGCTTTGGCGATGTTGTTTCCCATACCATGGCACACATATGTGCTGAATATGGGAACTTTATCACAAACTATGACACGATAATGGCCATACATTGGTCATTTGGCTTGAAACTTATACATGTTTGTAGATGATTGACATTTTTGTGAAGTATTGTTTTGAAAAGTTTGTCAAAACTCAAGTTTATCATTTTTCCTACAAACTAGTACACATAAAAGTACTCCATGCCAAAGGGTTTCTTTTTTTGAGTATGTTTTCACTTTTTCTCATTTCTTTCAAAAAAATGGTCAAAATGGAGGGCATGGCTATTCATCAAAAGTGGTCGAATTTTCAAAAACTATCGACGGTTCTATGTTGTAACCACTACTTGTGTACCTTAAAATTATTTTTGTAACAATTTCAGAGCAAACTATCACACAGTTGTAGTTCAAATTTGAATTACTTTCGGAAAATTGACATAAAGTCAATTAAATAGGAGAATTTAGATAGAAAGTAAGGAAAATTCTCATATTTAGGGATTATCCATAAAATATGTACTACTCTTTGTGAAAATTAAATGGGGTCATTTTGGACCATATTTTATGTACTTGCTTCACAAAAAAATTATTTTTAGCACTTAAAAAATGAAAAATGATATTTCTGAAAATAATTTTGAAAATCGCTTCGACGACGTTGTTTCCCATACCATGGCACGCATATGTGCTGAATATGGGAACTTTATCACAAACTATGACACGATAATGGCTATACATTGGTCATTTGGCTTGAAACTTATACATGTTTATAGATGATTGATATTTTTGTGAAGTATTGTTTTGAAAATTTTATCAAAACTCAAGTTTATCATTTTTCCTACAAACTAGTACACATAAAAGGACTCCATGCCAAAGGGTTTCTTTTTTTGAGTATTTTTTTCACTTTTTTCATTTTTTTAAAAAAATGGTCAAAATGGAGGGTATGGCTATTCATCAAAAGTGGTCGAATTTTCAAAAACTATCGACGGTTCTATGTTGTAACCACTACTTGTGTACCTTAAAATTATTTTTGTAACAATTTCAGAGCAAACTATCACACAGTTGTAGTTCAAAATTGAATTACTTTCGGAAAATTGACATAAAGCCAATTAAAGAAGGTAATTTAGATAGAAAGTAAGGAAAATTCTCATATTTAGGGATTATCCATCAAATATGTACTACTCTTTGTGAAAATTAAATGGTGTCATTTTGGACCATATTTTATGTACTTGCTTCACAAAAAAAAGTTATTTTTAGCACTTCAAAAATAGAAAATGATATTTCTAAAAAGAATTTTGAAAATCGCTTCAGCGACGTTGTTTCCCATAACATGACACACATATGTGCAGAATATGGAAATTTATCACAAACTATGACACGATAATGGCCATACTGATCCCGACATGACCATGTCAAGATCGCGCACTCAAGGTGTTTGATATTAGTTTGACGGCGCCGCTCACTCGTGATAGTCGAAGAAGCCCTCTCTCGTGCGTCAAAACTTACCCATTAGAACGCTCGGCTCACACTAAGCACGATAAAGTGGACTGGGAGGTCGGACTCGATCTGTTTTTCACGAAAACACAATAGAGGAAGTTCAAAACTAGCAAACCCGTATAACTGGAAAGTTGTAGGAAATCCAGTTCTGCACACAAACATATAAAGATTGCTTCCATATTAGTTGTGAATCGGTGGGAACATGCTGATGTCAACATTGGCATGCTCAGATCGCGCACTCAAGGTGTTCGACAATAGTCCAACGGCGCCGCCCGCTTTTGATCGTGGAGAAACCCTCTCTCTCGCGTAACACCTTGCCCATTAGCACGCTCGGTTCATCCTGAGCACGATAGAGTGGAAAGTGAGGTCGGACGCAGGTGAATCGAGCACTCCAGCGTTCACGTATACGAGCTAGCCAGCCACCCATCAACTCACGTATAGCACAATATTTTACAATTTTTTCATTTTTACACAGGCCAAACGACACAAGAATTTGGAAAATCGCTTTGGCAAAGTTGCTTCCCATATCATTGGCAACATCCGAGATTTTTTTCACATTTAAATTCAAAAGTTGACTTTTTTCGAATTCTGCACTGTTCTAGATCTAGATCTCAGATCTAGAAATTTGTCTTTCTTATACAGATCAAACTATACAATATTTCACACTCAGATTTTGAACACATGTATAAATAATCATTAGCAACACCTGGAAATTTTTTCACATTTTTGAATTTTTCAAACTTGAAATTCGAATTTGCACCGTTCGAATCTTAAATTCGAAAATTCGAAAATCCAAACATTTTCCTGAAATTATTAAATCTATGACATATGGGTCCCACCCATAAGTTAAAGGTTAACCATTGACCAGACGGAAGCAGTCATCAGCAGCCATCCGCGAGCCAAGTAGGGCACAGACACAATAAAACACGCAGGTATGGCACAGACGGATAAACTAGAGCCAACCATGGCACAGAAGCAATTGTCCCAATAATGTAAGGCTCATGTTATGAATGAAGTGTTTCAAAGCAATGGTCTATAGTTTGCTAACAAATAGACAAGGAGTAAACAACTACATCATATAAGCAAAAACTTTTCATGGATAGTACTTTCAAACAGGCATCAAAATGATTCACATGAGAGTTAACTTATAAAGCAATAGCCTCTAAGTAAAAGAGCATTGAAGCAACACAAAGAAGGATGTAAGTTTCAGCATTAGCTTTCAACTTGTAACATGTATATCATATAGATAGTTGTCAACACAAAGAAATATAACAAGTGCAATAAGTAAGCATATAATAATTGTTGCACACAGTTGACACAAGTGTTTGCTTCTAAGACAGAAAGAAGTAGGTAAACTGACTCAATATAAAGTAAAATAAATGCCCTTCACAGAGGGAAGCAGGGATACAAACATGTGCTAGAGCTTTTTAGTTTTTATAGGTTTTTGAAATCATATAGAGAGTATAAAAGTAACTTTTGAGAGGTGTTTGTTGTTGTCAACGAATGGTAATGGGCACTCTACCCCCAATGTCAACCAGACTTTCTAAGAGCGGCTCCCATAAAGGACGTTATTTCTACCAGCAAGGCAGATCATCGCTCTTATCTCTTTTGTTTACACATATAGTTAAAAACTGTTGTCATTGGTTGACTGATTAGATCAGGGCAAACATGTGAAGAGATTGCAGCGGTTAAAGTTGTAATTAATTGGGAGTGGGCACCCCATTTGCCAGCTCTTTTTGCAAAGTTAATGGATAAGCGGATGTATATGCCACTAGTCCGGTTGTGAAAGTCTGTCTAAAAGCAAATGACAAGGTTGATATCCGTAACACCACATACTTCCTCATGAGCTAATAAACATTGACACAAATAAGGATAATAAATTTTGAATAAAAGGTAGCACACGAAGTATTTGCTTGGAATGGCAGGAAATACCATGTAGTAGGTAGGTATGGTGAACACAAATGGCATGGGTTTTGGCTCAAGGTTTTGGATGCACGAGAAGCATTCCCTCTCAGTACAAGGCTTTGGGCTAGCAAGGTTATTTGAAGCAAACACAAGTATAAACTATGACAACAAGACGTATATAAAAACATATTGCAAGTATTATAAAACTCTACATTGTCTTCCTTGTTGTTCAAACACCTTTACTAAAAAATATCTAGACCTTAGAGATACCAAACATGCAAACCAAATTTCAACAAGCTTTACGGTAGTTCTTCATTAATAGGTTTTAACTACGTGATGTAAAAGCTTAAACATGATCTACTTGAGAGCTCAAAACAATTGCCAAGCACCACAACATACACGATAACAATCCATAAGAGCATGTATATCTTTTCATTATACCATCTACCACATTTAGCATTTTATGTTTCCAACCAAACACCAATCAACTTATTTAAACATAAACTCTCCAAGTATTTATGAAAACTAACAGCTCTAAACAAGAGATGCATGAAAAACAAGAGCTGAAAGTATTGAAGTAACATAGAAAATATAAGTGAAGAATACGAGTATTCATAGGAAAAAGCGGAGCGTGTCTCTCTCCCACAAAGGAATGCTAGCATTCATTTTATTCAGAGAATGAAAATAAAAAAATAAAAAACAAAAACAAAAAGAAACATACGCTTCAAGTAAAGCACATAAGATGTGTCGGAATTAAAATATAGTTTCACTAGAGATGACCTGATAGTTTGTTGATGAAGAAGGGGATGCCTTGGGCGTCCCCAAGATTTGACGCTTGAGTCTTCTTGAAATATTCTTGGGTGACCAACGGGGGCATCCCCAAGCTTTGGCTCTTTCATCTTCTTGATCACATCACATCATCCTTCTCTCTTGATCCTTGAAAACTTCCTCCACACCAAACTCAAAGTAAACTTCATTAGAGGGTTAGTGCATAATCAAAAATTCTTATATTCCGCATGAACACAATTGCTACCAATGCTACTGGATATTAGCTACAGCCACTGATACTTTATGGCACAAAAAGATCCATTCAAAATAGTAAAAGAGGCATTGCAGAATAAATGGCAGAATCTGTCAAAAACAGAACAGACCGTAAAGAAGAATTTTTTCGAGGCACTTAACTTGCTCAAATCAGAAAACTCAAAACTAATGAAAGTTGAATAAATATCTGTGGATCACGCACAAAAAGTCCCAAGTCCTTTTGATTTGTGTGCGAATAGTTATCAATTTAACGGTGGACAGCATAAAACTGTTTCAGCACAGCAATCCAAATCTAGCATCAACTTTCTACTAGAGGCTTAACTTGACACAACAATGCAATAAAGTAAAGATAGAAAGGAATTGCTACAGAGGTAGACATATTCCTTGACTCAATAAAATAAAATAACATAAATAAAAAGTGGGTTGTCTCCCATAAGCGCTTTTCTTTAACGCCTTTCAGCTAGGCACAGAAAGTGATATTCAAGTATTTCCAAAAGATGAAGCATCAACATCATAATTTGTACGAATGATAGAATCAAAAGGTAGCTTCATTCTTTTTCTAGGGAAGTGTTCCATACCTTTCTTGAGTGGGAATTGGTATTTAATATTTCCTTCTTTCATATCAATAATAGCACCCACAGTTCTAATAAAAGGTCTTCCCAACACAATTGGACAAGATGGGTTGCATTCAATATCCAAGACAATAAAATCAACGGGGACAAGATTATTGTTAACCATAATAAGAACATCATTGACTCTCCCCAGAGGTTTCTTCATAGCATTATCAACAAGAAAAACATCCAAATAACAATGTTCCAAAGGTGGCAAATCAAACATATCATAAAGCTTTTTAGGCATAACAGAGATACTTGCACCAAGGTCACATAAAGCATTGCAATCAAATTTATCCACTTTTATCTTAATGATGGGCTCCCAACCATCTTCTAACTTCTTAGGGATAGAAGCTTCAAGTTTTAATTTCTCTTCCCTAGCCTTAATGAGAGCATTTGTAATATGAGTTGTAAATGCCATGTTCATGGCACTAGCATTAGGACATGTGGCTAACTTTTGCAAGAACTTAATAACTTCAGTGATATTACAATTATGAAAATCAAAATTATTATCATCAAAGCAAACCAAACCACCTTCTCCTATGCTCTTAAAAAATTTAGCACTTTTATCAAGAACAGTTTCAGCAATTTTAGGCAATTTTAACTTTTTGGAAGAAGTAGAAGAGATATTTCCAACACCAACTATGTTACCATTAATAGTAGGAGTCTTATTAGCATGTGAAGTAACATTATTTTCAGTAGTGGTAATAGTAAAAACTTTAACAATATTATCTTCCTTAGCAAGTTCTTTCTCTCTTTCCCATCTAGCATGCAATTGGGCCATCATCCTAACATTTTCATCAATTCTAACTTGGATGGCATTAGCAGTAGCAAAAGGATTATCATCAATATTTTCAGGTTTAGTTGTCATTTTATTAATTAAAGAAGATTGTGCTTTAGACATAGAGGAAGTACAAGCTTCAGCACTAGTGATTTTCCCTTGTAGACCCGAAATTTCTCTATTTAAATTTTCCATTTGATGACTAATATTTTTCAACATAATAGATTGTTCTTTCATAGTCCTAGTGAATACTTTATTTTGCTCATATTGGGTTTGCGTAAAAAATTTAGTAGCCCTTTCAATTTCCAAAATCCTTTCCTCACTAGGCATTTTTCCATAAGAATTACCATAAGAATTAACATAACCATTACCATTATTAGAAGGATAGGGCTTATAGTTATTATTACCATAATTGTTCCTATAGGCATTGTTGTTGAAATTGTTATTTTTAATGAAGTTCACATCAACATGCTCTTCTTGTGCAACTAAAGAAGCTAAGGGAACATTATTTGGATCAACATGAGATTTACCATTCACAAGCATAGAACTAATAATATCAATCTTTTCACTCAAAGAGGAGGTTTCTTCAACAGAATTTACCTTCTTACCTTGAGGTGTCCTTTCAGTATGCCACTCAGAATAATTCACCATCATATCATCCAAGAGTTTTGTTGTAGCCCCCAAAGTGATGGATATAAAGGTACCTCCAGCAGCCGAATCAAGCAAGTTTCTTGAAGAAAAATTCAGTCCTGCATAAAAGGTTTGGATGATCATCCAAGTAGTCAGTCCATGGGTAGGGCAATTTTTAACCAAAGATTTCATTCTTTCCCAAGCTTGAGCAACATGTTCATTATCAAGTTGTTTAAAATTCATAATGCTAATTCTTAGAGAAATAATCTTAGCAGGAGGATAGTATTTTCCAATAAAAGCATCTTTGCATTTAGTCCATGAATCAATACTATTCCTAGGCAATGAAAGCAACCATTCTTTAGCTCTTCCTCTCAAAGAGAAAGGAAATAATTTCAGTTTTATAATATCACCATCTACATCTTTATGCTTTTGCATTTCACAAAGTTCAACAAAATTATTTACATGGGCAGCAGCATCATCAGTACTAACACCAGAAAATTTCTCTCTCATAACAAGGTTTAACAAAGCAGGTTTTATTTCAAAGAACTCTGCTTTAGAAGCAGGTGGAGCAATAGGAGTGCATATAAAATCATTATTATTGGTGCTAGTGAAATCACACAACTTAGTATTCTCAGCAGTACTCATTTTAGCAAATTAAAAAAAAAACCGAAATAACAATTATAAAAAAAAATGAAATAATAAATACTAAACCGAAATAAAAAAATAGTAATGCAAGTAACTAATTTTTTTGTATTTTTGATATTAAGCAAACAAGACAGTAATAAAAATAAACTAAGCAAGACAATAACAAAATAAAGAGATTGAAAGCGAGAGACTCCACTCGCAGAAGAGTCTTGTTTCCCCGGCAACGGCGCCAAAAAAATGCTTGATGCACCGGTGAGGTGTTGTTGGGAAACCCCAAGAGGAAGGTATGAAACAGTGCAGCGGCAAGTTTCCCTCAGTTGTGAAACCAAGGTTATCGAATCAGTAGGAAACTAGAATTCTTCGGAGGTGTCAACGACGCCAGAAAAATGCTGGTGCTGAGTTGACAGCAACAGCGTCAGAAAAGGTCTTGCGTCGAAGGCTGGAGCCTGCACACAACACAATCAAGATACATTGCCCCAACTAAACAGTGAGGTTGTCAATCCCACTGGCTTGCTGTAACAAAGGATTAAACGTATGTGTGGAAAATGATGTTTGCTTGCAGAGAATGAAAGTAACAGGATTGCAGTAGGTTGTTTATCAGTTTAAAGAAAAGGACCGGGGTCCACAGTTCACTAGTGGTGTCTCTCCATAAATAATAATAACATACATGCGGGTAAACAAATTACAGCTGGGCAATTGACAGAATAAAGAAGTGCATAAGGATGCATATACTATAATTATGATGTCTAGTGTGAGATTCATTTGGGCATTACAACAATATACATAGACCGTTCCAACCGCATCTATGACTAATAATACACCTTCCGGTTAGCGTCCGCACGCCTTTCAGTATTAAGTTGCCAGTAACAGATTATTGCATTAGGCAATGTGTGTAATGTAAGTAATACAAATACCCTTAGATAAAGTTCTACTGTTTTATCCCTAGTAGCAACAGTACATCTACAATCTTAGAGCTAGCTGTCACCACCCTAGATTAAATAGAGACATGAACCTACTATCGAGCATAAATACCTCCTCTTGGAGTCACAAGCATCTACTTGGCCAGAGCATCTACTAGCAACGGAGAGCATGCAAGATCATAAATAACGCACTCACAAGATATATTATGAAGCAATAACATAGTACTCAATATTCATCGGATCCCAGCAAACACAACATGTAGCATTACATAAAGATGATCTTGATCATGATAGGCAGCTCACAAGATCTAAACATGGTAGCACAAGAGGAGAAGACAACCATCTAGCTACTGCTACGGACCCGTAGTCCAAGGATGTGAAGGGGTTCGCAGCAGAAAACAATAATTTTTCTAACTAACGAATACCGAAACAAGCCAGGATCTATCTATCTAGTAATGCGGTAACGGGGCGGAACTGGTTACATACCTCTTGTAGACCGAATAGCGGGGATTACGCTCCCGCATAAGCGTTGCCGACGAAGACGACGTAGCCGACCTCGAGGTCGCGAAGAACTTGGCGCGACGAAGAAGACGATGACGCAGCGATGTTGATGAAGACGCGGCGTCAAGGACGAGGGGCGCGTCGAGGAGGAGGGGCGGCGGCGGCGGGGCTGCAGCGGTGGCGAGACGATGTCGCCCTGGCACCTCAAGTGTGGCGCCTCCGAGTACTCGCACACATACGGAGCTTGACGACAACCCCCGGTCACTCAGATCCAGCTGAGATTGCAGGGGTAGATCTTTGGTGGAATCTCACAGTACGACGGCGCACTGCGATATAGCTTTTGTGGGAGAGAGAGAGAAGAGCGGGCGGAGAATTAACTCAGGCCGGCGTATACAACATTAATTGTATTTTTAGATATATTAAAACAATTAATATGCCTCTCTTTATATAGGGGGGAGGGGGTGTGCAAACACCTTGCCTCCCCAATGTGGGACTAAAAGGAGGAGCAAGGGAGTGCCCCCCCCCCCCCCCCCCACACACACATGGGCCCCTCTTGGCCCATTAAGTGGCCTGCCCCCTTTTTCCTTTTCTTTTAATTAATATTAAATTAATATAAAATATATTTAATCTCCCGTGACTCCGAAACAATTTCCGGACCACCCGAACTTCCTTCGGACATTCCCGGAACCCTTCCGAAACTACCGGAACCTTTCCGGGTTATTTCTCTCTCTCCTTTATCTCTATTATTCCAATGATCTCCATGTGTCGGCAAGACCTTAAGCGTGTTACCCTACGGTTCGAGAATACTCCAGACATGGTCGAGACCCCTCGCTCGCCAATGACCGACAGGGAGACCTGGATGCCTGTGACGGTCCCTGTGCATTCTAAGAATATCGTCGTTGAACCATAAACATGATATTCATTCCTTTTGTTACTTCGATACTACCTTATCCGAGATATGATCGGAAACATCCGATGTCCTGTTTTATCTCGTTACCGACAAGGGTTAATTAACTCGTCTGTGATATTACATCTCCATGACCTAGTCATATGCTGCGCAGCTTTATAGATGTAATCTCACCGAGTGGGCCCAGAGTATCTTTCCATCACGCGAATGAACAAATCCCGCTCTTGATCCATATGCCTCAACGTACTCTTTCGAGATACACAAGATACACCTTTATAGTCACCCATTTATGAACTGACGTTTGATGCACTTAGAGTATCCTACGGAGCAGCAATTAATATGATCTCACGGTCTGAGGAATAAGCTATCATATTACTTTCCTATTGCAAATGATGAACATTGTGATACAATCCTATTGCAATACTTTGTTGGGTATGTCCATCACCTTATTCCACTAATAAGATGACCTCATTGTCAACCGACGTGACTGTCCATGATCGGGAAATCTCGATCAACAGTTGCCCAATGAACTAGTTTATATAGAGGTTTACTAGGAACTCTGGTTTGTCTATGTATCACACGTGTATTAACAATTCCGATTAATACAGTTATAGCACGATACAAAAACATATTATAAACTTAATGAGATAATCCAATAAATACTATATATTTATTTGCCTCTAGGGCATATCTCCTTCAGTCTCCCACTTGCACTAGAGTACAAATAAACCAGCTGCATTTTACTTTCAATCATACCACCTTATCTAATAAGCGTTCTATGATAATGCCTGCTCGTGGAAGAGTGTTACTTAAACAATCTATACCATACAGAATTGTATGTTCTTTGCGATTCATTGATATCACCTTGTTTGATATCATCTTGTTATCCTGATAACATATATACACATACCACAACTAAGTGAGACTTTTGTTTCCCAGCGCTTACTCTGATTCTGTTAATCAGACAATTGCATTGTAAACACACTCAGTTATAGAGAACTCTTTGTAATATGTACAATCTCGCGATATCTATATACCTTTCATATCTATGTAGAGCTTCGACATTTCATTGTCAATCTAGTGCCTAATACTTTTCTACTTCTTGTAAATTCTAAATTTACTTTGATAATTGTTCTTCTTTTAAGAACATGGGTCACACTTTATCGAGCACATAATATGGTTCCTATATGATGTCTATTATCATAATATAAGAGACCAACATATCTTGTAACCATTATTATCGTGTAGTAAATACATTTAATGTTTTAATTGGATTTCCAAGGACCTTTCCATTGGTTTTATTCCATTCTGACCTTTCAGAATCCAATCTAAATAAAACAACTCGACCTTCCATTTAAAATTCCTGTTCTATTCGAAATAGACACTACCTTTTAAATTGTTTCACAACTTCATCTTTCTAATTAATTCTACTGGTACTATCCATGATATGTCATTTACATACGAGGATTTAAGCTCTCACTCAAAAATATGTCACTCACATATTAAATTTGAGTAAACTAATTCGACTCCCACTTAAATTAGTAAATTCATAATTTCTTTCGATATTTTGGTCAAACCAAAATCATTGATCATTTATCAATTTGAGTTTTAATACGATCTGACAGTATTCTATCAATACATATCCCACAGACTTTAAGCATGTCTACACTTATGTAGTCAACAATTTTGATTTTGTCCAAGACACTTTTCTTGACAAAATTTGCTTTTATGTCTTTCTTATAGTTGCATTTCTTTTATATAACATTTTATATGATGATTAAGTAATCTTATTCTCTTAATAAGATTTAGAGTAACATTTACTGCTTTAATCCTTTTAAATGTAACTTGGGTTTTAAGACTCAAAGTCTTTATTCGTATTTTGGTATTTCCTCAGCTTTCCTTGTACTCTTAAGGTGTATCTTGTTCTGTCAACATGATCTAAAATACTGAATATTAAACTGTGACCTGACAGCAAATATTCTTAAAATAACACCACATATAAAAGCTTCTTGTTTGAAAACACTATGATCTCTTATCATCAAATTTTCATTTCCATTTGCAGAGATATTCTTTTCGGAATATATTCCGATATTCTACTTTTATGGAAAAATGTCTAATACCTCATTTTAAGCTTCTACTTTTATTCCATTAACCTTAATTCGAAAAATCATATTTTCTTTTGAATTACGCAGACAGCAATACAAGTTTTGCTTCTATTGGTATTTGGAATACACTCTCATCTTAATATGAGTATTCTACAAAGAACTATTCATGTATATTCTGTATTATCGTATAATCATCTATACCACTGTCGGCCCTGTGGGATCTAGGGTGTGCAGAGCCCACTCTCCACAGCCCTCACACGCGACAGAGTCGTTGAAACGGCTAAGGACCGAGCAAAACGCTTGGAGAGGCCCTCGAGAGGGAAAACCCTCGAGAGGGCTGAAGAGGGCAGCGAAGGCCTGACGAGGCCCCTCCCGAGGCTGCTCCTCTACAGGGCCCTCTCCCCTGGAGAGGGGTCAACGCGAATCCGTCCACAGGGCCGCCCCAGCCCTGTGGAGATGCTTCGCTCCGAAGCCACCACTGCAAGGCGCACATGGCCACTGCCGCGCCACAGAGTGACGCGCGCGTCTGCGCGCGATGACGACGGTGCCGCAGTTGCCGTTTTGGTGAATAAAGGAGTCAACAAAGCTGTGTCCCCTGCGCCGGCTTACGAGGGTTTCCTCTTTGGTGATAAAGCAGTTGGCCGGCGCTACGCTCCAAGGACGACGTCACCGTGGGCACCCCCACGATCGCTGCTGCACCAGCTGGCCGCCCAGCGAAGACGGCGGCTTTTCTGCCACGAAGGCAGACTTTACGACCATGGACCGAGTCCATGGACAACCCAGCTGCGGTGCACCCCTCTCCACCATTTCGTCGCCATGTGGGAACCCTTCCACTGCGCAGCACGCAAGGATGAGGCCCGGGACGCCTATATAAGGAGAGGGAGCACCTCCGTAGCAAGGGACGGCGGGATCGACCGATCAATCGGCCTTAGACGCCTTACCTTAGCTTAGCCTAGCTGAGCGGACTGAAGGGAGAAGAGGATCTCTCCTTCCCCCTCCGAGCTCCGCACTGCTCTCGGCAAGCTCATTCTGCTGTAACCTCTACAAAGCAATACAGACAAGCAGGAGTAGCGGTCTTACCTCCTCCTGAGGGCCGTGAACCTAGGTACGGGCTCGAGTCCATCTCTGTCGTGTTATCCCTCTACAGGCACGACGAGCACCGTCGCCGGGCCGGTTGAGGGTTGTTGGCTAACGTGTTCAGTCCCCCTTTACGAACTTCCCTCGAAGGTGACTATCCCTGTTCCGTGGGAGCAACACCTCGACATTTGGCGCGCCAGGTAGGGGACTGAGGCGCGTCTTCAACCTCCAGTCGTCTCCGCGCCATGACGGACACCCGCGCGACACGCGCCAACAGGCGCGCAGCTGACAGGGCTCACACCGAGCCCGGCACCGCCGCCACCCGCGGCCGCCGCGGCCGTCCTCGCGCGACGGAGCGCGCCAACACCGGCCCACACGTGGAGGAACCTGAGAGCGAGGAGCACCGTGGTAGGGACCACCGCGGCGACAGGGATGCTTCCCCGGAGCACCACGACGATGCTGAGTCTTCGCATCCGTCTCGGCGCCAAGGCGCGTCCTCTCAGGGACGCCCGGAGCCCACGCCGCACACCGCGCTGCTCATGGCCCAGGAGCTCCTACGCTACCGGCCAAGCGCGGAGGCCCACGACCAGTGGCTGGACCGCCTCCACCACCTCGTCGACGTCGCGACCACGCGCCCCGCTCCGTCGCGCTCCATGGTCCAACTCTCTGGCCGCGCGGGAACGGCTGCACCGGATGCGCCTCCGCCGCCGCTGGGACTGCCTCCGGCCGCAGTGCAGAGGGCTCCCTCTCATGCTTCATCGCCGCACGACTGCCAGATCGTGCGACGCACTGCGCCTGACGCGCGAGTAGGCATGGAGCGCCGCAGGGACCTCCAGAATCGCCTCGTCGAGGAGCTCGGCCAAGTGGGACAGCAGAACCGCAGGGCTCTCCAAGGAGGAACCGCCACGTACGCCTCTGGCTGCATGGCATTCACCCGCGCTCTACGCCGTGTGGTCTGGCCGCAGAAGTTCAGGCCAGCCCTCCCCAAGGGCTTCGACGGCTCGACCAACCCTCTCGAGTTCCTGCAGCTCTACACCACCTCCATCCAGGCTGCAGGAGGAGACGACAAAGTCATGGCCAACTGGTTCTCCCACGCCCTCAGGGACTCCGCGCTGTCGTGGCTCCTTAACTTGCCTGAGGACTCCATCGACTCGTGGGAGGAGCTCTGCAGGCAATTCGTTGCCAACTTCAAGGGCACCTACGAGCGCGCGCTCACCCACAACGACCTGCGCGCTGTGGTGCAGAGGAAGGATGAGACTCTCCGCAAGTACATCCAGCGCTTCAGCCAAGTGCGCAATAAGATCCCCAACATCCCCGACACGCAGGTCATCGCCGCCTCCAGAGAGGGCGTAACAAATCGCCGAATGCTCGAGAAGCTGGGCATTCACGACAAGCTCACCTCTGTGGTGAAGCTGTTCGACCTCGCTGACAAGTGCGCCAAGGCTGAAGAGGGACTCCTCTTCGTCAAGATGAGCCAGCGGACGGATGACCTGGCTGAGGGGTCCAAGAGCCACAAGAAGCGCGAGGAGACCAAGCGCAAGACCACCGCTGTCCTGGCAGCAGAGCCAGCCGCCAAAAGCGCCCGCAGAGGCTCTCCTGAGCCTGGCGACAGGGAAGCGGACAACCGTCCGTTCTGCGTCTACCACAACAGGCGCGGCCACGCCACGGACGACTGCTTCGACCTCAAGAGGTTGAGCCGAGAGCGCGGGCGCGAAGAAGGCAACGGGAGCCGCGGCAGAGGCCGTGGCTACCGTAGGGACGGCACAGGTGGACGCGGTGGCGGCTATCAGAAGCCGCCAGGCACTCAGGCCAACGCCGCCGAGAAGAACAACAACCTCCCTGACGAGGAAGAGGGAGGCTACCAGGCCCCAAGGGGGGCCATGGCCTGCATTCTCGGCGGGGCTCAGGCGCCCAAGTCGAACAACCAGTTCAAGCAGTTCGCCCGCGAGCTCAATGCTGCGCTCCCGAGCACCGAGACCTCCAGGCCCCTCATGTGGTCCCAGTACACCATCGCCTTCGACGCCAAGGACCACCCCAAGTCGACCAAGACTGTGGGAACCCTCCCCCTGGTCTGCTCCCCCACCATCAACAACATCACCGTCTCCAAGACGCTCATTGATGGAGGAGCAGGCCTGAACGTCATCTCTGTCGAGACCTTCGAGACTCTCCAGGTGCCTTACGAGTGGCTCATGCCCTCCAGGCCATTCACAGGGGTCACCAGTGGTTCAATCAAACCTCTGGGGCAGGTCCGGCTGGCCGTCACCTTCGGCACGCAGAAGAACTACCGCACGGAGCTAATCGACTTCGACGTCGCCCACATCGGCCTGCCGTATAACGGCATCCTCGGTTATCCCGCCCTTGCAAAGTTCATGGCCGTCACACACCATGCCTACAACATGGTCAAGATCCCCGGCAGCGCCGGCACTATCGCCATCCATGGTCATATCCTGGACGCCACGCGCGCTGTCGAGAGCGCCTACAAGGCCGCCGCCATGGCATTCCCGGCTGACGAGGACATGGAGCCTCTCGAGAGGCCCAAGAAGAAGAAGCAAGTGTTCTCCCAGGAGCAAGCTGCCACGAAGAAGGTGTCGCTGGACACCAGTGGCTCGGGGGCTGAGGGCTCCAGGGCCAGCGTCACCATAGGCGCTGCCCTGCCTCCCAAATAGGAAAGCGCGCTCGTCGCCTTCCTCCGGGCAAACTCTGACATGTTCGCATGGACTCCGTCAGATATGTCCGGTGTACCGAGGGAGGTGATCGAGCACCACTTAGCCGTGTGTCCAGACGCACGCCCCGTCAAGCAAAAAGCACGCAAGCAAGCCCCCGAGAAGCAAGCATTCATCATCAAGGAAGTAGAGAAGCTAAAAGCGGCAAATGTCGTCCGCGAAGTCGCGCATCCAACCTGGCTCTCCAACGGCGTGGTTGTCCCAAAACCCGCTGGAGGAGGCCGACTCTGCATCGACTACACCGACGTCAACAAGGCCTGCCCCAAGGACCCATACCCCATGCCGAGGATAGACCAGATCGTGGACTCCACCGCTGGCTGCGACCTCCTCTGTTTTCTGGACGCCTTCTCTGGTTATCACCAGATCAAAATGGCTAAAGAGGACGAGGAGAAGACAGCATTCCTCACCCCTTGTGGTGTGTACTGCTACACTTGCATGCCTTTCGGCCTGAAGAACGCCGGCGCCACTTTCCAGAGACTCATGAGAATAGCCTTGGGGGCACAGATGGGTAGAAATGCAGAGGCATATGTCGACGACATCGTGGTCAAGTCCCGCGAGGGAGATACCCTCTTGAAGGATCTCGAGGAAACCTTCGTCAGCCTGCGCAAGGTGAACATCAAGCTGAACCCCGCCAAGTGCGTCTTCGGGGTGCCTTCAGGCAAACTCCTCGGGTTCCTCGTGTCCCACCGCGGCATAGATGCAAACCCTGACAAAATCATGGCCATAGAAGGGATGCAGCCTCCTCGTCGACTCAAGGACATGCAACGCCTAGCAGGCTGTATGGC
Source organism: Poa annua (assembly GCA_026929855.1). Lineage (NCBI taxonomy): Eukaryota > Viridiplantae > Streptophyta > Magnoliopsida > Poales > Poaceae > Poa > Poa annua. Next base: position 39,055,726 of record CM049438.1, read on the forward strand.
TAGCCTGGGCCGCTTCATCTCTAAATTCGGCGAGAGAGCCCTGCCATTCTTCAAGATCATGAAGAGATCCGGCACATTCAAATGGACCCCCGAGGCGGACAAGGCTTTCGAAGACCTGAAGAAATATTTGGCCAGCCCACCAGTCATGGTGGCCCCCAGGACAGGCGAACATCTGAAGCTGTACCTATCAGCCACTCCTCAGACCGCAAGCGCTGTCCTGGTGGTCGAGAGGGAAGAGCCAGTCCTCCCCAAGAAGAGCGCTGCCACTCCAAGCCCGAAGCCGCCCGACAAAGATATCGGCGAAGGAGCAGTCTCCACAGACCCACCGCTAGGCCCACAGCCTCAAGTCGAGTCTGCTCCCAATGCCCTTGCCGAGACCCCTCCACAGGCAAATCTCGACAAGGGCCCCGAAGAGCCTCCACAGAGAATCGACGCTGCACCTCCCTCGACAGCCCTTGTCGAGCACCCCGTGTACTTTGTCAGTACGGTACTGCGGGATGCTCGGGAGCGGTACCCGATGCAGCAGAAGCTTCTCGTCGCTCTCCTAATCGCCTCCAGGAAGCTGAGACATTACTTCCAGGGCCACCCCATCACGGTGGTCACTTCTTTCCCCCTGGAGCAGATCCTGCGCAACCCCAACGCCACAGATCGTGTCGCGGGATGGAACATAGAGCTGCAGCCATTCAACTTACGCTTCGACACCACAAGAGTCGTCAAGGGACGAGCGCTGGCTGACTTCGTCGCCGAATGGACTGACCCAAGCCCTGAGGAGCCTCGGGGAGAAGAGGCCGAGCCCTCTGGAGACACAATGCCCAGCCACTGGACCATGCACTTCGACGGAGCCTTTGCCTGCCGAAACGGCGGGGCAGGTGTCGTCCTAACCTCGCCCAAGGGCGACAAGCTCTACTACGCTGTCCAGTTGTGCTTCACGATTGACAAGATCTCCAACAACATCGCTGAATACGAGGGCCTCCTCGCTGGCTTAAGGGCAGCCATCGCCCTAGGCGTCAAGCACTTACTCGTCAAGGGTGACTCCCAGTTGCTTGTCAACTTCTCCAACAAGAGCTACACGCCTAAAGACGACCACATGGCCGCATACCTTGAAGAGGTCCGCAAGCTCGAGAAGCACTTCAGGGGCATGGAGCTTATGCATATCCCGAGGAAGGAGAACCAGGAGGCTGACGACATCGCCAAGCGAGCCTCGAGAAGGCAACCCCAGCAGGACGGCGTCTTTGAGGAAAGGCTCGCCAAGGCATCCATCAAGCAGCCTCAAGAGGCCACAGCTGCAAGCACAGACGAAGCACTCCCACCAGCTCCTGTTGCTGGGGCTCCCGACTGTGGCCCCCACACCGGGGAGCGTCTGTTGCTGACGGCAGCCCACCAAGACACAGGCTGGATTGACGAGCTCAAGGACTACTTGGTAAAGGGGATCCTCCCTGAGGAAGATGCGGAAGCAGAGCGGATCGCTCGACAAGCGAAATCTTACTGCATCCTCGAGGGAAACCTATACCGCAAGCGCCCGAATGGCATCGCGCTCAAATGTGTCCCTCCCGAGGAAGGCCGAACGCTGATCAAGGACATCCATAGCGGGGAGTGCGGCCACCACTCGTGTGCGCGCACCCTCGTGGGCAAGGTCTTCAGGAGCGGATTCTACTGGCCACAAGTGCTTCAAGATGCGGTCACCATCGTCCAAGCCTGCGACGCCTGCCAGTTCCACGCCAAGCAAATTCACCAGCCGGCGCTGGGGCTCCAGACCATCCCGCTCTCCTGGCCGTTCGCCGCCTGGGGGATGGACATTCTGGGCCCCTTCCCGAAGTCGCAGGGGGGCTATCGCTTCCTTTTCGTGGCCATCGACAAGTTCACCAAGTGGGCCGAAGTGGAACCAGTGCGCACCATACCAGCCGGAGCCGCGGTGAAATTCATCAGGAGCTTGGTCTGCCGCTTCGGAGTGCCTAACCGCATCATCACCGACAATGGCTCGCAATTCACCAGCGGCATCTTCCGAGCCTATTGCGAAAAGCTCGGCGTCAAGATCTGCTTCGCCTCGGTGGCTCATCCACGCAGCAACGGTCAAGCCGAGCGAGCGAACGCAGAAGTCCTCAAGGGCCTCAAGACCAGAAGTTTCAACATCCTCAAGGGTCACGGCAAGGGCTGGATCGATGAGCTCCCATCTGTGCTCTGGTCCATGCGCACAATCGCTTCAAGGCCTACAGGCGAAACGCCGTTCGCCCTTGTCTACGGAGCTGAAGCTGTCCTCCCCGCAGAAATCAAGCATGGATCCCCACGGGTCCTTGCCTTCAACGAGGACACCCAAGAGGGCCTCCACAACGACGACCTGCTGTTCCTCGAGGGCCTGCGCCGCCGAGCCGCCCTCCGAGCGGCAAAGTACCAGCAAGATCTGCGACGCTACCACAGCCGCCATATACGCTCACGCACCCTTGAGGCGGGCGATCTCGTCCTCAGGCGAATCCTCTCCAGAGAAGGCCTCCACAAGCTCTCGCCGATGTGGGAAGGCCCCTACAAGGTCTCCCACATCGCCAGGCCTGGCGCAGTACGCCTCGAGACTGAAGACGGCATCCCCGTCAAGAACCCGTGGAACATCGCACATCTGCGCAAGTTCTACCCGTGATCATAGTCACGCCAGGCATTTTTTCTCTCTAGAGGGAAGCTCACGGCTTCACCTCCAAGCTTCTCCAAGCTCCTCCTGAGGGTCAGCCCTCCGAGCTCTCCTGCTAATGAGCCACCGCAGGCCGCAGTGAACCTCTACCACTAATGGGTGGTCCCCATGCCTCGACATGGAAGGAACGTTAGCTTGGCAAACCCAAGTGTAATGAACCGATTTTCGTTCCAAGTGAACTTTGCGCCACGGCGCCGTGTCGTTCCAAGTGAACTTTGCGCTACGGCGCCGGGTCGTTCCCAAGTGAACTCTGCGCTGAGGCGCCGCTGTGTAATATTTCGATGGCAAGTTTTACTTTCGTCATTTACTTTCACACGTGCGCTTATAATCTTCCCATGCGCACCTCGCGAGCGGGGGCTGAGTACGGTGCCCGTGCCCAAGAGCACCCCAGCAGCACTGCAAAACCCAAGGGGCCCTGAGCTCTGGCTAAAGGGCATGCTCCCGGATACACGCCACCTCTCCAAAGGACCTTGGTACTCTCTCTCCTCGCGAGGCACCCATGAGGAAACCTATAAGCGCGCATGAGTCCTTGCTGCTATGCTCTAGCGTTTTGGTACGCCTCTCTAACGTCCACAGGGAACAGGAGTCTCTCCAGGCCCTGTGGAGGAAAAACTCGGCCCCTGGAGGGAAAGGCATCGCCAGAGGAGTCCTACGCAGGGCGAAAAGCCTCGCGAAGCTAAGTTCCCTACTCACACCAGGAGAATCTTCGTATCTCTCTCACGAGCACTCCGCGTCCCTTGAGCGTTTCTTTCCTTAACTCTCCATGGGCTGCTTGCGCGTCAAAGGGGAGCCCTGAGCATCGCGACTCGAGGGCTCTCACCTCTCTAAGCCTTAAACTCCCCCCGGCCTTGCCGAGTCATTGCTCGAGCATACCGCAGCGGCGGAGTCATAGCGCGAGGAGAAGGGTCCTAACGACGCAGAGCGAAAAAGACATGGAAGTAAAGCAAAAGGCCCTCAAGGGGCACACACACAGGCTTAGCAACACCTGTTTAAAAATACGAAGTACTTTACAAACTGCTAAGCAAAAGTCTTTAAAGCAAACATCCCCGCGGCGCTACAAGCGTGTTTCAGGAGGAAGCCTTAGGAAGAAATCAAGCGGAGGCCTCGCCGTCGTCTTCTTCTCCAAGCTCGCCATCCTCATCGTCGTCCTCCTCATCCTCCGCCGCGGCCCGCTTGAAGCGGCTGCAGAAGTCGTCGACCTGGTCGCGGATGGCGTTGGAGATCTTCCACCCTTTCTCCCCCTCGAGAGGCTCGGTCACCGTGGTGAAGTCGAAGCCAGGCTGGAGGTTCCGGAGGTTGGTGAAGATGCGGTCAACCGCCACCGCCAGGAGCTGGCGGCACTCCTCGTCAACGACGTCGCGGAGCTCGGCAGCAGGGCCCTCGAGCGCTGAGAAGAGCTGCTCGAAGTACATGAGGTAGGTGGCGGCGTCGGAGTTGCCTTGAAGGGGGACGGTCGGGGCATCCACTCCCAGCTTCGCGGCGAGCTCGCGGCCCCGGCCCACCAAGGACTGGAACATGCGCTCCCGCTGCTGCGACAGCACCTGCGCCGCCTTGGCGCTCTCGGCCGCCTCCACCGCCTTCTCCACAGCAGGGCCCACCTGCTGGTTCATCTCCTCCATATCGGCCATGAGGGAGGCGAGGTCCTGCTCTGTGCGCTTGCGGGCCTCCTCAGCGACGCGGCGGCGATCCGTTTCGCGCGTCACCTTGGAGATGAGGGTAGCGTTCATGTTCTCGAGCTGGTGGATCCGGGCGCCGCTCTCGCCAAGCCTCTTCTTGAAGCGGGTCTACTGCTTGGTGAATTTGTCGGCGTAGTCACGGGAGACGGCGGCGCGGTACGCCTTCTCCCGGGCCTGGAACTCCTTCTCGGCCTCCGCCTTCTGCTCGGCGAACCGCTTGTTGAAGCGCTCCACATGCCCCTTGTGGGTAGCCACCTCGCGTTCATACCTGGCAAGAGCCGCGGCCAGGCTCTCTTCGCGGGCCTCGAGGGCGGCGCGCTGCCCTGACAGCTCCTGCTCCCTCAGCGCCAGCTGTTCGTCGCGGCGGCGCACGTCCTCCTCGCGCTCGCCCAGACTCCGGCCCCTGGCGTCCAAGCTCGCGCGGACCCCCTCCAGGGCGGTCCGCACGGTCTCAGAGTCGGCGAGGATCTTAGCCTCAAGCTCTACAAGCCCGTGGTGCTTGGCCGCCAGGGAGTGCTCCACAGCCTACCGCTCCGCCCTGGCCGCGGCCAAGTCTTCCGCCGCTGCCTGGCGCTCAGCCTTCAAGGGCTGCAGAAGCTCCTCGGCGTCGCGCATGGCGCCCTCACGGACCTCCTCTGCGAAACGCAGCGCCTCCTCGCGCTCCGCCTGCAAGGCCTGGTCGCTCCGTGGGCGAGTCTCCACGGCCGCGTGGAACGCGGCCCAAGCCTCTGCGAGCTCGTCCCTCTGCCGGGCGAGCTCCCCGTCCTCCTGGGCAAGGTGAGCCTCCAGCCCCTCCAGAGACTCCCGCACCAAGCGGAAGGCGACGTCGCGTCGCCCCCTGCTCCAGTCCCAGCTTCCGAGGACAAGGGTCCGGGAGGCCTCGCTCGGAGCGGAGGGCCCTGCTCCCGCGTCAAGCTTGGAGCGGGGAGTCTCTGCGTGGGCTTGGGGGCTCGGAGGGGTGTCCTCCGCTTCGGCGCCCGCGTCCTGCGTGCCGGCGTTGCCCTCCACCGGCGGCACCTCCTCCTGGGCCCCCGGGGCAGGAAGGCCTGCTCCGCGGCTGCTGCTCCCTCCTCCGCCGTGGTGCCTGGCGGGGGCGATGGGAGTTCAGGCCCCACAGCCTCATCGACCCTAGGCGGACTCGGGGCCGAAGTAGTGTCTGTCGCGGCCTCCTGATGTGCTGGCGGGGTCGCAGCGTGCGGTGGGGTGGCCGCCTTCTCCACCTGCTCCTCAGGGCGTTTTTCCTCCAGAGGCGGCGCGGCGGTCTCGGCCTGAGGAGCGTCCTCGTGAGGGCCTGCAGGGGTTTCCTCCGCAGGCCTCGAGGCCTCCTCTGTGGCCTCCTCTGTGGCGGCCTCTGCCGCGGCCTCCGGAGCGGTTTTCTTCACGTCCGCAGCCTTGCGGAGCCTACGGCGCTTTGCAGGCGCCGGGTCGCTGGCAGAAGACAAGAAAATCGGTCAGGGGTAGGAGACAAGCAAAAGACTGAAGAAGAAAATCAAGACCAAGAACACTTACCCTGTCTTCTTGGCGCGGGTGTCAACCCACGCCATGCCGGACGAACGCCAAGAAGGCGTGGCCCGGACTCTGGATCCCTCAGGAGCCGCCTCAGCTTTCCTCTTGAGGGAAGTGCTTGGGGGCTCCCCGGCAGGCCTGTCGTGGGCCGCCTTGGTTCGGGGCTCCTGTCGCCCCGCCCCGGCCTCATCCTCGTCGTCGCCGGAGGAGAGCTCGAAGACCTCCTCAGGAGGGGGCGAGGCCCTTGACGAGCTCGCTCCGCCTGCAGAGGGAACGGCCCCAGCCGCAGCGTCGCCCTTCTCGGCGTCAGACGCGTACGGCGAATCCGCAGCGTCCTGCCCCCTCGCCATGGGCATGGGCCCATCTTCCTCCTCTTCCCCCGCCAGGCCTAGTGGGGTGAAGCTGGGCATCCGCTCCAGAATCGCCAGGCGCGAGGCCAGGTTTATCTGATGAAGAGGCCTCAGCTCCGCCGCAACCGCCACGAACACGTCGGGGTTGATGAAGAGGCCGCCCATGATGGTCTCGATGACGGCGGGGTGATGGTCGCAGGGGTGGAGTCGCATCGAGTCAGAGGGACCCGCGTACATCCACATCGGCTTCTTGTGCGCCTGCAGAGGAGCGATGCGGCGGCGCACGAAGTCCTCTGCGATCATCTGGCCGGTGAGGCCGTTCTCCCGAAGCGTCCTCATGCGCGCCACGAGGCTTCCAATCTTCGGGCCCTGGAAGGCCTGCTTCCCCCAATGGGTGTTCTTCACGGGCGGCGCCTCCGGGACCTCGAGGAAGGAGCTCTGCGACTTGACGCCGATGAGGAACCACTTCTGCCTGAAGTCGTCCACTTTCTTCGACACCGCCGTGACGGGTTTCTCGTCGCTCCACGACATGGGGATGTAGACGTCCCCCATGCCGTCCGCAATGCGGAAGGACACGCACCCCGTCCGCTCGGCCTTCGCGGTGTTCCGGAGCGCGTAGAAGCTCCGGAAGAGGGCCACTGAGGGCTGCACACCCAGATACGCCTCACACAGGTAGGCGAAGATGCAGAGCACGAGGACGGCGTTGGGGTGTAGGTGGAGAAGGTGGATCTGGTAGAACTCCAGGACGGCCTCGAGGAAAGGCGAATACGGAGGCACCAGTCCGGCGAAGAGAGTGTGGAGGAAAATGGGGAAAAACCCCGCCGGAAGGCGGCCGTGCCTCGCGGCCTGGATGGCGCTGGCGCCATGCTCATTGGTCTTCCCGGCGACCAGGTGCTGGATCTTGCCCAGCGCCGCTGCATCGACGCGCACGCCAATCAGAGCGGGGCCAAGCGCCTCCTCGCCCTGCGCATCAGCAGGGAACGACCCCATCACCGCCTTGCCTTTTTGTCCGCCCATTGTCAAGGGAGGTGCAAGAAGCGGGGCGCCGGAGAAAGAAGCGGAGTTCGCCGGAGGAGGAAGAAGTTCGCCGAAGTTGGAAAGCTAGGAGGTCGAGAGTTGGAAGACTGGAGGCGCGGAATGGGAGTAATGGCTGCGGTTCCGACCAGCGCGCAGCTTTATACCGCAGTCGGGCGGTTACCAAGGCGCGGTCGTGATGATCGTGGTGGGACCCCCCACGACGCACGTTTCTACCGGAGAAACCGAGTCGCTGCAAGTTCATCTCCAAACGACGCGTGTCACGGGCCGGCCGGACGTATTGGGCCCACGACGCTTCGCCTGGACCCGATGGGCCTCGTCGTGCCCGTCATGGGCCCGGGGGCTACTGTCGGTCCTGTGGGATCTAGGGTGTGCAGAGCCCACTCTCCACAGCCCTCACACGCGACAGAGTCGTTGAAACGGCTAAGGACCGAGCAAAATGCTTGGAGAGGCCCTCGAGAGGGAAAACCCTCGAGAGGGCTGAAGAGGGCAGCGAAGGCCTGACGAGGCCCCTCCCGAGGCTGCTCCTCTACAGGGCCCTCTCCCCTGGAGAGGGGTCAACGCGAATCCCTCCACAGGGCCGCCCCAGCCCTGTGGAGATGCTTCGCTCCGAAGCCACCACTTCAAGGCGCACATGGCCACTGCCGCGCCACAGAGTGACGCGCGCGTCTGCGCGCGATGACGACGGCGCCGCAGTTGCCGTTTTGGTGAATAAAGGAGTCAACAAAGCTGTGTCCCCTGCGCCGGCTTACGAGGGTTTCCTCTTTGGTGATAAAGCAGTTGGCCGGCGCTACGCTCCAAGGACGACGTCACCGTGGGCACCCCCACGATCGCTGTTGCACCAGCTGGCCGCCCAGCCAAGACGGCGGCTTTTCTGCCACGAAGGCAGACTTTACGACCATGGACCGAGTCCATGGACAACCCAGCTGCGGTGCACCCCTCTCCACCGTTTCGTCGCCATGTGGGAACCCTTCCACTGCGCAGCACGCAAGGATGAGGCCCGGGACGCCTATATAAGGAGAGGGAGCACCTCCGTAGCAAGGGACGGCGGGATCGACCGATCAATCGGCCTTAGACGCCTTACCTTAGCTTAGCCTAGCTGAGCGGACTGAAGGGAGAAGAGGATCTCTCCTTCCCCCTCCGAGCTCCGCACTGCTCTCGGCAAGCTCATTCTGCTGTAACCTCTACAAAGCAATACAGACAAGCAGGAGTAGCGGTCTTACCTCCTCCTGAGGGCCGTGAACCTGGGTACGGGCTCGAGTCCATCTCTGTCGTGTTATCCCTCTACAGGCACGACGAGCACCGTCGCCGGGCCGGTTGAGGGTTGTTGGCTAACGTGTTCAGTCCCCCTTTACGAAGTTCCCTCGGAGGTGACTATCCCTGTTCCGTGGGAGCAACACCTCGACAACCACGACACTTACTGTCGATCACACGAATCATCGTTGGAAAAGTATCTTATTCATTCCTAAAGTGGATGTCGACTATAATGTTTGATCATATTAAGAGATTCTAAAAGACCACACTTTATCTAAAATACAGTATGATTATAATATTTCATATATCACTATATCTGATATTATAATTTGCGGTACGAATTTTCACAAGTCCTTTTATGTTGAAACCATAATTCAAAAATATTGTCCTGTTTGATCGAATCCTGTGGATGTAATTTCCATCCACCTTTCTTCTGAAAAATTCCTTTGATCTTTTATCAAATTGTTTTCAGACTCATGTTTCCTTAGGCAAATACATTTATTTACTTAGAATCATAGAAAGATTCGAAACAATGATATTCACCACTTATTTAATTTAATAATCATCTAGTATGACTTCCAATCAATTTCCTTGTATATTGATATTTCAATATCTAATGTAATTTAATCAATTCGGCACATGTAACTTTGATAGATCGAAGTATCTACATTTCTTACACTGCTTTTATGATCAAATTCGGTGGTGTTTGTTCTTGAAACAAAATCATTTAATCTTTGGACATTTAATTTTAACATTCCTGGTTTTATAAATGTATATCATGTTATCATTCGAATAATGTAATCGAGATGTGATTGCATGAAAACTTTACTCATAATATAAAACAACTGACTTGTTCCACGACATAAAACAACCGGTTTGTTCTATTACAGATATGAATAACTTTGTCTTGTAACATTCAAGACACAAAGCAAAATCAAACTCTCACTATTACAAAAAGGTCTTATCAAAAACCATTAATGATAACTATAATGATAACTTGAGGACGTGAACACCACTGGCCATCAACTCCTTTGCTTGCCATCACTTGCGCACTGTCACATCATATTTCTTCGCATACTTGTGATAATCAGGACCTGTTTCATAAACAGAATAAGCATCAAATACTTTTCATCAAGTATCATGAGAAGAGTACATTTATAACTTTGTATATCAAATATACCTGTGGCGTCGAAGATTTCGCCTTCGATGGGTTCAACCTTTACAGATTTGAACTGGCTTATGAACTCGAAGAAAGTCATCGTATCCCTTCTTATAGCATAGCCACGGACATGTTTCTCATAGCTGGGGGGTAAAGACATCAACACAGCAGCTATCGCACATGAATCCGCCATCCAGTAGTCGTACACATTCGTAATTTTCAAGTAAATGTCATACATTTTCTTCAGATGAGTTTCCAAACAGGTATGTTCCTCCATCTGGAGTGAATGGAACTTCCTCAGCTGTCTGTATTGCTCATACTTAATTTCATCTATGAAATGCACCTTGATCGAATCTATCATATCATAAGGTTCCATTTGTTGAAACTGCTCTTTCAACTCTGGTACCATGTTTATGACCATGATGGTTTGCACTTCTATGAAAATGTTACGACGCTGACGAAATTCCTCATCTTCTTCTTCGCTAGCAGAATCTTCTGGTTCCTCTCCTAATCCTTGTTCTATGACATAGAGTATATTATTGTGTCTGAGAGCTTCTCTTAGTTTCTTGTACCAATATAGGAAGTTGGACCCATCAGCCAACAAGGGCGGATTACTAAGGAAGTATTCGAAGTAGAACTTGTCGCGAGGGTAGAGCACCATCTCTGGATATGATCGCAAAGTAGGTAAGGCTAAGTTTATAATAATATGAGCTCAGTTTATAATCAAATTATTAAACATACTCCACTAAGATTATTATCCCTAAAATAATTTTAGTGATTACACGACCCCAATTCACTGTACCACCCCCGATCGTCACAGCCGGCGGCACAGTTTCAAGGGTGGACATCGAGATGTCGATCACAACAATCATGTGACTCATGCTCGATCTTTCAATCTTCCCGTGTTCCGAGACTATGTCTATACATACTAGGCTCGCCAATTAAACCTCGATCTTTCTGCGCGTGCAACATGGCTTACACCCACTGTATGTGAACGACGAAATGTGTGACACCCGATCGTCACGGCCTGTCTCATAACGTAGAACTTTCTTGGTGGTGCACAACGAGGGAGAACACAATTTTGGTATTTATTAGGGATCATCCTATTATAGCTACCGTCGTATATCTAATATATAAGCAATCAATAGGATGTACACACAACAACACAAGATCAAATAATATAATGAAGTGCGATATGACATGGTCGTGTGCCTGGACCTCCATGGCGCCGTGCGCCTGGACCGGGCGCCCCGGCATGGCTCCGAGTCTACGGTGCCTCCTTTGCCTTCGACAGTACGAACAATTCAAAACTTACCGTAAACCATGTCATATTTAAACGCCTCTGCAAAACAAAGTTAGACGCTTCTACCTTTATCTAGTTTTGCAAGTTTTACGTGGCTTCTGAGGCTTTCGCGAGAGAACTGTTCCCTACCTACGAACTTTGTACCACAACGTCGATCAAACAATTGCATGTTTATGTATCCCTTTCGGGCCCTTCATTGAAAATGCAAAGCCAACTAAAGAGAGAGAGACAGACACCCGCCAGCCACAAACACGGTGCAAGCCGTATGTCAGGTGTGGAACCAGTCTCGCATAAGCGTATGCATAAAGTCGGTCCGGGCCGCTTCATCAACTCAATGCCGAAGGCAAAGCAAGTGCACGCGAAAGGGTAGCAAATATAAGAAAGACGTCCTCATGTTCAACACGAGTTCTAACCGTACCAGCAAAACTACGCATAGATCGGCTCTGATACCACTGAAGGGGTTCGCAACAGAAAACAATAATTTTTCTAACTAACGAATACCGAAACAAGCCAGGATCTATCTATCTAGTAATGCGGTAACGGGGCGGAACTGGTTACATACCTCTTGTAGACCGAATAGCGGGGATTACGCTCCCGCACAAGCGTTGCCGATGAAGACGACGTAGCCGACCTCGAGGTCGCGAAGAACTTGGCGCGACGAAGAAGACGATGACGCAGCGATGTTGATGAAGACGCGGCGTCAAGGAGGAGGGGCGCGTCGAGGAGGAGGGGCGGCGGCGGCGGGGCAGCAGCGGTGGCGAGACGATGTCGCCCTGGCACCTCAAGTGTGGCGCCTCCGAGTACTCGCACACATACGGAGCTTGACGACAACCCCCGGTCACTCAGATCCAGCTGAGATTGCAGGGGTAGATCTTTGGTGGAATCTCACAGTACGACGGCGCACTGCGATATAGCTTTTGTGGGAGAGAGAGAGAAGAGCGGGCGGAGAATTAACTCAGGCCGACGTATACAACATTAATTGTATTTTTAGATATATTAAAACAATTAATATGCCTCTCTTTATATAGGGGGGAGGGGGTGTGCAAACACCTTGCCTCCCCAATGTGGGACTAAAAGGACGAGCAAGGGAGTGCGCCCCCCCCCCCCCCCCCCCCCCACATGGGCCCCTCTTGGCCCATTAAGTGGGCTGCCCCCTTTTTCCTTTTCTTTTAATTAATATAAAATATATTTAATTCATAATTAATATATTTGCATATTATTTAATCTCCCGTGACTCCGAAACAATTTCCGGACCACCCGAACTTCCTTCGGACATTCCCGGAACCCTTCCGAAACCACCGGAACCTTTCCGGGTTATTGATAACCCACAAGTATAGGGGATCGCAACAGTCTTCGAGGGAAGTAAAACCCAAATTTATTGATTCGACACAAGGGGAGACGAAGAATACTTATAAGCCTTAACAGCCGAGTTGTCAATTCAGCTGCACCTGGAAAAGCACTAGTAACAGGGGTGATGTGAAAGCAGCAGTTGTATGAGAGCAGTAGTAACAGTAACACAGAGACAATAGCACCAGAGAATAGTTGCTTGTGTGGAGTTGACAGGAAAGCAATGATGATGACAGAAGGACCGGGGTTCCCAGCTATCTACACTAGTGGTAACTCTCCAAGAACAAGTGTTGGGTGAACAAATTACAGTTGGGCAATTGACAGTATTGAAATAACATTAAGACAGAACATCCAGTTTATTAATCATGTAGGCATGTTTTCCATATATAGTCATACGTGCTCGCAATGAGAAACTTGCATAACATCTTTTGTCCTACCAGCCCGTTTGCAGCGGGGCCTCAAGGGAAACTACTGGTAATTAAGGTACTCCTTTTAATAGAGCACCGGAGCAAAGCATTAACACTTGGTGAAAACATGTGATCCTCACATCACAGCCATTCCCCTCGGCTGCCCCAATTATTGTCACTTTGGGACCTCGGGTTCCGGACAATGACATGTGCATACAACTTGTAGATACAATCTAAGCAATAAATATAGAGCTCAAATCTAAGATCATGCCACTCGTGCACTAGTGACAAGCATTAAACATAACAAGATTGCAGCAACAATAACTTCACAAACTTATATAGATAGACTGATCATAATGTAACAATTCATCGGATCCCAACGAACACAACACGGATTACATCATATGGATCCCAATCATGTAAGGCAGCTCATGAGATCATTGTATTGAAGTACATGGGAGAGAGAGTATCAACTAGCTACAGCCAAGAACCCGTAGTCCATGGGGGAACTACTCACAAACCATCATGGAGTCGAAGTGGAGGCAGTGGAGTCGATGGAGATGGCTCCGGGGGTCAATCCCCGTCCCGGCAGGGTGCCGGAACAGGAACTTCTGACCCCCGAAACTTGTCGGCGATGGCGGCGGCGCTCGGGATCCGTGGAGGAAAAAATATGAACACCGTCCTAGGGTTTTTGCGTCGGGGGGTATTTGTAGGCGAAAGGGCGAGGTCGGTAGCGCCCCAAGGGGCCCACACCACGTGCTCGCGCGGCAGACCAGGTGACGGCGCCTCGGTCGCCCACTTCGTCTCGTGTTCGGCTTTCTGGAACGTTCCCGATGAAAAACGGACTTCAGAAAAGAAATCGTCCAATTCCGAGAATATTTCCTTAAGTACTTTTTCTGAAACCAAAAACAGCAGAAAACAGGGAACTGGCACTGTGGCATCTTGTTAATAGGTTAGTCCCATAAAATGCATAAAACTATATAAAATGCATATAAAACATGTAATAACTTGGTATAATATAGCATGGAACATAAGAAATTATAGATACGTTGGAGACGTATCAACATCCCCAAGCTTAGTTCTACTCGTCCCGAGTAGGCAAGAACGATAAAAGAAGAATAATTTCTGAAGTGACATGCTTTAACAGAATCTTGATCATATAATAATGTAAGGCTCATGTTATGAATGAAATGACTCAAGGCAATGATCTATAGTTTGCTAACAAATAGACAAGGAGTAAGCAACTACATCATATAAGTAAAAACTCTTCATGAATAGTACTTTCAAACAAGCATCAATAAGATTTGCATAAGAGTTAACTCATAAAGCAATATTATCTAAGTAAAAGAGCATTGAAGCAACACAAAGGAAGATATAAGTTTCAGCATTGGCTTTCAACTTTGAACATGTATATCATATAGATAGTTGTCAACACAAAGGAATATAACAAGTGCAATAAGTAAGCATATAAGAATTGTTGTACACAGTTGACACAAGTGTTTGCTTCGGGGACAGAAAGAAGTGGGTAAACTGACTCAACATGAAGTAAAAGATAGGCCCTTCGCAGAGGGAAGCAGGGATACAAGCATGTGCTAGAGCTTTTTAGTTTTATAGGTTTTTGAAATCATATAGAGAGCATAAAAGTAAGTTTTTGGGTGGTGTTTGTCGTTGTCAACGAATGGTAATGGGTACTCTACCCCCCTTGTCAACCAGACTTTCAAGAGCGGCTCCCATGAAGGACGTTATTTCTACCCAAGGGCAGATCATCCCTCTTTCTCTTTTGTTTACACATGTAGTTTAGAACGAGTATCATTGCTTGGCTGATTAGACCAGGGCAAAAATGTGAAGAGAATGCAGCGGTTAAAGTTGTAATTAATTGGGACTGGGCACCCCATTTGCCAGCTCTTTTTGCAAAATTAATGGATAAGCGGTGTATATGCCACTAGTCCGGTTGGTGAAAGTCTGTCTAAAAGCAAACGACAAGGTTGATATCCGTAACACCACATACTTCCTCATGAGCTAATAAACATTGACACAAATAAGGGATAATAAGTTTTGAATAAAAGATAGCACACGAAGTATTTGCTTGGAATGGCAGGAAATACCATGTAGTAGGTAGGTATGGTGGACACAAATGGCATGGGTTTTGGCTCAAGGATTTTGGATGCACGAGAAGTATTCCCTCTCAGTACAAGGCTTTGGCTAGCAAGGTTATTTGAAGCAAACACAAGTATAAACTATGACAACAAGACGTATATACAAAACATATTGCAAGCATTATAAAACTCTACATTGTCTCCCTTGTTGCTCAAACACTTTAACTAGAAAATATCTAGAGCTTAGAGATACCAAACATGCAAACCAAATTTCAACTAGTTTTACGGTAGTTCTCCACTAATAGGTTTTAACTACATGATGCAAAAGCTTAAACATGATCTACTTGAGAGCTCAAAACAATTGCCAAGCATCACAAAAAATTCAAGACAATGATCTACAAGAACATGCATATCTTTTCTTTATACCATCTACCACATTTAGCATTTTCTGTTTCCAACCAAACACCAATCCACTTATTTAAAGGATGAACTCTCCAAGTATTTAAACAATGAGATATGAGAGTATAACATATGAGAACTAACAGCTCTGAACAAGAGGTGCATGAAAAACAAGAGCTGAAAGTATTGCAGTAGCTAGAGAAGAATACTCAACAAATATAAGTGAAGAATAGGAGTATTCATAAGAAAAAGCGGAGCGTGTCTCTCTCCCAAACAAGAATGCTAGGATCCATTTTATTCAGAGAATGAAAATAACAAAAACAGAAATAAAAACAAATAGACGCTCCAAGTAAAGCACATAAGATGTGACGGAATTAAAATATAGTTTCACTAGAGATGACCTGATAAGTTGTTGATGAAGAAGGGGATGCCTTGGGCATCCCCAAGCTTTGACGCTTGAGTCTTCTTGAAATATGCTTGGGTGACCCACGGGGGCATCCCCAAGCTTAGGCTCTTTCATTTTCTTGATCACATCATATCATCCTTCTCTCTTGATCCTTGAAAACTTCCTTCACACCAAACTTCTCATAAACTTCATTAGAGGGGTTAGTATTCAAAAATATTAATCCACTTTGGTACTGTTGTGACACAATTCAAGAACTCAATAAAACATTAGCTACAGCCCTCCATGATAGAGAACCTTGCTTAAAGTCCACAAGAGACAATGCAAAAAACAGAGACAGAATCTGTCAAAACAGAACAGCCAGTAAAGATGAATTTTTTCGAGGCACTTAACTTGCTCAGATCAGAAAACTCAAAACTAATGAAAGTTGCGTACATATCTGAGGATCACGCTCATAAAATCCCAGGTCATTTCAATTTTTCTGTAAAGAGTTACGAATTTCACGGTTATCAGCAGAAAAACTGTTCCTGCGCAGAAATCCAAATCTAGTATCAACTTCCTACTACAGACTTTACTTGGCACAACTATGCAATAAAATAAAGATACAAAGGAGTTGTTACAGAGGTAAGCATGCTCCTTGACTCAAATAAGGAAAATAACAGAAATAAAACATGGGTTGTCTCCCACAAGCGCTTTTCTTTAATGCCTTTTAGCTAGGCTTGATAGTTGTAATGATGCTCTCATGAAAATAGAAAATGAAGCAAAAGGAGCATCAAGAAGCAAATACAAAACACATTTAAGTCTAACCCACTTCCTATGCATAGGAATCTTGTACACAAATAAATTCACAAAGAACAAAGTGACAAGCATAGGAAGATAAAACAAGAACAACTTCAAAACTTTTAGCATATAGAGAGGTGTTTTAGTACCATGAAAACTTCTACCACCATATTTTCCTCTCTCATAATAATTTTCAGTAGCATCATGAATAAACTCAACAATATAACTATCACATGAAGCATGCCTTTCATGATCTACAAACACATAATTTTTATCAAGCTCCATAATAGTGGGATAAAAACTTTCAAACCCACTTTTAACAAATTTATAACAAGATGATTGATCATTCTCAAGGTACATGGGACTCTTAGATAAAGTCAAGACCTCTCCAATCCCATTTTCAATAGTAGTACAATTAATATTATCAAGTAACATAGGACCATCATCTAGAGCTTTATCATAAACATTTTCTAAGCAAACTTTCTCATTACCATGCATTTCGAAATTAGGCACATATAAAGGATTATCATAAGTTTTATCAAAATAGCATGGATTATCATATATAACAGTAGCATAATTATTTTCACAAGTTTTACTCATAGGGGATATTTCAAGAGAATCCACAGGAACATAACATTCATCCCCCTTTGGCAAGCATGGGGGACAATCAAATAGTGTAAGGGATGAAGAGTTACTCTCATTAGAAGGTAGGCATGGGTAGCTACTCCATTCTTCCTCCTTTTGTTCTTCACTCTCCTCCTCTTTTTCATCTAATGAGCTTTCAGATTCAGCAATTTCTTCTTCCACAGGCCCCTGCAAATTGTGGATACATTCTTGTGCATTAATGAGTCTCTCTTTATAATCAATGATATAACAATTATTGCTGAAATATTCTATGCAATAATTAAGGATAGAAGAGACATAATCTTTAAGTGTATTACAAGCAACACAGGTTTCATAATTTTTAGACATGAAGGATTCTATTTCAGAAGCTCCCATAAATATAACAAATTGTTCTACTTCTTCAAATCCAAGATTAATATAGTTATTCCAATGATAGTTCACAATTAAAACTTCTTTACTAAAGCCACATTGGAATTTAAGATGTTTAGTATCCTGTTCAGAGCAGCAATTTATATCATGGCGTTTAAGCAAAATTTTAGCAAGTGTATTCAACTTCCCCAACACGCCTCTCATGACTTTTCCCTTATACGATTCTCTATACTTCATATATAATTCTTCAGGTTCCATAGGATATCTAGCATGTTCTTCCATAACAACAGTTTTTTTTTTCGGTTTTTCAAATTTTTATGGTTTTTCGGGTATATAAAAATAAAACAAAACAAAAATAAACTAGACAACAATAAACTAGACAAAAATAAACAAAACAAAATAAAACTAAACAGAAATAAACTAAGCATAAATAAACTAGACAAGAAAATAAAATACAATAAAATAAAAACAGAGAGAGAGAGGTAGAGTGTACTCCCCAGGTGAACTTATGAGTAGAGCTATGCCTCCCCGGCAACGGCGCCAGAAAATAGTCTTGATAACCCACAAGTATAGGGGATCGCAACAGTCTTCGAGGGAAGTAAAACCCAAATTTATTGATTCGACACAAGGGGAGACGAAGAATACTTATAAGCCTTAACAGCCGAGTTGTCAATTCAGCTGCACCTGGAAAAGCACTAGTAACAGGGGTGATGTGAAAGCAGCAGTTGTATGAGAGCAGTAGTAACAGTAACACAGAGACAATAGCACCAGAGAATAGTTGCTTGTGTGGAGTTGACAGGAAAGCAATGATGATGACAGAAGGACCGGGGTTCCCAGCTATCTACACTAGTGGTAACTCTCTAAGAACAAGTGTTGGGTGAACAAATTACAGTTGGGCAATTGACAGTATTGAAATAACATTAAGACAGAACATCCAGTTTATTAATCATGTCGGCATGTTTTCCATATATAGTCATACGTGCTCGCAATGAGAAACTTGCATAACATCTTTTGTCCTACCAGCCCGTTTGCAGCGGGGCCTCAAGGGAAACTACTGGTAATTAAGGTACTCCTTTTAATAGAGCACCGGAGCAAAGCATTAACACTTGGTGAAAACATGTGATCCTCACATCACAGCCATTCCCCTCGGCTGCCCCAATTATTGTCACTTTGGGACCTCGGGTTCCGGACAATGACATGTGCATACAACTTGTAGATACAATCTAAGCAATAAATATAGAGCTCAAATCTAAAATCATGCCACTCGTGCACTAGTGACAAGCATTAAACATAACAAGATTGCAACAACAATAACTTCACAAACTTATATAGATAGACTGACCATAATGTAACAATTCATCGGATCCCAACGAACACAACACGGATTACATCATATGGATCCCAATCATGTAAGGCAGCTCATGAGATCATTGTATTGAAGTACATGGGAGAGAGAGTATCAACTAGCTACAGCCAAGAACCCGTAGTTCATGGGGGAACTACTCACAAACCATCATGGAGTCGAAGTGGAGGCAGTGGAGTCGATGGAGATGGCTCCGGGGCTCAATCCCCGTCCCGGCAGGGTGCCGGAACAGGAACTTCTGACCCCCGAAACTTGTCGGCGATGGCGGCGGCGCTCGGGACCCGTGGAGGAAAAAATATGAACACCGTCCTAGGGTTTTTGCGTCGGGGGGTATTTGTAGGCGAAAGGGTGAGGTCGGTGGCGCCCCGAGGGGCCCACACCACGTGCTCGCGCAGCTCAGAAGCCTGCCGCACGAGGACCAGGTGACGGCGCCTCGGTCGCCCACTTCGTCTCGTGTTCGGCTTTCTGGAACGTTCCCGATGAAAAACGGAGTTCAGAAAAGAAATCGTCCAATTCCGAGAATATTTCCTTAAGTACTTTTCTGAAACCAAAAACAGCAGAAAACAGGGAACTGGCACTGTGGCATCTTGTTAATAGGTTAGTCCCAGAAAATGCATAAAACTATATAAAATGCATATAAAACATGTAATAACTTGGTATAATATAGCATGGAACATAAGAAATTATAGATACGTTGGAGACGTATCAGTTATTTCTCTCTATCCTTTATCTCTATTATTCCAATGATCTCCATGTGTCGGCAAGACCTTAAGCGTATTACCCTACGGTTCGAGAATACTCCAGACATGGTCGAGACCCCTCGCTCGCCAATGACCGCCAGGGAGACCTGGATGCCTGTGACGGTCCCTGTGCATTCTAAGAATATCGTCGTTGAACCATAAACAAGATATTCATTCCTTTTGTTACTTCGATACTACCTTATCCGAGATATGATCTTAAACATCCGATGTCCTGTTTTATCTTGTTACCGACAAGGGTTAATTAACTCGTCTGTGATATTACATCTCCATGACCTAGTCATATGCTGCGCAGCTTTATAGATGTAATCTCACCGAGTGGGCCCAGAGTATCTTTCCATCACGCGAATGAAAAAATCCCGCTCTTGATCCATATGCCTCAACGTACTCTTTCGAGATACACAAGATACACCTTTATAGTCACCCATTTATGAACTGACGTTTGATGCACTTAGAGTATCCTACGGAGCAGCAATTAATATGATCTCACGGTCTGAGGAATAAGCTATCATATTACTTTCCTATTGCAAATGATGAACATTGTGATACGATCCTATTGCAATACTTTGTTGGGTATGTCCATCACCTTATTCCACTAATAAGATGACCTCATTGTCAACCGACGTGACTGTCCATGATCGGGAAATCTCGATCAACAGTTGCCCAATGAACTAGTTTATATAGAGGTTTACTAGGGACTCTGGTTTGTCTATGTATCACACGTGTATTAACAATTCCGATTAATACAGTTATAGCACGATACAAAAACATATTATAAACTTAATGAGATAATCCAATAAATACTATATATTTATTTGCCTCTAGGGCATATCTCCTTCAGTCTCCCACCTGCACTAGAGTACAAATAAACCAGCTGCATTTTACTTTCAATCATACCACCTTATCTAATAAGCGTTCTATGATAATGCCTGCTCGTGGAAGAGTGTTACTTAAACAATCTATACCATACAGAATTGTATGTTCTTTGCGATTCATTGATATCACCTTGTTTGATATCATCTTGTTATCCTGATAACATATATACACATACCACAACTAAGTGAGACTTTTGTTTCCCAGCGCTTACTCTGATTCTGTTAATCAGACAATTGCATTGTAAACACACTCAGTTATAGAGAACTCTTTGTAATATGTACAATCTCGCGATATCTATATACCTTTCATATCTATGTAGAGCTTCGACATTTCATTGTCAATCTAGTGCCTAATACTTTTCTACTTCTTGTAAATTCTAAATTTACTTTGATAATTGTTCTTCTTTTAAGAACATGGGTCACACTTTATCGAGCACATAATATGGTTCCTATATGATGTCTATTATCATAATATAAGATACCAACATATCTTGTAACCATTATTATCGTGTAGTAAATACATTTAATGTTTTAATTGGATTTCCAAGGACCTTTCCATTGGTTTTATTCCATTCTGACCTTTCAGAATTCAATCTAAATAAAACAGCTCGACCTTCTATTTAAAATTCCTGTTCTATTCGAAATAGACACTACCTTTTAAATTGTTTCACAACTTCATCTTTCTAATTAATTCTACTGGTACTATCCATGATATGCCATTTACATACGAGGATTTAAGCTCCCACTTAAAAATATGTCACTCACATATTAAATTTGAGTAAACTAATTCGACTCCCACTTAAATTAGTAAATTCATAATTTCTTTCGATATTTTGGTCAAACCAAAATCATTGATCATTTATCAATTCGAGTTTTAATACGATCTGACAGTATTCTATCAATACATATCCCACAGACTTTAAGCATGTCTACAGTTATGTAGTCAACAATTTTGATTTTGTCCAAGACACTTTTCTTGACAAAATTTGCTTTTATGTCTTTCTTATAGTTGCATTTCTTTTATATAACATTTTATATGATGATTAAGTAATCTTATTCTCTTAATAAGATTTAGAGTAACATTTACTGCTTTAATCCTTTTAAATGTAACTTGGGTTTTAAGACTCAAAGTCTTTATTCGTATTTTGGTATTTCCTCAGCTTTCCTTGTACTCTTAAGGTGTATCTTGTTCTGTCAACATGATCTAAAATACTGAATATTAAACTGTGACCTGACAGCAAATATTCTTAAAATAACACCCCATATAAAAGCTTCTTGTTTGAAAACACTATGATCTCTTATCATCAAATTTTCATTTCCATTTGCAGAGATATTCTTTTCGGAATATATTTCGATATTCTACTTTTATGGAAAAATGTCTAATACCTCATTTTAAGCTTCTACTTTTATTCCATTAACCTTAATTCGAAAAATCATATTTTCTTTTGAATTACGCAGACAGCAATACAAGTTTTGCTTCTATTGGTATTTGGAATACACTCTCATCTTAATATGAGTATTCTACAAAGAACTATTCGTGTATATTCTGTATTATCGTATAATCATCTATACCACGACACTTACTGTCGATCACACGAATCATCGTTGGAAAAGTATCTTATTCATTCCTAAAGTGGATGTCGACTATAATGTTTGATCATATTAAGAGATTCTAAAAGACCACACTTTATCTAAAATACAGTATGATTATAATATTTCATATATCACTATATCTGATATTATAATTTGTGGTACGAATTTTCACAAGTCCTTTTATGTTGAAACCATAATTCAAAAATATTGTCCTGTTTGATCGAATCCTGTGGATGTAATTTCCATCCACCTTTCTTCTGAAAAATTCCTTTGATTTTTTATCAAATTGTTTTCAGACTCATGTTTTCTTAGGCAAATACATTTATTTACTTAGAATCATAGAAAGATTCGAAACAATGATATTCACCACTTATTTAATTTAATAATCATCTAGTATGACTTCCAATCAATTTCCTTGTATATTGATATTTCAATATCTAATGTAATTTAATCAATTCGGCACATGTAACTTTGATAGATCGAAGTATCTACATTTCTTACACTGCTTTTATGATCAAATTCGGTGGTGTTTGTTCTTGAAACAAAATCATTTAATCTTTGGACATTTAATTTTAAGAACTTCGACATTTTGTTTGTCCAATTCTGAGAATATTTACTTAACAACTTTTTTGAAACCAAAAACAGCAGAAAACAGGCAACTGGCACTGTGGCATCTTGTTAATAGGTTAGTCGTAGAAAATGCATAAAATGATATAAAAGAGTATATAAAACATGTAGCAAGTGGCATAATATAAGCATGAAACAAAAGAAATTATAGATACGTTGGAGACGTATCATGCATCTCCAATGTACCTAAAACAAATTTAAGTACAAAGTGGTACCCAAACTCATTGGGTCTAAAGTAGTTAGAGCAACTACAATACATAGGACAAACTCCACATTAATATGTGCATCTTGATATGAAATTGAATTTCATGCACATCTTAGCCATTTAGGATTTGATGGAGTTTATCCTACATATTTGAACATAGAAAGTAAGCATGCCATAAAATATACATAGTAAATATGCAAGGACAACATTTTCAAGAACTAAATGAGATACAATGTGGATAAAACACCAATTAAACCAATGGAGCACACACAAGTGTGACAAGAAAAGAATTGTCCAAATTATATCAAAGACCCAAATCAACACATGATTGGAGATACCAATATGAAAAGATATCAAATGAAAATATAATAAATGAATGAACATAACCCTCTACACTTTTCATGATGGTACAAAGTACCAACACGAAAAATGTTTGTCTTCCAAAGAGACACGTCATCGGGATCCAACGCCAAGTAGAAAGGATCAAATGCCAAATGAAGACAACTAATGTCAAAAGCATATAGGATTGCTCCCCCACAATTCGTGCATTATTTTATAATCTTGTAATTGGGTAAACCATGCACACAAATGGGATCATTACTCTCCATATATTGTTAAACACTTGTCATATTCAAGGAAGAGCAATAACATGCAATACAAATCTAAAGAATGGTGTTCTAAAGAATATAAAGTACCTTCCCCGTGATTAGTGCATTGTTTATGATCTTGCATGTAAATACAAAATGCACCCAAGCGGGATCATCACCCTCCATATACCTTTTTGAACACGAGGTTAAGGAAAATCAATAAGATCCACTAACAATTCAAAACATGGTGTTCTACTCAATGTAGGGTAGCTCCCCCAAGAATAGTGCACCGTCTAGAGGTAAGACATTGAATGTAGATGCACAAGAATGGGTTCCTTGCCTTTCCTAACTTAAAAGGCACAAGATAAGGTTTGAGTAGAGCAACACAAGATCCAAGTATGCAAGGAAGACAAAAAGGAGTTAGATCAAAACAAATCATTGGCAATAAATAAGACAATTTACAAGCAAAGGCCAATGTAAATATGATCAATAGATATCCCACAATCATAATTATCACTTGTCAAATACAATGAATGCAAGGAGATATTTCTCGGTGGTAAATATATTCAAGATCATATTCACAAAACATAAGCATGTGGCAAAGGATAGGAATTGAAAAACATGCTTACATAGAGATTCTTGATGGCTTCAAATAATCAATGATCATGCTAAGTATCAAGAAACTCTCCCACAAACAAGATACCAAAGGATGAGAGACAAAATACATTTAAGAAAATATGGAACTTGTTTGAGCAACATGTCACCTAGGAATAACAAGATCAATTCTAGGTGACACTACCTCACATGTTCACATTTTCTAGGCTTGTAATATGCACATAGCTTATTACTCCCCCATAATTTGATAATCCAATCCTTTTAACACGAGGCAAAGAGATTGCAACAAGAGATAATTAATGGACATTAGAATTTGAATTCTTCATGAAAGCACATTTTAGGATAGTGAAGTGCCAAAGAGCGCATCACTAACTCAAAAAGAGATGGTCCATCAATATCCCAACAAGAGCCAATTAAGATAAGCAAGTTGACAAAAGCTCAAGACATACATAATGTGCAAGACAACATACACATGCTCGATTACTCAAGATAAATAAGTGGAGAGCACAACACATACAAGCATACGCAAGGTACAAAACCAAACACATGCAAGGGTGCAAGCAACTTTCAATGTATATATAATTTAAATACAAGTTACCGCAAGGAGGAAACATTGGATATAAGATGAGACAATATAATCCAATTGACTTGGCTTGAGAGAATATGGTTGATGAAGATCCCTTAACTCTTCATGATGTGGCCAAGTCTCCAATGTCCTCCGTCACCACCTATTGATCAAGTTTTAGCTTGTTAGTCCCCAACCAAGTTGGGTCCTAAGAGGTTAGTCACAATAGGCTTGGCAACCCAAATGGTTCTTTTCTTGACACCACTTTGAGTACCAACATACTTGGCAAACACATTGCCAACCTTATCCTTCCGAAGCGAATAAACATGATCAAGTATAGTGGGGTTGGATAAGTTACCATGAGTGCATGAAGAAGCTAAGTGATCCTTCCCACGACATATGTGGCAAACTCGGCCTTTTCCTTTCTTCTTGGGGAGGGAAGATCCTTCAACTTGAGAAGCTTGAGTTTGAACTTGAGGTTGCTTCCCTTGTTGCTTCTCACTAAGAGGCTTGTTCTTCAAAGGGCAAGATCTAACATGGTGCCCTTCAACCTTGCACTTGAAGCATATAATCTTGGCCGAATCAATAACTTGTTCTTGGCCCTTCTTCTTGAAGAACTTCTGCTTCATCTTGTCATTGGACTTGTTCTTGTTATTGGAGTTGAATCCAAGTCCACTCTTGTCATGAGGAAGTTGTTGCGCTCTCAACATGTTGTTGAGGGTGGACTTCCCTTCATGACACTTCTTCAAGTCTTTCTTCAAAGAAATTACTTGTGCTTTGAGCTCTTTGATTTCCTCTACATGGTTAGTTTTATGGTTTCAGGTGGGACGGGATTGGGACATCCGTTCCCACCAGTTCTGCTGATCCACCAATCCCGTTGCCCCACAACGAAACTATCCCATGAACATAATTTTTTGAGGGCTTTCACGGGATGACCCGTTTCTCCCGTCAGAATCCCGTGCCTAGATAGATTGTCAAAACAGATTGGACTCATTGTGTTTAACAGTCATCCGTGGCGCTCGCCCGTCGAGCAACTCTGCCGTCACCGACGGCGCTCCCGCGTCTCACCCCTTCCGCTGCCTGCTCGACGACCCCTTCAACGCCCCGTCCGCCGCCGAGATCAAGGCCTCGCTCAAGCCGCGGAGGGCCCTCACGGAGAATTGCTCCACCACCTACGCCAACTCGGCAACCCCTGCCTCAACTTCTTCCGCCTCATCCACGGCCCCGACATGCGCAAGGCCGCCAAGGAGAGAGCAGCCGCCGACAAGATGCAGCCTGCTTGTATCGGAGATGAACGACTTGGCCTATAGGGAGACCAGGAAAGAGGAATCGTGAGATGCAATCATTAGATTTGAGAAAAAGAGATGAAAGCAAGATGGATTAGAGGGGAGATTTGAAAGAGGATAGAGCTTTTACTGTGATTTCTTGATTCGTTGTGCTGCCATGGTCATTCACGAAGGGAAGAAGGTGAATGGGAGAGAGAAAGATGAAAAGAGGACTGCACAGCATAGCGGGTCAGGTGGACTGCACATCGTCCCTGCGCGCGTGCTCCTACTAGTCATGCCATGCCAAGATTGGATCGAACGATTGTTCCCTTCGTGCTTGCTCTCTGCCACATCCCACGGTGCAGTGGCCTGAGACCACGCATGGCGAAGGCCTCGCCAGCCGCCGCCGCCGACGGCCGCGTGAGCTGCAGATGGAGCAGCGAGCCGTGCGGCTTGCACTCCTCGTGGGAGGGTAATCACATAGCTCCCTGGACACCTCCGACCAGGTCTTGCTGTACTGCGCCTGCCCTCTCGAGTTCCTACACAGCGGCGGCGCGGAGAGGACGGAGGCGTGTAGGCGCGGCGCTGCAGGACGGCCCGGTGATGCCTGGCTTCGGCTCTCCCTCCAGGTGGTGGGTATGAAGGCATGGGCGAGGGTATGAAGGCAGGGGACATGCGGACAGCGAATGGGGAAGGAGGCGGAGGCGGGGGTTCGGCCGTCAGTCGGGGGCGAGGGAATGGGAAAAGGAGTCGGGGCCGAAGCCTTCCCCTCCGGTAGCGACCACGACGGGGTGGGAGAGGAGAGGACGGAGAAGGAGACGGCGGGGGCGGGGGCGTCCTCTGGTTGCAGGTGGGATGTAGAGGAGGGGACAGAGAAGGAGACGGCGGCGGTGGTCTGACTGAGATAGAGGTGAGATTATGAAAATTGAAAGGGGACGGGAGACATGGGCAGCGGTGGGTGAGGAGGGCTCTGTCCCGTTAAACCCGTACGG
This sequence comes from Poa annua, assembly GCA_026929855.1. Classification (NCBI taxonomy): domain Eukaryota; kingdom Viridiplantae; phylum Streptophyta; class Magnoliopsida; order Poales; family Poaceae; genus Poa; species Poa annua. The sequence goes on from CM049438.1 coordinate 39,082,556, forward strand.
GATTAGTGGAGTTTCCAAGTGGGAGAAGTGGGATATTTGAGGTGGGACGGGACACGGGACTGGTGGAAAATCCCGCCCCACCTGAAACCATAGTTAGTTTCAACACAAGTACTAGAGGAAGTAGATGATACATTGTTAGAGCAACAAGGCAAGGGATGTAATTCATCACAAGATTTATCAATGTTGTGAGTGGATGAATTACTAGAACTAACACATGGCTATAAAGCATTTTTACTAGAAATTGTGCTAGTGACCACAAGAGGCTCACAAGATTTTACCTTTGTAGAGATTGCCTCAAGAGCAACCTCTAGCCTAGCATGGGATGCTAGAAGATACTCATTAGAGCTCGAAAGCTTTTCATGACTTTCTTCCAATTTCCCATACTTGCTAGATAGCAACTCAAGTTGATCCCTTAGCTCAACATTCTCCTTCAAAATAGATGCTTCACATGAAAGGGAGTTAGTAGCACAAGCATCATTATCATTAGGAATGGAAGAAGACAATTTACCAAGCTCAATATACTTTCTTTTGAAGTTGATTGCCTCCTCAAGAGCTCTATCACGGGTTTCCTTTACTTTAGATAATTCTAAGGTAGGGTCTCCTCAAGAGATTTTGATTTATCCATTTTTAAGTTGGCAAGAGCATGGTCACATTTCTTAGTGAGTTTAGCAATCATTTTATTATTCAACTCCTCACTAGTTTCGAGACTCTCCTCTAGAGCAACCCGAGTATCTTGCTCTTCCTCAAGAGCAATCTCAAGATTGTGGATCTCACCCGCGGAATCACGAGCAAGACCCCACCCTTCATCACAACGGGTCTCCAAGGCCTCAATTGTCTCCTTGCGCTCAATAAGGATAGTCATGATTTCTAAGAAGCTATCATGGGCATGTTTGTTCTTTAAAAGAGCATGAGAGAAAATATCAAAGTTCTTATCAATGGAGGCATTATTATCATTTTCATCATCAATATCATCATCATCATCATCATCAGATATATTGGAGTTCAAGGTAGGAGATACCTTAGAATCCTTAGCCATAAGGCAAAAGTGAGTAATGGACGAAGATGATGAAGAATTATTTGAAGCGCTATTGAGGTCCATGTCTTGTTCCAACAATTGTTGGGATTCCTCTACATTTTTAGCTAAACAAGTACTAGAGGTAATAGAAGCATTTTTATCATGGCAACAAGACAAGAGAAGCATATCATCATGAGATTTAGTTAAAAAACTACTACATGATATGCAATGACTATAAACACTAGCATGTATGGCATTTGTAGTGCTAGAGAAGTTTAAGTCCAAAGATAGAGCATTGCAATATGATGGAGATGAAGTATGGTCAATAGTGGAGTCATCATCAATAATGTAATTCCTATCACCACTCACCATGTCATTACCTTGTGACAAATCACATGTTGGTGAAGTGGAACAAGAAGTGAGCTCATCACGGCCGGAGGTGGAAGGAGGACAATCATCCTTGGTAATGTTGGACACGTCATATATATCTTCAAGTTTTGTCCATAATTCATGAGCGCTCCGAAAAGGCATGATTGACGCAAGGACTACATCGCTCAAAACATAGATGAGACCATTAGATGCTAGAGTATCGAGGTTAGAGTTTTTCTCATCCTCTAAAGATAATTCTTGGGAATCGTTTGGAGGAGAAAAACCCATATCTACAATTCTCTCTAAATTTGGATCCATGTCCCTAAGAAGATTAAGCATGCGAATTTTCCAAAGATCATAATTTGTGCCATCAAATATATAAGTGGGATTGTGCACTAATTCTCTAAACGACATCTTTACTCTCTATGCGGTAAAGCCTAATAATGAGAGAACCTGCCTCTGATACCAATTGAAAGGAAAGACGTCGCCTAGAGGGGGGGGGGGGTGAATAGGCGAGGTACACTTTTTCAATTTAGGCTTGGGAATAAAACTTAGTGTTTAACTTATCAAGAACACAACCTAAAATTACTAGGTTCACCTATGTGCACCAACAACTTATGCTAAGCAAGACAAGCAACAAAGTGATAGCAAGGTAAATGACTTCAAGCACGAAGGCTATCACAATGTAAAGTGCATAAGTAAAGAGCTCGGGTATAGAAATAACCGAGGCACGCGGAGACGAGGATGTATTCCCGAGCTCCACCACAAAGGTGTACGTCTCGTTGGAGAGGTGTGAGCAACCACAACAGGTTCGCTCAACGCCACAAAGGTTTCACCTTCTTCTCCGATGAACTCGACCACAAAGGTCCGAGTCCACCTTCCACTATGAACTCCTTTAGGGCGGAGAACAATCCCTTACAAACTACCTTGGGGCACACACGCACAACCGAATTGGGGGCTCCCAAATGACCACAAAAGGTCTTGACCACAAAGGTCCCAACTAGCCACAAAGACCTTGACCACAAAAGGTCCTAACCGACCACAAAAGGTCTCCCCACAAAGGCCGGCCACTAAGGCGTATAGAGTCCAAAGACCCAAGAGTAAAAAGCTCACGAATTTCACCACCACGAATCTCGTGGAGGGCTCAAACCGATGCAAGATGCAATGGCAAGAATACACAATGTGCTCAAGTCCTTCACTCTCAAATTCCAATAAAGCAACAAATGCTTATGGGGGAATAAGAGAGGAAGAACCAAGAAACACAAAGGAGTCAAATCCTTCACTCCCAAATCCCACCAAAAGCAACCAATGCTTATGGGGGGAGAAGAGAGGAAGAATAAAGGAGGAGAACCACAAAGTAACTCCAAGATCTAGATCCACTAGGTTTCCCTCACTTAGAGGAGAGATGGATTGGTGAAATTGAAGATCTAGATCTACTCTCACTTTTCCCTCAAAGATATGCAAGAATCATGGGAGGAATTGAGAGGGGTAAGCTTTCCAAGGTCAACAATGGTGGGAGAGAGAGGGGAAAGTCGTGCTAACTCAAGGAAGAAGAAGGGGAGGGGTATTTATACCCTTTCCACAATTCTAGCCATTACAGCAGCTTAGACCGGAGATTTCCGGCCTAGGGCCGGAAATTTCCGACCCCCGGAGATTTCCGGAAAGATCTCCGAAATTTTCTTAAAACAGTACTGAAATTCGCGCGGTTCGGAAATTTCCGGCCCGGGTTCGGAAATTTCCGAGTGCCCGAAAACTGCAGAAATACCAACACGAAAACGACAATATCTTGACCATCCGAACTTCGTTTTCGATGATTTTTGGCTCATTGGAATCACAACGAAGAACTCTACAAGATAATGCAGAGAAACATCATAGTCCAAGATGGGAGATTAAAACCAAATGGGGAAACATGAAACCTCTCGAAAAAGGAACAACCGGTAAAACCTCCAACATCAAAAACCAATAAGCTTTTCATACGAACTTTGTTTTTGATGAACTTGAGCTTGTTATGAAGATCACAACAAGCTCCGAAACCTCACAACGAGAAAAGCCAAATAAGAAACAAGAAAGATGATATGCCAAGTATGCAAAGGTTTGAGCTCTCCACAAAGATGCGATCAAGTTACTCACTCGAGAGCCCCTCTTGATAGTACGCCTATCTATCCTATAGTCCTATCAAGATCATACCTTTGCCTTGAGCATTCCACTTGAGCTAGATGATGACGATCTTGATCTCTCCAAGTGGACCACATTTCTTGATTGCGCTTAGTAGCACATGCTTGATGATGACTTCTCCAAATACTCCCCCATACTCCATTATGGGAGAGGCTCGCTTAGCTTCGTCTTCATGTCTCCATTTCTTACTCCAAGCATAAGATATCTACGACATGCTTCTCTTGGTCTTGCACTTCTCAACTTTGATGACGATCACCGCATGACGTCATCCTCCATGTGCTATATGAGATGTTCTCCTTGTTGCAAGCCATGGGAAAATATCTAACCCCACATATAGATAGCACACACACTTGAGTTAGTTCACAAAGCTATATGGACAAGAGCTTACCATCCCAAGAGATACACGATCCACTTGGTACAACTTGTAGCTTTGTGTGTTGATCAACATCTTGACCAACCTCGTATCATCCCATGTTTCTTCATATAGGTGATGTCTTAACATCTTCAAGACATACTTGCAATATGCTCAACACAAACATTAGTCCATAGGGATTGTCATTAATTACCAAAACCATACATGAGGGCACATGCCTTTCAGGTTGGGTTGCTGCTACAAGGACTATAACTTTGTAGCGGGACTTTTCTTTTTTTTCTTATTGTCTTTTGGCTGTGTGCATCCGTAATACCTTTGATTATTACGTTGTTGCAGAGGCTAGGTGTAATTGGTATCTCCGCAATATTAATATATGTTCCTTTTCTAAAAAAAATCCTTAACATTTTCTTGTCATCTGTTATTTGGATAGAATTTGTTGTTGGAAAATGTATGGAGTTGTAGAGATTTCTTTTATGGCGTGTTTGTTTGGGTGTTGAGTTCAATAATAATCATGTAAAGGTGTGAAGAAGCTCTGAAAACATGAATTGGATTTGTCTTGGTATTATTGTTTTTTATGGATGTTGGCAAACGAAAGTCATATCAATCTTCATACAAACATGAAGCATGTCATTTTTGTTTTTTGAGCAACTCTCAGATTAATTTTCATAAAACCGGAGATGGTTAAGAACAGTATAATTAGCTCTTTTGTTGGGCGTCTAGATCTTTAGCCAGACTTCCCAATCAGGTAAAGAAACATGATGATTCGTTTTGGGTTAAAAACTATGTAAATGGAGGACATTATGTTTGAGAGTATAGAGTAACAATTCCCTGGAAGTAGTGTAGATCATTGATAACAAACTCTGGACCCTTTTACAGGATCTGCTGGAGTTGATCTAATCGAGGACGCTGAGCAGAAAAAACACAACGATCCAATTATGCACAGTATTTCGTTCTGGAGCGAATGCCGCTAACATTTTAAAATCTTCGCTGCTAACATATATTGATGATTCAAACCAAGTCTCAAACGAAAATAATTGCCGTGCCTTTATTTCTTTCCAATTTAAAGAATTTGACAACACTATGTCATATGTGAATGAAGATGAGATTGTGTCCACTTTCGTAATGTGAAATAACAGAATTGGGGCAAAAAAAACATGTCACTACATCAAAGCCTATTTTACAAGTCAGAACAACTAGCGATCAAATTTCGTTCTTATTCTTCTTCCAAGCTCTCTTCATTCTGCAACGAAACAACACCAGCATTCAGCACCTACTACCATATGTACTGATGACACAAAGAACATGGAACCAGCATAGGCAAATAGATATGTACTGCTGGTTTGATCAATAGATATGAGGTCTTATTCGCAAAAAAATTACATAGGCGAATTAGTGCATGCATGAAAATATCACAACTTTGATTTGAAAATTTTCCAATGACCTAAATAAGAAAAATAAGATTAATAAAAGTAATTTAAGAAAATGAACGTCCATATTTCCTTTTTAGAGGTGAAACTTCTGTCAAACCTATCTCGACTGTTATGTTTCGTAGAAAGTGAGGTACTGAGATTAATTGAAGTTTCTACACAAAGAAAGGGTGGATCATCTGGATCTTTTTCTATTAAAATATGTATGAACACACTACTCCACCTAGTACATCTAGTCTAATACTCAGTCTATTGCTAGGATACTTGTCACATCACCTCCATGTGGTGGAGACGGTAATCTCAAACATCTAAATGTGGGGCACATATTCAAAATGAACGAGTACTTTTTTTATTAAGTACATATAGGTGCGATCATGGCATTACACTACACAAACATATTTGTTAATATCAAGCTATTATCAAGCTTCTCAAAATATCAAAGTCAGTAGTCAGTAAATTGTACAATACCTGTAAACAATCTTTGCCTTGGAAGTTGGGAACCTGAGTCTTGAACTAAGCTCCAGAATCGATTTGCATAAGCAAAAGGACCCACTTTAGTGCACTCCATAACCATGTAGAAGAAGAGTGTCTGCTATCACATTCCTTGCGTTATTACATAATTCCTCTGCATCACCCCCTTCAACTGGACGGTGAATTATGACCTTTACAGAGCCTAAGCTGAGAGTGCCTTCCATTCCAGGAGGCATCAGTTTTCCTGTCCCAAGAAGGGTAATAGGTATCACAGGAACACCCGTCTTTGCAGCAACACTAAATGCTCCTCGCTGGGAATAATTATAAAATGTCATTACTTGATGGAATCAAAGGCAAGAGCATAATACACGTCACAAATCTCATTTTACGAAACATAACCTTAAATACACCTAGCTTTCCATCCTTACTTCGAGTCCCCTCCGGAAAGAAAAATACGGATGCTCCCCTTTTCACCAAACCCACACACCGTTTAAGACAGTCCTGAATCCAACACGTAGAACAAAGTTTGCAAACCATATAATAGGAAGACGATGAACAAAACAAAGATGACCCTAACGCTGAAAAAAAAGAAATACATAAAATTGGTGGTTTGGATATATATGCCTGTATGTATACAACAAAACTAAAGATGCCGGAGCTGCGCTGACAAAAATATATGTAAACAGATTACCAAAAGAAACTTTTCCAATAGCACAGGTAATCCAGAGCTCTTGTTCAATCACAAGATCAATAAAATGTGTCAACTGAAAGGAAGGGATGAGGCTAAGGTCATACCAACTGGCTTCTGCTGTCCATACGCCGTAGAGGAATGACACCCAAGAGATACATTGCCCACCCAATAATTGGAAACATAAAGATACTGGTCTTGCTTATAAACTTGAAGCACCTTCCTAGAGTTAGAAGGGTATAGATATCCAAGAAGCTCTGATGGTTAGCAACATAGACAGCAGGGCTACTATTTGGAGGTAGATTCTCGATTCCCTCGACTTCAAACTTGTAGAACATGGAAACTGACAAAGTAGCCCAAATCTTGGCAATATAGTGCTGAGCTCTCCTACGGTACCGGTCAAATAAGAGCACAACTGGATGAACCACGACCATAGCTATAAACAAAAAGATGGCCGCCACAGCAGTGACCATGTAGAAGAAGACCCCTCTGATCCTCGAAACCATTTGCAGGTCTGGTTAAATAAACAGAAGTGAGCACAAGGAAATTGAGCTCTATAGTTTGACATGAATCTCTTGAGTTTGTAAAGATATGTGATTTCATTTTAATGCACAGATTATTTTGCATAATAGGTGGTTGTTCTGATACGTCATACATCTTTACTATTAAGTACGGAGTAGGCTCTAAATATGATGAAACATGATGCTAGACTAATGCCCCCAATGAGGCGAGAGTCGAGACGACCCCCTGCTTAAAGAAGTTGTGAGCATTTCGCTCTAGAGAGGGAGGATGCCTGAAACCTGATAGCACCCGGGACGTATCCTCGGGGTCGTCGGCAGCAGCGGCGGCTCCACCGGCGGTGACATCCGATTTCGCAACCGTCCATCGCCACCTCCCCTCGTGGAGTACTCGCCGGTCCGGGCAGCGGAGCGCCACGGACACCCGCCGCGGCCGGCCCTTGATACCGCCGCCAGCAACCACTGCAGAAGAGCGAGACAGAAAGGAAGCCAGATAAGATAAAGGATCAGCAGCGTCGCGGGGCGGGGCCAAGCGTGGACACGACGGGCGTACCGTGCGCGGCGGAGGGGCCGGGGAGGATGGGCGGCGCAAAAGCAGTGGCCGCCGGCCTCAGGCAGACGAGCGTCCCCATGTACGGACGCGCTGCCCGCGCCCTACGCCGGCGACAATCGGCGGTTCAAGTTGGGTGGACGGTGACCGAACAGAGGAGGCGGGGCGGCGACGTCTCGTCAGATCCGCGAGGGTCTAGATCATTCGGGAAGGTTCCGGGGACGGCGAGGCGAGGCGCGCACGTGGCGAACATGTGGTATTTCGGTTTGGGCCGAGAGATTCCGGAGGTGGGAGACAAAGCTGAGCTCCCGTTGAGTGGATAATGGAGTGACGTCGGCGGACTGGATGCGCATGCTCGGTGAGACGGCGGCCGGCGGTGGTTCCGATGTTCACTTCTGCACGGTTTTGCTCTGTTTCTTTCTAATCTTGTTACGCCGGCGGAGTTGGCCCAAACGGCCAAACGTAGCAAGAAACAATGTGAAAATTAAGAGTCGATTAAAAGTTAGCTGGCAGGTACGCTGGTGCACCAAGGATTCATAAAAGTAGAGCTCATCATTTTGAATACTAGCACAAATATTGTTTAGAGTCGTGAAGGCACAGACCAAGATCGGCATCGCGACAGTAGATTCTATTATATCAGATTTCGACTTGTGTGGTCACTGATTGGTGCTAGTACAGATTACAATCTTTATGGAACAGTCTGATCACTGTAACAGTACACACACACACACACACTGCATTTCCTATGATGTTATTTTACATTCAATTAAATGGGCTAAGAAGGAAAACTACTACTACATGATTTAAGAGGTGGAGGTGAAGAAGGAAAACACGCAGGAGTAGACAACAACAGGGCGAAAAAGAATAGAAAAAGAAGAATGACACCATGGTTAGCTCCCAAGCCCACTGCAGGTCAGTCACACTACACCCATCTGCAGCGCCCCAGGAGATGAGGAGGAACACTTGTGTATGCCTTAGCTGCAATGCATAGTCAGTCTGTACAAACGCCTCTTCACCACTCTATCCTAGTTTGCATTTTTCGATGACTTCTGTAACAGCTGAGTGTGTTTCGTCTGTCATCATATTAAGCTGCAGATGAAACGCCTGAAGGAAAGAAGAAAAAAACATGGTGGGTAAAAATATTACTTTATCCGATGATTCAGGTTAACATGTACTAGGCATGACACATACCACAAATTTCTCTAGCACAGGCACAAGAACTTTTAAGCTGTTATTTGGAAGGCAGTTGGAAATGGCTCCTCGAACCTTCATGCTGTCGCAGCAGGCAGACAGTTAACAAGTTAAACACCATTGAGGCTGACATTATGCAACCAATAAACCTTAATGGAACATCACAAGGACTACAGATCACCAACCTTTCTATTGAAAGAAAGCCAAGCAGGAGGGCGGCATAGGCCTCCACAATCATCATCTCAGCCTCTCGTGCTCCTTGCAACAAAGACTCCTCATCATCCTGGTCGTTTATAAGAAATGGTCAATCAAATGATCGATACAAAAACAACACAATATGCTTGCTAATAATGAGATGCACTGAATTATGGTTTGAAATGGAATGAACCGTCTATGCATGACTGTTTAGTCAACCAACTAGACATGAAATCTCATAAACGTAATCATGGGTGAGCTAGACAAAACTGACAATTGACATTGCATGCCAGTCAGGCATGAACGGCATTATACAATACTCCCTCCATTCCTAAATGCAAGGCGTATAAATTTTGTCAAAGTGAAACTTCTCTAAGTTTGACCAAGTTCATAAAATGAACATCTACAATACCAAATTAATATCAATAGATCCACCATGACATATGTCTCTGTAGTGTATTTATTCAATATTGTATATGTTGATATTCTATTCTATACATTTGGCCAATCTTCGAAAACCTTAACTTCTGAAAAAACTTATACACCTTGTATTTTGGAATTCAGAGAGTATGCTTAGTTTTCATTTTTCATGAACTCTTTTCATACTAAGGGTTCACTATGCTGCTATTAAACCTATGCAAACAAATGGTACTTTGGGAAAAAAAAAAGAGCACGTAACGAATATCTAGCTTTACCTTGTTTGAATGTATAAAATAGCTTTACTGTATTTGAATGTATAGAAACATTTTAGGTCAGAATTACCGGTGATATAGGTGCAGAAGCTTCTGCAGAACCTTGACTTCCTAAGAAAATTGAACAGAGAAGTGGTATAACATCCCTCTGTTCCTTCCCACTCTGCATAGGTAGATCGACCGAAACACGGGCAGATGCAAGCCGTACCCTGTAGCCAGGTCATGAAAGAAGAGTCATTTAGAACTAGACATGTCTTCATTTCTTAGTTGGAATTATAGTTGCATCAACATTAACACAGGCATGAACCGAACAAATGGAAAGGAAGAAAGTAACGAGCCTACCTATTAAGGCTATCTTTCTCCACAAGATTTACAAGCAAGCCCAATATGGCAACCAGAAAATCAAGCTCGTGATCTCGCAGTTGCATAGCTTTAACTTGGTGTGCTTTGCTATCCTTGGAATAGGTCAGGTCTTGTCCAAGCTCGACATCTCGGTCAGCAGACCCTCTTTCTTTCATCTCATAGTTCTTGTCCATGGAGAAATCAAATGAAGGGAAATGCTTGATGATCAAGGAGGCCATGGTGTTAAGTCCACCACATGATGCGATATGTTCACAACCAGATGGGTTGTCATTTGCTAAGTTCATAAGAACCTTCCAGGAAAACAAAGGAAAATCAGATGCATGTCATGCAAAACACAAAAACCTTTTCATAAAATACCAAAATCTATCAACTGTAAGAAAGTTTCAGGTTAAGTTAAACAGTCACCACGAATTACAATCTGACTTAAGCATCACACTCGGCCCATTGCTCGAGCATGCAGGACGCAAAACAGATACTATAGCATATTTGTCTTGATATTCCTTTATTAAACTTCGAACCAAGATGACACAAAAACAATAACTACGTGGTATATATAAATAGTGAAGGTTCTCCCAGTGCATGCAATTATATAACTTCCACATGGAACAAATGTGCTAAAGGTTTAACAAACCATACTAAACATTCACAAATGGACAAACTTATATCAAGGGATGCAACTTCCACCACCAGATGTGAGCCAACAAATATAACAAAGGCTTACCTTAACTGACGCCAAAAGGCATTCTTCCAAAAGACTGGACTCATCATCAACATTGGAAGGGGATGTTGAACCCAATTGATGATTATCTTCAGGTTGACATGATTCCTGAGTTCCAATGGCCGCAATATCACAATCGTCCGACAGTTTCCCATTTGCCGATTTTGCTTGACGTCCCTGTGATGGTTTCTTTTTTGGACCAAATAGCCCCCATTCTAAAGGCTCCTGATCAACATCATCAAATGCAAAAGGATCACTACCACCGCCAGTGCTCAAATCACTGTTACCATTTTCAGATAGACGTCTTCGTTTTGCCATTTCTCTGGAGGTTCCATCAGAGGTCTGTGCTGTTATAGAAACCCATCCACTTGACCCTCTAATTGGGTTGGCTTTACCACGATCCTTTCTTATATTGAGCTTCATCCCAACACCATTGTTGTCCCTTTCACCTAATGAACCACTTGAGGCCCTGTTGCTTGAAATAGACTGGGAACAATCGAGTGTCATCTGTGACAGGCCAACGTCACTACTAGAAGATATAGTAATATGAGAAACATCTGATTTGGCAGGTGCGCACTTTTGGCGTTTCTGGTTCAGCGAAAGGTTACTTTTCTTGGAGTTCTTGCACTTGTCAGTACCATTCAACGAAATTCTACCTTTGATATCTGTTGCACAATTCAAATTCGAACATGAGACCATACAAAACTTTTTTGCTATGTGAATAGAAGGCAACCAGCATAGTTTTGCGTATAGGGTACAGTTGAGTGCATGATAGCCTAACTGCCCTTAAAATTTATTTCACCCAGAGGATAGTATGGGTCATATAGATATTAAAAACGACTGAAAATATATCGGTGGAAGTATTTAATCTACTGAATATTATAGTAGCCCTAGACTAGACAGTTCACATAAAAGGCATAAATATCAAATGATTTTGGTGTTCGCGATTACCAGAGGAGCCCCCTTTATAATCTTCGGCAGATTTTTTATCTGTGCTGCTCGAAGCAATGGAAGAATTTTGAAGGAGAGAAAGAACTGCAGTGAAGGAAAATAGCCAGGAGATAACAAATTATCAAAGAGGATGTTCAGCGTTACATTACACGGGAATAGAAAAATATTGAAATATCAATCAAATTTACCTGATAATAATTCAACAATATTGATAATGACACCAACAAGAGAAAGTGGAGAGCTTCTAGGACTCAATCTTTTACTCATGCCGAGCAAATGGACCTGCAGGGATCAAAAGGAGCCGGGACCAAAGTTAAGATGACTGACGAGGATAATAAACTGAACTTAAGATATCAAAATTACCTTGTTATCATCACTTAAAAATGTTGCATTCTCTAAAATCTTCAAACATTTCAAGAGGAGTGCAGCACTTTCCAAAGATGTTCCTTCATTTATGTCCAAGGACAGCATGGAGGCGTCCTTTAAAATTCTCTGATAAACAGGGTTTCACCGCATTCAGCAGAAACATATTACTGATGCATCCAGCTAAAGCGGTGTAATATGAAATGCAGTTTTTATACAAAATTGAAGAAAGGGTATCGTGAATAGTTCACTGTGGGCATGAACACTACACAGATCAGGACCCCCAGGCAATAAACTACACCAATGATAAGTATGGCAAGTGGCTTCAATTTACTTAAATATCAAAAAAAAAAAACGTAAGTGTTGCTAGAAGCTGCAGCATTCAACAGAATAATGATCGCAGCGTCTCCATGGAACCCATTTGAGTTATCACGAAAGCATTAGAGGTTTAAAGTTCAAGCTTGACAGTCCAACACGTTATTCGTTAATCACTGTAAGACTTCATTTAGGTTCTACAATTATCATTTGGACAAAATTTTCACATCATAATTTTGTGATGCAGCAAAGTTTTAACATGCAGCTTCAAGTATGTTGGAGCTTAAAATGTACAGGCTACAAAGTATGTAACCATATTTCAGGATTGTTTTAGAAAACACAAGACAGCTTGGGTGTTGATTATGCAAACTTGTGCTAAAGGACAATTTACCATAAAATACATTGACGAAATAAATAAAACATAAGCAAGATCTTACCTCCAGTGCCGAATGACAATCTACCATAACATCAAAAATATTATCAAGGCCACCTGACATCCTTAATGTATCTTTAAAATCCCCTCCAACTCTGGACACCATGTCAGAAGTTTCTGAAAAGATAAACATTTGAAAATGAGTAATATTTTGGTCACAATAGCCAAAAGTTACTGCTGGTGCGGACAAATTCAAACTATGCAAAAACAGATGTACTCTAAACAAGTCATGACACTAAACTAAAAAGCAAGTGAAACAAGGGCTAGGCAAAGGCATAAATTTGCAAACATGCACTGCTTAACTTGTAAAATTGACAGTGCACTTTGTTTGTGAATGCTCTAATGACGGTCATATAACTTATAAAACGAATCGTGATAAAGAAATTGATTTTAAAACCTTACCCTCTAACGCAACAGCAGACAAGCATGCCTTTTCCATGGTCAACAAAGCAAGCCATTTTGAACATAATTGTGGCCTTGTTGTTCTCTTGTCATCCCTGCCGAGTGGCTTGATTTCTTTACAACCTAAGAGGATTTCTTCAACTTTTGAAATGATATCCTCTGAAGTGGAATCAGAATCCTTATTTGAGCCATTAAGCATTTGAACTTTACTGATTCCAAGAAGTTTGGAACCTATAGAAGGTGCTTTGGCATCAACAGCATCCATTGGAGGGTTTAATAATTTAAGAAGAAAGCGGATACAGGATTCCGAATCTAGCAAATGATTGTCTTGTACCTGAATAATAAGAACAGGAAAGAGGAAGATTGGTCATATGAAAACTGAAACTAAAGGAATGATCACCAGAACTCAGAAGTATTAAAGAGCAGCAACTGTTCGGGGAAGTCAGATTCAACGAGCAATCTATGTCAAAAGCTGAATACTAAATATCAACACTGCCTAAAATTCAAATTATCTTAAGTTCACTGTCAATAAATATGAAAAAGAAATGCATAGTGTTGCTGAACTTATTTTCTTTTATCACATTAATATTAAGAAAGTCCGTGAATTCTACAGGAAAAAAGGTAAATATCTGGTGATTGTCTTAGTGATTTCTGAGAAAATAATACTTAATATACATAACACTCCAAGCAGCATACAAGGCATATCATCTGGTGGTTTGAGATTAAGAGGTACTCACATCACTTGCCAGAACAAATAAAAGAGCTGCTGCCGCGACGCCGCATGGGGGATCATCGAAGTTCAAAACCAAAACATTATCGATAATTTGCTTTACCAATCTACAGAATATTAAAAAGCATTTGTGAGTAATAACTAATAAGATGGAAAGCATGTAAGATTTAGATAAAAACGAAATGGAACATTGTTGTCTATTAGATTGATATTGAAGTTGGCACTTGGAGATGTACTGAACTCAACTGAATGCTGAAGGTTAATAATTGTATTCCATGAGGATTTACTTTCAGCGATCTTATTCATCTACAGATGTAGCAGTGGGTCAACTGGGAAACTACGATTTTGAAGGTCAACTTGGGCAGCAACAGACAATATCCTACATCCTCAACTTAAACAAATCAAGGCAGTATAGACTAAACTTGAATGCTCATCGAGCGTCAAACAGAATGTTGGTATAATACCGAGTTCAAGAGTGAAAAGTTGGTGTTGTCCCCAGCTCAAATAGGTAGCAACTCCACGTATTCTATATCGCACTTCTGATTTGAAAAGTGAAGACCTTCTTGTACAGAGGAAGAATACGGAGCTCGAGTTTAACGGACAGCATTTCTACCAATAACGTTCTTCAGATGTAGTATCTATGGGCGCAGGCAATCCTAACTCACTAAGGAAGATATTTTTGTAGTCATTTCCAATCACTCACCAACCAGGCCGCTAGAAATGCAGATACCCTTAAACCCAGTTGTAATAATCATGTCACGAGCACAACAGAGTGCTATTTAGTCAGCTGGATAATTCTCCGCATCTGCAAGCTCTTAATTCTGCATCACCTTCAATAACCCTAAAACAGAACTAGCGGGTGTGTTTGAAGGCCAAAGATTGTTTCTTTCCCCAATTCTTGACCCTTAATCGTACAAAATCCCAATCTTTGAACCCACAAGAAGCCCCAATTTCATAACCCTAACTAAGAGTTTGGAGGTTCTGGATTCAAGATTGCCTACCCAAAGAAGAACCAAGAACCCAATTGTGATTCTTTATTACTGAGCGCAAGAAGAAAGGAGGGGGGGTGTACTGACCCCTGAGCCCGGAGGACGCGGCGGTGCGCGGCGGACGCGCAGATCCCTAGCAAACTGAGCAGGCTCGCCCTGCGCACCCGCCTGGGCGCGGTGGCCCGCAGCCCGTCGAGCGCGAAATTGACCTCGTCGACACTCTCCATCATCTCCCCGTACTCCTCCGCCTCCATGAGCGTGGCGGTGGCCGCCTCGGGCTCGGGCTCGGGCTCGGGCTCGGGGGGCCCGCGTCTCCCTCCCCTCCCGCGCCGCCTCGGCCCCTCTAGCAGGGGCGGCGGCGGCTGCTGCGTGGGCGGGTCCTCGTCGAAGTCCCACATGGAGGAGGACTCCTGCGACGCCGGGAAGGGCTGGGAGGAGGAGCCCAGCAGCGCGAGCTCGTCGTCGTTCCCATCCCCTCCGTCGAAGTCGAACGCGTCCTGCGAGGACGAGAGCCCGCGCTCCCCTCCTCCGCCGCCGCCGCCGTCGGAGAAGGAGGAGCGGGATCTGCGGCCGTAGGTGCGCACGATCATGGCGACTGGCCGCTGCTGCTGCTGCTGCGAGCTGCGCCTCCGCGCATACGAGGAGAGAAAGGGAGGAAGGGAGAGATTTGGGCCTAGTCTGTCTGGTTTTCGAACGTTTTGCTGTGTGCGGGTTTGCGGCTGATCCGGATTTGGGGATTGTTTTCGACAAGGGAGCTGGGGATTCTTGGGGAGCTCGGTTCGGCTGTGCGGTGGGGCCTCCGGTGGTTTGTAGGACGGAGTCCTACGTTTTGCCCTTTGTTGCTCCTGGGGATCGCCTGCGGCAGCAGCTCCTGCGTGCTGCTGTGTTTCAACTAGGCTACCGTTAGATTGTGCATTCATTGATCACGAAGGAGAGTTTGAAACAGAATTCGAATTTCACCGTGCTTTGTCTCAGGATCTATGGTAACATTGTTTTATTGTATGTACTCCTCCAGTTTCAAAATACTTGTCGTGGGTTTGTCTATATATGAATGTTCCTGGACGAATTTTAGTGTATTCAATCTAAGTCAAGTATTCTGGAACAAAGGGACCTATAGTCTAAGATTAAAATATGTACTCCCTCCGTCCGGAAATAATTGTCTCAAGTTTGATAAAAAGTGGATGTACTATAACTTGAGACATTTATTTCTGGACAGAGGGAGTATCATCAAATACGATAACCGTGATAGGGATCCTTGAAATAAGGAAGGAACGAACGAACTGAACAAAATGGGTAATACTAGACAAGACCACCACAATTTAAGGACACCTACAATAGGTCTTCTCTTATCCCTCCACGTCATTTAGAGAACGCAATGTGTATCAGTTGTACAACATGTTATCTCTTATTGTCATCTTTAACAATTAATGAGAATTATTTAAATTTTAGTGTGAAAGTGTGTTTAATAACGGAAGACATGTGATATCTACAAAAAATAAATAAGGGAAGACATATGATACAGTGGAGAGATTAGTCTTCTCTTAATTAAGAGAATTAAGAGACCATCTCTTAGCCAAGCGGAGACAGCTCTCTTTTTTTAGAAAAAACTAACATGGCATCGGCTAGCATGACTCAAATCATAATCTAATTATAGTTATCATATTTTCTCAAAAAATAAAATCACTCTGGTCTGAAGGGGGTAAACATTTGGTAGAAGTGTTTCGCTCCGCTTTCATCAATCTTTGAGTTCGTATCAACCAATGTCCTTGTCATGTTGATCCCTCATTTCTCTCTTGTTTTGACATAACCTTGATTCTCACCGTATGGTGTCATCAAGCAAAGTTTAATTCGATATATTATGATTATGGATTTACTAATATACTCATGTTGGCGGTGACGAATGAATTGTATGAAACTATAAATAAGGAAAAATTAGTAAGCCATCCAGGTGTAGAGGCCATATAGGTTGGATCTAGAAGAGGTGGAAAACACCGTCATGGCTTCGTGGGAGGGAAAGAGAGAGGAGTCGCATGGCGCGCCAGACGTCGGCCAAGGGGTTACCTTTGGTGCGTCTTGGCGTGCCTTGGAGGTGGGCAGGCCTAGATCCAGCCAACCTAAGGTGGTGGAGTCCATCATGGACCATGCAGAGTTCCCACACACACTGGCAAAGCCAGCTTAGAATTGTATTGGGGTCATTTCCATTGCATTGGGGTCATTTTGTACTATTGAGCTATATTTTAACTAAATTTACCAAAGGATTAGATTAGGTCATTGGGGTCATTTGACCCTATTAATTGTACCTAGCTCTACCCGCAAAAGATCCGAATATTTCTAGGACCCTGTGGACTTCCCGCGCACTTCCGAGACAATCCAAATCGTTTTCAAAAGGCTTCTCTCTTATTCTGCATATCAAGTCTAAACCGTTAAGCGTGTCATCATACATGTTTGAGTATGTGTGAGCATGATTGAAACACCTTCTGGTCAATAACTAGTATAGGTTTTGGATACCCATAACAATTCCCACACATTACCGAAGATCTTCATTAATTATGCGAGGCTTTAATATCCCATTTACACTTTCTTCGCTATACAATACTTTACACAGCTCGAGGCGAGATTTTGGCGTTACCTTTTGATCAACACCTTCGTCACTATACCTAGTTATTTTCGTTACCTTGTGTGCACTCTTTTCTCTTTTCCATATTTTGATGTCCCCGTAACTAACTCATAGTCACATGCCTTTGCAGGCGATGATAAAAATTGTAATAACTGAGTGGGTCCAAAGTGTTTCTCTCCTTTGTTTGAGGAGCATATCCTAGTATTGACATATCTACTTATGTAGTACTACGACATACTTTCCGGTGTACTCTAAAGACAGTGTTATTGTTACCCGTTACTTAGTAAGGTTTGGTATCGCAAAAACTAATCATTCAATATCCTGAACTAAGATACTCTCATGGTCTAAGGATGATCACTAAATGTGAATACATATTATGCAGCCTTGTCTTGGGCCTCCCCGAAACAAAACAATTTAATCTTGTGGAAGTTTATTTTTAATCCTGAAAGTTACTCGCATAGTCGCATGATGAAAATAATAATTTCAGGTTAGCCTTTTCAAGAGCATGTTCCACAAATAGAATTGTATCGTCTGTGTATTGAAGTTTACATAGCCCAACCATCAAGAAGATGCAGAATCACCCCCTCAATTTGGCCATAAACTTTTGCGCGTTCAATCATGACCGCTAACATATCAACCACTATATTGTGTAGCATGGTCGATAGAGGGTCAAGTTGTGTTAATCCCTTTTTTAAGGGTCAATGTCAAAATTGTGGATCAAAGGACACCACTATTCCGAGAAAGCTTTCATTCTCAGAGTTTGTTGAAGAAAAACATTTGACCTTGTCATAATTGCTCCATTTAGCTTTTTTTTTTGTAACTCGTGGACCATTTCATGTAGGATCACCACCCCATTAAGGATTTATCTTCCTTGCATGAATGTTGTTGGCGTGGGCCACACAACATGGTCTGTCACTGAATTTAGTCTTGTGTTCTTTGTAAATATTTTGATGCTAACATTAAGCTAGGTTATACTTATTGATCGTTTCTCATTTGTTAATCTTAGGAAACAAAATTATATCACCAAAAATTAGGAGAAACAATTCTAGTTGTCCAGCATAGATAAAACTCAGTAGGGAAACCATTCGGACCTAGAGCCTTGTTATGTTCCATTTGGAATATTGCAGTTCTCACTTCTTCCTCTCCTAATGGAGCCGTAAGAAATGTGATTTCCTCATCTAAAACTTGGGTGATATATGAGATTCATCTAGAGAGAAATTACCTTGCCCTGGCGCCTCTAACAGAGCTCCGTAATATTTTGTGATATAAATTTTTAGATCCTCATCTCCCTTGATAGTGCCTTCATCTTGTTGAAGAGAATGAATAAATTTCTTCATATGCATGATATTTGCCACATTATAGAAGTATCTAGAATTCAAATCTTCTTCTAAGTTTGCTTTTGATTATTAATACCATTTTACCTCCTCTTATCGCAGAACGTGCTATATGTGCATTTGATGGACTTTTTGGCTTAATCTCTTGCAAAGACAAAATACATACTTCCGCTAAAGTCTAAGCTCATTAAAAATAGATGAAAGCTTACTTTTCTCTTTCTTAGATTACATGTTGTATGACGCGCCCACCCTCCGATGTATTTACGCCTTGCGCGTAGTTCACTATTGCACACTTGGATTGTTGTTTGTATGGCCAAGATTAAACTTGAATTGACGCTTACCGTGTGATCTCAACGATCATGTGGCTGAAAGGATAGGGGTATTGTTTGACAAAGACTCAATGCATTCTAAAGATGTACGGTCACACATGGAAATTTGGATTCCCATTAATTGTTCAGGAGTATGCCGCGTAGATTTTTTTGTATGTAGATTTTGGTAGGCTTTTCGCCCACGTGAATTGTCGTCCAACCATTGTTATCTCTCGTTTAGTGACAAATTGAATAATAAAGGACAACAATTATCGAACCTACCTTTTATTTTTTTCATGCTGGAATTTGAGCAGATTAAAATCACCACATATCAGAACGGGGTATGAATTATCATTTGCAAGATTAACCAGTTCACGAAAAAAATCGACTTATGTTCTGCTTCTGGACTGCCCCATACATACGCAAACTCCATGTAAAACAACCGGCCTTGTTATGAATACTAGAAAGATAATTTCGGTGTTCCCCTAACACAAGATTTAATTCAATAATTACATTGGGGATTGGGTGGTCTTATCATTCGAGCAACAAAATAAAAAGGATGACGTGTACAATTTAATGGCTAAAGAAAAAATGATGTGAATACTGACAGAGGAAGGGGGTTTCACTGTAGCAAAGAGAAAGGAGGAGAATGGAGTTCAATACATATTTTAGTACGAGCAAGTACATGTATATCTGGAAGCACCAAGATAAAGCAATGAGCTTGCCATTAGCTCATATTCCCAATATAGTGTGCATTCGATCATATACATGGATGGAACCTATAGTTTTTTTATTTTATAGAAAGATTTATCGTTCTCAAGTACATGTAAAAGCACACATATTTGAATCACTATGTTGTTCTGAATCGGGGAATGAAGTTATGTTTGTTGTCAATCCTTAAGACGAGATGTTGTTATCTGACCAGCAAAAGAATGGTTATTCGGAATATATTCTATTTCAGTTTCTTCGTATCAGGAACATGCTATTTTAGCAATAGCTTAGTTGCATGTTTGGGTAGACCATCACAGTTGTTTGCTAACATGTATAGGGTCAAATGAGTGATAAGTTGATCAGGGCATTTCATGTAACTATATATATTTTTGCCAACAATTTTTTGGATTCTCGTAGCAGTGCACGGGCATATGCCCTAGTAAGTAATAAATTTTAGTGAGATGATGTTGACAATTGATTCGTTAAAAGAGGAAGTGACGTGGATAGTTTGTGTATTGAGATAGAATCATTAATTATGAATTAGTGATTTTTTTTTATAACAAGTATAGATAGATATGTAGGTCAATGTGAAACTGACCATCCGAACGGCCAGTATATCCATAGAATCAGGTTTAACGCCAAGTAGAATGGCCCAGAACGTACAAATGTAACAAATGGACTTGGACTTTGGAGTGTTTGGCTGCCCAAGATACTTTATTGTCACTATTACCAAATCAAAGAAAAAAAACTAGTTTTACAGGCTTATTACATTCACTTGTGATCACTCCTGACTTATTTGGGCGCGCCAGAAAAGAACCTAGCGGTTTGTGCGAAACGTGTCCTACAATTATTATTTTTCCTCCTTTTGGTTTGAGAAAGAGAAGCACAAAAATTCGTCACGTCTTGCAGGTGACGATCGATCGAGACCCCCAGACATCGCCGAAGCTTAAGGCAAAGTTGGCGATCATGCGAGTCCGACGAGCCTCTCGCTGAGCTCCCAGACTTTCCTTGCCTTCTCGGTGTCGCTGGCCTCCTCGGAGAGCTGGTTCTCGAAGGAGGCGGAGTTGTTGTTCCAGCTCCAGTAGACGCCGGACTTGGTGAGGCTGGGCTCGCTCACCACCTGCGCCAGCCTCTTGCCGGCCTCCTCCTCGGACACGTACCCCTTGGTGATGTACTTCTGGAACGGCGGGAAGAGGAGGCGGAACAGAGGGATGTGCTCCCGGAACAGCCCGGTGGTGGCGATGCATCCGGGGTAGAGCGACGCGAAGGTTATCCCGGTCTCCTCGTGGTACCGCCGGTGAAACTCCTGCATCGTCAGCATGTTGCACACCTTGCTGTCCTTGTACGCCTTCGCGCCGTCGAACTCCGCACCGTCGATCATGGCGGCGCTGCCCGCGCCGTTCAGCCCGGACGCCAGGCCCCTCAGGTCTCCCAGGTTCGCCTTCGGCGGCACGTTGCCGGCCAGCGTGTTCGTGTTCCCTGCATGCGGTAATGACGGTTAGAGACGCCGGCGTCCACAGTCTGGAGGGAAAGGACGACGAAAACAAAGAAACAGAGGATTGCTCATTATATACCGGTGATGGAGCCGACGATGATGAGGCGCTTGGACGGGTAGTCGGAGGCCTTGAGGTCCTCGAGGAGCTCGCGGGCGAGGAGGAAGTGGCCGAGGTGGTTGACTCCGACGCTCATCTCGAAGCCGTCGGCGGTGAAGGACGGCTCCTTGGCGGTGGGCTGGTACACGGCGGCGTTGCAGACCACGACGTCGATGGGCATGTCGAGCTGGCGCACGTTGTTGACGAACTGGCGGACGCTGTCGAGGGAGGCCAGGTCGAGGTGGACGATGGTGTAGCTGCCCTTGGGCATGCCGGCCGCCCTGGCGGCGCGCGCGGTCTTGAGGTAGTCGCGGCACGCCATGATGACGTGCCACTTGCCGGACTCCGCCAGGGCCTTGGCCGTGGCGAGGCCGAGGCCAGACGACGCGCCGGTGATTATCGCGGTGCCCGTGCGGAGGGTCTTCTTCCCGGCCGGCGACGCCGGGGTCGCGGTGGGTGCGGATACCGCCGACGCCTGCGCGCGAATGGCCACCGACGACGTGTTCACCCTCTGCAGGTAGTTCGTGCCACGTAGTTTGGTCATCAATCAATCCTATCACACCACACCAGTACTAACAATACACGACGGAGAAACAAAACTGCAAGGGACTTTCATGAGCTCGGTGACAACTCCATCTTAAAATGACTGTACAATCTAAGCGCAGCTGCTACTACGAATCACTCAGTTACTTGATTTTGTTACTAGCTGCAATTCCCTAAATAATGCGCAATTACGAGCAGGAATTAAAGAGTGCATACATATGGATGAACAAAATGCAACAAAGATTCAGGAAGAAGGAAGTACAGTAGCTGACCTTGGTGCGCAGCCCCAGCGAGGTGGTGTCCAATTTGAGGCCATCCGCGAGACGAACACCCAAGAAGGACGAATCCTTCACCGTTCCCTGCACGCAGACGACGCAGCCAGGAAGTCAGCACCAGAGATTAGGAACCAAGCACCAGACATGCATGAACTCTCGTGGAAACAAACAAACTAGGAGGAGCCGACGGGCTGGCCGCGCGCTCACCTCCTTGCGCGCGGAGAGCGCCGACGGGAGGAAGGAGGTGGCCGTCTGTAGAGCCATCTGAACCAGCTGAAGATACCAGATGGATAGCGCTGATGAGAGTGAGCTTTTCTCTCTGACTGAAAGGCTCGGGAAAGCGAAGCAACGGCGCCATTTTTAAGGGAGCGAGAGGCGATAAGGTGATAGGGGGTGCCACATGGCGCCGACCTGGCACCGCCGCGGCCAATGGCGTTCCTCTGGCCGGATTCTCGTCACGAGGGGAGGCTCCGGTTTCCCGTTCCTCGCTGGTGATGTTTGTATCTTCTGCTCTCGCTGAAATGGAGCCGTTCGATGTAAATGCTGGTCGCTGTTGGCGCCGATCGGGACGGTTCTAGTGAGTTGTGCTGTGGATGGGCCGGTTTTGTTCCTGTCTCGCCTCGCCGGGGTGCAGGAGCTGGAGCAGGACCATGCTACCGAAATGGATCAGATCTCGCTGCTTCAGAATTTCCTCTTCCAATTTCATGACAAGCCACTTTTTATTCCCTTTTACCAGACCGGTAGTAAAATGCCCGTGCGTTGCTATGGGAGAGTAAAAATCATACGTACATCATTTTTACAAGCATGTTGTTAAATTTTTTATAAGCTTCCAATTACTATGAAGGCCGAAAGCACGAAGGATCGGAAATGAATACTAACGTATGGATCGACTAATCTATAGTAACACTTGCTATCAAATACTAAAAGTTAAATTATTGCACGACATAAAAAACATAGATTGAGAAAAAATATAACAGTGACCCTAACTAAAAGTTAGTAAGATTGAAAAATGATAGAATGAGAATGCACTGGAAAATCTAAATCACCACAAAAACAACTATAGAACATGACCTAACTTATAAAAACAACCATGACACTAACTAAAATGAGCAATTGGCTGGATCTCCAAGGATACCGCCGCGGCCGCCACTCTGATCTTCAAGCCGGCACCTGCCGATTGGCTGGATCCCGCGCATAACAGCAACAACGACGTGGAGCGGAACCATGCCCGGTGCAGCCCGAACCACAGGACCTCATCACCCTCAAGTGCTACAGCCTACTCGGGTAGCAAGAATGAACCAGTAAGAGGAGATACTAGACGGTGTGCGCGCTTCACCGCGCCGCCTGCTAGGCGGTTGTGTGCGCGATGCAATGCGTCGACGTACATGTACTGTACTTGTGTTGGGCCTCTCTACTTGAAGAGCTGGGGTGCTTGATGTGACTGGTTTGGTCGGTGTAGTGTATGTGCACAATATCGTAAATACTGTATTCCGTAAGAATATAGAATTTACTCTCATATAACCTATAATAGCTAAATGCCCGTGCGTTGCAACGGGATAATAAATGAATCTATAGACAGTGTGTTGTTGTTCCATAAATAAGGACGGAAAATAATTCAGAATAATGATGTGCACGCTTTGGACTCATCGCCATCACAATGGCTCAGTCCAAAATAAACTTAAAACCGTCTTTACACGATCATGAAAGCTTGAGTAAAACATCCAAAAAAATATAACATGATGTTTAAACTACAAATTAAATGCATTGTATTATTTCAATCAATAGAGTATTTTGACAGGCCTAATAAATCCCATAAAACATTGGATTCAGTTAATTTAACCCAATAATCTACGACCGTTAACAAATAAAATGATCGAGGCCCTGCTTGGCTAAGATCTAAGTTGATTAATCATTGCATCCGCAAAGAATTACATAGCGTATATTGCTGGAAACTCGGTTGTGTGTATCCGTAATACCTAGTTTATTGTGTACATTGTTGTAGAGGCTGGGTTTAATGGGTATCTATACGATATTAATATATACTCTTTATCTAAATAAAAATATTGTCGGAAACTTGTCAGGAATTTAGATTCAGCACTTCGGAGACGAACATGAAACGATAGGACTCTGTCAAAATGTACATAGGAAATAGTTAAGAGAAACACAAAGTGGTCTGACCAAAAAGGGACTGTCACCCCCACATATTTTCTTGAATTGGCAAAATAGACTTACCATCCAAAGCACATTCCACATCATAGTGGCTAAAATAATTCCTCTTCTTGCTGAGATCTACTGGGTGATCTTTGAAGCAATTGTAGAAAGTTTATTAATAAATTGCAGGAGAGTAATCTTAAGTAACACCTGCAGTTACACAGATAACAGGGGGAGCTACTGAGACCTAGAGGAATAAAAACTATGACCTGCAGTTACACAGAGTAATCTTAAGTAACACCTGCATTACACAGATAAAAGGGGGAGCTACTGAGACCTAGAGAAATAAAAACTATGACGGCCAGTTGGCACACAAATGAAGTTTTTCAAGTGTGTTAAGAAATTATTGGAGTAGTAAGTAAGGTTTTCTTACAATGTACGTGAGTGTAACCGAGTAGCACAAGGAACAGTTAGAGATCAAAGAATTATAAAATAAGTATAAATTTCTTCCGTAGGTTATGCAGCTCTTACACGTCCAATAGAATCAAAGTAGCCTCCTCCACATGCATATTGGAACAGTTTGAAACTTTGAATCCTGCTCTTGCTCAGGGACTAATGTCATCCATGTGTTAGCAGTAAATAGAATGCACATCTAACATCAAAATGAAGAAAAAGGGCCAGGGTGGTCGA
This sequence comes from Poa annua, assembly GCA_026929855.1. Lineage (NCBI taxonomy): Eukaryota > Viridiplantae > Streptophyta > Magnoliopsida > Poales > Poaceae > Poa > Poa annua. The sequence continues at coordinate 39,107,705 of CM049438.1, forward strand.
GACTGCAATGCAAGAAGATACAACCTTCTTTTCCTTCCATTTTTAAGATGCGTTGATTCATACTTAACATTCAAAATAAAAATTGATAGTCGTGATTGCGCAAATTCCTGCATAAGCTAGCAGGACATAAGCCAGGTATGAAACGAAACAACCATCACCTCCCTAATCTTGTTTTTATGTGTCTACTAACTTGTGGTTCAACACAGTAGTAGTAACGTCACAACATAGGCTTACTCAAAACGTGTACATCCTTCCCTTCTTTTTTTGAAACGTACCTGATGTCCAATGCATGGAACTTTGTCATAAAACAGTAGTAGTATTTTCTTATGTAAGTTAAGGACAGACGGGAGTGGCAGGCCTGAGCTACCATCGTGTACCTGATTAAGAACTTTCAAGGGTCTAAAATTATCTTGCAAAGGGTTCGCTCAGCCAAGTGTGAACTGTACACATGGTTGTACCATCATAAATCCCCTTGACGAACGCTGGGAAGCAGGCAGATGAGTTGTGCAGCGTGGTGCCGAAGAGCTGCAGCGCCCGGCGGAGGAGCCAGCGAAGCGCTGGCAGGGAGCAAAGAATTAGACGACCTCATCTCCAAGCCCGTATCACCATAGTGAAACTACAAAGAAATCAGAAAATGTAATCCTAACAAGAGGACCCAATTGTTGTACACGGTACAATGCAGTTTTCAAGAACAATGCTACACACCTTAAACTATTACTGAACATGTATTCTTTCATGAAGCGGTTTTCATATAAGTTGCTCGTTTCATATTGCAAGAACTATGCTACTGAACTTTGTTGAAGATTACAATTCCTATCAAACCCATCAAATCAACCAACATATAGATTGGGTAACCGCAAAGAGTGTATTTTACACACCATTATTTTAGGAAAATTAATCCCGGTGAGTATGCAAATAGAGGAACAAGTATTTTTATTCTAAATTGGACATTCTGAAACAACATATACTGCTGACAAATCCGAAGGGAATTTTTCATACATAATAGGTATATTTACTGCAAAATCAGGAGGAATAATATTTTTAACTTCAGGCCATGTTTCATGCAAAGCTATTTCGGCATCGGGCAAACACAAACTAAGATTGAGTTGCATGAAATAGTTGATTAACATGTTACAACCCAAAGCATGTGATTTGATCACATCCATGTACCAACATTACCATTACTCTAAGACATGCCTTCTGATAAGTTTTTAGCAGCTGACTAAACAATCGGGAGGAATGTGATGGGCTAGTACTGACAATAAGTATTCAGAGTAAGACAATAATACCAGTTAGTCAACACACAACTAAGACGTAAATGAAAATTTTATCCAACCTTAGTAAGAAATTGGTAAAGGATCTCGAACACTTCCAGTCAGAAAAAAAACCTGTGTTTTTGTTGACGTCTTTGGCTGGTTTCTTGCTAGTTCATGGGTCGCCAAATATCGACAAAGAACAGTTGTCGTCGCCATGCTCCGAAGAGTGGCCGCAAGCCTTGTTGCTTTCCTGTGAAGCGAACAACGTGGCTGTCAGATTGTGGACATGTTGTGTCCTCTTCTTTCTTATTCATATTAGGAAAACAAGAAATCTGTACTTCAGAGGAGAATTGTTATAAGTTCTATACTTATGTCTAACATACAAAAATGAAGCAACGAAAACAACTTTTGCGGAAACAAAATCCGATAAAGGAGAAGTAGTCTGATATCCTACAGATCATATATAGAACATAAAGCAAGTTTGTATCCACCATAGAAAAACGAATAGAAGTATCCAAGGCAGTACTACATGATATTAATTACCAATAACTGATTACTGAGCCAAATGAACTCGACAGCATATAAAGCATTAAATCAGTTGTTTGCTTAATAAAGCTAAGTACGTATTGTATAAGATGAGAAATCATTACTCCCTATCCATGTGAGCTGCGATGATAAATCGTTATTTCCTATCCATGTCCTCTTGCAGTATTATATGAAATGGATTGCCACGCTTGCACTTGTTGCATGTCTGCTGCGATGAGAAATTGTTACTCCCTGTTTGCTGTAGAGTATTAAATCAGCTGTTTGCTGTACGTATTATAGAGGATGTTATGGCTTTTCCCATTAGCATTTTGAGCATCGTCTTTCTTTTCAGTTTCCTTACGGTACATGTTTCAAATGCATCAAAAGAGACAACCAAAGATGCAAGCAGCAATTCGTTTGTTACCTTGTCAAGGGAGCAGCGGGCATCCTTTGAAGTCCAAGACGATGAGAGCCGGGGCGGCTGTACTGGCACTCCATGTCGAGCCCAGCAGCAGAGCGACAAACATGGTCGTGCATGTACATCTTCCAGTAGTCCAATATGGTCAGCTCGTTCTCCTCCACCGATCTTAGCCCGCAGTCCTCCTCCTTTGTTGTCGCCGCCGGCCCGCCGCACCGTTCTTGCCTCAACTCATGCTGTCGGCGCCGATCTTTTGGTGGATCGCGACGCGGATGGCCACCTTAACATCGTTGTTGGCGTCGGGCTGCCCTACCTCTTCGCCTCTCCGGAGGGTCACCTTCTAGCCCGCGGTAGAAGACGGGGGAAGGTATGCGAGGGTGATTGGGAGCCGCAGCCGGTGGCCGCGGCATGAAAACCCTAGGCGGCCGGCATGGAAGTAGATGGGGGATTTTTTTTCTTCGTGCGGGGACAAGAACTAAGGGTGTATCGTGCCGATCTGTTTCGGTCTCCTCGCTGGTTTCTCGCGTTAGTTTTCCCTCATGCGTTTTCTGTGCGTGACCGTTCCAAGGGGTGGGAGAGCAGGCACGATGCATGATTGAGGTTAGTTAAGATGGATAATGTTTTTTTTTAAGTAGATGGATAATGATTGTTAGTTGCATGCTTGTTAGTTGCATGCGCAAAGTTTGTTAGGGAGTCCGTTTTTTTTTTAAAACACAGTACAGGCGCAGACGCTCACAAACACGCACGTACAGACATCCCTATGACCGCACACACGCAAACCCTACCCCTATGAGCACCTCCAAGAGACTGGTCCGGCATATCTTGAGGTTGACGAAGTCACCACGGGCGACTCGCTGTTGACGGGCACGTCATCTACCGCTGAAAGCATAGCGCCGGTTAAATCCTGAAAAATTCAGGAAAATGCGAGCACCCATGGCAAGTCTGGGACCTTAAGCTGGGTGGGCTGGTTCCATCACAAGGAACCAAACCAGTTGAGTCTGGTTTGAATGTTTGCTGTGCATGTGTCCGGTTTGAAAGTTTGTTGTGCGCCATATGCCTCCTCCTTTTTTCCTTCCTTTTTGTTTCTTTTCTTTTTGTCAACCGGTATCCACTTATAAGTGGCAGGGAATGTAATTAATTCGAAGTGTGATGGCATTAGGCTTGTGACACCATTTGGATTGTGACACCATACCACGCATTCTGCTTTAATAGTAAAGATTCTGAGCTACACATAAATAGTATGATGTCATATAATCTAGCGTGTAAAAATAGTCGCGTGAACACTAAACTAATTCTCTAGTAACCTACAAAAGTGAACCACATACTCTAACTAACCCTCTTATTCGTTAACCATAATATTTACTCCCTTTTAGGTTTTTTCATAACACAGAGAAAGAGCAGAAATAAAAAAATAACAGAAGGCACAAGAACCGACCAAGTCAATCCATATTTTAATGTGAATAACAAAGCTAACATATGCTAGCCAAAAACCACAAACTTACTTCAGAAATATCTTTATGACGGCATGATTTTAAAACGCAACATCGATTTCCTTTTAACTGTTGCTACAACATGCTAATACTCTTCTAAAAACTTAGACAGTTAAGCCGCACATTTTAACGAACCCTCTAATTTTCTAAACATGATACTACATTCTTTTAGTTTTTCCCACACCGCAGAGAAGGAGAACACATCAAAAACTAATTTTCTAACAAATTGGGAAGGTCAGATACACATTCTAGTTAATCCTCTCACTCGTTAAATATAATATCGATTCCCTTTTACGGATTCTCATTGGAAGATCATATGCACATTCTAACTAATTCACCATAGTTAACAAAGTCCATGATCATAGTTAAGATCGCTAACTTATATAATGATAGAAAGATAAAACATATAGCTATTAGCACATACATTCAAGCTCGAGTGAGGACTACTCACACATCACCATGAAGAACATCAAGATTGACTAAGATGGCTCCGGAGGTGGATCTCCATTTTGGCCCAGAATAGTGCTCCAAATTAGTATTCTCAAAATGGAGCCTTGCACCAGGTGAACTCGAAAATAAATTCCATACTGGATTGTTTTAGGCCAAGGAAAATTTTATAGGTTTCGAGAGGCAGTGGAATAGACGAATGAGGTGGAGCCGCGACCTCCTGTCCCAACCCTCGGGGCCGCGACTGGGCTGTGGGGCCCCCTCCGACGCCCTCTGACTTTGTCCCGAAAAACTATAATTTTGGTATTTTTATTGGCATTTTTTCCTACGTAAACAATGATTTCCCGTAAAGCATAAACTGGCAAAAAAAGCGACCGACTATGGGATCTGGGTTAATAGATTAGTCCAATAACACCAGTTTAAAATAATATAAAATCATGCTAAAAGCATTTAACAATATTACAATTCAAATATAAATACGTTTGGGATGTATCGACGTAGCCGGTATGGGCTCGCTCCGCTAGTAAAACTGGTGCCCACTGGCCGAGGATGGTAATGATGCTCTCGTAGTCCATGGCCGCCGGCGCCATCAGAAACCGAATGGTTTTCATGTGCTACCTATGTAGTAGGCAGTAGTTTGGTGGCGCCTCCATGTTCATGTGCATGTACTCGCATGCCTCATCCTCCGTTAGCCCCGGCCGGCGCCCCAATCCCGAACAAAGCGCGACATGCATAAAAACGACACGGGGCGCGTGTGGCGCCTTCTTCTCATGTACTGTACGTGCTAGCTGAAGGAGGAACGACGTGCGGGAGAGCTCAACGTGAGGATGAACGACACATGGGGCGGCCGACGAAGGAGGAGCACAAGCACAATCGTTTCAACAACGAGAAATCATTGGCTCTTGGACGACATGCTTGTTTACAACGTCCGCCGTTGCTCCACCAGTGTTGAGTCATGGTGGTCGGTGGATGCGCACGGCCTTGATCTACTCATTGTGACATTAGCGGCAACGACGACAAGGCGGTGCAAGATGACACACCGAACATGGAGTGTATTGGGTCAATACGGAAACAGTAGAGACAGAACTAGGGGGCGCACCGATGATTTTTTTTGTAAAATCTCCTAGCTTATTTATAAATTTGACCTAAAAGTTTATCCAAATTTAGCAACATGACCCCCTCCAACTTATCTAATATGCAACTGGCCCCCTTTTTAATCTATTCCTGATTCCGTCCGTGGGAAGCGGTCGCGCCTACGACATCTTAAAGGACCGAAAGAGGAGTCTTAGAGGTGGCGTAAGGCTGACTGTTGGACCAAGAAGACGTGGATATAGGGCGATTATATATTCCTCTTGTTAGAGCACCCACAATGTAACGCTTAAGTGTCGACGGCAGGCTAGAAATACCAGCCGTTCGGTAGTTGATGGAGAGAATCTCGGACGTCCGATGCAAATATTGTTGCCCGATGCTACTTGCTTTTTCACCTAGGGCCAGAAAATCGGAGGCAATCGAAAGTGCTAATTATAGCGTGTGAAAAAGAATCGGATGTTGCATGGATGAGGTGCTTCCCTATGTTATATTATTTATCGATTTATTTTTATTATTCAAGCGTCTACCTAAGCGCTCTTACGTTATGACGTTCTTGGGTTAGAGCATCCCCACTCGTCCCCCCCCCCCCCCCCCCCCCATTCGGCGCCCCCAATAGGCTTTATGGGGGGCGACGGCGCGACACAATCAAATGGGGAGGCTGCGGCGCCCAGTCGTAGCCCCCATACGCCCCCCCCCCCCCCCCCCCCCAAATTGCAAGTTTAAATTTTCAAAATACCGGCGCCCACCGCGCTGATCAAGTTGTCTTCGCGCCCACAAAACGATCACAAATCCGGGCGAACAATCGCCCATATTACAAACCAGGCGAACAATCGCCGCAAATCATTGTCTATCGAGCCAAAAGAGGGGCGCAGATTCATGGGGCTTGGCGGCGCAGATCAAGCGTCGCCTTCGTCGGAGTCGTCGACGTCCAGCACCGGCGTCGCGACAGCCTCCGGTGTCATCCCTGGGGCAGGGGGCGGCGCTGCTGGAGTAGCTGGCGGCGTCTCGGTAGCCGTCGTGGTGGACGAAGCCGGGGCCGGGGTACTGCGGTGCGACGCGCTGCTCTCGGCGAGGATCATGGCGCGCTGTGCTTGGTGCCACACCTTCACCTCGTCGTCCATGTCGCTGGTGTCGACCATGAGGATCGCCATGTCCTCCCTCCGCTTCTTGGCCGCGACGTTCGCCTTGAACAGGTCGAGCTTGGCGTCCTGGCGCGCCATGACCGATTCCCACCTCACGGCGACGACTTCTTCCATCTTTACGGCCTGATCTGCCCGCAGCTTTGCGTGCGACGCGGCATCAGCCATGCAGGCCATGATCGAGGCGTGGAGCTTCTCGATTCCCGGCGCGGCGTCTCTCGCCGCCTTGGCTTCTTGGTGCCGGTAGGGCGTCCATCAGCGGCCGGCGTTGGCGGAGCGGCGGGATCGTAGGGGGTCTTGGCAAGCGCAGTCCGCGTCTCCGTCCACTTGTCGCACGCCTCGATGCGGGCGAAGACGTGGATGAACTTGAACTCCACGTCCTCGTTGTCGTCGCGGTAGGCCTGGATCATGGCGCACATCTACAATGGACAAGCCACGGTTGAATAATGAACATCAAACGGCGACGCAGAGAACGGACGGCGTGCTTACTTGATCGTCGAAGTTGGTGCCGCTGACGTGCGTGCGGCGAACCTCCTCGACGACGCCGTGCCACTTGTTGCAGGCGTGCTGAATCATGGCCCAGCGGTGCGACATGCCGGAGTCGTTGCGGTCATGGTGTAGGCTCTTGAAGTACGGATCCAAGAGCCGCCGCTCGTCGAACGCCGCCTTCACGCTCTTCCAATAGCAGTCGCTGTTTTGGTTAGCGCCGGTGAACGGGTCGATGCTCACCGATTTCCGCGCCTCGGCGAGGCACTCGTCCTCCCTGAAGCTCCATTTCGGTCCGCGGCCGCCGTTCCTCTTCTTCTCCGCGGCCCTCTCAGCGTCGTTCGCGGCCTTGGCAGCGTCGTTCGTGGCCTTGGCAGCGATGACCGCGGCCCTGGCAGCAGCCGCGGCAAGCTTCCTCTGCTTCGCCGCGGACAGCGGCTTTGGGGCGACCTCCACCGGCGGATCCTCGAGCTCGGCGAAGTCGTAGGCGTCGTCCTCCCACGCTTCGTCGTTGCCGCTGCCATACGCCGCGGACTCCTCCTGCGTGAATGAGGGCTGGCTACCTCCGCCGCCGCCGCTGCAGATGAGGTCCTCCATCTGCTGCGCCATCTCGGACTCGTCGGCCGGCGCAGTGCCGAACAGGCCTTGCGGCGCCGTCACATGGCCGCTGCCAACCGGGATCTGCGCGAATGAGGGCTGCGGAGGAGGAGATATACCGTTGACGCGTACGCGACGCAGCTCCGGCGACGCGGAGAAGACGGCGTTGAGGTCGAGGCCGCTGAGGATGCCGGGGTACTGGTCAAATCCGGCCACCGCTGGCGCGCTTGAAGACGATGGCGACGCCGCCGCCATTTGTGCCTGTGCGGCGATCTGCGCCTGGGCGGCCAGCTGCGCCTCCGCAAATGCCGTCGCTTGCATCTGCATCGCGAGCCTCTGCTTCGCCTTGATCTCACGCTGGCGGCGGCTGGCGTTCTCCATCTGGCGCCGCTTGAGGTCGAACGCCCACTCAGTGTTGGTCATCCCCGGCGGCCTCTCCTTCTCGGCCTTGCCCTTCTTCTTCGGCGGCAGTTCGGCCGAACCGCGGGGAGCTTGGTACCTTTTCGGCGGCATGGCGGCGCGGCGAGGTCTCGTCCGGTGGGGGTGGGGGATGGCGGGAATGGCCGCGCGGGCGGGAGTTCGCGGGGTATTTCTGAGGCAAAATGGAGGGAACAATTGAAATCAGCGCCAAAATGGAGGGAACAATTTTAATGCGTCGCCGACAGTTGTGGCCCGCCGAAAAATTAATGTGCCGCCGGCGCCCCCGCTTCCCCCCATGTATTGGGTTCGCCTGGTGGCGCCGGATGAAACGTTGGGCCGCGCCGGCGCCAAAACAAAATTGGGGGCGCGGCTGGGCGGAATTTTTGGCGCCGGCACCCCGCATAGGCCTATGGGGGGACGAGTGGGGATGCTCTTAGAGCTTGTTTTGTACGCTTGGGCTAAAACGGATATATATGAGTAGCACCGGGAAAACCCACGGCTCATATATACTCCCGGCTCATATATATGAGTATGAGAAACGGAGTTCTCGTTCGGTAACAAAATCGAGATCACCACCAAAACAAAACGCACGGCTCGTGAGTTCCGATCAGTTTCCACATACCAGCTGGCTGGTTCGAGTAGATATAGTTAATCAGACTTCCATATTATACTTTCCTAAGATTTGTGTAGAGACGAGATAAGACGAGTCCTGGGGCTGAGCCCTTCTTTGTCGTCGGAAAACTATGTCCTCTGGCCGCCTGATACACTCGTTTTAGAAATTCGTTAAACGAATAGTACTATCATTTATAGGGGTATCGGATAATAAGAGTTCGAGCCGCCGGCGCGTCTGTGCTCCTATCCCCGACATGGACAAGTTCTTCAAGGCAAGGTAATTTTCTTCGTACTAACCCTAAGTCCCTACATCTAGTCTTCTCGTCTCCAATGAATCTTTTTTTTTTCGGTTTACTCAAATAAAGTTCAGACCATAATCACCTACTTCGTACTTCTAGTATTTCTTTGGGAATTGCTTACTTTATTCTTTGTTGCAAATAATAATATTACCTGCTTACTTACGACTCAACAAATAAGGATGTATAATCGCATACACTTTGTCTCCATACAATACAACACATACAAAATGAAAATTGTAACACAATCTGGTCCTCCGTCTAAAACCTCGCAATCAGGAGTCGGGCTTAGTTTGGGAGCTCCGTAAAACAACAATCTTCAAAAAAAACTAAAATATCTGAGTGCCAGGCGGATGAATATCTGAGCGCTTGCGTTTGTACTGTGTTTTTTTTAAAAAGAATACTACAGTTTAATGGCTTAGGAGAAAAAAAGTCAATATAAAAAAGTTTACCATCACATTATTTATTACATCCAAACACCTGAAAGTATTTAGTACTTCAATTTTATAAAAGTCATGGTATTCTCAAAATACTTGAAAAAATATTTTGATGCCAAGCTGGCCCTCAATGTTTGCAAACATACCCGTGAAAAAAAATCGTTTGCAAACATGGGAAACCAATTCTATTTTTTTGGGGGTAGGAAAACGTCGCATATCATGTTTTTGCCTTTTTGGTCGTCTGGGTTAATGAGCTGGGCTGCGCATTTGTACCTTGTCGGCCCGGTCTTTCGCCTCGTCGGGTGCCAGGGGCCAGGTGGACTTTGTCCGCGGTGGGGGCCCACAGCTTCTTAGTCCTGACACGTCACCACGGGACGCAGCAGCGGTTTACGGTACAGCGATACTACCTCGTCGAGCCGAACATACAAACCCAGCAGCCCAAAAGGGACCGACGACTGAGGTCAGAGAGGGAACACGGGAGACAGAGGAGGAAGGAAGGAGATACAGGGGAAGGGAGGAGCTAAACCCACCGCCACCGGTCAGGGTCGCTGCGGGGAGACTCGTATACCGCGCACCGCGATGAAGGCGGGCAGGGCGGCGGGGCGGGGCGGGAGGCCGCTGCTGGGTGGCGCCGGCGGGGGAGGGGGAGGGAGGCGGGCGAAGCCGTCCAAGGCGATCCTGGCGGCGCTGCTGCTGGCCTCGGTGGCGCTGTTGCTGCTCCTGGCGCTAGGTGCGCTCTCGCTGCCCGCCGGCTCCGACAGCGCGGGCAGCGGCGCCGCCCTCTCGCTCCATCGCCCGCGCTTCCGCAGATCCACCTCCCAGTCGTGCGTCCCGTTCTCCACGTCCACGGCTCCACGATCTGCCGTTTCCTGAGATTGACGCTGGTGTTTTGTTTTGTGCAGGAAGCTGGAGAAGACCGGCGAGAAAGGGGAGCCCTGGACGGAGATTCTGTCGTGGGAGCCACGGGCGTTCATGTACCACAACTTCCTCGTGAGTCTCTCTCTTGCATGCATCATTCTGTTTTTTTGGTTTGCGATGTCGCTGCATCTTTACGTGTTTATACGGTTATTATAGAACGCGGTTTATTTAGATCTCGGGAATTTTATTACTCTAGGTGATTGTTGGATTCTAGGTAAGAGCTCAGGAGCTCGGTGTAAACATTGCCCCACCGGTTCGTACCAGATTAGATTGCGTTGAGTAAAATTCAAAGTGCTTGTACTTAAGTCGTTGGAATGCAGAATGGGATTTAGTTACACAGCGAATTAGACACCAACATCATAGAACTCCGCTCCAGGTGCGAGCAGTATCAACGATACCATATTGAATTGAATTGGGTAGCCAACTCGATCAAAAGTCCAAACTGATGGAAATGGCTACACAATATATTTCACCACTGCCATTTTACTGTGGAGGGCTATTGTTGATGCGACATGGCTTCTTACTGAGTTCTACATGTCTCGAAAATTTGACCTTATGCACTTACGAATCCTCATATGCAGTCACACATTAATTTGACCCTTGGAGCTGCTCAACTTACAAGTTAGGAGCTCCACCCAGGTCCTCATCCACATGTGCTTTGGAGAGGCAAATGCATTACCGCAGCCAGATCATGAGTATTAACACGTGTACATTACAAAGTTGACATTTTGATTACTACTCCATCCGTTTTTTAATATAAGATGTTTTAGCTAATGCACATGTTGTCTAGATACACACAAAAATGAGTGAATATGGACACTAAAACATGTCTAGATACAAGTTTGGACATATGAATGTGGAAAAAGGCTAAAACGCCTTATATTAAAAAACAGAGGTAGTAGTATGGAAATGATCTTTTAAACATGTGTACTTGTGATGACATTGCATAGTAGGAGTTGAAGAAATGTGAGGAGTGTTTGTCATATTTATATCCGACCATTGTTACTGTATTTCTTATTCATGTTACTATTATGCTTCACGTATCGATCAATGTAGGACTGATTTTACTGTTATTTCCTCAGTCCAAAGAAGAATGTGAGTATTTGATTTCATTGGCAAAGCCTCACATGAAGAAGTCGACAGTGGTTGATTCAGCAACCGGAGGGAGTAAAGATAGCAGGTTCGTACATTGCAAATTCGTCTTTCATTAAGAAATGGTCCTGCAACTGTGGTCTGCACTTATGATTAATTATATGTATTCAGGGTGAGAACAAGTTCAGGAACGTTTCTTAGAAGAGGCCAGGATAAAATTGTTCGTACCATTGAGAAAAGAATATCAGATTTCACCTTCATACCTGTAGGTATGAAATACTTACCATGGATAACTCAAAGTTGAAGTGGTTATCTATTCTTGTTTTTGCTAGTATGCCTAGGGAACAATTTCGGATTTAAAGTTTGAAATATACTTCAAATACATTGTATTTATTATTTTAAGAGCTTCTCAACTTTGATTCAACATAAACAAAATGAACCAACGCCTGATAAATCAGTTAAATGTACCGTTCTCTTTCGCTGTAACTGTACTTGCTCTACCGAAGCTGCACTGTAAAATTGTGAACTTAAATTTTAGGCCCTACATGATCATCAGTCTACGACTACGTCATGTTATAACTCCAAAGTTCTGATTATCATGCATATGGCTACATGCCACTGACTCACTAAAAGTGCACTTGCTTGCGACTTATTTTGAATACTGGCTGTTGAACCAACCATGCAAAGTAATGTGTTGGTACATACAGAGTGCAACAGCATTGCGTTTCGGTGATCTGGTGTTGTCACAGTTATGTTAAGTGAGTCATACAAATTGGTAGCATGGGTTTCACTACTGATTCCACTTGTTTACCTCCTATGAGCTTACAACCTACATACTGGAGTATGTGCACATCACACTGCTAGGTGGCGCTGGGTCATCCAATTGTCTGAGACCTTCATTTACTGATGGAGTTACACATCTTAGTAGACGAAGACAGTTTTTGGTACCCATATGACATATAAGCTCACAGTACCTTATCCTTGTTTGATACTTAGATGGTATGTACTAGGTAGAGTTAAACATCTGTTCTTATGGCCAGCAAAATCTAACTGGTTTAACCCCTTTGCTCCCTTGTTAATCCTGTTTTGTGGCTAGCATTTTCCCAACAAGGTCTCCATTTTTCAATATTCATGTAGCACATTGAGTGGCAATTAAAATATGAAAAGTGCACCATGTGCTGGACTATACCTAAATTGTGAACAAGATTCACTTGAGACATCATTTTTACATGTCATACATGCAGGCATGATGCATTCATCTGTAAATGTAGAAGTCAAAGTTCTCAGATTAACTAGAAGTACATGACAGTCTTCTTTTCGATAAAGACATGACGTACTCTTACAAAAAATAATAATACACACACTAAGTTGTGCACTCCACTATGTTCTGTAATCCTCAAAACTTCTTTATTAGGCTTTTAAAAGTATATGTTGTGTGCTTTTTAGTTAATTTTGTGTAGTTTGACATACTGTACATTTGAATTAAAAAATGTATATGTTTCCTAACAACATAAGGTACCTAAGAGGTCTCAACTGCAGTTTGCGCAAGCAGGATTTTTCTTAGTGCGTTGCCGCCAAAAGACATGGCCATTGATAATGCACCACCCCATTAGGATTGCACAAAAGCGCACATAAATTATGGATTCTACTTAGTCCTTTTGAGTTCTTCTTTTAATGCTGAAGCATGGATGCCCTACTCTTTTTGTACCACAACTGCCCTCCATTCCATAAAATAAGGCGTATATTTTTAGTCAAAAGTCAATGTAGTAGAACTTTGACCAATCTTACACACACAATTATGAACATACTATGAAAATATATTCTATTCTTGAACTACTGAAATTGATTTGGTATTCTAAATTATCATATTTTTTTGCCTAAACGGTTGGTCAAACTTACTATATGTTGACTTTTAACTAAATTTATATGCTTTCTTTTGAGGAATGGAGGGAGTATTTCTACTGGAAGTTTGTTTCAAATGTGATATCTATTTCTCTTTGCTATCTCATGATTCGTGCAGAGAATGGAGAGGGCCTTCAAGTTCTCCACTATGAAGTTGGACAGAAATATGAACCTCACTTTGATTACTTTCATGATGATTTCAACACAAAAAATGGGGGCCAGCGTATAGCAACTCTTCTTATGTACCTGTATGTATTATGATATTTTTACTTTTTATATACATGCAACATAGGTGATTCACTTGACATCCTCTTACTCCTGACATTTGATTAATTAGTTCGGATGTTGAAGAGGGTGGTGAGACTGTGTTTCCTTCTGCTAAAGTTAATAGCAGCTCAATACCACATTATAATGAGCTGTCAGAATGCGCACAGAGGGGTATATCTGTCAAACCGAAGATGGGAGATGCCTTGCTTTTTTGGAGCATGAGGCCGGATGGTACTCTGGATCCCACAAGTCTCCATGGTGAGAATTTGATACTTGATTTAATGATATCTTATCCGCACTAAAGGGTTATGCCACAGTACGCTCACTCTTGTTTACCTGTAATTACCTTTAGGTGGATGCGCAGTTATAAAAGGTAACAAATGGTCATCTACGAAGTGGATTCGTGTTCACGAGTACAAAGTTTAGGCATAACAAAACCAGTGACCTAAGGTACCAATCAACTTTTGCCTCTACGTTTTTGGTTTGCCAATTGTAGAGTAGTGGACCGATACTGTGCGCTAACCTCCTTTCCCCAGTAAATGTCTGAGGTTAACTCTGAAGATACCAGCGCATTTTGAATTTATCAAAGTTTGTTTGTTTCCAGTTATTTGCAGGTTATGCAACAATTCTTGAATTTATGGACGTTATAGCACATGACGAGGACTCCAGTTTTCCATAGAGAACCGCTTACATTTTTTTTCTAGCTTACCAAGGATTGGTCTTGGTCACTTTGTTGTACATTAACTTGTTAACTAGGCTTATGAACCATACTTATATTCAGGAAACTGTATTTTTCGAGTGTATAAATATTCATTTCCCTCGTATAATTAGTCTGATAAACTGATTGGTGTGAAAACATCATTCCTGTTCGATTTGTACAAAGGATTCACTCAGTGTGCTAACTTTTCTCATGCAAGCAAGAACGCATGATAATATTGTAATTAGGTTCGTGTAGAAACTCTGTTAAAGCTCCTGTGTTTCAAACACCTTAATTAGCCATCTATTTTAATTCTATAAACTACTCCCTTCGTTCCATATTATTGTATTACTCACTGGTTTTCTCAAAATAAGATCTATAACTTCTTCTTTCATAAAAAGAAACAATATAAATTTGATCAAGTTTTTTTAGAAACTCATCAACAACCTAAGAGCATCCCTAGCAGAGCTCTTAAAAAGTCAAACCCTTAAAAATAACTGCTTTCTTACGGTTTCTGGAGGGAAGACGCGGACTAGCAGAGCCCTTAAACCCGTAAAAAAAAATTGAGGGTCGACCCCTGTTTCCTCCTCCCAACCTGTACAAGTGAGGGTTGGAGGGGAAAAAAGAGCCAACCCGCACTCTCCTCCCCACGCGCGCGGGACGGAAATTTCCCATCGGTCGCTGCTCCCTCCGCCGCCGCCGTCGCGCCCGCGCCCGCCGCCATGTCGCGCTCGCCGGCGACGCCCTCCTCCGCCGGCGCGCCCCCAGCCGGTTACGCGCCTCCTCCGCCGCCGCGCCCCCTGCCCCGGCCGGCCCTTCCGCCCCTCCCACTCCGGTCGTGAGCGACGCGGAGGTGGCGACGGTGGTTGCGGCCACCCACCTCGGCGCGAAGAGGCGGCGCGCGGGCACGCACCTCGTCGCTCCCATCCCCGCCGCGTCCCCCTCCCCCGCACCGGCTGCCGTGCCCGTCGCCGCCCCGCCTCCCGCGCCCCCAAGCGCCGCCGTCCCGCCCCGGGGCTCGGGCCGAAGGGTGCTACCGGCGTGAAGGGAGCCGCGGGGGGGGGGGGGGGGGGGGGGGGGGGGGGCGGCGAAGGTGAGGAAGACCACCGTCCGCCCCAAGCCCAAGCCTTCACCCGCCGTGCCTCCGGTGGCCGCGGACGAGGTGCTCGATGAAATGGCCGCACCGTCTGGTTCGTACATGGGGTTGCTCAATGACACAACTCTTTGGGGTTATAATCGGACACAGGGCATATGTGCACCATATATGGTAACATGACAGTAGTGTTTGTAACATAGACATGACAAGTCATTTTATCCTCGGTCAAGCAAGTGCTTTACTTAATACTTCACTTGGTAATATTAATTAAAATGTACCAGATAAGTGGTGTTTGGCCACCTAGCTCGACGGAGAAAACTGGCATGTCGCTCCAACCATGTTTAGGTGATACGAGAGTCCACAAAGGTGGATAATGGCACCTCCCGAAATGGCGTGCGGGGTTGCTAAACCGTGGAGGGCGGCTTGAGTTGGTCAGTACTACTCTATCGGCGGTCTCCATTTTCGCCATGATGTTTTTGGACTTGTCGATAAAAACGCTGGTGGCCATTGAGAAGATCCGAGGCTTTCTTTGGGCAGGACGTAAGGACGTCAGTGGAGGTCACTGCCTAGTGGCGTGGGAGAGGGTCTGTATGCCCAAACGCATGTGGGATCTTGGTGTCCCGAACCTGAGGTTGATGAATCACGCGCTCAGAGCTAGATGGCTTTGGCTCAGCAGGACGGATGGCTCTAAGCCGTGGAGGGAATTCAACATTCAGGTCCCGCGAGTGGTTCGGCACTTGTTTGAGGTGGCAACAACCTCGGTGGTGGGGGATGGAACGTCCACTTTCTTCTGGACAGATAGATGGCTGTCGGGAGGGCGCGTGAGGGACTTGGCCCCAAACATTCTCCTCAAGGTGCCGAAGAGCGCGAAGGACTCGAGGTTGGTCAGCGAGGGCCTGGCCGATGGTTGGCTGTTGGACGTTCCACCTGACCTCGACGCCAGAGAAATTGTGGAGCTGCTGTTCTTAGCAGACAGTGTGGCGGCTTTCACCCTCTCTGAGGGTGTCGCCGATGAGTTCAGGTGGAACTTGGAGGCTAGCCACAAGTACTCCACTAGATCGGCTTACCGGGCTTTCTTCGAAGGCAAGATAGAGATGCCAGGAGCTCGACAGATTTGGTAGTCGCGAGCCCCGAGCAAGTGCAAGGTTTTCCTTTGGCTTTCCTTGAGAAACAGATGCTGGACGGCCGACCGCCTAGGGCGAAGAGGCCTCCCCCGCCCGGCCGCCTGCCCCTTTTGCGACCAGGAGGAAGAAGATATTAGCCACCTCTTACGCGGGTGCGTCCTTGCGAGAGAAGTTTGGTCCTTCTTCTTGAGGAAATGGGGGAAAACGGACCGGGTCCCAGCCCATGGGGGTCGATTGGTGGAGTGGCTCTCATCTAAGGAGGCTAGTGATAAGGATGCCAAAGACCTTTGGACAACGGTTGCCTTAATTTGTTGGAGCCTTTGGAAGCACAGGAACAATGTGGTTTTCCAAGGCCAGACACTATCGGTGGACGCCGCGATCGGGATGGTGGTAGCAGAGGTGGACCTTTGGAGGGCGGCAGGGCTGTTTAGGGGTGTTTTAGGACCCGTAGAGAGGTGGATGGTTGGCGAATGATCCGTTTTTTCTCTTTCGGTGGGTTGCGTTGACGGTGCATGTGCCAAAACGCGTTGTAAATGGCCGCTTGGCCTCTCCTTATTGAAACCGATACGTCTTAAGATACGAGAGTCCACAAATGCACTAGATCGACAATAGAAAGGGGCGGGCACACGTTGATTCATGGGTATTCAGTGGAATACCCAATTTTCCCCAAACTTTTCAAATCGCATAGTATAGAAATAAATTATGTCTCCCTTTGTGTAAAAAGGAATCCTTGTTATACCATGACGAGTTTTGTTGGTGTTGTTGGATAGAGCAAAAGAACGCTCAGCAGCTGGTCATGGGATCAAATCATGTTTCTTACAAGTTGTCCTACTACTTTTTATATGATTTTTTTATTCTGAATACCCACTGAAAAAATTCTGAGCCCGCCCAATAGGTCGGTTTCATCCTTGTAGGTTGCCTAGCGGGAGTACAGTGTTCAACTCTTTTTTTTTTTTTTGAGAAACACAGTACAAACGCAGACGTTCACATACATGCGCGTACACTCACCCCTATGAACGCACACCCTACCCCTACGAGCACCTCCGAGATACTGAGCCGGCGGATCGAGTCTTGAGATTGACGAAGTCACCACGGGCGCCTCGCTGTCGACGGGAACGTCGCCTCCCACTGAAAGAATAATTCCACCTAAATGCAACACACAGATGTAAAACCTGGGATTTGAACTCTGGTGGGCTGAGAGTACAACCACCCTGCTAACCATCCAACCACAGGCTGATTTGCAGTGTTCAACTTCATTTATGTATCTCTGCTTTTGATATGTTCGATCAGCCCAATCTCTAATGCCTTTCTCATCTTGTTTTTCCATCATTACCGTAGTAAGTGGAGCTGGAATTGGGCAATGGCTAGTTGGCACGTGTTTGATCTGTTGTTACTCTGTTATCCGTGTTGTTTGCAGATGAGCTTGGGACGGTTAAGTAGTTCCGATTCGCTAATATTTTTTTTCATGGTAAAACGATTCTCATTTATATACCCCTCAGTTCCAAAATAAGGAGTTACAAGACACGTTTACACTGAACTTACAGAACTGAAAAAATAGGATAAATCTATGCAAAAAGCCAACGCCTATTCCCCTCCTTTGACAACACTGAAGTGACCACCAAAAAGACGGAAAACAGATCACCTCTTCATCTGAGCTCGATGCGGCTCCATCGCTGATCAGCAGCTTTACGGACCTCCAAAATAGTTTGTCAGAAGCAAAACCATTGCCGTTGAAAGAATCAGACCGGGGCAACATGTCTCCGGACACGCCATCAAATTCCAGAACTGACACTCCCGCACGACTATAACGTCGAGCGAGAATGCCAAAACTGTCAGCCTCCAACCACAAACCCAACACAGGATACACTATCTTCCAGCTGTCACCTGCGCAGACAACAGTCTCCGCGTACTCCTGGACGACACGTCCTCCCTGCTCCAGCATGACGTCGGAGACAACGTCGCAGCAACAGGGACAGAGCAGAAGGAGAGACACACCTAATGGGGTCGCCGCCACCGCCTCGTCGACACCGTCCATGAATCCTAAAGCCCCCGATCTGAAAGATCGGCAAGCATACGATGCCACCGACTCTGAGACGCCGCCATGAAGGAGAACGCCGGTGTGGGACTAGAGTTGAGGCAGATTTATTTGCCCGGGCGCCGCTCCCACCACTCCAACGACACGCCATGACAGAACTATCCAAACCCTAATCACCATGCAAAAACAGAGAAGACGGGTCCCTTTCCCTCCGGCCACCGAAGCAGCAACGGAGTGAGAGGAGCCCAACTTGTCCACGGGTGGAGATCGGCCGGAAAAATAATCGCCCTGATCGCCGCTCCTTAGCGGCGGCTAGGTCAGGCGTAGACGTGTAGGTGGCCAAAAAAAAACACGGTTATATGTGGGACAGTTTATCATAGACACAATCATATGTACATGTATACACGCACACGTGTACACGTACAAGACACGCAACACACTTGGGTACATGTACACACGCACGACACACTTCACACGTATACACGCACACACGTGCACACGTACACGTACACATACCAATCACACGCAGCACACGCGCACACACGCAGCACACCTGAGCCCAGCAGTCATTGAGACACAATATGAAGGGACCACTTTTAGGAGCCTTGCTAAAAATTTAGAAGGTGGCTTTGGATTTGCATATATGCAAAGTGGGAGGCCAGATTTAACGAGCTTTGTAAAAAAAGAATAGTGGAGACCATTTATACAAAGGGTGCTGGAGGAGGTTCGTTGGCCAAGATTTATAAAATAGTAATTGAGTGAAAATATACAAAAGTTGTTGGAGATACTCTTAAGGAACAAATGTTCCCATAAGGGTGTGAAGTACAAATCCACTATCTTGTACGCTCCAAACTGTGACTCCAACATCTTTCATGAGATTGAGATTGTTACAATTCCCATCTTTTCTGCCCTAAATATTTGGTGTCCTAAAAAATTTCCGATATCTTGATATATGCGATTCCCTCATGCTCACTAGAGAAGAACATATTGCATGCAACGTTTTAACAATGTAAGAAGATTTATTGGATGGCTTCAACCTTTGATTTTCCCCTCATATTGTGGGGTTTCCACTGAAAATGTTGGTGGCTCCGTGTTGTTGATGTTGTTGTTGCATTTTTGGGCGAAATCTCATAGTACTTGTATTAAGTATTTGCTAAAACCAGTTAGCACTCCTATGTTTACACATAGGACTTGTCCTAAACTCAGGCAGGTTGAATCTGGTTTCTCCATATATGTTTGATGCATATTCATTCTGTGATTGAGTAACGATCCGTGAGTTAATACACAACGTACTAAAATTAGCCAACAATATCTACAAATATCCTAAAGTTACCTCAAGTACTTAACGTGGCATACAAGAACCAAATTTTTTTAGATTGGGTTTACGACCTCACGTACCACCCAATACGTTTCGTGACGATATAGTTGTTATTAATGCCGCTGCATCAACGAGGGAAAGTGGAACTAAGCTTTTTCGCTTTTTTCTATAAGAACATGGCCAACGCTCCACCATATACAGTTGCCCCACATGTCCAGCTCAAGGGGTGAGCCAACATGGATAGGGAGAGTGAGAGCCAGAAGGAGGGAATACATGATACTAGACGTGCATGCGCGCTTCGCCGCGCCGCCTGTTGGACGTTGGTGTACACTTGTTAATGACGTAGACACACTGAGTGTACTGGGTGAACAGAGTGACGTCGATCGGATATGCGAGCTTCGTCTCGACGTCTGCATTGTGTTTTGTTACTATGTGATAGGCATGGTAGATATTGCGGGCGATCTTGCCTGCGATTTACGCGATTCAAATAATCAAAAATGGTCATTCAACAACTATGGTATATTCCTGGTAAAGTTGGTACTAAGAATCATGAAAGAAAAGAATACATCTTAAGATACGAAAAAGAAGAGAGAGCGTCACTTTTGAGGATGTCCAAATTAATATTCATACGTCCCATTCTTCATGAACCTGCACAGTTTGGGTAGAAGAACCAAACTTGCATGGGTGTTCCAAAAAGAGGCAGCAGATTGGGTCGAGAGTTGACCCGAGCACCCCTGACCTTTCGCAGCGTGAAGAGACTCGCGCAGGCCGTTTCGCAGTGATATCCATTAAATCTACCAAAAAGGCTTGATTATAAAGATGACAAATGAGAGTAAATTGTGTTCCAAAAAAAAGAGAGTAAATTGTGAAGAACCAACAATTAGTCTACCATTTTCAGTGTGGAACTAAACTAAATAGAAATTATAGATGGCAAATTCACCATCCTCGAACACAACAGTATTACCGTGTAATGCCTCCTCCCTCCCCCAAATCACCTCAGCGTGACCCTTCTCCTTGCTCAAATTCATGTGAAAGCTGCAAAAAACAGCAGCAAATCATCGTCAACAATCGCAACAATCTGAATAACATACTGGTCAGGTCAATTCAGAACTCCAAATATGCATATATGAAGTATATGACCAGAAAATTTACACCGACTATAACTACAGATCTTGAGTACGTGAGCACAGAGCTGGCTCCAATCTCTCTGCAAATCAAGTATGTCCAAGGGTACAGATGGATGGTTAGAGACAAGTGAGCAGCAAGCAATCTGCCTGTACTGATAGACTCCACGAAAATGATAAACGATGCCAGTGAATAACCATTTTTGCCAAGCATAAAAGAGAGTTCTTATAATAGCTTAACATGCAAGTATTCTAGTTGAATGCCCATGCGTTGCCACGGTTCACTAAGTTTTGATGTGGCTTGTCAAGTTTAAATTCAATAAAAACTTATAAATTGTAATCTGATACGCTCGATCGTACGACGTGGGATGCCCTCGGGCCACTTCAAAATGGCTGAACCTCTTCCATGCAAACCAAAAAAATTGATTGTTCTAACCTATTCTGAGTCAACAATATCCTGGTTTTTCAAATACAGTAACATATCTAACACCACACAAGCATGAGTATTTGCCAGGCTAGACTCACAGGTTGGTCAGAGACACTCTACTTAGATTCTTCACAGGACAACTTACAAGTCCTACTATCTCAATAGAAATCTTATCCTAAACTACGCTTTTTCCAACTCCACCATCACAAGAGTTTGGAAGCACGGGAAATACATTTTAAGACTAATGACAGATCCGTCATTTCCTGTCAGTCTTGCCCGCAAAAAGAACTTGGTTTGTCCAAGAGATTATGTTGAACGTTCGCCTGACCAATATCGTGCACAGACAAAATGTCCCATCTCACTCTAAGAGGAAGCAATATTTACCCTTACATGATGATCAAGTTCAGATAAAAATGATCATGTCAAATTCAGAGGTCAAATTTCTTCTGAAATCAATAGTTCTAAATGCTCACTGTTTTTAACAGTGTATGTGTAGCACTGTGTGATGTGATTCAAACAATTTGCAATTCTGAATTACTTCACATAAAAGAAATCTACAGAAAGATAAAGCTGTAACACTTGACATTACCTCACCACAACCAAATTTCGTTAATTCCAATGAACCTTCCTTTGGCATTCAGAAACGATAAGTCCAAGATGCCTTTTATTGAAACTCATATTGTACTTTTGCATCCCCCAACTTGCCCATGTACGTATGGAGGAGATAAGCAGACAGCTTCATCAGATTCACATTTTTCTTCATTTTATCAAGGTCCTGAAGTATCAACAACACTTGTTCGACAAGCAATTATTTGATAAATGAATATCACAACCCCTGTTCAGGCCATGAATTTACTCGAAATAAAACTTGTTCAATTGGATTAAAATTGACCCATACACTTAGTGGTCATTGTAGGATAATTGATATAGAAATTTTCATTATAAGCACCAAATACCGAGCATTTTATTCAAAGCAACCAAAAGAATAGATTTGGAGAATTTTACTCAGTTTCCATGCCAAAACTTCCTATGTTCATATTTCACTAACCAGGAAAATTAACATGCAGGTCAATAGAGAGGGAGAAAGATACCTCACTGGAGAAAAAGAGGCATTTAACTGAATTAGACTCCATTAACTGAAAATTTACTCAGTTTGTATACCAAACTGAACATACTTTTCTTTCTCATGTATTCTCCCAAAGATGCATCTCCTCATCTCGTCATTCCTGAATAATAAAGTAGTCATAAAAATGCATGTCACAAGTACAACTCAGAACTGTTTAGGCTCTTGAGTTTGGAAGGAAGAACAGGAGCATCAAGCCCTGGTCCCGTGCTACCTACCAGATTGCGCCACTCCTGCGTCGGCAGTGGCAGCCATTCATGCTCTATCAGCTCCAGGAGATTGGACCACAGCTAGCAAGCATCTTCTCCAGCTCTTCAGTTGGCAATCTATCCCAATCTATCATATTTCGAGAGATGTTTGAACTCTGTAGCTCACCGTCAAGGTTAGCTATGGAACCTCCAAATATGACTCCTCGCATGTGTTTGTCGCGGAGCCACATCAGAGCAGCAGGGGTGACGATGCAAGCCGCCGCCATGACGCTCCAGTTCCAGTAGCAGAGCTCACCATCGAGATGCTCTCCAAACTCCATAGGACGTCTGCAATAGCAGGGAGAGCTTTGGGGTGCCGGCAGCGGCGGAAGATGGGGTCGGCGCGGTGAAAGGTTGCTCGATTCTGACGTCGTGGTCTTTCCCGACGTCATAGTGGAGTCGTAGCCGCCGTGGTCTGTGGACAGAATCGGAAGGGGCAAAGAACTGATGGGGCCGGCGTCACAGTCGAGTCGTGGCCGCATTGGAAAGAATCGGAAGGGGCGATGACCTGTTGGGGCCAACACATGGAGGGCTAGGCTGCCAGCGGCGGCGGAGGGGCTCGATGCGGTGAAGTCGTGGGATCTGCAGCGCCGCCGGAGGTGCCACACACTCCTCCGTATCGCGCGAGTTCGTCTCCCACGCCCCGTCTCCGCCGCATGGGTCCGGCCTCGCCTTCCCAAGGCCCCACCTTCGCAGCTCCGGCGGCGAGCGCGAGAGGAGGCGGACCAGAGATGAGAGAAGAAGGAAGAACAACGCGGAGGGGAAGAGAACGGAGGAAGACACCCGAGCGCTCTGGAGAGTTCGAGTCCAGGCCATGCGTGGCCAGCCCTGGAGGCCCACCGTCCAGAGAATGAAACGGACGTGGATGTCCTGAGAGGACTCCGTCGGCACTGGCCTTAAGTCCTTAATAGAATAGCTTGTAGAGACTTGGTAAACCCCGTGCTTGATAGAAGAGTGTGTGTATGCTTCCACGAGAGAATAACGAAGAGGACATGCACCACAGAGATGATTCATGGCAGCTTCTGCCATAGGGCTCTAGTTGTGTTCTTCTGCTCTTCTGCATAAACAATATGGACGTTACGTAGATTTTCTTTTATGTACGAATCTACACACACTAGTTGTTTGAACTCTGTCTTTCAGAGTACGAATTGTTCGAGGTGTATTTTAACCTTGTTGAAATTATCCTGCCAGAAAAAAATACTATTGTTTGTTGGATTGTTGTGGTCTTCAGTAGTTGCTCCACACAATTTTAAATATGTGGATTCATGGAACAACAATATAGTGTTGGCCCCATAATTTATGTCTTCTTTTTATATCTTCGACCATGGTATCCTCCTCTTGCACTAATCTAGGCTGCAGTATCATATACTCCCACCGTCCAATAAAGAATGTCTCAACTTGATCAAAAATTGGATGTATCTAGACATGATTTAGTGTATAGATACATCTAAATTTGATCAAAAGTGTGAATCTTTTGTTGGACAGAGGGAGAAGAAACGATGCATGAGGAGCTTGGCGTACTCATTTTCAGGACAATAAATAGTTAGGGTATTCGTTTTTTAGTGGCATCGCTCAAAAGATATTCCACTCGGCCACTTGGGTGAGTTTGGGAAGCAAAATCAAATAGTGATTTTTCCTATTTATATACCATCTATTTCAGATCCAACATACGAGATTTCATAGATTTCGAACTTAAAAGTTAAAACTGTTCACATTTTTTAAATCAGTAAATCATACATCTTTTGAATTGTATTTTCAGGAAGTTTCATTCCATTTATATCAACAACTTGTGATTAAATCACAAAGATTCTTAGGACACAAAAAAAAAGTATTTACTGTTTACTAGAACCTATTTCGGGTTTTAAAGGTTTGAATTTGAACTCTAAGGCAATCTCGATTGTTGGGTGTAGAATTGAGGGGAAGTCGCCAAAGGTTAGCCCCAAATAAGCAGGATGAATAACCATAAAATCACGTATAATATTCAGAATTATGAAATCAACATCGACGCCTGAACATATTCTTTTTTTTACATTGACGCCTGACCAATTTAATCAAGTAAAGAGTTTCTTTTGCTCTTTGAAATTTGAAGAAAATGGGTGAAGGTTGATGATGTAACTGTAGTACGGAGTAGTACGGAGTAAGTTGCAACGAGCGAAGCTTATCATTTCCATTTAAAAGGTTGAGGCGTTGAGCAAGTACTACTCCACGTGTACGAGCTCACTGACAGACGTGCTAGCGTCGCCGAAGAAGCCAGCAAAAAATAATGGGAAATGGCGGTGGCGAGAAGGTGGGAAACCTCCACGCCCGAGAGCCACCGCACGGCGAGACCTCGTCTTCGTGCCCCCACGCCACGAAGCGGCGACGCGCGCACGGTGTGGTAGCAGCGATGGCCGACCGGTTCTTTCCCAACGACCTCCCTGACTTCGTCGCCGAGACCCCCGACGGCGGCGACCCTCCCGCCGCCGGCCTTCGCAGCCTGCTCTCCCTCCCGTACCCCAGGCTATCTCACCGGCTCCTCCACGCCGCCCTTCGGCTCAAAGACAAGGCACGTCACGTCACACCGTGTTGGCTTGTCGCATGGTTCGATTCCGTGGCGCGCGCGAGGTGCTCGACTGATTGTTTGTGTCCTGCAGGTCGTGGCAGAGACATGGACAAAGACGGGAGGGCAGGTGACGGACTACACGCTCTACACGGGCGCGCTCGGGACGGCGCTCCTCCTGTTCAAGTCCTTCCAGGTCACGGGCGACCGTCGGGATCTCACCCTCGCCGGTGACATCGTCCGAGGCTGCGATGCCGCTTCACTTGGCCTGCCGTAAGTTTCTTGTTTCTTTTTATCGCAGTTATTTTGGTTACATTGTTATGTTTTTTAATTGATATGAAATGATCTCATGGGTACAAGGCGCAGGTTCTTGACTTTCATATGTGGAAGGGCTGGCGTCTGCGCTCTTGGAGCAGTGACCGCGAAGCACTGCAACGATCAACTGTTGCTGACCCACTATCTGAGCTCATTTGATGAGGTGAGTTTCTAGTAAGAATTATTTCGGTTCTTGAGTCAGTATGTTACTTTGTATCGGCAATGGTTATTATGCTACACCGTTGTAGTCTTGTAGAATAATGAATGCTATATATTTATCCTGGTATTGTAGGCAGAAATGCAGAATTGCCTTACATTATTGATTTTGTAAATAACTGCCACAGCAAAAGTTATCTATGCAAAAATGTTCTACATACATGCCAAGTTTCGTGGTGAAATAACATTCATGGTGATCTGTGCAAAAAAATAATATCAATGGCCAAAATAGGATTAATTTTTTTTTGCTCGCTCCGTTTCACAGTATAAGACCAAAGAGGGAGTACCTTTTTGGAACACTGATTTTGTTCGCACAGATCACACACATATTATTTCATCACGACACTTGGCACGTATGTAGTAGAACACTTGAATATGTTGATCAACAATTTTTTCAGAATGTCTGCACTGTTTTACTATTTATTTCGATTTTTTTTATTCGGGCAGGAGCATGTTAGCTGGGGAGCCAAAACACCACTCTCGTTATATATTTGTATTTTTATTCCTAATGTTGTAGGCAGAAATGTCATATATTATTCATTTTGCAGATAATTGTCACAGAAAAAGTGCCAAATGAGTTGCTGTATGGAAGGGCGGGATATTTATGGGCTTGTTTGTTTTTGAATGAGCATCTCAGTGACAAAACGATTCCTGCCGAACACATTGTATGTTTACCCTGCGGTGCTGTTCCTCCTTTTCACATTAGTAATTTTTTTCTGTAGAACTATATGACAGGTACCGTCTATCTAATTATGCAAAACCACTGCAACCTATGTAGACTTCTGTGGCAAAGGACATCATTAAGGAGGGAAGGAAGCTGTCGAACAAGGGGAGGTGCCCGTTGATGTATGAGTGGCATGGGAAGAAGTACTGGGGTGCTGCCCATGGACTTGCTGGAATCATGCATGTCCTCATGCACACTGAACTGAAGCTGGATGAGCAGGATGACGTGAAGAATACTCTGCGGTACATGATCAGTAACCGATTTCCTGGTGGAAACTATCCCTCGAGTGATGACAGCGAGTCTGATCGCCTGGTGCATTGGTGCCATGGTGCCCCTGGTGTTGCTCTTACACTAGTTAAAGCATATCAGGTATCGCTGCATCTGTTCTCAGAGTTTCTCCCTATCATCTTCCGTAGTATGTATGCATCTTATTCACAGTATTTATGTGTACCATCTGAGAAGTTGTGCATGCATGTCCACATGACCACATAGGCAACTGTCACTCAGGGTTCATCACAAGTTTTTACTGATGAGTTGCCAGTCAATAGTGTTCAGTTAACTACCTCTGTATACTCCTTTGCTCTCAGCGATAAGCAAACGTCTGTGTTTCAGGTCTTCCAGGATGACCACTTCAAACAGTCAGCTGTAGAAGCTGCTGAAGTTGTTTGGAACCGCGGTCTTCTCAAGCGAGTCGGAATATGCCACGGTGTGAGCGGGAATGCCTATGTATTCCTCTCTCTTTACAGGCTAACTGGCAATGTTGAGTACCTCTACCGGGCGAAGGCTTTTGCTTGCTATCTGCTTGAAAATGCTGATCGATTGATCGCTGAGGAGGCCATGCATGGTGGTGAGCGTCCATTTTCATTGTTTGAAGGAAAGGCCGGGATGGCATACCTCCTTTTGGACATGGTTAATCCCTATGAATCAAGGTTCCCGGCCTACGAACTTTGAGTGCCCGGCGCAGCAATCCATCACTCCAATGAATATGTGTTATGTATGTATCCTTGTATGTACCCTGTAATATATACCTCGCTGAGCTTGATATCCTTGTACTCCCTCCGTCCAACAAAAGATGTCACACTTTATATCAAATTTGGATGTATCTATACACTAAGTCATGTCTAGATACATCCAATTTTTAATCAAGTTGAGACATCCTTTATTGGACGGAGGGAGTACTAAAGTTTAGTGTTCTGACTGCAAACTTGGACCTTTGTGAAATGTATGTATATACCAGGGGTTCTGTTGATTATCCTCATCTTTGTGTTGGATAGTGCTTATACTTTGTTGGATAAGTGAAACTGCAAATGTGGGATCATTCTGCTGTTTTGGGGACGTGAGTGGTAGTGGTACCAGATATTACTTTCAGGTTCTCCCGAGATGTGTGCATTTCGTTGCTGTGTACTTGCATGATCACGAACAATGGTATCTCAAACCATTGGCCCTCCAACATTTGAGCGTACCTCCAGCAACGGAGGGGATACATAACAGCTGTTTTGAGCAGATGCTAATGGTCTTTCCCGGCACTGGTGGCAGGTGCAGTGATGCCAATCCAGGGACTTCAGGGTATCGCTGCCTCTTGGATTCCAAGGAGTGCAGTGTTTGTCTTGACCTGCAGGAAACACCAAGATCAAGAGTACATGAAGCCAAAACGGCAGGGTCGACATGCAGGGTGCGGACCTACCAAATATGGCCTGGTGTGGATTCCGCGATAGCTTATTCTAGCCGGCCCATGACCACTTCTTCCCCACTCAAATCATGTTAGTTTACACAAGCTTGAAGATGCCAAGAACATCTATCAAGCATCAATAATGCATCCTGACTGAGGCAACAAGAAAGACTAGAGATTGAGCATGGCCGTCCTTTGCATCGAATGCATCCTTGTGAATTTGAAGCGACTCCTGCTGTACAAGTGTACATTAATATGCTTACTTGATGGATCGATTTTCTTCATTATGCAATTGAGTGGCCTACAATATTTATCTCATATGTGTGATGGACAGACTGCTTGCATATGGATAACTGCAGTCTTAGAGAATACTTTTTTGTTTTTACTATCACGTGCTGCGACCACGGCAGGTCGGCAGCACAAGTGCTAGTGCTAGAGACTGGGCAACCGTCTGGAAGTATTCCAGACTCGCAATCATAAAATTTCCTCGTCTCTGTCTCTTTCAGGTTTTCAATCTAGGAATTATAATCAATTTCTGCTCCTATATAAGTGAACCATCACGCCCCCTATGCTCAGGAGCAGAGCAATGGCGCAGCAGATAGAGCACACAACCCTCCCCATCGGTGGGCTCAACCTCCACGTAGCTCAAGTAGGCAAAGGTGACTACTTTCTCTTCCTTCTTGTTTTTCCTTCATTGCCGTAGTAAGTGGAGCTGGAATTGGGCAATGGCTAGTTGGCACGTGCTTGATCTGTTGTTACTCTGTTATCCGTGTTGTTTGCAGATGAGCTTGGGACGGTGGTGTTCTTGCACGGCTTCCCGGAGATATGGTACACCTGGCGCCACCAGATGCTGGCCGTCGCCGCCGCCGGGTACCGTGCCATCGCGCCAGACAGCCGCGGCTACGGGCTCTCCGACCAGCCACCGGAGGACCAGGAGGCCACCTGGGAGGACCTCGTCGCCGACGTGCTCGCCATCCTTGACGCCCTCTCCATCCCCAAGGTAACACAAGAGTCAAGACGGATGAAAATTCACATACACCATGCTCTGATGCTCCCTGCCGTAACCATGTCTTCTTGTCCCCTACCTCCGGCCTCCGTATGTGTGTAGGCGTTCATGGTGGGCAAGGACTTCGGCGCCATGCCTGCGTACGACTTCGCGCTGCGGCACCCGGACCGCACCCGCGGCGTGATGTGCCTGGGCGTCCCCTTCAGCCCCGTGCCCTTCAGCTTCGACACCATGCCGGAGGGCTTCTACATCCTGCGGTGGCGCGAGCCTGGGAGGGCGGAGGCCGACTTCGGCCGGCACGACGTCCGGCGCGTGGTGCGCACCATCTACATCCTCTTCTCCCGCAGCGAGGTCCCCGTGGCGGATGAAGGGCAGGAGATCATGGACCTCGCCGACCTCTCCACGCCGCTGCCGCCGTGGTTCACCGAGGAGGACCTCGACGCCTACGCCGCGCTCTACGAGAAGTCCGGCTTCCGCTACCCTCTCCAGATACCATACAGGTAACTAGCTGAAGGTTTTTCATGGTTCATGCCCCCTGCCATTGCACAATGAACAAGAGATTGACCTGAAGTGAACTGCTTCCATGATCTCAAAGGGCTCTGCACCGGATGACGAAACAGCTCGACGCCAAGTTCCAGGTGCCGGTGTTCATGGTGATGGGGGAGAAGGACTACTGCTTCCAGTTCCCCGGGTTCGAGACCGCCATGAGGAGCGGCATCATGAACACGTTCGCTCCGGACCTCAAGATCACCTACATCCCGGAAGGGTGCCACTTCGTGCAGGAGCAGTTCCCGGAGCAGGTTAACGACCTACTACTCGGCTTCCTCAAGGATCATCCCTGATTCGTTGCTCGACCGATGAGAGTGAGAACCGAGATCGGATGTATCCATGAATAATAAAGCTTCCGGCTCCGTTGCTCCGCTTCAACCATGTGGTTTTGAACTATTCTCGGTGGTTAAAATGGATCATGTAATGGAATCATGTCTGTGTGGATGTTCAATCTGTTCGTTATCGGTTGAAATATATAATTTATATTACTTTTCCTGTGAGCGTATGGAAGATATGTTTAGCCGGGATGTGCCAAGCTAGCGGCCATTGCACTGTGTTGGAGTTCAAAAACAGAAGATGAGAAAGAAACTCTTCTAGCCAAGCCTGGAATGTCTAAAGTTTGTCAAGGACGAAGTTAATTGTGTCAAGTAGAAAATCTCGATGCCCCTATTCGCTGCCCCTGTGTGGAGAATCAAAGCGTGTGCTTCGTGTCAGTAAAATCTTGATCAGGACAGTAACGGTGGCTAGTGCCTAGTCTTAGACCCTGTTTGGTTGGGTTTAAAAATTAGCTTTTGACTTTTAACTTATAAAACATAAAAAAACACCTAAATAGGTGCTTTTGACTTTCTGTTTATACCATCATGTAAAATGTAAATTAAAAGCCAAAATAACTTATTTAGTTGTTTTTGTGACTTATAAGTCAAACAAAAAAAACCGAAATAAGCCTAACCGAAGAGGGCTTAAACAGCCGTATTGTGGAGCAGCGTGTTTTGCCTCCCCGTGTACATATGGACGCTTTGTTTAAAATGTAAAAAACTCTATAAAAAAATCACGTGTACATTTTCGCTTGCTATGTGTTTGCAAAGTAGTTTTCATGAAAATTCAATTTGTGTGGCCTAAACAAAAAATAAAAATCAGGTGCTAAAATGAGACTTCTTACACTACAGAATTGTCTTGATTACACAAGCCACCCAAAATATCAATTTCTACCTAACCTGAGCGTGTGCACATAGAACGTCTGATGTATACTGGCCAAAGTATCGCATTCCAAATTGTTTTGTTATAAGAAGCATATATGCACATGGAGCCAAAGTGAATTTCTGGCCGTACTAACATAAGTTAGTTCTTCAAGATTGTGTTTATTTCTTTGAAACTGTGTAAACGTGCATCCCCATTGGGATTTCAATTATACCAAATCGTTCGCATGGAAATAAAAAAAATCGTTCTCATCTTTAGTCAGGGTTTAGGTTTTGCCCTTCAATTTTAAAACCATACAACTTGGATCCTAACTTCTAAAAACTGATATTATTTACCTCTCCTGTGTAGGGTGAAAACTGGTATTGGATCATCAGAATTATCCGGCATTCATATTTTAGAAATTAAAAATGCATGTGGTAATATCTGAATATGAACAAAAAAATTGACATTGATGTGGTCAATATAACCATTTGCTTTACAAGTATAAATATAATACAAATGCCGTATTGAATTTTGAACAAGCGTGGATATGAAAATGGATATACCCATATTCCAATAAAATTATGTTATAGGTTCCGGCAATTCTAGCCTGACATGCCAATCACCCAACCAACAAAATAACAAAGTGGTGAAATGTATTATTTTTTTAATTAAATTTAAATTATTGTGTATTATATCACTATTTTATCTTTATATCAGTTTATAGTTGAATCATTATAAGACACAACTCTATTATTTCATTATATTCATTTTCTCTTTAAATTAGGAAAACATCTTATATGCCTGCATATTTGAGTAATATCCATTGCACACTTGAATTCGACAACATCCATATTTATACTCGTATTCGTTTTGAAAATATGAAAACAAATGTGAACTGAAGCGGTTAAACGTTGGTTTTGACCTGGAATGACACGCTGGTGTCAAATTTTTACATCCCATGCCCGAAGGATTGGCAAAATCCGCCTATGCACATGGTTTATTTGTTGGTACAACGTTCGTTCATCATAATATATTAGTCTAAAATTTATCATTTTGTATTGATCATGACCATGCGAACATCATCAAACTCACATATTTATCCGGAATTTATCCGGGTACCTTCCGTATGATATTTCTTATGCGGATGATGATGATGTAATTAGTATCTTTTTACGTTAATATATTACCACCTTTATAGAAAAAACCGACAAAATATCCTAGTATCTATGAGTTGGAGTCTGAAATGACATCGAATATACCGAATAACGTCTACTCCCTCTGTTTCATAATATAAGATGTTTTACCCTTTTTCTATATTTATATGTACACATATGTATCTAGAATTCTAGACAAATTTTAATGTATGCGTACACTTATTTCAGTTTAAATCTTAACAATATACACAACACTTATAACACTTATTATGGAACGGAGGGACTAGCTATGTGAGGACTGAGGACTCGATTCTGTAGGCAGGTTCAGCGTTCTGAACGATAAACCTGTAGAAAAATGTGACACGTACTCACGCTAATCTGTACGGTATCTGCTCGTGTCGCGGTTAAAAAAATAATTCACGTGGATAGTCCATTAGTCTTGACAGGCTGACCTGGCAACTGGTAAGATGATAAGATTGATAAATGCAATGTTGCATTTAGTTTTTCTCCCCCCTAGCGAAAAACCTAGGGTTTATTTCTCCTCCAGCGATCTCGCTCGCCGTGAGGTTTCCGTTCAGTGGGGAGATCGAAGAGATTGCTCTCTCCTTCGTCGTTCACTAAAGGTGGAAGCTCATCGCGGTGGTCTCCTGCGGCTCACCGGCGACGGATCAGGCGGAGTCTAGTGGAACGGGCAAGAAACCAGAGGGGGTGGAGACGCTTCTCGGAAGATTGCATCGGGAGGACGAGGAGGTCGAGGACTTTGCGTGGGAAGAGGAGGTTGACGAACCAGAGGTAAAGGCAAAGTGGCTCGCAATTGCTAGGGTTCATACGGAAAAATTAGGGTTTAGTCAAAGTGCTCTCTTTGTGGATATGAGGTCTGCTTGGAATTATGCGAAGGATGTAACGTGCAGGAGGATAGAAGACAATATCTTCACAATACAGTTCAGTTGATTGGGATAAAGCTATGAATCAGGGGTCGTGGCTGTTCCGTGACCAAGCTTTGATCATGGAGGAATATGATGGGTTTACGAATCCATTGTCGGTTAAGCTGGATAAATTCGTTGTCCGGGCACAAAATCACAAGCTGCCGGATAATTACCTTAAGGAGAACATTATCAGGGGTATGGCTACAGGTGTTGGGGAAATCAAGGAGGTACGGATTAAACTTCCTGCTGGATTTGTTGGCAGCTTTGTGAGAATTAAGGTGAGATTGGGTGTGAATAAAAAAGCTTAGCCGTTTTGTATCAATCACCAGGGATAAAATCAAGGATTATTACCAGGTAAAATATGAAAAAATGCCGGATTTCTGTGCCCATTGTGGTATGATTGGTCACTGGTATGGTGAGTGTAGTTCGGGAGAGCATGATCCTGGATCTCTCGAGTGGGGTAATTTTATCTAGGCTGATGGTGGCAGAAGTCAAGGTCGAGGTAGAGGTGCAAGCCGAGGACGTGGTGGCAGAGGCAATGCTGAACCTTGGGGCCGTGGCCGTGGAGGGAGAGAGAATTCTGAAACATGGGGCCGTGGTATGGGAAGGGGTGTTCCGAATTACCTGAACGAGGAGACTGATGGTGTTTCGACAAGGAATGAAGAAGGAACTATTATGGAGTTTGAGAAATACCAATTACACAACCCATATATTCGTAAGAGGCTGGCTATGAATTCAAGTTCTGATGCTAATACAGGAAAGGAGCCGGTACCTGACGTGGGCAATCTTGCTCTTACTACAATTGCGAGTAAGGTGGACATGTTCGAGGGAAGCAAAGGTACAATGATAGGGGTAGCTGATACCCCTAGAAAAAACCCAAATAAGAAGAAGTTGAAAACAGGCGAGGATGATGAGGAAACAACTTATAGCATATCGGCGGCCCCTCGAGAGGGTGACAGTCCGGAGCAATGAAACTCTTAAGTCTCAACTGCCAAGGCCTCCGGGGGGCTGCGGCAGTTACATCGCTTGTGAACCTTCACAAGCGTAGGGGTGCAGATGTTTTATTTTTGTCGGAAACTCATTTAGATGATTGGTCTGCGGAATGCCTACGACGCCGCCTGCAAATGGATCATAAGTTTGTAGTGAGAAGTGATGGTGAAAGGACAATGATGTCGCCTAGAGGGGGGGGGGTGAATAGGCGGTTTAAAACTTTTCCGGTTTAGGCTTGATAATTGCGGAATAAAACTAGGTGTTTAAATTAACAAGCCGACAACCTAAATAAACTAGGCTCACCTATGTGCACCAACAACTTATGCTAAACAAGATAAACAACAAGGTGATAGCAATAGAATACTTCAAGCACGAAGGCTATCACAATGTAAAGTGCATAAGTAAAAGCTCGGGTATAGAAATAACCGAGGCACGCGGAGACGAGGATGTATTCCCGAGTTCCTCCTTGTTAAGGGAGTACGTCTCGTTGGAGAGGTGTGAACCGACACAACGGTTCAACAACCACAAAGGTTTCACCTTCTTCTCCGATGAACCGCACCACAAAGGCTTGGTTCACCTTCCACTATCGGAATTCCTTCGAGGCGGAATCCGGAGCCTTTCAACAACAATCCGGGGCACAACCCACAATGGGATTGGGGGCTCCCGAACGGCCTCCAACAACAATCCGGGGCACAACCCACAATGGGATTGGGGGCTCCCGAACGGCTTCAAGTGACCACACAAGGGTCCAACCACCACAAAGGCGTCTAGGGTCCAAGGACCCAAGAGTAACAAGTTCACAAGCTTTCAACTTCCACGAATCCTCGTGGAGAGCACACCGATGCACCAAATGCAAAAGGCAAGAGCACAAGTGCTCAAATCCTTCACTCTCAAATTCCAACAAAGCAACAAATGCTTATGGGGGAATAAGAGAGGAAGAACAAAGAGGAGATGCACCAAGAACTCCAAGATCAAGATCTACAAGGTTTCCCTCACATAGAGGAGAAATCGATCGGTGGAAACGTAGATCAAGATCACCTCTCACTTTCCCTCAAATATTAGCAAGAACCATGGGAGGGATTGAGAGGAAGAGCAAGCTTTACAAAGGGCAACAATGGAGGAGAGAGAGGAGAAAGACTTGCTCTAGAGCTTTTTAACCATTGGGGAAGAAGGCCCCTTAAATAGCTCAACTCAAAAATCCAGCCGTTGCAGCACTTCTTGTTCCGCAAGTGCGGTAGTACCGGCCTAAAGCCCGGTAGTACCGGCCCTGCGGTATCTTCGTCAACACAGAAAACCGAGCGCGCGGTACTACCGGGGAAAAATACCCCGGTACTACCGGGCCCAAGTGCTGGGCTCCAACCCCGGTACTACCGGGGCCATCCGTGCCAAAACGTCCGAAAACCAACTTCAGAGAGTAGTACCGCAGAGAGCCCGGTACTACCGCAGCGATCCCGGTACTACCGGCTGACTGCGGTACTACCGGAACAAAACTCTCCGGTACTACCGGGCCTGTCCGAACACCAAAAACACAGCTATAACTTTTGCAAATGAACTCCGAATGAGGTGAGACCAACTCCGTTGGAAAGGTACCGACAAGGAGAAGGCTACAAAAAGTGAAAATATTGCATCCCATAAATAGAGTAAAATCACCACACATGGCAAGGTGTGGGACTTTCCTCACGGTTGAACCGGCAATATTTCCGCCACCGAAAACGCAACTAGTTTTCCAAGGTAAAACCGTTTTCGATGAACTAGAGCTTGACATGGAGATGAACCAAGCTCTAATTCCTCACCACCATAAAAGCCAAATAAGAACCAAGAAATATGATATGCCAAGTATGCAAAGGTTTGAGCTCTCCACAACGATGCGATCAAGTTACTCACTTGAGAGCCCCTCTTGATAGTACGCCGTCTATCCTAAAACCCGGTCTCCCACTAACACCATGAGACCGGTAAAAGAAAACCTATCAAGATCATACCTTTGCCTTGCGCATTCCACTTGAGCTCGATGATGACGATCTTGACTCTCTCAAGTTGAAACACCTTTCTTGATTGTGCTTGCTAGCACATGCTTGATGAAGACTTCTCCAAATGCTCCCCCATACTCCATTATGGGAGGGCCTCGCTAAGCATCGTCTTCATGACTCCTTTGCAAGCTTCAATCAAATGATATCTTCGAGATGCATCATATTGATCTTGCGCTTCATCTTCTTCTCTTGATATGTATGATGGCTTGGGGTAAAACATGATTGATCACTCAATCTTCTTTTCCAAGCCATACTTGCAATAAGCTCAACTCTTCACATGACCATTCTTCATATAAACCCTTGAGTAGAGCATTGATCATCATGTAAACTACTAGAGTCCAACACATGAACTCCAATCTTTTCCTATGGACAAGATCTACAAGTATATCTCAAAGCAAACATTAGGCCATAAGGATTGTCATTAATTACCAAAACCATGCATGGGGACAACCATGCACTTTCAATCTCCCCCATTTTGGTAATTGATGACAATCCATTTTACGAGGGTTTATATAATGAATTTAAGCAACCATGCAACACAAAGAGCAAGGATGCAAGAGAACCGCAAGAGAACAAACCCATATTCTCTTAAACCCTCTAAATTTCTCCCCCATTGGCATCGATTGCCAAAATGGAAATAAAAACTTAGAAGGCAAATATAGTGAGAGCTCCCCCATAATGTGTGCATTTCTCATAATATGAGTGAAATCAAATGCACATATCCAATGACGAATAGATGGAGGGAGATCAAACTATATAGAGGATCCAAAGATTGCAAAAGAATATCAAATGGAAAGATACTTCAACGAAAGAAACAAGCAATCAAAAGGATCCGGAAAGTGTTCTAAATATCACGAGGGAACTCCCCAAGGTACGTGCACAAATAGGATTTGTATTTCAATATAGTGTGCACAACATGGAATCCTCACTCCCTTCTAGATAAATTTGAACACAAGCTCATGCAAGAGAATGTAAATGATAAAGGAGGCAAAACAACTTTCACCTAATAAAATGTTTTGCAACAAGAGCAAGGAGCGGCAAATATAAGGATGGGTGTGAGATAAAAAAAACATTTTAGGAGACTAATACAAGGATGAGAAGCATCAACATAGTCTTTCAAAAGGAGTTGCACATAGTGCATATTATGTCTTTCCCATACCCACACACCAAAAGGGATATAGCAAATGGCTCCACAAGCTTAGTAAAATGCACCAAGCATAACACATGAAAAAATAAAGCTTGAGCCTTTTAGAAACCACCAAGGAGTCAAAAGCAATAAGAGGTGGTAACTAAAGATTTGGAATATCAATTAAAGATGTACTATTCTCACGTGTATAAGTTTCTAAGTAGACACTAATCACTAAGATATGGGTCTACAAATAAACATGTACACATAAGATAGATACACGGGTAAAGATCATGATATCCAGGAGGAAGTCATAGATACACCAATAAGATCTTTGCTTAAAAGCATAGCACAAAGCCCAATTTTATCTTAAAGGAATATAAATGAACTTCCAACACATACTCATCATAGCATCAAAAATTATCCACAAGGGATAAAGGTTAACAAATGGATGCTCCGAGTAAGATAACAAGTATCCCAAAAGGCAAATGATTTTGAAAATTCCAATATTGACATACCAATTGAAAGGACAATTGAAAGGACAATGATTTTGAAAATTCATCAATGTTGCACATGAGAGACTTTAAGTATAAAGTGCTAGATTGACATAATTGGGATCGATGAATCATAGAAATGAATGTATAGTCCCTTTATATGTAATCATCCCGGCTTACTCACATTTGCAATAAAGACGTTTTGCAAGAATCAAATTAATTGCAACAAAAAGATTCATGCCAAGATACAACCTACACAAGGTTGAAAACTAGAAATGTATGCATGAGGTAGATACTTGTTACCGAGATAGCATTGGTGATGTATAGTATAAGAGTTAACGATCATCCAAACTTGGCTCCAATGAACACATGGTGACACCACCTTCCTTGTAAATGAGACAAGCTTCCAATGCATCTCCACATGTACCTAAAACAAATTCAAGTACAAAATGGTACCCAAACTCATTGGGTCCAAAGTAGTTAGAGCAACTACAATACATAGGACAAACTCCACATAAATATGTGCATATTGATATGAAATTGAATTTCATGCACATCTTAGCCATTTAGGATTTGATGGAGTTTATCCTATATATTGGATCAACGAAAGTACACATGCCATAAGATATACATATAATAAAAATGCATGCACATGACTTTCAAGAACCAAATGAGATATAATTTGGAAAAAACACCAATTAAGCAATGAAATCACACACAAGTGTGACAAGAAAAGGAATTGTCCAAATTATATCAAAGACCCAAATCAACACATGATTGAAGAAACCACTTTGAAAAGATAACAAATGAAAGCAAGAAACCAATTGAAGAAAATACCATCAAATAATAAACCAAACCCTCTACACTTTTCATGATGGCACAAAGTGCCAAGACGAAAAATGTTTGTCTTCCAAAGAGACACGTCATCGGGATCAAATACCAAATGAAGACAACTAATGTTCGAAAGCATATAGGATTGCTCCCCCAAGATGTGTGCATTATTTATGATCTTGCATTTGAATACAAAATGCACACAAATGAGATCATCACTCTCCATATATATAAACACTAGTCATATTCAAGAAAGGCAAGAAATTGCAATACCAATCTAAAGAATGATAGCTTCCCAAGTAGGATAGCTTCCCAAAGAATAGTGCATTATTAAGAAGTATGACTTTTGAAGGTCAATGCACAAGAATTGGTTCATTGCTAGTCCCAACTCAAGAAAGCACAAAACAAATTTCAAGTAGAGCAATAAAGGATCCAAAAGATACAAGGAAGACACAAGAAAGTTAGATCAAACTAAATTCTTGGCAATCAAATAAGGCAATTCAAAGCAAGAGTCAAAGTGAATATGATCAATATATATACCACAAAATATGATTATCACTTGTCACGACAAGTAATGTATGGAGATATTTCTCGGGGGTGGATTGCAAAGATATATTCAAGACCATATTCACAAAACATAAGCATGTGGCAAAGGATAGGAATTAAGAGCCATGCTTAGATAGATAGTTATTCTTGATAGCTTCAAATATTTACGTGATCATGCAAAGCAACTCCAAGGAGTAGCTTGAAGCAATTGGCTTCACAAAAAGATATATGAGAACATATTTAGGGAAAGCCATATCAAGGAATTCCATCACAAACAAGATCTAACGGTGAGAGGCAAAAATCATTTAAGCAAAAAGGAACTTGTTTGAGAATCATGCCACAAAAGTATAAGATAATGAAGACTATCAATTCTAGGTGGCAATACCTCATATGTTCACATTTTCTAGGTTTGTAATATGCACATAGCTTATTACTCCCCCATAATGTGATAATCCATTTATTTAAAACAAGAGGCAAACAAAACCAACTCGAGAAATTAATGGACATTATAGAATTTGAATTTCTCATGAGCATGACATACCACATAGAGAATAGATAAACTTGATATATCAAAACTAAGTGGTATTCCTCATGTACACACATTTTTAGGATTGTGAAGTGCACGAAGCATATCACTCTCCAAAAATGGATAGTCCATTTATCTCTCAAAGAGAGCCAACAAGATAAGATAGCAAATAAAAGCAATAGGGCTCAAAACAAGTAGATGGTGTGCAAACCAAAATACACATACTTGATTTCTCAAGATAAGTAAGTAGAGAGCACAACACATACAAACACTAGCAAGGTACAAAACCTAACACATGCAAGGGTGCAAGCAACTTTCAATATATATATGATTTAAATAAAAGTTACCGCAAGGAGGAACATTGGATATGAGATAGAACAATATAATCCATATGACTTGACTTGAGAGAATATAATTGATGAAGATCCCTTAATTCTTCATAGTGTAGCCAAGTCTCCAATGTCCTCCAACAACACCTATTGATCAAGTTTTAGCTTGTTGGTCCCCAACCACGTTGGGTCCTAAGAGGTTAGTCACAATAGGTTTGGCAACCCAAATGGTTCTTTTCTTGACACCACTTTGAGTACCAACATATTTGGCAAACACATTGCCAACCTTATCCTTCCGAAGAGAATAAACATCATCAACTATAATGGGGTTGGATAAGGTACCATTTGTGCATGAAGAAGCAAGGTGACCCTTCTCACGGCATAGGTAGCAACATCGACTTCCTCCTCTCTTTTTAGTTGGAGTCTTGACTTGAGGAGGGGTAGCTTGATTCTTCTTGGGAAGAGACCGTTCTTCAACTTGAGGAGCTTGAGTTTGAACTTGAGGCTTCTTCCCTTGTTGCTTCTCACTAAGAGCCTTCTTCTTCAAAGGGCAAGATCTAACATGGTGCCCTTCAACTTTGCACTTGAAGCAAACAATCTTGGCCGAGTCTTTGACTTGTTCTTGGCCCTTTTTCTTCTTAATGATCTTGGACTTGTTCTTGTTGTTTGAGTTGAATCCAAGTCCACTCTTATCATTGGGGCGTCTTTGAACACTCAACATATTGTCAAGTGTGGACTTCCCAACATGACGCTTTTCCAAGTCTTTCTTCAAAGAAGTGACTTGGGCCTTGAGCTCATTTAATTCCTCTACATGGTTAGTATCAACAAAAACACTAGAGGAAGTAGACGCTTCATTGTTAGAGCAACAAGGTATGGAAAGTAATTCATCACAAGATGTAGAAGCATTGTGAGTGGATGAATCACTCGGACTAGCACATGGCAATAAGGCATTTCTAGAAGAAGTTGTGCCAATATCCGCATGAGGCTCACAAGATGTTACCTTTGTAGAGATAGCCTCATGAGCTAACTTTAGCCTAGCATGGGATGCTAGAAGATCATCATTAGAGGTAGAAAGCTTTTCATGACTTTCTTCCAATTTCCCATACTTACTAGATAGCAACTCAAGTTGAGCCCTTAGCTCAACATTCTCCTTCAAAATAGATGCTTCACAAGAAGTGGAGTTAGTAGCACAAGCATCATTATCATTAGAAATGGAAGAACACAATTTTGCAAGCTTATCATTATTAGATAGTTGAGTTTGGAGTTGATCATGAGACTTGATGAGGAGAGAGTGTTCACTTTCTAAAGCCTTGTGAGCTTTGTCAAGTTTCTCTATGTCCTCACTTAGTCTAGCATTGCCAACACCAAATTCAACTTTTTCCTTTTTAAACACTTTATATTTAGCAATAGCATGATCTCTTTCCTTAATGATTTTAGTAATGATAAGATCATTTGATTCATCAAGAGATTCGAGTCTCTCCTCAAGAGACACTCGAAGCTCTTGCTCTTCGTTAAGGGCATTCTCTAAGGATGCTTTTTCAATAGCATCTTCTCTCTCAATTTTACATTTTTGCTCAAATTGAGTATCCAAATCCTCAATGATTTCTATACATTTAATACCATGAGCAACAATTTCACATAGAGAAGAGATAGCTTCACTACCTTTGGGAAGAGCACCAAGAACAATCTCACCCTTCTTGGTTAAGGTTTCAATGTCAAAATCTTCTCCATGAGCATCCTCAACCACATCATCACATATCTCGGGATTCGAGGTAGAAGTTACCTTGGAATCCTTAGCCATGAGGCAAACATGATTAATGGGTGAGGAGGATGAAGAATTACTTGAAGCACCATTGGGTTCCATGTCTTGTTCCAACAAATGTTGGGATTCCTCTACATTGTTAATCATGCAAATACTAGAGGATATGGAAGCATTATTTTCATGACAACAAGACATAGAGAGCATATCATTATTATATTTAGCTAAGCAACTATTACTTGATATGCAAGGACCATCAACTCTAGCATGTATGACATTTGGAGTGCTAGAAGAGTTTAGGTCCAAAGATAGAACATTGCAATGTGATAGAGAAGAGGTATAATCAATAGTAAGTTCACCATCACCAATGCAATTTCTATCACCACTCACCATATCATTATCTTGTGACAAATCACATGTTGGTGGAGTGGAAAAAGTTGTGAACTCATCACGGCCGGAGGTGGAGGGAAAACAATCATCCTCAATAATTTTGGACACTTCATATATATCTTGAAGCTTGGTCCAAAGCTCATGTGCATTTCGAAAAGGCATGATTGAAGCAAGAACTACATCGGTCAAAACACATATAAGACCATTAGTAACTTGAGTCTCGAGATGAGAGTTTATCTCATCCTCTAAAGATAATTCTTGGGAATCCTTTTGAGGAGATAAACTCACATCTACAATCCTCTTCATATAATTTGGACCCATGGCCCTAAAAAGATTAAGCATGCGAATTTTCCAAACATCATAATTTGTGCCATCGAATATGAAAGTGGGATCGTGCACTAATTCTCTAAACGACATCTTTTACTCTCTAGGCGGTAAAGCCCAACAAGAGAGCCCAGGCTCTGATACCAATTGAAAGGACAATGATGTCGCCTAGAGGGGGGGGGGGGGGGTGAATAGGCGGTTTAAAACTTTTCCGGTTTAGGCTTGATAATTGCGGAATAAAACTAGGTGTTTAAATTAACAAGCCGACAACCTAAATAAACTAGGCTCACCTATGTGCACCAACAACTTATGCTAAACAAGATAAACAACAAGGTGATAGCAATAGAATACTTCAAGCACGAAGGCTATCACAATGTAAAGTGCATAAGTAAAAGCTCGGGTATAGAAATAACCGAGGCACGCGGAGACGAGGATGTATTCCCGAGTTCCTCCTTGTTAAGGGAGTACGTCTCGTTGGAGAGGTGTGAACCGACACAACGGTTCAACAACCACAAAGGTTTCACCTTCTTCTCCGAGGAACCGCACCACAAAGGCTTGGTTCACCTTCCACTATCGGAATTCCTTCGAGGCGGAATCCGGAGCCTTTCAACAACAATCCGGGGCACAACCCACAATGGGATTGGGGGCTCCCGAACGGCCTCCAACAACAATCCGGGGCACAACCCACAATGGGATTGGGGGCTCCCGAACGGCTTCAAGTGACCACACAAGGGTCCAACCACCACAAAGGCGTCTAGGGTCCAAGGACCCAAGAGTAACAAGTTCACAAGCTTTCAACTTCCACGAATCCTCGTGGAGAGCACACCGATGCACCAA
This sequence comes from Poa annua, assembly GCA_026929855.1. Lineage (NCBI taxonomy): Eukaryota > Viridiplantae > Streptophyta > Magnoliopsida > Poales > Poaceae > Poa > Poa annua. The sequence goes on from CM049438.1 coordinate 39,150,744, forward strand.
ATGCAAAAGGCAAGAGCACAAGTGCTCAAATCCTTCACTCTCAAATTCCAACAAAGCAACAAATGCTTATGGGGGAATAAGAGAGGAAGAACAAAGAGGAGATGCACCAAGAACTCCAAGATCAAGATCTACAAGGTTTCCCTCACATAGAGGAGAAATCGATCGGTGGAAACGTAGATCAAGATCACCTCTCACTTTCCCTCAAATATTAGCAAGAACCATGGGAGGGATTGAGAGGAAGAGCAAGCTTTACAAAGGGCAACAATGGAGGAGAGAGAGGAGAAAGACTTGCTCTAGAGCTTTTTAACCATTGGGGAAGAAGGCCCCTTAAATAGCTCAACTCAAAAATCCAGCCGTTGCAGCACTTCTTGTTCCGCAAGTGCGGTAGTACCGGCCTAAAGCCCGGTAGTACCGGCCCTGCGGTATCTTCGTCAACACAGAAAACCGAGCGCGCGGTACTACCGGGGAAAAATACCCCGGTACTACCGGGCCCAAGTGCTGGGCTCCAACCCCGGTACTACCGGGGCCATCCGTGCCAAAACGTCCGAAAACCAACTTCAGAGAGTAGTACCGCAGAGAGCCCGGTACTACCGCAGCGATCCCGGTACTACCGGCTGACTGCGGTACTACCGGAACAAAACTCTCCGGTACTACCGGGCCTGTCCGAACACCAAAAACACAGCTATAACTTTTGCAAATGAACTCCGAATGAGGTGAGACCAACTCCGTTGGAAAGGTACCGACAAGGAGAAGGCTACAAAAAGTGAAAATATTGCATCCCATAAATAGAGTAAAATCACCACACATGGCAAGGTGTGGGACTTTCCTCACGGTTGAACCGGCAATATTTCCGCCACCGAAAACGCAACTAGTTTTCCAAGGTAAAACCGTTTTCGATGAACTAGAGCTTGACATGGAGATGAACCAAGCTCTAATTCCTCACCACCATAAAAGCCAAATAAGAACCAAGAAATATGATATGCCAAGTATGCAAAGGTTTGAGCTCTCCACAACGATGCGATCAAGTTACTCACTTGAGAGCCCCTCTTGATAGTACGCCGTCTATCCTAAAACCCGGTCTCCCACTAACACCATGAGACCGGTAAAAGAAAATCTATCAAGATCATACCTTTGCCTTGCGCATTCCACTTGAGCTCGATGATGACGATCTTGACTCTCTCAAGTTGAAACACCTTTCTTGATTGTGCTTGCTAGCACATGCTTGATGAAGACTTCTCCAAATGCTCCCCCATACTCCATTATGGGAGGGCCTCGCTAAGCATCGTCTTCATGACTCCTTTGCAAGCTTCAATCAAATGATATCTTCGAGATGCATCATATTGATCTTGCGCTTCATCTTCTTCTCTTGATATGTATGATGGCTTGGGGTAAAACATGATTGATCACTCAATCTTCTTTTCCAAGCCATACTTGCAATAAGCTCAACTCTTCACATGACCATTCTTCATATAAACCCTTGAGTAGAGCATTGATCATCATGTAAACTACTAGAGTCCAACACATGAACTCCAATCTTTTCCTATGGACAAGATCTACAAGTATATCTCAAAGCAAACATTAGGCCATAAGGATTGTCATTAATTACCAAAACCATGCATGGGGACAACCATGCACTTTCAGATGGGCGTAGTGGTGGTCTGATGTTGCTTTGGAAAAAAGAGGCTGCGGTTGATCTCAGGTTCAAATGTGACAACTATGTTGATGTTACAATTGGACATGGAGTAGATAATATTTGGAGATTCACGGGTTTGTATGGGGAGCCTTCGTGGAGAAATAAACACTTGACTTGGGAAAGAATTAGGAAATTGCATAAAGAGAGTACCATGCCGTGGGTGATCATGGGTGATATGAATGAAATCATGTACCAATTGGAAAGGAAGGCGGTAATCCGAGACCAGAACGCTTCCTGCAAGCATTCCGAGATGTTTTGGCTGAGTGTAATCTCTCGGATCTGGGATATACATGAGACAAGTTTACCTGGCATAGAGGGTTCATTAGGGAGAGATTGGACCGTGCTTTGTCTAATGATGCTTGGAAGGTAAATTTCCTGGTGCAATTATTGAAAATCTGCCTTATTGTAAATCTGATCACAGGCCCATTCTTTTGAGCTTGAAAGATCTACCTGTCCAGGATACTCATGGGCCTAATGTTCTCCGGTTCGAGGCTCGCTGGCTAAAGGAAATGGGCTTCCGAGGAGTGGTTGAGGGGGCCTGGGAAGCTAGTGAATTTTCGAGTTCTGGTGGGTTGGCAGGAAGACTTGCTATGGTTCATGATCGACTGCATAGGTGGGATCGGTCAGTGCTAAAGAATTCAAAAAATAAAATCAAAAACTTTGAAAGAGAGATGGAACGTGTTGCTAGAGATGCTCTAATGGATGACAATGTCTCACGGCAAAAAGAAATAGCCCTGGAAATTGAGAAATTGTTAGAGCAGGAGGAAATCTATTGGGCACAAAGGAGTCGCATCAACTGGGTACAGTTCGGCGACAAGAATACTTCATATTTCCATAACTTTGCGAGTGCAAGAAGGCAACAAAATAAAATTAAGAAGCTTCGTGATGGCCAGGGAAATTGGCTGGAAGGTACAACATATCTTAACCCTATGTTTTCCGATTATTTCTCAGTTTTGTTTGCCTCGGAAGTTTATGATATAGATCCAGAATTATTACAAAAAGTGAGACCACGTGTCACCTCAGAGATGAATGGTGCACTGCTAAACCCCTTTACACCCGAGGATGTGAAGAAGGCTTTATTCTCTATTGGAGATATGAAAGCTCCTGGTTCGGATGGTCTCCATGCCATTTTCTTTAAAAAATGTTGGGATTTTATTGGAGATGCTTTGACTCAAGAGGTGCTAGAGGCGATAAACCATAAAATTATTCCTGAAGGCTGGAATGACACGGTGATTGTTTTAATTCCCAAGGTTGATGATCTTGAGCTTATTTCTCAATATAGTCCAATTAGTCTATGAATTGTCCTTTACAAGGTAATCTCTAAAATGATTGCTTTCCGGTTTAAACGTATTCTGGATGAAATTATTTCGCCTGTCCAAAGTGCTTTTTTCCCAGGTAGAATGATTACGGATAATATTCTTGTTGCTTATGAATCCATGCATACCATTAAGAATAAGAAGAAAGGCAAAAGTGGCTTTTGTGCGGTTAAATTAGATATGCACAAGGCTTATGATAGAATTGAGTGGAATTTTCTTGAGAAAATGTTGATAAGACTCGGCTTCCATGTGGAGTTTGTGGAGTTGCTTATGGCTTGTGTCAGATCGGTGAATTACAAAATTCGTTTTAATGGTCAGGAGACAGAGGGTTTTGTTCCCACAAGGGGTTTAAGACAAGGGGATCCCCTATCCCCTTATATGTTCTTAAGAAGAGGTTCGTGACATTGAAGGAGTTAGGGTGTGCAGGAATGCACCGTCAGTATCACATTTTTATTTGCTAATGATTCCCTTATCCTTATGAAGGCAAATTTAATTAATGCAACCTCGTTGAGACATGTTCTTGATCAATATTGTGCAAATTCGGGGCAGCTGGTTAGTGAGGCGAAATGCAGTATTTATTTCAGTCCGAATGTGGATGTGGGTGTTAAAGCGAATATTTGCACCGAGCTCAATATCATGACTGAATCTATTTCGGACAAATACTTGGGCCTACCAGCCATGGTGGGGATGGACAAAAGTGAGAATTTTATTTATCTTCTAGAGAGAGTTATTGCTCGTTTGAATGGATGGAAAGAGAAGAACCTTTCTATGGGGGCAAAGGAAGTTTTGTTGAAAGCCACTATTCAATCAATCCCTGTTTATGCTATGTCTGTCTTTAAAATCCCAAAAAATATTTGCAAAGAGATCACAGATGCTATGGCTACTTTTTGGTGGGGGGACACACAGGAACATACAAGAATGCATTGGGCTGCTTGGTGGCGTATGTGTATTCCAAAGAAACAAGGAGGTATGGGGTTTAGAGACATACATGCTTTCAATTTGGAAACAAGGAGGTATTGCTTGACTTGATACTTTCACAAAGTTGTCATGAGTGTTGGATGCATTAGATGATTATATTGCTATTCTTGAAGCTTAAATCATCTTTAATATCTACTTTGCACGGTTGATTGTTCTCTAGTATTGATTCATTGAAAGTTTTACTTTGTTCTTCCTACTTGTTTACTCATTACTCATTTGATATCAATATAAACTACAACTTTTATTCATTTGATCTCAATTTACATGCATTACATTATTATATGCATGGTTTTTGAGTCGCGGTATAGTCGCTGATTAGTCGCTGTATAGTCGCCAAGTCGTCCCAGCGTCGCCAAGTCGTCCCAGCGACTTGACTCACGGAGCGAGTCGCGCGCCTCGGCGGCTCGCCGGCGACTCTGACGGATTAGTCGCCAGAAATCAGTCGCGAATCGCTCGACTTGGGCAGCTATGGCCCGCGCTGCCAGAAATTTTTGGGCGCAGAGGCCAATTTTGAGAGCAGATGCGCGGGATTGAGCGCAGGGAAAGGGAGGGAAAGGGCGCAGAGGTGCGGGATTGAGCTCAGATAGGCGCGGGAGGAAGAGAGGGAAAGGGAGGGAGCAGAAGCATGGCGCACCTCGCCGTCGACGCCGCACCTCGCCCGAGACGCTCGACCCTCAGTTCGGCCGCGATTTGGCATCTGCGGGGACGGGGCCCTCAATTTGGTCGCGATTTGGCATCCGCGGGGACGGATTCCGCCGCTCCAAGCTCCCACGACGGGGCCGTAGCAGCTGATTCCGCCGCCTCCAAGCTCCAAGCTCCCACGCGGGGTCGCGATTTGGCATCCGCAGGTACGGCTCCCTCCCTATGGTCTGCTCCCTTTGCTGCTTGCGCTGCTTGTGCTGCTCTGCTCCCGTGCTTGTGCATGTGCTGCTCTGCTCCCGTGCTTGTGCTGCCCTGCTCCCTGTGCGTGTGCTCTGTTTGCTTGTGTTCCTGTGCTGGGCGACTCGGGGCGACTAATCATGCCTAGTCGCCGAGTCAAGTCAGCAAGTCATGAGTCTCAGCCTCGGCGACTCGACTCGACTCGGCGACTCAAAAACCATGATTATATGATCAAGATTGTGTGAAAGCATGTCACTTCAGAAATTATTCTTGTTATCGTTTTACCTACTCGGGACGAGTAGAACTAAGCTTGGGGATGCTTGATACGTCTCAAACGTATCTATAATTTCTTATGTTCCATGCTTATATTATACCAATTGCTACATGTTTTATATACACTTTATATGGTTTTTATGCATTTTCTGGGACTAACCTATTAACAAGATGCCACAGTGCCAGTTCCCAGTTTTCTGCTGTTTTGGTTTCAGAAAAGATGTTAAGGAAATATTCTCGGAATTGGACGAATCAAAAGCCAAAGTCCCTATTTTTCTCGGGAGCTTGCAGAACACCAAAGACGATACGGAGGAGGGCACCGAGGCGCCCACACCTGTTGGTGGCGCGGCTCCTCCCTGGCCGCACGGCCACGTGGTGTGGGGCCCTCGGGCCTCCACCGCCTTCGCCTACAAATACCCCCCGACAATACAAGACCTAGGACCCGAACACTTTTCCACGATACGTTCTAGAGCCGCCGCCGCCGTCAACCCTAGTTCGGGAGGGTTCAGAAGCTCTTCCCGGCACCCTGCCGGAGAGGGGAATCATCACCGAAGGGCTCTACATCACCATGCCCGCCTCCGGACTAATGCGTGAGTAGTTCATCCTTGGACTACGGGTCCATAGCAGTAGCTAGATGGTTGTCTTCTCCTATTGTGCCATCATGTTTAGATCTTGTGAGCTGCCTATCATGATCAAGATCATCCTTATGTAATGCTACATGTTGTGTTTGCTGGGATCCGATGAATAATTGAGTACTATGTCATTTGCTTCATAATATATCTTGTGAGTGCGTTATTTATGATCTTGCATGCTCTCCGTTACTAGTAGATGCTCTGGCCAAGTAGATGCTTGTGACTCCAAGAGGGGGTATTTATGCTCGATAGTGGGTTCATGTCTCTATTTAATCTGGGGGAGTGACAACAACCTCTAAGATTGTAGATGTATTGTTGCTACTAGGGATAAAACAGTAGTTCTTTATCTAAGGATATTTGTGCTACTTACATTACACACTTTACTTAATGCAATAATCTGTTGCTTGCAACTTAATACTGAATGGTGTTGCGGATACTATCCTGAAGGTGGATTATTAGTCATAGATGCAGTTGGATGACGGTCTATGTATCATGTTGTAATGCCCAAATGAATCTCACACTAGACATCATGAATTGTATATGCATTGTTATGCAGTTCTTTATTGTGTCAATTGCCCAGCTGTAATTTGTTTACCTGCATGTATGCTATTCCTGTTACTTTCATTCTCTGCAAACAAATATCATTTTCCACACATACGTTTAATCCTTTGTTACAGCAAGCCAGTGAGATTGACAACCTCACTGTTAAGTTGGGGCAAAGTATCTTGGTTGTGTTGTGTGCAGGTTCCACGCCAGTGCCGGAATCCCTGGTGTTGCGTCGTGCCATATTCCGCCGCCAACAACCTTCAGAAGAATTCTAGTTTCCTACTGGATTGATAACCTTGATTTCACAACTGAGGGAAATTTGCTGCTGCACTACTTCATACCTTCCTCTTGGGGTTTCCCAACAACACCACACCGGTGCATCAAGCTCTTTTCTGGCGCCGTTGCCGGGGAAACTAAGCTCTTCTGCGAGGGGAGTCTCTCACACCCAATCTTTTTATTTTGTTATTGTCTTGCTTAGTTTATTTTTATTACTGTCTTGTTTGCTTAATATAAAAAATACAAAAAATTAGTTACTTGCATTTATTTATCTATTTCGGTTTGTTATTATGTCTAGTTCTTTACTTGCTATCAATGGATTCTCTATTTGATACAAAATATTATTGGCATGGTGGGTTCACGAAGGAACAACAAAATTATTATAAAGAACACCGCTTGTCTAAAAAAGGGAAATATTTATGGGAACAAATAAGTAGATTGAATTATTTTGCTAAGAACTTGTGTTCTACATATGATGAATCCTACTGCTTTAATGAATCTTTTTGTTGTAGAAGGCATAAACACCTACCTTTCCAATGTGATTATAATGATAATGAAACCTTGGCTGCTTATGCTAAAGGAAACTATGATTTTGGTAATCTTGAACAAATTGAAGAATATGTTGTTTTTAAGGGTGCCCATGAAATTGCTGGTTATATTCGAAATGATGATGCTCCTTGTAAAACTGAGAATTATGCTATACTTGGTTACTGTCTTGAGTATTATAATGATAATCCTTATATTGCTGAATTTCTTGAGAAAAGACATCCTCAAATAGAAGAAACCGTTGTCTTGCAGGAACCTGTAGAAGAAGAAATTGTTGAACCTGAAAGCTCATTAGATGAAAAAGAGGAGGAGAGTGAAGAACAAAAGGAGGATCTACCTCCTAAAGATAGTAACTCTTTAACTCTTACATTATTTGATTGCCCTCCATGCGTGTCTAAGGAGGAAGTGTGCTATATTGTTGAATGTCATGAAGGCATGTTCCTTGACGCAACAAAGGAAATAACAGAAAGTAAAAATGAGCTCCCTAATGTTATATATGATAATGCTTTAGATGATGGTCCTATGCTTATCAATAATCCTCTATGTTTAGAAGTTATTACTTATTTATGTGAGGATAAAAATGATATAATTGCTGCTGGTGATGGTACTCTTACTCATGAGAGTCCTACTTTGTTCTTAAATTCTCCTAATTACACCGTGGAGGAGAAATTTGCTTATGTTGAGAGATACTTATGTGGTTTGCAATTGTCTCTAGTTCCAAATCTTTGTTTCAACCATGATCTTAAACTTGATATTGATCTTAGTAACTATTTTGAAAGAGGAAAGCATGCTAATGAATTCCAAAATAAATTTAATGATCCTCTTTATGTGCCTATATTATCTAAGTTGAATGATTCTTGTGGTTATATGGTTGAATTTATTTCTACTACTGAAAATTATTATGAGAGAGGAGAATATGGTTGTAGAAGTTTTCATGGTACTAAAACACCTCTCTATATGCTAAAAGTTTTGAAGTTACTCTTGTTTTATCTTTCTATGCTTGTCACTTTGTTCTTTGTGAATTTATTTTGTACAAGATTCCTATGCATAGGAAGTGGGTTAGACTTAAATGTGTTTTGAATTTGCTTTTTGATACTCCTTTTGCTTCATTTTCTATCTTCACGAGAGCATCATTAGAACTATCAAGCCTAGCTAAAAGGCATTAATGAAAGCGCTTTTGGGAGGCAACCCATTATCTTTTATTTTCAGCTTTAGTCAAGGAACATGTCTACCTCTGTAGCAATTCCTTTGTATCTTTATTTTATTGCATTGTTGTGTCAAGTTAAGCCTCTAGTAGAAAGTTGATGCTAGATTTGGATTCCTGCGCAGGAACAGTTTTCTGCTGTCCACCGTTTAATTCGTAAGAATTCACAGAAAAATCAAAATGACCTGGGATTTTTTGTGCGTGATACTCAGATATGTATGCAACTTTCATTAGTTTTGAGTTTTCTGATTTGAGCAAGTTAAGTGCCTCGAACAAATTCGTCTTTACAGACTGTTCTGTTTTTGACAGATTCTGCCATTTATTTTGCATTGCTCCTTTTGCTGTTTTTGAATGGATCTTTTTGTTCCATAAAATAACAGTGGCTGTAGCTAATGTCCAGTAGCATGTGTAATGGTTTGTCCATGCATAATATAAGAATTTTTGATTATGCACTAACCCTCTAATGAAGTTTACTTTGAGTTTGGTGTGGAGAAAGTTTTGAAGGATCAAGAGAGAAGGATGATATGGTGTGATCAAGAAGATGAAAGAGTCTAAGCTTGGGGATGCCCCCGTGGGTCACCCAAGCATATTTCAAGAAGACTCAAGCGTCTAAGCTTGGGGATGCCCAAGGCATCCCCTTCTTCATCGACAAACTATCAGGTCCTCTCTAATGAAACTATATTTTAATTCCGACACATCATATGTGCTTTACTTGAAGCGTCTGTTTGTTTTTGTTTTCGTTATTTTCATTCTCTGAATAAAATGGATCCTAGCATTCCTTTGTGGGAGAGAGACACGCTCCGCTTTTTCTTATGAATACTCGTATTCTTCACTATTATTTTTTGAGTATTCTTCTATGTTACTTCAATACTATTAGCTCTTGTTTTTCATGCATCTCTTTTTAGAGCTGTTAGTTTTCCTATATTTTACTCTCATATCTCATTGTTAAATACTTGGAGAGTTTATTTTTTAGATAAGATTGATTGGTGTTTGGTTAAGAACAGAAAATGTTAAATGTGGTAGATGGTATGATGAAATGATACATAATCTTGTAAATCATTAAATTGTGTCACTTGAATCATTGATGTTGTTTTGAGATATTAATATGATTAATGGTAAAACATGATGGTTTAGTAAAGTGGAATGATTAATGGTTGGTCTAGAAAACTTGAAGCTGTGCCACACTTAAATATCCAGTTGATAGCATAATGATATATGACTTCTAATGTTAAAAACAACCGTAATGACTTTGTGTTATGCGCTACGGTCGGGGTCCCAACAGTGACTTGTTCATTTGCCACAGTCCCTCATGGAGTGATTTTCATTATGCCTTGTAAGATCATATTTCTAGTTGGAATCTTTTTGCTTGTGAGTTCTAAGCTGCGGATTTCATGGCATTTCCACCACCATATTTGCTAGCCTCTTCGGTACTTTGCATTGCCCTTTCTCACATTGAGAGTTGGTGCATACTTCGCGGGTACATCCAAAACTCGTGGGAGATCTTCATCATGTTCTCCTACACATAAGTCAAATATCTTCCTCAAAACATCCACCATACCTACCTACTACAACATTTTCATAGCTGTTCCGAGATATATTGCCATGCAACTTTCATCTTACATTACATGACTTGTTGTCATTTATCATTTATATATTGCCTTGCATGATTCTTTACAGCTGATGTGCGCTTTTACCCATGTTACGCTAGATCATTGCATATCCTTCTACACTGGCAGAGGCACCGTTTCATACACTATGTTTTATTCCTTATGAGTTACTTGTATCAAAAGTGTGTTGTCATATTAGAATGTTTGCCCCTAAAAGTGAAAAGAGCCATGGAGGCCATCGAAAAGAGAAACAGAAAAAGTAAAAAAAAATAGAAAAAAGAGAAAAAAAAGGGGCAACATTACTACTCTTTATCCACACTTGTGCTCATGTTATAGCACCTGTAGTATTCATAGTCATCATTTGTGCTCATGTTTAGCACCTTTACTCCATATGAGAGAGTTTTCATGTTTTACTTGCATAACTATGTGGGGAACTTTACATTATAGAACTTGGCTTGTATATTCCAATGATGAGCCTCCTAAAAAGTGCTCTAGGTCTTCATGAGCAAGCAAGTTGGATGCACATCCACTAGTTCCATTGGAGAGCTTTCATACACTTATAGCTCTATGTGCATCCGTTGTGTGGCAATCACTACTCCTTGCATAGCTTCGATTGTAAGACTTCCTCTTGTCTAATGATCACTATCAGCTGTGTGAGACTTTCTTTCGTTGGCCTTCCAAACCCCCCTTATTATTCTTTTAGCCACAACATCCTGGTGCCAGGAACCAACGCTGAACGCTTGCTTGTTTTTAAGTGAACAAATAGAGAGATGATTTTCTACGTGCATATTGTTATTGCTTGACTTGATCCTTTCACAAAGTTGTCATAAGTGTTGGATGCATTAGATGATTATATTGTTATTCTTGAAGCTTAAATCATCTTTAATATCTACTTTGCACGGTTGATTGTTCTCTAGTATTGATTCATTGAAAGTTTTACTTTGTTCTTCCTACTTGTTTACTCATTACTCATTTGATATCAATATAAACTACAGCTTTTATTCATTTGATCTCAATTTACATGCATTACATTATTATATGATCAAGATTGTGTGAAAGCATGTCACTTCAGAAATTATTCTTGTTATCGTTTTACCTACTCGGGACGAGTAGAACTAAGCTTGGGGAAGTTTGATACGTCTCAAACGTATCTATAATTTCTTATGTTCCATGCTTATATTATACCAATTGCTACATGTTTTATATACACTTTATATGGTTTTTATGCATTTTCTGGGACTAACCTATTAACAATATGCCACAGTGCCAGTTCCCTGTTTTCTGCTGTTTTTGGTTTCAGAAAAGCTGTTAAGGAAATATTCTCGGAATTGGACGAATCAAAAGCCAAAGTCCCTATTTTTCTCGGGAGCTTCCAGAACACCGAAGACGAGACGGAGGAGGGCACCAAGGCGCCCACACCTGTTGGTGGCGCGGCTCCCCCCTGGCCGCGCGGCCACGTGGTGTGGGGCCCTCGGGCCTCCACCGCCTTCGCCCTTTCGCCTACAAATACCCCCCGACAATACAAGACCTAGGACCCGAACATTTTTCCACGATACGTTTCAGAGCCGCCGCCGCCATCAACCCTAGTTCGGGAGGGTTCAGAAGCTCTTCCCGGCACCCTGCCGGAGAGGGGAATCATCACCGGAGGGCTCTACATCACCATGCCCGCCTCCGGACTGATGCGTGAGTAGTTCATCCTTGAACTACGGGTCCATAGCAGTAGCTAGATGGTTGTCTTCTCCTATTGTGCCATCATGTTTAGATCTTGTGAGCTGCCTATCATGATCAAGATCATCTTTATGTAATGCTACATGTTGTGTTTGCTGGGATCCGATGAATAATTGAGTATTATGTCATTTGCTTCATAATATATCTTGTGAGTGCGTTATTTATGATCTTGCATGCTCTCCGTTACTAGTAGATGCTCTGGCCAAGTAGATGCTTGTGACTCCAAGAGGGGGGGTATTTATGCTCGATAGTGGGTTCATGTCTCTATTTAATCTGGGGCAGTGACAGCAACCTCTAAGATTGTAGATGTACTGTTGCTACTAGGGATAAAACAGTAGTTCTTTATCTAAGGATATTTGTGCTACTTAGATTACACACTTTACTTAATGCAATAATCTGTTGCTTGCAACTTAATACTGAATGGTGTTGCGGATGCTATCCTGAAGGTGGATTATTAGTCATAGATGCAGTTGGATGACGGTCTATGTATCATGTTGTAATGCCCAAATGAATCTCACACTAGACATCATGACTTGTATATGCAGTTCTTTATTGTGTCAATTGCCCAGCTGTAATTTGTTTACCCGCATGTATGCTATTATTTATTTATGGAGAGACACCACTAGTGAACTGTGGACCCCGGTCCTTTTTCCTTAAACTGATAAAACAACCTACTGCAATCCTGTTACTTTCATTCTCTGCAAACAAACATCATTTTGCACACATACGTTTGATCCTTTGTTACAGCAAGCCAGTGAGATTGACAACCTCACTGTTAAGTTGGGGCAAAGTATCTTGATTGTGTTGTGTGCAGGTTCCACGTCAGTGCCGGAATCCCTGATGTTGCGCCGTGCCATATTCCACCGCCAACAACCTTCAGAAGAATTCTAGTTTCCTACTGGATTGATAACCTTGGTTTCACAACTGAGGGAAATTTGCTGCTGCACTACTTCATACTTTCATCTTGGGGTTTCCCAACAACACCACACCGGTGCATCCATGGACCGAAAAAGGGCTCTTCCTTTACGTGGCAAAGTATAGTTAGTGGTTTACAAACCTTCAAGTGAGGACACATCTGGCGAGTTGGGAATGGGAGAAATACTGATATATGGCGAGACCATTGGATTCCTAGCAGCAGCTCAAGGCAAATTGAAACTCGCCGGGGTCACTGTTTATTGAGGACGGTGGATGAACTAATGTCACCCGACTCCAGCCAGTGGGATGAACAAATTATTAGAGATAATTTTAACCCTCTAGATGCTTGGAGGATCATGCAGATATCGCTGAGTCCGAATATTGAGGATGATTTCGTGGCATGGCGGCATATTATTCGGAATAGGAGCATCAATTTGGTAGCAGAACAAGAAGACACGACGGTCAAGGCCCAACCGAAGCAAACCCGGTTTGGGATTTATTGTGGAAATTAAAAGTCCCAGCAAAAATTAAAATATTGCTTGGCGAACGCTACATGGGTTAATTCCAGGTAAATGTATACTCGCAAATAGGAACATCAAAGTCTCACCACAATGTCCTATTTGCATGCAGGGGCCCGAAGATATTAGGCATCTAATTTTTACATGTAAACGTGCTAAGGAGGCGTGGAAAGCTCTTGGATTAGACCGGTTTATCATGGATGCAGTGTCGGCTGACTTATCAGGATCTGTGGTTCTTGAAAACATCATTAGACGCAACAATGGTTAGTCGCCAGTGGTTGGTTTGCTTGGGCTCCAAGAAACTATTGTAGTAGCTTGGTATATTTGGTGGCAGAGACGAGAGGTGGTTCATGGTGAAAAAGTTGCCTCTGCGACTAGGTATGCCTTCTCCATCCAAGCTTTAACTCTAAACTATGGCCGTGCGGAAAAGGTGTCAACGGGAAAGATTAATCTCTCGAGTAAACCTCCACAAAATCACTACAAGCTGAATGTAGACGCTGCTTTTTTCCCTAATGGAACCGGGGCGTCTGGTGCTATTATCCGAAATGATCAGGGTGAGACAATTGCAGGGTCGGCCTACCCAATGACTAACCTTTTAAATGCAGCGATGGCTGATGCTTATGTGTTGAGATATGGCCTGAGCCTAGTTGAACAAATCGGATGCACAAATATTATTGTTGAATCAGATAATATGGAGCTGATGGATGCTTGTTCGGGAAGATCTGAAATTTGGAGCCCACATTCACCTATTTCTTGCAGATTACTTTGTTATAGCGAGTGGTCTTGCAATGCTCAAGAGAGATAAACACTGTGGCACATAATTTAGCTAGAAAATGTTATGATTCTGATGTATTTTTATTTGGGAAGGTGATCCACTTGTCGGTGGCTCGGAATTCCCTAAACGATTTAACTGTACTCTCTGGTTAAAAGCAGTAAGTTTCAGACGCACTCTGATATTCTTACTAGGGTATCTAAGGGGACTGGAATAGGAGCCCTCGTGATCCTGACCTTGACGCCTCACTAGTGGAAAAGGGGGCTTTGGTTCACCCCTTTAGCCCGGATTTTTAAATGAACCGAGACTAAAGGGGTGCAGGCCACCCGGTTGGATTTGGGAGGGACTTTTAGTCCCGGTTCGTGTTAGGAACCGGGACTAAAGCTCCACCACATGCGGCCGCAGACGCGGGGCCCGGAGCCAGCACCCTTTAGTCCCGGTTCTTAACACGAACCGAGACTAAAGGTCCACCTATATCAGCTTCTTCCACCCCCGGCTCCCTCCATTTTTTCACACCGCGCTCGGGCTCACCATTTTTCCCTCTCCATTTCCTCTCCCCAAGCCTAAATAATCCACAATATTTTACCCCATTTGAAAGATTGAAGACACCCCACGGTTAGCCGCTTCATCCTCTTTTCAGCGTTGCTTCTTTAGCTCATTTCAAATTTCTAGTGCAAGCTAGGTGTTTGATGAAATGCCAAGTTAGGATTTCATTTGTTTCATATGTGGAATTTGAGCTCAAACTAAATTTTGATTTATGTGTTTTAGTGTCGTTCCCGTCGTTACCGCCGTCGATCGCCCGCGCCGTCCCGTCACCGGCACCACCTTGGTGAGCCTGATGTTTTTGGATTTCATTTGATTTTTAAAAACTTAGCTTCATGGTTTAGATGCATTATTACTTGTATAATTTTCTAACTTGTATTATATATATGTATAGTGTCATGGTTCTGATATCCGTCCCCGTCGGTCCTCGTCCGGTCTATGATTCGGATGTGGTATATTTTCAAAACTATTTGTTTCTGGCAATTATGACGACCAACTTGACATAGATTTATTTTTATCTAGGAGGTAGTTGAACCGGAAATTGAACCTGACCCTATTATCGAGTTTTTGGATAAAGAAAACAATGATTTGAAAGCAAAATTAAAAAGAAGTGAAGATCTTTATCTCCAATGCTTAGAAGATAAGATGAAATTAGAGCTCAAGCTTGCCGACGTGGTCGATGGTAACGAGATCAAGATGGATGCAATGCGCTTGAAGATTAAAAGGATTAGAAAGTATGTCATTAATCAGGAGGCTTGGTATCATTATGCTGTTGGTTCAGTATTTACCTTAGTTGCTATTTTGATCGCATTTGTTGTTGGATTTAAATTCTTTAGATAGTTTTTATATTTGTTTAATTTCAATTAATGTATGTTTTATGAGAACTATGTATTACGAGCTGTCGCTACTCTACTCTGATTTTAATGGGATGAACTTGTATTAATAAATTTGGTCTTCCATTTTATTCATGACTGTAGTGTAATAATGGGGTTCGATATATTTTTATGTAATACAGATGAACCGGCAATGGATGTACGGTGACCGATGCTGTCCTGAGTTCATTGATGGCATGCATAATTTTCTCCATGTGGCTGAGGCAAACAAGCCGAAGAATGGTTTTATTCGTTGTCCATGTAGTGTCTGCAAGAATATGAGTGATCACTCTACCTCAAAAGTCATTCACTCCCACCTGTTGATGAATGGTTTTATGTCTGGTTATTATTGTTGGACCAAGCACGGAGAAACGGGGGTTATAATGGAAGAAAATGAAGAAGAGGAGGATAATGGCAACTATCCTTTGTTCACTGATACTACAATGGGAGAAGATGAAACTGAAGAAGATCCCATTATTGATGAGCCCGACGATGATCTTCGTCGGGCCATTCGTGATGCACAAATGGACTGTGGAAGTGAAAACGAAAGGTTGAAGTTGGAGCGCATGTTAGCTGATCACGCCAAATTGTTGTACCCAACTTGCGAAAATGACCAGAAAAAGCTGGGTACCACACTTGAATTGCTGCAATGGAAGGCAGAGAATGGTACTTCTGACAAGAGATTTGAAAATTTGTTGAAAATAGTTAAGAAGATGCTTCCAAAGGATAACGAATTGCCCTCTAGTACGTACGAAGCAAAGAAGGTGGTATGCCCTCTAGGATTAGAGGTGCAGAAGATACATGCATGCATTAATGACTGCATCCTCTACCGCGGTGAGCACGAAAATTTGAATGCACGTCCTGTATGTGGTGCATTGTGGTACAAGATCGGGCGAGATGACCTTGGTGATGTTGAAGGCGAGCCACGCCCCAGGAAGAGGATTCCTGCGAAGGTGATGTGGTATGCTCCTATAATACCGCGGTTGAAACGTTTGTTCAGCAACAGAGAGCATGCCAAGTTGTTGCGATGGCACAAAGAAGACCGTAAAAAAGACTTGATGTTGAGACACCCCGTTGATGGGTCCCAGTGGAGAAAAATTGACAGAGAGTTCCCGACATTTTCAGATGACGCAAGGAACTTAAGATTTGGTCTAAGTACAGATGGCTTTAATCCTTTTGGAGAGCAGAGCTCCAGTCATAGCACTTGGCCAGTGACTCTGTGTATCTATAACCTTCCTCCTTGGTTGTGCATGAAGCGGAAGTACATTATGATGCCAGTGCTCATTCAAGGCCCGAAACAACCTGGCAACGACATTGATGTGTACCTCAGGCCATTAGTTGAAGAACTTTTGCAGTTGTGGCGTGAAGAAGGTGTACGTGTGTGGGATGAGCACAAAGAGGAGGAATTTGATCTACGAGCTTTGCTTTTTGTAACCATCAATGATTGGCCAGCTCTTGGTAACATTTCAGGACAGTCAAACAAGGGATACAATGCATGCACGCACTGTTTAGCTGAGACTGATAGTATACATTTAGGTAACAAGAATGTGTACCTGGGCCATCGTCGGTTTCTTGGACCCAAGCATCCCTTAAGGAAGAAAGGCAAACATTACAAATGTGAGGCAGATCATCGGCCGAGGCCTACCCGCCCTTCTAGTTCTGTTATACATGATATGGTCAAGGATTTAAAAGTAATCTTTGGAAAGGGTCCCGGCGGACTCACTGTTCCGAATGATGCAAACAACCACGTACCCATGTGGAAGAAGAAATCTATATTTTGGGAGCTGCCCTATTGGATAATGCTAGAGATTCACTCTGCAATCGATGTGATGCACGTGACAAAGAACATTTGCTGCAACCTGCTAAACTTCTTGGGCGTGTATGGGAAGTCAAAAGATGGGAAGTCAAAAAAAGGGAAGTCAAAAAAAGGTACACTGAAAGGAAGGCAGACCCATCAACGTATGAGCGAAGAGATGCATCAAGACAACACTTGTTCAGAGAATCATCCAGGCCCCGCAAGCTACGCTCTTACTAAAGAAGAGAAGAAAATATGTTTTGAATGTCTTCGCAGTATGAAGGTTCCATCTGGCTTCTCGTCGAATATAAAGGGAATAATAAACATGGCAGAGCAAAAATTTCAAAACCTAAAGTCTCATGACTGCCACGTGATTATGACACATTTACTTCTGGTTGCATTGAGGGGGCTTCTACCGGAAAATGTTCGAGAACCCATTGTGAAGCTATGTGCATTTCTTAATGCAATTTCTCAGAAGGTCATCAATCCACTAACTCTAAAAAGTTTAGAGAAGGATGTGGTCCAATATCTTGTCAGCTTCGAGTTGGTGTTCCCACCAACCTTCTTCAATATTATGACACATCTCTTAGTTCACCTAGTCGAAGAGATTTCTGTTCTCGGTCCTGTATTTCTACACAACATGTTCCCCTTTGAGAGGTTCATGGGAATCTTAAAGAAATACGTTCATAACCGTGCTAGGCCAGAAGGAAGCATCGCCAAGGGCTATGGAACAGAGGAGGTCATTGAGTTTTCCTGATCTGAAGCCGATCGGTGTTCCTGAATCGCGCTATGAGGGGAGACTACATGGAAAAGGCACCCTAGGAAAGAAAGCAACAATATGTGAAGACGGAAATTCTTTCACTCAAGCACACGACACAGTTCTACATAATTCCAGCTTGGTGGCTCCTTATATTGAGGAACACAAGACTGTTTTACGCTCCAAATACCCGGAGCAATCTGAAGATTGTATTGATGGAGAACACATGAAGACTTTCAGTAGTTGGTTAAAAAGACGTCTCATTAATGACATCAATGTTGAAGAACAGCTGTACTTGTTAGCCAAGTTACCAGCTTCGACTATATTGACTTTTCAAGGGTACGAGATAAATGGAAATACATTTTACACAGCCAACCAAGATAAAAAGAGCACCAACCAAAACAGTGGTGTCCGCTTTGATGCAACAAACTGCAATGGGAATAAGGTCACATATTATGGTTACATAGAGGAGATATGGGAACTTGACTATGGACCTACTTTTAAGGTCCCTTTGTTTAAGTGCAAATGGTTCAACCTACGAGGCGGGGTAGAGGTAGACCCACGGTACGGAATGACAATAGTGGATCTCAAGAATCTTGAGTATGAGAATGAACCATTCGTCCTAGCCAGTGAAGTGGCTCAGGTTTTCTATGTGAAGTACATGTCTACCCTACCGAAAAAAAGAAAAGATAAGCAAGCGAGTACATCACACGATGAGCCAAAGCGCCACATAGTTCTTTCAGGAAAAAGAGTCATCGTGGGAGTGGAGGACAAGACAGACATGTCAGAAGATTACGATAAGTTTCATGACATTCCGCCCTTCAAAGTGAACACTGACCCAAGTATCAAGTTAAATGAAGAAGATTGTCCATGGTTACGACGCAATCAGAAGAACAAGTGAACACTAGATAGGGATGTTCTTGGTGATGTGTAATAATGTATTCAACTTTTTTATGTAACCGTGTTCTGAAAACTCAGAAGAAAACTCTAAACACTAATTTTTATTCGGTCGATGAACTGAAGTATTTTGTAGATGCATGGAACAAAACACACGATTTCCCCTGCATACAGCCCAACAGTGGCTCGTGAGTGCCCGCATATCAAATGCACTGTTGGACGTATGCAGGGAATCCGAATGCTTTGTATTCGGTCGATGAACTGAAGTATTTTGTAGATGCATGGAACAAAACACACGATTTCCCCTGCATACAGCCCAACAGTGGCTCGTGAGTGCCGGCATATCAAATGCACTGTTGGACGTATGCAGGGAATCCGAATGCTTTGTATAACGAAATGAACTAGAATGAGGAGACACTGAGTGTCGTACATGTCCGAGATGGGGGCTATATATAGTGTCATGTGACTCACGAAGTGGTCCTGATAGTGTTGATCCAACAGCTCAGAAGCCCTCAAAAGAAACACATCTTGATCCGACGGCTCACAAGTGCTATAAAGAAACACACGATCCATGTGCTTCTTTAGTCCCGGCTCGTGGCTAGAACCGAGACTATAAATATGGACTATGTGGAAAATGATATTTATGAAAATGAGATCTTCATGACAAACTATGTCGACGAAATGACCATAACTTGGTCATTTGGCTTGAAACCTCTAGATGTTCATACATGATAGACCTTTTTGTGAAGACTTTTTTTGCAAATTTTGTCAAAAATCAAGTTTATCATTTTTCATAGCAACTAGTACACATATAAGGAGCCCATGCCAAAGGATTTCATTTTTTGAGGTGTTTATCACTTTATTTCATTTTTTCGTAAAAACGGAAAAAACGATAGCGATGACTCCTCATCGAAAGAGGTAATATTTTCTAGAATCATCAATGTTTCTGTGATATAACCACTAGTTGTGTACCTTAAAATAATTTTTCCAAAAATTTCAGAACAAAATATCAAACAGTTGTAGTTCAAATTTGAATTACTTCCGAAAAATCAACATAAACTCATTTAAATAGGCAAAACTAATTTAAAAAATCAGTTTGGCATCTTTAAATCAAACATATAAAACAAAACATAAAAAGAAACTAGAAACAAAACAATTCAAAAAAAAAGTAAACCAAAGTATATAAAAGAAAACAGAAACAGAAACAAAAAGAAACAATTCATAAGTAAAAGAAAAAGAAACAAGGAAAAAAAAAGACGTTTAGTCCCGGTTGGTAAAACCAACCGAGACTAAAGGGCCGTGGGCTTCGCGCGCATATTTTGGCGGCCCAGAGAGATCTTTAGTCCCGGTTGGTGTTACCAACCGGGACTAAAGAACCTTTAGTCCCGGTTCATGGCTAGAACCGGGACTAAAGGTCAGTTTCGCGTCGATTTGGCTGGTTTCCACCCAAAAATTTCGCATTCTTCCCCCAAATCGACTCCTCCATCCACTGCCGCCCCCGCCTCCGACGCGATTTGCACCGCCTCGCCGCCTCCAACGTCGTCGTCTTGCCCGAGGCTGCACCTGTGTTGCTCGCCGTCGTGCTGCTCCGCCACCCACAAGGTCCGGCGCCACCCGGTCCGCGCCTCCCGACTCCGGCCGTGGTCTCCTCCGCGGTCCGCAACACCCCTCACTCGCCGCTGTCCGCGCCGCCCGACCTCCTCCTCCTCGCGTCCAGGTGCTGCCCGTCGTCACGCGCCAGCCCGTGCTGCCCGCCCGAGGTGCTGCCCTCCGTCGCGCGCACTCCGACCCTCCGCCAGCCCGTGCTGCCCGCTGTCGCCGCACTCCGGCCCGCCGTCGTCGCACTCCCACGCCTTCCACGCCGCTCCCCCGTCTGCGCCACCCCTCCTTGTCGTCTTCCCGCGGGTAAGCAACTCCGGCTCCCTCCCACCGGCTAGGGTTTGCTAAATTTGTAGTTCAATTAGTGCTATAGATGATTTGTGTTGGATAAGACAAGTTACCGAAGTAGTTCAATATCTTTTGAGGTCAATTTGTCACCGAAATAAATTTGTGTTCGATGAGAGAAGTTACATGGATTTTATTTCACCTACTTCATGCTATAGATGATTTTGTGTTACATATGCTATAGATGATTTTATAGGATTGCAAAGTTGCATGTTCCTTAGAATTGTATTTGTATTTTTTTTAGATGAATGAATGTGTAGAATGGAGCAAGAACCATTAGTAGAATGAATGTTTTTTAGTGAAAATTTTGTAAATGTGTATGCATTTTTTTTAGAATGGAGCAAGAACAAAATTTGTAGAACGGAGCAAGAACCATCAGTAGGCAATTTTGTGACGAAAATTTGTAAATGTGTATGAAAACTGTGTTAGTTTTGTAAATGTGAATTATATATATGCATAGTACTTTGTGTGAATTATATATATGCACAGTACTGCGAGTTAACCATTTTGATATTTGCATAGTACTTTGTGTGAATAAATGTAAACTTGATTGCAAATTTTATTGATTGCAGGTACATTTGAGGTATGGAGCACTTGCGAGACGAGCAGAGAGAAGACCTACTTCGACGAGACGAGGAGAGAGAAGACCAAATGGAACATATCATTTATAACGAGGCCCGAGGTGGAGAAGATGTCGATGATGATTTCACACAATTTTTCAACGACTATGGTGATGGAATGGAGTCACAAGATGTGGTCATAACAAACTCCGGCGGAGAGGTGTATATGTGTATATATATAATAGGGCGATATGTTGTTGATCACCAGATGCATTAATTGATTTGTATTGCACTTATTAACGACTCATTTTTCTTTTAGCCCTCCGGATCGAGCAAAAATGCCAAAAAACCAGCATGTGCTCCTCGAGGCAAGGTAAAAAGAATGACGAGCGAGGATCCAAAGTTACCGATTGAGGAAATTGCTGATTCCGGTGAACCGCTCGAACCAAGACAGAACCGCAACAAATTTATAAGTCAAGCTGGAGTTATTGTTAGGGACATGATCCCGATCAGCATACGTGAATGGAATAAGCCGGCGGCCGCAAATGAGGATGACCCATGTTATGTACACCAAGTTCAAAAGGATTTGGTCTATAACACGCTCTTGACACATTTCAACCTCCCGCCAAATCTCTCTAAAATCAAGCGCGACAACCTCAAGAAGTGGACTCTTAAGAAGATGGCAGAACAATTCCGGAACTGGAAGAAAAAGTTATGGAATCAATATGAAGAAACAAAAGAAGAGCCAGATTTCAGTGGAGCACTAGGGAAAAAAATAGAACCTGAATGGGAGGCATTTAAGGCGTATAGGGAATCAAGTACGGCTGTGGCCCGATCGGAGACAAATAAGTTGAATGCTAAGCGGAAGGAACACCACCATAAATTGGGGACAGGTGGCTACAAGAGTGCCATTCCTAAGTGGTTAGCCTTCGAAGAAAAACTGCTTCTATCAGGGGTCCGTCCACAGACACTTGACTGGCCCGAGAGGTCAAAATTCTGGTTGTACGCGCATGGGGCAGGGTTGGACCCAGTGACAGGAAATATTGTTGCACAAGGAAAATGGAAGGAGAAAATCATAATAGTCGCGAAGAAGCTTGAAGATGCAATAAGAGATGTTCGCAATGGTGTGTTCACACCCAACAGAGAGGATGACGAGCTGACACGGGCCCTGGGGAATCCTGAACATGTTGGACGAGCTCGAGGCTATCCCGGCGGTACTACGTTTAAGAGTGTGTGGCCGGATTGCGCTGACACTTATAGAAGCCGTAGTAGAAGTAAGAAGAAGGAGGCCGACCGGTTATCAGAATTGGAACGTGCGGTGAAGGAGACACGGGAGGAACTGAAATCATTGAAAGAGCAAAGAAGGGAACCTCAAGAGCGGCTACAAGTAGAGCATCAAGCAGCCGATGCCGCCCCATCTCAGCGTAGAAGCAGCGTGGGTTCCACGCATCAAGACGATGGTCCCTACCCCGTGGATGACATCACAGAGCCGACAAGTTGTGAGCTACATATATCAATGAGAAACATAACTTTGAAGGTGGCGGTGGGCGTTGCTTTAGTAATTGAACCTGGAGAACTCTACCATTGTAGTGAAATTCCAGCTGGCTATGCTCGTGTCGGGGTGGATGAAATTATGCCGGGATTTGAAACCTTGGACATTGAGATTTTATGCCGGGATTTGAAACCTTGGACATTGAGATTCCTGGAGGTGACCAGGAGAAGACATTGGCAGACGTCAGGCGTGGCTTCGCCCCATGGAACAAGAAATACATCGTCTTTCCAGACCCCTTGCCAAGGCCACCGACTCCTCCTTGTACGAGTCCACCTCATCAGCAAATCCCACACCTCCCCGAGAGGGACCCCAGCCCGAGTCCATCTCCACCTCATCAGCAAAGCCCACACCTCCCCGAGAGGGAGCCCAGCGCGAGGCCATCTCAGTCTTCACCGCCCAGTAAGTTGCTCTCGAGGAAGCGCCAGTCCGGTTCTCCTATTAGGAAGAAACCTAGAAAGCAGAAAACACCGCCGCCTCCTCCAAAGTTACCTTGGGACAGAACCGTCGAGGAAAACAGTATCGCCTGCAAAGAAAATACGGATGCGTGGCTTGCTGGCGTGAAAGAGAAAGCGAGAGCGAAGCAATTGCCTCCTCCAAAATTTACTGCCGGAATTCCTAAGGAGAAAATTTGGCATTGCCTTGATAACCTATATAACCCTCCACCGCCGCCGCCAACAGACTATGCTCGTTCAATTGATAAGTCATATGAAGAAGAGATGGAAACTCGATCGAAAAAAGGGAAACAAGTTGCCCAGCTCGGAGATCAAGAGGCACAATCGGTCCCCCCGCTCAAGGTGTTTGGCGATAATGTTCTCAAAAACATCAATGTGCGGGAGCTGGTATATTCGGGAGCTGATTTCCCCGTCGCTGATGTTGTTGCTACTTATGTTCACGGGGAAAATTTATTCGAGGGCGACTTACCAACAAGAATGCGTCAGTTGCAAGACTGGTACAAGAATGCCGCAAAGGACGGGTACTTCAGTCTCATGTTGGCAGTTAGGAAAGAGCACTATTTCCAAGAGTACGCTATTATCATTGACTTCAGCGAACTTTTTCAGTTATACAATCTTCGGGCCCTCGACAAATCTGTCATCAGTTCCTATTGTCTGTATGTGATCTATTTCTCTAATTTAAGTCTTTAGCTCAGCTCGTTCATTGTCTATGATTATCCTCACTATAATATTTTGGGCGCTGTATTATGCAGAATGAAGATGCTCGAATGCAAAAAGGATAAAATCAAGCACATTGGGTTCATTGACCCCGATATAATGCGTGAAAAGACCATAGAAGATCCAAACCTTAACAAGCATACACCGGCGAATTTGCTAATGTTTTTCAAGCGACAAGCTGACAAAACATATATATTATGGCCTTACAACTTCAAGTGAGTGTTACTGTTTATTACACTTTCTATTTTTCTCACCCGATGTTACGTTTAACTAATGAGTTATGCATGACTATTTATAAACGTGCGCAGGTACCACTTCATTCTTCTCGTCATTAAATTACGGGAAGGAGAAATTCTTGTCCTTGACTCGTTAGGGAGATGCCCCAAACAATACAAGTCATGTTTTGATTTGGTGACAAAGTAATTTCATTTCTTATCGCCTTTTTTGTTCATTTTCTGATATCAAAAAATTTATGACTAATTTGTTCATTTTCTTTGTTGGGCAGCGTTTGGCGAACGTTCATCGCGGAAGATCCGACCGGTGGATGGCCAGAGAAGCTGCTATGGCTTAGAAACAACGTAAGTAGTACTACACGTACCTAGACCCATGCACCATTATCATACTTGATTATTGTTTGATTAAATTCTATTCTTCTATAGACTTGCCTTACACAGCCACCGGCGACTGATTTATGTGGATTCTACGTTTGCGAGTACATGCACACTGTGGTCAACGAAAGTTTGAAGAGCAAAAGAAGTCAAGAAGTACGTAATTATTCACAATATTATTTTTATACCATCAATCGTGATGAGTTTTATTCATATCATATATATACACACAATTCATGTATTCATTCTGATATCATTCTTTTACAGTTGGCAAGAAAGCGCAACGAGATACCAATAAATGCTCGCTTCAGAGCAATTGCGGAGGAGTTGGCGGGATTTTACCATGCGCATGTCATACCGGCCTCCGGAGAGTACCACTATAAAAATCCTGAGTAGCAGGCGTATATGTAATAGCGATCTCCATGTAACTAAGTACCTCGAACTTGGAACCGGGAAACGTGATCTTCATGCACTACGTGCTGAATTGTGTATGTGTCATCAAAATGATCTTCATATAGTTTGTAAATATATGCATCAACTTGATCTAGCTCCGTATAATAATTTATACGTGTTTTTCGCGCATCGACGTGGTACCATCCGAAACCCCTACCCTGAAAACTGGTCGAAATGAAAATAAAAAACAAAACCCTGAAAATTGGTCGAAATTAAAATAAAAAAAGCAAAACCCTAGTCCCGGTTCGTGTTACGAACCGGGACTAAAGGGTTCGACCCCGCTCGCCCTGCCGCGTCCACGTGCGAGGTTCTCATTGGGGGGAGGACTAGTCACGGCTCGTAATAAGGCGAGACCAAAAGGGGGGGGGGGGGGGGGGGGGGCTCTAGTCCCGCCTTGATAGTCCCTGTTGACTAACCGGGACTAGAGGCCTTCTGGAACCGGGACTAGATCCGGTCCTCACAGCAAGATATGTGAAGCGAGCTGAAGACGTTTGTACACATGAAGGCAATAATTTCAGTGTGACAGACAGTTTGACTGTTTGAGCTGCCCGCTATCCTCAGTAACTCATGGTGAAATTTGAGAAATTAACTTAAGTACGTGGGAGCATAAGTCACGTGTCACTTCAAAATCGACTTCAAAATGTCAAAAAAGATCTGAACAAACTTGGATGCGTACATCTCAACGTTCTGCATGCGCATGTCTTGTTTGATGGAAAATCGATTTTTTAAATATAAGTATATAAGAAAGATAAAAGGACGAATCGTGAATTGAAAGTGAAAACCCGTGTAGCAAGGGGCATGATTTTTTTTCTGTGCACTGCAGGACAGGCGCATTGCAAGCTTTTGGTATGCGTCATAGCTTAATGCGGTTCAACCGAACAACATTGTTCCTACCATCTTCCACGTAACCTCGAGAAAAAACTTCGATGCATCATTAATGATTTTTAGATCTCCAATATCAATGTTTTCGAAGACCTCTCTGTGCAACCATCTCCGAGTCTGTTAACCTATGGATGCGAATCCACGAGGTCCACCTAATGGAAGGAGCAGCGGATGATATCGCATGAAAATTCACCGACTCCAGGTTGTATATAGCGTCATCGGCCTACAAGGTGCAATTGGATGGGTTGCCGTTCTCATTCATGCAGGAGGTGGTTTGGAACCATCCCCCTCCTCTCCCCCTAAATGCAAGCTCTTTATGTGGCTCATTCTTCAAGGTAGAGTTCGGACGTCTGAGCGTCCTCAACGTTGAGGTTGGCCAAATTGCAGCATTTACCAACTTTGTAATAGGGAGGCCGAATCAGAACTGCACCTCTTCTAAGTGTCACTGCACCCAAAGGATTCGGAACGGGATCATCTCTTGGCTTGGGCTATCATCGATCGACACATCGCTTGGTGCATCTTAAGAGTAGGTAATCTTCGCTAATGGCACTAGGAAGAAATATTTGGCCTCTCTAATAATTTTAGTCTCTTGGGACATATAGAATGAGCAAAACACGCGGGTTTCCGCAATGTTTACACCATGCCGACGGTTGTTACATCTCAGCTCAAGACCAAGACGGCCTTATAAAGTATGGCGGGGCAAAGCACTTGCGATCAATCATGTTACAAGAGTAGTTCTTTTGTTTCGGCCATTTCCGGGCCTTGTGTTTGCCTTATTTTGGCCTTTGAGCTTTCGCTCATTTGTTATGTAACACTCCAAATTTTTTAAAACTAATGAGAGGGGTAAATCTTTTGCCTCCGTTTAAAAAACATTTAGGACAGATTTTTATCATTCTGAAAGATTTGCCTACAAGTTATGTACTATTATCCTTTTTTTATATTTTTCTGTAGGGTTGAGATTAGCCTGAAGATTCTAACGCTATGCATGAACACCTCAGATTTGATTCTTTGTGAACTTTTCCTTTCATGCAGGATGTAGGGTGGTTGTCAGGGATATGAAAAAGGGTCCGAGAACTACCCGGAAAAACTGCAAACCGGCTGAGCCTTCAGCCGGCTAGCAGCAGCTGTCGGAGCCGGATATGTCGGCTCCTCGCTTGAACACACCTAACGGCACACCGGGGACCAGGCAGCATGGGCATACCACCCTCTCGATCCTCCAAGTCAACTATCTACGTCAGCGGACATGCCGAGTACAGGCGGCACTATTCGACAAGACATAGAGCCACTTACCACGTCGTTGACCAGCGTGGCTGGCGTCATCAACAGTGTCATGTCTAATTGTCACGCCCAGTCTATTGATGAGCAGTCTACAGTGGACACGGGCACCCGACACCCAAAGGGGGCACCCGACAACCGGAAACAGGACATAATGTTTAACCAAAATTCATTTTAGCATTGTATACTTTAAATAACATAAACACTTTGCAAATATGGTTTTAGAGTTTGTAAATAGCCAAGGCTAACTTTTTAAATCAAATACTTAGAAAGAAAGATTCTATTAATATAAGATTGCTTTCAAAGTTTTTAAATACGTTCCCAAAATATAATTTTAGGTGTAAGAATTACTTTATATAAAAGAATTTAAACTAAACTCTAATTTTTGAAAGAAAGATTACTTGGAATTAAACTATTTAAGTTGTTTTTCTTTTTGAAGGTGTCAAATGTCTTCTATTATTTGTTTCAATTATAATATTAGTGTTTTCTTTTATTCAAAAACAAAAGTTTCAATTTTTAGTGATTTTTAAACATTCCAAAATATTGGGATGTTACAGACTACCACCCTTAAAAGGAATCTTGTCCTCGAGATTCGGACAAGCTGAGAACAAAAAGCAAGTGCTAGGAATGATTCTGATAACTTGGGAGAATGGAGTAATGCAGCAGCTGATACGGGAACTGCAAAAGCAGCAAAGAATAATTCTGCTGATTAGGGAGGCTAGAAAGAAGGATAGGTTCGGACGACTGGGTTCAGATTATCTCGGTGGGCTACCACCCTTAAAAGAAAATTTTGTTGGTAGTCAAACATTCTAACTGATACAAGAAGATCAAGACAATTCATTACAAACAACATCTAACAAACATCAAGCAACAAGGTGCTAACACAAAGCAAACAATCGTATTGTCACACAACCTAAGTTGGTATGAACAATACACTAACAGGATATCGTTGTTCTATTTAACTGGTGGTCAAATCTATCTCCTTCGTGAGTGCTTCAAGTTCTTTTTCAACTTTCTTGGATATCTTCGAAGTGCTGGCCGAATCCTGGTTCTTCAGTGATGTTCCATGCATGTAGAACTTCATGTTGAATCGTAGCTTTTCCATATGAAGTATCAGACTCAGACTAAAGAACATGGTCATCTAAAATGAGATAAGATATTTTCAGAAGGTTGATAGTAGACGAGAGTACAAGAAGATGAAATGAAAAGTTTTTTTTTATAACTGAATAAACATAGATTTTCAATCCTATGGTCAATCCTATTTCTATCCAGGCTTAGGGTTTCGAACCTACAGGCAACACAGTGCTCTGATACCATCTTTAGCGACCTCACCTTTTATTATAGGGTGGAGATCCCTGTGTTAATGTGCTAGTCCCTGGATCAAATGCTAGCACCACAGTTTTAAGATGAATATCATGCAAAAGTGTCAAATACTTTATTAAATCGCATGATCCAGTGTTACAACATACAATACAACTTACATAACCTTAAAAGGCTAGCAAAATACAAAGTACAGCAGCGGAAAGAAGTAGATACAATGAGCCTCATCATCTTCATGTGCCACAGGCAAAGCATGTTGGTTGTAGACTCGAAATCCTATCGAAACCTCACTCATCGTTTGTCGAACCTGCAAGGTTTAGTTGCAGCCCAGCTATAAAGGGTCAGCACAATTGAATTGTGGTGGCAAGTGATACTATGGTGGATATAAATGGCAAGACTATTACTACATGCATATTTGGCTGGTGGAGCGCAAAGGCTATTGCGTAAAGCAAGTTTTGTCCTACTTTTGATAAACCATTTTTTTAAAATCATCATCTGAACATTACGAGACACATAACGGACGCATCCGTGTCTCCTACCCGAGTTCACCCATCAAGTTTTATTTAAGAAATTGGAATGAAGAGATTTTCAGTAGACGGCCTTGTGTAGTCACTCCAATTGTCCGATGCCGGGGACACGGCTAAGATCTTAGGTTTTAACTCTCGAGAGTGTGTGCACTTTCACCATTAGACCCAATCAACCCAAACTATCCTCTACACTCATTTAATGAGGAGGAAAAGGAGAAGATCGAGACGAGACTTTTTAGAAGTTGTTTTCCCATGATCATACTAAGAGATTACCACCGTCCTATCAACCCTACCACCATCAATCTCTTGACCCAGGTCCACATCAACTTACTCCATCAAGACAGAGCCCATATGACCAATGGTTGCACGGTAAGCAACTAGACGCAGTGCAACATCAAATCTCATAGCCCTGGGCGGCCTTCCACAAGTGAGCAAACTCAGGCCGCCGCAGAACTGGCCCCTGAGTAGCCACTCAACTTGAAACCTCCTCAATCGAACCAATCCACCCAGGCGGTTGATGCACACGGTGGGTGTGTTGTTGGGAGACCCCAAGAGGAAGGTATGAAGTAGTGCAGCAGCAAGTTTCCCTCAGTTGTGAAACCAAGGTTATCGAACCAGTAGGAAATAATGAATTCCCCCCGAGGTGTCAACGACGCCAGAAAAATCTGCGACGTAAGGGCGCCAGAAAATGCTTCCTGGGACGTAGGTGACGTGGAACCTGCACACAACACAATCAAGATACTTTGCCCCAACTTAACGGTGAGGTTGTCAATCTCACCGGCTTGCTGTAACAAAGGATTAAACGTATGTGTGGAAGAAAGATGTTTGTTTGCAGAAAGTAACAGGTTTGCAGTTTGTGGTTTATCAGATTAAAGAGAAGGACCGGGGTCCACAGTTCACTAGTGGTGTCTCTCCATAAATAATAATAACATTCATGCGGGTAAACAAATTACAGCTGGGCAATTGATAGAATAATGATGAGCAAACCAATGCATATACCAATGTTATGATGTCTAGTGTGAGATTCATTCGGGCATTACAACAATATACATAGACCGTTCCAACCGCATCTATGACTAATAATCCACCTTCCGGTTAGCGTCCGCACCCCTTTCAGTATTAAGTTGCATGCAACAGATTATCGCCTTAAGCACTGTGTGTAAAGTAAGTAAGTAACATCATCCTTAGACAAAGTACTACTATTTTATCCCTAGTAGCAACAGTACATCTACAACCTTAGAGCTAGCTGTCACCACCCCAGATTTAATAGAGACATGAACCTACTATCGAGCATAAATACCCCCTCTTGGAGTCACAAGCATCTACTTGGACAGAGCATACACAAGTAACGGAGAGCATGCAAGATCATTAAATAGCACACACATGATATATTATGAAGCAATAACTTTAGTACTCAATATTCATCGGATCCCAGCAAACACAACATGAAGTATTACATAACGGTGATCTTGATCATGATAGGTAGCTCACAAGATCTAAACATGATAGCACAAGAGGAGAAGACAACCATCTAGCTACTGCTATGGACCCGTAGTCCAAGGGTAGACTACTCACGCATCAGTCCGGAGGCGGTCATGGCGACGTAGAGGCCTCCGGTGGCGATTCCCCCTCCCGGCAGGGTGCCGGGAGAAGTTCTGATCTCTCCCGAATTGGTGTTGACGACGGCGGCGGCTCGGGACCCGTGGAGGAAAATATGAACACCGTGTTAGGGTTTTTAGTCTGGGGGGTATTTGTAGGCAAAAGGGCGAAGTCGGTGGCGCCCCGAGGGGCCCACACCTGGTCCTCGCGCGGCCAGGGGTGCTGCCCCGCGAGCACGTGGTGGCGCCGCCTCGGTGGCCCACTTCGTCTCGTGTTCGGCTTTCTGGAACGTTCCCGATGAAAAACTGACTTCAGAAAAGAAATCGTCCAATTCCGAGAATATTTCCTTAAGTACTTTTCTGAAACCAAAAACAGCAGAAAACAGGGAACTGGCACTGTGGCATCTTGTTAATAGGTTAGTCCCAGAAAATGCATAAAACTATATAAAATGAATATAAAACATGTAATAACTTGGTATAATATAGCATGGAACATAAGAAATTATAGATACGTTGAAAACGTATCAGCGGTTAATTAATTTAGTGGAATTTTCACTTATAACATCTACCATAAAACAATCATTTTTGCAGCAAGTACTTCCACTAAATTATAATAGGTCACTACTAAGGTGGTCATATGGATATCCTAAAAAGGTTTGCATAGCATAATATATAACAGTAGTAATCCTGTCATGCATAGAACTAAAAATACTAGAAATGCAATAGTATAAAATAATGGGTCTTTTATGGTATCACTTGCCTGATGAATGATGTTGTTTCGCACACACTCTTTGTCACAACGAACGTTGCACTCCGTTCAATCTATACAGTATAAAGGGGCATCCAATAAACAAGAAATTCAACAAGCACATAACATTCAAAAATCAAACAAGCGTAATAAGCCTAAGCAATGGATTTGGTCAAGGGTGTCACATAATTCAATATGCAAAAAGAATTAATGTGATTGAGTTAAGGGTTTTGCCAATTTGGTCAAGGGATGGTCTTGAAAGAAACGGTTTACACAAATGAAGGGTCAAGATGTTTTGAAAACAATTTAAAAGCAAGGTGCAATTTTAAAGTATCTAGCATATTTAAATATATTTACCCGAGTCTATGATTCAAATTTATTTAATAAGACTGCTTTAAACTTGGTCAAAAGATCACACATTAGTTTGGATAAAAGTTTAACATAATTTAAAATCAAGGTTTTATTACATTAACATATCAAAACATTTTATATCCAAACTTAAATGTTCATATTACAAAGTAAATTAATAATCTATTTATTTACACTGGCATCAAGTTTTTAAATCAATTTTTTATTAACACCTACATAATCGTAAACATTTATAAACACCTATAAATGTTCTAAAATTCATTTAAAAGGTTTTAAACACTTCTTATACATTAATGTTATAAAATAATTTAATAAACATGGATTTGAGTTTCCCTGGACAAAGACGATTATTTGTGACATTTATGCAAAAGAAATAATTTAAATAAATTAATAGAATTTAAATTATGCCAAAAATAATCAAATTTAGTCTCTGATTTTTAAATTGTTCAAAAATTATTTATAACAGTGGATCATTATTCTACATATCTTAAGGTTTCCAAAAATATTTTATTTGCAATTTTTGGACATATGGATTTGAATCTAAGTCAAATTTACTCCAACTCCTAATTTAAAATTTGAATCTATTTAAACCATTTAAATTTTAAATCTAACAGTGCCAAAAGATTCTACAAGTCAAGAGCTTTCTTTTGATATAAAATTTGTCCAATTTGGATCTATCGTTTAAAAGTTATAACTATTCTAAGTGGCAGGGGCTTTTTTGTGAAACAACCATTTAAAACAATTCGGCTTAAATTCAGAAAATGGTCAGGTGACGTGGCGTCATGTGAATGGCTGGGCTCGGGCTTAAACTCGGTTCCGGCTCGGCTCAAGCCGTGGCTCGGCTTAAGCCCATAATCGTCTCGGCTCGACTGCGTTACATCTTAATCGTCGGATGTAGATCTAACGGTCCAGATCAATTCATACCGGTTCAAAACAAGGATCTAATCTCGCCCGTAGATTTCTGATCGAACGGCTCACGGTGGTTGACCTGAGGGTGGCGGCGCGGTTCGCGGGAGTTGGTGAAGATGGTGGCGGCGCGGCTCGGCCTCCGACGAACTCGAAGACCCGGTGGCTCCCCGGATGCGCGGAGGAGACTACGAGGAGCGGCACGCCTCAGAGAAGGCGAAGGCAGGGTCGGTGTCGTGCCGTTCGTCTCGGTGTGGCGGCCGAGGGCGGACGGAACAGTGCGGGACGCCGGCGAGCTTCGGCTCGTGCTCCCCCTCTCGATTGGCTGCGTAGGGAAGACGGGGAAGGAGTGAGTAGGTGAACACGGACGTGGGGAAGAGGTTGCGGGTGGTCTCGGTCTCGGGTTTTGGCTCACCTCGCCGGGAAAGAAGAAACTCGCGGCGGCGGCCTTGCGGCTCCGGCGAGCAAATTCGCCAGCCTCAGTGCTCCTCGGATAGGGCTTTTGATGGGAAAATATGGAGGGGGCCGAGAGCTATTAGTAGGAGGAAACGGAGTGTGATTTGGTGGAGTATAACGCCCGCAATCAAATCGGGAAGAAACGGCACGGGAGCAGTTTTCGGGCGTAAATTTCGTGGCTGGACGTTGAAGACGAAGATGATGTCAGCAGTGACGTCAGCATTTTTTTTTTTCTTTTTCTGGTTTTCTTATTTCTTTCATATCTTTTGATTTAGGTGTCCAAATGAAGCAAAATAAATTTCTAAAAATTTGTAAAAGCAATATCTTTGTGTTAAAACAGTTGTGGGCTTGTTTTGAACACTTTTCAAAAATCATAATTTTTAAATATTGACTAAATGTAAATTTGACACTTTATGTCAAATTTGAAAACATGGCTTTAATAAATTTATTTGTGGCAAAATAAATTTATAAAAATAACACAATTACATATGTTTGAAAATAAGTTATTTTAAACTCCTTTTTAAATAATAATTCATTTTGTTGCTTTAGTAAAATAGTAAATAACATAACGCTAATATTTGAAATGAAACGGGAAATATAATGGACTCATTTTAAAATCAACATACTTTGTGCAGAATTAAGTTTTAAAATATGACAATTTTATTTGAAACTCCATAAAATACATTTGGGAACATTTTATCTTTATTTATTTCTTGTATTGAATTTATTCCTGAAATTGATTTTATGTTTTGAAAGTTTATGAATCAATTTACAAACATAACAAGCTTTTTGGAGTAATTGTATAATGATAAAATCAACAGTGTTTTGAAGATATTAACTCTAGAGTTGTGATTTCCAAAGCAATGTTTTAAACTCCGGTAATTGAATTCAAAACCATTTTAGTAAATAGTTTATGTTTTAAACGTTTGTAAATACTATTGCAGGGTTTATTAATTAACCAAAGTTAATAACAAATTTTATATCATAATGTTTAAACAAAATTCATTTTAGCATTGTATACTTTAAATAACATAAACACTTTGCAAATATGGTTTTAGAGTTTGTAAATAGCCAAGGCTAACTTTTTAAATCAAATACTTAGAAAGAAAGATTCTATTAATATAAGATTGCTTTCAAAGTTTTTAAATACGTTCCCAAAATATAATTTTAGGTGTAAGAATTACTTTATATAAAAGAATTTAAACTAAACTCTAATTTTTGAAAGAAAGATTACTTGGAATTAAACTATTTAAGTTGTTTTTCTTTTTGAAGGTGTCAAATGTCTTCTATTATTTGTTTCAATTATAATATTAGTTTTCTTTTATTCAAAAACAAAAGTTTCAATTTTTAGTGATTTTTAAACATTCCAAAATATTGGGATGTTACATAGGACCCGATAGCATGTAATTCTAGCCGGTCCACCAGGCACATATAAGGTGAACCGTTGTCCTTGTAGCAAGGGTTTAGTCTTTCATCTCATTCATCCCCCACAGGCTAGATACAGGAGCACCGTTGTAGCCCGATCTACCTTCTATAGAGATCCTTGCAGGACTAGGGGTGTTACCTCCACACGAGGGTCCCGAATCTTGGTACATCCTTGTGTTTATCGTGAGCCCATTGTTTTGTGCCTAATCCCGGGCAATGCACCTTGATCGGTCTCATTCTTATCTAGGCGGAATATTCTATAGTAGGAGGTGATGTTCTCGTCGACAGCGAGACGTCTGTGGTTAATCTCAAGACATAATCTTAAGAAGTTTGGTAAGGAAGGTTGGAAGCTGAGTTTTATCTGCTGCTATTATCTTATTGTTACTATGGCTTTTATGAATCGTCATGATTTGCAACTTGCTTTATATGAAAGTGCTTATGCCACTCCAAAAGTGGTGGAAACTACTGTGCTTGAGAGACCTAGAGTGGGATATAAAATTCCCGTTGGTCATGTTAAGAGAGTTATGAAGGATCCATTCTTAGGGTTTGGAGCTAAGTCTGCACGGGACCATATTAAACACATTGAAGACATATGTGGGTTATTTAGGCTCACTTATATTTCTGATGGTCAGGCAAAAAGGAAGCTGCTATATTTGTCATTATCTGGTAATGCTCGTATTTGGTACATGTCTTTGGATGAAGGAGTTAAAGAAGATTGGAATGTACCGAGGAAGGTTTTCTTTCTTAAATATTTTACTCCTAAAGAAGCTTATGATAACCGCTGCTATATATTTAATTTCTGGTCACATCTGGGAGAGAGTATTTCTCAAGCTTGGGGGAGATTAAAGGAGCTCCTTCGCAAGAATCCTTGTCATGATCTTACAAGGAAAATTATTCTGATAAACTTTTATGTGAGGCTGCCTAAGCATCAGAAGGAAACTCTGGATAACTCGTCTGGTGGAAGTTTTACAAATAATACTGAAGATGAAGCATGGAATTTATTGGAGACTATTGCTGAGAACACTGGTCATTGGGATCTTGATAAAGGTAATGAACCACATCTGGACTATGGATATTCATGTGTAGAGCACTTCTCTACTTCTACTTTATTTAAAAATCTGAGTGATAATTTTGGTCTTGATCCTTACATCATGGTAGAAATATCTAAAGGTTTTGCTAAGCATATGTGTCTTCCTGAAACTGGCTTTGAAGTATATGTTGAACCTGTTAAACAATCTATTGTTGTTCCTAAAGTTATTAAACAGGTGGGACCAGTATCATCTGTGACAATTGAAGAGTATGTTGAAACACCTCCTTATCCAAATAAAATTAAGGAGAACTTTCTTATTGCTGTTACTAACAAGAGTAACAGAAAATGTTCTGAGTCTTATGAACAGGTGGAGGTTAAACGTCAAATTTATGTTATCAAACAATTAAATGAAGAAGATCTTGTTGATGTTTATTTATGTGAAGATGCTACTAAGGTTATCAAAGGCAATTCGGCCAAGGTTGGTAAGCCTGTTATATCATGTGCTATTGGGACTTCATGCTATCATGGGTTATGTGATATTGGATCAAGTATTAGTGTTATTCCATATTCTCTTTATCTTGAAATGAAGCCTGACATTGATCCTATTCTTATGGAAGAGACAGGTATGACAATTCAACTTGCCAATAAAGATTATATTAGTCCTCTTGGAATTGTTAGAGATGTTGACGTACTTATTGGGAAGATAAAATATCATGCTGATTTTATTGTGCTTGGTTGTCCTCAAGATTCATTTTGTCCTGTCATTTTTGGTAGACCTTTCTTACATACTGTTGGTGCTGAAATTAATTTGGTTAAAGAGAAAGTGTTTATTAAGTGTGCTGGAGAAAAACTTGAGTTTAACTTTTCTAAATTTGCTGATAAACATTTAAAGAAAGAACCATTTGCTAAAGATGTAGTTGAAACTCTTGCTCAGATAGATGTAGCTTCAACGGATGTGGTAGAATGTTATATGCTTAATCAAGATGAACCATTTAATGATGAAGAAAAGGATGCCTTAGAACAAATATTATGGCAACAACCACCACAATTACAGTTGCATATTCCACCTGATAATTTAGGAGTGTTGCCACCACCTAAAGGGGATCCTAGTTTTGAGTTAAAACCTTTGCCTGAAAATCTTAAGTATGCATATTTGGATGAGAAGAGCATATATCCTGTTATTATTAGTGCTAACCTTTCAGCTGAAGAAGAAGAGAAATTACTTGATGTATTGAAAGCTCATCGAGCAGCCATTGGATATTCTCTTGATGATCTAAAAGGTATAAGCCCAGCTCTATGTATGCATAAAACTAATTTGGAGGAAGATGCAAAGCCTGTTGTTGATTTTCAATGCCATCTTCACCCAAAAATGAAAGAAGTGGTAAGGAAAGAGGTAATAAGACTTATTGAAGCTGGTATTATTTATCCCATAGCTGATAGCAAGTGGGTGAGTCCTGTTCATTGTGTTCCTAAAAAGGGTGGAATGACTGTAGTTCCAAATGCTGAAGATGAATTTGTGGCTCACCGTACTGTTGTTGGGTATAGGATGTGTATTGATTTCAGAAAGTTAAATAAAGCAACTCGTAAAGATCATTATCCATTGCCATTTGGGACAATTGCTTCTGTGCCCCGGTTCTCTCTAGTTTATCCGTCTGTGCCATACCTGCGTAGTTTCTCTCGTCTGTGCCCTGGATGGCTCGGAAATCGGCCAAACGCTCCGTTGCCCTCTGGTCAACCGTCACTTGGCCTGACTGGTGGGTCGGCCTGGCGCGGCTCGGTTGGGATTTCCTGGGGTCGGCTTGTGTGCGGCTCGGTTGGGATTTCCTGGGGTCGGCGTGGGGTCGGAGCGTGGGGTCGGCGTGGGGCCGGGGCACTTGTTTAATCAAGGGATACCGCCGATGGGGCCCACGTGGTCTTTCTCCCTGGCTCACTGCTGCCGCCGAGAGAACCCCCGAGGAACCCCTAAGAATAGAGCAATAGGAGTTGGATTGAGTGCGGAGAGCAGGGTGATTGAAGGCGCAAAGGAGCTCCATCGCCATCGCCATCGTCGTCGCCCGCCCGTCTCCCGTGGCCCGTCGAGAAGGAGGGAGAAGCAAGGAGCTCCATCGTCATCGCCATTGTACGGCCGCCTTCGCTGTTTAGGGTTTTTTGGTCGCTGACGGTTCCAGCTGCAGTCCATGAACCCCATTTCGATGGTCAGTGCTATCTTCTCTACATGTTTTATTTTCTTGTTTGGTGCATTATATGTGAGTAGATTTGATTTTCTATTTGGCTTGCGGAATGGGGAAAAACCCCAGGTTCCGCCTGTTTATCTGATTCTAAATTTCATTTGTTAAAATAGGATTCCGATAGCGATAGCGATAGCGATGGCGTCGATTACTGTGCTATTTGCCTTTACGAAGCAACTTTCTGTCGCACACTAACTCGTCGTTCCAATACTTTCAAAGTCCCGATGGAACACGGTTACAAAACGGTCGTTGTAAGTATTGCCTTTCAAATTCGAGGGAATGTCATTTGTTTTTCCTTCAATGAGTGTCTTCATAGTTTCTCCGGTTTTGTATTACATGTAGATTCTGTCATGCCCTTTAAGATATCTTCTAGAGAGCCGGGCAATTGGCCCTCATAAGAACTGGATAGAGGCTAGGTGTCCGAACGGAGACCAGTACTTCTTCTACCTGGATAGGTGGGTAATTGAAAATGAAACAGATCAGAGCTATCTCTGTAAGCGGCTAAGTGGTAGCCCGAACATCCATAAGTACACGGAGATCTGTGGAACGCAGTGGAGAGCACTATGTAAATGCTACGGCATTGAGGATGGTGATGTTGTCAAATTCACTTGGAATGAAGATCAACATTTGTTCAATGTTGAAGTGACTAACGAGCACAATGCTGCAAAACCTTTTGTGCAACACACGGGTATGCTGGTTTGTGTTCTTTTTCTTACACATTGAGTAGTTTACAAGTTTTCTGAATGTCTTCCTCTCTTTGATCAGAGTTTAAACAGATTGACGGATGCTGCAAGCCAGCCCTCCTGTCGAGCATATTTCACGAACCGAGAGATGTCACCTATTCAGAAATGAATGCGATATCTCTCGCTTTATTCAAAGATGCCACGGAGGAGTTGGAAGAGATCCCTCAGTTCTACGTGCGCAGGATTGAGAATGATTCTCTGGATGTCGTTTCTCTGGTATTCTGATACGATGCTCATATTCTGTCATTTGAATGATCCCTCGGTTCTGTCATTTGAACTATTCTGATATGATGCTCATGTTATTTTCATAGCATCTCAAGATTGAGGTACTGGATGGCTACGATGTTATTCCATCGCGTGATCTCATATTACGTCAAGTTCACGGAAATTCTCGTCTTTTGGCGAGAGACGATGTCGAGATCTTTGGATCATATCGAGTGGTCAACGACGAGGTTTACATCGAGTTCACGAAGAACTGGGATCTATTCTGGGAGCAACTTCCGATTCGCTTTGGTGATCTCTATGTTATCAAGGTGATCTTCAAGGAGGAGTACATCGAGCTGACATTTGAGAAGGTCAGCGAAGACGTCGAGGGGCCCGACGAAGACATCGAGCAGTCGGACGAAGAGATCAGCGACCCCAGCGAAGAGATCGAGCAGTGGGCTGACGAGATGATGTCCGGCTTTGACGATGTCAAAGAAGAGACTGATTAATATTACTATGAGTTGTATTTTGGTCGAATGTATTTTGGTCGAATGTATTTTGGTCGAACACCTTATGGGCATGCTCTGGGCATGAACTGGCGCGCTCTGCCGCGCTCTGGGCGCGTTCTGTGCGCGCTCTATGCGTCACTGTAATTATATTATGATGGATAAGCTTGCCTCCGGTCATTTATTTCAAACTTTTATGTTGTAAGTCCAAAACCACTCTCTTTACTCTTGAGTTCATACGACATAGTTTGAGAAACACAATTGATACATGCATTTCTCGTCAGAATGTACGTAGACCTTGTTTATCAACTTGAATCGTTAGTATATGATATAAGACGACTATGTGCGCAGGATTTTCCTTTTTTTGAATGTTTTTGAATATTTGAAGCTCATTTCAAATTTATGTCAAACCTAAGTTTGACCGACATTTAAACAAGTTTAAAACAAGAAAATGAAAAACTAAGCATGGATCCTTCTTAGTCACTCCAAAATGAAGCTTTTGTGAGGTTTTTGAAAATTTCATGTTGCAATTCCAAAACCACTTCTCTCTAACCTTAGACCTCATAGTTTGAGTTATGCAATATCACATGAGATCCATGCCCTTCTCCTTTTGAATGTATGTAGACCATGTTTTTCAATTTGAGTCGTTAGTATATGACATATGAAGAATATGTGCGTTGGTTTTTCAATTTTTCGATAATTTTTTAATTTATTATGGTTATTTCAAATTCGGTCAAACCTAAGTTTGACCGACAGTTAAACAAGTTTAAAACAAGAAAATGAAAAACTAAGCATGGATCCTTCTTAGTCACTCCAAAATGAAGCTCTTGTGAGGTTTTTGAAAATTTCATGTTGCAATTCCAAAACCACTTATCTCTAACCTTAGACCCCATAATTTGAGTTTTGCAATATCACATGAGATCCATGCCCTTCTCCTTTTTAATGTATGTAGACCATGTTTTTCAACTTGAGTCGTTAGTATATGACATATGAAGACTATGTGTGTTGGTTTTTCAATTTTTCGATAATTTTTGAATTTATTATGGTTATTTCAAATTCGGTCAAACCTAAGTTTGACCAACATTTAAACAAGTTTAAAACATGAAAATGAAAAACTAAGCGTGGATCCTTCTTAGTCACTCCAAAATGAAGCTTTTGTGAGGTTTTTGAAAATTTCATGTTGTAATTCCAAAACCACTTCTCTTCAACCTTAGACCTCATCGTTTGAGTTTTGCGATATCACAAGAGATCCATGCCCTTCTCATTTTGAATGTATGTAGACCATGTTTTTCAACTTGAGTCGCTAGTATATGACATAAGACGACTATGTGCGCAATATTTTCCTTTTTTTGATTTTTTTGAATATTGAAGCTCATTTCAAATTTCGGTAACAAGTTTAAAACATGAAATTTGAAAAACGAAGCATCGATCCTTCTTAGTCACTCGAAAATGAAACTTGGACACTTTATCAAACTTTTCAAAACCCCGTTGAGTGCCTCCAAACCCCATTTGAACAATGACCGTCGATTTAACCCTAGCGCTGAACTGCAGCCGTTTGATCGTCCTCTAGAAGGAAGCTGGCAGACTCGGGGCGATCCGCGAGAGGCTCATTCTGCGATCTGATTGGCTGTAACCCGTGTGAGAAGCTCATTCTGCACAACCCGTTCGATGTGTTTCAAATGAGCTCCAAAGGTAGGGTAAACGACCCCATTTCTAAGCAAAAAAGGGTTGGTGGACTCGCAACAGCCGCACCACCGCATGGGACCGTTACACGCTCACCGCGGACCCACCATTTTCCTCCTCTTCACAGACAGAGCATCCATCCTCTTTGGACCATCTTCTTCTTCCTCTTCCTTCCTCTTCCTTAGTCTTCCTCCTCTCCGGCGACAAAGGGCAGCAGCAATGTCGAGCTCCTCCAGTTCATTCCTTCGCCCCACTTGGCCAAAGCAGCCTGAGGTGCCGTTGCCGCCATGTTCTAAATGCTCACGCAAGGAGCCACTGCTCCGTAAGGCTAGTAAGGCGGAGACACCCAACAAGGGGCGCGAGTATTTGAAATGCCAGAGCGTGCCACCTGATGTAAAGATCTTTCTCTCGCATCCTTTTGTTTTGATTTCTTCAGTGTTTTCAATTTCTTGCTCAGATTTGGGATTTAGGGTTCAGGTTGACTTTTCTAGGGGTTGGAACCATGCAGCCATTTTCAGTGGATGGATGAATACGTTTCGCAGCTTAAACGGGGTGGAAGGTGGCCCGCGCCCAGCGACCTTCCTCTGCCGT
This sequence comes from Poa annua, assembly GCA_026929855.1. NCBI lineage: Eukaryota > Viridiplantae > Streptophyta > Magnoliopsida > Poales > Poaceae > Poa > Poa annua. The sequence continues at coordinate 39,192,268 of CM049438.1, forward strand.
CTGATGTGGAGATTGCGCCCTCTGCTCCGCCGATGGGGTCTGACATGGTTGCTCCGCCGATGGGGCTTGAGAAAGTGAGAGGCGAACTGAAGAAGTTGAACAAGAACTTAAGGCAGATGAATGATCTGAAGAAGCAGGCTAATCTAATAACTGCAGGATTTTATCTCTGTATACTTGCTCTAGGATTTGTTTATCTGCTGATTGTCAGTCGTAGTTAATTAATGCGATGTAATCATAATTAATGCAATGTAACCTCTATGTTATTTGGACCAACCGCTTATGGTAAAGCAGTCGTCTCATTTGGACCAACCGCTTATTACTAATCATCTCTACCGAAACTATCTACAGTTTTAGGGGCAGATCTATACACCAACACGTATTTTACACCAGAAATTACATATATTTTTGGGACAAATGACTAATCACCGAAACTATCTACAGTTTTAGTTTTAGGGGCAGATCTATACACCAACACATATTTTACACTAGAAATTGCTTACAAATGACTAATCATCCATATCGAAACTATCTACTATTACAAATGACTAATCATCCGTACCAAAACTATCTACAATTTTAGGGGCGGATCTATACAGCAACACGTATTTTACACCAGAAATTGCTTATATTTGTTGGGACAAATGACTAATCATCTGTAAAAGCATTGAAAGAAGAGTGTCCGGGCCCGGTTAAACCCTGCTCATTTCAATGCTTAACAATAGCCTTGGAATGTTGTGGTATATAAAGAGGTCGCGCACACACCCAACTAGCGAGGTGGGACTAAAAAACAACTCAACAACACAGCGGGAGACGTGGTAAGTTTGAGCCGAGCAGCACACAAGCCGACCCCAGGAAATCCCAATCGAGCCGCGCCAGGCCGACCCCACCAGTCAGGCCAAGTGACGGTTGACTAGAGGGCAACGGAGCGTTTGGCCGATTTGCGAGCCAGCCAGGGCACAGACGAGAGAAACTACGGGGGTATGGCGCAGACGGATAAACTAGAGAGAACCGGGGCACAAAAGCAATTGTCCCTTGCCATTTATTGATCAAATGTTAGAAAGGTTATCTAAACACTCTCACTTTTGTTATTTAGATGGTTATTCAGGTTTCTCACAAATTCCTGTTCACAAAGATGATCAAGAAAATACCACTTTTACTTGCCCATATGGTACATTTGCTTATAGGGGAATGCCATTCGGTTTGTGTAATGCTCCTGCTACTTTTCAAAGATGCATGAATGTTGTATTTGCTGATTATATTGAAAAGATAATGGAAGTCTTTATGGATGATTTTTCTGTTTATGGAACTTCATTCGATAATTGCTTGTGCAACCTTAACAAAGTTTTGCAGAGATGTGAAGATCAAAACCTAGTCCTTAATTGGGAAAAGTGTCACTTTATGGTTAATGAAGGTATTGTTCTTGGACATCGTATTTCTGGAAGAGGAATAGAAGTTGATCCAGCAAAGATAGAAGCTATTGAGAGGTTACCATACCCAAAGGATATCAAAGGTATAAGAAGCTTTCTTGGGCATGCAAGTTTTTATCGTAGGTTTATTAAAGATTTCTCCAAAATATCAAAGCCTCTAACCAATCTTTTGCAAAAGGATGTTCCTTTTTCGTTTAATGATGATTGTATTGAATCCTTTAATATTTTGAAGAATGCTTTAATAAGTGCTCCAATTATTCAACCTCCTGATTGGAATTTGCCTTTTGAGATTATGTGTGATGCTAGTGATTATGCAGTTGGGGCTGTTTTAGGCCAGAGAGTTGATAAGAAACTTAATGTTATCTACTATGATAGTAAGACACTTGATGGTGCTCAAAGAAACTATGCCACAACTGAGAAAGAATTTTTAGCAGTGATATTTGCATGTGATAAGTTTAGACCTTATATAATTGATTCAAAAGTCATTGTGCATTCTGATCATTATGCTATTAAATATCTAATGAATAAGAAAGATGCTAAGCCTAGACTAATAAGATGGGTACTTTGGCTGCAAGAATTTGATTTACATATTGTTGATAGGAAAGGGGAAGATAATCAAGTAGCTGATCATCTTTCTAGAATGGAAAATATACCAGATGATCCTATTCTTATTAATGATAGTTTTGCTAATGAACAACTTGCAAACATTAATGTTTTTATGGCTAAAGTTGCATCTCCATGGTTTGCTAATTATGCAAATTTTATTGTTGGCAAAGTTTTGCCACCACACTTTACTCTTCAACAAAGAAAGAAGTTCTTTTATGATCTTAGACATTATTTTTGGGATGATCCTTTCCTTTATAAGAAGAGTGTAGATGGTATTATTAGATGTTGTGTACCTGAGCATGAACAACAGGCTATTATAAAAGATTGCCATGATAGTCCTTATGGAGGGCATCATGTAGGAGATCGCACAGGAGCAAAGGTATTACAATCTGGTTTTTATTGGCCTACTTTATTTAAGGATTGTGCTGAATATGTTAAAACTTGTGATAAATGTCAAAGAGTAGGAAATATTGGTAGGAGAAATGAAATGCCTATGAATTATTCTTTACCACTTGAGCCTTTTGATGTGTGGGGTTTTGACTTTATGGGACCTTTCCCAACCTCAAACACAAAGCATACTCACATTTTGGTTGCAGTGGATTATGTTACAAAGTGGGTGGAAGCAATCCCAACCAAAAGTGCAGATCATGCCATAGCAATGAAGATGCTGAAGGACATCATTTTCCCCAGGTTTGGTGTTCCAAGGTTTTTAATTACTGATGGTGGTTCTCATTTCTTGCATGGTATTCTTAGGAAAACATTAGCAAAATATGATGTTAATCATAGAGTTGCATCTCCATATCATCCTCAAACAAGTGGACAAGTTGAATTAAGTAATAGGGAAATTAAACTCATTTTGGGAAAGACAGTTAATAGGTCTAGGTCTGATTGGCCACTTAAGATTAATGATGCACTATGGGCTTATAGAACTGCTTACAAAAATCATATGGGAATGTCTGCTTACAGAATGGTTTATGGAAAAGCTTGTCATTTACCTGTTGAATTAGAACATAAAGCTAGATGGGCCATTAAACAACTTAAATTTGATTTAAAAACTGCTGGAGAGAAGAGAATTCTTGATTTAAACCTACTTGATGAGTGGAGAAATGAAGCTTATGAAAGTGCTAGGCTATTTAAAGAGAAAGTTAAAATTTGGCATGACAAGAAAATTAAGAAGAAATAATTCAAAGTAGGTGATCAAGTTTTATTATACAACTCTCGTTTCAAGTTTTCTGCAGGAAAGTTAGCATCAAAATAGCATGGACCATTGGTGATACAGGAGGTGTACCGTTCAGGAGCCATTCGTCTTCACGGTGACATGAAAGGTAAACCTCATGTGGTCAATGGACAACGCCTTAAACACTATATTGCAGGAAAAAGCTTCATCGGAATGGTGGAAGAAATGGATTTGAAGACACCGGAGGAGGTAATAGAGAGAAACTCTGCAGTTTTGGAAACCCAGAATCAATAATTGGTAACTTTTATGTTTGGAAGTTTCTCGAAATTGCATAATATTTTACGGAGATCATTTTTTATGAAAATTAGCATATAGGACAAGAAACTTGGAAGGAACGGAGCCCCGAGGGAGGAAAGAGGGGGCCCCACGCGGCTAGATTCCTTGGCCACGTGGGCCCACTCATTTTGCCCCTCGGAGTCCCGTTTTGTCTCGTTTTGGACTCCGACGCTTCGTCTTACCCTAAAAACCGTCAATATATACCCCCTTTCGTCAATCTGAGCTCTCACCGAGCGTTCTCGAGCGATCTTTGTATTGGTTGTTTCTGTCTGTCAGGGTTTAGCCATGTCAAGCTTTGGATCCAACCAAGAGGGAGAGGACTCCACCAAGGGAGGCATTGTGAACTGATGTCTACGCACGCTTCTATTCTCGTAGACAGTGTTGGGCCTCCAAAAGCAGAGGTTTGTAGAACAGCAGCAAGTTTCCCTTAAGTGAATCATCCAAGGTTTATCGAACTCAGGGAGGTAGAGGTCAAAGATATCCCTCTCAAGTAACCTTGCAATTAAGATACAAGAAGTCTCTTGTGTCCCCAACACACCCAATACACTTGTCAGATGTATAGGTGCACTAGTTCGGCGAAGAGATAGTGAAATACAAGTAATATGGATGATTATAAGTAGTATTTGCAATCTGAAATAAAAATGGCAGCAAGCAAACATGTAGCAGAACTTGTTGTAAACGGTGTTTTGATGCTTAGAAACAAGGCCTAGGGATCATACTTTCACTAGTGACACTCTCAACAATGACATCAAAGCTGAATAATAAATACTACTCTCAAACACTCTCTTGTTGGATGATAAACACCATTCACTGCGTAGGGTTACAAGAGCACCCCCAAAGTCAGAGTAAACTAACACCACAACGTCATAAAGGAATCACACACGGTGCGCACACTGTCACCTTCACAACCGTGAATAACCCCGGAGTTCATATCAAAGCTCATGATCACATAAAGATCACACCATGGGAGAGAGAGATAAACCACATAGCTACCGGTAGAGCCCGCAGCCTCGGGGGAGAACTACTCCCTCCTCATCATGGGAGTCAGCAGCGGCGATGAAGATGGCGGTGGAGTCGATGGAGATGGCTCCGGGGGCAATTCCCCGTCCCGACAGGGTGCCGGAACAGAGACTTATGTCCCCCGAAACTTGTCTTCGATGGCGGCGGCGCAGCGGAACTCATCTCGGGAAAAGGCTTCGGGTGTTAGGGTTATTTTGTCGGGGGGGTATATGTAGGCGAAAGGGCGAAGGCGGTGGAGGCCCGAGGGCCCCACACCATGTGCTGGCGCGGCCAGGAAGGGAGCCGCGCCACCACATGATGTGGGCGCCTCGGTGCCCTCCTTCGTCTCCTCTTCGGACTTCTGGAACGTGTCCGAAAAAATAGGGACTTTGGCTTTTGTTTCGTGCAATTCCGAGAATATTTCCTTAACAACTTTTCTGAAACCAAAAACAGCAGAAAACAGGGAACTGGCACTGTGGCATCTTGTTAATAGGTTAGTCCCAGAAAATGCATAAAAACCATATAAAGTGTATATAAAACATGTAGCAATTGGTATAATATAAGCATGGAACATAAGAAATTATAGATACGTTGGAGACGTATCAAGCATCCCCAAGCTTAGTTCTACTCGTCCCGAGTAGGTAAAACGATAACAAGAATAATTTCTGAAGTGACATGCTTTCACACAATCTTGATCATATAATAATGTAATGCATGTAAATTGTGATCAAATGAATAAAAGCTGTAGTTTATATTGATATCAAATGAGTAATGAGTAAACAAGTAGGAAGAACAAAGTAAAACTTTCAATGAATCAATACTAGAGAACAATCAACCGTGCAAAGTAGATATTAAAGATGATTTAAGCTTCAAGAACAACAATATAATCATCTAATGCATCCAACACTCATCACAACTTTGTGAAAGGATCAAGTCAAGCAATAACAATATGCACGTAGAAAATCATCTATCTATTTGTTCACTTAAAAACAAGCAAGCGTTCAGCGTTGGTTCCTGGCACCAGGATGTTGTGGCTAAAAGAATGTTAAGGGGGGTTTGGAAGGCCAACGGAAGAAAGTCTCACAAAGCTGAAAGTGATCTTTAGACAAGAGGAAGTCTTATAATCGAAGCTATGCAAGGAGTAGTGATTGCCACACAACGGATGCACATAGAGCTATAAGTGTATGAAAGCTCTCCAATGGAACTAGTGGGGTGCATCTAACTTGCTTGCTCATGAAGAACTAGAGCACTTTTGGGGAGGCTCATCATTGGAATATACAATCCAAGTTCTATAATGTAAAGTTCCCCACATAGTTATGCAAGTAAAAAAAATGAAAACTCTCTCATATGGAGTAAAGGTGCTAAACATGAGCATAAATGATGACTATGAATACTACAGGTGCTATAACAGGAGCACAAGTGTGGATAAAGAGTAGTAATGTTGCCCCCTTTTATTTTTCTTTCTTTTTTTCTTTTTTCTTTTCTTCTTTTTTTAATTTTTTTGTTTCTCTTTTCGACGGCCTCCATGGCTCTTTTCACTTTTAGGGGCAAACATTCTAATATGACAACACACTTTTGATACAAGTAACTCATAACGAATAAAACATAGTGTATGAAGCGGTGCCTCTGCCAGTGTAGCAGGATATGCAATGATCTAGCGTAACATGGGTAAAACCACACATCAGTTGTAAAGAATCATGCAAGGCAATATATAAATGATAAATGACAACAAGTCATGTAATGTAAAATGGAAGTTGCATGACAATATATCTCGGAACAGCTATGGAAATGCTGTAGTAGGTAGGTATGGTGGGTGTTTTGAGGAAGATATTTGGCTTATGTGTAGGAGAACATGATGAAGATCTCCCACGAGTTTTGGATGTACCCGCGAAGTATGCACCAAGTCTCAATGTGAGAAAGGGCAATGCAAAGTACCGAAGAGGCTAGCAAATATGGTGGTGGAAGTGCCATGAAAACCGCAGCTTAGAACTCACAAGCAAAAAGATTCCAACTAGAAATATGATCTTATAAGGCATAATGAAAATCACTCCATGAGGGACTGTGGAAAATGAACAAGTCACTGTTGGGACCCCGACCGTAGCGCATAACACAAAGTCATTACGGTTGCTTTTAACATTAGAAGTCATATATCATTATGCTATCAACTGGATATTTAAGTGTGGCACAACTTCAAGTTTTCTAGACCAACCATTAATCATTCCACTTTACTAAACCATCATGTTTACCATTAAGCATATTAATATCTCAAAACAACATCTACGATTCAAGCGACACAATTTAATGATCTACAAGATTATGTATCCTTTCGTTATACCATCTACCACATTAAACATTTTCTGTTCCAACCAAACACCAATCAAATTATTTAAACATAAACTCTCCAAGTATTCAACAATGAAACAAGAGAGTATAACATAAGAAAACTAACAGCTCTAAACAAGAGATGCATGAAAAACAAGAGCTGAAAGTATTGAAGTAACATAGAAGAATACTCAACAAATATAAGTGAAGAATACGAGTATTCATAAGAAAAAGCGGAGCGTGTCTCTCTCCCACAAAAAGAATGCTATGATCCATTTTATTCAGAGAACAAAAACAAAAACAAACAGACGCTTCAAGTAAAGCACATAAGATGTGACGGAATTAAAATATAGTTTCACTAGAGATTACCTGATAGTTTGTAGATGAAGAAGGGGATGGCTTGGGCATCCCCAAGCTCAGACGCTTGAGTCTTCTTGAAATATGCTTGGGTCACCCACGGGGGCATCCCCAAGCTTAGGCTCTTTCATCTTCTTGATCACATCATATTATCCTCTCTCTTGATCCTTGAAAACTTGCTCCACACCAAACTCAAAGTAGACTTCATTAGAGGGTTAGTGCATAATAAAAAATTCTCATATTCTGCATGGACAAAACCATTACACATGCTACTGGACATTAGCTACAGCCACCGGTATTTCATGGAACAAAAAGATCCATTCAAAAATAGCAAAAGGAGCAATGCAAAATAAATGGCAGAATCTGTCAAAAACATAACAGTCCGTAAAGACGATTTTTTTCGAGGCACTTAACTTGCTCAAATCAGAAAACTTAAAACTAATGAAAGTTGCGTACATATATGAGGATCACGCACACAAAATATCAGGTCATTCTAATTTTTCTGTGAATTGTTACGAATTAAACGGTGGACAGCAGAAAACTGTTCCTGCGCAGAAATCCAAATCTAGCATCAACTTCCTACTAGAGGCTTTACTTGACACAACAATGCGATAAAATAAAGATACAAAGGAGTTGTTACAAAAGTAAGCAAGCTCCTTGACTCAAATAAAAGAAAAATAACAGAAATAAAACATGGGTTGTCTCCCATAAGCGTTTTTCTTTAAAGCCTTTTAGGTAGGCATAGTGATATTTATGATGCTCACATAAAGATGAGAGTTGAAACATAAAAGAGAGCATCAAGAAGCATATATAAAACATATTTAAATCTAACACACTTCCTATGCAAAGGAATCTTGTAAGAAAATAAATTAATAAAGCACAAAGTGACTAGCATAGGAAGGCAAAACAAGTGCAACTTCAAAAATTTCAACATAAAGAGAGGAGACTTAATATTATTGTGATATATGAAGTCATGTCTTCTTCTCTCATAAGGACCAGTAGGTCTTAAAGTACCCAGCAAATAAAAGAAAATCAAGAGAAAACTCAAAACATTCATCATAAAGAGAAGAAATTTAGTAACACGAAGATCTCTATAACCATACTTTCCTCTCTCAAAATAATTTTCAGCGGCATTATGAATAGATTCAACAATATAGCTATCACCTAAAGCATTCTTATCATGATCCATAAGCATAATAATATTATTACTCTCCACATAAGCATAATCAATTTTATTAGTAACAGTGGGAGTAAAACTATCACATCCATCATTGTAATCATCATAAATTGGAGGCATAGAATAATCATAATTAGTTTTATCCTCAATAGTAGATGGTATGAAAATATCATATTCATCATTGTAAACGTCATATATAGGAGGCATATCATAATCAACATAAGCCATATCCTCAATAGTAGGTGGACTGAAAATATCACAATGACTATAATTATCATATATTGGAGGCAAAGTATCATCAAAGAAAATTTTCTCCTCAAAGCTTGGGGGACTAAAAATATCACATTCATCAACAACGGCTTCCCCAAGCTTAGACTTTTCCATAGCATTAGCAATAATGGTGTTCAAAGAATTTATACTAATAACATTACTACCACTATTATGCAAACAAACTTCCATAGGTTTTTTAATTTTCGCTTCAAACACATCATGTCCTAACTCAAGATAAATTTCATAGAGCTCTCTAATTTTTTTGTTGTTTTCCATTAGGCCTAACTAGTGAAAATAAAAACAAGAAACAAAAAGATTTACTGCAGGATCTAAAGGAGATACCTTCCAACGCTTACCTCCCCGGCAACGGCGCCGGAAAATAGCTTGATGTCTACGCACGCTTCTATTCTCGTAGACAGTGTTGGGCCTCCAAGAGCAGAGGTTTGTAGAACAGCAGAAAGTTTCCCTTAAGTGAATCACTCAAGGTTTATCAAACTTAGGGAGGTAGAGGTCAAAGATATCCCTCTCAAGCAACCTTGCAATTAAGATACAAGAAGTCTCTTGTGTCCCCAACACACCCAATACACTTGTCAGATGTATAGGTGCAGTAGTTCGGCGAAGAGATAGTGAAATACAAGTAATATGGATGATTATAAGTAGTATTTGCAATCTGAAATAAAAATGGCAGCAAGCAAACATGTAGCAGAACTTGTTGTAAATGGTGTTTTGATGCTTAGAAACAAGGCATAGGGATCATACTTTCACTAGTGACACTCTCAACAATGACATCAAAGCTGAATAATAAATACTACTCTCAAACACTCTCTTGTTGGATGATAAACACCATTCACTGCGTAGGGCTACAAGAGCACCCCCAAAGTCAGAGTAAACTAACACCACAGCGTCATAAAGGAATCACACACGGTGCGCACACTGTCACCTTCACAGCCGTGAATAACCCCAGAGTTTATATTAAAGTAACCTCTAGAGTGCATAATAGATAAAGAGTAACATCACATATTCAACTAGATTACAAAGCTCATGATCACATAAAGATCACACCATGGGAGAGAGAGATAAACCACATAGCTACCGGTAGAGCCCGCGGCCTCGGGGGAGAACTACTCCCTACTCATCATGGGAGTCAGAAGCGGCGATGAAGATGGCGGTGGAGTCGATGGAGATGGCTCCGAGGACAATTCCCCGTCCCGACAGGGTGCCGGAACAGAGACTTTTGTCCCCCGAAACTTGTCTTCGGTGGCGGCAGCGCAGGGGAACTCTTCTCGGGAAAAGGCTTCGGGTGTTAGGGTTATTTTGTCGGGGGGGTATATGTAGGCAAAAGGGCGAAGGCGGTGGAGGCCCGAGGGCCCCACACCATGTGCTGGCGCGGCCAGGAAGGGAGCCGCGCCACCACATGATGTGGGCGCCTCGGTGCCCTCCTTCGTCTCCTCTTCGGACTTCTGGAACGTGTCGGGAAAAATAGGGACTTTGGCTTTTGTTTCGTGCAATTCCGAGAATATTTCCTTAACAACTTTTCTGAAACCAAAAACAACAGAAAACAGGGAACTGGCACTGTGGCATCTTGTTAATAGGTTAGTCCCAGAAAATGCATAAAAACCATATAAAGTGTATATAAAACATGTAGCAATTGGTATAATATAAGCATGGAACATAAGAAATTATAGATACGTTGGAGACGTATCATGAACCACTACCTCAACTCCGTGATGGCACCATTGAAGACCTTGTCCTTCAAAGAGGGAGTGCTGCTCGTGGAGGAGGTGAAGGCTCCCAAGACCGTCAGGACAGTGGAAGAGAGGCTTGATGAACTGGAGCAGAAGATCTTCAGGTACAACATGGTTGTTGAACGCAGCCTTGATGCCCACCACTTCATGAATCTAGATCTGGAGAAGAAGGTTGAAGAGTACAAGGAGAGGCTCAAGAACTTGGAGGATAGGTATCTGCATGTCATGTCATAGTTGGATAGGTATCAAACTCTGATGTGGGATGTAGAAAACCGAAACTGCGAGTACGAAGAGTGCTTCAAGAAGATTGCAGAAGCTGCTTCCCTAAGGTATAATGATCCACCTACATCTTTCCACAATGGGAGGCCTTTTCCTTGGAAGATAGCAGAGTGGGAGGAGGATTATGAAAAAGAAGAAGCTGCAGCAGAGGAGGCACTGGCAGAACCTCGAGCTTGGGGGAGTTCAACCTAGTCTTTATCTTTACCAGTTTATCATATCTATCTAGTCATGGTGTGCTTTGCTTTTTATCGTTTAGTTATCAATCTCTCTTAGGCTTGTGTGAGCTCATTGAGCATTATCATGTATCTGAAGGGGATCGCAGGCAGAAAACAATAAATTTTCTAACAACGATAACCTTAAACTAGCCAGGATCTATACTATGCAGATATAGTAATACGGAGGAGATCGATATACATACCCTTGTAGACCGAAACGCGGGGATTACGCTCCCGCACAAGCGTTGTCGATGAAGCCGACGAAGACGACCTCGAGGTCGTGTAGAGGAAGAAGACCTCCGAGCACCACTAGCGTGGCACCTCGCAGGGATCCACACACGTACGGTGAAGACGACGACCTCCGGGCTCCGATCCAGGGACGAGCAGCGGAAGACTTGGACCGGAAGACCAGCAGCACGGCGGTGTGCGTATGGTGGAGAGAACTTCACCTTGGCGCAACTCCAATGGAGGAATCACTTTTTCAAGGAGAAGAAGAGAGAGATTGGGTTGTCTTTTAATGGCCATGGGAGCACCTCTATATATAGGTGGAGGGAGGCTACCAGCCTTGCTGGCTGGGCGGTGTGGGACTAAACCCCACACCAGCCCCCCCCCCCCCCCCCCCCCCTCATGGTGCGCTAGCCCTAGGTGGTCCCCAATTGGCCCACCTAGGGCAGCCCCCCCTTCTCAATTCACACCTAGGGGGAAGTTTCCCCCTTATGGGCCTTTCTTCCAAAAGTTAGGCCCATTTAGAATTGGGGCTGCCAATAAATCCGAAAATCATTAAATAAAATGTATTTAACTATTAATTACACTAATTAATATTAAACACACATTATCTAATTTATTCCGGCTCCAAAAACTATTTCGTCGCCCTCCGATCTCCATCGGATCTTTCCCGGGACGCTCCCGGTGCTCTCTGTTAATTTCTCTTCTTCTTCCGGTCTATTAAACTTGTCGACTTCCCTTAAGTGTGTTACCCTAGCGGTTCGAGATCTTGCCAGACATGATCGAGACACGCTCTCCGATCAATGACTAATTCGTGGACCTTGGATACCCAGAATTAAACCCTGTGAGATAACGAATAACTTTGTCGTTCGAACCTAGACGTCGAGTCTTAAACCTTTTGCCATGGCGATACTTAGTGTGTCCGAGACTCGTCCATAGATATCACGATACCTAGCTTGGTCTCGTTACCGACAACACTATCTTCTACTCGTCCATGATATTATGTCCCTGTGACCTAGTCACATGCTTGCAAGCTCATTTGACATAATCTCACTGAGTGGGCCCTAGAGTATCTATCCTGCTATGCGGACTGGCAAATCCCGCTCTTGATCCCTCGTCTCAACATACTCCCTTCCGATACCCGAGAGGGACACCTTTATTGTCACACTGTTAAGATATGACGTTTGATGCAATCAAAGTATCTTTCAGGAATAGCAATAAGAGTTGATCTCACGGTCAAAGGCGTAATGACTACGTCCTACAAATATTGGGTATGTCCATCACGTCATTCTCCCAATGACATGACTCCATTGTCAACTGACATCAATGTCACATGACCGGGAAACCTCGATCATCAATTGCCCAATGAACTAGTTAGATAGAGGCTACCAGGGACCTGGTTGTTTATCTACCACACGCGTATTAATGTTTCCGCTTAATACAGTTATAGCATGGTATAAAACATATAATGAACAATTGAGATATGACGAATAAACTATCTTTATTAAGTGCCTCTAGGGCATATCTCCTTCAGTATCCCCTATGGTTTATCAATGAATATTAAAGTATGGTGTCATTCATGGGTCTCTTGTTTTGGAGATTTATGGGTAACACTCATGCAAATGTGCGTGGTATATTTAGAAGTTTCAGTCACATCTTGCTTTGAACCTGGTTAACTTGAGTATGTTGGACACTTGTAGAATTATCTCATCAACAGAATAAGTGAAAGAATAAGTCAATATGACATGAAGTATAAAAGTTTAAAGTGAAGATGTGGTCTTGTAGAATAAATATTTAGGAAGGTTAATGAAAGGAAATATGAAACACTCTTGCTGGACTTTAGTATCTTTTGAGCAAATTAATGATCATGGATGCTTCAATACTTATGCTCTTGAAAAGTGAATGAAAAGGTGGGCACTCGAGGATTCGGTTAGCCATGGAAAGTGTTAGACAAAGGTTGTGTTGAGCATAAGAACTTGATTGAAATATCCATGACTTAAGTTTGTACTAGTTACTAGAGAGGCAAGGTGATAACAATATCATATTTATCCTTTCGTTTGTCTTCCTCTAACTATTTATCCCATGAGAGTTTATGTGGTCTTTAAATTTCAGCAAAGCATAAAAGAGTATAATGCTTACAAATGAGAGCAAAAGCATTGGTAAAAGAGTATGAATAAGAGTTTAGTTCAATTGTCCAACATACAATGGTTTTCTATATTCAAAAGTAAGGGGTGATTGCTAGAGCTTCTACTTATATTGCCCACATGTGTATGAGTTTTAGTTCCATTTATCTTACTTTACAACTGAACATGATGATGATACTATGCCCGTATTTATTTATCAACCATAAGTCCATTGATGCATGTAATGATCTATGTCCTTATTTACCCGAGGGCGAGTAAAGGTTTAAGCTTGGGGGAGTTGATACATGCATTTTATATCATCATTTATATAACTTATATCATCATATTAGAATGTTATTGGAACTATTATATCAATGTTTTACATGTTTTAGATGATTTTGGGGACTTTCATACAAAGTCCCTATTTTTGGTATTTAATATCTGGGAGGCAGAAAATCCCCCTTTTCTTGTTTTTATTGTTTCAGGAGCTACAGGGATCCAAATGGAAAAAGGAAAATTGCACAGTTGGTTTTACACCAGGAGAACGACAGTGGGCAAAAGATCGAAGAGGGAAGAGCCACGAGGCCCAAAAGAGGGGGGCCCACGCGGGCAGATTCCTTGGTCGTGTGGGGCCCACCAACTTGAGCCTCGAGCACTTCCTCGCCTGGGGCTTTTTACCACGACCTCCGTCTCCTCCGGAAACCTACGCCCTAATTTTTCCCCGGACGATTCAAGGCCGCGGCGGCGGCGAAACTCCTGATTCTCTCCGAGGGGGGTCAGATCCTACTGCTCCAGAGCTCCGGAAAAGGGGGAAATCATCGTCACCGTCATCACCTCTCCTCCTTGGCGTGGGAGGAGGCCTCTCCATCATCACCATCACCAAGACCAGCACCATCTCCATCATCATCTCCATGATCCACTCTGTTCCCCTCGTAGTTTGAGAGTTGCTATACCCTAGATACTTGTTTTGTGCTACTATTCATGTTTGTGATTGAGCACTTGTCATTATTTGGTGGTGAAGTTATATTTTCAGATTGTGTTGTACCATTTATGCCACTGAATATGATCATGTTTGCACGTTGTGAGTAGTTCCCGTATGTTCCTGAGGGTATAGGATGAATTGGCAATGTGTTGGCATTTTGTCTAGTGTTTATCTTTTTATGTGATTCTATGATGGTGTTGTGCGAACGTCGACTGCACAACACTTCACCTATATGGGCTCAAAGGAGAACACCGTAGTATAATGAAATTAGGAAGACTTGGGAGGACAAGAAACCTGAGAATGAGTCATGAAGTTATTATTATGAGGTATTAATATCGGGGACCTTAGAGTGTAATGCTATGGTGGGACATTATGTCTTAATAATTCTTGTGCAGTCATTTACTTGGCCACATGATCCATCATAAGAGGGTTTAGTTTATTTGTTTAGATTTACCTAAGTTGTGGCTCCGTCCTAAACAAAATTAAAACTTGACAAGATATTCAACGTGTTGCTTAATAAATCTGTATGCCTAGTTATATCCATGCAGCCCTCGGGAACGTTTTCCAAATATAAGACACACATCACTTGATCTTGTCCTCTTGCAACATAGTGGATTGGGCTTTTCTCTCATTGAGAGCTTTCAACTGTTACTATTTACTATCTGCACTTTTATTTTATTTGCAACCATATAACCAAAAACCCCAAAAACACTTGCATCTTTCATCGTTTTATCTATCATTCTTACTAACCAATACCTTCAGCTCCTCGTGGGTTCGACAACCTTTTCTATTCGAAAGGTACTACAATTGATCTCCTGCACTTGGGAGCCATCACCATCCCCCTCCTCTCCCCCTAAATGCAAGCTCTTTATGTGGCTCATTCTTCAAGGTAGAGTTCGGACGTCTGAGCGTCCTCAATGTTGAGGTTGGCCAAATTGCAGCATTTACCAACTTTGTAATAGGGAGGCCGAATTAGAAGTGCACCTCTTCTAAGTGTCACTACACCCAAAGGATTCGGAACGGGATCATCTCTTGGCTTGGGCTATCATCGATCGACACATCGCTTGGTGCATCTTAAGAGTAGGTAATCTTCGCTAATGGCACTGGGAAGAAATATTTGGCCTCTCTAATAATTTTAGTCTCTTGGGACATATAGAATGAGCAAAACAAGCGGGTTTCCGCAATGTTTACACCATGCCGACGGTGGTTACATCTCAGCTCAAGACCAAGACGGCCTTATAAAGTATGGCGGGGCAAAGCACTTGGGATCAATCATGTTACAAGAGTAGTTCTTTTGTTTCGGCCATTTCCGGGCCTTGTGTTTGCCTTATTTTGGCCTTTGAGCTTTCGCTCATTTGTTATGTAACACTCTAAATTTTTTAAAACTAATGAGATGAGTAAATCTTTTGCCTCCGTTTAAAAAACATTTAGGACAGATTTTTATCATTCTGAAAGATTTGCCTACAAGTTATGTACTATTATCCTTTCTTTATATTTTTCTGTAGGGTTGAGATTAGCCTGAAGATTCTACCGCTATGCATGAACACCTCAGATTTGATTCTTTGTGAACTTTTCCTTTCATGCAGTATGTATGGTGGTTGTCAGGGATATGAAAAAGGGTCCGAGAACCACCCGGAAAAACTGCAAACTGGCTGAGCCTTCAGCCGGCTAGCAGCAGCTGTCGGAGCCGGATATGTCGGCTCCTCGCTTTCACACACCTAATGGCACACCGGGGACCAGGCAGCATGGGCATACCACCCTCTCGATCCTCCAAGTCAACTATCTACGTCAGCGGACATGCCGAGTACAGGCGGCACTATTCGACAAGACAAAGAGCCACTTACCACGTCGTTGACCAGCGTGGCTGGCATCATCAACAGTGTCATGTCTAATTGTCACGCCCAGTCTATTGATGAGCAGTCTACAGTGGACACGGGCACCCGATACCCAAAGGGGGCACCCGACAACCGGAAAAAGGACCCGATAGCATGTAATTCTAGCCGGTCCACCAGGCACACATAAGGTGAACCGTTGTCCTTGTAGCAAGGGTTCAGTCTTTCATCTCATTCATCCCCCACAGGCCAGATACAGGAGCACCGTTGTAGCCCGAGCTACCTTCTATAGAGATCCTTGCAGGACTAGGGGTGTTACCTCCACACGAGGGTCCCGAATCTTGGTACATCCTTGTGTTTATCGTGAGAATATTGTTTTGTGCCTAATCCCGGGCAGTGCACCTTGATCGGTCTCATTCTTATCTAGACGAAATATTCTATAGTAGGAGGTGATGTTCTCGTCGACAGCGAGACGTCTGTGGTTAATCTCAAGACATGATCCGTTGACTTCGGTTAATCTCAAGACTTGATCTGTCGATCGACTGAGTCTCTTATAAGTGTTCATAGAGATAGGATGTGTGCGTGTGCGTTTAGGATGAGTGTATGCGCGTATATGTGAACGTGTACTAGTGTGTTTTAAGAAATCATGCCCATTTCACAGAAAGAAAGAAATGTGTGTTTCTGGGTGTTTTATAGTGTAAGAATAAGAGGAAGAAGAAGAAGCTGCCGGCTCCGACTACGGCAGGGTCTGATGTGGTGGGCGCGATGCCGTTGGCCGCAGATATACCCGCTGGTCCTGTGGTGGTGACACCGGTGCAGGCGGTGGCTGAGACAGTGGCCACCATTGCTATAAAGAAAAAGTGCAATCACTGCAAGTTGGATACACATGCTACGAAAGACTACACTGTTGATCGGTACTGTTATTTTTGTGACAAGATTGTGCATCCAACTGATCGGTGCCCTATTCTGAGACTACCAAAGCCATATGCTGGTATGGGAGGTATTGGGAGTCATGACACGATGTTCAGCCATTTGCCGGACGGGGTTTACAAGCCCCATCTTGCTCCGAGTAACTTGCCGGTGGCGTTGGTGTCCGTGGAGGGGGATCCTGTTGCTGCAGAGTTTGTGCAGACTTTGGTGGCGCGCTTTTGTCCATCTGAGTCAACCTGGTGTTGGGAGGCTATGCCACATAAAGATAATTCTTTCTTGGTTAACTTTCCGTCATTTGCTGACTTGGAGAGGGTGGATGGTTTTGAGCTTGGCATGCCACGACAGAAATCCAAGATCACTTTCAGTCTGTGGAAGACTGAGGATATTGAGCACACAGCGGAATTGACCCCGACTTGGGTGCACGTGACGGGGTCCCGAACTCAATTCGGCACTTTCTGGGCATTTGGGCTGTGGGTACTCTCATTGGCAAGACAATGGATGTGGATCTTCTTGCTCTTCGCCGCCATAATATTGTGAGAGTTTTGGTGGCAATGTCCGATCCTAAGGTGTGGGATACGAAGACCGTTAAGGCCGATGCCTTTGTTATTCTCAAAGGCTATGTTTTCCACTACAAAAGGGAGGCGGCGGATTTTGTTCCTGAGCCGGACTTTGTACCATTTATGTGGAGGAGGCATGAGAAGGATGATGATGGTAAAGGTTTTGATGATGTGCACCGTTCAATGCCAGATGTGCAAGGAAATGATGGGGCTACGAATGATGATACTCCGATGCCTCAAGCGGATGTGTCTGGGCCGGGAACCACTTCTTTGCCGCTGGTACCGCGTGGGTTACAGGGTTTGGAGGTGACTCCTTTGAATCCCAAACCACAGACGCCGCGTGGAAAAAGAAATTGTGGCACAGTTTGTATCCACAGGGTCTTTGTTTGAGCACCAAGTGGTGCACGGGCGACCTTCAGTACAGTCGGATGTGCAGTTTTTGCCTGTAGCTGAGCCGGCCCGAGCTGAGAAAAAGCTGCAGCGGCAAGCGGCAAATAACATGGTGCAGCTGGTGGACAGCGCGCAAGGGGTTGATCCTCAGCCGGCCCAGCCCACTACAGCGCAGTGTCTGTCGCCGGCGTCCGGCATCCAGCGCGCAGTGCGGCCCAGCTCCTGTACGCTGGAGCAAGAGCACCAGCAAGCTGCCCAGCCCGCACCAGCGCTGTGCCTGCGAGCGGCTCACAATTATCAGTCGCCAGTGAGCGGAGGACAGAGTGCAGCGAGGCCCAGCACAGACGAGCTGCTTCCGGCTGCTATGCCCACTAAGTTGTGTTTCGATCTGTGTAAGGCAGGCGTCGGACTCACATGTGCATAGACGGAAACTACTCTGGTTGATGCTGGTAGTGATTCTTCTGCACACACACTGTCTCCTGTATCAGAGCCAATGGAGGATCGCAACTTGGTGGAGCTGGCGGTGGATGTTACGGTTCCGGGGAGTGCTGTGGAGAGTATGATGCACTCACCAGACGGGAGCAAGACACGGGAGATGCTACGGATGATGACGCCCACGGCTGCTGTCACACCTGGGGTTCACTCTTCTTCGCCACCGTTAACCCCGGGGTCGACACCACTTAGGAGGAGTGGGAGACACGTCGTCGCTCCGGACGGCTCGTCTTCCTTGGACGAGGACTCCATGAGGAAGGCGATGCGGCGTAAAGTGGAACAGAACCTCGACAATGCTGGTACGGAAAATATCCACAAGTCTTTCCTTGCATTTTCAAATTCAAATATAAATGCGAAATTGAATAGGGTAGGAGTTTCTTTGGGTATTAATAGTAACAGCATTGCACTACCGACTAGAGCATTGAGACGCTTGGAATATGACTGGTTAACAGTCACTCCAAAAGTCTCGTGTAAGTCGTATACTCCACATCCGGATGAGGAGGAGTTACATGACACAATTGATGTCCAACTCCTAGCAAATCTGGTAGGGGAGGTCACTGAGGGAGGCTTGGATGAGGCGATGCTAAGTTCATTATATGATCTTAAAGCATCCGACCGGAAATCTAAAGCTAATTCCTCAAAGAAAAATAGAAAGTCCACGCCACAAAAAAAGGCGAAAATATCCACATCTCCAATTTTTTCCGATGAATGGCATGTTCGCAAATAGCAGAGGTCTTCAGGACTTGGCTAAACACGCACGCATTGCTGATTCCATCAGGGATCATAAATTGGACTTTGTGGGGATTTCGGAAACTGGTAAACGGGACTTCTCGGTGAGTTTACTAAATCGCCTATCTGGTGGTGTAGAGTTCACATGGGTGTCCCGTCCACCACGTGGCAGGTCTGGGGGCCTATTACTCGGTGTTAGAAAGGACACCATGGATGTGCTGGCTAGTTCGGAGGGTGACTTTCATATAAAGTTCCACATCCGTAACAAAGCCGACAATTTTACATGGAGTCTAGTATCCGTGTATGGGGCAGCCCAGGATGAGCACAAACCTGCTTTCCTCCGCGAAATAGTAAACCTTGCAAAAGATAATCCATACCCTATAATTATAGGTGGTGATTTTAACTTGCTGCGGTTTGCGCATGAGAAGAGCAGGGGGAGATTTGACAATAAGTGGCCTCTCTTATTCAACGCAGTCATTGACAGCCTTGATTTGCGAGAGGTTACTATGGTTGGGAGACAATTTACATGGGCAAATAGCCTCCCAGAGCCGACATACGAAAAGCTGGACCGTGTACTCATGGACTCAGATTAGGAAACCAAGTTTCCAATGGTCTCGGTACGGGCTTTTGAACGTATAGAAGCATTGTCAGATCATGCTCCCGTACTTATAACCACAGGGAATCCTAGACTACCGTGTAAAAACCAATTCAAATTTGAATTAGGTTGGCTACATCGGGAAGGTTTCTTTGATATGGTTAAAAAGATATGGGAAAGACCAGCAAGTGGCCAAACGCCGATCCAAAGGTGGAATAATAAAATATACGCGTTGCGTAAACTCCTACGGGGATGGGCGAGACATATGGTTGGTCAATTAAAAAATGAGAAACTTCGTTTGTCATCAATAATTGACGAGCTAGAGGCTTTAGCGGAAGCGCGTCCACTATCTCCGCATGAGATTGACTATAAAAATAAGTCCAATGCGGAAATGGCCGGACTTCTCCGTGAAGAGGAGCTCAAATGGTACCAGCGATCGAGCCCAATTTATTTTGGAGGGAGATTCGAATACGAGATACTTTCATAGCCTTGCGAATGGCAGGCATAGAAAAAAACTCATTCATTCTCTTGACCAAGATGAGTGCATGATCGAAGGACATGAGCAGCTCAAATCTTATATCACGAGATATTATAAGAATTTGTTCGGTGCGCCAGACGAGAGTGATTTCTCGATGGATGAAACACGTACGGATGATATCCCGCAAGTTTCCGATGAGGAGAACACCCATCTTACTTCTCAGTATTCTGAGGAGGAGGTTAAAAAGGCTGTTTTTCAAATGGAACACAACAAAGCCCCAGGTCCGGATGGTTTTCCAACTGAGTTTTATCAGCATTTCTGGGAAATAATCAAGATGGACTTGCTTGAGCTATTCCACGCGTTGCATGCTGGACAACTCGAGTTATTTCGCCTAAATTTTGGAGAAATAATTTTGTTGCCAAAGGTTAATGAGGCAGAAAGGATCCAACAATATAGACCTATCTGTCTTCTTAATGTTAGCTTCAAAATATTCACCAAAACAGCAACTATTAGGCTAAATTCAGTGGCTGATCATGTGGTGCGACCAACTCAAACGGCTTTCATGCAGGGATGCAACATTCTAGATGGTGTTGTCGTCCTACATGAAACGGTTCATGAATTCATCGCAAAAAGCTTAATGGGGTAATTCTCAAAATAGACTTCGAAAAGGCTTATGATAAAGTCAAGTGGTCATTTCTCTCCAGCAAACTCTTAAAATGATAGGGTTTTCTGATGAATGGCGTGCTATGATTCATAACTTTGTTTCGGGAGGGAGCGTGGCCATCAAAGTCAATGATGACATTGGTAAATACTTCCAAACAAAAAAAGGTTTACGACAAGGCGACCCATTATCACCTATATTATTTAATATAGTTGCTGATATGCTAGCTATTATCATTGAGTGTGCTAAAACAGACGGCCAAATTGAAGGGGTAATTCCACATCTTGTTGATGGGGGGTTGTCTATTCTACAATATGCCGATGACACGATTCTTTTTATGGAACATGACATGGAAAAAGCGAAGAACATGAAATTAATATTATCAACGTTCGAGCAACTTTCCGGTCTTAAGATTAACTTACATAAAAGTGAATTGTTCTGTTTTGGAGAGGCCCAAGACGAGGCCGCCCAGTATGCTGAGTTATTTGGCTGTGGGCAAGGTCAGTTTCCAATCAGCTATTTAGGCATTCCGATTCATTTCAGAAGGCTCACGATCGCTCAATGGAAACATGTCGAGGAAAGATTACAGAAACGTTTAAGTAGCTGGAAAGGAAAATTGTTGTCCCTAGGTGGTAGACTGGTTCTTTTTAATTCAGTCCTAACCAACATGGTGTTATACATGATTTCCTTTTTCCAATTGCCAAAGGGAGTCTTGTATCGACTGGATTACTTTCGATCAAGATTTTTTTGGCAAGGGGATAATGAGAAAAAGAAATATCGACTGGCTAAATGGAGTATAGTTTGTCGTCCTAAGGAATATGGAGGCCTGGGGATTCATGATCTTCAGGCCAAAAATAGGGCTCTCCTCGGTAAATGGTTGTTTAATCTATTGTCCGAGGAAGGGGTATGGCAAACTATACTAAGGAGAAAGTATATTGGCACGAATGCGCTCTCCCAGATTTCGTGGAAATCAGGAGATTCGCATTTCTGGGCCGGCTTAATGGCAACGAAGAAATTCTTCTTCCCGTATGGTACTTTTTCTATCAGGGATGGATCAGAGATAAGGTTCTGGGAGGATAGGTGGCTTGGTCCTACCCCACTCCGGGAGCAATATCCGGCTTTATACAACATTGTCCTTGGACGTCACAAAAGTGATACACTAGCTAAGGTGTTGGAAAATTTTCCGCCGAATCTGACGTTCAGAAGAGATCTTCTTGGTCCCCGTCTAGCATCTTGGAATGAGTTGCTACAACGGTTGGCTTTGGTCAACCTGAGACAGTGGGCTGATAAGTTTCGGTGGAATCTACATAAAACTGGTAAATTCACCGTGGACTCTATTGAAGGAGATATGCCCTAGAGGCACTTAATAAAGATAGTTTATTCGTCATATCTCAATTGTTCATTATATGTTTTATACCATGTGATACGTCTCCAACGTATCTATAATTTCTTATGTTCCATGCTATATTATACCAAGTTATTACATGTTTTATATGCATTTTATATAGTTTTATGCATTTTCTGGGACTAACCTATTAACAAGATGCCACAGTGCCAGTTCCCTGTTTTCTGCTGTTTTTGGTTTCAGAAAAGTACTTAAGGAAATATTCTCGGAATTGGACGATTTCTTTTCTGAAGTCAGTTTTTCATCGGGAACGTTCCAGAAAGCCGAACACGAGACGAAGTGGGCCATCGAGGCGGCGCCACCACGTGCTCGCGCGGCAGCACCCCTGGCCGCGCGAGGACCAGGTGTGGGCCCCTCGGGGCGCCACCGACTTCGCCCTTTCGCCTACAAATACCCCCCAGACTAAAAACCCTAACACGGTGTTCATATTTTCCTCCACGGGTCCCGAGCCGCCGCCGTCGTCAACACCAATTCGGGAGAGATCAGAACTTCTTCCCGGCACCCTGCCGGGAGGGGGAATCGTCACCGGAGGCCTCTACGTCGCCATGACCGCCTCCGGACTGATGCGTGAGTAGTCTACCCTTGGACTACGGGTCCATAGCAGTAGCTAGATGGTTGTCTTCTCCTCTTGTGCTATCATGTTTAGATCTTGTGAGCTGCCTATCATGATCAAGATCACCGTTATGTAATACTTCATGTTGTGTTTGCTGGGATCCGATGAATATTGAGTACTAAAGTTATTGCTTCATAATATATCATGTGTGTGCTATTTAATGATCTTGCATGCTCTCCGTTACTTGTGTATGCTCTGGCCAAGTAGATGCTTGTGACTCCAAGAGGGGGTATTTATACTCGATAGTAGGTTCATGTCTCTATTAAATCCGGGGTGGTGACAGCTAGCTCTAAGGTTGTAGATGTACTGTTGCTACTAGGGATAAAACAGTAGTACTTTGTCTAAGGATGATGTTACTTACTTTACACACAGTGCTTAAGGCGATAATCTGTTGCATGCAACTTAATACTGAAAGGGGTGCGGATGCTAACCGGAAGGTGGATTATTAGTCATAGATGCGGTTGGAACGGTCTATGTATATTGTTGTAATGCCCGAATGAATCTCACACTAGACATCATAACGTTGGTATATGCATTGGTTTGCTCATCATTATTCTATCAATTGCCCAGCTGTAATTTGTTTACCCGCATGAATGTTATTATTATTTATGGAGAGACACCACTAGTGAACTGTGGACCCCGGTCCTTCTCTTTAATCTGATAAACCACAAACTGCAAACCTGTTACTTTCTGCAAATAAACATCTTTCTTCCACACATACGTTTAATCCTTTGTTACAGCAAGCCAGTGAGATTGACAACCTCACCGTTAAGTTGGGGCAAAGTATCTTGATTGTGTTGTGTGCAGGTTCCACGTCACCTACGTGCCAGGAAGCATTTTCCGGCGCCCTTACGTCGCAGATTTTTCTGGCGCCGTTGACACCTCGGGGGAGTTCATTATTTCCTACTGGTTCGATAACCTTTGTTTCACAACTGAGGGAAACTTGCTGCTGCACTACTTCATACCTTCCTCTTGGGGTCTCCCAACAACACACCCACCGTGTGCATCAAGCATTTTTCTGGCGCCGTTGCCGGGGAAATAAGAATTCCTTTGAAGACCTTCACACTCCTCCGTCAACTTCGTTGTCGGTGATTTGAAGATTCTTCTACGAGGGGAGTTTTCGCACTTCCAATCTTTTTATTTTGTTATTTTCTTGCTTAGTTTATTTTTATTACTGTCTTGTTTGCTTAATATCAAAAATACAAAAAAATTTAGTTACTAGCATTACTTTGTTTATTTCGGTTTGCTATTTTATTTTCAGTTTTTGTTATTTTGGTTATTTCGGTTTGTTAATTAATTTGCTAAAATGAGTACTGCTGAGAATACTAAGTTGTGTGACTTTACTAGCACCAACAACAATGATTTTATATGCACACCTATTGCTCCACCTGCATCTAAAGCTGAATTCTTTGAAATTAAACCTGCTTTGTTGAACCTTGTTATGAGAGAGCAATTTTCTGGTGTTAGTTCTGATGATGCTGCTGCCCATCTAAATAATTTTGTTGAACTATGTGAAATGCAAAAATATAAGGATATAGATGGTGATATTATAAAACTGAAATTATTTCCTTTCTCCTTGAGAGGAAGAGCTGAAGAATGGTTGCTTTCATTGCCTAGGAATAGTATTGATTCATGGATTAAATGTAAAGATGCTTTTATTGGAAAATACTATCCTCCTGCTAAGATTATTTCTCTAAGAAGTAGCATCATGAATTTTAAACAACTTGATAATGAACATGTTGCTCAAGCTTGGGAAAGAATGAAATCTTTGATAAAGAATTGCCCAACCCATGGACTGACAGCTTGGATGATCATCCAAACCTTTTATGCAGGACTGAATTTTTCTTCAAGAAACTTATTGGATTCGGCTGCTGGAGGTACTTTTATGTCCATCACCTTGGGAGCTGCAACAAAACTCTTGGATAATATGATGGTGAATTATTCTGAATGGCATACTGAAAGGACACCTCAAGGTAAGAAGGTAAATTCTGTTGAAGAAACCTCCTCCTTGAGTGAAAAGATTGATATTATTATGTCTATGCTTGCAAATGGTAAATCCCATGTTGATCCAAATAATGTTCCCTTAGCTTCTTTAGTTGCACAAGAAGAGCATGTTGATGTGAACTTTATTAAAAACAACAATTTCAACAACAATGCCTATAGGAACAATTATGGTAATAACAACTATAAGCCCTATCCTCCTAATAATGGGAACTCTTATGGTAATTCTTATAACAATAATAGGACTACCACCTCTGAACTTGAAACCATGTTAAAAGATTTTATCACTACACAAACTCTGTTTAATAAAACTGTTGAGGAAAAGCTTGGGAAAATTGATATGCTTGCCTCTAAAGTTGATAGTCTTGTCCTTGATGTTGATCTTTTAAAATCTAACATCATGCCTACTGAAACTAAAGAGAGTAATCCCTTTGCTAAAATTAATGCTATCCAAGTTCAAATAGATGAAAATGTTAGGATGATGGCCCAATTACGTGCTAGATGGGAAAGAGAGAAAGAACTAGATAAAGAGGCTAATATTGTTAAAGTTTTTACTATTACTACCTCTGAAAATAATGGTGTTTCACATGCTAGTAAGCCTCCTATTATCAATGGTAACATAGTTGGTGTTGGAAATGTCTCCTCTACTTCTTCCAAAAATTTAAAATTGCCCAAAACTGCTGAAACTAGTGTTGATAAAAGTGCTGAAATTTTTAAGAACATGGGAGAATGTGGTTCGGTTTGCTTTGATGATAATAATTTTGATTTTGATAATTGTAATATCTCAGAAGTTATTAAGTTCTTGCAAAAGTTGGCCACAAGTCCTAATGCTAGCTCTCTTAATTTGGCTTTTACTACTCATATTACAAATGCTCTCATTAAAGCTAGGGAAGATAAATTAAGACTTGAAGCTTCTATCGCTAAGAAGTTAGAAGATGGTTGGGAGCCCATCATTAAAATGAAAGTAGATAAATTTGATTGCAATGCTTTGTGTGAACTTGGTGCAAGTATTTCTGTTATGCCTAAAAAGCTTTATGATATGTTTGATTTGCCACCATTGGAACATTGCTATTTGGATGTTTTTCTTGCTGATAATGCTTTGAAGAAACCTTTGGGGAGAGTTAATGATGTTCCCATTATGGTTAATAATAACCTGGTCCCCGTTGATTTCATTGTCTTGGATATTGAATGCAATCCATCTTGTCCAATTGTGTTGGGAAGGTCTTTTCTTAGAACTGTGGGTGCTATTATTGATATGAAAGAAGGTACCATCAAGTACCAATTCCCACTCAAGAAAGGTATGGAACACTTCCCTAGGAAGAGAATGAAGCTACCTTTTGATTCTATTGTTCGTTCAAATTATGGTGTTGATGCTTCATCTCTTGATAATACTTGAGTTTTGCTTTCTGTGCCTAGCTGAAAGGCGTTAAACAAAAGCGCTTATGGGAGACAACCCACTTTTATTTCCTGTTATTTTATTTTGTTTGTGTCAAGGACTTGTCCTACCTCTGTAGCAATTCCTTTATATCTTTATTTTATTGCATTGTTGTGTCAAGATAAGCCTCTAGTTGAAAGTTCATGCTAAATTTGGATTCCTGCGCAGAAACAGTTTTCTGCTGTCCACCGTTAAATTCATAACTCCTCACAGAAAAATCCAAATAATCTGCCCTTTTTTGTGCGTAATCCTCAGATATATATGCAACTTTCATTAGTTTTGAGTTTTCTGATATGAGCAAGTTAAGTGCCTCGAAAAAATTCGTCTTTACGGACTGTTCTGTTTTTGACAGATTTTGCCATTTATTTTGCAATGCCTCTTTTGCTATTTTGATTGGATCTTTTTATCCTATGAAGTATCAGTGGCTGTAGCTAATGTCCAGTAGCATTGGTAGCAATTGTGTTCCTACAGAATATCATAATTTTTCGTGCACTAACCCTCTAATGAAGTTTACTCTAAGTTTGGTGTAGAGGAAGTTTTCAAGGATCAAGAGAGAAGGATGATATGATGTGATCAAGAGGATAGTAAAGCCAAAGCTTGGGGATGCCCCGGTGGTTCATCCCCAACATATTTCAAGAAGACTCAAGCGTCAAAGCTTGGGGATGCCCAAGGCATCCCCTTCTTCATCAACAAACTATCAGGTCCTTTCTAGTGAAACTATATTTTAATTCCGCCACTTCTTATGTGCTTTTCTTGAAGCGTCGGTTTGTTTTTGTTTTTTTTATTTTCATTCTCTGAATAAAATGGATCCTAGCATTCCTTTGTGGGAGAGAGACACGCTCCGCTTTTTCTTATGAATACTCGTATTCTTCACTTATATTTGTTGAGTATTCTTCTATGTTACTTCAATGCTTTCTAGCTCTTGTTTTTCATGCATCTCTTGCTAGAGCTGTTAGCTTTATTATATCATACTCTCATATCTCATTGTTTAATTACTTGGAGAGTTTATCTTTTAAATAAGTTGATTGGTGTTTGGTTGAGAACAGAAAATGCTAAATGTGGTAGATGGTATAAAGAAAGATATACATGCTCTTATGGATTGTTATCTTGCATGTTGTGGTGCTTGGCAATTGTTTTGAGCTCTCAAGTAGATCATGTTTAAGCTTTTACATCATGTAGTTAAAACCTATTAGAAAGGAACTACCGTAAAACTTGCTGAAATTTGGTTTGCATGTTTGGTATCTCTAAGGTCCAGATATTTTCTAGTTAAAGTGTTTGAACAACAAGGAAGACAATGTAGAGTTTTATAATGCTTGCAATATGTTTTTATATACGTCTTGTTGTCATAGTTTATACTTGTGTTTGTTTCAAACAACCTTGCTAGCCAAAGCCTTGTACTGAGAGGGAATGCTTCTCGTGCATCCATAATCCTTGAGCCAAAACCTATGCCATTTGTGTCCACCATACCTACCTACTACATGGTATTTCCTGCCATTCCAAGTAAATACTTCATGTGCTACCTTTTATTCAAAATTTATTATCCCTCATTTGTGTCAATGTTTATTAGCTCATGAGGAAGTATGTGGTGTTACGGATATCAACCTTGTCATTTGCTTTTAGACAGACTTTCACCAACCGGACTAGTGGCATATACACCGCTTATCCATTAACTTTGCAAAAAGAGCTGGCAAATGGGGTGCACAGTCCCAATTAATTACAACTTTAACCGCTGCATTCTCTTCACATTTTTGCCCTGATCTAATCGGCCAAGCAATGATACTAGTTCTAAACTACATGTGTAAACAAAAGAGAAAAGAGGGATGATCTGCCCTTGGGTAGAAATAACGTCCTTCATGGGAGCCGCTCTTAAGAAAGTCTGGTTGACAAGGGGGGTAGAGTGCCCATTACCATTCGTTGACAACGACAAACACCGCTCAAAACTTACTTTTATGCTCTCTATATGATTTCAAAAACCTATAAAACTAAGAAGCTCTAGCACATGCTTGTATCCCTGCTTCCCTCTGCGAAGGGCCTATCTTTTACTTTATGTTGAGTCAGTTTACCTACTTCTTTCTATCCCCGAAGCAAACACTTGTGTCAACTGTGTGCAACAATTCTTATATGCTTACTTATTGCACTTGTTATATTTCTTTGTGTTGACAACTATCTATATGATATACATGTTCAAAAGTTGAAAGCCAATGCTGAAACTTATATCTTCCTTTGTGTTGCTTCAATGCTCTTTTGCTTAGATAATATTGCTTTATGAGTTAACTCTTATGCAAATCTTTTTGATGCTTGTTTGAAAGTACTATTCATGAAAAGTTTTACTTATATGATGTAGTTGTTTACTCCTTGTCTATTTGTTAGCAAACTATAGATCATTGCCTTGAGTCACTTCATTCATAACATGAGCCTTATCAAGATTGTGTTTAAGCATGTCACTTCATAAATTATTCTTCTTTTATCGTTCTTGCCTACTCGGGACGAGTAGAACTAAGCTTGGGGATGTTGATACGTCTCCAACGTATCTATAATTTCTTATGTTCCATGCTATATTATACCAAGTTATTACATGTTTTATATGCATTTTATATAGTTTTATGCATTTTCTGGGACTAACCTATTAACAAGATGCCACTGTGCCAGTTCCCTGTTTTCTGCTGTTTTTGGTTTCAGAAAAGTACTTAAGGAAATATTCTCGGCATTGGACGATTTCTTTTCTGAAGTCAGTTTTTCATCGGGAACGTTCCAGAAAGCCGAACACGAGACGAAGTGGGCCACCGAGGCGGCGCCACCACGTGCTCGCGCGGCAGCACCCCTGGCCGCGCGAGGACCAGGTGTGGGCCCCTCGGGGCGCCACCGACTTCGCCCTTTCGCCTACAAATACCCCTCAGACTAAAAACCCTAACACGGTGTTCATATTTTCCTCCACGGGTCCCGAGCCGCCGCCGTCGTCAACACCAATTCGGGAGAGATCAGAACTTCTTCCCGGCACCCTGCCGGGAGGGGGAATCGTCACCGGAGGCCTCTACGTCGCCATGACCGCCTCCGGACTGATGCGTGAGTAGTCTACCCTTGGACTACGGGTCCATAGCAGTAGCTAGATGGTTGTCTTCTCCTCTTGTGCTATCATGTTTAGATCTTGTGAGCTGCCTATCATGATCAAGATCACCGTTATGTAATACTTCATGTAGTGTTTGCTGGGATCCAATGAATATTGAGTACTAAAGTTATTGCTTCATAATATATCATGTGTGTGCTATTTAATGATCTTGCATGCTCTCCGTTACTTGTGTATGCTCTGGCCAAGTAGATGCTTGTGACTCCAAGAGGGGGTATTTATGCTCGATAGTAGGTTCATGTCTCTATTAAATCTGTGGTGGTGACAGCTAGCTCTAAGGTTGTAGATGTACTGTTGCTACTAGGGATAAAACAGTAGTACTTTGTCTAAGGATGATGTTACTTACTTACTTTACACACAGTGCTTAAGGCGATAATCTGTTGCATGCAACTTAATACTGAAAGGGGTGCGGACGCTAACCGGAAGGTGGATTATTAGTCATAGATGCGGTTGGAACGGTCTATGTATATTGTTGTAATGCCCGAATGAATCTCACACTAGACATCACAACGTTGGTATATGCATTGGTTTGCTCATCATTATTCTATCAATTGCCCAGCTGTAATTTGTTTACCCGCATGAATGTTATTATTATTTATGGAGAGACACCACTAGTGAACTGTGGACCCCGGTCCTTCTCTTTAATCTGATAAACCACAAACTGCAAACCTGTTACTTTCTGCAAACAAACATCTTTCTTCCACACATACGTTTAATCCTTTGTTACAGCAAGCCGGTGAGATTGACAACCTCACCGTTAAGTTGGGGCAAAGTATCTTGATTGTGTTGTGTGCAGGTTCCACGTCACCTACGTGCCAGGAAGCATTTTCTGGCGCCCTTACGTCGCAGATTTTTCTGGTGCCGTTGACACCTCGGGGGAGTTCATTATTTCCTACTGGTTCGATAACCTTGGTTTCACAACTGAGGGAAACTTGCTGCTGCACTACTTCATACCTTCCTTTTGGGGTCTCCCAACAACACACCCACCGTGTGCATTACCATGCTATAATTGTATTAAGCGGAAACATTAATACACGTGTGGTAGATAAACAACCAGGTCCCTATTAGCCTCTATCTAACTAGTTCATTGGGCAATTGATGATCGAGGTTTCCCGATCATGTGACATTGATGTCAGTTGACAATGGAGTCATGTCATTGGGAGAATGACGTGATGGACATACCCAATATTTGTAGGACGTAGTCATTACGCCTTTGACCGTGAGATCAACTCTTATTGCTATTCCTGAAAGATACTTTGATTGCATCAAACGTCATATCTTAACAGTGTGACAATAAAGGTGTCCCTCTCGGGTATCGGAAGGGAGTATGTTGAGACGAGGGATCAAGAGCGGGATTTGCCAGTCCGCATAGCAGGATAGATACTCTAGGGCCCACTCGGTGAGATTATGTCAAATGAGCTTACAAGCGTGTGACTAGGTCACCAGGACATAATATCATGGACGAGTAGAAGATAGTGTTGTCGGTAACGAGATCAAGCTAGGTATCATGATATCTATGAACGAGTCTCGGACACGCTAAGTATCGCCATGGCAAAAGGTTTAAGACTCAGACGTCTAGGTTCGAACGACAAAGTATTCGTTATCTCGTAGGGATTAATTCTGGGTATCCAAGGTCCACGAATTAGTCATTGATCGGAGAGGATGTCTCGATCATGTCTGGTGAGATCTCGAACCGCTAGGGTAACACACTTAAGGGAAGTCGACATATTTACCGGAAGAGAAATTAGGAAAAGAGAGCACCGGGAACGTCCCGGGAAAGATCCGATGGAGATCGGGCAGCGACGAAATAGTTTTCGGAGCCGGAATAAATTATGTAATATGTATTTAATATTAATTAATGTAATTGATAGTTAAATATATTTTTATTTAATTTTTTCTGAATTTTTAAAGGCAAAATACCCTAAATGGGCCTTCTCATGCAAAGAGGGCCCATGAGGGGGGGAAGCTTCCCCCCAAAGGGAGAGAGGGAATTCGGCCGGCCTAGGTGGGCCCCATGTGGCCCACCCATGGCCGGCGCACCAAGGAGGGGGGGGCGGGTGTGGGAGTTTAGTCCCACACCGCCCGGCTGGCAAGGTTGGCAGCTCCCATCCTCCTATATATATGGGTGCACCCCTGGCCTTTGAAACACACCAATTTCTCTCTCTCTTTCTCCTTGATCCCGTGACTCCCTTGTCGGAGTTGCGCCGAGGAAAAGTTCTCTCCACCATATGCACACCGCCGTGCTGCTGGTCTCCCGGTCCCAGTCTTCCGCTGCTTCGTCCCTGGATCGGAGCCCGGAGTTCGTCGGCTTCACCGTACGTGTGTAACGCCCTGCGAGGTGCCACGCTAGTGGTGCTGGAGGTCTGCTTCCTCTACACGACCTCGAGGTCTTCGTCGGCTTCATCGACAACGCTTGTGCGGGAGCGTAATTCCCGCTTTTCGGTCTACAAGCGTATGTATACCGATCTCCTTCGTATTACTATATCTGCATAGTATAGATCCTGGCTAGTTTTTGGTTATCGCTGTTAGGAAAATTTTTGTTTTCTGCCTGCGATCCCCTTCATCTATGTATAAAGCTCTAATCCAACCGCAAGTGCCAGTGGAAAATAATAAGAACCTCCGGAAGATGAAGATACCACTCAAAAACAAGGTTTTTACATGGTATCTACGTCGAGGGGTAATTCTAACTAAAGACAACCTTGCAAAACGCAATTGGCATGGGAGTAAAAAGTGTGTCTACTGTCACAAAGACGAGACAATCAAACATTTATTCTTTGAGTGCAAATTTGCTAGTTCTATATGGTCAATTATCCAAATATCTACCTTATATCCCCAACAAGTGTCGCTAATATTTTTGGCGCATGGCTCAATGGGGTGGACAATAGGTTCAAACAACTTGTTAGGGTGGCAGCACTGGCCGTAATATGGTCGCTTTGGCTGGTTTTTGATGATAAAAATTCCTCTCTCATGCAGGTTATCTACCGGACTACTGCTACACTCCGTTCGTGGTCTCCGTTGCAACGTGTAGAGCATCGCGACCTATTTATGGAGGTGTGTACAAGACTGGAGGAGGATACGGCGAGAGTCTTTTTATCCCAACATGGATGGCAGCATAATTTGCGGATTTGCCCTCCACCACCATAGACGTTTTTATACTTTCTCATCATGATATGTAATACGTCTATTATTTTTACCTTACTTTGAACTTCGAACCTGTCGGCTGTGTGTATCTTTATTATGCAGAGGCCGCTATAATGCTTAAAACTTTTCTTTTTAATTAGTAAAGCTCCCTTTATGGAAAAATAGTTGAAAAATAGTGTACGTGTGATGGAACCTAAGCTGCTTATGCATGACGCGTGGTTTGCTTTCTTCCAAAAGAAAAAGAACACCAATATCGAGGCAACACGAAGAGCAAGGAGCATTTTGCTCAATTTGTCTCGTCCTATACAAAGTGGAGCATCACGCCCCTTGAGAGCTCAGGTAACAGCAATGGCGCAGCGGATAGAGCACATCAACCTCCCCATTCGTGGACTCAACATCCACGTTGCTCAAGTAGGCAAAGGTGAAAACTTTTCTCCGTTCTCGTGTTTGCCATTGCCATCGACCATCGTGATTTGCTACTGGAGCTCGAGCAGATGGAGCACGTGTTTGATCTGTTCTTCGTGTTGTTTTGCAGGTGAGCTTGGGACAGTTGTGTTCTTGCACGGCTTCCCGGAGATATGGTACACTTGGCGCCATCAGATGCTGGCGGTGGCCGCCGCCGGGTACCGCGCCCTCGCGCCGGACAGCCGCGGCTACGGCCTATCAGACCAGCCACCAGAGCACGAGGAGGCCACTTGGGAGGACCTCGTCGCCGACGTGCTCGCCATCCTCGACGCCCTCTCCATCCCAAAGGTAGCTAGCGTAACACAGATGCGAATCCAAATCCGCGATGCTCGGATGCTCCGTGCTGCCATGACCATATTCTTGTCTCCGTCGTCCGTTGCAGGCGTTTGTGGTGGGCAAGGACTTCGGCGTCATACCAGCGTACGACTTCGCGCTGCAGCACCCGGACCGCACTCGCGGCGTGATGTGTCTGGGTGCCCCCTTCAACCCCGGCCCCGTCGACTTCGACGCCACCATGCCGGAGGGCTTCTACATCCTGCGGTGGCGCGAGCCTGGGAGGGCGGAGGCCGACTTCGGCCGGCACGACGTCCGGCGCGTGGTACGCACCATCTACATCCTCTTCTCTCGCAGTGAGGTCCCCGTGGCGGATGAAGGACAGGAGATCATGGACCTCGCCGACCTCTCCACGCCGCTTCCTCCGTGGTTCACCGAGGAGGACCTCGACGCCTACGCCGCGCTCTACGAGAAGTCCGGCTTCCGCTACCCTCTCCAGATGCCATACAGGTAGGTGACTAAAGGCTTCTTCGTGTCTCCTTCCGTTGCACAATGAACAAGAACAAAAAGAACCCAACTCCTTCCAATGTCACAGATCTCTGCACCGAATGACGAAGCACGTGGACGCCAAGTTCCAGGTGCCGGTTTTCATGGTGATGGGGGAGAAGGACTACTGCTTTAAGTTCCCCGGGTTCGAGACCGCCATGAGGAGCGGCGTTATGGACACCTTCGCCCCGGACCTCAAGATCACCTACATCCCGGAGGGGTGCCACTTCGTGCAGGAGCGGTTCCCGGAGAAGGTCAACGACCTCCTCCTCGGCTTCCTCAAGGACCATCCCTGATCCATCGACCATTGTGAGATGGGCGGTCGGCCGGTCGCCAATCGCCATGAATAAAGCCTCCGGTGTTAGAATTGATAATCCAACATCCGGGACCATCGTCTGCTTCAACCATAACTCTGAATTTTCACGGTAGTTGAAAATGGATCATGTAATGTAATCGTCTCTGTATGGTTGATGAATCCGGTAGTTCCCATCGGTTCAAATAGATACTCCAGTTGTGTGTTTTAGTTCAGTTGTGTTTTTTTTTAGTTCAGTAAATAAAATGCATCCTTTTTCCAGTGAACGCATTTGAGTTTTTAGTTCAGTTGTGTGTTTTTGGTGATGAGCCCTTGAATAAGGAGGCCGCCGCACGTAAACTCTTAGGGTGTGTTTGGTTTTGGGATGGGGTGGAATGTAATGGAACCGTTCCATTCTCCGTTCTATTCTTATGTTTGGTTTGCACAAAAGAAATATCATGGAACGGTTCCATTCTGTGTTTGGTCCAGAGAATGCAACAACTAGAATTGGCTTCAGCTAACTCTTTCACACAAATGTTCAGCTTACCACCCATGATGAATTGTACCGTCATATTAATCGAAATTTTGACAGCATTTCATTTATATTTTTTGCACATAATTTGCCTTTTAGCTCTTGCGCATTTACAAAATAACTTCATCAACCAAACATATCAACAAAATCGGACAACAGTACAACACCCTACATCAGCACATAGTACTAGATATTTTATTATAGATTTGATCCAAAATCTTTGGTTTGGGGGTTGAAATAGGAGGAGAGGGCAGTAAAATAGGAGTGAATGATATTTTATGGATTTGATCCATCACCACCGCTGATTGCCGGATTTCCGCCGTCGCCCTACTTGCTTTCGAGCCGTCGTTGCTGCTGCGCTGCTTGCTGCTGCTTGCTGTCCACTAATAGGAATGGATGATTCGGCGTTGCTGCTGTGCTGCTTGCAGTCCAGCCCGCTAGCTTGGTCGCCGCCGCCGCTGTCCTGCTTGCTGCCGCCGCCTGCTGTCGCCGTCGTTGCTGCGCCCTGGTTCCGCCCTGAACCTGATTGCTTCGCTCCGGTAGATCCGCCACCGCGCCGCGCCGCCTGCTTCCTCCTCCATTGCGCCGCCCGCTTCCTCCTTCTCCGTGCTACTCGAGCTGCTCGCGCTGGTCTGTGTGTGGGTGAACGTGGGGAGAGGATGTGATTTGAGTCCGGTGGGGGTGAGATTAGAGTTATTTTTCCCCATCGGACGCTGTTTTTTTTATGCCTCTGCATTGGTACAGCATCTGAACTTAACACACTAACTCACACCACACGCACACACTCAACACCCCACACACACCCTAGTGTGCAAGCTAAGACCTACAGATCTATACAAACCCCACGCGTTTTGTGACTCCTATCGCTGTGGCTTGAACACGTGCTGAGAGAGGCTAGCGAAGAATAGTACAGCACTCCTAATAAACAGTGCCGCTACAGTGTTGCTACAGTACGCGTACTGTTCCTAGTGAACAGTACCCGCGGGTGAGACACCCGGAAAATCGCTCCCTTCGGGAGTCGATCCAGGGTGGGGAGGGAGGCCACTGCCTCACCTTGCCACTGAGCCAAGCTCAGTCCTCATCGGACGCTGTTTGTGGTTGTGGCCAGCCTTCCATTCCACTGCGTTCGACCGATTCGGTGGAATGGGTGCATTCCGCATAATGGAGGTATATTCCTTCCGGGGAACCACTTGGTTCCGTTCCACCTACACAACCAAACACAAGAATGTGTGCTAGTTGTGGAATCGTTCCATTCCATTCCACCTCATTCCAAAACCAAACACACCCTTAGAGTGGGCGCCCTGTTTGGGCACCAAAAGTCTTTGGTGGCGTGTTAGACAGATTCTTACTCCCGCTCGCGGCATCGAAATTCATTTTCTGTCCGGCACCTTAGCCCGCGCCCACCGCTTAGAAAGTAGATGGCATACATCGGACAAAACGACTCCCGACGTGCGGGCCACGCCCCATCACTGAGACGCGAATAAGATGCCACTGTTTCCCGCGATCTTCTCTTGGTGCCTCCGTTTCCCACGCCGGAAAGCTGAATTAATAGAGGAAAGCTGAATTAATAGAGGGCGGCGTCTCGGTTTCCTTATCGGGCGTAGCGACGCCTCGCAACACCACTCTACGCCCGTCGCCAGTGAGCAGTTCCCTTCCACTTTTCGGCGGCATCAATACGGCGCGCATTTTCGAGGACATCAACGTTAATGTCACTGCACTCCGGCCACCATAAAAGGCCTCTCCAGCCGCCCTCATCCTCTCACACCTCGCCCTCGTAGCCGCACAACAGCACACCGTCGCCTCCCACTAGCCCCGCCGCGACGCGATCCACGAGATGGTCGGAAGCTGAAGGCGCACCGGAGGCGCGGCGGCGAACGGCTTCGCGCCACGCACCCTCCACCTCGAGCAGGCGGAGGCCGGTGCCGCCCGACATGCGCGTCCCGGGGCGCTGGGCGGCATCTCAGTGTTGCGGCTGCTGGTGCGGACGAACCGGGGCTTCCACACGCGCGGCGTTGCCCACTTCTACAACGTGCTCACGCCGGAGCAGTGTGAGGACCCGCTGTGGGACCCGAACGAGCCGGCAAGCAACGACCGTTACGAGGAGGTGTTCCAGCGTCTCTTCAACCAGGAGATGAACCGTTGGGACTGCCCTGGAGCGTGATGGGCGTAAAGATAATACGCTTAGGTTGAGCTCCAAGTGCAGAGTTTGTAGATGTGCAAGACTTGTTTTCCCCACAAGGGTGACTCGAGGGTTTATATCGAACTCTCGGGGAACTGTGTGTAGAAGATTTATCCTCTTGTCCTTCTCTTGATTACCTGCAAAACAAAACAAAATGTTTTGTGCCCTCAACCTCACCAAGTGGTTGTCAAGCACAAGGTGTGAGCAAAAAGATGAAAACAAAGTAAATGCAAAGCAAGAAATAAATATGCAATGATGGTAAATAAATATGTAAGGATGGTATAAATAATAATGGATGATGTTTTTGTGTTTTGTATGATGTTTGCAAGATATAAAAGTATTTTTGTATTTTCGGATTTTTAAATGACAGAAAATGTAAAGTGCTAATAAAGTGTTGGAAAGGTGTTTCTTATGTTTAAAAATGGACTGGGGTTCTTGGTTTCACAAATGCACTCTCTCTTTTATATAGTGGTAGATAATGGAACATAGGAATTGACATATGAGATTGCAACAAGACAAGTTATTAATAATATGGGCATCACATTCTAACATAGAGGTGTTTTGGTTATTAACCTCTATTATACTCCACCAGGATGCGAACTAAATCATAACACCTCAGTAATTAAGATAAACAGAGTATAGCTTTAAGTTCTATGACATGAAGTTAGAATAAGAACATGCCAGATCTAGTCATGGAGAAAATGGCAAGGTCACCCATATCCCCGGTAGCATGGTATTCCTTTTTATCCCTAGTAAGGCAACAAAGTAAGGTAAACACCCAAGTGGATCACGATATTGCTGTCAACTTATCACACTCACCACCCCCCGTTACTCCAACTAATGCACACGTTTCCCCTCACACGCCCTCATACATATGTTGGATCAGAACACATAAACGAGAACGGGGTACATAATATGCATCTACATTCATAACAAAGACATAACAATTGCAATCACCATAACATATATCAACTTAAGAGATCCACCACAAAGGTATTACATATATGACCATAATCATATTCAGTAGCTCATATGGCACTAATTAGTGAAACTCAAGAGAGAGGAGAGATACATAAGTTACTTCCACAAACCCATAGTTCAGGGGTGGACTACTCCCTCTTCATCATGGAGACGGTGGAGAAGTCGTTGTAGAAGGTGGAGACCACACCGGCAGCGCCCCGCCGGAGTTTTCCCCATCCAATCTGCAGCTCCTGATCTCTGTTTCGTGGTTTCTGTGTTTCTGCGGCGCTCCTCCCGAAAGGCGTCGGGGGAGTATTTTTATAGTCGTTTTTAGGTCAAGACGAAGGCAGGGAGACGAAGATCGACGGTATCGGAGCCACGAGGCTCCAGAAGGTGGGCCCCACGCGGCCAAGGAATCTGGCCGCGTGGGCTACCCCCTTTTGGACCTCAGGCCTCCTCTCGTGCGCTTCCTTTTCTCCTACTCCTTCTTCCTTCCAAAAAATGATGTTCCCGAAGGTTCCGGTCATTTGGACGTCGTTTGGGTCCCTGAAACATCAAAATATAGAAAAAGGGGTTTTCTGACAGTGCAGGGTTAATTCCAAATAAATAGGGAAACTGTGAAATATTCCCCAAAACATTATAAAACATTGATATAACCCTTATATGATGCAAATATGAATGAAATATGAATAATATAATGCAAAGTTCATGTATGCATTTTACATGCATCAGAGCGCCGCCGCGGGACAAGAACACCGCCGGGTGTGACGCGTTCTGGGGCGTGCCCGGGCGAACGCTCGATGCCATCATGGAGCACATCAGCAACGGCAGATCGCTGCTCCAGACGCCAACTGTTCCTCCTCCGCCGGGCTGGGACCCGCGGGCTCGGGCGCCTTCCTACATCTCCTGCTCGGTGTCGTCTTCGTCTTGCTCTGGAGCCTCCTCCTCCCGCTCCCACACGACCCCTCTGCTCACGTCGAAGCCGGAGCAGATGAAGGTGAAGGCGAAGCCGAAGCCGGAGCTGTCGCCTCTCCTCGTCGAGCTCATCGCGGCGTAGGCGGGCGCCGACGATGAAGCCATCATGTAGGACGTCACCGCCGCGCCCTTCGACGATGTGTCGTCGCTCGACATTGTCTCTACCGACGCGTGGTCGGAGTTCGAGCACGCCAAGTCCAAGGGTGTACCCTACGACGACCTCACCGGCGACAGCCGCGGCACGGGGCCTAGCCGCGTAAAGGAGGAGGACAACGGCTCAGCGACCAGCGGCAGCGCCAGCGCCAGCGTCAAGAAGGAGGAGGAGGACCCATACGCCGTCTTCAACTACCACTGTCATTAGATTTAGGTTTAGTTTAAATTTCATTCAAATATGTAAAAATATCCTTAACATTGAATGAAATCCGTCAAATTTTTATTTTACATAAAATTTGGGTGCCGCGAGTGGGAAACGACGACGCCCATATGCAAAAGGCCGTCCGGACGGCGCCCAAATGGCCCGTCCGGAAGGCCTTTGAGCGGCCATTTGGGCACCGTGAGTGGAGATGTTCTTAGGATGACTCCAACGGGCCGACCCAAACGGACAGGACTTTTGTCTGTTTGGGTCGTCAAACGGACAGAGGTCCGGTCCATATCCTCCCCTTTCTGGTCACTGCCCCCAACGGGTCGACGCTGGACATGTTTTTTTAGCATTTTCATTTCCAACGAGTTACATGCATCTCCGGCCACCGGCGGCACATCGTCGGCGAGCTTTACGGACATCTCTAAACCCTAAACCCTAACTAGTGAACTAGGCCTAAAATATAATAAAAATTAACAACCGACCGCCAGAGCTAGGTCGGCTGGCCGAAAAAGGGGAGGAAAGGAGGAGCGCCGGCAGCGGCCTTGAGGACCGCGTAGCTCTTGTTGGACCCCCGTCCAGGATTTTTGAGCCTTTTAAATTTTTTCCAGAATGCATTATTTCTGTTTATTTAAGTGTATTTGGATTTAAACCTCAGCAAAACCATTTGGAGTTCTAAATCCTTTATTCTGATAAATCAAGTGGGATCTTGTGCCTTCCATTTTCCCTCCCACTTGGTACTTGCCAGTATTATCTTTTTATCTTGGACAATTATTAATTTGAGAAATTCCTTTTCCTCTTTTAGAATTTCCTTTTATCTAGCCCTCCAAAGGAACTCCTATATTTATATCTCCAAAAATTCTGCAAAAATCAGGGAAGCATCCCTAGTTGATGTGGAAACCATTTCTAGGAAAATATAGAGCCTTGTCTTAAGAAAATATTTCTCCACACCCCTTTTTCTATTCTGCCCATTTTCCAAATTTATTTTTAAAACCCTTCAAATCTTTTCTCCTGGTCAAACCCAAGGCATGGATAGGATCACATTCACCCCTCCTACCTCAGGACAAGAGGGCATCTTCACCCAACTCCATTTACCACTCCAATCAAAATATCTCCACTTTGACCAGAACTGTTTTTCGAAATTTCTGTATAGAACTTTGGTCGAGTTTGCAAATCTTGTCTTCTGCAATCTGGTAGCTCTCCTCTTTTGGCGCACGGAGATGTTCCCCTTTTTGCATTTGGTGCCCTGTAAGCCGAGAACGGTGGCGATGCCGGTTTTTGCATGCTCTGGACACGTCGGCATCGGCATGGCCGTGCCCGCGGGGCGCCGCCCGTTTCTGGTCGCCGGAGACGCACGCGCATCCGCGCCCCTGCGAGCCTCCCGCACTCCCCTCCCTCCTTTGACCGTCCTCGCACCGCCTGCACGCACGCGCGCCGCCACAGAGCCGCCATCCGCTAGCCGACGCGCCGCCGGCCACTGTGCTCGTCGGGCCCCGCCCGTCAGCGTCTCCCCCGGGCGCCAAGCATTCACTCCACCCTCGCCTGACGCCCACGATGTCGTACTGTGCCACCGCCCCCGCGACACCGGCGTTGAACGCCATCAGGGAGGCCGCTCACCGGCCGAGCGCCTCCATTACTCCGGCCGCCCGCCACGCCGCTATAAAAGGACCCCCCAGCCCTCGAGGAGGAGCACATCCACCGCCACTCGCCCTCCTCTCACTCCCCTACCTCACCCGTAGCTCGACGAGCACCGCAGCGCCGGCGATGGAGTTGCCCTAGCCGTCTCGGCCGTGGACAATTTCTTCGCCAGTGACGCTCCGTTCGTTGATTAACCCCAGCCCTAGCCTCCCTAGCCCACGGCGATCCCGACGCCACCCTCCATTCGGTAAACCATAGCCGGAATCATCGGGTTCATCCGCGACCCGACGCCGGAGCCGTAGAAGAAAGAGGGCTTTCCGCCCGAGCCTTCCCCGCCGCCCACAACCTCGCCGCCGTGACGCACCCGTGCGCGGTGAGCCTCCCCACGTCTAGCCCGAGCCCTAGAACCCCCTCCACCGGCCGCAAACCCTCGCCGGAGTTCTTGCCGGCGACGGGAGCGCCGCCCGTTCTGTTTTTCCCGCGACGTAACGGTTCGAACGAACCGGGGTCGCTGACATGCGGGACCCACGCGTCAGCGTTTTAAACATTATCCGAACCGTTTTCTGTTTATTTAAAACTCTGTTTCAATTCTTTCAAAAACAGAAACTTTGAAAAGGCGTATCTCACTCAATAATTGTCCAAAAATTACAAACTTTAGCTTTCTGGAAACTAGAGAAAATTCTCCATCCAATGCAACCAAGATGGGTTGATTTGGAGTTTATTTGCTAGACCATTTCTTCAATGGCATTTGGTAGGTTTTTAACACATGTTTATTGATTTTCCAACTAGATTCTAAGGACTTTGAGGGGGAACCAGAACCATACCTTGTGGAAGGCAAGACATCCACCACATTCCACCATTGCTGCATTTGGAGTTGCCCCACTTTCGATTTGAATGACGTTGCATTGATTTTGCATTATCTCATTTCATATGGATGTTTTGCTTGAGTGTTATATCGGTACACATCACTTAACAACCCACTAAAGACGACAAGTGGTGG
The DNA here is from genome assembly GCA_026929855.1 of Poa annua. Taxonomy (NCBI): domain Eukaryota; kingdom Viridiplantae; phylum Streptophyta; class Magnoliopsida; order Poales; family Poaceae; genus Poa; species Poa annua. The sequence continues at coordinate 39,234,109 of CM049438.1, forward strand.
ATTCTATGCTGCATAGCTAAGAGCCCCCTGTCGGGTTAATTGCTTATTGATTGTTTTCCTGTTTGTGATTATTATGACTGTTAATAACCAACTAAAGACGACACGAGGTGATTCCGGCACACCCGCCGCGAATGCCCGGTCGGTTTAATCGGACCTTGTTTGTTCCTGTTGTCTGATATATTGTGCCTGTTAATAACCAACTAAAGACGACACGAGGTGATTCCGGCACACCCGCCGCGAATGCCCGGTCGGTTTAACTTGACCTTATTTACTCCTATTGTGGTATATAGATATATCTATCTTGTTATTGATATGTGATATATATTGTGATGATCATGTGGAACTTTGCTTGTTATCACCCTGACATTGTTTAGTTGATGCATTTGGAAACTCTGGTTTTGCCTCCATTGTTGCGGAAACCTCTTTTGGAAAGATCTTGTTAAACTTGACTAAGAACTTAACCACCTCCCTCGACTAGATTGAGTCATCGGTGCCATTCACCAAACCTTTTGCTCAGTCACGCGTCGTCTGAAATGGGCGGACCCAACTTGGTAGCATTGTCGGGATCCCCTTTGATGTCACCCCTTGGTGAGTCTAGTCGGTTACCTGTGTGGTCGGGGCTAGTCTTGTGATATTCTGGAGCTAGGCGTCGCTCATAGGTTGGGGACGTGCCGGAAAGTAGTTCGGCCTAAGACAAGGCCCGTAAGGCATGTCGGTGACTAGACAGGGGGCATTCTGATCTTGTGGAGCGTTGGGGAGTGTGCACCCGCCGCCAGGAATGGTCAAGTACTTCGGTGCCGGCGGGACTATTGTGCACTCCAGCGTGTGTTGTTGCGACCTCTCGAGAGTGTATCTAGATACTAGCCTAGTCCCAAGGATACGGGACAAGTTTGGGTTGAGTCACACTTAGAGTCAGTCTTGTCACGGGGAAAACTTTGCAAATGAACTGGGTAAGTTACGTGAGACTCATGGAGTCTAGACGTGGTGCCAGAGTTGGCGAGGGGCTAGAGAGCCCGGAAGTGGGGGAAACTTACCAAGAGATATATGTGGTGGACACCGCCCCTCGGTGTCGTATCTAAGCCCCAACGTTAAGTTGGGACTCGTCATTCATTGATAGATGCTATGCTAGATCATCCTATCTTGTTCATCTATGCCATGATTAGGACAATGCCATGCTACTTCCCGTACTTATGGCATGCTATTTCCCGTACTTATGCCATGCCATATAGATAGTCATGTGTGCCGTGTGGCCGATGTCTTGCGAGTACATGCAATGTACTCACCTTGCTAATTCTTTGGTCAGACCTTCCGTCGCCAGTCCCGGAGTACCCGCTCTACGAAAACTAGGATCAAGTATTCCAGGCAGAACCCCGTGAAGTCCGCCCGCCGAGCTACGCTTCCGTCTACGCTTTCCGCTGCTTTAGTCCTTCGCTCCGACGATCTAGAATAATGTACATACTGTTGTGTGCGCCGTTGCGCCTCCTCCGGAGCCACTCTCGCGAGTCGTGTTATGTATGATTATTCGAACCCTTGTATTTGGTCTTGTCTTTAATAACAAGCGATCGTATACTAGTGTTTCTGGGACTAGTATACGAGACTATTCCGATCTCTGTATCGGGGTGTCACAATAGGCGGCGCCGCCGGCGGGAGTATGGCATTATTGGGAGCCTCCTGCTCCGGAGCCGCCCTCCTTGGCCACCTGCCTGTCGAGCTGCCGTTTGCGCCGATCTGCGCGCGCTGCAGACTCTGCAGCCCTGCGCATACTCCGTCTCGGACTCCATTGTCGCGTCGGCACAGGCGCGCGCAGCGGCCAAGAAGTCGGACGCCCGCTGCTAGTTCAGCTCCATGTGGGACACCTGTAGCGCGTCGTCCACGGAGATGTGGACGGCATGCACGCCCTCCTGCAATCCGCCGCCCCAAAACTCTGGCTAGATACTCCTCCTCGTCGTGGTCGATGGAGTCCGAGTATGAGGCCTCTATTGCCACCCTTGCCTGCTCCGGTAGCCGCGGCCGAGGCGTTTGGGGAATAATTCGGCCCACGTCGGGCTCGTCACCATCCGACGGAAGAAGCTGTCGCGCTAGCAGCCGCGCGTGCTCATACGCGCCCGCTCGACCTGCTTGACCAGATCTTGCGGTGGCATCGACGGTGGCCGCGGATCCATGCTACGGTGGACTCGATCTACAAGTGGATGACCGCCGTAGTTAGAGATAAAGGGGCGGGATAGGGTTTGTGCTTTAAGGTTTGGCCACCGGGCCCCTTTTAAAGAGCTACACCACCCACAGTTAATGGGTAGGTGGTCGCCGGAGCCAATAACACGCGGTGCGGGAGGACACGGAGCGGACGGTCGACGCAAACTAGACTTTTTTTTTGAAACACAGTACAACACGAGCGCTCATATACATGCGCACACACTTACCCCTTTGAACGCACACACGCACACCCTACGCTATGAGCACCTCCGAGAGACTGAGCCGGCGAGTCAGGTCTTGAGATTGACGAAGTCACCACAGGCGTCTCGCTGTCGACGGGAACGTCGCCTCCCACTGAACCGTCTAAACGAGAAACACCAGCGTCAAATCTGGGGGTTTGATGGGTTAGGAGTAACCACCCTCCTACCATATTGTCTTCTCGACGCAAACGAGACTAAATTTGGACCGAGAATACGTCTCGGCGGAAAGAAAAACGGACCGCTGTTCAGTCCTCACTATCACACCTTGACACCTTGTGCAAAGTACAGAATCTGGCTGCAGAGCTTGCTCTCGGTGTTCTTGCACACAATCTCCGAACTGCTGTCCAAAGAAGTGGCTGGAGAGGGGCACAAAGCCATGGCTACGGTTGATCAGCAGCAGATCAAGCACAGCTACCTCGCCATCAGAGGCCTCAACCTCCACGTAGCCCAAGCAGGCACAGGTCAGCATCCCCCTCTGTTCCTTCCTCGAGCCACATGACACATGACATCGGTGGTGACCGTTGCTTGCTTTCAGGTGAGCTTGGCACGGTGCTGTTCCTGCACGGCTTCCCGGAGATATGGTACTCGTGGCGCCACCAGATGCTGGCCGTGGCCGCCGCCGGGTACCGCGCCGTCGCGCCGGACTGGCGAGGATACGGGCTATCCGAACAGCCGCCGGAGGGGGAGGCGGCGTCGTGCGGTGACCTGCTAGAGGATCTCCTCGCCCTCCTGGATGCGCTCTCCGTCTCCAAGGTAGCATCCATTCCTCGATTCTGGGAATCAGTGTGCCACCGACCGGGGTCAGTTCTTGATTGGGGGAAAATAATTCTTGGCTGGTGTTGATCTCCTGAAATCAATGTGTGGATGTCTGTGAATGTGATCTCCCCAGTTGCAACATGTGACTGAGGCAGCTCCTCTTTTCCTTTCTGAATGAAAAACAGATGGAACTGCATAGTTAAAGGATTCGAGATCAATTCCCTTCGGTAATCTGTAAGAAAAAAATAAGTAAATTATTCCCGCGTGTGCCTCAGTTGGAACATGTTCATCATCTTACAGAATCACATCACCAGGAAGAAATCATTCAATCATAGGATGTCTGTATCCGCTATCTTGTGTGAGAAACAGCTCGGAGGAATTTTTGATTAGTTGGGTTTGTTTACTTGTTGACAGACCATCTTGGGTCTGGGTATATTGCTTCACTTCCAAAATTGTGTACTAACTATGACACTAGTGTATTTTTTTTTGGAGAAAACGCAAAGGACATTTGCGCTTTTTTCATTGAAAAGATAAGAGTGCGGTTACAAACCCCTAGGGGCCAATTACAAGTTTCAAATATCTTCCGAAATGTGTCAATTATGACACTAGTGTATTTATCTTCCGAAATGTGTCAGATATCTTTGTGACTCAACTACTATTTATTTGTGTTTTTTTAAGTGTTTATTCACGCTTTGATGGGAATATGTGTCACGTTTTTGTTTACAAATGTTCCCTTATTCTTTTTACTACAGTATCAAGTTGACGATTGGTATCAGTTCCATTTGGGTGACTTGTTTCAACTTTCAAGCTTGCACTTAGCAGAATATAGTCAGCACCAAGAATCAAATTTTGTCCTTTTGGTCGATATTGATGATTATCTCCACTACACATTAAAGACCTTGCATAAAAGAAAATAAAAAGGGTAGAAAGAAGTGTTCAAAGAAAATATATCCCTTACTAACAGAATTTCCATGCTTCTGCACCAGCAAATCTAATTTTCTATCCTGACAACTTCCATACTTCCTGTCAGGCATTCATTGTGGCTAAGGATTTTGGAACCATGCCAGCTTATGACTTTGCTCTTCGTAACCCCAACCGCACATGTGGCGTCATGTGTTTGGGTATCCCTTTTCTTCATGGTGGCTCCTCCTTCACCACCTTGCCAGAAGGCTTCTACATTCTACGTTGGCGGGTTGTTACCTAACCTGAAAATCCCACGGTAAAGATAAGCAGAGAATTTTTCCATTGTGTGATACAGAAAGCATGTGTGTTGTAGGAACCAGGAAGAGCGGAGGCAGATTTCGGCAGGTACAACGTCAAGCGAGTCGTGCGCACCATCTACGTTCTCTTCTCTAGAAGCGAGATCCCGATAGCGAACGAGGATCAAGAGATCATGGATCTCGCAGACCTGTCGACTCCCCTTCCACAGTGGTTCACTGAGGAGGACCTTGCCATCTACGCGTCCCTGTATGAGAAGTCAGGTTTCCGGTACCCAATGGAGATGCCATACCGGTAAACATAAACTTGGTTATCAGGTTATGTGATAGTGTGGCAACTCGGTAGTTACTGCTGTTAGGTTCGTTTATAAATTCTTGACAGAAAATAGATATAATGTACTATAATTTACCACTTGACAGGTCTTTCCATAAGAGGCAGCCAATTGAAGACCCGAAGTTCCAAGTTCCAGTGTTTGTCGTCATGGGGGAGAAAGATTATGTCTTCAAGTTCCCTGGGGTCGAGGCCGTCCTGAAAGATGGTGTCATGGCGAAATTTGCGCAAGACCTGAAGGTCACATACATCCCTGAAGGAAGCCATTTCGTTCAGGAGCAGTTCCCTGACATGGTCAATGAGCTCCTCCTTGGCTTCCTCAAGGATCACCCTGTCGCTTGACAGTTGTCTCCGCTTCACCTGCACTTGATCTCAAAAGCAGCATACATATTTCGTAATGCTATGAACTTATTATATGTGATTTTAGTGAACTGGACTATGTTGTACCTTATTTATACTGATTTATCAGCAATATATACTGGTCGCTGTCATGTGATCATGCAAAACGCCACATTGTTTTAGAGCCTCCTCAGATCATGAATTTTCTACACGAACTGTGTAAGAATTGAAATGTTACCCATGAAATCTGCGTGGAATTCCTGTGACTCTAGACCTCTGCCACAGCAGTAGTCTAAACCTGGGAATGGTTTAGAAACTGCACCATAGCTCAAGTCCTCAACCATACACACATGAATATTCATGTCAGCCGGAACCCAACCAAACCGATTCAATATTAATGTCAGGCCAATCAAAACTAAACCCGCTCCATTTTCTACCCAAACCGAACTAAACCTGAGTGCACTCCCATGGGTTGAAACCATTTGCTGTAGTGGGTTAAAAACCATTTCCCCTGACCTGGAAACAGGGGCCAAAAGGCCCTACCAAACAGCATATAAGCAGCAAGCATATACTGCATATTGCGGACCATCAACAAAGCTTCATAAACTTGCATGTTTCAGCAATGCTGCTACCAAATTTTTACAAATCATGCTACATTGAATTTCCTTCCTACTGTGTACTGTTCCTGAGAACAAAGTTCATCAGCTCCTCAAATGCATCCATGGCCTCTGTGTCAAATCCCCCATCGACTGAAAAGAAAAAAAATGAGCTTCCAATTTAGAACATGCAGCATACGCTTATACTTCCTCCATTTCTAAATATAAAATGTTTTAGCATTTTCTAGATTCACATGTATCTAGACACGTTTTAGGCCCCGTTTCGTAACAACGTATTCTTGAAGTATTTTGGGAATACCATGGTTTTCTAAAAAAAACTGTGGTTTTAAATACTTTGAAGTGTTTGGCTTCTACTAAAAAAATGTTACTTTACAAACCGAAGTATTGCCAAAACTGTTGTATTTTGCAGTATTAGAAAAAGAGGTCTCTACCACTTTTTTCCAAAACGGAGAAACACAAGGAAAAATTGTGGCGTCGTCTAATAGTGTGTATGTTCGCTCATTTCAATCTATATCTAGACCACATTTAAGATACCTTAAACATCTTATATTTAGGAGGGGAGGGAGTAGTACTTAAGTGGAATAATAATAATTTACAGAAGGCCTTTTTTCAAACAGCATAAGTTGTACACAAGTACTGCTAATTGTTTTGCCAAGTAAAAGATTATTAAAGATCAGGTTATAATGTCATCTAAAGTAAAGTAAAGTAATGTATTATTCAAAATCAGATTATTGTAATTGCTAAAACAAAAGATTACTAGGAAGTAGGGATATATCACGTTTATTGATCCGTCAAACACAGCAATATACTAGGGAGTAGGGATGTATAATGTTTCATGATCGGTCAAACACAGTGACAACAACATCCTAGATTTACAACCATTTTTCACACGTAACATGTACAAGTGACATCAATATACTAGATGATCCCAGCTCGGCGCACAGCGGCTCGACCTAGGATTAGTACAGCGACAATACACACAATACTAATGTCTGCCGTTCGTCGGTTGTTGCATGACCTGTTTTATAAGATGCATCGTTCTGTACTCATTAGCGAATTGCCGGAGTGAAATCAGGTAGGTGTGGTGCTGTAACAGTGGTGGCCGGTGCACGTCATGTGAATATATATAAGCACCGAACGGCTCAAAGAGTTGCATATTTAATTTAGAAAAAATCATGTGATTCCGATATAGATGGTTTGTCTTGTTGAGCTCGCTCTACAGTAGTGCCATTGTTGAAGAAATACACACGTGAGGAGTATCTACAGCTTATCTTCCCTTCAGAAGAGCAATGGTTGGATGATTGGTGCATCTCATATTTTTCCTCCATGAAAGGAGTAAAATCAATGAGTGCACTTCAGAGGTCATAGTTGAATTGCACAAAACAAGCTGTCGTTTCAGAATTGGAGTCTGTGGCTAGTCATGTTGTTCGGAAATCTCTTTCCTGAAGCACGTTCTACCGGAGTAGCCGACAGTGTCGAACAACCAGCTTCTCTTGGGAGTGTTTCTTCAAGCAGCCAGCATGGGCCTATTCAACTATCTGCTCAGTTATTAGTCAAAGTGAACACACAAAACGTCTACACAAGAGACGCCTACACAACGTAATACACCAAGGCAGTTGTTTTAGTTGTGAAAAGCAAGATAGTGACTTCAATACACTAACGCAACAGTTTATGCGTACAGACGCACGACACAACAGATGCTACTAAACACAAGAGCACACATCATTTAGGCCATGAAACAAACGCCCCTCTGACGCAATGTATTCCAGCCCAATTGCAGCAACATGCCTTTCCGTGCAGGCTGAAAATAAGAGATTGGGGCCAAATCAGATATATAGGCATGCGCCTCAATACCTTGTTCCCTCTCTTCTCACTACCTTCTGGGATAGCTGCATTTTGGCAATACCCACCCTGCAACAAAGAGGATACCTGAACACTGCTCATCACTTAATAGGTACCAGAAAAAAAATTAGACAGAGAACATCCCAGAGGCAATTCCGCACCAGCAGCATGGAGATCTTCGTCCTGATCAGTGTCAAGCAACGCCTTCTCGCCTGAAATTCCCTGGAGTACCAAAACATTTCAGTAAAGATCATTGATAAACCAAAATAACAGGCTATGTACAAATTTTTATTGAATAGTTCTTAACCCACAACATAATTAGATGCATACAAATTACATAATTAACTGCAGCAAAACAAATTCAGATTTTTTGTGAAATAATTAGCGAAAAAATATAAATCTGATGGTATTTTTAGAGCCAATTATGTACCAAAATAAACAACAAATTCAGTGATCAGTTCTTCCATCAGGTCCCATTTTCTGATATCAAGTGAACTTTGTAGTTTAAAGACGAAGAAAATGAATACTGCTTACATGGAAGATGCAATTACCAATTCATGTTTTGGATAGCTGAGCAGTCATGTGCAAATATATGTTCATACTTCAGTCTATACTTTTGATGTCTAGCACGTACCTCTGGGATGATAAAAGTTCTTACCCACTGGCTGATATCTTGTGTCACCAAGAAAACAGATAAAGTTCTTAGCCATCCGAGGAACCAGCTATAAAAGGTTGCCATCCAGACCTCAAGGTGAGATATGGCCACCACCGTCTCTGGCTTAACTCAGCACACCGCAGGCCAAGCGCTAGCTGTTTGGCCTACATGAACAGCAAGTCGGCAGCCTACCCAACAGGGCGAGAAAAAATTGTATCACATTGGCGACTTCTGCGGCGGCTTCCGGAGTTGCCAAAGAAGTACACGAAATCGTGAGAGCACAACCGCAAAGTCTTTCTCTGACCAGCTTTCCGTCCAACAGCTCTAGCTTGGCAAGATGGAGGGGAGCTGCCAGGTGTGTGTGTTGCCGAGGGTGAGGAAAGTAGTGGAGGCAAATCTTGTAAATCCGTACACGCATAAATCCTATAATGTGGCAGACCCTTTAACAAAACTACAAATATCAACACAATAGTTGGTGCATCCTAACATTAAATTTGCTTATCGAAGGCAAAGCAACATTATAGGGGGCTGAACTATATGGGAAAAAAACCTCTAACAGTCATCTAGATCACTAACGTGTGAATTCATGATGGAAAAATGTACTACTAAATTAACAGCTCCTGGTATACAGAGGTAGAGAACCACTGATTCTAAGAATGATGAAATACCTTGCCATGTTTCTCTATATGAACTAAATAATAGTGCACTGGGGGCGGTATGAACTGACCACAGTTAGCAACAAAATTTTCATTAACTGGGGTGTACAATTTGCACAGTAGAATATTATCAGATTAATAAAACTCATGTAACCTTATGTGTGATATAGCAATAAAACTCATGTAAGTATTGAACTTGCTGCAGGCTAAATAAAAATAAAACACAGCCCCTTTTGTGTTAAAATTACAGGAAAATTTCATGCAATATTCAGCAATCTTGAGGCTTTTGGCCGTACATAATAGAACCATGTAACTTAAAAAGATGTACACTTCCAGCCCCATAAAGTTGGTATAAGTTAAATCATAAATGTCATATATGGAAAAGTTCTTGAAATTGTACCTTTGTAGAGTAGTGAAAGGCAGAATGATTTAAATTAGCACACGATATTCACTTCCTCTGCACAAAAAAACATCAACAAAGTCAGTTGGCTAAAAAAACATCACCGGCGAGGCAGGCGGGAGGAAGCCGCGTCCGACGGCGACGCGCCGCTGCCGGACGGGGAAGGGGACGGGTGCCGGCGAGCCGCCGAAAATGCCACAACCAACTACCAGCCCCAATCCACAAACGCACGACCCCAGAAAAAGCACAACCCTCAGAGAACACCTCCGTAGATCCAAATCGCCCCGACCGGCAGCAGACCAAGAAACCTTAGAGCGCTCTGGATGAGGAGGAAAAAGGAGAGGGAGAAAAGAAACTTGATCTGGACTATGGGGCTGGGTCTGGGCCTCTGGGGTGTGTTCGGGACGCACGCGGAGACCCACGCGGAGCCCACGCATCAGCGACACACACGCGGAGGGCCCACTCTACAGCAACACCAAGCAGAAACGCATCGACGCCTAGGCCCACGCTCCAGCGATTCAAAATGGCGTGGATGGCCTGAGAAGCCTCCGTCGGCTCCGGCCTTACATAATTAGGTAATTTGTACTGACAGGTATTCCTGCTGCACTTCAAGTTCAAAATTTGAACTAAGCATATATTGTGAGTTATAAACAAAAGAAAGTGTGGGTTCCCAGGTATGTGAGTTTAAACCCAAATCAAACCGTACGCAACCATTTTCTGTACAGACCCAACCTAAACTCAACAATTAATATGGTCGGACCATAACAAACCGAACCAATAAAGCCATAAAGGAAAACCAACCATTCAATCTGGTCAATCAAAAGTCATTCCCAGATTTACACACTACTGGAGGTTGCAAAAGGAACATGCCAAATATCAAACTGATCATCGTTCAAAATACAACATGCCAAAGAAATATCAATTGATCGAGTGCGTGACTCTGGTACCGAACTGCAACATTTGACAACATTCATGCGAACTCAAGTAACGCCTACAACATTATATGATATATCTCAAGGAGTACATACATAGCTTCTTCAGCACACAAACATCACTAAGAATCGTGCAACATTCAGGTTCTGCGTGAATAGAAGCATCGATGAAAGGCTTAACTCAGAGATCCAGTCCCACCATAGCAGCAAAGCTTCAGCTGATCGCCCTAATCGTCCTATCTCAGGCAACTCAACACGACCAGTAGCTTTGCTCAGCAGCTTTCACTTGTCCATCCATCCCAGGTTATCAGCTAACTTTCTTCCTTATGTAGCTATTTTGTGCCCACGTGACGAATATGGAGACCTGAGAATATAAGGGGGCAAGTCTTTAGGTGGGGAACATGTGAAAGTGACCATCAAGCTCACCAGCAGTCAAACATATGTCCATGCTGGCTATTTTGATTCTCATTAAAGAAAATGTAGGATCAAGCGCAAATGTTTTTAAAAATATGTGAAACCCAAATGTTGTTGGTTGATTAATATTCGAAACCATTATGGTGGTTGGGATGCAGTTCGACCAAAATTGGTTGGTAGCAGATCCATGGTTCAGTCTTACTTGATTTATGAGTCAGTCATAAACTTGCAGCTATAGTAATTAAACTGTGGCGACAGAATTTAACCTGGAATTAATAGATACCAGGTGAAAACAGTAAATAGATTGGTCGTGTTCGACTTAACAGATTGCTAAAAGTAGTGCGATTTTTTTTCAATCATGCAACACCTTAAGGTGATAAGGTCAAACAAACGAGGCGATTATAATCCACGCAACTACGGGACCTCTGCATCATGTGGGTTGTGAATACACTGCATGAAATATAGCTTTCAGCTTACTGAGACTAAATTTAGAAAATCTGAAGCATGATAGAGATCCCAAATGATACTAACAAAAGAATATGCATACTTGCAACTCAAACTTTGAAATGCTCAAACATATTTCATAGTTCATCCACATTACATAGCTGAAGAATAAAATGACACACAATAAGAAGTAGTTCGGCATGAAGCATCCGAACTTCAGAGCATGACAATACATGAGGCAAATTTATTTTGATTAGAGCAGACAAATACCTTGTGAAACAGTAAATGACTACGGTTCTGCGGTGTTAGGATTTTCTTCTGCACCAAGAGCAAGAACAACTTTCCTCAGAATGGCATCAACTGGCTGATGTGAGTTCTCAACAGCCTTGCTTATAGCTTGCCATCTCTCGCCATGTTTTGGTTCAGCTGCAATGCATCTTTTTAGAACATCTCTTTGAGAATCTGCATTTCCATGCTGAAGTTCAAATTTATAGTACAATGCCCAAAAATCCCCAATATCAGGAGCAAGAGTAACAGCTCTGTTCAACCAACTCCTGGCTTTATCAACCTTCCTATCATGCCAGAAAAGTTTAGCTACAGCTGCAATGACATGCGGGTCATGATCACATCGCTTTATAGCATCTGAGCTCTTTGACTTGCGTTGGGGACGTGGCACCATCTCAATAGCTGCAGCCCACAAAATGCCACTTGTTTGACACTCTTGTAATGCCTTGGCTAGTAGAGAATCAGCTTCTTTTTTATTCCCGTGCCTCAGTTCAGCTCGAATTGCTGCAAGCCATAGTTCAGGTGTAGCTGGATTCTTTTTCCTTGCCATGGTGAGGAAAGCGCGTGACTTGCTCAGGCCATTTATCCTTTCCTCTAGACTAGCTAGCGAGAGCCAAAGAGGGATGCAACTGGGGCAGTGTTTGAGTCCATTCTCGTAAACCTCCTTTGCCTTTGCTGCATTGCCAATCCGTTCTTCCATCTGTCCAAGCATTAACCACAATTTGAAGAACGAGGGGAATAGCTTCAGACCTTCCTCCAACAACCTCCTTTCCTCTTCCACATTTCCTAGTTCCCTCTCAACAATTGCTGATTTCATCCAAACCCTCTCAGTACCTCCTCTTTCCCTGGCCTTGGCTAAAAGCATTCTTGCTCTTTCTGGCTCGTTGTTCTCAAACTCCAACTTGAATGCAGCTAACCAGATCTCCTCTGAATTGGGGATAGCTGCATAAGCTTCCTGAAGAATGGCCCGGGCTGAAGGGACATCACCAGCCAGCCATTTCTCTTTTGCACCCATAAGCCATAATACTTCAGCTTTTGGATTGTACGTGACAGCCTTTCTGAGAATGGCTTCAAGAGATTCTCTTGTGCCATGGCTCTTCTCAAGCTGTGCCGCTTTAAGCCATATACTCTTCTTAACAAGGAACACACTAAGAGCATGTGCATAGATGGCCCTAGCTGTCTCAATGGAACCTCGTTTCTTGCATTCCTCGGCATCAGCAACCCATGTTCGCTTCCGGTCCTCATCCTCAACCCCAACTCCAATCGTGCTCTTCACAATAGCCTGGCAAGTAAGCACAGATCCAGCACGCTCTGCAGCTTCGGCTTCCTTTAGCCAAGCCTCCCTGTCAATATCCAACCCTTCTCTCTGCAACGATCTTATACCTCTCTCAATCACCTTGCTTACGGATTGGGTGTTCCCATTAGCCTCCTCCAGCTTTGCAGCTGTAATCCAAATGGCAGGTTCCTTGTTAAGTTTCTCCCTCGCCTTGTTAAGCACCTTCTTGGCCTGGTCATATGTCTCGAGCCTTGCTAGGGCAAGCCACAGCTCAACATGAAGTGGGCAGCACTCCACAGCCCTGTGAAGCAACATCCGCGCGTCCTCCTCATTCGCCAGCTCCACAACAGCCTTCCACAGCCTAACTGAATCAGGAATGTGCTCCAGCCCCTTCCGTAAAACCCTGCTCTTATTCAAATCATTAGTCTCTAGTTTTGCAGCCTGCAGCCAAAGCTTCACGGAATTGGGAATTGCCTTCACACCCCTGGCAATTACTGCCTTTGCTTCATCTGGGCTAGCCAAGCGGCATGCCTCGAACCAAACATCCTCATTCTTGGGGCACTCCTCACAGCCGCGCTGAATGAGCTGCCGTGCGGACTGGAGCTTCCCAGCAACCTCTTCAAGCCTAGCAGCAGCAATCCAACCTGGAGGATGCTTTGGATTTGTCTGAGTGACAGACCTGAGCAGCAGTCTTGCCTTCTTAATGTCAGAGATCTCAGCATCGCTAGTAATTTTCATGCTTTTCAAGTCTGTGAGGTATCCCTTTGGATCAACAACAGTGAGCCCAGAAACTGAATCTGACAACCTGTCCAACTTGAGGGAGAGCACGGTACCACGACCCTCGCCCACAGCAGTGAGATCGGTGACCGGTGTTTGCGCCCATGGCGTCTCTGTGCCGCCAGCCGCACGGCTCTTGGGGTCCAGCGCCGTGACATGCTCCTGCTCCTGCCGGGCCTTCTCAAGCAGTGTGTCCGGGACCGGGACAAAGCTCTCGAAACGCTTCTTCTTGTTGCGCGCCGAGTAGTCCCCAATCTCAGGTATGCTTTCCCACTCCTGCATGGAGACATCAGCCAGCTTCCTCTTGAGATCAGCAAACTGCTCGGTGATCTTAGGGTTGGACGCACGGTACTTCTCGATCTCCTGCTTGAGCCGCGCCTCGCGCCGGTCCTTGCGGCGCAGGTCCATCCTCTGGTCGATGCTCTCCCAGACGGCATCGGCCTCGCGGTCATCGTCGTCGTAGTCGGCGTTGGAGAAGAGGCCGGCGTCGTTGCCCTCGAATTCGTCGAACTTCTGGTTCTCGTCGTATCCCTTCTCCTCGTCGCCGCCTTCATCGCCTCCCTCGTCCTCTCCGGGAGGCTTCCCGCGGCCACGGCCGACAGCGGGAGCAGCAGCCGCGGCGGCGGAGCGATCTGGGAGGTCCGGAGCCGCGCGGGCTGGCCCGATATCGGAACGGGTGGTGAAGCCGGTGGCGCCACGGCCGAGACCCGCGACGTAGTTCGGGGGCGGCTTCGAGTTGAGGAAGTCGTGGCGCACGGGACGGGGGGGTCCCGCCGCCGGAGGAGGCGGCGCCGGGGTCGGGACAGGGCCGGACATGCCGCCGAGGAGGGGAGGTGGAGGAGGAGGAGGAGTACGGGGCGACCTGGAGGGAGGAGAGGAGCGGGGATGTGTGGGGTGGGAAGGGAGGAGGCGTCCCGGCGGGCGGCGGAGGAGGCGGCGGAGTAGAGAGCGGATGGGTTTGTGTCGTGGCTCGTGGGGGAGGAAACTCCCGGTCTCGGGCTTCTTCTGTTGTTTTGGCTGGTCCAGGTCTCCGTGATTATGGCCCGGGATTTTAGTTGTGCCCGTATGGGCTTTGTTCGGCTCGTTTTGACTCAATATGGGCTCTTTCGTTCGAGCATGCTGGCCTGATGAGGACAATTATATACTACCTCCCCTCTGTACATGCCTTTAGGCCTTGGAGTAGGTAGATTTGTTTGGTTTATTCATCCTCCAGTTTTTGTAACGGAAACTATGATTATTCAGTAATAAAGTCGGTGGTGTTTTTTCACAAAAAAAAAACCTCCCCTCTGTACAAAAAATATTTGAGTAGGAAAAAATCTAGAAATCACTATGAAATCCACCCTGAACTCCAATTTGATATTACTTTCACCCTTAAATCCTCAATACCATCTAAATCACCCCCAACATCGGTTTTTGGTCAATTTAGGCGGTTTTGGAGAGAATTTTGACTGTTTTGACTATTGATGTGGCGATGACGTGACACTCGCCGTTAACGCGCTCGGTGTCGCCTCATACTCCTCGCCGTTCGGTGTTTTTTCTTTTTATATAACCACATGCTTTATTGATCAATAATCATAATGTTATTACAAATAGCCTCGCGGATGCAATTGGGAGGAACACCATACCACACGGCATTTACAGAAAACTCACACTTCCCAGACGGGAGCGAGGGCGTTAAGGATTGTACCCCCTATAGGTAGGGTATATGTATAATTTTATACCGATAGGTAGTATCCATGTCCTACCCGTTAAATCATGGGTTGCTTTGTACCCGTGGATATATCCATTGCCTACCCGTTATATACTTATATAGACATGTGTATCTTATATGTGAATCTTCAACATATGCAACCCACTACTTAGTCAATATAATTGTCATGTATTCATCGATCTTTTACTGAGTTGAGATGATTTTTTTGTCAAATATATTATCAATGAATGTAAAATTATAAATAATTTGTGTAATATTTAATCTACTGTTGAGTACTTAATGGATCCGTTAAATATAGGTACAGATAAATTTTTACGAATATAGGTAGACTTTTACACCAATTAAGGTCTTGTTTGATATCAGTGTTTTTGTGGAGATTAATGGAGATAATTCCTACGGGGGAACCTTCACCCCAATCTCTCCAAATCCCCCCAATCCATTAGGTAAGATAGCGCATTAAGTATTGAGAAAAAAGCACTATAGTTTAGAGATTTATGGATAAATATGGGATAAGACATGACATCAAATATTGATCCTCGGGGATATGCGGGCATTTATATCGCTTAAAATACACTAGTAGTACTACCAACGAGGCTATCGCTCTGCTTAGTGACAAGAAACGTACATACGTCACCATGACGTAAGAACGTTTTGGTGATTACTTCGTCTTCGTTTTCCGTCCCGTCTCCCGTGTGAGTGTGACACGCACGCCACCAATCCACCATCTCCGTCTTCCTCCCAACCATCTCCGGTCCCCATCGTCTCCCGCCCAAACCCTAGATAACCCCTCCCAGAAATGGCGGAGACGCCCGCCGCCGATGCCCCGGCGCCGCCACCGCCCGTCGACGTCGACGATGCTCCGACGCCGGTCGACCGCGACGTGTGGCTCGCATGCGCGACCCCGCTGTCCCGCATCCCCGCCGTGGGCTCCCAGGTCTACTACTTCCGGCACGGCCACTCCGAGCAGTGCGCCATGCCCCCGCCTGCATCCCGGCTCCGCGACATCTTTCCCTGCACCGTCGCCGCCGTCCGCCTCTTCGCCGATCCCGAGACCGACGAGCCATACGCCACCGTCTCCCTCGTCCCCGGCCCACACCGCGACCCCGTCGACGCTCTTCCCCGCCAGGACCACGCTTTTCATCGCGGGTTTGTCTACTACGCCAAGCAGCTCACGCCGAGCGACGCCAACAACGGCACCGGCTTCACCGTGCCCAGGTCCTGCGCCGACCTCGTATTCCCGCCGCTCGACTTCGAGGCGGACCCGCCCGGGCAGAAGCTCCCGATGCGGGACCTGCTCGGCAAGCCCTGGGAGTTCCGCCACGTCTACCGCGGCACGCCGCGCCGCCACCTGTTCACCACCGGCTGGAGCAAGTTCGTCAACGCCAAGCTGCTCGTCGCGGGCGACGCCGTCGTATTCATGCGCCGCCCCAACGGGGACCTGGTCGCTGGGGTGCGCCGCGTGCCCAGGTACCCCGCCACATCCCAGGGCGCCGCGGCGGGCCTGCGCGGGCGGCCCCACGACGCGCGGGCGCGGGTCCCGCCGCAGGAGGTGGACGACGCCACGCGGCTGGCGGCGGAGGGGCGTGCCTTCACCGTCACGTACTACCCGCGGCAGGGCGCTGGGGAGTTCATCGTGCCGAGGAAGGACGTGGAGGACGCGATGATCAACTGGGAGCCAGGGTTGCAGGTGCGCATGAAGTTCCTTGATGCCGAGGAGCGCCGCTCCGAGTGGATCGATGGCGTTGTCAAGACCGTCGACAGTGGCATCTGGCGCATGCTCGAGGTCCGTATATGATCAATCGAATCGTTGCGTTAATTAATTGTTGAAGCCGCAATCCTGATCGATCTCTGCTTGCCTGCTTGGTTCAGTTTGCCATCATGTTTGGTTCAAGTGTTTTGCTAGGTTATGAATGAATGAATGAATGAATGAATGAATGGCAACTGGCAAGCAATCTTATCTTGCAAATAGTGAATCACTATGTTTAGCCACTTGTACTTTAGGCTTAATTAGATTTTCTGCATGCATAGCATACGGTTGCTATCACTGGTCTGTTGCCAATAAAACTGAGTCAGAGTTGTCTTGTTTCTTATGACTGCACCTTTGGTCCCGACATCTCAAGAGAAGTGTTCCATGTTGTCTATTCCATCAGGTCCTTGATTGTCACTAAACCAATTGATCTTATCCCTTTGTCTTGTTTTTTATATCATTACTGACTCCCAAGATTCTTCTATTACCTCTTTGGTGTTGCTCTGGTTGTGTCAGATCCAATTGTGTGTGTGATCTCTAATTCCTCAATAACAGGAAAAACAATAGGATAGTGTATTTTTTTGTGTCCACTTTATGTATATATATTGCAAATATATGTTCTGTGTTTGAGTCACATCTCATAATTCACATAATAGTTACAGCCAGCAACTGATAGGCTTATATAGAAGGAGCACAGCAAAGGTGGAAACGCTACAGTTAATGACAAACGACGGTAAACAGTGAAGTTTCTAGGAGAGCGACTTAAGCCGTTGATCTTCAGCTTTCATCTTCTGTGTACGTTAACTGAATATGTCGCTTAACAGTCTGAACTTGACACTTGGGTCCGACAGTTTGTCTTAACATTTCATCGCCTACTTCATATCTGACTTTACTGCTTGATGTATTTGCAGATAGACTGGGGTGAATCTTCTCCAGTGCCATTAAGAAACAGACATGTTAATGCTTGGCAAGTCGAACTCGTTGGGTACCCTCCCATCGGACCCATCCTGAAGAAGTTCAAGTTTACTGAGACCCTTGTTGCACCTCTGTGCTCTGGAGATGTTGGCGTGGCTGCTGGACCAGCATGCCAGAACCTGGGGATGCCACTGGATTCATCTGTTCCTGCTGGCATGCAGGGAGCCAGGCACATTGGCCTCAATGATCAGTTGCCCTCTTCATCCACTACAGTGTTCACAACTCAGTTGCTGTTCCCACAGGATCGCCAGGTTCCGCCGAGTTCCAGTGGCGGCTCCTCTGAGGTTCTGAATCCCGAAGAAATGGGTGGATATCCACCCAACAACTCAGTGAACATGCCTCCTCCTGAATCCCCTAAAGTAATGAGGACCATACAGCTGTTTGGCGCCACAATCACATCTCCTGTGCAGAGTGCCACCAACGGTTCATCTGAAGAAGTGAACCAAGTTCCTGATACTGCTGTGGTCGATGGAACTGCTAATGAAAATGCTTCTTCCACAAGCCCACTTGACCTCCATCTTGGTACAGATGATGGCCCCAACCAGAATGATTCCAGGGGAGAAGCCTGAAGTGGCATATATACACTATACTGGAAGGTACTGTCTCATTACTATTTACTCTGTACTTCTTTCTGTTGCAATGATAATGCAGAAATGGTTTTTACATGACCATTCTGACCTAATTGTGAAAGGCGATGTAGTGATGATGCCTATCGGGCCATCCAGAACAGCTTTAATATTGACGATGAACGATGTCTTCCTCTTAATTAGCAAAACAATGAGCATGCATTCTCGATGAACGATGTTCCTCTTAATTAACGACACAATGAGCATGCAGTCTCGATGAACGTTTGAGCAGAACTATCTCGAGGACATCCACCTATTTGTTTATTGTTGTCAATGTGGTGATCGATATTTTTGTCAGTCCATACAACCCTTTCACTAGCATGCTGTTTGACCAGAACTATCATCCATCTTTCGAATGATACATAATCTGCCCTATCCATAGAGGCAACACTAGTAGTTGAAAATACTCCAACTTATAGTGATGGGAAATCGGTGGCATACTGACATGGATCTAGGAGCATAAGCATCGAAATGAAATGAGATACCCATAGGTTGCATAATTACACAAAAACTCCATAATAAAACTACAAATTTTTGAGTTTGTAGAATATTTTATTTTATTTTTAGTGTCCATTTAACAAGTTCTACTTTATTTCTGCTAGATTATTTAGCCATTTGTTTTATGTTTCTGTAGTGAAATCAAGTTTGAAGAGGCTGCTGCGTTACACTACACAGGGATCTCGGACTTGACTTCAGCAACGGATACTTGTGACTGGCTGCAAACCAACAAGTTAAGTTTGATGGCACATGTTCGCTGCCGGGGGGGACTAAAGGCTGCCATTTTTTCTTTCACATTTTGTAATAGTTTGGCTGCGTGCATCCTCTCATGCATCTGAACAAGAAAACATATGCACCATGTTATCCCCTTGGGTTTCCAGTTATTCTTCTCGAGTTCAGATGGTTCATTCTTCCTTCGAATTGAAGATTTGTTTTGTTTAACCTGATCAGCTGAAACTCGCTCCATTTTTGGTGTTTTCCAAATGCTTTGTTCTGTTTAAGGTTCCATATTTTCATCATTTGTTAATTCTGGAATTGGTGCCTGCTTTTCATCGAAAGGTAGTGAAAATTTTCTTTTGTAGTTTCTCCTTTTTTATTTCCTTGAAAGAAGATATATATGATCTGTCCGACTTTGTTAGAGTGGAGCCGCTAAAGAGAGAGGAATAGTTTGACATACAAGGAAAAAAGTACCGTACTTACACAGGAGGGGCGATTCTGATGAGATTACCTAATCTTTCGATCCATCCGTGTCCAAAGATGACTGTTCTTTGTTATTGCAGCAAAATTAGGGCCTAGGGGGTGTGCAAAACTAGAGCCGATGAAACCAGTGGAAACCAGACAGCGGAAGCTAGTTCATTTTGTTTCACAGATTCAGTCCTTTCTTTTAAGTTAGTACTCCTACCTACTACAGTACAAAAAACTGAACTAGCCCAGACCGTCCAAACAGCTGGGACCGTTTTTTGCACCCTTAAGCAAAACAAACGAAGCATTACTAAATTTTCTTTGACTTACAGTTAACCCACGGCCGAATTGATACTCAATAAAGCAGTTAGATGGATTGTCTGTGCTCAATTCAGTACACAGGAAGATAATTTCAGAGTAACACTAGCAGTTCTTGCAAAAGAATAAAAGACAAGCCTTGTTTTTTGGTTGTCAGGACTCAGGACTCACGAGCAAGTTTTTTTTAGAGAGGATATCGGCACTTTAAAGGTTACGTAATATCAGGACATGTATATCCTAAGAAAGACGCTATTCTACGACCGACTGATGCATCAGTCTCCCTCGCGCGCGCGATCCATCGATTCCGCGCTCCCACCTCCGGCCCTCCTACAACACGGCTCTCCCGATCCCCGACCACAGCGCACCCGACGACCTACAGCAGCGAGCCGCGCCCGGCGTCCCCCTCTGCCCGGCGACCTCCTATCGATGCCTTATCGATGCCTGGCCTTTCCCGGCAAGCCCCCCGCGCGCCGCCACCCCTCCATCCTCCGCAGTCGCGCCACCCTCCACCTCCTGTCGACGCGTCCCCGGCTACCTCCTGCAGGCGCGGCTCCCTTTATCTTCTTCCCGGCATGACACACCCCGACGACCTCCTGCTTGGCAGGACCCCGCCACCACTGCCCGACGCGCCCGGGCTCGGGATCCATGGCAGATCAGGGGCACCCGAGAGTCGGCCCTGTTCACTCAACGGCGGTCCCA
Organism: Poa annua; assembly: GCA_026929855.1. Taxonomy (NCBI): domain Eukaryota; kingdom Viridiplantae; phylum Streptophyta; class Magnoliopsida; order Poales; family Poaceae; genus Poa; species Poa annua. The sequence goes on from CM049438.1 coordinate 39,254,755, forward strand.
GCTCGCGCGCGAGCACCTGCCGCCTGCCACGGCCTCCTTTTCCCGGTGAGGCCCCGCCTAGCACCTCCACGCCCCACGACCATGGTTGTGCCTCCATGGTGACAGTGGAGGACAATTTTTTTGGGGGATTTTTGCTACGTTTGTAGATAGCTTTTGTTGTGCAAGCGCAAGAAAAATGCTGCACGAGTGTCTACTAAGTGATGTTCCATGGAGGACAATTTTTTTGGGGGATTTTTGCTACGTTTGTAGATAGCTTTTGTTGTGCAAGCGCAAGAAAAATGCTGCACGAGTGTCTACTAAGTGATGTTTTACTGATCTGATGTATGCTACACTAGAAATTGGGAGTTTGTTGCATACACCGTTGTTTTTTCTACATATGTGTGTTTAAAGTTGTGTTTAAAGTGTTACAACATTATTTGCTACACGACTGTAAATTTTACACATCTGAGATTACATGCGACGAAAAAATATTGTGTTTGGCTTCTTTTTACTACAAGAACATTTTCTAAAAAAATGCTACATGTGATGTGATACCCACAAGTATAGGGGATCATTGAAATATTCGATGTGTAAGTATTAGTATCGATCCCACGAGGAGTAGAAGGTATAAGTGTTTATCCTTTCAAATAAGAGTGTCACTATTCTTATTATCTATGCACTAGACGTAAAATGATGCAAGTGTTTTTGGATTTTTGGTGTAGAGTTTGCAATAAAGTAAAAAACTGAAAATAAAATATGATGAGTGAAAGCTCTCAAAAAGAGAAAGCCCAATCCCCTATGCAGTAAGAGGACAAGCTTAAGTGTGTGTTTCTTATGTGTGGAAAACGTTCCCAAGAGCTACATGGTATGGCATAGATATTTCTAAGACAACAAGGTAAGTATTTTGTCAAGTTTTAATCTTCTTTGGATGGAGCCATAATTAGGTGTAGCCAAGTAATGAACTAAAACCCCTTATGATGGTTCTTATGGTCAACTAAATGACTGCACAAGAGTTATTAAAACATAAAGTCTCACCATAGCCATAAACTCTAAGATCCCCGGTATAAATCCCCTGCTAAATGAACTTCATGTATTAGACCACAGGTTTACGTGTCCTCCCAGGTACTACCCAATCCATTGCACTAGTGTGATCACCTTCATGCATTACTCAACATATGTCTGCACCCATATATTGTATAATAAGATAACCATAAAAGATAAAAACTTGACCAAATACTCAACACATGTTTAGTGAAAATCACTGCCAATCCATCCTATGCCCACAGGAACATGAGAGAACTACTCATAACGCAAAGACATGATATGATTCAATAGTATAAGTGATACAACACAATCTGAAAATATAATCTCCCGACAAATCAATGACAAGTAGCAATTCACAAACATGTAGAATAGTATTTAGACAATAGCTAGGGTTCGAACAATCTCAAACTATGAGGGGGATGAAGTGGATCACGGAGATGGTGCTGGTCTTGACGGTGGTGTTGATAGAGACTCCGGAGGGGGGATGGAGGAGCCTTCCGGAGGTGATCCGGCGGCGTTCCCCCCCCCCCCCCCCCCCACCCCCCCTCCAATCTTCTCCAGCGGCAGCCTTCTGACTCTCTGTTTATTGGTTTCGTGTTTCTCCGCCGCCTTCCTGCAAAACTCCTCGGGGGACTATTTTTGTAGCCGGTTTTAGGTGAAGACGAAGCCACGGAGATGAAAACGGACGACATCGGAACCACGAGGGGAAAAGGGGGCGCCTCACGCGGCCAGGGGATCTGGCCGCGTGGGCCTACCCAAAATCCTCCTCGGACTTCCTTTTTCGCAGATCCTTGGCTCGTACGTCTTCTTCCTTGCAAATATTGGGCCCCGTCAAATCTTAGGTCATTTGGACGTCGTTTGGGTCCCTGGAAGTCAAAAACATGAAAAAAGGGGTTTTCTGGTTCTGCAGAGTTAATTCCAAATAAAGGGGGAAACTGTGAATTATCCCCTAAAATCATTATAAAACATAAATATAGCCCATATATGATCCAAATAAGTTGGAATATCAAGTAATAAAATGTAAAGTTCATGTATACATTTTACATGCATCACGATGATACACACATGTCAAAATCTGCTACACACGAAACGCTCTACTGTAATAGAGTTGTTGCACAGAACAGGGAAATAAAACTGTTAATATATATTAAAAATAAACGACAGTAAACAACAAAATAGAAATAGAAATTTAAAAATAGCTAGCATAACAATACATATTATATAGGTTATATACGTTAAAATATATTTACCCAATGAATGTCGATCAAAACACAAAATTAAGAGGACAACTTAGGGTTATCCAGCCCCTGCTAAACCCGAGCAAGCAATATCAAATTGACAAAAATATCAAAAATTATAGAGATAAATTAGCCATTGAACGAGGTCATCAAAATACATCATCCTTTCCGCATGTACACCGCCACCAGCGATGCTCCCGTCGCCTATTTCATCTCCGGCACCACTAGCCCTGCTCCGCGCTCAGGTAGGAAAAAAGAGCGAGTTGGGGTCCAAATCGAGCAAAGCTGGACCTCACCTCCCAGGGGCTTATAGAGTGCTGATGGCCCTTGACGATGATGATGGTTCCAGAAGATAGTCTTGATATCTCTGTATCAACACCTGCGTCAAAAGAATGTGTGTTAGATTGAGACTCCAAGTGCAAAGTTGTGACACCCCGATACAGAGATCGGAATAGTCTCGTATACTAGTCCCAGAAACACTAGTATACGATCGCTTGGTATTAAAGACAAGACCAAATACAAGGGTTCGAATAATCATACATAACACGACTCGCGAGAGTGGCTCCGGAGGAGGCGCAACGGCGCACACAACAGTATGTACATTATTCTAGATCGTCGGAGCGAAGGACTAAAGCAGCGGAAAGCGTAGACGGAAGCGTAGCTCGGCATGCGGACTCCACGGGGTTCTGCCTGGAATACTTGATCCTAGTTTTCGTAGAGCGGGTACTCCGGGACTGGCGACGGAGGGTCTGACCAAAGAATTAGCAAGGTGAGTACATTGCATGTACTCGCAAGACATCGGCCACACGGCACACATGACTATCTATATGGCATGGCATAAGTACGGGAAATAGCATGGCATAAGTACGGGAAATAGCATGGCATAAGTACGGGAAGTAGCATGGCATTGTCCTAATCATGGCATAGATGAACAAGATAGGATGATCTAGCACAGCATCTATCAATGAATGACGAGTCCCAACTTAACGTTGGGGCTTAGATACGACACCGAGGGGCGGTGTCCACCACATATATCTCTTGGTAAGTTTCCCCCACTTCCGGGCTCTCTAGCCCCTCGCCAACTCTGGCACCACGTCTAGACTCCATGAGTCTCACGTAACTTACCCAGTTCATTTGCAAAGTTTTCCCCGTGACAAGACTGACTCTAAGTGTGACTTAACCCAAACTTGTCCCGTATCCTTGGGACTAGGCTAGTATCTAGATACACTCTCGAGAGGTCGCAACAACACACGCTGGAGTGCACAATAGTCCCGCCGGCACCGAAGTACTTGACCATTCCTGGCGGCGGGTGCACACTCCCCAACGCTCCACAAGATCAGAATGCCCCCTATCTAGTCACCGACATGCCCTACGAGCCTTGTCTTAGGCCGAACTACTTTCCGGCACGTCCCCAACCTATGAGCGACGCCTAGCTCCGGAATATCACAAGACTAGCCCCGACCACACAGGTAACCGACTAGACTCACCAAGGGGTGACATCAAAGGGGATCCCGACAATGCTACCAAGTTGGGTCCGCCCATTTCAGACGACGCGTGACTGAGCAAAAGGTTTGGTGAATGGCACCGATGACTCAATCTAGTCGAGGGAGGTGGTTAAGTTCTTAGTCAAGTTTAACAAGATCTTTCCAAAAGAGGTTTCCGCAACAATGGAGGCAAAACCAGAGTTTCCAAATGCATCAACTAAACAATGTCAGGGTGATAACAAGCAAAGTTCCACATGATCATCACAATATATATCACATATCAATAACAAGATAGATATATCTATATACCACAATAGGAGTAAATAAGGTCAAGTTAAACCGACCGGGCATTCGCGGCGGGTGTGCCGGAATCACCTCGTGTCGTCTTTAGTTGGTTATTAACAGGCACAATATATCAGACAACAGGAACAAACAAGGTCCGATTAAACCGACCGGGCATTCGCGGCGGGTGTGCCGGAATCACCTCGTGTCGTCTTTAGTTGGTTATTAACAGTCATAATAATCACAAACAGGAAAACAATCAATAAGCAATTAACCCGACAGGGGGCTCTTAGCTATGCAGCATAGAATCCACCACTTGTCGTCTTTAGTGGGTTGTTAAGTGATGTGTACCGATATAACACTCAAGCAAAACATCCATATGAAATGAGATAATGCAAAATCAATGCAACGTCATTCAAATCGAAAGTGGGGCAACTCCAAATGCAGCAATGGTGGAATGTGGTGGATGCCTTGCCTTCCACAAGTTATGGTTCTGGTTCCCCCTCAAAGTCCTTAGAATCTAGTTGGAAAATCAATAAACATGTGTTAAAAACCTACCAAATGCCATTGAAGAAATGGTCTAGCAAATAAACTCCAAATCAACCCATCTTGGTTGCATTGGATGGAGAATTTTCTCTAGTTTCCAGAAAGCTAAAGTTTGTAATTTTTGGACAATTATTGAGTGAGATACGCCTTTTCAAAGTTTCTGTTTTTTGAAAGAATTGAAACAGAGTTTTAAATAAACAGAAAACGGTTCGGATAATGTTTAAAACGCTGACGCGTGGGTCCCGCATGTCAGCGACCCCGGTTCGTTCGAACCGTTACGTCGCGGGAAAAACAGAATGGGCGGCGCTCCCGTCGCCGGCAAGAACTCCGGCGAGGGTTTGCGGCCGGTGGAGGGGGTTCTAGGGCTCGGGCTAGACGTGGGGAGGCTCACCGCGCACGGGTGCGTCACGGCGGCGACGTTGTGGGCGGCGGGGAAGGCTCGGGCGGAAAGCCCTCTTTCTTCTACGGCTCCGGCGTCGGGTCGCGGATGAACCCGATGATTCCGGCTATGGTTTACCGAATGGAGGGTGGCGTCGGGATCGCCGTGGGCTAGGGAGGCTAGGGCTGGGGTTAATCGACGAACGGAGCGTCGCTGGCGAAGAAATTGTCCACGGCCGAGACGGCTAGGGCAACTCCATCGCCGGCGCTGCGGTGCTCGTCGAGCTACGGGTGAGGCAGGGGAGTGAGAGGAGGGCGAGTGGCGGTGGATGTGCTCCTCCTCGAGGGCTGGGGGGTCCTTTCATAGCGGCGCGGCGGGCGGCCGGAGTAATGGAGGCGCTCGGCCGGTGAGCGGCCTCCCTGATGGCGTTCAACGCCGGTGTCGCGGGGGCGGTGGCACAGTACGGCATCGTGGGCGTCAGGCGAGGGTGGAGTGAATGCTTGGCGCCCGGGGGAGAAGCTGACGGGCGGGACCCGACGAGCACAGTGGCCGGCGGCGCGTCGGCTAGCGGATGGCGGCTCTGTGGCGGCGCGCGTGCGTGCAGGCGGGTGCGAGGACGGTCAAAGGAGGGAGGGGAGTGCGGGAGGCTCGCAGGGGCGCGGATGCGCGTGCGTCTCCGGCGACCAGAAACGGGCGGCGCCCCGCGGGCACGGCCATGCCGATGCCGACGTGTCCAGAGCATGCCAAAACTGGCATCGCCACCGTTCTCGGCGTACAGGGCACCAAATGCAAAAAGGGGAACATCTCCGTGCGCCAAAAGAGGAGAGCTACCAGATTGCAGAAGACAAGATTTGCAAACTCGACCAAAGTTCTATACAGAAATTTCGAAAAACAGTTCTGGTCAAAGTGGAGATATTTTGATTGGAGTGGTAAATGGAGTTGGGTGAAGATGCCCTCTTGTCCTGAGGTAGGAGGGGTGAATGTGATCCTATCCATGCCTTGGGTTTGACCAGGAGAAAAGATTTGAAGGGTTTTAAAAATACATTTGGAAAATGGGCAGAATAGAAAAAGGGGTGTGGAGAAATATTTTCTTAAGACAAGGCTCTATATTTTCCTAGAAATGGTTTCCACATCAACTAGGGATGCTTCCCTGATTTTTGCAGAATTTTTGGAGATATAAATATAGGAGTTCCTTTGGAGGGCTAGATAAAAGGAAATTCTAAAAGAGGAAAAGGAATTTCTCAAATTAATAATTGTCCAAGATAAAAAGATAATACTGGCAAGTACCAAGTGGGAGGGAAAATGGAAGGCACAAGATCCCACTTGATTTATCAGAATAAAGGATTTAGAGCTCCAAATGGTTTTGCTGAGGTTTAAATCCAAATACACTTAAATAAACAGAAATAATGCATTCTGGAAAAAATTTAAAAGGCTCAAAAATCCAGGGTGTTACAAACCTCCCCCCCTTAAGATGAATCTCGTCCCCGAGATTCCTGCGGCTCGCTGAACAGGTACGGATACTCAGACCTCAGCAAATCTTCACGTTCCCAGGTTGCTTCTTCCTCTGTGTGTCTGTCCCACTGTACTCGGTAGAACTTGGTAACCTTGCTGCGGGTTCGGCGTTCTGCTTCCTCTAGGATCTTAACTGGGTGCTCTTCATAGGTTAAGTCGTGGTTCAGTTCCAGCTCCTCAACATCTGCCTGCTTGGTAGGTGGGGAGACACATTTCCTCAGTTGGGATACGTGGAAGACGTCGTGAACTCCCGCTAACTTTTCTGGCAGTTCCAGCTGATATGCGACGGCTCCTACCCTTGACAAAACCTTGAAGGGGCCGGTAAACCTTGGAGCGAGCTTTCCCTTGAGATGGAATCGCTGTAGTCCCTTGAGGGGTGTCACACGGAGGTAGACGTGGTCGTCCACTTCAAAATCGACGAGGCGGTGACGGCGGTCGTAATAACTCTTTTGGCGGGACTGGGCTGTCTTGAGTCTGTCACGGATCAGGTGCACTTGCTTCTCGGCTTCGAGTAGAACTCCGGATCCAAAAATCTTGCCGTCTCCTGTCTCAGACCAGTTGAGAGGGGTCCGACACTTCCTGCCATATAGTGCCTCAAACGGTGACATATGCAGGCTGCCTTGGAAGCTGTTGTTATAGGAGAACTCGGCGTACGGAAGGCTGTCTTCCCAACCAGTCCCGTACACGAGCACACATGCGCGCAACATGTCCTCGAGGATTTGATTAATACGCTCCGTCTGACCGTCAGTCTGTGGGTGATAAGCTGTGCTGAATGAGCTGGGTTCCCATGGCTTCGTGGAGACTAGTCCAAAACTGCGAGGTAAACTGGGTGCCTCGGTCGGACACGATGGTCTTGGGAATACCGTGCAGTCGGACAATCTTGTCCACGTACAGCTGGGCTAGCTGATCTGAGCGGTAGGTGGTCCTCACGGGGACGAAGTGAGCTACCTTGGTCAGTCGGTCGACGATGACCCAAATGGAGTCGTTTCCACGGTTGGTCTTGGGGAGCCCGGTGATGAAGTCCATACAAATATTGTCCCACTTCCATTCCGGCACGGACAAGGGTTGCAAGAGTCCGGCGGGCTTCTGGTGTTCCGCCTTGACGAGGTTGCAGGTGTTGCAGCAGGCGATGTGGTACGCAATCTCTTTCTTCATTCCGGCCCACCAAAACGTCTGCTTGAGGTCTTGGTACATCTTGGTGCCCCCCGGGTGGATAGAGTAGGGGGAGTCGTGAGCTTCGTTCAGTATTTGCAGTTTGAGCCTGACGTTGTCTGGGACGCAGAGGCGGTTGCCATAGCGCAATACTCCGTCTTCTCCTACGGACAATCCCTTTGCCTTCCCTAGGGGAATCTTGCCGATGATGCTGTGAATCTCGGGGTCGTCGGCTTGCTCGGACTTGATGTTTTCCTCGAGGTCAGGCTTCACCTCAAGAGCATTCAAGTAGGCATGGTTGCCGATGCATAGATTGAGCTTCGCAAACTCTTCTTCCAGGCTCGGAGGTATAGGCAACGGTCTTCGGCTCAACGCGTCGGCGACTACGTTGGCCTTTCCCGGGTGATAGTGGATGCCGAGGTCGTAGTCCTTGATTACTTCAAGCCACCTTCGTTGCCTTAAGTTGAGGTCGGGCTGGGTGAATATGTATTTCAAGCTCTTGTGGTCGGTGTAGATCTCACATCTTCTCCCGATAAGGTGGTGACGCCAATGCTTCAAGGAGAGTATGACGGCGGCTAACTCCAAGTCGTGAGTCGGGTAGTTCATCTCATGGGTCTTGAGTTGCTTGGACACGTAGGCGATGACCTTCCCGTCTTGCATAAGCACTGCGCCTAGTCCGTTTCTGGAGGCGTCGCAATACACGGTGTAATCCTTCCCATCATCGGGCAACACTAGTATTGGGGCCGTGGTTAGTCGATTCTTGAGCTCGTTAAAGCTTTCTTCACACTCGTCGGTCCAAGTGAACTTGCGGTTCTTCTTGAGCAGCTCCGTCAATGGTTTGGCGATTCGGGAAAAATTCTCGATGAACCTCCGGTAATATCCGGCTAGTCCAAGGAAGCTTCGGATCTCTGATACGTTGGCAGGGGTCCTCCAACTCAGTACGTCAGAGATTTTGTTGGGGTTGACGGCCATGCCGGCACCTGACAGAACATGCCCGAGGAATTCCACCTCCTTCAGCCAAAACTGACACTTGCTGAACTTGGCATAGAGTTGTTGCTCCCGTAGTCTTGTCAAGACTAGCCTTAGGTGCTCCCCGTGTTCTTCCTCATTCTTGGAGTAGATGAGGATGTCGTCGATGAACACAACCACGAACTTGTCGAGGTACTCCATGAATACCTTGTTCATCATTCCCATGAAGTAGGCTGGTGCGTTGGTCAACCCAAAGGACATCACGGTGCACTCGTATAGTCCGTACCTCGTCGTGAAAGCGGTCTTGGGAACATCACTTTTTCGAATTTTCAGTTGGTAGTATCCCGTACGGAGGTCAATCTTTGAGAACACACGGGCACCACGCAGTTGGTCAAACAGGTCGTTGATTCTGGGCAGCGGGTACTTGTTCTTGATGGTGACTTCATTCAGGGCACGGTAGTCGATGCACAGGCGGAGTGTACCATCGCTCTTCTTCGCAAACAGTACTGGCGATCCCCACGGTGAGATGCTCGGGCGGATGAACTTCTTCTCGATCAACTCGTCGAGTTGTCGCTTGAGCTCCACTAGTTCGGGGCTTGTCATGCGATAGTGTTTCTTGAATATTGGGTTTGTTCCGGGCACAACCTCAATAGCAAACTCCACATCTCGATCGGGTGGCATTCCGGGTAACTCATCGGGAAACACATCGGGATACTCGCTGACAACATAGACTTGACCAATTCCTGGAGCTTGGATAGAGAACACCTTAGCATTGATCTGGTGAGGTTTATTGGGCAGGTACGTGGTGTTGATTCCCTCGGGGTTGGTGAGCGTGACTTCACGGCTGGCACAATTTATCTGAGCTGAGTGTTGGACCAACCAATCCATCCCAAGAATGGCGTCCAGGCCAGGTACATCGATTACGTTGAGTTGAGCGGGGAACTCCACTTGGTTAACCCTGATGGTCAACTTTTTGCAGGCGGTGGTGGTTTTCATCTCAGAGGCGGGGGTATGTATCACCAAAACGTGGTCCAAGAGGGAAATCGGAAAATGGTGTTTTGTGGCAAAATCCTTCGAGATGAAAGAATGGGAAGCTCCGGAATCAAATAAAATGAGAGCGGGTTTAGCGTTGATGGTGCACGTACCAAGCACTACGTCCGTGGCCTCATAAGCCTCCTCGGCGGACATGTGGTGTACGCGGGCGACCATGGGTGGCTTGAGTGCGCTGTCCGGGTTGATGTTGCCGTAGTTGTTGTTGCCGCTGTTGGAGTTGTTGGGGCAGTCCTTGATGTAATGTCCCGGCTTGCCACACTTGAAGCAAGTGTTGTCACGCTTGCGTTCGTCGGACATGGGGCGCCTGTTGAAGACTTCGCGGTTCGGGAACACGGTCTTCTTGGGCTGACTCCAAGCAGGGGGTGGTGGCGGAAGGTTGTTGCTGCTGTTGTTGGACTGCCATGGGCGAGACTTCGCGGAGTGGCGGTCATGGTGGGACTTGCGATCCTCAAATTTCCTCTTGTGGTTGTCATAGATGTGTCGGTGCTCCTTTTCCGAAATCAGCGCGGTGTTGATCATGGCCTGAAAATCTGGGAACTGCAGAACATTCAGCTGAATCTTGATTGCCTGATGCAATCCGTGCAGAAATCTGTCCTTCTTCTTTTCTTCAGTGTTGGTGTCATCTGGGGCGTAGCGGGCCAGGTTGTTGAACTTGGTGAGGTACTCGCTGATCGAGCGGCTGCCCTGAGTGAGTGCCAGGAACTCTTGCTGCTTCATCTTGACGAGGCTGGATGGGATGTGCGCCTTGCGGAAGGCTTCTTGAAAAGCGTCCCAAGTGATGGGGGCTTCGCCGTTCTGCGCATCCCTCTGGTTATCCCACCAAGCGTTGGCGGGGCCCTCGAGGTAGTGCGTGGCGTACATCACCTTGTCCTGCTCGTCCACTCGGGCGATGGCGAGTTTCTTATTGATGGTGCGGAGCCAATCATCGGCCTCCAGCGGATCCTCTGCAAAGGCGAACTTGGGCGGCTGTGTACGCTGAAAGTCCTGCAGCTTGGAACGTTCGCCACGGTGCGCTGGTGGTGCTGTCATGTAGTTGCCGAACTCCCTCATGATGATGGCCATATGCTGATTGTGCCTGTCATCCATCATCAACAGAAGCTGGCTTGGCGACGGTTCAATGGTGGGGCCGTGTGGCAAGTTGTCTTGATCATCGGACCTTGGCGGGGTTTGGGACTGGCTGCCGTCGGTATTCATCCTGAGGTTGCACGTTGCGTTGCGTACCATGAGCATCCTTAGGGGGAAAGGTAATCATCCAAGCAAAACCAAATGGAAATCCAAATCTTTAAAAGCAAGGAGTGGTGGTATAAAACAACGGTAAGAGGTTTAGTACAAGGATGAGATGCGGAGTACGAGCATGGATGCAATCTAAGTTACAAGGCTGAGTACAACCCATTATAAAACATGAACACAACTAGAGATGTAGACATGAATGCGACTACGATACATGGTTGCGTACAACCGATACAAGCATTCCCGCGTCTACCACTACATTATTAAGCGTGAAACGATAAGTCACTCTAAGCTTCGAGAACTCCAAGCCTCTAGAAGTCCATCACGAGCGGCGTCGCGGGGGTGGCGGTGTCGATGCTCGTCCTGGCGGAGCTGTAGTCCGAGGTAGGCGGGGCGTTGCGGGGTGCTGTCGCGCGGGGTGGAGCGATGGGGTGACCACGGCGGTGGCGAGTACGAATGATCGGAACACGCGCGAAGCGGCGAGCAACGGGGCGAATAGGAACAGCCGCAGGTGGGGGACGAGGAGAAGTCTCAGCTAGGCGGTTCCGGAGAAAGTCCAGAGTGCCACGAGTAGACATCGGAAAGGAGAAAGAACGAAAGCTAGAGGTGGCAGCTACGCCGCGAGGGCGAGTCGCCATGGCCAAGTCAATGCGGAGAGCCGCAAGCTGGCCAAGAGTGGCGTGGAGGTACTGGTGGAGAAGCGCCGTGTAGCGGATCAAGGAGGTAAGGGACGCCTCAGGATCACCGGGGTTCGGGAAGATGACATCCCCGGTGGTCATCTGCAGCCTAGGAAAGTGAACAAAGCGGTTGCACTCCCCCATGACAGGGTCGAAGGTGCGAAGGAGGGTGATAGCGTCGTAAGCGACCTCCTGGATAGCTCGGGTCACCTGAGATGTGACTCCGGATGTGAGGGAGTGGAGAACGGTCGGATCTCCCGCCTCCGGACGTAAGACGATAGTGGCGGAAAACTCAGAGTTGGTCCCAGTGGGACGGTCATAGAACACGCGGTACAGGGGAGGAGCGGACTCCGGGTAGAGGTGGGTCCAGATCTCCCGCAAGAACTGCGGAAAACCGGCGACGTGCTCGGCAGTCGTCTCAGCGAACAGCTCCGGCATCTGTACCAGAACATAGCCACCAAAATGTTAACGTTAATCGTTAGAAAGTAGGTAAACTACCCAAAATGAGAACCCATAAACAGGCAGAGAAACAATCCAAAGAACAAGGTAACGGTGCTGTTCTAACGTCCGCGAACTAGGGTATCCTACAGGCAGTCAGGCTCTGATACCAAGCTTTGTGACACCCCGATACAGAGATCGGAATAGTCTCGTATACTAGTCCCAGAAACACTAGTATACGATCGCTTGTTATTAAAGACAAGACCAAATACAAGGGTTCGAATAATCATACATAACACGACTCGCGAGAGTGGCTCCGGAGGAGGCGCAATGGCGCACACAACAGTATGTACATTATTCTAGATCGTCGGAGCGAAGGACTAAAGCAGCGGAAAGCGTAGACGGAAGCGTAGCTCGGCGGGCGGACTCCACGGGGTTCTGCCTGGAATACTTGATCCTAGTTTTCGTAGAGCGGGTACTCCGGGACTGGCGACGGAGGGTCTGACCAAAGAATTAGCAAGGTGAGTACATTGCATGTACTCGCAAGACATCGGCCACACGGCACACATGACTATCTATATGGCATGGCATAAGTACGGGAAATAGCATGGCATAAGTACGGGAAATAGCATGGCATAAGTACGGGAAGTAGCATGACATTGTCCTAATCATGGCATAGATGAACAAGATAGGATGATCTAGCACAGCATCTATCAATGAATGACGAGTCCCAACTTAACGTTGGGGCTTAGATACGACACCGAGGGGCGGTGTCCACCACATATATCTCTTGGTAAGTTTCCCCCACTTCCGGGCTCTCTAGCCCCTCGCCAACTCTGGCACCACGTCTAGACTCCATGAGTCTCACGTAACTTACCCAGTTCATTTGCAAAGTTTTCCCCGTGACAAGACTGACTCTAAGTGTGACTCAACCCAAACTTGTCCCGTATCCTTGGGACTAGGCTAGTATCTAGATACACTCTCGAGAGGTCGCAACAACACACGCTGGAGTGCACAATAGTCCCGCCGGCACCGAAGTACTTGACCATTCCTGGCGGCGGGTGCACACTCCCCAACGCTCCACAAGATCAGAATGCCCCCTATCTAGTCACCGACATGCCCTACGGGCCTTGTCTTAGGCCGAACTACTTTCCGGCACGTCCCCAACCTATGAGCGACGCCTAGCTCCGGAATATCACAAGACTAGCCCCGACCAAACAGGTAACCGACTAGACTCACCAAGGGGTGACATCAAAGGGGATCCCGACAATGCTACTAAGTTGGGTCCGCCCATTTCAGACGACGCGTGACTGAGCAAAAGGTTTGGTGAATGGCACCGATGACTCAATCTAGTCGAGGGAGGTGGTTAAGTTCTTAGTCAAGTTTAACAAGATCTTTCCAAAAGAGGTTTCCGCAACAATGGAGGCAAAACCAGAGTTTCCAAATGCATCAACTAAACAATGTCAGGGTGATAACAAGCAAAGTTCCACATGATCATCACAATATATATCACATATCAATAACAAGATAGATATATCTATATAACACAATAGGAGTAAATAAGGTCAAGTTAAACCGACCGGGCATTCGCGGCGGGTGGGCCGGAATCACCTCGTGTCGTCTTTAGTTGGTTATTAACAGGCACAATATATCAGACAACAGGAACAAACAAGGTCCGATTAAACCGACCGGGCATTCGCGGCGGGTGTGCCGGAATCACCTCGTGTCGTCTTTAGTTGGTTATTAACAGTCATAATAATCACAAACAGGAAAACAATCAATAAGCAATTAATCCGACAGGGGGCTCTTAGCTATGCAGCATAGAATCCACCACTTGTCGTCTTTAGTGGGTTGTTAAGTGATGTGTACCGATATAACACTCAAGCAAAACATCCATATGAAATGAGATAATGCAAAATCAATGCAACGTCATTCAAATCGAAAGTGGGGCAACTCCAAATGCAGCAATGGTGGAATGTGGTGGATGTCTTGCCTTCCACAAGGTATGGTTCTGGTTCCCCCTCAAAGTCCTTAGAATCTAGTTGGAAAATCAATAAACATGTGTTAAAAACATACCAAATGCCATTGAAGAAATGGTCTAGCAAATAAACTCCAAATCAACCCATCTTGGTTGCATTGGATGGAGAATTTTCTCTAGTTTCCAGAAAGCTAAAGTTTGTAATTTTTGGACAATTATTGAGTGAGATATGCCTTTTCAAAGTTTCTGTTTTTAAAAGAATTGAAACAGAGTTTTAAATAAACAGAAAATGGTTCGGATAATGTTTAAAACGCTGACGCGTGGGTCCCGCATGTCAGCGACCCCGGTTCGTTCGAACCGTTACGTCGCGGGAAAAACAGAACGGGCGGCGCTCCCGTCGCCGGCAAGAACTCCGGCGAGGGTTTGCGGCCGGTGGAGGGGGTTCTAGGGCTCGGGCTAGACGCGGGGAGGCTCACCGCGCACGGGTGCGTCACGGCGGCGAGGTTGTGGGCGGCGGGGAATGCTCGGGCGGAAAGCCCTCTTTCTTCTACGGCTCCGGCGTCGGGTCGCGGATGAACCCGATGATTCCGGCTATGGTTTACCGAATGGAGGGTGGCGTCGGGATCGCCGTGGGCTAGGGAGGCTAGGGCTGGGGTTAATCGACGAACGGAGCGTCGCTGGCAAAGAAATTGTCCACGGCCGAGACGGCTAGGGCAACTCCATCGCCGGCGCTGCGGTGCTCGTCGAGCTACGGGTGAGGCAGGGGAGTGAGGGGAGGGCGAGTGGCGGTGGATGTGCTCCTCCTCGAGGGCTGGGGGGTCCTTTTATAGCGGCGCGGCGAGCGGCCGGAGTAATGGAGGCGCTCGGCCGGTGAGCGGCCTCCCTGATGTCGTTCAATGCCGGTGTCGCGGGGGCGGTGGCACAGTACGGCATCGTGGGCGTCAGGCGAGGGTGGAGTGAATGCTTGGCGCCCGGGGGAGACGCTGACGGGCGGGACCCGACGAGCATAGTGGCCGGCGGCGCGTCGGCTAGCGGATGGCGACTCTGTGGTGGCGCGCGTGCGTGCAGGCGGGTGCGAGGACGGTCAAAGGAGGGAGGGGAGTGCGGGAGGCTCGCAGGGGCGCGGATGCGCGTGCGTCTCCGGCGACCAGAAACGGGCGGCGCCCCGCGGGCACGGCCATGCCGATGCCGACGTGTCCAGAGCATGCCAAAACCGGCATCGCCACCGTTCTCGGCGTACAGGGCACCAAATGCAAAAAGGGGAACATCTCCGTGCGCCAAAAGAGGAGAGCTACCAGATTGTAGAAGACAAGATTTGCAAACTCGACCAAAGTTCTATACAGAAATTTTGAAAAACAGTTCTGGTCAAAGTGGAGATATTTTGATTGGAGTGGTAAATGGAGTTGGGTGAAGATGCCCTCTTGTCCTGAGGTAGGAGGGGTGAATGTGATCCTATCCATGCCTTGGGTTTGACCAGGAGAAAAGATTTGAAGGGTTTTAAAAATACATTTGGAAAATGGGCAGAATAGAAAAAGGGGTGTGGAGAAATTGAAGGAGATATGCCCTAGAGGCACTTAATAAATATAGTTTATTCGTCATATCTCAATTGTTCATTATATGTTTTATACCATGCTATAACTGTATTAAGCGGAAACATTAATACACGTGTGGTAGATAAACAACCAGGTCCCTAGTAGCCTCTATCTAACTAGTTCATTGGGCAATTGATGATCGAGGTTTCCCGATCATGTGACATTTATGTCAGTTGACAATGGAGTCATGTCATTGGGAGAATGACGTGATGGACATACCCGATATTTGTAGGACGTAGTCATTATGCTTTCGATCGTGAGATCTACTCTTATTGCTATTCCTGGAAGACACTTTGATTGCATCAAACGTCATATCTTACATAGTGTGACAATAAAGGTGTCCCTCTCGGGTGTCGGAAAGGAGTATGTTGAGACGGGGGATCAAGAGCGGGATTTGCCAGTCCGCATAGCAGGATAGATACTCTAGGGCCCACTCGGTGAGATTATGTCAAACGAGCTTGCAAGCGTGCGACTAGGTCACCAGGACATAATATCATGGACGAGTAGAAGTTAGTAGTGTCGGTAACGAGATCAAGCTAGGTATGGAGATATCTATGAACGAGTCTCGGACACACTAAGTATCGCATGGCAAAAGGTTTAAGACTCAGACGTCTAGGTTCGAACGGTAAAGTATTCGTTATCTCGCAGGGATTAATTCTGGGTATCCTCGGTCCACGAATTAGTCATTGATCAGAGAGGAGTCTCGATCATGTCTGGTGAGATAATCGAACCGCTAGGGTAACACACTTAAGGGGAGTCGACATTTTACCGGAAGAGAAAAATAGGAAAAGAGAGACCGGGAACGTCCCGGGAAAGTTCCGATGGAGATCGGGCAGCTCCGAAGATAGTTCGGAGAGTTTCGGAAAAGTTTCGGAAGAGAGGAAATTGTTTATATATGTTAAATTAATATTAATTAGTGAATTAATATTATTTTAATAAATTTATAATGATTAAATTCGTATTTAAACATGCAGCCCACTAAATGGGCCTTCCCCGGAGGGGAGAAGGCCCATATAGGGCCGAATTTCCCCCCAAGGGCCATACCCACCAAGGGGGGGCCGAATTGGGCCCTAGGGGCCCATGTGGGGGTCCGGCGGCTGGGTTTAGTCCCACCTTGCCTGGTTAGCAAGGTGGGGTGCCCCCCTTTCCCCTTTATATAGAGGGGGAGAGATCCCCTCTCAACACAACCTTTCTCTCTCTCTCTCTCCTTGGATCACGTGACTCCCAAGTTTGGAGTTGCGCCAAGGATAAGTTTTCTCCACCATACGCACGCCGCCGCGCTGCTGGTCTTCCGGTCCCAGTCTTCCGCTGCTCGTCCCTGGATCGGGCCCGGAGTTCGTCGGCTTCACCGTATGTGTGTAACGCCCTGCGAGGTGCCACGCTAGTGGTGCTGGAGGTCTGCTTCCTCCACACGGCCTCGAGGCCGTCGTCGGTTTCACCGACATCGCCGCGTCATCGTCTTCTTCGTCGCGCCAAGTTCTCCGCGACCTTGAGGTCGGCTACGGCGTCTACGTCAGCAACGCTTGTGCGGGAGCGTAATCCCCGCTTTTCGGTCTACAAGGGTATGTATACCGGACCCCCTGCGTACTACTATATCTGCATAGTATAGATTCTGGCTAGTTTAAGGTTATCGATGTTAGGAAATTTTTTGTTTTCTGCATGCGATCCCCTTCAGTGGTATCAGAGCCGATCTATGCGAAGATATAGCTGTGCGCTAGCTGCACCCGTGTTTATCACGGGGACAACGTTCTTATTATTTGCTACCCTCTCACGTGCACTTGCACTGTCGGCAGTATTGAGTTGATGAAGCGGCCCGGACCGACCTTACGCGTACGCTTACGCGAGACTGGTTCCACAACTGACATACGGCTGGTTCCGTATATATGGCTGGCGGGTGTCTGTCTCTCTCTCTTTAGTTGGCTTTGCATTTTCAATGGAGGGCCCGAAAGGGATGAATAAATATGCAATTATTTGATCGTTGTTGTGGTCATAGGTTCGTAGGTATGAAGCGGTTCTATTTACGACAGCCCCAAGCCACGTAAAATATGCAAAAAGATAAAGTAGAGGCGTCTAACTTTATTCTGCAGGGGCTCTGTGATATGGTCAAGGTAGGTTTATTAAATTGTTTATGAGCTGCTGGCGCGAAGGAGACCATCGGCGCAAGGACCATATCACGTCGCATTACATTTTGATGTTTTGTGTGCATCTTATATTGTGTGAATATATATAGTATATATTAGTTACACGGCGGTAGTTATATAAGATGATCCCTCCAAAATACCATTTGTGTTCTCCCTTCAACGTGCACCACCAAGAAAGTTCTACGTTATGAGGCAGGCCGTGAGGATCGGGTGTCAGACATATCGTCGTTCGCATACAGTGGGTGTAAGCCATGTTGCACAAGCACTTTCGTTGAAGGTTATTATGGCGAGCCTAGCATGTACAGACATGGCCTCGGAACAAGGTGACCGAAAGGTTAAGCATGAGTCACAAAGTTGTTGTGATTGACATATCGATGTCTACCTTTGAAGTTATGTTGCCGGCTCTGACGATGAGGGGTTGCATAATGGATGAGGGTCGTGTAATCACTAAAACGATGAGAGGAATACTCGTTTTGAGTGGGAGTTCTGGTAGTTTTATTTTATTAAAACTTGAACCCTATTTTATAATGAACAAAGTCTTTATGTTTTGCAAAACCTTTGTAGATATTAACCAATGTGATAGCCTTCTTTAAAATTAGGCGCAATCCTGCGATTGAGAAACTTAAAAGGTTGGGTCCAAACTTCATAGTTTTATACTTTAGCTTGAGGATACTCCTTGTTTAAACCATTAGCTCTTTGTGATACAATACCCGCTAGGAGATAAACCCGGAGATTCCGCTAACAAAAGGATAATTTGGATTATCAAGTTTTTGTGCGGATAATATCATCATAGTCCAGTGTATGCTGTGATCTCTGCCATAGAGCATTGACGGTGGGTACGAGTTGTTAGATCGCGAACATATGAGATGATCGCTAAACTCGGGATACGCCTAAAGTTGGGTTGATGAAGTTTAACAGTATGTTGACTGTTTTTCTTCTCAACCAAGATGGAAGAGAATACACGCATTGAAGGATCACGTGGCAGTCATAATTGATGACACTGGTCATACTCGATGACATTGGTCATATTTGATGACATTGAGACGCCTCGCTCAGCTCGATCACAGGATGACAGACGACGTTGCCAGGTGCAAATGCTTTGTCATAGACTATGTCATACAAGGGGAATCGTTCACCTTCATGGTTCTTGGTTGCGTTGGAAGAATCAAGAAGATGAAACAGATCGCTGGGAAGTCATCAATGATGATGATGTATATATGATATACACGTTATGAATGTTTTACCTAAGCAAGTACTCGGAGTAGTGACTAAGTTTTTGATAATAGTCATGTTTTATGAAAACCAGATCTACTACTTGAGTAGCTTGGACGGATGAGGCGACAATGTGTGTTGATGATGGCAGACAAAATGTTGTGATGGCCATGAACACTCTCCCTCTAGATCTACCATTTGAATAAATTCTTTTATGATCGCCTGTTAGTATGATCGTTATAAATGTGTCTCCTCTAGCGAGACGATTGTTCATATATGTTAGTGACAAAATCGTTGTCCTATATTTATGAAGTAATGATCATAAGCCGATTTGAATTTAGATGGTAGAAGCTCCCACATTCATAATATTAATGCCAAAGAATACAAACTTAATAAAGACACCACATTCGTGTGGCACTACCGTTCAAGTCATGTCAATGTTATAGTCAATGAACAAGCTCCATACTGATGGATCTACAAGTCCTTAGATTTGATCTTTTGACACTTGCAAGATAACTAAGACACCGTTTTCAGAAAGCGGGCATATAACTTATTGATAATCATGCATTTTGATATATGTGGATCAATGAAGTAATTAACGTGTAGTGGAGATCTTTATTTCGTAAGCTTCAACGAACGTTTGAGTATAACTTGTTGAGAATCATGCATGTGGGTGTATGTGAATCAATGAAGTACTCTAACGTATAGTGGAAGTCTTTGTTTCCTAGACTTCATGAATATTCCGAGTAGATATACGGATATCCACTTAGGAAATGTTGGTCTGAAAATTTTGATTCGATCAAACAAGTTAAGAATGAAGTAGGAAAATAAATTTAACAAGAAAATCAAATTCCTGCGATACAGATCGAGGAAATAAAGATTTGAGTTATAATGTTGGCATATCATTGGAAGACTTGTGAGAAGAGTTCCACAAATTACGTCGCATAGAACACCATAGTATCATGGTGTGTTAGGACGTCGTAATCGCACTCTATCGGATAGTGTGTGGTAAATAAATCTCTTATCGAATTATTGTGATCATTGGAGTCATATGGTAGAAACATAACATTCACGTTAGATAATAGGGAAACCATTTAAATCCATGGAGACAATACCATATGAGTGATGGCATGGCTTTTAGCCTAGATTGTCGTTTCAGCAATTTAGTGTTTCGATGTGATCAAACCTAAAATGGATAAATCTTTGTAGTGTACCGTACCTAAAGAATTAGTTGGGTACATGTCTCACGACATAGGCAAAAACGTTGCCGGAATATACCTTGCAAAAGAAATAGTTTCTTGTCCAAGGGTATAAGTGGGAAAGAAAGTAGAGCAAGACGAAGTTAATGAACTTCCTCTCCAGACATCAGAGTGGCGCAACGGAAAGTGTTTCCGGTGTCATGCTCCTCAACTTGAAAGAAGCTGATGATAAAGATCATGATGCTCTGAGCTCATACTGAGAACGTAGGCGTACGAGGTTGTGTTCCACGCTATGTGGTACGACAATCTTGTTATGAAGGTCATGTTAATGGAATATGACAGACCTACGAACTACGAAGAAGAGATGGTAGACCTAAGTCCGAGAAATGGCTATGAGTCATATATGATCCGAGATAAAATCCATATACGATTACCAGGTAATGACTTGGCAGATCTTCTTGATGGCATCTAGGCTGTTAATAGAATATGGAATTTTATGAGAGAATAGACGCTGATAAGGATCGATTTGTCGTAAAACAGTTCCGACAGATTCAAAAGTTGACCACAACGAGATTTTGTCTCAAGTGGCGAAGCCTAAATCTATTCGGGGTCGTTTAGCAATTACTACAATTTCAAATTGAGAAATTGATAGATGGATAAGGAAACCATGTTTCTTAATGGTATCATTAAGAAAGAGTTGTAATTAGTACAATGAAATGGTTTGGTGATCCTGAGGATGCTAAACATGTATGCAAACTTCGGCTGTCCATTCATGGGCTGAAGCAAGCATATCGGAGCTGGAATCTTCACTTTGATGATGTGATCAAAGGATTTTGGAGTTGTCCAAAATAGTTGAAGAAACTTGCATTTGCAAAGAAGTGAGTGGGAGCTAAGTAGCTTTCTTGATCTTATATGTGAATGGCATATTTGAGTGGGAGCTAAAAGAAATTCCTTGGTCTTATATACGGATGGCGTATTTAAGTGGGAGCTAAGTGTCATTCCTGATTTTATGTAACGACATATTGAGAATGATACAGATCCTCTAGCAAAGTATAAAGGACTATTTAAGTGATTAAATTTTCTATGAATGAAGTTAGGAGTATTAGGCATTCGATCTATAATTGTATAGATCAAAAGGGGCTTAATAACATTAGGTCGAAATATTTTCCTAGGTTAAGATTCTGAAGTGTTTCAGAATAGAACAAGCGAAGAAAGAGGTTCTTGCTTGTATGACTAGGTAAAATATTAAGTTTATCTTGGCATTTTCAGTGATAGCTGATGAAAGAAAAATGATGTTCGACATCCTCTATGCCTCAGACATAGATTCTATCAGACTGAAAGCTCGACTTGGTGTGACCCACGTTCTTGGTTGAAGAACGGGTTCTAGAGTGATCCTTGTGTGGATCAATGAACAAATGTTAAGTATATTCTTCAGTGTCTGTGAGAACTGAAGATATGTTTTCTGGTAAAGGGTAAGAGTGGAAAGATAACTTGCCGTAAATAGGTTACGATGATGCAAGTTATGACACTGACCCATACGACTAGAAATCTCATATAGGAGATGTCCTTTGTTTTGAAGAAAGACATGGTTAGCTTGCGAAGTCGCATATGAATGCACTGTCGCATAATCTACATAATAGGTATAGAAATATATGGCAACTTCAGAAGTAGCAAGTGCGATTGGACTGAGTCTCACTCCATCGACTAAGATATATTTCGCCGTCATCGTAAGATGCGGGATGATGTCAAACTGGTTGACATAGAAGTGTTGCAAAGCACATACAGATCTCAATGTGTGAGATCTGTTGACTGTATTCCTCTTCCACGAAGCAAGCATGCACCAAGTTGCTATGGGTGTTGAGCTTTTACCAAGTTGTAAACTAGATTAAGTGTTACTCTAGTGCAAGTGGGAGACTGAAGGAGATATGCCCTAGAGGCACTTAATAAATATAGTTTATTCGTCATATCTCAATTGTTCATTATATGTTTTATACCATGCTATAACTGTATTAAGCGGAAACATTAATACACGTGTGGTAGATAAACAACCAGGTCCCTAGTAGCCTCTATCTAACTAGTTCATTGGGCAATTGATGATCGAGGTTTCCCGATCATGTGACATTTATGTCAGTTGACAATGGAGTCATGTCATTGGGAGAATGACGTGATGGACATACCCGATATTTGTAGGACGTAGTCATTACGCCTTCGACCGTGAGATCTACTCTTATTGCTATTCCTGCAAGACACTTTGATTGCATCAAACGTCATATCTTCCATAGTGTGACAATAAAGGTGTCCCTCTCGGGTGTCGGAAAGAAGTATGTTGAGACGGGGGATCAAGAGCGGGATTTGCCAGTCCGCATAGCAGGATAGATACTCTAGGGCCCACTCGGTGAGATTATGTCAAACGAGCTTGCAAGCGTGTGACTAGGTCACCAGGACATAATATCATGGACGAGTAGAAGTTAGTAGTGTCGGTAACGAGATCAAGCTAGGTATGGAGATATCTATGAACGAGTCTCGGACACACTAAGTATCGCATGGCAAAAGGTTTAAGACTCAGACGTCTAGGTTCGAACGGTAAAGTATTCGTTATCTCGCAGGGATTAATTCTGGGTATCCTCGGTCCACGAATTAGTCATTGATCGGAGAGGAGTCTCGATCATGTCTGGTGAGATAATCGAACCGCTAGGGTAACACACTTAAGGGGAGTCGACATTTTACCGGAAGAGAAAAATAGGAAAAGAGAGACCGGGAACGTCCCGGGAAAGTTCCGATGGAGATCGGGCAGCTCCGAAGATAGTTCAGAGAGTTTCGGAAAAGTTTCGGAAGAGAGGAAATTGTTTATATATGTTAAATTAATATTAATTAGTGAATTAATATTATTTTAATGAATTTATAATGATTAAATTCGTATTTAAACATGCAGCCCACTAAATGGGCCTTCCCCGGAGGGGAGAAGGCCCATATAGGGCCGAATTTCCCCCCAAGGGCCATACCCACCAAGGGGGGGCCGAATTGGGCCCTAGGGGCCCATGTGGGGGTCCGGCGGCTGGGTTTAGTCCCACCTTGCCTGGTTAGCAAGGTGGGGTGCCCCCCTTTCCCCTTTATATAGAGGGGGAGAGATCCCCTCTCAACATAACCTTTCTCTCTCTCTTTCCTTGGATCACGTGACTCCCAAGTTTGGAGTTGCGCCAAGGATAAGTTTTCTCCACCATACGCACGCCGCCGCGCTGCTGGTCTTCCGGTCCCAGTCTTCCGCTGCTCGTCCCTGGATCGGGCCCGGAGTTCGTCGGCTTCACCGTATGTGTGTAACGCCCTGCGAGGTGCCACGCTAGTGGTGCTGGAGGTCTGCTTCCTCCACACGGCCTCGAGGCCGTCGTCGGTTTCACCGACATCGCCGCGTCATCGTCTTCTTCGTCGCGCCAAGTTCTCCGCGACCTTGAGGTCGGCTACGGCGTCTACGTCAGCAACGCTTGTGCGGGAGCGTAATCCCCGCTTTTCGGTCTACAAGGGTATGTATACCGGACCCCCTGCGTACTACTATATCTGCATAGTATAGATTCTGGCTAGTTTAAGGTTATCGATGTTAGGAAATTTTTTGTTTTCTGCATGCGATCCCCTTCAGAAATATTTTCTTAAGACAAGGCTCTATATTTTCCTAGAAATGGTTTCCACATCAACTAGGGATGCTTCCCTGATTTTTGCAGAATTTTTGGAGATATAAATATAGGAGTTCCTTTGGAGGGCTAGATAAAAGGAAATTCTAAAAGAGGAAAAGGAATTTCTCAAATTAATAATTGTCCAAGATAAAAAGATAATACTGGCAAGTACCAAGTGGGAGAGAAAATGGAAGGCACAAGATCCCACTTGATTTATCAGAATAAAGGATTTAGAACTCCAAATGGTTTTGCTGAGGTTTAAATCCAAATACACTTAAATAAACAGAAATAATGCATTCTGGAAAAAATTTAAAAGGCTCAAAAATCCAGGGTGTTACAAAAGTGTATAGTAAGGGAAAGACTAATTTTCCCCACGAGGGTGACTCGAGAGTTTAATATCGAACTCTCGGAGAAATGAACCAAAAGTTGTTGTCTCCTTATCCTTCTTTATGAAACCTACAAAACAAAGTAAATTGTTTTGTGCCCTCAACCTCACCAAGTGGTTGTCAAGCACAAGGTGTAAGTAAAAGATATAAAGATAAAAAATGCAAAACAGAAATAAATATGCAATGCCGTAAATAGAAGTGCAATGATGGTATAAATGATATTGGATGATGTTTTTGTGGTTTGTATGGTGTTTGCAAGATGTAAAAGTATTTTTGTATTTTCGGATTTTTAAATAACAAAAAATGTAAAGTGCTAGTAAAGTGTTGGAAAGGTGTTTCCTATGATTAAAAATGGACTGGGGTTCATGGTTTCACAAATGCACACTCTCTTTTATGTAGTGGTAGATAATGGAACATAGGAATTGACATATGAGATTGCAACAAGACAAGTTATTAATAATATGGGTATCACATCCTAACATAGAGATATTTTGGTTATTAATCTCTCTTATACTCCACCAAGATGCGAACTAAATCATAACAACTCAGTAATTAAGATAAACAAAGTATAGCTTTAAGTTCAATGACATGAAGTTTAAATAAGAACATGCTAGATCTAGTCATGGTGATAGTGGCAATGTCACCCACATATCCCCGGTAGAATGGTATTTCCTTTATCCCTAGTGAGTCAACAAAGTAAGGTAAAAACCAAAATAGATCACGGTATTGTTGTCAACTTACCACAAAACCACCCCCCGTTACTCCAACTAATGCACATGTTCCCCCTCACACGCTCTCATACACATGTTGGATCAAAACACATAGACAAGAACGGGGTACATAATATGCATCTACTTTCATAACAAAGACATAACAATTGCAATCATCATAACATATATCAACTTAAGAGATTCACCACAAAGGTATTACATATATGACCATAATCACGTTCAGCAGCTCATATGGCACTAATTAGTGAAACTCAAGAGAGAGGAGAGATACATAAGTTACTTCCACAAACCCATAGTCCAGGGGTGGACTACTCCCTCTTCATCATGGAGACGGTGGAGAAGTCGTTGGAGAAGGTGGAGACCACACCGGCAGCGCCCCGCTGGAGTTTTCCCCCTCCAATCTGCAGCTCCAGGTCTCTGTTTCGTGATTTATGTGTTTCTGCGGCGCTCCCTCCGAAAGGGCTCGGGAGACTATTTTTATAGGCATTTTTAGGTCAAGATGAAGCCACGGAGACGAAGATCGACGGCATCGGAGCCACGAGGGGGGAGAAGGTGGGCCTCACGCGGCCAAGGAACCTGGCCGCGTGGGCTCTTTTCCTCCTCGGACTTCCTTTTCTGCTCTTCCTTCGCTCCTAAGCCTTGTTCTTTCCAAAAAATGATCCTCACCCGAACGCGGAGCAGGGCTACTGGCGCCGGAGATGAAGGAAGCAGCGGGAGCGGCGACGGTGGTGTACCGACTGAAAGGATGACGTATTTAGATGACCTTGTCTCATTCAATGGGTAATTTATATCTGTAATTCGTGATTTTTTCAATTTGTATTTCTCATTTTTTTGTTAATTATCGTATAATTTTTAATGTATAATATAAAATTAGTCATACACGATACACGGTATACAAATCCAGACCCACATGTTATGTTAGATACGTATTAAGCCTTAAAACAGTTATTTGGGCCGGTTGCAACTGATTAAACAAAAATATGGGTTTTGCTGCAACAAATGTTTTAATTCTGTGCAACTTTCAAGCTAGGGCCCGTTTGGTAGCTACGTTTTTTTGAAGTATATTGACAATACTTTAGTTTTCTAAAATACTGAAGTATTGAATACTTCAATGCGTTTGGGTACAATGAATACTACGGTTTATATACTTCGGTATTTCAAGAAACTGCACTCATTTTGAAGTATGGAAAAAGAAGTCCGGACCTCTTTTTCCAAAACTGAAGTATTTGTTGGGACAGCGCTGAGCGTCCCCTGGGGGATCCGGGGCGAAAATCCTCCCCCTTCCCGTGCTGACACGTGCCCCCTCCCTTTCCCACCAAATCCCACCAGATCCCGCTTTTGCTTCCGATGCAGCAAAACGGTTCGACCGAAATAAAAAAATTGTACTATTGAAGCAAAAAATTATTTTTCGTCAAAAATCACGTACCAGATCCCGCTTTTGCTTCCGATGCAGCAAAACGGTTCGTCCGAAATAAAAAAATTGTACTATTGAAGCAAAAAATTATTTTCCACCAAAAATCACGTACCAGATCCCGCTTTTGCTTCTGATGCAGCAAAACGATTCGATCGAAATAAAAAATTTGTACTATTGAAGCAAAAAATTATTTTTCACCAAAAATCACGTAAATGTTTTTATAAAACAAAAACGGGTTGTTTCTGATAAGAATTTTGTACTATTGTAGCAAAAGTCCAATTTCCTCTCAAAACTCACAAAATATTTCTATGGAGCAAAAAAAGTTTATTTGCAGACAATTTTTCTACTGAAGCAAAGGTCTAGGCACAAAATGCTTCTATGTAGCAAAAAATTCATTCATAACAATTTGTTTTGCTACTGTAGCAAAATTCAATGAGACCTCAGCGTAGTGGCACACCATGGTAGCAATTTTTCTATCTATTGTAGCAAAACCACATATCAATAATAGCAAAAAAATGTTATATTGCAGCATCGTAGCAAAAATTCTTTCGACGAGATTCTCCGACAACAGAACAAAAATGTAACAAAAACACGAAATCGCTGGAGCAACGCCGCCATGCCACGGCAGCAACGCCGCTAGCTTCTTGTAGCAGCGCCGATGTTCCTCGGTAGGCCGTCCCTTGTAGCAACGCCGCCGCCGCCGCCGCACGGAGCAACGCAGCGAGCATTCGCCGCAGTTCCCTCACCATCGTCCTGAAGGGGATCGCAGGCAGAAAACAATAAATTTTCTAACAACGATAACCTTAAACTAGCCAGGATCTATACTATGCAGATATAGTAATACGGAGGAGATCGATATACATACCCTTGTAGACCGAAACGCGGGGATTACGCTCCCGCACAAGCGTTGTCGGTGAAGCCGACGAAGACGACCTCGAGGTCGTGTAGAGGAAGAAGACCTCCGAGCACCACTAGCGTGGCACCTCGCAGGGATCCACACACGTACGGTGAAGACGACGACCTCCGGGCTCCGATCCAGGGACGAGCAGCGGAAGACTTGGACCGGAAGACCAGCAGCACGGCGGTGTGCGTATGGTGGAGAGAACTTCACCTTGGCGCAACTCCAATGGAGGAATCACGTTTTCAAGGAGAAGAAGAGAGAGATTGGGTTGTTCCTCAAAGGCCAAGGGGGCACCTCTATATATAGATGGAGGGGGGCTGCCAGCCTTGCTGGCTGGGCGGTGTGGGACTATTCCCACACCAGCCCGCCCCCAAGGGGTGGCCGGCCCTAGGTGGGCCCCATTTGGCCCACCTAGGGCAGCCCCCCTCCCTCATGCGCACCAAGGGGGGGAATTCCCCCCCTATGGGCCTTCTCTCCCATGGGAAGGCCCATTTAAGGTGGGCTGCCTTTTAAATTCCGAAAATCATTAAATAAAAATGTATTTAACTATTAATTACACTAACTAATATTAAACACACACTATCTAATTTATTCCGGCTCCGAAAACTATTTCGTCGCCCTCCGATCTCCATCGGATCTTTCCCGGGACGCTCCCGGTGCTCTCAGTTAATTTCTCTTCTTCTTCCGGTCTATTAAACTTGTCGACTCCCCTTAAGTGTGTTACCCTAGCGGTTCGAGATCTTGCCAGACATGATCGAGACACGCTCTCCGATCAATGACTAATTCGTGGACCTTGGATACCCAGAATTAATCCCTGTGAGATAACGAATAACTTTGTCGTTCGAACCTAGACGTCGAGTCTTAAACCTTTTGCCATGGCGATACTTAGTGTGTCCGAGACTCGTCCATAGATATCCTGATACCTAGCTTGGTCTCGTTACTGACAACACTATCTTCTACTCGTCCATGATATTATGTCCCTGTGACCTAGTCACATGCTTGCAAGCTCATTTGACATAATCTCACCGAGTGGGCCCTAGAGTATCTATCCTGCTATGCGGACTGGCAAATCCCGCTCTTGATCCCTCGTCTCAACATACTCCCTTCCGATACCCGAGAGGGACACCTTTATTGTCACACTGTTAAGATATGACGTTTGATGCAATCAAAGTATCTTTCAGGAGTAGCAATAAGAGTTGATCTCACGGTCAAAGGGGTAATGACTACGTCCTACAAATATTGGGTATGTCCATCACGTCATTCTCCCAATTACATGACTCCATTGTCAACTGACATCAATGTCACATGATCGGGAAACCTCGATCATCAATTGCCCAATGAACTAGTTAGATAGAGGCTACTAGGGACCTGGTTGTTTATCTACCACACGCGTATTAATGTTTCCGCTTAATACAGTTATAGCATGGTATAAAACATATAATGAACAATTGAGATATGACGAATAAACTATCTTTATTAAGTTCCTCTAGGGCATATCTCCTTCAGTCTCCCACTTGCACTAGAGTAACACTTAATCTAGTTTACAACTTGGTAAAAGCTCAACACCCATAGCAACTTGGTGCATGCTTGTCTCGTGGAAGAGGAATACAGTCAACAGATCTCACAGATTGAGACCTATATGTGCTTTGCAACACTTCTATGTCACCTAGTTTGACATCATCCCGTATCTTACGATGACGGTGAAATATATCTTAGTCGATGGAGTGAGACTCGAACCTACGCGTAGCATGGGCCTTAAAAGTCTAAGAGATCTATTAAGGGGAACCACATATGCTCGGAAAACTGTTCAGTCCAATCACACTTGCTACTTCTGAAGTTGCCATATATTTCTATACCTATGTAGATTATGCGACAGTGCATTCATATGCGACTTCGCAAGCTAACCATGTCTTTCTTCAAAATAAAGGACATCTCCTATATGAGATTTCTAGTCGTATGGGTCAGTGTCATAATTTGCATCATCGTAACCGTTTTACGGCAAGTTGTCTTTCCACTCTTACCCTTTACCAGAAAACATATCTTTAGTTCTCACAGACACTGAAGAATATACTTAACGTTTGTTCATCTCTAGAACCCGTTCTTCAACCAAGAACTTGGGTCACACCAAGTCGAGCTTTCAGTCTGATAGAATCTATGTCTGAGGCATAGAGAATGTCGAACATCATATTCTTTCATTAGCTATCACTGAAAATTGTCAAGATAAACTTAATATTTTACCTAGTCATACAAGCAAGAACCTTTTTCTTCGCTTGTTCTATTCTGAAACACTTCAGAATCTTAACCTAGGAAAATATTCCGACCTAACGTTATTAAGCCCCTTTTGATCTATACAATTATAGATCGGATGCCTAATACTCCTAACTTCATTCATAGAAAATTTAATCACTTAAATAATCATTTATACTTTACTAGAGGATCTGTATCATTCTCAATATGTCGTTACATATAAAATCATGAATGACACCTAGCTCCCACTCAAATATGCCTTCCACATATAAGATCAAGAAAAGCTACTTAGCTCCCACTCACTTCTTTGCAAATGCAAGTTTCTTCAACTATTTTGGACAACTCCAAAATCCTTTGATCACATCATCAAAGTGAAGATTCCAGCTCCGATATGCTTGCTTCAGTCCATGAATGGACAGCTGAAGTTTGCATACATATTTAGCATCCTCAGGATCACCAAACCATTTCATTGTACTAATTACAACTATTTCTTAATGATACCATTAAGAAACATGGTTTCCTTATCCATCTATCAATTTCTCAATTTGAAATTATAGTAATTGCTAAACGACCCCGAATAGATTTAGGCTTCGCCACTTGAGACAAAATCTCGTTGTGGTCAACTTTTGAATCTGTCGGAACTGTTTCACGACAAATCGATTCTTATAGTGTTTATTCTCTCATAAAATTCCATATTCTATTAACAGCTTAGATGCTATCAAGAAGATCTCCCAAATCATTACCTGGTAATCGTACATGGATTTTATCTCGGATCATATATGACTCATAGCCATTTCTCGGACTTAGGTCTACCATCTCTTCTTCGTAGTTTGTAGGTCTGTCATATTTCATTAACATGACCTTCATAACAAGATTGTCGTACCACATAGTGTGGAACACAACCTCGTACGCCTACGTTCTTAGTATGAGCTCAGAGCATCATGATCTTTATCATCAGCTTCTTTCCAGTTGAGGAGCATAACACCGGAAACACTTTCCGTTGCGCCACTCTGATGTCTGGAGAGAAAGTTCATTAACTTCGTCTTGCTCTACTTTCTTTCCCACTTATACCCTTGGATAAGAAACTATTTCTTTTGCAAGGTATATTCCGGCAACGTTTTTGCCTATGTCGTGAGACATGTACCCAACTAATTCTTTAGGTACGGTACACTACAAAGATTTATCCATTTTAGGTTTAATCACATCGAAACACTAAATTGCTGAAACGACAATCTAGGCTAAAAGCCATGCCATCACTCATATGGTATTGTCTCCATGGATTTAAATGGTTTCCCTATTATCTAACGTGAATGTTATGTTTCTACCATATGACTCCAATGATCACAATAATTCGATAAGAGATTTATTTACCACACACTATCCGATAGGGTGCGATTACGACGTCCTAACATACCATAACACTATGGTGTTCCATGCGACGTAATTTGTGGAACTCTTCTCACAAGTCTTCCAATGATATGCCAACATTATAACTCAAATCTTCATTTTCTCGATCTGTATCGCAGGAATTTGATTTTTCTTGTTAAATTTATTTTCCTACTTCATTCTGAACTTGTTTGATCGAATCAAAATTTACAGACTAACATTTCTTAAGTGGATATCCATATATCTACTCGGAATATTCATGAAGTCTATGAAATAAAGACTTCCACTATACGTTAAAGTACTTCATTGATTCACATACACCCATATGCATGATTCTCAACAAGTTATACTCAAAACGTTCAGTGAAGTTTACGAAATAAAGGTCTCCACTACACGTTAATTACTTCATTGATCCACATACATCTATATGCATGATTATCAATAAGTTATATGCCCGCTTTCCGAAAACGGTGTCTTAGTTATCTTGCAGGTG
Source organism: Poa annua (assembly GCA_026929855.1). Taxonomy (NCBI): domain Eukaryota; kingdom Viridiplantae; phylum Streptophyta; class Magnoliopsida; order Poales; family Poaceae; genus Poa; species Poa annua. Next base: position 39,286,083 of record CM049438.1, read on the forward strand.
TCAAAAGATCAAATCTAAGGACTTGTAGATCCATCCGTATGGAGCTTGTTCATTGACTATAACATTGACATGACTTAAACGGTAGTGCCACACGAATGTGGTGTCTTTATTAAGTTTGTATCCTTTGGCATTAATATTATAAATGTGGGAGCTTCTACCATCTAAATTCAAATCGGCTTATGATCATTACTTCATAAATATAGGACAACGATTTTGTCACTAACATATATGAACAATTGTCTTGCTAGAGAAGACATACTTATAACGATCATACTAACAGACGATCATAATAGAATTTATTCAAATGGTAGATCTAGAGGGAGAGTGTCTATGGCCATCACAACATTTTGTCTGCCATCATCAACACACATTGTCGCCTCATCCTTCCAAGCTACTCAAGCAGTAAATCTGGTTTTCATAAAACATGACTAGTATCAAAAACTTAGTCACTACTACGAGTACTAGCTTAGGTAAAACATTCATAACGTGTATATCATATATACACCATCATCATCGATGACTTCCCGGCGATCTGTTTCATCTTCTTGATTCTTCCAACGCAATCAAGAACCATGAAGGTGAACGATTCCCCTTGCATGACATAGTCTATGACAAAGCATTTGCATCTGGCAACGTTGTCTGTCATCCAGTGATCGAGCTGAGCGAGGCTTCTCAATGTCATCAAGTATGACCAATGTCATCGAGTATGACCAGTGTCATCAAGTATGACTGCCACGTGCTCCTTCAATGCGTGTATTCTCTTCCATCTTGGTTGAGAAGTAAAACAGTCAACGTACTGATAAACTTCATCAACCCAACTTTAGGTGTATCCTGAGTTCAACGATCATCTCATATGTTCGCGATCTAACAACTCGTACCCACCGTAAATTCTCTATGGCAGCGATCATAGCATACACCGGACTATGATGATATTATCCGCACAAAAACTTGATAATCCAAATTATCCTTTTGTTAGCGGAATCTCCGGGTTTATCTCCTAGCGAGTATTGTATCACAAAGAGCTAATGGTTTAAACAAGGAGTATCCTCAAGCTAAAGTATAAAACTATGAAGTTTGGACCCAACCTTTTAAGTTTCTCAATCGCAGGATTTCGCATAATTTTTGAAGAAGGCTATTACATTGGTTAATATCTACAAAGGTTTTGCAAAACATAAAGACTTTGTTCATTATAAAATAGGGTTCAAGTTTTAATAAAATAAAACTAACAGAACTCCCACTCAAAACGAATATCCCTCTAATCGTTTTAGTGATTACACGACCCTCATCCGTTATGCAACCCCTCATTGTCAGAGCCGGCAACATAACTTCAAAAGTAGACATCGAAATGTCAATCACAACAACTTTTGTGACTCATGCTCGACCTTTCGGTCTCCGTGTTCCGAGGCCATGTCTGTACATGCTAGGCTCGCCATAATAACCTTCAACGTATACGCTTGTGCAACATGGCTTACACCCACTGTATGCGAACGACGATATGTCTGACACCCGATCGTCACGGCCTGCCTCATAACGTAGAACTTTCTTGGTGGTGCACGTCGAAGGGAGAACACTAATGGTATTTTGGAGGGATCATCTTATATTACTACCGCCGTGTGACTAATATATAACTATATATATATATATATATACATACAATATAAGATGTAAACAACAACATAGCATCAAATGTAATGCGACGTCATATGGTCCTTGCACCGATGGTCTCCTTCGCGCCACAGTTTATAAACAATTTATCAAACCTACCTTGACCATATCACATTGTCCCCTGCAAGATAAAGTTAGACGCTTTCTATTTTATATTTTGCATATTTTACGTGGCTTGGGGCTTTCGTAAATATAACAGGTTTCATACCTACGAACCTATTACCACAACAACGATCAAATAATTGCATGTTTATTCATCCCTTTCGGGCCCTCCATTGAAAATGCAAAGCCAACTAAAAAGAGAGAGACAGACACCCGCCAGCCACATATACGGTACAAGCCGCATGTCAGTTGTGGAACCAGTCTCGCATAAGCGTACGCGTAAAGTCGGTCCGGGCCGCTTCATCAACTCAATGCTGCCGACAATGCAAGTGCACGCGAGAGGGTAGCAAATAAAAGAACGATACCCCCATGATAAACACGGGTTCTAAAAGCGTACAACTATATCTACGCATAGATCGGCTCTGATACCACTGAAGGGGATCGCAGGCAGAAAACAATAAATTTTCTAACAACGATAACCTTAAACTAGCCAGGATCTATACTATGCAGATATAGTAATACGGAGGAGATCGATATACATACCCTTGTAGACCGAAACGCGGGGATTACGCTCCCGCACAAGCGTTGTCGGTGAAGCCGACGAAGACGACCTCGAGGTCATGTAGAGGAAGAAGACCTCCGAGCACCACTAGCGTGGCACCTCGTAGGGATCCACACACGTACGGTGAAGACGACGACCTCCGGGCTCCGATCCAGGGACGAGCAGCGGAAGACTTGGACCGGAAGACCAGCAGCACGGCGGTGTGCGTATGGTGGAGAGAACTTCACCTTGACGCAACTCCAATGGAGGAATCACGTTTTCAAGAAAAAGAAGAGAGATATTGGGTTGTTCCTCAAAGGCCAAGGGGGCACCTCTATATATAGGTGGAGGGGGGCTGCCAGCCTTGCTGGCTGGGCGGTGTGGGACTATTCCCACACGAGCCCGCCCCCAAGGGGTGGCCTTCTCTCCCATGGGAAGGCCCATTTAAGGTGGGCTGCCTTTTAAATTCCGAAAATCATTAAATAAAAATGTATTTAACTATTAATTACACTAATTAATATTAAACACACATTATCTAATTTATTCCGGCTCCGAAAACTATTTCGTCGCCCTCCGATCTCCATCAGATCTTTCCCGGGACGCTCCCGGTGCTCTCTGTTAATTTCTCTTCTTCTTCCGGTCTATTAAACTTGTCGACTCCCCTTAAGTGTGTTACCCTAGCGGTTCGAGATCTTGCCAGACATGATCGAGACACGCTCTCCGATCAATGACTAATTCGTGGACCTTGGATACCCAGAATTAAACCCTGTGAGATAACGAATAACTTTGTCGTTCGAACCAAGACGTCGAGTCTTAAACATTTTGCCATGGCGATACTTAGTGTGTCCGAGACTCGTCCATAGATATCATGATACCTAGCTTGGTCTCGTTACCGACAACACTATCTTCTACTCGTCCATGATATTATGTCCCTGTGACCTAGTCACATGCTTGCAAGCTCATTTGACATAATCTCACCGAGTGGGCCCTAGAGTATCTATCCTGCTATGCGGACTGGCAAATCCCGCTCTTGATCCCTCGTCTCAACATACTCCCTTCCGATACCCGAGAGGGACACCTTTATTGTCACACTGTTAAGATATGACGTTTGATGCAATCAAAGTATCTTTCAGGAATAGCAATAAGAGTTGATCTGACGGTCAAAGGCGTAATGACTACGTCCTACAAATATTGGGTATGTCCATCACGTCATTCTCCCAATGACATGACTCCATTGTCAACTGACATCAATGTCACATGATCGGGAAACCTCGATCATCAATTGCCCAATGAACTAGTTAGATAGAGGCTACTAGGGACCTGGTTGTTTATCTACCACACGCGTATTAATGTTTCCGCTTAATACAGTTATAGCATGGTATAAAACATATAATGAACAAGTGATATATGACGAATAAACTATCTTTATTAAGTGCCTCTAGGGCATATCTCCTTCACGTCCGCTGTTCCTTCGGCAGCAACGCCGCCCTGCAATGGGAGTAACGTTGTCCTCCTTCAGTAGCAACGCCGCCGCCACATGGTAGCAACGGCAATCGGAGCTCTGCAGCAACGCCGGAAGCAGCGGTGTCATGCCTTTGCAGCACCGCCGTCATTCTCTGATAGCGTTGCCAGGTGCCGCTGGAAGCATCACGACCTACGACCAGAAGCAACGGTGTCATGCCTTTTGTAGCACCTCCGTCATTCTCTTATAGCATCGCCGGGTGCCGCTGGAAGCATCACGACCTATGACCAGAAGCAAACGGTGTCATGCCTTGGCAGCATCATATAGCATCATCGTAGCAAACTAGTAACAGAAAAATCTTGCAAAATCGTAGCAAAGTAGCAACAAAATTCTTCAGGATGCAAAATAATTTAACAATTGTAGCATAGAAAATATTCTTGTGATGCAAATCCCCACAATGTAGCAAACAAATTCTTCGAATAATGTTAGCAAAAATCACACAACGATCTGTCGCAAACAAATTCTTCAAATAATGCAAAATCGCATCCATTGAGCTTTTGGTAGCAAAACAACAAAACAATTGTAGCAAAATTTAAAAGGATTTGCATCCATTGAGGCTTTGGTAGCAAAACATCAAAACAATTGTAGCAAAAACTCCATCCTAGGAAGCAAATCCGCATAGCGTATGTCGCAAACTGTAGAAAGGTTGCAGCACATCCTCACTGAACACCCTATGATAACATTTGTGGCATGCCCAACCTATGGTAGCCGTCGGTAGCATCGCCGACAGCCCCTTGTAGCATCGACAACGGTCAATGGTAGCAGCCGACGTCACCGGTGGTGGCAATTTGCTACAATTGATTCAAGCATTTGCATCAATAGGGGAATATTTTTGCAAAAATACTTCCAAACGTTTGCACCACATTCATGGCATCATGTGACAATGAAATTTGCTACAAAAACATCATGTGGATTTGCATGAGAAAAAGAAAAAATATGCTACAAACCTTCCAAAATTTTGCTGCCGGCTTCAAAGCTCTCGGACCCGCACTCGCAGCTCGCCAATGTCGCTTCTTTCCGATCTCCACAACCAGAGGTGGCGCCACAGCGATCAACAACAATGGGGCAGATCGGAGTAGGGCGGTGAGAGGCCGGAGCAGCTGATGTCCAGCTCGAACTGGCGCCCGCGGCAGTCAACGCTCCACTCGGGCACGGCGAGCGCAGGCGGCGGCGAGGCACTCGGAGCACTGCGCGCGTCGGTGGGGCCTCGGGGATGACGGGGAGCACGGCCACCACCAGCGGGTACGCCGAATCGACAGCGCAGAGCCCCACCACAGTCGCCGGAGCCGGCAAGGAACGTCGCGTACGCCGGCCTCCCCATTGCGCCCCGGCGAAGTCGAGGGGCGGCGCGGAGGTGCCGGTGGCGCGCTTGGGAACGGAGAGGGGCGGAGAGACGCAGGAGGCGGTGGTGGTGGTGGCGACGGAGACAGAGGAGGCTGCGGGGGCGCCGGTGAGGCCGCCGAGGTGCCAGACGCCGACGAGGTAGGACAGCGAGCAGAGCACGGCGACGGCGGCGAGCTGGATCAGCGTGGGGTGCCGGGCGAACGATGAGAGGTGCAGCTTCGTGGCGTGCGCGCCCACTGATACGTCTCAAACGTATCTATAATTTCTTATGTTCCATGCTTATATTATACCAATTGCTACATGTTTTATACACACTTTTATATCATTTTATGCATTTTCTGGGACTAACCTATTAACAAGATGCCACAGTGCCAGTTCCCTGTTTTCTGCTGTTTTTGGTTTCAGAAAAGTTGTTAAAGAAATATTCTCGGAATTGGACAAACGAAACGTCAAAGTTCCTATTTTTCCCGGGAAGTTCTAGAACACCGAAGAAGACACGGATGGGAGCCCCGAGGGGCCCACACCCCCTCCCGGCGCGGCCCCCCTTCTGCCGCGCGAGGACAGGGTGTGGGGCCCTCGAGCCTCCACCGCCTTCGCCCCTTCGCCTACTTATACCCCCCATATTTCTAAGACCTAATACGTGAGCCTTTTCCCGAGAAGAGTTCCGCAGCGCCGCCGCCATCGAAGACAAGTTTCGGGGGTCAGAAGTTCCTGTTCCGGCACCCTGCCGGGACGGGGATTGACCCCCGGAGCCATCTCCATCAACTACACCGCCTCCACTTCGACTCCATGATGGTTTGTGAGTAGTTCCCCCATGGACTACGGTTCTTGGCTGTAGCTAGTTGGTACTCTCTCTCCCATGTACTTCAATACAATGATCTCATGAGCTGCCTTACATGATTGAGATCCATATGATGTAATCGGTGTTGTGTTTGTTGGGATCCGATGAATTGTTACATTATGATCAGTCTATCCATCAAAGTTTGTGAAGTTATTGTTGCTGTAATCTTGTTGTGTTTAATGCTTGTCACTAGTGCACGAGTGGCATGATCTTAGATTTAAGCTCTATAATTATTGCTTAGATTGTATATACAAGTTGTTTGCACATGTCTCTGTCCGGAACCCGAGGCCCCAGAGTGACAACAACTGGGATAACTGGAGGGGATGGCTTAGATATGAGGATCACATGTTTTCACTAAGTGCTAATGCTTTGCTCCGGTGCTCTATTAAAAGGAGTACCTTAATTACCAGTAGATTTCCTTGAGGCCCCGCTGCAAACGGGCTGGTAGGACAAAAGATGTTTTGCAAGTTTCTCATTGTGAGCACGTATGACTATATATGGAAAACATGCCTACATGATTAATAAACTCGATGTTCTGTCTCAATGTTATTTCAATGTTGTCAATTACCCAACTGTAATTTGTTCACCCAACACTTATTCTTTGAGAGTTACCACTAGTGTAGATAGTTGGGAACCCCAGTCCTTCTGTCATCATCATTGCTCTAAAGTCAACTAAGCACTTGAATATTTTCTGGTGCCATTGCCTCTGTGTTACTACTACTGCTGCTGTGTTACTGTTACTATTGCTCTCATATTACTGCTGCTTTCACATCACCCCTGTTACTGGTGCTTTTCCAGGTGCAGCTGAATTGACAACTCCGCTGTTAAGGCTTATAAGTATTCTTTGTCTCCCCTTGTGTCGAATCAATAAATTTGGGTTTTACTTCCATCGAATACTGTTGCGATCCACTATACTTGTGGGTTATCACCCACCGCCATGGCGGCTCCCCCTGCGGGCGTCTTCTTCCAGGAAAACGAGTGGAGGAGGAAAACACGTGGAGGAGAGAAGAGATAAGGTGGGTCCCACGCTGGACGCGTGGCGCGTGGAGAAGGCGGGGGATGCGACGCACTCGATCCCCGGATGATCTGTATCATTTCCCTATGGAAAACGCTTTGTATCAACCGGCTGTAGCTACAGCCAGGTCACGCCGCGCACCTCGCTCCCCACGCGGGCCTTTTTCCCCACCTATTTTACAGCCTTGAGGAACCGTTCGCACACAGTCTTATCCAAAGAGCCCATGGCCTTCCGAGAAAACAAAAGGAGCTTTGTCTCTTTCCACCGCCCGCATGAGCTGTGAGGAGATGAGCTCGCCGGAGCCCGGCCGCTTCGGTGGCGGCGGCGAAGAAGCTGCATCTCCTCCTCCGCTCCTGCGACCTGCGCCCAGCTCTCGCCTACCTCGACTCCCTCCCTTCCGCACTCACCGACCTGCGCGCGCAGTTGCTGCTCCTCCGCGCCGGCCTCCGTCCGCTCCGCCGCCGCCGTCGTCGTCCGCCGCCATCCAGGCCATGGTGTCCGGCGAGGGCGCTGGAGTTCGCGGAGCGGGCGGCGCGTGCGCTCGAGCGCCGCGGGGAGGCGCCGAGCTCGAGCTGACCATGAGCCTCCACTTCGCCGCCGCCATCCACTGCGGCCTCGGCCGGCACACCGACGCCTTCCCCGTCCTCGAGCGCGTCGTCGCCGTCGTCACCCCGCCGCCCGCCGCCGAGGCCCCGGCCTGAGGAGGAGATGCGCAAGGGGGAGGAGTGGGCGCTCCACGCCCAGCAACCACAGTGCCTCCATGATGACGATGAAGGTCAATTTATTTTGGAGTTTTTTTTGCTACATTTGTATATAATTTTTGTGGTGCAAGCATTAGCAAAATGCTACACGAGTTTTCTGTTAAGTGATGTCTTATTGATGTATGCTACACTAAAATTGGGATTTGATACATATATTGTTGGTTTTGTTACATGGTTGTGTTTAAACTGCTACACCATTTTTTACTACATGTCGCAAGTTTTACGCATCTGATTTTTGTGCTACATACCGTGCTGCATGCACAAATATTTGTGTTGCAGATGGATTTTTTGCAAGGTTGATCTGACACAAAATTTTCTATTTTTTTGCTACATGTGGTGTTACATGAACAGAAAAAAATGATACATTTGATGTGTATAAATTGCTACAAAGGTTTTGTGCTACATTTCGACGAAGTAATGCAAATCGATGTTTTTTTTTTGAAATTGTACATACGTAAAAAAAATATACCTGCGGATTTTTTTGCTACATTGACTAAATTTTTTGCTACATGATGCGGGTCAAAGGAGGGGCAAAAAGTCAAACCGGCTGTAGCTACAGCCGACGCTTAGCGTTGGCCTTGTTGCCTAGCCATGTAAATACTACAGTTTTACAATACTTCGGTTTTGGAGAAACTTTGCTTCCAAACTAGGCCTAAACGTGTTACCTGCTATTTTCTCCCCCTTCCTCCTCCTTCTCCACCCACCTGAAAGCGACGCCGGCGCACCGAGCTCCCCCGTCCTCTCGCCACCCCCTCCTCCAGCGACAGCGACCGCCGGTCGCCTCGAATGACCTAAGCATCCCCGCCTTTTCCCTCCCTTCCCTTCCCCGTCCAGTCCCTCTCCGTCCTTATGACCTCTTCGTCCCCCGCCCCAAACCCTAACCCAGTCCCCACCCCACCCCCAAACCCCACATCCGGCGCCACTCCCGCAAGCACGAACGCGATCCCCGCCTCCTCGCCGCCCAAGGAACAGCAGCTGCTGCTGCCGCAGAGCCAGGAAGGGGTCGTCGCCGGAGGAGGACCGGCGGTGGATGGTGCGGGTGAGGGAGGCGCCGAGGCGGCGGTAGCGGCCGACGCGATGGAGGTTGATGGCGGCGTGGGCGGAGGTGGAGTTGCGGATGTGGAGGGGGGAGGCGGCGGTGGAGTGGCAGGAGGAGCGCAGCTGGCGTCGTCGCCGGCGACCGTGTTCCGGATCCGGCTTAAGCAGCCCCCCGAGAGCCTCCGGCACAAGATGCGCGTGCCCGAGCTGTGCAGGAACTTCAGGTGCGTCCGCTTGAGCTTCCAACGTACGGGCTGCTTTTACTTGCGCCCTGGTCGAGCGAAATTTGAGACCTATTCTCTTATGTGTTTTCGTTTTATAAGTAGTTTTTTTTAGCGACAACTGGAAAATGCGCAGTTGTGCTCTTTTCAGAGATATTCTCTTAGGTAGCCCGTGATTAGAACCGTGCTTTTCTGTTTCGTGTGTCCGTTATGTTTCCCAGACTTATACTACTGTAGTAGCTGCTTGTTTAATGTGTGAGGTCAAGCTGGTCACTCTTACTAACCCATATAGAATTTGGTAAAAGTGATGACATCCATTTTTAGAGAACTCACAACTGTATCTGATGAGCAGAATTCGTGTAGTTTTGCTGGACCTTCTATAGCTAGCGACTCTGAAATTTCCAAGTGCCGACACTAACTATATGCTACACTAGGGTGAAAGTGGAATCACTTGGTTAATTATGGTAAAACTTTGCAGGGAGTCCATGTCTTTGTGGAGTCCACTTTGAGTCCCACGGGAGGGTAATAAGTAATAACTTTCGTAGATAATCTGTATGCTACACCTTATTAAATCTGTGGGGGTTTTCCAGGCTGTCGGACCTTAGGCTGGTTGTGCTGTCAATCTTCCTCCCTCATGCTTTAGGAGCTCCCCATACTCTGTGATCTCTAATTGGCTTGACGTCAAATGTGATTATTATATACAAGCTGGTGTGGTGACAATTTGAAGTTCCTCTTCTAAGAAACTACAACTTTCATGCACATTTTTCTTCGTCTATGCGTTCTTAAATCTGGTAGGACTAGTGTGCCTACTCGGATTTCTGTACTATTAATTAAAACTTGTAACCTATATATTCGTCCTCATTTTGGTGGTTTTCCTAGTGCAGTGCTGTTGCTTGGTGTGGGAAGCTGAATGCAATCGCATGTGCATCAGAGACTTGTGCACGTATTCCAAGGTCTGATATTCCTCCATCCCTTTCCCGAAGTTAACTTTGTTCTTCACTTGTACCTGCACTGAAATTTAGGTGGCAGAAGTAGATAGTTTTGCTAGTCATTTTAATCTAGAGCTGGTTTTTTTAAATCATTTCAAAGAAAAGTTTATTTTCCCTTTGGTTAGTGAAATTTTATTCATGAGAAGTAATGTATTTTATATTTTCAGCTCTAATTCAAGTCCACCTTTTTGGATTCCTATACACATACTGAACCCCGAGAGACCGACAGAATGTTCTGTTTTCAATGTGAGAGCAGGTAAACATCTATTTATCCGTTACTCTTAAGTATTCTTGCATACTCCTTCCTGTGCATTGGTACAACCCACACATACATCTTTAGATCTCGAGATATGCTGTAATTTAGTTGGGGTATGTATGATTTGTCCCCAAGAAGAAAATACCAGTTTCTTGTCTCATTACATTGTTAACTGGACAGATTCTCCGCGTGACTTTGTTCAGTTCATTGAATGGTCTCCTCGCTCATGCCCTCGTTCACTACTAGTGGCAAATTTTCATGGGAGGATTACTATATGGACACAGCCAACTAAGGTATGCAGTTCACTTGTTTGAAGTACAGATCACATGATAATGCTTCTTCTGTGGAGGGGGTTTGGTGCTATTTAATTCAGTTTCTCAATTGTTAATCAGGATTTTGTTTATCTTCATACACTTCATGCCATTTTAATAATCTGATTAGTTATTTTGTGGTATGATGAAGGGTCCTGTTAATCTTGTACGTGACTCCAGCTCCTGGCAATGTGAACATGAATGGCGTCAAGATCTTTCTGTGGTTACCAAGTGGCTGTCTGGAGTTTCTCCGGTATGTTATCAATGTATACCTATATTCTGCTTGCCTGATAAGTTGTGACATACTGCCTTACAATTGAACCAACACTTAATCTACACATGCTGTCCAGGGACCTGATTTCCTGGTGCACCTGTCTAGATTTATATCCCTCCGTCGACCGTTCATTCTTTTTGTACCATATGACCCTAAATGGTTCTTGACTATATTATTGTAATAAGAATAGAGGAGTAGTGAATAAGATCTTCTTCTAAGAATTTATTCGTAGATATTTAATTTAAAACTACTCTCAACATTTAATTAAAGGTCCAGCTTGCATATGTTATACCACATTATTTGTTTCAGTTGGTATGCTAATTTTTCTAGTTGTATTGCAAATGTGTTTGATCACTTATTTAGTCTGACACGATTACTAGCTCCTGCTAATTTGTTACTTTCCTTGTTCTACAGTATAGATGGCTTCCTCCAAATTCCGGTACTTCTTCAAACATGAAAACCTTTGAGGAAAAATTCCTTACACAGCACCCTCAGAATTCAGGTTGGTGAGCCAAATGTACTTCTGTAAAGATAATAATTTTCTCAGGGTGAGACTTGCTTCAAGTTTGCTTTATTTTATTCTGACATAAACTTGTTTACTACAGCAGGATGGCCAAATATTCTATGCGTTTGTTCTGTATTTTCATCAGGGTCTGTTCAGCTTCATTGGTCACAGTGGCCATCTCAAAACTCAGCAGAACCTAGATGGTTTTCTACGAGCAAAGGGCTTCTTGGAGCAGGCCCCAGCGGTATAATGGCTGCTGATGCTATTGTTACTGAGTCTGGAGCTTTACATGTTGCTGGTGTCCCCCTTGTTAATCCTTCTACTGTAGTGGTTTGGGAGGTGATGCCTGGTCTTGGCAATGGTATTCAGGCAACTGCAAAGATAAATGCAACAAGCCCTCTTCCTCCATCTCTGAACCCCCCTTCCTGGACTGGTTTTGCTCCATTAGCAGCCTATCTCTTTTCCTTGCAAGATTACCTTGTTTCTGAGGGTGCACAAACAAGAAAACAGATAGATAATGAGATTACCGAGGCTGCATCCATCCATTGTTGTCCGGTTTCCAACTTTTCAGCTTACGTCAGTCCTGAAGCTGCTACCCAATCAGCCACTACTACAACATGGGGATCTGGGGTTACTTCCGTTGCTTTTGATCCCACTCGAGGAGGAGAAGTCATTACAGTTGTAATTGTTGAAGGTGCTTATACAGCTTAAATTGGGAAATTAATTAGTATGATGCGATGAAATCTCAGAAGCTGTTGTAGTTTGTTCTCTGACATGTCATGAACCTCATTGTAATGGGGTATTCCTGCTCTTTTGAAAGTATACATGCCCTTCGTCTCACACATCTCTTACGTGCATCTCCAAGAATCCAATTTTATATATCGAGGAAAAAAACGAGGCCATTATCTTATAGTCGTGACAGCCTGATAGGCTTCAGAACAACATATTTTGTTATAGCTGTTTGGTCTCTTGCCTATGTGGTTTGTGCCATGGTCATAAAAACTCTCGATCAATAATTAATATGCGTATACTCTTCTCGGTAGTTTTTCTTTGGTCTCTGTTGTTGATATGATGCTATCTTAAATAATATTAGGTGAAGTGGTTGTTTTTTCTACTGACAGTCATTAAATCATTGCAGGGCAGTATATGTCTCCTTATGACCCTGATGAAGGACCGTCCATCACTGGATGGAGAGTCCAGTGCTGGGAATCTTCACTTCAACCTGTTGTTCTTCACCCAATATTTGGAAGCCCTTCTAGCTTTGGTGGGCAGCCTCCTATGCAAACTGTTTGGTCCACTAGGGTTAACAAAAGCATTCCACCAACAGAAGACCTTAAAAATCCTCAAACTTATGTTCCAATGCCAACAACTTCAGATGAACGGAGCTCTTCTGAGTGCAGTGTTGACAGGGCAAACAGAATTAGTTTTGATCCTTACGATCTTCCAAATGATGTTAGACAGCTGGCACAAATAGTTTATTCTGCACATGGTGGTGAGGTTGCGGTTGCTTTCTTGCGTGGCGGAGTGCACATTTTCTCAGGTCCAAATTTTGATCAAGTTGACAGCTATCATGTCAATGTTGGCTCATCAATTGCTCCACCAGCCTTCTCCTCTAGCAGTTGTTGCTTGGCATCAGTATGGCATGACACACTCAAAGATCGAACCATACTAAAGATAATACGTGTGCTTCCTCCTGCAATTCTTAATGCGCAGACAAAGGTCAGCTCAGCTGCGTGGGAACGGGCAATAGCAGATAGGTATGCAACAAAGTTAATAAGAGCTCATTGAATGATTTGTTTTCATCTCACAGCTGTATTGTTTTGGCAGGTTTTGGTGGAGTTTGATGGCTGGTGTCGATTGGTGGGATGCTGTTGGTTGCACACAGAGTGCTGCTGAAGATGGTATTGGTAAGCACCTAAGTTTGTAGTTTGTGCAGTTCCATTTTCTTGAGCTGTCCATGTAATTTGAAGGGAAGTCCAACCTATGCTGCACTGTACATTATAATTTCCACAACTGGCATTTTGGATTCTGGAAGCCTATATTTAAGGGCTAGACTGAACGAAATTTGATCTTTCTGATTTGCAAATGTCAAAGGGATACTTGTACGAGTACTAGGTTACACTGTTCACTACAGAAACATACTATAATAGGAGGAGGACCCATTCCAAAAATAACGGGATGAAGTTCATGTTCCGTCACATGCAGACGACCTTGTTATCTGAAATGGGGAAAATGGCTTGTGAGCACCAGCTTGGAACTGTGCTTTTGCATCTGTCTCATCTTTCTTCATGATCCTTGTCTAGATTCCTTAATGTGTTGTGTTTTCTGCTGTGATGTGACAGAATTTCCGGAGCAACTGAATGTCTATGTTTTAATATACTATACTGCTATTAGTTTCATATGGTTGGCAACATGTGATTTATACTCCTCAGAAAGAAACTAAAATCCTTGCTCTTCGTTTCAGTCTCACTTAACAGTGTGATAGCATTACTGGATACGGACTTCCATTGTCTCCCAACAATGCAACAGAGGCTACAACACTGTCCTGTAAGTGTTGTTGTGGTTCACTATTCACAATTTGTAGCACTGGCCTTCAATTATTCCTTAGCTATAATTGACTTGCTTACTATGTAATAGATGTGTCAGATTGTCCTTTTTAACTCTTGAAAATAGTGCATGTATCAGCTACCATGGTTCTCTTATCCTTTCTATCCTTGCAACTACAAGGAAGATGCATAACCAGCGAGTGTCCCCCTCGCTCTAATCACATTTGACCATTTAGTTGAATGAGGCATATGAGTAAAGTAATAGTTGCTTTAATTTAATAGAACTTCCTTTCACTTCTTTTTGTAGTATACTAGTCTTCGATTTATATATATGCTCGCAATGCTTTGGAGTGAAGAGTAAAATTACATCACCAAAGTCTTAGAGGGAGAAAATAGCCGCTTCACCAAATCCATATACTTTATAGTTGCTTGGACTGGCATGCTATCTAATATTTAAAGGTAATTTATATGCACAATAAGCATTGGTGCCTCAGCAAGCAGCAATGTTAAGAACATGGTTTTTAAGGCGTCCGCCTAGGCGTCAAGGCGCTCACCATCCGCCTTAGAAAAACGACCGCCTTAGGCGCCTAGGCGCCTAAAGCGTCCGCCTAGGCGTCAAGGCGCCCCCCCCTTCGCCTTAGGACGCCTTAAAAACCATGGTTAAGATTAGCACCTTATACTATGTGGCAAGAAAAATGGTTTTCATGGCATATGGATTAACCTATACCTTTGTAAAACTTATGATTGTTTGATTTACTGCATGCAGAACCTCGATAGGATAAAGTGTAGGTTGTTGGAAGGAACAAATGCTCAAGACGTCAGAGCACTTGTGTTGGACATGCAAGCAAGATTGCTTCTGGATATGCTAGGCGAAGGAATAGAATCTGCCCTGATAAATCCATCAACTCTGCTACCTGAACCCTGGCAAGCTTCTAGTGATATGTTGTCTAACATTGAGCCTGACAAAATGACGGTTGACCCAGCTCTACTTCCAAACATCCAGGTCTACTTTACTTACCATGCTTTCTGTTTCATTGTCGTGGAGCTTAATTTCAACTTGCTATCGTTCATTGTTTTCGCTGTTGTGAACTTGGCTAGTTGTGGAGCATTGGTAATTTGGACTGTTGGTTACACTTGTTAAATTGTACATAAGTGGCGTTAAATTTCTGTTCTTGTGAGCGTCGCTTTCCCTAGGTTAGGTGAAATAGTGTTCAACCTATCAACTCCGTCTTATGCTCTGACTGAATTACTTTATTACATATCTGAACATAAGCCGTGTGCATATAGACTCAGGATGGGAATGGGCCGGCCCGGACCTGGCCTTGGACCCGGCCCCGACGGCCCCAAGTCCATTTTGTGAGGCCACGGGTCGACCCATTCGAAAAATTTTGTGGCCTCATGGACCCGATGGGTATCTTGGGCCGGCCCAAATTTTATAAATTAATAAGCATATACTAGGATAATTGTCTTAGCCATGGCTAAACTTTACCGAAACTTGTTGAGTAACGATCTGGAGAACTATTTGTAGAGTAGTAGTGTACGAGTAGTAATGTACGATGATTTTTCTTGGGCTACGATCGAGTTTTTTTTTCTGGAACAGGCTACGATCGATAGTTGAACTGTTTGTAGTAGATAGAGTTGTATTGTACGCTTTGCAGCCGTTGTGCATACATGCAAATGAACGCATCTAGTCACCTGATGTCGTTAGTGCTAGTTGACGTTAGAGAGCGAGCTGAGCGAGGTTGTGAGAAGTAGCACTGCCGGCGTAGACAGAGGCGAGGGCGACAGATACTAAGCGTGGGTCGACCCAGCTGACCCAACGGGTTTCACGGGGCCGGCTTCATTGGCCCTATTTTCGTATGAGGCCGACCCATGTGACCCATCGGCCTCGATTTTTTGGGCCGGGTCAGCGACCCGGCGGGTCGACCCGGCCCATTCCCATCCTGAATATAGACTTTATGTTATCATTCTGTGGATGTACTTACCTTTTTATCACTGGAGTGCAGGGTTATGTTGATGCTGTTCTGGATTTAGCATCACATTTCATCACACGCTTGCGGCGTTATGCAAGCTTCTGCCGAACTCTGGCCAGCCATGCTGTAGGAGCATCTTCTGGTTCAGGCAGTTCAAGGAATATTGTTACTAGTCCAACCAACAGTTCTCCATCACCAGCAAATAATCAAGGTCAAAATTTCCTGCTATCTTGCTAAAACTTTTGCATTTCCATAGTTTGTGCAGAACAGAAGCACCTCAAAATATTTTGTTTGTCATTTCATTTTTGCAAATGCTTAGTTGCTAGTATGTTTCCCATTTACCATTGTTGCTGAGCATGTGCTGCCCCCGCATCTTACAGGTACTCAAAGTGGAGTAGCATCTACGACTGGGAGCTCACAAATGCAAGAGTGGGTCCAAGGTGCGATTGCTAAGATTAGCAACAATGCTGATGGTGCTGCCAATGCAGCACCAAATCCAGTTAGTGGGAGGTCATCGTTTATGCCTATCAGCATCAACACAGGGACTTTTCCTGGGACACCTGCTGTTAGACTTATTGGGGACTGCCATTTCCTTCATAGATTATGTCAGTTGCTGCTATTTTGTTTGCTTTTCCGTAGAAGGCAATCACCAAGATTACTCGCAAATGCACAAAAGAATCCTGATTCTGCAATGCAGAAAATGCAACACTTGATAAACGGTAAGATGGAGGACAATAGTTCTGCTGTTTCTGCAGTAAGATCTGGTCTAGGGGCTGCCAAAATGGAGGATGGTTCAGGTGCACGTGGACAGTTGGTTCTTGGAGCGAAAGGTCTCGAAGAAAATCCAATGGGCAAGTCTGTTAGAATTGGTTCTGGCAATGCTGGCCAGGGTTATACGTCGGATGAGGTAACAAACAAAATAATGATTAATACGAGTTTCTTTTGACAACCCTGAGTTTTTGTTCATTTAACCGCGTTAACATAAATTTTTTAACAGTTACATTCCTGACAATATTACTGCTCCTCCATTTGACCATCATTCTCTAGCCTCTGTCGTATCTTGACGAACCATCTATAGTTGAGCTATTGCATGGTGTTCTATATCTGTATGTTATCTGTGACATGTGAGTAGCTAGCTTGTTCAGAGCTGCTGCAAGACTAGTAATAATAATGATTTGATTGGATAATTACCTAGTATAAGTCTTTGCCAGTGATGGCCTGAAATGCTTCTGCTACAGCTTTACTAATTAAGTGCGTTCATGAAATACTTAGTTTCGTAG
This sequence comes from Poa annua, assembly GCA_026929855.1. Taxonomy (NCBI): domain Eukaryota; kingdom Viridiplantae; phylum Streptophyta; class Magnoliopsida; order Poales; family Poaceae; genus Poa; species Poa annua. Next base: position 39,303,267 of record CM049438.1, read on the forward strand.
CAATTAGCACACTGAAATATATAATGACCAGATAATTTGTTTGTTGGTTGCAGGTGAAGGTCCTTTTTCTCATATTGGTTGATCTTTGTCGAAGGACGTCAGGTTTGCAGCATCCATTGCCTGTTTCTCAGGTTGGTACCAGCAACATTATTATAAGGTTGCACTTCATCGATGGCACTTACACTGTGCTCCCAGAGGTAGTGGAAGCATCTCTTGGTCCCCATATGCAGGTACAATACATATTTCTTGTAGAAGGTTTCGTCTATTGTAAGTTATGCATATTCTGTGGGTGTGCAACGTTTGAAATAATATAAGATCATAATGATGGTTAATTATCCCGGAGGAATATAGATATTCAGTCAGTTCCATGCTACTTGAACTTGCCCATGTTAATGATGTGCTGAGCCCCTAAAAGAGCATTACTACTGTTTTTAGTTACTACAGTGATGTCGGTACTTGAAAGTTACAATACAAAATTTCAGTAAACAAGCACCAAAGATGATTAAAACCACGTGAAAGAGTACTTAACAAACCACCAGGTTGGGCTGTGGCAGGGTCCATCATCCTGTCACTACAATCTACTCTTAAGCCCCCTGTACCTCTGCTTGTAACAATTATTAGAGGTTTAGACTTCCAAGCTCAGAGCCTCACAGGTATCATTTATGAGTTGGTTATGTCATTTCTGAACTGTGTGCACATGCCGTGCACTGATCTGAATATGCATTGTGCTATATACGTGTCCATTTAATTATTTTGTTATTGCAGAATATGCCTCGTCCAAGAGGAGCTGATGCTGCTGGTCTTTTACTTCGAGAATTAGAATTACAACCTCCTTCTGAAGAATGGCATAGGCGCAACATGTTTGGAGGGCCCTGGTCAGAACCAGATGATCTTGGTCCATTGGATAATATGCCACACCTGAAAATCGGTGGTCATATCAATACTCATTCGGACATGGAAGAGGATGTCAACACTAACTTTGGGATTCAAAGTCTTTGGCCAAGAAAGCGCCGGATGTCTGAAAGAGACGCAGCATTTGGTTTGAAAACATCTGTGGGTCTTGGAGCTTATCTGGGTGTGATGGGGTCTCGACGAGATGTTATCACGGCCGTGTGGAGAACAGGTCTTGATGGTGAATGGTATAAGGTGAGTATGAATCGTTTCACACTCTAGTCTCATTCCAGGGTTTTTTGACAAGACTTATTAGTGTGTCCTATCCAGTTTATGTTTGCCTAATGTTTAGATATGGCCGCCCTCTCTGTTGCAGTGCATACGGTGCTTGCGGCAAACTTGTGCATTCGCGCAGCCTGGTGTCCCAAACCCTGCAAATGGACGTGAGGCATGGTGGATCAGCCGGTGGACCCAGGCTTGTCCAATGTGTGGTGGGTCATGGGTGAAAGTCGTGTAATTGCTGTCTCCCTTGACACCTTCACGACGCTGATTCTTCTCTGTTAGAAGCCTGCTCGGCCAAATCTTAACCAGCATTGTTTTGGGACAATTTCGTCTCAGGCCCCGGATTATTGTTTACCTGCAGCCGACACACATGCTTAGGTCTAACAGCTGTGTAAAAATATAGTTGTATTAGGAGAGAGATATTGTTCGTTGATCATGTGTATAAATGTATCGCAATGTTGGAAGGAAGCTGTTAGATGGGTTATGCATACTTCCTGTGCTTGTTGTAGCTAAATTGCTATATGATGTGGTGATTTCGCATCAGCTAAATTATGGAACTCGTAAAGTTTTGACAGACAAATCATATCTAGTTCCTGCAATTGTTATGTTCGGAAGCTAATGTTGTTCAACAGCTAGTTCCCTGGCAGGCTTCTTGTTGCAAAGAGTTCACCTGGAGACGGTGATATGCTTTGTTTATTCCTTTTGCCAATGCGATCGTGGTGTGTAATTGAATTCCATGCCTTGATGGAAATGAAATTGAACTGTTTCCCAAGTTAACCAACTTTCACTGCTCCAGCGGAAAAAACAATGAACTGACACTCAAATTACGCTATTGAAAATAAATGACTATTAGTTGCACGCTCCGATTCATCTTAACTACTCCACTGTAGCTACTAGCTAGTCTCAGGTGCCGCGAGTCCGCCAGCGCGACGCAGCTTCATAACCGAGACCACATCACTGCCAGATCTCTCCGCACATAATCGGCGATGTCGTCGCCCTACACCGGCGCGCAGCCGCCGGCCCCGTCGACGGCGGCGCAGCAGAACCACTCGCTGGCGTTCCGCGTCATGCGGCTGTCCCGTCCCTCGCTCCGGCCCGACCCGGCCGCGCTCCTCCGCTTCGACCCCCGCGACGTCTTCCTCCCCGAGGACGCGCTCACCTCCCCGGACACCTCCGCCGCCGACGAATTCCTCCAGGGCCTCCTTCACCCGTCTGATTCCGGCGCGGCCACCACCGTCTCCGGAGACTTCACCTTCCGCGATCGCTTCCTCCTCCGCGAGACCGCCGACGCTCTCGCACCCCCCGGCCTCCTCGTCCTCCCTCAGGCCTTCGGGTTAGCTTTTCCTTCTCCTTCTAGAATGTTGTATGCAGCTTTTGGTAACCGCTTACGTTGATGCTTCTGTGTCTGGGGCTAGGGCGATCTATTTGGGGGAGACATTCTGTAGCTACATCAGCATCAATAACAGCTCCGGCCTGGAAGCCAGGGAAGTCATAATCAAGGTGTTGACACTTTTTCTCTCACGATGTTACAACTGTATTAGATAATTCATAGTTATTTGCTTGTTGCAAATCGGCGGCACATTCAGTTAAACTGCTAGGCTAATGCTTTTGCTAAGAGAGGTAGCCTTTTTTTCTTAAGGCTGCACACGTGACCAAACATAGCGTTACTTCTCATCACTGCAGTTATCACCTATGGTTAAGGCCAACTACTGGATCACCCTGCTACTGTAATACTGGATCGGTCACTTATAATTTGTATGTCATGGTTTCAGCGTTGTGTGTTTAAATGCTTAACTGGAATTAGAACCAAGTTTTTCTTAGATATCAGCACATGTAAGAAATAATGCACACAAGTAGTTACATTAGCTTTCATGGGATAGTTGACCTTAGCTTTTTCTGTAGCTCTTGTGATGTATTGACACTAATTCTGTCCATATATTGGTAGGTCGCTTTGTTAAACTTATTGTACTAATGTGTTCCCCCTGTAGTCATATGCATTGTCGACTTTGATCTCTCATACAGTTTCGGCTTATTCTGTCACAAAGTTTTGACTGAACTTTGATTATATCAGGCAGAAATACAAACCGAGAAACAGAGGATACTTCTTCTGGATACAGCCAAATCTCCTGTTGAATCGATTAGATCAGGAGGTAGATATGATTTTATAGTCGAGCATGATGTCAAAGAGCTGGGTGCACATACGTATGCTCCTTTTCCTTTTTATTTAACTTCCATAACTGTTGTTTTGGCGCATATACCAATCTTGACTGTCTATTTGGTTGTGTGGTGATTGAATCCAGGCTTGTCTGTACTGCTTTATATAATGACGGTGATACGGAGCGTAAATATCTTCCTCAGTTCTTCAAGTTCACTGTTTCAAATCCATTGTCTGTTCGAACAAAGGTATTTAAGTTCTCCTATTTATACGTGTATCTATGTCTTGAAGGTCGAAGTAGTAACTTTTGTTCACCTTTCTTTTCAGGTTCGCACCATCAAGGTAGGTTACCTCATGCATCACAAGTGTAAATGACTGTAAGTACTTGGATTAAATATAGGCACCTTCCTTAGGGACCGTCAAATGTATATGTAATCAAAGATCATTACACATTTGCATCTGGATTATTAGATCCTTATTTCTATGCTTAGATTGTATGCTAGTAGCAATTGATGTCCACTTTCTCTTTTCAAATTGACTGTGTGGTTCTTCTCCCCTGGTTTATTCTAATCTGCTGTAACAATCTATTATCTTAAACTAATGAGGCTATTCCCTTGAAAATGTTATTATGTACTATTTATTGTTTACTTCATTTAATAAATCACCGTGGTGATATTGAACTATATATATAGTTGATCCATGTTGACAGGATACTACATATCTGGAAGCCTGCATTGAGAATCACACGAAATCTAATCTTTACATGGATCAAGTAGATTTTGAACCTGCCCAACAGTGGAGCGCTACCATATTGGAAGCTGATGAACATCCCTCAGTGGAGAAGTCTATAATCCGGTAATCTGAGCGCTGAAAACAAGCCTGTCCGGGTCAGCATGTTAATTCTGGAACGTTAATAAATGAATGGCTCTGGTTTTATTTTTTTCTATACAGTGATCTATGCAAACAACCAATTCTGATTAGAGCTGGAGGAGGAATATACAATTATCTATATCAGCTTAGACCATCGTCCAATGAGTCTGGTCAAACTAAGGCAGAGGGAAGCAGTATACTTGGTAAATTTCAGATTACATGGCGGACAAATCTTGGCGAACCAGGCCGTCTGCAAACTCAGAACATTCATAGCACTGTAAGTAACTTCCTGCCCTCTGTTTTTTTTTACTATTTATGTTACATGTTGACCCTTTAACTACAACGATGTCGAGTCAGTTTTTCTTGCTAAAACTGAAAATTTATCGAGCTCTCCAATTTAATCCGACTTTTCTTTTTGGCAGCCCACTCCAATCAAAGATGTTGACCTTCGTGCTGTGAAAGTTCCAGCTGTCATATTTATAGAAAGACCATTTATTGTAAGTGAATTCTTGGTTAACATCTGTCTAAAATTTTGTAGCATAATTACTTAATACCGAATAGAGCTAATATAGTTAGTTCATGCATGATGGATTTTTGTTTCACAACTGCAGTGGAACGGTAAAACCTTAGGTCTTACAGTTCTGTGATGTTTAAGAAACTGAATTTCTTCTTGGGAGTACTAGATGGAGGTTAATAATGGTTGAGTTTGTTTCTGCTTTCCCTTATGGTAATGCAGCTAAGAATCTCTTAGCTTATCCTGCTTCTGGTTATGACATTGGGCTGGTCTTGCAATCTTTGTGCCAGGTCATATGGATGTGGATCCTCTATCTAGTTCATCCATATTTTCTTTTATTAATATTTTCCACTAGGTTCTCCCCTGATGTTTGCATGCAAAAATGGGTCAGTCTATATCCACTTTGTCAAGTATTTATTTGTTCATGTCCCTGATGAGATGCTATCTTATACTAGCTGTCTCGTGTAATTGGCTAATTGTAGCGATAGGTGATAGCATACTTCACAAAGATCTTAGCTTACCTTCCACCTTGAAAAACTCCACCCCACTACATCCTCGAACCGACTGTATGGTCCTTAGTCTCCCGAGCTACTGTTTTTGTTTGAATCCTGTTTGGGTCGATGACAACCCACTTCCATCTGCTTATCAAGCTTTCCCCTTTTTAAATCTGTCACATGGGAACCTGTATTGCGTCCAGTGGATTGCATGCTTGAGCATGTAGGCATTTTTTTTTTGAACTTAGTAGTTAGTATGGTAATATAACTACAGATTTTATGTACATTTTGATTTTAAGGCTTGAATCGGTCACATTTCTTTTTTCTCTTTTCATTTTTATGACTAGTATCTACCACTACGCATCAGTGCACACATATTACTTATATAGTGACAATGCCCCTGCAAATCGCTTTATTTGCTTAATGTATACTAATGTCGAAAATCTTCAGGTCAATCTATGCCTTACAAACCAAACAGAGAAAACAGTTGGCCCTTTTGAAGTATTTCTTGCTCCAAGCATATCTGGTGAACAGAAAACTGTTCTGGTCAATGGATTACAGAAGCTGGTTAGTTGATGTACTTTTATGTATTTTAATGTGTACGTTGATACAAGGATAAAATTAGTGCTCGTAGATTGGTGATCTGAGATCTGATTTAAGCAATCTGATACTAGCTAGTGTAGATTATTAAACTTGTTAAGCTATTTTAAATAGTACTAGTTGAAAAACAATGAAATTATCTCTGTTGGAGTAAATTACCAAACGGGTTTCAACTAATCTCGTCTCGTGAATATAATGTCGTTTCAGTATTTTTTATATATTTCTGACTGTCAATTGTGCACAGGTTTTGCCATTAGTGGAGGCTTTTGAGTCCATCAACTTCGACCTGGTGAGGAAACTACTGATGCATAACTTATGTTCTGCATTAATCTTGCCTTTTTTTTTGGCAAATGGAACATCAAAAGTATGTCCTATTTGGCATGACATATATTTCTAGAAGTGGTAATATTCATAAATTGCCAATGCTACCTCAGCAACATCAAATTATTTCGGTGGTTCTTTATATGTTTTCTTCATCTCTGTCACTGTATGACTGCGGTTTTCATCATGTACTCCCTCCGTTCTGAATTAATTGACTCAGATTTAGTTCGAGCTGAAACAACCTAGCGTCTTCAGGTCATGGGCTATGAGCAGAGGTTCTGTTCGCGTGCATCCTAGCACAACTGATCCTAATCTAATCCAATCAAATAAATAAAAGGAAGGTAGAAATAGAAGTACTTGGGGAAATTGAGATAGTGATCCCTTCCGATGAAATATTTCTCCTTTAAGATAACGATTAGTTTCTAAGGGCATAAAGTCAAACCACTAAAAAAAGAGCCATATACTCATATATAATGAGGTACTCCCTCCGTTCTAAATTAGATGACTTCCATTTGTCAAAAAGAGCTAAATCTCTTTTTGACAAATGGAAGTCATCTAATTTGGAACAGAGGGAGTAACAGATTAGTAATTACACGAACTATAGCCTACGGGCCTCTGAAGTTCCATATGCCCGGTCTCCAGACCATTTACCAAGTTACCTGTTTCTTAGCTTGCATTTCATACAAGCGTCTTCGTAGCGAAAGCTTGCTTTTGATCATCAAAATCAGTAGGTGCTTCTTTTTTTACGTTGCATGCTGTCTTATCTCACAAGTCTATTAAATCAGAGGCAATACTGTGATGCATTTTTCTGGCACCTTGTATGGATGTGACCAAAGAGAAGTCATTATCTATGTGATAACCTTGTGCAGAGCATGGTAGCTACCCAACTAGGCGTGCAAAAACTCTCTGGTATTACGATGTATGCCGTACAGGAAAGGAAGCACTATGAACCGTTGCAAGACATAGAGGTAAAGTGGAACAACTTTTCCAGCAAGTTTCATCTCTTAACTTGCTGAAGTGAACAGTATCATTTTGGTTTGTTGCAGATTTTCGTCAACGCGGAATAGAATCCATTTGACGTGTTAGATTAGATGTTCAGGGTGAACCACTTTTGTTGTACACAACTGATATCATCATGTTGTATTTAAACACATTTTGCATCAGAGCATGCTCGTTCTGTAATTGTAGCACGAACTGGTTGAGCCTTCAAAGAACAACTGTTTCCCTCCATTACTTTCTAGGGCCTATTTGGATTAAAGAGTGCAAAGCGCATGGAAACCAGTACAAGAATATTTGGGTGGACCGCTGGCAAAATGTAGGAAGTGTCTCTCGTTTGTGTTTCACCCTGTCACTATGAGTTTAAAATAAAAACCAGATGTTTCGTGTTGATTAAGAATTTTCCTGACTGCTCTGCAAGGTGCCACGTGCTCTAGCACTCTTTAGCATGCAAGTAATTGCACGCATCCTCGATCGACAGAGGATTGCACGCATCCTGACTGCACCCTCGCGATCGGTCCCTTGATTCCGCCTCTCCCTTTCCCGAATTTCTCTCCCATCCTGATGCAGCGTCGCCTATCCTGATTCCCTCTCTACCCATATCCCTCCCCTGGTGTCTAACGCTTTTGACGATCTGGATGAGCAAGACGGCGGCCTCTCCCCAACTGTATCTAACCCTCTACCTTGTTCCCCTCAAACCGTCCTCACCGGTGGACGCATGCCCCTGCGCGGGGCGCTGCATGGGGCCGCCGGAAGAATTGCGACCGACCTTCAATCAGATCGAGCACCAGGCGCTCGGAGGCGCACACACCCATTGGGTATGTGTATATCTTAACCAAACCCGCACCCACGTCCTCCTATCTTAACCGCACCTGTGTGTGGGTACAAATTTTGTACCATACACACACCCATATTGGTATTAAAACACCGCGGGTAAACCCACCAAAATAACACCAAAACAACAATGTAGTATTGATATTAAAATAACATAGTGCGTATATAAAAAATAACATCATTGCAGCCCAACATAAGTTGCATAAAAGTATAAGAATATACAGTTCAAACTTTGTAGCAACACAACTGCAAAAACAACCACATGACGACAACCATCCAGCCTAGGGGAGGTAGGGAGGCCAGTGGTCGACACTCAACAAGGTGGCTAGGAGGAGACATGAGGGAGAATGGGTAATTACATCGCTGTCACCATCGATCTACAGTATGAAAGGGAGGCTCAGACGATCGAGAGAGGAATCGAGGGGCGATAATTGCGAGCAAAAAGTACGAGGGAGCTGAGTGCAGCGTGGACTATGACTGGACATGGTGGAGGCGGTTAGCAATATATATTTTGGGATTTTTTCTAGTATTACCATGGACCCACATGTCATAAGTAAAAATAAGCGGGCACATTGGTATGCGGGTATGAGTTTTGGTGTACCATGCCCGCGCCCACAATACCCGTCGGGTGTATATCTTTTACCATTTACTTACCCATGGATACAATTCTTTTATCAAACTCTCACCCTAAAAGGTAAGAACCCACTAAGTATGCAGGTAATGGGTAACCATTGCCATTGGTAGGTATACACGACCCGTTCATGGCGGAGCTGACTGCTCTTGATCAAGCCTTCAAGGCTTCAACCTCACGTCTAGTTTGGGAGCGATCCATGTCGTTTTTGAAAGAGATGCACAACCTCGCGTCTAGTTTGGGAGCGATCCATGTCGTTTTCAAGGCTCCAGACTACTGGCATGTTGCGCCTATCATTGAAGATCTAAAGATACAAAGCAGGTTGTGGTTCTCAAATTGTTATATTATCGCATGTACGAGATAAGTAAAACATTGTAGCTCATGTTTTTTCCAACTAGGTGCTAAGTGTGCCCCAGGCACGATGAATGTGTGGGAGAACGATTTCCCAGCGAATGTCGTTGTGCGTGTAATGAGCGATTTGCCCAACTGTGATCAGCTGTAGATGGTGCTCCCACACCAAGCCACATTGGCTTTTCATGGCACTAGACTACTGGCTACATACACATGCAACATCTGAACATACGAAGTAGTTTGGCCGTTATCACATTTAGTTGGCTAACACTTGTGTGTCACACACACACACACACACACACACACACACACACATATGTAATTTCTCACGTCTGTGTCGCTCACGCGGGGAGGGGGGACCCCCGCCCCTCCTCGGTCCATCCCTTTGTCGCCGTTGGGGCAAAATGTGGGGTAGTCTCATGTAGCATGCCACCGTCACGCGAGGATGCAACGGAGAAGGACGTTGGGGCGGCAGCCTCAGGCAATCTTCGACAAGGAGTCACGGTGACTGCGCGGACAGTGCCCCGGTCGAATTTCGAGGTGCGTCGATATCTTAGCAGCTCTCACCTCAGACGTAGTTTTGGGCGTCGATTGGTGGGATGGTTTTCTGATGGTGGCGTGGTGGGCATCATGGGTATAGTGGCTACGCTGCCAGTGCTCCGATCGAATTTCAAGGTACATTTTCATTTTTTCACCTTAATGTTTTATGGTCTCTGTTGGTTTGAATTGGAACATTCAAAGTTAAAATTCTGGATGCGCCATGTGGCCAGGTATAGTTTTCGCATCTCTAAGCCACGAGAGCATCTTGGAAACTATGCCGTTAGAAAATGGCAAATGATGTTTATAAAATAATTTGAAAACTACCTTCGGTATGATTGTTTCCTATACCAAGATACACCTACTTGTAGAATATAATAACTTCATCGCAAACTATGTCGTTGGAATGGCCATAACTTGGTCATTTCAGTTGAAACTTATAGATGTTTATGCTAGACCTTTCTGTGAAGATTTTCTTAAACAATTTTTCAAAAATCAAGTTTATAATTTTTCATAGGAACTAGTACACATAAAAGGACTCCATGGCAGAGGATATCTTATTTTGAGTTTTTTCCCAATTTGTTTGATTTAAAAAAATATGGTCTTTCAAATTATTTTTATAAACATCATTTGTCATTTTCAAGTTCAAAAAAATGACTTCTTTTGTGAACCAAGTACATACCATATGGTGCAAAATGGCACCCATCTAATTTTCACAATATAGTAGTCCACATTTGATGGATAATCACAAAGTATTAGGATTTTTAAAATTTCTACCTAATTTCAAATAGTTAAATGAGTTTATGCCAACTGTTTGAAAGTAATCCAAATTTGAAATTATAGTAGTCCACATACTTGGATAATCACCAAGTATTTGATAGTTTGGTATGATTTTTTTAAATAAAATTATTTTAAGGTACACTACTCATGATTTTTTTAAATAAAATTATTTTAAGGTACACAAGTAGTGTTTGTACCAGAGAAAAAAATCTATCATGTATAAATATCTGTAAGTTTTAACCCAAATAACAAAGTTATGGTCATTCTCACGGCATAGTTTGTGATAAAGTTCTCAAATTCTACAAGTAGGTGTATCTTGGTATATGAAACAATCGTGCCGAAGGAATTTTTAAATTATTTTTATAAATATCAATTTTCATCTTTAAGCACAAAAATGGCTTTTTTGGTGGACCAAGTACAAAAAACAAAAGATGATATAGTTGTCATATTTGGATTCATCTAATTTTTCTAATTATTTAAGATATTTTATTTATTAAATTTTGATTTACGGATTTAAAGATATGAATTATTTCATATTAAATGAAAAGAAAATTAGCTATGCACATATATACTTAAGCCGTCGACGTAACCCATGTACGCCGACGACTAATCTGTGCCGACAACCAATTTGCTGGGCAGCCCAGCTTGGCTCCTACGGCGGGCCGTCAGCGTAGGTGTGGTGACCGTCGGCATAGTGCGGTTTTCATGTAGTGAATTAATATGCAGCGCCGATGTGAAGATATTCTGAAAATCCCGGTAGGTAGTGCCGGAAAAGAGGATTATATCGCATGGAATTACACCAAGAACGGGAAGTTCAGTGTTAAATCAGCATACCACCTTAGCTCTCAACTAGCTAAAGCACACGGGGGGGAGCCTTGGCTCCTCGAGTACTTTGGATGGTCATAAGGGCTGGTTAGCTCTTTGGGATGCGCAGGTTCCGGGCAAAACGAAGGTACACTGTTGGCGGCTACTTTAGAATGGGCTAGCGGTGGGCAATGAACTCCAACGCCGGAAGATCAAACCGGGGGTGAAGTGCGTGGTGTGTAACCGGGAGGAGACTCTCATGCACAGGTTTTGGGAGTGTCCCGCTGCTCGGGAAACCTGGGAGCAGATGCGTTTGGTGACAACGCTGGAATTGAGTTCGCCGCCATCTGATATCCGCGGACATGGCGAACTTAAAGTTTGGTTGCTAAATTGGATGGGGTCGGCTGATGACAAAGAGCTGGCTTTTGGTTTGATGACTCTCTACCTGATTTGGTTAGCTCGGAATGAAGCTAGAGAGAGGCCTTGCATTGAAGATCCAAAGATCACGGCCAGGCGAGCTTTGTGTTTGGTGGAGGAGTGGGCTGAGGTCAACAGCAAACAGATCATGCCTAAAGCTACGGTGGATGAGTGCTGGCTCCCGCCCGACACGGGATGGCTGAAATGCAGTATCTCGGATGGGGCCTTTCGACAAGAGGTAAATCAAGGTGGTGGTGGTGCTGTTATCAGAGATCACCATGGAAGCTTCGTTGCTGGGGCTTGCCATTTTTTCCCCTGGGTTTCCGATGCCGAGAGAGCCGAATTACTTGTTGTGCGTCGCGCTGTGAACCTAGCACTGGAGGTGGGGGTGACCAAGCTGGTTTTGGAGACGGATTGTATGGGAATGGTGGCTAAACTACAGGACACGGAGTTGGATCGATCGGTTCATGGTCCTTTGGTTGAGGAGGTGAAGGATCTTCTCAAGAACTTTGATGATCATATGATCATGCATGGGCGGCGCTCAAGGAACGAGGTTGCTCACAAGTTGGCGAAGGAAGGCTGCGATAATAAGTTGTGTAACACTTGGGTTGGATGTCCACCCGACTTTATTGTAAACTCTCTGGTACTTGATTGCGTTGGTATTTGAATAAAGCAGCATTAAATCTCAAAAAAAAATGCAGCGCCGATGTACTGTAATTAAAAAAACGCTGGCATCCATCACAAGAAATTAAAACCTCCGGTATTAATGGAGGCGAGAACAGAAGGCGGACAGGAAATAGAAAGATATCAATTGATACTCGTGCAGTTAAAGAAATGTTGGATTTGGGATCAATTACTTGCCAAAATCACACTAATTCGTCGTCCCATCAGAGATTCAGTGCTGGTACATTCCAAACGCATCGATCTCCTTCTCCGCTATACTCGATTCCTTGCACGCAGTCAATGATTTCCCTTCCTACTATCACCATCACTTGTTTCTTCCATCTCTCGAAACGAAATCAAGATCGGTTTGTGAAGTAGAAATGACGAAGCTTGGGCTAGGGCCGCTGGCTGTACTGGCCCTAGCCATTGGAGCTGTAGTGGTAGCTCTCACGGCCACCAGTTGCGATGCTGCAGGGACGGTGGTGAGAAGCATCTACGTGAACAACAAGCGGCCTGCTGATTTCAAGTCCATCCAGGCAGCCATCGACTCCATCCCTTTCGGCAACAGCCAGTGGATCCGAGTCCATGTCGCCTCCGGCGTTTACCTGTAATGGACGCCGCTATCTTTTCATCTACTCTTGTACAGTAGTAGCAATTGCTGATTTTGTCTTCGTGAATTTTCTATGTATTTGATGGGTGCAAATACGATCGAAGTGAGAAGGTGTTGGTACCCTTTAACAAAAGTTTCATCCTTCTGGAAGGCGAGGGGAAAGATCAGACGTTCGTCGCATGGGCCGACCACGCCGGCGGGGACTCCGGCACCGCCAGCTCCCCGACTTTCTCCTCTTACGCCGACGACTTCATGGCCCGCGACATCAGCTTTAAGGTCAGTACGTCCGTTGATGTATGAGTCAACTACTAGTCCTCGTCCAGTCCTAATTGGTCTCAGGAGCCCATGATTTTTGTAACCAAATTCCAGGTTCAAATGTGTAAATCGCAATACAGTTAGAAAAAATGTGGTTCACAGTTTAACTTGTTGCATGTTCACCATGCATCCATCACTGCATACGAAGATTTTAACATGTTCCGCGAGTCGTGGTGGCAGAACACGTACGACGGCGTCAGGGACATGGCGCCGGCGGTGGCCGCCTTGGTGGCCGGAGACCGGTCGTCCTTCTACGGCTGCGGCTTCGTCAGCGTCCAGGACACGCTGTGCGATCTGATCGGGAGGCACTACTACGAGAACTGTTACATCGAAGGGTCCATGGACTTCATCTTCGGCAATGGCCAGTCCATCTTTGAGGGGTGCGAGGTGTCGACCGGGAGGACGGCGGTGATGCCTGGTTTCATCACGGCCCAGGGGCGGGACAGCGACCAAGACGACAGCGGCTTCGTGTTTAAGGGCGGCAAGGTCGGCGGCGTCACGCCGACGTACCTCGGCCGAGCTTGGCGTTCGTATGCCAGGGTCATCTTCTACCAGACGGACATGTCCGACGTCGTGGTCAGCCGGGGCTGGGACGCCTGGAACTACAAGGGCAAAGAGTGAGTGCTCCAAAACTAACCGATTTAATTGTTGGAGATTTGCGACTGAGCTGCTGCACACATACAGTTTGTTGGAGACTGAGTTTTATCTGATTTTCATTGCAGGAGCTCGCTGACCATGGTGGAGTCTGGATGCACGGGGAAGGGGTCCAACACGACCGGGCGGGTGCGGTGGGAAAAGTCGCTGAGCTCCCAGGAAATCGCCAAGTTCGTCGATGTGTCGTACATCTCCGCCGATGGCTGGCTCGCCGCGCAGCCACGCTAGTCCAGCACCGGCATGATGGTTAGGATAGGAAGATATGATGTTGAGATTCAGGGATGAAAGCGGCATGGTGGGGTAAGTGGAATAGTACAAATTGGGTGGCAAACCATCTAATTTGTACTATCCCGCTTAGCACACTAATCTAACGTTTGCATCCTTGTTGAGATTGCACGTTCCAGATGATTAAAATTTCATAGGAATCCCCTACGCAAATGAGTCGCACCATCCTTCGACCATTCTTAGGGCCTCAAGTACGAAATCATATGAAGTTTTTTTTTTTTGAAAGGAAATCATATGAAGTTTCTACAATCCAAACAGGGCGTTAGATTCTTGTTTCACCGAGGAAAAGAGAGAAGTTTAGGATAAATTGACCGTTTTGTCGGTACAATAAGCAGAAACCTAGTCAAGATAATAGGGATATTTGTCAGCAGCAAGATGTTGAAACGTGTCTTCCAATCCATTGTTACTCATGTGACACAGATTGTGCAATATTTCAGGAGAATCCAGGTGAAACAAACCGCTGACCCAATCCAGCATCAAACAATTGCAGCAGTAATATGAAACTGCACCGTCTTGCAATACAATCTCCTTAACAACATGACACAGATAAAAGGAACTATTTCCATTATGTGTTGCAAAAGGCCACAGATGATGTGCCACACATACCACAGTTTGCATTATCACCTCCAGTTCCACACGAGCACACACATTATATCACCATACAACAAATTAAATCACAAAGCAACATTCTAAACACCAAATGGAGAGATACCATCTAACCCCAGGTCCAACAAACGCATTAGGAGTCATAACCAGCAATGACAACTCCTTCGCACCCTGCAAGAACAATCAGTTCTTCCTCTTTTCAGGTGAAGCTCATCAACGGTGAACCACACAGCTGCACGTCCGAGACGTCGGAGAGCCTCAGCCTGGAGCTAGACCCCATCTCGAACTCGTCCATGTCCGAGATGCTCTTTCTCTTGTGCGCCGCCGCTGCTTCCTGCCTCATCAAGCTCTCCTCGGACGAGTCCTTGGGGGTGATGCTCGGGGCTTCTGATGCCTCCAGGATGGGGCTCAGCATTGGCTGCTGCTGGAGCTGCTGATTATGCTGTGCCACCATCTCTGCCTGCGCTTCCGCCACCGTCGACGGATCGTCCTCTGAAGCGTAGAGTATCTTCTGAATGGCCTTCACAATCTGCACACAGGATAAATATTTCATTATCAACATGGCCCTGAAGAATACATGGTCAAGGATGAGATAAAGGTTCAAACTTATTCAGAAGACTATTTTATCAAACTACTGGCCAATGCTGTAATGCAGTATTGAGTAAAGGTATGATGACACCTATTTGATATTTGTTGCTTTCAATGACAAGTCAGCAAGTGACACAAACTAGGCGAATCGTTAGGCATTTCTGCTACTTACTGGTAAGTGCTCGACCTCAGGGCTCTGGCACAAGATCTCAACGTCCCGTAGCTTGGAGAAATAGAAATCTCTCTCCTTCTCAGCGCTATCAACAAGGAGCTTCAGCTCGGTCATCTGCAAAGCATCAATGTCAGAATACAGGACTTAAATAATACAGACAGTTCACAAGAAAATCATGCTAAGTATTCTCATGAAGTTGTGCTCACCTGTGCATCATAAGCTGGCGCTGCAGAGTTAGCCAGAGCTGGCTTTGCACTCCGCAGTGGAGCATTTGAAGCATGCCCATTGGTCCGCTTAGCACCATGTGATGACGCCTGAGCTTTGTGGGTGGCAGATGCAGACTTGGCAGGTGCGTGAGAATTCACTGACGTCCTTCTGTTTGTATCTTTTCCACCTTTGCTGCTCTCTCTTCTCTCAGTGGCGTTGTAGCTGTGAGTTCATGCGACAACAAGAAACGGAATCAGAACTAAGCACAATCGGTAGCACTAGTAGAACTAATTAGAGGACTTCAAAGAGATATCAGATGGGCACAATTGGTAACACTAATCAGAACTAAGCATTTCAGACCTGCTCATGAAACCTCCATTGACAGAATCACAATATCTTTTCATCCATTGCATGAACTCCAAGTTGTCTAGCGGCCTTCCTTTGATGAGCTTATTCACTTCAATGTGCTGCGACAATGAGCAAATAATATAAAGTTTGGTTACACTTAAAAGTCTCTATTGAGTAACAACAAATAAACTAAATACCAATATTGTTCAATAAGAATCCCCACTTCCCATATCCTATGTAAGATTCAATTTGATCTTTCACACAGTTCTGATGACGAAAAGCAAATTTCCAGATAGCACAAAACACCATTTTGCTGTTGCGACTATGTACTATCACAATAAAAAGTTTCTAGGACTCGACAGTTAATTCAACAACCCAGAACAACATTTATATCTGTACTATCACAATAAAAAGTTTCTATGACTCGAGTGTTTGCTTCCACAATCCAGAACAACATTTCTAACTGTACTATCACAACAAAAAGTTTCAATGACTCGACTGTTTACTTCCACACTATGACAACAAAAAGTTTCAATGACTCGACTGTTTGCTTCCACGATCCAGAACAACATTTCTAACTGTACTATCACAACAAAAAGTTTCTATGACTCGACTGTTTACTTCCACAATCCAGAACAACATTTATATCTGTACAATCACAACAAAAAGTTTCAATTACTCGACTGTTTACATCCACGACCCAGAACTACATTTATATCTGTACTAGCACAACATAAAGTTTCTGTGACTCGACTGTTTACTTCCAAAATCCATAAATTATATGTGCGCATCAAGCTACTGGCCAATTGCCTAATTCGTGGTTCAGTGACATAGAATCCAGATTGTGTTTGCTGCTGCACCAACCTCACAGCAGCACACTCTCTGGCATCAATCAATGAAGTAAAACTGTTCTCTTTTGAGACAAAAACTATCTCCAATACTGGCAAGTTCTAGAACCCTGCAATTTCTGGTAACCAACAGTAATCGAAACCTTAGGCCTACTCCACCTCCATTCCATGTAGCAGATAACACAGGATCTAGAATCAGAATTTGGGGGCAACTGATCATGGATTACAGGCTACTGAACAACAAACACGATCACGACGCAAACTTTCTAAATGAGCAACAGAACTGACACAAGAGAATTGCATCCATGCGGATGAGGGGGGGTAAGAAAACGGAGCGCACCTTGGTGATCTTTAGCTTGGTGAAGACATCCTGCAGGACCTTGTAGTTCTGTATCATGTCGTACTCGTTCTTGGCGTCGAAGTTGACCTTGTGCATCGGCACCGCCCCCGTGTGCGCCGCGTCCATCAGCTGGCACGCCACCGCGCCCGACGCCGCCTGCAGACGAAAAATCAGACCATCTCTCAGCAACCCCAAAACGCGACGAATCGAACACCCAAACTGCATATAGCAGATCGAGGGAAAACCCAGTCCCCTCCAGAGGCAAACACCGCGGATCGGGGAAGGAACATGCCGTTCAAACCCGAGGAGAGGGAGAGAGAGAGAAGCCGTACCTCCTCGACCTTGGCGAGGCCGAGCTGCAGCGTTGTGTTGATCCAGGACAGGATCTCGTTGCGCCCCACGAAGTAGGCGCCGTCCATCATCCCTATGTTGTTCGCCGACATCTCCGCCGCCGCGGAATCAGACCTCCCTCTCGCGAAGACGAGGTGGAAAGCGGAGGAGCGGGGTTGGTTTCGCGAGCAAGTTTTTCGAATGCGGCGGCGTGTTGGGGATTGGCCGGTGTGGGGAGCGGAGAGAGATATAAGGTGAGAGAGACTTTCTCTTCGGACGGTACTACCCCTCCGACGGTACGAGGAAGGGTTTGAATTTCGACGGGCAGATGCGAGCGCGGGGCTGCGGGTTGGACGGCTAGATTCGTCCGACCGTTGTGAGCGGTGCGGCTGGCCAGGGTCTATCTCGTATTTTCGCAGGGTCGGTGATTTCAAAATTTGGATCGTAGTACAGCCGCGCACGCGGTGTTTTTAGCTGGACCAGTGTGAAGCGTTTTGGGTTCCAGCAAAATTCTGCCCGTTGCTTGTGCTAGCGGTAAACCCTGTGTTTGTGTGATCAAATGGGTGGTCCTGCTCTACTTGTGTAAATTTGCATTAGGGCATCACCACCGGGTCAAGGTTGAGGCATTCCTATGTTAGTTAGGAAGGTGCATTCGGGCGGCGGACCCACTCAAGTGAGCACCGTTCAGTTAAAACTAAATTACAAAACTTCATAAACACTTTTATGAAATTTAAACTAAATTAGACATAATCTAACCCTAATGGAAGTCGAGGTTGACGTGGATGGTGGTATCGACTGAAGACCAGAGGATGACGAGCATGAGGCCTGACGTGTCCTCTAGGTCATGCTCCTCGCGCACGTGCGCAAAGTCCACTTTGACGACTAAGGCCGGTCCTGAGATTTTTGGGGACTATGGCGGAAACAAAGACTTGTAGAACTTAATATAGACACAATAATAATAATAATAATAATACTCCCTCCGTCTCAAAATAAGTGTCTCAATTTTGATAGAAAATTTTATGTCTACATACATCCACTTTCTATCAAAGTTGAGACACTTATTTTGTAACGGAGGGAGTAATAATAATAATAATAATAATAATAATAATAATAATAATAATAATAACACGTATAAAGGACTTGTAGCATTGCCAACGGATGTCAAATAATATATGGTTTTTAAGAGTGTATATGTTTGTTTTTGAACTCCAAAAATCAATGAGATGTATGAAATGTAATGAATTAAAAAGTATCACTACTATTATAGCCTAACCTGGTTATGACATGTACCACCAAGTTTTTGTGCGAAAAAATGGTGATTTCAAGTTGAGAAAGAAGAATGGGGAGCTTAAAAATGAAAATTTAGGTTGTGGTAAAATTTATTTTCTATACATTCATGTAAAGATTATCACGGAACTTGAAATCGGAACCGAATAGTGAGTCATGTATAAAGTTGTATCTTTTGCACAGTGTGAAAGAAAGAAAAGACAACATTGAGAGTTATCGAGCATATATCGAGTTTTAAGAGATTTTATATTTGGTGTTCAACGTGCAATGCACATGCTTGATTACTAGTGAATTACACTAGGCATATCAAACAATTTATAATATTAGATTAAAAAAATTCTCCCTTGTTAAGTTATGTTAAACAGACCAACTCTCACATAGAAAACCAAGAGCGGTGAGCTACAAAACCAAGAGATCTCGATGCAAAGTCACCTAAGACAGAGTCGAGCTCAGTGTCTTAGCCATTTAACCTCTGGACCTCACATACTTTTCAACAATTTCAAATTTGAAAAGCTTATTTCAGCCAGTGTAGTCATATCACAATAAATAAATGTTATAAGCAATGAACATATTAAAATACCGATCAACTTCTATACCCTAGACTAGTCAAATCCATGATGTACGTTTACCACGTGGATGTGATAGGAGAAGTGAGAGGAAAGAGGCAAAATAATGTGGTGTATTCTCATGATCGGGAACCTGGCTGAGTAGTGCAAATCTATACTACGATTAAGCAAGCAAATTTCATCTTTCCTACAACCACCCCATGTTACGTACACATCATACACTCTACCGTCGGATTATCCCTACGATTTAGATCTAACAGACTGAAATTGATAGAATCTGCGTCAGGGTACATTAGCAATTCCTAGCGCGGAACATCCCCGAGCTGACGAAAATTTCCTCGACACCAGACACCAACGTGCCCGTGCCGCCCACCACACCGATGCCCATTCCCGTCGCATGCGCCACTCCGGCGGCGGTGCGCCCGCCGCTCCCGGTCTCCCACCGCTGCCCGCCTCCGTCCACCGTGGGGCCACGGCCTGCCACTGCACCACGGCCTCCTGCGCCCCCGCATCGGTCTCCTCCCCCTCCACCTGGGACTGGACCCGCTGGAGCCGCCACTTCGCTGAGGTCAACCAAGCCGAGAGCTACGCCTCCGTCCCTCAACTTACAACTCGAGGAGGCCGTCAAGACCGAGGAATTCACCGAGGCCGCCAGCCTCAAGCGGGCCATCTTGAGAAGGCCCCAAGATTTCAGTGGCAAGTCATTTTGTTAATCGTCTGAGCAAAGGAAGTTCTTATTTGTTGATGCTATTCATAAGAAATGGTTTGATGGTTGTACTTTCTGTTTCATAGCTTTACTTTCTGTTTCATAGCTTTTCTCTGAATATGTAGATCCATGAGTATGTCTCTCAAATGACAATACAAGACTGAGGGATCATTGAACTTCAGTAGTTTTTGCAACCAGTGATGGTTAAAGTAAGTGTTATAACCCAATTTTATAGAGCCGAGTTCGACCTTGTTATTTAATGGATTTTAATTTATTCTCCCTGAAGTTGGCGCTGTGTGCAAGTGCTTGCCAATTTTTCACAGGGAGGCAGCTTTTAAGGTACACATGATTGATTTGGGAATTAGCTAGATTATAGCTGTTGAGAAAATCACCGAAACACCTCACTATCTAAGCATCCTAGGTGCCTGTTTCATTCATCACTTTCATTTGAAATAGTTACATATTAACCTCCTTGGTAACTACTACCTAGGTAGACAAGAACCATCTGCCCCCAGTCCCTTCTCACCTAGATGCACACCTTCAGTTCTCCATCGCTGACATGCTATAAGATCGACCAGTTCTTTCTATGTAGTTTGGCTCCTGCTACCTTCTTTTGGTTTGCAATCTGGAGGGTTTTATACCGCGCTATCATGTATGTATGGTCTTCTAAATTATAATGCACGAGTTCATTTCTGATTTCAGTGTCAACAACAAACAGGTAAGGTTTGTGATATGTACAACAGGGAGCACCATGGCAATTGTGAGAACGGATGAAGGTAAGTATACGACAATGCCTAATTCTTAATTTCTACTATTATATACTCTCTCCAGTATATATCTCGCTTTTTGTACAGCAGGACCTACTACTCTACTACTATTTCTTAACTAGTTGAATGCCCGTGCGTTGCTACGGAGTGATATTAATTCTTGCTTCAAATCTAAATACAAAGGTAATCAAAGTGCATCGCGTTTAATTGGAGTGTTCTTATACCGCAACACTTATGTACTTATGAATCAGGCCAGATATACTGGACCTTCCTCCGAAACTTCCAATGTTTTAGTTCCAACTTCGATCAAAAGTGGAACCAGATTGGTGAAACATATTACAACAGACAATTGAAGGTTAGAGTCGTAACCGTCACCGACACAAAACTCGGATGCCACTGAGAAATTTAGCTCTTAACCATGACTATTCATAATCAAAAGTAATAACACAAGATTCATTATGTATCATGCAATCTAGATCCAAATCTAGTGTTCAACCGCATCCTTTTTTGTTCTTGTCCATATTCTAAAAGTCTTCAATCTGCCTCTCTTTGGTGCGAGGGTGAGGACAACAGTGAATTGAGAGTTTGTCACTCTACTCTGCCTGGTTGGGGCATTGAAGATCTCAGCAGCTACAATTTTGAAGATCTCAGCAGCCAAAATTTACCATGATTACCATCTTATAAAACAGAACATAGCTTAAATAATGATGATATGCTTCTTATGCCCGCGATTTCAAATACACAAATAATAAACAAAAGTATGATAATAGACTACAGAAGAACAAAAAATAAGGTGCTCCAGTAAAACCTCGATCAGTTCTAGTATGACTACCTAAATTCTCCAATATGCTATGAGACCAACATTTGTCTCGTGTTGCATTTTCATGGTGTCTCCGAACCTAGGAAAATGTCATATAGAGTGCACCAAAGAGTTAATTGTAGCAGATACAAACATAGTAAGGCACGTGCAAGGAATGAATGCTTGTGCGTTGCCATGTAGATATATAAATAAAAATATCTTAATGTTGTATTACTTCACAAATACATCCAGATTCCAGCTCGCACCTTTTCTACCCCACCCTGCAAGAAGAGAATGTATTTTATTCTCACAATCCTATTACTGCACCCCACTCCATTGTCATATTTCCACTCAAAACAGAACATTCGAAGAAATGTATATGGAAAATTAACCATTCAACGTATATCAATTTTGAGATTCCTAACAAAATCACATGATACATTGAATTCCATTTAAATCAAGTAGCTACATTAGTATAGAAGACGCATTGAATAGATCCTTGTATATCAAGTCATCACTGAAATTGGTCACAAATCAGGACAACATACAAGCCTTGGAAGTAAATTTGGATTTTTTCTAAGGAAAAAGGTAAATTTGGATATGAAGGTAAGAAAACTAAATTGATCATAGTATTCATTTGCAAAGTTCAAAGATGACCTAGTATTACAATCTCCAGCTCCTCTTCTTCCTTGTCTGCTTCTCCTATCATTGGTCGGCTCCTCTTAATTCCTTTCCAATGAACACCAAAGACATTAATGGAATCTAGAAAATAATATGAGGATAAATCATTAAATTAACAATCGATAATCAACGTTTTTACTACCAATAAGAAAGTGAACTACATAGTCGAACAATCGCCAGTTACAACATCCTTGTCCCGGCAAGAAAACACGTAAGCCAACCAAACCTCTGCATAACCTTCTCCCCAATCTCCGTCCACTTTGGTCACATGAAGCGATTCTCCAGTGAGCTGCCTGAAAGATGGTAGACAAACAAAAAGATACCAGGTCATTTTGAGAGAACAATCAGGACCAAATGTCGTAAACCATAAGTGGTAAAAGCAATTGCCTGGTCAATTTTGAGGGGATCCCCCTCGAGTAGCCGTGCATCTGCAGGGACAGTGTCACTAAGCCTGATGCTGATGATTTCCCTGGGTACCAAAAGGAACGATCAAATGCCATGTCAAGGAAAGAAAACTTTTAACAATTAAGTTGTAGTTTTGTGTACACTCTTGTCTAGCGCTACAATATCAGTTTTGGTTAATAGGATGCATGAAACTAGATGTTGACATATCGACAAGAGAAAGCTGCAGCAAAGAGTGAAGCACGTGAATTATCATCAATGGATTGTGTGGATTCGTTGCATGATGAACAACCTCTATCAGAGGAATCGAGTACAGGGGAACGACTTCCACTGAACATAATATAATAGACATAACAACATGACTATGATCGTTCCTAAATTGAAAGAGAAACCTAACTTTATGTGGAATGTAAACATTCAGAAAATTATAGATATCAATATTAGAAAGGGGCCAACCAGTCCACTAATTATTTTTGCCATATAACAAATTGCTAGCTCCCACAGAGGAAGATCAATTTGATTTGACATACTGATACGTCTCAAACGTATCTATAATTTCTTATGTTCTATGCTTATATTATACCAATTGCTACATGTTTTATATACATTTTATATAGTTTTATGCATTTTCTGGGACTAACCTATTAACAAGATGCCACAGTGCCAGTTCCCTGTTTTCTGCAGTTTTTGGTTTCAGAAATCCACTTAAGGAAATATTCTCGGAATTGGACAATTTTTATACCGAAGACCTTATTTTTCCCGACACGTTCCAAAAGTCCGAGGGAGAAACGAAGACGGGCACCGAGGCGCCGCCATCAGGTGGTGGCGCGGCTCCCTTCTTGGCCGCGCCAGCACCTGAGGGTGGGCCCTCGGGGCTCCACCGCCTTCGCCCTTTCGCCCATATATTGCCCCCGACAAAATAACCGTAGAAAAATAAGCCTTTTCCCGAGAAGAGTTCCGCTGCGCCGCCGCCATCGAAGACAAGATTCGGGGGACAGAAGTCTCTGTTCCGGCACCCTGCCGGGATGGGGAATTGCCCCCGGAGCTATCTCCATCGACTCCACCGCCATCTCCATCGCCGTTGCTGACTTCTATGATGAGGAGTGAGTAGTTCTCCCCCGGGGCTGCGGGCTCTACCGGTAGCTATGTGGTTTATATCTCTCTCCCATGTGATCTTTATGTGATCATGAGCTTTGTAATCTAGTTGAATATGTGATGCTACTCTTTATCTATTATGCACTCTAGAGGTTACTTTAATATGAACTCCGGGATTATTCACGTTTGTAAAGGTGACAGTATGTGCACTGTGTGTGATTCCTTTATGACGTTGTGGTGTTAGTTTACTCTGACTTTGAGGGTGCTCTTGTAGCCCTACACAGTGAATGGTGTTTATCATCCAACATGAGAGTGTTTGAGAGTAGTATTTATTATTCAGCTTTGATGTCATTGTTGAGAATGTCCACTAGTGAAAGTATAATCCCTAGGCCTTGTTTCTAAGCATTGAAACACCGTTTCCAACAAGTTCTACTACATGTTTGCTTGCTGCCATTTTTATTACAGAGTGCAATTACTACTTATAGTCATCCATATTACTTGTATTTCACTATCTCTTCGCCGAATTAGTGCACCTATAGATCTGACAAGTGTATTGGGTGTGTTGGGGACACAAGAGACTTCTTGTATCTTAATTGCAGGGTTGCTTGAGAGGGATATCTTTGACCTCTACCTCCCTGAGTTCGATAAACCTTGGGTAATTCACTTAAGGGAAACTTGCTGCTGTCCTACAAACCTCTGCTCTTGGAGGCCCAACATTGTCTATAAGAATAGAAGCGTGCGTAGACATCAAGCTATTTTCTGGCGCCGTTGCCGGGGAGGTAAGCGTTGGAAGGTATCTCCTTTAGATTCTGCAGTTATTACTTTTTGTTTCTTGTTTTTATTACACTAGGTAGGCCAAATGGAAAACAACAAAAAAATTAGAGATCTTTATGAAATTTATATTAAATTAGGACATGATACTTTTGAAGAGAAAATTTAAAAACCTATGGAAGTTAGTTTGCATAATAGTGGTAGTAGTGTTATTAGTATAAATTCTTTCGACACCATTATTGCTAAGGCTGTGGAAAAGCCTAAGCTTGGGGAAGCTAGTTTACGTAAAAATAATCATTTTTGCTCCTCAGCTTTAGAGGAATTATTTTGCCTTGATAATGATTTACCTCCAATATGTGATAATTCTAATGATGCTTGTGATATTCTAAAGCCACCTGAAGAAATAGTGCCATTTAAAATACCTATGAACATTATTGATCGTGTTATGGATAACCGCTATGTAGGGGATGGAACTGTCCAGCCTGGTGATCATTTGCTATTTTTACATGAATTATGCGAGTTGTTCAAGTGTGCAGGTATTTCAATGGACAAAGTTATTATTTTCTATGTCACTTGGTGGAAGAGCTGCGCATTGGTATAAATTGTTGAAGAATAGGCACTCTCTTGGATGGGAGGAAGTTGTATCTCTCTTTTTTTCTAAATTTTATCCTCCAAGTGAGATTCACCAAGATCGTAATTCTATATATAATTTCTGGCCTCATGAAGGAGAAAGCATTGCTCAAGCCTGGGGAAGGCTGAAAACATTAATACTCAAATGTCCTAACCATGAGCTTCCTGATAAAATAATTGTTAATAATTTTTATGCAAGGCTTTCAGGACATTGCAAGGATTATCTAGATGCCTGTTCGGAGGGCTCTTTCACAAGTAAGAAGGTTGAGGCTAGATGGGATCTTCTTGAAACAATTCAAAACAATGCTGAAGATTGGGAGAATGACAAAGGTAAAGAATCAGGTATAAACTATGAATATGATTGCATTAAGTCTTCCGTTGAAACAGTTGGTTTTCAAGAGCTTAGTGCTAAATATGGTCTTGATTCTCATATTATTGTTGATTGTTTTAGAACATTTGCTTCTCATATTAATGTTCCTAAAGAAAATTGGGATGTGTATCATGAACCTTTCAAAGACACTTGCATGGAAAATGAAATTGTTGTTAATAATTGCAATAAACATGCTCAAACTTCTCAAAATACTATTTCTTATAAGCATGTTATTTTTTGTGGAATACATAGACCTTGTGGAATTAATCAAATCGAAGATGAATATTGTATCCATCATAGGAATGAAAATACTAGAGCTCGGTATAAGGTTCTAACAGAACTTGGTAAAACAATTTGTGCCACCTATCCTTTTATTTGTGAACTTTGCTATGAAGAGGATCATTTCGAATTTCAATGCTCAGGTTCTAATAAGGATATTGCAGGAGACTTTTGTGATAACATGATCACTCCTAATCAACATGATGAACTTACATTATTTTTGGGGTGTGAAGAGTTATCAAGAAAAGCTTCTTTGTTAAATATGAGTGATATTGATATGAATGATTTGTTGCATGGATGTTATCTCTATTGTGTTAATAATTGCCATGCTAAGACTTACATACAAAATATTATAAAGTATGAGACTTTACCAAAGTATGACAGGACTAATATGTGTTTTCATCTTATTAATGAAAGAGGGGAATTCCCCCAAGTTTCTTCCATTGTCTCTAATACTAAACCAGTTTATGTGGAGAAGCTTCCTTTCAAGCCTCTCCCTCCTAAAGAGGAAAAGAAGAAGAAAAAGGGAAAGAGGAAAAAGAAGAAGAGGAGTAAAAGGAGAGAGGAAACGGTATCTTCTCCCAAACTTGTTGCTCCTGTTACAATTGATACTTATAATTCTGAATTTGATGATTCTGAACTTGATGACGAACCTATGCCTGTTATTTATATTAGTGATCATGATTGGGAAAAGCACACTTCTTTTGATATTGAAGATCTCCGGGACACTAATTCTGAAAATGAAGATGTTAACAATTGCTATACTATTAGTACTATCCATGTTCCTTCCCATGATGATATAGAAAGCTCTGAGCTCGGGGATGAGGGGTTTGAAAATCCTTTTGCTACCAATGATTATATATTTGATACCTCTCCTCCTAGTAAAAATGATGATATGTTTACAAATAAACACACTTTGGAGGATAACTATTCTATTGCTTATGATGATACTATGCCTCCAGTCTTTGATAATTATAAAGAATACTATGACATGGGTTATAATTACAATTATACTTTTGAAACTTGTCATAGTTATAGGGGAATTACTCAAACCAACCCTTTTAATACACAACTTGTCTATCATGTTCAAGTTCTTTATGATGATCCTGCTCCCATTGTTATTAATGAGAAGAACTTTTCTTATGAGGGAAATAATGATACTTTTATGCATATAGATCATGATAAGAATGTTTTATGTGATGGTTATATTGTGGATTTTATCAATGATGCTACTGAAAGTTATTATGAGAGAGGAGAATATGGTTGTAGAAGTTTTCATGATACTAAAACACCTCTCTTTATGTTGGAAGTTTTGAAGTTGCATTTGTTTCATCTTTCTATGATAGTTGCTTTATGTTTCAATAATTTATCCTACTACAAGATCCCTTTGAATAGGAAGTGGGTTAGACTTAAATATGTTTTATATATGCTTCTTGATGCTCTCTTTTATGTTCCAACTCTCATCTTTATGTTAGCATCATAAAAATCACTATGCCTAGCTAAAAGGCTTTAAAGAAAAGCGCTTATGGGAGACAACCCACTTTTTATTTATGTTATTTTTCTTTTATTTGACTCAAGTAGCATGCTTACCTCTGTTAGAACTCATTTGTATCTTTGTTGTATCGCATAGTTGTGCCAAGTTAAGTCTCTAGTAGAAAGTTGATGCTAGATTTGGATTTCTGCGCAGGAACAGTTTTTCTGCTGTCCACCGTTAAATTCATAACTCTTTATAGAAAAGTCGGAATGACCTGATATTTTCTGAGCCTGATCGTCAGATATGTACGCAACTTTTGTTAGTTTTGAGTTTTCTGATTTGAGCAAGTTAAGTGCCTCGAAAAAATTCGTCTTTACAGACTGTTCTGTTTTTGATAGATTCTGTCATTTATTTTGCATTGGTTCTTTTGCTGTTTTTAAATGGATCTTTTTGTTCCATAAAATTCCAGTGGCTGTAGATAATGTCCAGTACCATGATAATGATTGTCTCCATGCAGAATATGAGAATTTTTTATTATGCACTAACCCTCTAATGAAGTTTACTTTGAGTTTGGTGTGGAGAAAGTTTTCAAGTATCAAGAGAGAGGATGATATGATGTGATCAAGAAGATGAAAGAGCCTAAGCTTGGGGATGCCCCCGTGGGTCACCCAAGCATATTTCAAGAAGACTCAAGCGTCAAAACTTGGGGATGCCCAAGGCATCCCCTTCTTCATCAACAATTTATCAGGTTATTGATGATCCACAAGTATAGGGGGTGTATCGTAGTACTTTCGATAAATAAGAGTGTCGAACCCAACGAGGAGCAGAAGGTGCTGACAAGCAGTTTCGATGAGGATTTCACTGTAAATACTAGCAGACAGGTTTTTAGGAGTTTTTTTATATAACAGATAAATAAAGTGCGAGTAAATAAAGCGCAACAATAATAATTGCAGCGAGGGGCCCAATCCTTTCTAGAGCAAAGGACAAGCCGGTTTGTTTACTTATGATGACCAAGCGTTCTTGAGAACACACGGGATTTATGTCTAGTGCTTTCGCTTCATATAGATGATTAATCTTTAGTGTTTTGATAAGTGTCGTGTGGGTGAACCTATGCTAATGCACCGCCCTTTCTAGGACTAATACATACTTGTGATTATACCCCTTCCAAGCATCCGCAAATACAATAAAGTAATTAAGATAAATCTAACCACAACCTTAAACTCTAAGATCCTGCTATCCCTCATGCATCGAGATATTAACGGGGGTTTAGATTTCTGTCATTCCGGCAACCCCACAATTAATATTCGAATACACAATGCATTCCCCTAGGCCCATAAAGGTGAAGTGTCATGTAGTCGACGTTCACATGACACCACTAGAAGAATAACACCACAACTTAAATATCAAACCATTAAATATTACTCAACATAGTTCACTACTAACATCTAGACTTCTCCCATGTTCTCAAGAACTAAACAAACTACTCACAACACATCATATGGATCATGATGCAAAGTCACCTAAAACAGAGTCGAGCTCAGTGTCTTAGCCATTTAACCTCTGGACCTCACATATTTTTCAACAATTTCAAATTTGAAAAGCTTATTTCAGCCAGTGTAGTCATATCACAATAAATAAATGTTATAAGCAATGAACATATTAAAATACCGATCAACTTCTATACCCTAGACTAGTCAAATCCATGATGTACGTTTACCACGTGGATGTGATAGGAGAAGTGAGAGGAAAGAGGCAAAATAATGTGGTGTATTCTCATGATCGGGAACCTGGCTGAGTAGTGCAAATCTATACTACGATTAAGCAAGCAAATTTCATCTTTCCTACAACCACCCCATGTTACGTACACATCATACACTCTACCGTCGGATTATCCCTACGATTTAGATCTAACAGACTGAAATTGATAGAATCTGCGTCAGGGTACATTAGCAATTCCTAGCGCGGAACATCCCCGAGCTGACGAAAATTTCCTCGACACCAGACACCAACGTGCCCGTGCCGCCCACCACACCGATGCCCATTCCCGTCGCATGCGCCACTCCGGCGGCGGTGCGCCCGCCGCTCCCGGTCTCCCACCGCTGCCCGCCTCCGTCCACCGTGGGGCCACGGCCTGCCACTGCACCACGGCCTCCTGCGCCCCCGCATCGGTCTCCTCCCCCTCCACCTGGGACTGGACCCGCTGGAGCCGCCACTTCGCTGAGGTCAACCAAGCCGAGAGCTACGCCTCCGTCCCTCAACTTACAACTCGAGGAGGCCGTCAAGACCGAGGAATTCACCGAGGCCGCCAGCCTCAAGCGGGCCATCTTGAGAAGGCCCCAAGATTTCAGTGGCAAGTCATTTTGTTAATCGTCTGAGCAAAGGAAGTTCTTATTTGTTGATGCTATTCATAAGAAATGGTTTGATGGTTGTACTTTCTGTTTCATAGCTTTACTTTCTGTTTCATAGCTTTTCTCTGAATATGTAGATCCATGAGTATGTCTCTCAAATGACAATACAAGACTGAGGGATCATTGAACTTCAGTTGTTTTTGCAACCAGTGATGGTTAAAGTAAGTGTTATAACCCAATTTTATAGAGCCGAGTTCGACCTTGTTATTTAATGGATTTTAATTTATTCTCGTTGAAGTTGGCGCTGTGTGCAAGTGCTTGCCAATTTTTCACAGGGAGGCAGCTTTTAAGGTACACATGATTGATTTGGGAATTAGCTAGATTATAGCCGTTGAGAAAATCACCGAAACACCTCACTATCTAAGCATCCTAGGTGCCTGTTTCATTCATCACTTTCATTTGAAATAGTTACATATTAACCTCCTTGGTAACTACTACCTAGGTAGACAAGAACCATCTGCCCCCAGTCCCTTCTCACCTAGATGCACACCTTCAGTTCTCCATCGCTGACATGCTATAAGATCGACCAGTTCTTTCTATGTAGTTTGGCTCCTGCTACCTTCTTTTGGTTTGCAATCTGGAGGGTTTTATACCGCGCTATCATGTATGTATGGTCTTCTAAATTATAATGCACGAGTTCATTTCTGATTTCAGTGTCAACAACAAACAGGTAAGGTTTGTGATATGTACAACAGGGAGCACCATGGCAATTGTGAGAACGGATGAAGGTAAGTATACGACAATGCCTAATTCTTAATTTCTACTATTATATACTCTCTCCAGTATATATCTCGCTTTTTGTACAGCAGGACCTACTACTCTACTACTATTTCTTAACTAGTTGAATGCCCGTGCGTTGCTACGGAGTCATATTAATTCTTGCTTCAAATCTAAATACAAAGGTAATCAAAGTGCATCGCGTTTAATTGAAGTGTTCTTATACCGCAACACTTATGTACTTATGAATCAGGCCAGATATACTGGACCTTCCTCCGAAACTTCCAATGTTTTAGTTCCAACTTCGATCACAAGTGGAACCAGATTGGTGAAACATATTACAACAGACAATTGAAGGTTAGAGTCGTAACCGTCACCGACACAAAACTCGGATGCCACTGAGAAATTTAGCTCTTAACCATGACTATTCATAATCAAAAGTAATAACACAAGATTCATTATGTATCATGCAATCTAGATCCAAATCTAGTGTTCAACCGCATCCTTTTTTGTTCTTGTCCATATTCTAAAAGTCTTCAATCTGCCTCTCTTTGGTGCGAGGGTGAGGACAACAGTGAATTGAGAGTTTGTCACTCTACTCTGCCTGGTTGGGGCATTGAAGATCTCAGCAGCTACAATTTTGAAGATCTCAGCAGCCAAAATTTACCATGATTACCATCTTATAAAACAGAACATAGCTTAAATAATGATGATATGCTTCTGAAGGAGATATGCCCTAGAGGCAAATAAATAAGTAGTATTTATTGCATTATCTCATAAGTTTATAATAGGTTCTTGTATTATGCTATAACTGTATTAATCGGAATTATTAATACACGTGTGATACATAGACAACCAGAGTCCCTAGTGAGCCTCTATATGAACTAGTCCATTGGGCAACAGTTGATCGAGATTCCCGATCAAGGACAATGACGTCGGTTGACAATGGGGTCGTCTTATTAGCAGAATAAGGTGATGGACATACGCAAAGTATTGCAACAAGATCGTATTACGATGTTTGTCATTTGCAATAGATAAGTAATATGATAGCTTATTCCTTAGACCGTGCTTATTGCTACTTCGTAGGGGTACTTTGAGAGCATCAAACGTTGTGTCTTATATAGCATGACAATAACGGTGTCCATCTTGGGTATCCCGAAAGAGTATGTTGAGACATAAGGATCAAGAGCGGGATTTGTTCATTCTTGTAATGGAAAGATACTCTGGGCCCACTCGGTGAGATTGCATCTATATAGCTGCGCAGCTTATGACTAGGTCATGGAGATGTAATATCACAGACGAGTTAATAACCTATGTCGGTAACGAGATGCAACAGGACATTGGATGTCTACGATCACATCTCGGACAAGGTAGTATCGCAGAGACAAAGGGAATGAATATCATGTTTACGGTTCAACGACGATATTCGTAGAATGCACAGGGACCGTCATATGCATCCAGGTATCCCTGGCGGTCATTGGTGAGCGGAGTGTCTCGACCATGTCTGGAGTGTTCTCAAACCGTAGCGTAACAAACTTAAGGTCTTAACGACACCAGGAGAAGGTTCTGGAATAATATAGGATTTTATTGGAGAGAGAGAAATGATCCGGAAAGAGTTCCGGTGGTCCGGAAGGAGTTCCGGGAAGGTCTGGAATGGTTCCAGGAATGTCCGAAAGATGTTCGGGTGATCCGGAAAATGTTTCGGGTCACGGGATATTAAATAGTATTTAAATATATTAATTATGAATTAATTATATTTTATATTAATTTAATTATTAAATAATAAAGGAAAAAAAGGGGGCAGCCCACCTACATGGGCCCTAAGAGGGCCCAAGAGGGAGCCGCACCAACCAAGGAGGAAGGGGGCTTGGGCCCCTAGTCCAATTCGGACTAGGAGAGCCGACCGACCCCCCCTCCCCTCCTTTTTTCCTTTAGTCCCACATGGGGGAGGCAAGGTGTTTGCACACCCCCTCCCCCCTTTATATAGCAAGGCATATTAATTGGATTAATTACAGAAAAATACAATTAATTGTATAGCAGGCTGGCCGAGCTGTTTCTCCGCCCGTTTTGCCTCCTCTCTCCACCAAAGCTATACCGCCGGGCGCCGTTGCCCTGCGGGATTCCAGAAAAGTTCTACCCCTGCGATTTCAGCTGGATCTGAATGACCGGGGGTTGTTGTTAAGCTCCGTATGTTTGCGAGTGCTCGGAGGCGCCACATTTGAGGAGCCTGGGCGACGTCGTCTCGCCCACCCAGCAGCCCTGCCGCTGCCCTGCCGCCGGCGCCACCCCCCCTCGGCCGCCGGCGCCACGCCACCTTCCGCCCGACGCCCGTCGACGCAGGTCTTCGTCGACACCCCAGCGTCATCGTCTACATCATCGCGGCAAGTTCTCCGCGACCTAGAGGTCGGCTACGTACGACTTCATCGTCAACGCTTGTGCGGGAGCGTAATCCCCGCTATCGGTCTACATGGAGGTAATGTAACCCGTTCCGCCACCGTTATCACATGTACTAGATAGATAGATCCTGGCTAGTTAGGGTGTTCATACGCTAGAAAAATTATTGTTTTCTGCACCGGAACCCCTTCAGTGGTATCAGAGCCGATCTATGCGTAGTACTGCTGGTACGGTTAGAACTCATGTTGAATGAGGACGTCTTTCTTATATTTGCTACCCTCTAGCGTGCACTTGCGATGCCTTCGGTATTGAGTTGATGAAGCGGCCCGGACCGACTTTACGCGTACGCTTACGCGAGACTGGTTCCACTACTGACATACGGCTTGCACCGTATCTGTGGCTGGCGGGTGTCTGTTTCTCTCTCTTTAGTCGGCAAAGCATTTTCAATGGAGGGCCCGAAAGGGATGCTTAAACATGCAATTATACGATCGACGTTGTGGCACAAAGTTCGTAGGTAGGGAAAACGGTTCTCTTACGAATAAGCCTATATGCCACGTAAAACTTGCAAAACTAAATAAAGGTAGAGGCGTCTAACTTTGTTTTGCAGAGGCGTTATTTTATGTGACATGGTTACGGTAAGTTTGATATTACTCGTACTGTCGAAGGCAATGGAGGGCACCGTAGACTCGGAGCCATGCCGGGGCGCCCGGGGCCAGGCACATGGCGCCATGGAGGTCCAGGCGCATCGACCATGTCACATCGCACTTCATTGCATCATTATTGTGTGCTGTTGTGTGTGCATCCTATTGATTGCTTATATGTTAGATATACAACGGTAGCATCATAAATAGGATGATCCCTAACAAATACCAAAAGTGTGTTCTCCCTCGTTGCGCACCACCAAGAAAGTTCTACGTTATGAGGCAGGCCGTGACGATCGGGTGTCAGACATATCGTCGTTCGCATACAGTGGGTGTAAGCCATGTTGCACGCGCAGGGTCTTCGAGGTTTGATTGGCGAGCCTAGCATATGCAGATATGGCCTCGGAACACGGGAAGATCGAAAGATCGAGCATGAGTCACAGAGTTGTTGTGATCGACATTTTATGTCCACCTTTGAAGCTGTGCCGCCGGCCGTGACGATCGGGGGTGGTATAGTGGATGGGGGTCGTGTAATCGCTATCATTATTTTAGGGATAATAATTTTAGTGGAGTATGTTTGATAATATGATTATAAACTAAAACTCACATACATTATAAACTTTACCTTACCTCTTTTGCGATCACATCTGTAGACTACGAAACTATACTTCGATTACTTCCTCAAGAGCCCGGATTCTACCTTAGAAGCCGACGGGTCCAACTTCATCAGATGGTACAATGGTTTTAGAAACATTCTCCAACACAACAAACATCCTATATGTCCTAGAACATAAGTTAGGAGATAGACTAGATGATTCTACTAGCAAGGAGGAAGATGATGAGTTCCGTAAGCATCATGATATTTTCATAGAAGTGGAGGTCGTCATGACCGTATGCCTAGCACCAGAGTTGAAAGTTGTTTCAACACATGGAGCCATATGTGGTGATTGATGCGATCAAAGGACACTTCAAAGATGAATTGAGTCTTGAGCAATTCAGACAGCTTAGAAAGTTCCGGACCATTCACATGGGGAGCATACCTGTCTGGAGACTCATTTGAAGAAGTTGTATGACATCTACTTCAGGCTTACGAATATCTACGATTTCTAGATAGCGGACTCTAGTGCAATAGAGATTGCGCTTGTATCTCTACCTCCTAGCTATGAATAGCATGTGCGTGAATATGCTATAAAAGGAGAAACGGTGAGCTTCTTCACGTTCGTGAACAAGTTCAAATCTCTAAAAGTTGATTCCATCGAAGAAGAGTTCTTCGACGCTACGGGTATATTTGATATACGAAGATATAAATGTATTCTTCTCATACTTGATGAAAAGTATTTGATACTTGTTCTGTTTATGAAACAGTCCCTGATCATCACAAGTATGCGGCGATGGGTGACGTGACAGTGCACAAGTGATGGCAAGCAAGGAAGTTGATGGCCAGTAGTGCTCACGCCCTCGAGATATCATATTAGTTATCATCAATAGTTTTTGATAAGACATTTTGTAATAGTGAGAGTGTGATCTAGTTTGGTGTCTTGAATGTTACAAGACATAGTTATTCATATAGAACAAATCAGTTGTTTTATGTTATGAAACAAAGCAGTTGTTTCATATTATGAGTAATTTGTATCACATCTCAATTACATTATGCGTATAATATACATTTATAATAGCGGGAATGATAAAATTATGTGTCCAAGGAATAAAAGATTTTGTTACTAGAACAAACACCATTGAATTTGATCATAAAGGCAATGTAAGAAGTAATAGATACTTTGATCTATTTAAGTATTACATGAGCCGAATTGATTAAGTTTAAAA
The DNA here is from genome assembly GCA_026929855.1 of Poa annua. Lineage (NCBI taxonomy): Eukaryota > Viridiplantae > Streptophyta > Magnoliopsida > Poales > Poaceae > Poa > Poa annua. The sequence continues at coordinate 39,338,521 of CM049438.1, forward strand.
TTAGTATTGAAGTGTCAATACGAAAGGAAATTAATTAAGAGTCATTTCGAATGATTATTGAATTAATTATATGGTGAATTTTTCCTTGATCCGAATTCTTCTATGATTATTGGTAAATAAGTGTATTTACATAATAAATCATGAGTCTGAAATTAATTTGATAAAAGATCAAATGGGGTTTTTCAGAAGAAAGATTTGTGAATATCGTATTCGCAAGATTCGATCAAAAGGGCAATATTTTTGAATTATGGTTTCAACACAAAAGACTTGTGGAAATTTGTTTCACAATATTATAATATCATATATGGTGATATGTGAAGCATTATAATCATACTCTATTTTAGATAAAGTGTGGTCTTTCAGAATCTGTCTTAGAATCTCTTAATATGTTCGAAACATTATAGTCGATGTCCACTTTAGAAAATAGATGTTTTTCAACGGTAATTCGTGAGATCGACAATAGTGTCGTTATATAGAGGATTATGCGATAATTCAGAATATACACGAATATTTCTTTGTAGATCACTCACATTGGATGAGAGTGTATTCCAAAACCCAATAGAAACAAAACTTGTATTGTTGTCTATGTAATTCCGAGGAAAATATGATTTTTCGAATTATGGTTAATGGAATAAAATCAGAAGCTTGAAATAAGGTGTCAGACCTATATTCATAAAAGTAGAATATTGGAAAGTGTTCCAAAAGATATATGTCTACAAATGAATATTTGATGATTAAGAGTGAAGGATACTAGAAAATTGTTTTCTACTTGCAATCCTCTTCGTGAAGATCATAATATTTTCATGAAAGAAGCTTCTAAATAAAGTGCTGTTATATTTAATATTGCTGTCAGGTCACAGCATAATATTAAGTGTTTCAGATCTTGTTCACAGATCAAGGTGCACCTTATGAATACAAAGAAAGTTGAGAAAATATCAGAATACGAACAAAGGCTTTTGAGCCTGAAAATCCAAGTTACATTTAGAAAGGACTGAAACAGTAAATGTTGCTATAATTCCTTTTGGAGAAATAAGATTTCTTGATCATCATATAAAGTGTTATATGAGAAATGTAACTATAAGAAAGACGTGAAAGCATATTTTGTCAAGAAATGTGTCTTGGACAAGATCAAATTTGTTGACTACATTGATGTAGACATGCTTGAAGTCTGTGGGATTTGTATTAATGGAATACTGTAGTTTGTATTGAATTCGAATTGATAAGAGATCAATGATTTTGGTTTGACCAAAATGTCGAAATAAATTATGAATTTAAGTGGGAGTCAAAGTTAGTTCACTCAGGTAGAATATGTAAAGGACATATTTTTGAGTGGGAGCTTGGAACCTCAAATGTGTGGAGACATAATTTGAGTGGGAGCTCGTGTTCTCAAATGTGTGGAGACATAATTTGAGTGGGAGCTCGTGTTCTCAAATGTGTGGAGACATAATTTGAGTGGGAGCCGAATTCATCTTGTGTAAATGACACATTGTGAATTGTACCAGTAGAATTAATGAAGTTGTGAAACTATTTGAAAGTTAGTGTCTATTTGGAATAGAACGGGAATTTTAAATAGTTAGTCGAGTTGTTTTTGGATTATATCTGAGGAGTCAGAATAGATTAAATCCAAAGGATGGTCCTTGGAAATCCAATTAATCATTAAGAGTAATGATACACGGTAATAGTGGTTGTATGACATGTTGGTCTATTATGTGATATTAGACATCATACAGAAACCATATTGCCTGCTCGATGAAATATGACCGATGTTCTTAGAAGAAGGACAGTTGTGAAAGTAAATTTAGAATTTACTGGAAGTAAACGTGTATTAGTTTTTAGATTGACCTAAGAATGTCAAGTCTTCTACATAGGTGTGAAAGTATATATAGACATCGCGAGGTTGTAATTGTTACAAGGAGCTCTCTATGACTGAGTGTGTTTTCAAGGCAATTATCTGGTTAACAGAATCAGAGTAAGCGCTGGGAAACAGAAGTCTCACTTAGTTACGGTATTTGTATATATGTTATTGGATAACATGTTGGTATCAAACAAGTTGATATCAATGGATCGCAAAAGAACGCACAATTATGTATTGTACAGATTGTCAGAGTAACACTCTTCCACAAGCAAGCATTATCATATAACGCTTATTTGATAAGGGGTTTTTGATGAAGTGAAATGCAGCTAGTTTATTTGTACTCTAGTGCAAGTGGGAGACTGAAGGAGATATGCCCTAGAGGCAAATAAATAAGTAGTATTTATTGCATTATCTCATAAGTTTATAATAGGTTCTTGTATTATGCTATAACTGTATTAATCGGAATTATTAATACACGTGTGATACATAGACAACCAGAGTCCCTAGTGAGCCTCTATATGAACTAGTCCATTGGGCAACAGTTGATCGAGATTCCCGATCAAGGACAATGACGTCGGTTGACAATGGGGTCGTCTTATTAGCAGAATAAGGTGATGGACATACGCAAAGTATTGCAACAAGATCGTATTACGATGTTTGTCTTTTGCAATAGATAAGTAATATGATAGCTTATTCCTTAGACCGTGAGACCGTGCTTATTGCTACTTCGTAGGGGTACTTTGAGAGCATCAAACGTTGTGTCTTATATAGCATGACAATAACGGTGTCCATCTTGGGTATCCCGAAAGAGTATGTTGAGACGTAAGGATCAAGAGCGGGATTTGTTCATTCTTGTAATGGAAAGATACTCTGGGCCCACTCGGTGAGATTGCATCTATATAGCTGCGCAGCTTATGACTAGGTCATGGAGATGTAATATCACAGACGAGTTAATAACCTATGTCGGTAACGAGATGCAACAGGACATTGGATGTCTACGATCACATCTCGGACAAGGTAGTATCGCAGAGACAAAGGGAATGAATATCATGTTTACGGTTCAACGACGATATTCGTAGAATGCACAGGGACCGTCATATGCATCCAGGTATCCCTGGCGGTCATTGGTGAGCGGAGTGTCTCGACCATGTCTGGAGTGTTCTCGAACCGTAGCGTAACAAACTTAAGGTCTTAACGACACCAGGAGAAGGTTCTGGAATAATATAGGATTTTATTGGAGAGAGAGAAATGATCTGGAAAGAGTTCCGGTGGTCCGGAAGGAGTTCCGGGAAGGTCTGGAATGGTTCCAGGAATGTCCGAAAGATGTTCGGGTGATCCGGAAAATGTTTCGGGTCACGGGATATTAAATAGTATTTAAATATATTAATTATGAATTAATTATATTTTATATTAATTTAATTATTAAATAATAAAGGAAAAAAAAGGGGGCAGCCCACCTACATGGGCCCTAAGAGGGCCCAAGAGGGAGCCGCACCAACCAAGGAGGAAGGGGGCTTGGGCCCCTAGTCCAATTCGGACTAGGAGAGCCGGCCGACCCCCCCTCCCCTCCTTTTTTCCTTTAGTCCCACATGGGGGAGGCAAGGTGTTTGCACACCCCCTCCCCCCTTTATATAGCAAGGCATATTAATTGGATTAATTACAGAAAAATACAATTAATTGTATAGCAGGCTGGCCGAGCTGTTTCTCCGCCCGTTTTGCCTCCTCTCTCCACCAAAGCTATACCGCCGGGCGCCGTTGCCCTGCGGGATTCCAGAAAAGTTCTACCCCTGCGATTTCAGCTGGATCTGAATGACCGGGGGTTGTTGTTAAGCTCCGTATGTTTGCGAGTGCTCGGAGGCGCCACATTTGAGGAGCCTGGGCGACGTCGTGTCGCCCACCCAGCAGCCCTGCCGCTGCCCTGCCGCCGGCGCCACGCCACCTTCCGCCCGACGCCCGTCGACGCAGGTCTTCGTCGACACCCCGGCGTCATCGTCTACATCATCGCGGCAAGTTCTCCGCGACCTAGAGGTCGGCTACGTACGACTTCATCGTCAACGCTTGTGCGGGAGCGTAATCCCCGCTATCGGTCTACATGGAGGTAATGTAACCCGTTCCGCCACCGTTATCACATGTACTAGATAGATAGATCCTGGCTAGTTAGGGTGTTCATACGCTAGAAAAATTATTGTTTTCTGCACCGGAACCCCTTCAGCTTCTTATGCCCGCGATTTCAAATACACAAATAATAAACAAAAGTATGATAATAGACTACAGAAGAACAAAAAATAAGGTGCTCCAGTAAAACCTCGATCAGTTCTAGTATGACTACCTAAATTCTCCAATATGCTATGAGACCAACATTTGTCTCGTGTTGCATTTTCATGGTGTCTCCGAACCTAGGAAAATGTCATATAGAGTGCACCAAAGAGTTAATTGTAGCAGATACAAACATAGTAAGGCACGTGAAAGGAATGAATGCTTGTGCGTTGCCATGTAGATATATAAATAAAAATATCTTAATGCTGTATTACTTCACAAATACATCCAGATTCCAGCTCGCACCTTTTCTACCCCACCCTGCAAGAAGAGAATGTATTTTATTCTCACAATCCTATTACTGCACCCCACTCCATTGTCATATTTCCACTCAAAACAGAACATTCGAAGAAATGTATATGGAAAATTAACCATTCAACGTATATCAATTTTGAGATTCCTAACAAAATCACATGATACATTGAATTCCATTTAAATCAAGTAGCTACATTAGTATAGAAGACGCATTGAATAGATCCTTGTATATCAAGTCATCACTGAAATTGGTCACAAATCAGGACAACATACAAGCCTTGGAAGTAAATTTGGATTTTTTCTAAGGAAAAAGGTAAATTTGGATATGAAGGTAAGAAAACTAAATTGATCATAGTATTCATTTGCAAAGTTCAAAGATGACCTAGTATTACAATCTCCAGCTCCTCTTCTTCCTTGTCTGCTTCTCCTATCATTGGTCGGCTCCTCTTAATTCCTTTCCAATGAACACCAATGACATTAATGGAATCTAGAAAATAATATGAGGATAAATCATTAAATTAACAATCGATAATCAACGTTTTTACTACCAATAAGAAAGTGAACTACATAGTCGAACAATCGCCAGTTACAACATCCTTGTCCCGGCAAGAAAACACGTAAGCCAACCAAACCTCTGCATAACCTTCTCCCCAATCTCCGTCCACTTTGGTCACATGAAGCGATTCTCCAGTGAGCTGCCTGAAAGATGGTAGACAAACAAAAAGATACCAGGTCATTTTGAGAGAACAATCAGGACCAAATGTCGTAAACCATAAGTGGTAAAAGCAATTGCCTGGTCAATTTTGAGGGGATCCCCCTCGAGTAGCCGTGCATCTGCAGGGACAGTGTCACTAAGCCTGATGCTGATGATTTCCCTGGGTACCAAAAGGAACGATCAAATGCCATGTCAAGGAAAGAAAACTTTTAACAATTAAGTTGTAGTTTTGTGTACACTCTTGTCTAGCGCTACAATATCAGTTTTGGTTAATAGGATGCATGAAACTGGATGTTGACATATCGACAAGAGAAAGCTGCAGCAAAGAGTGAAGCACGTGAATTATCATCAATGGATTGTGTGGATTCGTTGCATGATGAACAACCTCTATCAGAGGAATCGAGTACAGGGGAACGACTTCCACTGAACATAATATAATAGACATAACAACATGACTATGATCGTTCCTAAATTGAAAGAGAAACCTAACTTTATGTGGAATGTAAACATTCAGAAAATTATAGATATCAATATTAGAAAGGGGCCAACCAGTCCACTAATTATTTTTGCCATAAAACAAATTGCTAGCTCCCACAGAGGAAGATCAATTTGATTTGACATACTGATACGTCTCAAACGTATCTATAATTTCTTATGTTCCATGCTTATATTATACCAATTGCTACATGTTTTATATACATTTTATATAGTTTTATGCATTTTCTGGGACTAACCTATTAACAAGATGCCACAATGCCAGTTCCCTGTTTTCTGCAGTTTTTGGTTTCAGAAATCCACTTAAGGAAATATTCTTGGAATTGGACAATTTTTATACCGAAGACCTTATTTTTCCCGACACGTTCCAAAAGTCCGAGGGAGAAACGAAGACGGGCACCGAGGCGCCGCCATCAGGTGGTGGCGCGGCTCCCTTCTTGGCCGCGCCAGCACCTGAGGGTGGGCCCTCGGGGCTCCACCGCCTTCGCCCTTTCGCCCATATATTGCCCCCGACAAAATAACCGTAGAAAAATAAGCCTTTTCCCGAGAAGAGTTCCGCTGCGCCGCCGCCATCGAAGACAAGATACGGGGGACAGAAGTCTCTGTTCCGGCACCCTGCCGGGACGGGGAATTTCCCCCGGAGCTATCTCCATCGACTCCACCGCCATCTCCATCGCCGTTGCTGACTTCTATGATGAGGAGTGAGTAGTTCTCCCCCGGGGCTGCGGGCTCTACCGCTAGCTATGTGGTTTATATCTCTCTCCCATGTGATCTTTATGTGATCATGAGCTTTGTAATCTAGTTGAATATGTGATGCTACTCTTTATCTATTATGCACTCTAGAGGTTACTTTAATATGAACTCCGGGGTTATTCACGTTTGTAAAGGTGACAGTATGTGCACTGTGTGTGATTCCTTTATGACGTTGTGGTGTTAGTTTACTCTGACTTTGAGGGTGCTCTTGTAGCCCTACACAGTGAATGGTGTTTATCATCCAACATGAGAGTGTTTGAGAGTAGTATTTATTATTCAGCTTTGATGTCATTGTTGAGAATGTCCACTAGTGAAAGTATAATCCCTAGGCCTTGTTTCTAAGCATTGAAACACCGTTTCCAACAAGTTCTACTACATGTTTGCTTGCTGCCATTTTTATTACAGAGTGCAATTACTACTTATAATCATCCATATTACTTGTATTTCACTATCTCTTCGCCGAATTAGTGCACCTATACATCTGACAAGTGTATTGGGTGTGTTGGGGACACAAGAGACTTCTTGTATCTTAATTGCAGGGTTGCTTGAGAGGGATATCTTTGACCTCTACCTCCCTGAGTTCGATAAACCATGGGTAATTCACTTAAGGGAAACTTGCTGCTGTCCTACAAACCTCTGCTCTTGGAGGCCCAACATTGTCTACAAGAATAGAAGCGTGCGTAGACATCAAGCTATTTTCTGGCGCCGTTGCCGGGGAGGTAAGCGTTGGAAGGTATCTCCTTTAGATTCTGCAGTTATTACTTTTTGTTTCTTGTTTTTATTACACTAGGTAGGCCAAATGGAAAACAACAAAAAAATTAGAGATCTTTATGAAATTTATATTAAATTAGGACATGATACTTTTGAAGAGAAAATTTAAAAACCTATGGAAGTTAGTTTGCATAATAGTGGTAGTAGTGTTATTAGTATAAATTCTTTCGACACCATTATTGCTAAGGCTGTGGAAAAGCCTAAGCTTGGGGAAGCTAGTTTACGTAAAAATAATCATTTTTGCTCCTCAGCTTTAGAGGAATTATTTTGCCTTGATAATGATTTACCTCCAATATGTGATAATTCTAATGATGCTTGTGATATTCTAAAGCCACCTGAAGAAATAGTGCCATTTAAAATACCTATGAACATTATTGATCGTGTTATGGATAACCGCTATGTAGGGGATGGAACTTTCCAGCCTGGTGATCATTTGCTATTTTTACATGAATTATGCGAGTTGTTCAAATGTGCAGGTATTTCAATGGACAAAGTTATTATTTTCTATGTCACTTGGTGGAAGAGCTGCGCATTGGTATAAATTGTTGAAGAATAGGCACTCTCTTGGATGGGAGGAAGTTGTATCTCTCTTTTATTCTAAATTTTATCCTCCAAGTGAGATTCACCAAGATCGTAATTCTATATATAATTTCTGGCCTCATGAAGGAGAAAGCATTGCTCAAGCCTGGGGAAGGCTGAAAACATTAATACTCAAATGTCCTAACCATGAGCTTCCTGATAAAATAATTGTTAATAATTTTTATGCAAGGCTTTCAGGACATTGCAAGGATTATCTAGATGCCTGTTCGGAGGGCTCTTTCACAAGTAAGAAGGTTGAGGCTAGATGGGATCTTCTTGAAACAATTCAAAACAATGCTGAAGATTGGGAGAATGACAAAGGTAAAGAATCAGGTATAAACTATGAATATGATTGCATTAAGTCTTCCGTTGAAACAGTTGGTTTTCAAGAGCTTAGTGCTAAATATGGTCTTGATTCTCATATTATTGTTGATTGTTTTAGAACATTTGCTTCTCATATTAATGTTCCTAAAGAAAATTGGGATGTGTATCATGAACCTTTCAAAGACACTTGCATGGAAAATGAAATTGTTGTTAATAATTGCAATAAACATGCTCAAACTTCTCAAAATACTATTTCTTATAAGCATGTTATTTTTTGTGGAATACATAGACCTTGTGGAATTAATCAAATCGAAGATGAATATTGTATCCATCATAGGAATGAAAATACTAGAGCTCGGTATAAGGTTCTAACAGAACTTGGTAAAACAATTTGTGCCACCTATCCTTTTATTTGTGAACTTTGCTATGAAGAGGATCATTTCGAATTTCAATGCTCAGGTTCTAATAAGGATATTGCAGGAGACTTTTGTGATAACATGATCACTCCTAATCAACATGATGAACTTACATTATTTTTGGGGTGTGAAGAGTTATCAAGAAAAGCTTCTTTGTTAAATATGAGTGATATTGATATGAATGATTTGTTGCATGGATGTTATCTCTATTGTGTTAATAATTGCCATGCTAAGACTTACATACAAAATATTATAAAGTATGAGACTTTACCAAAGTATGACAGGACTAATATGTGTTTTCATCTTATTAATGAAAGAGGGGAATTCCCCCAAGTTTCTTCCATTGTCTCTAATACTAAACCAGTTTATGTGGAGAAGCTTCCTTTCAAGCCTCTCCCTCCTAAAGAGGAAAAGAAGAAGAAAAAGGGAAAGAGGAAAAAGAAGAAGAGGAGTAAAAGGAGAGAGGAAACGGTATCTTCTCCCAAACTTGTTGCTCCTGTTACAATTGATACTTATAATTCTGAATTTGATGATTCTGAACTTGATGACGAACCTATGCCTGTTATTTATATTAGTGATCATGATTGGGAAAAGCACACTTCTTTTGATATTGAAGATCTCCGGGACACTAATTCTGAAAATGAAGATGTTAACAATTGCTATACTATTAGTACTATCCATGTTCCTTCCCATGATGATATAGAAAGCTCTGAGCTCGGGGATGAGGGGTTTGAAAATCCTTTTGCTACCAATGATTATATATTTGATACCTCTCCTCCTAGTAAAAATGATGATATGTTTACAAATAAACACACTTTGGAGGATAACTATTCTATTGCTTATGATGATACTATGCCTCCAGTCTTTGATAATTATAAAGAATACTATGACATGGGTTATAATTACAATTATACTTTTGAAACTTGTCATAGTTATAGGGGAATTACTCAAACCAACCCTTTTAATACACAACTTGTCTATCATGTTCAAGTTCTTTATGATGATCCTGCTCCCATTGTTATTAATGAGAAGAACTTTTCTTATGAGGGAAATAATGATACTTTTATGCATATAGATCATGATAAGAATGTTTTATGTGATGGTTATATTGTGGATTTTATCAATGATGCTACTGAAAGTTATTATGAGAGAGGAGAATATGGTTGTAGAAGTTTTCATGATACTAAAACACCTCTCTTTATGTTGGAAGTTTTGAAGTTGCATTTGTTTCATCTTTCTATGATAGTTGCTTTATGTTTCAATAATTTATCCTACTACAAGATCCCTTTGAATAGGAAGTGGGTTAGACTTAAATATGTTTTATATATGCTTCTTGATGCTCTCTTTTATGTTCCAACTCTCATCTTTATGTTAGCATCATAAAAATCACTATGCCTAGCTAAAAGGCTTTAAAGAAAAGCGCTTATGGGAGACAACCCACTTTTTATTTCTGTTATTTTTCTTTTATTTGAGTCAAGTAGCATGCTTACCTCTGTAACAACTCATTTGTATCTTTATTGTATCGCATAGTTGTGCCAAGTTAAGTCTCTAGTAGAAAGTTGATGCTAGATTTGGATTTCTGCGCAGGAACAGTTTTTCTGCTGTCCACCGTTAAATTCATAACTCTTTATAGAAAAGTCGGAATGACCTGATATTTTCTGAGCCTGATCGTCAGATATGTACGCAACTTTTGTTAGTTTTGAGTTTTCTGATTTGAGCAAGTTAAGTGCCTCGAAAAAATTCGTCTTTACAGACTGTTCTGTTTTTGATAGATTCTGTCATTTATTTTGCATTGGTTCTTTTGCTGTTTTTAAATGGATCTTTTTGTTCCATAAAATTCCAGTGGCTGTAGATAATGTCCAGTACCATGATAATGATTGTCTCCATGCAGAATATGAGAATTTTTTATTATGCACTAACCCTCTAATGAAGTTTACTTTGAGTTTGGTGTGGAGAAAGTTTTCAAGTATCAAGAGAGAGGATGATATGATGTGATCAAGAAGATGAAAGAGCCTAAGCTTGGGGATGCCCCCGTGGGTCACCCAAGCATATTTCAAGAAGACTCAAGCGTCAAAGCTTGGGGATGCCCAAGGCATCCCCTTCTTCATCAACAATTTATCAGGTTATTGATGATCCACAAGTATAGGGGGTGTATCGTAGTACTTTCGATAAATAAGAGTGTCGAACCCAACGAGGAGCAGAAGGTGCTGACAAGCAGTTTCGATGAGGATTTCACTGTAAATACTAGCAGACAGGTTTTTAGGAGTTTTTTTATATAACAGATAAATAAAGTGCGAGTAAATAAAGCGTAACAATAATAATTGCAGCGAGGGGCCCAATCCTTTCTAGAGCAAATGACAAGCCGGTTTGTTTACTTATGATGACCAAGCGTTCTTGAGAACACACGGGATTTATGTCTAGTGCTTTCGCTTCATATAGATGATTAATCTTTAGTGTTTTGATAAGTGTCGTGTGGGTGAACCTATGCTAATGCACCGCCCTTTCTAGGACTAATACATACTTGTGATTATACCCCTTGCAAGCATCCGCAAATACAAGAAAGTAATTAAGATAAATCTAACCACAGCCTTAAACTCTAAGATCCTGCTATCCCTCATGCATCGAGATATTAACGGGGGTTTAGATTTCTGTCATTCCGGCAACCCCACAATTAATATTCGAATACACAATGCATTCCCCTAGGCCCATAAAGGTGAAGTGTCATGTAGTCGACGTTCACATGACACCACTAGAAGAATAACACCACAACTTAAATATCAAACCATTAAATATTACTCAACATAGTTCACTACTAACATCTAGACTTCTCCCATGTTCTCAAGAACTAAACAAACTACTCACAACACATCATATGGATCATGATGCAAAGTCACCTAAAACAGAGTCGAGCTCAGTGTCTTAGCCATTTAACCTCTGGACCTCACATACTTTTCAACAATTTCAAATTTGAAAAGCTTATTTCAGCCAGTGTAGTCATATCACAATAAATAAATGTTATAAGCAATGAACATATTAAAATACCGATCAACTTCTATACCCTAGACTAGTCAAATCCATGATGTACGTTTACCACGTGGATGTGATAGGAGAAGTGAGAGGAAAGAGGCAAAATAATGTGGTGTATTCTCATGATCGGGAACCTGGCTGAGTAGTGCAAATCTATACTACGATTAAGCAAGCAAATTTCATCTTTCCTACAACCACCCCATGTTACGTACACATCATACACTCTACCGTCGGATTATCCCTACGATTTAGATCTAACAGACTGAAATTGATAGAATCTGCGTCAGGGTACATTAGCAATTCCTAGCGCGGAACATCCCCGAGCTGACGAAAATTTCCTCGACACCAGACACCAACGTGCCCGTGCCGCCCACCACACCGATGCCCATTCCCGTCGCATGCGCCACTCCGGCGGCGGTGCGCCCGCCGCTCCCGGTCTCCCACCGCTGCCCGCCTCCGTCCACCGTGGGGCCACGGCCTGCCACTGCACCACGGCCTCCTGCGCCCCCGCATCGGTCTCCTCCCCCTCCACCTGGGACTGGACCCGCTGGAGCCGCCACTTCGCTGAGGTCAACCAAGCCGAGAGCTACGCCTCCGTCCCTCAACTTACAACTCGAGGAGGCCGTCAAGACCGAGGAATTCACCGAGGCCGCCAGCCTCAAGCGGGCCATCTTGAGAAGGCCCCAAGATTTCAGTGGCAAGTCATTTTGTTAATCGTCTGAGCAAAGGAAGTTCTTATTTGTTGATGCTATTCATAAGAAATGGTTTGATGGTTGTACTTTCTGTTTCATAGCTTTACTTTCTGTTTCATAGCTTTTCTCTGAATATGTAGATCCATGAGTATGTCTCTCAAATGACAATACAAGACTGAGGGATCATTGAACTTCAGTTGTTTTTGCAACCAGTGATGGTTAAAGTAAGTGTTATAACCCAATTTTATAGAGCCGAGTTCGACCTTGTTATTTAATGGATTTTAATTTATTCTCCCTGAAGTTGGCGCTGTGTGCAAGTGCTTGCCAATTTTTCACAGGGAGGCAGCTTTTAAGGCACACATGATTGATTTGGGAATTAGCTAGATTATAGCTGTTGAGAAAATCACCGAAACACCTCACTATCTAAGCATCCTAGGTGCCTGTTTCATTCATCACTTTCATTTGAAATAGTTACATATTAACCTCCTTGGTAACTACTACCTAGGTAGACAAGAACCATCTGCCCCCAGTCCCTTCTCACCTAGATGCACACCTTCAGTTCTCCATCGCTGACATGCTATAAGATCGACCAGTTCTTTCTATGTAGTTTGGCTCCTGCTACCTTCTTTTGGTTTGCAATCTGGAGGGTTTTATACCGCGCTATCATGTATGTATGGTCTTCTAAATTATAATGCACGAGTTCATTTCTGATTTCAGTGTCAACAACAAACAGGTAAGGTTTGTGATATGTACAACAGGGAGCACCATGGCAATTGTGAGAACGGATGAAGGTAAGTATACGACAATGCCTAATTCTTAATTTCTACTATTATATACTCTCTCCAGTATATATCTCGCTTTTTGTACAGCAGGACCTACTACTCTACTACTATTTCTTAACTAGTTGAATGCCCGTGCGTTGCTACGGAGTCATATTAATTCTTGCTTCAAATCTAAATACAAAGGTAATCAAAGTGCATCGCGTTTAATTGAAGTGTTCTTATACCGCAACACTTATGTACTTATGAATCAGGCCAGATATACTGGACCTTCCTCCGAAACTTCCAATGTTTTAGTTCCAACTTCGATCAAAAGTGGAACCAGATTGGTGAAACATATTACAACAGACAATTGAAGGTTAGAGTCGTAACCGTCACCGACACAAAACTCGGATGCCACTGAGAAATTTAGCTCTTAACCATGACTATTCATAATCAAAAGTAATAACACAAGATTCATTATGTATCATGCAATCTAGATCCAAATCTAGTGTTCAACCGCATCCTTTTTTGTTCTTGTCCATATTCTAAAAGTCTTCAATCTGCCTCTCTTTGGTGCGAGGGTGAGGACAACAGTGAATTGAGAGTTTGTCACTCTACTCTGCCTGGTTGGGGCATTGAAGATCTCAGCAGCTACAATTTTGAAGATCTCAGCAGCCAAAATTTACCATGATTACCATCTTATAAAACAGAACATAGCTTAAATAATGATGATATGCTTCTTATGCCCGCGATTTCAAATACACAAATAATAAACAAAAGTATGATAATAGACTACAGAAGAAGAAAAAATAAGGTGCTCCAGTAAAACCTCGATCAGTTCTAGTATGACTACCTAAATTCTCCAATATGCTATGAGACCAACATTTGTCTCGTGTTGCATTTTCATGGTGTCTCCGAACCTAGGAAAATGTCATATAGAGTGCACCAAAGAGTTAATTGTAGCAGATACAAACATAGTAAGGCACGTGCAAGGAATGAATGCTTGTGCGTTGCCATGTAGATATATAAATAAAAATATCTTAATGTTGTATTACTTCACAAATACATCCAGATTCCAGCTCGCACCTTTTCTACCCCACCCTGCAAGAAGAGAATGTATTTTATTCTCACAATCCTATTACTGCACCCCACTCCATTGTCATATTTCCACTCAAAACAGAACATTCGAAGAAATGTATATGGAAAATTAACCATTCAACGTATATCAATTTTGAGATTCCTAACAAAATCACATGATACATTGAATTCCATTTAAATCAAGTAGCTACATTAGTATAGAAGACGCATTGAATAGATCCTTGTATATCAAGTCATCACTGAAATTGGTCACAAATCAGGACAACATACAAGCCTTGGAAGTAAATTTGGATTTTTTCTAAGGAAAAAGGTAAATTTGGATATGAAGGTAAGAAAACTAAATTGATCATAGTATTCATTTGCAAAGTTCAAAGATGACCTAGTATTACAATCTCCAGCTCCTCTTCTTCCTTGTCTGCTTCTCCTATCATTGGTCGGCTCCTCTTAATTCCTTTCCAATGAACACCAAAGACATTAATGGAATCTAGAAAATAATATGAGGATAAATCATTAAATTAACAATCGATAATCAACGTTTTTACTACCAATAAGAAAGTGAACTACATAGTCGAACAATCGCCAGTTACAACATCCTTGTCCCGGCAAGAAAACACGTAAGCCAACCAAACCTCTGCACAACCTTCTCCCCAATCTCCGTCCACTTTGGTCACATGAAGCGATTCTCCAGTGAGCTGCCTGAAAGATGGTAGACAAACAAAAAGATACCAGGTCATTTTGAGAGAACAATCAGGACCAAATGTCGTAAACCATAAGTGGTAAAAGCAATTGCCTGGTCAATTTTGAGGGGATCCCCCTCGAGTAGCCGTGCATCTGCAGGGACAGTGTCACTAAGCCTGATGCTGATGATTTCCCTGGGTACCAAAAGGAACGATCAAATGCCATGTCAAGGAAAGAAAACTTTTAACAATTAAGTTGTAGTTTTGTGTACACTCTTGTCTAGTGCTACAATATCAGTTTTGGTTAATAGGATGCATGAAACTGGATGTTGACATACCGACAAGAGAAAGCTGCAGCAAAGAGTGAAGCACGTGAATTATCATCAATGGATTGTGTGGATTCGTTGCATGATGAACAACCTCTATCAGAGGAATCGAGTACAGGGGAACGACTTCCACTGAACATAATATAATAGACATAACAACATGACTATGATCGTTCCTAAATTGAAAGAGAAACCTAACTTTATGTGGAATGTAAACATTCAGAAAATTATAGATATCAATATTAGAAAGGGGCCAACCAGTCCACTAATTATTTTTGCCATATAACAAATTGCTAGCTCCCACAGAGGAAGATCAATTTGATTTGACATACTGATACGTCTCAAACGTATCTATAATTTCTTATGTTCCATGCTTATATTATACCAATTGCTACATGTTTTATATACATTTTATATAGTTTTATGCATTTTCTGGGACTAACCTATTAACAAGATGCCACAGTGCCAGTTCCCTGTTTTCTGCAGTTTTTGGTTTCAGAAATCCACTTAAGGAAATATTCTTGGAATTGGACAATTTTTATACCGAAGACCTTATTTTTCCCGACACGTTCCAAAAGTCCGAGGGAGAAACGAAGACGGGCACCGAGGCGCCGCCATCAGGTGGTGGCGCGGCTCCCTTCTTGGCCGCGCCAGCACCTGAGGGTGGGCCCTCGGGGCTCCACCGCCTTCGCCCTTTCGCCCATATATTGCCCCCGACAAAATAACCGTAGAAAAATAAGCCTTTTCCCGAGAAGAGTTCCGCTGCGCCGCCGCCATCGAAGACAAGATTCGGGGGACAGAAGTCTCTGTTCCGGCACCCTGCCGGGACGGGGAATTGCCCCCGGAGCTATCTCCATCGACTCCACCGCCATCTCCATCGCCGTTGCTGACTTCTATGATGAGGAGTGAGTAGTTCTCCCCCGGGGCTGCGGGCTCTACCGGTAGCTATGTGGTTTATATCTCTCTCCCATGTGATCTTTATGTGATCATGAGCTTTGTAATCTAGTTGAATATGTGATGCTACTCTTTATCTATTATGCACTCTAGAGGTTACTTTAATATGAACTCCGGGGTTATTCACGTTTGTAAAGGTGACAGTATCTGCACTGTGTGTGATTCCTTTATGACGTTGTGGTGTTAGTTTACTCTGACTTTGAGGGTGCTCTTGTAGCCCTACACAGTGAATGGTGTTTATCATCCAACATGAGAGTGTTTGAGAGTAGTATTTATTATTCAGCTTTGATGTCATTGTTGAGAATGTCCACTAGTGAAAGTATAATCCCTAGGCCTTGTTTCTAAGCATTGAAACACCGTTTCCAACAAGTTCTACTACATGTTTGCTTGCTGCCATTTTTATTACAGAGTGCAATTACTACTTATAATCATCCATATTACTTGTATTTCACTATCTCTTCGCCGAATTAGTGCACCTATAGATCTGACAAGTGTATTGGGTGTGTTGGGGACACAAGAGACTTCTTGTATCTTAATTGCAGGGTTGCTTGAGAGGGATATCTTTGACCTCTACCTCCCTGAGTTCGATAAACCTTGGGTAATTCACTTAAGGGAAACTTGCTGCTGTCCTACAAACCTCTGCTCTTGGAGGCCCAACATTGTCTATAAGAATAGAAGCGTGCGTAGACATCAAGCTATTTTCTGGCGCCGTTGCCGGGGAGGTAAGCGTTGGAAGGTATCTCCTTTAGATTCTGCAGTTATTACTTTTTGTTTCTTGTTTTTATTACACTAGGTAGGCCAAATGGAAAACAACAAAAAAATTAGAGATCTTTATGAAATTTATATTAAATTAGGACATGATACTTTTGAATAGAAAATTTAAAAACCTATGGAAGTTAGTTTGCATAATAGTGGTAGTAGTGTTATTAGTATAAATTCTTTCGACACCATTATTGCTAAGGCTGTGGAAAAGCCTAAGCTTGGGGAAGCTAGTTTACGTAAAAATAATCATTTTTGCTCCTCAGCTTTAGAGGAATTATTTTGCCTTGATAATGATTTACCTCCAATATGTGATAATTCTAATGATGCTTGTGATATTCTAAAGCCACCTGAAGAAATAGTGCCATTTAAAATACCTATGAACATTATTGATCGTGTTATGGATAACCGCTATGTAGGGGATGGAACTGTCCAGCCTGGTGATCATTTGCTATTTTTACATGAATTATGCGAGTTGTTCAAGTGTGCAGGTATTTCAATGGACAAAGTTATTATTTTCTATGTCACTTGGTGGAAGAGTTGCGCATTGGTATAAATTGTTGAAGAATAGGCACTCTCTTGGATGGGAGGAAGTTGTATCTCTCTTTTATTCTAAATTTTATCCTCCAAGTGAGATTCACCAAGATCGTAATTCTATATATAATTTCTGGCCTCATGAAGGAGAAAGCATTGCTCAAGCCTGGGGAAGGCTGAAAACATTAATACTCAAATGTCCTAACCATGAGCTTCCTGATAAAATAATTGTTAATAATTTTTATGCAAGGCTTTCAGGACATTGCAAGGATTATCTAGATGCCTGTTCGGAGGGCTCTTTCACAAGTAAGAAGGTTGAGGCTAGATGGGATCTTCTTGAAACAATTCAAAACAATGCTGAAGATTGGGAGAATGACAAAGGTAAAGAATCAGGTATAAACTATGAATATGATTGCATTAAGTCTTCCGTTGAAACAGTTGGTTTTCAAGAGCTTAGTGCTAAATATGGTCTTGATTCTCATATTATTGTTGATTGTTTTAGAACATTTGCTTCTCATATTAATGTTCCTAAAGAAAATTGGGATGTGTATCATGAACCTTTCAAAGACACTTGCATGGAAAATGAAATTGTTGTTAATAATTGCAATAAACATGCTCAAACTTCTCAAAATACTATTTCTTATAAGCATGTTATTTTTTGTGGAATACATAGACCTTGTGGAATTAATCAAATCGAAGATGAATATTGTATCCATCATAGGAATGAAAATACTAGAGCTCGGTATAAGGTTCTAACAGAACTTGGTAAAACAATTTGTGCCACCTATCCTTTTATTTGTGAACTTTGCTATGAAGAGGATCATTTCGAATTTCAATGCTCAGGTTCTAATAAGGATATTGCAGGAGACTTTTGTGATAACATGATCACTCCTAATCAACATGATGAACTTACATTATTTTTGGGGTGTGAAGAGTTATCAAGAAAAGCTTCTTTGTTAAATATGAGTGATATTGATATGAATGATTTGTTGCATGGATGTTATCTCTATTGTGTTAATAATTGCCATGCTAAGACTTACATACAAAATATTATAAAGTATGAGACTTTACCAAAGTATGACAGGACTAATATGTGTTTTCATCTTATTAATGAAAGAGGGGAATTCCCCCAAGTTTCTTCCATTGTCTCTAATACTAAACCAGTTTATGTGGAGAAGCTTCCTTTCAAGCCTCTCCCTCCTAAAGAGGAAAAGAAGAAGAAAAAGGGAAAGAGGAAAAAGAAGAAGAGGAGTAAAAGGAGAGAGGAAACGGTATCTTCTCCCAAACTTGTTGCTCCTGTTACAATTGATACTTATAATTCTGAATTTGATGATTCTGAACTTGATGACGAACCTATGCCTGTTATTTATATTAGTGATCATGATTGGGAAAAGCACACTTCTTTTGATATTGAAGATCTCCGGGACACTAATTCTGAAAATGAAGATGTTAACAATTGCTATACTATTAGTACTATCCATGTTCCTTCCCATGATGATATAGAAAGCTCTGAGCTCGGGGATGAGGGGTTTGAAAATCCTTTTGCTACCAATGATTATATATTTGATACCTCTCCTCCTAGTAAAAATGATGATATGTTTACAAATAAACACACTTTGGAGGATAACTATTCTATTGCTTATGATGATACTATGCCTCCAGTCTTTGATAATTATAAAGAATACTATGACATGGGTTATAATTACAATTATACTTTTGAAACTTGTCATAGTTATAGGGGAATTACTCAAACCAACCCTTTTAATACACAACTTGTCTATCATGTTCAAGTTCTTTATGATGATCCTGCTCCCATTGTTATTAATGAGAAGAACTTTTCTTATGAGGGAAATAATGATACTTTTATGCATATAGATCATGATAAGAATGTTTTATGTGATGGTTATATTGTGGATTTTATCAATGATGCTACTGAAAGTTATTATGAGAGAGGAGAATATGGTTGTAGAAGTTTTCATGATACTAAAACACCTCTCTTTATGTTGGAAGTTTTGAAGTTGCATTTGTTTCATCTTTCTATGATAGTTGCTTTATGTTTCAATAATTTATCCTACTACAAGATCCCTTTGAATAGGAAGTGGGTTAGACTTAAATATGTTTTATATATGCTTCTTGATGCTCTCTTTTATGTTCCAACTCTCATCTTTATGTTAGCATCATAAAAATCACTATGCCTAGCTAAAAGGCTTTAAAGAAAAGCGCTTATGGGAGACAACCCACTTTTTATTTCTGTTATTTTTCTTTTATTTGAGTCAAGTAGCATGCTTACCTCTGTAACAACTCATTTGTATCTTTATTGTATCGCATAGTTGTGCCAAGTTAAGTCTCTAGTAGAAAGTTGATGCTAGATTTGGATTTCTGCGCAGGAACAGTTTTTCTGCTGTCCACCGTTAAATTCATAACTCTTTATAGAAAAGTCGGAATGACCTGATATTTTCTGAGCCTGATCGTCAGATATGTACGCAACTTTTGTTAGTTTTGAGTTTTCTGATTTGAGCAAGTTAAGTGCCTCGAAAAAATTCGTCTTTACAGACTGTTCTGTTTTTGATAGATTCTGTCATTTATTTTGCATTGGTTCTTTTGCTGTTTTTAAATGGATCTTTTTGTTCCATAAAATTCCAGTGGCTGTAGATAATGTCCAGTACCATGATAATGATTGTCTCCATGCAGAATATGAGAATTTTTTATTATGCACTAACCCTCTAATGAAGTTTACTTTGAGTTTGGTGTGGAGAAAGTTTTCAAGTATCAAGAGAGAGGATGATATGATGTGATCAAGAAGATGAAAGAGCCTAAGCTTGGGGATGCCCCCGTGGGTCACCCAAGCATATTTCAAGAAGACTCAAGCGTCAAAGCTTGGGGATGCCCAAGGCATCCCCTTCTTCATCAACAATTTATCAGGTTATTGATGATCCACAAGTATAGGGGGTGTATCGTAGTACTTTCGATAAATAAGAGTGTCGAACCCAACGAGGAGCAGAAGGTGCTGACAAGCAGTTTCGATGAGGATTTCACTGTAAATACTAGCAGACAGGTTTTTAGGAGTTTTTTTATATAACAGATAAATAAAGTGCGAGTAAATAAAGCGCAACAATAATAATTGCAGCGAGGGGCCCAATCCTTTCTAGAGCAAAGGACAAGCCGGTTTGTTTACTTATGATGACCAAGCGTTCTTGAGGACACACGGGATTTATGTCTAGTGCTTTCGCTTCATATAGATGATTAATCTTTAGTGTTTTGATAAGTGTCGTGTGGGTGAACCTATGCTAATGCACCGCCCTTTCTAGGACTAATACATACTTGTGATTATACCCCTTGCAAGCATCCGCAAATACAAGAAAGTAATTAAGATAAATCTAACCACAGCCTTAAACTCTAAGATCCTGCTATCCCTCATGCATCGAGATATTAACGGGGGTTTAGATTTCTGTCATTCCGGCAACCCCACAATTAATATTCGAATACACAATGCATTCCCCTAGGCCCATAAAGGTGAAGTGTCATGTAGTCGACGTTCACATGACACCACTAGAAGAATAACACCACAACTTAAATATCAAACCATTAAATATTACTCAACATAGTTCACTACTAACATCTAGACTTCTCCCATGTTCTCAAGAACTAAACAAACTACTCACAACACATCATATGGATCATGATCAGAGATGATATAATGATGGGTATCAATCTGAACATAAATCTTAATTCAACGGTTCCACCCAATAGCATCAATAACAATAGTAATCAACACCGGGAGAGTTTCCCCTATCAAACACACAAGATTCAGCCCTAGATGTTACAGCGGGAACGGAGTGGAGCGGTGGAGATGACGGTGACGGCGGTGGAGATGATGGTGATGATGATCCCGATGAATTGCAGCTCGATGACGGTGACGATGGCGACGATTTCCCCCCTCCGGGAAGGGATTTCCCCGGCAGATTTCTCCCTGCCGGAGAGCTTTCTTCTCTCTGTGGTTTTCCGCCTCGTGGCGGCGGCGGAATAACTCTAACTCTCCGTAGAAGTCCTTAGGTTTTCGGGGGGATGAAGTACGCGAAGGGGCACGGCAGGAGGTCTGTCGGGGATGTAATCCCCGGTACCCTAAAGTTATGGTGTTGTCATGGTTATGTTCGAGTAAAGAGACGCTACCCGGGCCGACATAAGCATTCTCCTGGCCAGCCTAAGCTGGGGATGGGCCGACTTTATGGATAACCCGGGTGGACCAAGGTAGCCAGTGGAGGGGCACGATGCCTGTGGACTTCAGGCCGTCCGAATTATCTCCAACCTCTACCTTCACCTCGCCGACACCACCAAGCCGTCTTCAACCTCGGCCTCTTTCCGGCTTCCCCGACTCGGCGTCACCCCCGGCTTCCCCGACTCGGCGTCACCCCCGGCTTCCCCGACTCGGCGTCACTTCCCGACTTCCCCGACTCGGCGTCACCCCCGACTTCCCCGACTGGTACGGAAGATTCTGAAGACAGGCGCAAGCGGACAGGACAAGGACGCGCGCCGCACGGGTCGTGTCTGTCCAGGAAGTGATCAAGCGTGGCTACAGTGCCAGTGATGTGACTAGAGTACACTGCATGATGCAGTGAACAGTGCGGACAAGACCCCAGTAGTCACCTCAGCTACAGTGCATGTATAGTGTCGTGTGGGCCACCTCTTGTCCCCTGGGCTCCTCCTATATAAAGGGCACCCGGGGGAAGGTCAAAGGGACAGCCACACACACCCACGGCCACGGCCGGCCAAGCCACGGGCTGCTCTCTTCCCCCCCTGGCTCTTTTTCTCCCCCAAAGCCTCTTAGAGGTAACTCGGTTCTGCTCGTGGAGCATCCTGTACACAGCATATGCTAAGAGAAGAAATACACAAAGTAGGTTAGATGCTGCAGTAGGGGTGTTATCTCCTCACGAGAGCCCCGAAGCAGGGTAAATCCCCGTGTCCGCGTGTTCATCTGTGTGTGCTTCTCAGCGCGCTATCCCTCCCCGAATCCTCTAGCGTCCATCCGGCCCCACAAATTAGCCTACCCTTAGGCATCTGTCTGTTCACCACGACGACAAGGTGGGCCAGGCCGGCCAGACCCCATGTTCGCGCGGGTCCAGGGCTGGCCGCGCGAGGAGGGGGTGTGGGCCCCCTGGACCCCACCTTGGCCTCTCCTCGTGGCTCCTTCCATGATCTGGCAAAACAATATTTTCCACGGTCTTCGTTTTGTATTTTGATCTTCGCAAATAGTGTATCTTGACGGTGCTTTTTCCAGCTGTTTCCAGACTCCGGTGATCAATTCTCCAATAATCATCAAACATGCAAAATAGATGAAATAACATAAGTATCATCTCTAAATATGAAATATATCAATGAATAACAGTAAATTATGATATAAAATAGTGATGCAAAATGGACGTATCAACTCACCCCAAGCTTAGACCTCGCTTGTCCCCAAGCGAAAGCTGAGCTCAGTAAACATGACCACAGGTTTATAGAGTGAAGTGTCGATAAAGAATATACGGACAAGAAGCATCACATTTAATAATGCACCAGTCATCTTAGATATCAACTCCATTCATATAACTCAACTTGTAACAAGTAAAGGCAAATCACAATAAAGTGCATAGAGAAAACCATAGTTGGTGTTGGCAAACTTCGTTCTTGGTCAGAGAACAATGAACATATTGAGCTTACTCTACAAAACAGTCCTATTAAATAGTTGCTAACTCTCAAAGTCATATTTATCAAATAACAGCAATGTGCCCAACAAGAAAGAATAAGAGACATGATTAACAATACGAATGTATAGATGGTTGAATCACGATCAACTCAAATGCTTGCTTAAGACAGAAAGAGATAGGTTTACTGACTCAACATAAAGTAAAAGATAGGCCCTTCGCAGAGGGAAGCAGAGATACAAGCATGTGCTAGAGCTTCTAGTTTTTAAATCATATAGAGAGCATAAAAGTAAGTTTTTGAGCGGTGTTTGTTGTTGTCAACGAATGGTAATAGAGTTCCTGTCATCTTCCATACTAAGCAAGTTGAGAGCGGTTCCGATTATTTTAAAACAAGCCTTTATAATAAACAACTATTTTGATAACTTTGACACTCCTCCCAACCTTTGCTTACACAAGCGATGGCTAACCGAATCCTCGGGTGCCTACCAATCAATCTCAAACCATGGAGGAGTGTCTATTTTTAACTTTCTCAACCTTTCGATATTATAGTGGTCTAACCAGCCCTTTGCAATATTAGTGACAAGCAGATGAAGCATGCAAGTCAAGGGTTACTTAATTAGTATGGAAGATAACAAACTCAACTATTATTTCCTCATGAGCTAATAAACATTGACACAAATAAGGGATAGTAGTTTTGAATAAAGATAGCACATGAAGTATTTACTTGGAGTGGCGCAAAATACCACATAATAGGTAGGTATGGTGGACACAAGTGGCAAGGGTTTTGGCTCAAGGTTTGGAAGTATGAGAAGCATTCCCTCTCGATACCGGTCTTTGGCTAGCAAGGTTTGGTAGCAAGCATAAGAGTTGATGGATACAAACAAATATACATGTAGTAAAGACAATCATGCAATTCTTACTTGGAGGCACAAACAATTTTAAATTGTGAATACTAAGCTTATCATCTATAAGTGAGAGAGATCATTGAAAACTATATCTACATGTAATTCTTTCCTCCACTTAAGTCTCAAAGTATTGTAGCTACTGACCAATGCTAAGTTCGCCAAAACCAAAAGATTTACTATATACTCCCAAAGTGATAACAATACTAATGACAAGATCAATCATATATGATAGAAGTTGCAAACTAAAATAAGATGTGCAGAAAATAAATGATAAAACTTCTCATTAATATTCCATAACGACAACTCACACCAAGGGATCATAGATAACCAACTAAAAGAGAGATACTTCCACATTGCAAACCATCATATAAGATAACTTCCGTACTCATGATATGACACTACTAAAAGATAAAAGAATAAAGATGGTGGTGTGATACCGCGGCACTCCCCCCAAGCTTGGAACAAGCTAAGGGAGATGCCAATACCGATGATGAATTACTCCTTTGGTGGTGATGGTTGATCTTTAATAAGCTTCATAACAAGCTCCTTCAACTCGTCAATCCTATAGGTGAGGTCGCGAATCATCTCCGTGTTGCCTTCAATGCGACTCATAATCATATCTGCTTGTGAATCCCAGCTCTTGGAGTTGTTCCCCCACTCCTCATCAGGCTTAGAACTTCTTTGACCTGCGTTGTTAGAACGATACATATTCCAAGGATTTGGCCGCATTGCCTCAGGAAGCTTTTCAATTTGATCCAAATAAATTAAGTTGTGGAAGGGGCTGTTGTTGTTGTTGCTCGAAGGAGATGTTCTTGGAGCTAGAAAGCGACGTGGAACCTTCCCTCCTGTGCTCATCCTTGCGCCCATCTTGCGGTTGGAGGGGTTTGCCACCACTCCAATGCTCGCAACGGTGGCGCGAGGTTGATGACGCGGGCTTTCTTCCACCTCTTCTTCGTCCCCACTCTTGTCCTCCTCCTCCAGCTTGGGATCCTGGGGTTCATCCTTCAAAGCCTTCCTTCCCTTGTCGTTGGCGGAGACCATGATGCCTCTAAAAACTGGAACAAAATCCTGGACAGAAACAGCTCGAAACAAAAACACTTCGAAAACACGATATACGGACCTCGGGGGTTCTGGGAGATTATATAGGAAAAATATACATGACAAAAGGAAGGCAACAGCATGAGATCGAGTAGGAGACGGACACCGAGGCGTCCAGACCCCCTGCTCGCACGGCCAGGATGGGGCCCGCGCGAGCACGTGGTGTCGGCGCCTCGTGCTTCGTGTCCCGCTCGTTTTCGTCTTGTATTTTTCCATATTTTCTAAAAATAACTTCTATGTCTTCCAAAATTAAAAATGCGAACTTTTTCTTACCGAAACTGTACCTTTTCGAATTCAGCTTCTGCAGACTCAGAAAAAATTCTCTTTGATAAAAGTTTCCGGAGCAATAACTTGAATAATATCAACATCTTCATTATAAGAATCTCCAGAAATATAATGTTTGAGTCTTTGCCCATTCACCACTTGTGTAGAGTCATCTTTAAGTGAGGCAATTTTAATTGCACCCGAACGGAACACCTCAACAATAACATATGGTCCTTCCCACTTGGAGAGTAATTTCCCTGCAAAGAATCTAAGACGAGAGCTATACAATAAAACTTTTTCACCAACATGAAACTCTCTCTTAAGGATTCTCCTATCATGCCATTTCTTAACTTTCTCTTTAAAGAGTTTAGCATTTTCATAAGCTTCACTTCTCCATTCATCTAAAGAACTCAAATTAAGTAATCTTTTCTCACCAGCAAGTTTAAAATCTCTATTTAGTTCTCTCACTACCCAATAAGCTTTGTGTTCTAATTCTAAAGGCAAGTGACAAGCTTTTCCATAGACCATTTTATAAGGAGACATACCCATGGGATTTTTACATGCAGTTCTATAAGCCCACAATGCATCATTTAATTTATCAGCCCAGTTCTTCCTCGTTCTATTAACAGTCTTTTGCAAGATAGATTTAATTTCTCTATTTGATAATTCTACTTGCCCACTAGTTTGAGGATGATAAGCTGAAGCAATTCTATGATTAACACCATATTTAGCAAGAACTTTTCTAAAACCACCATGAATAAAATGAGAACCTCCATCAGTCATGAGATATCTAGGAACACCAAACCTAGGAAAAAATATATCTTGAAGCATTTTTAATGATGTCTCATCATCAGCACTTTTAGTAGGTATAGCTTCTACCCATTTAGTAACATAATCAACAGCAACAAGTATATGAGTATAACCCTTTGAAGGAGGAAAAGGACCCATAAACTCAAATCCCCAACAGTCAAATGGCTCAATAACAAGAGAATAATTCATAGGCATTTCATTACGTCTAGAGATATTACCAATTCTTTGACATTGATCACAAGATAAAATAAACTTTCTTGCATCTTTAAAAAGAGTAGGCCAATAAAAACCTGATTGTAAAACCTTTTGTGCAGTTCTATCTCCAGCGTGATGTCCTCCATAAGCACTACTATGGCATTTTCTCAATATCTCCTGTTGTTCATACTCCGGAACACATCTTCGCATAATACCATCCACTCCTTCTTTATATAAGTGTGGGTCATCCCAGAAATAATGTCTCAAATCATAAAAGAATTTTCTTCTTTGTTGAGCTGAAAAGGTTGGAGGCAAATACTTCGAAACAATAAAGTTAGCATAATCAGCATACCAAGGACTATCTCGTGAACTCACCCTTATTGCAGCTAATTGTTCATTTGGAAAACTATCATTAACAGGAATAGGATCATATTCAATGTTTTCCAATCTAGACAAATTATCAGCAACAGGATTTTCAGCACCTTTCCTATCTACAATATGCAAATCAAATTCTTGCAACAGTAATACCCATCTAATAAGCCTAGGCTTTGCATCTTTCTTTTCCATAAGGTATCTAATTGCAGCATGATCAGTATGAATAATAACTTTAGAATCAACAATATATTGTCTAAATTTATCACAAGCAAAAACAACAGCTAGAAATTCTTTTTCAGTTGTAGCATAATTCTTTTGAGCAGAATCAAGAGTCTTACTAGCATAATGAATGACATTTAACTTTTTATCTACTCTTTGTCCAAGAACAGCAGCAACAGCAAAATCACTAGCATCACACATAATTTCAAATGGTAAATTCCAATCAGGTGGTTGAACAATAGGAGCACTTATTAAAGCCTTCTTAAGAGTTTCAAAAGCTTCCTTACAATCATCATCAAAAACAAATGGTACATCTTTTTGCAAGAGATTAGTAAGAGGCTTCGATACCTTTGCAAAATCTTTAATAAACCTTCTATAGAAACCAGCATGACCAAGAATACTACGAATACCTTTAACATCTCTGGGGCAAGGCATTTTCTCAATTGCCTCCACTTTAGCTCTATCAACTTCAATACCTCTTTCGGAAATCTTATGTCCAAGGACAATTCCTTCATTAACCATAAAGTGGCACTTCTCCCAATTAAGAACAAGATTAGTTTCTTCACATCTCTGCAAAACCTTATCAAGATTGTGCAAGCAATTATCAAAAGAAGTTCCATAGACAGAAAAATCGTCCATGAATACCTCCACAATTTCCTCACAAAAACCATGAAAGATAGCAGACATACATCGTTGAAAAGTAGCAGGAGCATTACATAAACCAAAAGGCATACGTCTATAAGCATAAGTACCATAAGGACAAGTAAACGTGGTTTTCTCTTGATCTTGAGCTTTAACAGCAATTTGAGAGAAACCAGAATAACCATCAAGAAAGCAAAAATGAGTTTTATTAGCTAACCTCTCCAACATTTGATCAATAAAGGGTAAGGGATAATGATCTTTCTTAGTAACTTTATTAACCTTTCTAAAATCAATGCACATTCTATAACCAACTACTACTCTCTGAGGAATAAGCTCATCATTATCATTAGGCACAACAGTAATTCCACCTTTCTTAGGGACACGGTGCACAGGACTAACCCATCTACTATCAGCAATAGGATAAATTATACCAGCATCAAGGAGTTTTAATACCTCATTTCTTACCACTTCCTTCATTTTGGGTATTAAACGGCGTTGATGTTCAACAACTGGCTTTGCATCAGGCTCCATATTAATAGAATGTTGACATATAGTAGGAGAAATCCCTTTCAAATCATCCAAAGTATAACCCATAGCTCGACGGTGTTTCTTCAATACTTCCAATAATCTTTCCTCTTCTTTACCTGAAAGGTTAGCACTAATAATAACAGGATATATTTTCTTATCATCAATATGAGCATACTTAAGATTTTCAGGCAAAGGTTTTAAATCAAAGACAGGATCCTCTTTAGGTGGAAGTGTTTTACCCAAGTCTTCCACCTTCAAATTGTGTTTCAAGATAGGTTGACGAAGAAATATTTCATCAAGTTCATTCCTTTCTTCCATAAAGACTTCACTTTCATGATCTTCCATAAATTGCTGCAAAACATTGTTAGGCGCAAGAGCAATAGAGGCAAGCTGTTCTACTTTAAAATCCTCATTAGGCAATTCGGTTTCATAAGGGACTTTGGCAAATTTCAAAAAATTGAATTCATACGAATCACCAGCAAATTTAGTAAAGATTTTCTCTTTCTTACAATCTATAACAGCACCGCAAGTATTTAGAAAAGGTCTACCAAAAATGATAGGACAAGTCTTACTAGCAGCAGCACCAAGTAGGAGAAAATCAGCAGGATATTTAGTCTTACCACATAGAACTTCAACATCTCTAATAATACCAATTGTAGAGATAGTTTCTCTATTAGCAAGTTGAATAACCACATCAATTTCTTCAAGTTCACAAGGACCAATCTCATGCATAATTTCCCTGTAAAGCTCATAAGGAATAGCACTAGAACTTGCACCAGTATCACATAATCCATAATAGCAATGATCACCAATTTTAACAAATAACACAGGAACACTAGTTTTCCTTGAACTTTTAGGATGAGAAACAACATTAGAAGCATCCTCATAAAATATAATATACTCATCTCCAACATTTTTAGTAACAAGATCTTTAACTATAGCAACAGGAGGTTCAATTTTAATTTGTTCATCAGGTTGTATAGCTTTCTTTTCACTTTTGTTAACAACACTAGCCATAACAGAATGTTCTTTCACCTTAACAGGAAAAGGAACCTTTTCAATATAGGGTTCAGGAATAATATGATCAACAACATTAACTTCAATGCTTTTAGTTATAGGAGTGACAGATTTATCTTTATATGGTTCATGATATTTTTCAAAGCCCTCTTTGGGCAAACCGAAATAAGCAGCAAAGGATTTATAATAATTTGCAACAACTTGAGAGTCAAGACCATAAGCATTATTAATATTTCGAAATGCATCAGTATTCATGAAAGTTTTAATGCATTCGAAGTCATATTTTATACCTGACTCCCTACCTTTGTCGTTCTCCCATGCTTTAGTATTTTCTTCAATACGATCAAGAAGATCCCATTTAAACTCCTCCTTATTACGCGTGAATGATCCAGCACAAGAGGTATCCAATAATGTTTTATCTTCAAAGGAGAGTCTTGCATAGAAGTTATCAACAATAATATTACCAGGAAGCTCATGAATGGGGCATTTGAGCATTAATGCCTTCAATCTCCCCCAAGCTTGGGCAATACTTTCTCCATCATGAGGCCAGAAATTATATATAGAATTCCGATCTTGGTGAATCTCACTTGGAGGATAAAATTTAGAATAAAAGAGAGGTACGATTTCCTCCCATCCAAGAGAATTCCTGTTCTTCAACAATTTATACCAATGCGCGGCTCTCCCAGTAAGCTATATGGAGAATAATTTCTTCCTGACTTTGTCCATTGTAATACCTGCACACTTGAACAACTCGCATAATTCATGTAAAAACAATAAATGATCACCAGGGTGGACAGTTCCATCCCCTTCATAGCGGTTATCCAAAACACGATCAATAATTTTCATAGGTATTTTAAATGGCACTATTTCTTCAGGTGGCGCCTCATTTTCTACCTCAGCAGTGGTAGAAGCCTTTCCAAACAGGAAAGCAATAGTTCCTCTCTCCATAATTAAGCAAAGTAGGAGACAGAAATGAAAACAGCACTTACAGCTAAAGTTTTCCTTACCAATTCCACTTACCAATAGCGCTTCACTCCCCGGCAACGGCGCCAGAAAATAGTCTTGATGACCCACAAGTATAGGGGGTGTATCGTAGTACTTTCGATAAATAAGAGTGTCGAACCCAACGAGGAGCAGAAGGTGCTGACAAGCAGTTTTGATGAGGATTTCACTGTAAATACTAGCAGACAGGTTTTTAGGAGTTTTTGATATAACAGATAAATAAAGTGCGAGTAAATAAAGCGCAACAATAATAATTGCAGCGAGGGGCCCAATCCTTTCTAGAGTAAAGGACAGGCCGGTGTGTTTACTTATGATGACCAAGCGTTCTTGAGGACACACGGGATTTATGTCTAGTGCTTTCGCTTCATATAGATGATTAATCTTTAGTGTTTTGATAAGTGTCGTGTGGGTGAACCTATGCTAATGCACCGCCCTTCCTAGGACTAATACATACTTGTGATTATACCCCTTGCAAGCATCCGCAAATACAAGAAAGTAATTAAGATAAATCTAACCACAGCCTTAAACTCTAAGATCCTGCTATCCCTCATGCATCGAGATATTAACGGGGGTTTAGGTTTCTGTCACTCCGGCAACCCCACAATTAATGTTCGAATACACAATGCATTCCCCTAGGCCCATAAAGGTGAAGTGTCATGTAGTCGACGTTCACATGACACCACTAGAAGAATAGCACCACAAGTTAAATATCAAATCATTAAATATTACTCAACATAGTTCACTACTAACATCTAGACTTCACCCATGTCCTCAAGAACTAAACGAACTACTCACAACACATCATTTGGAACACGATCAGAGATGATATAATGATGGGTAACAATCTGAACATAAACCTTAATTCAACGGTTCCACCCAATAGCATCAATAACAATAGTAATTAACACCGGGAGAGTTTCCCCTATCAAACACACAAGATTCAGCCCTAGATGTTACAGCAGGAACGGAGTGGAGCGGTGGAGATGACGGTGACGGCGGTGGAGATGATGGTGATGATGATCCCGATGAAGTGCAGCTCGATGACGGTGACGATGGCGACGATTTCCCCCCTCCGGGAAGGGATTTCCCGGCAGATTTCTCCCTGCCGGAGAGCTTTCTTCTCTCTGTGGTTTTCCGCCTCGTGTCGGCGGCGGAATAACTCTAACTCTCCGTAGAAGTCCTTAGGTTTTCGGGGGGATGAAGTACGCGAAGGGGCACGGCAGGAGGTGGGCCAGGGCGGCCAGACCGCATGCTCGCGCGGGTCCAGGGCTGGCCGCGCGAGGAGGGGGTGTGGGCCCCCTGGGCCCCACCTTGGCCTCTCCTCGTGGCTCCTTCCATGATCTGGCAAAACAATATTTTCCACGGTCTTCGTTTTGTATTTTGATCTTCGCAAATAGTGTATCTTGACGGTGCTTTTTCCAGCTGTTTCCAGACTCCGGTGATCAATTCTCCAATAATCATCAAACATGCAAAATAGATGAAATAACATAAGTATCATCTCTAAATATGAAATATATCAATGAATAACAGTAAATTATGATATAAAATAGTGATGCAAAATGGACGTATCAGTTATCTCTAGTGAAACTATATTTTAATTCCGCCACATCTTATGTGCTTTACTTGGAGCGTCTGTTTGTTTTTATTTTTGCTTTTGTTATTCTTGTTCTCTGAATAAAATGGATCCTAGCATTCTTGCGTGGGAGAGAGACACGCTCCGCTTTTTCATTTGAATACTCGTATTCTTCACTTATATTTGTTGAGTATTCTTCTATGTTACTTCAATACTATTAGCTCTTGTTTTTCATGCATCTCTTGTTAGAGCTGTTGGAGAGTTTATGTAAGTTGATTGGTGTTTGGTTGGAAACAGAAAATGCTAAATGTGGTAAATGGTATAAAGAAAAGAAACATGCTCTTATGAATTGTTATCTTGCATGTTGTGGTACCTGGCAATTGTTTTGAGCTCTCAAGTAGATCATGTTTAAGCTTTTACATCATGTAGTTAAAACCCATTAATGGAGAACTACCGTAGAGCTTGTTGAAATTTGGTTTGCATGTTTGGTATCTCTAAGGTCTAGATATTTCCTAGTAAAAGTGTTTGAGCAACAAGGAAGACAATGTAGAGTTTTATAATGCTTGCAATATGTTTTTATATACGTCTTGTTGTCATAGTTTATACTTGTGTTTGCTTCAAATAACCTTGCTAGCCGAAGCCTTGTACTGAGAGGGAATGCTTCTCGTGCATCCAAAACCTTGAGCCAAAACCCATGTCATTTGTCTCCACCATACCTACCTACCATATGGTATTTCCTGCCATTCCAAGCAAATACTTCGTGTGCTACCTTTTATTCAAAACTTATTATCCCTTTTTTGTGTCAATGTTTAATAGCTCATGAGGAAGTAGTAGTTGGGTTTGTTATCTTCCATGCTAATTAAGTAACCTTTGACTTGCATGCTTCATCTGCTCGTCATTACTATTGCAAAGAGCTGGTTAGACCACTATAATATCAAAAGGTTTGAGAAAGTTAAAAATAGACACTCCTCCATGGTATGAGATTGACTGGTGGGCACCCGAGGATTCGGTTAGCCATGGTTTGTGAAAGCAAAGGTTGGGATGAGTGTCAAGTTATATAAATAAGGTGCATATTATAAATGCTTGTTACTAAATAATTCGGAACCGCTCTCAACTTGCTTGGTATGGAAGATGACAAGAACTCTATTGCCATTCGTTGACAACGACAAACACCACTCAAAAACTTACTTTTATGCTCTCTATATGATTTCAAAAACCTATAAAACCAAGAAGCTCTAGCACATGCTTGTATCCCTGCTTCTCTCTGCGAAGGGCCTATCTTTTACTTTATGTTGAGTCAGTTTACCTAATTCTTTCTGTCCCCGAAGCAAACACTTGTGTCAACTGTGTGCATCAACTCTTATATGCTTACTTATTGCACTTGTTATATTTCTTTGTGTTGACAACTATCTATATGATATACATGTTCAAAGTTGAAAGCCAATGCTGAAACTTATATCTTCCTTTGTGTTGCTTCAATGCTCTTTTACTTAGAGAATATTTCTTTATGAGTTAACTCTTATGTAAATCTTTTTGATGCTTGTTTGAAAGTACTATTCATGAAAAGTTTTTACTTATATGATGTACTTGTTTACTCCTTGTCTATTTGTTAGCAAACTATAGATCATTGCTTTGAGTCACTTCATTCATAACATGAGCCTTACAATATTATATGATCAAGATTATGTGAAAGCATGTCACTTCAGAAATTATTTGTTGTTATCGTTTTACCTACTCGAGGACGAGTAGAACTAAGCTTGGGGATGCTTGATACGTCTCAAACGTATCTATAATTTCTTATACGTATCTATAATTTCTTATGTTCCATGTTTATATTATACCAATTGCTACATGTTTTATATACATTTTATATAGTTTTATGCATTTTCTGGGACTAACCTATTAACAAGATGCCACAGTGCCAGTTCCCTATTTTCTGCTGTTTTTGGTTTCAGAAATCCACTTAAGGAAATATTCTCGGAATTGGACAATTTTTATACCGAAGACCTTATTTTTCCCGACACGTTCCAAAAGTCCGAGTGAGAAACAAAGACGGGTACCGAGGCGCCGCCATCAGGTGGTGGCGCGGCTCCCTTACTGGCCGCGCCAGCACCTGAGGGTGGGCCCTCAGGGCTCCACCGCTTTCGCCCTTTTGCCCATATATTGCCCCCGACAAAATAACCCTAGAAAAATAAGCCTTTTCCCGAGAAGAGTTCCGCTGCGCCGCCGCTATCGAAGACAAGATTCGGGGGACAGAAGTCTCTGTTCCGGCACCCTGCCGGGACGGGGAATTGCCCCCGGAGCCATCTCCATCGACTCCACCGCCATCTCCATCGCCGTTGCTGACTCCTATGATGAGGAGTGAGTATTTCTCCCCCGGGGCTGCGGGCTCTACCGGTAGCTATGTGATTTATATCTCTCTCCCATGTGATCTTTATGTGATCATGAGCTTTGTAATCTAGTTGAATATGTGATGCTACTATTTATCTATTATGCACTCCAGAGGTTACTTTAATATGAACTCCGGGGTTATTCACGGTTGTAAAGGTGACAGTATGTGCACCGTGTATGATTCCTTTATGACGTTGTGGTGTTAGTTTACTCTGACTTTGAGGGTGCTCTTGTAGCCCTACACAGTGAATGGTGTTTATCATCCAACGTGAGAGTGTTTGAGAGTAGTATTTATTATCCAGCTTTGATGTCATTGTTGAGAATGTGCAATAGTGAAAGTATGATCCCTAGGCCTTGTTTCTAAGCATTGAAACACCGTTTCCAACAAGTTCTGCTACATGTTTGCTTGCTGCCATTTTTATTACAAATTGCAATTACTACTTATAATCATCCATATTACTTGTATTTCACTATCTCTTCGCCGAACTAGTGCACCTATACATCTGACAAGTGTATTGGGTGTGTTGGGGACACAAGAGACTTCTTGTATCTTAATTGCAGGGTTGCTTGAGAGGGATATCTTTGACCTCTACCTCCCTGAGTTCGATAAACCTTGGGTGATTCACTAAGGGAAACTTGCTGCTGTCCTACAAACCTCTGCTCTTGTAGGCCCAACACTGTCTACAAGAATAGAAGCGTGCGTAGACATCACATACATGAAAAAAGTGGAATTTATAACAGGGACAATACATATAATTTGAAATTAGTTGTTTCACATCTTACCGGCATCATATTCGGCAACCAATGTTTCCAGAAGATGATCACCACTTTTCTCAACTGCACAGATGGACAAAACGAAAGCGAGCCATGCTTGAAAACAATATAATAGACAGAACAACATGACTATGATCGTTCCTAAATTGAAAGAGAAACCTAACTTTATATGGAATGTAAACATTCCGAAAATTATAGATATTAGTATTAGAAAGGGGCCAACCAGTCCACTAATTATTTTTGCCATATAGCAAATTGCTAGCTCCCATAGAGGAAGATCAATTTGATTCGGCATACATGAAAAAAGTGGAATTTATAACAGGGATAATACATATAATCTGAAATTAGTTGCTTCAGATCTTACCGGCATCATATTCGGCAACCAATGTTTCCAGAAGATGATCACCACTTTGCTCAACTGCATAGATGGACAAAACGAAAGCAAGCAATGCTTGAAAATAACCCAGGAAAAATAAGAAATTTCCTCAATAGGGAAGAGAAAAATATTATGGCCCTGTCCAGGACGCCTCAAGTTTTCTGTAGCACTATGTTGCTATCACCATCATGTGAATGAAAAGAGCATTAACCGTTAATTTGGTAGAGCTCCTGCAGTCCATGATTAACGTATAGTTCTATAATTCTCAAGAAAGAACAAAAGGAACGATCAAATGCCATGTCAAGGAAAGAACACTCTTAACAATTAAGTTGTACTTTTGTGTACACTCTTGTCTAGCGCTACAATATCAGTTCGTTGGTTAATAGGATGGATGAATTATCGTACCAACAAGAGAAAGGTGCAGCAAAGAGTGAGCACGTGAATTATAATCAGTGGATTGTGTGGATTCGCTGCATGATGAACAACCTCTATCATAGGAATTGAGTACATGGGAACGACTTCCACTGAACATAATATAATAGACAGAGCAACATGACTATGATCCGCATCTTGCGTCCGTAGCATTCAGTTTAGGAGATCAGCCAGAAGAGGCCAGGGGTGCTGATATGCAGAACCAAGTTGCGGATACTATGCAATATGGAACACGAGAGCTTATGACAGTCGATACTTATAGCATGGACTATGTTAGCACTACGCAGAGAACTCCGCCGCAGTCCGACTCTCCCCTGTGTGCTGAACCTGGCATGTCGTAAAGCGTGAAAAACGAGTCACTGTGTGAACTTCCAGTTGGTACTTGATAACCAAAAGGCTGATGCCGGAATCCAGATGGCTTTAGAGGAAGCAGATACAGTTTCTACAACTCACCGTGTTGTGAAGAACAAAGAGAGAATCTGGCTGAAGCTGGAAGTTCCACCAAAATTCAGGCTAAAATAGATAACGTCAAATCGCAGTCCGATAAAAGGATAACGGACAACATTGAAATTTATTCGGTGAAGAACTATACAGTGAATCGATCCACCGGACTGGGAGTGACATGAAATTTATTCGCTGAACAACTATACAGCATGCCACGATTTGACGAAGGCGGCGGTGACCATGGGCATGGAGGGGGCCGGGACACTTAATCCACTCCATAATTTTTATTTGATTCAACAAACTGTCCGATGGACTGTGGAGTAGAGGGTGTATAAAGCTCAAAGAACACTCTGCTTGCATGAATCCTCGTGGATATTTCTGGGGGTGAGGGCAGTTCCCTTTGGCAATCGATAAGTTCTAGGGATTTCAGTAAAGGACAAGGTATCCCCTGCGTATTCTCTGAAACAAGTCGGCATCAGGCTATGTGTTTTTGGTCTGTCCATAAGGCGGCCCTCTGGCCAACTTAATCGGCATGTATAGCAGCAGATTACCTGTGGGTCGGAGCCAGGGAAGATGATCCGGAGGGCGTCGACGGGGTCGAACTCCATGCTCACCCCGAGATCCGCCACGTCGGCCAGCGGCAAGCACCGCCCCCGCTTCGTGCTCAGCTGCGGGAGCGTCGTAAAGGGGTCCTCGTCCAGGAACGCGGCCGCCCCGCGCTTCCGCCTGTCAGCCTGCACGATCGCCGCCGCCATGATGTGCAGTGGTGGGTGGCGGGATGCGGCGTCCTAACTCACCGTTGTAGTAGGACGGGAGGGAACCGAGGGATGGAGGGCGGCGAGGCGAGACGGGAGGGGTGCGGCGTCTGACCTCGAGCAGGAAGGTAAGTTTGGTTGGGCTCGGCCCAATTAGACGCGCGCATCGTGAGCGGCAGACCAGGCTCGGCTGAACTTTTCCTGGAGAGGAGGTATGAAGTACCAACTCCCATTTAATAGTAAAGATTACTTCAGGTTAATCTTTTTTAAAAATAAAGTCCATATATTAGGTCCGCAAGCCGCCTCATTAAAAACCTTCCAGTCCCCTTAAGTACCCTGGTAAGGAAAAGAGTGCGTCTAAAACTTGCGGCCTTTAAACATTAAGCCCAGTTACATCGATTGCAACTAACTCCTTTATACAATCAGGAGGTTCGTTGCTAGTAGAACCACTAAACCCTGCTTTGCCTAGCTGAGCTAGCACATGCGCTATGCCATTACAAACACGTTCTACTTTACACATCGAAATCTCACGGTACACCCTCAGTAATTCACGCCCTTCCAATATCAGGGCCCAGCTTCGTGATTGATCAGTGGTGTCCGTGGATAGTGCTTGAACAGCCCGGAGACAATCGCTCGCCACCGAAGCTGGCCAACGCCAGAGAGAAATGAGGTGCTTCAAACCCTCCAGACAAGCAAGGATTTCGGTCTCCTCCGCACTCCCACAGTTTGGGACAAACTTCCACTCCGTAAACACAACACGCCCCGCCGCATCTCTAATGATGATCCCAATGCCAGCGTCCCTAGAGTCGGCATCCCATCCCGCATCCACGTTCGCCTTGAGGGCGCCATGCACTGGTGCACACCAGGCGCCTCCTGGTCCGTGATTCGCAGCGATGCGCGGCTGCGTTGCTTGGGAGAAGTGCACCGAGGCGGTGATCGACGCCTTCCCATCTCCATGAACGACATTGTTCCTGTGATGCCATGCACGCCAGAGCAAGAATAAGATCTTCGGTCTCGCTTCTTCTGAAACCGAGCTAAGAAGATGTAGGATCCATTCATGGCCCTCGATCATGAAAACCTCCTCAGCAGGTAAAGGCCAGATTTCCCTCATCTCGTTTCGCAGAGCACGGGCGAGAGTACAATCAATCAAAGCATGGTGGATATCCTCCAAGGCTGATCCGCAAATTGGACACACCGCGTCAACATGTGGCATACGCCGATGCAGGCCAACGCGGACAGCTAGGGTATTCGTAGCCGCCCGCCACGCAAGGATACGAATTTTTTGCGGTACTTTAGCTTTCCAAATCAACTCCCAAATACGCCGATCCCCTGTAGGTTCCGAACTAGACTGTTCGGAGCTGCTAACTGGGTGGGCAAGATTCATGCCGATGCGATATGCCGAGCGTACACTGAACAAGCCATTGCTTTCTCCGCTCCAAGCGATGAAATCTTCAGTGATCCTGGCTGACAACTTAATACCCAGGATAGTAGAAGCATCACGTGGGAAGCAACACTCTCGGACAGCCGCCTCATCCCAAGTTCTAGTCTCATGTGAAATGAGTTCGGAAACCCAACGTTTCCGCGAATTACCCCTCCTGCCTTCGAATTTCAAATCTTCTTGCCTTGGTAGCCAATTGTCACGAAATGTTTTTACTTTAGACCCGTCACCAATCCTACAGATAATTCCCTTTTTAAGAAGCTCAAGCCCATGCACAACGCCTTGCCAAGATTGCGATTGTTGCTGAATAAACGCCGTATCGAGGAGATTCCCCGATGGATAGTATTTGGCTTTAAGTAGGCGGGCACAAAGGCTATCTGGCTGGAGCAAAAGTCTCCACGCTTGGCGCGCAAGCAAAGCTTGGTTAAAAACTTTTAAGTCCCGAAAACCAATACCACCATGCGACTTTGGTCTCGCCATTCTATCCCAAGACATCCAATGCATACGCCTTCTGTCCTCTTCATCACCCCACCAGAAGTTCCGGATTATTTGATGTAATTCCTCTATCAGGCCCACAGGAAACTTAAAAAAACCCATTGCATAAGTCGAGATGGATTGTAAAATAGACTTAATGAGGGTCTCTTTTGCACCTGAAGACATATATTTTTCAGACCAGTCACTTGCGTGCTTTGAGAATTTCCCCTTAGTTGTTTTTGAACTTTCCTTTTGTCAATCTACCATCAGGGACAGGGAGCCCTAAATATTTCTCTTCAAAGCACTCGGTGTCATAACGAAGAATAGATTTCAGCTCAGCTTGGGTATTAGCAGCACACTAATCACCATACATTATAGAGCACTTGCCCAGGCTTACCAGCTGCCCCGTGCTTTCCTCATAACGGTCCATAATAGATTTCACCACCGTAGCCTGTTCCACAGATGCCTCAACAAACAACAGGCTATCATCCGAAAAAAAAGAAGATGAGAGATACCAGGAGCACGCCGGTAAATATGGAACTCACGGAGGGAATTATTCTCAATTTCTCTTCTGATGAGGCAAGATAAACCATCAGCAACAAATAGAAAGAGATATGGGGAAAGAGGATCACCCTGGCGAATTCCACGAGTAGGCGAGAAGGAGTCCAACATATGACCGTTAAAGTGAACCGAGTAGCGTACAGTGGTGACGCAAGCCATCACCCATTGCACCCATTGACTGTGAAAGCCCAACTTCGCTAAAACTCCCTCAAGAAAACGCCAATCCACGCGATCATACGCCTTAGCCATGTCCAACTTGTAAGCACAAAACTTTCTACGGGCAGCCGATCCCGTTTGTATTGCATGAATACACTCAAAAGCAATTAGAGCATTATCCGTAATTAAACGACCAGGAATAAAAGCACTTTGCATAGGAGCAATGATGTCATGTAAAAGAGGTCGTAAACGATTTACCAAGCACTTTGACACGACCTTGAAAATGACGTTGCACAGGCTAATGGGCCTGAAGTCCTTTAGTTCGGCTGGTTCATCTTTTTTAGGAATTAGCACAATCGTTGTTTCATTGACACCCTCCGGCATTAATCCATCCTCAAAGAATTTCTGTACCGCATGTACCACTTCCGTTTTTAGGAGATCCCAATTCCTTTCCAAAAAACGAGCCGGAAACCCGTCTGGCCCCGGCGCCTTGAGAGGACCGATCTGAAAAAGGGCGTCGCTGATCTCCTTCTCTGAAAACGGCGCACATAAATTGCCGTTCATCTCGTCATCAACGACTGGTTGTAGCAGGTCAGTGATGATGCTCGGATTGACCGACTCATCCCGAGTGAATAAAGTCTGGAAAAATCCGGTTGCCATCTCCTCCATCTCCTCCTTATCACATGTCCAAGTACCATCAGGCCGCAACAACTTACGAATTGTATTCTTTTTCCTCCGCGATGAAGTTCGTCGGTGAAAATATTTAGTGTTCCGATCACCTTCTCTTAGCCATGCAATTCTTGAACGCTGTAGCCACATAATTTCCTCTCGGTACAGGAGTTCATCCATCTCCTTCTCAAGGCCAGCCCGTGCCGCTAACGTAGCATCGTCATTGGCGATTTGAAGGGCCTCGAGCTCAGTTCTCTTCTTTTCTAACTCCCTCGGAATCGACTTAAAGTGCTTCTTCTTCCATGAATATAGACTAGTCATTACCGCACTCAGGGACGCAGCAACATCGCCAAGATCCGATCCCGGTATTCGTCTGGACCAGGACTCCTCCACCGCAGCAGAAAGAGACGGTTCCCTTTCCCAGACAATTTCGTAGCGCCGGATAGGTCTATCCCTTCGGATGCTGGGATTGATATCAGCTGACAGCAGAATCGGACTATGATCTGATCGCGATGAAACCAAGTGTCGAAGACGATGGTCAGGATATAGAGCGGACCATGTAGGAGAAGCAACTGCACGGTCTAGCCGGACTTTGACATTACGATCACCCCTTTGCTTGTTATCAAAAGTCCATGGCGTACCAATGAATCCTAAGTCATGCAAATCACAATGTGATAATATCTCACGAAAGTCAAGCATAAGCCTCTCCGACCTTTTTGTGCGAGAGAAGTGTTCCTCTTGCCACATCGCCTCGTTAAAGTCTCCCATCATTAGCCACGGTTTATCAGACCGAGGTTTTAGATTTCGCAATGTAGTCCACATCTTATGGCGATCACACGGTTTTGGTTCTCCATACACAAAAGTGCCTCTCCACATATGATCATAGGGCCCTCCACTAATATGAGCATCGATGTGCCTAGTGCTAAATGACAGCAAGTCCACCGTCACCTCCTCAGTCCAGTATAATGCAATGCCACCTCCAGTACCTTCTCCCTTAACGTGGAAACATTCCTTCATCCCGAGCCTAAATCTCAGATTTTCCACACGCTCCTTACTTTGCCTAGTCTCACAGATGAACACTAAGCTGGGCTTATAAGTCTGCACGAGGCAGATTAGTTCTTGAACGGTCGCATACTGCCCCAAGCCACGACCGTTCCAGCCTAATGTCGTCATTGGGCCCGGCGGTCCTCCACGTCGGAGGCCGCCGATGTTGCCAAGTCATTTGTATTATCACCAGTTTTCCGAACCTTCGAGCGATCACGCGGAGCCGCATAGACAGGGGGTGGTGGGGGCACCACTTCAGCAACTTCGGCTTCAGTAGCATGCTTCCTACCATCTGACATGTTTTCGTCCACTGTGGACTTAGCCGAGCCATCAAGATCAAGCTTCTTGCTAGCCGAAAATATACCATCTGTTTCACCTTCATGTTCTACCAACCGGGCATCCGGTGGACTGATTTTCATTGGACTCGTACTAGTATCACGCAAATCAGCATCTTCATCCAATAGTGCATCCTCTGATGATCGCTTCTTTGATGATACCGAGTGTGTACCACCTCTACCAGCAAAGCCACCACGGACAGGGGTTTTAGGGGTAAACCGGCGAGGGGCCGCGATTGGCTGGGCAGCTCTCCGAACAGCTAGCATCCACGAACCAAACTGGAGCTGTTTATCATCCCACACACCATCACCACACTCCTCATGGTCATGCCCAAGGAGGCCACAACGTTTGCAGAAGAAAGGGACCTTCTCATATTTAACCAAAAGCCTCATCTTCCCCTCCGGGACTGTAAGCGATACAAACCTCATGAGTGGTTTACGAACATCAACCCTAACCCGGGTACGCACATAGTTTCCTTCAAAGAACAATTTAGGATTCAGTTGTACTTCTTTAACCTTGCCAATCCTACGAGCCAGTCCATCAACAATCTCAGTCTTACGGTACAACTCCGGTATGCCATGAATCTGAGCCCACACGAACAGACCATCGAAAACGAAATCCTCCGGGGCACCAAGGCCATCGTAATCTTCAACCATCAGTCCAAAGCCACGAAAGATCCAAGGACCCGCATGAACAACCTTTTTCCAATCTCCTAAGCAGTGCATCTGGAAGATGAATAAGTTTTCTCCAACTTCCCGAAAGATTGGATCACGTGAGAGATTCCAGATGCTTCTCATCTTCTCAAAGAGCGCCTCCGCGCTGAAGTTTCGATTAGTCAGAACCCGGCCGATCGCCAGCCAATGCGCGGCGTCGTGATACTCCTTCGCCTCCTCAAAGCCAATGACCACATCGTCAAGTTCGTCCTCGTTCAGCTCCAGGTGGGAGAGCATGTCCCCCAGCCCATGATCAGCATCATCCGCAGTCGGAGATGCGGAACCAGATTGATCCGCCATGATTGGAAGCACACAGCCGCGAGAACGCCCAAAACCTTCAGAGAACCGCGCGCAAAGCCGAGAGAGAGAACCACCGTCCATTCTCGCACGAGAGATAAAGCAGGGAGGCCGAGATCGAGTCGAAGATCGATTCGAGTCCGGCAGGAAGTCTCACAGGGCGTCGCTAGCACCGCCGCTGGAGCAGGAAAACCCTAAACGCGAGGGTCGTTTGGAAGGTTACTTCAGGTTAATCTAATCTCATCATGATAATTCATTTATTCAATTATGTTATACATAAATGAAAGGATAAAGTGAGTATATATATTTTGAAACGAGGGGTTACTATATAGCCTGATGTTTAGTTATGGCAGATTAAGTAACTAGCATCAATTGATATTTAGAGTTGAATTAGGGGGGTTCACTATCATGTAGTTGTTCCTACCCCTCCTTCTTGTTTTTTCTCAAAATCTGTTGTATCTTATAGCTGAACTCTCTTTAGAGTAACTTCTTTAATGGGTGACAGTTGATAGTACGTAAAACTCAACTTAGGTTGACATGTACAAAAAATGCCTGCATTAGCTTGGAGTTATGGATCACAACGAATCTGAGCTCTCTAATCTATGGAGACATTTGTAACAATGATTATTTTTTATGGATCAAAGCATTAAAAAACGCAGTCACTATGTAATTTTTAGATTCATACTCCTATATTTCTTCGTAGTGTAGATTTCTCCTCGGGGACTTATTTTGGTGATGTTTCGGAGTTAGCAATGCATTTTAGGCTAGATCTATGGCGGTGGTCAAAATGATGTAAGCATCATGGATATTTGCAAACTATGTAGTACCGCTTGAATTCATCAATAAATTTTCATTTAGGCCAACAGGCCAGTTTTTTATTTGATGTTACTTCAGTGTGATGTTGGATCTTATGAACTCGCCAATTTCTGATCGAATTTCGAGTCTACCCTATATGTTGATGTGTAAATAATATTTTCGTATTGCAGTAGTGTGATTGCATCTGTATCACTTGAATTGATCGCTGATTGCATCTATATTATGGAATCATGTACTGATAATTAGTTTCTTCCAGGTTATCAATGACAGGTTTGACATTGTTGAGGGTTTGATGACCACTCTTCATGCCATGAGCCCATGTCCGGTAAGCAATTGATGGGTTTTCAGGTTGAGCAAATGCTTGTTTGTTTATAGTCCGATTGAGTCTGATATTTGATTT
The DNA here is from genome assembly GCA_026929855.1 of Poa annua. NCBI lineage: Eukaryota > Viridiplantae > Streptophyta > Magnoliopsida > Poales > Poaceae > Poa > Poa annua. The sequence continues at coordinate 39,382,213 of CM049438.1, forward strand.
CTACAGCTACCCAGAAGACTGTTGATGGTCCTTCAAGAAAGGACCGGAGAGGTGGAAGGGCTGCTAGCTTCAACATCATTCCTAGCAGCACTGGAGTTGCAAAGGTTATTATAATTCATCTTACCTTTTCTTTCATTACAGATTAATTAATATTTATCGTCGCCTGTCAATTGAATTGTATGCTTCTGCAATGTAGTTCTCTCTGTTTAACTTGTTGACCTTTCACATGCTGTTGGCAAGGTGCTTCCAGTGCTTAACGGAAAGTTGACAGGAATGGCCTTCCGTGTTCCAACTGTCAATGTTTCTATTGTTGATCTGACTGTTAGACTTGAGAAGACAACAACCTATAAGCAGATCAAGATTGAGATCGAGTGAGTGATGCTATCAACTAGGCGCTGAATCTTATGTCAGCGGTAGTGTTTATGGTTACACTTGTTACGTGATGGTTTGCTTTGGATGGGGGTACTGATCTGCCAACAACTTTGCAGGGAGGAGTCTGAGGGTAACCCCAAGGGCATTCTGGGTTAGGTCGATGAGGACCTTGTTTCCACCAACTTCCAAGGCGACAACAGGTATTTATCATTGCTTTCACAGTGGAAGTTACTGATTATGTGTAAACTTTGTAGTTAGCACAAGGCATCCAACTTTACTCACGTTTCCCTTCCCAATTACAGGTCCAGCATCTTTGATGCCAAGGCTGGAATTGCTCTGAACGACAAATTCGTCAAGCTTGTGTCCTGGTACGACAACGAGTGGGGATACACTGAGCCCATATCTGTCCTTTAGTTAGTTGCTCGCTGAATAAATTTTGTAACTCTGTGATAATTCATCATACTACTTCAGATTATAGAAAGAATGATGTATTTACAAATTTTGTTAAGACGTCCGTGCACGTGCAAAGCTACTATAGTGGTGAGACAACAAGACAACAAACTGATGACCATAAATTTAGAATTAGGTCGATTTTTTAATAGAAAATGAGCACGGTATGTCAAGAAATATTACCGTGTGTTACGATGGCGGTGGCGAGAGGATGGAAATCACTCAACACGCTGTATAATGCAAGATCGATGAAACTGCAGAACAACCATCAGGGACCGAGTCAATTGTGCGTTATGACTGCAATGTGAAAATGTGATCAAGATGAGTGACGTACTTTGTATAGGATTAACTCAATGCATCAATTAGGGTAGGATTAACTCAATGCATCGATTAGGGAAGTGGATGTACAATCTAGCCATCCAGCTTTGAAGTCGTCACAGACGTAAATTTAGATTCTTATTATTTAGAAAAAACATGTACGGGCTTCTCCTACCATATTTTCTTTCAAAGAAACTATGCTATAATGTGTTTAAAAGAATATTCTCATTATAAACTCAGCTAAAAATGTGTACTAAATTAAATTTGTCTCGCTTCAGGATATTATCAGACCATGGAGGTCGACGATGTTTTTTAGATGGACTGACATGTGACCCCTCAATATGTTTTAAAGAATATTATCATTTTAAAATCAGCTAAAAAGGTGTAGCAAAGTTAAAATTTGCACAACTCTACTATACCAGCGAGGCCAATGAATTTTCTGAAATTAATTGACTTGTGATCCCTCAGTAGGGCCTTGAGGCCAGATCTGGGTCAACCCATTCTAATACCGGTTCCGGGTGATTACAGGTTGCTGCCGCAAGGGCACGGCCTTGAGGAGGTCGAGGTCTACGGGTTGTCGTATTTTGGCTCCGACCTCATTTGCCCCACGTGGTCAAGTTAGCATGGGTAGATGATTCTGTGGTACATCATATCTTCATTTCTTAGAGCTGAAAGTACATGCGGTCAGTGGTGGGAAAATATTTGAGTACGAAAACATTTTTTTGAGATACATGGATATGCGAGAACAAAACGACTCATACAGAGGAATACGTGAAAAAAGTTAGCCGGTACTATATTTGGTCAGCCGAGAAAAATACTTGGGTACAGAAACAACTTTTGAAGGACAAAGAAGAAAACAGGAAATACAAGAAAATACACACAAAAAAAGGTAGTTGACTGCTTGGGCTAAATCAGACAGAGGCGCAGCAGCCCAGTATCCTCCCACTCTTGAAGCTCCCACTCTTGAAGGCTTAAAACAGTAATCGTTGCTCTGTGAAACCAGGCTCACACATTACCCCGCACTTCAGGTGCACGGAAGCCCAGAGCTTTCGCATGAGTGGCCCATACAAAGTAAGCAACTTGGCTTATAATCTTTTGAAGCTATTTTTAGTTCAGAGTTGTAGCAAAATGAATTTGAACTCAAATGTCGTTTGGTTGACATAGAGTACACACTCTGTCTCAGCAAGGAAGCGATCAATTGATCAAATTAAGGTTGAGTCGCCAGTGGGAACATGCAACCATGGAAGACGGCACTATTGAATGAAAACCATGTAACCCTATTCCGGAAACTCTCATGTGCACAATCCTCACATCGCCATGCGACAGACAAGCGTGCTCCGATTTGGTCTGTTTGCGTCGGGCCGCAGACAGAAAATGAGCTATATTCGCTCCAATGTCCGTTTGGGTCGTGCCCCAGCCCAGCGGCTCGATGCATTTTTTAAGACCATTTATATTAATAGTTATATTACATTAGGACGTGAAAATAAATGCAGAAATATAAAAAACAGAAAAATATAGAAAAGACCCTAACTCAGGGCTCACCGCCGGCGCCTACTCCTCGTCGCCGTCGCCGGTGAGGTCGTAGAAGGGCGGCGGGGCCCAGGGGAATGACCAATCCGCCGCCGGCACCAGAGCAGGAGGTGGCGGAGGAGGTGGTGGCTGTGAGGAGGAGGACGCCTCCGGCCAAGGCGCCCACCGCGGCGCCGGCTCCATCACCTCCGTCTTCGGAGGTGGCGGCGGCGGCACGCGGCTGCTGGACGCCCCGCCTGTCTCGAAGGCGGAGGCTCTCAGCGTTGGAAGGAGGCCGTCCCAGCGGCTGATCTCCTCCAGGTTGCTCGCGTCGATGGCGAGCTGGAGGGCCTCCTGCTCGCTAAGCTCGGGCGGCTGGAATGCCGCCACAGGCAGCATGTCCTCGTCCATGGCGACGGGCTGCTCCTCTTCTTCTCCTCCGCCTCTTCCTCCTCCGCCGCTGGTTCCTCCTGCTAGGGCTCCCACTCCGGAAGCCACTCCAGCGCGCCTCTTTGTGGCCGAAAACGGACGGCGCCGTAGGGGTAGTCTCCTTCCCCGAGGAATCCGGCGCGCCTCCTCGCGTCGCGCTCGGAGCCCGGGCGATCCCACCACTCGGACTGAGGGTGGAACTGCACGTCGCCGCGGAGGTCGTCGGGCAGGAGGCTGCGGCGACGCTGTATCTCCATGGTGCGCTTATCGCCGCGTGCTGGGACCGGCGGGACCGACACCCTCCTCGAGTTGAGGTGCCAGCCGCCCGGATGTCCTCCATCGGCACGTGCTTGTTCTTCTGCCACAACGCCGTGGCCAAGGGAACCGCCATGTACGGGCGGTCCCTGACCTTCTTTGGCGGTGGAGATCAGCGACGCGAGGACGAGGACGAGGAGCCGTCGGATTCCTTCTTGGGCTTCATGAATGGCCACGGGGTCATGGCGGCGAGTGGGAGATGGTGAGGAGACGGCGCTAGGGTGTGATCGTGGGGTGGTGGCCTCGCCGTCCCTTAAAAGGGAGGCCGAGGACGCGGTCTTCTAATCCATTGATGGCGGGCGCTGATACCGCAGGTGGTGGGCAGTGGCGCATCTTCATTGATGGCGGTGGCGCAGACGCTGAAGCGGCGGCGCGCAGCCTTTCCTCGAGTTGTCGCGACCTCGGGAGACGAAGTGAGCGCCGCGGCCGCTAACGCGCGGGGTCGGGTTAAAAGGGGGAGGACGCGCGCCCGCGGACACAGCCGACCGTCTGTGGCGACGCAAACTCTACACAAATTTAGGCCACGTTTGCGTCAGCAGACGGCTCGGTGAAAATGTGTCGGGCCGGTAGAGACGCCTTAATTAATACTCTCCTGTGTCCGTAGCCATCGCAAAAAACTTGATGCGATCGGCCTCTATCGTTGGCTTCAGCTACATGCACCACAGCCCGAGGCTGTGAAGCCATTAGGTGCTCCTACCAGAGCAGGCTTCGCCTGCGATCGGATGGCAAAGATCGATTCGATCCAGTAGCCAATGCAATTCAGCCGTACTGTAGCTAGGCAGCCCATCTCTGTTCCCGTACTGTAGCTGGGCAGCATCTGATCTTTTGGTTCTGAACGTGGATGGCTGTCGAAGCTGCGAACCTCTCCTCGAGAAGAATTATACACTCCATCCCCGAGATTTCAGCCTTTGCCGCTTGCCATCGTCGCCACAAACCCTACCGCATGCAACTTGGAGTCTTGGATTCAGACAGGGCCGCCGCCGCCGCCGTAGGCCGCACGGTACGGTGGCGAAGAGAGGACGACTGAGCACGTGAGAGTCGGGCCACCGTACGAGCCTCGTGCAAAGTGACAACTCCGTCCACGATATGGCGCGCTGCAACAGGAAGAATGACGATGGAGCCGCTCGACTGCTCGTTGCGCGGACAATGGATCCTACGTGTGCGCGACCGGCATGAGCAAACCATGCTCGTGCAGTCGAGGTGATCACGAACGACAGCAAACTCTTTTTTGCTCCGGCCAGCCGCTGTTGTCGAGTTTCAGTGCTGCTCGAGCGTTCACATTTTCGGCCTAATTTTATACATTTAGTCTAATTATAAAAGGAGAGTCATTCCATTCTAAAAGTCCAAACTGATAGGATGAGTAATCTCTCTTTTATAAACTGGGTGTGGACTCTTTCCTTAGGCGAGTTGGAACTAAACCTGAGGGGCTTCACCAGTCAACCCTTAACTTCCCATCCCCCTAATATCAGATGTTAGCGTCCACTCAGATTTAGCCCGTCACTCGGCCTAGTTTCAGACATTTATGCGCACACGGTGCAACTAAAAGAGGAGAGTCAATTTCATCTTAAAAGTCCGGATTGATAGGAACATGAATTTCTCACTTATAAACTAGGTGTGACCTCTTATCCTAGACGAGATGGGACTAAACGTGAGGATCTTCACCATTCAACAGCAACCCTAACAAATAATGTCGTAAATTTAGACTAATAAAGTAACCCCACGCCTTGCTCGTGACGAGAGAGACTCTAGCGTACGTACATATATTGTGGAAGTATACCGAATCAGCAAAATTCAACCACCATATATCAGGGGCATATCTAGGGGGTGCCATGGATGCCATGGCACCCCTCCAAATATGTAAAAAGGCTTTTACCTAATATCATTTGCACTAATCATGGCTAAATGACAAGCTTAATAGGAGATATTTTAAGTTTTGGCACCCCCACTGATTTCATCCTGCAACTGCCATATATATACTATGTTGCTAGCTTGACATTCAAGTACATACACTTCTCATACGCCAACTGGCATGCATGCATATGTATAATCAACATCTCGATCGATCGCTGTCTAGTTTGAGTTAACAAGACACGACGATCAAGCTAGCAGATCGCCTCAGTCCCCAAGCCGCACGCAAGCAAATTAAAGTAATCACCACGCCTTAGCCGTGATGACTCTTGATAGCGCGCCAAGCCAAGACACGCTAGCTTCTCGTTCATACCATGCATAGAAACTGTAGAGTCCCTGTGGCTTGTGGCCGTACGTGCCACCACTCCATTATCTCAGGGTGGGAATGCGGCCAAATCCACCCCTAACCCAGTCCACACCGCAAGGAAGCTAGCTAATCACCCAACCCTATCCAAACCAACTTTGTTTTCTCTTAATCCAAACCGCCCCGCACCGAATGATTATTCCACCCGCACCCGCACCAGCACCACTCCGCATGCAGAATTCGGTTTTAACCCGTGGGTTCAGCCCGTGGATGCCAATCGCTGGCCTGAACGTTGCTACCTGCCCTGCATGCTGCACGCTGCTCGGCTGCTCGTTGCACCATGGCGCCGAACACCTCCGCTGCCTGCTCCATCGGCCATCGCGCCGCAGTTGGCGTACATGTCAAGCAACCGCGTTGCCGACGACGTCGTCGGCAGCGGCGGCATTCCGTCCAGTCCTCCTGCCCAGGTAAAAGGCGTGCCCCCACATGCCAGCGTCGAATGCGCCGCGTCGCGCTCACGCCCTGAGGACGGCGATGAACGTCATGTCGTCCGGAGTGCGCCCTGCTGCTGAAGCGCTGCATCCCGCCGTCCATGCCGGTGCTAGGCATCGTGGTGTTGCTGACCAGATTGCTCGACGCCGTAGAGCTTTCTGCTACAGTACATGTTAGGCGTGTGGTAGGTATGACGTGCGCCCGTGGATGCCGCCCGACGGACGGCGGGCATGAGCAGCTAGCTACTCTAGCTACCGGACGCACGCGGAGCTCATTGAGCGCGGCGCCACGCTAGCCGACCACCCGACCCTCTCCACCGTCGCGCTTCTGAGCGAGAGCGGCAACACCATCACACGAGCCAGCTACGGCCCGTGTGGCGCCTCCTCCACCCCCAACCTCGTCGCCGAGACGCTGGCCCGTCGCGCGTCTGCCTCTTCGCCTCGAGCTTGGCGCTTCTCCGCCGGCTCGTCGTCGCGGCGTTCGTCGCGCTCGTGCTGGCAGACCTCCCGCGCAGGGCAGCGGCAGCGGGGCGGCCGTGGAAGCGGCTACGAGCTCCCCCGCGAGCTCGACGACCTCGCACTTGGTCTCTCCGAGCCGCGCGCATAGCCGCTCCTCGGCCTCCTTCGCGACCTCGGCGCGCTGCGCCGCTTCCAGCTCCGCCCGCCGCGCGGCGACCTTCCGCCGTGGACCCGAACGGCTTCTGCGGGTTGAAACCCACGGGTTCATCCCAATTCTATCTTTTCTTTTTTCATACCACACCGCACCGCACCAATCCGCTTTTCACGTAAACCCGCACCGCTCCAGTCCAATTTGCTATGTAAACCGTTTCAGCCCAAACCAATCGAAGCCGAGGCATATCCCGCACCGAAATACCCATTCCTACCCGCACCATTGCCAGGCTGACCATTATCCTATATATTATATTATATGAAAGTTGATGGAATTCATGATTCGCTATTCACGTCGTTCTTTTTCTTCCAACCATCCGATTGACGACCAACGGCCTGAGATGTGGTCACACCCACCCCTAGAACCTGAGCTACTGTAGCTCAATACTTTCTACCAATCGGCCGGCAGTCGTCCGGTCGCACCGGTTCCCACCGGTCACCGAGGATATTTTACAGAAAAACGCCTGACAAATTAGGACGCTGACCCACAGTCCACATTTCACCATAGTGAAGGACCTGTTTGTAAATTCCAAAAAACTCACAGACTTTTCTGCAAAACGACCCCGCAATCCCCCCCTCCTCCCTTTCTCTCTCGCGTGCGTCGCCGAGGTCGCCGCCGACGCGCCGCCCGGCCGCTCTACTCCTCCCCGCTCAGATCGATAGACACAGCGACCTCCGTCGTCGCGCCGTCTCCAACCTCGCCGGGTTTGGGGTGCCGGAACGCCGCACGCGCGTCGGAATCAGCCGCGCCGCTCTCGGCGACCACCGCCCCGTCCGCACGCCGGCGGCGCTCCGGCGTCCAGCGCGCCCAGCCGCGCGGCCTGGCTCGCGCTGGTTCGACGCCGGCGTTGTCGTCGCCGCCGCGGCAGATCCCGGCCACCAGTGACGTCCCCAGTGGGTCCGGCCTGTCAACGGTTGTCTTTTTCCATAAAAAACAGAACATGATTAAAACAGCAAAATTCATATCATTAAATATGTCCATCAGCAAAATATGAAAAATATATCAAAATGATAATAAAAAAACTAATTACTTATGGCATAATACAAATATATTTGGAGATTTTATTAAGGTGCATATTTGGAGAAGATCCAAATTCATTTTGTCATTTCTTTAAATATATCCGTCAAAAAAGTATGAAAATATATCAAAATGATCACAAAAAAAACTAATTACTTATCGCACAATGCAAACATATTTGAAGATTTTAATGCAGTGAATATTTGGAAAAAATCAGATTCATTTCCTCAAATAATAGATTGGAATTAATAAATTCTCATATAATTGATTCCATCGGATTATGGAATTAAATTTGATTTTCAGAGAAAATACAAACTTACTATAATATTTTACGGCACAGTATTTCTTTTTCTAATGACACGGCCGTGACGTTTGCCGCGCTAAATTGTCAAAAAAAAATGGATGTTTCAAATTTGAAAAAACCCTCATGCACATCCTCTTTAGAACAATTTCTAGAACATGAAAATATTTCGATAAATAGCCGCGCAAAAATAAATGCTGATAATTTTTGCCATATAAGCGAATTTCAAATTTTATATATCTTTTAAATCTACTCATTTTGTAAACGCAAAGAAATTCAAATCTGATAACCGCCCCAACTTGAACAATTTTCGAAATCTAAACAATTTTTAAACGCAAAATTCTTTTAATTTCACTAATTTTCAAACCTACCTACTTTTTAAATGTACACACTACCAAATTTAAATTCACGGGCGCGGCATTGCCGTGCTAAGTTTCCTAGTATACATTACCCTAAACACAGTGGCGGCGCCACTAGGGGGGCGAGGAGGGGCCGCCGCCCCGGCTCCCCGGCGGCAGAGCAGAAATCCCCTTGTCAGCTTCTACATGCGGCGGCGCCATTGACGCTCGAGAAAACCTTCCTAGGAACAGGCAGGCATGAACGAGCATGTATATGGTTCGAGACGAGCTTACTGGGCCTTATTTGGGCCAGTTTGATCAACAGGCATGCCGGAACCAGCAGGCAAGTCACATACCCGACCTTTGATCAACAAGAATTCAAAAAAAAAAAGCTATTGTTTTCCTGGAGTGATCGACCCAGGTTTGCTTGAATCGCTAGCTCGCCGGGCAGCGAGGAAATTAAATACAGAAGCTCATAATTCAGCTCATAATTCTTTTACACTTGGCCCTGGACGCCATATGTGGCTCTTGAAGAATATGCTACTTTTTTTAGGGAAATGTGATACTTCTGGTTGCTACACCGGGGCGGCGGCCCCGGCACAGGTGGTTTTGGTGGCAACCTGGATGAAGACTGCGGGGGCAGAGGGTTCGTCGATCATGACTGGATCACTTTCGGGTGATGCGAAAGTTGATTTGGTTGTTACGCCGGGGCCGGAGCAGGTGGTGTGTGTTGTGCCGTTTGTCGACTTGAGTCGTGTGGACGGCGGGTTGCTTCGTTTGTGTCATTTGTTTGTACAGATTGTATGGTTTTTGGACCCGGTTTTCATTATAAACTGGGTCAACTCTTTCTATCTATTCGGGCGGTGGATACGACCACCTTTACACTCAAAAAAAAAAGATTGGCCTATGATTAACAAAGCGAGCTAGTTATCCTAACAAAAAAACTAGATGTTCTCTGCTTTGTGTAAAAAAAAATCGCTGCTTTTCACGTTGCTGTAATGTGCTCCTAGTCTACTGCGGGTTGTGGATCTTCTTCCCCCACCGGCCCAGCGGCTACTCATCGGCTCTTCAACGTCTCCGGATACGCATAAATGCCTTTAAGACCTCACATGGTGACTCCCTGAAAACAATCGACTGGAATTTTTGTAAGGCCGGAAACTAAAACTACAATCCAAGCGGGGACTAAGGAATCGTAAAGATCATCTAATTCAGAAGTTTCATCTTGCCAATTATGCAACGGTACAAGGAGTACATTTTAGTAGTTTTTATGTTATTTCATGTTGTCGGTAGTTATACTTTAACAATTATGGAAATTAAATGACAGTGGATCTTTTATTTTGTTAAATAGATCATTTTCGCCTCGTGTGTTCGCCCCCTCCGCCACTGCCTAAACATGCACGCTCTGACAGCTAACGCTGCTAGTCTTTGCGTTGCCGTGCAATGATGCTTTCTCCTACTGTACTACAGTACACATGTACCCATGACCATGATTGCTGTCTCTTGGCGGTTAGCAGGAAGAAGGATGCGCGCTGCGCTAAGCAGTCAGCGTGCGATTCCATTTCAGTACGTACTCTGACTCTACTCCGAGTTGAGTGAGCGGGTTTCACGCGCAAGGAGCCAAAGCTCACCAACCACACCCACTCTCGATCGGTGCATTCGTGATACGTACGTACATACAGCTGATACGTGCCATGTACAGTACTACATAGTCCATATCTGATATCCACCCTACGTGGCCTCCTCTTGCATTATCTATCCACCTGATCTGGCGCGTCGCATGGCATGCAGCTCACTGCTGATGCACCTACCAGTACCAGATCCATCGGATGGCGCCAGGACCACGTGAGAAGCGAACCATGCCGCGGTCCGGTACGGTTCCATCCAGCCCCATGCCCTGCAACTGTAATACTGAATTTCTTACATTTGCATGTGCTGCCCATCCTTGTACTGTACTCTGTGTAGTAGTATTTCCAAAGAAGAAGAAAAACTGCATTAGTACTAGTAGTACATGTCGGTGTGGAGATCTCTTTTAGTACTAGCTGTTTTGTTTTATTTTGAAATTACTAGCACGCGTGAATGACACCGATCTAGACAGTCTGACGGGGAAACATCATGACTTGTGGGCTAAGTAGGAGACACCACGTACTTGCCCGGAGTATGTACGGTCCAGAGGAAGTTGGCCATCAAACGGAGTTTCTCACAGCCGTCCATTCACGTGGTAGTTCGCGGACCAAACACCAGAACTATTTTTCTGTTTTAATCTCGAACAACAGACATACATGCATGTGCAGCCAGATGAATAGTCCGGTTTCCTCACGAACCTCGGTGTCTACACATTGATCATTCCAGTGCGGACAACATAACAGAAGAGAGCATGGCGGTTGGCAGGTCGTACGTTCACGAGATCGGCCACGAGCACCGACCGACCGACCGACCGTGCGTTCAAGTACCACACGCTGGCTGGCTCGCTCAAGCGCCTCCTAAATCCAAGTGCATGGCGTGGCCAGCGTGGGCTTAATACATTTCTCATCGCCTCCATCACCCCACACCATACTTACTAGCTAAGCTGCCCTGTCAGTCAGCGACATGGCCATTAATTGAATGCTGCTGCAGTGGTTAGCTACCTAATACTGGTGCAGGCTAGCTGGCACGAGTTTCTTTTTTCTTTTTGAAGGTGACAAGATTTGGGTTAGACCATAATATAAGTAGGTCTCTCTCTTAACGGAAAAAGATTGTGTACGTTGCGTAATATCGATTTTTTAGGCGAGTGTGATTTCGAATTAATAATTAGGTCATATACGTACATAGCTACATAAGTGGCTTTTCCATCGGCGAAGAGCCGTGTTATACATGGAGCCATGGAGGCGAATGCATGCATGTAGGAACGCGATCACGCAAAAAGGGTCGTGATGGACCTTATGGCTCATGATGATCGCTCTAACTGGACGACAAAACTGATCGATTATTAGCTGGACGCGACCGTGATCAGGATTTAGCTAGTGACGGGGCAAGGAGCATAAAGCGGCAACACGTATTAGCAGGGAGATCCCTCTGGCCGCACAATATCCATGACACTGTGGACCGAGAGCGTGGCACGGAAATGGTGCGCCCGCGCGCAGGAGAGCTGGACGCAGCCACATGGCGGGGCCCATCTTCACGTCTCCTCTCCTAGTAATACGTCTTCTTCCACCCGGCCAGCCTCCACCACCGGTCGGCTCGGCTCCGCAGCTCAAACCTGGCTCAGGCTCAAATGAACTTCGTCGTCTACTGTAAAGCGCGGCGCCGGAAGATGCAGAGTGCAGACCGAGGCGGCGCCGCCGGCTACTGTCTCAATAGAATATCAACCTTTCGTTCACGTGATAATGATGTTGTTCATGTATTGCAGCCTAGAATTCATTTTTCCTAAACAACGAGAGGCGTGAAAGGCCCCAACGCGCACTGACAAATTACAAGTTTTATAAGATTAGAGAAAACATGTATGTTGCTAATGATGTAACCCACAAACTTACAAAATTTCAGATTCAAATAGCTTACATCATGAGCTACACATATGTGAAATATATGTGGATATCAGTACACTCTTTCAAATACCCCCTCTGTACAACAAAAGATGTCACACTTTATATCAAATTTGGATGTATCTATACACTAAATCATGTCTAGATACACCCAATTTTTGATCAAGTTGAGACATCCTTTATTGAACGGAGTGAGTATCTAAATTATATACAAGATTTTATTTTTTTGTGAAGCCAATAATATGTACTTCGTGTTCAAACTTTGCATGCTACTAGTAGGAATGTAGGACAATCAAACTACATCCCATATATTTTTCAAATTTATTTGTAAATGTACATTTTGTATTTGTTACGATGTAAAGAACACTAGAGCATGGGAGGCAAACTGACTTTCCACATTTTCTCCCCATATGAGTTCAAACTTCATGTTTCAACCGCACACAAATTTAATATTTATGATATCACTTGTTTAGATGAATATGATATTGCAAATCCAATTATGCCAGGCTTGTAGTTTCGGTAACTATTTGAGGCATTCCATGACACTTTTATGTTTTGTATAGCACCTGGATGTTCGTCTAGTGTTGTTTCTTTCATCTTTGGGTAATAAATGGAAAACATTATCGATTTGGAATTTCGTTTTAAAAATGTTTTGGCAATTTGTGGCCAAGCTTACCGTACATCCCATATTCTCATACGTACTCCAAATACTTACCGTACATTTTGTGGCCAAGCTTGATTTCTAAAACTAAAGTGTCATCAGTTAATGGTCGATCGATGGTGGTTCCGGCAGTAAAATCTTCTGCTGGTTTGGTATGGTATCCGAGAGAATTTTGTGGGTATGTGCGCTTTTCCTTTCACTTTCGCGCGCTACGATCAGCTCGTGCGTCACCATTTTTGTCCGCGAACGGAGAAAATTAATTAGATCCTGATCGACCTGCTGTCTAATCTCTGTCTCCGGTTGAATATTGGTTTATGGTACTGTTGCCACCTGTACGAATGTTCGATCGATCGACGCGGCCTTTATTCATGCCCAGTGTGTCGACAGGAAAGCAGAAAAGTCAAAAGATTAGTACAGTACTATAGTAATCCGTCCAATGCAAGATCATTTCGTTCTTGAAAACAAATACAGAGACACCTAGTATATTGCTTAAGATTGCTCTTAGACAGTGAGAGGTTTTCACTTTCAGAGACCGAGTTTACAAGTGGAGCACATGACAAATTGAGAGGTTTTCAGGGTCAAAAGATTGAGTATATACTGTACAATGATCTGGAGACGTAAAAACACGCAGTCACACTCACGCACGGTAACCATCATCATGCACGCGCTGACCAGGTTAGACCAGAATGTGTGTCTCTCAAGGAATGACCAGGATAAAGGCGAAGAATGCCAAAGAGCGGAAGGTGATCCGAAAGATGAATACGAGAAAGTGGCGGTGACTCACTGCCAAGTTGGCAATACCATCACGTGCACTTTTGGATCGGGCAAAGAAGACCGGCTGCTGTAGCATTGGCGGTCGCATGTTAGTCGAAAGCTACGATTCAGATGACCTGTGTATATGGCGGCTGCACGCCATTGTAGACCGGATGTATACCTGCGGGTTTTACTCTAAATGATCCCGCTGACCCGTTTCTTTTACAGCATCCACAATGCACGCACGCGTTTATGAGGCGTTTAAGGAACAAAAATGGACGCCTAAAACAGATCTTGTGGGAGAGTAAGGCAACAAGTGAGCTACGATTGAGACTCCTTACGGATGTTAGGTTTTTGAATCACCGATTCCATCGATTGAGAAAGTAAGTAGCAGGCACAAGTAGACCGGCTTGTTTTAGGCGCTCGCCAGGGACGAATCACTTGTGGTGGGGCGTCAGGAGCCAGCTGCACCAGAGCCAGAGAGCATCCAATTGGCACGGCGGTCAGGAGGTTGATATGCACCATCAAACGTGGGTCGGAGATGACCGCAGCCGACGAAGAAGGGTAGGAGGGGTCACCTATCGACCATCTGAGATGACAACCAGCTCTGAGCTACCATGGTTGTCCCCTGGCGCATTGGTGACAGCCCACAAGCCAGAGGAAGGAGAGCATCTTTACTCTCGTCACCAAGATGAGGAGAAGAAGAGGCATCCACCTACAAGCCGAGGCTACCAGAACTGCAAAGAAAGAACCTTATTGAAGAGGACGGCCTGACGAAGTCGACAACCGTAAGCTTTGGCCTTCAGAGATGAAACGACGACGACCTACAGATGTTGAACAAGTTGTGTTGTGCATATTTACAAATTTGGTGATTTGATGCATTCTTTCTACTATAGCTGTCAAGCCAAAAAGAGTTTATAAATTTATTTCAATTTTTTAGTGCGTGATTTGTGCGCGTGGTCCAGGTGTCATGCGTGTGAGTACGTGTTCGGCTCAAACTCGATTCCAAGCTCAAGCCGATGGATCCAGTAGTACACAGTTGGACACCACACCAGCGCATAAACCACGGCGGCTAGAGCCAAAACTAACGCGGCGCAGCTACACCCTCCCTTATCACCTACACATCAGCTCGCAGGTTCGCGGCCCCACACGTCATTGGCCGAAACCCTCCCCGGCTCCGGCAAAGCCTATATACGCCCTCCCTATCTCCAGCCGTAGGTAAAACGAGATCCCTCTCTCGTCTCCTTGGCGAACTCCTCTTCTCTCCCCAACAAAAACAAAAGCGCCTCCTCCTCCTCCCGTCGTCCTCTCTCCGCCCTTCCCCTCACCGGGAACACCGCGCGCAGGGTTTCGTTCTCGAAACCTGTCCCAGGGTTCGCCCGCGAGTGCATGGCAGTGAGCCTCCTGGCCAATGACGTGTCGGACCTCTGCATCGGCAAGCCGGCCGTGAGGGCCCTCCCGCTCTCCGCGGCCGCCGGCGACCTCGCCGCCACGGTCCGCAAGGGGCCCCGCGCAGCCGCCGCCGCCTGCATCGCCGTCGGCCCCGCGCGCGGAGCCGTCGTCGGACGGGCCGGACTCGCCGACGTCCTCTGCCTCCTCTGCTCCTCCCCCGACACGCTCGCGCGACCCGCCGCTGCGCTCGCAAGGCCCGTCGCCGCGCTACTGCCCAAGGACGGCGCAGGCGAGGTGCGCCGCGTAGATCCCCGTTCCAGGTACGGAATAATCCCCTTCTCGGCCCCGCTCGGTTTTTCTTTATTATTATTAATTTCTGTCTATCTATAATAACGACGCGCCTTAGTCTTGGCCATGACCTGTTCAAGATTGGAGTTTTGCGACAAACCTAAGTTACAAAACGACGAGATTAATGTCAAGATCCTAACGAAAACTGTTTTTCTTTCGAGGCAAAGAAACCTACCCACTGAAAATTTAATAAGTTTGATGCATGCTACAGATATGACATGTTATTACTCTCTCAATCCTAGTACTTGTATATATTAAATTGAAAATAGAGCTGTTTCAAGATTAAGTTGGGTGTATAATCTGACGATCCCGAATGAATTACGTGGAGAATTTGGTCACCGACTGGAATATGCGAGCCAATTCCAACCAGTGGCTGGTATCCCGTAAAGAAGAAGGGGGGAGTGCTTATGTCTCTGGCGCCTGATTTTTTTTTAAGTCTCAATCAACTCAGAAAAGTGTAACTGCAGTTTAAAAAAAGTGCAACCGGAACAAGTTGCACTTTTCTGGCAGAAAAGTGCAATTGCACTTTTTTATCAGAAAAGTGCAACTGATGCATATTTTTGTGGGTGACTGAGCCTTAAGAAATTCTCAGCCGTCTGAGAATTAGCAAAACCGAAGAAAAAGGGGGACGCCTCTGGTCAAAATCGTCCGACTCATCGCGGACTCCTGTGGCGCCGATCCGCGTGGCTTCATGTGCCGATTGCGACATCCACCCATGTCTCCTTGCGAGATTTACGGTAGGATCCGTCGCATCCATGGAGATTTTTCATGGCCTACATGTGGCTCAGAAATTGCGCTTTTCGATCGAATCTTGGACAGAAAAAACAGCTTCTTGTTATTTTTAAGGATCGTTGATGAATGTCTGTTGCAGCGGAATGTAGTATTAGGCTACTGTTTGGCGTTAGAGATCTGAAAAGTCTAAAAAAACAACCTTTCTTAATCATGTATGCACTTTACTAGATTTGTTTTGTTCAGTTTTGCTGATCAATGTGACTCACCCTTCTTGCAGTGTCTTGGAAGCGCTCGATGACATCTTGAACGGCGCCCAGGTGCTCGCCGTCCCTATCCGCTCTGGCGGCCGCAAGAAGCAGCTCGGCGGCGTCGTCGGCGTCACCAGCGACTTCTGCTGGCTCACGCAGGAGGACCTCGTCCGCTACTTCCTGAATTCCATCTCCCTCTTCTACCATGTCGCCGCCCGCTCCGTCTCCTCCCTCGGCCTCGTCCGCCCCGACTTCCTGTCGGTGCGCCCCGACGAGGCAGCCCTGTCCGCCGTGCCCCTCATCCGCTGCGCCATCGCCACTGAGACCGCGGTTGCCGTGGTCAGCGCCGACGGCCACCTCGTCGGCGAGATCTCCACCGCGCACCTTGCGGCCTGCGACGAGACAGCAGCCGCGGCCATCGCCACACTCTCGGCGGCGGACCTCATGGCGTACATCGACTACTTCGGCTCACCGCCCGAGCACATCCTGCGCGCCATCAAGACAGGGCTCAAGGCCAAGGGCCTGGACGCCATGCTTGAGCTGATGGAGGACGAGACGATGACCTCGTTCTCACTCTCCTCATCTTCGTCTGACGAGGACACTGGCCGGGCGCACTTGAGGCGCCCTTCGTCTGGTAGCTTTGGGCGCCGATCGACTGAGGAGCCTGTGGTGTGCAGCCCCGCGAGCTCGCTGGTTGCCGTCATGGTACAGGCGCTAGCTCACCGTGTGAGCTACCTGTGGGTGCTGGACGAGGAGGACGACTGCCGGCTCGCCGGGATCGTCACGTTCGTCGACATCCTCAGGCTGTTCCGGGAACAGCTGCAGTGAGGCGGCCACGGCCGCGGGAGTTTTTGCAGTGGTCCTAAACTCCGGAGAGGATTTGCTGTTTATTGCGCCTACCATGTTCATTTGTTGTGAAATTTGATGATGATGAACTGCTTTTGATTCGTTCTTTGTTGAGACATTTTTCCGTCTGTTGTGTGTTTGTTGATGAACATTAAGACGTATGCTGTCATAATAAAGCAGCATCGTGCATTCGATGCTGTAGTATAATACTGTTTCTCAACTTATGATTGACGTAGAAATTAGTCGTCCATCGTTTGTTTCCGGCAAGTTGAGGCTTTATTTACAAAGCGAAGTTCTGCGGAAACAAAGGGAGTGAACTGCCAGCAGCCTCCCAGAAGGAAGAATGAGATTACAAAGCGAAGTTCTGCGAAAACAAAGGGAGAAAAACACCAGGCTTGATTTACGGGTTTTCCTCGGACGCTCGCGCGACTCCCCAGCCCTAACCCTAGCGCCGCCGGCCGACACGCCTCCCTCTCCTTCCCTCCACCTCCCTCCCCTCGCGCGTCCCCGCCCCCAGCTCCTCTCTCCTCAGCGAACTGATACGTCTCAAACGTATCTATAATTTCTTATGTTCCATGCTTATATTATATCAATTGCTACATGTATTATATACACTTTGTGTTGTTTTATGCATTTTCTGGGACTAACCTATTAACAAGATGCCACAGTGTCAGTTCCCTGTTTTCTGCTGTTTATTGTTTCAGAAAACCACTTAAGGAAATATTCTCGGAATTGGATGATTTTTATGCCGAAGTCCCTATTTTTCACGACACGTTCCAGAAGTCCGAATAGGAAACGAATAAGGGCACCGAGGCGCCGTCATCAGGTGCCCCCCCCCCTGCCGCGCCAGCACCTGAGGACGTGGCCTCGGGCCTCCACCGTCTTCGCCCTTTCGCCTACAAATACCCCCCGACAATACAAGACCTAACACCCGAACACTTATCCACAAAACCTAACGGAGCCGCCGCCATCGTCAACCCTAGTTCGGGAGGGTTCAGAAGCTCTTTCCGGCACCCTGCCGGAGAGGGGAATCATCACCGGAGCGCTCTACATCACCATGCCCGCCTCCGGACTGATGCGTGAGTAGTTCATCCTTGGACTACAGGTCCATAACAGTAGCTAGATGGTTGTCTTCTCCTATTGTGCCATCATGTTTAGATCTTGTGAGCTGCCTATCATGATCAAGATCATCTTTATGTAATGCTACATGTTGTGTTGGCTGGGATCCGATGGACATTGAATACTATGTCATTTGCTTCATAATATATCATGTTGTGTGTTGTTTATGATCTTGCATGCTCTCCGTTGCTAGTAGATGCTCTGGCCAAGTAGATGCTTGTGACTCCAAGAGGGGGTATTTATGCTCGATAGTAGGTTCATGTCTCAATTTAATCTAGGGTAGTGACAGCAAGCTCTAAGATTGTATATGTACTGTTGCTACTAGGGATAAAACAGTATTATTTTGTCAAAGGATAATTGTATTAATTACATTACACACTTTGCCTAATGCAATAATCTGTTGCTTGCAACTTAATACTGAAAGGTGAAGGGGATCGCATGCAGAAAACAAAAATTTTCCTAACAGCGATAACCTTAAACTAGCCAGGATCTATACTATACAGATATAGTAATACGGAGGAGATCGGTATACATACCCTTGTAGACCGAAAAGCGGGGATTACGCTCCCGCACAAGCGTTGCTGACGTAGACGCCGTATCCGACCTCAAGGTCGCGGAGAACTTGGCGCGACGAAGAAGACGATGACGCGGCGATGTCGATGAAATCGACGACGACCTCGAGGCCGTGTAGAGGAAGCAGACCTCCAGCACCACTAGCGTGGCACCTCGCAGGGCGTTACACACATACGGTGAAGCCGACTGCCTCCGGGCTCCGATCCAGGGACGAAGCAGCGGAAGACTGGGACCGGAAGACCAGCAGCACGGCGGTGCGCGTATGGTGGAGAGAACTCCTCCTTGGCGCAACTCCAACAAGGGAATCACGTTATTCAAGAAGGAAGAGAGAGAGAGAAATTGGTGTGTCTTTAAAGGCTAGGGGTACCCCCATATATATAGGAGGCCAGGGGCTGCCCACCTTGCCAGGCTGGCGGTGTGGGACTAATCCCACACCCCAGCCGGCCAAGGCTGGTGCGCCGGCCCTAGTGGGCCCCATGTGGCCCACTAGGGGCTGGCCGAACCAGGCCCCTCCTCTTGGGGGGGACTCTTCCCCCCTCATTGGCCTCTTTGCCCAAAGAGGCCCATTTAGGGATTTTTGCCTTTAAAAATTCAGGAAAAATTAAAATAAAATATATTTAACTATTAATTACACTAATTAATATTAAATACATATTACATAATTTATTCTGACTCCGAAAACTATTTCGTCGCTGCCCGATCTCCATCGGAACTTTCCCGGGACGTTCCCGGTCTCCCCTTTCCTATTTTTCTCTTCCGGTAAAATGTCGACTCCCCTTAAGTATGTTACCCTAGCGGTTCGATTATCTCACCAGACATGATCGAGACTCCTCTCCGATCAATGACTAATTCATGGACCTTGGATACCCAGAATTAATCCCCGCGAGATAACGAATACTTTACCGATCGAACCTAGACGTCTGAGTCTTAAACCTTTTGCCATGCGATACTTAGCGCGTCCGAGACTCGTTCATAGATATCTCCATACCTAGCTTGATCTCGTTACCGACACTGCTAACTTCTACTCGTCCATGATATTATGTCCTGATGACCTAGTCACACGCTTGCAAGCTCGTTTGACATAATCTCACCGAGTGGGCCCTAGATTATCTATCCTGCTATGCGGACTGGCAAATCCCGCTCTTGACCCCCCGTCTCAACATACTCCTTTCCGACACCCGAGAGGGACACCTTTATTGTCACACTATGTAAGATATGATGTTTGATGCAATCAAAGTGTCTTCCAGGAATAGCAATAAGAGTAGATCTCACGGTCGAAGGCGTAATGACTACGTCCTACAAATATTGGGTATGTCCATCACGTCATTCTCCCAATGACATGACTCCATTGTCAACTGACATAAATGTCACATGATCGGGAAACCTCGATCATCAATTGCCCAATGAACTAGTTAGATAGAGGCTACTAGGGACCTGGTTGTTTATCTACCACACGTGTATTAATGTTTCCGCTTAATACAGTTATAGCATGGTATAAAACATATAATGAACAATTGAGATATGACGAATAAACTATCTTTATTAAGTGCCTCTAGGGCATATCTCCTTCAGTCTCCCACTTGAAGGGAATATGCCCTAGAGGCACTTAATAAAGATAGTTTATTAGTCATATTCCAATTGTTCATTATATGTTTTATACCATGCTATAACTGTATTAAGCGGAAACATTAATACACGTGTGGTATCGCTATGGCAAAAGGTTTAAGACTAGACGTCCAGGTTCGATAGGTAAAGTATTCGTTATCTCGCAGGGATTAATTCTGGGTATCCTCGGTCCACGAATTAGTCATTGATCGGAGAGGAGTCTCGATCATGTCTGGTGAGATAATCGAACCGCTAGGGTATCACACTTAAGGGGAGTCGACATTTTACCGGAAGAGAAAAATAGGAAAAGAGAGACCGGGAACGTCCCGGGAGAGGTCCGATGGAGATCGGGCAGCGACGAAATAGTTTTCGGAGCTAGAATAAATTATATATAATATGTTTGATATTAATTAGTGTAATTAATGTTTAAATATGATTTTATATATTTATTTCGAATTTTTAAAGGCTGATTTCCCTAAATGGGCCTTCTGGTGGAAAGAAGGCCCATGAGGGGGGGGGGGGGGAAGTCCCCCCAGGGCTTCGGATTGGGGAGGGCCGGCCTAGGTGGGCCAAATGGGGCCCACCTAGGGCCGGCGGCTGCTCCTTGGCCGAACCAGGCTGTGGGATAGTCCCACATTGCCTGGCTGGCAAGGTTGGCTCCCCCCCCGGGAGCCTATATAAGAAGGGGCACCCCTGGCCTTTTAATTAATCCAATTAATTCTCGATTTCTCCTCGATCTCGTGATTCCCTTTGTCGGAGTTGCGCCGAGGAGGATGAGAGTTCTCTCTCCACCATAGCCCGCCGCCGTGCTGCTGGTCTTCCGGTCCAAGTCTTCCGCTGCTCGTCCCTGGATCGGGCCCGGAGTTCGTCGGCTTCACCGTATGTGTGTAACGCCCTGCGAGGTGCCACACTATTGGTGCTGGAGGTCTGCTTCCTCCATACGGCCTCAAGGTCGTCGTCGGTTTCACCGACATCGCCACGTCATCGTCTTCTTCGTCGCGCCAAGTTCTCCGCGACCTTGAGGTCGGCTACGGCGTCTACGTCGTCAACGCTTGTGCCGGAGCGTAATCCCCGCTTTTCGGTCTACAAGAGGTGTGTATACCGACCCCCCCCCTTGCGTACTACTATATCTGCATAGTATAGATCTTGGCTAGTTTTTGGTTATCGCGGTTAGGAAATTTTTTGTTTTCTGCCTGCGATCCCCTTCAGTGGTATCAGAGCCAGGCTATGCGTAGATATAGCTGTGCGCTAGCTTCACCCGTGTTTTATCACGGGGACATCGTTCTTATTATTTGCTACCCTCTCGCGTGCACTTGCACTGCCGGCAGCATCGAGTTGATGAAGCGGCCCGGACCGACCTTACGCGTACGCTTACGCGAGACTGGTTCCACAACTGACATACGGCTGGTTCCGTATATGTGGCTGGCGGGTGTCTGTCTCTCTCTCTTTAGTTGGCTTTGCATTTTCAATGGAGGGCCCGAAAGGGATACATAAATATGCAATTATTTGATCGTTGTTGTGGTCATAGGTTCGTAGGTATGAAGCGGTTCTATTTACGACAGCCCCAAGCCACGTAAAATATGCAAAAGATAAAGTAGAAGCGTCTAACTTTATTTTGCAGGGGGCAATGTGATATGGTCAAGGTAGGTTTATTAAATTGTTTATAAACTGTTGGCGCGAAGGAGACCACCGGCGCAAGGACCATATCACATCGCATTACATTTTGATGTTTTGTATGCATCTTATATTGTGTGATTATATATTAGTATATATTAGTTACACGGCGGTAGTAATATAAGATGATCCCTCCAAAATACCACTAGTGTTCTTCCTTCGACGTGCACCACCAAGAAAGTTCTACGTTATGAGGCAGGCCGTGACGATCGGGTGTCAGACATATCGTCGTTCGCATACAGTGGGTGTAAGCCATGTTGCACGCGCGTTCGTTGAAGGTTATTGTGGCGAGCCTAGCCTATGCAGATATGGCCTCGGAACACGGAGGCCGAAAGGTCGAGCATGAGTCACAGAGTTGTTGTGATCGACATTTCAATGTCCACCTTTGAAGTTGTGTTGCCGGCTCTGATGATGAGGGGTTGCACAATGGATGGGGGTCATGTAATCACTAAAACGATTAGAGGGATATCGTTTTGAGTGGGAGTTCTGATAGTTTTATTTTATTAAAACTTGAACCCTATTTTATAATGAACAAAGTCTGTTTTGCAAAACCTTTGTAGATATTAACCAGTGTAATAGCCTTCTTTGAAAATTAGGCACAATCCTGCGATTGAGAAACTTAAAAAGTTGGGTCCAAACTTCATAGTTTTATACTTTACCTTGAGAACACTCCTTGTTTAAACCATTAGCTCTTTGTGATACAATACCCGCTAGGAGATAAACCCGGAGATTCCGCTAACGAAAGGATGATTTGGATTATCAAGTTTTGTGCGGATAATATCATCATAGTCCAGTGTATGCTGTGATCTCTGCCATAGAGAATTAACGGTGGGTACGAGTTGTTGGATCGCGAACATGTGAGATGATCGCTGAACTCGGGATACACCTAAAGTTGGGTTGATGAAGTTTAACAGTACATTGACTGTTTTTCTTCTCAACCAAGATGGAAGAGAATACACACATTGAAAGGGCACGTGGCAGTCATACTTGATGACATTAGTCATACTTGATGACATCGGTCATAATTGATGACATTAAGACGCCTTGCTCAGCTCGATCACTGGATGACAGACAACGTTGCCAGGTGCAAATGCTTTGTCATAGACTATGTCATGCAAGGGGAATCGTTCACCTTCATGGTTCTTGATTACGTTGGAAGTATCAAGAAGATGAAACAGATCGCCGGAAGTCATCAATGATGATGGTGTATATATGATATACATGTTATGAATGTTTTAGCTAAGCAAGTACTCGCAGTAGTGACTAAGTTTTGATACTAGTCATGTTTTATGAAAACCAGATTTACTACTTGAGTAGCTTGAAAGGATGAGGTGACATTGCGTGTTGATAATGGCAGACAAATTGTTGTGATGGCCATAGACACTCTCCCTCTAGATCTACCATTTGAATAAATTCTTTTATGATCGCCTGTTAGCATGATCGTTATAAATGTGTCTCCTCTAGCGAGACAATTGTTCATATATGTTAGTGACAAATTCGTTGTCCTATATTTATGAAGTAATGATCATATGCCGATTTGAATTTAGATGGTAGAAGCTCCCACATTCATAATATTAATGCCAAAGGATACAAACTTAATAAAGACACCACATATGTGTGGCACTGCCGTTTAATTCATGTCAATGTTATAGTCAATGAATTAGCTCCATAACGGATGGATCTACAAGTCCTTAGATATGATCTTTTGACACTTGCAAGATAACTAAGACACCGTTTTCAGAAAGCGGGCATATAACTTATTGATAGTCATGCATATAGATGTATGTGGATCAATGAAGTGATTAACGTGTAGTGGAGACCTTTATTTCGTAAACTTCACTGAACGTTTTGAGTATAACTTGTTGAGAATCGTGCATATGGGTGTATGTGAATCAATGAAGTACTTTAACGTGAAGTGGAAGTCTTTATTTCATAAACTTCATGAATATTCCAAGTAGATATATGAATATCCACTCAGGGAATGTTGGCCTGAAAATTTTGATTCGATCAAACAAGTTCAGAATGAAGTAGGAAATAAACTTAACAAGAAAATCAAATTCCCGCGATACAGATCGAGGAAATGAAGATTTGAGTTATAATGTTGGCATATCATTGGAAGACTTGTGAGAAGAGTTCCACAAATTACGTCGCATGGAACACCATAGTGTTATGGTATGTTATGATGTCGTAATCGTACCCTATCAGATAGTGTGTGGTAAATAAATCTCTTACCGAATTATTGTGATCATTGGAGTCGTATGGTAGAAACATAACATTCACATTAGAAGTAGGGAAACCATTTAAATCCATGGAGACAATACCATATGAGTGATGGCATGGCTTTTGGCCTAGATTGTCGTTTCAGCAATTTAGTGTTTTGATGTGATCAAACCTAAAATGGATTAATCTTTGTAGTATACCGTACCTAAAGAGTTAGTTGGGTACATGTCTCACGACATAGGCAAAATCGTTGCCGGGATGTACCTTGCGAAAGAAATAGTTTCTTGTCCAAGGGTATAAGTGGGAAAGAAAGTAGAGCAAGACGAAGTTAATGAACTTTCCCTCCAGACATCAGAGTGGCGCAGCGGAAAGTGTTTTCCGGTGTCATGCTCCTCAACTTTAAAGAAGCTGATGATTAAGATCATGATGCTCTGAGCTCATACTGAGAACGTAGGCGTATGAGGTTGTGTTCCACATTGTGTGGTACGACAATCTTGTAATGAAGGTCATATTAATGGAATATGACAGACCTACGAACTACGAAGAAGAGATGGTAAACCTAAGTCCGAGAAATGACTATGAGTCATATATGATCCGAAATAAAATCCATTACCAGGTAATGACTTGGGAGATCTTATTGATGGCATCTAGGCTGTTAATAGAATATGGAATTTTATGAGAGAATAGACACTTATAAGGATCGATTTGTCGTAAAACAGTTCCGACATATTCAAAAGTTGACCACTACGAGATTTTGTCTCAAGTGGCGAAGCCTAAATCTATTCGGGGTCGTTTAGCAATTACTATAATTTCAAATGAGAAATTGATAGATGGATAAGGAAACCATGTTTCTTAATAGTGTCATTAAGAAAGAGTTGTAATTAGTACAATAATGGTTTGATGATCCTAAGGATGCTAAACATGTATGCAAACTTCAGTTGTCCATTCATGGGCTGAAGCAAGCATATCGGAGCTGGAATCTTCACTTTGATAATGTGATCAAAGGATTTTGGAGTTGTCCAAAATAGTTGAAGAAACTTGCATTTGCAAAGAAGTGAGTGGGAGCAAAGTAGCTTTTCTTGATCTTATATGCGGAAGGCATATTTGAGTGGGAGCTAAGTAGCTTTCCTTGATCTTATATGCGGAAGGCATATTTGAGTGGGAGCTAGGTGTCATTTGTGATTTTGTATGTAACGACATATTGAATGACACAGATCCTCTAGTAGAGTGTAAAGGATTATTTAAGTGATTAAATTTTCTATGAATGAAGTTAGGAGTATTAGGCATCCAATCTATAATTGTATAGATCGTAAGGGGCTTAATAACATTAGGTCGGAATATTTCCTAAGTTAAGATTCTGAAGTGTTTCAGAATAGAACAAGCGAAGAAAATGGTTCTTACTTGTATGACTAGGTGAAATATTAAGTTTATCTTGGCATTTTCAGTGATAGCAAATGATGTTCGACATTCTTTATGTATCAGACATAGATGCTGTCAGATTGAAAGCTCGACTTAGTGTGACCCAAGTTCTTGGTTGAAGAACGGGTTCTAGAGTGATCCTTGTGTGGATCAATGAACAAACATTAAGTATTTTCTTCAGTGTTTGTGAGAACTGAAGATATGTTTTCTGGTAAAGGGTAAGAGTGGATAGACAAACTTGCCGTAAAACGGTTACGAGGATGCAAGTTATGACACTGACCCATACGACTAGAAATCTCATATAGGAGATGTCCTTTGTTTTGAAGAAAGACATGGTTAGTTTGCGAAGTCGCATATGAATGCACTGTCGCATAATCTTCATAGGTATAGAAGTATATGGCAACTTCAGAAGTAGCTAGTATGATTGGACTGAGTCTCACTCCATCGACTAAGATATATTTCGCCGTTATCGTGAGATACGGGATGATGTCAAACCAGGTGACATAGAAGTGTTGCAAAACACATATAGATCTCAATGTGTGAGATCTGTTGACTGTATTCCTCTTCCATGAAGCAAGCATGCAACAAGTTGCTATGAGTGTTGAGCTTTTACCAAGTTGTAAACTAGATTAAGTGTTACTCTAGTGCAAGTGGGAGACTGAAGGGAATATGCCCTAGAGGCACTTAATAAAGATAGTTTATTAGTCATATTCCAATTGTTCATTATATGTTTTATACCATGCTATAACTGTATTAAGCGGAAAAATTAATACACGTGTGGTAGATAAACAACCAGGTCCCTAGTAGCCTCTACTTGACTAGTTCATTGGGCAATTGATGATCGAGGTTTCCCGATCATGTGACATTTATGTCAGTTGACAATGAAGTCATGTCGTTGGTAGAACGATGTGATGGACATACCCAATATTTGTAGGACGTAGTCATTACACCTTCGACCGTGAGATCTACTCTTATTGCTATTCCTGGAAGACACTTTGATTGCATCCAACGTCATATTTATATAGTGTGACAATAAAGATGTCCCTCTCGGGTGTCGGAGAGGAGTATGTTGAGACGGGGGGTCAAGAGCGGGATTTGTCAGTCCGCATAGCAGGATAGATACTCTAGGGCCCACTCGGTGAGAATATGTCAAATGAGTTTGCAAACGTGTGACTGGGTCACCAGCTGACATAAGATCATAGACGAGTAGAAGATAGTGTTGTCAGTAACAAGATCATGCTAGGTATGGAGATATCTATGAACGATGCTCGGACACGCTAAGTATCGCTATGGCAAAAGGTTTAAGACTAGACGTCCAGGTTCGATAGGTAAAGTATTCGTTATCTCGCAGGGATTAATTCTGGGTATCCTCGGTCCACGAATTAGTCATTGATCGGAGAGGAGTCTCGATCATGTCTGGTGAGATAATCGAACCGCTAGGGTATCACACTTAAGGGGAGTCGACATTTTACCGGAAGAGAAAAATAGGAAAAGAGAGACCGGGAACGTCCCGGGAGAGGTCCGATGGAGATCGGGCAGCGACGAAATAGTTTTCGGAGCTAGAATAAATTATATATAATATGTTTGATATTAATTAGTGTAATTAATGTTTAAATATGATTTTATATATTTATTTTCGAATTTTTAAAGGCTGATTTCCCTAAATGGGCCTTCTGGTGGAAAGAAGGCCCATGAGGGGGGGGAAAGTCCCCCCAGGGCTTCGGATTGGGGAGGGCCGGCCTAGGTGGGCCAAATGGGGCCCACCTAGGGCCGGCGGCTGCTCCTTGGCCGAACCAGGCTGTGGGATAGTCCCACATTGCCTGGCTGGCAAGGTTGGCTCCTCCCCGGGAGCCTATATAAGAAGGGGCACCCCTGGCCTTTTAATTAATCCAATTAATTCTCGATTTCTCCTCGATCTCGTGATTCACTTTGTCGGAGTTGCGCCGAGGAGGATGAGAGTTCTCTCTCCACCATAGCCTGCCGCCGTGCTGCTGGTCTTCCGGTCCAAGTCTTCCGCTGCTCGTCCCTGGATCGGGCCCGGAGTTCGTCGGCTTCACCGTATGTGTGTAACGCCCTGCGAGGTGCCACACTATTGGTGCTGGAGGTCTGCTTCCTCCATACGGCCTCAAGGTCGTCGTCGGTTTCACCGACATCGCCACGTCATCGTCTTCTTCGTCGCGCCAAGTTCTCCGCGACCTTGAGGTCGGCTACGGCGTCTACGTCGTCAACGCTTGTGCGGGAGCGTAATCCCCGCTTTTCGGTCTACAAGAGGTGTGTATACCGACCCCCCCTTGCGTACTACTATATCTGCATAGTATAGATCTTGGCTAGTTTTTGGTTATCGCGGTTAGGAAAATTTTTGTTTTCTGCCTGCGATCCCCTTCACCACTTGCACTAGAGTAACACTTAATCTAGTTTACAACTTGGTAAAAGCTCAACACCCATAGCAACTTGGTGCATGCTTGTCTCGTGGAAGAGGAATACAGTCAACAGATCTCACACATTGAGACCTATATGTGCTTTGCAACACTTCTATGTCACCTAGTTTGACATCATCCCGCATCTTATGATGACGGCGAAATATATCTTAGTCGATGGAGTGAGACTCGAACCTTCGCGTAGCATGGGCCTTAAAAGTCTAAGAGATCTATTAAGGGGGACCACATATGCTCGGAAAACCGCTCAGTCCAATCACACTTGCTACTTCTGAAGTTGCCATATATTTCTATACCTATTATGTAGATTATGCGACAGTGCATCTCTATGCGACTTCGCAAACTAACCATGTCTTTCTTCAAAACAAAGGACATCTCCTATATGAGATTTCTAGTCATATGGGTCAGTGTCATAACTTGCATCATCGTAACCGATTTACGGCAAGTTGTCTTTCCACTCTTACCCTTTACTAGAAAACATATCTTCAGTTCTCACAGACACTGAAGAATATACTTAATGTTTGTTCATTGATCCACACAAGGATCACTCTAGAACCCGTTCTTCAACCAAGAACGTGGGTCACACCAAGTCGAGCTTTCAGTCTGATAGAATCTATGTCTGAGGCATAGAGAATGTCGAACATCATTTTCTATCACTGAAAATGCCAAGATAAACATAATGTTTTAACTAGTCATACAAGCAAGAACCTTTTTCTTCGCTTGTTCTATTCTGAAACACTTCAGAATCTTAACTTAGGAAAATATTCCGACCTAATGTTATTAAGCCCCTTTTGATCTATACAATTACAGATCGGATGCCTAATACTCCTAACTTCATTCATAGAAAATTTAATCACTTAAATAATCCTTTATACTTTGCTAGAGGATCTGTATCATTCTCAATATGTCGTTACATAAAATCAGGAATGACACTTAGCTCCCACTTAAATACGCCATCCGTATATAAGATCAGGAATTTCTTTTAGCTCCCACTCAAATATGCCATTCACATATAAGATCAAGAAAAGCTACTTAGCTCCCACTCACTTCTTTGCAAATGCAAGTTTCTTCAACTATTTTGGACAACTCCAAAATCCTTTGATCACATCATCAAAGTGAAGATTCCAGCTCCGATATGCTTGCTTCAGCCCATGAATGGACAGCCGAAGTTTGCATACATGTTTAGCATCCTCAGGATCACCAAACCATTTCATTGTACTAATTACAACTCTTTCTTAATGATAACATTAAGAAACATGGTTTCCTTATCCATCTATCAATTTCTCAATTTGAAATTATAGTAATTGCTAAACGATCCCGAATAGATTTAGTCTTCGCCACTTGAGACAAAATCTCGTTGTGGTCAACTTTTGAATCTGTCGGAACTGTTTTACGACAAATCGATCCTTATCAGTGTCTACTCTCTCATAAAATTCCATATTCTATTAACAGCCTAGATGCCATCAAGAAGATCTCCCAAGTCATTACCTGGTAATCGTACATGGATTTTATCTCGGATCATATATGACTCATAGCCATTTCTCGGACTTAGGTCTACCATCTCTTCTTCGTAGTTCGTAGGTCTGTCATATTCCATTAATATGACCTTCATAACAAGATTGTCGTACCACACAGTGTGGAACACAACCTTGTACACCTACGTTCTCAGTATGAGCTCAGAGCATCATGATCTTTATCATCAGCTTCTTTCAAGTTGAGGAGCATGACACCGGAAACACTTTCCGTTGCGCCACTCTTATGTCTGGAGAGAAAGTTCATTAACTTCGTCTTGCTCTACTTTCTTTCCCACTTATACCCTTGGACAAGAAACTATTTTTTTTGCAAGGTATATTCCGGCAACGTTTTTGCCTATGTCGTGAGACATGTACCCAACTAATTCTTTAGGTACGGTACACTACAAAGATTTATCCATTTTAGGTTTGATCACATCGAAACACTAAATTGCTGAAACGACAATCTGGGCTAAAAGCCATGCCATCACTCATATGGTATTGTCTCCATGGATTTAAATGGTTTCCCTATTATCTAACGTGAATGTTATGTTTCTACCATACGACTCCAATGATCACAATAATTCGGTAAGAGATATATTTACCACACACTATCCGATAGGGTGCGATTACGACGTCCTAACATACCATAACACTATGGTATTCCATGCGACGTAATTTGTGGAACTCTTCTCACAAGTCTTCCAATGATATGCCAACATTATAACTCAAATCTTTATTTCCTCGATCTGTTTCGCTGGAATTTGATTTTCTTGTTAAATTTATTTTCCTACTTCATTCTGAACTTGTTTGATCGAATCAAAATTTTCAGACTAACATTTCCTAAGTGGATATCGATATATCTACTCGGAATATTCATGAAGTCTAGGAAACAAAGACTTCCATTATACGTTAAAGTACTTCATTGATTCACATACACCCATATGCATGATTCTGAACAAGTTATACTCAAAACGTTCAGTGAAGTTTACGAAATAAAGCTCTCCACTACACGTTAATTACTTCATTGATACACATACATCTATATGCATGATTATCAATAAGTCATATGACCGCTTTCCGAAAACGGTGTCTTAGTTATCTTGCAAGTGTCAAAAGATCAAATCTAAAGACTTGTAGATCCATCCGTATGGAGTTTGTTCATTGATTATAACATTGACATGACTTAAATGGTAGTGCCACACGAATGTGGTGTCTTTATCCTTTGGCATTAATATTATGAATGTGGGAGCTTCTACCATCTAAATTCAAATCGGCTTATGATCATTACTTCATAAATATAGGACAACGATTTTGTCACTAACATATATGAACAATTGTCTCGCTAGAGGAAACACATTTAAAACGATCGTACTAACAGGCGATCATAATTTTTTTTATTCAAATGGTAGATCTAGAGGGAGAGTGTCTATGGCCATCACAACATTTTGTCTGCCATCATCAACACACATTGTCGCCTCATCCTTCCAAGCTACTCAAGTAGTAAATCTGTTTTTCATAAAACATGACTAGTATCAAAACTTAGTCACTACTGCGAGTACTTGCTTAGGTAAAACATTCATAACGTGTATATCATATATACACCATCATCATTGATGACTTCCCGGCGATCTGTTTCATCTTCTTGATTCTTCCAACGCAATCAAGAACCATGAAGGTGAACGATTCCCCTTGCATGACATGGTCTATGACAAAACATTTGCATCTGGCAACGTTGTCTGTCATCCAGTGATTGAGCTGAGCGAGGCGTCTCAATATCATCAAGTATGACCAATGTCATCGAGTATGACCAGTGTCATCAAGTATGACTGCCACGTGCTCCTTCAATGTGTGTATTCTCTTCCATCTTGGTTGAGAAGAAAAACAGTCAACATACTGTTAAACTTCATCAACCCAACTTTAGGTGTATCCCGAGTTTAGCGATCATCTCATATGTTCGCGATCTAACAACTCGTACCCACCGTCAATGCTCTATGGCAGAGATCACAGCATACACTGGACTATGATGATATTATCCGCACAAAAACTTGATAATCCAAATTATCCTTTTGTTAGCGGAATCTCCGGGTTTATCTCCTAGCGGGTATTGTATCACAAAAAGCTAATGGTTTAAACAAGGAGTATCCTCAAACTAAAGTATAAAACTATGAAGTTTGGACCCAACCTTTTAAGTTTCTCAATCGCAGGATTGCGCCTAATTTTCAAAGAAGGCTATTACACTGGTTAATATCTACAAAGGTTTTGCAAAATATAAAGACTTTGTTCATTATAAAATAGGGTTCAAGTTTTAATAAAATAAAACTACCAGAACTCCCACTCAAAACGAGTATCCATCTAATCGTTTTAGTGATTACACGATCCTCATCCATTATGCAACCCCTCATCGTCAGAGCCGGCAACATAACTTCAAAGGTAGATATCGACATGTCAATCACAACAACTTTGTGACTCATGCTTAACCTTTCGGTCACCTTGTTCCGAGGCCATGTCTGTACATGCTAGGCTCGCCATAATAACCTTCAACGTAAACGCGTGTGCAACATGGCTTACACCCACTGTATGCGAACGACGATATGTCTGACACCCGATCGTCACGGCTTGCCTCATAACGTAGAACTTTCTTGGTGGTGCACGTCGAAGGGAGAACACAAATGGTATTTTGGAGCGATCATCTTATATAACTACCGCCGTGTAACTAATATATACTATATATATACACACAATATAAGATGCACACAAAACATCAAAATGTAATGCGACGTGACATGGTCCTTGCGCCGATGGTCTCCTTCGCGCCCACAGTTTATAAACAATTTAATAAACCTACCTTGACCATATCACATTGCCCCTGCAAAATAAAGTTAGACGCGTTCTAATTTATCTTTTGCATATTTTACGTGGCTTGGGGCTGTCGTAGATAGAACCGCTTCATACCTACGAACCTATGACCACAACAACGATCAAATAATTGCATATTTATTCATCCCTTTCGGGCCCTGCATTGAAAATGCAAAGCCAACTAAAGAGAGAGACAGACACCCGCCAGCCACATATACGGTACCAACCGTATGTCAGTAGTGGAACCAGTCTCGCGTAAGCGTACGCGTAAAGTCGGTCCGGGCCGCTTCATCAACTCAATGCTGCCGACATTGCAAGTACACGCGAGAGGGTAGCAAATAAAAGAACGATGTCCCCGTGATAAACACGGGTTCTAAAAGCGTACAGCTATATCTACGCATAGATCAGCTCTGATACCACTGAAGGGGATCGCATGCAGAAAACAAAAAATTTCCTAACAGCGATAACCTTAAACTAGCCAGGATCTATACTATACAGATATAGTAATACGGAGGAGATCGGTATACATACCCTTGTAGACCGAAAAGCGGGGATTACGCTCCCGCACAAGCGTTGCTGACGTAGACGCCGTAGCCGACCTCAAGGTCGCGGAGAACTTGGCGCGACGAAGAAGACGATGACGCGGCGATGTCGATGAAACCGACGACGACCTCGAGGCCGTGTAGAGGAAGCAGACCTCCAGCACCACTAGCGTGGCACCTCGCACGGCGTTGCACACATACGGTGAAGCCGACTGCCTCCGGGCTCCGATCCAGGGACGAAGCAGCGGAAGACTGGGACCGGAAGACCAGCAGCACGACGGTGTGCGTATGGTGGAGAGAACTCCTCCTTGGCGCAACTCCAACAAGGGAATCACGTTATTCAAGGAGGAAGAGAGAGAGAGAGATTGGTGTGTCTTTAAAGGCCAGGGGTACCCCCATATATATAGGAGGCCAGGGGCTGCCCACCTTGCCAGGCTGGCGGTGTGGGACTAATCCCACACCCCAGCCGGCCAAGGCTGGTGTGCCGGCCCTAGTGGGCCCCATGTGGCCCACTAGGGGCTGGCCGAACCAGGCTCCTCCTCTTGGGAGGGACTCTTCCCCCCTCATGGGCCTCTTTGCCCAAAGAGGCCCATTTAGAGATTTTTGCCTTTAAAAATTCAGGAAAAATTAAAATAAAATATATTTAACTATTAATTACACTAATTAATATTAAATACATATTACATAATTTATTCTGGCTCCGAAAACTATTTCGTCGCTGCCCGATCTCCATCGGAACTTTCCCGGGACGTTCCCGGTCTCTCCTTTCCTATTTTTCTCTTCCGGTAAAATGTCGACTCCCCTTAAGTGTGTTACCCTAGCGGTTCGATTATCTCACCAGACATGATCGAGACTCCTCTCCTATCAATGACTAATTCGTGGACCTTGGATACCCAGAATTAATCCCCGCGAGATAACGAATACTTTACCGATCGAACCTAGACGTCTGATTCTTAAACCTTTTGCCATGTGATACTTAGCGCGTCCGAGACTCGTTCATAGATATCTCCATACCTAGCTTGATCTCGTTACCGACACTGCTAACTTCTACTCGTCCATGATATTATGTCCTGGTGACCTAGTCACACGCTTGCAAGCTCGTTTGACATAATCTCACCGAGTGGGCCCTAGAGTATCTATCCTGCTATGCGGACTGGCAAATCCCGCTCTTGACCCCCCGTCTCAACATACTCCTTTCCGACACCCGAGAGGGACACCTTTATTGTCACACTATGTAAGATATGACGTTTGATGCAATCAAAGTGTCTTCCAGGAATAGCAATAAGAGTAGATCTCACGGTCGAAGGCGTTATGACTACGTCCTACAAATATTGGGTATGTCCATCACGTCATTCTCCCAATGACATGACTCCATTGTCAACTGACATAAATGTCACATGATCGGGAAACCTCGATCATCAATTGCCCAATGAACTAGTTAGATAGAGGCTACTAGGGACCTGGGTGTTTATCTACCACACGTGTATTAATGTTTCCGCTTAATACAATTATAGCATGGTATAAAACGTATAATGAACAATTGAGATATGACGAATAAACTATCTTTATTAAGTGCCTCTAGGGCATATCTCCTTCAAAAGGGGTGCGGACGCTAACCGGAAGGTGGATTATTAGTCATAGATGCGGTTGGAACGGTCTATGTATATTGTTGTAATGCCCAAATAAATATCACACTAGACATCATAACTATAGTATATGCATCATTATGCACTTCTTTATTCTATCAATTGCCCAGCTGTAATTTGTTTACCCGCATGTATGCTATTATTATTTATGGAGAGACACCACTAGTGAACTGTGGACCCCGGTCCTTTTCTTTAAACTGATAATACAACCAACTTCAAACTGCTTTCTTTGATTCTCTGCAAACATCATCCTCCACACATACGTTTAATCCTTGTTACAGCAAGCCGGTGAGATTGACAACCTCACTGTTGAGTTGGAGCAAAGTTTTCTGATTGTGTTGTGCAGATTCCACCTCCCTGCAACAGCACTTTTCTGGCGCTGGGGAGACCTTCGTTGTGTTCTTCATCTCCTACTGGTTCGATAACCTTGGTTTCATAACTGAGGGAAACTTGCAACTACGCTCATCACACCTTCCTCTTGGGGTTTTCCAACTCCTCACACCCGTGAGCATCACGACCTCACCTCCTTCTCTCCCTGTCGCCGCCGTCGGCAGAGGCCGCCGGGCTCGGCCCGGTTGGCGCCGGCGGCGGCGGCTTATCCTTCCCCGAGCCATGGTTGGAGGAGGCGGAGCTCTTCTGGCCTGGTTGAGGCGGCGTTCTCAGCGAGGGGAGCGTCGGCGCGGCTCTCCGGCGGCGTGGTGGCCTCGTTCGAGCTCTTCGGCAAGGCGTGGTGGTGGCTAGGCGGTGCAGCGGCGACCGGCGGGGGAAGCCTCCTGCAGCGAGGTGGCCGGCGCGTGTGCGGGCTGGATCTGGGCCAGGCGGGCCCAGATCTGCCGACACGAGCTGCGGGCCAGATCTGGGCCAGGCGGGCCCAGATCTGCCAGCGGGCGCCGCCTCGGCCTGCTGTGGCGGTTCCATGGCTTGGCCGGTGTCGCCGCTGCACTTCGTGGTCAGGTTTGTGGCGTTGTGGTGGTGGATGCGGTTGGGACCGTGACCCTCCGGGCGTCCTCCCCCCTCAGCCTCCGCATCGATTCGAGTTGGCGAGCTTCATCCTGGCGGTTGGTGCGCGGCTGCGGCTGGGACCGCGACCCTTCGGGCGTCCTCCCCCCAGCCTCTGCATCGGTCCGTGGCCGGCGGCATGCTCACGGCGGCGAGTGGTGGTGGCGTGGTGGAAACTCTGCAACGGCAGCGGCCTGCGGGCTGCAGCAGGGTGGCGGGATCTGTACGGGCCAGGCGGGCCTGCATTGATCCAGCTACCGTGTCCGGTCGGCATCCGCCGAGAGGCGGTGGAGGGAGGCCCCTCCAGTGGGCGGCTGCGCGCTAGGTTTCCCTCTCCGACCCGTCGTTCCTGTAGTGTGTTTGCCCTCGTGTCATAGGTTGGAGTGCGCGGATGCCGGGGCGGCGACCCTGGGTAGCGGGTCACATGGGTTGCTCTCCGGCGAGCACCATGGTGACGGTGGTGGCTGCATCGTTTGGTTGTGTGGGCAACAAGGGGTGCAGCGGCGGGTAGCTGGGGCACGTTTCTGTCGTTGCCTGGATCTGGAATGGGTTCCTTTTCGCTTACGCCCTACGACCCTCTTTGTGCCACGGGGGAGGGAACGAGCGAAACCTTCTGACGGCGGCGATGCTCGCGGGTGCTGTTATCCTCTTGGGGACGTCATCATGGTGATCTTCCTCGTGTCAGGGCTCCGGGTGAAAACCCTAGTCCTTTGGACTCGGCGGCGGCGACGCTTTGCGCCGTTACCCTCTTTGGGGCGTTGTCGTGGAGCTCAGGGGAGTTAGGGCGTAGCGTGGAGCTGGTGTGCTTGTCCGGCTTCGTAGTCGTGGTTCGCTGTGGCTTCTGTAGCTCGGTTTTCTAGGTAGCTCGGTTTTCTAGAATCTTCTTTGTAAGAGGGCTATCTCACTACTTTGTATCGTTCCGCCGGTTCTTGGGCGTTGTGCTGTCTGATCCAGCAGCGGTCTCAAACGGTTTGGCTTTATTTATAAAGCGGGGCGAAAGCCTGTTTCGTGGTGGCTTGATTTACGGGACCGTCTAGTCCTAAGTCGACTGAGTTCTCAGTCGATGCTAGCCACAGGTTCTTTTCCTCGATGTTTTTGCTGGATCGATCGTTCGTTTGTGCGTAAGGCATCAATCCTGTACGTGCTCTCTTCCCATGCATGGCCCATGGGCCTTCGTAGGAGGGCTGGCTAGTTTGCTATTTCTTTTTTGTTTTA
Organism: Poa annua; assembly: GCA_026929855.1. Taxonomy (NCBI): domain Eukaryota; kingdom Viridiplantae; phylum Streptophyta; class Magnoliopsida; order Poales; family Poaceae; genus Poa; species Poa annua. The sequence goes on from CM049438.1 coordinate 39,418,950, forward strand.
ATTTGTTACAACTCATTGAATAGTGGATAAATAATCACTTGCAAGAGTTTTGTGTGTTTTGTAGAATTTCAGTTTCAGCCCCTTATAGTGGATAAATAATTGGAACTCTGTAATAACTTCAAGGAAAAAGTCATGCAACAGGGGCGTCATATCGCTGCTGGGATCCAGATTGCGTCTATTTGTTGCGAAGTTCACCGCAAAAAACAAAACGAGAGACCCTATTTGCACATGAGACGGAATGGAAAGAGATGTATTCTTACACGTAAAATATCAGTTGCAACTAACTTGCAACTCACAAACTAGTACGAATCACAATTCAAAATCTAAGAAATATTATCTTGTAACTACCAATCTTAATTGTAACTCAGTTGGAACTCCTATGCTAGCAGGAAACATGAGGCAAAAATCAAACCGTCGGGAACAATGTACCACAATTACAACTCACTTGCAACTAAAAAAGTCGATTAGCACCCACGTGCGAAAACTCGGCTAATCTCAGTTGCAACTAGAAAAAACTCAAATGCAACCCACTTACAACTGGAAAAAAATGAGTTGCAACACACGTACAACTAGAAAATATTTGTTACAACCCAATTGCAACTCATTTGCAAATAGAAAAAGTTCAGATGCAACCCACTTGCAAATGGAAAACCGTAGTTGCAAAACTCAAATGCAACTCCGCTTGCAACTAGAAAATATCAGTTGTAGCCCACATGCAACTGAAAATCTTAGTTACAACTCACTTGCAACAGGAAAATCTCAGTTGAAACCCACGTGCAGTTGGAAAAAAAATTCAGATGAAACCCACTTGCAACCGGAAAATCTCAATTTCAAAACTCAAAATGCAACCCCACTTGCAGCTGCAACCCACATGCAACTGAAAAATCTCACTTACAATCTACTTGTAACAGGAAAATCTCAGTTGCAACGCACTTGCAACTTCAAAACAAACTCAAATGCAACCCATTTGCAACTTGAAAACCTCATATGCAACCCACTTCTAACTGGACAATCTCAGTTTCAGTCCACTTGCAATTGGAAAAACCTCAAATGTAACCCACTTGCAATTGGGAAAAAAATCAGCTGCAACCCAGCCGCAACTTGAAAATTAATCTTAATTGCGACGCTCTTGTAACTGGAAAATCTCAGCTGCAACATACTTGTAACTGGAAAGTGTCGGTTGCAACTCACTTGCATCTCCCATGCTAAGAAGAATCATGAAGCGTAATCCAAAAAACAGTTTCTCTCGGATGCAACACTTTAAATTGCAAATTCTAAGTTACAACCCACATACAACTCTCATGTTAGCAAGAATCGCAACGTAAATCTACGGTTGGGAACATTTTTCTCAATTACAACCCACTTGCAACTGGAAAAAATTCAATAGCCGCTGGAATATCTTAGTTGCAACCCATCATAGTTTGACTCTTAAAATAAAGAACTATAGCCACTTTAAGAGGGAAACTTTTAAAATGAAATTAGAAGAGAAAACAAATTAAGTAAAAAGAAAAAACACAAAAAGCCCGTCTTAGGTTTCCCCCGGATGACTCTTCTCTCATTCTTAGCTTCTCTCTATTTATTTAGGGTAAGCTTCTCTCTTATTTCATGACTAGTACTTGATATAGACACATGCGGCCAAAACCATGTGCACAGCAAGAGCCCATCCTATTTATAACAAAGACCATACACCAATACTCAATGGAAAAAAATAGAAAGGCCCATAGACAAACATGCCGCTTTCGTTTCTCGTCCAGACACCGACAAGCGGGATGCACTCCACCTCACAACGACAATCCGAACGCGGTCGCGCAAAAGGAAAAAAATACAATCGCGCAATTCTTGACTGGGAGATAACAAAATATCAAAACAAATGCATACACACAGTAAATGAAAAAAGAAGAACAAAAATAGTGATCAACTGCATATTCGTGCAACCCAAGTTTCACAAAAAAAACGCACAACTTGATACTTAAAAAATGTGCAGCTAAATAGATCATAAAAAGAGAAAGCGCAAAATCCAAAATAAAAATATGAGAAAAATGAAAAACTAGAGGAACATCACTCTCGTGAGATACAAGTGAAATAAAGTACAAAATCTATCGTCTAAAAGTACCGCGAGCACACTCATATCCATCTCTTTCATCCCCTATCGACCAAAAAATTAGGAAAAACAAAGATGGCCAAAGGCCCCATGTAAATCTAAAAGGCCCATACGAGTGGGCAAAAGCACAGGTCGGTACAAACAAAAGGAAGAAGCCCTACGTACAGGCATCGCTCGTGTGTTACACGGAAGTAACAGCTGACAAAGTTTAACACGAATCTTAGCACCTCATATCCAACGGTGGTAGAGAGAGGTGACTGAGATCTCGCGAGTTCTCTGAGAACTAGCAATTCCGTTGATTTACAACCTAAACGTGGAATCTCTACTATATAATACGGCTTAAGGTGTCCGGTACGTCGTGGCGTTTTGCGCTTTAGCCCCTCAGGAAGTTGGAAATCAACCCGCAGTATACCTCAACCCAGACGCTCGGCATCCATGTCCGCTCCCTCCGGCGGTGGCAAGGAGCCCCTACCCCGCCCCCGCCCCCGCCGACCGAGGTCGGGCGGACGCGGCTCCGGGACGAGCAGCTGCGGCAGCTCCGCGAGCTCTTCCTCCGCTTCGACCTCGACGGCGACGGCAGCCTCACCAAGCTCGAGATAGCCGCGCTGCTCCGCTCGCTCGGCCTCCGCCCCGCCGCGGGGGACGAGATCCACACCCTTATCGCATCCATGGACGCCGATGGCAACGGGACCGTCGAGTTCGACGAGCTCACCTCCTCCCTCTCGCAGCTGCTCCTCGGGCCCTGCCGCCCGTCCGTCGCCGTCGACCACGAGCAGCTCGCCGAGGCCTTCCGCGCCTTCGACCGCGACGGCAACGGGTACATCTACGCCGCCGAGCTCGCGCGCTCCATGGCGCGCATGGGACACCCCATCTGCTACGCCGAGCTCACCGACATGATGCGCGAGGCCGATACCGACGGCGACGGCTCCATAAGCTTCCAGGAATTCACCGCCATCATGGCCAAGTCCGCCGTCGATTTTCTCGGCCTCGCCGCCTTGTGAAGGGATTCCTCCGCTCCCACCTCCGCCGTCGATTAGACCCTCGTGGACTTCTTCTATGTTTGTAAATTAGAACATTTCCCTTTCTTTTTACCCGTTCTGCTAATACGAACATTTGAACTGAATTGGCTGTATTTTTAATGTCACTGGGATGAGGTGGACGGAGCAGTAGACGTAAAACAGCTGTTGGCCCTCAAATCGGCCGTGTCGCCGGTCACCGGGAGCTCTGCTCGCCTCTTCCAGCTCGACGATGCCGCCGCCGTGCGACGCGCGAGCGAGCTCCATCGCACTTCCGCAAGAAGATCTCGTTCAGATGCCGCGTCAGCTGCTGTGCCGGGCTCGCACTTCCGAAGGAAGATCTCGTTCAGATGCCGCGGCAGAGGTCGGAGATGCATCTTCCGAGGTAGGGGAAACATGGGCTGCAGAGAAAGAAGGTCTGCGTCTAGCCGTCTCGGCGATGATTCAGTGCACGAGAGCGGAAAGGAGGACTCATGCGAGGAACAGAAGCAGCTATCGTTGGACAGCTACTCGATGCCTCCACGTTCTCTCTGTTCTTCACTGTCTCGATGTGCATAATCATCGCTCGGCTTGACAAGACCTTCAAATTAAATACGGTTTGCATATATACAAACATGTAAATACAGCCAGATCTCTAGGACTTATGTTACATCTTCGAAGTCTAGACCGCCGTCGCAATAGCTACATTGGTCTGGGAGGGATGGGCTACCTCTTCAAATCACGCAACGGGGAGTTGTCAACAAGGTCATGAAGAGTGCTGAGAAAACTTTATACTAAATGATTGATCTTTTTTACCTGAATTTGATCATCATGTGAGACGAAATGTTAGTTCGTGATAGAGTGAGATGGGTCATTTTGCGTGTTCACGATGGGTCATTTTGTTCACCCGTAGCAACGCACGGGTATTTTGCTAGTCTGAACAATCCGGGAAGGCGCGCGTAGCCCGCGCGTGTGCCGTCTTGCTCTCGGCGCGCAGAACCTCAAGAAAGTTTTCTGAAAACTGACTCCTGCGATTCAAAACATAAGCAAGTGAGCCGCTTCGACAAAACTTTCTTTTTTGAAACTGGCTCCTCCGATTCAAAAATTGAGCAAGTGAAGCCGCTTCGACAAGAACTTTGTTGGCCGAGAAGAAAGAACCCCCCCCCGGTCCAGCACAGCTTCTCGACCACCCGAACAGCCAGCCGCAGAGCCTGAGCTTCTGCGTGTAACACTGAAGAAACCGAAGAGGACACAGCCCGAATAAGAATTTTAATCTTCCGCTCAGGGTTGTGTAAAAAAAAACTCCTAGCCCAGCAACAATTGCATCCACCGCCGGGTTGTACGCCGCATCACAGAAGGCAGGCGAACCTACAGGCAAAGAGAAAGTCGAAACTGAATCTGGTGCAATTTGTTGGCTTCTGTTAACCTGAATCTGATGTTCCTCCTTACCTGCAGCAAGCACAGCACGGGCAGCACAATGGACCTGCGAAACTGACCAAGATTTTCTATTGAAGAGCAAATCATTACAGGATTTCCAAAGTATCCAGATGATTGCGAACACACTATGCACTGAAACTTCAGAATGTGCATACCAAGCAAGAGCTGAACCATGACTACCAAGTAAGCCAGATCGAGCAGTGAGTGCAAGACATCTTCAGTGCAAACTAGTGTAGAGTCTGCTATAAAACATACTCCGGTGCTGTGACTAGTATCAGTGCGGCGACGCAGACTAGTATCTCAATAATTTCTTATAGTTTGAAAAAAAGTTGGGAAAAAGCAGTTAGTTTTATCTCAATTCCTAATTTCTTATAGTTTGAAAAAAAGTTGGGAAAAAGCAGTTAGTTTTATCTCAATTCCTCACTAAATATTGAGATACTAGTCTGCGTCGTCGCACTGACACTAGTTTGGGACATGTTTCAGTGTGTTGTGTGTTTGATGATCACGATTAATTTCTTATTGTTTCATACTAAGGCAGCATTGTGTGTTTGATGTTGTAACTTAAAAAAAGTTTGACTTAGTAAACTACAGAAGTTCACTTATTTATTGACGAAGGGAGTAGTCATTGATCAGTGGTACAATTCCTTTTTGTCTTATTCTACAAAGGAAAAACAATCCGTGACATCTTCTGTGCAAACTAACGTTGAGTCTGCACTAAAACTTATCTCAGTGCGGCGGATGCAGACTTGCATCTCATATCCTATCAATATTTAGGGCGCTAATAGATAAGCTTTACTGTTTTATTTGCTCATTTCGTATTTCAGATAGATGTCAGGACTGAAAAATACTGTGGCTGGCCGGTGCCGTATCCGATGCTATGACTGACAGAGAAGGAAGACAGGAAGTGCTGATACTCGATAGGAGTAGCATGTTTCTAGCCATGATGAAAAATGTACGGGCCTCATTGAGTAGCATGTCGTCTGTAACAACCTCCATGTCAAATTGTCAACTCATTGATCGCCCCACCATGTTGTACTTACTTGTTCTAAACTGTATGTATCATTTTATTCAACATTACTAGCGGTAATACACAAAGAAGTCAAGAGAACTCAATAAAATTGCTGGCATGTAGCTAGTCACACAGGGGAAAATAAACAGTATATGAAACAGTAGTGAAAACTGGTAGCAGTACAGTACGAATGAAATTGTACGAACTGATGATAGTCAATATCTGACATTGCCGGTATTGCGAAACCTGAAACCTGATACTGATCGCTCTTTCGCAGAGTTTACGTTCTAGCTCTTGATCGTCTTCGGTTGTCAGTCAGTCACCATCTCTTCCACGATCCTCTTGGGCCGATCTTGATCCCTGGTCGCGGCCTAGCGGGTGCATCACGGCGGCAGCCGCAGCATCGTCGTCGGCAAGGCCGAGGCAGCGGCGCTTGGCGGGACACGGGGGTGCGTCGATGGCGGCTCGTGCGGAGGGGAAGGCGAGCTCGACCTCCATCCACCACCGCAATTTCCTCCCGGCGCCGCGGTCGAGCAGGAAAGCGATCCAGAGCTCCTGGTTCATCTCCTTGTCGGACTGCGCGCGCCAGCCCGCGCCGCGGTCGAGGTAGAACCTCTGCCACGGCTGCTGCTTCTCCGGCCAGGAGCGGTCCCTAAACGGCCAGGCTGTGTTTGTTTCTCGTGTATTCCTGGGGTTTGGTGGGGATAAGGGAATGTCTAGGTGGCAAACGTTTGCCAAAACTCATGTTTTGGCGGCTGAACAAAAAGGAAAGTTTGGTTCCGTTCTGATTATACTTTTCCTCTAATACGCACCTACGTGATCAAAACCAATGATCCCACCAGCATACTAGACAAGTCACACTCACGTGACATGCACTAACTACATTGGTTTTTTCAAAAAGATATATGTTATAAACCGTATGTCGGAATAACGATCCGTTTTCACTTTTGGAATCCTCGCGACGAGATGTTCAAAACTAGATCACATTTGCCTATATTTCAAGAATATTTTGTGTGAAGCAACTTTTGATGCTTGATGCAACAACTTTGTTACACGACGAAGCAACTTTGTTGCAACGCTAAAAAATCGCAACGGTCTTAGGCAACTTCGTTACCACAGTAGTCGGGTTCACGACAATAAAAGAAACTTGACATCTTGTCTCCTTCACAACAAAGAGGTACGAAAACTTCATAACTACAGGTAAGCAAATTATCAAAAAATGATATGCAACTTCACAACGTCGGGCATGTGATTTTGAAACAACAGTATGCAGCCCCAAAATAGCGTTTATGCAAGTTTGCAAAAAGATTATCCAAATTTACAACAATGAGTATGCAAGTTTGCAACAATAATATGCAGGTTTACCGCAACTGGTATGCAACTTTGATACATGACAAATCAACATTGCGACAAAACTGCAGCAGGAGGCATTGAAGTTGCAATTAAAGTTACTTTAATTGCTATATCGTAGTTTAATTTGTTGGTTTCCCCTACCCCTAACAAAAAATTTACAAAGGTTTATCAAAGAGTACATAAATTACTGCCGAAGGCACTGAAGTTGCTACAATGGGTAGTGAAGTTGCTAAAGATGCCAGTGTTGTTTGTTAGTTGCTCCCTAGCCACTTCTGGTAATTTTGTTACAAATGTGACTATTGAGGGGACATAAGTTGCTCCTAGAGTCAACAACCAAGTTATTGGTGAAGTTGTTACTGAAGACACTAATATTAGTTGCAACTTGCAACATATCCCTAGCAACACCAAAGTTGCTTATGGTAGAAAAAAAGTTGCTTCCCGTAACACTAAAGTTACTATTTAAAAAAGTTTGTCGAATCATACCCATATGGGGTCTAGGTTTGAAGGGCTCGTCGCGAGGGTTCCAACAGCTAAAACGGATCTCAATTTCGACATGTGATTTATAAGTTATGACTTTTTAAATTTTGAAAAGACGAATTAACTGCCTCGTTATCATACTCTCACATGCAACAAGGAGAAAAGAAAGATGAGGAAAGCAATAACCACGTGCCACATCACCTACGTCAGCTCCGTTCAGGTGCTAGTCTGTTTGCACGCGCGTGATAGGTCCTCACGCATCGGACGGTGCGGACGGGTGTGCACCCGTATCTGTCAAAAAGCAAAGCTTTGCTCTTTATCATTTGGGTGGGGATAATACCGGCCCATAATCGAATCCCCACTTATTTCCCGAAGCCCATTTGTTTCTCGAGTTTTGGGGCCGGTTCTATCCCAAGTATTCCCCACCTTTCCCCAAACCCGGCCCATCTATTCTGTGATACAATACGCGAGCCCTACTCGCGTATTGTCCCATCCCCGAGCGCGCGAGAGAGAGGAGGCGGCGGCGCACGCAGCGGGCGGTGGTCAGAGCGGCGGCGACCAAGGGAGAGGGGAGGCTGGAGAGGGTGGCGGGCAGGGGAGGTGAAGAGGGGCGACAGGAAGACATCCATCCCACCGGCTCCGCATCGTCAATGTCTTGGATTCTCGGGCGAAGCTCCTCCGATCTGCAACGTCTCCTGGTAACGCCCTCCACTTGCTTCTCTGCATGCTCCCACTATCCTCCGATCAGCGCCCCTTTCTATGTTTGCCCAGTGCATGAGCGCGCGGTCGATCTCGTCCCCATGACGGCTGCTTGCTTTGGCCGATCCGTCGCCGCCGGGGTCGATACGTAGGGGATCTTCTTTGTCTCCGCAAGGATGTCAGGATCGAGTGGAGTGATCCTAAAACTGGATGACCAGCACTATGCGCCCAAGCACTTGCGGTTGTAGATTTCTAGCATCGATCTGTCTACTTTGTTGGGTCTTTCTTTTGCTGTCGGAATTAGTTGCTTGGTATGAAATTACTAGCTACCTAATGTACTAGCTCCATGCATCATCTTCTCCATGTACAGGTCCATGCTACGTTCCTCTCTCTTTAATGAATTTGAGTAATTTTTACACCTTTTCTACCATTTTGTATTCCAAGGTGCGGTAGGATGTTGCTCCATGTGACAATAAAACACTTCTCTAACATATTTGCATGCTTACAGGCCATCGTAATGCTTAGGCTTGTGTTCCTGAAGATTGCAAGGAAGAAAAGCAACATTTTTTTTAGAAGATTCTTATCTGGTTGTACTCCCTCCGTCCAACAAAGGATGTCTCAACTTGATAAAAAATTGGATGTATCTAGACATGATTTAGTGTATAGATTCATCCAAATTTGATAGAAAGTGTGACATCTTTTATTGCACAGAGGGAGTAATAAAAAAGATGTTGAAAATTAATATGGACTACTGTTGGTACAGGCTGATGCATGAAGTGAAATTTTGGAGGAGATGATGATGCTTGTAGTCTGTACTCTGTACTGATGTTTGCGTGCTCCTTTTGATCTACTATGATTGCCACTTGTATTTTGTTGTCGCACTAAAAATGTTGTTCCGCCAATGCTCGGAGTCTGTACTGATCCTTTGGGTGCTCAGAGTACTAGATTGAAACTTGCTATCTGATAAAAAATAGATCTTTCATTGAAATGCTTTTAAATTTCATGTTTAAATATGTTGATGTATACACTGGTTCGGTGGTTCCTGTAAAAACTGAAATCTCTATCTCCGAGGGTGCTGCATGCGGACTGAGGTGGGAAACGGGATTTGGGGGATTAGGAGGAGTATTGGGTGACGGCAGGGTTTGCATTTAATCCCTGCCAAACCCCATAAATACACGGGAAACAAACACAGCCCCACGGGGAAGGCACGTGGACCTGTCGCCACCGGTCGAAGACCACCAGGCTCCCTTGGTCGACGGGCGGGAGGAAACGGATCGAGTCCGGCCCGACCACGTAGCGCGCCGTCGCCATGGATTCGTCCTCCTCCTCCTCCTCCTCCTCCTCCTCAAGCAGAAGAAGCTCGTCGTCAGACTCGTCATCCAAATATTCGTGGATGCAGCCCTCCGGGGTCGGTAACCCAGGTTCCGGCGTCGACGGACGCGGCTCTTCGTCGGGGTCATCAACGCCCGCTGACGCCGGATCATCACCCGCGGCGTCGGGTCGTTTCATTCTTGTTTTCCTCCACGGAGGGAGTATTTTTAACGGACCAAACGAGGTCCGTAATTTTCGTCGGTCCAGTTACGGCTCCAAAACGACGAACCAATCGGGGCCGTAGAGGTGTCATGCCGTGACGAGCGAGGATGGGAAACTATCGGATCGGATCTGCAGCTCTGATGACGACGGCTAGAGCTAGGGGAGTTTACGCTGAATTGGATCTCCAACGCAGCGGTTCTAATTAACAAAGGGTTTCAGTCGCTCGTTCTTTTGGAGTCAGTTACCGACTCTCAATTCTAAATCCAAAACAACCTGAGAACAAGTTAAATCCTAAAACTACTGTAGTTACATTATTGTGTCATCCCACTAAGCTATTCATTTCAAACTTGATGTATGAACATAGTTGGCAAATTAATGACTAACCCGGCATTTTACTCACACTACAAATGTTTGTACTGTTGTTTCAACTAACCAATCTTCTTTTATACGCCCTCAGATTCACAATATAAGATGTTTTATCTTTTTTTCACATACACATGATTAAACTTGTATCTAGACACATTTTAGTGTATATGTACATTTATTTTGATATATTTTGGTATGAATCTAAACAACATGTATAACACCCACATCATCTTATTTTATGGAACGGATCAGGGCCGGGCCGGCAAAATCCGGGGCCCTGTGCGAAAATCTAAAATTGGGCCTATTTCACATCAAAATTTAAAGAAAAAACAATAATTCTAATATGACATAATATTTTTTTTGTAACAATTGAATATATTGAGAATCATATCTATCTAACTTAAAGTTGCATAACATTTATTCAAACATCATCGTTCTTTTGTGTTCTTTGAAATAAAATTTTCAATGATATCCTCATAATCAATCTTCTCCAACACTTCGCTCTTAAGTGCTATTGTGACCAAATGTTGAGTCTTCGTTGTGTCATTGTAGTACGCATATATGACTTTAATAGTTTCAACTTAGAAAAACTTCTTTCCGCCGATGCAACCGTCACGGGATTTGTCAACAAGACTCTATATGCAATGCTTGCATTGGAAAAACAATCACGCCGCTTTATAAACTTCAAAACTTTGACGGGTCTAGTATTTGAAGAAACTGTAACTCAACATATAGATCATTAACATCAAGATCAGATTCTTATCCTTGGCCATTAGTCGATAAGGCGATGGAAAGAAAGTGTGGTCACAGTGGTGTCGCAAATCGTCGCCAGTCGTCGCGCAGCAAAATTTTGATGTGATCATATGTATGCCGAGATGTCGACTCGCCGTGTCGGTTCGTCGTTCAATTCTTGTTTAGGCCCATTTTAATTGGGCTTATCTGCTTTTTTAACTATTATCTTATAAGTTACGAAAGCACCTAAATATGTGCTTTTGATTTTTGGCTTTTAGCTTTTAACTTACATTGTCACACCATGGTATAAGTAAAAAAAGAGCCAAAAATACCTATTTAGATACTTTTATGGTTATAAACCAAGAGTGCCAATTTTAAGCCTAACCAAGGTCTTTAATAGCGTGCGACGGTGGGGGCATGGATTATGGGTGTAGCTTTTACCATAGCACGGACTAGCAGTCGCATAGAGGAACGGCCCAGGCGACACGCGAGCAGCGCCAGCAGCAGCGCAGCCCAGCAGCGCGCGTAGCCGCAGCTCAACAGCATATTTTTTTCTTAAGATGCACATGGCCTATGTATATGTATACATGTACAGTATAAAAAAATTGGGCCCTCCAAATTTGTGGGCCCTGTGCCGCCGGCACACTTGGCACCATGGTCGGCCCGGGCCTGGAACGGATGAAGTATATACAAGTGGCCAAAGGTACCATACTCTGATTGCACACGCTCTAGGAAGAAATTTATCTAAAGAGATTTTTTTTACCGCATAGCTTCAAGGAAGTCATCGATGTAAAAAATAGTTTTGTCATACGTATGACACAATTGTACATAGACTGTCGGACTCAATCAGTGAGTTGTTTTCGTAACTGAATTTGCATCTTACACACCCACGCTCGGTCAAAAGTGCTAAGGGTAATTAAATTTGAGTAGTGAATTATACCAAGTTGGAATTTGCACATGTGTTGCATTTAGTTTTCCAGTTACAAATTGGTTGCAATTGAGAAAGATGATAATAAAGTTCGAGATGATCAATCTGCCACCATTGGGTTTGCGTCATTATTTGTGCTTGTCAGAGTTAGACATGACTTGCACTTATTATTTTAGTTAACAACGTAACATAGATTGCAAACTGCCGATAGTTAAGCAAATTGTCGTCCATATGGTCATTAGTCGAGGAATTCCACGTTTATTTTGACTTTACCCATTAGATCGAAACCCAGTGCCAATTGTATGGGGGATCAATGGGTACTTCTTTTGTTTGAAACCGGGATCAATGTACACTTAGATCATCTTTAGCAGTGACTGAAAACCGTGAAACTGAAAGCGTGGGTTTCAAAAAAAAATTGTGATTTGTAGGCCCATAAGTCGTCATGCAAAAAAAACTCAAACCAAACTATAAAACATAATATGTTGTAGAATATTCTCACGTCTTCCTCGTTCATTTTTTTTCAGATACAATCACCAAAATAAACCGTGGGTACAATTTGAAAGGGCATGTGCCCTCTTATATGATTTTGGTAATTGATGACAATCCATATGGACTAATGTTTGTGTTGAGCATATTGCAAGTATATCTTGAATATGTCAAGACATCACCCATATGAAGATAGATGGGAGCATATTGCAAGTATGTCTTGAAGATGTCAAGACATCACCTATATGAAGATAGATGGGATGATACGAGATTGATCAAGATGTAGATCAACACACGAAGCTACAAGATGTACCAAGTGGATCATGTATCCCTTGGATGGTAAGCCATTGTCCATATAGCTTTGTGAACTAACCCAAGTGTGTGTGGTATCTATATGTGGAGTTAGGTATCTTCCCATGGGTTTGCAACAAGAAGAACATCTCATAGAGCTCATGGAGAATGATGTCATGCGGTATTCGTCATCAAGGTTAAGAAGTGCAAGACCAAGAGAAGCATTTCGGAGATTTCTTATGCTTGTAGCTTGGAGGTCGAAATGAAGACATGAAGACGAAGCTAATGGAGCTTGGAGATTGAGATGAAGACGAAGCTAAGCGAGGCTCTCCCATAATGGCGTATGGGGGAGTATTTGGAGAAGTCTTCACCAAGCTTGTGCTAGCAAGCGCAATCAAGAAAGGTGGTCCACTTGGAGAGATCAAGACCGTCTTCGTCTAGCTCAAGTGGAATGCTCAAGGCTCAAGTGGATTGCTCAAGGCAAAGGTTTGTTCTTGATAGGGCTATAGGATAGACATGCGTACTATCAAGAGGGGCTCTCGAGAGAGTAACTTGATCGCATTTTCGTGGAGAGCTCAAACCTTTGCATGCTTGGCATATCATCTTTCTTGGTTCTTATTTGGCTTTTTACCTTGTTGGGTTTTGGTGCTTGTCGTGATCTTCATGACAAGACCAAGTTCTTCGAAAACGGTTTTAGTATGGAAAACTTGTTGCGTTTTCGGTGTGGAAATATTGCCGGTTCGACTTTGAGGAAAGCCCCAAACCTTCACATGTATGGTGACTTTGCTCTATTTATGGGTTGCAATATTTTCAGTTCTGGTGTTTGTCGCTACCTTTCTAACGGAGTTGGTCTCATCTCATTCGGAGTTCATTTGCAAAAGTTATTTCAGTTCTGGTGTTTCTGCAGTTTTCGAAGGGGCGGAAATTTCCGGACCCCAGTCCGGAGATTTCCGACCTGGAGAATTTTTCGCCAAGTCTTAAAGATTTTCTGCACTGCACTCAACTGGCTCTCAGTCGGATTTTCCGCCGGAAATTTCCGGGGTCCGGAAATTTCCGGTCCCGGTTCGGAAATTTCCGAACGACCAAGTTAAAGATTTTTCGCCAAGTCTTATTTGATATCAACACTGGTCGCTTTCAGCTCTCAGTCGGTTTTCCTACCGGAGATTTCCGGGGTTCGGAAATTTCCGGACTTAGGTCCGGAAATTTCCGGCCGTCAGCTCGGAAATTTCCGAACTGATTCCCAACGGCTAGAAAACTGGGAGGGCTATAAATACCCCTCCCCTTCTTCTTCCTTGGGTTGCTCGTTTTTCCCCTCTCTCTCCTGCCATTGTCGACCTTGGAAAAGCTTGCCCCCTCTCAATTCCTCCCATGATTCTTGCATATCTTTGAGGGAAAAGTGAGAGGAGATCTAGATCTACGTTTCCACCAATCCATCTCTCCTCTAAGTGAGGGGAACCTAGTGGATCTAGATCTAGGAGTTCCTTTGTGGTTCTCCTTCTTTGTTCTTCCTCTCTTCTCCCCCCATAAGCATTAGTTGCTTTTGGTGGGATAAGGGAGTGAGGGATTTGACTCCTTTGTGGTTTCTTTGTTCTTCCTCTCTCCTCCCCCCATAAGCATTAGTTGCTTTTGGTGGGATTTGGGAGTGAAGAACTTGTGTTCTTGCCATTGCATCGGTTGCATCGGTTTGAGCCCTCCACGTGATTGGTGGTGGTGAAATTCGTGAGCTTGTTACTCTTGGGTCCTTGGACCCTAGACGCCTTAGTGGCCGGCCTTTGTGGCGGAGACCTTTTGTGGTCGGTTAGGACCTTTTGTGGTCAAGGCCTTTGTGGCTAGTTGGGACCTTTATGGTCAAGTTGGACCTGTTGTGGTCAAGACCTTGTGTGGTCTTTTGGGAGCCCCCAATTCGGTTGTGGGTGTGTGCCCCAAGGTTGTTGTACGGGATTGTTCTCCGCCCCAAAGGAGTTCATAGTGGAAGGTGAACCCGGACCTTTGTGGTCGAGTTCATCGGAGAATAAGGTGAGGCCTTTGTGGCGTTGAGTCGGACCTGTGGTGGTCACTCACACCTCTCCAACGAGACGTACTCCCCTAAGAAGGAGGAACTCGGGAATACATCCTCGTCTCCGCGTGCCTCGGTTATCTCTATACCCGAGCTCTTTACTTATGCACTTTACATTGTGATAGCCTTCGTGCTTGAAGTCATTTACATTGTGATAGCCTTCGTGCTTGAAGTCATTTACCTTGTTATCACTTTGTTGCTTGTCTTGCTTAGCATAAGTTGTTGGTGCACATAGGTTCACCTAGTATATTTAGGTTGTGTTCTTGATAAGTTAAACAATAAGTTTTATTCCGCATTTATCAACCCTAAATTGTAAAAAGTGTACCTCGCCTATTCACCCCCCCCCCCCTCTAGGCGACGTCTTTCCTTTCACAATCTCATGAAGTTGTAGCTAGCTGAGGCGAGCTAGGTCGTGCTGCGAAGCACCCCCCCCCCCCCCCCCTTGAATGAAGGCCCCCGACCATGGAAGCAGGCTGTCACAACGAAGCCCCACCCCTTCATCGGCCAGTCGACACCCTCCCCATGCTATGAGGCAGATTTTTGTTGCGGGACTGCTTTTCATACCGTAGCCAACTCCTAGCTACTCCTTTGCCACTCAAGTGTGCGACATTACGGTCCACGACCATAAGTATGGAGCTATAACCATAAGACTTGGGTAGTTCCTCGCGCCACTGCTCTCTTGTGGGCACCGCCACCGCCTCCCCTCCTCCTAGCGCCGCCGGACCTCGGGGGCGTCAGGCTGACCTAGAGGCCCCAGGGCCATCGAGTTGGCGCTGCGGCTCCATTTTCCTCGATTGAGGCAAGTTTGCCGGAGGTTGGCCGGATTTCGATGAGTTTCGTTGCAGAAGTTCATCGTTGCGCCCTGAACATTCCTTCCCACCAACTGGTTCTTGGCTTTTCAGGCTGCATTCGGTTTGGCTGTGAAACTAGGATTTGTTGGTTTGGAGGGGATAATTTTCGAGCGCTTGAAAAAGTTTTAGCTACTGTTCAGACACTTTTTCCGTCGCGCAAAACGAAAACGATAGTTATTTTTTGATTTGGCTGCTTTTGGGTCTCTGCTAGAGATACTATTAGACGTAAGACCAAAACTTTTTTTTGATGGTGGTGGTGGTGTGGGTGGGGGGGGGGGGGGGGGCAAAGCCCCCATCTGAATTTTCTCATCTATTAGTAATCGTGCACGTGTCGACTAATGCATACAATTATATCACACATATTTAATTTGAAATATTGTTTATTCAGTTATCAAGCTAATTTAGCTTCAAACTCGTTAAATAGAAGACTGCACCAACATTTTAAATCATTATTTGGCTACCTAATAAAATTTAAAGTAACATCAATCATCTCCTAGTTTAGTTTTTGAGGAATAAATTTGAGAAAATTCCATTGGTATAAAAAATAAATAAATAATATAAAATACAAGTGGTAAACCAAACATATGGATGATATGCTATCATAGGTAAAATATTACTGTAATCTAAAAAAAGTTAGAAATCACTGTCAAAATATTGGGAAATAATAAAGTCTCGACTTCACTGAAGAATAAAATATTTTAAAGTGACCTGAATATGTTAGACTTATATAAAGAACAATGGGCACATATGCCCCAGCTCCAAATTTCGTAGAGGGTAGATGACAGTTTTCTGATCGAATTGGTATAGACACTTAGTAATAGAACAACATTCTAATAGGAAAAATAGAGGTTTTCTCGCTATCACAATTGAATTCCTGACTGCTACACTCCTTGTCATGTAGTTCCAATTGAAAGCTCTAAAAAATCATCTTCGGTCTCTAGAGCTGGTGTCGCATCCCTAGTCACAGGTATTCATTTTTTCTTAGAGAACAATCAATAACTATGGTCTCAAGGAAACCACTTCATAAGGTGTAAATTTACTTCATAAAACTCCCTTGATGCATAAGCTTCCATGAATTTGCATATGAATTCTGAATTTACAATAAAAATAAAAATAGCTCTCGAGATTTGCATCCTCTCACTCAATCTCACATCAAAGGTAATCCAAGAAGGACGGTAAGTGAAAAATGCTATGAAATTTCAAGTTCAAAATATGAAAATCATGCGAGGGAGACAACTATTCACTTCTATGAATATGATATTGCTATCTTATACTTAGGCAGTTCATAAGTTTCGTGAATATAAGTTCGACATATTGATTTTCCTTTCATAAGTCTCATAACAACTAACCCGAATGATAAGCCTCGCTTTCAGTATAAGTTGTATAGAAAATAGAACATAATTAAGTTGATGGAGCTCAGTTGATTGAGTTCATATTCCTACCCCAGAATGGCTTATGCATCAAAGTGAATACTTATGCATGTTTAAATAGAGCGGATAATTGGTAAAACCATGTGAAAAACATCATATTTTAGGCATAACTGCCCACTGACACCTCCAATACGATATTAATTTTGCAAATGGAAACACAAACGTTTGATTTTCTGAAATTGAGGGTATAAGATGCAAGACTAAATAGATAACATTACGTTCTTTCTTCATCATCATCTAAGAGGCACCTAACCCAGCTATACTTAATCTAACTAAAAAGGTATTAGTAATAAGAAGTTAAACTGCACCCTTCTCACGACTTCCTGCATATATTGGTCCTGCCTTCCACAGTCTCATTGCACTTGGATTAAAAAAAAACTTCACATGAGTCAACAGTGACATTGATGATCATCATGTGTAAGTTAAAGGGATTCATGCACGAACGGAAAAGTTATTCAGAGAGAAACCACAGGTGCATATCCTATACTTAATCATTATTAAAACTCCAAAGTCGCTACCTTTCTAACGGAGTTGGTCTCATCTCATTCGGAGTTCATTTGCAAAAGTTATTTCAGTTCTGGTGTTTCTGCAGTTTTCGAAGGGGCGGAAATTTCCGGACCCCAGTCCGGAGATTTCCGACCTGGAGAATTTTTCGCCAAGTCTTAAAGATTTTCTGCACTGCACTCAACTGGCTCTCAGTCGGATTTTCTGCCGGAAATTTCCGGGGTCCGGAAATTTCCGGTCCCGGTTCGGAAATTTCCGAACGACCAAGTTAAAGATTTTTCGCCAAGTCTTATTTGATATCAACACTGGTCGCTTTCAGCTCTCAGTCGGTTTTCCTACCGGAGATTTCCGGGGTTCGGAAATTTCCGGACTTAGGTCCGGAAATTTCCGGCCGTCAGCTCGGAAATTTCCGAACTGATTCCCAACGGCTAGAAAACTGGGAGGGCTATAAATACCCCTCCCCTTCTTCTTCCTTGGGTTGCTCGTTTTTCCCCTCTCTCTCCTGCCATTGTCGACCTTGGAAAAGCTTGCCCCCTCTCAATTCCTCCCATGATTCTTGCATATCTTTGAGGGAAAAGTGAGAGGAGATCTAGATCTACGTTTCCACCAATCCATCTCTCCTCTAAGTGAGGGGAACCTAGTGGATCTAGATCTAGGAGTTCCTTTGTGGTTCTCCTTCTTTGTTCTTCCTCTCTTCTCCCCCCATAAGCATTAGTTGCTTTTGGTGGGATAAGGGAGTGAGGGATTTGACTCCTTTGTGGTTTCTTTGTTCTTCCTCTCTCCTCCCCCCATAAGCATTAGTTGCTTTTGGTGGGATTTGGGAGTGAAGAACTTGTGTTCTTGCCATTGCATCGGTTGCATCGGTTTGAGCCCTCCACGTGATTGGTGGTGGTGAAATTCGTGAGCTTGTTACTCTTGGGTCCTTGGACCCTAGACGCCTTAGTGGCCGGCCTTTGTGGCGGAGACCTTTTGTGGTCGGTTAGGACCTTTTGTGGTCAAGGCCTTTGTGGCTAGTTGGGACCTTTGTGGTCAAGTTGGACCTGTTGTGGTCAAGACCTTGTGTGGTCTTTTGGGAGCCCCCAATTCGGTTGTGGGTGTGTGCCCCAAGGTTGTTGTACGGGATTGTTCTCCGCCCCAAAGGAGTTCATAGTGGAAGGTGAACCCGGACCTTTGTGGTCGAGTTCATCGGAGAATAAGGTGAGGCCTTTGTGGCGTTGAGTCGGACCTGTGGTGGTCACTCACACCTCTCCAACGAGACGTACTCCCCTAAGAAGGAGGAACTCGGGAATACATCCTCGTCTCCGCGTGCCTCGGTTATCTCTATACCCGAGCTCTTTACTTATGCACTTTACATTGTGATAGCCTTCGTGCTTGAAGTCATTTACATTGTGATAGCCTTCGTGCTTGAAGTCATTTACCTTGTTATCACTTTGTTGCTTGTCTTGCTTAGCATAAGTTGTTGGTGCACATAGGTTCACCTAGTATATTTAGGTTGTGTTCTTGATAAGTTAAACAATAAGTTTTATTCCGCATTTATCAACCCTAAATTGTAAAAAGTGTACCTCGCCTATTCACCCCCCCCCCCCCTCTAGGCGACGTCTTTCCTTTCACAATCTCATGAAGTTGTAGCTAGCTGAGGCGAGCTAGGTCGTGCTGCGAAGCACCCCCCCCCCCCTTGAATGAAGGCCCCCGACCATGGAACCAGGCTGTCACAACGAAGCCCCACCCCTTCATCGGCCAGTCGACACCCTCCCCATGCTATGAGGCAGATTTTTGTTGTGGGACTGCTTTTCATACCGTAGCCAACTCCTAGCTACTCCTTTGCCACTCAAGTGTGCGACATTACGGTCCACGACCATAAGTATGGAGCTATAACCATAAGACTTGGGTAGTTCCTCGCGCCACTGCTCTCTTGCGGGCACCGCCACCGCCTCCCCTCCTCCTAGCGCCGCCGGACCTCGGGGGCGTCAGGCTGACCTAGAGGCCCCAGGGCCATCGAGTTGGCGCTGCGGCTCCATTTTCCTCGATTGAGGCAAGTTTGCCGGAGGTTGGCCGGATTTCGATGAGTTTCGTTGCAGAAGTTCATCGTTGCGCCCTGAACATTCCTTCCCACCAACTGGTTCTTGGCTTTTCAGGCTGCATTCGGTTTGGCTGTGAAACTAGGATTTGTTGGTTTGGAGGGGATAATTTTCGAGCGCTTGAAAAAGTTTTAGCTACTGTTCAGACACTTTTTCCGTCGCGCAAAACGAAAACGATAGTTATTTTTTGATTTGGCTGCTTTTGGGTCTCTGCTAGAGATACTATTAGACGTAAGACCAAAACTTTTTTTTGATGGTGGTGGTGGTGTGGGTGGGGGGGGGGGGGGGGGGGGCAAAGCCCCCTTCTGAATTTTCTCATCTATTAGTAATCGTGCACGTGTCGACTAATGCATACAATTATATCACACATATTTAATTTGAAATATTGTTTATTCAGTTATCAAGCTAATTTAGCTGCAAACTCGTTAAATAGAAGACTGCACCAACATTTTAAATCATTATTTGGCTACCTAATAAAATTTAAAGTAACATCAATCATCTCCTAGTTTAGTTTTTGAGGAATAAATTTGAGAAAATTCCATTGGTATAAAAAATAAATAAATAATATAAAATACAAGTGGTAAACCAAACATATGGATGATATGCTATCATAGGTAAAATATTACTGTAATCTAAAAAAAGTTAGAAATCACTGTCAAAATATTGGGAAATAATAAAGTCTCGACTTCACTGAAGAATAAAATATTTTAAAGTGACCTGAATATGTTAGACTTATATAAAGAACAATGGGCACATATGCCCCAGCTCCAAATTTCGTAGAGGGTAGATGACAGTTTTCTGATCGAATTGGTATAGACACTTAGTAATAGAACAACATTCTAATAGGAAAAATAGAGGTTTTCTCGCTATCACAATTGAATTCCTGACTGCTACACTCCTTGTCATGTAGTTCCAATTGAAAGCTCTAAAAAATCATCTTCGGTCTCTAGAGCTGGTGTCGCATCCCTAGTCACAGGTATTCATTTTTTCTTAGAGAACAATCAATAACTATGGTCTCAAGGAAACCACTTCATAAGGTGTAAATTTACTTCATAAAACTCCCTTGATGCATAAGCTTCCATGAATTTGCATATGAATTCTGAATTTACAATAAAAATAAAAATAGCTCTCGAGATTTGCATCCTCTCACTCAATCTCACATCAAAGGTAATCCAAGAAGGACGGTAAGTGAAAAATGCTATGAAATTTCAAGTTCAAAATATGAAAATCATGCGAGGGAGACAACTATTCACTTCTATGAATATGATATTGCTATCTTATACTTAGGCAGCTCATAAGTTTCGTGAATATAAGTTCGACATATTGATTTTCCTTTCATAAGTCTCATAACAACTAACCCGAATGATAAGCCTCGCTTTCAGTATAAGTTGTATAGAAAATAGAACATAATTAAGTTGATGGAGCTCAGTTGATTGAGTTCATATTCCTACCCCAGAATGGCTTATGCATCAAAGTGAATACTTATGCATGTTTAAATAGAGCGGATAATTGGTAAGACCATGTGAAAAACATCATATTTTAGGCATAACTGCCCACTGACACCTCCAATACGATATTAATTTTGCAAATGGAAACACAGACGTTTGATTTTCTGAAATTGAGGGTATAAGATGCAAGACTAAATAGATAACATTACGTTCTTTCTTCATCATCATCTAAGAGGCACCTAACCCAGCTATACTTAATCTAACTAAAAAGGTATTAGTAATAAGAAGTTAAACTGCACCCTTCTCACGACTTCCTGCATATATTGTTCCTGCCTTCCACAGTCTCATTGCACTTGGATTAAAAAAAAACTTCACATGAGTCAACAGTGACATTGATGATCATCATGTGTAAGTTAAAGGGATTCATGCACGAACGGAAAAGTTATTCAGAGAGAAACCACAGGTGCATATCCTATACTTAATCATTATTAAAACTCCAAAGTCGCTACCTTTCTAACGGAGTTGGTCTCATCTCATTCGGAGTTCATTTGCAAAAGTTATTTCAGTTCTGGTGTTTCTGCAGTTTTCGAAGGGGCGGAAATTTCCGGACCCCAGTCCGGAGATTTCCGACCTGGAGAATTTTTCGC
Organism: Poa annua; assembly: GCA_026929855.1. NCBI lineage: Eukaryota > Viridiplantae > Streptophyta > Magnoliopsida > Poales > Poaceae > Poa > Poa annua. Next base: position 39,440,371 of record CM049438.1, read on the forward strand.
CAAGTCTTAAAGATTTTCTGCACTGCACTCAACTGGCTCTCAGTCGGATTTTCCGCCGGAAATTTCCGGGGTCCGGAAATTTCCGGTCCCGGTTCGGAAATTTCCGAACGACCAAGTTAAAGATTTTTCGCCAAGTCTTATTTGATATCAACACTGGTCGCTTTCAGCTCTCAGTCGGTTTTCCTACCGGAGATTTCCGGGGTTCGGAAATTTCCGGACTTAGGTCCGGAAATTTCCGGCCGTCAGCCCGGAAATTTCCGAACCAAGTTCGGAAATTTCCGAGCTGACGATTCCCAACGGCTAGAAAACTGGGAGGGCTATAAATACCCCTCCCCTTCTTCTTCCTTGGGTTGCTCGTTTTTCCCCTCTCTCTCCTGCCATTGTCGACCTTGGAAAAGCTTGCCCCCTCTCAATTCCTCCCATGATTCTTGCATATCTTTGAGGGAAAAGTGAGAGGAGATCTAGATCTACGTTTCCACCAATCCATCTCTCCTCTAAGTGAGGGGAACCTAGTGGATCTAGATCTAGGAGTTCCTTTGTGGTTCTCCTTCTTTGTTCTTCCTCTCTTCTCCCCCCATAAGCATTAGTTGCTTTTGGTGGGATAAGGGAGTGAGGGATTTGACTCCTTTGTGGTTTCTTTGTTCTTCCTCTCTCCTCCCCCCATAAGCATTAGTTGCTTTTGGTGGGATTTGGGAGTGAAGAACTTGTGTTCTTGCCATTGCATCGGTTGCATCGGTTTGAGCCCTCCACGTGATTGGTGGTGGTGAAATTCGTGAGCTTGTTACTCTTGGGTCCTTGGACCCTAGACGCCTTAGTGGCCGGCCTTTGTGGCGGAGACCTTTTGTGGTCGGTTAGGACCTTTTGTGGTCAAGGCCTTTGTGGCTAGTTGGGACCTTTGTGGTCAAGTTGGACCTGTTGTGGTCAAGACCTTGTGTGGTCTTTTGGGAGCCCCCAATTCGGTTGTGGGTGTGTGCCCCAAGGTTGTTGTACGGGATTGTTCTCCGCCCCAAAGGAGTTCATAGTGGAAGGTGAACCCGGACCTTTGTGGTCGAGTTCATCGGAGAATAAGGTGAGGCCTTTGTGGCGTTGAGTCGGACCTGTGGTGGTCACTCACACCTCTCCAACGAGACGTACTCCCCTAAGAAGGAGGAACTCGGGAATACATCCTCGTCTCCGCGTGCCTCGGTTATCTCTATACCCGAGCTCTTTACTTATGCACTTTACATTGTGATAGCCTTCGTGCTTGAAGTCATTTACATTGTGATAGCCTTCGTGCTTGAAGTCATTTACCTTGTTATCACTTTGTTGCTTGTCTTGCTTAGCATAAGTTGTTGGTGCACATAGGTTCACCTAGTATATTTAGGTTGTGTTCTTGATAAGTTAAACAATAAGTTTTATTCCGCATTTATCAACCCTAAATTGTAAAAAGTGTACCTCGCCTATTCACCCCCCCCCCCCTCTAGGCGACGTCTTTCCTTTCACAATCTCATGAAGTTGTAGCTAGCTGAGGCGAGCTAGGTCGTGCTGCGAAGCACCCCCCCCCCCCCCCCCCTTGAATGAAGGCCCCCGACCATGGAAGCAGGCTGTCACAACGAAGCCCCACCCCTTCATCGGCCAGTCGACACCCTCCCCATGCTATGAGGCAGATTTTTGTTGTGGGACTGCTTTTCATACCGTAGCCAACTCCTAGCTACTCCTTTGCCACTCAAGTGTGCGACATTACGGTCCACGACCATAAGTATGGAGCTATAACCATAAGACTTGGGTAGTTCCTCGCGCCACTGCTCTCTTGTGGGCACCGCCACCGCCTCCCCTCCTCCTAGCGCCGCCGGACCTCGGGGGCGTCAGGCTGACCTAGAGGCCCCAGGGCCATCGAGTTGGCGCTGCGGCTCCATTTTCCTCGATTGAGGCAAGTTTGCCGGAGGTTGGCCGGATTTCGATGAGTTTCGTTGCAGAAGTTCATCGTTGCGCCCTGAACATTCCTTCCCACCAACTGGTTCTTGGCTTTTCAGGCTGCATTCGGTTTGGCTGTGAAACTAGGATTTGTTGGTTTGGAGGGGATAATTTTCGAGCGCTTGAAAAAGTTTTAGCTACTGTTCAGACACTTTTTCCGTCGCGCAAAACGAAAACGATAGTTATTTTTTGATTTGGCTGCTTTTGGGTCTCTGCTAGAGATACTATTAGACGTAAGACCAAAACTTTTTTTTGATGGTGGTGGTGGTGTGGGTGGGGGGGGGGGGGGGGCAAAGCCCCCATCTGAATTTTCTCATCTATTAGTAATCGTGCACGTGTCGACTAATGCATACAATTATATCACACATATTTAATTTGAAATATTGTTTATTCAGTTATCAAGCTAATTTAGCTTCAAACTCGTTAAATAGAAGACTGCACCAACATTTTAAATCATTATTTGGCTACCTAATAAAATTTAAAGTAACATCAATCATCTCCTAGTTTAGTTTTTGAGGAATAAATTTGAGAAAATTCCATTGGTATAAAAAATAAATAAATAATATAAAATACAAGTGGTAAACCAAACATATGGATGATATGCTATCATAGGTAAAATATTACTGTAATCTAAAAAAAGTTAGAAATCACCGTCAAAATATTGGGAAATAATAAAGTCTCGACTTCACTGAAGAATAAAATATTTTAAAGTGACCTGAATATGTTAGACTTATATAAAGAACAATGGGCACATATGCCCCAGCTCCAAATTTCGTAGAGGGTAGATGACAGTTTTCTGATCGAATTGGTATAGACACTTAGTAATAGAACAACATTCTAATAGGAAAAATAGAGGTTTTCTCGCTATCACAATTGAATTCCTGACTGCTACACTCCTTGTCATGTAGTTCCAATTGAAAGCTCTAAAAAATCATCTTCGGTCTCTAGAGCTGGTGTCGCATCCCTAGTCACAGGTATTCATTTTTTCTTAGAGAACAATCAATAACTATGGTCTCAAGGAAACCACTTCATAAGGTGTAAATTTACTTCATAAAACTCCCTTGATGCATAAGCTTCCATGAATTTGCATATGAATTCTGAATTTACAATAAAAATAAAAATAGCTCTCGAGATTTGCATCCTCTCACTCAATCTCACATCAAAGGTAATCCAAGAAGGACGGTAAGTGAAAAATGCTATGAAATTTCAAGTTCAAAATATGAAAATCATGCGAGGGGGACAACTATTCACTTCTATGAATATGATATTGCTATCTTATACTTAGGCAGTTCATAAGTTTCGTGAATATAAGTTCGACATATTGATTTTCCTTTCATAAGTCTCATAACAACTAACCCGAATGATAAGCCTCGCTTTCAGTATAAGTTGTATAGAAAATAGAACATAATTAAGTTGATGGAGCTCAGTTGATTGAGTTCATATTCCTACCCCAGAATGGCTTATGCATCAAAGTGAATACTTATGCATGTTTAAATAGAGCGGATAATTGGTAAAACCATGTGAAAAACATCATATTTTAGGCATAACTGCCCACTGACACCTCCAATACGATATTAATTTTGCAAATGGAAACACAGACGTTTGATTTTCTGAAATTGAGGGTATAAGATGCAAGACTAAATAGATAACATTACGTTCTTTCTTCATCATCATCTAAGAGGCACCTAACCCAGCTATACTTAATCTAACTAAAAAGGTATTAGTAATAAGAAGTTAAACTGCACCCTTCTCACGACTTCCTGCATATATTGTTCCTGCCTTCCACAGTCTCATTGCACTTGGATCAAAAAAAAACTTCACATGAGTCAACAGTGACATTGATGATCATCATGTGTAAGTTAAAGGGATTCATGCACGAACGGAAAAGTTATTCAGAGAGAAACCACAGGTGCATATCCTATACTTAATCATTATTAAAACTCCAAATATTGTTGATCCAATCAAATCCAACTATATCCTTTGGCAACAAGCTACATCTGAACCGAATTGCACAAGCAACTAACATTTAGGGGAACTTGGATGACCTCCGTGAACCTTGGCCGCACATTAGGGCTTATCTCCATGGGCCTGTTCGAAATCACATGAACACATATAGAGCGTATGGTACAACCAAATATAAATTCTGTGAAGAATTCTTAACATAGAGTGAACATAACCCGATTGAAAATGAAGAGTGAAGGGGTGAATAGGCCCGCCCAAAGAGCAGTATCTGACATAGAGTGCCTATTGCCTCCGAGTGTTGGTAGCGTCAATCATTCCACATAAGTGATCAGCTGAAACATGTATTTGTTCATGTGAAAAGCATCGACAAAAACTGAAACACATCAATCTAGAAGAAATTATACTGATAGTATCGAAGTCATAGGATGCACCATCGACTAACAAAGACAAAGAATTCTGCACCATAGTTCAGACAGTCTGATGCTATCACCACCTTCTCGTATGTGATCTTTAACAAATTTCAAGACTACTATATATGCATTCATTTTAATGATCATCATTCAGTAACCAAAGTCTAGTCAATCAAATAAATTAGAGAATCAAGCTGCACATGATTGGCACTAATATCAATAATCATGCTACTGCTACCACAGTTCAAAACAAACAGAGGATCAAATTGCTCGAATATTGTACCTCATTGTGGTCTGTTATGGAGCATAAAATTAGCAGTGCCCTATCTCAAGTCACCCTAGCGTCCTATGGATTGGAGATGGAGCCGAGCGGTCAAATCTACACTGGATGTAGTACACGGTCAAGGTGCGCGTCCCTGACCACCGTGACCCATGGCCGTCTTGCAGCCGAGCGAAAAAGGAGAAGGCGAGCCTTTCGGAGTGCGCCTCCAGTGACCACAACCGGGCGGAGCCTTTTTCCTACCGCTGAAGCCTGAGAGAGTGGAGAAGGCATGAGGGTGTGCCGACCATCGCGCGGCGCGCTTTAAGAACTGTTGCAGGGTTGCTCACTGCCGTCTCCTCAGGCATGACCGGTAGCGAGCGTGCCGCCGGGGCGTCTCCTCGTTCTCCTAATCTTCTCCCGCCCCCATCGTAAAAATCGACGGGTGCAGCGGATTAGAGGATGTTTGGTTAGACTTTTTTTTGTTGGCTTTTGGGTTTGGCTTATAAGTCATAAAAGCACCCTAAATAGGTGCTTTTGGTTTTTGGCTTTTGGCTTATACTATAATGTAACATAAGCCAAAAGCCAAAAGTCAAAAGCACCTATTTAGGGTGCTTTTGTGGCTTGTAAGCCAAAAGCAAAAGCCAAGGATAAAGCCTAACCAAACACCCTCTAGTCTGGCGGCGGGGCCTCACATGATGGGTGGCAGCGACGGGCAGGTTTACGCGGGGCGGTGACAGACAGGAGTCTCTCGCGGCGGTGCTGGGTAAGCTCTGCGCTGGGCTGGCTCGCCACGGAGGCGATGTGGAAGACTGGCAGAGAGGCGGCGTGGAGAACGCGATTGCGATCAGGAAAAAAGGGGCTGCGGGGTGGGTCAATCGTGGTCAATTCGTGGGACAATGGTGCGGGATTCCTCCGACTGACACTGTTTTACCGCTTAAGACGGGACTAATCTTGTGCGTGGATGGTAAAGTTGTACGGTCGTGATCGTTTGGATCCACACACTCTGAGTCTTTTTATATTAGTCTCATCTATAAGGGGCAAGAAGGCTGTGATTTACAGGGAGTGTAAGACCAAAACTGAAGCTCGAAATAAAATAGAAAAATTCATTTGGTAAAAACAGCATCTTATTTTCTGGAAACACAAAAAGCGAAAAGAGAGAAAAACCTCCATAAAAGAAAAAAAAAACTCGACACTTTCCCGTTCAAAAAAGAAAATGTCGACACTATTTTTGGCCTCGCCGGCTCATCACTCCGTCATCGAAGTCCAACCACGCCGACTCCTCGTGCGCCGCCACCGCCACATCGCGGCGAGGCGAAGTTGGTGCACGGCCGCGGCCAGCGGCAGTGCGGCACCTTCTTCTACTCCAATCCGCCGCGGCCACTCCTCCTCTAAATTCTCCCGGCCCTGCCGCCTCATGCACCGCGAGGGGACACGCTCCACCTGCTCGACAAATTGCTCCATCAGTTAAGTCCGTCGTCAATCCGCGCTATCGACTACCTCCGCACCGTCGTCGCCCTCGATAGCCTCGCGCTTGCCGTATCCCCCTTCAACCGCGTCGAGAAGGATAGAAGGTGGCTTCCACGATGCACACTTACGGGATCCTGGTCGGCTGCTGCTGCCGACTGTGCCGCTTGGAATTCGGCTTCGAAGCATCTGCCCATGTGTCCTCAAGGCGGTCTGTAGGGTGTATACCATCACCTTCAGACACCTGCTCTGACACCTGTTCCTCTTTGCTCAGAAGAAGACGAGGGATGCGATGGACACTATGCTCTGACAAATGCCTGGGCTTCAGTGGCTCAGTGCACACCCAATGTCTTCTAGTCCATTCTTTTCAAAGGGCTATGTGACGAGAAGAAGACTCAAGAGACCCTGGAGTTTCCCTAAATGATGCACCTCTGATGAGTGTGATGAAGATAGGTGCACTCCTACAGTGGTGTTGTTCAACACTGTCATTGATGGTTTCTATAAACAGGTTGAAGTAGCCAGGTAGGCAAAGCTTGCAGTCCGTTTCATCAAATGCCAGAACGTTTGATTTCGCTAAATCATGATATTGCTCTTCAGGACAGTGGAAAGATGCTGTTAGGATATTTGAAGAAATGTCCAGATGTTCAGTGGAGTCAGATTGTTACTTACCTCGTTGATGGAGAATATTTGCAAGAATGGTGGATGCTCTAAAGCTAGTGAGTTTTTTATTCTGCTATCCAGGCAGGCCAGAACCCAGATGCTACCACCTTCAGGGTTCTGCTTCATGCCTATGCCATTTTTTTTTCCCGAAAGGTCCAGCAATTGCTTCCAGTATATTAGCACAGGGAAACCGTACACAGAGTACACGGATGTCGCCCCGGGCGAAATTACGTCCGGGGACAAGCAGAAAAAGGAAAAGAAAATAAAAACACGGAGCGACAAACTAGCCACCCTCGTGACTCTTTCGACACCCCGACGATGCGGAACCATGACCCCGCCTCGTTGAGCCATGGTCGCAAAGCCTCCCGATGCCGCCGCCTCGGCGCACATCCACCGTCCGGGGCCGCCGCCCCGGCCTCCACCTGCCAAGCTTCATAGCCAGCCCACACGACCGCTGCAAACCCGAAGCTCGACGAGGGATAAGACACTCCAAGGCGGCGCCTCCAAGAAGGTAGCGACGAGTGCGCCGCCGCCGCCCACTCCAGAGGAGTTTAGGTTTTCACCCGGAGAGCCTTATCGAGTCGCGCCGGTAGAGGATCGTTGCTCCCAAACAGCGCAATCAAGAAGGAGAACGACACCCTAGGGTGCCGCCACCGTCGGCACCTAAGTGCGAGGTCTTCACCCGGAGAAACGATCCCGACCGCCAAGCCGGAGAGCTTGGGCCAGGGAGCAGCAAGCCGAGTGGCTTAGTTCTGTCGCCGACCACCTGCTGTGCTGACGAGAAGCCGAAAATCTCCCATGTCAAAGACCAATTGGGGTCTGGTCCCCTACGCACTGCCGAGCAGCACACACCGCCGGCCAGGGTCTGGATCCCTGGATCTGGCCACGCAGGCTCCATGAAGACTGAAGACAGAACCCGCAGCGCGGGGTCAGAGAAGCACCACCGCGCGCCGTTCATGGCGCCGACGCGAGTCACGCACGAGGAGCAGAGGAGCACCACCGTGCACACCCGGTTGAGCCCCGCTCGGCCCAAGGCGGCCCAGATCGGGCCCGCGCGGCCCGCCACCCGGAGCTGCGCGTGGAGCCGTCGCAGCTGCCGACACTGTCGACGCGACCCCGCCATGGCCGCATCCAGCTGTTGTGCGGACGAGGGCGCCGCCGCCCGTTGAGGAAGAAAACCGAGCCACAGATCGGAGATGCAGCCCGGCTGTGGCCCACCCGAGGCCCGCTCCCCTGCAGCCATTGCCGCGTTGCTGATGGAGAAGACGGTTGCAGAGACCACCAGATCCGGGGCCGCCGCCCCGGCTTCCCGACGCCGGCGAGAACGACCGCCTCTCCCAGCAGAGTTGGACGAAGGCCGGCGAGGCGTGTTGTAGTAACCACCCCCAACAGCATTTGTCCACAGGGGGGGCCGCCGCCACCGCGGCAGGCGCCGGCGGCAGCGGCGGCGAGCGGGCCGGATGAGGGGGTGTTGGAGGCGGGCGCCGGTCGCCCCCGGTGTCGCCCTGGGGAGCGACACGGGAGGAGAGAATGGGGTTCTCTCCGAGACGAGCATGCATATGCCATTGAAGCATCTCTTTTGTTGGTATGCATAATCTCTTCAAATTCGATGCTTGAAAATGGTATTCCACCTGAACATCGTGTCTTAGACGCATTGATATGTGCATGTGCTGACATGCTAAACACGAAATGGCTGATGACGCAATGATTATATTTTTAAAAAACAGCATTGTTTGAAACCTGATATAGTCACACATGGAACAGTAATAGTCTTGTCTTTGCAGTATAGCTTAACTGAATGATGATTTGTCCCAATTCAGTAGGATGGTCGGCGAACGATCCATGCTCTTTGTACCTGTGGCAATTGGGGGAAGGCTGAGTTTCTATTGAAATGATGAATAGAGGCATCTGTCCAGACATTGTGTTCAATACAATAATCGGCTATGCAAAGAAAGCAGAGTTATGGTTATAGGAGCTCCAAATCTCTTTGACTATTGAGAAGCCTGATGCCATTACATGTACCGAACTAATAAATGGGTACTGTTTGGTTGGTTTAGGGATGAGGCAATGAGATTACGTGATGACATGCTTTAGAGCATCCACAATTCTTTGTTTGAAACTGATTGCTGTTGCCAATGATACATTTGATCAATGGATTCTGTAGAACTGGAAGGATATAGAGATTACACTTTCCAGAGTAATGTTAAGGGGAGGAATTAAGCCTGGAGTCATTTCTTGTAGTATAATGCAAGGCCTTTTTCAGACTGGGCAGTTGCTTCTTCAAAGGAACTTTTATCTCAGGAAGATAATTAGTGGAATATGCTTGGATGTTATCACTTATCACGTACAGTACTTCCTTATTATCAGATGTCTTTGTAAATATTATGATGTATGCATTGCTTAAAGGTGTCCGTGGAAGTAGCATTGATGTATTCACTGCTAAATTGGCAAATGGGTTAGTGCCTCACGTCTTGATGTACTGTGACGATCAATCTCCTGAAAGCAGGATTTCTAGAGGAGTCTGATGATCTCTTCCTATCTTTGGAGGAGAACGGCTGTGCTCCGAACTCCCGTATGCCGAATTCTTTAGTCAAGAGGATATTTGCGGAGAGGTGAGGTTACTGTGGCTTGCTCTTGTGCTTACCTCTCCATGATTGAAGCACTTGCCCCTTGAAGCTTCGTATGCGTCCCATCGACATAATTTTTCTCTCTCCCGGTATGAATACCAACAATATCAGAGGTTTCTCCCAGAAAGTATCAGTTTTTGTAGAATCCACAGATGGCCGAAGCTTTTTGGAGCTATGGACTTCTGACAAGAAATTCACGATTCTTCACTGCCCACTGAGAACGGATATTTTATCTGTATGTGATGTGAAGTGTCAATTTTGAGGTATGTAAGTTAGCTTCTCTTAACCTTTCTTTAGTAACTATGTATGAACTGAAGCTAAGCAATTACCATCCTACATATGATTTGCCCCCTTTTTAGATAAAATCTGGTAACTGGTAATTTAATTGGCGGGAGACCGCTAGATGACCCAAGTGGAGGCTATTTCACTACTGGCTCTACTCTGTAATTGTGTATTGTTGTCTTAACCACGGAAATATAGATAACATTAGCATCCACATAGAAGCCAATTGTTCTTGAGGCAGCTCTCGTAAAAAGGCATAAAGAGATCAATAACTGGAGTCCAGAGCTTAAAACCCCTTCAATTACCTAAGGTATCTAGGAAGCATCGATTTTGACACAAAGCCGGAATAGTGCAGGAATTGTTATAAGCTGAGTTGGTTAAGTTAGACAGATATTCTCCCCTTTGGATGTCAATCTAACTGGAATTTCCCTTCCCGTACTAATCTTCTCCTTTTTGACATAGACATCACGAACATGTGTGGCTGAGAGCCCGAAAAGAATCCTTATTTTCTTCACAACTCGCCTAGCATCTGCGATCCTGAGATCAATGTTTCCCTTGGCAAGCTATGGACATTAATTATTTTCTTCACTATGGACATTAATTATAGCCTTTTCCCTCTTGAGATCATTATTTGTTTCCCTTGGCAACTTATGCTTGTCTATGGCACTATGAACATTAATTATAGCCTTTTCCCTCCATGTTTTGACATTTTTTCCTGGGGGTTTCATCTCTGTGTGGTGAAAACAGTTAGTGGAGCTAGGCAATCGAGCATTACAACACCAACTAAATTGTGCAATCTAAGTCAAACTAATCGGGGTTCATTAAATTGGATTATGGGAACTTTTGATTTCTTTGGCTTACCTCTCTTTCAGGGTATAAAAGATAGACAACAAATTTCTCAATTATATGCAATACTTCAAGGCTGCAAAATTTGCTATGATATGCACTTGTTTATTACTCCCTCCGTCCATGAAAGGATGTCTTAACTTTGTTTAAATTTGTATGTATCTATATACTAAAGCATGTCTAGATACATTTAAATTTAGATAAAGTTGTGACATCATAAAACTTTTATGGACGGAGGGTTGTCTTCATGGACTATCTAAAGTTGACTTGGCATCAGTCATAAATGCACAATGTAAGTATGTAACCAACTCTGCTAGTAGTAAGGAAGTTTTTTTTCTGGAACTGGGAAAATTGTAATTTGGGAGCGACGTGGCTACTTTATTTTAGTTCATTTGGGTTGATCTTGTTTTTGTTTGAAATCTTATGTAGTATTTCTCTGTTAGCATCCAGACGTTACTTTTTCGTGGCAATCATGTTGTAGTGTTAATATATGTTTGTAGGTATGCTTCTGTTAATGATGTCTTGATACTCTGCATGGGGTCTAGATCTGGCAGTGGCACTAGTATCCCTTCCAAAACCTAAGCTCCCTAGGAATAGCGTGCTATGGAGCGTGCCATGTGGTGAAACGCGTTTGGGCGTGCGTCCTGCCGTCCGCTCCCACCCGTCAGTGTCAGATTTGTTTACGCGCACACGAGGGCGGTTCGCCACTGGTTTTTTCCTGGCAGAGAGGGCGCACCGGGAGCCGCCGGGAGCGGCATCCGCCTCCTACCTCTCGCCACCGGGAACGGCCTCTGCCTCTCTCTGGGCGCCGCAGCAAGTGACTTCCACGATGATCCAATTCCTCTTCCGAAACCACGCCGCCGCTCCAGCTCTCACCCGCCGCCGCCTCCATCCCCACTCCCACGATGCCGTTCGAGACCGGCGGCAACTGCAAGGACGTCCTGAAGGCGCTTGACCACGGTACGGCGGCGAGATTCTCCTACAGGTCGCGCTTGGCCTCACGGAGGGCGTCCATCCCGGCTCGCTATCGTCGCCGTGCACCGTCCCCACGGCCCGGAGCCTCCTCCTCTCCTCCTGGTTCTAGGTTCGACCTCGAGCCTCCTCCTCACCCCCTCTCCCTCCTAGCACCGAAGGTGCTTGTGCAAATGCCTAACCCGCTGCAAGACCTGCTGGTGATGATGCTGGAGCTGTGGAGCTTCATGGAAGCAGCTGCGGAGGAGCAGAGCCCCTAATTCCCCACCTTAGCCGAAACCCTAGCTCTGGATCCTTCTCAAGCTCTAAATATTAGGTTTAATTTATGTATTAGGGAGTCTGGCTCTATGCCGTTTGGCCTTTTGTCGTTTGGGTCCGACGTCTTCGTGTGGCTAGGGGCGGCGATCTGGTTGGCGGTGATGGTGTTTCCTCTGCTGCTGCTGCTGCCTGGATCTCTTCTGGTACACCCCCAAATAATCTCGATTTGGAGGATGGCGGAAGGTCATTTTGGCCGGATCTGCCGCTGCCCGATGGTCTCCCGTTCCCGTCTGCTCGTGAAGCTCCAATGGTTGGAGATGCAAGCGGTGGGCTTGGGAGCTATCCGCTATTCCTCAAATAAGGCCTGTTGTGGTGGTTCAAGTATGGCTGCAGGTGAGTTCTTCTCCCACCACGTTCAGGTGGCAAACCATTTCTCACATCTTAGAACAACCCACGTTTCCTCTCAACCTTTTCAATTAATTATGTGCTGCCTGTTTCGGTCCAGTGTCGTTTCCGCTGGATGAATCATTTGTGTATTTTTTTGTCATTGAAGTATGTTACATTAGCTTTGATTTTCTTGCGTACCACCACATGCGCTGAAATATGTCCTCACGCACTAACCACCTCTTGGATTATAGCTTTATTTCAAGGTAAAGCTAGACTGCTTAAATGAAGTGATGTATACACTTGCCGTTATGCTGAATTCAGACAACAAAAGTACCATTCAAAGCTGTTTATTTTTGCAGTTTGTCATTTCGTTAGGTGCTGCAGCAGTTGCTGCTATGAACGTGGCCAAAAGACCTTACAATGTTGGAAAGCTGATTCAGGTGAGATGTTTCCATCCATTTGAATGTGTTCCCATTATGGCATGGCTAGCTGTTAAATGAGGAAACATCTCTAGCATTTTCCACACCTAGATATCGGATTCATTTTAAAGCGTGGAGATGGATGCTACTGATCATCAAGGAGGACACATTCACAACAATATAGATTGCTGCCTTTGTGGTGGTGTGCTTTCCAGTTTTTCTATAGAACTAATAGTTGACTAGCCACTAGATGTGATAATTAGATAGAGCATGTAGATTTCAGCCGTTTGCTTATGTTGATTGTGTTGTGCATTGGTTTGGTGGTGGTCTTTTCCGTGTTAGCAGATCTTTTTCTATTTTTCAAGGTGTAGTTCATCGTGGGACTATAGTTTCTGAATTTTTGTAGTGCATTGGAATGTAGCCTACAGTACATTTCCATGTTAGCAGAGCTTTTTCTATTTTTCAAGGTGTAGTTCATGGTGGGCCTATAGTTTCTGAATTTTTGTAGTGCATTGGAATGTAGCCTACAGTACATTGGAATGTTGGACTTTGTAGGGATTTCCAATAAAAGTACGCCTACGTTGTGTATAGTGACATCGGTTCTTGCAGCAGTGGAGCGCGGAGCTGCTGCTCGCCACTGGAGACATTGAGCATTCAGCCAGGAAATTTGCAGCTGATGGTTTAATTGTTTAGATGGGAGCTTCACAGCAGTATGTTCTCAATGCCATTATGTATCTAATTGTTTGATTTGTAGTTAGTACAAAACTAGGGGGTGCAAAAGGAGAGGTGCGAAATTGGGGATTGGCCAATCTTTCATTTCTTATTACGGATGAGAACAATTCTAGCATGATTATTGTAGATCAGTTGTGAGGATACAATGATTGGCTTACTTAGAAGAAAGATTTATGTTCTCTAACTTCCCATTGTGATTAAATAAGAACAACAATTATGTCTTCAAGAGTCAGTATTGTTTAATGCTACTCTTGGAGGAACTATCTTGACTTTCAGGTCCCTTTTGAGAATTGATGTTGCAACTGGTGGTTAGCTGGCATTTTTTCTTGATTTGTATTATTGGTTCGGTTCTTCAAATCAGAGGGAAATGAGGACTAAGATTCGTTGTGCATTATTGGTTTGCTTCTTGAAAACATGTTAGAGAACCATATCGTTTATTACAATCTAGACGTTCCAACAGGAAGAATGCCCTACAGTGATTTAGCTGCAATTGAAATTGCTTACCAGTAACATTGCGTTTATCTATAAATGTTAGAGATTTCATCCGGTAGCTTCTTGAATTAAACTTCTATTTGCTTGCAATAGCATGTGATATATCTTTATGAGCTCATTAATTTCTTATGATCATTCCCCATTATTTTTCAGGTGGAGGGCAATTGGCAGTACCCATAGGAGTTGTGGTGACGATGTTGAGCTTCTTCCGAGTGAGGTCCAGCCAGACTGACATTGCTCTCTTGCTCCCAGCTTATGTGAGTTAACAAATATGTTCTTTCTGTACACTCTAGCCAAGGTGCAAATATATTTCTTCAGTGGATTTCTTTCTGAGAAAATAATAGCATTTTGAGAGGTTGAAGGTATCATTTATACAGATAAACTAATAATTGTAGTTCTAGCCGCGTGGAAGGATATTTCTTCTAGAGTTCCTATGATGAATATGAAAATAAAATTCAATTGTTATCTTACTCTTGTGGTGGGTTATTATTTTAGCACCAGTTAACTTTTCCATGTAATAATGGTCTTCTGTGTATTATAGCTATAGTATGCATGATTGCTGCAATTTCAGATTCATATGAACTAAAAGTGTGCATGGAGTAGGAGGTGATTACTCACCTAAGCATTTTCGTAGGGAGAATTAACTTTCAGCTTGAAGCAATAAACCAGTTTGTTATATCAAATACAATGACTGTAGAGATGTCAGTATTTTTATTAGTTGCAGAATTCGTGAATACAAAATTACTCTGATATTTCATTACTGTTATGATTGTGTTTGAGGGTATAATAGTGTTGGTTCATTGTTATCAGCCCTGAATGTTGATAGTGAAAAGTTAAGGATTACCCATTAGTGCATAAAAGTGTTCTTTGATTAACTTATTAAACCAGCCATGTATGTTTATGAAACATGCTGGTCGTAGATACACCTGTATTTCCTTACTTTAAGTGGATAGTGACATTTACATGGACTGGAATTTTCAGTTAAGTTATCAAGTAATGCTCCTGCAGTAATGTGTTTTAGGGTCTCGAGTAATCGATCAACCTGATATCTCGATAAGGAAGAGACAAAAAAATGATTCAATATTAACCGGAATTTGAAGAAATTGAAAGAGCTTGGTGTATTCTGAAAAATAAAATTCAGGTTTGTGATATAAGAATCCTGTCACGCATCACTTCACTTTGGCAGTACTGTTTTCTGAACGGACAACTAAATCTTAGAACCTGCAAGTCCCCGAGGCTTCTATCATAAATTTGTAGGCTAATACTTATATATGTCATGCAAAAAGGAGGTGCCCTGTGCAAACAAAAAATGTGATTTTCTTTCCCTGCTTCTCTTCTGTTTTATATATATAGTGATAATCATGGAGATAGATTGTACTTTATCAGGCGAATATTTCTTTGATAGATTATATTTTTTTCACTACAATGAACATTCAAGGATGTGTATATAGGATCAAACTGTAAGTTTAGTACATTATTTATGTTCCTTTTACTGCCATTTATAGCACTACAGTTTACAGATGCATTGATTTATTTTCAGGTTCTTGAAAAGGAGTTTCCAAGAGGTGTAGATTTCATAGATATGAAACTATATATGAGGAAATGTTTGATTAGTGCTTGAATGCACCTGCAGGCCATGGACATCTCACTCTAATTGGCATGTCTCACGGGTAAAAGTCGAGAGCTTATGAAAATCATTTTGTATTGTCTTGTGAATATATAAATATCGGTGAAAGCTAGAATTACATAAGCTTTACTATATTGTGTAGTTTCCTTGCTGCATCTGTGTTTAAAGTTTGAGACGTGGAGTGCACCTAGGAAATTATTGATCTTTCATTCTATGTACGCACCAGCTATCAGAATTAGTGTCAATTATTCCAATTCTCATGTAGCTTTTTGTACTAATATTTAATGGCTTATAGCTGAACTGTACCAACTGTGGTAGTGGACAACCTTTGATTTTTTCAGTATGAAACTCACAATTAGGTGAGAGTTATTTATTTAGTGTTATCAATTTCCGCTCTTAACATGTATCTCACCTTCTATTCATATTGCAATATTTTTCCATTTATGTGGTTTTCACAAGCATTATGCTGCATTTGCTATCTGCTATCATTCTAGAACTCACTGCAAGCTAATATGGCGCTACACACTTGTTTGCACTGCTGTAGACTAGCATTTGATATCCATTGTCGTGATATTGTTAACTGTAGTTCTTTTGTTTGCACTGTTAAGACTACACTTCAGGTCTGGAGCTCATCCTACTTTCTATATGGTTGTTAGTTGTGGCAGCAAATTAAGTACTGGAGGTAAGTAACTTATCTTGCTTTCAAACTTGCTTTCTAATAATGCATAGTGTTCTGGTAAATCATAACATACTTTAGTCCCATCATTGTGAGCTTACTATTTTTTGATTTTTTTGATTGACACATGCTGGTCTATTTCTTAGTGCTTTTGCTAACTCTCAATCTATGGTATTTTTTAAAGAACACTCAACGTTTTGTTGTTTCAGACCTTGGTAGCTGTCCATCAAGGCAATTATCTCTACAGTTTGACAATCTCCTCTTCTCATTCTTGGGAATGACATTCGAATTCCTAATAGTAATAGTCCTTTTCTGAATCGTTTTAGTACATGAACGGCTCAGTCACCTGTATGAAACGACATTTTCATGCATACTGATCGTTGAGTGTGTGCGTGTTGTGTACCCGTGAGATGGATGATGCTTTTGTGGTGCCGTGAGTTTGTTATCAAGCCATCTCTCTCCAAGTTATTTCGATTACCTCTAATGTTTTGTGTAAAATGGATTTTGGTTTGTCCTTGCAAAAATATGTTGCTGGATTATGGATGATGCTCTTGTGGTGCCGTGAGTTTGTTATCAAGCCATCTCTCCAAGTTATTTCGCTTACCTCTAATGTTTTGTGTAAAATGGATTTTGGTTTGTCCTTGCAAAAATATGTTGCTGGATTATGGATGATGCTCTTGTGGTGCCGTGAGTTTGTTATCAAGCCATCTCTCTCCAAGTTATTTCGCTTACCTCTAATGTTTTGTGTAAAGTGGATTTTGGTTTGTCCTTGCAAAAATATGTTGCTGGATCATGACGTAGAAAAATATGTTTATACATGATGAGTTATTTGCATGCATGGAGTTATATACCCATGTTAAACTGTGGGCGCGGCAACGCGCGCCGTACCCTTCTAGTCTTCCAGCATTTCAGCTACTTTTATGCGCTTTAGAAGGGAATGAAAGACTACTGTATTTCGTGAGTCACGTCCTGTTTGGCTGTTTGGCTTGTGCCGCTGTGACATCTTTGCTCTGTACTTCTGTTCGACGAGTAGTACATGTCTAGTCCGGGGTCTGGCATTTCTTCTGCTCATGCATTGTATTTCTCTTACATATCTCAATAACGCTGTTCTTTGTCATAAGGAAGATGAAATCTGATCTGAGATCTATTCTGGTTTATCTCACTGTCCTTGAGTGTTCATAGCTGCGACTTGCCCTTTACATCGTCTGTTCATGTGTTAACACCACCTTCAGGTCCTAATCAGCTGGATTTTCTTTGTTGATCTGGTTCTAATATTAAATATCCTCTGTGATTTAGGACAACTCCAACGGGCCGACGCAAATGGATACGATTGCTATCCGACTTTATCCGTTTGGATCGTCAAGCGGATAGGCATCCGGTCCATGTCCGCCCTTCCCTGTCACTACACCCAACGGGCCGATGCATTGAGTCCGCATAATCAGGGTTTTGATTATTTTCGATCATTTTTATCACAACTAATCAATTGAAACAAACAAATATGCCATAGAATGGCTAGCTGAATCAAACGCATCATATGCGGCCATAGTTCAACACCAACAGTTCAACACTGACATACAACATAGTTACAACGACCAAGATATGATCAATCTCGATCCATATATTACCTTTGCTTATTAAAGTAGTACGCTTCTTCGTATGGGTCAAGGCGGAGAGATCCATGTCCATAATCCAGGCCTTCTCTTGGCTTACGACGAGCTAAACGTTTTCCCCTTGACCTCGGCCTCTTGGCTCTTACCTCGGTTCCCTTGGCTCTTACCTCGGCTTTCTTGACTCTTGTCCGGGCATTTTCCTCTTCGATCTCGAGGCTCTTTTTTTGTAATTCGAAGAATTTTTTTGGACGCCTCCACTCTCTCGGTGTTCCTCTCTTTTCTCTCCTTCTCACATGACTTGTTCTTTTGACGATCCAAACAGACAAAACACGGACATGTCCAGTAGGGTCGGTGAAGGCTGCGTCGGCCATGGATAGGGCATGAGTTCGAGTGGGGTTTTGAGTGTAGAAAGGCGGACATCGATTCGTTTACGTCGTCGCATTAGGTCTTGGTTTTTACTTGCATGGACAATAACAAATGAACTCAATACGTCGGCCCGTTGGAGTTGTCCTTACGAGCAATAGTGATTTAGTATCTTATCTACGGAGAAAATCAATATCCTTGTGGATTCCTCCTCGAGTTGTAGCAAGTGGACGGCCGGTGCATCTCCCTAGCCGGTGACTCGTCCCTGCACACGTGACCCAGTTTACCAATCCAACCAGCCACACACACTCTTGTCCCATTCCCCATGTCACCCTCACCAGTCTCACTCACTCGAACCACAGAAACCGCAGCAGCAAACTGCTGCCAGCCACACACACACATGACACATAGTTCCGGTATCAGGCTCAGTCAGATCGATGGGGCCCTCTCACATCCATGGTGAAGCCATGACATCACCGTCGTCCCCCCAGCCTCTAAACTAGCGCCTCCTGTACACTGGATAAGACTTGGAACACCCTGCAGCGCCTCCAGCATCAGTCAGTCAGTCATCATTCATTACCAGCTTCCTCCCTGCTTCCTTGCTCGCATAGAAAACTCAAGCTGCTGGCTTGCTGCCCTGATCCCCTCCCCCAGCTCTCCTTCAGCTGCTGATCAGTCACTGGCCAGTGCTTGGCTTCGTCTTGCACGGACGCTGCATCCATGGCGGCAGAGGAGGACAGGCTTGCCGCGGGGTACCGGCACGGGCCGCCATGGGTGTTCAAGGGCAGGTAGGTGGACCTTGCCTCCTTGTTCTTTCCCGTTCTCAATGGAGGACCGTGCTTCGGTGTGCAGCAGCAAGGTGCGAGTGATTCTTTCTCTCTGCTGCTGCAGCGCATTGTACCAGCTGCATTTGGTGAAGGCGGCGACGGCGCGTGCCTTCATTCCCAAGGACCTGCGCCTGGTGGAGGCCTTCGGCTACACGCTCGGCGGCATGTTCCTCGCGCGCTACCACGACAGCCCCGCCGGACAGTTCGACGAGGTCATCCGTCCTGTCTCCTCCCGGCTCCATCTCTCCTCCGTTTATTTTCTGACGAGTTCATCTGTGCTGCTCTGTTCTGCAGCTGGTGGTGATCGCCGGCATTGTGTGGAACCCGCCGACTTCCTGCGCGTGAGTTGATCTCGCTAATCACCTTGCACATACTTTAATCACTTCTGAGTGAGTCCACTAGTGATTGCACTTTTGCCTCCATGCTTGCGGTTGGGGGATGCGGGTAGAATCAACTGGCACAACTTGCATTAGATAAGAGGAAAAAAGAAGCTGAAACCAGTGTACCTGTCGTCTATCTGATCAAGTAAACAACGCCTACTTGCCCAGTCCATTGTACTGACCACGCAGGCTTTCGCGATCTCTTCTTTTGTTAACTCGCCGGCCTTTAACTATCTCATCCGTTTGCTGTGCTTGCTCCCTCTGGCACAGACAGCCGTGTTGCTTATCTGGATTCCATTTCGATAAAACCCGTGCCAGATGACAACTTGCTTAATTAGTTATGCTATGCTCTTTAGTTTTTTTTCTTCATCAAAGGAGCTTACAAGTTGTGCACTCTGCTAGTTTGGTGGTCTCTGAACCTGTTTGTTTAACAGCTGGGCTGCCAGGGTTCTGGTAAACAGCGCTGAAGCCTGCCGTCATGGACGCAAGGTATCACTAGCGAAAATTCCTCTCCGATTTGTGTTGATGTTTGCCCTGGGGCAGTTTCTCAGTACTACAGTTTTCCTAACTGACGCCACTCTCATCGCTGTAGGAAGTAGGGCTTCCAAGCCATGTCGCAAAATTCTCACAGGTACTCAACCGGAGCACTTGTATCATTAGGTTTAACAGATGTTTATGCGATTTCTGACATGAACTTTGCTTGCATGTGATAGACCGAAACTTCTGCGCTCAGAAATAAACCGTTGGCAAAACCACACAGCTTCCTCAGCATGATAGGAATGGGTTCAACATTCAATAAGCAAGAGAGTTGCCGTGGGATCGAGATCTCGGAAACCACGGGCTCATCTACGAGGCACTTGTGCAACATCAGTCTGCCAGTTACTGGTAATTTAAAATTCGTATGTCCTTATAGTACACTGATTTCTATGATCTACTATTCTACTGGAATAGTTTGATTCACTACATAGTTGAAGCAAATGAAAGATCTGTTACATGCCTTATCCTGGTAAATTGCCTGAATTTTCAACTTACATTCTAAACTTCAAGATAGCTACAGCCTACGGGCGCATCCTAATTTTTATATCGAGTTGGTATATCATCTTTGAAGATAAAGGGACGAGCTATTTCAGCTAGCCTAATATAAGTTATTAATTTTGCAGAAATGGCACATAAACAAAGCAAGTGGATAGGTCCAACAATCAGGATGTCACTCCCGAGCTTCAGGTTCGTTTAAAGTAAAGCAGAGAGCTTCCATGCTTCCCCAAAAGAGAACTGCTAACATCTTGGCAAGCAACACGAAGATAGATTCTTAAGAAGTCATCGTTTATTTTGTTTCAAAATATAAAAGATGTTCCTCAAAATCTATTCCATTTTTCTTCTATGGCATAAAATCTGAACATTACCCGTTTGTGTTGTGAATTACAGCGGACAGACTGAGGACTATCCCGAGCTTCTCAAGTACTCTTGCAAAGTAGAGTGCAGGTGATTGCATACCTAAACTCTAAATATGCCTGATGCACATTGTTCTTCTATTACTTGTTTTTATTAAACTCCATTTGCATGTCATACCAAAAATGAAGTTTCAAACCTACTCCCTCCGTTCCAAATTAATTGACTTCTATTTACCCACATATGTGTATGTCATGTGGGCAAATGGAAGTCAATTAATTTGGAACGGAGGGAGTATGTCTTAGTATTGACAAATGATTATCTGAAAATATGTCATGTATATGCGCATGTGGGTGTAACTGCCTTTCTGACGAGGTCTTTGCTTGCACAGAGTGCGCCCGATAAGTCCTGCTAAGATCTGGAGCCCTAGAACTGCAGAACCCAAGGAGTGCTCTAATGGCAAGAATGGAAGCGCAGGATCCGACACTGTGGTTGAATCGGACGCGCAAAGAGAGAGCGTTTTGGTTTTGTTGTCCAGACCTGTATTGGCTCTGGAATTCAGCTCCCTGCTCATGCACGTTGATGCTCCAAAAATTGTCGCTCCACATCCCAAGAAGAAGGAAGTCAGATATTCTAGCAGCTGAATCTGATGCCAAATATGCACACCATGGTTCCAAAGCGGGGAGTTTCGACTACGTTTATCCCGAGCTTCATGCACAGTAGACCTGTTCACCGTTGCTTGTTCTTTCATTTGTTTATAGGGTGCAAAAAACAACATTGTTGGATATGAAACCTTTTGCTGAATTCAAAGATGCATACAGTTTGGTTTCGATGGAAAGCAGTTAACACTTTTTTTAGAAACATTTAGAGTTGCATATTTGCGCAATTTGAACCCAAAAAGGGTTCAAGATGAACATGGCTGAAGAATATTTTCCATTGACCAAAAGTTAGATCAACAGATCAGATTATCTTCAAATTCGGATTAAACAGAGTCATCTACGCCAACACCCAACTCTAATGACCCAAATGTTAACTCTAACCTAAAACACAACTACTCCTCAACCAGCTTAATTCGTCATCTCTAACCAGTAAAGAACCATTCCATTTTTGCCAAGTACTCATGGCAGTGCTAGGGAGATCAGTGGTCAAAGTGCCAGAGGAAGATATCGATGTCATCGAAACCGGCAATGTGAGGCAGATCCATGGCGATGCAAGGAAGGTCCGGCTCCATGAGCCCCAGGGGGACCGGAGGCATGGGACCGCAGTAGACGTCCATCTCCTCGCTGGTTTCATCAGCAGTGGGTGGCGGCGTCCGCGGCTCCATCTTCACCGGCCGGCCGATCGGGACCGCCGCGATCGGTTCCTCTTTCGCGGTGGCGGATGCCAGTGGTTGCAGTGCCGCGGCCAAGACAGCACCGGCATGGCTTGATGGGGATCCTGCCGTGGCTCTCGCCTCGTTGTACACGACCAGATGGAGGTCCTGCGCGGTGCCGGCGCTGTCGTCCTCGTTGTACTCGACCAGCGGCGCCGTGGGGCTGATGCTCTCCTCGTCGTAGACGGCCAGCGCGAGGTCCGCGCTCGCGGCGTCGTCGGACGACGTGCTGCCGGTGCGGCGGTGCCTGAGGCGGCGGCTCCTCGCCGCGCGTGGAAACCGCTTCTTGAGCGTGCTGTTCCAGTAGTTCTTGATGGCGAGGTC
Organism: Poa annua; assembly: GCA_026929855.1. Lineage (NCBI taxonomy): Eukaryota > Viridiplantae > Streptophyta > Magnoliopsida > Poales > Poaceae > Poa > Poa annua. The sequence goes on from CM049438.1 coordinate 39,462,665, forward strand.
CGTTCTCCCGGGGAGCTTGGCGGCGATGACGGACCAGCTGTTCGATGAAATGACAATAGGAGCAGCAGGTCAGTGAACCAGTGATTCAACAGCACTCAAGCAAGCAATTCTTTGATGCATTTGCATTTGTAGGAGATAGAGTTTGAGCATATTTGATCTGATCATCAAGCAAGCGATGTTTAGCTCTGATTTAGCACTAGGCATGGAGGATTCACGCCAGGACCACTCACCAGCTTCCCTTCTTGCTGTACATCTCGTAGATGATCCTGTCCTCGGCCGGCGAGAAGTTGCCGTGCTTCAGCCCCGGACGGAGGTAGTTCAGCCACCTTGAACGGCAGCTCCGGCCACAGCGCTGAAGCCCTGCGATCCATTAAGAAACTTCTCAGAAATGATACTTCAGATACAGTGGTAGGTGGTGAAGATTTGCGTATGCAATGGTTTAAGGCGATCATGTCAAAAATGAGCTAGGGAATTGCTTATTGTTTTGTTTTGCACCATTCTACTGGTAATACTGCTAGGAAACATTAAGTAACTGTCCAGGGCTTGATTAAATTAATACTTAGAATGCTGGAAACAAAGTAAGAACTGCTGGAACTAAGATAAACTACTAGGGTCAAAATTGGATAAATCTCTGAAGTCAAGTAACAGTTTTACAGTAAACTACATGCCCACTATATACTTCTAGTATTATGATAAGTTGATAACAACACTAATAAGAACAACAGTGATCATTTGCAAGACAAACAAACAACAATGCTATATTCTAGTGACCCCGTTTTATTATTTTTTAATTAACGAGAAGACAGTGATCTATCCCGCAATATCACTAGCTCAAACAGATGCGTATGCATGGTGAGGTGTGGAAAAGAAAATACGAACCTAAAGTATTAGATAATCCCTGCCAGCTACGGCCAATGCCATAGTTCTCAATGTAGTTTTTGATGAGATTGTCTTCTTCCTTGGACCATTTCCCCTTCTTCAGGCTCCCTTTCATTGGACAGAGTTCTTTCTTGTCTCCAACAAGGGCTCAAGAATTCAAATGAGAGCCATAAGGACTTAACTTGTATATATAGTACAATACTCATGTACGATGGAATACCTAAAGTGTGATGGATGGCTAGATTTTCTGTGTTACCACGTGGTAATACCTCTACCCATTTTTGTTTTATTGGTTTGTCTATTATGCTAAAACCAACTATTCCATATACTCAAACATGGGAGAAAAGAACGGAGTGGTAAAAAGTGAAGGAAATTGACATATGATTCCTCCAAATGATAAGACTGTAGAGGTAAAAAGTGAATGGCATTAGGGCAGGCAGGTCAGGGTGGGTGCGTATGGTGTGAGGTTGGTTAAATACTTGTGGTAGTTGAAATTGTCATTAGGACAGTTCTTAAATTGTAACAGGTATACTACGGAGCAGTACATGTTATATTATCCTCTTTGGCAGATTTAACTCTCTACTGTGTAGCGATGTGTTCCACTTAAGAAGTCCAGAACACTGGGATGTCTTTGTGGATGGAAAATGCGGTGATGCTCAAACTGAAGTGGAGCAACAAAATGCAACTGTGGCGTAACTTTTGGTAAAATATCTTAAAACCTTAGCTGCATCATATTAGCTTTGCCAGAAGTGTAGAGATGCTCTGAAATTTGAAATGTTGTGAGGTGGCATCTCGTCGAGGAACAAAAAAGATGGAAAAGGTACTGTACGAGCACCACAAGACACAGAGATACAAACATTTGATGTACGTATCAATGAATCCAGCATAAGTAGCAGCTCATATTCTTCTTTTCGGACCAAACTATCCAAATCCATTGGACACTTGTCATCAGTAGCTGCTCCTAATAATCCACCATGGAAAATGGTGTATGGATCTTGATAGGTCTGGTGCTTTGTGTCGTGCCACGTCATGGGTAATCATGCGGGGTAGGAGACGAGAGTGAGAGCCCAGGTTGTACTTGCTAGTCACCGCATGTCCACATCTGATCGGGACTTTTCTTCGTTTGCTAGCTGTACATGACAATTTGTGCTCTGTGTTTTAGCCTGGTTTAGAGCAAGGATAATAATGCAGCCGGCTGCCGGCTATATACGAATGCCAGGTCACTTATCGCTCGTCTAAATAGCCGGAGTATATAATAAGATGGCTATTAGTTGGCTCCATAGGATAATTAATTATTAAAACTGATATGTGCACGTCGTAGGGTGTGCCTGCATGCAAGACCCAATCGATACATGGAGCTAGCTCTATCATCAGCGGCAGGCTGCAAGCCGGCGATACACTCTCGTTTCGCGTGCTGTAGCTCGGCGGTAGCAGAAGCGCCGGCTCCGCTCTCTTTCTTCCCTTCTCTCCCCTCCAGCTAGATTTTTGCTGACGTGGTACACCTTATAGCCTGCTGACTAAGCTCTATTATACTTGCTCTTATGCGCGCCAGCCGCACCGATCGAGACGAGCAAAATGCAGTGAACTGAGACAAGTTGAGGAGAAAGAACTTTTTTTTTTATTTTCAATTCAAACTGCGGGCCAGCCACACCGTGGGGGATAAGGACCGAGCGTCACGCTGTTTTTTTTTTTTTTTTTTTGAGAATTGAGTATAGCTAGAGATACCCGATCGATGACTTGTCGTGCCTGCCCTTAGGCTGTTTTATCCACAATTATCAGGCCCTAATTATCAATCATCAATAGTAGGGTTTTGTATCCTACTCCATCAGCTTGCTGGGTCCCAACGCGTGAGAAAATGGCGCGTAGAAATTGGCCGACAATGTAAATCTATCCAGTCCTACGGCTAGTTGCGGGACTGACAGGAAGAGAACCGACGCATGGAAATATTTTGGTTTCTGGCAGTGAAACAGTCTCCGGAGAATACTCGTGAAGGAGAAAACCAAAGGGAATGGTGGCAACAATTCATACGCAACCTAACAGGAAAAAAAAGAGGACTATACCCACTGAACATTTTGACTAGATGATTGATTTGGAAAGAAAGAAATAACAGAGTTTTTTAGATGGTCATCAATCATGTCAACCTTCTCATAGATGAGATTAAGAGTGAAGCAAAACACTTGAGCAAGGCCAACTTAGGTAGTTTTACTCTCACGAAGGATTAATGTACCCTAGTTGTTTATGTCGCTGTTTTAGGTCGTGTAGGTCCGACTGTGGATACTCTTTCTTTAGTCTTCTTTTGTCTTCATAGCCAGGTCTTTAAACTTTGGCCCTATTGGTTTTTCTCTTTTATCTGATCTATATATACTCCATCCGTCCCAAAATAAGTGTCTCAATTTTGATAGAAAGTGGATGTATCAAAATTGAGACACTTATTTTGGAACGGAGGGAGTACATGTAATGCTCCTGCATGGTCCTAAAAGAACAAAGGAAAAACTAACCACTCCATCCTCTAGTACAGTTAACTTAATACTCCTAGCAGCAGTGTATCCTTTGAGGTAAGACGTTGGAGTTGGTGAGTGCCAAGCAGGACTAGAGTACTGGAGAGTGCGTACCGCACAACCGAAAGTGAAAAATTCTACCGGACTCGATCGCTAAACTTGGGCCAGGCCCAAAAACTTCTCCCGCACGCCCCCGCACTCCTCCATCACCTCACCCCTGCGTCGTGCGCCTCCCCCCTGGTCTCTCCTTTCTCCACCCCATAGAAATCGTCGGCCCGCGCCGCCGAAACGCCGCCGCCGCCCAGCGCCGGCCAAAGCGGGCTCCTAGCGCCGCCCATCGACGTCCCCCAGCGCCGTGCACCTCAAATTCCCATCCCGCCAGAGGCGGAGAGCGATGGGCGCAGAGAGGCGGGCGATATCGTCGGATCGGGCCGATTCCGAGGACCCCCGTGACGCTCTGAATCTTGATTCCCAGCCACCTTCACGCCGTCGACCGGATCTCACGCCTCCGCCCTCCATGCTGCCGCCCGGGAACACCTCTGCTACCTCCCCAATCCCAATCTTCAGCACAAGCTTCTCCGATTCCCAACCCCCTTCACAATGTCGGCCGGCTCTCACGACCTCAATGCCGCCGCCCGGGTACTCCTCTGCTACCTTCCCAATCCCTGTCAATGTCGGCCGGCTCTCACGAACTCAATGCCGCCGCCCGGGTACTCCTCTGCTCCGTTCCCAATCCCTGTCTCCGCCCGGGTACTCCTCTGCTACCTTCCCAATCCCTGTCTCCGCCACAAGCTTCTCCCGTGCAGTAGCGTACAGAAGGTACATCCCTCCCATGCTCTCCTGATTTTGTAGATATCAGGGTAGTATATCGGTGGTTAACCCAAGACTGAAGCTACTAGCATGTCTGCAAATAGCTTGTTTAATTCCATACACGCTTATGTGTAGAATAGGATTGTATTTCATAGATGGATTGGACATCATGTATGTGTAGACTTATTAAGAATTGATTGTATTTTCTGATCGCTATGCTGCTAAACTAATTTATGTAATAGTATGCTCATAACTGATCCTGAAGGAGGTGTAAACAGATTAGTTTCTGAACCTTTTCCGCTGGGATGTGCAGGTAGGAAAGACAGCCGGAGACGGCTTCATCGTTGTCGCTTGTGGAGCTCCACAACATTGCCCAGTTGTACGAGAGCATGTTCAATCTTCTCCAGTAAAGATGTGCAAATGGTGAATTATTTGCCAAAAAAGAACATATAGGGATGAGTAGTATGGATTATGATCGGATTATCGTCACGCTCTATCTAGGAGTGCTAGGTCATTAATAATTAATATTCTGCATATTATCTAAATTTTTAGTAAGGGCTTCATGTATAAGGTATGCAGTAGTTCTTATTTGGGCTGCAAGTGTAAATGATCAAATCTCTGAATCATTTGTCGTGCTGCTTGACAGAATTCCACAGTAATCTGCCACCACAAGGAGAGGTGTGGGCTCCAAGGCCATGGCGATGTTGCGCTTGCAGCTTCAGATGTACATGACAACATTTTTTTTATTTGTGGCCATAGGTAACCCATCTATACACGACAGCATTGTTTTATCTGTTAGATGTGTTGTCTCCCTAGATTATATGAATAAACACTAAGGCCAAACATGTTTTTATGACATTTCAGATTTGTGGAAATCTCCGGTGTGAGTAGTGTTCTATATTACAGCTCTGAATTTTCAGATATGGTAAGCTGTGACGTTGTGCCTCTTTGACATTTTGCTGATATCATTTGCATTAACGGCCAATATTTTCATTTCATATCCAGTCTTGTATTATTTAGAAAAGTTTTTTATTGTCTATTTACACCAACATTCATACAAGTTACGTTGTCAGCTCATGATTTTACCAGCCCTTCAATCTCCATACATATAGTACTAAAGAAATTCCATAGGAGATTAAGTTTTCCATATACTTTCAACAGATTGCGGTAGATCAATTTTCTCGTGTAGCTGCAAAAGCCCGCTGCTCATTCTTTGGGAATGTAACGATTGGAACTGACGTATGTAAAATGCTGAGGTGATTAAAATTAACAAACTTTATACAGATGCCATAAGAATAATGGGAAGATTGTTTCACATTTGTGTTTAGTTGAATATGTCTCATTATTGCTCTATATTTCTTTCAGCACACAGTCTACAATCTGACAATGTCGGCAACCCAAAGTAACTCATCCACCGGTCTTGGATGTTACAATCAAGGCTGCTTTGGACCGGAGCGGCGGACCGCAGGAGGAGCGGCACTCTTCGAGCACCAGCAACTAAGGGAGAGGCTGGTCAATCATAAAAGCAGTAGGACGTGGCAAGGATGGAAAGGTGGGTCACACAGAGAAGCAGTAGACGACATGGCGAGGATAGAGAGCAGGTTCTTTACTAGCAGCAGCACGCTCCTCCGCCGTTGGCGAGAGTCCGTGCTTCCCTGGCCTCACTCTCGTCAGCTGCGAACTTAGCCTGGGATATTCGTCTACCTAAGGCAGAGTGAGTACCTCCGCCAGGCTTCTTAAATCTTACTGAGGCGATCTTCGTCAGGAAATAATCCAAGGTGCTCCTCTTGTGTCATTAGAAAAACTCTATGTTGGATCGATTTACTAATCAAGTGTAGGACTGAATCTTGACTTGATAGTTGCATTGTATCCACCTTCCGGAACCAAGTGCTTGTTCTTCAGTGTTGGTCTTCAACTCTAAAAACTTTCCTACATTGTATTCTAAGGAACATGAGAGACCGCTCAAGTTCTTCCCCACCTGTTTACTGAGAACACATTATCTCCTTGATTCTGTTATAAATGTCTTGAACATTCCTCATACTATTACGTATTTGTTTAAATGGTTAGGGAGGGGGAAGAGATGGCCGTGTTTAGGCTCTGAAGTTGTTCTTCGATGCTCCTTTCATTAGTGCCAGGGATATAACACTGGCAGATTTAGATAGAAAAAACCATGATTGGAGCAGAAGCTACAGTACTGTGCTCAGATAGGATTTGATGAGCCCGAGTCAGGAGTTACATAAAGCTCAAACAAGCCGACGTTCTTTTTTTTTCATTGAGGAAGGGATTTGTAAGCTCAGATAGGATACTAGGTGCTTACAGGAGGCTAATCAAGTTGTATATGCATGTAAATGTGTATCATATTCCTAATAAGCATGTGTATCATATTTATAAATATTAGCCAATGCATTCATACTTATGGTGACAATTTGCTGGTCATTGTACTGTTCATCGATTATTGATTATTTTTTCAATACAATATGCTATATCCATCACAAACTGGAGAGATGAGATACAGTTAAGAGTCTACAAATAATATAGAATGAAGTAAGCACACTGGTCATTTTTCTGAAATTTGCATTACTACTAAACAAGCATATATACCATTTGCTTTGGGTATTTTCATTATATTTATGGTCAGTATTTAGTGTTAATTATTGAATTTCTAGAGATCTCGTTGAGAGAATATGCCATGATTAAGCCGGAGGAGGAAGATGACACTCTCTTGCAAGGTGGGAGTGAAAAGGGAGAGATGAGGTGGAAAGCGGTGAAACAAATCGATAATCATATTTTTTTTTAAATGAACCCAACCAGGACTGGTCCTTGGTGGTATTTTAATAGATAGAAGCCCACCCTGATGAGAATTACAGAAATTCCGCTCCCCACGGGATTTGAACTTTGGTCGCTAGGTTCGCCACTACGACCCTAACCACTGGGCTACGGCACCGTTCTCATAATCATCATATATTTATACATCACCCGTAGCAACGCACGGGCATTTAGCTAGTAACCATTATAAAAGTGTAGTCTGCATATAATGAAAGTAATGAGAAAAAGTTTAAACTTCTAGATATTTCCATGACAATGCAATTATGTTACTGAATGACTATGAGAAGCATGATATATGTGAATACCTAGTTAAGCATGCTTAGCATAGCTTGAGTGGTTGAGTCAGTAAGCCATTATAGGGAGGGATCCACACCAAAAGTTTGGATTTAACAAGAGCTTACTTGGGGTGTATGTGATGATTTGGTTGTGGAGAAGCTCGTTGAGGACAACTCTCTTGCCCACCCCTTCAAAACAACCATGACGAGCCTCCTCTACTTCTCCGCAAAACGGCTGAGACGGTGGAGCAGGAGGGCAGGCGAGTGGTGACGGCGCGTGACGAGTACATGCGTTGGGGAGTAGCGAGCTACACATATGTGGTCACGACAGAGTCCACTGGATGGTAATTTTCTAGAGAACGACGGTTCTCATCGGCGCATGGAAAGCCTAGGCGTGGCGGCGTTGAAGGGCTGGGCTTGGCCTCCCAGTTTTGACGGCTTCGACAACGGATGGTCATCAGGGAAGATGAGCCACGGTGGGTACTCGTCGGGCCACAACTTGGTGGGCACTCGGAAGTCAGCTCGGCGGCCCAGATGGCGGATTCCGTGGTGAGCTAGGTGATGGCTCAGCGCTGGGCGATCCTGGACACTAGCGTCTGGTTCCATTGGTGTCCTCAGACTGTCGGGCACGCGGGGTTGGCAGTTGGTGTGTGGGTTTGTAGCGGTGGTCTGGCTAGTTCTCGCGGCACAAGCGTGTGGTTCGTATCTCATCCTCGAGAAAAAGTTGCCTTGGCTCCGGTTCAGACATCGGCGACAGTTTTTAGCGCTGCATCCTTCTAGAAGGATTCTTTGTGGAGGTGCTCTCACTCCTTCACCCTAGATTTCCCAGGCGAAACTCGAGATCCCTAATGGGACCAAGCTTGCTTTTTGTGTCCCTTGCCTCTTGGGGCGTCACTTTAGATGTTTAGTCGGGCGAAGCTACCAGTGTAGTGTGTTGGTGGTCAGTGACGGCGAGCTTCAGGACAAGCTCAGCTACGTCACATAGGCGGACATGCCTCGAGTTTGGTGAGCTTCAGGTGACCCTGCATCGGTCTCGGTTAGTGCCCATGAAGGCGGCGTTCTCAGACATCGCTCCTCTATCTGGAGGCATCATTGTGGAGCCTCTTCACCTCCGACGATGGTGTTGGGTATGTTCGTGTGGCTGGCGTTGTCATGTTTTTCATGTTCAACTAGTGTTGTGCGGCTCTAGGGCTAGCGTGGACATCACGGTGACAGCTCCGGCTTATCATCTCCGCCTTTTTGCATTGAGGTGTCCCAGTCTAGGTGTCGTCTTTGTTCGCTCGAAAATTTTGGTCATCAATTTGTGTAGAGCACTGCTTCGATGCACCGTGTTGCGTTTTATGTTGCATTGTTTTTCAGTCAATCTTCCTTATAAATTGGCCAACTCTCTCCAATTCTCTTGTTCTACAAAATGCAAAGGCAATCTTTTGCCTCGTTAAAATAATAATAATTTCATCCAGTCCTATCAAATCCCCATTTATCATTAATCCCAATCCATTAGGGAGGGGTTGAGTATTGATTGACAAAAATAGACTAGGTTTTGGTACATTTTGGGTAAAAGTGAGGTTAAAACTTGACCAACACACCGAACAAATTTTTTTTGGGATACATGAGTATTTGCAATTGGAGCAAGATATTCTCTCACCAAATCTAAAAAATACACCAGCACCAAACGGATGTCTGGGACGCATCGGTGGAGAAACCGCCCACACCACCAGATGTTGACCGCGTCGCTCTCGCCGGCCGTTTGATCGAACACCTTGCAGGCGGCATGATTCTGACCGCCGAACAACAAGCTACAACCGGTGCTCTGGGAGGGGACGACACCATCCGACGGATTGGCACCCTGTGCAAGGTCCGCGACCCGTTGTTAGCAGATTGGTTGAGGCCGAGGAGGCTTGCAAGGCCGGCGGACAGGTCGCTGACGATGGGTGAGTAGACGGTGTGCCGTCGTCGAGGATGACGAGCTCGTTCTCACCGAACTCGGGAGATGAGAACCGGTGAGTCGGGTTGATCCCAAAAGGCTCCCGCTTTCATCGAAGAAACCCGACGAGGCTCCCCTGCGGCGGGCGCTGCTGCTCCCCTGCCTAAGCCGCCGCCCGCTCCGCTTCCACCACCGCCCCGCTCCTTCTCAGCGACAGTGATGCGTCAATTTTAGCGGTCGACGGTCATCATACGCCTATTTTTCAGGAGCGCCTCCCACTCCTCCGCCGACATGTCCGACGGCTTTGTGGTTACCTCTTGAGCGGCGGCGGCGAGCAGGGCGAGAAGCCGAGCGTGTATGCGAGGGAGACGACGGGGAAATGGGTGGATTTGGGGAGAATGAAATGAGAGGGTGTATATGCTCCCTTTCACTCGCTGCCAAGCAAGGTCGGGCCGAAAATCCTCCATCGCGGCTTCGAGATGGGCCGGAGCACCTTTTGTGCCTTCTTTCACCCCTTTCGTAGCGGCCTTGAGGTCAGCGGCGACATTGATTTGCTTGAAGGCCGGCATCACGTGGTCGAGGAGCACGACCCGGGTCGCCAGCCACTGATAGAGATCACCACGTCCTCCTTCAGCTTCTTGTCCGGCACCTCGATCGACACCACGTCCTCCATCGGCTTCTCGTGTGACACCTCAATCGTAATGTGAGCCCGCCCCTCGCATATATTACTTCAAGGGAGTAGAACGGTCTAAGAGCATCCCCACTGGCCCCCCCCCCCCCCCACCCCAACGGCGTCCAAAACAGGCGATTTTGCGCTCCTATGGGGGGCAGCCGGCGTGGTCGCCAGAATGGGGAGGACCCGGCGCCCAGCCGCCCTCCCCATACGGCCCCCAAAGGCTAAATTTTCATAATGAAATATGAATCAAAATAAACATAAATGTAACTAATTTATTAGAGTTTTACAGACGACACAAGCAAATAATAATAGTTTTACAAACCGCACACTCAAATAATTAAAGTTTCACACAAGCAAATAAACAAATTTGAATCACAATGACAAATAGATGAAATCATGCAGCTTCTTCTTTCAGCATCCACAAATGCTCCACCAGATCATCTTGCAACTGGTGATGAGTGTTTGTGTCTCGTAGCTCTTGCCGCCTAGCGAGAAACTCTGTAAACGCTGGAGGGACATTGTGATCGACTTCTGCAAGAGGCCCCTGCCGTTCATACGGCTCAGTGTCAAAGACTGGAAATTCCCGCTCGTCGTCAATGATCATGTCGTGCATGATCACACAGGCAGTCATGACCTCCCATATCTGATCTTTCGACCAAGTAAGAGCTGGGTACCGTACAATGGCCCATCGAGGCTGTAGCACACCAAATGCCCGCTCCACATCCTTCCTGCAAGACTCTTGCTGCTGAGCAAACCAAGCTTTCTTGCCTCCAGGCACAGGGTTTGAGATGGTCTTGACAAATGTTGACCATCTTGGATAGATGCCATCTGCCAGATAGTATGCCTTGTCATACTGGTGGTTGTTGATCTCAAAGTTCACAGGAGGAGCAGTGCCTTCGACAACCTTGGCAAACACATTAGAGCACTGCAACACATTAATGTCATTGTGTGAACCTGCCATCCCGAAGAAGCATGCCAAATCCACAAATCCTGATCTGCCGCTGCCTTAAGCACCACACTGCATGATCCTTTGTGACCCTTGTACATGCCTTGATATGCAAATGGACAGTTCTTCCAACTCCAGTGCATACAGTCGATGCTTCCAATCATCCCAGGAAAGCCTTTCTCAGGGTTCTGCTACATGATCCGAGCTGTGTCTTCTGCATTGGGTGTGCGCAGATACTTCTTTCCAAACACTGCCACAATAGTCCAGCAAAACCTGTTGATGCATGTAAAATGCATACATGAACTTTGCATTGTATTACTCATATTTCAACCATATTTGCATCATATAAGGGTTATATCAATGTTTTATAATGATTTTGGGAATATCTCACACTTTCCCTATTTATTTGGAATTAACCCTGTGCTGTCAGAAAACCCCTTTTTCTATATTTTGATGTTTCAGGGACCCAAACGACGTCCAAATGACCTAATATTCCACGGGGATCATTTTTTGGAAGGAACAAGGCTTAGGAGCGAAGGAAGAGCAAAAGTGGAAGGCCGAGGGCCAAGATAGGTGGGCCCACGCGGCCAGATTCCTTGGCCGCGTGGAGCACCCCATCTGGCGCCTCGAGCCTCTGATGCCGTCGATCTTCGTCTCCCTGGCTTCGTCTTGATCTAAAAACGACTATAAAAATAGTCCCCCGAGGAGTTTCGCAACACGGCGGCAAAGAAACACAAAACCACAAAACAGAGAGGCAGAAGGCTGCCGCCGGAGAAGATCGGAGGGGGGAAACGCTGCCGGAATCACCTCCGGAGGGCTCCACCCCCCTCCGGCGTGTTCATCATCAACATGATGATGAGGGGAGTAGTCCACCCCTTGGACTTTGGGTTTGTGGTGGTAACTTGATCTAATCTCTCTATGTATGATCATTGTTGAAGTCCATATGATGTGCCTTGCATGATTATGGATCTATCTATGTAATTCCTATGGTGGATATTGTGGTGTGAGATGATACTAGTTATACATTTACCGTTGTGTTGGATCTTTTATGGCTTGTCATACTTTGGAGATATTCTATGATGCATGTGATGGTTTGAGTTATGCATAATGCCTTGTTTATCCTTGTCATGAGGTGATTGACACCACCAAGTGTAGATAGATGAGAGAGTTGTGGTCATGCACACGAAATATGAATCATTGCACTAGTGTTTAGAATATTATACATTATGAAGTATGATGTATGTCGGTACGGGATGGCCAATGTGACAGAAGGCATAGGTATTGAGTGACACAGTACCGTCCAACATCCTTTAGCTGGGGGTAAAAAGGGAGAAGTATGATGTAGGTGTGACAGCAACCACGCTATCCTTACGAGGGTGACACTAGCAACACAAATGAGTATTTTTTTCAACTATGTGTTTTAGGACATATAGCCGTTATAAAAGCTACCATTAAAACATGACAATTGTGTGTACTTTATCTATAACATGATAATCACCATAGATGGTAGAGAGAGGATTGAGTGAACCCATGAACCCATGTCCTTTGTTCCTATAAGAGAAACCTTTGTCTTGTCCTCTTGCATTGAAGAGGATTGGGACACTTTTACATTCTTGTTTTGTTCCATTAAACTTCCATCCATTAAAACAATCATCTTGTTCTTTAAACTTGTTTAGTGCATAATCAACTAAAACTTGTGACACTTTAGTTGTAAGGAATAGACAACTTATTCTTCTTGCCCCTGCGGATCGATACCCTACTTCCACATTGAGAGATGCTACAGTGATCCCCTGCTCTTGGGGGTAATCAAGTACTTTTCTGGCGCCGTTGCCGGGGAGCGTAGCGCTTAAGTTTCTATTTTTTTTTGCACTGGTACTTTTCTGGCGCCGTTGCCGGGGAGCGTAGCGCTTAAGTTTGTATTTTTGTTTGCACTAGATATTTATTTTCAAGTTTGCATATACTCTAGTTTACTTTCAGTTTTGCATTTAGTTTAGTTTACTTTCAGTTATATATATATATATATATATATATATATATATATATATATATATATATATATATATATATATATATATATCAAAAACACAAAAAATTTATAAAATGGAAAACAACAAAAATATTAGAGAACTTTATAATATCTATCTTGAGTTAGGACATGAAGTGTTTGAGGTGAAAATTAAAAAATATATGGAAATTTATTTGCATAATAATCATGTGAGTGGTAATACTATTGGTATGAATTCTTTGAACACCTTTATTGATAATGCTACGGAAAATCTTAAGCTTGGGGATGTTTGTTTTGATGAATATGATATTTTTAGTCCCCCAAGTTTGGAAGAGAAAATTTATTTTGATGATACTATGTCTCCTATTTATGATGATTACAATGATGAATGTGATATTTTCAGTCCACCTATTATTGAGGATAAAGTTTATTATGATTATGATATGCCTCCTATATATGATGATTATAATGATTGTTATGAATGTTTTACTCCCACTATCACTAATAAGGAGGATTTTACTTATGTGGAGAGTATTAATATTTTTATGCTTGTAGGTCATGAAATACATGCTCTATGTGATAGTTGTATCGTTGAATTTATGCATGATGCTACTGAAAGTTATTATGAGAAGGGAAAACATGGTTCTAAATATTTCAATATTATTACATTCCCTCTCTTTAAGTCGAAAGTCTTGAAATTGCTCTTGTTTTATCTTCCTATGCTACTTGCTTTGTGTTTCAATGATGTATTTTCTTACAAGATTCCAATGCATAGGAAGTGGGTTAGACTTAAATATGTTTCATATTTTTCTTTTGATGCTCTCTTTTGTGTTTCAATTCTTATTCACATGTGAGCATCATTAAAACTATCATGGCTGTCCAGAAAACAGATTCCTGATCTTTACTGCGAAAAATGTATAAAATCACGGAAAAGGGATTTTGACTTGATATTTTACGACAGCAATATTAAGTTATTAATACACATTTCATTAGTTCAAAGTTTTCTGATTTGAGCAACGTAAGTGCCTCTGAAAATTCACTCTTTACGGGCTGTTCATTTTTTGACAGATTTTGTCTTTATTTTGCATTGCTCTCATTACTTGTGTTTTGTGTGGTTCTTTTGATTTTGATCAAGGAGCAATACACAACCGTAGTAACAGTAGCTAATGTTTATAATCAACTCATTATATGTCTTTTCTGTACCTATGTGGATTTAATTTATGGAGACACTAACCCCTCTAATCAAGTTTATGATGAGTTTTGAGTGAAGAGAATTTTCAAGTGCAAGAGTTGAGGGAGATAAACAAAGATCAAGAGGGACAAACACTCAAACTTGGGGATGCTACCCCTAGGCTCACCCTACATATATCAAGTAAGTGCAAGAATTCAAGCTTGGGGATGCCAAGCCACCTCACTCCAACCATCTTGATAACAAGTAAGTAAGCCTAGCTATATGGCTATAAAGAATGCACGTTACGGGAGGCAACCCGGTTGTTTTTATCTTTGATTTTATTTGTGTCCTCTTGCTGTATCAAGAGACTTAGTTTTTAGTTTAGTTTCTGTAATTTTCAATAAAGTGTCAATTTTAACCCATTTGGGTTTGGAAAAGTTGCTTTTTCCATTCGGAGATTTTATTCCAGCACGAATCTGTGCACGGTTTGATTTTTCATTCCTATTCTGTAACTCCGAATGAGCTGAAATTTGAACTGTAGTTGCAACTTTTTGCCCTCTGTAAGCATGAATTGTTTCAGATTTTTTCGACAAATTTAAGAGGGGTAAAAGAATACGTTTTGCTGCTGCTGTTTTTCTGGACAGATTATGTCTCATTTTATTTTATGCATTCTTTAAGATTTCAACTTGAATCTTTTTTATCCAATTGATTTTATTAGAAGGAATACAACATTATACACTTTCTGGACATGTTTCTTATGTTTGTCTAAGGATTTCATACAGCAAGCAATTCTATTGTTTTGTGTCTACTAATGTCACCCCACAGAAAAGAAATGGGAGAAACGGTGTTTTGAAGTTTTTTCACAGGGATTAGAGGAGATGCACCAAGAGCTATTCAAGGATGGTGAAGACCATAAGCTTGGGGATGTGAATACAACCCCACTGAACCAACATACTCTCGGTTTGCACACGTCTAACTTCTGTTTTTCGTTCATGCACTTTATCGCATAAACTTGGAGCGTTTTTGTTCTTTTTGTTATTTCGGTTTGGTTTTTTGTTTGAGACCGCCACTTTTTATTTATGTTATGAGAGAGCCACTGGAAGTTTGGGTTGAATTAAGTTGGATGCTATAAAAATATTGGGAAAAGGATGTTTGAGTTGATTTAAAAGATACATATAGTTGCATGATTCATGTGCTTTGTTAATGAATAGTAATATGCAAGTGTCTTGCCTAGAGTTATTTCTTATTCATGTTTTATATGATGAATGATGCTTTACTTTGTTTAACATGAAATGGTTAGCTCTATGGACACTTCTGCATGCATTTAGACGGTCGACTTTCTCCCTCTTGCTAGCTCAAAAAATTCCAACAAATAAAAAGCTTGTTTTCCAACACCTTCAACCAAGTTTTTCTAGTGAGTCCACCATATCTACCTATTAGCTTATATGCTATTCCAAGTATGTTTACCATGTTATATTGTTTTATCTATGCTTCCAAATTAAGATGCTTATGTTATTCGGATTGTTATGGGTTAAGTTGGTTTAAAAGCTCTCACGAACTTGATGCACACATTACTTTTTATGCACTTAATAAACATGACCCATTGTGATTAAGATTATGATGTTTTGGGCTTGACAAAGGTCTTTGGTTGGGAGCTAGCTCATACGTGTTGTCACGTGGCAAGTTTTCAACACTGCACTTTATTCTTTATAAAAGTTGATGTCATGTTCTTTTGTTAATGGATGCCTAACATTGTGTGAAATGAAGATGGAAACATTGTAAGTTCGGGCGAGTGATATTATTGGCTAGAGAGACACCTGTGGCGGCTAACCTAAGCCATGTGGTTCATGGTGGAAATTTGCAACAGGAATATAGTGGAGGAATCTATGACACATCTCACAACAGAAAAAGCATTTACAAGAAAAAAGCATGAGTAAACAAAGAGATGTAGAGATGTCCACTGTTTGCTTGCTTTGTCATTTGGACATGTGCCCACTTCCATGTCCTGGGGCAAAGGGTACTCGGGGTGATACTCTCTATGATGCCACTTTTATTCACGATGACTGTAACCTTCATTTGCTTTGTGGCCCAAGTTTAGTAGCCAGTCGGAGAGGTTTTTGTTTTCAAGGGGCATGAGGTTTTCAACCTATACTTTGTCAAGCACATAACTCATATTTGCTTTCACTTTCAACTATTAATCACTAAAGATGCTATGATAGGGGTAATGAGAACTTCACACCAATGGTTACTACATGGCAAACATTAGCTTAAGTTGAAGCATTTGGAAGCTAGATAATGCTTTTGCATGGTATTCCTCTACTTATTTATCTATCTTTCCAAAGTGTACACCTTTTATATTCAGATTTCTATTACAATACTCTATGACCAACTTAGGATATCTTTTACTTTTCATTTATGCATTCATTTGGTCCATAGAACTTTTCTTTCATATTACACTTTGTGAATTATCATTGAACATCTTTACCTTGAATATTTAATATCTCTTGATAATATGTCTTATATTTGCTACTCTTTACTAAAGAATGAATCATTTGACTCTATGTAGCAATCTTATTTGATATCCTTTGTTAAGTAATAAAATGCCAAGTCCATGCTTAGTTTTATCACCTTCGTACTCGAGTACGAGTATAGGTTAAGCTTGGGGATGTTGATGCATGTAAAATGCATACATGAACTTTGCATTGTATTACTCATATTTCAACCATATTTGCATCATATAAGGGTTATATCAATGTTTTATAATGATTTTGGGAATATCTCACACTTTCTCTATTTATTTGGAATTAACCCTGTGCTGTCAGAAAACCCCTTTTTTATATATTTTGATGTTTCAGGGACCCAAACGACGTCCAAATGACCTAATATTACACGGGGATCATTTTTTGGAAGGAACAAGGCTTAGGAGCGAAGGAAGAGCAAAAGTGGAAGGCCGAGGGCCAAGATAGGTGGGCCCACGCGGCCAGATTACTTGGCCGCGTGGAGCACCCCATCCGGCGCCTTGAGCCTCCGATGCCGTCGATCTTCGTCTCTTTGGCTTCGTCTTGACCTAAAAACGACTATAAAAATAGTCCCCCGAGGAGTTTCGCAACTCAGCGGCGGAGAAACACAAAACCACAAAACAGAGAGGCAGAAGGCTGCCGCCGGAGAAGATCGGAGGGGGGAAACGCTGCCGGAATCACCTCCGGAGGGCTCCACCCCCCTCCGGCGTGTTCATCATCAACATCATGATGAGGGGGGGGGGTAGTCCACCCCTTGGACTTTGGGTTTGTGGTGGTAACTTGATCTAATCTCTCTCTGTATGGTCATTGTTGAAGTCCATATGATGTGCCTTGCATGATTATGGATCTATCTATGTAATTTCTATGGTGGATATTGTGGTGTGAGATGATACTAGTTATACATTTACCGTTGTGTTGGATCTTTTATGGCTTGTCATACTTTGGAGATATTCTATGATGCATGTGATGGTTTGAGTTATGCATAATGCCTTGTTTATCCTTGTCATGAGGTGATTGACACCACCAAGTGTAGATAGATGAGAGAGTTGTGGTCATGCACACGAAATATGAATCATTGCACTAGTGTTTAGAATATTATCCATTATGAAGTATGATGTATGTGGGTACGGGATGGCCAATGTGACAGAAGGCATAGGTATTGAGTGACACAGTACCGTCCAACATCCTTTATCTGGGGGTAAAAAGGGAGAAGTATGATGTGGGTGTGACAGCAACCACGCTAGCCTTACGAGGGTGACACTAGCAACACAAATGTGTATTTCTTTCAACTATGTGTTTTAGGACATATAGCCGTTATAAAAGCTACCATTAAAACATGACAATTGTGTGTACTTTATCTATAACATGATAATCACCATAGATGGGAGAGAGAGGATTGAGTGAACCCATGAACCCATGTCCTTTGTTCCTATAAGAGAAACCTTTGTGTTGTCCTCTTGCATTGAAGAGGATTGGGACACTTTTACATTCTTGTTTTGTTCCATTAAACTTCCATCCATTAAAACAATCATCTTGTTCTTTAAACTTGTTTAGTGCATAATCAACTAAAACTTGTGACACTTTAGTTGTAAGGAATAGACAACTTATCGTTCTTGCTTCTGCGGATCGATACCCTACTTCCACATACATTGAGAGGTGCTACAGTGATCCCCTGCTCTTGGGGGTAATCACTTGTACATGCAGTCAATCGCCATGGACTCAGCCATGCGCAGGTAGTCGTCCTGTGCATCTCCAGGCATTCCATTTGCAAGCATCCGGAGGGCGACCGTGCATTTCTGGATTGTCGAGAATCCAAGCAAACCAACGGCATCTCTCTTCAGCTTGAAGTAATCATCGAACTCTCTCAAAGACTCGACAATCTTCAGAAACAGCCGCCGAGTCATCCTGAAACGCCGGCGAAATTTGATCTCGCCCTGCACCGTATCGTCGCTGAAGTAGTCTGCCCACAACATGCAGTACCCTTCCATCCTCTGCCTTGGCCTGCTCTTGCGGCGTCCAGGCGCAGAATTGCCAACAATTGGCTTGTCCTCGACGATCATGGCGAGGAGGGAGACGATGATCGGCATATGCTCCTCGTCTATGCCCCCTTCCCTTTCCAGCGTCGCCGCAGCCACCTCCTCGTCCATCAAGGCGGCGAGCACCGCCTCATCGTCGGAGTCCATGGCCTGGGCACAGCGTCGAACACCTCGCGTGCACGGTGCAGCAGCGATGGGAACGGAGGTGTTCGCGTGGCGTTGGTGCACGGCGGTCGGTGCTGCGCGGCGGGGAGGGGTGGTCGCGCTGGGGAGGAGAGGTGGACGGCGGCAAACGAGCTCCGGTGGAGAGGGGTGGTGGCGGCGGGCAGGGGTGGTGGGAGGGGTGGTTGCGCCTCGGTGGCCGTCGCTAGGAAAAAAGGGCAAGGTGGGGTGGGTTTTCTGCCTCTGTCGCCGACACGTATGGCCCACGGCGTGTTTTCGTCGCGCCGGCGCCCCCGCTAGCCTCCCTGTGTATTGGGTTCGGTCTAGGGACGCCGGAGTTCTATTTGAACCGCGTCGGCGCGAATATGAAATTGGGGGATGTGGCTGGGTGCGTTTTTTTTTTCTCCGGCACCCCATAGGCCTATGAGGGGCGAGCGGGGATGCTCTGCGTGTGTTTGGTTCTTGGTCTACTAGGGATGGAATGGATCGCCCCACTTTTTGTGGGTGGGATGGTTCACCTTTGAGTGTTTGGTTGTTTTGGGTGGATGGTTCCATTTATCTGTTTGGTTTGAGGAGTTGGGGGGATGGATGGTACGTGGAGGTGGGTTGTGATAACCTTCTCAGCTATTTGGTGAGATTACCACCGTTTTTTTACCAGACAGTATAACAAATATTTGAATTAAAAAATAAAGAGTAGAAATCATTACAAAAAATTCTATCTACAATAATCTGGTACATAACATCTTGACATTTGCTTCACATAAATATTAACCACACACATAATCTGGTACATGACATCTTGACATTTGCTACACATAAAAGTGCTGGAACGCAATACATGACACAAGTTTGCATAGTAGTATGATAGTCTTACAAACCATACTTAAGGATTACAAATTGTGTCATTCTTCCAAATTTTATTGTTAAGATATTCAATTCTCATCCTATCCCTCTCCTCTATTGGACCATATGTTATGCTAAGACGTTCTTTCCTCTTCCTTTTTCTAGAATTAACAATCAAGATCATCATTGATATGGCCATGTATGCCGCAGCCGCAAAAACTATCAGCTTCTGCCGCTTGTTCATCTACAATGCAACAAGAAAATAAAATCTTGAATATATGTGAGCAGCAACACAACTAGGTACAGTTCACATTTATATGTAACATGACAATCATGCCTCAGCCAAATGATGAGTTTCCACATAACTAATGATACCTCAGCCAAATGAGATTATCAACACAACTAGGTACAGTTCACATGTACGGTTCACATATATATGTAGCAAATGGTCAGATCTAATGGGATTCTCACCTTCAGATTGGATAGAGCAGAGAGAAGAAATCAATGGAGTGGTGTTGCTTGCAGTCGTCCTCACGTCCGTCCTCCACCTCCAGTTCACCCCAGCCTTCCCCTCTTCCTCCAACCTCCGGTTCACCCCATGCCCTCCATGTCTACCGCCGCCGCTCAACTAGCAGGAGGATGGAGAAAGGGAGACGGACCAGCAGGAGGAGGTGAGGACGTGAGCAGCCGCCAGCGCCGTTCTCCGGGAAGATCCGCCGCCGCCTAGAGTTGAGAGGAGATGAGGGTTTCGGGAGGGAGAGAAACACGAGAGGAGGTGGTGAGATGCGATGGGGGTGAGGGGAGTGGCGCGTGAGGAGAGTAAATTACATAAAACTACCACAATTGGGCGCTCAATCACGGGTCAGTACCACCTTTGGTGATTTTTGCGTGTCAGTACCATTTCTGAGGCATGGTGTCAAAAAACGCACAAATCCGTGTCTAAGCCAAATTTGACAGCCGCGCTGACTGGTGGGACCCGTTTGTCAGGGCTGACATGGATGGGGGGAGCTGAGGTGGCAGTGGGACCCACCTGTCAGCACATTTCTTTTTTTTCTCTCTCTTCTTCCTCATTGTGTCCGCTCCCCCGTGCTCGGTATGCGTCGAGGCGTCCTCGGCGCCGGGGTCTGCGAGGCGCGCGGCGTGCGTGGCTCGCTCCAGGCCTCCTCTATGCGCTAGCGGCGGCGCCAGTAGGGGGTCGAGCCTGGTCGGCCCCCGGCTCGGATTGAGCGAGGAAAAAATCATATACTTCGATTGACTCGAATCTGTACAACACGGAGGAAAAAATCGCCGGCCGCCCCGCCCTGGCGCCAAGCACCAGTCCCGCACGCCGCGCACCAGTATCTCCGGCTTCCTCCTCCCCGACCTCCCCCTCAGCAGCAGTCCCCACGCGCTCACCGAGCGCGCGCCATCAGGAGCCTCATCCCCGTACTCAGCCTCTTCCCTGCACTCCGATGGAAGGGAAGCATCAGTCGGTTGAGATCCCAGCTGCAGCCTGCAGCCTCGCCGAATCTGGCAAATCGATTAGCAGCAGTTGTGATTGATTAGCGGCGGCAGGATCGATTAGTAGCAGCTGTGATGTCTACTTTAGCGCATGCGTGTTGGGATCGATTCTGTTTATTCGAGCTGGGCAACAGTGTGTAGTCTTTGGTCGGTTGCCACGCTTGCCGACACCGCCGAGCTCGCACTGCATCTGCAGCCGCCGGCCGCCGAGCGCGGGAAGCTTGCACCGCGTCCACGCTTGTGTGACTCGGGCCTCTGGGCAGCGGTCATCGACGCAGTCGAGGTCGTCGGGAAGGGTACAGGCACCAGCGGTGGGCAGCGGCCAGCCATGGGAGCGGACACAAGGAGGAAGAACAGAGAGAAAAAAAGAAATCGTGCTGACAGGTGGGTACCACCGCCACCTCAGCTACCCCTCCACGTACACATCCATGTCAGCCCTGACAAACGGGTCCCACCAGTCAGCGTGGCTGTCAAATTTGGCTTAGACACGGATTTGTGCGTTTTGTGACACCATGCCTCAGAAATGGTACTGACACGCAAAAATCACCAAAGGTGGTACTGACCCGTGATTGAGCGCTCAATTGTGGTAGTTTCATGTAATTTACTCGCGTGAGGAGGTGGGCCGAACGGTGCGGCCGATTTTTGCGAGCCGATCGATCCCGAATATTGGGAGAATATTCGCAGGTCGGGGTGGTTCCGTTCAGGCGAATTGCAACCAAACGAGTGCGAACCGTGGACCATCCTACCCGACTCAGGCTCAAGTGCGCCCTCAAAGGCGGCCGCGCTTGCTCGGTCGAGTGACGGCCGGGGCGCTCCCTCACCCGGAAGCGCACGGCCTCAGTCGTGCCTGCCACTACCACGCATGGTGGAGCCTGTACATCAATCTACCAAAACATGGGCGAAATGTCTGTCTGGATTTTACCAAGTTAAAAAAATGTACTACTAGCGACAGGACGGGAGGTTGGCGATAACGATACCAGATCGACCTCGGCAGCGGGCAGGTCACGTTGATTGTTTTTCAGCAGCTCTGTCGTGGGTTGTGCTGTGCGTACACGTACGCCTGCTACCGCGGGTCCGGCTCCATCGCACCGTGGCGCGCTCTCACTCTTCCCGACGCTTCCACGCCCGCCGCGCCACACGTGGCGCTCCTCCCCAGTCCGCGCATCCGCCACACTCGCCTCCTCTCCGGTTCCTCCCTTCCCCCATCCTCCTTCAACAGACCACTCCTTTCCTTCCCCGCACCCACCCCGACCCCGACCCCGAGGCCAGGAAATCCCAAATGCAACCGCACACCCCAGCCGCGCAGCACCAGCATCCGGGTCCGTGAGCGAGCGCGCGCGATCGAGGAGGAGATTCGGCGCCGTGGCCTGGTTGTTGGCGGCGGTGGTGGTGCTGCTGCTTGTGATTTCATTTCCCGGTGGTTTGGTTGGATGAGAAGGGCGGCGGAGGATGCGGAAGGCGTACAGGGACTCCCTCAAGGTGCTCGAAGCTGACATCCAGCACGCAAACACCCTGTAAGCGCCTCGATTCCGACCCGTTTCCGCCCCCAAATTCCTTCTCCTCGCCGTCGGTGGGAGGGCGCTGTTCTTGGGTTTCCGGTGGGACGCCTCTCGAGCTGCCACCACGGCTGCGAAATGCGGCCTGCGGGGATCGGTCGACCGATCGGAGGGTGGGCGAGCCGCGTGTCGGCGCCTCCGGCTCGTGAGGTGGGGGGGTTGGTCCCGGCTGTTCAATTCATCATACGTTATTATCATTATCCGTGAGCGCACGGGCGCCGGAGTGGCGGTAGATCAGGAGGAGATCGCCATGGCATATTAAAACACTCAGCTCTGCCTTCCCTTCCCCCATGTGTTTCAGCCTTCTTAATTATACTGCAGTATAATCTATTAAACGAAAAGGGGATGAGAAGGTGGCTAGTGTGATTTTTTGGGTGAGGGATCTCTGGCTGCAAGAACTGATCTTTCCAGTGAAATGATGCAAGATGTTGCTTTGTTTAATGTTTATACGTGCTTGGCGTGGTGCAGGGCAACTGAATTTCCCCGGGAATACGATGGCGCGTGCCTGCAGATGCGGCTATCTTTCAGCCCCGCCGCTCATATATTCCTCTTCCTGGTGCAGTGGACAGACTGCAGCCTCGCCGGGGCTCTCGGTCTGCTCAGGATCCTCATATACAAGGTTCCCGTTGGATCTTCAGCTGCAAATCATTGCTTTTGGTTTGTTGCTCGCTCGATTTTGCTGAGATTGTAGCTCCTTGTGCAGGTCTATGTCGATGGCACCACCACCATGTCCACTCATGAGAGGAAAGCCAGCATCAAGGAATTTTATGGTATGTGCTGAGTTCCTTGTTAATTTACCTGAGGGTCTAACTGTGGTGCCTATCAATCGCTCAAAAATACTAACTGTGGTGGTTCTCTACTATTTCGCTGACCCGAATCGTTATGCAGCTGTGATATTTCCTTCTTTGCTGCAACTGCAAAGAGGAATCACCGATCTGGAGGATAAGAAGCAGAAGGCCGTGTGCAACGAGAGGTACAGAAAGACAGATGAAGACGAAACAAGCAGCGTATCCGATATTGATGCTGAGAGGGAAGAGGAATGCGGGATCTGCATGGAGATGAACAGCAAAGTTGTGCTGCCCAACTGCACGCATGCTATGTGCCTCAGATGCTACCAGGACTGGTATGCACAAACTTTCAGTTTCTACGCATGCATTTTGTGTGACAGCATTTGGCGTGTAACCCTTCTCACTCCCTGACAAACGTGCAGCTGTTGGTAATGTTGGCTATATAGATAAGTCTAGGCCTCTATTTAGGCCTCGTGTTATGTGTGCTACACTTCGTACGAGTATTATTCTTCTGTAGCATGGATGTCTCTTGTCTCTTGAAAATAGTGGAAGCTTACGCCCGCAAAACGACGAGCTGTTATTGACTTATGGATAAGCTTATACCGTATTTTCAGGTTACTGCCGCCAATTTATATGCTTTTATAACCTTATGCACTGTCTAGCCCTTGTAAACAGGGCATCATTATGAATGCCCAGTAGCTAAAATCAACAGCGATAGTACTTTGTGAATGATGCCGCATATTTTTTATATATCTAGATTACCACTGGTGTCATCATTCCTGATATGAGTAGCGTTACAGATTTGATGTCCAATTTGCATACTGCAGATGGTCACTGACAACTTAAAAATATTCTGAACTGTATTATGTTGCTCTTTGCTCTGAACAACTCAGAATTTGCTTTTTATCGAGCATTGGTTGTTAACCTATTTTCTAGTCCACTTCAGTACACACTTAATTCAGACACTATGCTTATATGTAGTTCAATTCATTGTAGGATATGATAGTGCAGGCTTAGGTCACACCTATGTTTACTCTAACTAGGTATTCTCTAGCTAATTCAAAAAAAAGGTATTCTCTAGCTAGACACAGTGAAGTTCCGTGTGTTAGCAAGCACTGATAGTGCCATAGTGGATAATGGCCATTCACTTAGGCGTATCAACTTTTTTAACCATTTACATTCCTACATTATCTATGATCTGTCTATTTTCTCGGAGCCCATGCACACCTTTTCTGGTAGCATAACTCGGATTGTTCTCTTAACGTTCTGGAGCTGGCATGTAGGTCCGATTGTTGCAGCGTCTGTTTGTTGTTCTAAAAAAGTTAATAGAAAATATTGTGTGTTGCAGGAACTCAAGATCACAGTCTTGTCCGTTCTGCCGTGACAACTTGAAGAAGACCGACCCTGGCGACTTGTGGATCTATGTGGAGGACCAAGACGTGGTCGATATGGAGACGGTGTCGAGAGAGAACCTCAGACGGCTGTTCATGTACATAAACAAGCTGCCTCTGATTGTGCCTGATGTCATCTTCAGTGTTTATGATTCCCACATAAAATGAATGGCACTCGCGGCCTCATCAAGGCCCTTGGCCAAGTGCCCAGTTCCTATTTATCTATGCCCCAAGCTCGCTGAGTTCCATGCTTGTACTCAAGCTCTTCGAAATGCCTGGACTGTCGCGGTTACATTCGCAAGCCTTCTGTTTGCATTTTAGATCTTATTTAGTGCATATCTGCATGGTTAAGCTAAGCGTATCCAGCCACTCTGTATATATACCTGACATGGCTCTGTTAATAGAGATCTCGAGCTTGCCCCAAATGGCGGCAGTGCTGTTCGCTGTTCGCCTGTTCTCGTATGTTTTTTTCCCGGTTGGATAAGCTACTATCAGGTCTCATGGTACATAGTTCTTATCATTTCTGTGTCAAGTGGTTATGCTGCATAATTATGTTATGGATTATTGGCAGGCATAACATCAAGAGGTTACATTAAACCGCCCAAGAAGTTGCGTTAAATCTGATGCTCTAGCTGAGAATCTGACATCTTCATGTATGGTAACAACTTGTAAATGATTTTCTTCTACAGAAGCGGTTTGAAACAACAGAACAATCGGTAGATGAATCCGCTGGACAACAAAATCAACTGACTGCACTGAGCTATTGTAATTTGGAACCGAGGATCGTTTCAAGCACAGAAATTCGTATGAAACAGTTCAATCCTGAGTTCCTGCCTTAGATTCAGAAAACATCATTTTAAGCACAAGAACAGCACATCTGGCACAAAAGCTTTTGTTGCTCTGATGATCCCTAGAGATCCATGTACATCCGGTAGGCGTTCCTCTGCGGCGAGTAGTAGCCCTCGACGGTGGCGTCGATCTGGAACCCGGCCTTCCGGTACAGCGCCACCGCGGCCGTCCTCGTCGGGTCGACGTGGAGGGACACTCGCTGGACCCGCTTCCTCCGGCATCGCTCCACGGAGGCCTGCAGCAGCGTCTCGCCGAGGCCCTGCCTCCGGCAGCTCTCCTTCACTGCACGCACCAAGAGTTCAGAGTTCAGACGGATTTTTTTTTTGTGCGGCAGCTCTGAGTACTGGTTTTATCGATGAGGCGGGTGATGTCAGTGCGGGAAGTCTCACCGGCGAGCTTGGTGATGGACGCGCAGAGGGAGGTGGAGAAGGTGTACATAGCGTACCCCGTGACCTCCTCCTCGTCGCCGGCGCCCGTCGTGGAGTAGATCAGGCCGGTGTTCCGGCGCTTGAGCTCGTCGTGGAAGGAGCGCGCCAGAGACTCGTGCTTCGGGAAGATCCTCTTCTCCAGACGCACGATGTCGTCGATGACGCGGCCGGCGCGCTCGTGCAGAGGGTCCAGCTCGAGGATCGGCGGCGCGCCGGCCATAGGTCGTCACGGATGGGGCGAGCGAACGCGAGAGTATACCTGGCCAAACGGCCGTGCTAAACGGGCCGGCATAAGGCACGGTCATTTTGGCCCGGCACGAGCACGGTCCGGCCTGATTCTAATCGTGCCGTGCCACGGTCCGGCCCGATGCGGGCCCGTGCCCAACTTCAGGTTGAAGCACGCAGGTCGGCACGGCACGGCCCGATTAACTTTTTTAAATTTTTTAGGCTTTTTACCTATTTTTACTTATTTTTTGAATTTTTATAGCTATTTATACATTTTTTTAAAAAATTATTATTTATTTACCGTGCCCAACGGGCCGTGCCGGGCCGTCGGGCTCCATCCGTACCGGCCGTGCCGTGCCGGAGGCCGAGGCGAGGCACGCGGGCCAGCCTGGGCACGGCCCGTTAGCTAATCGGGCCTAGCGTGCCGTGCCTTAGTCGTGTCGTGCCGGCTGGGAATCGGGCCGTGCCGTACCGGGCCGGCCCGATGGCCAGGTATACGCGAGAGGTTATGTTTTGCGATTTAGCCCCCAGCTTCTTTTCGATTATCAGTAGACAAGCACCGAAACAGCGGAAATGCAACCGCACATACTATGTGGATTTCCTCCGCTTATTTCATTCGTTCAAAATGCTTTACAATCCGTAAAAACATGATCAATGCATTATTATAAATTTATGAATCAATATAATTTATCTTTTAGATTCCTGTAGTAACATGAAGTTTATGACATAATTTATTGAAGAAAAAAAACCACACATTAACATACTTTTCTATTTTTTTAACACATTGATTAGTACGAATAATATCATCCATAGGATGTAAAATAAACGATCATGATAAGTGGTGGAGATCCTTATAGTTGTGGAAAAAACTCGTTTGAAATGGAGAATTGTTTGGATTAATAATATCCAAATGTTTCGCTGATACTCACGGATACTTTTTTGTCAATTAACTTATGAACACTGTCATGTGTACCTCATGGATGAATTTGCAAAACTCCCGCTGGTGAGGGGTGATGACCACCGGTTGGTTGTATATCATTGGTAAGATGATGTACCATGATATTTGATATGATACAAATTATTTTATTATCAAATGAGTGACACTTCAAACAAAAATTGGATGCACGATCTAGATTTATTGCCATTTTTTTAGCATGCTAAGCTATTCATGGGGTCCATAAAGACCGATTCTAGGGACATCCGCAATGTGTAGAAAATCTCAACGTAAATCCTATGTGGCATCTACCAAAGTGAACATTATATATTATGGAGAAAATAAGTTTATCTTTAAGATTAAGATGCACCTCAAGTTTATAGCTTGCCATAAAGAATATAAAAATGATTTCTCTCCTCTCTTACATGTAGTAACATGACATGATATATGGGTCTCATCTTATAACAAAAGTGTACCTTATACATTTTAGATCTAACCATAACCCCTATGAGGCCCACCTTATGAAAAAACTACACCTTACACATTACGGATGTCCTAAGGTACACATAAGACTAACACATGTCTAAGACTCTAAGTGCTCCACAAATTAAGCTAGAAATGAACCCGGAAAGTCATTGGCGCTTCCGAACTCCAGTGCTCTCTGAACAAACATCATATTGTATTCTTTGGGCCTGTTGGGGTTATTTGATCATCTTCTACTTTAACATCTTCTCAGGCTCTTTTTCTTCCCGCGGCTTCATAGACCGGCAGTCCTGTTGCAGGCTTGCAGGCTTGCAGCTCCTTCCTCACTTCATAGGTCAACTAGCTTGGAAAGAGGAAAACACAAAAGGAAGCATCTGCAGGGACCGAAACGCAAAAACAAGTCCAAAACCCCTAAATCCCCCTCATCAGTTGCTTCCTCCGGTGACGGGTTGCGGCGCCGCCGAGGAGGCACTGAGCGAGATGGCGAGCTCCGCGTTGAGACGGTCTCTTCCGCGACCCGGCTTGCTCCGCCGGCTCGTACCTTCCGAACCTCCGTCCTCCGCTGCCGCCGCGGCCGCATCCTCGTTCCTTCGCTCCTTCCAGTCCGGTGAGCACCCATAACCCTCCTCTTCGTGCAGTATTTTCCAACGCCTCTTGCCGCATCCGGATTTAGATCGCCCTTTCTCTGTTCCGTTACAACCAAAGATCAAATCGAGTAGCGGCCGCAGCCGGTAGAGATCTAGGATCAAGGTGAACCTGCTGTCCAGGTTTCGCGTGCTCAAATCCGCCATTTTGTGATGACGACATGCGTGTTATTCGGGGAATGGGTGTTTAAAATCTTCGTGTGATGCTGTTGTAGTGTTGTTTCACATGCTCGTTTGCTTCGAATGTTGCTTCGCAGGAAAGGGCGTGGGCGCGGGCGCGGGCGAGAGTGCGGAAGAGTTTGAAAACCGGTTGTTATCAAACCAGCCGGAGCAAGATGATAAAAATTTCTTCGGGAATCTCGATGGGGCTCGGACTTTCTCCTTTAGAAGACAAGGCATGGGCTCTGGGATGGGTGACTCTGGTCGGCAAGGTGACAGGGGTAACTCTGTGTTTGGTGACAAGGATAACTTTGGGTTTACTGGGATCATGGATTCCTTGAATGATGGCATGGACGAGAAGTTGGATGATGCGGCCCGCACCTTTCATATGACGGACGAGGTCGACGAAGATGACTATGAGTATAGGCCAGATGTGGATTACAGGCGAGGCTCGACTTACACTGTCAAGGTAAGAGGGATGTCTGTTCATTACTTCAGTGGTTCTAGTATTCAAGAGATCACAACTCTTTATTGCACAAAAAAATATCACAGCTCTTTTCCAATCTTCAGGTTCGTTTTAGCCCATAAAAGTATTCGGGCAACGTGGCTAATTGGTGAGCTAGATTGTATTGTGTTGATATATATCCACACAGTTTAGTACTCTATTGTGGGATAGTTTTTTTGTCTCGTCTGGTCCACTATTGCCTAAGCAATCGTAAACCACAAGATAGTGTTCTATCCCTCTAAATTACATTTATTATTTACTTATGCGAGGATTTAATGTACTAGAGTAGAGTCGCACTCTTCTAACACCAGATTTTATTCAACTTTACCGCATGCAGGATCTTGACCTTACAAAACCCGCAGCCGCAAGGAACCCCCCTAGACCTCAGTTTGAAACAACTACAAAGGACGTTTTAAGGAAAGCCGATTTTAGGGTAAGTATATCTACTTTTGGCAACCTATCTGAACTGGCACAATTTTTATTTAAACTTAGCGGTAGATTTTCAGTACTTTGTCAGCTTGTAAATTATAGATCTTGCAAGTTTGTAAATTATAGAACTGTCAAACAGTACTAAGTTCAGGTATATAATGATTGTTGCAAGCCCAAACGGCATTTCTATTGTGAAGGGAGTAAGTCGTAGCCTAAATGAATATAGTGGTACGCCCGTGCTAATTTTCCCAAACATCTTGTTGGATTACTTAAAGCTGTGAGATTCAGACATTTTCTCTTGATGCTTCCTATCGCTTATTAACATCAGTATAGTGAACTGAACATTACTTGTTATCCTGTTGATTTGAGTCATTGACTCACATTTCTTCTAACTTTGTAAGACGACGACAGTACTGAAAGACGGTAAAGTGTGAAAACCAGAAATTGTTGGGGTGTTATGCAGGACGTGAAGCATACTATTTGCATCTTTTTCTTTCCTATTTCCAAAAGTCAGTCATGTGTTACGACATAAACCACTGCCTGCTAGGCTGCTACAGACTAAACCTGAGAATGGTTTGAAACCTACACCATACCTCAACCAACCCGTACAAATAAACGTGACAGCCCAACCTCAACTAAACCTGTTTGATTCCCTCTCGGCCCAACTAAAACCAAACCTGTTTTATCTTCCACCAAAACTGAACTGAACCAAATGGAGGTCGTGGGTTGAAACCATCAACTGAAACTGGTTAAACCTGTTCGCTCCAATGGGTTGAGCAATGGACTGTCGTTGGCCTGTAATTACTAGAGGTCTGTAAATCAGGATCGAAGGACTCGCCGCTGCCGGGTGAGCGTCCGATTCCTCTCGTGTGCGCGCGCGTGTTGACTATTATGACGAAGCTGACAAGGAATTAGCCATGGTGGCGTCGGCCCTCAGCTCCAAATCATAGGAAGAGAGGCCGGTTTGACCACCAAAAGGCCATGTTTGACTCGCAATCCGCCCAGATCCACGGTTGATCTCCAGTGCGGCATGCTCGCCTCCAGGTCGCCTCCTCCAGTGAGCACAGCGTCACTGCCAAGCACGGAGGGGTCCGATGTGGCGATCTCCGGCACAGTGGATCGGCTGGTGGTGGGCTCGCACCCACCGGCGGACGGGATTGACAGGTCCGAGGCGGCAATCTCCGTTCTGGACTCGCACTCACCGTCGGACGGACTCAAGGGGCCCGAGGCGGCGATCTCTGCTCGTGGCGCCCGTCGCCGCCCTGGCGACGCATCCCGCAGCTGGACCGTGTCGGAGGAAGGTGGCAGCAGCGGCCAGGAGAGATAAGCTAAGGCAGGGGCGTCTATGGCACGAACCTATCCACAACGCGATGAAACGGAAGAAACCACAAACCATTCTCACCCTCCAGATATTAACCACGGGTCCAAACTGTTTGGAACTGGAACTTTTCCAACCAATACCCAACTATACCCATTTATTTTGTTCGGAAACCAAACCAAACTGAACTGTAGTTAGACTCAACCTATACCCAAACTATACAAACTCACATGGGGCAACCGACCCAAAATACCCGGTTAACAAAAACCATTCCTTAGATCTACTACAGACTAGTGTTCCACCACCTGCATTACATAACAGGATGAAAACTGATCTAACCATAATACCAATCAGCACAAAGAAGGTACTCAGTATAATTTTTTAAAGACGGAGACCATTTCAATTGGAAAGTTCTGTGAGCTAACAACCAATCAGCACAAGGAGAACTGCAGCAACCTTAACCCAATCACAATCAACACAAACAAAAGTTCAGCAACCTTAACACGAATCTTCTCAAGCACAACAATGAACTTGTTCCTCGCCAAACAAAATAATGAACTTGTTGAATCTTTTGTTCCTGTTGCCCAGAGCCTTACTCATCAGGCTTGTTTTGATCTCCCCATCCCAAAATACATATTGCTAAGACCTTCTTCAAGAATAGTGCTTGGCAACAGGTACACCATCCAAACCTTCATGTCATACATCAATCATATACAGGCAGAATAAAATAAAAACTTGAACCTAGTCATACAGCTGACACCGGTAAAAGATAGAACTTTCTTTGCCCGTCACAACCAACAAGTTAAGAATTCTTGGGGAATCTGTAGAAGCCTCTCACATGGTTACGTTTGCTGCCACATATGGGACAGCGTAATGGAGCTAATCTGTTGGTAACTGAACTCAGGGTGAGGGGATCATAGAGGAAGTGACACATGCAACATTGCACTCCCTTCATTGTAAAACCAGGGCATATTGGATTAAGTCAAAGTTTTGACCAGCAAATACTCCACTGTTATGTGGTTTATGTGATACAGACTTAAAATCATGAGTACTTCTGTAACAAATCTAGTGACATCAGTTTTATGTCTCACATAAATTGAATAGTAATAGTGGAATTGTAAACACCTTGTTTGTACTAATAGTGGGATTGTTTGTCAAAGCCTTATCTAACCAATCAAAATACCACCTTCGTCAGAGGGGGCAACGAGTAATGGCATTGAAGCAACACAAGAGGTTAAGATTCTGAAGGGGCAATCTTTTCATTGGAAGTGTGGTACCAGTTTGCTTTTTTTAGAGAGTACGCGAGTGTGTACTTAGCTTTATAGAAGAAGAAGAGTGGCACAATTACAAGATCATGTCCCAGCTGCGAACAGTGGGACAGAGAACACCTTACACTGAAAGAAAAAGGAAAAAACTACTACTCGTCTAATTGTCCTCCTACACCAACCAAGACTGGCTGCCTAGTTCCTCTTCTAGCCAGCAGCCAAAGCTTGAGCTCATCTAGGATTCTCGCAGAAAGCTGCTGCACCGAGAACTGCATATTCAGGTTCCCAAGGACCCCCACGTGTTGGGGTGCTTCCAGAGGGACCAGCACACCAAGCAGACCAGCATGTCGAAGCCCCTTCTGTCCTTTGCTCATAAGCGATCCCGCTCCTGCTTCCACCAGACCTGCAGGGTGCTATTCTGCAGCGGAACGGCTAACTGAATGTGTAGCGCGCTGAAAGTACAGAACCAAACCTCCCTCGCATACGGGCACTGCATCAGGATGTGCTCCACCATGTCCCAGCTTTGGAGGCAGACGAAGCATGGGTCGGTGTGGTCCTGGAGCCCTCGCCTCGCTCTCCTCTCCGTCATCCATAGCCTGTTGCGCACTGCAAGCCACATGAACAGTCTGCATTTGAGCGGTGCACCGTTCCTCCAAATCTCGTCCGCCAGACTGAATCGGACACTACCCTGGCAAAGCATGTCGTAGGTGGAACTGGCTGTGTACTACTTCGAGCTGGACCCTGGCCAAGAGAAGTTGTCCTCTTCACCCGCGTCTCTGGCCGTGTCCACCTCCCGGGTCGCCAACCACAACCTGATCCACTGGCTGGCCGCGGCAGGTGGAAGCGCCACGGCTAGGTCAGTCATCCATCTATTCTGCTGTAAACCCTCCTCGACAGTCCGAAGGTTCTTGCGCCGGTTGCTGATCAACCCAGCAATCGCCAGTACAATGTCCTCAACCGATCAGCCCTGCAGCCAGCGATCACGCCAAAAGAGGGTCCTTTGGCCGTTCCCCGCCGTGATGCAAACGAGGCTGTCGAAAACCTGCTTGGCCGGTGTGTCCTTGAGCAGTGGCAGGCCAGCCCAGGGCCTCTCATCATCAGTTCTGCGCCTCCACTCCCAGCGCACTCTAAGCGCCATGCCCTGAAGCTTCAGGTTCTTGATTCCCAGGCCTCCGAACTCGTATGGCTTACACACGTTCTCCCACGCCACCAAGCATTGCTCACCAGAAGCCGCCTTCTTCCCAGCCCACAAAAACGAACACAAGTATTTCTCCAGTTCAAGCAGCAGCCAGCACGGAGGGTCCGCAACGAGGAGCAGGTGAATTGGTCGTGCCGACAGCACCGATTTGATCAGCGTCAGGCGACCAGTTCTGACTAGCATACCCTTCATCCAGGCCGGCACTACATGCACGGCTTTGTCAAGTAGAGGCTCCATTCAGCTTTAGTAAGCGGCTGCAGCGCCAATTGTAACCCTAGGTACTTGATTGGGAACTCCGCAATCGCACAACCCAGAACGGCCACCACACTGTCCGCCAATTCTTGGTTCCCCTTGATAAGCGTCGCCGTGGACTTGGCACAATTCATACGCAGACCTGAAGCTTCACCGAAAATCCCCAGAAGCTCGCGAACCACAGCCATCTCACCTTGTTGTGGTCTGAAGAAGAGTACCACGTCGTCCACGAAGATCGAAATCCTTTGGAGCGGTGCGCAATTTCCAATCGCCGACAACCGAGGGGAAAGGGGATCGCCCTGTCGGAGGCCTCTCGCATGAGATCTGCGTCCCTGGAATGCCATTCACCAGCACCCTCGTACTCGCCGTCTTCAACAAGATCGCCAGCCATCTGAGCGTAGTCTCCGGGAAACCCAATTTCCTCAGAACTTCAAAGAGGAAACCCCACGACAGGGAATCATGTCAATTTTGTACAGCAGACCTGCTTCTCTCCTTCTGTTGATCTTCCGCGCAAGCTGCTGTAAGAGGACGAAATTGTCATGGAGATTTCGACCTTTTGATGAATGCTGACTGGTTGCAGCTCACAAGTTCATGTAGTCTGCGCCTCAGCCTGTTTGCAATGATCTTTGAGCATAGTTTGGCGAAGCTGTGCACGAGGCTAATGGGCCTATAATCGCCGGCCTTTTCTGCATCGGCCTTCTTAGGAATGAGGGTGATCAGGGCCGAATTCAACTTGCCAAAACCCCTGCCACCCCCCACATAAAGTTTCAGTAGCGCCGCCATCAGGTCCTGTTTGATCACGCTCCAGCATCGGTGGTAGAAAGCACCAATGAATCCGTCGGGACCCAGGGCACGATCCGGTGGTACCAGTTTGCTCAAGCAGTATATAATGGAACTGCTTATCTTTCTGTGCTCTGTAACCTTTTTTTTCAAATAATTACCTGTTGTTAGACACCTTGCATGCATAGATAGTTTGATCTGCATGATGCATCCCGATATCTTGGGGTATTGCAATTATCTCGAAGTTGCAGTTTCTGACCACATGGAACTATTCCTTGCAGAATGTTCGATTCCTTTCCAACTTTCTCACAGAAGCTGGCATTATCATCAAGAGGAATCAGGTAATGATACTTTCCTGGCTTTCACATAAGATAAGAAAATTTGGGATGAAGACATACATGTGTTCCTAATATATACAATAGCTATTCAGATCATGCTGTCTCAGATTGTTGACTATTATGCATATTCTATCATTCAGAGCTGAACGACATCTCTGTAATAAAGGAGTGTCTGATCCCTTCAATGCATTACCTCATCCTCACATCCAATTTGCAATGTTTTAAGTTGTTACTCTTACTAAAAAAATAGATATGTTGGTTTGTTTCGAGTGTATCGCCTTTGGTGGCTAACTTATTGATCGGCTCCGCAGACTAAGATAAGCGCGAAAGCTCAGCGCAAGGTTGCGAGAGAGATCAAAACAGCGCGCGCACTGGGGCTCATGCCTTTCACGACGATGGGCAAGAGGCCGTTCATCTTTGGCAGAACCGTGGAGGAGGATCCTTCGGAGGAGGAGTTTGCGTATGACTTCGTCGAGCAGAAGGACGCTGAGCCTGAAGACTTACCTGGCGATGCTGTGCCTGGCGTGGAGACTGCGTAGACACTCTAGGCCTCTCATTTGGTGCCTACCTGTCGCTTTTGGAGAATAGAACATATCAAATAAACTGTAGTAGTAGCGCTTGTCTTGGTGCGGTAAGCAAATGATTTCCACTCCATGCGACAAAATATCCTGGTTGAAGCCTTGAAGGGCATGTACCTGGTTAACATGATATGTATGAGATCTCTAGCATTTGTTCGTCTCTGCGGTAGCAAGTTCAGTTCTCTGCTTGATGAAATTTCCCCACCTCGATTGGTTTTGTACACAATTGTTTCCTTTAATTCCTTTGAAGATTCTGTTACACGATGAGTATATACTCTTGCTTATGGTTTCGAAAGGAGATATGCTCCCTGCTCAATTCGCCCTGTGATGTTGACCTGCGCCATCAGGCACGGTGGGTCATACCTAATCTAACCAACCGGAACGTGCAGCCAGCACCGCTCTTACTTATTTCCAGTTAGGTGCCGTGTCGGTGGATTGTTAGTTACACGTCTCAAGCGTATTTGGAGAAGCTAAAATAGCTACCCAAAATATCTTGCACTAAAATAGATAGATTGGTAACATGTATATATTATTAGTCTATGTTACTAATTGTATAGTATGTTACAAAATTTAT
Organism: Poa annua; assembly: GCA_026929855.1. NCBI lineage: Eukaryota > Viridiplantae > Streptophyta > Magnoliopsida > Poales > Poaceae > Poa > Poa annua. The sequence continues at coordinate 39,498,429 of CM049438.1, forward strand.
AGTATGTTACTAATTTTATAGTGTAAAGTAACATAGAGTTGGTATCATATACTCCCTCCGTTTTTTAATGTAAGATGTATAGTTTTTAAAGAAAAAATCATAATATAAGGTATATTTGATATTTATGGACAATTTAACTCATCCAAAAATAAGACCTAGTCTTAAAAGAGGGATTTAACGGATTGTATTCGTTTTGTGCCTATTAAGAACTCATCTCTCGTGATTTTTTCCAGAAAGAAAATGAGACCACGGTATGCAAAATATCCATGTCTTTATATTCGTGCAGAAAACTATACACCCTACGTTCAGAAACGGAGGGAGTATGATTTTATTTATTTATTTGTAGACTTATGTTTTCTTGAAAACTGCTATGTGATTGTAATTATTCCTTTCGTTCACTCCTGTGTATTGGCCTCCTATAAAAAAATCTAACCGGCTAAACCGAACGTGGATTGGCCATTAAATCGACTTCTCTCCCCATACTTCCTCCAATCCTCTGCATATTTATTTATCCAACTATTAAGTAGGCATGCATGCAAACTTTTTCACACCAATACATGAGAATTTTTTTTCCACCCAAATGCTAGGAATTAGGGAGAATGAGAGCCAAGTGGAGTAATTAGACATTATTAAATGCTAGGAATCAGAGCTTAACCCGGGAGAGTTTTGAACATGTAGATTTTCCTAAGGAGACAATACACTCGAGTACCTATGTTACTCCTACTCCTGCAACATCTAATCATTCTATTTCATTTGCCAAGCCACCACATCATTTTTTACTTATGTGGCATGCATATCACTATCTATGTTACTGAAATATGGATAGTCTTAATACAGAGAAGTCCAAGCGTCCAACCTCAAAGGCGGTAGAATACTATTTCAATTTCTTGATTTTTAGAGCTATAGGGTAATTTGTAACACTTTCACATTGATATTACTGCTTTGACCATTTTTATGACATGTGTGGACCCGCAAAGAGTGATTACTCGGTCCATTAGGTATCATGCATGCTTATCTGGCGTGCATAATGAGTGACCTGGAGTGCTTTACACCTTTAACTGGTGTAAACTAGTCCCTCTAATCCAAAATGAGTGTTCCAATTTGAATTGAGATTAGTTCAAAACTCTAACACTAATTATGGATTGGAGGGAGTATACTTTCATCTCACACGCGATCGTGATGAGATAAATGTGCGAGAAAGAAGTCTCAACCCAATGATGATCATCTGGCTCTCGCCAGTGATGTCTTTGAAGGGGTTCCGTAGCAGAAAACAATAATTTTTCTAACTAACGAATACCAACCATGCCAGGATCTATCTATCTAGTAATGCGGTAACGGTGGGCGGAACTGGTCACATACCTCTTGTAGACCAAATAGCGGGGATTACGCTCCCGCACAAGCGTTGCTGACGTAGACGTCGTAGCCGACCTCAAGGTCGCGGAGAACTTGGCGCGACGTAGTAGACGATGACGCGGTGACGTTGACGGCGTCGAGCGTCGGGCGCTGGGGCGCCGGACGTTGGGCGCTGGTGACTGGGCGTCGGCGGCGGCTGCTGGGCGCCGGCGGCGGCAGGGCGTCGGCGGCAGGGCGCCGGCGGCTGGGCGTGACGATGTCGCCCGAGCACCTCAAATATGGTGCCTCCGAGTACTCACACACATACGGAACTTAACGACAACCCCCGGTCTCTCGGATCCAGCCAAGATCGCAGGGGTAGAACAATTGGTGGAATCTCGCAGCGCAACTGGGCGCCGCAAAATAGCCTTTGTGGGAGAGAGAGAATACAACTTTTAATTGTATTTTGATGATGTATTAAATCAATTAGCCCTGCCCTTCTATATAAGGGGGAGAGGGGGTGTGCAAACACCTTGCCTCCCCCATGTGGGACTAAAAAAAGGCAAAGAAAAGGAGGTGGGAGGGGGTTCGGCCGGCCCTCCCCATGGCCGAACCAAGTGGGCTCCCCCCACTTGGTGTGCCTCCCCCACATGGGCCCAAGTTGGCCCATTAAGTGGGTTGCCACCTTTTTCTTTTCTTTTTAATTGATTTAATTAATATTAAATTAATATAAAATATAAATAATTCATAATTAATATATTTATACATTATTTAATATCCCGCGTCTCCGAAACAACTTCCGGACCATCCGAACTACCTTCGGTCATTCCCGGAACCCTTCCGATGTCCCCGGAACTTTTCCGGTTAATTTCTCTCTTCTCCTAAATCTATATTTATTCCAATAATAAATCATACCAATGTTCTCCACGTGTCGCTAAGACCTTAAGCGTGTTACCCTACGGTTCGAGAACACTCCAGACATGGCCGAGACCCTTCGCTCGCCAATGACCGCCAGGGAGACCTGGACATCTGTAACGGTCCCTGTGCATTCTACGAATATCGTCGTTGAACCATAAACATGATATCTATTCCTTTTTTTTCTTCGATACTACCTTGTCCGAGACATGATCGTAAACATCCGATGTACTGTTGTATCTCGTTACCGGCAAAGGTTTATTAACTCGTCTGTGATATTACATCTCCATGACCTAGTCATTAGCTGCGCAGCTCTATAGATGTAATCTCACCGAGTGGGCCCAGAGTATCTTCCTATCACGAGGATGAACAAATCCCGCTCTTGATCCATACGCCTCAACATACTCTTTCGAGATACACGAGGTACATCTTTATTGTCACACTTTATAAGATACGACGTTTGATGCACTCAGAGTAACCTACGGAGCAGCAATTAATATGATCTCACGGTCTGAGGAATAAGCTATCATATTACTTTCCTATTGCAAATGGCATACATCGTGACACGATCCTATTGCAATACTTTGGGTATGTCCATCACCTTATTCCACTAATAAGATGACCTCATTGTCAACCGACACAATTGTCCATGACCGGGAATTCTCGATCAACTGTTGCCCAATGAATTAGTTTATATAGAGGCTTATTAGGGACTCTGGTTTGTCTATGTATCACACGTGTATTAATAATTCCGATTAATACAGTTATAGCATGATACAAAAAACATATTATAAACTTAATGGAATAATGCGATAAATACCATATATTTATTTGCCTCTAGGGCATATTCCCTTCAGTCTCCCACTTGCAGTAGAGTACAAATAAACCAGCTGCATCTTACTTAATCATACCACCTTATCCAATAAGCGTTCTATGATAATGCCTGCTCGTGGAAGAGTGTTACTACAACAATCTGTACCATACATAATTGTGTGTTCTTTGCGATTCACTGATATCACCTTGTTTGATATCATCCTGTTATCCTGATAACATATATGCACACATCGTAACTAAGTGAGACTTTCGTTTCCCAGCGCTTACTCTGATTCTGTTAACCAGACAATTGCTTTGCAAACGCACTTAGCTGTAATATGTACAGTCTCGCGACATCTATATGCCTTTCATATCTATGTAGAGTTTCGACATTCCAATGTCAATGTGGTGCCTAATGCTATTCTACTTCCAGTAAATTCCAAATTTACTTTGATAATTGTTCTTCTTCTAAGAACATGAGTCATACTTTATCGAGCACATAATATGGTTTCTATATGATGTCTGTTATCATGATATAAGAGACCAACATATCTAGTAACCACTATTATCGTGTACCAAATACACTTAACGTTTTAATTGGATTTCCAAGGACTTTTCCATTGGTTTTATTCCATTCTGACACTTCAGAATCCAATCTAAACAGCTCGATCTTCTATTTAAAATTCCGAAATAGACGCTACCTTTTAAATTATTTCACAACTTCATCTTTTATTTAATTCTACTGGCACTATCCATGATATGTCATTTACATACGTGGATCTTAGCTCCCACTCAAAAATATGTCACTCACATATTAAATTGAGCAAACTAATTCGACTCCTACTTAAAGGATTTAAACTCCCACTCAAAAATATGTCACTTACATATTAACTTGAGTAAACTAACACGACTCCCACTTAAATTTGCAAATTCATAATTTCTTTCGATATTTTGGTCAAACCAAAATCATTGATCATCTATCAATTCGAGTTTCAATATGATATTCTATTAATACATATCCACAGACTTTAAGCATGTCTACACTTATGTAGTCAACAACTTTGATTTTGTCCAAGACACTTCTTGACAAAATTTGCTTCCAGTCTTTCTTATAGATACATTTCTTTCATATAACACTTTATATGATGATTAAATAATCTTATTCTCTTAATAAGATTCAGAGTAACATTTACTGTTTCAATCCTTCTAAATGTAACTTGGATTTTAAGACTCATAGCCTTAATTCGTATTCTGATATTTTCTCAACTTTCTTTGTATTTACAAGGTGTATCATGTTATGACAACATGATCTAAAATACTGAATATCAAACTGTGACCTGACAGTAAATATTCTTAAATCAACACCTCATTTAAAAGTTTCTTGTTTGAAAACACTATGATCTCTTATCATCAATTTTTCAATTCCATTTGTAGAGATATTCTTCTCGGAACATATTCCAATATTCTACTCTTATGGAAACAAGGTCCAATACCTTATTTTAAGCTTCTACTTTTATTCCATTGATCTTAATTCGAGAAATCAAATTTTCTCATGAATTACGCAGACAGCAATACAATTTTTTTGCTTCTGTTGGTATTTGGAATATAATCCCATCTTAATATGAGAATTCTACAAAGAACTATTCGTGTATATTCTGTATTATCATATAATCATCTATATCACGACACTTAATGTCGATCACACGAATCTTCGTTTGAAAAATATCCTATTCCTAAAGTGGATGACGACTACAATGTCAGAATATATTAAGAGATTCTAAAGACCACACTTTATCTAAAATAGAGTATGATTATAATACATCACATATCACTATATTTGATATTATAATTTATGGAACAAACTTTCACAAGTCCTTTTGTGTTGAAACCATAATTCAAATAATGTCCCCTTTTTAATCGAATCATATGGATACAACTTCCATCTATTTTTCTTCTGAAAAATTCCTTTGATCCCATATCAAATTGTTTTCAGACTCATGTTTCCTTAGGCAAATACATTTATTCACTTGGGATCATAGAAAATTCGAATTGATGATATTCACCATTAATTTAATAATCATCTAATATGACTTTCAATCAATTTCTTTGTATATTGACACTTCAATATCCATTGAAACTTAATCAATTCGGCACATGTAACCTTGATAGATCGAAGTATCTATATTTCTTACATTGCCTTTGTGATCAAATTCGGCGGTGTTTGTTCTTGTAACAAAATCATTTAATCTTTGGACATCTAATTTTATTATTCTGGTTTTATAAATGTATATCGCGTTATCATTCAAACAATGTAATTGAGATGTGACTGCGTAAAGCTTTACTCATAATATAAAACAACTGACTTGTTCCATTAAATAAAACAACTGACTTGTTCTATTACATAAAACAACTGACTTGCTCTATTACATATATGAATAACTTTGTCTTGTAACATTCAAGACATAAAACAAAATCACACTCTCACTATTACAAAAGGTCTTATAAAAAACTATTAATGATAACTATAATGATAACTTGAGGACGTGAACACCACTGGCCATCAACTCCTTTGCTTGCCATCACTTGTGCACTGTCACATCATATATCTTCTCATACTTGTGACAATCAGGTCCTGTTTCATAAACAGAACAAGCATCAAATGCTTTTCATCAAGTATCACGTGAAGAATACATTTACAACTTTGTATATCAAATATACCTATAGCGTCGAAGATTTCTCCTTCGATGGGTTCAACCTTCACAGATCTGAACTGGCTTATGAACTGGAAGAAAGTCATCGTATATCTTCTTATAGCATAGCCACGGACATGTTTCTCATAGCTGGGAGGTAAAGATGCCAACGCAGCAGCTATCGCACATGAATCCTCCATCCAGTAGTCGTAGACATTTGTGAGTTTCAAGTAAATGTCATACATTTTCTTCAAATGAGTTTCCAAACAGGTATGTTCCTCCATCTGGAGTGAATGAAACTTCCTCAGCTGTTTGTATTGCTCATACTTAATCTCATCTATGAAATGCGCTTTGATTGAATCTATCATATCATAAGGTTCCATATGTTGAAACTGTACTTTCAACTCTGGTGCCAAGCTTATGACCATGATGCTTTGCACTTCTATGAAAATGTCACGACGCTGATGAAACTCCTCATCTTCTTCTTCACTAGCAGAATCATCTGGTTCATCTCCTAATCCCTCTTCTATGACATAGAGTATATTATTGTGCATGACAGTTTCTCTTAGTTTATTGTACCAGTAGATGAAGTTTGACCCATCAGCCAACAATGACCGATTCCTAAGGAAGTGATCGAAGTAGAGCACCATCTACAGATATAATCGCAAAGAGGGTAAGGCTAAGTTTATAATAATATGAGTTTCAGTTTATAATCAAATTATTTAAACAAACTCCACTAAGATTATTATCCCTTCAATAATTTTAGCGATTACACGACCCCAATCCACTGTACCACCCCCGATCGTCACGGCCGGCAGCACAGCTTCAAAGGTGGACATCGAAATGTCGATCACAACAACTCTGTGACTCATGCTCGATCTTTCGACCATCCGTGTTCCGAGGCCATGTCTGTACATGCTAGGATCGCCAATTAAACCTCGATGTTCTTGCGCGTGCAACATGGCTTACACCCACTGTATGCGAACGACGAAATGTGTGACACCCGATCGTCACGGACTGCCTCATAACGTAGAACTTTCTTGATGGTGCACAACGAGGGAGAACACAATTTTGGTATTTATTAGGGATCATCCTATTATAGCTATCGTCGTATATCTAATATATATATAGCACTCAATAGGATATACACACAACAACACACAATCAAATAATGTAATGAAGTGCGATATGACATGGTCGTGCGTCTGGACCTCCTTGGCGCCGTGCACTTGGACCGGGCGTCCCGGCATGGCTCCGAGTCTACGGTGCCTCCTTTGCCTCCGACATTACGAATAATTCAAAACTTACCGTAACCATGTCATATTTAAATGCCTCTGCAAAACAAAGTTAGACACCTCTAACTTTATCTAGTTTTGCAAGTTTTACGTGGCTTTATAGGCTTTCGCGAGAGAACCGTTCCCTACCTACGAACATGGTGCCACAACGTCGATCCAATAATTGCATGTTTATGTATCCCTTTCGGGCCCTCCATTGAAAATGCAAAGCCAACTAAAGAGAGAGAAACAGACACCCGCCAGCCACATATACGGTACCAGCCGTATGTCAGTAGTGGAACAAGTCTCGCGTAAGCGTACGCGTAAAGTCGGTCCGGGTCGCTTCATCAACTCAATGCTGCCGATAGTGCAAGTGCACGCGAGAGGGTAGCAAATATAAGAAAGACGTCCTCGTATTCAACACGAGTTCTAACCGTACCAGCATACTGCGCATAGATCGGCTCTGATACCACTGAAGGGGTTCCGTAGCAGAAAACAATAATTTTTCTAACTAACGAATACCAACCATGCCAGGATCTATCTATCTAGTAATGCGGTAACGGTGGGCGGAACTGGTCACATACCTCTTGTAGACCAAATAGCGGGGATTACGCTCCCGCACAAGCTTTGCTGACGTAGACGCCGTAGCCGACCTCAAGGTCGCGGAGAACTTGGCGCGACGTAGTAGACGATGACGCGGTGATGTTGACGGCGTCGAGCGTCGGGCGCTGGGGCGCCGGACGTTGGGCGCTGGTGACTGGGCGTCGGCGGCGGCTGCTGGGCGCCGGCGGCGGCTGGGCGTCGGCGGCAGGGCGCCGGCGGCTGGGCGTGACGATGTCGCCCGAGCACCTCAAATGTGGTGCCTCCGAGTACTCACACACATACGGAACTTAACGACAACCCCCGGTCTCTCGGATCCAGCCAAGATCGCAGGGGTAGAACAATTGGTGGAATCTCGCAGCGCAACTGGGCGCCGCAAAATAGCCTTTGTGGGAGAGAGAGAGAATACAACTTTTAATTGTATTTTGATGATGTATTAAATCAATTAGCCCTGCCCTTCTATATAAGGGGGAGAGGGGGTGTGCAAACACCTTGCCTCCCCCATGTGGGACTAAAGAAAGGCAAAGAAAAGGAGGTGGGAGGGGGGTTCGGCCGCCCCCCCCCCCCAATGGCTGAACCAAGTGGGCTCCCCCCACTTGGTGTGCCTCCCCCACATGGGCCCAAGTTGGCCCATTAAGTGGGTTGCCACCTTTTTCTTTTCTTTTTAATTGATTTAATTAATATTAAATTAATATAAAATATAAATAATTCATAATTAATATATTTATACATTATTTAATATCCCGCGTCTCCGAAACAACTTCCGGACCATCCGAACTACCTTCGGTCATTCCCGGAACCCTTCCGATGTCCCCGGAACTTTTCCGGTTAATTTCTCTCTTCTCCTAAATCTATATTTATTCCAATAATAAATCATACCAATGTTCTCCACGTGTCGCTAAGACCTTAAGCGTGTTACCCTACGGTTCGAGAACACTCCAGACATGGCCGAGACCCTTCGCTCGCCAATGACCGCCAGGGAGACCTGGACATCTGTAACGGTCCCTGTGCATTCTACGAATATCGTCGTTGAACCATAAACATGATATCTATTCCTTTTGTTTCTTCGATACTACCTTGTCCGAGACATGATCGTAAACATCCGATGTCCTGTTGTATCTCGTTACCGACAAAGGTTTATTAACTCGTCTGTGATATTACATCTCCATGACCTAGTCATTAGCTGCGCAGCTCTATAGATGTAATCTCACCGAGTGGGCCCAGAGTATCTTCCTATCACGAGGATGAACAAATCCCACTCTTGATCCATACGCCTCAACATACTCTTTCGAGATACACGAGGTACACCTTTATTGTCACACTTTATAAGATACGACGTTTGATGCACTCAGAGTAACCTACGGAGCAGCAATTAATATGATCTCACGGTCTGAGGAATAAGCTATCATATTACTTTCCTATTGCAAATGGCATACATCGTGACACGATCCTATTGCAATACTTTGGGTATGTCCATCACCTTATTCCACTAATAAGATGACCTCATTGTCAACCGACACAATTGTCCATGACCGGGAATTCTCGATCAACTGTTGCCCAATGAACTAGTTTATATAGAGGCTTACTAGGGACTCTGGTTTGTCTATGTATCACACGTGTATTAATAATTCCGATTAATACAGTTATAGCATGATACAAAAAACATATTATAAACTTAATGAAATAATGCGATAAATACCATATATTTATTTGCCTCTAGGGCATATTCCCTTCAGTCTTAACCCAAGAAATCTCGAGTTTAGAGTATGTTTTACACATATATTCTCATGGGTTATGCTGATGTAGCATAATGGCCATGGCTTCTCTCATGCCTCTTAAAAGTTCTGACCTATGTGGCACCTCCACACTTCAAGATAAGCTCCACAGCTATTGCTCAAGGATGATAGCCACTTCATCACTAAACATGTAAAATGTAAAAGACGTGAAATGAGCTAACTTGATAAATTTAAAATTACCTAAAGTATTGTGGTTGCATGGAAATTGGTCGGTAGTATATGATTTTATAAGTCGGCTATCATTGCATTTTTGTAAGAGTTGTGTTAGTTTTACAAGAATTAGAAAATCCACGGGTGTTATTTGGCAACAACGGTTACATGGCTCCATTTTGGTCGCAACTTGATCGCCATTAACATTGAATGTATACTAGAAACTGAGTATACATAAGTTGCTTATCCTTGTTGTGGTTGAGATCCATCCCGTGGTTGCATGACTAGCAAAGTGGTTATACCCAAACCCAACACCATGAGAATTAAAATCACAGGTTTGATACATTATGTGTCTCATAGAGACGTTTTTTTTTTGAGAGAGGTGGTTTCTTCATCGATAACGAGGCGTATGTACATTTCTTTAATATTAAAATCTAACAAAAAAATGTGCTAAGTTTGAGCATCTCCCATTTTTAGAAAATCCAAAATGTGTCTGAGCACCGAGTAGATGAATCTAGACCGTGCCATATGCCAAACAAAAAATAAGACCCAAAACATATTTTTTTTTTGGTCCCTTTCGGCTCCTTCGCTTTTTGAATATCATAAAATTTGTCAAGAAAACTGTTTTCTTTTATCCGTTCCATGTTAAGACAACTCTTCGTGTTATACTAAGTAAGTATTGTATGTAGATCCTAAAATTATAGAATAATGAAAATTTAACAAAAAAAGTGTGATTAAGAGAAGACAAGTTGTACAATGCAAAGTGTTCTCAACGAGAGATTATTATTTTTAACTAAAAAAGACAACCATCTTTCTTTTTATTTCTCTTTTTTCTAAATCAGCAATTATCTTACATGGCAGGGCTACCATATCATTTTTACACATGCCCTAGCTGGCAACCGGATCGGTTCTCTGAGGAAAAGAGAAAAAAAGATCAACGCGGTTGAACCGGTAGAGTCATTGTCGATTCAACCCGGTCCGGAACGCGGCAACAGCGACCTGCCCTTATTTCACCTCGCCCTCTTCCCCGACACACGCACGCTTCCTTCCTTCCTTCCTTTTCCCCTCACCTCTCGCACGCACCTTCCTCTTTCCGTCTACCATCCAAACTCCCCGGCCAAAGCACAGCAAAAAATCGAAACGAAAGGCGCGGCCAATTCCCCCGCGCCGACGACCCTCCCTCGCCGCCGCCTTGGCATCACATGGCCTCGTCGCCCTCGGCGCCTTCCTCGGCCTGCCTCCTCCGCGCCTCCTCCACCGCCTCGCCGAGCACCCTCCGCAGCCTACACCAGCCTCCTCCTACTCCTACCCCTACTCCCCCGCCGCAGCAACATCTCCAGCAGCCTCGACCCGTCGTCCTCTGCTAGTTCCCTCTCTCCACTGCCGTTTCCCTCCCCTCCCGCGCGCCAATTTGGTGTGGGCGTCAGGCCAGGAGTCTAGGGTTTGCTGCCTTCTTCCCGTGTTGGATTTGATGACTAGGGTTGGTGCGACCGGCGAGGAGTTGGCGGCGCTGCTGGGAAGGTTCCTCACGCTCGCCTCCATACCCATGGCTAGCAACGTACGAATACGACCGTCTGTGCTAGGTTTTATTTGTCTAGTGCTAGTTACCGTCGCTATTTGTTAAGCTTGTAATCTTAGGGCTCGGAAGGAAGGAAACTAAGATCTCAAGTGGGGTGACCTTTTTTGGTGGTGATTTGGGAGACTTGCTTTTTTTCAAGGAGGGGAAATTAGTCTTGGAAGGTTAATTTGGGGGATTTGTGAGCCAGAGAAGCTGAAAAGAAGGAACTCAGTCAGCTCTTGGTGGTAACTCAGAGGGAATCCCACCATGGTGGGGAAGGATTTGGTGCTGCAACGGAATGGTCCTGTGGACATCCGTGAGATTGCTGCCAAGGCCACGCTTCGGGAGGTGCGGCAGAATGGGCACACCTATGTCGAGCTCCGGCATGTCGGGAAGCGCGTCATCTTCTTCTGCACCATCTGCCTCACCGAGTGCTTCAGCGACAATGTGCTGTTTGATCACCTCAAGGGGAATCTGCACTCACGGCGGTATGCCGAGGCCAAGGTCACGTTGTTTGGGCCCATGCCATGGCCGTTCAATGATGGTGTGCTATTCTTCAACAACTCACGTGAGAATGATCCGCTCTTGCTGGACTCGAGCTCGCAGACCAACAGAGAGCTTGCTCTGGTTCTCCATCCTGACTTCTCAGGAAACGACGCTGAAGTGACGTCGCGGTTGAGTGATGGTTCAAGCTCCCATAATGGTGTGAAAGGCGCACCCAGAGGTGCAAATGGACGTCCGAATGGTACAACTGCTGCTGTAACTGAAGATAATGCACTGTCAAACCGCAGTGGAACAGAAGGTCAGCTTGTTATTCCTGGTGTATTGATAAAGGATGCTGTTTTGAACTTGCCTGTGCATCTCCTTGGTTATGGAAACATTGCATACAAGATCGCTGAAGCTAGCGAAGCTTGTAAGAAGATTATTAGCAAGATCTGGTGCGCTTGGGTAGGACAAGAAGCCTCACATGGCTCTGAGGGGTGCAACATCTATGAACAATCTGGTTTTGCCATAGTCAACTTCTCTTATGCATATGAGTTGGGAAGGAAGTGGCCTTTTGATGATCAGGACCTTCCTATCTCTGCTGGATCTTTCTTTGTGATTGATGATGCAGGACATCGTGGAAAGCGAAGGAAGAAGTCATTTTCTGATCAAGAGGCATCTTCAGAAGAGTCGAATGGCCAGACTCAAGCCAGTCAAGCTATCGTGCCTGGTTCCTCATCCAGCAATCTTGAAATCAGCCCCTTATCCAGCAAGTCTATGAGGAGAGAGCTTAGGAGGCAGAAGCGACTTGCTGCTGAGAAAGTTTGTGATATTTGTGGGCGAGCAATGCTTCCTGGAAAGGACGTCGCTACCTTGCTGAACTGCAGTACAGGAAACTTAGCTTGCAGCAGTAGAAACTCGAGTGGGGTTAGTAATTCCAAACATTGTTTTGCTTTTCTGTTTCTTGAAGTCAACATGAGCGATATTACTTTTCTTTAGACAGGAAAACAGAAAAAGAATACAATTAGAAAGTTAGATCATCTAAAGTTTCATTTGTGAGTACAGAACTAGATATTGCAAAATTGTCTCCCTGTTAAATTCTTATCAACCAGAGATTCCTTTGTCAAATAAGGCAAAGCTCTTACAAACATGTCTTATTTTTTCCCCTGAACAAACATAGCCCAAGAATTATGTTTTCAGATTCGAAGCCTTGTGCGCTGACTACTTGTCTAACCATGATTTTTGCAGGCTTTTCATCTATTTCACACTTCATGCCTATTGCACTGGACTGTACTGTGCCAATATGAGGTGCTGGCTGATCAAATTGCAAAGAAGGGGAAGAGCAAGCGAGGCAGGAAGGCGAAAACAGCTCCTAAGAGCAGAATAGAATCCATCCTTTGCCCAGAATGTCAGGGTACAGGAATTCATGTCGAGGGAGAAGAGCTCGAAAAGCCTACTATTTCCTTATCCGAGGTGTGGAGGAGTTTATGATCCCCTACCTACACTTTACTCCATATAACTTGTTTTAACCCTTAACACTTTGTGAATGAAACCCTCATGAATATGGTGTTTCTTTTGGCAGATGTTCCGCTACAAGCTGAAATCCATTGAAGCGCACAAGGCATGGATGAAGAGCCCTGAGGTGCTCAGCAACTGTTCCACCGGGCTTCATTTTCCTTCAGAACATCTGGAGGACTCCGAGGTATCATCAGTTACACCGAGTTCCTATTTCTCTGACAAGACTTGCATCAATCCGAACTGATCACATCCCATTGTTGCAGGAACAGGTAATGCCGCTTAAGTCGCTTCCTTTCTTTGCAGTTGACTTATAGAGGGACATGAGCTTGTGGATTGGGCCACGCTAACACCAGAAAGAAGATCAAACTTAATCTGCCAGAGCCGTTGTAAATCTACTAGACCCAGCTGTAAATAAGCATGCATATACTGGAAACAGTTTATGCTAGAGATGCTGACGTTTGTTTTGCTTGTTCTGTAATCGCACTGTAATTATTTCCATTATTATGTTCACATATTGCAGCTCAGCATAACTATGATGAGTTTGGGTTGTTGTAACCATACACTATATACTATTATCACGCACTTTATATTTTGCTTGGAGTAATGATATTTACTACTCCTTCCGTTCCATAATATAAGATGTTGTATGTGTTATACATGTTGTCTAGATTTATATCAAAATAAGAGACACTGTGCATGTGGAAAAAGAGTAAAACATCTTATATTGTGAAACGGAGAGAGTATTTCTTCACCATCTGCTGGTTTTGCATATGTTATCAGGTTTTTTTTAGGTAAATTATGCTGCTACTCAATTTCTTTATCATCTGCTGGTTGTACATACGTAGTCAGGTTTTTTTAGGTAAATTATGTTGTCGGCGCAGGCGAGTGGTTATTTGAGGATTTTTTTTGTGTGCATACCGTGGTTGGGAGGTTGTTTACAATCAAGGCATCGTTGATCTGTAGTTCTATCCTTTGTTTTCGGCAGAATAGCCTTTCTTCTAGTCTGCTTTGGGCAAGTATTTTTTCAGACAGCGCGGTAGAGTCTTATCGCTAATCTTATCAGAATGATCTTTACCGTGTGCAATTGTGTTGTAAGCATAATGTACGTCGAGAGACATTACCGTGTCCAACACATCTGCACGGTATACTTTCGGTACAGAGTTAACATTCAGTTCAGAGGATAATACAAACGAGATAAAGGAAAAAAAAAATACTATGCGAAAAGGCTGCTGCGACATGGATCTCAGCGAGATAATGGTGTCATCAGGAAGCCGCCGCTCATCGCGGCGGCCTCACGTTGATCAGGAAGATAACGCAGTATTTCTTCAACAGCATCATCGATCCAAACTATCCAGCAAATCTCAGACACCCAAGAGAACCAAACAGAAAAACGAGAGAGAGAGAGAGAGAGAGAGATGAGACTATCACACACTGATACCAGATCTGACGAACTGGTCGAGGCAGCGCGTGGGATTGAGCTTTGGTGGCGACTAGGGTTTCTTCTTTCTTGACTTCCGAGGGCCGCATAAATAAATGGTCTAAATTTATAGAATCGTGGGCCGGGAAGGGGAGCGGGGGCACCCGGACGGCGGCTGGACCCCACCGCCGACGCAGCTTCTGGCTTTTTGCAGGGCCGGCCGCGTGGTTCCACATCAGGCCTGTTCTTTTCCTCTTGGGCTCTTGGCCTGTTCTGATATGGCCCAAATAGCCCAAACCAGCACCGGCGCCTTCTGGAATCTTCCGTCCCATCGCACACCGCACGGGAAAGGAAAGGAGAGGAAAACCCCAAGCCGCAACCCCTCGCCACGAGTCGTCGTCTCTCTCCTCCTCCTCCTCCAAATTGCCTCCTCCGTTGCTAGCCTAGCATCCCTCGTTTCTCGCCGCAGATTGTTCTGTTTGGGGTTTGTTTCGGAGGGAAGGAGAGGCGGTGAGGTGGCCATGGCGAGCGGCGGCGGGGCGGTGAGGGAGGTGGGGTCGAGGGCAGAGCTGGACGCCGCGGTGGGCGGCGCGCGGGCCGCCGCGGTGCACTTCTGGGCCTCCTGGTGCGAGGCCTCCAAGCAGATGGACGAGGTCTTCGCGCACCTCGCCGTCGACTTCCCCCACGCGCTCTTCCTCCGGGTACGTGCTGCTTTGATGTCTCCTCTCCCTACCCCGCCTTCCTCTCGGCTTCCTCCCATGTTCTGTCGCGGTAGATTTGGGATGTTCCCTGTGGATCGCGATTCGTCGGTGAAGGTCTAGGGTTCAGATTCGCGGTCAGCGTTTAGGGTTCTGGTGTATGATATCTGCTGCTATGTAAGTTATTACTTTTCCGAAATGTTTGATTAGACTATGATGCTTATTAACTAGTATCAAGTTGTTAAGATGCGACAAGCAATAGCTGCTTTTTGATTTTCTGCCTTAATATGTGATGTGTATGCAGTTGATTAACTGGAATCCAACCCAACTTGTCCTTGCAACATTTGTCGCTGCTTATAAGGCTAGGACTCAGTTAAAAGCATGAGATGAGATAACAGCTGAATGCACCCCGTTTATGCTTGAAAGCCTTTGCTCTTACTATTAAGTTATGGACTCAGTTGAGAGTGTGAGATAATAGCTGAGGGCAACCAACCCGTGCTTGAAACTCTTCGCTCTTTCATTAGGTGAATTTTCAGTATCAAGTATGAGGTCAATGTCCAACACTATGTAAATAATAGTAATTGCTACTGGTCCGTTATTTATCTACTAGTTCCACGGTGTGATTCTGTCTGACGGAAGTTTGAGTTAAGGCTGACCTGATAAAATATTTCACCCAAGCGACTATCTTGCACTTGGTGTTCCTTAAGCAATGTGGATTCCAATAACATGCCATTTTCTATTTTGGATATCTGAAGCCCTTTCTGGTTTATCCTTCTTACATTGGTAACTCCTATCAGGTTGAAGCTGAAGAACAACCGGAAATATCAGAGGCATATGGAGTTACAGCAGTACCATACTTTGTTTTCTGCAAGGTATTTGCTATTTACAGTTTTCATACAATGCAATTCGCTTGTGCTAATGAACCTTTTCAAAACAAAACAAAAAAATTCATAGGGAATGTTGGTAGGTTTACCACCCCTCTTCCTTATTAAAGTTGAACTGCAGGAGTTCCCTCTTCCAGCTTTTAAGGCAAAAAATCAGCTATGTGCTCTGCCCTCATGATGAGGCATCTTTTGATATTATTGTCAGGACCCAGTTTCAAACTGCACACACTTCTCTGAATTTACTTTAGCCTGCCTACCCTAAAGATTCTGTTATGAATGTGTAAGTTACTTTAGTTCACCCTAGCATGGATGTAGAATGTTCTTGCTTCTTTTGGTGAAATTTTGTACTGGGATTATGTAGCATGTAGGCTGTTATCAATTCATGTCACTAGAGTACTGTATGGACTATGGAATGTTTTGTATGGCTATAACCAAAGTAATGCCTGTGATATTGCTAAGAGACCTCCTGAGCTTGGCATGCACAGTCTATTCTTAGATACGCTAGTGAATAATGGCTTCACTTGAAATTTAGTCATTGCTTCATTTGGAATTTATGTGTAACTGTAAAATTCCTTTATAGTGCCAACTGTAAGTGCCACACAACCTTTAGATCTCCATATGATGTTTGTTCTGCAAATATGTGAGGTTAGATCGTGAAAGAGGTCATGTTTGCTTAGCTTCTGGATCTTCTTTAATGTAGTGCCAAATATGTTTTATTGAATGCCTTGGAAGCTTCATGTGTTGCTTTCTTATTAATTTTGAATTGCACAAGTTCCCTCATCCATTTTTAAAGGCAAAAAAAAAATCCAACATGTGCTTTGCCCGCATGATGAGGCATGTGCCGATATTATTGTTAGGACCCACTTTCAAACCTATAAGCATGAAATATTCTACAAGCAATGTCATCAATTATGAGTCCCCATGCCACACATATACTGTGGAATAATGAAGTTAGGTATACACTTCACTGAATTTACTCTAGCCTGCCTACCTTGAAGGTTATGTATGAACGTGTAAGTTAATTTAAATCACCCTAGCATGGATGTACAATGTTCTTGCTTCTTTGGTGACTTCTGTTGTGGGATGATGTAGCATGTACTCCCTCCGTTCCACAATATAAGATGTTGTAGGTTTTGTACATGTTATCTAGATTCATACTAAAATAGGTGTACACATACACTAAAATGTGTCTAGATACAAGTTTGTACATGCCATGGTTTTTAAGGCGGTGAGGCGTCCTAAGGCAGAGGGGGGGCGCCTCACCTCCTAGGCGCTTAAAGCGCTAGCTGACGCCTTAGAACATAGCAGAGTAGACAGGAACGGGAGAAGGTGAGGGCCGAGAGGAGAAAATCCATGGGGGAGAGAGGGGAGCCTGCTGGCAAGCAGCACAGCAGAACTACCACGGGCAAGCAGGCAAGCAGCACGGCAGAACCACCACAGCACCAAGCAGAACAGAACCACGACCAAGCTTCAGAGCGGAGAGGAAAGGGACCATGGGGGAGAGAGGGGAGCCGTACCATGTTGCCCTGCTGGGAGAGGGCTGCGCCAGGGGAGGAGAAGCCCAGAAGCTTGGCCAGAGAAGGGGTGGCCGGCGGAAGCTCTCTCTCTTCTCTCTCCCCCCTCCCGCTCTCCCCCCCCCCCCCCCCTCTCTCTCACCACAGCACCAAGCAGAACAGCAGAACTACCACGGGCAAGCAGGCAAGCAGCACGGCAGAACCACCACGGACACCAAAGCACCAAGCAGAACAGAACCACGACCAAGCTTCAGAGCGGAGAGGAAAGGGACCATGGGGAAGAGAGGGGAGCCGTACCATGTTGCCCTGCTGGGAGAGGGCTGCGCCAGGGGAGGAGAAGCCCAGAAGCTTGGCCAGAGAAGGGGTGGCCGGTGGAAGCTGGCGAGATCTGGCGGAAGCTCTCTCTCTTCTCTCTCTCCCCCCTCCCGCTCTCGCTCCCCCCCCCCCCCCCCCCCCCCCCCCCCGCCCGCTCTCTCTCTCTCTCTCTCTCTCTCTCGGGTGTGTTCTCCTCTCCCTCCCCTATCTATTCCCCTCCAATTTGCCCCCGATTGCCTTTCCATCCCGCCCAATTTCTGGTTCCCGCTCCCGTCCCTCACTGTTTCCCGCCCGACCTGCCAGCGATGACGGAGGCGTCCCAAATTGGCCAGAGCGACGCCTTCCCCGCCTAGGCGACAACCTGGACGCCTTAGACCGAATCCTAAGGCGACCACGACGCCTTCCTGTCTCGGGGCGCTCTGACGCTTAGGCGTCGCCTAGGCGACGACTTGGGGACGCCTTGAAAACCATGGTACATGTGCATGTGAAAAAGGCTAAAACATCTTATATTGTGGAACGGAGGGAGTAGTCAGTTCATGCCACTGGAATGTTGTATGGACTATGAAGTATTAGGTACGACTATAACCAAGTTGATGCCTGTGATATTGTTACGGGGCCTCCTGAGGTCGGCATGCACAGTGTATTCTTAGCTAGGTTAGTTAGTCAAGGCTTCACTTAAAATTTTGGTGTGTTGTCTGCAAATTTGTAAGGTTAGGTTGTGGAAGAGGTTATGTTGCTTAGCTTCTTGATTTTATTTAATGCAGTGCCAAATATGTTTTATGAATGCCTTGGAAATTTCATGTGTTGCTTTCTTTGTAAGTGTTTTTTCATCTGTGCATGGTTTATCTGTTTTCAGGAAGGCAAATGTGTTGATACTCTGGAGGGTGCAAATCCAGCCAGCCTGGCCAATAAGGTTGCAAAGTTAGCTGGGCCTGCCAATGTTGCTGAGTCTGCTGCGCCTGCTAGCCTGGGAGTTGCTGCTGGGCCTGCTGTACTTGAAAAGGTGCAAGAATTGGCACAGCAAAATGGATCTTCTGCTGCTGAAAGTGCAACTGCTCTGAATAAGCGTTTGGAGCAGCTTGTCAATTCCCATCCTGTTATCTTATTTATGAAGGGGATTCCAGAAGAACCAAGGTGTGGTTTCAGTCGAAGAGTGGTTGACATTTTGAAGCAGGAAGGTGTTGAGTTTGGGAGCTTTGATATCCTTGCAGATAATGAAGTACGTGAAGGACTGAAGAAGTTCTCTAACTGGCCAACTTTTCCTCAGTTGTACTGCAAAGGTGAGCTGGTTGGTGGATATGATATTGTTATTGCTATGCATGAAAGTGGTGAATTGAAGGATGTGTTGAAGGAGCAAAACATCCCTCTCCAGACACAAGGAAGCAAAATTGAGGACGAACCGATATCCGAGTCTACAGGTGAAAAGAGTCCTGAGCCAATTGGGCTTACCGAAGCTCAAAAGGCTCGTTTGGAGAACCTCACTAATTCTAGTCCAGTGATGATATTTATCAAAGGTTCACCTGAGGAGCCCAAGTGTGGATTTAGTGGGAAGGTCATTCATATTCTTAAGCAAGAGAAGATTCCTTTCTCAAGTTTTGACATTCTTTCAGATGATGAGGTTAGGCAGGGCCTAAAGGTTCTATCAAACTGGCCTAGCTACCCTCAAGTGTACATAAAGGGTGAGCTGGTTGGTGGCTCAGACATAGTGATGGAGATGCATAAGAGTGGGGAGCTAAAGAAGGTTCTGTCTGAGAAAGGGATAATTCCGAAAGAGAGCCTAGAGGACCGACTTAAGGCCTTGATTTCCTCATCCCCAGTGATGCTGTTCATGAAGGGCAACCCAGACACTCCACGTTGCGGCTTTAGTTCGAAAGTTGTGAATGCATTGAAAGGAGCAGGGATCAGCTTTGGGTCGTTTGACATTCTATCTGATGAGGAAGTCAGACAAGGTCTGAAGACTTACTCGAACTGGCCCACCTTTCCCCAGCTCTACTACAAATCGGAACTAATGGGGGGCTGTGACATTGTTCTCGAGATGGAAAAAAGTGGAGAGCTGAAGTCCACTCTTTCGGTGTAGTGGATACTTTGGTGCTATATCAACGGCTTACCTTGTTCTTTTCCTGCATGTGTCCTATATCTAGTTACTCTATTGGTGGCATTTCTATGCCGATGTATTCATACATCCATGTTTTGAACTTGGTGCTACGTTAGTTGAACTGTGACGACTCCAGAAGAATAACTTAAAAGACATGTTTTGGTCTTCTTAATATTACTGCTTCATTTTTGCTGCCTGGGCTCCGGCTGTATGTTGCGAAAGTATTGCCAGAGTATTATTTTGCAGTTAATTAATAGTTGCATAACGGGTATACTTGTATGCCCACTGTTAAAGACATCTTCTGATATTTTGATAAATCGATTGATTTATCCCTTCTCATCTGACCGATAAGACAAATCGGGTGATATGCCTATAAACCGGCCGATTCACCCGTATCTTGGGTTGCCGATAACGATATCCCTAACATTGTGTATGCCTCTTCTACTCACATATAGTTGGAAATATTTTGCCTTTTTTTAGGCCTATAGTTCATCTGTTGTGTAAACTTTTCATCCATTGTGGCACCTGAAAGCTGTAGATGCAAAATTAAACGGAGCTGTAGCTATGCTTTTGCTCACCTCAGGCTCCCTGAAATCCAGTTCGATAATCTTGGCAACGTGTGTTCACAATTGCAATTTCATAAAATTGTCTCACCAAGATTTGATGGAATTGGCACAATGCTACACAACCATGAAAACCTTGGGCAGATATTTGTTTGTGACAAATTTCAGGCATAAGTAACAAGTATCAATTAAAGTTCTTGTAACTAACTAGATAGATTACATGGTGGACCACAAAGCACAAATCGGCCTAAAAGTTCCATTCTATTGATAATCAGTAGTTCAAGCAGCATTATCCTGATGCTTTCGTTGAGCTTAGAGCTTCCTCTCCACCTCCAGCCTTCATCTCTTCTCTCATACGAGCCCTTGACAAAGCGTCGGTCATATCCGAGTTCATAGGCACAGCAGCCTGCAGCAGATGAATGAAAGTTTCAACATCCTTGAGTTCACCTTCGTCTCCAAGATACTTCAATATCATCTGGATCATTGCAGCCCTTGGTATCCAGCCACTTTTAGGATCATAAACACAAAGCGCATTCTTTATTAGCTCATAGGCTTTCGCAGCATCACCTTTCTCCGCGTATCCGATTGCCACAATGCCCCAACTGGTTGAAGTGGGCTTCTTCCCCTTCTTCAAGAAGTCATCGAGCAGCAACTCGGCCTTGTCCAGCATGTCCTTCTGCCGGTATCCAGTGAGCAAGACATGTGGGACATGGAAGTCGAACGCGTTTTCACTCGACTCCCACTCTTTCAACAAGGCCTCAGCATCTCCGATTTCATCAAGCTTCACAAGCATTGCAAGCATTGTAGTGTAGTCCTTATTAATATGCCTCTTGCAGTTTGACATTTGGAGCGCCCAGAGCCTCTTCAACTCTGACTTGTCCCCCAGCTGGCCGTATAGGGACATCAGGTGGTTATAGGTACCTGAATCCTTTATGTCCATTTTTTCTTCTGCTTTCTTTAAAGCAGAGATGGCCTTGTCCCTAAGGTTGCCCTTAATGTAATTGCTCGCCACAACAGCATAGGTGTTCCAATCAACAACAATTTGAGGCTCACACTCCATATCTTCCAGGGTTTTCTCCATCGCGAAATAATCTGCCTGCGTGCCATAAGAGTTTATGCATATTCTGTAGCTGAAGTTGTCAGGCATAATACCATTGCTTTTCATCTCTGCAATCACTGAAGGGACCTTCTCATGCTGTCCTAGGTTGGTATACAGGCCCATGAGGTTATTGTAGGGGAGAGTGCTGAACGCAAAACCCAGCTCTTTCATCTTCTGAAAATGAGCCAAGGATTCATCGACTAGGAGTTCTCGTGTGTAGCAGTTCAGGAGTGCACCGTAAGGTTTCACCGTCTTATCTTTATCAGGCAGTTTACTGAAGTAGTCTTCTGCTGCTCTGACTCCATGAACTTGACCGATCAAATCCAGGTGAACAGCATGATCTTTCGGCAAAAAATTGACATGACCCTTAGCACTCATCCACTCGGAGACCTGCACAAGGTAAAGGTTCATTCAAGAGCATATATAACCCACATAATTACTTGTACGAAATGTAGGAATTGATGGTCTACATGCTGCAAACCCCTGTTCTGGTTTGTCATTAAATCTAAAAGACGAAAGCAGATACAGGTTGATCTGCACCAGATTTGAGTTCAAAAAACTACATAATAGATTGAACTCCTCATTTTACAAGTCTGTCGCACAAGTCAAATGAAAGAAACTGAACAAGCCATTTCCTTCTTTATGCACCGTGTTTAGTACTCAGGTCATCAAGTCGCATAAAATCATAGAGCTCCTTTACACTACCCTTTGATTAAATTTCAACCATCCATTCTTGCAGATCTAATGGGCGGGACTAATTTCTACTCCTACGCTAGTGTTTCAGAGTACTAAGAACAAATGTTAGGGAGTACGCTGATTTAAGAGATAATATCGTAATAGTGAAAAATAATCATCGTTTCATGCATAGGGCACCACTTTATATAGTTAAATTTCCTCCGTCCTATCTAGAAATCGATGGATACCAGGTAGGTTGCTGTGTTGGCTATTGGCTTGACATTGTGGCCTCATTATCTATCTGACGTGGTCAGCACCGCAGCCTTGGTTCTCCCTATT
The DNA here is from genome assembly GCA_026929855.1 of Poa annua. Taxonomy (NCBI): domain Eukaryota; kingdom Viridiplantae; phylum Streptophyta; class Magnoliopsida; order Poales; family Poaceae; genus Poa; species Poa annua. The sequence goes on from CM049438.1 coordinate 39,521,157, forward strand.
GCCATTGCCGCATGGCCAAGCCATTCTCACCACCACGCATGCGGTCGTCCTTCCACTGCTTGCCAAACTCGTGCCTGCCCAACTGGCGAACCACAACCGATCCTCATGCTTTGGCTGCCTGCCGCGGTGCCGCCTATCTCATACTGTGTGGCTGGCCTCACCAGTCCCTGCCCACAACTGATCATCGTGCTTTGGACGCAAACTTCCAACTCGTCCATGTCCGCATGACTTCAGGTTGTTTAAATTTTTCTGAATACTTTTCCTATCGTGGTGCCAAACTGCCAATTCAGGTGAAGAAAACCCGAAATGCCATGTGCAGAATAGGTCGCGTTAAGGTTTGAATAACAGGTTGCGTACAGCACCGGAAAGAGGCTTCATAACCTCGAGCTCGTGTTCCGTGGCTGTAGTTTTGAGAAGAAGTGGCTAATGTTTCATCAATTTCAGACTTGTTCAAGATCACTCTAACCTAGCGCACTGGCGGAATAAGGCAGCAGCAGCGGACAGTCTCGGTGGTGGAAGAAGCAGCGGCATGCTCACATGACGAGTTAACCGGGATCACCTATGCAACGGCAGCAGGTTGCGTGATGGGGGAGAAGGTAGCATCATTCAGCGGTATAATTAATTTTATTAGGGTTAAACATCATCAGCAACCGTACGATAGCAAGATGAAAGGACTAAACTAACCTTGTTAATGAATGAAAGATTTTACTGCTACTCCACCCTCATAAGATGGACAACAGGTAAGAACTCTCCAGTCATATCTAGGAAATGACTTGAAATGTTATCTTCAATGCTTCTTTCGACTGTAGGATTTAACTGGAGGATTTGAATCCTTAGGAATTTTTCTTGTAAGTGTCCTTTGAATCATAGGACTGGGGTTATCAAAGCGCTATGGATTACAATCCTATGCACCCAATTCCATGGGAATCTCCACATGAGCGCAAACCTCATTTTTGTTTTTCCTTTTGAAAAGTCCAGTGCACTTTGTTTCCATCTCCCTATTCTGTCTTCTAATTGCTCACAAACTACTGTGTTTATTTTCCATGTGCCTTCCAAAGGCATTACTTGCCAAATTCATGTGTTTCAAGATGTTTAGGAATTCATATTACATGCATATGTTTTTCAAATTCCTGTGTTTTCAATTCCTGCGATACAACGCGATCCTAAATGTGATTCACAAGTATTCACGTAATTATATGTCATGTCAACAATGAGAAACATATCATCATTGCAGAAATGCATATTAATTTCAGGGAATTTCAAGTATTTAGCTGCAGGAGATAAACGGGCACAGAACCTTGGAAGTTACTGCCGCATTTCATCGAACAGCTAGGAGGGCACGGGGGTATTACCTCGAGGGCCTGGCGATGGCGCCGGCGCTTGCGGAGCTCTTTGACGACGCGCTCGAGCTCCGTTGGGCGGAGGCGATTTCTGGGCTTCTCCGCCCAGCGCTCGATCTCCGGCACCAGGAGCGTGTCCGGGTGGCCCAGCGGCCACAGCGTGGACTGCAAGCTTGGCGGCTGCGGCGGCCTCTCAGAGCTGTAGCTGCGAGGAGAGGATGCGGTGCTCAGAGGGGGGAGGAGAGGAGCGGGATTGTTGGAGCGGGATCTCCCGTGGAAGAGCCTGCCGCGGCCGAGGCGGAGAAGGCGGCGCCCCGCGGAGAAGAGGGAAGAAGAGGCCATGATGCGGAGAGTTTTCCTTTGGCAGCTTGGGTTTAAGAATTTTGACTGTGGTTTTCCTTCAACAAGGGCATTTTGCGTTTTTATTTCGACGAAAATCGTGTTTATCTTGAAATCATGGATATTTCAACTTGATTTTTTTTGAAAGATTCAATTTAATATAATAAAACATCAGCCTAGGCCTCCTTTGATCTGAAGGATTTCCTTAGGATTTCTATAGGATTCCGTTCTTGTGGAATTTTTCCTTTCCTACATGTTTGATTCGAAGAATGGCTAACCAAACCTGTAGGAATTTAACGGGAGCCTAAGCTCCGACCTCATGTGAGAATTCCTGTGTCCATAGGATTGGGTTAGTCGCGACATTACATTTCTTTATAGTTTATATTCCTTTAATTTTATTTTGAAATTTTCAAAAGTGTCATTTTGCAGTTTCCAAAAATCTCGCTAAAAATCACAGGTGTGGATATTATCGCTAAGAACAAGCGTGATTTTTTTTACTTTAAAATATTTTGTATTTTGGGCTGTGCAAAAAAGACAAAAATCTGACAGATTTCAAAATTTGAATATGGGTGATTAGATCCAAAAAAAATATTTTTGTGCAGACCAAAATAATTCGAATTTGGATTTGAAACTTTACACGATTGTAGATCTGGGCAATATGTACATCCTAGAATTTCTTCACCATTTTTGGAAACTTAAAATATGCCGATTTCAAATTGTTTAAAAAACGGGCTCCATGTAGCCCGGGCTACAATGCCATTTTTCGCGAATGGTTGGTACTTTACATGTATATTTTGCGATTATTGGAACTAGTTTTTTAATCATCTTTAGCACGTCCCCTAGTTAACATCATAATTTTAATGCGTATAAAAGAATATTTCACCTAGTAGATCTTTTAAATTTTAACTTCCTAAAAAAAATCACGTCGAAGACATGTGGGACCTACACGTCATCCTCCTAACACCTCCCTCTCTCTCTATTTCACCTTCACATCGTCGTGTACAAAGAGATCTACGGTGACGCTGTCGGGATGTGTGCAGAGGTTTGGTAACTAGCGGGTCAGAGCCGAGCTGAATCCCACATGCGGCCACATCGGAGCTCAAGGTGGTTGTACCCATTTGTGCTAGGCTCAAGTGGAGCTCCTTAGTCCGCCTAGAGATAGGGGTAGGGGAGCAGGATGGAGGCCTTAGTGGCGGAGGACGGTCGAGCAGAGGTACGTAGGAAATGGAAAGATCCTTAATAGGAGGAAAAGGTGGAGTGAGCTTTGAGCCCACGAAAAATGTAGGTCGTAGGAAATGGAAAGATCCTTAGTAGTGCTGACTTGAAGCCATGTGAAAATTAAGCTCCTCTAAACAAGGATTGTTGACTCTTCCAAGGAAAAGACATTTGGAGTTTTTTTTTTGAGAAACACAATACAGACGCAGACGCTCACAAACACGCACGTACAGACACCCCTATGAACGCACGCACGCAAACCCTACCCCTATGAGCACCTCCGAGAGACTGGTTCGGCAAATCTTGAGGATATGCGGAGGGAGAATGATAATAGGGTAATGACCATTGATGTTTTGCGTTTGAGTATGGATGTGGGTTTGAATGAAGGTGATCATTGTTGTAGAATTTAGGAGGAAAAATACCTATTTGAATGGATTGGGGCACGAGACTTGAGAATTTTTGACAATTTATTTTTAGAAGAAGGCATATGGGCTTTGGATCCTCGGGAGGGACCCCCGAGACCCTGCTTGGCCGCGCCAGCTCCCGTTCCCCCCTCAGGCAAATCCAATCGTCGATCTCTTGCCCAAAAAAATTGTGATCTAAAACGTCTATATAAGAAGCCTTTTCGCGATCCTCGGGAGGAGCGCCACAGAAAGATAGAAACACCGAAACGGAACAGAAGCTGCCAAATTGGAGGGGGAAAACTCCGACGGGATCTCTTCCTTCTCCAACGTCTCCACCATCGTCACCAGGATGAAGGGGAGTAGTCCCTTGCTCAAGAGGACCAGAAAGGGGAATTTTGTCTGAATAAGTGTGTATTTGTGAACAAGCTCATTTGGGTAATAAGGCACACTTTTCCTCTAGTAAATGTTCGTGCGTTAACTAGGGCCAGGTCGGACCACACACCCTTGCTAATTGACTCAGGTGAACAAGCCCATCTGGGTAAGACGACACACTTTTCATCTGGTAAATGTCCGTGCGTTAACTAGGGCGGGTCGGACCACACACCCTTGCTAATTGACTCAGGTGAACAAGCTAATCTGGGTAATACGGCACACTTTTCTTTTGAGCTTTCCTGGTTTACAAAAGAGGGTTTCAAAGAGATGGTAGAAAATGAATGGATTTCAATTTTGGTTGGGAGTTCCCCGATGGAGGTATGGCAAAACAAGATTCACCACCTTCGCTCTTTTCTTTTGGATTGGGCCAAAAATATCAACGACTTTTATAAGAAGGAGAAAGCAAGACTACTTGGCCTTATTGACCTTGTAGACATACAAGCCAAATCGGCACCTTTAAGTAGTGATGAAAGGGAAGTTCTTAGAGAAGCAACATGGAAATTAGCCGATCTTAGAAGAGATGAGGAGGCTAAGTGGCCACATCGTGCTAAATTAAAACATATTCAGAAGGAGGTAATAATACTAAATAGTTTCATCTTATTGCTAATGGGAAGCATAGGTGGAAGAGAATTTTCAGCTAGAGCAAGAGGAAGAAACATCGATCAGGAAAATATTAAGAATTACATAACTACTTTCTATACGAATCTATTTGGGGTCTCGGTTGAACATTTTGTCTCTTTAGATGAGACCGCAACATTGGACATCCCCTAGATTTCTGCGGAGGAGAATATGATTTCAACAGTCGACTTCACAAAGAAGGAGGTGTATGAGGCGATCATGCAAATGAAAAAAAAAGCGCCGGGGCCAAATGGTTTACAGGCTGAATTTTATCAGAATTGTTGGGGTATTATCAAAAAGGACTTGATGAACTTGTTTCTAGCCTTCGAAAGGGATGAATTACCGCTCATCCAGCTGAATTACGGTAATATTATCCTCCTACCAAAGAAAAAAAATGTGGTCCACATTCAGCGGTATCGCCCTATTTGTCTACTTATGTGAGCTTCAAGATTTTCACCACGGTGGGAATGCATAGAATCTCGGAGGTAGCACATAAGGTGATCAGACAAACGCAAACGACATTTATGGCCGAAAGACATATTCTTGAGGGGGTACTGACAAGGTGTGATTACGTCAAATCCCATGGTAAGGTACCTAGGGTTTAGTCGGGTGGAAGATGATATGGTCATTGGTGAATTCAGACGGCTAACAAGCAAGGATTTACCCAGGTTCAGGCCCCCGGAGGCTAATACCCTACTTCCTGCTTGTCTGACTATTACTCTTTGTGTTACAAGGTGGCTACAATGGCGTCCCGTCGAGTCGTAGGCTCGCTAGGGTTTCTGGCTATCAGATTGTGTGTGCTCTATCGTCCCCCTCCTGGCCCTTATAAAGGAGGCCAGGTCTCAGAAGTTTGAGTACGACTCGGTTACAGATATGGTAAGTTGTAGGTCGGCAGTTTGCCTCTTTCTTGAGTCGCACTCCTTGTTCATGGGCCGCCATACGCCTTCCCTTGTAGTCTATGTTATTGGGCCACCAGGTGGGCCTTCCGGTATAGTACGCTCCATTGTAGTCGAGTGGGTTTACCCGATAGGTATAACCACGTCAGGTACTGATCTTACATGAGACCATCCATGAGCTTCCTAGGAAGAAAATGGATGAGGTTTTATTGTGAATTGATTTCGAAAAAGCCTACGACAAAGTTTAATGGCCTTTTTTTGCAACAAGTGTTGCGTATGAAAGGTTTTGATCAGAAATGGTGTAGGTGGATAGAACATTTTGTTACCCGTGGTAGTGTGGGTATTAAAGTAAATGTTGAGTTAGACACTATTTTCGAACTAACAAAGGTTTGAGACAAGGGGACTCTCTTTCACGAATTCTTTTTAATATCGTAGCTGACATGCTTGCCATAATGATCGCGAGAGCTAAGGAGGATGGACAGGTTGATGGACTAATACCACATCTTGTTGATGGGGGAGTTTCTATCCTGCAATATGCTGATGACACGGTTATTTTGATGGAACACGATCTTGAAAAGGCACTAAATACGAAACTTGTTCTCTGTATTTTTGAACAATTGTTAGGCTTAAAAATTAACTACCACAAGAGTGAGCTCTTTTGTTTTGGTAAAGCAAAGGATGCTGAGGAGAAATATAGATTGCTTTTCGGCTGTGAGTCTGGATCTTATCCCTTTAGGTATCTCGGGATCCCTATTTATTTTCAAAAATTGACAAATGCAGAATGGAAGGCGGTTGAGGACCGATTCGAGAAAAAACTAGCAAGTTTGGGCTGGGAAAACTGCTGTCTTACGGGGATAGGATAATTTTAATTAATTCGGTCTTGACAAGTCTCCCTATGTTTTTGGTCTCTTTCTTTGAAGTACCTATAGGGGTACATAAAAGATTGGATTATTTTAGATCTCGTTTTTTTCAGCAAAGAAATGGACATAAACATAAATACAGACTTACCAGATGGGAGATGTTGTGTCGACCAAAAGACCAATGGAGGCTCGGGATTGAGGTTTTGGAGCTGAAAATAGATGCTTATTAAGCAAATGGCTTTTCAAATTGCTGACAGAGGAGGGTGGGGTTTGGCAGGAGTTGATAAATAATAAATAGATACAAAATCTTTGTCTCACGTTCAAAGTAAACCAATAGACTCTCCTTTTTGGAAGGGGATTATGAAAGTGAAAGACGAGTTTTTTGACCGAGGTTCTTTTCTTCTTGAGAATGGTAAGAACGTTCGGTTTTGGGAGGTACTTGACTGGGGGACAAGCCCCTTTCGAGTCAACACCCTTCGTTGTATAACATTGTCCACCGTAAACAAGTTTTCGTAACTGATGTGTTAACTCTTGCCCCCTGGTGTGTAGGGAGGTGTTCTTCTCCTTGCGGTTGGGAAACCCCAAGAGAAAGGTATGAAGAGTGCAGCAGCAAATTTTCCCTCAGTATAAAACCGAGGTTATCGAACTAGTAGGAGATGAAGACGATTCTGAAGGTGTCAACGGCGCCAGAAAATGTTGGTGGCGCGTAGTTGACAAGAGACCTGCACACAACACAACCAAGATATTTTGTCCCAACTTAACAGTGAGATTATCAATCTCACCGGCTTGCTGAAAACAAAGGATTAGACGTATAGTGTGAAAAATGATGTTTGTTTGCAGAGAATGAAAAAGAACAGTGTTTGCAGTTAATTGTATTATAGATGTAAAAGAATGGACCGGGGTCCACAGTTCACTAATGGTGTCTCTCCATAATAAATAATAACTAACATGCGGGTAAACAAATTACAGCTGAACAATTGACAAAATAAAGAACTGCATAACAATGCATATACTAGTCACAGTGTCTACTATGAGATTTACTTGGGCATTACAACATGATTCATAGACTGTTCCAACCGCATCTATGACTAATAATCTACCTTTCGATTAGCATCCGCACCCCCATTCAGTATTAAGTTGCAAGCAACAGATTATTGCATTAAGTAAAGTGCGTAATGTAAGCAACACAATTATCCTTAGACAAAGCATCGTTGTTTTACCCCTAGTGGCAACACCACATTCACAACCTTAGAGGTTGTTGTCACTCCCCTAGATTAAATGGAGACTGAACCCACTATCTAGCATAAATACCCCCTCTTGGAGTCACAAGCATCTACTTGGCCGGAGCATCTACTAGTAACGGAGAGCATGCAAGATCATAAATAACACATGATATAAATAAGCATCTTGACATAGTATTCAATATTCATCGGATCCCAGCAAACACAACATGTAGCATTACAATAATATGATCTTGATCATGATAAGCAGCTCACAAGATCTATACATGATAGCACAAGAGGAGAAGACAACCATCTAACTACTGCTATGGACCCGTAGTCCAAGGATGAACTACTCACGCATCACTCCGGAGGCGGGCATGGTGGTGTAGAGCCCTCCGGTGATGATTCCCCTCTCCGGCAGGGTGCCGGGAAGAGCTTCTGAACCCTCCTGAACTAGGGTCGACGACGGCAGCGGCTACGGGATGTTTAGTGGAAAAGTGATCGGGTGCCTAGGGTTTCCCCGTGAAGAGGTATTTATAGGCGAAAGGGCAACGTCGGTGGGTGCCCGAGGGGCCCACACCACGTCACAGCGCGGCCGCGGGGGGGGGGGGGGGGGCACATGGTGTGGCTGCCTCGTGGCCCCTCTTCGTCTCCTCTTCGGACTTCTCAAACGTTCCAGGAAAAATAGGGGCTTTGGTTTTTGTTTCGTCCAATTCCGAGAATATTTCCAGAACAACTTTTCTGAAACAAAAAACAACAGAAAACAAGAACTGACACTGTGGCATCTTGTTAATAGGTTAGTCCCAGAAAATGCATAAAAATGATATAAAGTGTGTATAAAACATGTTGCAATTGGTATAATATAAACATGCAACAATAGAAATTATGGATACGTTGGAGACGTATCACCCCCCTCTAAATTTGGGTTTTAGGAGAGCTTTAACCGGAAATAAATGGACGAGATGGTTACACTTGGTAAACAAGCTTATGCAAGTTAGCCTTACAGATCAAAAGTATGTCTTCGGGTGGAATTGACAGCCAATAGGGTCTTCACAGTTAAACCATTATATATTGATTTCATGAGTGGTCATATTAGATTCCTCCGAAAATATTTATGGAAAATGAAAGTACTATTAAAATAAAGATTTTTATGTGGTTTCTATAGATAACTTGGCTAAGAGCATCTCTAACAGAGCCCTCAAACCGCGAAACCGTAAACGCGATATAAGGTTCGCGAAAGTCGCTCTTTACGGGTACTGCTATGGCGCGGCTATCCTCAAACTGTGAACCTTAAACACATTTGGTACCAAAATATGCCGAAATGTTCAAAATTTCATCAGCGGTCTTGCAAATAACTTAGTTTTCATCATAGCAGAGGGCAAATAAACATAGTTCACGAACATGTCCACACATATGACCCAAAAAATGCATCCAAAATAGGCACTGATGGCACCGGTGAGGTGTTGTTGGGAAACCCCAAGAGGAAGGTATGAAGTAGTGCAGCAGCAAGTTTTCTCTCAGTTGTGAAACCAAGGTTTATCGAACCAGTAGGAAACTAGAGATCTTCCGGAGGTTGTTGAAGATGACTTTGGCAGGGCGCACTACCGGTGTCAGCAACGAACGTGGAACCTGCACACAACACAACCAAGATACTTTGCCCCAACTTAACAGTGAGGTTGTCAATCTCACTGGCTTGCTGTAACAAAGGATTAAACGTATGTGTGGAGAATGATGTTTGCTTGTAGAGAATAAAGGTAACAGGATTGCAGTAGGATTGTTTATCAGTTTGAGGAAAAAGGACCGGGGTCCACAGTTCACTAGTGGTGTCTCTCCATAAATAATAATAGCATACATGCGGGTAAACAAATTACAGCTGGGCAATTGACAGAATAAAGAAGTGCATAATGATCCATATACTATAGTTATGATGGCTAGTGTGATATTCATTTGGGCATTACAACAATATACATAGACCGTTCCAACCGCATCTATGACTAATAATCCACCTTCCGGTTAGCGTCCGCACCCCTTTCAGTATTAAGTTGCAAGCAACAGATAATTAAATTAGGCAATGTGTGTAATGTAAGTAATACAAATACCCTTAGATAAAGTACTACTGTTTTATCCCTAGTAGCAACAGTACATATACAACCTTAGAGCTTGCTGTCACTACCCCAGATTAAATAGAGACATGAACCTACTATCGAGCATAAATACCCCCTCTTGGAGTCACAAGCATCTACTTGGCCAGAGCATCTACTAGCAACGGAGAGCATGCAAGATCATAAACAACGCACTCACAAGATATATTATGAAGCAATAACATAGTACTCAATATTCATCGGATCCCAGCAAACACAACATGTAGCATTACATAAAGATGATTTTGATCATGTTAGGCAGCTCACAAGATCTAAACATGGTAGCACAAGAGGAGAAGACAACCATCTAGCTACTGCTATGGACCCGTAGTCCAAGGATGAACTACTCACGCATCAGTCTGGAGGCGGGCATGGTGATGTAGAGCCCTCCGGTGATGATTCCCCTCTCCGGCAGGGTGCCGGGAGGAGCTTCTGAACCCTCCCGATCTAGGGTTGATGACGGCGGCGGCTCTGGACTTCGTGGAGGAAAAAGGTGCGTGTCTTAGGTCTTAGATATCCGAGGGGTATAAGTAGGCGAAAGGGCGAAGGCGGCGGGGCCTCGAGGGCCCCACACCCCGTGCTCGCGCGGCAGAAGTGGGGGCCGCGCCGGGAGGGGGTGTGGGCCCCTCGGGGTCCTCCTCCGTCTCCTCTTCGGTGTTCTGGAACCTCCCGGGGAAAATAAGCACTTTGACGTTTCGTTTGTCCAATTCCGAGAATATTTTCTTAACAACTTTTCTGAAACCAAAAGCAGCAGAAAACAGGCAACTGGCACTGTGGCATCTTATTAATAGGTTAGTCCCAGAAAATGCATAAAATGATATAAAAGTGTATATAAAACATGTAGCAATTGGCATAATATAAGCATGGAACATAAGAAATTATAGATACGTTTGAGACGTATCAAGCATCCCCAAGCTTAGTTCTACTCGTCCCGAGTAGGTAAAACGATAACAAGAATAATTTCTGAAGTGACATGCTTCACACAATCTTGATCAAATAATAATGTAATGCATGTAAGTTGAGATCAAATGAATAAAAGCTGAAGTTTGTATTGATATCAAATGAGTAATGAATAAACAAGTACGCATAACAAAGCAAAACTTTCAATGAATCAGTAATAGAGAACAATCAACCGTGCAAAGTAGATATTAAAGATGATTTAAGCTTCAAGCACAACAATATAATCATATAATGAATCAAACAATCATGACAACTTTGTGAAAGGATCAAGTCAAGCGATAGCAATATGCACGTAGAAGATCATTTCTCTATTTGTTCACACAAAAACAAGCAAGTGTTCAGCGTTGGTTCCTGGCACCAGGATGTTGTGGCTAAGAGAATAATAATGGGGGTTTGGAAGGCCAACGGAAGAAAGTCTCACACAGCTGAAAGTGATCATTAGACAAGAGGAAGTCTTATAATCGAAGCTATGCAAGGAGTAGTGATTGCCACACAACGGATGCACATAGAGCTATAAGTGTATGAAAGCTCTCCAATGGAACTAGTGGGGGTGCATCTAACTTGCTTGCTCATGAAGAACTAGAGCACTTTTGAGGAGGCTCATCATTGGAATATACAAGCCAAGTTCTATAGTGTAAAGTTCCCCACATATTTATGCAAGTAAAACATGAAAACTCTCACATATGGAGTATAGGTGCTAAACATGAGCACAAATGATGACTATGAATAATATGGGTTAACATGAGCACAAGTGTGAATAAAGAGTAGTAATGTTGCCCCCTTTTTTATTCTTTCTTTCTTTTTTTCTTTTTCTCTTTTTCTCTTTTTTTATTTTTTGTATTTTTCTGTTTCTCTTTTCGATGGCCTCCATGGCTCTTTTCACTTTTAGGGGCAAACATCCTAATATGATAATATGACAACACACTTTTGGTACAAATATCTCATGATGAATAAAACATGGTGTATGAAAACGGTGCATCTGCCAGTGTAGCAGGATATGCAATGATCTAGCGTAAAATGAGTAAAACCACACATCAGCTATATAGAATCATGCAAAGCAATATATAAATGATAAATGACAACAAGTCATGTAATGTAAGATGAAAGTTGCATGGCAATATATCTCGGAACAGTTCTGAAAATGCTGTAGTAGGTAGGTATGGTGGATGTTTTGAGGAAGATATTTGGCTTATGTGTAGGAGAACATGATGAAGATCTCCCACGAGTTTTGGATGTACCCGCGAAGTATGCACCAACTGTCAATGTGAGAAAGGGCAATGCAAAGTACCGAAGAGGCTAGCAAATATGGAGGTGGAAGTGCCATGAAAACCGCAGCTTTAGAACTCACAAGAAAAAGGATTCCAAATAGAAACATGATCTTACAAGGCATAATGAAAATCACTACACGAGGGACTGTGGCAAATGAACAAGTCACTGTTGGGACCCCGACCGTAGCGCATAACACAAAGTCATTACGGTTGCTTTTAACATTAGGAGTCATATTTCATTATGCTATCAACTGGAAATTTAAGTGTGGCACAACTTCAAGTTTTCTAGACCAACCATTAATCATTCCACCTTACTAAACCATCATGTTTACCATTAAGCATATTAATATCTCAAAACAACATCAATGATTCAAGTGACACAATTTAATGATCTACAAGATTATGTATCATTTAGTTATACCAGCTACCACATTTAACATTTTCTGTTCCTAACAAAACACCAATCAACTTATTTAAACATAAACTCTCCAAATATTTAACGATGAAGCAAGAGAGTATAACATATGAGAACTAACAGCTCTGAACAAGAGATGCATGGAAAACAAGAGCTGAAAGTATTGCAGTAGCTATAGAAGAATACTCAACAAATATAAGTGAAGAATACGAGTATTCAAAAGAAAAAGCGGAGCGTGTCTCTCTCCCACAAAAGAATGCTAGGATCCATTTTATTCAGAAAACAAAAATAACAAAAGCAAAAACAAAAACAAACAGACGCTTCAAGTAAAGCACATAAGAGGTGGCCGAATTAAAATATAGTTTCACTAGAGATGACCTGATAGTTTGTTGATGAAGAAGGGGATGCCTTGGGCATCCCCAAGCTTTGACGCTTGAGTCTTCTTGAAATATTCTTGGGTGACCCATGGGGGCATCCCCAAGCTTTGGCTCTTTCATCTTCTTGATCACATCATATCATCCTTCTCTCTTGATTATTAAAAACTTACTCCACGCCAAACTCAAAGTAAACTTCATTAGAGGGTTAGTGCACAAAAAATTCTTATATTCTGCATGAACACAATTGCTACCAATGCTACTGGACATTAGCTACAGCCACTGATACTGTATGGAACAAAAAGATCCATTCAAAATAGTAAAAGAGGCATTGCAAAATAAATGGCAGAATCTGTCAAAAACAGAACAGTCCCTAAAGTCGAATTTTTTCGAGGCACTTAACTTGCTCAAATCAGAAAACTCAAAACTAATTAAAGTTGCATATATATCTGAGGATTACGCACAAAAAATCCCAGGTCCATCCGATTTTTCTGTAAAGAGTTATGAATTTAACGGTGGACAACAGAAAACAGTTTCAGCACAGCAATCCAAATTTAGCATCAACTTTCTACTAGAGGCTTAACTTGACACAACAATGCAATAAAGTAAAGATACAAAGGAATTGCTACAGAGGTAGACATCTTCCTTGACTCAATAAAATAAAATAACAGAAATAAAAAGTGGGCTGTCTCACATAAGCGCTTTTCTTTAACGCCTTTCAACTAGGCATAGAAAGCAAAACTCAAGTGTTTCCAAGAGATGAAGCATCAATATCAATAATTTCATCCAAGACATTGTTGGTTGCAATAGGTGCTTTAGGTATCCATGAAGGTGTCCTATTACGTAAATCATTACCATCATCTTTAGGCATATTATGGGTTTAGGTTTTGGAATATAGATAAACTTTTGCTCACTTCCTACAAAGGCTTTCTCTTTCTTAGTTTTAATAGAGGAAAAAATTGAACTTAAAGTTTCCATAGCCTCTTCTAATTCATTTATCCTATGATTATGAGTGTCAAGGGTGTTGCTAGTTTCTAAAGCAGTGATTCTTCCATTAATATCCTCTATTGATTCATTACCCTTGCTAGCATTATCAAGAAAAAAATTCTCCATAGCATCCAACCTTTTAATAACATCTTCCAAAGTGATCTCAGTTTTAGTTTCTTTAATAGGTGGTGGTGATCCTACCAAACTTTCAATTAAATTGCAGGCTTCCAAAGCAGGTGTACCAAGAAAGTTACCCCCGTAAGAGTGTCAAGAACATACCTATACCAACTAGAAATACCAAAATAAAAATTCCTAAGAAGGATTAAAGTGGAATGTTTCTTAGTGCATTTTTTATGACCATCATTTATCCTATACCATGCATCTTTCAAACTTTCTCCCCCTTGTTGTTTAAACGAACGAACTTCAACTTCAGGACTACCCATTTTCAGCAAAACAAAAAGGCAACCGAAATTAAAATAATACTAAACCGAAATAAAAATAGTAATGCAAGTAACTAATTTTTTTTGTATTTTTGATATTTAAGCAAACAAGACAATAAAATAAATTGCAAGTAACTAATTTTTTTGTATTTTTGATATTAAGCAAACAAGACAATAATAAAAATAAACTAAGCAAGACAATAACAAAATAAAAAGATTGGATGTGAGAGACTCCCCTCGTAGAAGAGCTTAGCTTCCCCAGAAAAATTGCTGGCGTCGAAGGGGAAGCTAAACTTTGCTGAACAGAAGAACTCTTGTCTCCCCGGCAACGGCGCCAGAAAAATTGCTTGATGGCACCGGTGAGGTGTTGTTGGGAAACCCCAAGAGGAAGGTATGAAGTAGTGCTGCAGCAAGTTTTCACTCAGTTGTGAAACCAAGGTTTATCGAACCAGTAGGAAACTAGAGATCTTCCGGAGGTTGTTGAAGATGACTTTGGCAGGGCGCACTACCGGTGTCAGCAACGAACGTGGAACCTGCACACAACACAACCAAGATACTTTGCCCCAACTTAACAGTGAGGTTGTCAATCTCACTGGCTTTCTGTAACAAAGGATTAAACGTATGTGTGGAGAATGATGTTTGCTTGCAGAGAATAAAGGTAACAGGATTGCAGTAGGATTGTTTATCAGTTTGAGGAAAAAGGACCGGGGTCCACAGTTCACTAGTGGTGTCTCTCCATAAATAATAATAGCATACACGCGGGTAAACAAATTACAGCTGGGCAATTGACAGAATAAAGAAGTGCATAATGATCCATATACTATAGTTATGATGGCTAGTGTGATATTCATTTGGGCATTACAACAATATACATAGACCGTTCCAACCGCATCTATGACTAATAATCCACCTTCCGGTTAGCGTCCGCACCCCTTTCAGTATTAAGTTGCAAGCAACAGATAATTGCATTAGGCAATGTGTGTAATGTAAGTAATACAAATACCCTTAGATAAAGTACTACTGTTTTATCCCTAGTAGCAACAGTACATCTACAACCTTAGAGCTTGCTGTCACTACCCCAGATTAAATAGAGACATGAACCTACTATCGAGCATAAATACCCCCTCTTGGAGTCACAAGCATCTACTTGGCCAGAGCATCTACTAGCAACGGAGAGCATGCAAGATCATAAACAACGCACTCATAAGATATATTATGAAGCAATAATATAGTACTCAATATTCATCAGATCCCAGCAAACACAACATGTAGCATTACATAAAGATGATCTTGATCATGTTAGGCAGCTAACAAGATCTAAACATGGTAGCACAAGAGGAGAAGACAACCATCTAGATACTGCTATGCACCCGTAGTCCAAGGATGAACTACTCACGCATCAGTCCGGAGGCGGGCATGGTGATGTAGAGCCCTCCGGTGATGATTCCCCTCTCCGGCAGGGTGCCGGGAGGAGCTTCTGAATCCTCCCGATCTAGGATTGATGACGGCGGCGGCTCTGGACTTCGTGGAGGAAAAAGGTGCGTGTCTTAGGTCTTAGATATCCGAGGGGTATAAGTAGGCGAAAGGGCGAAGGCGACGGGGCCTCGAGGGCCCCACACCCCGTGCTCGCGCGGCAGAAGGGGGGGCCGCGCCGGGAGGGGGTGTGGGCCTGATACGTCTCAAACGTATCTATAATTTCTTATGTTCCATGCTTATATTATGCCAATTGCGACATGTTTTATATACACTTTTATATCATTTTATGCATTTTCTGGGACTAACCTATTAACAAGATGCCACAGTGCCAGTTCCCTGTTTTCAGCTGTTTTTGGTTTCAGAAAAGTTGTTAAGGAAATATTCTCGGAATTGGACAAACGAAACGTCAAAGTGCTTATTTTTTCCAGGAGGTTCCAGAACACCGAAGAGGAGACGGAGGAGGACCCCGAGGGGCCCACACCCCCTCCCGGCGCGGCCCCCCCTTCTGCCGCGCGAGCATGGGGTGTGGGGCCCTCGAGGCCCCGCCGCCTTCGCCCTTTCGCCTACTTATACCCCCAGATTTCTAAGACCTAATACGGAGGCCTTTTCCAGAGAAGAGTTCCGCTGCGCCGCCGCCATCGAAGACAAGATTCGGGGGACAGAAGTCTCTGTTCCGGCACCCTGCCGGGACGGGGAATTGCCCCCGGAGCCATCTCCATCGACTCCATCGCCGTCTCCATCGCCGTTGCTGACTCCTACGATGAGGAGTGAGTAGTTCTCCCCCGGGGCTGCGGGCTCTACCGGTAGCTATGTGGTTTATCTCTCTCTCCCATGGTGTGATCTTTATGTGATCATGAGCTTTGTTATCTAGTTGAATATGTGATGTTACTCTTTATCTATTATGCACTCTAGAGGTTACTTAAATATGAACTCCGGGGTTATTCACGGTTGTAAAGGTGACAGTGTGTGCACCGTGTGTGATTCCTTTATGACGTTGTGGTGTGTGTTTACTCATACTTTGAGGGTGCTGTTATAGCCCTACGCAATGAATGGTGTTTATCATCCAACAAGAGAGTGTTTGAGAGTAGTATTTATTATTCAGCTTTGATGTCATTGTTGAGAGTGTCCACTAGTGAAAGTATGATCCCTAGGCCTTGTTTCTAAGCATTGAAACACCGTTTACAACCTGTTCTGCTACATGTTTGCTTGCTGCCATTTTTTATTTCAGATTGCAATTACTACTTATAATCATCCATATTACTTGTATTTCACTATCTTTTCGCCGAACTAGTGCACCTATACATCTGACAAGTGTATTGGGTGTGTTGGGCACACAAGAGACTTCTTGTATCTTAATTGCAGGGTTGCTTGAGAGGGATATCTTTGACCTCTATCTCCCTGAGTTCGATATACCTTGGGTGATTCACTTAAGGGAAACTTGCTGTTGTTCTACAAACCTCTGCTCTTGGAGTCCCAACACTATCTACGAGAATAGAAGCGTGCGTAGACATCAAGCTATTTTCTGGCGCCGTTGCCGGGGAGGTAAGCGTTGGAAGGTATCTCCTTTAGATCCTGCAGTTATTACATTTTGTTTCTTGTTTTTATTTTCACTAGTTAGGCTAAATGGAAAACAACAACAAAAAAAGAGATCTTTATGAAATTTATATTGCATTAGGACATGATACTTTTGATGAGAAAATTAAAAAACCTGTGGAAGTTTGTTTGCATAATAATGGTAGTAATGTTATTAGTATAAATTCTTTGGACACCATTATTGCTAAGGCTATGGAAAAGCCTAAGCTTGGGGAAGCTAGTTTAAATAAAAATAATCTTTTTTGCTCCTCAGCTTTGGAGGAATTATTTTGCCTTGATAATGCTTTGCCTCCAATATGTGATAATTTTAATGATGCTTGTGATATACTAAAGCCACCTGAAGAAATAACACCGTTTAAAATACCTATGAAAATTATTGATCGTGTTATGGATAACCGCAATGTAGGGGATGGAACTGTCCATCCTGGTGATCATTTGTTATTTTTACATGAATTATGCGAGTTGTTCAAGTGTGCAGGTATTTCAATGGACAAAGTTAAGAAGACATTATTTTCTATGTCACTTGGTGGAAGAGCTGCGCATTGGTATAAATTGTTGAAGAATAGGCACTCTCTTGGATGGGAGGAAATTGTATCTCTCTTTTATTCTAAATTTTATCCTCCAAGTGAGATTCACCAAGATCGGAATTCTATATATAATTTCTGGCCTCATGAAGGAGAAAGCATTGCTCAAGCCTGGGGAAGGCTGAAAACATTAATACTCAAATGTCCTAACCATTAGCTTCCTGATAAAATAATTGTTAATAATTTTTATGCAAGACTTTCAGGACATTGCAAGGATTATCTAGATACCTGTTCAGAGGGCTCTTTCACAAGTAAGAAGGTTGAGGCTAGATGGGATCTCCTTGAAACAATTCAAAACAATGCTAAAGATTGGGAGAATGACAAAGGTAAATGATCAGGTATAAACTATGAATATGATTGCATTAAGTCTTCCGTTGAAACTGTTGGTTTTCAAGAGCTTAGTCCTAAATATGGTCTTGATTCTCATGTTATTGTTGATTGTTTTAGAACCTTTGCTTCTCATATTAATGTTCCTAAAGAAAATTGGGATGTGTATCATGAACCTTTCAAAGACACTTGCATGGAAAATGAATTTGTTGTTAATGATTGCAATAAACATGCTCAAACTTCTCAAAATACTATTTCTTATAAGCATGTTAATTTTTGTGGAATACATAGACCTTGTGGAATTAATCAAATTGAAGATGAATATTGTATCCATCATAGGAATGAAAATACTAGAGGTTGGTATAAGGTTCTAAGAGATCTTGGTAAAACAATTTGTGCCACCTATCCTTTTATTTGTGAACTTTGCTATGAAGAGGGTCATTTCGAATTTCAATGCTCAGGTACTAATAAAGATATCGCAGGAGACTTTTGTGATAACATGATCACTCCTAATTAACATGATGAACTTACATTATTTTTGGGGTGTGAAGAGTTATCAAGAAAAACTTCTTTGTTAAATATGAGTGATATTGATATGAATGATTTGTTGCACGGATGTTATCTCTATTGTGTTAATAATTGCCATGCTAACACCTACATACAAAATATTATAAAGGATGAGACTTTACCAAAGTATGACAGAACTAATGTGTGTTTTGAGCTTATTAATGAAAGAGAGGTATTCCCCCAAGTTTCTTCCATCGTCTCTAATACTAAACCAGGTTATGTGGAGAAGCTTCCTTTCAAGCCTCTCCCTCCTAAAGAGGAAAAGAAGAAGAAAAGGGGAAAGAGGAAGAAGAAGAAGAAGAGGAGTAAAAGGAGAGAGGAAATGGTATCTTCTCCAAAACTTGTTGCTCCTGTTACAATTGATACTTATAATTCTGAATTTGATGATTCTGAACTTGATGATGAACCTATGCCTGTTATTTATATTAGTGATTATGATTGGGAAAAGCACACTTCTTTTGATATTGAAGATCTCTGGGACACTAATTCTGAAAATGATGATGTTAACAATTGCTATACTATTAGTACTATCCATGTTCCTTCCCATGATGATATAGAAAGCTCCGAGCCTGGGGATGAGGTGTTTGAAAATCCTTTTGCTACTAATGATTATATATTTGATACATCTCCTTCTAGTGAAAATGATGATATGTTTACAAATAAACACACTTTGGAGGATAATTATTCTATTGTTTATGATGATACTATGCCTCCGGTATTTGATAATTATAAAGAATACTATGACATGGGTTACTATTACAATTATCCTTTTGAAACTTGACATAGTTATAGAGGAATTACTCAAACCAATACTTTCAATACACAACTTGTCTATCATGCTCAAGTTCTTTATGATGATCCTGCGCCCCTTGTTATTAATGAGAAGAACTTTTCTTATGAGGGAAATAATGATACTTTTATGCATATGGATCATGATAAGAATGTTTCATGTGATAGTTATATTGTGGATTTTATCAATGATGCTACTGAAAGTTATTATGAGAGAGGAAAATATGGTTGTAAAAGTTTTCAAGTTACTAAAACACCTCTCTTTATGTTGGAAGTTTTGAACTTTTATTTGTTTCATCTTTCTATGATAGTTGCTTTATGTTTCAATAATTTATCCTATTACAAGATTCCTTTGCATAGGAAGTGGGTTAGACTTAAATGTGTTTGATGTTTACCTCTTGATGCTGTCCTTCGTTTTTCAACTCTCATTTTTATGAGAGCATCATAAAAATCTCCTTGCCTAGTTAAAAGGCATTAAAGAAAAGCGCTTATGGGAGACAAAGATGTCTACCTCTGTAGCAATTTCTTTGTATCTTTACTTTATTGCATTGTTGTGTCAAGTTAAGCCTCTAGTAGAAAGTTGATGCTAGATTTGGATTGCTGTGCTGAAACAGTTTTCTGCTGTCCACCGTTAAATTCATAATTCTTTACAGAAAAATCGGATGGACCTGGAATTTTTTGTGCGTGATCCTCAGATATGTATGCAACTTTCATTAGTTTTGAGTTTTCTGATTTGAACAAGTTAAGTGCCCCGATTTTTTTTGTCTTTACGGACTGTTCTGTTTTTGACAGATTCTGCCATTTATTTTGCAATGCCTCTTTTACTATTTTGAATGGATCTTTTTGTTCCATAAAGTATCAATGGCTGTAGCTAATATCCAGTAGCATTGGTAGCAATTGTGTTCATGCAGAATATAAGAATTTTTGATTATGCACTAACCCTCTAATGAAGTTTACTTTGAGTTTGGTGTGGAGAAAGTTTTCAAGGATCAAGAGAGAGGATGATATGATGTGATAAGAAGATGAAAGAGCCTAAGCTTGGGGATGCCCCCATGGGTCACCCAAGCATATTTCAAGAAGACTCAAACGTCAAAGCTTGGGGATGCCTCGGGCATCCCCTTCTTCATCAACAACTTATCAGGTTATCTATAGTGAAACTATATTTTAATTCGGCCACATCTTATGTGCTTTACTTGGAGCGTCTGTTTGTTTTTTGTTTTTGCTTTTGTTATTTTTTTCTGAATAAAATGGATCCTACCATTCTTGTGTGGGAGAGAGACACGCTCCGCTTTTTCATTCGAATACTCCTATTCTTCACTTATACTTGTTGAGTATTCTTCTATAGCTACTGCAATACTTTCAGCTCTTGTTTTTCATGCACCTCTTGTTTAGAGCTGTTAGTTCTCATATGTTATATTCTCTTGCTTCATTGTTAAATATTTGGAGAGTTTTTGTTTAAATAAGTTGATTGGTGTTTGGTTAAGAACAGAAAATACTAAATGTGGTAGATGGTATAACTAAATGATACATAATCTTGTAGATCATTAAATTGTGTCACTTGAATCATTGATGTTGTTTTGAGATATTAATATGCTTAATGGTAAACATGATGGTTTAGTAAGGTGGAATGATTAATGGTTGGTCTAGAAAACTTGAAGCTGTGCCACACTTAAATTTCCAGTTGATAGCATAATGATATATGACTTCTAATGTTAAAAGCAACCGTAATGACTTTGTGTTATGCGCTACGGTCGGGGTCCCAACAGTGACTTGTTCATTTGCCACAGTCCCTCGTGGAGTGATTTTCATTATGCCTTGTAAGATCATGTTTCTATTTGGAATCCTTTTTCTTGTGAGTTCTAAAGCTGCGGTTTTCATGGCACTTCCACCTCCATATTTGCTAGCCTCTTCGGTACTTTGCATTGCCCTTTCTCACATTGAGAGTTAGTGCATACTTCGCGGGTACATCCATAACTCGTAGGAGATCTTCATCATGTTCTCCTACACATAAGCCAAATATCTTACTCAAAACATCCACCATACCTACCTACTACAGCATTTCCATAGCTGTTCCGAGATATATTGCCATGCAACTTTCATCTTACATTACATGACTTGTTGTCATTTATCATTTATATATTGCTTTGCATGATTCTATATAGCTGATGTGTGGTTTTACCCATGTTACGCTAGATCATTGCATATCCTGCTACACTGGCAGAGGCACCGTTTCATACACCATGTTTTATCCCTTATGAGATCCTTGTACCAAAAGTGTGTTGTCATATTATCATATTAGGATGTTTGCCCCAAAAGTGAAAAGAGCCATGGAGGCCATCGAAAAGAGAAACAGAAAAATAAAAAAAAAATGGAAAAATAGAAAAAAAAGAAAAAAAGAAAGAAAGAATAAAAAAAGGGGGCAACATTACTACTCTTTATCCACACTTGTGCTCATATTATAGCACCCATATTATTCATAGTCATCATTTGTGCTCATGTTTAGCACCTATACTCCATATGAGAGAGTTTTCATGTTTCACTTGCATAACTATGTGGGGAACTTTACACTATAGAACTTGGCTTGTATATTCCAATGATGAGCATCCTCAAAAGTGCTCTAGGTCTTCATGAGCAAGCAAGTTAGTTGCACCCCCACTAGTTCCATTGGAGGGCTTTCATACACTTATAGCTCTATGTGCATCCGTTGTGTGGCAATCACGACTCCTTGCATAGCTTCGATTATAAGACTTCCTCTTGTCTAATGATCACTTTCAGCTTTGTGAGACTTTCTTCCGTTGGCCTTCCAAACCCCATTAACATTCTCTTAGCCACAACATCCTGGTGCCAGGAACCAACGCTGAACACTTGCTTGTTTTTGTGTGAACAAATAGAGAGATGATCTTCTATGTGCATATTGCTATCACTTGACTTGATCCTTTCACAAAGTTGTCATGATTGTTTGATTCATTAGATGATTATATTGTTGTGCTTGAAGCTTAAATCATTTTTAATACCTACTTTGCACGGTTGATTGTTCTCTATTACTGATTCATTGAAAGTTTTGCTTTGTTATGCCTACTTGTTTATTCATTACTCATTTGATATCAATATAAACTACAGCTTTTATTCATTTGATCTCAACTTACATGCATTACATTATTATTTGATCAAGATTGTGTGAAGCATGTCACTTCAGAAATTATTACTGTTATCGTTTTACCTACTCGGGACGAGTAGAACTAAGCTTGGGGATGCTTGATACGTCTCAAACGTATCTATAATTTCTTATGTTCCATGCTTATATTATGCCAATTGCTACATGTTTTATATACACTTTTATATCATTTTATGCATTTTCTGGGACTAACCTATTAACAAGATGCCACAGTGCCAGTTCCCTGTTTTCTGATGTTTTTGGTTTCAGAAAAGTTGTTAAGGAAATATTCTCGGAATTGGACAAACGAAACGTCAAAGTGCTTATTTTTTCCAGGAGGTTCCAGAACACCGAAGAGGAGACGGAGGAGGACCCCGAGGGGCCCACACCCCCTCCCGGCGCGGCCCCCCTTCTGCCGCGCGAGCATGGGGTGTGGGGCCCTCGAGGCCCCGCCGCCTTCGTCCTTTCGCCTACTTATACCCCCCAGATTTCTAAGACCTAATACGGAGGCCTTTTCCAGAGAAGAGTTCCGCTGCGCCGCCGCCATCGAAGACAAGATTCGGGGGACAGAAGTCTCTGTTCCGGCACCCTGCCGGGACGGGGAATTGCCCCCGGAGCCATCTCCATCGACTCCATCGCCGTCTCCATCGCCGTTGCTGACTCCTACGATGAGGAGTGAGTAGTTCTCCCCCGGGGCTGCGGGCTCTACCGGTAGCTATGTGGTTTATCTCTCTCTCCCATGGTGTGATCTTTATGTGATCATGAGCTTTGTAATCTAGTTGAATATGTGATGTTACTCTTTATCTATTATGCACTCTAGAGGTTACTTAAATATGAACTCCGGGGTTATTCACGGTTGTAAAGGTGACAGTGTGTGCACCGTGTGTGATTCCTTTATGACGTTGTGGTGTGTGTTTACTCATACTTTGAGGGTGCTGTTATAGCCCTACGCAATGAATGGTGTTTATCATCCAACAAGAGAGTGTTTGAGAGTAGTATTTATTATTCAGCTTTGATGTCATTGTTGAGAGTGTCCACTAGTGAAAGTATGATCCCTAGGCCTTGTTTCTAAGCATTGAAACACCGTTTACAACCTGTTCTGCTACATGTTTGCTTGCTGCCATTTTTATTTCAGATTGTAATTACTACTTATAGTCATCCATATTACTTGTATTTCACTATCTCTTCGCCGAACTGGTGCACCTATACATCTGACAAGTGTATTGGGTGTGTTGGGGACACAAGAGACTTCTTGTATCTTAATTGCAGGGTTGTTTGAGAGGGATATCTTTGACCTCTACCTCCCTGAGTTCGATATACCTTGGGTGATTCAGTTAAGGGAAACTTGCTGCTGTTCTACAAACCTCTGCTCTTGGAGGCCCAACACTGTCTACGAGAATAGAAGCGTGCGTAGACATCAGGGCCCCTCGGGGTCCTCCTCCGTCTCCTCTTCGGTGTTCTGGAACCTCCCGGGGAAAATAAGCACTTTGACGTTTCGTTTGTCCAATTCCGAGAATATTTCCTTAACAACTTTTCTGAAACAAAAAACAGCAGAAAACAGGCAACTGGCACTGTGGCATCTTGTTAATAGGTTAGTCCCAGAAAATGCATAAAATGATATAAAAGTGTATATGAAACATGTAGCAATTGGCATAATATAAGCATGGAACATAAGAAATTATAGATACGTTTGAGACGTATCAGGCACCCACATGTAAAACTAGAACTACACATCAACTCGGCAATGTCCACAGACGCGTCGTTCTTCATTTCGGTAAACGAGTTCGGACCGTCGCCCGGAGGATTGCTACAAATTGGACGCCGAATTGGAGCAAGAAGAAAGGGGACGGCGGCGATTTGGGCACATACATCGGGCTGGCAGAGGGCAGACCCATGGAGGCGGCGGCAGCGGCGACGGCCTTGACCTTCCGCACAACTGCCCGCTTCGCCCCTCCGCCGGGTCGCGCGGATGGGGAACCGGCCGTCGCTACGGCTACGGCCTCGCCTGCGGCCAAAGCTTGGGCCACGCCAGCAGTTCCGAGCCTCTTGCGCTTCTTGCCGGCAGCTTCGGCCTCAGGCGAGGCAGCCGTGGGGCGGGAGCGGCTCGGCGGCATCGGCGGCGGCCGCGGCCCGCCGAGCCCTGAGCCCACGGGATCTGCCGCTTTGACCTCCCCAACGGGGACGGTGAACAGCGCGGCATCGGACGGGTCCATGGCGGCGCGACCGGAGCTTGCTGCTTCGCGGGAGCGGAGGAAGTTGGAGGAACGGCGGCGGCGGCGGCGGCGGAAGAGCGGTTTCGCGCGGGCTGAAATGTCCCTCCCGCCAACGCGAAGCCGAGATAGGGTTCGCCCTTCTGTTCGGAGGGGAAAACCAGATTTTCCCAGATTCGCGGGTGGATTTGCCGGGCGCTCTCAAAAATATTTACGGGTGCGCGAGTTTTACGGGCGCTGCTATTTCTGATTTTAAGGTTTCGGAACCGTGTTTGACAGTTATTTTACAGTTCGGCGCGGTTTGAGGGCTCTGTTAGAGATGCTCTAAGCGTAATTGGAATGGATCCAAATGGTGTTTTTGTGATCAAGATGCACAATACACCTTTTATTCGTATCTTGTCCTCTTACAAAGATGGTTTGGCGTATTGTTCATATGGCATTTAATATTCAACCTCCGAATAACATAACAAGTTTGTTTGATAACTGGTTGACGGGTGTCTCAAAAAAGGAAAATGTTCAAATTCATATTGGTGTTTGTGCTTTGATTTGGGAAATTTGGAATGTACGGAATGATTATATTTTTAATAGGACAAAGAAAATTTCATTTATGCAAGTTATCCCGATGACTACTCATTGCATTCGTACATGATCCTTTCTTCAATCAACGGAGAAGCACGACACGATAAATTTTGGGTGCAACCGCCTGTAATCGGTCGCATCAGATCTAGTTCCGAGCGTAGGATAACATGTTAATGCAGAATCACATTTTGTTGTGCTTGTTGAACAAAAGAAGTCACGGGTCACATAAAGTCTCGACATGAATGAGCCAACTAAAAAACAAGCACAACAAAATGTCCACGAGGGGTACCCATGTCCACGAGGAGACCTAGGCAAAGTCTAGCCGGTCAGACGGAGTGACAGACCGTTGGAAGGGATGATCATCAAACATCCTCTGATCGGACGGAGGACGCCTAGCGTTACCCAAAAGTAAATGCACAAATATCTCTCGTTTTCAGAGACAAGGAGCAGCTCAGCTGAGTTTCAGTTTCAGAAAGTTTTGAAAAGCGGCGGAGGGAAATCGTTTCCAATCCCAGGTGAGCGAGCGATCGATCGATCGATCATGGCGTCCTCTCCGCCGCCTCCGAGCACCATCCGCCGGAACCCTCCCCGCAGCGCCAGGCCGCCCAAGACCCCTGCCACTGCCACCTCCGCCAAACCCAAACCTAAACCCAAATCCAAACCACTCTCTCGCCTCCTCGACGAAGAAGCAGCAGCCACCGCCGCCGCCGGCATTTCCCCCCTCTCCCCTCCTCCTCCCACTCCCCCCGCCGACGCCGGCATCTCCCCTATCCCCCCTCCTCCTCCTCCTAACCCCACCGCCACCGCGCTCTCCTCCTCGTCGCAGTCGCAGTCGGCGGACGAGCGGCTGAAGGTGTACCTCCGCATCCGGCCCCTCCCGGCTCCGGAGCGGGAGCGCTGCGGCAAGCCTGGCGGCCACCCCAAGGTCAAGGAGCAGCAGGCCAGGAAGCCGTCCAGGCAGGCTGGGGACGGGGTCTGCCTCGTCGCCACGGGCCCCAACTCCGTCGCGCTCACCGTCCCGCAGTCCAAGCTCGTCGACCACAAGCGCGGCCGCACCGAGGTCTTCGACGGATTCTCCGCCGTCCTGCCACCCGACTCCTCTCAGGTATAATTGAAATCCCCCCTTTCTCTGACGCTGATGATAATCCCCGCTTAGAATCAGCTGTACCTAGGAAAAATAATAAAACCCTACTAATCAGGTCCATTTCGACCTACATTTGCCTACAAGATACATCAGCATTGTCTTAGTGGTACGCAGCCATCGATTTTAGAGCAGGCATATAATGAATTAATGATGATCCCCGATTGGACATGTTGTGACCCAAGAAAAGTAACAAAACCGTTATGATGTTCGATCCAGTGCCCCGATTAGAACATGTTTTGACCTGCATTTGCATCTACGCATTTTGATGTTCAGTTTCCCTACAATATATACTTCTTACTGTTCACTGCAACATTGTATTAGTGGTACAAGACCACCGATTCTAGAACATGCTTGTTTATCTACTGGGTCATGATTTCGATGATCTTGACTTGCTCTCTGCCTATGCATTTATCGAAATGCTATTTATTTCCTTCAACTCCATGCAGCATGACATCTTCACTCAAGTGATGAATCCGCTTGTGGATGCCTTTTTGGGAGGAAAGAGTGGCCTCCTGGTTGCGATGGGTCCGACAGGGTCAGGGAAGACGCATACTGTCTTTGGCACTGCAAGAAATCCTGGTATTGTACCACTCACGCTACAGAAGATCTTCAATACAGAAGATGAAAGCGACGGTGGAAATCAACCGGCAAGGTAATCCTGTTTTGACATTTTTACTACCAAGTTACTAATGGTGGGTCTGTCCTAGGATTGAGGACAAATGATGCATCTGGAATATAAATATACAATGGCTTAGAAACATATTTAAACACGCAAGTCTCTAATTTCTGAAACTTAAAATGATGCACAGTTCTTATTTCGAGCACAAACTTGTCCCTTCTAATTCATGCATGTAAGCCATCCTTGGTTTCTAGTATGTGGTACCCTTGCCCATCCTTTCTCAAATATCAATCATGATCTGCAAATACAAGTTCCCGTTAGATTTCATATCTGTGGTGTAAGCTTTTAAATTTCACTACAACTATCTCTGAACGAGTTCCATTCCATGCTTCCAGATTGTTTTGCTTGTCAATGTTTGAGATACTCTGTGAAGGAAAAGCAGAAAGGATTCTCGACCTACTGTCGGATGCAGCTGACCTTGTCCTCCAGCATTCAACTATAATTAAAGGTCTTAAAGAGGTACCTTCGAAATAATCACTTCAAAATTTGAGTATGCCTGATGGGGACAAATTAGGTTTACTCTATGTTAGTTCAAATTATGCGCAAGCGGTTTCCTGGTAATTTCAATTTGGTGGTGAGCGAGATGTTTATTCCCCGTCCTATAAGGAATTTGCGCTTCTTGGTGTAATTAGCTATTTGAATTGCACATCACATTTGAATTGCATTGCACATTAATATTCTTAGTGGCATGCAATAAGTTGTTTGCTGCTTTGCAGGTGGCTATTTCAAATTTTATTGATGCCGGGAGCTTAGTTTCGCGTGGTATGCTCAAGCGTAGCACAGCTGCAACAAATGCGAACAGCGAGTCAAGGCATGTTTTCTACACGGATTAGTTTTTAAACAGAATATATGGATCTGTTAACCTGATCTTTAGTTGCAGAAAACACTTTGTCCTGAATAATGGACATTATTGCCATTATATTTCTTTCTAAGTCTCTGTGCCTTTTGTTTTTCTCTTCAATCTTTTTAGTTGCAGTTCTGTATGATCACGTTAAGATTAACTTCACACTTCGTTGCAGCCGATCACAGTGCATTATCACTATACGTGCTATTCATAAAAACAATGACCTACAAAGTGAGCATCCGGTTGGTGAATCCATTCTGACCATAGCTGACCTTGCCGGCGCGGAGCGAAAAAAGAGCACCGGAAACATGGTCCGTTAATTTACCATTGTTTCTAATACCTATATTATATAACAGTGATCATGAAACCATGTTATAGTACCTTTTCTTATACTGGATATTATCCTTGGTCTACATTAATTTTAATCTTTCGCCTCCAGGGTTCAAGGTTGTTGGAGAGTAACTTCATCAACAACACATCCATGGTTTTCGGAAACTGTTTGAGGGTACTTCCAATTGCCTTGTGTTTTGTACCTCCTTTTTCACAGCACACGTTCTTGCAAAATACCTTATTTTTGCCTTTTCCTACCAGCGAGTTATACCTGCCTGCTAATAATTGCCTTTTTCAACTTTCGTATCTGCAGGCTTTGTTAGATCATCAGAAAAATCAGAAGAAAACCTTGGAGAAACATTTCAAGAACTCAATGGTATATCACTAAACGTATATTATTTTGAAATAAGCAAAGTACAGACCACAAACCTTCCTTCTCATTTTTTCTGCCGGACTACTCTATATAACGTCCATCACGTGTTTCCCTAATCTAAGTCTTAATGCATGTTGGATGGAGATTTTTTTTCTTGGTTTATTGATCTAACAACCAACAAGTATTGGTCTAACAAGGATAAGCCTAGCAGCCCAATATATTAATGTGTTCATCACTCATGACTCATGAGACCTGTCTTTGTTCCCAACTATATTATAACTTGTTCATCTTGGGCACCATGTAACATTACTCTTCTGGACGCTCAAATTTTCTACTATTTAAACTATTTGTGCAATCAGTTTTAAATTTAAACATCAATATCCAATTCATTGATGCTAGTAATGCACAATTTACTTTGAATTCTCTTTTTATTTGTTCTAAATATTTTTTTGATAGTTGACAAGGTACTTGAGAGACTATCTGGAAGGAAGGAAAAAAATGACTCTGGTAAGCCACTCTGACCTGAAATGACCTGCTTTTCATATCAACAGCTCCTGAAATGGCATGCTTTACTAGTTCAATTTTTCTTTAGAATACACTTTATTTTATTGATAAATTTCTAAAATTCACTTTTAAAAGTAGTCTGGAGTAGGGGAACTCACAAGTACGATTTCCATGTAAGCAGTTTGGTGTGAGCACTTCTCATGCCCCAGACAGGAATGATCGTTGCATGGATAACGGTGTTAGGGCTAATTTTAAACAAAAAAAATCCCAAGGAATGATTTTGTGTACATTTTTTATAATGTCCCAAAGTAAAACTAACGTAAGGTTGATGTGCATCTGCTATTGGCTATTGCCAAGGATGACTCAATATGCTAAACCTTTTCAGTCGAGGGCACATTTTCGCAAGTCATTTGCAATCTATACCTTTTTATGTTGAAAGAGTTGCCACTTGCACTATTCCTCTGACGTTTACAACAGTGCATATTGTCTATTGGTTAGTGCATTTTTTTAATTATCATTGGTACTGTTTTTCAGATTTTGAACGTGAAACCAGGAGATGATGATTACTCAGA
Source organism: Poa annua (assembly GCA_026929855.1). Classification (NCBI taxonomy): domain Eukaryota; kingdom Viridiplantae; phylum Streptophyta; class Magnoliopsida; order Poales; family Poaceae; genus Poa; species Poa annua. The sequence goes on from CM049438.1 coordinate 39,550,794, forward strand.
TACATCATATTTGCTCAGACAAGCATCTCCTTATATGAAAATAAGGTATTATTATTTGAACAACACCCTTCTCTTCTCCCCTCTTTTTGATGTTCTTAAGAAGAAATGGGAGTAAAATATGGGAGTACGATACATCTTATTTCACTAACTAGAATTATAGCCTAATCTTTTTTGCGCAGATCAGTCCTAGTGCAACATTTATCATATTTCCTATCAGGGTTAGGCAAAAAAACGTGAGGAGCAAAAGTCCTCTATTTAAGCCTTGGAATAAGCCAATAACACATACTCCCTCCGTTCTGAATTAATTGACTCAGATTTAGTTTAAGTTGTACTAAATCTGAGTCAATTAATTCAGAACGGAGGGAGTATTTGCTTATTGGTATGGTTATCGCAACACACAATGGATATTTAATGGAATTAGAGAAACATGTGTATGAGACCAAATCATATTAATTTGATTGTAAAGAATCATGAACCAATAACACATGGGATCAGGACTTGACCTGTCAATGAATTTTTGTATGACATGTTTGCGTGTCAACTGCCAAATGTAAGTGAGAGACTGCAGCAATGTCAGAGCGAGCCTTGCTATTTGGAGATGTGACACTTCACTATTATGTTGTACAAGAGAGGTCTCTGATCTGACAGCGTAATAGGAAGTACTACCAAATGATAGGGAATGTGATTACCACAGTCAAAGCTAGCTGAAAAAATCGTAGTAGTAATTACTTAGTCCAATGCTGATGCTTTTGAAGAATGTGCTTGCTCTTAAGACTAAATTCAAAGTACTTAATGTTGCTTAAGTTTATGTATGTCATTCTGTTACATTGGCCAAAAAACATTAATATGCACACGTATTTGTATCATTGATTATTCGTTTTATTTCCTATTATCTTTGTAGATACACTAGCCTTGATGATTCTTCTAATTTGGCTACCCAAAAGAGAAGCAGTGTTTCTCTGATTTGCCAAGAGAACAAGAAAAAGAGAAAGGTTCACAAGCCTGAAGTTCTTACGGTACAAATTACTGTTTAATTTTCTAGTGATTTCAGCCATTTTAAATTATGTACTGTGCAGAGCGTCCAATAGTTACTGTGATCTTGAGATGTTTGGCTGTGGTGAATGTATCTTGTCCCGGTCCATTATGAAATAAAGTTTTTTTTTAATGTTTTAATCATATATTTGTTTCCACCAATAACATGATAGAATTCAAAAGAACTACTCTTGTTTTCATAGGATGGAGTCTTATATCTTGATTGATCAATGTGCCAGTATTTAGTGTTTAGTTCAGAAACATATACTTAATAAAGACTCAAAGGACCCGATATTCTGTTGAATGCCCTTATTTCACATGTTCAATCATGTTTTCGTTTACAACAAATATTTCTTACACATGATCTCTGGACTCTAGTACATACATTTCATATCTTAGTTGGATGAACTATCATCTGTGTTATGTTCTGCAGGCTGAAGGAAAGGGTAACATTGATAAATATGACGATACAAAACTTTCTGAAACAGGTTCTCTTTACCCCCACAATATTTAATTTGTTTCAATACCTAGTCTCATGCAATTGTTTTGACAAAGATCACAGAACTGATGATATTGTTGGCTTTTATGTCTTAGTTCTGATCCTGGTTCTTGAATCGTACTTTTGATTGCGAACAACATTGTTTGTATAATATACGTGAACATGTCTTCAGTAATCACTACATTAATCAAAGTAACTCATATTGCAACATTCATCTAACACTTTCCTTTTCATATTATGTCTACAGATGAATTTCTCAATTCAGAGCTGCGAAGAGTTTCCCGAAGTGAACAAATAATGAAGAACCTTTTCAGGGCCTTATGGGCTGTTTCGAAACAAAAACTTTTGGTAATCTACAGTAATCTTTGTTTCTTATGTATATCTAGTTTTCTGAATATTCACCTCTTCAGTATGATAATCTCTCTGGAATACTAATATATTCGACATATATGCAATGTACTTCTAGTACAACTCATTACTGTAATTTTAGCAATTCTGAATGTTTTGTGTTTGTTTATAGTTATGCAAACTGATAAATTCTTCCTACATTTTTTTCTAATCCGCCTCACTTCATTTATTTTATTGTAGGAATCTGAGAGCGCTGCTAAAAGCATGAAAGAATTGCTCAGTGAGAAAGACATCCAAATTATAGAACTGAAAAAGGAATTGAATGACCTGAAGTCTTGTTCACACCACAAGTTTCCAGTTGCTGAAGATACCCCCTTTGAGCAAAATGATGCTGCATCCCTTTGTCAACCTGCTCTAAGCTCTTCTTCTCAATCTAATCAAAATGACCTGGGATCTAGTGACGCTGCATTAGATAATTCCCATGTAAGTCAAGGAGATATCAAATTATAAAGCCTAACTTTGCTATTCGTAGTCTTCATGATATATGACTTAGAAGCTGGATTATTGTGTTGGTATTTGTTCTATTCCAAGCAATAGTCAAACATGCTTTTGTTTGTTCTTCAGGTGGGCACTGAGTTAGTAGTAGAAGAGGTCTCAGAAGAAATCACATTTAATGATTCCGAAAAATCTTCAGCTAATTTTGACATTAAAGGTTTGTATGTTCACAAAAACACCTCGATCGATATCATCAAATGGTTGTTTGGGTTCTTAATCCATTTTTATAACAGGGAAGTTCGTTGATTGTGATACCTCTGTTACTACCTCGATAGATGAACAAGAGGTGAACTCGAGATATCTGAAGGTTTGATACTTATCCTTCGACTTTGTGCACTCTGTTATGACCACATGGTTCACCATTGTGTCGCAACCTTAATGTCGAGGAAAGTGCCCGAATCTTGTACTGATATACAATGGCATCATATTTTTTAGACTGGGGAATCATGTACTTCTGATGCTGTTGGCCCCAAGTGCAACGTCGAAAAGGGAAGTAGTGAGGTGAACAATTTTGGTTCTCTTTTTCTTGTATGTAGAGTTGGTTCGTGTTGCATTAAGTGTAGCTCTTGTGCCAAGAAATTCCGGGGATGGTTCATGGACCACAATTAAAAATACTACATACAATATTCACAATGTAAATGGAAAAAATGTCTTCTTAACCTTTTTAGCCTCTTATTTCAGAAAATGTTACAAGTGGTTGATAAGAAATTGGATAATTCAGAGAGTTTCTCTGAACAAACATCTGCACATGATGGAGGTGTAACATATGCAACCAGTCATTTGGATCATCCATCTGATCGAAGCTTTACAGGTTGATTATATTTCTATGTTAATTTAACATGGTAACATCTACATGGAATAGAATATAATGGTGGGCAAATTGGATGTCCACTTTGCATTACAGCTCTCAAACTGCTAGACAATAACTGAAATACAAGTACCATTTCTGCAGAACATATACTTCCATGTATAATAAGTGGACATGCCAGCCTGTCCCCACATGGTTGTTTGAAGAAAGCTCCCATGGAACAAAGTGAAGAGGAGTTAAGCAAAGTGGAGGACAGTGAACACGATGTGGACACAAGAGGTTCAAACTTATTTCTTATACCTTTTTTTGTTGTTGTCAATGATGTATTTTTGTTAAGAATTTTACTGGCCTTTGAACAGAAATGGAGCATCATGATTGCCCAAGTTCCTCTCAGAAAGCAAACTCTGGAATAAAAGCTGTTAGCTCCAGTCAGGCTTTTGTAGACTTACAAGGGGTGGTACGGAGTCATTTTATACTTTCATTTTTTACTTACAAGGGGTGGTACTTGTTCTTTGGATTGCTCTTAGTATGTTGCATCAACCGATTCTCTGTTTGTGGTTTGGAAATTTCTGTCTTGGATTTGCTCTTTTGTGGGTTGTCATTGGCAGCGCACTTTGGTCGTGATGGCAGGGGATGCATATTTTATTCTCTGTGGTGCTTCATATCTGTTCCAAGACAGAACACATTAATCCGCTTCAAACCGTGGATAACTCTTCATAGTCCTTCTCGAAGCACTCAGATATTTGCTCATGAAGGAAGAAATCTTCTACATTATCAATTTATTCCGTGTTTAGAATGATTCATTGCATGTAACTTGAGCTCATGCTGTCGTAAATTGCCCACATCGTTTTCTGCTAGGACTCAGAACAGCACACAGGAATCTGACATACCAGCTGTACATTTTCCTTTTGTTTAGGGTGCTGTTCAGAAGAATCCTGAAGAACCGGAGTCTGTGTCAGGAAGATGTGAACCTACGGACGCAGAACATGGTACTTGTAGGTGTCATATCTCATACTCCGGTCCTTTGTACTTTCTTGAATGAATTATAAGTTACCTAATCGATGTAAGCACATTTCTGCAGTAATGAATGGTCGTGGAGGCATGTTTCCACGTGTACTGAATGAAAGTCCTCCCCAGATAAATGTTTCAACGGTAAGTTGTTAACTTCATGTCTTTAACGCTACTAGTAGAGAGACCCAAAACGAAACATGTGCCCTATTGTACCACAGACATGTTCCTCTTTGTGCATTGCATTCCTGATTCAGTGTTCTCACTTATGCCAAAGGTTCCAACCAAGGACTGTCGTCAGGTCGAAGGAACTACAGATGAGAAAGAGAACTGTCCGGCCAAAGTAATTACAGATAAAAAGGAGGACCGTCAGGCAGAAGTTATCACAGATGAAAAAGAAGACCTCTGTGCTTCGGAGCCTAGCAAGACTAAGAAAAGCACAAGGTGAGTGAATGTACTTACTAGTTACAACAAAAGGAAATGATTGCTTGTATGAATCAGCTTGATAGTAAATAGTCTTACACAACCTGTGGATGGGTGGTTTGGTGAAAGTAGGAGGTTGCTGCCGGTATCGGCCATGATGCTGAAAGAGTTCACCGGGCCCAACATGGACGCCACCGCGGATACGAAGAGGGCGGCGGTATGCTTATCTCTCAGAGTCTTGATATGGAAGTGTTTGGATTGAGGGTTTTACATGATTTTCAACTTGTGTTTGTAATGCAGGATACAAGTGTTAAATCGTCAGGTGGGGCTGCTGCAGGCAAAAGATCGGAGAACCTCATTCGACTGCTGAAAGGTCGTCCTGCCATCAAGCATCACCACTGTAGATAAATAGTAGGCTATAGTTTCTTTCGGTTTTGAGAAAGATGGCGTAGCAGATAGTGAAATCATTTTCACTTGGTGTATCTGCTTTATCTATATCTTGGCGGTGCTTTGCTTTTGTATGACTTCTGTGTACCCAATTCAGAAAACCTTGTCATATGGTGAACGCCAGTTAATGCCAGTTGTCGTTTGGAAGGTAAATTTTAAGGTTCCTCATCAGAGCCAAGTTTAGTAAATTCTCCATATGTTCTCATGAATTTCTATATGCGCATATATGTATCTATATATAAAGGACAGACAAATCTGCCTCCAGATGCGCTTCCACGTCGCCCGGATTCCGCGCACTGTACGATTTTCAGAACCAGCGGCCCAGATTCGCCCACGTCTCCCACTCCCCGTGGTTACTGTTCATTCTTAATTTTCTACCAATAGGAAACGGACACGTGCCCTGGTTACCGGCCAGTAGCAGCCCGTCCCACCGGTCACCGCGCCTCTTTTGCAAAAAAGCCACTCAAAAAACAGAACAGCAACCCGCAGTCCAACTTTCAGTACTGCGGAGGACCTATCCGTAATTATGAAACACCTCAGAAGCTTTATTGTAAAAAAAACCCGCAGACGCCCCCCTCCCCTTCTTCTCTCCCGTGATCCCGGGATCGCCGCCGCCGCTCCGTGCCCCCGGCTCAGATCGACGAGCACAGCGACGTGCGCCGCCGCTTCCTCTCCAACGTCGCGGAAGATCGGGAGGCGGAACACCACGGCGGCGCTGGAATCGTCGTCGCAACGCTACGCGGCCGCCGCCGCGTCCGGGCGCCGCCGGCGGCACTCCGGCGTCCAATAAGAGGCGGCGCCGCTTCTACCAGACAACCAGCGTCGAGGCGCATCCGGCGCGCCCAGCGAGGCGTCCTGGCTCACCGGGATTCGTCGCCGGCGTCGTCCGCGCGGCCGCGGCAGGGCAGTGCTGGCCCTCGGCGACGTCAGCACGATGTCGCCGTGGAGCCGGCCTGTCAGTTTTTTCCCAGGGAAATTAAAAAAATAAAAATAATGGATATTTAATATCTTTAAATGTACCAATCAGAAAAATACAAAAAATATATCAAAATGACCGCAAAAAAAAAAAAACTAACTACTTCAGCCACAATGCAAAAATATTTGAAGTGTTCAATACGATGAATATTTAGAAATGATTCAAATTTATTTCCTCAAATTATAAATTCGATTTCCTAAATGCTCATACAATGTAAAATATGCCCACAGAAAAAAAAACTAACTACTTATGCCACAATACAAAAATATTTGAAACGTTCAATACGATGAATATTTGTAAATAATTCAAATTCATTTCCTCAAAATATAAATTTGATTTCGCAAATGCTCATACAATGTAAAATATATGAACATTTGCATATAATTCAAAATCGTTTCCTCACCCGAATTGAAAATATTAAAACTACCAATTTTAAGATGCCGCGCTAAGTTCACTAGTAAATAATTAAAGACCGAAGCCCCCTCATAATTCAGTCGTGCTGGGCGTGTAAATATGGATATAGGTCTATGTTTCTCAAGTTAGGCCAACTTGGTGGGGCCGGTCACATAGCGTCTAATAAGTGTTCGCCTTAGAGCATCTCTAGCAGACATCGTATTTTTCCAACCCGTATGTAGGTCGGGGAAAACGTATTTGCGGGTCCATTTTTGGCCGCGACAGAACAGACACCGTATTTCCGAACTGTAAAACAGAATATTATGTCCGATGCCTTTTTTATTTTTTCTGTCATCTTCCCCAAATCAGCCGCAGTCGCAACCGGGCGCCTTTGACTCCATCACGTTCGGGGACAACACCCAGCTGCGTCTGCCCTCGTCCGACGGCGACGCGGCGGCGGCCGCGCTCCAGCAGCAGCAGCCGTGCTACCCGACATTGGACAGCGAGCTGCGGCGATGTAGTACTGCATGGATTATTACAGCGAGCTGCTCATGTACTAGAACAGCCAGCGTCATTTATTACAGCGAGCTGCTCATGTACTAGAACAACGAGGGTCATGTACGAGAGAACAGAGAGCTGCTCATGTACGAGAACAACGAGATGCTCTAGGCCAAAAACCTCCGCCACCGACGGCGCCACGCCGCTCCAGCTCGCCGCCGTCGGCCGCCTCGCTTGTACGGCGACGCCTCGAGTGCGGCGAGTCCAAATCTCCGAACGACGGTCTAAATTTTTGTTGGAGTCACGAGCAATCGACGGCTAGAGTCTATGTTATGGACAGCGGCGTCGACGAGAAATCAGTAAATTCCGGCCAGTTTGTGACCTGCATAGTGCGCTCCAAACAGCAAAAATAGTGTTTGGACACTCGTGATTTCGGGGCCCTGCAAAACGTTTACGGTGTCTGTTCTGGACACGGAACTGGCCCCGGCCTGCAAACTCGCCGGAATTTTGCAGTTCCGGACGATTTGCGGTGTCGGCTAGAGATGCTCTTAGCTTCCGTCCCATTGCCCTGGCTGTGCCCCGGAGTTGGTATGTCGTAGATTTCTGCAATCTCTTCGAGGAAGGTGGTTAGGGCATCTCCAGCGGCCCGACGTATTTTGGATCTAAATCGGACGCATTTTGGGCGCTCGGCTCTTTTTTATGAATGCTATGAATTTTGTTGCATTATCTCTATTAGCAAAAAGACATAAACTTACATTGTGTATTACAAATGTGGATTAAATGACACAAAATCGATCACGCGTCGCGTTGTACAATGATGGCACGACGCTTCATCTCCCAAGCTTTTTGGTCCTCAGCCATGTTGGTGGTGTCTACGAACATGATCTCCCTCTCCTCGGCCATGATCTTGGCCTCGGCCTCCTTGGCCTTCGCTTTTGCCAAGCTTTCTTCAACTTCGATTGCCTTCTTTGTGAGGTCGTAGAATTAAGTGGAAGCGGTCTCTTTCTCGCGGCGCTTCTTCTCCTCCCTCGTGGCAAGGGCCTCCTCATTGTTGGCCATGTACCCCTTCAAGGTCTCGGTCAGTGCTTGAGCGGCGGCGTCCCTCTTCATGTCCAATGCCGAGGCTTTGTGTCCTTTTGACCTTCAAAAAACAGCGGGCTTGTGGCCACCCTCATCTTCTACCCCCACGGTGGCCGGCTCTCGGCCATTCTTCAAACTGTTTTTGTAGCTTCGATGGTTTGCTTTGATTTCTCGTGGTAGGACTTGCCATCATGGGCGGTCTTGAAGAACTCCAAGGCATGTGCAATCTACATAGACCACAGAATGGTGGCCACTCACGACAACAAACAATAGACTAGGACAACTCACATGAGGATGATGAAGGGCGTACCGTGTCAGCAACGCCGACGCCGGATTTGGGGCGGTTCACGACATGCTCGTAGGCGCCACAAAACTTGTTGGTCTCGACCTGGATGTAGAACCATCGTTTTTGGATGCTCGTCGTAGAACGCCTACATTTAATTCGGTGTTATGCCGACCACATGCATAATGAACAAACGTATGACAGCCGCAAAGGATCATACCGGATCGGACGGGGTCGGGGCGGACATTTTGCCGAACAGGACGCGGGCATTCATGGAACTCACCGGTGGCCCATCCCGAGATCGTTTACGCGCCGACGGGACTGAGTCCACTGGCGCATGAGTGTGGTTGAGGTCGATGGACGACGCCTCGGCCCCGTCCATCATCAGCGGCAGCTCCGGCGACGTCGATCGCGCGCCTCCAAACCGGGACAGTGCGTGGACTTGAAGAACCGGCGCTGCCACTCTCGGCGTCCCGGGGGAGCGGGGCACCATGGGAGGGCGTAGATGAAGGAGATATGCCCTAGAGGCACTTAATAAAGATAGTTTATTCGTCATATCTTAATTGTTCATTATATGTTTTATACCATGCTATAACTGTATTAAGCGGAAACATTAATACGCGTGTGGTAGATAAACAACCAGGTCCCTAGTAGGCTCTATCTAACTAGTTCATTGGGCAATTGATGATCGAGGTTTTCCGATCATGTGACATTGATGTCAGTTGACAATGGAGTCATGTCATTGGGAGAATGACGTGATGGACATACCCAATATTTGTAGAACATAGTCATTACGCATTTGACCATGAGATCAACTCTTATTGCTATTCCTGAAAGATACTTTGATTGCATCAAACGTCATATCTTAATAGTGTGACAATAAAGGTGTCCCTCTCGGGTATCGGAAGAGAGTATGTTGAGACGAGGGATCAAGCGCGGGATTTGCCAGTCCGCATAGCAGGATAGATACTCTAGGGCCCACTCAGTGAGATTATGTCAAATGAGCTTGCAAGCATGTGACTAGGTCACATGGACATAATATCATGGGCGAGTAGAAGATAGTGTTGTCGGTAACGAGACCAGGCTAGGTATCATGATATCTATGGACGAGTCTCGGACACACTAAGTATCGCCATGGCAAAAGGTTTAAGACTCGACGTCTAGGTTCGAACGACAAAGTTATTCGTTATCTCACAGGGATTAATTCTGGGTATCCAAGGTCCACGAATTAGTCATTGATCGGAGAGCGCGTCTCGATCATGTCTGGCGAGATCTCGAACCGCTAGGGTAACACACTTAAGGGGAGTGGACAAGTTTACCGGAAAAGTTCCGGGAGAGAATCCGAAGTCGTATCGGAGAACCGAAGATAGTTCGGAGAGTTTCGGAAAAGTTCCGGAAGAGAGAAAATTGTTTATATATGTTAAATTAATGTTAATTAGTAAATTAATATTATTTTAATGAATTTATAATGATTAAATTCGTATTTAAACATGCAGCCCACTAAATGGGCCTTCCCCGGAGGGGAGAAGGCCCATATGGGGGCCGAACTTCCTCCCAAGGGCCAAACCCACCAAGGGGTGCCGAATGGGCCCTAGGGGGCACATAGGGAGCCGGCCTCCCTCCCCCTTGTTGGTGCGGTTTGGGGTTTAGTCCCACCTTGCCAATTTAGCAAGGTGGGGTGCCCCCTTTCTCCTATATATAGTGGGGGAGAGAGCCCCTCTCAACAACCAATCTCTCTCTTCTTCTCCTTGAAAACGTGATTCCTCCATTGGAGTTGCGCCAAGGTGAAGTTCTCTCCACCATACGCACACCGCCGTGCTGCTGGTCTTCCGGTCCAAGTCTTCCGCTGCTCGTCCCTAGATCGGAGCCCGGAGGTCGTCGTCTTCACCGTACGTGTGTGGATCCCTGCGAGTTGCCACGCTAGTGGTGCTCGGAGGTCTTCTTCCTCTACACGACCTCGAGGTCGTCTTCGTCGGCTTCATCGACAACGCTTGTGCGGGAGCGTAATCCCCGCGTTTCGGTCTACAAGGGTATGTATATCGATCTCCTCCGTATTACTATATCTGCATAGTATAGATCCTGGCTAGTTTAAGGTTATCGTTGTTAGAAAATTTATTGTTTTCTGCCTGCGATCCCCTTCAGTAGAGCCTACGACGTTACCGAACTGCTCGAGGCCGCTCCGGCCACGATCTCTGTCTTGCCCTCGCCAGCGAGGTGCGCAGCTTCAGGGTTTCTTGCGCCTGAACGCGGGCGGCCATAATGGCCGTCCGGAAGAGTCTATCTTCCTCCATGGCTGCGCTCACTTTATCGTCCTTTCTTTGCTTCTCGGCCAACCGCCGCGCCTGCCGCTTCGCGTTCTCCACAATCCTCTCCTCCGCACTCGGTGGCTCCTGCTTCACCCTGACCTTGGCCTTCGCGGTGGCGGCGGTGGCCGCGACAGAGCCGGTCACGGCTGCGTCTACGTCGTTGGCGGCGTTCTCCATCGGCGCCGGAGTAGGGATTTGGGGTTGGGAGGCGGGGGGAATTTGGTAAATGGCTGGAGTGGGAGTGGTGTTCGCGCCACTGCCATGCAGGCCAGCCATATATTGGGGCGGACAACGCGGTCCGTCCACCGTGACGCAAACCGCGCCCAAATTTGGGCCACATTTGCTTCGCGGCGGACAGCGCGGTCAATTTGTGTCGGACCGTTGGGCTGGGTTTTCCCGAGCCCCGGTCAAAAATGGTCGAAATCGGACGTCCGCGGCCCGTTTCCGTCGGGCCGCTGGAGATGTCCTTAAGGGTTTAAAGTAGTGGTTCGGTGATGGCATGTCTATTGCAGAGGGGATAACATGGTTGAAGATGTTGAAAGCTCATCCCAGATGCAAAATGCCCTCCCAAATCAACATTGCCACCTCTATGAGCCGTGATTGTGTTATCTTGTGATATTTTCCTTTTCAAACTTGTAGACTTGTAGTGTTGGTTACCCCGTTTCAAAATGATTAACATGTCTTATAAATTTCCACAGTAGATTATAAGTTCTAGGCCTGATTTGGAACGCATGATATGAAAATCATAGGAATATGAAAAGTACATCAATTTTGAGATGTCATACTCACAAATCCTATAGGAACTCAAAATATAGAAAATATGCAAAATAGCTATTTTTATTGAGGGATAGGAAGTGCATGGGAAACTTTTGAATTTAAAACCACTAATCATGGCCCCTTTTTTTCTTGGCGAGGCCTTTTACTCATAAACAAACTCTAAATCAACAATATGGAAGCCATGCCGCTCAAGTGTACTACGTCGATGAGGCTCGACAAAGAAAAACACATGGAAAATCGATAATTGGCAGTTTAAAATCAAGCGTAGCCAGGTTTTTTCCTGAGGAATGTTATCAATTATTGGACCATGAAAGAAATTTGTGCTAATTTCTAACGCAAAGATACGCACAACAAATTACCCAATGAAAGATGTTACTATGTCCCTCCAAAAAGTAGTAACAAATGTAATTAGCCAGAGACTCAAGATTAATTTGGGCCAAGGATCTTTTCATTCAGTCGGAGCGGATGTTATTTTTCCTACGAATAGTGAAGCGGAGGAATTCAATGCTATGGATACCCCTTTCCTATCCCTACATTCCCAAGGTCTCAAGGGAAAATTTCCTCTAAAAATCCTACCATGTAAATTCCTATAGAGTTCTCGTGTTCCAAACGAGCCCTTAAGAAACAATAAAAAGAGCTTAAAAAGCTACTCATTTCGTTTTTTAATATAAGATATTTTAGCTATTACAGATATTGTCTAGATATGTATAAAAATGAGTGAATATGAAAACTAAAATATGTCTAGATAGAGGGTGTAATATATATGTTCCCCTCACAATATAATTATAAGATTTTTCTACGAATATCAATAATTCTTTGGCCTTCCCTATTTTGATTTCCTAAGCACAAACCTTTTCTTTGTATTTTCTGACTAGGATTTTGATTGGATTTGTTTCACAAACTGAAAGTTCTTCGGATCAACATTATTGGTGTTTTGACTTATGGGTCTAGATAACCCGTTATGAAAATATATTTCAAATATAATTTAGAATATTATAAAAATTAAACAAAAAATTTGGATGTACATGCAGACATTATATTTTCATATAAAAAGTTTCACAAAAAATACATTTTTTATATGTTGTGCATAATAGACGAAAAATGTCTCGTACAAAATCACTGTAAGATTTATCTTTTTTACACATCCGACAAAAAATGTCATTTCTCTTTCGCATGTGAAGTATAATGTCTGAATATATACACCCGAGAATTTTATTTAGATTCCCATTTTAAAATAGTACTCGTATGATTTTTAGGTAGTGGGATCATATAAAATTGATTTCGCCGTCATAAGCCCCTATTCTGCACAAAGCCCATTTGTCAGCCCAATTCCCTTGCACAAACCCTCACATTCCCCCTCCGCCCTCACCGAACCGCCGGAGCACCCGCGCCACCATGCACCGCCTCCTCGCTCCTCGCGTAGGCCTGCTCCGACTCCTCTCCACCGCCGCCGAGGGCGCCGCCTCTCCATCCCATCCACCACCTCAGCAGCTCGCCGACTCCCTGTACCGCCGCGTCGCTGCGGCAGCAATCCCGCGCCTCCAGCTGACCCCCGTGCTGGAGCAATGGGCTGTCGCCGAGGGCCGCCCCGTCGAGAAGCACGACCTCCAGGCCATCATCAAGAAGCTCGTCCGTCTCCGCCGATTCTCTCACGCGCTCGAGGTCTCAGTCACCCCCAACCCTGAAGCAGATACTCTCTGTGCGGCACTTCACTTGCTGTTGCTGACTTTTTGTGCTCTTGCAGCTGTCCTTTTGGATGACCGACCGGCGGCACTTCCGCCTGTCGCCCGGCGACGTTGCCTACCGGCTGGAGCTAATCACCAAGGTGCACGGCCTCAAGAGTGCCGTGGCCTACTTCGGGGGCTTGTCAGTTCAGCTGAAGAAATCTCAGTGCTACGGCTCCCTCCTGAAATGCTATGCAGAGGCGAAGTCCGTCGAGGAGGCTGAAAAGCTATTTGCGGAGATGAAGGAGATGGGGAGGATGAGTTCATATCCTTACAATGTGATGATGACGCTTTACCTGGAGACCGGGCAGGTTGAGAGGGTGCACGCCATGTACAAGGCTATGGAAGAGAGTGGCATTAAACCTGATATATTCAGTATCGACAATCTGTTGAAGATGTATGTAGCTGCTGAAGATCTCAATGCGATTGAGGAAGTTCTCGAGAAGACAGATCCAAAGCTCGTGAGTTGGCATTCACATGCCATGGTAGCCGGTGCTTTCATGAAAGCTGGGCTTCAAGGGAGGGCCTTGCAGGCTATTCAGGAATCTGAGAAGCAGATTAGTCCAAAGAATGGTACGGTTGCATATGGGTTCTTGCTTTCCATGTGTGCTGATTTGGGAATGAGTAGCGAGGTGAACCGGATTTGGAATCTCTACAAGTCCAAAGTGCCGACATGCAATTCGATGTATATGTGCAGGATAAGTGTGCTGCTTAAGATAAATGACATCGATGAGGCTGAGAAAGCCTTTAGAGAGTGGGAAAGTAGGTACATTCACCATGATTTCCGGTTAACTAACTTACTGCTAAATGGCTACTGCACAAAAGGTCTTATGGAGAAGGCAGAAGCTCTCGTAGATGAAGCCATCACCAAAGGGAGGACACCTTATGCTAATACTTGGTATATGTTGGCTGGTGGATTTTTCAAGAACGGTCAGGTGTCAAAGGCGGTGAACCTGACAAAGAAAGCTCTTGCTTCCGCAACTACTGGATGGGAACCGGACCTGCCAAATGTGCTAATGAGCCTGGAACATTTTATGGAGCAAAAGAATGTTGAAGCAGCTGAGGAGATGGCAAGCCAGCTGCGGCGTTTGGTACCTTTGACGAGGGATGTTTACCATAGTTTACTGAAGACATATGTTCTTGCAGGACAGACAGTGTCCGATTTACTTGGCCGTATGAATAAAGATGGTTTTGAGGCTGACGAAGAAACAGCTAGAATCATCGCTGGAATATGCCAGTAGATATGCACAGCTTGCTATCACTAAACACTTTCCTTGGTTGTTTATTTTCCATGACAGGTAGCTGCTAGCCCATCCACTTAGTTGTTTGATTTCCCTTCACTGCTTAGTGCTTATCTAAGGCACCCGCAATTCTTTAATCATCTATGTGACGGCCTTATAGGGCAGTGGGGATATCAATTATATCCTTAGGTATGTTTGTTTCAAATTTTTGGAGTTATGTATGTTTATTAGAATCAGATAACATGTATTCTCCAAAAAAAAAGTGATGTGATGCGGGTGTTCAGTTGTCTCACAAATCATTCTTTAAAGCAAATCTCCCGACGACATCTCGGCTCCATAACGGACTAGCGGTAATGAAAAAGGTTCGAACAAGTATGCCCATCTTGTTGTATCCCCAATACAGCTCTCTATTCAGTGACTGAAGCTTTTTTCATCAACCCGAAAGGTGAGAGAGAGGCCCAATGTATGCAAATGTCATAAGAAGCATCTTATTGAAGTACATTTCACAATAATCTTTCGTTCTTTGCTTGAAATAGTTGTGTTTTTTTTCTCTCTGGACAGATGATGCCTCCAATGTGGGAGAGCTGGCTGAGAAAATGTTGGATCTAGGTGGTGGCAAGTTGTGCCTATAGTGGCCTGCATTTTGTCACGCTGGACCCCCAGGCATCAGCTAGGCTGGGCATCGAACAGTTGATCTGGCACTTGCTTAACAAGTCGGTTGAAATTATAATTCAGGTCGCTTCTGGGAGCCTAGCCAAGACTGGAAACGACAACTGAAGTGGCTGCAGCAATAAAGTGTGGTAAAGTATTTCAGCATGGCTGTTCGTTCTTGTATTGCGACCACCTGAGTACTCACTTATTTCTAGTAACTTTGAGTGAAATTCAGTTCATTCGTCATGAAAGTGAGCGTGAGACCTGTTGTAAATTTTACATTCGAAAACCCAATTTGATTGCCTGCTGTTTAACACCTTATCCGAATATTTGTCAGTTTGCTGCCATCCTTGGGACACGAAAGGAAATTTTGTTTCTCCAAGCAACTGAGACGTGTTCTTTGTTGTGCTCTACGGTTCCTTAGGAAGCCATGTGAAGTTCTTTTTAATTGATTTCTGATGCTTTCAGTTAAAAAGGACATAAGATATTTTCTTGATATGCTATTTCCTGCTGCGGGGTCTGTCCAGTATACCATGTGATATGAATGAGTTGTGCCTTGTTTTGCGTCTGATTTTTGTCTTCGCTGTACGCTGGCTGCCGTATGATTTTAAAATGTAAGACGTGAATTCTTAAACGATGACATTATTTTCATTTTTTTTTGTTTTGTACAGCGCGTAGGGCATAGTGATATAAAATTGAGAGAATTCCTTATTTGACACTACTTAAAAAATTTCAATTCCTTATTTGGCCCTGAATTTGTTTTTTATTTCCCTATATGACAGTTGGTGTAATATTTGTTCCTTATATGACACTCTAATACATTTTGGCCACTGGCGGTGTTAACTTAGGATCTAAGAAGACAGTTTTGCCCCTGATGCATTATATGACATGTTTTTTACAAAAAATATTAAGAAGAAACAACAACAGTACCGCAACATATCTGGTGAAGCACCAGATGAGACCCCTTGAAAAAATAATGGCGGGGAGGCCGCGGAAATCGAGGTTAAGAGGAGCGGAGCGCCAGATATGGCCATATGGCGCCACCGGGAACGGGAAGCGAGGACCTGGGCGCGGTCGCCTTTCTTGGTAGGGAGGAGGGAGACGATGTCGCTGAGGATGGCGTCGGGGAGTTGGCTGATGCGATCGGTGACTCCTTGTTCTCCAAACAGTTGAATTTCCTCTTCAATAGGCATGAGATAGGCTGGCGCGGCCAATGCTGGATGCGGCCACGAGAATTGTTCCTGCCTGGCAGCGAGGCTTGATCGCTCGTCCGGGCAGGCTCATCTTGCTTAAAGCAGTTATGCCAGCGAGATCAGTGCATCACCTGCTAGTTGCAGATGCCCCTTGTTGGCTTTTCGAGGAGTTAGAGAAAGCGTACCGAGGGTTTTTCTGGGAAGGGAAGGAGAGAGCAAATGGTGGGCAATGTCTTGTGGCCTGGGATAGAATTTGCAAGCCGTGGGAATATGGCGGGCTAGGAGTCAAAAACATGAGACTACAAAGCCTAGCACTGAGGATTCGTTGGGAATGGCTTCGACCAACGGACGATAGTAGACCTTGGCAAGGATTGCCACCTCTGAAGGATGCACAAGCGAAGCAGGTGTTCGATAGTTTGGTGGAATTTAAGGTAGGAGATGGGAAGAGCACTTTATTCTGGAGCGACAGATGGATCCATGGCCGCGCCGCGTCTGACTTAGCGTCGGGGCTCGTGGCAACCGTTCCTACTCGTATCAGGAACCTGCGCACGGTCGAGCAAGGACTACGGTCGAGCAAGGACTACAGGAGAACGCTTGGATCTTGGACTTCCCTGGGACACTGGCGTACCGAGGCGCTCGGGAGTGCCTTGAGCTGTGGGCAGCGATCAATTCAGTAGACAGGGACAGCAGCTCGCATGATGAGTTCTTCTGGCCCTCGGCTACTAGAACCTATACGGCGCGATCGACGTACGCGTTGTTCATGCATGGGAGCGTCAGATGGCCGCTGGCTGAGCCGATCTGGAAGAGTAAGGCAAAGAGCAAGCTGTTCTGCTGGCTTGCGGCGCAGCATAGGATCTGGACGGCAGATCGGAGAACGCGGCACAGGCTGCAGCAACAGACGAGCGCGTGTTTTGTCTGCCTCCAGGAGGACACGGCGGAACACATCTTGATCCAGTGTGTTTTTGCCAGAGTTTGGTTTCGCGTCGGTGGGCGGCTAGGAGTGAGCCTGACGCCGAGTTCTGGCGACACGCTGCAGGATTGGTGGTTGCGCTGCAGAGGGAACTTCCAACGTAAGGAACGTGTGTGGTTCGACACTCTAGTCTGCCTAACCTGTCATGCGTTATGGAAGAATAGGAATGGCTGGTGTTTTAGCAACCGGTAGAGACAGTTTCAGGCCAGCAGACTTGTGGAGATAGTAGTAGACGATTTTCACCTGTCGAAAGTTGCCACGAGAGGGAGCACCGAAGTTCAAACTGATGTCGCGAGAGAGGCGCCAGTCTTGTAAATATTCTCTGCGTTCTATAAAATTACGTTCTATAAAATTACGGTACGCAATAAAAAAAGAGATAGGCTGGCGCTGCTGACGGCGCTAGTTTCCTCTTCTTCGGATCAGATGCACAAACCTCGACGTCCATGGGCCATGGCGCCGGCCGGCGGGCAGCGGCTTGCGCAGGGAAAGGAGGCTGGCGACACAACGTTTTGGGCAATTTGGTAGCGACGGTGGAGGGTTGCCGTCGTCGTCGAGCCGTCGAGGCCGGCTGGGCCTGGGCGGTTGTGTCGGCATTTCTAGAATGGTTTCTATCATTGTGCCATTTGATGATTGCAGAACTCACGAGCGGCCCAGAGGGCCTGGGCTAGGGAGCACAAGGCCCGGTGCCAGTTTCAAACACTGCAGTATGCAGTTGACTACTTGACACACACTGATAACCTAAAACAAAAGTCAAACACCCACTGATTTAACTCGGCAACTTCAAGATGGAACCACTAGCCCAATGGCTCTATCGATGCACAAAAAGTCGCGGTGCCACATCGGTGTTCATTGTTGAAAGTGCCTACTCGTCATGTAGTTCCGGATGGGCGGAACTGCCTTATCACGTCAGGTTAATATGGCCTCTCAGTAGTTTTCTTGTCTCCTCAGGGGAGCGATGTCACTAGCTGGCGTGGCGGAGGTACGACTCCCTCACGTATCACCGATAATTTATCACGCACCTCACTTCTCACCCGCCATTTCCCGTCAGATATTCGATTATTGAAGTGGTCAGTCGTGTTGCCGACTCTAGTCGTGATAACTTCTCGTCGTCGTTGGAAAAATGATCCGCCAATTCACCATCAACTATGCCATGCTGACCGCTGCAGCACGTCGGGGGGCGCCACCACCGAACCCAAATCCTCTGCCTTCCAGCGAGGATGAAGAGTACATGAAGCTCATGTAGGAGGACAAGAAGAGGTGAGATGATGGCACATTCATCGCAGACGGCACAATTGACTTTCTACGAATTCGCGCGCCAAGAAAGGCGCGAGCGGTGGCTCAAGGAGGCCGACGAGGATCTGAAGTAGCACATCGGGCAACGTGTGCTACATGTCTGTTGAAACCGGGGAGAAGGAGGAGGCCAGCCGCCGCAAGCTCACAGGGAGGAAGACAATGCCACTCGCCGGGAGATGGTGGAGACGCACTCCCGGGCTACACATGAAGTGGCGGCGGAGAGGGCAGGCATCACGGCACAACCGAAGAGGCATTGAAACTTTGAAAGGCGTTCGAAACAATGACAGATAGGAGAATGACCCAACTCGGGTGCCAGTTAGCGGTGATCTATATTACATGTGGTTTATAATTTAAAATTTGGTTTGTCGACGGCGTGTCTGACCTCAGCGAGCCCCGACGTAGATCTAGATTAGATTAGGTTTATAACTTAATTTTTTTTTGTAAGAGTATTTAAATTTTAATGCAAATTTGAGCCATTTGCTTTACGTTTAACGTGTTTAGCCCTCATTGGGCCGGACATGTGTCTAACATTCACCATAGCAGACATGTTTTTGGAGGTGCCGAACACAATTTCAAACTGCCCCTCTGGAGATGCTCTGACCTGACAAATGTGGTAAGCCTTTAACATCTCATGGAGCAAATTAATGTTGAAGCGGCCGAAGAGATGGCACGCCAGCTACTTGATTGCATGAACAGAAATGGTTTTGAGGCTCGAATATGCCAGTAGATATGCGCAGCTTACTATCAGTCTATCACTAAACAATTTATTTGGTTATTTATTTTCTATGACAGGTAGCTGCTAGCCCATCCACTTATTTGTTTGACTTAGTGCTTATCTAAGGTGCCCGCAATTCTTTAATCTTCTATGTGACGGCTTTACAGGCAGTGAGGATATCCTTAGAGCATGTTCGTTTTCAAAATTTCTGGAGTTCTATCTGTTTATTATAACCAGATAAGAAAGATGTGATGTAATGCAAGTGTTCAGTAGTGTCCGGAAATCATTCTTTAAAGCAAAATCTCCTTGACTCCATGTCAACTGGAACATCTTTTTCTTAAGATATTTCTTGATTCACTCAAACGTTCTCACTTGATGCCTAACTGCTCCTCTGTTTTTAAGTTTTCATGGCATTCAAAGATCCTATGGGAACATGCTGAAAGAGGCTTATAGCCTGATGGTGCCTAATATCATAAACCAGTGATATGGACTCTGAACAATTGTGCAAATCTCATGTTAAGCACCTTATTGAAGTACATTTGCACAATAATCTTTGCTTGAAAATATATATCTGTGTTTGTATCGCTAGACAAATTCCAATACGGGAGAGATTGCTGAGAAAATAATGGGTCTAGGTGGTGGCAAGTTGTCCCTAAAATGGCCATCATTTTATCTTGCTGGACCACTTGCATCAGCTAGGCCTGGCATCCAACACTTCATCCGGCACTTGCGGAACAACTCGGCCTAAGGGCATCTCCAGCCGTGCCCCTAGGCGCCCTCCGGCCGTTTATTGGCGTCTAAATCGCTGAAAATGTTCCAATCGCGCCCCAGGACATCGTTTTTCGTCGGATTTGGGAGCGCCAAGAGCTACACCAAGCAGGACCTTGCTGGCCGCGAGATCCAGATTCGCCCCACCGCCACCGTACCCCTCGGCGCAGTACCCCTCGCCGTCGCCGTCGCCCCGCTGGTTCACGTCTCCCTCCCGCGAGTACCTGGACGCCGAGGCTCACGGCGGCTTCGACCCCAACACCACCTTCGCGCACTTCACCGCCCAACGTCCGCCGATGATCTTCACCGCCTTTGGGCCCTCCGCCGACCCAGTCATGGGCTACTCCACCTCGCGGGGCTACTTCATGTCCCCGTCGCTGCGCCGCGGACCTCTGTCGTCCCTGAGCCCAGACCCCCACAGTGTGTTCGGCGGAATGACCAGCGACACCTACATGGAGGATATGATCAACTCTGGCTCCATCACGTCGGCGTCGTGCCCGCCTTCTTCATGCAGGCGAGCGGGTGTGGCTGGGCGGGCGCCAGCGGGAGCGGCCACGGTGGCATGGCGTGGCAGCAAGAGGACTCGGCGCAGCAGGAGGACTCGACGCAGCAGGAGGGCGGCATGGAGATCGACGACGACGAAGAGGACCTCTCAGGCAAGGGCAAGAAGCCGAGGAAGTACAAGGCCTCCGCCGAGCCGCGTATCAAATGGAGCGTCAAGGAGGATGAGAACCTCGCCGAGTCCAGGAAAACAGTGAGCTTTGACACCATCGTCGGCGTGAACCAGAACGGCAACACCTACTGGCGGGGGGTCAAGACTTCCTATGACGAGCGCCGCACCATCGACCCCGACTTCATGTGCTGCACTCTGGATCGCGACGAGAAAGACATGGCGAACCACTGGGCGATCATCCAAGCTGCCTCCAACAAATGGCATGGCATCCAGGAGGAGGTTTCCCGGCGTCCCGAGAGCGGCGCGAATGTCGAGATGGCGGTGAGTACATCGCCCAACTCGCCCAATTATGCTCCATATTTCTTCGTGGTCGCCGAGCTCGCCCTCTTTGTGCAGATCGTGCGCATGTTCGAGGCATACCGGAACGACAACAACCAAACCGACTTCCGGTACCTCCACGTCTTCACCAGAATCGAGAAGTGCGAGAAGTGGGTGCAGATTCGCATCAACCTGCGCAAGGACGGCTACAAGCCCGACGAGCCGGCGCCACCGTCGTCGGAAGGCTGCCACCCTCTCGGCAACAAGAAGGCGAAGGTCGCCAGGGAGTCTGCTCCGGCCGCCGAGAGGCTCCAGGCGTCGATCGAGGTGTGCATTGAGGATGCCAAGAACCACAAGGTCGACCGGGAGGGGAAGAGCGACGCGAGGTGGCTGGCGATGATGGCGAAGCAGGAGGAGAAGATCGTCCTCCTCAGGACGAACGTCAACGCCAATAAGAGGAACAATGACCTCGCCTTCCTCACGGGGGCAAACATGGCCAAGATGGACCCCAAGGTGAAGGCGTGGTTCATGGAGCACCGCGGCAGGATCCTCAACCCCATCCCAGACCCGCCATCGCCCACACGCACGTCGCCGATCGCCGGCTCTGAGCCCAGCACCGAGGCTACAGCGACCACCACACCCGTCCATGACACCGCGCCCAGCAGTGCCACTCCGGCGACACCGAACTCTGCTCCAGTTGCGCCGACATTGCCGATCTTCGATCTGGAAGCTTCCGACGAGTCGCCGGCGTCCATCTGATGATCGCGCCGATTGTGGTCTTTTTTGTCTCCTCCGATCGCCCAGTTGTGGCAAATGATCGACAAAGCTTGTTCATTTCTGTACTCCCATAACTATGCCGAGAGCGGGCAGGTTTAAATTTGGACTTATGTTGCCTTGGGTCGCCGGATTTGGCAGTCGGCTCAGAAAATCGCCCCCCATGACTCCAAACGCGCCGGATGAAACGGCGAAAGTTTCCGCCGTTCGGCCTGGGGGGCGAATGACTGGAGATGCCCTAAGATACATTGAGAAGAAGATTGCCATTGGAATATCGACGGATGCAATTATAGATGAGTTTATTGAAGCACCACGTCGAGTGGACTTTAATTGAAAAGTGTTAGTTGCTCTATCTCCTGTTGTCTAGATTTTTGTTTTGGAGTATTATGCAATTGCATATCTTTTTTCCTCGACACTTATTCAATGAATATTGCTATAATCAATGAAAGAAATATATTTTTCTATCACTTCTTCCCACTTTTTGGCTGTTCTTTTTTGGCATTCGTGAGTTGTCTTGTTCGGCTGGCCCCCCTCAAACAATTTTCCTGCCTCCGCCGCTGAATTTGGGTGGAATCATGATTCAGATCTCTTAGGAAGACTAGACAAGACTGGAAACAACAATCAAAGTATGACAAAATGTTGCAGTATGGCTGTTAGTTTTTGTAGTGCGCCCTTTGAGGCCTAGATGTTTGAGAAAATAATATTCTGTTAGATTGTATATAACTCTATTTGTACGTATTGTATTCTCTGTACACTTGTAACCTACCCGATGAGGTACTCCTATATATATATATATATGTTGCCGTGGCCGACCCAAGAGGTGTCGAAGCCCACAACACCCAAACCTGTCTCTCGTAACATGGTATCAGACGCGAATTAGCGATCCGAACCCTAGCCTTCGATGTCTTCGTCTTCGTCTTCCGCTTCCCTCGCGACGGCCGCCACCGCGCCCGTCGTCACCTCCAACCTGGCCGCCTCCGCCGCCTTGGTCCCTCCTGCTCCGCTGGCCGACTCCACGCCGGCCGCGCAGACTGCTACCCTGGATGGTCTCCTTCCTCCGGTCCCGTCGTTCCTCGCTCATCTCTTCCCGGGCGGGTCTTCTCCGGCCGCACCTCTCACTCCGGTGATGACAAGATCGGCGGGGGCGTTCTTCTCCGGGCCAACCGCCTCCATTAGCTCCGGCCCGCCGCAGATGCGGCCCTCGTCGCCCTACGGTGCTCTGGCTCCCTACGCGCCGCCGCCGCCAATGGCGTATGAGCCATACAGTGCCTATCCTGGTGCTCACTACGGTGCTCTCTATGGTGCTCCGTATGCTGCAGCTGCTCCTTATGGTGCTAGTCATGGCGGCCCCTACGGTGCTCCTCACGGCCCTGCCTATGGTGCCTACGGCGCTCCCTACGGCTCGGGCTATCCGTTCCCGGGTCATGCTATGTATGGAGCTCCTTCGTTATCCTCGGTGCTGCCTCCTCCACCGCCGGCACCACCTGCTGCCGCTACAACTCCAAACCCAGTTGTAGCTGAGTATCAACCTGCGCCACCGTCTGCATTGGATGTCATCACGACTCCTCCGTTCTACTTCGGCAACCTCCTTCCGGTGAAACTGAAGATGGACAACTACCTGTTCTGGCGTGCGCAGATTCTTCCTCTCCTCCGTAGTCACTACCTGGAGGGGTTTGTCGATGGCACCATGCCGTGTCCCTCACCGACGCATCCCATGTTTCGGCCCTGGATTTCTCAAGATCGAGCGATTATATCGGCGATTCAGTCCTCTCTCACCGAGGGCGTCGCCGGTTTGGTGCTCTTTGCAACCACGTCACATGAGACATGGGAGGTTCTGGAGTCTAGTTTCTCAGCGCAGTCTTCATCCCGGTCCATGGCACTTCGTGCCAAGCTTGCCGAGATTCAGAAAGAGAACAACTCCATCTCCGTCTTCTTCAACAAGGTCAAGCGCCTGGCTGATACGCTTGCCTCTATTGGCGAGTTCCTTCGCGACTCTGAGTTTACAGGGTACATCCTCAACGGCCTCGACGGTGACTACGACTCTCTTGTGGAGGTCATCAATGAGCGACAAGTCCCCATCAAATCGCAGGAGCTTTTCCAGCGCCTTCTTGCGACGGAGCAACGTCTTGCTGCTCGTAATCCGGATGGAGCCCCCTCGGCCAGTGCTGCCTATCGAGGCGGGAAGGGGGGGACCGTACCTCTGCATCGTCGGCCCCTGGAGGGGCCAAACCTGCCGCGCCACCCACTCCCTCCGCGCAGCCGCGCCCCTCCATCGTCATGGAGAACGGGCGCCCGCATGCATGCTGTGCCGCCTGTGGTGTTGCGGCACCCTGCCAGCTATGTGGGCTTGCTGGCCATATTGCGTCTCGCTGCCATCGCCGCTTCAAGCCCGACTTCCTTGGTCTTGGCAACAACGGCAAGGGCAATGAGCGTCAGGTCAACATGACGCAGCAGCACGGACATACTCCATCATATCCTGTTGATCCCACCTGGTACATGGACACTGGTGCTACCGATCACGTCACAAGCGAGTTAGACAAGCTCGCCATGCGTGAGGCCTACCACGGGCATGACAAGGTTCAAGCAGCAAATGGGGTAGGTATGCACATCTCTCATATTGGTCAGGCATCTCTTCTTACCAGCACATCTAGGAAATTGCATCTTAAAAATGTCCTTCGAGTTCCCACAGTTGCGCGTAATTTGCTTTCTGTTCCTAAGCTTACTTATGACAATAACATGTTCTGTGAGTTTCACCCGTTTGTTCTTTTTATAAAGAACCCACTAGTTGGGAGAAGCCCATCAGTGGCGCACCAAAAAGGACATTCTGTGGCGCACCCAGAAAAATGGGTGGTGCGCCACAGAATTCTCGCCACTAAATTGTAATTCTGTGGCGCACCCCGCCGGTGCGCCATAGAAACTTACCAGTGGCGCATCATTGGCCGTGCGCCACAGAAATGCTTGCGCCACAGAAAACATGTGGCGTGCGCCACAGAATAATTTGCAAGAATTTTTGAAATTTCTGCCACTGTACAAATATAGGTATATATACAGGATTTATACAGATATATTATAAACAGTGATATATTTGACACAGTAGATTAAAACAGAACAAATACACAGAAGTCGCACGAGTAGAGAAGTCGATATGTTACAATTAGTAGAGAAGACTTATTGTTACAAACTAGAACCTAAGCTAGAACAAGTCGCATGAGTAAACTACTCGTCGTCGGAGCTGGTGTTATAGAAGAAGTCGGACCACCTGTCATCATCGGTGTCCCAGTGTTCCTCGCTCTCCCTCTGGGCGGCCTCCCGACGGCGGCGCCGGTCTGCCCTCCAAGAATGCCTCCTCGTCGGCGACGTCGCCCGGGAACTCCTCCCTCCACCGACGCATCACCTCCTCGTCGTGCTCGGCGGTGGCGATCTGGCGCTGCACCTGGCGGTGGCGGTCACGATCTTCGTTGGTGAGGAGGGTTGGCCGTGGCGCGAGGAACTCCGCCTCCACGATGTCCGGGCAGTCCGGGAAGTTTAGCTCGCTCCGCGGGCGCCGGAAACGCCACGCGACCGCGTCGTATGCGCGCGCTGCCTGCTCCGGCGTGGCGTACGTCCCGAGCGTCTGCCAGAATCCGCCGACACGGATTTCGGCGTAGTAGGTGCCGTTGGGCCGATCCCGAACACCGCGGAAGCCGGATGACCCGCGGCGGCGCAGCGGCATCGTCTACACAAGAGGAGGTTCAGCGGTTAGTAAAGCACATTAAACTTGCGTAATGGTGACATGTAAATAAAAATTCTAAATGAAGTAGGTCAAGACTCATAGCATGCCTCATATATAAACAAATCATCGATATTGTAGAACTTATAGACAAAACAAGATTCAAAAAAATTATACCTCATACTTGGAAACACGCAAGGAATCCTGCTAACTTTGTTGAACCAAGTAGGAGGCACACAACTTATATGTGTGCATGATACAAGGTTCAACAAACTATCAGGATATCATACAGTGCGCCACATTATTTTAATCATCGGTATTTTAGAAATGAAGTAGGGTCAACTTAAAAGCATGCCTTATACTTAGATTGGACACACAAATTCAGGGATGGAGTTAGCGAGATCCAGTGGTATGCAAAAAATGTGTATTCGTGCATATCACAGGTCTCACTAACTCCACCTCTGAATCACACGGTGTCACAACCGTTTAATCATTGGCATCCCTAGAGAATACAAAACTATAAACAAGAATGATGCATGCCTCATACTTAGAAGTGACACACATGCTTCAGAGATGGAGCAAGCGAGACAGGTGGAATGCACGAGATCTGTGCACTCGTGCATATCACAAGGCTCGCTCGCCCCACCCCTGGAACACACTGTGTCACAACATTTTAATCATCGGCAAGTTAAAAAGCACTCAACAAAAACAAGCAAGGCCTCATATGGAATTGCTTCAGGGACGGTGTTAGCGAACAACGTGGAATGAACACTTCATATATGTTCAGACAACATGGTTCACTCACACCTCCCTGAAGATATATGCAACGTGCAACCATCTAATCATCGGCCAAAAGTAGTTATCTTAACTAAGCCAACAAAATCAGACTAACAGATGATAAATAAACAAATTTTAGAAATGGAATTGGGTCAACTAAAAAATCTTGCCTCATACTTAAGCTGGAACACAAATGGTCCGAGATGGTGTCAGTGAGAGACAGTGTGATGCAGAAAATGTGTATTCGTGCACATCAGGTCGCATTCCACTGGCCCTCACTAACACCACCTCTAGATCTCACGGTGTCACAGCATTTTAATCATCGGCATCCCTAGAGATCGAATACAAAACTATAAACATTTGAATCATCGGTATGAAATGACTTGCAAAAAGTATTAACATAACATTTTAAACATTTCAACAAAGTTGTAATACCATCCGAACATTAACATGCATCAACAAGCAATCGATAAAGAAAATATTAACATTAACATGCATCAACAAGCAATCCATAGATTTCTAGATATTAACCTCGGCAGCCCCGGCCCTCTTCTTCTTCTACTACCTCTCAACCTCTCACATAACAGCCACACGACTCGGCCATACTGATCCATGCATGTAGTCTAGCTAGCCTTTATCTGGACTAATTCCTATCTAAGTATGAGGCATGTTAATGTACCTTGCGGATGCGGAGGAGGCGGCCGGCGCTTGTGGGTGTGCGCGGATGCGGAGGAGGCGGCCAAGCTTGGGGAGGAGCGGCGCGCTGATGTTGACCGAACCGAGGCGAGGGCGAGGGCCAGGTCGAGGGGCTCCTGTACGGTGGTGGCGGCGCGGAGGATGCCCGCGGCCTCCGCCTCGATGAGCTCCTCCCGCGTCTTGGCGTTGACGCGGATCCGCACGAGGTCCCGCAGCCGCTAGCCGCCGCTAGCCGCTGCCGCTAGCGAGCCTCGCGAACGGGGGCGGTCGAGGTGGGGGTGGGAGCTGAGCGGGTGGGGGAGTGGGGTGTGGTGGTGGGGGAGTGCAGCGGCGGCGGCGGTGGGGGATCGAGGAGGAGGAGCGAAGGGGATCGAGGAGAAGGAGCGAAACCCTGGCCCCTGTGCGCGCACGGCGCCAGATCTAAATGAGGCAGGTGCGAGGCGGGCCCACGTTACATTATAGAGATTCTGTGGCGCACCCTGTCCCCTGCGCCACAGAACGTGGGAATTTTGTGGCGCATGGCTCAGGATGCGCCACAAAATCACCACTTTCTGTGGTGCATGGTCTGGGTGCGCCACTGAAATGGCCCCGGGTTTTGGAAATCGCACCGGGTCGTGGGGCCCACTGTCTTTCTGTGGCGCATGGACAGCGATGCGCCACAAAAGCAGGTATTCAGTGGCGCATGGGCATGTAATGCGCCACAGGTATCTGTGGCGCACGTTTATTGATGCGCCACTAAATCTTTTTTGTGGCGCATGGGCCAGATGGTGCGTCACAAAATGCCATCCTACCTATAAGCCTTTTCCTAGTAGTGACCGGGCCACGAGGGACGTTCTTCTTAGAGGTCGACTTCGCCATGGACTATATGCGCTTGATGTTCCGCCACCTGTCTCCCCAGCTGTTTCCCAAGTCCTCAGTGGTGTTCGAGTGTCCTCCTCACAGTGGCACGCTCGTCTTGGTCATCCTGCCACACCCATTGTTCGCCATGTCCTTCATCGTCATGAGTTACCGTCGGTGTCTAGTAATAAAGATGTATTAGTCTGTGATGCTTGTCAACGGGGAAAGAGTCATCAACTTCCTTTTTCTGTTTCTAGTCATGTAGTCAAAACTCCTCTTGAGCTCGTATTTTCTGATGTTTGGGGTCCTGCTCAGATGTCTGTTACTGGTCATGAGTACTATGTCAGTTTTATTGATGCTTATAGTCGCTTTACTTGGATTTATCTTCTTAAGTCTGATGTTTTTGATGTTTTTCTTAAATTTCAAGCACATGTTGAACGTCTCCTCCAGCATAAAATAATTCATGTTCAGTCGGATTGGGGGGGGGGGGGGGGGGGGGTGAGTATCGCAATCTTAGTACTTTCTTTGAGAAACTTGGGATCTCACACCGTGTTCTTGTCCTCATACACATTAGCAGAATGGTTCAGCCGAACGTAAGCATCGTCACATTGTTGAGACTGGATTAACCTTGCTAGCTCATGCCTCTGTCCCCTTTCGTTTTTGGAGCGACGCTTTTACTGACGCTTTTACTACTACTTGTTTTCTTATAAATAGGCTTCCTTCGCGGCTCCTTGGCATGAAAACGCTCGAACTCTTGCTTCATGAGACTCCGGATTACACTTTTCTTAAAGTGTTTGGTTGTGCGTGCTGGCCGCACCTTTGTCCCTATAATAATCGCAAGCTTGAGTTCCGTTCTAAAAAATGTCTTCCTTGGGTATAGTTCGATGCACAAAGGGTATAAATGCCTTCATGTCCCGACAAACCGTGTGTATATCTCACGTGATGTTGTTTTCGACGAGCATGTTTTGCCCTTTTTCAATGTTCCAAATCCTGCCACTGCATCTAATTCACCATTGCATACATCTTCTATATTACCTAATAAATTTGTACATGCTGCACACTCACCGTCTTTGTTGTCTAACCATGGTGCAGGAACTGGTAGAGGTGCTAGGCTTCTTCTTCTGGATGATCCGCCTACTGACACTGCTGCCGCACCGACAGATCGATCAAGCTCGTGTCTCCCCGCGTGCTGATCCCTGCGTGGGGCATGCAGGATCCCCACGCCCTGTTCATTGCATGCAGCATGCATGCACTCCCGCGCATGTGCTGCCTGCCTTGCCTGCGCGTGATGCGCCCGCGTTGTCCAGCACGACAGCTGATGAGCCTTCGCCTGGCAGCCTGCCTCCGTCGATGTCTCCTGTGCGACAGCCAGCGCCTGACCGCGCGTTGCTGCTACCACCGCCCGGAGGCACGCTAACGCCTGTGCGCCCGTCTTCGTCCGATGATGTGGGCCACCCTCGCCTGGTTCCCTAGACTCCACTGTGCCAAGTCCCGCTGCTTCGTCAAATTCCTCTGTTCTGCAGCATACTTCGGCGCCCGTATCTACGTCGACGGTGCCAATTACATCGACCTCGGCCTCATCAACTGCTCCTACTGTTATGCGTCCTCACACTCGCACTCGCAGTAGGAGTGGAATTTATAAACCGCTTGAACGCAAAGATGGCACGGTTGCGTGGCTAACGGCATGTGTGACTCATGCTGAGTCTAATCATACTGCTGAACCCCGACATTTTCAGGCTGCTATGGGTATCCCTCACCGGCGATCTGCGATGGAACAAGAGTATCAAGCGTTGCTGAAAAATGATACGTGGCGTCTTGTTCCTCCGAAGGCTGGTGTCAATGTTATTGATTCCAAGTGGGTATTGAAAGTTAAGCGACATGCTGATGGCTCTATTGAAAGGTATAAAGCTCGACTTGTTGCTAGAGGGTTCAAACAACGTCATGGTCTTGATTATGAGGACACTTTCGGTCCTGTGGTTAAGCCTACGACTATTCGACTGTTGCTATCTCTTGTTTTTACTCGTGTATGGTCCCTTCGACAGCTGGATGTTCAGAATGCCTTTCTTCATGGAGTTCTTGAAGAAGAGGTGTATATGCGCCGGTCTCCTAGTTTTGTTGATCCTGCTCGTCCGCAACATTTGTGCCGCTTGGTCAAGGCTCTTTACGGTCTTAAGCAGGCGCCTCGTGCATGGCATGTGTGGCTTGGCGCTGCTCTTCGCGCACATGGATTTGTTCCCTCGACAGCTGATACATCCTTGTTTTTGCTCCAACGCCCTAATGTCACTATGTACCTGCTGGTGTACGTAGATGACATCATATTAGTCAGCTCATCAGTCTCTGCTGCGGATCGTCTTGTTTCTGCTTTGGGTGGTGATTTTGCTCTTAAAGATCTTGGTCGGCTTTATTATTCCTTGGTTTGGAGGTTTCTCATTCTGATGCCGATCTAACTCTCACTCAGCAGAAGTACTCCCAGGATTTGCTTGCCGCTACTACTCCTATGTCAGCCTCCGTTCGACTGTCTGCGCTTGATGGCACTCTTCTTCCCTCTGATGAGGCTACTGAGTATCGCAGTGTTGTTGGTGGGTTGTGATGACCCACAAGTATAGGGGATCGCAACAGTTTTCGAGGGAAGTAAAACCCAAATTTATTGATTCGACACAAGGGGAGCCAAAGAATATTTATAAGCCTTAACAGATAAATTGTCAGTTCAGCTGCACCTGTGAATAGACTTGCTCGAGACAGATTATCAGTAGCAACAGTTTTATAGTAGTGACAGTAGTGAAATAACAGCAGCAGTGAAATAAAGACAGCAGCAGTGAATATAGTAGACAACAGGATTAAAATACTGTAGGCACAGGGACGGATGAACGGGCGTTGCATGGATAAGATAATTCATGTAATATCAAGATATAGGCATTTGCAGATAAATAAGATAAAGTATCCAGGTATTAATTAATCATAAGCATGTGTTCCAATTTAGTTGTGCGTGCTCGCAATGAGAAACTTGCACATCATCTTTTGTCCTACCAGCCCGTTTGCAGCGGGGACTCAAGGGAATCTACTGGTAATTAAGGTACTCCTTTTAATAAAGTACCGGAGCAAAGCATTAACATTCCGTGAACACACGTGATCCTCACATCACAGCCATCCCCTCCGGCTGTCCCAATTATTGTCACTTTGGGGCCTTCGGTTCCAGACAATAATATGTGTATACAACTCATAGATATGATCTAAAACATTGATTATCCTCATGATACAATAACATGTTCAGATCTGAAATCATGGCACTCGGGCCCTAGTGTCAAGCATTAAGCATAACAAGTTGCAACAATGACGTAAAACACCGATAACGGATACTAGGCACCATGCCCTAATGATATTACAGCTATTACATGAACGATCTCATCCAATCCCTACCATCCCCTCAAGCCTACAGCGGGGAATTACTCACACATGGATGGGGGAAACGATGATGGTTGATGGAGAGGCGTTGGTGATGACGATGGCGATGATCCCCTTCGATTCCCCGTCCCGGCGGAGTGACAGAATAGGAACTTCTGGTCCCCGAATTGAGTTTTGAGGTGGCGGCGGCGTACGGATGTCTTTCTGGGAAAAGTGTTTAGGGCCCTCCCGTTTTTAGGTCTGAAGGAGTTTATATCCGAGAGGGAGACGCGAGGAGGCAACCGAGTCGGCCTCATGGGATGCTGGCGCGGCCAGAGGCTTGCCGCGCCAGCAGCTCATCTGGCTGGCTCGTGGCCCCCCTCCGCCAGGTCTTCTGGCTCCGTGGGTCTTCGGGCAAAATAGGGGTTTTGGCATTATTTCTGGTATTTTTCCCTAAAGTTGAATTTCTGCACAAAAATAAGACACCAGGGCAATTCTGCTGAAAACAGCGTTAGTCCGTGTTAGTTGCATTCAAAACACACAAATTAGAGGTAAAACAATAGCAAAAGTGTTCGGGAAAGTGGATACGTTTTGGACGTATCAACTCCCCCCAAGCTTAGCTTATTGCTTGTCCTCAAGCAATTCAGTTAACAACTGAGTGCGATAAAAGAACTTTCACGAACACATTTGCTTCATATGATGTAAATATTCTCATTATCTGGCAAATGCTTAGGCTATTCATAATAAGATATATATTAATGGTGTCACCTAGTTAGTTATGTAAACTATGAAGAGATGCCAATCATACCAATCGTAAATAACATGAAACATATCAATTCACAGGATTGCAAGGCTCATAAGAAAGTATGATAAGGTGGTATCTCGCTTGCCCGAAAGTGTACAGCAAAACATAAATGCACAGGCACCTCTGAGATTCAAGAGAAGACTAGAGATAAAGATGTCAAAGATAAAAGCATCAAAGTTACACCGCAATTAACAGTATTCTGGGACAAGCACATTACACTAAGAATGACAACTATGCTCTCAAGAAGGTGCTCAAAGAAGTGATGGTGACTCAACAGTAAGGTAAAAGATATGCCCTTCATTGAGGGAAGCAGGGATTTGACATGTGCTAGAGCTATTCATTGTTTTGAAAACAGAGGCAAAATTGTTTTTGAGTGGTGGTTGTTTCGTCAACGAATGGCAATAGAGTTCTTGTTATCTTCCGTACTAAGCAAGTTGAGAGCGGTTCCGAATTATTTAAAAATCAAGCATTTATAATATGCATCTTTATATTTTATCTTTTTGATATTCTGACACTCCTCCCAACTTTTGCTTTTCACAAACCATGGCTAACCGAATCCTCGGGTGCCCACCAGCAATCACATACCATGGAGGAGTGTCTATTTTTCACTTTTCAAAACTTTTGATATTATAGTGGTCTAACAAGCTCTTTGCAATATTAGTGACAAGCAGATGAAACATGCAAGTCGATACTTAATTAGTATGGAAGATAACAAACCCAACTACTACTTCCTCATGAGCTTAAAACAGTGGCACAAATTGAGAAGTGTTTGAAGGATTTAAAGGTAGCACATGCAAATTTACTTGAATGGTTTGAAATGCCATGCATAGGTATTTATAGTGGACTCTTTGGAATAACTTGGTTTTCAGGGATTTGGAAGCACAAGCAATATTGCTTAGTACAAGTGGAGGCTAGCAATAGACAGGGAAGCGACAATTCAAGAGAGCAATAACCGTCATAATCATGCTTGCGACAAAATAAAATTAACGGAGGCATAAAAGTGATACTAGAACTCTGAGACAAAATAAATCATCAAGACTTAATTGACTCTTTGTTTTCAGTCATATACATGTGTGAGCATGTGCCAAGTCGATACAAATGAATTTGTTCAGAGGAGGATACCACAATGTCATACTCTTTCGTGAACCAAACAATGCAAGCAAACATCCATAGAAACATGTCATCTACTATTAACAAATTGGAATTGATCATAAGAGAACATAAACAACTAAGCATCCACCAATCGACATATATCTTATGCGAACCATCTAAGCATGCTCACATGAATGAGTATATGTACAAAAATGAAAAACAAATAGAGTTCATTACCAGCCTCTTACCCAACTCGAATTGTCATATATCATCATTATTGCTCTTTCACTTGTGTGAGTTGAATAATATGAAATTAAAACCAATCTACATGGAGTAATGGATGGCATTGAGCTCTGAAACAAACAATACAAAACCAAAAAGAAAAAACAAATATTTTTGGATTTTCGGATTTAGGAAGTAAAAACAGAACAAAAACAGAACAGCCTGTGAAGACGAATTTTTTCGAGGACCTTAACATGCTCAGACAGAAAACTCAAAACTAATGAAAGTTGCGTATATATCTGAGGATCATGCACAAGAAAGTTCAGGTCATTTGGATTTTTCTACAGGAAGTTATGATTTAAACGGCGGACAGCAGAAATCTGTCACTGCGCGGAACAGCAAACAACAAAGCAAAATATTTTTGTGTTTTTTGCATATTGAACTGAATTAAATACTAAGCATACTAATAGTAGATACTAAAACAAACCAGCAAGAGAAATAACAGAAATCTTTTTGGTATTTTTGAGTTTTGGAAAGCAAAGCAAAACATGCACAAAAAAAAAAAAAAAACTAAAACGAAACATGGATATACAAAGTACCGAATGATATATAGATGAGTGTGCTATCGGTATACCTCCCCCCAAGCTTAGGCTTTTGGCCTAAGTGGAGATCAACCCCATGGTGAATAATGGTTCCAGCCCGGCGGGTCAACCCTGGTGAAGTCGTACTCTGGCTCGGCTGAAGTGGAGGAAGACCCCGAAGGTCCTGCATACCCCGGATCTGGGTACGAGGAACCAACAGTCTCAGGAGGCTGACTAAAGTCACCCTCATGCTCCTCTTCGTTGTCTCCCACGTTCGGGCCGTGTTGCCCCTCAAGTGTGTCAAGCTCAGCCTCCGAGACTGACCAGTTTTCCCTGGCATAAAGGTTAAGCGGAGGTGCAGGCAAAATAACAGTTCTAACAATTGTGGACACTTTCAAATATTGCCTCTTGGGAAAGGTTATAATGTAAGGGAGAACATGCAAACTACCATGGACAGCAATAAAGTTATGTTTCTTCATGGAATCAATGTCTAGTTTTTCTATAGGAAGCAGAAAATCAAGGGGGTGAGGTGCCAAACCATGCAAAGCTAATAAACGAGAGGCAACTAGACCTCCACAAACTCCTCCCTTCTCACGGTTAGTGGTGAGACGGTAGGAAATCAGAGCACCCAAATTATAAGTTTTATCATTGCGTAATGCAGCAGCTAGAAGAGCTAAGTCAGACAAGGCCAATTTACTCGCTGCTTTCCTAGCAAGAACACATTTAGTAATGAAGTAGGCAAAGTATCGAATGGAAGGGAGATGAATACTCCGGATTTTACCCTCCTCCTGAGAGAAACTCCTCCCATAGCAAATGTCCTCATATAAGTCCAGCAATGGCTTAGGCTTCCCTTTCAACTTCTCTCGAGATCCCCCTTGTGGTATTTTAATTGCTGCACAAAAAACAGCAAAATGCAAATCCACAGATTTATTGTAAATCTTATAGTGCACCATAGGGTTAGATGAGGTCAAATTGCAGTTGAAGTCCTGCACCACTGACATGGCTAGCTTAGCATATTGAAAGGGTTGATCATCAACAAAATGTTCTAGTCCTGCATTGGTCATTAGAGTATGAAAATCACGTGTAATCCCTGCAACACCCATGAACTGTGAGCATGGGTAAATAGCAGGTAATACACTCTCTTCGCGATGAACCTTCATCTTCTCATGCACCACTATCTCATGTTGGTTTATTGCATATGGGTTCCACTCCATGTTCTGAAATTTTTAATAAATAACATAAAAATTGATTTTTAGCCAACTAAATGAGGGGAAACCACTATAGTGACTTGCTAGAGGCTTAAGCATTCATCAAAACTAGTTATCCTAACTTAGAACAAGCATTTAAACTCACTAAACATTATATCTACAGCAGCAAAATACTCAATATATAATCCACTAAACAAAATTCTACTTGGATAATCGGAGGAGTCACATACCGGAGAGTGAATACCCCAAATCTCGGCAACAAAGATGGGGTGAGCAAGGAGATCGAAAATCCGAGGGCAAGAGCAGCAAGAACACGAAATTTTTCGATGTGGGAGTGTTTGGTCGGGAGAGAGAAAGGATGGGGAGGAAGGAGAATAAGTGGAGGGGCCAGGTGGACCCTCATCATGCCCTGGCGCGGCTGGCTTGCTGCCGCGCCATCACCTCATGTGGGGGCATGGTGGGTCCCCCTGGCCACCCCTTGGCACTTTCTGAACCTCCCCAGAAAAATAGGATTTTTGGTATAAATTTTTTGAAATTCCGAGAATTTTTTTTCTGGTATTTTGCATTAATAATTTTAATATTGAAAAATTGTTTTCTAACACCAAATGCAACTAAACTTTGCAAACTAAATGATATTACAGTAGGTAAAACAAAAATGAGAGAAAGAAAGTTGTTTAGCACTTTCATGCATTTAAAATGCACTTGTTAACAAGGTTGATCAAGTCTTGCCACCAAATGAATTTTATATGACATAAAAGATTTAAACTTCACGGGACACTCATGTTACCTTGTATCGTATTGGTATGGATCCAATCATAAGAGTTTTGTATTCTTCTATATAAGGACAATCAATACTTCCCACTTTAATAGATCTCACATTGGTAATTGTATTAACTCCACGTATTTTATCCAACCTCTTGGGAAAATAAACAGTATGTTCTTTGTCATTCACATTGAAAGTTACTTTTCCTTTATTGCAATCAATAACAGCCCCTGCAGTATTTAGAAAAGGTCTCCCAAGAATAATAGACATATTATCATCTTCAGGCATTTCAAGAACAACAAAGTCAGTCATAATCAAGCAATTAGTAGCTACTTGAACAGGAACGTCCTCACAAATGCCAACAGGAATAGCAGTAGATTTGTCAGCCATTTGTAAAGATATATCAGTAGGTATCAATTTATCAAGGTAAAGTCTTTTGTAAAGAGAGAAAGGCATAACACTAACTGCTGCTTCCAAATCACATAGAGCAGTTCTAACATAATTATTTTTGATAGAGCACGGAATGGTTGGTATACCTGGATCAACCAACTTCTTTGGAACCTTGCCATTAAAAGAGTAATTAGCAAGCATAGTAGATATTTCCTCATTAGGAATTTTCCTTTTGTTAGAAACAATATCTTTCATATATTTAGAATAAGGAGGCAACTTAATAGCATCAGTCAAAGGAATTTGCAAGAACAAAGGTTTCATCCAATCACAAAATTTATTATAGTGTTCTTCTTCTTTGGTTTTAAGTTTCTTAGCAGGAAAAGGAATTTGTTTTTGGACCCAAGGTTCTCTTTCACTACCATGTTTCTTAGCAATAAAATATTCCTTAGTGTACTTTTTATTTTTAGTGTGTTTTTAGGTTCCTCTTCTATTTCTTCCCTATCCGAATTATCATTTTTATCATTATCATTGGCATTATTATTATCATTGTTAAGTTCATTACCACTTTCGGTTTCAGCATCAGAAACAAATATACTGTTAGGATTGTTAACAGGTTCAGAGGATTCTACAACAGTTTTATGTTTCTTCTTCTTTTTCTTAGAAGGAGCACTGGGTTCATTAATTTGTTGAGAATCTTGTTCAATTCTTTTAGCATGTCCCTCAGGATATAAAGAATCTTGAGTAGATTTACCACCTCTAGTTGTTACTTCACAAACATGTTTTTCTTTATCCCTAGAGGCATTCATTGACATTTGTTTTTGCACTTTCGAAAGTTGATCAATTTGAGTTTGAACCATATGAAAATGTTTAATAAGTATTTTAACATCATTGGAGGTTCTATCAACAATATCATGCAAGTTACTAATGGCGCGAGAGTTTTCTATTAAATGATTCTCAATTCTCATATTAAAATTACCTTGCTTAGCAATAAAAGTATCAAATTCATCTAAGCATTGATCAGGAGGTTTAGAGTAAGGAATATCTCTATCATCAAACCTTTGGAGAGAGTGTACCTCAATTATGGGTGAAGGAGGAATTGGCTTACATAATTCTTTTATAGGAGGTAAATTCTTCACATTTTCAGATTTAATACCCCTCTCTTTAAGAGATCTCTTAGCTTCATTCATCACTTCATCACTTAATTCAATAATACCCCTTTGCTTCGGTGTTGGTTTAGGTTCAGGTATGTCCCAATCATCATTATTCTTGCATATTTTAGCTAATAATTCCTCAGCTTCTTCGGGGGTCCTTTTACTGAAAACACAACTAGCAAAACTATCCAGGTATGTCCTATATTCAGCAGTTAGTCCACTATAAAATATATCAAGTAGATCATTTTTCTCCAAATCATGGTTCGGCTGGCCTCTTAATATGGAGCAAAAACGTGTCCAAGCCTTACGCAATTTCTCACCTTCATCTTGATTAAAATTATAAATTCTTAACAAAGCATCATGTTGAGCACTCGCAGGA
This sequence comes from Poa annua, assembly GCA_026929855.1. Lineage (NCBI taxonomy): Eukaryota > Viridiplantae > Streptophyta > Magnoliopsida > Poales > Poaceae > Poa > Poa annua. The sequence continues at coordinate 39,588,538 of CM049438.1, forward strand.
AAATATTTCCGAAAGAAAGTATCAAGCAAACCAATGGGACTAGTAATGGAACCAGGAGACAAATTATTATACCAAGTTTTAGCTTCTCCCTTTAATGAAAAAGGAAATAGTTTAGTAACAAAGTAAGTGCGTATTTTTATATCTTCAGAAAACATACCACTTAAATTAGAGAGTTCATTCATGTGTTCTATAGCACTTTCATTTTCGGTTCCACAGAAAGGTTCTTTTTCAACAATAGCTATGTGAGCCAAATCAATAGAGAAATCATAATCTTTATCTTTAATGTTTATGGGAGATGTAGCAAATTTAGCATCAGGAGATAATTTATATCTAACAGCATGTTTTTCAAGAAGGCTTTTCATAGCACTAGCATCTTTAGTAGCATTAATCTCATCAACAAAATCATCATCAAGTTCCACATAAGTTTCATCAGGATCATCAGGAAAATACTCTCTAGACTCAGGTGAACTAGCAGAAGTATTAGAATTTTCAGCATTTTCAGTTTGTTTAGATTTATCAATTATAGAATCTAGAAAAGGTCCTAAGGAACCGTTTTCATCAAGCACAGAAGAAGCATCACCACAATTTTCAGAAGCATTTTCAGATTCAGCTGAAGTAATAGTACGAGTAGCATGCAGCGGTGAAATAAGCTTACTCATCACAGACGGAGAATCAAGTGCAGCAGCGGAACTCAGAGTTGTACCTTTTCTTGTTGTGGATGGCAGTATGGGAAACTTCTTATCACCAGGCTTTCCCAGGATGAATGAATTCCAGAAACCAATATCAATCTCAGATGAACTTATAAATAAAGCTATGCTCCCCGACAACGGCACCAGAAAATAGTCTTGATGACCAACAAGTATAGGGGATCGCAACAGTTTTCGAGGGAAGTAAAACCCAAATTTATTGATTCGACACAAGGGGAGCCAAATAATATTTATAAGCCTTAACAGATGAATTGTCAGTTCAGCTGCACCTGTGAATAGACTTGCTCGAGACAGATTATCAGTAGCAACAGTTTTATAGTAGTGACAGTAGTGAAATAACAGCAGCAGTGAAATAAAGACAGCAGCAGTGAATATAGTAGACAACAGGATTAAAATACTGTAGGCACAGGGACGGATGAACGGGCGTTGCATGGATAAGATAATTCATGTAATATCAAGACATAGGCATTTGCAGATAAATAAGATAAAGTATCCAGGTATTAATTAATCATAAGCATGTGTTCCAATTTAGTTGTGCGTGCTCGCAATGAGAAACTTGCACATCATCTTTTGTCCTACCAGCCCGTTTGTAGCGGGGCCTCAAGGGAATCTACTGGTAATTAAGGTACTCCTTTTAATAAAGTACCGGAGCAAAGCATTAACATTCCGTGAACACACGTGATCCTCACATGACAGCCATCCCCTCCGGCTGTCCCAATTATTGTCACTTTGGGGCCTTCGGTTCCGGACAATAATATGTGTATACAACTCATAGATATGATCTAAAACATTGATTATCCTCATGATACAATAACATGTTCAGATCTGAAATCATGGCACTCGGGCCCTAGTGTCAAGCATTAAGCATAACAAGTTGCAACAATGACGTAAAACACCGATAACGGATACTAGGCACCATGCCCTAATGATATTACAGCTATTATCTCATCCAATCCCTACCATCCCCTCAAGCCTACAGCGGGGAATTACTCACACATGGATGGGGGAAACGATGATGGTTGATGGAGAGGCGTTGGTGATGACGATGGCGATGATCCCCTTCGATTCCCCGTCCCGGCGGAGTGCCGGAACAGGAACTTTTGGTCCCTGAATTGAGTTTCGAGGTGGCGGCGGCGTACGGATGTCTTTCTGGGAAAAGTGTTCAGGGCCCTCCCGTTTTTAGGTCTGAAGGAGTTTATATCCGAGAGGGAGACGCGAGGAGGCGACCGAGTCGGCCTCATGGGGTGCTGGCGCGGCCAGGGGCTTGCCGCGCCAGCACCTGATCTGGCTGGCTCGTGGCCCCCCACTGTCAGGGCTTCTGGCTCCGTGGGTCTTCGGGCAAAATAGGGGCTTTGGCATTATTTATGGTATTTTTCCCTAAAGTTGAATTTCTGCACAAAAATAAGACACCAGGTCAATTCTGCTGAAAACAGCGTTAGTCCGTGTTAGTTGCATTCAAAACACACAAATTAGAGGTAAAATAATAGCAAAAGTGTTCGGGAAAGTGGATACGTTTTGGACGTAGCGGCTTGCAGTACTTGACGATTACTCGTCCTGATATCTCCTATGCGGTTAACAGTGTTTGTCAATTTCTTCAAGCTCCTCGAGACTCGCACTTGACAACTGTCAAACGCATCCTGCGCTATGTTCGGTTGACTGCTGCTTTTGGACTGCATCTTCGGCCTGCTCCTGCTGGTGTTCTTTCAGCATTCTCTGATGCGGATTGGGCTGGAAGTCCAGATGACAGGCGATCTACGGGGGGATATGCAGTGTTTCATGGTCCTAATTTGATCGCCTGGAGTGCTCGTAAGCAAGCTACATTGGCTCGTGGTAGTACTGAAGCTGAATACAAAGCAGTTGCCAACGCCACCGCTGAGCTCATTTGGTTTCAGTCTTTGCTTCGAGAGTTGGGAGTCTCTCAGGATCAGCCACCTGTCCTTTGGTGTGATAACATCGGTGCCACATACCTTTCTTCGAATCCGGTATTTCATGCCCGAACGAAACACATTGAATTTGATTATCATTTTGTCAGGGAACGGGTTTCACAGAAGTTGCTTCAGATTAAGTTCATTCCTTCAAAAGATCAACTTGCTGACATCTTCACGAAGCCATTGCCACTACCTCAGTTTGATGGTTGTCGACGCAATCTTAATCTTCTGAATTCTTCAGAGCACGGTTAAGATTGAGGGAGGGTGTTAGATAGTATATAACTCTATTTGTACGTATTGTGTTCTTTGTACACTTGTAACCTACCTGATGAGGTACTCCTATATATATATGTTGCCGTGGCCGACCCAAGAGGTGTCGAAGCCCACGACACCCAAACCTGTCTCTCGTAACATATTCCCATCAAAATTAACTTATAGACGAGCAACTTGTCATCATTGGAGAACTTGTGCTGTTCTTTTTCCATGTTTGCCGCCGTTCTGATGGAGACACACGCCAGGTGGCCGGCTAATGCAAATTTTTAGTCCTCCAAGCAACCGAGAGCCTGAGACATATCCTCTGTTTTTCTCTATGGTCCTTGCGAAGCCATACGAAGTTTTTATTGCTTTATGTTACTTTCAGTTCAAAAGGAAATAACTAAAACTTCTGTTGATGACTTGATGTGTGTTATTTCAAGCTGTGGGGCCTGTCCAGTCAGCGACTAATCACCCATCCTACATCCATGTGATATGATTTAATTACATCCTGAACGAATGAGCTGTGCCTGTACGTGGCTTGTGTTCTGCGTGTGCTAGCTGCTGTATAATTCGGCGCTAAAGCTCGAAGACTTTGCGTGATATACTGATATTAAAACGTAGATGTTTGTTCTCAAACTTTGGATTTCTTTTTCGAAACAAGAAAACATATTTGGCACAACACAACAACTTGTTGATACATCTGTCATTTCTACATTTTACGAGATACGAGACGTGTACCATAGGTTGGCATGAGCAAGAGGCAAGAACCATCGATCACTACTTACTTGGCACAGAAGGGCAAAGGATGAGTTCTGAGTTGGAGTTCTTGGATTGGGCCCGAAACTGCTTTTTAGTTCAGCTTAGCTACAAAAGAAGTATATATTGCTTGCGTGTGTGGAGAGCTGACACGGTGCTATGTTGTACAACCTCCTTTATGAAATCAAAGCACTCGCAGTCTTACCATATCCGTGGGGGAGTCATCTTTAGCGGAGCCCAAACAACAGAGGCCTAAAAAACTCTCCAGTTTCTGTCCAGCTTATTCCCACCGCGAAACTGGAATTGTGAAGGAACTCAGAAACTGCCCCCGATTTCTGAGAGTTTCCCGAGCTTCTCAGCGCTCCAGCGAAACATTTTCAGCAAATGGACATGACGCTCAGCTAAATTACGACGGATTGCCACCCTGCAAGGCCTAAGACTTTTTCTCTTTCCTCAGCAGGTCAACCGCACTCGTCCCCTTATGTACTGCTATGTTCTACAGATCGATCAGCGGGACCAGTTGGGCTCGCCGGAGCGACATGGTCGGAGATTTTCGCATGGTGCGTGCTGTGATGTGCGGTCATGTCATCGGGCTCCAGAAGTTTGTACATCATGAAATTAACTTATGTAAGAGATTATCGCTTTGTTTAGTGCAAATACCGAATTCGGGGGCATTAGAGACATTTCATGACTAAAAAGAAACAAATAAGCCAAAGCTGCAGAAGCTCAAAAGAAGTGTCCGATTAGTTTTCGAGAGTTTCTCCCCACCACAGTTTCTACCCACCAAAATATATAAGCAGGCTTATGCATAAGCAGAAGCTTAAAAGAAGTGTCCCATAGTGTCCAGAGATCCCTAACATCCTGTGAACTACTTTTTTTCTTTTGAAACTCTACCGTCCTGCGAACTACATCCTGAAAGAAGTTTTAGTTAGCGAGAAGATAGTTACTAGCTTCAACATGAGAGTTCCGTATGCTCTGGCTCCATTTCTTTTCATTGAAAAGAAAACTGTGTTGTCTGTTTGTGGTTGTGGTAGGTTGGACGAGTAGTTGTTTGCTTACGGTTGTTGCACTTTTTAGGTGTTTCGATATTGGTGGTTGTTATATGGTTTTCGCCCAGTTTGTTTCATAAATAAACTGGGGACCTTCTTCTTAATTCATATATAAGGCGAAGTTTTTACCTTAGTTTAAAAAAAAACTAGTTCCTTCGCCCATGAACATACGCACATCATACGCAGATTAGAGTTCTACTACTTTACTTACGGGCTTCATTGCTGAAGCATCGACATCGTGGAGATTTCTCGATGCGTCATTAGAGCTCCTCTTTCTTTCTTTCTTTCTCACACGCAACGTAGGACTAGTGACTGGTGAGTTGGTCTTGAGTGTTTTTTAACTTTCTCACCTTTGCCTTCACTGTCCGGCAAATTCGACAAATTTAACCATTTTTTGAATTCATTTCACAAAATGGACCAAAATTTCAAAAAATTGCGGATCTAACCCTTTTGCACGGCGCCCGCCCCCGGGGCGCCGTGTTCTGCTGTACCACGCCCTGGTCAAAACCGTCGTGGAACCTGCCAACGTGGCGAGGACGGGCCCGCGGGGAGGAAGTTCGGTGCCCCAGACCAGGGCGTCGTGCCTCATACCACGGCGCCTTGACCCAGGGCGCCGTGCTGCGTGCTGAGTTTTGCTCGCCGCGGAAAGTTGATAAAATAAGCTAGCCTAGATATGACACGTACCATGCTGTAGCCCAGTGGCCCGTTGTGTGTTGTTTGGGTCATGAGGTCTCAACTCCTTGCTATGCATAAAAAACATTTCACTTTTTTTGATATTTTTTCTCTTTCACTCAACCAACATATACATTAATATACAATAAGTTATACAAAATATAAAAATATATTTTTTATTATTTGTTTTTCACATAAGTAAGAACGTTGCAGATTTTTACTCGCTGGGGAAGTTAATAACACATAAGTAACACATGTTGTATAACATATTTTTTCCTTTTCACTCAACCAACATATATACAGTAAGTTATACAAAACATAAATATATATTTTTTTATTTTCTGTTTTTCACATAGGTAAGAACGTTGAATTTTTTTACTCGATTAGGGAAGTTAATAAAAGATGCTAGGCCAGAAACTACACGTACTGAGCCGTAGCCTAGTGGTCTGTGGTGTGTTGTTGGTTCCATCAGGTGTTGAGTTCGATTCAATGATTCACACTAATTTTCCCCCCTATTTTTTTGTTGTTGTTTGTTTTTCACTCAACCAGCATAATATACAGTATGTTATACAACGTTGCAAAATTATTTGTTTCTCTTTTTTCACATAAGTTGGCAACGTTGCAAATTTTGCAATATGTTATACAAAACATGAAATTAATTTTTTTATGTTTTGCTTTTCAGATAAGTGAACAACGTTGCAAATGCTTGCATATAAGCACACGAATACACGAATGATATGTGTTTTCTTATATATGATGGTTGAGTAAAAAAGAAAAAATATCGGGATTTTTTTAATGCAGGGTAAAAATATGGTTGAGTAAAAATCTGCAACGTTCTTACATATGTGAAAAACAAATAATAAAAAATATATTTATATATTTTGTATAACTTATTGTATATTAATGTATATGTTGGTTGAGTGAAAAAGAAAAAAACATCAAAATAAGGGGAATTTTTTTTATGTATAGCAAGGAGTTGAACTCAAGACCTCATGACCCAAACAGCACACAACGGGCCACTGGGCTAAAAAATGGTACGTGTCTTATCTAGCCTAGCTTACTTTATCAACTTTCCGCGGCGAGCAAAACTCAGCACGGCGCCCTGGGTCAAGGCACCGTGGTAGGAGGCACGGCGCCCTGGTCCGGGGCGACGAACTTCCTCCCTGCGGGTCCGCCCTCGCCACGTTGGCAGGTTCCACGACGCCTTTGACCAGGGCGTTGTACATTAAAACACGGCTCAGCCTGGGCATAGTTTGGTTTGAAACCGGGCAAACCGTCAGCCCGCACCACACCGCACCGTACTAACGGTTTCTGCCCGGTTTAGCTGGTTTGGAAATTGAAACCGTAATCGAAATATCACGTGCTGGTCTAAGTCGGGTTGGAACCAATTAAACCACGAAACCGTCTATCAACCAAAAGATGAACAGGCACTCGATCGCACGGAGTCGAAGCACAGCACGGGGCATCCATGCCGCACATCAGCGCCAGCGCCCAGCGGCACGCGGCGGAAGTAGGTGATGGTGCGCAGGGCGAGCAGCATCTGGTCGGGGCTGGACACCGCGCCGGCGCCGGCCCCGTCAACCGCACCAGCACCAGCACCGCGTCTCCGTTCCGTGTTCCCATCCATGGCCGCGCGGATCCAGTTGCGGGACAAGAACTAGGCGACGTTGCCGGCGCGCATCTGGACCACAGCGACATGACGAACGTGCGGCGCCGGCGGCGCGCGTGGGCTGCGGCTTTGCATCGGCGCTTGGCGGAGGACTCGTCCCCGTCGTCAAGGATAGTGGAGGAGGAGGAAATCAAGGCGACGGATGGTGGTGGCGATGGCAGGGACGGTGCCGTGCCGGTGGTGGCGATGATGGCCGTCTCGGACTGCTACAGCAGCTAGCGCACGGTCTCGCCGTCGAGCCGAGTTCGTCGGGCGGGTTTCGCCGGCGCGCCGCGGAGTGTCGGCCAGGGCGCGGCGGCGGCGCGGTGGCTAGGGCAGAGCGGCCGCGCGGGGGCATGGTCAGTTCCGCGTAGGGAGTCGGCCAGGACAGTGGCGGCCGTAGAGGAAGGAGGCAGGGGAGCAGGACGGCCGGCACATGGTGGGCTTGATACTCTATACAGTGCAGGGCTTGGTACGGTGCGAAACCGTGTACACCGCCAAACCGGATCGCAGCAAACCGTGTTATCACCTGATATCTAAACATCGAAACCAGACCAACCCAGTGAAAACTGCTGTCTGACGGGTTGGTTTGATAAACCAGTTCAAACCGTTCTAAACCGCGAATGCCCAGGCTTGAACACGGCGCCCCGGGGGCGGGCTCCGTGCAAAAGGGTTAGATCCGTAATTTTTTAAAATTTTAATCCATTTAGTGAAATGAATTCAAAAAATGGTTAAATTTGTCGAATTTGTCTCACCGTCCAACCTGATGCTGACCACGACGCATCCCATGCCGTTCTTCCATCAACCGCAGACGTCAATTTGTACTACTACTATAGTACTGCGATGGTCAGTCTAGCAGCACATGTCGGGGCGCTCGTAGCCGTAGGTTTCACGGGTCGCTCCATTTGTCACGGCTTTGTTTCCAAGCGTCTAGGAGGGTAAGAAGACGTGCCATGCTAACTGCTAATGCCACACCGCATATCTGTTCATGTCTGCACGTCTGTGGTGTAAAGACACGCGTGTCCAGACTGCCTGTTTCCGTGCCAAATCATCGGTGATGAACATTTTCAATTGGACTGAACAAAGTGTCCGTAAAAAAGGCCCGAACAAATTCTAAATGCGGTGTCCTCCAACCATAAACCCGAAATCACATACCTCAAGTCCATAATTGCAGCATAGATTATAAAACATAGTTCCACGGATAAAAATTCAGTTTGAATGAAATTTGGACTTAAAGTAGAAACTAGGAGAAACATTCTTGTTAACGCCGGAGAGGATGCGAAGTGGCCAAACCAGAACTTCACTACAGGGCATCGGGTCGTCCTCCATCTAGACAATTCGGCAGCGGCCGCCGGCCGCCGCTTCACGTTGCCTCTGCCTAGTTGGACCATGTATGCGTCATCCAAATTGGGTACATAGAATCCAATAAATGAAGGTTGGATTGTCTTTTTTTCGTCGATTTAGTGTACCAAGCAATCGATTAAAACAGAAATAGAAATGGTCGTGAATCAATTCACGAGCAGCGAGAAGAACCAGTTTAGAAAGATGAGAAGTCCAAATTGATGGGCTGGTGTAGTTTGGATTACATTACAGTGCAAATTGTTTTGTGGCGGCGAATTGGTGTGGTCAGAGATGAACATAACAGGAGAATTCCAAAATAATAATTATAAAAACAAATTCAGTAATTTATATTTTGATCTACGTGGGATTCCATGATCCATTTAGTGGGGAAAAATTCAGAGAACCACGGTTGAGGGGATTATTGTACTTCTGAATGACTAGATCTAACATGTTCTTATTTTAACTTCATTTCATTAAACTTAAGTTTATACTCTGATTTATCTTAATACTAGGGTGATTAGATTTAATTCCCATCCTAGTGGAGTATAAGAGAGATGAATAATCAAAACATCTTTATGTTAGGACGTGATGCCCATATGATCAGTAACTTGTCATGAAACTTTGTGGCAATCTAATATGTCAATTCTAGTATTCCATTATCTACCACTTTATTAAAGAGAGTGCATTTGTGAAACCATGAACCCTGGACAATTTTTAATCATAAGAAACACATTTCCAACACTTTTTATTCACTTTTCATTTTCAGCCATTTAAAAATCCGAAAATACAAAAATATTTTTATTACTTGCATTAATCATATAAAACCCAAAAACACTATAACCATTCATATTTATCATCTTTGCATATTTATTTACCATCATCTATTGTTTTCTGGCATTGTTGCTTAGGAGGATATCCCACTAGTTCCACGCACAATACTGTTTTCTAGCGCCGTTGCATTATCATCTATACCATCATTGCATATTTATTTCTCGTTTTGTATTTATTTTATTTTCATCTCTTTGCTCACACCTTGTGCTTGACAACCATTTGGTGAGATTGAGGGCACAAAGAATATAATTCAAGTCATTGGTGATGTTAGAAAGTGATGCCCATATAATTATATTCTTGACATAAGCATTGTTGCAATCAAATATGTGAATTCTAGTGTGTCGGCCCAGTGAGGACCAGGGTGTGCAGAGCCCACTCCCCCCAGGCCTCGCACGCGACTGATTCGACAAAACGACTAAGGACCAAGCCATCGCTTGGAGAGACCCTCGAGAGGCAACTCCTCTTGAGGGCCTAACGAGGAAGCCAGGCCCTGAAGAGGACCCCGCGCTTCAAGAGACTCCCCAAGGCTCAACATGCCTGGAGAGAGGTCAGCGGAAACCTCTCCACAGGCCACCACGGCCCTGTGGAGACCCTTCGCGGCTAAGCAAGCGCTGCAGGGCGCACATGGCCCCTGCAGCAGCCGCAGAGTGATGCAAGCTCCTCAGTTGCCATTCTGGTGGTAAAGGAGTCAACAAAGCTGCGCCGCCCGCGCCAGGACAGCCAGGACTTTCCTCTTTGGTGATAAAGCGGCTGGACGGCGCAACGCTCCAAGAAGATCGTCATCGTGGGCTCCACCGCGACCACTGCAACTCCTGCGAGCCGTTCTGCGCGGTCTGCAACCTGTCGGCCACCGCGCCCAACTTTAGCATGAATGGACCGCGTCCATGGAGATTTCGGCAGCGGTGGACTCCCTCCCCTTCGCGTCACTGCCCAGTGGGAGCCCACCGTAAGCGCGCTGCGTAGGGAAGAGGCCCGAGGCGCCTATAAAAGGAGCAGGAGCTCCACCGTAGAAGGGGATCGGCTGATTGCTTTCTAGACCCGGGGAACCCTAGCCAAGTGACGTGGGGCTACCCTTCGACTATCCCACGGTGAGGATACCTGGGTCACGCCAAGACTGCAAAGGCCCAAGGAAGGCCCAGTAGAGATAGCGTATGGCCCAAGACTAGTCAATTAGGTCATACGACTCTTACCATATCTGTAAACGCCATCGGCATCGTTCACCCGGGACCTAGCCTATCATATAAAGGCTAGGAGGGTTGCTCGTCCAAGAGGACACACATACGCACGCTCATAGCCGCCACCATAAACCCTAGCGAGATCGCCATCTCACCATTGTAAGCCACTCGCCATCAATACCAGACAAGCAGGAAGTAGGGTGTTATCCTCCGGGAGCCTGAACCTGGGTAAACGCCTTGCTTGTCAGCCGTCGTGATCACCAACGCTCATCTCTCTCCCCCTCAATCAACCCGGGGTGCACAACTCTGGGATTTGCCGAGTTACACCCTCGTCAATTGGCGCCGTCTGTGGGAAGGAACGAGCGTTGGAATCATGGTCGCACCGGCTCCATCAGCGAAGAAGATCGACGTCTGCATCACCCAGGAGCCAATCTGCTTCGGCTCCTTCGAGTACACCTTCCACCCGCCGGCCCACCGTTCGGTGGACGCCGATCTGCACGTAGGTATGTGCCTCACCTTCGGTACCATACACTACTTCGTAGACAGTCGTGGAGTATCCAGGTCCATGGCGACCGCGCCATGCGCTGCGGCGACACCCGCATCTGCTACCACCATGCTGTCCGCGCCGTCACCTGCCGCGGAGATCGCACCCACCGCGACTGCGGAGATCGCATCTTCGACTGCTGAACCCGCATCTGCGTCGACCACGTCAACCACCTCAGCGACCGTCATGCAGATCGAGTCTACTCCGACCATCTCGATCGTGCGGCTGGCAAAACCAAGATCTGCATCAACTTCGACTGCGCCGACCGCGCCCTCGCGAGCGGCCAAGGTCGCGCTACCATCACCCGCGCCGCGCGCATCTCCACCGACCCACCAAGTCTTCCCCGAGCCAACCGCACTCGCGCCTTCGCTTGCGAAGTCGCTCGTCACGTCCGCGGCAAAAATCGCGGAATTTCAGGAAAGGAGACGCGGCGGCAACTGTGGTACCTACCACGTTGCAGCGATTTTCGATCCTGAGCAAGGCTCGGACGACGGAAGCAGCAGCGGTAGCGTCCACACCCCTACCCAGGTCTACCCCGCGCAAGTCTTCATGGCTGACACGGTGCCGCCCGAGAACGACGACGAACCCGCGTATCCGCTGGAGGTGATCATGCCCGACCAGGTGACGCAGCTCACCATCACGCGCGACATAGCAATCAGAGCTATGAAGCACGTCGACGACGGCACGTTCCCCCCACCGGACGCACCCCGGGAGGATCAGCTAGCAGTCCAGTACTTGCTACGCAAGGAAGGCGAACGACTTCGCGCGGAAAAAGCTGAACTCCTTCGACGCAAGAGGAAGGCTGATGCGTCAAGCGCCAGGAGGGCCATCTACTCGTTTACCTCCTCCACGGAAGTCAACCAAGGAGCGCGACGCCGTAGGGCTCGCGTGCCCCTTATGACAGAAGCCGATCGAGCCAGGGTCACCCGCAACCTCGACTCGTCCTTCGTAACTGAGGACGAGAACGGGATACCCGTTCCCAAGACAGCCGACGCCGCGCTCATGGCAGTCGAAACTTACCTGCGACTCACGCAGCCACCGGAGGGTGACGCGCGCGCCCTTCTCCACAAGCAACAAATCATGTCCATGAGGGCAATCGAGGACGCCTTGGCGGACAAGGCGCCAAACGAACGGGCACGAGAGGAGCGAGGCCGCCACGCCCGCGAGCCTGCAACACTCGCTGGTCTAGCAGCCAGGCCACTACGACAGCCGCAACCAGGCGAAGACCTCCGCAATGTCATCGCGCAAAGGACGGTGGACCGCAACCGCACCCAGCGTACGACCAGCGCGACGAACCTGGACGATCGAGCCGACCGCGACTTCGAGCCGTGTGGCGCCGCGTGCTTCAGCTTCAACATCCGCGACACTCGCATGCCCAAGGGCTTCAAGCTCGCAGCTGGGACACCCAAGTACGACGGGAAACAAGACCCACGCCTTTGGCTCGAAGACTACCTCATCGCCTGCACCTGTCAAGGCGGAACTTCGACCACGGCGATGCAGTACATCCAGCTCATGCTCACGGATTCAGCACGCGGGTGGCTCACTGCTGGAGGAGGAAGACGACCATTGTGTCCCTCTCCAAGCACAAAACTGCCTCAAGAGAGCCCTCGGCAAGCTCATTGTCCTGTAACTTCCGCAGTGCAATACAGACAAGCAGGAGTAGCGGTGTTACCTCCTCCTGAGGGCCGTGAACCTGGGTACGGGCCGGCGTCCATCTCTGTCGTGATTGTCCCTCTCCAGGCCCGGCGAGCACCGTCGTCGTGCCTCTCGAGGGTTGTTTGACCTCCGCGTTCAATCCCCCTTCGAACTACTCTTCAGGGAGTGACTATCCCTGTTCCGTGGGAGTCACTCTCCGACATAGTGTTCCATTATCCATCACTACTTTAAAGAGAGAGTGCATTTGTGAAACCATTAACTCTGATCCGATTTTAATCATAAGAAACACCTTTCCAACGCATTTAGATCACCTTTTATTTTCAGCAATAAAAAAATCCGAAAATACAAAAACATATTTATTTCTTGCAATTACAAACCAAAACCCAAAAACATCATCCTTTATTGTTTCCATCATCCTTGCATATTTATTTATACCATTGCATATTTACTTCTTGCATTGCATTATTATTTTCATATCATATTTACTCACACATTGTGCTTGACAACCACTTGGTGAGGTTGAGGGCACAAACCAATTTATTTTATTTTGTAGGTTTACAAAGAGAAGGACAAGAAGATAAATCATTTACACACAGCTCCCCGAGAGTTCGATAAAACACTCGAGTCACCCTCATGGGGAAAAGAGTCTTCCACTACTACACACTCTGCACTTGGAGTTTCAACCTAAGCGTATTAACTTTACACCCATCAATGTCCGTTTGCGTCGCCCCGTTGATCCTTGATTTTGACACGCACGGATAAGAACGAACACGACCGGACTCAATGTGTCGGCCCGCTAGAGTCATCCTGTGTGAACAAAAAAAAAATCCGGAAAAAATTGGACCAGTAGGAGGACTCGAACTCACGACCTTCGAAAACACAACGCTCCACGCCCAAACCATTGAGACAGAGGATATTTCAACTACTAAGTTGATCGCTAAAGTTTCTTTACCCTATATTGTTTTTACCCATGGAGCAAAAAGAAAAAGTACAACCTCCCGACTTAAGGCGCCATGCTAGTAGGCTTTCGACGTGCGAGTCCCTCTAATCTGACGTTGTAGGTTTCACGACGCCTTTTACTGGGGCGTCGTGCAGTAGAGCATGACGTCTCGAGTCAGGCGTCATGAAAAAGAATTAGATCATAAATTAATTTGAACTTAGATCTATTTTGTGAAATGAATTTAAAAGAGGGTTTACTTCATCAAAATTATCCATCCTATCAAACTGGTGGGATGCCCTTTTTACAAATGAAACGGCACGCAGGAAGCACCGAAGAAGACGGGTCAAAACTACGAAACAGGGATTCCAGATTTCCAGTTAGGCTATGCACTGCATGACGAAAGAATCCTTGGTGTAAATTGTACTGGTACTTGACAAAAAAATGTTTATTGATAAAATCATTGAAAGAGCCCAGCCCTTGTTATACTCCGCTTGTTTTGCTGCAGTGCTGCAGGCGGTAGCCTATCCATGGGACAATGGACAAGGAATACTCCATTGAGGGCAAACAATTGCAACAGTGAAGCAGAGATCTAGCGGAGAATCTTCCCATCAAAGATGCTGGCATGCTGCACATACCAATTTTTTTTTGTGTTGATTTTGTCCTTCTCGTAAACCATATGGTATTTTGCCTACATGTGCATGGCATCTACCGGCAAAGTGGAACCAACATGTCGATTTGAGTTCGGTTCATTTTTCCACCGTAGATAATGATTGGCTGTGGATTCGAAGTTAGATATATTTGATCATGGATTTGAAACGGAAAGAGAATGATTTTAGGACATAAACAAAATTTGTCGGATAAGTGTGCACATATGTACATTCAAACAATACAAACAAAACTAGTTTTCCAAAAACATAGTAGTCCATAATGCATACAATGATGTAAGTGAGTTGTTGTTTGACTCATCATATAAACTCAACAACTCACTAACTACAAACTGTGCTCTATTAGGTTAGACATTTCGATAGAAAATTAAATTATTCGGATTAAAATTATTGGCTTATCGGATAATCATATTTCGTGCAATTTGATGCACCATATCCTATACCGTATCGGGGTGTTTAGTTCGGAATCGGATATTCTTATCCATTGGATTCCTTCAAACCGTATATCTATTCTTGAAAATGGTTTCATAATCAGAATCAAATACAGTGGTGCAAAAATTATCCTATCTATTTACACTTCTATCTTTGGGTCAAGGACATTTTTAGAAAAGTGACGGAATTTTCCTCTCCTCCTTGGGGGGTCTTCATGGAACTCTAACCCCCTTCAGCAATGTCACGTCTTTGAGTTAATGACACAATCCTGCTGTGCAAGTGCAGGCTCACATTGCAATGTTGTCTCGCATCACCAAGGTTGTGTTCTGGCTCCTACTTGCTACTTGAGGCTGGATTTGCACGACAACTATGTGAGGTTTATGTGTGGTGACTAATGCGGCAACGACGACATTGATGAGTGACGATTTAGCTGTGGCACAACTTTGGTAGTAAGCTTCATGTTTCGTGTGTTTGATGTATCTTCCTATCTGACATGTTCTGCTGCAAAGTCAGAGAAGTTATCTTATTCATAGTGGAGACAATGATCTCTAAGGGCGCGTTTGGTAACCTGCAGCGACGTTTGCGCCCCGCCAGAGCAGGCTCTAGAGGGCATGGCCTGGCGATAGCAACCTCTCGGCCGTGTTCTGCGTGCCGTTTGGTTGCCTGCATCGCAGTGCGAGCACATATTGAGCACAATGTTTGGTTGGTAGCTGCATTAGAGAAAAACAAGCAGCAATGCAAAGCAAGGTGTTTGGTTGCGTGCGAGCTAGATTGTGCTCACCTATTTGTTGGTAATGGTGAGCTTACCCACATGAGTAGGAATGGCAGTGCCTAGTTCATCACTCCTAGCTAATACGAATGGCAGTTCATCACACCTAGCTACTACGAATTGCAGTTCATCACACCTAGCTACTTCGAATTGCAGTTCATCAGTCCTAACTAGTACGAATTACAGTTCATAAAATAGCATTACAGTCCTCAGGTAACTACGAAAGGGGCGGGGTCTTGGGTAGGTCTTCTTCTCCATTTCCTCTTCTTCTGCTTCGTCTTCTTCTTCACATTGCCTGAGCATGTCCTGGAAGTAGATCATGACCTGGAAGCACCTCTATCATCCCACATTGCCTGAGCCCACTCCTGCCTTTTGGCCTCCCATGCTTCATTGTCTCCTTGGGGGACACCATGGCCAGTAAGAGGTGTGTCGTCCGGTGTCACATCTTTCTCATCAGGGAAATGTTCATCTATCCCCCACCCTAAGATCCAATTGTGGAGAATGCAACATGATAGAACAAGCTTAACTTGGGTCTCGAATGGATGGAAAGGCTTCTGGTCAAGGATCTTGAATATGTTATTCAGCGCAGCAAATGCTCTTTCTACGGTGACTCTTAAGCTAGAATGATGAAGATTGAACAATTTCTGCGCATTCTGTGGACCATTCCTTCCGCTAAACTCGTTAAGATGGTACCTGGTCTTTCGGAAGGGTGGCAGGAATCCAGGGCAACAAGCATATCCAGCATCTCCAAGGTAGAACTTACCTTCAGGCATGCTGATCCCATCAGGCCTGGACAAACTGTCAGCTAGAATAGTTGCATCATGGGCCGATCCCTCCCAACCAGCTAGCACATATGTGAACTTCATGTCGAAATCCACAGCGGCAAGTACATTCTGCCTTGTGTAATGCTTCCTTCCTCTGTATGCTGCAGACTGTGATCTGGGGACTCTAGTAGTGACATGAGTACCATCGATGGCGCCAATACAATTCTGTCATGACATGAACAAACAAGTCAGAACTCATGACCTAACAATGTCCACTAACAAACTATCAAATCTGTATTTCAAGGTGATCTTTGCAAATGCTCACCTTGAAATATGGGTACCATCTATAGCTGTTGGTGATCTTGGTTGGTGTATGAGCTGACGGTGGCTTCATCATCTCCTGTCTGGGCTCTCCAATGGAAAATAAGACTTGCTTGAAGTACCGGGAGATAGTCTCACATGACCTTCTGAATGTGCTGTGGATAACTCTAAACCTATGATTATGACCAACGACATGTAGGAACATGGTAACTTGCTCTTCAACAGATGTGTGGATGTTGTCCTGCAACAAGCCGCCATCCCTAAATCTTTTCACTAGCGCATAGAAGGGGGCTCTACCCATCCGTAGCATTTGCATAGCCTCTACATCGTTGTTGTTGTAGATGTAGTTCAGGTTAGCTATCCTCTCTAGATCCCGGGCGAGCATAGGACCGTACTGCAGGCGAGGGTATGCATTGCTCCTAACTATGATCTTGCGAACAAGGAGGATCCAGGCCTGCACGACAGCTACGAGAGCAGTTGTCTGCTTGATCAGAAGCAACCCATCAGCCTAATTGAACAGACGTGTAATTAGTACCGGCTGTCGTTCAACTAACCCACCGCTAGTTCACAAAGACGAAGTTACTTACCCCCGACATTGGAGAAGATGAACTGTAGCTGCCGGCGAGACCCTCCCGCCGACCTTGTGGAGGACGCCGCGGCGCGAACGCGGACCGGCTGCTGCAGCAGAACACAGCTCGTCGGTGATTCGCCGCCGGAGAGGGTCGCCACTGGCTGCCGATGTAGATCTGGTGTGGGGAATTTTTGGGTCGTCAATGGCGTGCGGTGACCGAATAGAGGAGGAGGTGAGAGTATGTGTGGCGCGAAAACCATCCGGAGATTCGGCATCCCGCGCCATCTCCCGCGCGAGCCCGCGCGCACGCCGTTCCCCAATTTTGCAGCCGCCAGACCTGGCTCCAGGGGAACACTCGATTCGACCGTGCCTGCTGAGCCTGGCTCTGGGTGCTTTAATCTCCGTGCTAGCCACAACGCGGGCCTGCTGCGACCAACCAATCAGGCAAGATTTACAGTTGGCGGGCCTGTTTGGAGGTCCTGCAGGCTACCAAACGTGCCCTAGGGGGCAGCTCGATCGTGATGATGTAGTTCGATTGGCACTTTGCACATACTCTTTGGAGCTCGTCATAAGAATCGAAATTCCCAATCAAAAGGTCATCTGTTTGACATGGTCTCGCGTGAGCTTCACCTCTCCGACGAGTTATTCTTAAATGGTAATTTCGTCGGTGAAATCTAACTCGCTAAAAGGGGATGATGGTACTGGTGTCAAACTCGTCGACAACCTTCAAATGCGCGGTATGTGTTCAGTTTGCTTTGATAACCAGAGTGGTTGCAAGTGCTCTTATGACCGTCACGTTGAATAATGTTTGGTGATTGTACCTTTTTTGACCAGTTCCGATTGACAAGAGTTTTTCCTTGTAAAAAACAAAATATGTTATGTGCGTGTCCCCAACTCTCCCACCGCTATTTCATCATAAACTGAAGAAAAAGCTATATGTCTGCTATGTGAATGGTTAAATTCCCGAATGTTTCGTAACAAAGAATAGCTCGTCCAAAGTATTTGGTGGGGATGGATTATTTTGTATGAAAAAACAAATCTATAATCAGTTTTTGCGATGGCACCGGGTAGAGTGAGTGGAGGCTTTGGCCGCATTGCAGGGCAAAGCCTATCGCGCACACCGGGGAATGGGCAAACTGGGGAAGGTGCGGATGTGATTTTTGCAGAGTGCGTACAGGCGAGCTGGGGCCTGTGGGGTTTTCCTTCCGTGAAAGTTTGTTTCAGAGACCCTTTTAAATATTTTTCCGGAAATGAATTTGGCCACGTTTGTTCTGCCCACATTCAGGCGCGCTGGACGGACGGACGGACGGACGGACGGCGACGGCCGACGGGCGCAGTAGGAGCGGTGCGCCGCGCGTTTGCGTGACTGAGAGTGAGAGGGGCCGGCGCTTACCAGAAAGCGGGAGACGCGACACCTGTGGGCTGTGGCGTTGGTGACATGGTCGCTGCTGCCATGACCATGAGGTGAGGAGCTCGTGAAGCCTGGCCAGCTCCATGGGAGCCGGGGTTGACAAGCTGTGTAGGCGAAGCAGTTGACAAACTGTGCGGTGGTCGAATAGACACGTACGCACCTGCACGACAAGAAGCGTCTCCAAAGCCCGTGATATCATTTTTGCAACCAAAAACTTGGCTGGCCTCTCTTCCTTCTCTCTAGCTAGCCAGTGTTCACCCTGCAGTCTCCCTCTTGGGGTGATTAGTGGGCGATAACGACTGCTAAGCTGAACACGCCCGTCCGTCCGTCCGTCCGTCACGGTCCACTCGAGAAACCCGACGTGCGTTTTCAGCTCACACCCCATGCGTTGCGACTTGCGATACCCAAGCCGCCGCGACGGCGTGACCACCGGAGAGCAGCAGGCACCGGGCACGCGCCGGTCGGTGGCAGCCAGAGCGCGGGCGAAGCCTGGTGCGGGTGCTACTGGGACTACGCATATCCGAACGCGCCGCTCGCTGGGCATATCTCGGACGTCAACCTTACGGGCCTGCAGGAATTTTTGAAGGTTTGATCCTACGGAATTTTCCTATGAAAGCCCTTCAGATTATAAGATTGTGGCCACCAAATTTCTATGGAATGCATTCATGTGCACCAAATTTCTTTCATAGAATTTTCAATATGTTATTTTAATTTTTCTTCGCAAAGTCTAATTTAGTTTTCCTCTATCTCCCTCTAGTCCCTCTCATCAAAATTCCCGTCTTTTATTGTTGTGCATCATCCAAAAACATCTGCAGCAAACTTCCCATGTTTGAAAAACGTATGGTAATTCACTTCACATGACATTTCAATACCGTGTTTTTCCTATTTTTGTGCTTTTAAAAATCCTGCAATTCAAGGACACCCTACTTAATTGGAAGTGAAAACTACCGCAGTATAAAATTTTATATAAATGTAATGAATAAAGGGAGAACACATACGAAAAAGGGAGAGTAACGTGACGCGACAAGCTGCAATTGCAGTATCGACCCTTCTAAGCGGGAATATAGTTTTGACGCCGAATCCGTTCTCAAAATCCATTTTGAATAATTCATATATGATATGAAATTATATGATGGATAAGAATATATGATTTTAAAGTAACGCTAGTACGGATGATATATCAAATATCATATGGGGGTATGTGTTATCTGAAACTTAATAAGGATTATTGAAAGGTTTTAAACCGAATAATGTGAATTTTTACAGGAAATCGTAGCCTAATCATGTTACTATTTTATTGGGTTGCGGAGTATTTTCGTTAAACAAGTCAACTAATAGTCAATGTGACAACTATGGAGCAAATTATTTGTTACCTTTGAAGCATTAATTTGTTTTATGCTTTGCCCATTTATTTATGCACTTACCTATTCGGTTAATTTTGTCTTCACCTTGAGGTTGTCGTTGTCGTTCCAAATCCAAATATATTCGCATTGGCCTTTGAGATGTGATCATATATGTGCACTATGGTCAGCATTGGCCTTGGGTTTCCAGCCGAGAAAACCGAGTTTGATATGGATCGTGCCACTTACTTGATCTCGATATTATATTTGGGATATGTTAGGGGTAGTTTGAAGTTGTCTAAGAGTGTGTGGCTCACCAACGTCCATGGTATAGATTTGTGAACTTAAATATGACACATGTTTTCTTTGTGAGAATTGGTGATAAGATGACACATAATTTAAAGGTCTGGTAAGACAATTCTAGTTTCAAATCTTCGCAAAAAAATAACTAATTCTCTTGAGGCCAAATATCTTGGGTTTGGACTTGGCTGGATCACTGCCATACACTCTGGCTAAGAAAAATGTTAGCAAATGAAACAATAATTTATAACTTGGTGCCACCATTGTCAGCAATGAGATCTAAGAGTTTATGTCATTCCCTAGTAGTCAACAATCGAGGCAAACGAACTAGGCTAACATAAATACTCTAAGCTCCCGAAGCTCGGTGATGACTCTGACATTTGAATCGTTGGTCTGTTACGAAGGTTCTATTATTTCTCAATGCCAATAGTCAAGCATGATGGTTATCTGCTCATGTTCAAGGTTTAAATGCCTAGGCCCAAGCAAAAAGGGCTCATATTTGATTGAAGTTTCACACTAAGGTCATATTTAGCTAAACTTTCAACGGAGGGCAATAACAAAAACATGTAGTTTTTGGTATGTTAAGATTTTACTAAATAAATACATCATCAAGAACCAGATTAACAAATAGGAACACCAAATTGTTAGATATGCGTTTGTTCGGGGACATACTTCACATGTAATAATAAAATTTCCCCATGAAAAGTGGTTTAAATTTGCGATAAGCCAAACTGTGATATGATTTGTTTTCTAACCACTCACTTGTTATAACAGATCATGACTCCGAGAGAAATGTAGTTGCAAATTTGTACCATTTGCCCTTCGAAATGAAATATTTTTAATAATTGGTGCCCAAATTACAGTTTGTGTACATAATTTAATGGTTATTTCTTTAAAAACTAGAGTAAATCAAACTAAATTCAAAACTTGGGTCAACTTCATAAACCTCTGCGTGAAATAATAAATTATGTTTGACATAATTTTGAATTCTGAAATTGGATAGTTTCTTCAAGGAAAAATATATTGATATATTCAAAATCTTAAACCTCGATGAGGACCATGCATGTAAATAATTTGACCCCTTATCCATTTTAAGTGACTTTTTGGACTTCAATTTTTTCCAGATGCATATGACATCCTTATTTCTTACATGGTTGCATCGTGATAAACTAATAAAAAATGCTCTATTACGTTGAATAATAATTAACAAAACGGAATAATAGGCAATTAATGTGTATAGTGTCAATGAGTGGATGGTGTAAAAATCCAAACAACACATCCAAGCTTCAATTACTTAGCTTTGTTCTTCTCAATATTCCTAGGTGGTATATGGAATACGATTCCGTGGCAGGAGATAACACCGTCACTAGCTACGGCTCACAACGCTGTCCCATTTGCCTGGTTAACCTACGCAGACAGGAACGAATGAAGGATGTCTAGCTTTGTTCATACAAACAGAGAGTGAGAGGGAGGATGTTGCTGCGCCGCGCACACCAGCCACTGCCTGCAAATATTCTTGACAAGTTGATATATCTTACGTACATAGGCTGGTAAATATATGTCATGTCTCGAATCGATGCGGGCACACAAGCATTTTTGGCACAAAAGAATAGAATCGATTAACAGGATTTTAGGTCTCCAAGATAACACAAGGTCATGATTTGGCCATGGAATATCATGGTTGAGATTGAGCAACATTATATGTCGATGTGATGCAAAGTCGTGCGCGTGAATTTCTGTTTTGTCTTAGGATTAAATATAATCTTCCACAAATTTAAGAAGTAAGACCAAAGCTCATAAAATAAAATCAACATTCCCTTGGACCCATTCCAATTCTTCCATTATGTCGCTGCGTGGCTAAAGACTATCTTTGCGATCTTGCGTCGTAAAAGAAGCAAACGTTTATTGCAATTATTCTCCTACAGTTGAAATCGAGCTGGTGATCTGATCTATGCCTATCCGAGTCAGAACGCGTAATATATGACCCAAAAAAACTCCCATATCTACAACTTTGATCAGTGGGGCTAATTTGTTTATCATCTCCGAAGACAAACCATGTAACCGTCTCGTGCAACACGTTGGAGTTAAAAAAAAAACTCGCACGCGGGAGCACACTACACTGCTGGGTCGCATTCCAAACTGCCCATGACCTCACTCACATCAACAGCGAGCCAGTTTAAAATCTGCATGTTGTTCATACGCCAAAACGTGTGTGGAGATTGGGGCTATGAAAATAGAAACGCAAGAAGCACTATTTTTTTTTATAGAAAAACTGCTCTGTTCCAAGCAAGCATTATACACGTTTCGTTGTGTGGCCATTCTAGAAAGTACGACACGATGAAGGCGGGGAAAGACTATTTTAAGCAAATGATATAACTGCTTACTATCGACTGACAGATGCAAACTGGTGGATATTTCAAAGAGACAAAGCAGTGGAGATTTTTGGCTCCGGATGTCCGGTACTCCTGTCATTTAGAGACATTTGAAAAAAAAGGTTAATTTCAAAAACTTTATGTTATGAGCTAAAAAGTATGATAAAAGCGCGGATCTGGGTATGTATATTTTCACATATCTAAATTTTATCAGAAGGATTCTGTACATTTTTATATAGCCCATAATACAAAGTGTTTGATATGATTATTTTGCACGTGTGTGGGATACAACGTTGGCTATGTCCGTATGTTTCTTAGAAAATTTTAAAGTCGTAAAGAGAGAGCATACATTTTCCGGAGACGAAACTCCTTCTCTCTGAAAAATTCACATTTTCAAGCAAGAAACGTGAATTCTGGTGTTTGATCCCGTGTTAGAATTGCCCCCAAGGTCACGAGAGGGCGTAGCCGGCCGGGTCGTGCCTACTCACCGCTTGCTTGGACGAGCCGCAGCCTGGCTCGCACAGCCCGGACGCAAGCGCCGCGGTATAAATACCCTCCCACGCCCCACCATTCCTTCCACCACAAATCAACCGCCCCGACCCGGTTAAATCGAGCGAATTATTACCCCATCATCTCTCTCCGGCCGATTCCACCACTCTTCTTCTTCCTTTCTCGTCGGGTTTGGAGCAAAGCAGCCACTCGCGAGCAACAATGGCGGCCGCGCTGAGGAGAGCCTTCGCGCAGCGGTTCGCGGCGGCGCCGCAGGCCTACGGGATGCGCCGCTTCACGCAGGAGCGGCCCGCGTTCCGGCCCACGGTGCCCCCGGACGTGGGGTTCATGCCCCTGGCCGACCGGATCCGCGACCACCTCGGGGTCTCCTTCCCGCGCATCAACCTCGACGGCCTCGTGCCGCCCGCTCAGCCGGCGCCGGCTCCGGCGAGAGAGGACGCGAGGGCGCCGGAGGTGGGGACCCTGACGGTGGCGGAGGCGCGGAAGGTGCTGCGCGCCACGCAGATGGAGGCGGCGCGCGCGAGGGTGCGGGCGTCCCGCGAGGGCACCGTGCCCTACGCCGAGTTCCTCAGGCTCTGCTGCGACGCCGCGGGGGCGGACGCCGGCCCCTCCGTCGCGCGCGCGCTCGACGAGTCCGGATCAGTCATCGTCCTCGGCAAGACCGTCTTCCTCAGGCCCGAGATGGTACGACCCCTCCCCCTCTCTCCACTTTCCAATTCGATGCTTCAAAACCAGTTTTGTGTGACCTCTAAATGTTGCTTGATCCCTCTGTTTCCCCCAACCTTTTTTTTTGGTCTAGTTGTGCTTTGCAGTTAGCACAGAGAAAGACACGTTATTGGTTCCTCTCTATCTTTTACTGTTAATTTTAATCCGGGCGACCGGGTGCAGATTCACAAGGCTAGAGATCTGATGAGATTTTCGCGTGTTTTGCATGTTTCTTCCAACAGGAAAAGAACCAAAGAAACGGAGGTGTTCTAAAACAATAGAGCAGTTGACACCCACCAAAGTTTGAGGGGATTTTACCCCCCGTTCCTCCAAGATGGGAGTGTCTTTTCTTCTCTCAAAACCAGAAGGAAAAAATATCTAATATATATCTAGCCCCTCGATCTAAATCTGAGGAGGGAGCAAACAAAATAAAAATTATTTCTCCGATGAATGAACATGAGGAGAACTTAGTTGCCCTTGGGCACCCAAAATTTTGGAAAAGAACATGCATTATTTTTCTCTCGACTAGAGTACTCGGTGCATGTCACGTTATAAATATTGGCTGGCTTCTAGTCAGCGTCAAGAGGATAATGGCTCCATTATTTTGGGAATTAGGCTCTGATTCATATCATTTTTGCACATGTTTCAAACTTAATATTTCTTAGCAAAGTGTTCCGCAAGATTTTCAACTCCACAGTTCAAAATGCACATTAGTGAAGCACCATTCAACATGTTGTTGTCTGTTCAACAATTAGATTAGGGATAAATAATTGGTTGAATTTACGTTTTGAATTGCATAGTAGAATCATATGCTAGTGTTGATATTGGATTGATATACTTTTGCGCATGTCATACATCCCAACAAATTTAGTTAGTCACATGCTGAAAGATACTGTGCCTACACCAATTTGCTCATGAGTTCTTCCAGTAACGTCTGCAGGTAGTGACCTGTTGTGGTCATGAAATCACCCCCTTTTTGGCAATCGTGACACCTGAATGGCCCATCATGTAGTGGTGTCCTTGTCACTGTTTCAGTTGATAGGGTAAAAGTTAGTATTTAGTCCAAACTCACAATTCTTGTCAGTATATTTGAACTGCTTGGTATGAGAGATTAGACTCGAAGAGAAATAATACTTGATTGAATATAATTAATCATTAGAGAGGAAATACTCTTTGTCTTAAAGATAGGAATGAACTAAGATGGTTGTGTTTAGAGTAGATATATACAGCATCCCTGTAGGCCTTTCAGAATCCAATCAACGGCATGAACATGAAGTTGATTTTGTTACTACTATTTGTTTTCTTGAGATGGGTACTATTGTGACTAAAAATAATTCTATTCTTTGTTCCTACCTCAGACATAAGCTTAAATCCCCAAATTTGAATAATAGGAGGCTAATAGAGTGCTTACATGTCATGACAGATCTACCTTTCTTATATCTGGGTGACCTTCCCCCTAAAAGGCATTGTGTTCTGGTGACCTAAAAGAAAGTTTAGGAAACAGCATCACATGCCATGTGGTTCAGATTAGGTCATAGCACTCATAGATAAGATAAGTAGTACTATTTATTCTTTGTTTTTGATTTGTCCAGTCCTTGTCGCAGTCAGACTCGGCAAGCCGCCCCTTGCAAGTTGTGGCGGTGACATGATTGAATAAATAGATTTGGAAAATCTTTTACAAGATTTAGTCTTGTAGCTACAACATCCCTCCACTACCATAGCCTGGTTACTTTGCAATGTAACTTTTCAGGATTAAAACTTCTTCCATGCTTTCTGAAGCATGTTTTAATCCATTTTGGGGACAAACATTTTCTTGATCTGAAAAAACGGTTTCCAATTGTTTTGAAAATCCAATCACCCTCAGTTACAGCTAAATTGTGTCCTATCTAGCATTGCTCCTACTTTGATAGAACTCACTTAAAAAGAAGAGCAGCAAGTAAATTTCGAACGTTTTGTCTCTTTTCTTTTAAATTGCAGGTTGTGAAAGCAATTGAGAAGGCTATACCCTTACCGCGAGCGGTACCTATTGCTGAGAATGACCCTGTGAGAGTGGAGCTGAAAGCCATGGAGGCCGTGAAGGTAGACATCGACCGCACCGCTACCCTCCAGGTCCGGAGGGAGCTGTGGGGAGGGCTGGCCGCCCTGGCCCTCCAAACGGCCGGCTTCATGAGGCTCACATTCTGGGAGCTGTCCTGGGATGTGATGGAGCCCATCTGCTTCTTTGTGACCTCCACCTACTTCATGGCCGGCTATGCCTTCTTCCTCCGGACCAAGAGGGAGCCGTCGTTCGAGGGCTTCTTCCGGAGCCGTTTCCTGGTGAAGCAGAAGCGCCTCATGCAGGCCCAAGATTTCGATCTGCGCCGGTACAGTGAGCTCCGGCAAGCCTGCGGCCTCCCGGCGCTGCAGTCCCAGAGTCCCTGCGAGTTTTCGCACGAGAGCCATAGTCATTGCCATTGTCATTGATGTGTTATTTTCGAGATTTTTTATTGCCCATTTTATTATGTGGCTGCTTCATGTACCGTTCTGGAATGTGGACGCAAGGCATACTCATTGGTGACTTTAAGGCAGATTCAGATTAAACTCGAAATGGCGGGTGGTCTTCTGATGGATATGCATCTACGTCTGAGGTAGACCGAGAGAGGAACAATGTGTATATACCGGCTGTAAACAATCTTAAGAGAAAAGAACGAGAAGGGAAAAGGTTGGTCCCAAAGCTGAGGAATTGTCATCAAGTTCTACTTTCGTTAGGGATCATAATCCGAGTGGTCCTTTAGCTCCGAGATCCTGTGATCTAGGCTTGCCAAAAATTTCGAAAATAATACTTTAAGCTTGAAGAAATTATTAAATAAACGGGCATGCATACATTTATACATACACATTTTATTGTTATATTTGCTAGATAATAAATTGTGGATTTGACAAATAGCATAAAATGAACATTAGTATTCTTTTTCTCAGAATTTTTAGAGACCTAAAATGAACCTTTTGACTAAAAAAACAGGGTCACCGGTGCTGGTGTGCGGCATGTGCCAAAGGAACTTGTCGTCATAATCCATAATTCCCTCTACCTGTTCCTCTTGCATTATATTCTTTATTAATAAAAAAATCGAAAATGATCATGGTGTTTATTCTGACAAAATCAAAATGATCCTGGAAGAATCAAAAGCATAAAAAAGGGCATCATCCTCAACGGCTACGCCGCGGGCGGACGGCACCAGCCGGAGCCGTCGGCATTCAAGTCGTCCTTTCGTCGCTATCCGTTTGGTTGGACGATGTCATCCATCCCCCACAAGTTCGATTGATGCTTCCCCTCGTGGCCGTCCATTGCTTAATAATACATGGTGGGAGGAACTAGTGGCTGGCACGGCACGGTACAGCGCATCAAGACGTGCTGCTGCTTCTGTTTTTAAAAAGACGTACTGGTTCTGCATATGCGGTGGTTAATAACTCGCGACGCCGCCAGAAGGAAGCAAGTTTGGCGGTGCCAGCAAACAAGCTCGCCAGAAGGAAGCAAGTTTGGCGGTGCCAGCAAACAAGCTAGTAGCAGCATTGCTGAGTCGTGAATGAATAACAAAGAAAGCTGCCCGCCGGATTTCCAGAAGGTACGACGAACGAGTTCCATGGATGGATCTCGCCTTGCCGAAGTCACACAGGAACAGCAGTGCAGGGAGGGTCGTGGGATGGGGGCTCGTGCGCCGTGACGACGCGCACCCACGAGGAAAGCGCCTGTTCATGCGTGCTGTCGCGCACACGGCAGGTGAGGCTGCCACGTCGAGGTCGAGGCATGGCAAGCAGACAGGGCCGGTGCCGTGTCTCCCTCTTGCGTCTCCGTGAACGCCGCGCCGCGCCCAATACTTCCAGTTCCCACCCACCCGTTCCAGGTCGCCGCGCACCGGCGCGAACGAACTCGGCATCACACCGCCACGCGATTCAAAGTGAAGCTTTCATCGACGTAGCTGCTATGTGTCAACGGTTTTTCTCGGTCTGTCGACGTCTATCAACCATCAAAATGCATTTCTGACGGTTCGAAAAAAAAACAACATGCATTTCTGACGCACGGTAATTTAACCGTAGGTGTCTAAACCTGCTAGCTGATAAAGAACCTGTTGGGCTGCCTCATCTGTCAGGTTTTAACCCACCTTGTATAAGGAGGAAGGTTGGGAGGCCGACTAAGAATTTTCAATGGTGGATAGAACATGAGCCGTAGAGAGATGGTCATTGCTGTCCGACAGGCACCGAGTCAGATAAGCCATCATGTCTCCAAACCTTATTGAAACATACAACTTTATCCTACAAGAAAATCGGGCTTTTCCATTTACAACCCTTGTGAAAGGGATTTTCCAAGGCACTGTAACTACTTCAGAGGTAAAAGACAAAGAGCCTAAATATATATATATTTAACGATCCAAACTCACCATATTGAAAGGATTACGATGTACATGTATGCCAAGATGGAAAAGGCTCCAACATTTAATGTAGTGGCCATTGGAAATCAGGCAAGGAGGTTCGAGATCCACTTACTTACCGACAAGTTCGGTTGTGGGAATGTGTTGAGAACGCATGAGGTGAAAATTGGAAATGAAGCATGACCAACTTGTGAATGCACATGCAAAAATATAAAATTGTTTCATATGCTTGCTCTCATGTACTTGCTACTTGCGGCCAATTTGGTTGTGCGAGAGGTTCCCCACTGTACGACCGGACATGTTGAATCAGCAGCCTTACCGTCTGACCGATTATTGGGACGCGGATCACATAGGCGACCCTACTTTTCAGTACACTATAGACACACGACGCGCAAGATATGTTCAATGATATCATTTTTTCCAATGTGTTTATGTACATTCCTGATTGAACTACCGGTTGTTTTTTACAGGGAAGGTTTGCTCACGATCAGGTTCAGAATTGCTACTTAGCATTTAACGAGCAATTTGATGTTATGTCCGCGGCTGTGGTGATCTGGGAGCCATACAAGGATGCAGCCATCATGGCGAAATACGCCGGTGGCATTTCCGTTCTATGCCAGCGAGATATGGCGTACTGGATGACGAAGTCCAAGATTATTTTCAACGTGTCCATTGAGAAAGATGGCCCAGCATAGAGTTATGAGACAGTTCAGTCATCACCAGTTGCATGTTCCTCCGCCTATGTATGCCCCTTTACCAGATGTCGTCTATCGGTATGTCTATTTCTGAATTATGAAGTTTTATTTCACGATTCTTACACAACTGTTAAGCGTCCATTTTGTTAAGCTTCCATTTTATTCTGTTTACAAATATTCTTTTTCTGTCAGGTGAACAAAAAGGGAACTAACAAGACTGCGACGTAGTGGTTGACGAGGGTGCAACCTTACGTTGAGGAGTGGGGGACTGCGACGATAGTACTCTGGCAGGAGGATCTCTCGTTCGATCTACCACAATTCGACGCCTACGTATAGTGGTTGTACTTTTGTCTCATTTGTCACCCCGACCGCCGAGCCAGACGTGATGTCGGCCCCTGCTACATGGGATATGTACCCCACTTAGTTTACTTCCGGCATCAGGCATCACCCGATACAAATAATCCTCTTTTCAAATCATATATGTTTAATAATGTTCATCACACTTTTAGGCTGAGTTGACGTATGAGCTTCTGAATGAGGTCGACGAGTACGAGTGTTCGCTTTCGACCGGACCTCTGCTTCTACAACGGCACAAGAAAAAGTCTTGGCTGTAGCGCCATCCTAAGAAGCTGTGATGGATCTACGAGGCTATCTTTTCATCTCCCATCGATGTAGCTTCCATCATCAGCCGATTTAGCATCCTTTGCCCTTCGACGATGATGCGGTCTTCTTGCTCTTCGATGATGGTTCAACCTTCTTGGTCTTCGACGATGGCATGAAGTCATCGTCATCATCGCTCTAATCTATCCAAAGTTCTAAACAACGACAGTAAGAATCACGATCAGCAGCACTTCTAAAGAACTTGCCATTAACTACTTTCTTCTCAAACCTTGCTTGAATCCGCAACATTTCTGCACGGATCTGCCGCGGGGTCCTATATGGATACCCATTACGGCATAGCTTCGCCCCGGGTGAAGCGAGATGACTCTCGCTACTAAGAATTTCATCAAGTGGAAGTACCCTATTGTCTACCTACAAATTGGACGAAATACGCGTGAGATACTCTGCCGCGTCCATTTGAAACCCAGACACACACTTCTGGCAAGGACCTACACAAGTCATGTTCGACTGCTTGCACTCGACTCATTACCCACTGATACGTCTCAAACGCATCTATAATTTCTTACGTTCCATTCTTATATTATACCCATTGCTACGTGTTTTATATACACTTTATATGGTTTTTATGCATTTTCTAGGACTAACCTATTAACAAGATGCCACAGTGCCAGTTCCCTGTTTTCTGCTGTTTTTGGTTTCAGAAAAGTTATTCTGTAAATATTCTCAAAATCAGACGAAACAAAAGCCAAAACTCCTATTTTTCTCCGAAGGATCCAGAAGACCGAAGAGCTAACGAAAAGGGGCCACAGGGCGCCCACACCTGGTGGAGGCGCGGCCCCCCCTTCTGCCGCGCCACCACGTAGTGTGGGGCCCAAGGCCCTCGACCGACGTTGCCCTTTCGCCTATTTATTCCCCCCGACGAGAAAACACTCGGTACCCGATCAGAAATCCACGAAAAGTTCCAGAGCAGCCGCCGTCGTCAACCCTAGTTCGGGAGGGTTCAGAAGCTCTTCCCGGCACCCTGCCGGAGAGGGAAATCATCACCGGAGGGCTCTACATCACCATGCCCACCTCCGGACTGATGCGTGAGTAGTTCATGCTTGCACTACGGGTCCATAGCATTAGCTAGATGGTTGTCTTCTCCAATTGTGCTACCATGTTTAGATCTTGTGAGCTGCCTATCATGATCAAGATCATATTTATGTAATACTACATGTTGTGTTTGCTGGGATCCGATAAATATTGAGTACCATGTCATTTGCTTCATTATATATTATGTGAGTGCGTTATTTATGATCTTGCATGCTCTCCGTTACTAGTAGATGCTCTGGCCAAGTAGATGCTTGTGACTCCAAGAGGGAGTATTTATGCTCGATAGTGGGTTCATGTCTTCATTCAATCTGGGGGAGTGACAGCAACCTCTAAGATTGTGAATGTACTGTTGCTAATAGGGATAAAACAGTAGTTCTTTGTCTAAGGATAATTGTGCTACTTACATTACACACTTTGCTTGATGTAATAATCTGTTGCTTGCAACTTAATAATGAAAGGTGTGCGGATGCTATCCGGAAGGTAGATTATTAGTCATAGATGCAGTTGGATAACGGTCTATGTATCATGTTGTAATGCCCAAATGAACCTCACACTAGACACCATGACTAGTATATGCATTATTATGAAGTTCTTTATTTTGTCAATTGCCCAGCTGTAATTTGTTTACCCTCATGTATGCTATTATTATTTATGAAGAGACACCACTAGTGAACTGTGGACCCCGGTCCTTTTTCTTTAAATTGATAATACAATCTGCTGCAATCCTGTTCTTTCACTCTCTGCAAACAAATATCATTTTCCACACCATACGTTTAATCCTTTGTTACAGCAAGCCAGTGAGATTGACAACCTCACTGTCAAGTTGGGGCAAAATAGTTTGATTGTGTTGTGTGCAGGTTCCACGTTCGTGGTTGACACCGGTAGTGCGCCCTGCCAAGGTCAACCGCAACAACTTTCAGAAGAATCTTCATCTCCTACTGGATTGATAACCTTGGTTTTGTAAGTGAGAGAAATTTGCTGCTACATTGCTTCACACCTTTCTCTTTGGGTTTCCCAACTGCTGAGAATAAGATCTTTGACTCAGTTATCAAGCTAATTTATGGCGCCGTTGCCGGGGAGTTGAAGCTCTTCTGCGAGGGGAGTCTCTCACACTCAATCTTTTTATTTTGTTATTATCTTGCTTAGTTTATTTTTATTATTGTCTTGTTTGCTTAGTATCAAAAATAAATAAAAATTAGTTACTTGCATTTATTTCTTTATTTCGGTTTAGTTAAAAATTTGTTAAAATGTGTACTGCTGAGAATACTAAGTTGTATGACTTTAGTAGCACAAATTATAATGATTTCATATGCACTCCTATTGCTCCACCTGCTTCTAAAGCAGACTTATTTGAAATTAAACCTGCTTTGCTAAATCTTGTTATGAAAGAGCAATTTTCTGCTGCTATTACTGATGATGCTGCTGCCCATCTTAATATTTTTGTTGAATTATGTGAAATGCAAAAATATAAAAATGTAGATGGGGATATTATTAAGCTTAAATTGTTTCCTTTCTCTTTAAGAGGAAGAGCCAAAGAATGGTTGTTGTCATTGCCTAGGAATAGTATTGATTATTGGACTAAATGCAAAGATGCTTTCATTGGAAAATATTATCCTCCTGCTAAGATCATTTCCTTAAGAAGTAGCATTATGAACTTTAAACAATTTGATAATGAACATGTTGCTCAAGCTTGGGAAAGAATGAAATCTTTAGTTAAAAATTGCACTACCCATGGACTGACTGCTTGGATGATCATCCAAACCTTTTATGCAGGACTGAAGTTTTCTTCAAGAAACTTATTGGATTCGACTGCAGGAGGTACCTTTATGTCCATCACTTTGGGGGCTGAAACAAAACTTATAGATGATACGATGGTTAATTATTCTAAGTGGCATACTGAAAGAGCTCCTCAAGGTAAGAAGGTAAATTCTGTTGAAGAAACCTCTTCTTTGAGTGAAAAGATTGATGTTATTATGGCTATGCTTGTGAATGGTAAATCTCATATTGATCCAAATAATATTGCCTTAGCTTCTTTGGTTGCACAAGAAGAGCGTGTTGATGTGAACTTCATTAAAAATAATAATTTTAACAACAATGCCTATAGTAACAATTATGGTGACAACAAATACAAGCCTTATCCTGCTAATAATGGTAATAGTTATGGTACTTCTTATAGCAACAATAGGAATACCTCCTCTGAACTTGAAACCACGCTTAAGGATTTTATCACTACACAAACTGCTTTTAATAAAACTGTTGAGGAAAAGCTTGGCAAAATTGATACTCTTGCTTCTAAAGTTGATAGCCTTGCTTTTGATGTTGATCTATTGAAATTAAAAGTTATGCCTAATGATGCTAAAGATAATAAGACCTTTGCTAAAATTAATGCCATCCAAGTTCGAATAGATGAAAATGTTAGGATGATGGCTGATTTGCATGCTAGATGGGAAAGAGAAGAAGAACTAGGTAAAAAGAATAATATGGCTAGAGTTCATACTATTATTTTACTACTGAAAATAATGTTACTTCACATGCTAGTAAAACTCCTACTATCAATGGTAACATAATTGGTGTTGGCAATGTTTACTCTACTTCTTCCAAAAAATTAAAATTGCCTAAAACTGTTGAAACTTTTCTTGATAAAAATGCTAAAAAAATTAAGAACATAGGAGATAATGGTTCGGTTTTTTTTATAATAATGATTTTGATTTTGATGATTGTAATATCTCTTAAGTTATTAAGTTCTTACAAAAGTTAGCTACAAGTACTAATGCTAGTACCATAAACATGGCATTTACTAGTCATATTACAAATGCTCTCATTAAGGTTAGGGAAGAGAAATTAAAACTTGAAACTTCTATCCCTAGGAACTTAGAAGATGGTTGGGAGCCCATCATTAAAATAAAGGTGAATGAGTATGATTGCAATGCTTTATGTGACCTTGGTGCAAGTATCTCTGTTATGCCTAAAAAACTTTATAATATATTTGATTTGCCACCTTTGGAGAATTGCTATTTGGATGGTTTTTTTGTTGATAATGCTATGAAGAAACCTTTGGGAAGAGTTAATGATGTTCTTATTATGGTTAACAATAACCTTGTCCCCGTTGATTTTATTGTCTTGGATATCGAATGCAATGCCTCTTGTCCTATTGTGTTGGGAAGACCTTTTCTTAAAACTGTGGGTGCTATTATTGATATGAAAGAAGAAAATATTAGATACCAATTCCCACTCAAGAAAGGTATGGAACACTTTCCTAGAAAAAGAATGAAGTTACCTTTTGATTCTATCATTCGAACAAATTATTCTGTTGATGCTTCATCTCTTGGAAACACTTGAGTATTACTTTATGTGCCTAGCTGAAAGGCGTTAAAGAAAAGTGTTTATGGGAGACAACCCACTTTTTATTTCTGTTATTTTCTTTTATATTGAGTCAAGGAACATGTCTACCTCTGTAGCAATTCCTTTGTATCTTTATTTTATCGCATTGTTGTGTCAAGTAAAGCCTCTAGTAGTAAGTTGATGCTAGATTTGGATTTCTGCGCAGGAACAGTTTTCTGCTGTCCACCGTTTAATTCATAACTCCCTACAGAAAAATCTAAAAAACCTGATATTTTTTGTGCGTGATTCTCAGATATGTACGCAACTTTCATTAGTTTTGAGTTTTCTGATTTGAGCAAGTTAAGTGCCTCGAAAAAAATTCGTCTTTACGGACTGTTCTGTTTTTGACAGATTCTGCCATTTATTTCGCAATGCCTCTTTTGCTGTTTTTGAATGGATCTTTTTGTTCCATAAAGTATCAGTGGCTGTAGCTAATGTCCAGTAGCATTGTTAATGATTGTGTCCATGCAGAATATGAGAATTTTTTATTATGCACTAACCATGTAATGAAGTTTACTTTGAGTTTTGTGTGGGGGAAGTTTTCAAGAATCAAGAGAGAGGATGATATGATGTGATCAAGAAGATGAAAAAGTCTAAGCTTGGTGATGCCCCCGTGAGTCACCCAAGCATATTTCAAGAAGACTCAAGCGTCAAAGCTTGGGGATGCCCAAGGCATCCCCTTCTTCATCAACAAACTATCAGGTCATCTCTAGTGAAACTATATTTTAATTCCGTCACATCTTATGTGCTTTACTTGAAGCGTCTGTTTGTTTTTATTTTTACTTTTGTTATTTTCATTCTCTGAATAAAATGGATCCTACCATTCTTTTGTGGGAGAGAGACACGTTCCGCTTTTTTTTATGAATACTCCTATTATTCACTTATATTTGTTGAGTATTCTTCTACGTTACTTCAATGCTTTCAGCTCTTGTTTTTCATGCATCTCTTGTTTAGAGCTGTTAGTTATCTTATGTTATACTCTCTTGTCTCATTGATAAATACTTGGAGAGTTTATGTTTAAATAAGTTGATTGGTGTTTGGTTGGTAACAGAAAATGCTAAATGTGGTAGATGGTATAATGAAAATATATACATGCTCTTATGGATTGTTATCTTGTATGTTGTGGTGCTTGGCAATTGTTTTGAGCTCTCAAGTAGATCATGTTTAACCTTTTACATCATGTAGTTAAAACCTATTAGTGAAGAACTACCGTAAATCTTGTTGAAATTTGGTTTGCATGTTTGGTATCTCTAAGGTATAGATATTTTCTATTAAAGGTGTTTGAACAACAAGGAAGACAATGTAGAGTTTTATAATACTTGCAATATGTTTTTATATACGTCTTGTTGTCATAGTTTATACTTATGTTTGCTTCAAATAACCTTGCTAGCCAAAGCCTTGTACTAAGAGGGAATGCTTCTCGTGCATCCAAAACCTTGAGCCAAAACCCATGCCATATGTGTCCACCATACCTAACTACTACATGATATTTCCTGTCATTCCAAGCAAATACTTCATGTGCTACCTTTATTCAAAATTTATTATCTCTTATTTGTGTCAACATTTATTAGCTCATGAGTAAGTATGTGGTGTTTTCGATATCAAACTTGTCATTTGCTTTTAGACAGACTTTCACAACCGGACCAGTGGCATATACATCCGCTTATGCATCAACTTTGCAAAAAGAGCTGGCAAATGGGGTGCCCAGTCCCAATTAATTACAACTTTAACCGATGCATTCTCTTCACATTTTTGCCCTGATCTAATCAGCCAATCAATGATACTAGTTTTTAACTACATGTGTAAACAAAATAGAATAAGAGGGATGATCTACTCTTGGGTAGAAATAACGTCATTCATGGGAGCCGCTCTTAGAAAGTCTGGTTGACAAGGGGGGTAGAGTGCCCATTACCATTCGTTGACAACGACAAACACCACTCAAAAACTTACTTTTATGCTCTCTATATGATTTCAAAAACCTATAAAAACTAAAAAGCTCTAGCACATGCTTGTATACCTGCTTCCCTCTGCGAAGGGCCTATCTTTTACTTTATGTTGAGTCAGTTTACCTATTGCTTTCTATCCCCGAAGCAAACACTTGTGTCAACTGTGTGTAACAATTCTTATATGCTTACTTATTGCACTTGTTATATTTTTTTGTGTTGACAACTATCTATATGATATACATGTTCAAAGTTGAAAGCCAATGCTGAAACTTATATCTTCCTTTGTGTTGCTTCAATGCTAATTTACTTAGAAACTATTGCTTTATGAGTTAACTCTTATGCAAATCTTGTTGATGCTTGTTTGAAAGTAATATCCATGAAAAGTTTTTACTTATATGATGTAATTGTTTACTCCTTGTCTATTTGTTAGCAAACTATAGATCATTGCCTTGAGTCACTTCATTACATTATTATATGATCAAGATTGTGTGAAAGCATGTCACTTCAGAAATTATTTGTTGTTATCGTTTTAACTACTCGGGACGAGTAGAACTAAGCTTGGTGATGCTTGATACGTCTCAAACGTATCTATAATTTTTTACGTTACATGCTTATATTATACACATTGCTACATGTTTTATATACACTTTATATGGTTTTTATGCATTTTCTGGGACTAACCTATTAACAAGATGCCACAGTGCCAGTTCCCTGTTTTCTGCTGTTTTTGGTTTCAGAAAAGTTGTTCTGGAAATATTCTCGGAATCAGACGAAACAAAATCCAAAACTCCTATTTTTCTCGGAAGGATCCAGAAGACCGAAGAGCTAACGAAGAGGGGCCACAGGGCGCCCACACCTGGTGGAGGCGCGGCCCTCCTTCTGTCGCGCCACCACGTGGTGTGGGGCCCACGGCCCTCCACCGACGTTGCCCTTTCGCCTATTTATTCCCCCCGATCAGAAATCCACGAAAAGTTTCAGAGCCGCCGTCGTCATCAACCCTAGTTCGGAAGGGTTCAGAATCTCTTCCCGGCACCCTGCCGGAGAGGGGAATCATCACCGGAGGGCTCTACATCACCATGCCCGCATCCGGACTGATGCGTGAGTAGTTCATCCTTGGACTACGGGTCCATAGCATTAGCTAGATGGTTGTCTTCTCCAATTGTGCTACCATGTTTAGATCTTTTGAGCTGCCTATTATGATCAAGATCATCTTTATGTAATGCTACATGTTGTGTTTGCTGGGATCCGATGAATATTAAGTACTATGTCATTTGCTTCATTATATATTATGTGAGTTCGTTATTTATGATCTTGCATGCTCTCCGTTACTAGTAGATTCTCTGGCCAAGTAGATGCTTGTGACTACAAGAGGGAGTATTTATGCTCGATAGTGGGTTCATGTCTTCATTTAATCTGGGGAGTGACATCAACCTCTAAGATTGTGAATATACTGTTGCTAATAGGGATAAAACAGTAGTTCTTTGTCTAAGGATAATTACGCTAATTACATTACACAATTTGCTTAATGCAATAATCTGTTACTTGGAACTTAATACTGAAAGGTGTGCGGATGCTATCCGGAAGGTGGATTATTAGTCATATATGCAGTTGGATAACGGTCTATGTATCATGTTGTAATGCCTAAATGAATCTCACACTAGACACCATGACTAGTATATGCATTATTATGCAGTTCTTTATTTTGTCAATTGCCCAGCTGTAATTTGTTTACCCTCATGTATGCTATTATTATTTATGCAGAGACACCACTAGTGAACTGTGAACCCCGGTCCTTTTTCTTTAAATTGATAATACAATCTGCTGCAATCCTGTTCTTTCACTCTTTGCAAACAAACATCATTTTCCACACCATACGTTTAATCCTTTGTTACAGCAAGCCAGTGAGATTGACAACCTCACTGTCAAGTTGGGGCAAAATAGTTTGATTGTGTTGTGTGCAGGTTCCACGTTCGTGGTTGACACCGGTAGTGCGCCTTGCCAAGGTCAACCGCAGCAAACTTCAGAAGAATCTTCATCTCCTACTGGATTGATAACCTTGGTTTCGTAACTGAGTGAAATTTGCTGCTACACTGATTCAAACCTTCCTCTTGGGGTTTCCCAACTGCTGAGAAGAACATCTTCGACTCAGTCATCACCCACCTCAGTTTGGAGGGGGGTTTTATAGGTAGAGAAGAGAAAAAGTTTCGGGATATGGTGACGGGAGAAAACGGCGGGATAAAAACGCGGGAATCTTTTTGGCGGGGAGATACGGGTGGTTCCAGCAAAAGAGATGGGAAAATCCATGGCGGGGAAATGAGAACAAATGTGTGAGACGAACTGATTCCGCTTCCATGCATCTATCGGCCAAGCCATGGCCGATCAGGTCTCGTCGGCCAGGGCATGGCAGATTTGGTCTCGACGGTCAGGGCATGGCCGATCAGGCCTAGTCGGGCAAAGGCGTGGCCGAGCATGAGCTCTCGTCTTAATCTAAATCAGACCATGTTTCGACCTAATGCGAAGATTCGGCCGACGACCCCAATCGGTCACGCCATAGCCGACAGGCTCCAATCGGTCACGGTAAAGCCGAGGGTATACCATTTCCTCATATCGTGTATTATTATTCGAATTTGTAGAAAAATATATTATTTAAAAAACATTAGCTGCCTCTACGAGCGTGTACACATGAATAATATACTGGAGACATAACATAGCTATATATTGGGTCGATCAAAGTAACACCTCTAGCAGATGGTGTGATTCCCATCAGGAGTATGTGACCGAGAACTACCTCCTTCTATCCAACCCAACCACCCCGAAAGCCGGAAATACAGGGAGGGTAAAACCCTTGAATCAGCAACATCGCTGTTCTAGAAAACAAACAACACTACTGAGCCTCATCATCCACAAAGTTATCAGAGAGACGACAAACGGTAGTAGAGAATTCCCATGGTTGCT
Organism: Poa annua; assembly: GCA_026929855.1. NCBI lineage: Eukaryota > Viridiplantae > Streptophyta > Magnoliopsida > Poales > Poaceae > Poa > Poa annua. The sequence continues at coordinate 39,627,296 of CM049438.1, forward strand.
ATACATGCCCTGCATCAACAGACATTTTTAGCACATTAATTCAAGTTCATTTATCAAGAGCAATAAGAACTTCATATCTAACATAAACTAGTTGAAGGAGGCGAAACACATTTTGCAGATTAATATGAAAATACAAAGGAGATTCCACCTATTAGCATATTAAGGCTAAACAGAATGAATAAACCTGCGAGATATGTATTTATTTGTAATTTGTGCACAGTAAGTCGAGAGCATAGGAATGTATATCATAGACGATCACTATTTTATAGTAAAGGTGCAACGAAATCAAATTGCGAAGTTAGCTACCTTGTGAATAATCCAGAACTCAAATAACAAATTCTGCTGCACGCCGCAATTACTAAAACACAGTAGGGGAGGCTTTAAAGGGGAAAGCTAATAGTGCTGACAACTATGCCGACATATATTAATTTCTTTAAGTCACAAATGATTATTTAATAACAGTATATTAGATCAACTAATAACCGGTAGTGTAATGCCAGCTGGGAACATACTTGTCTTCCAAGCTGTGCATTTGTTCACACTGGATCAGTGGGTATTTCCTATCACTTCTGAGCATGTAAGTGAGTCGTGGTGCAAAATGTTAGGCAAACATAATTGACTAATACACCTTAAGCCATTGTCAAATGAAAATTCATTTTGAAGGTTACTACTAACAAAATAAAGAACTAATTCCAGGAGAATAACAGTAGGCAAAGTATTGCACGGTAGAAACCTTACATGATTGCCAGTGCAAGTAAGATCTTTGTGGGATTGATTCGTGATGATCTCCGATGTCGTGACCGGCCTTCAGGAGCATCATTCTCATTTTTAAGGGATGCTGTAACTGGTAACGTTGGCAGGGCACTAGACCAGAAAGGTAGCAGCAGCCATAAAAATTTCTGACGGAATGTACCTGTAAACTGAAGCTTCGTAAGAAGCAAGCAGACAAGCTAATTCCCCAGCTCGAATTCGACTAGTTATGAACCCAACTAAGGGCCCCTTTGTTTGGGCTGTGGATTATGAGATTCTGCTGGGAATCCTGATTCCTGAGAATCAGCTGTGATTTTGGATTCCTGAGAATTAGAAGTTGTCTGTTTGTTTACCCTGCTGTTAGAACTGAGAATTAGAAGTTGTCTGTTTGTTTACCCTGCTGTTGGACAGCTCTCGGAACTGTAATTGTTGTAAAATGTCTGCTACGTCCTTGGCTCATGAGTTTTTTTGTCCGAGTTTTTCAGTGTAATGACAAACGTGCACGTGATTTAGACGAAGAGTACGACATCCAATATATATGATATTATAAAATAGATCATGGTCATACAAATAAACCAAATCTGCACCAACAATCACTTACAAATTAACCAACCATCATCCAAAATATAAATGAACCAACCTACAACTATACTCCACCTGCAGCTGCAAACAAACCATCAGCTATTCTCTCACGAGTTTCTTTCATGAGAGCATCATCACCATGCACAATGTTAGATACATGGCCTGCAGGTGGGGGTTGTAGATTCCCTGGCATATAGTTCTCATCACGGTCACACCTATCAAACTCCTTATCTCTCAAGTGGCTGTCCCTAATGAAATTATGAAGAGCCATGCAAGCAATGATGATCAAAGCTTGCTTCTCACAAGGGTAAGATGGCATGTTCAGTAAAATACGCCATTTCATCTTCAACACACCAAATGCACGCTCGATGACATTGCGTAGCGATGAATGTGCATGGTTGTAGATTTCGTTTTTACCACTTGGGGGTTCACCATGGAGAAATTCTGGCACATGGTATTTTGTCGATTTGTATGGAGCTAGATATCCTTCACAATTTGGATAACCCGAGTCAACAAGATAGTATCTATCTGCAAAACAACAGGATCAGAATTTTTGAATTACAAGAAATAATAGTAATGTCCATAACTAAAATAAATTACTACTACTTCAGAATTAACTCCGTCCTCATCACTACTACTTGTGCTCATCTACAAAAGATGTCTACAATCAGCCCACAACCATGAAATACAACCAGAAATAATCTAAAAATACAACCAGAAATTGAAACGATGTCATAGGTTTCCAGGAAATAACATAACATAGAATGTCAAGATACATGGCTACGATGAGCACAAAACATGAGAAGCAATGTCAATGAGTACAATGGGGTCAAGAACTGAGGCCTTACCTTGGCTCACCGGCAGCGGGTCGGGGCGGCCGCGCGGCACGGACGAAGAGCAGCGCAGGCGCGGACGGCGAGCAGCGGCGGAGAGCAGGGCCGCGCGGACGGAGAGCAGGGGCGGACGGCGAGCAGCGGCGGCGAGCAGGGGCGAGCAGCGGCGGAGAGCAGGGCCGCGCGGACGGAGAGCAGGGGCGGACGGCGAGCAGCGGCGGCGAGCAGGGGCGAGCAGGGCCGGCGAGCAGGGGCGAGCAGGGCCGGCGCGGACGGCAAGCAGGGCCGGCGGTGGCGGCGCTGACGAACCCTAGGGAGCAGGAGACATCGGGCGTGAGGGAAATAGAGTCGGGCCAGTGCGGGGGCGTGGGGCGTGGGGCGTGAGGGAAATAGAAACTTACCGCTTCGCGTAGAATCTCGGGAATCATCGTTTTCCCTGCTTCCGACTTCTACCCAGGTTTGTATGTGTTTCTGAGAAGCGATTCCAGGGAAGCTAGGCGTGGCCGCTGCTTGTTTGGTTCAGATTCAGCTTCCGTAACGTGTAGAATCTAGGAATCCAGAAGCGAAGCTCAAACAAAGGGGACCTAAGAGCATCTCTAGCGGTACCCGCAAAAGGGGCAAACCCGCATAATAATCGCCGATACGGATTTAAAACCGCAAAAACGCGGAGAACAGAACCCGCAAAACTTCCCGGCCCGTAAAACTTTTTGCGGGGGCTCGTGAATTCGCACGCCGGAACCCCTTTTCCACAGATTTCGGCGCCAAACCGAGGGGGCCCTGCATTTCGGCGCCAAACCGAGGAACCCCTTTTTGTGGGAGTTTTCACCTCGCGATATTTCTCTCTTCTTCCCCATCTCGCCGCCGCCGCTGCCTGCGCCGCTGCCTGCGATTCCCTCCTTTTTCCGGGCCGCATCTAAAGGAGTCCTGCCACACGCGAGTTTCCCCGACCGCGGAGGTACCCTGCCACCGGCTTCCGGCTAGCCGCGTCCGTGGAGAACCCAAATCTGCGCTGCCGCCGATCTGCCGGTGAGTCCTTTCCGTCTCGATTTCGCTTTGATTTCGGCCGGAGTAGCATGTAGTGAATATGCCTTGCCCGTTTCAGATGGAGTTGAGCCCGGAGGAAGAGTTCGTCCTCCTCCGACGACTCCGATGTGGAGACGTTGTTCGAAAGCCAGCGGCGGCAAATGGTGGTCGCCGTCCTCGCCGTCAAGGAGTTCGAAGAGCGGTATGCAAAGCAGCGGCAATGATCCAAGGTTGGCCGCCTTTGCATACCGCAAAACCGCTTCTACGGCAACGAGCTTCTCATGCGCGATTACTTCGCCGACATCCTGACGTACCCGGCTCACATCTTCCGAAGAAGGTACCGTATGTGCCGCTCTCTTTTCGTGAAGATAGTAGAAGTTTGCGAGGCGAAGTGTCGGTACTTTACCCATCGAAGGAATGCCGCGGGTTTGATGGGATTCAGCGTGTACCAGAAGATCTCCATCGCAATGAGAGTCATTGCCTATGGCGTCCCGGCTGATTATGCCGATGAATTTCTTCGTATTGGGAACATACTACAATCGAGTCCGTTCATATGTTTGCTAAAACCATTATAACACTCTATGGAAAGATTTATCTTCGGGCACCAAACGAAGAAGATACCGTCAGGCTCATGGCGATGAATGAGCGGCGAGGTTGTCCGGGCATGCTAGGTAGTATTGACTGTATGCATTGGACTTGGAAGAACTGCCCAAAGGCATGGCATGGACAGTATTGTTGCAGGGGAGGCGATGCAACAATTGTGCTTGAGGCCGTTGCGTCCGAGGATCTATGAATTTGGCATTGCTTCTTTGGTTTGCCGGGCACACTGAATGATATCAACGTGTTGCAAAGGTCTCATCTCCTCCGTAGGCTTGCAAATGGTGATGCTCCGGCTTGTAACTTCACGATTAATGGGCATGAGTACACAAAGGGTTACTATCTTGCCGATGGTATTTACCCAGCTTGGACTACATTCGTGAAGACCATCTCAAATCCAAGAGGCAAGAAGCAAGCTGAATTTGCAAAGGCTCAAGAGGCATGCCAAAAGGACATAGAGAGGGCATTTGGTGTCTTGCAATCTAGGTTTGCCATAGTTCGAGGACCAGCTCGTTTTTGGGACAAGAACACTCTCAAAAACATCATGACTTGTTGTGTGATCTTCACAACATGATCATAGAGGATGAAAGGGGCTTGGACTTGGAGTTGTCCTATGACAATGTTGGTAGCCGTGTGAAGCCAGCTAGAAACCCTGATCGCGTCCAAGCTTTTCTGCAAACTTACCGTGAGATAGAGGACAAGGACGAACACAACCAGATGCAGCTAGATCTGGTTGAACACATCTGGCAGTTGCATGGGCAGTAGCTATTTTTTTAGTTCATTCGAGCCATGTTTGATTCAAACAATTTTGTTATTCTACAACATCTTGTATTGAATTATTGTTTTATTTGTGTGATTCAAACTTTTGTTGTAATAAACTATTTATGAGGATTCGTAATATCCTACTATTGTAATATGAATCTTTACAATTTAGGTCTAATTTATTTATCATTTCATTTTTATGACATTCATGTGTACTTCATGTTTTGCATATGCGGTTTCTGCTCCGCCGCGCCGCGTTTCGAGCAAAAAAACACGAGTTGCGCGACCTGCAAAACTGTTTTGCGGATTCGTGTTTTGCGGGTACTGCTAGAGATGCTCTAAGTAGTCTTACAAATTCCAGCATTCACATGTATATTTCATATTAGATCTATCACGACCCCAAGAAAAGAGGTGCATTTTGAAAGAAGGGTGGATGGAGAATCAGGTTAACACATCAAGCTGCAATAAAATATGCTAGGAATCATTTCGAAGGTGATTGACAACATGATTTGTGTCTGGCAATTAATTTGTTAGTTTGTGGAGACAGAAACGAGCTCTTGATTCTTTTTAATCCAAATAATGTAATGACAAAAGCTCGGTAGAAGTTATAACTGAAGACACCTTGGACTTGATATATAAAGATAAATGTAGACCATAGTTCTTTGATAATTGATGCTTACGGCTTACCCCTTTTAGAATACTTTTTGCGGTTTGCATCTTCATTATCAGCGTGACAAGACATCTCTGAACTCCGTCTCTCAACATAGTTAGGACCTTTCCTAGTCGTGGCATCAGGCTACATAATAAAGAGATAGGATCACTAAGGTTGTGCATAAGTTATAAGTAAAAGCTGAAGAAAAGACAAACCGAGCCCCACTATACAGACAAGGTAATGTCATGATATACCCCGTGTGGGCTTGGCATCTCTGAACTTTGTCTGTGAACATAGTTAGCACCTTTTCTAGTCGTGGCACCAGGCTACATAATAAATGGATAGAATCACTAAAACTGTCCGTAAACAAAAGCTGAAGAAAAGATAAACTGAGCCCCACTATACAGACAGGTAATGTCATGACTTACCCCGTGTGGGCTTGGACTTCTGATGAAATTTGGCTCCTGTTCTTGGAGCTGGGTTGTTATGGGATTAGACCCATCAATCCCATAAGAGTACATCCCAGCAGGACGCTTTAACCTCCTTGGAGAGTACCACTGATGATAAAGTTGCATCTTTCGAAAAGTTAACTGTGTTTGCACCATTAGATTCACCAGAACTTGGTAGACGCTTAAGGGGATCTGAAGCAAATGCCCCCCGCGTCAGCTTTAGGCACGGTCACGAAATGATTTCCAAATACGCCTTTGCCCAATCCAGTCTGTGGTATGTTACGAAAAGTGCAAGTTGTCAAACTGTGGACAAAAACTAGCTACAATAGCAGTAGTACATAGGTAGTGTGCAATGGTTTTGATAGAATCGGTTTGTACATTTATTTCAGCAATGTCTTTACTAGATTATGTGTTCTAAGGAACAGAGAACAACCTGGGGTCGCCTGCTTCGCATTCAGAGGCGCCCTGCAGTAAGGCTTGCATACTTAAAAGGACAGTGAGGTCCAGCAAGCATAATACTGTATTCCCTAACCAAGGTCAAGCATAATCTTGTACTCCCTCCGTTTTTTAATATAATATGTTTTAGCCTTTTGCCACATGCACATGTTCAAACTTGTATCTAGATATGTTTTAGTGTTCACATTCACTCATTTTGGTGTGTATCTATACAACATGTGCAATAGCTAAAACATCTTATATTAAAAAAACGGAGGGAGTATCACCTAACCAAGGTCTAGTAAGCTGTAAGCATAATGTTGTATCAGTTAACCAAAATAAAAATGTATATCCAATTCAGCTACCATGACAAGCAAACATGTGATGGAATATAATCACTAAACATGATGTAGCGCATTGAGCAATCACATGATATATTAACTACCGTTCTCTATTTTTTGTATGTATGCTGTTGGCCTGAGCCAATCGGGATGACGACCAAGTCAACAAGCTCACCACGCATAACTGATGTTCCGGGAAGCAGATGCACTCGCCGCAGACGGGAACCTCGTGCAATAAGCAATAAACTCTCGTCGCCTGAAAATACAAAGCAAGACCGCACATCCTGTAAACAAAAACTGAGGCATCAACGGCAAATCTCTACGAAAAAGCGACAATCAAAGAACCCCAGGCTTTCGTGGTGCCCTGTCGGATCCAGCCCATACTCAACAGAAAGGAACAAGCAAGACACCACAGGGTATCGCCGGATAGGTGGAGAGATGGTGAATTTACCTTGCGGCATCTGCAGACGGCCATCGCCAAAGAGCTGGGTCGGTGGAGAGTAACAGGAGCTGCAACACCATAATTGTTTATTTGAAGACCCAACTCCGCAGTTCCACGATCATTTCTCTGGTCAGAAGGCTGTGCGCTGGGTATTTCACCATCTGAAACAACAACACATCATCTTGTTGGTGAGATTTTCCACGCAAGAAACACAACTGACCAAATGAGATCTCTACTCCTTTCAAATTGATTACTATATGTGTGTGGAGGCACCCCGACCTCCCGTGCCGCTCCCAGGGCGGCACCGGAGGAGAACCTCCCCGCCGCCGCGAGCCCCCCCCCCCCCCCCCCCCCCCCCTCCTCCTCTGCCCCCTCGCCGCTGCTGCCGCCGGCCTCCGCGCCGCGGTGGCGGCGGCCTCCCCGCGGCCAAACAACTGGCTGGCGGGGGTGCTCTCCTTTCAGCGCGGGTGGTCGCCAGGCCGCCTGGGACGGCGATGGCGCGCCACCGGCGCAGGCACGCCGGAGCGGCGGCTCCGGGGCTGGTGGTTTGCGGCCGGTCGGGCTGGCCTCGAGGGTGGCAGCTCGGCGGCGCGGTGGTGCGGCTCGGGCGCGATGGGCTTGGGCGGGCCGGATCTGGGCGCTGGCGGGCCCGTCGGTGGTGAGTTGGCTGGAGTGCTGTTGGTGACCGGGAGTTGGCGTTTGGGCGCGGCGGCGTGCGCCGGGCTTCAGCGCTGGAGCTGCTCGGGCGGTCCAAGCCCGTGCGGACGGGCGCTGGGCGCGGCTGCGCCGGCGACGAGGCGGTGCGGGCTGCTGCTCCCCTGGCTGTGGCCGGGACGTGGTCGGGAAGGAGGGGGCAGATGCGAGGGGCCTGGTGCGGCTTCGACTGGGCGTGGCCGGCATGGCGCTTGCCGTGGCGTGGCCACCGTGTGGTGTCCAGCGGTGGAGTACGGTGAGATTGGCTTTACAGCCCCTTGCAAAAGCTTTGCTCAGTGATGTTGGTGCCGTGTGCACCAAAATCAACAAGCCGTCGATGGCAGGGAGAAGCTCCGGCGAAAGCTTTTTGCCCAACTTTGGTTGGTGCCAGCAGCGGCGGCGCCTTCGGGCGTCGCTTTTTCCTTCTTGAAGGCGCTGTCGTGGAGCTTCTTTTCCTGTGAATTCGATGAGCTTGGACCCTCCGGGTGAAAACTCACGCTCTTCGGAGCGGGCGACGGTGACAGTAATGTCATGACCTTCTTGGAGGCGTTGCTTTGGAGGACGAGTCTATGGCCGCTGCAGGGTGTGTTCGCCTTCTGGGTTTGTGGATGTCGGGGTAGCGGCCCCGAAATGACGGATGTGCGCCGAGGCGGCGGCCTCGGAAGGCGGTGCAGTGGTAGCTCCATGAGGCGGGGTTGCGGCTTGGCACAGCTTTGGGTGGTGACCTTGAGCGGCAGGGGCGGCAAGGTTATCGGCTCGGTCGGCGCATCCCAGCGGGGATGGTTGGACAGTACGTCGGGGCGGCGGCCCCGGGCATGGTGTGGCGGCCGTGGTCTGCGGGCAGTGGTCCTATGTAGCTCGGGCTACAGGCATCTGAGCCGTGCGGCGTTGCGGCTCGAGGGCGAGCGGTGTTATGTCGGGGTGGCGGCCCCGGAAGGTGGTGTCGGCAGGGTGTGCAGGGCACACTGGAGCGGTGGATGTCGGGGCGGCGGCCCCGAGAGCTTCGTGGCTCCTGTGGAGGCGAGGTTGGTGTTGGCATCTCTACTCCGACGGGGTCGGTGGGTTCGTTTTGCTTGTTTGTTGCTGCGAAGTCGAAACTCCGGTGTACGATGACGGGCAACAGGCAGTGAGCGCATTCAAGGGTTGGTCTCCTCATCTACGTTGGAGTGTCCCGTACCTGCTCCTCCCATAGCAGTTGCGGCTTCTTCTCTTCGGTAAGGGTGGTTGGTTCGCCGGATCTTTGTAGAGTGGTCATGTGTCGAGAGGTTGGCTTTGTTGTTCTCGAGGTTGTGTGGGTTTTGCCCCGTGGGGTTGTGTTGTTGTACGGTTTTCGCCCGGTTTCTTCCATAATAAACCGGGCACCTTCTTTTTAATAAAATGATAAGGCAAAGCTTTTGCCTTCGGTTTCAAAAAAAAAACAACTGACCAATATAGAAGCTGGGGCCAGTGCATTCTTCTTTTTAAGTATCAACACCTTGGGTCCCTCCAATGCTCTTCCTTCTTCTGTAATTGGTGCTGCTCTGGTCAATGTGATAATTGTTTAAAGACCTAATAGTGTTTTTTGTGGCAGAGCACACACAGTTAATATGATTCGCATCAACGTAACAAATGAAAGAAGAAAAAAAAGACAATGTTTACTATTGATATCATACAATGACGATGGAGTAGCAGGAGCAGCAATCTTGGTTGGTATGGGAGTTGTAGGAGAAATAGGACCAGTCTTATCAGTAGAATCCTGACATAGACTTTTGAATTCCATTATTTGTTGATGCCTGACAATTTTCACCAGCATAATAAATGCGACAGGAAAAACAATATAGTAACGTTTATTATTCACATCATACCGTGGCAATGGCGCTGGAGTTCTAGAAAAGGAAATATCATCAAAGTTAACAGAGGAAACCTCATTTGCACTGACAATTTCCTTACTTGGTGCAGATAGGTGCCTGGCAGCACACCATAAAATTACACTTCTGACTCTACAAACTCAATACGAAAAACAAAATAACTGCAGTATTCTGATCATACTCTGTATGCTTGTTTCCCCTAGCAGTATGAAAATGTTCAATCGAATCATAGTCGATAGCTGATTGTAAAGGAAACGTGTCCCGAATAATGCACAAAAGTTCCAGCAGATACATCCGGATTTCATGAGAAATGTCAGACACTTCGTCGCGGTATTCATCGTCTTGTTCAAGATTCAGCAATTCACATGCAAAAGAATACTCATTTGCCATGCCCTTCAAAACATCATTTCACAATAGGTGATGAAAAATTGAAAATCTTATGGCCATTGAAGCATGAATAACGCAAATTAGGTAAACCACACAGTTTTGGCAGAGGCATGAACATACCAGCAAGGCAGCAGAGATTTGCTCAGAATGAGGCCCTCTGTAATTGATCAGGATATCTAAGACAACCTGCCGGACCAAACGGCCGTATTTAAAGTTCAGTCCGCACGCTGCAACCGGAAACACACCGCCAGCGTTCTTCATATTAGTCACTGCCAATATCTTAAACCTGGCCTCCTGCGTGATACACTTGAATACAAGAATCGCTTTCAAATGGTGAACAACATGCGACTAATACTACAAATGTCAAGATTCGTATGATGCAGAGTGTACCATAAAGCAAGCAGCTGGAACAATGGAACCAGCTGGAATAGTGAGTGTAGCATCTGTATTGCTGAAATCAAGTGCTTGCTCGACGATCTTTTGGCTCCACTGATCATGGAGCTGAGCAATATTGGTCAGTACGTCATGTCCATCGATTATAGCATTCAACTTTTGCTCAGTCTCCATACACTTATACCGAGGTGTGAACAAGTAAATTAGCAGAGGAATCAATGGCACATCACATTTCCGATTAGAAGAAGCGGGAGGAACTTACCTTATTAGCTGCTGCAACGTTGAGACTTGCAGAGCCATCAGAAACACTCAGGTTGAAATGTTTAAAAACATTGTTTTCATTTTTGCGGTAAAACTGCTCAAGGTAACCAAAATAGTCTTCGAAGAGAAGAAACCCACTCTTCCACGGCAAGAGCCTATCCCAGCCCCATGCGGTCCTGACAAGATCTTAACAGAGAAGAAAGACAAGTCAGATGGTGAAATCCAACAGTAACATAAGATATCGAACAGAAAATCGCAGCGTCGCATACATCGATGAGGTCTAAAATTCCTAACATAGATCGCAAGACTCAAGTGAATTCCTCGTACCTTTGAAGAAAATGACTTCTAGCGGAGGAAGTCCCTCGACATCTTCCCTTTTCCTGCGCTGAATGACATGTGTCTGCACAGATTCAAGGGTTGCATACGGTAAGATGAATCTGTAGCAGACCTTTCCAAATAAGACGAAATCCATCGTCCTCTCCGGGTCCAAACCCTCGAACAACTTCTTCTCCCGGTCGCTCCGCGGTCGTCTGTCGAAAGTAATTATATTCGGATAATGGTTAGGATCCATCATCCTCGGACGTAGGCCAAAACCCATCGCCTTCTCGTAGATTGGACGGAATGGGGCGTGGCTTAGACGAGGCGCCGACGAGGGTTTCAGGGACGAGGAGATGCGGCGGGATTTTGAGCGAGAGGAACCATTCGAAAAGAAGAAAGAAAAACGAGAGGCGCAATTGGTTGTATCGGGAGTTCACGGGCCGGATACCCCTTCCATGTTTAGCGGGGATAAGCTGGGAACCCTACCCATCGGGCTATCGGCTATGGCATCGCTCATAGCGAGCGCAATGGCAAAACCTATATATCGCCCGCAGGCGACGCTTCAGGCTAGCGTCGTCTAAAGGGACCGCGGTTGGGCCGGCCCATAAGTCTTTTTTCTTTCTTTTTCTTGTCTGTTTTTTTCTTTTCCGTTATCGTTTATGGTTTCTTTTTTTTGTTTTTCTTTCTTTTCGTTTTTCTCTAGAAAATGTTTAAAAAAAATGTTTCAGTTTTTTCATATGGAAAAAAACCCAGTTTTTAGGAAAATTAACAAATCTGGAAATTTTCTGTAAAAAATTGTTAAATACAGATTTTGTTCTATTTTTAAAAAATGTTCATATTTCAAACGGTTAAAAAAAATGTTCAAAAAATATTGTCAGATTTAAAAATCGTTCCTTGTTTTTATTTTTGAAACTCTCGAGTAAAAAAATTGTTCATATTACAAAATTGAAAATTTCAAAATCTGAATATTTTGAACAATTTTCAAAATCTAAACTTTTTTTGAAATTTTATCTTATCAAAATACAATTTTTTATAACACAACAAAAGGATAACGAAGAAACGCGTCGGCCCACCAACTCCACCTTACAGACGAGGGTACGCGTTAGTGATGGTCTAGCGACGGTACGCTCTAGGCGTGCGGGCGATGTACGGGAGCTCCCGAGCGTGACAGTCGGCTCACCCGCATGGTTGCCACGGCTGCTCATCTAGGTCGGCTTTGGTCTGACCCAAGAATAGGTATTATTTTTTTTTCTTTTTTCTTATATATTTATTTTCCGGGGTAGTACATATATTTTTTTAAATAATTAGATTTAAATAATATTCAATTTTTAATGGAAATGTTCATTTTTTTAAATGGTTCCAATTTGAAAATTATTGATTTTTAAAGATCGCTCCTTTCTTGAAATAGTTCCAATTTTGCAAACTTGTTCCAAATTTGGAAATGGTTCAATTTAAAAAAATATCATTTGTAAAATTTACCGATTATGAAAATGGATCATTTTAAAAACGATTTAGATTTAAAAAACTGTTCATTTTAAAAATGGTTCCAATTTTGAAAATGATTCAAATTTTGAAAATTATTCATGTTTAAAATGGTTTCTATATTGAAAATGGTTTAGAAAAATACATTAATGAAAATGGTTCAGATTTAGAAAATATGAAAATGAATATATTTCAAAAAACGGAAAATAAAAACAAAACAAATAATAAAACAAAAGAAGAAAAAAACAAAAAGAAAGAAATGAAAAATAAAACAAAAAACAAAAAAAAGAAACAAAAACAAAAACTAAAAACTAAAAACCGGAGAGAATCGACTTGATCATACTTAGTGGCTATGCACTCTATCCGCGGCAGCAAAGTCCAACATCTTTTATTATTTTTTCTCTATTAAATAACAAATACTAACGGGTCAACCCAACAGGGCAACCTCTACGGGTGAGACGAATTTACCACTCGCAAAGAGCGATATATAGTGGCTCAGATAAGCTAAGTTCATGTAGGTCAGCCTAGACTGTCCCAACATAGTCGCTGATGGCACCGGTGAGGTGTTGTTGGGAAACCCCAACAGGAAGATATGAAATAGTGCAGCAGCAAGTTTTCCCTCAGTTGTGAAACCAAGGTTTATCGAACCAGTAGGAAACTAGAGATCTTCCGGAGGTTGTTGAAGATGACTTTGGCAGGGCGCACTACCGGTGTCAGCAACGAACGTGGAACCTGCACACAACACAACCAAGATCCTTTGCCCCAACTTAACAGTGAGGTTGTCAATCTCACTGGCTTGCTGTAACAAAGGATTAAACGTATGTGTGGAGAATGATGTTTGCTTGCAGAGAATAAAAGTAACAGGATTGTAGTAGGATTGTTTATCAGTTTGAGGAAAAAGGACCGGGGTCCAAAGTTCACTAGTGGTGTCTCTCCATAAATAATAATAGCATACATGCGGGTAAACAAATTACAGCTGGGCAATTGACAGAATAAAGAAGTGCATAATGATGCATATACTATAGTTATGATGTCTAGTGTGATATTCATTTGGGCATTACAACAATATACATAGACCGTTCCAACCTCATCTATGACTAATAATCCACCTTCCGGTTAGCGTCCGCACCCCTTTCAGTATTAAGTTGCAAGCAACAGATAATTGCATTAGGCAATGTGTGTAATGTAAGTAATACAAATACCCTTAGATAAAGTACTACTGTTTTATCCCTAGTAGCAACAGTACATCTACAACCTTAGAGCTTGCTGTCACTACCCCAGATTAAATAGAGACATGAACCTACTATCGAGCATAAATACCCCCTCTTGGAGTCACAAGCATCTACTTGGACAGAGCATTTACTAGCAACGGAGAGCATGCAAGATCATAAACAACGCACTCACAAGATATATTATGAAGCAATAACATAGTAGTCAATATTCATCGGATCCCAGCAAACACAACATGTAGCATTACATAAAGATCATCTTGATCATGTTAGGCAGCTCACAAGATCTAAACATGGTAGCACAAGAGGAGAAGACAACCATCTAGCTACTGCTATGGACCCGTAGTCCAAGGATGAACTACTCACGCATCAGCCCGGAGGCGGGCATGGTGATGTAGAGCCCTCCGGTGATGATTCCCCTCTCCGGCAGGGTGCCGGGATGAGCTTCTGAACCCTCCCGATCTAGGGTTGACGACGGCGGCGGCTCTGGACTTCGTGGAGGAAAAAGGTGCGTGTCCCAGGTCTTAGATATCCGAGTGGTATAAGTAGGCGAAAGGGCGAAGGCGGCGGGGCCTCGAGGGCCCCACACCCCGTGCTCGCGCGGCAGAAGGGGGGGCCGCGCCGGGAGGGGGTGTGGGCCCCTCGGGGTCCTCCTCCGTCTCCTCTTCGGTGTTCTGGAACCTCCCGGGGAAAATAAGCACTTTGACGTTTCGTTTGTCCAATTCCGAGAATATTTCCTTAACAACTTTTCTGAAACCAAAAACAGCAGAAAACAGCCAACTGGCACTGTGGCATCTTGTTAATAGGTTAGTCCCAGAAAATGCATAAAATGATATAAAAGTGTATATAAAACATGTATCAATTGGCATAATATAAGCATGGAACATAAGAAATTATAGATACGTTTGAGACGTATCAAGCATCCCCAAGCTTAGTTCTACTCGTCCCGAGTAGATAAAACGATAACAAGAATAATTTCTGAAGTGACATGCTTCACACAATCTTGATCAAATAATAATGTAATGCATGTAAGTTGAGATCAAATGAATAAAAGCTGTAGTTTATCAAATGAGTAATGAATAAACAAGTAGGCATAACAAAGCAAAACTTTCAATGAATCAGTAATAGAGAACAATCAACCGTGCAAAGTAGATATTAAAGATGATTTAAGCTTCAAGCACAACAATATAATCATCTAATGAATCAAACAATCATGACAACTTTGTGAAAGGATCAAGTCAAGCGATAGCAATATGCACGTACAAGATCATTTCTCTATTTGTTCACACAAAAATAAGCAGGTGTTCAGCGTTGGTTCCTGGCACCAGGATGTTGTGGCTAAGAGAATAATAATGGGGGTTTGGAAGGCCAACGAAAGAAATTCTCACACAGCTGAAAGTGATCATTAGACAAGTGTAAGTCTTATAATCGAAGCTATGCAAGGAGTAGTGATTGCCACACAACGGATGCACATAGAGCTATAAGTGTATGAAAGCTCTCCAATGGAACTAGTGGGGGTGCATCTAACTTGCTTGGTCATGAAAACCTAGAGCACTTTTGAGGAGGCTCATCATTAGAATATACAAGCCAAGTTCTATAGTGTAAAGTTCCCCACATAGTTATGCAAGTAAAACATGAAAACTCTCACATATGGAGTAAAGGTGCTAAACATGAGCACAAATGATGACTATGAATAATATGGGTGCTATAACATGAGCACAAGTGTGAATAAAGAGTAGTAATGTTGCCCCCCTTTTTCATTCTTTTTTTTTTCTCTTTTTCTCTTTTTTCTTTTTTTGTATTTTTCTGTTTCTCTTTTCGATGGCCTCCGTGGCTTTTTTCACTTTTAGGGGCAAACATCCTAATATGATAATATGACAACACACTTTTGGTACAAATATCTCATGATGAATAAAACATGGTGTATGAAAACGGTGCATCTGCCAGTGTAGCAGGATATGCAATGATCTAGCGTAACATGGGTAAAACCACACATTAGCTATATAGAATCATGCAAAGAAATATATAAATGATAAATGACAACAAGTCATGTAATGTAAGATGGAAGTTGCATGGCAATATATCTCGGAACAGCTATGGAAATGCTGTAGTAGGTAGGTATGGTGGATGTTTTGAGTAAGATATTTGGCTTATGTGTAGGAGAACATGATGAAGATCTCACACGAGTTTTGGATGTACCCTATGCACTAACTCTCAATGTGAGAAAGGGCAATGCAAAGTACCGAAGAGGCTAGCAAATATGGAGGTGGAAGTGCCATGAAAACCGCAGATTTAGAACTCACAAGAAAAAGGATTCCAAATAGAAACATGATCTTACAAGGCATAATGAAAATCACTCCACGAGGGACTGTGGCAAATGAACAAGTCACTGTTGGGACCCCGACCGTAGCGCATAACATAAAGTCATTACGGTTGCTTTTAACATTAGGAGTCATATTTCATTATGCTATTAACTGGAAATTTAAGTGTGGCACAGATTCAAGTTTTCTAGACCAGCCATTAATCATTCCACCTTACTAAACCATCATGTTTAACATTAAGCATATTAATATCTCACAACAACATCAATGATTCAAGTGACACAATTTAATGATCTACAGTATTATGTATCATTTAGTTATACCATCTACCACATTTAACATTTTCTGTTCCTAACCAAACACCAATCAACTTATTTAAACATAAACTCTCCAAGTATATAACAATGAAGCAAGAGAGTATAACATATGAGAACTAACAGCTCTGAACAAGAGATGCATGAAAAACAAGAGCTGAAAGTATTGCAGTAGCTATAGAAGAATACTCAACAAATATAAGTGAATAATACGAGTATTCAAATGAAAAGGCGGAGCGTGTCTCTCTCCCACAAAAGAATGCTAGGATCCATTTTATTCAGAGAATGAAAATAACAAAAACAAAAACAAACAGACGCTTCAAGTAAAGCACATAAGATGTGGCCGAATTAAAATATAGTTTCACTAGAGATGACCTGATAGTTTGTTGATGAAGAAGGGGTTGCCTTGGGCATCCCCAAGCTTTGACGCTTGAGTCTTCTTGAAATATGCTTGGGTGACCCACGGGGGCATCCCCAAGCTTTGGCTCTTTCATCTTCTTGATCACATCATATCATCCTTCTCTCTTGATCCTTGAAAACTTACTCCACACCAAACTCAAAGTAAACTTCATTAGAGGGTTAGTGCACACAAAATTCTTATATTCTGCATGAACACAATTTCTACCAATGCTACTGGACATTAGCTACAGCCACTGATAGTTTATGTAACAAAAAGATCCATTCAAAATAGTAAAAGAGGCATTGCAAAATAAATGGCAGAATCTGTCAAAAACAGAACAATACCTAAAGACGAATTTTTTCGAGGCACTTAACTTCCTCAAATAAGAAAACTCAAAACTAATGAAAGTTGCATATATATCTGAGGATTACGCACAAAAAATCCCAGGTCCATCCGATTTTTCTGTAAAGAGTTATGAATTTAACGGTGGACAGCAGAAAACAGTTTCAGCACAGCAATCCAAATTTATCATCAACTTTCTACTATAGGCTTAACTTGACACAACAATGCAATAAAGTAAAGATACAAAGGAATTGCTACAGAGGTAGACATCTTCCTTGACTCAATAAAATAAAATAACAGAAATAAAAAGTGGGTTGTCTCCCATAAGCGTTTTTCTTTAACGCCTTTCAGCTAGGCACAGAAAGCAAAACTTAAGTGTTTTCAAGAGATGAAGCATCAACATCACGCGTACGAGTTGCCCTAAGTTTATTTCTCTTACCATTTTTCTTACCTTTGCTCGTAGGGAATGTTTGCCCGCGTCCTGGAGAGGAAGTGAAGCTCATAGTACCTTTTCCCACATCAATTACTGCTCCCAAGAGTTTTAGCAAAGATCTTCCAAGCGTGATTTGTCCTGTCCCTACACATTCAATAACAAGATAATCAGTGGATACGGTTCTTCCTAAAAATGTTGTGAACACTCCTTCAGCTACTCCAATGGGTTGTATAACAGTATTATCCGTAAGGGTTATTTCTTCTCCCCCTTCAACAAGTCCTCAAAGATTTAAAAATGCATGAATATACTTAGGCATGAGACAAAATTCAGACATAATATCACAACGTGCATCAAAGATTTCATTACCAATAGTAATTCTCATGGTAGGGAGCCACATAGAAGGTTCAGAATTTATGGGAACATAATCAAAATACTCAAGAATTTTAATATACCCATCCTTCAAGCAAGATATGCGTGTCTCAAGGGTATTTAATCTAGTATGAATATTACCAATGCTTGTATCACATTTATTAGCTGAAGAAGAGGACATAATTAATTTCTTTATTGCATTAAAAGCTTGATCTCCATCACATTGAAGGAAATCTCCTCCCACTACAGCATCTAGAGCATACCTATAGCAAAGAACAAGTCCAAAATAGAAGCTACTAAGAAGCACACTTAGAGTCATTTTTGGTTCGGTTTCACCATAAGATTCAAAAATTCTAGACCAAGCTTCTCCAAAAGTTTCCTCACTCTCTTGTTTCAAAGTAAAGATCAATTCCTCAGGTGACACAGCAACAGGAAATATACTAGGCATAATAGCAAACCGAAATAAGCAAAAACTGAAATAAAAATTGACTAAACTGAAATAATAAAAAATGCAACCCGAAATAAAAATAGTAATGCAAGTAACTAATTTTTTTGTATTTTTTATATTTAAGCAAACAAGACAATAAAATAAATTGCAAGTAACTAATTTTTTTTGTATTTTTGATACTAAGCAAACAAGACAATAATAAAAATAAACTAAGCAAGACAATAACAAAATAAAAAGATTGGATGTGAGAGACTCCCCTCGTAGAAGAGCTTAGCTTCCCCAGAAAAATTGCTGGCGTCGAAGGGGAAGCTAAACTTTGCTGAACAGAAAAACTCTTGTCTTCCCCGGCAACGGCGCCAGAAAAATTACTTGATGGCACCGGTGAGGTGTTGTTGGGAAACCCCAAGAGGAAGGTATGAAATAGTGCAGCAACAAGTTTTCCCTCAGTTGTGAAACCAAGGTTTATCGAACCAGTAGGAAACTAGAGATCTTCCGGAGGTTGTTGAAGATGACTTTGGCAGGGCGCACTACCGGTGTCAGCAACGAACGTGGAACCTGCACACAACACAACCAAGATACTTTGCCCCAACTTAACAGTGAGGTTGTCAATCTCACTGGCTTGCTGTAACAAAGGATTAAACGTATGTGTGGAGAATGATGTTTGCTTGCAGAGAATAAAAGTAACAGGATTGCAGTAGGATTGTTTATCAGTTTGAGGAAAAGGACCGGGGTCTACAGTTCACTAGTGGTGTCTCTCCATAAATAATAATAGCATACATGTGGGTAAACAAATTACAGCTGGGCAATTGACAGAATAAAGAAGTGCATAATGATGCATATACTATAGTTATGATGTCTAGTGTGATATTCATTTGGGCATTACAACAATATACATAGACCGTTCCAACCGCATCTATGACTAATAATCCACCTTCCGGTTAGCGTCCGCACCCCTTTCAGTATTAAGTTGCAAGCAACAGATAATTGCATTAGGCAATGTGTGTAATGTAAGTAATACAAATACCCTTAGATAAAGTACTACTGTTTTATCCCTAGTAGCAACAGTACATCTACAACCTTAGAGCTTGCTGTCACTACCCCAGATTAAATAGAGACATGAACCTACTATCGAGCATAAATACCCCCTCTTGGAGTCACAAGCATCTACTTGGACAGAGCATCTACTAGCAACGGAGAGCATGCAAGATCATAAACAACGCACTCACAAGATATATTATGAAGCAATAACATAGTAGTCAATATTCATCGGATCCCAGCAAACACAACATGTAGCATTACATAAAGATGATCTTGATCATGTTAGGCAGCTGACAAGATCTAAACATGGTAGCACAAGAGGAGAAGACAACCATCTAGCTACTGCTATGGACCCGTAGTCCAAGGATGAACTACTCACGCATCAGCCCGGAGGCTGGCATGGTGATGTAGAGCCCTCCGGTGATGATTCCCCTCTCCGACAGGGTGCCGGGAGGAGCTTCTGAACCCTCCCGATCTAGGGTTGACTACGGCGGCGGCTCTGAACTTCGTGGAGGAAAAAGGTGCGTGTCCCAGGTCTTAGATATCTGAGGGGTATAAGTAGGCGAAAGGGCGAAGGCGGCGGGGCCTCGAGGGCCCCACACCCCGTGCTCGCGTGGCAGAAGGGGGGCCGCGCCGGGAGGGGGTGTGGGCCCCTCGGGGTCCTCCTCCGTCTCCTCTTCGGTGTTCTGGAACCTCCCGGGGAAAATAAGCACTTTGACATTTCGTTTGTCCAATTCCGAGAATATTTCCTTAACAACTTTTCTGAAACCAAAAACAGCAGAAAACAGGCAACTGGCACTGTGGCATCTTGTTAATAGGTTAGTCCCAGAAAATGCATAAAATGATATAAAAGTATATATAAAACATGTAGCAATTGGCATAATATAAGCATGGAACATACGAAATTATAGATACGTTTGAGACGTATCAGTCCCCACTTTCATCGTCTGATCGTAAACCTTACGCTCAGAAATCACCACAATGTGTTTAGCGATTTAACCTTTTTGGTGGAATCAACTCGCACTACATAACAAATCCATTTAAACAAAGGGATATATCACGTTTACCAACCTTCTCAATATTTACAATAAAAAATGTCACCAAGCTTATTTAGCCTAAGTCGCAACAAATACTATTGCACCAAAGTTTCTCGTTCCGTGTATAAAAAATAGTATTGCAACAAATTGTCGTAACATTACGAAACAAGTGATACTACACTTGGTTAAACCCCATATTTTACCTCAAATTGTTTTGCAACCAAATTCACTAACAATTTTAACAGAAGTTAGAAGTTGTTCTAGCAAATCAAACATGCATGTGTATCAATTATAAGTGGTTACGAAACATTGTTTTTTTCTATACATTCATTTGAAACAATGTTTACCAGCCATTGGAACTCCATAGATTCTCACAACCAAAACACATGTGTCTGCAAAAATTTCTTAAACATCATAAAAAATCTATAAAACACACAAACTTGCAGCAACATCCAACAAACAATTCAACAACTTGCATGTACTTTCTCAACAAACTCAGCATGTATGCAACATTGAAAACAATTGGGAAAGCACAACGTGTAACAAACACATAAAAATACAACAACTCACACTTGTTTTCACTAACAAAGTTAGATGCACTACTACAGAACGACACATCGAAAACAAGTCAAAACCCTCAACGGAAACATAGAAAAACGATCTGTGTCCCCAACCCCGATGTTGATGTGAACACCCTTATTGTTTTTGGCAACGGTTGTGGTCATACCTCTGTTTCCTTAGTGTCGTGTTCATCAGTAACAGAGTGTGAATTTACTAGTTTGCACTGAGATTTCTTCATAAGCCTATAGCACGAATACAGATGCCACTAAACAATTAAAATCTCACAGCACAAGCACAAAAATGATTCTGAATTCATTCATAAGCTTATACTGAATGTCACCGACACATTGCATCACAAGATGACCAATTACACGTATCTTCGTTGCCATGCCTTACTAAATCTATCTTTCACATGCCTAGGTAAATCTACTGTTGCCATGCCTCACTAAACTTATCCTTGTCATTCCTAACTAAACTTATCTTCATGACTTGTTGTTACATTTGCCATACAAATTTGGCAAGTTCAAGAATTCGATCTTCTTTTGGACGGTGTCGCCAAAATATAATAACGTCACCTCTGTGACATTTCGGCAACATTGTCCAAGACACTCTTAATTAAAAAAGTGGTTGGTAGAGTGCAACGAAAATGTCACGACAGCGGCGGTTCACGGATATGATCCCACTTTGTATTTAGCTCATTTAAAGCTTGTTCAGATCAGCATGGTCCTTTTGCATAAAAATACGTAGATGGATAATAGATGGATAGTAAGGAAAGATCCAAATAGGATGCTACATGACATAAATACATTTTAAGATGAAAACAGTTTACACCTTAAGCGGCTATATCTATGAGCTTCATGTCCTTAGGAAACAATTTGGAGGGAAACCTTTAAGGCTATGATTCCTTCAACAACCTCAACATTTTATGCATTTTCATCGAAACATACTATTACTTTATACACTTACAAGTTAGCTACACAAAACCATAACGAGGATAAGAACATTGAAAAAAGTTATCAGCTAAAATTAATTTAATGTATAATCTCGGACATAACCCTACTATACTATAAGTAGAGTGTAAGATATAGAGTCTAGGGCGGACAGCGGCGACGGTGCAGGGGAAGATGTCGGGGAGCAGGCGGGTGCATGGGGTGCTCCTCGGAGTAGCCGTGCCGGAAGTAGTAGACCCGGGAGCCCACGGTGGATGCGGCAAAGTGGTGCATGTTACGGTCGACCGGCTTTGGAGCATCGTCAGCGCGCGGTGGCGGGGCAAGGCGTCCGCAGCGCGCGGCTCCACGATTTCTAGGAGGGGTTGTCTAGGCTTTGGGCGAGAGATGCGGGAAGATGGTTGGAAGGAAGGAGATGGTGGCGTGTGTGTCACACGGGAGACGAGACGGAAAGTGAAGACGAAGCAATCACCAATACACTCTTAACATTACGTGCTAGCTTCATTTTTCGTTCCTGTCATCGAGAGACGAAGCAATTTTTGTTTCTTTTCTCTCGGCGAGGAGACGATTGAGCATCTCCAACCGGCGTGATAGTTCGCCGCGCTAAAACTTTTTTACAACGCCAAATAGCACTTTTAGCGCATGGGGAGGTGCGAGCTAATCAAACCACGCTATATTTTAGCACGCCGCTGGTACCACTTCACCAGGCGCGCTAAACTGCAGCGTGCACGTCCAACACAAAAAACATTCAAACACAAACATAGAACCATTAAGATCACACACATTCAAAATAAGTCAATAATAAATAATTTAATCATTATCACAACTTAACAAATAGTTTATCTTGAATACAACAAATAGTTCATGAACAATACAACAGATAGTTCATCAACAATACAACCAATAGTTCAACCACAACAGAACAAATATACAACAAACATACAAGCTCAAATTTGTTTTGTTGCCCCCTCTGTGACCACCACTCCTCGATGATTTCTTTTTAAGCTCATCATGCGCATGGCCTTGTCGAATGACATGATAAGAGGCAAGAAAGCGGGTCACCCTCTCTTCCCTCCTCCGCTCGCACGAGACATCTCATCAGTTCATAGTTAAGAGTAGAATAAATCTTGCCCATGCTCATTATTGATGATCATGTTATGCATGATCACACAAGCATTCGTGATATGTTAGAGGATGTCTTGATCCCAAAATTTAGCCGGTCCTCTGACAATAGCCAATTGGGCTTGTAAAGTACCAAATGCTCTCTCTACACATCTTTCCTAACCGCCACTTATGCATTGTGGAAATCAAGGTTTTTCTTACCTTGCGGTTTGTGAACCGGCTACACAATTTTTTGCCACCTTGTGTAGGTGTCGTCCGCAAGGAAGTAGCCACGATTTTATCTAATTCCCTACTCCCATTATTATCGTTGTCGTGTTAATCCTCACAAACAATATGCCTTATTATGTTGTCAAAGTTGAAACTTTTGCACATTAGTAAACCTTTTATTATATGTCGATGATAATCGTAATGTTTGTAGTATCTTAGAACTTAAATTTGTTCCTTTGGCTCCCGATAAACTTTTGTATCGTAACTGTATGCACTGTATTACTTGCACATTTGCGTCCGGTAGTATATTCTTCCATATTCGTTTTAGATATTTCTGTGTACGTTCCCCTCCCTTCATAATATGTATGTAGGTTTGTTTTGCTTTATTGGTATCTCGAAAACCAGATAGGTTCTAGACCAGGGGAGTATGAAAGCGCACGAGTTCACATTACCAGTTTTTGCTTTGGTAATATACACAAATCAAGGACAACCATAATGTCGTTCCAAGTAGGATTACACAAGTCCTGGTTCAGACATCGTTACTTTTGCAAAGCATCAACAAGAGAAACAACGTTACTTACAAACAAGATAAAACACCAACAGTCACTTCCCCAACAAGCCCTGGACATAAACCCGACACTGCCATGAAACGATTCCAGGCAGAAAAAAAAAACAAATCACAGTATAGCTTTATGATTTGTTTTCAGGAAAGGCCTATGGCTGTTCAGCTGAGCTCCTTTTTTCCCAGCAGAGCTCTCGCCTCATGTCTCTTCCTGATACCAATTCGGAGACGCCACAGATTGAGAGCCGAATCCGGCATCAGAGACGCGAAGAACCACTGGATTGAGTGGCGCCAGTAAGGGACGCATCTCGGCTCATAACCTATGGAACGGATGGCAGCTTTGGCGTACTCCTCCGCCGATGGTATGAATGGAGAGTCGCCCTTAACAGGGGACATCTTGGTCGCCACATACAGAGGGATCTGCACCACACTAATGTGTCAGGATATTTCAAAGGAGCTCTACCTTAATAATTGGAGCAATTTCGCTTTTTGGCGGTCTCCAGTATCATGTTTTACTTCTGTAGAATTTCCGAACTGTAGAACTAATTGAAATATTTTTGGTAGATTTGAACATTTTATGATAGCTTCTGAGTAATATCGCAATTTCAAAGAAACATTTTTTTTGTGACGCTGAGCAGCACACATAAACTACTTTTGGTTTTTCCATTAAGTAATCGATCGCACGTTCAACTTCAAAGAATAGAGATAAAACACACTCGTACCTGACATTGAACATCAACCCCGTAATGTTTGTATTCAACGCATAGACTCCGAGATAGTTGATCAACATACCTAAAAACAATAATCATGTGTCAATTTTTTTTTTGAAACTATAAAACTGTAGGGTCAAGACCCCACAACACTTTATTACCTCGCCACCAAAGAATTGCAAGCCAACATATTTACATGAAAATAAGAAACAGGAAAAGAATAAAAGAATTAAGGGAGATTGTCAATCCATTGTGACAGCTTATCTACATCCTTAGCCTTCACTCTATGCTCAAGCATGGTGACATCATGTACAAAACGCCTCTTCCAAGACCGGAAAGAAGGTTGAATGTGCTGAAAAATTGCTTCATTTCTTTGCTTCCAAATATTCCAAGCAGCTAGAATCACGACCTCAGTGAAGAAAGGGTTTTTGTATTTCTTCTGGGCTCTCAGAAAAACTTGTTCAAAGGAATCGCCTGCCTCCCACTGTATCTGTAAGTATGTCCAGATTCGAATGCTGAAATTGCACTCAAAGAACAAGTGCATCCAATCTTCAGTGGCATGAGTTGGACAGATGGCGCAATGAAAAACATCAGTGACATTCCAGTGCCTGCGCCGAATCATGTCCCGGGTGTTTAATCTATCGCTGATGAGTAACCTAGCAAACACCTTAACTCTCAACAGTCAACACTACTCTGCTGGCCCAAACGGCGTGGAAAACTTTATTCGCCACTATATCCTTGAAGCAGTGCTTATAAAACCTGTGCGAGGTATAAACCCCATCCTTCCAGATTGTTTTCCATACATCCCTCTCTGTATTACTCAGAGTTATCGAGGTCATGTGTCAAAATTATAAATTGTACTATGATGTAAATAAAATAGTTAGTGTGTACATTTAGCTCAACTGCATTTTGCGTTAGGACCAACTTCTTCTAGGCCCTAACACGTTTGGTGTTTTATACATGTCATGTAGCACACATGTCACTGGTGTGTATGTGGTGTATGAGGACTAGGGATTGATGGTTCGTGTCACCCTGAGACGATAACACGGAGGATCACGTGAAACAATGCTTCCTCTTTTCTTAAGGAGACAGTAGGCACTAGACTCTCAGCCAAACCCCTGATCAAATGCCCTCACTGTCATGGTCTCATGGATATTCCACGCCATCAATTCAAAATAAACCAGATTTTGGAACTATGGTGAGCCGAGGGGTGTAATATACACTCTGAATGACTGAATATGAATCCAACGAAACTGATGAGGAATTATACTACGCCTTAAATATGCTCTGTAGGGTTGTGCAAAACACCAAACCGTGGAAGCCGTCCAAAACAGCTAGCGGCATCCTAGTTCAGTTATCTTCACAATTTGAATTCATCCCCCCGGAGCTAGTACAATAAAAATGAACTACCCTAAACCAGCTAAACTGTGAAACCGTTTTGCACACCCCTACTTTCTGTTGTATGCATGCTATCGATAGATCTCACTAGTTTCATCATTTTGCTACAAATGATAAGGGGTACACCATTTAATGGAAGAACCGTATTCCTTGCAATGCTCCATGATCATATTAGCTGTGCATTAATATACCTTATGTGTCTGGACATGGTGGTAGATGCACCAAAACATAGTAGGGATGGACCCACTATTGTCCAAGCTGCTTTTATTAGATCATGCTGCAGATATATAGGATGGTACTAATGTCATATAACTATATCTACTGTAGAGCAACCTTAGACAAAAAGAATTTACAAGAACACGGCATACTCAGACATATAACTTTGCTCTATTATTTTTGTTTTCAAAAAAAATTACACTGGGGAGGGCGCCTCTTTTTTAGAGGAGTGCACCTTTGATGTACATAATATTGATCCTAAAAGATTGCACAGTACTTAAACCATTTCTAACTCTTTCCCTAGCTAGCTAAGAAATCCTAAAAAGATCATCAACAAACAAGAATTAGTTTTTTTCTTTCTAGGAACCAGATTTGAACTGGTGACATGAGAACCAGTCCTCTACTCTACCGAAACTTGACAACTGAAGATGTTGTAATTCCTTCAACCAATCGATCAACAATGTAAAAGATGAGAAATTGGTGTTGAACTTAAGTCACACAAATCAAAAAATTGTAGAAGTGTAGGATGTTAAAATTTAAAAGACCATAATGAATTTTGAAGTCAAAGTAAGCTAAAAAAAGTACGTACAGACTAATTAAAAGGACATCTGATACACAGTAACAACAATCATTTGATGCAAATATCACGGAAGGAGAAATATAGAAGAATCACTATGACATATGCGCTTAAAATTGACAATTAAAAACACGCATCATGCAAAAATAAATCTCTCAAATGTTGTTAGAGATGTAAGAATTGAACAATCACCTGTAGACAAAGATAGAAATTCATTCAATGGACAATTAGTGGGTCACACTAGGAGATCAAAAAAATATCAAAATAAGGTGGAAGTGAACAATCACATTAACTGTAGAGTGTTATCATGGAATATATAGTGCTCCTACGTCGTTCGTGAAGTAAGCAACACTGTTCAGAAATGATGGCGGAGGGGCCGGCCACTGCAGTACATAATATATTCTGTATGATTACATTGAGATCCAAAGCTAACTAAAAAAAATATTCATATGTGGGGAAGTCATTTTAGCTCCCGAGCTTCCCCACGATTTTATAAAATGAAAAAGGAAATGTATTTAAATTTGTTGAAAAAAACTGGAAAAAAATTTCTCATGTTGGCAATACTATAAGCGTGGAAAACCAGTGTGAATTTTGTATTATGTGCTACATAAAAATGACAAAAAATAGATATTTTAAACTATGAGTTATTCACTGTACTTAGATCTATACATTTGTTATTTTTGTGTAGCTTAAAACGCAAGGAATTTTACGTTGAGATTTTGCTAGTTTGTAGGATACATATCAGTGAGAACATGCATCAATTTTTTTTTGAAACTTTTAACTATTTTTAATTATTTTTTAAATAGTTGCGTATCTTAAAACGCAAGGAATTTTACGTTGAGATTTTGCAAGTTTGTACATATCAGTGAGAACATGCATCAGATTTTTTTGAAACTTTTAAGTATTTTTAATTATTATCTTAAATAGTTAGATCACTGGAAGAGAAATTTGGGAGCACAAAATCATTTATATATGTTATACGGTGGACTGTGGGACAACTTCAGAGCCTAGTCCTGCAATTTCAGCAGGCAAAACTGCAACGGTAAAATCGCTACTCTGGAGTGATAAATAGAGGTGTGAGAGTGTGCTCATGAATTCGCTAGAGCGCGGTGCAGTACAAGTAGCAGGCTTCCATGGACAAGTGGAGATAGCACGAGGCACGCGTCGCGCACTCGCTTGGAGCCTTGAAGGAGATGATGGATGCCATGGGATGTCGGGCCGGACTGCACATGACAGAATTAATGCCCAAAACCGACTACCCCCAACGGATCAAGACTCTCATACTACTTCTTCCTCAATAAGATCGGTGCAAAAGGAGACCCTCATCAAGAACTTTGCGGATCTGCACGAGCGATGCAGGACATCTCCACGCTGTTGCACATGTATGACTTATGAGATATAGTTGACTTTGTGGAGCTCCTACTAGCAGGGGTTCCAGTTGGACCCAGGAACCCCTGATATGGATGATATATATAGCATCATCCGCTGGACGGTTTCTAGAGCTTACTCGGTTGTCAGTATACCACGTTCAACTAGCTAGGACATCTCTCCTAAACATGGGATGGGCGTCCGCTGTTGTGTCGATCCGGTCAGCTCCTCACACTTCTCCTACCTTCCACCTCATCTTCAACCTATAGTCCCGCTGTTCCTCCTCAGTCCGCAGTTCCTCACAGATCATAACGTGTAGTACTCCGGTGGAACTCTACATGCAATCACTTTTTTTTAGACAACTCTACATGCAAACACGTGCATGCACGCACTCGAAAGATTAAGTGGGTCGTTCAGAAAATAGATGCGGTAGTGCAGAGTGTTCTGTTGTCTCCATGGACTTGCATGCTTGTCGACGAAAAAGCGGCACAGTATACATGACCGGATATGGTACTATTTATGCATGCATGGACTTACGCTTTGCTGGCAGCATAGACGGCGTAGAGCGGGAACGCTGGCACGACGACGGACGACCCGGAGCCGACGTTGACGACGGCGCCCCTCCCCTTGGCCGCCATCGCCGGCACGACGGCGCGCGTGATCCGCGTCGCCGCCTCCACGTTCACCCGCACCACGGCCTCCCACACCTCCGTCTCCACCTCGTGGAAGTAGGCCGCGCCGGCGTTGTTCACCAGGAGCCCCACGTCGAGCCCCTTCACCGCCGCCGCCACCCTCGCGGTGCCCCGCGACAGCTCCGTCGCGTCACCAGCAAGGTCGAACACCACGCTCCTGACCTTGCAGGACGGCGCGGCCGCCTGGGCCTCCTTCGCGACGCGGGACAGCTTGGCGGGGTTCCGGCCGACGAGGACGAGGTGGAGTCCCCCGCGCGCAAGATCGAGCGCCAGCGCGCGGCCGATGCCGTCGGTGGCGCCCGTGACCACCGCCCACGCGCCGTAGCGCAGGCACAGGTCCTTCCCCGGCCGGGCGAACGCGCGGTGTAGCCACGCGAGGAATGTCGCCGTGGAGACCACCACAGCGTGGAGGCCCAGGGCGAGTAACACCACGAACCATAGCGGCGGCGAGCCTGCTGAAGAACCTCCGGCCACCGAGACAATCTCTTGCAACTCAGCCATGGACTCAGATCGGCAAGCTAGCTAGCTTGCATATGATGGTATGAAGCCAGGTTCTGCTGCTATTAACTGTGCAAGCCTGCAACAGCTAAGCTGCTGAGTTACTGCTCCTACTACTCGGGAGAGATGCTGAAACGGTGAGAGTACTCGGCTGCTGAGTGTTCTGTTCTACTGTATGAGAGTATGACAGGTCAGGCAGCCATTAAACTTAACTCGGCTGCTTCTCCCGATCGGCTTGGAATTTGCATCTGTAGGGTCATTAATAAATCGATTCAATGCAAAGATGCCGTGGTGCCCAACAGCGCCCATGATCGATTAAGCGGTCAGCAACTTTGCATGCGTGTACACTTGTGAAGCGAGTACGGTACCAATTGCGTCGGCCACGATGAAACAATCCGGCGAGCGGCAATGAAACAAAATCTTACTGCTTCTCCGTGACCAACGAAATATTAAGATCCCAAATACATGTCAGACAACGTTGTTGCCTTAATCGGCGACTGGAAGGAGAAACCCTAACCTCGTCACCAACGTGTTATGGATACATCACTACTACTCCCTCCGTTTCATAATTTAAGATGTTGTATGCGTTGTGTATGTTTTTTAGATTCGTATTAAAATAAGCCTACACAATTACACATACATTAAAATGTGTCTACATACATTAGTGTACAAGTGAATGTGGAAAAAGCAAGGTTCAAAAAAGCGCGGATTAAGCGCCGCTTACGCAGATTTTTAAGGGAGGCGTTGGCTTTCTACGGCGCTTCTTCCTGAGCGTCCATTTACGCGCGTCGGGCGATTAAGCGTACGCTTTCTGATTAAGCGGCGCTCAGCCAAGAACGCGGCGGCTGCGCGCTGAGCCATCCCGAGCGGGATTTCTGAAATTTTGGGGAGAAAAGAGGGGGAATCGCGAGCGAGCGAGCATAAGGCCTGGACGCGAGCGAGGGTTAGGGTTAGCGCGACAGAGGCCTGGGACGCGAGGCTCTGTCCCGCCGCCGCCAGTGCAGCTCGGGCCTCCGCCGCCGCCAGCGCAGCTCGGGCCTCCGCCGCCGCCAGCGCCGACCGCGACTCCTCGTCCCTTCTGCGCCTCCTCCGCCGTCCTGCTTCTCCTCCGCTGCCGTCAAGCTTCTCCTCCGACCACGACCTCCTCGTCCCTGCTGCGCCTCCTCCGCCAAGATCGAGCTCGATCTACTCGCCGGCCACCGCGTTTTAGGTAACGCTCTGCTCTCAATCTCTCCAGTGCTGCTTCGTGGGCCTATTTGCTAGCTTTTGTGTGCTGTGACTGCTGTCCTCATGTGCTTGAAGAGGAGGATGAAATTGAGTTTGAGGATGATGATGAGTATTGACTATTGACTATTGATGCCTTTGAGTCTTGGAGATATGATGGCATTATGCTATCCATGTGTGCTTAATTCGTTTGGTTATGTTGTGTGGAACTTACAACTTTGGAATTTGTAATGTTGTGTGAGACTCTTTTTATTTCTTGTAATGTTGTGTGAGACTATGCCACTAATATGTTGTGTGAGACTATGCATTATTGTTTGTTAGTTGTTTGATGATTGAATAGTATTGCTTGCAACTTTGAAATTTGCTTGGTAAATGCTAATATATTCTTGTTCTGTGCTTCTAGCTTCCGTTTTGGAGAAAGGACATGGAGAACAAAAGGAGAACAAAAGGAGAAAAACAGAGACAAATCAAGGTACATAATCCATATCCTCTATTCTTCTTACAATTGTAGCAAAATTACAACATTTCATAATCTGTTTGTACGCTTCCCATCTTCTATATTGCCTACCCAGCTCCTGTTTGGACGCTTTTACCCTGAACGCTTAATCAGTACTTGCTTTGAGCAGTGCCTCACCGCTCGCTTAGCGCTTAGCACTTTTTTGAACCTTGGGAAAAAGTCTAAAACATCTTATATTGTGGAACGGAGGGAATACTGTAGTATAAAACTGATTCACAAGTTACAACAATACCATAAACGTTACACAGGTGGTCCTTGAAGTCGGTTCACTATTTCCTCTGCTCTAGCTTGTATCTCTTTTATATATTCAACAAGTACGCGTTGCTGATAAGAACCTCCTTCCTGACAAAAAAAGTGTGAAATAATGATGGACAAAATTGCGCTAGTGAATGCTCACGACAAGGCACTAAGAAGTTACTTCCTTTGCAGAACTCAGAAGGTTATGAATCTTACCGTACGAATCAAGATTCTCTCAATTCTTTTCTTGGTAACAGCGAGGAGTTCTTCCGGTGAAACATTCCCCTTTCCAACTGTAAGTCCATCAAGCAACAGCTTGTTCCAGTCACTTTCAGGAGCTGCAATGCGCAAAGTCAATAAGTAAAAGGAGGTAATTCTAGATATTATGAAACAATCTCTTCGGTAAACTCATACCCTCTATTATCGATTCAAGAAACTTTTCAGCCACTATAACCTCTCCCCCTGAGAAAGTTAACACAAACACTTAGGAATCGACCACAATGCAGTTGTTTCTCAACATTTGAATCTGGACAGCGTAAACTGGATTCATACCCACACATGATTAAGAGATTACCTTTATAAGCGTAACTGCGCTTTCGGAGAAAGTTGGAAGCATAAAGTTGCAATACTTTTTGCAGCATTACTTGAAGGCCTGGCTTATCTCCATCACCTTTAACCTAAACACATGCAAATGCTAATAATATAAAAATTAATCTAGGCTATAATAATATAATACAACTCGAACCTAAAACAAATAAATAGTACCACTTACTTGCCTCAGCTGGGCATTAACTTCTGATAGAAAGCTCTCATCTAGCTGTCCTTCTTTTTCTCTATTTGATATTTCCTGGGAATTGCAAGAACACATTAAGAAATCACATTACAATATGGGGAACATATCAGCATTCCAAGGTAAAATAAGTGTAACAGCTGAAATCTTGGAAAATTAAAATCTTCTGAAAGTAACTGCACTGCATTGAGAAAGCATAATTTAAACTAAATTATATAAGCACTAGTGATGTCAACATCTTTGCACTGATTATCATATTTGGCAACTATAATGTCGACGTTAACTACTGCATATGACATTGAAAGAAAGGCTCCATTCACGTACGAAAAGAAATGAATGAAATGGGTAACATTTGTTAGGATGCAACTTAGTATTCCCAGGAGGCTAAAGCCATCATATATACGGCCAAAAGCTAGAATGCAAAAGGCCAACATAATTATAACTCTAACACCCCCCCCCCCCCCCCTCAAACTCATGGTGGATCTACAACACTGAGTTTGGAGAGGTAAAATCCATGTTGCGCTCTAGTCTGAGCCTTCGTGAAGAAATCCGCCAACTGTAACTCGGAAGGCACATGCTGGAGAGCGATAACATGATCCTGGACACCAGCACGCACAAAAGAAGCATCAACACCAATATGCTTGGTAAGCTCATGCTTCACGGGGTCCCGCGCAATACTGATAGCACCTGTACTGTTTGATAAGAGGGTAGTAGGTGTAGTAACAGAAACACCAAAATCCTCGAGCAACCATCGTAACCAAGTCACCTCTGCCGTCAATAGAGCCATAGCTCGCAACTCAGCCTCTGCACTCGAACGGGAAACTGCAGTCTGTTTCTTCATCTTCCACGCAATGAGAGAACCACCAAGAAAAACACAGTAAGCAGAAAGTGAATGACGATCTGAGGGATCACTAGCCCATGTAGCGTCTGAATAGGCCTGGAGCTGTAAAGAGCTGGAGCGGGGAAAGAAGAGACGGCGAGAGATAGTGCCACGAAGATATCGTAGAACACGAAGAAGGTGACTATAGTGAATCGAAGTGGGAGCAGAAACAAACTGACTTAGAATATGGACAGGATAGGAGATATCTGGACGAGTGACAGCGAGATAGACAAGACTCCCAACAAGATGACGATAACAGAGTCGGATCAGACAAGGGCTCACCATCGAAAGCACGAAGGTGAACACTAAGCTCCATAGGAGTCTCAACAGTGCGCTCATCACTAAGAGCCGCGCGAGAGAGAAGATCCTGGATATACTTTTCTTGGGAAATATAGAAGCCATCAGAGGTAGAAGAAACCTCAATCCCAAGAAAGTAGCGAAGAGGACCAAGATTAGACATAAGAAACTGCTCACTAAGACGTGCTTTGACAAAGTCAATGTACTCTGAATCGTCGCCAGTGATGATCATATCATCAACATACAGAAGTAGAAGAGTCCTACCGCGAGCAGAAAGGTGAACAAACAACGCTGGATCATGAGCACTGGGCGAAAAGCTAGCAGCAGTCACCACAGAGGCGAAGCGCTCAAACCAAGCGCGGGGGGACTTGCTTAAGGCCATAGAGAGAGCGACGAAGACGACAAACCATGCCGTCAGGAACAGAATACCCAGGTGGTGGCTGCATATAAACCTCCTCACGCAACTCACCATTAAGAAAGGCATTCTTCACATCGAGCTGAGACACAGACCAATGGCGAACAGAGGCCACGGCAAGAAGTGTGCGGACAGTGGTCATATGGGCCACAGGAGCAAAAGTCTCATCGTAATCACGACCATGCTCCTGCTGAAAGCCACGAGCCACAAGACGAGCTTTATAACGCTCAAGAGAACCATCAGAGCGAGTCATAATCTTATAGACCCACTTACAAGTGATGGGGCGAACACGGGGAGGAAGAGAAACCAGATCCCATGTGCCGGTGCGCTCAAGGGCAGCAATCTCCTATGCCATCGCAAGCTGCCATTCAGGATGAGCAACAGCGTCCCAATAAGAAGTCGGCTCAATAACGGCCGAAAGACCATAAAGATCAGGAGAATATCGGTCAGGGCGGGAACAAGGCCGAGAACGAAGACCATAAGTCGGCTGAGAGGAGGAAGACGACACACCAGAAGTAGAGGGCACGTCAGTAGAAACATCCACAACACGTGGACGACGTGTATAATAGAAAGGAAAGGAGGGAAGAGGTGGAATCACTGGAGGAGGAGAAGGGGAATGTATCGGTGGTGAAGATGTAGAAGGAGAAGGTATTGGTGATGAAGGTGGAGAGTCATGCGATGAAGGAGGAGAAGAAACTGTAGGAGAGGATGGCATCGGATCTGCAACAGCGTGAGGAGAAGTAGGAGTACTAGGCACAAAGGGAGGTGTATCGGGAAACGTAAGAAAAGAGATGTCCTCCGTAGAAAAAGTCGGGGAGGATGGACGCGGGTAGAAGGGACGAGACTGATCAAAGGTCACATCCCGGGAAATACGCATCCGACGACCGATCGGATCCCAACACCGATAGCCCTTATGCTCATCACTATATCCGAGAAAGACACACTCAACGGACTGAGCGGTCAGTTTGGTGTGTTCACGAGGGGCAAGAAAAACATAGCAAACGCAACCAAACAAACGAAGCGCTGAATAATCAGGAGAACGACCAGAAAGACGCTCGAGGGGAATACCACCCCGTAGAGCAGCAGATGGTTGAATGTTGATGAGATAGGTGGAAGTGGTAATAGCCTCAGCCCAAAAGTGGGGCGGAAGAGAGGCGGCGATCATCATCGCACAGGCCGTCTCAAGAAGGTGACGATGCTTGCGCTCAGCCACACCATTCTGAGCATGAGCACCAGGGCAAGAGAACTGAGGAAGAGTACCCTCCTTAGCAAGGAAGTCTCGCAGTGCATGGGAGATATACTCGCCAGCTGAATCTGCACGAAAAACACGAATAGGAGTGGAAAACTGGGTATGAATCATGGCAACGAATTTTTTGTATATAGATAAGACCTCACTACGAGAAGACATGAAAAAGATCCAAGTGTACCGAGAAAAATCATCTACAAAGATAATGTAGTAGCGATGACCCCCTTTTGAAGCGAAGGGAGCCGGACCCCAAACGTCAGAGTGAATGAGATCAAAAGGACGCTCGGACACGGAGTCACTATGAGGATAGGGTAGCTAAATCTGCTTGCCAAGCCTACAACCCAAACAATCCAACGAAGCGTTACCGGAGACAGACCCCAGAACACCACGATGAACTAAAGACGAGAGACGAGAACCACATAAATGCCCAAGACGATGATGCCATTGCTGAAAAGAGCTGGTAGATGCGGCAACAGGGGCCGCAAGACTAGTGGCAGTGGCAGCGGAAGGAAGACGCAGCCAGTCAAGCTCCCATAGACCATCATGTCGTCGGGGGCCAGCTCCAAGTAAGGCGCCCGTGCGACGATCCTGGACAGAACACTGATACATCTCAAACGTATCTATAGTTTCTTATGTTCCATGCTTATATTATACCAATTTCTACATGTTTTATATACACTTTGTGTTGTTTTATGCATTTTCTGTGACTAACCTATTAACAAGATGCCATAGTGCCAGTTCCCTGTTTTCTGCTGTTTTTTTTTCAGAAAACCACTTAAGAAAATATTCTCGGAATTGTACGATTTTTATGCCAAAGTTCCTATTTTCCCGACACGTTCCAGAAGTCCGAAGAGGAAACGAAGGAGGGCACCGAGGCGCCGTCATGAGGTGGGGGCGCGGCTCCCCCCTGCCGCGCCAGCACCTGATGACGTGGCCTCGGGCCTCCACCGCCTTCGCCCTTTCGCCTACAAATACCTCCCGACAATACAACACCTAACACCCGAACACTTTTCCACAAAACTTAACGGAGCCGCCGCCGTCGTCAACCCTAGTTCGGGAGGGTTCAGAAGCCCTACCCGGCACCATGCCGGAGAGGGTAATCATCACCGGAGGGCTCTACATCACCATGCCCGCCTCTGGACTGATGCGTGAGTAGTTCATCCTTGGACTACGGGTCCATAGCAGTAGCTAGATGGTTGTCTTCTCCTATTGTGCCATCATGTTTAGATCTTGTGAGCTGCCTATCATGATCAAGATCATCTTTATGTAATGCTACATGTTGTGTTTGCTGGGATCCGATGGATATTGAATACTATGTCATTTGCTTCATAATATATCATGTTGTGTGTTGTTTATGATCTTGCATGCTCTCCGTTGCTAGTAGATGCTCTGGCCAAGTAGATGCTTGTGACTCCAAGAGGGGGCATTTATGCTCGATAGTGGGTTCATGTCTCTATTTAATCTGGGGTAGTGACAGCAAGCTCTAAGATTGTAGATGTACTGTTGCTAATAGGGATAAAACAGTAGTACTTTGTATAAGGATAATTGTATTACTTACATTACACACTTTGCCTAATGCAATAATCTGTTGCTTGCAACTTAATACTGAAAGGGGTGCGGACCCTAACCGGAAGGTGGATTATTAGTCATAGATGCGGTTGGAACGGTCTATGTATATTGTTGTAATGCCCAAATGAATCTCACACTAGACATAATGACATTAGTATATGCATCATTATGCAGCTCTTTATTCTGTCAATTGCCCAGCTGTAATTTGTTTACCCGCATGTATGCTATTATTATTATTTATGGAGAGACACCACTAGTGAACTGTGGACCCCGGTCCTTTTCTTTAAACTGATAATACAACCAACTGCAAACTGCTTTCTTTCATTCTCTGCAAACAAACATCATCTTTCACACATACGTTTAATCCTTTGTTACAGCAAGCCGGTGAGATTGACAACCTCACTGTTAAGTTGGGGCAAAGTATCTTGGTTGTGTGTGTGCAGGTTCCACGTCAGCG
The DNA here is from genome assembly GCA_026929855.1 of Poa annua. Classification (NCBI taxonomy): domain Eukaryota; kingdom Viridiplantae; phylum Streptophyta; class Magnoliopsida; order Poales; family Poaceae; genus Poa; species Poa annua. The sequence continues at coordinate 39,663,964 of CM049438.1, forward strand.
CCGGAATCCCTGGTGTTGCGCCGTGCCATATTCCGCCACCGACAACCTTCAGACATGTTCTTCATCTCCTACTGGTTCGATAACCTTGGTTTCATAACTGAGAGAAATTTGCTGCTGCACTACTTCACACCTTCCTCTTGGGGTTTCCCAACAACACCACCGAGTGCATCAAACACGAATCATAGTCGAGAGTGACCCTACAATTAGAGTCAACAATCTGACAGCCAGAAAGGAGCTGCATGGTAAGTCGGGGAATATGAGACACAGAGGGAACATGAAACGAAGAGGTGCTAAGGGTGCCTCGACTAGCGACAGGGAGGGGAGTACCATCAGCAGTAAGAACACGAACTGGAGACTCAACAGGTCGAACGGAGGTCAAAGAAGAAGAATCATAAGTCACATGAAAAGACGCTCCAGTATCAAGAATCCATGAGGATGTACCTGAATGAGTAGAAGGTGGTCTCTCTGTGCCAGAAAGGTCAGTCGCAGAACCTGCAGAACCTGTCCGTGTAGAATCCCAAGCAGCAAGCATGTCTCGAAGTTGCGCCACCTCATGCGCAGACAGAGACATAGCGGCAGAGGCCAAGGTAGAAACATATGTCGATGCAGAGCGGACACCACCACCCGTGGAAGCCCTGTGTAGAGTCGACAAAGAGCGACGAGTCGACGTAGAGTGGCATGTGAAAGCCACCGGGGGAGTCGAAGTGGATCGACCACCACAACGTACGGAGGCCGCTAGAAGAGTCGATGTAGAGCGGCCACCATCACGTGCGGAAGCCATCAGAGTCGACGTAGAGCGCCCAGAACCACGCGCGGAAGCCGCTAGAGGAGTCGATGTAGAGCGGCCACCGGTGTGTGCAGAAGCAGTACAGTGACTCGACAAAGAGCGGCCACAACCACGTGCATAAGCTGAGAAGTAAGTCGACGGAGAACGGCTAGTAGCGCGAGCAGAAGCCTCGAGAGGAGTCGACGTGGAGCGGCATGGGGAAGCCGCAGCAAGAGTCGACGAAGCAGCCAACCGGGCCCGTGGAGGAGCACCGAGCAGAGACGGAAGGTCCATGTGGGACACTAGTATGAACCAGCTAGACAGGTGCCGAGAACATTTAGGTGGAAGCACATACGAGGGCAGCAACCAATAAATCTGAAACAATCATCCAAAAGGCACGCTCTTGCTCGAAAAGGAGCGCACGCCACCACGCGCACGATGCAGCGGGCGCGGAGGTCCGGGCGGCCTGCAGCAGCGGAAGGTTGGACGGCCGCGGCGACGGTGGCGGCGGCCGGATATAGGCTGCAGCGAGTGGGCACAGGCGATGGCGGCGGTCCAGGGACAGGCGGTGGTCAAAGACCGGAGGGCAGCGTCGGGCGAGCGGAACCAGAGGAGGCGGCGATCCACTTAAGGGCGGCAGGCTGCCGGTCTGGACAGCAGAAGACGAGGGCTGTTCTTGGAGGAGCAACGATCGGCCGGGAAACCACAACAGCGATCAGAGGATGCAGGCGGGTGCTGATCAGAGGGAGAAGGCAGGCAGCAGCATGAAGCAGTGGGCGGTAGCGACCAGAGCACGCGAGGCAGAACGGGGCAGTCGGGAACAGGCGGTGGCCGGCGGCAGGGAACAGACGGCGCCGGCGGCTGGAAAACAGGATCGAAGAGATCAATCGATCTGTACGTGAAGACTGGGGCAGACAAAGAATACGATCGGACGAGTTGCTCGTCCGAAAAAGAAAAATAACCTTAGGTCTGATACCATGTTAGGATGCAACTTAGTATTCCCAGGAGGCTAAAGCCATCATATATACATGTACATGTGGGAGGCCAAAAGCTAGAATGCAAAAGGCCAAAGGCCAACATAATTATAACTCTAACAACATTGACGCGAAGTGTACAAAAGTGTTTTTGCTTCATGTCTGATGCCAAACTTGAAATGCATAATGGTACCAAAGTTAACATGACTGGAGCACAGGATATGCATGTCAGACTGTCAGAGGATAGTTTGGTGGTAATTGACAGTGTTTTTTTAAATACATTCAACGAAAGAACAGTCTGAACAAAATAGATTTGGGGCTTACTTTCTCCATCAATTTGAGAGCCTCCGGATTTCTTGGTGGCCACATCACATCTTCTCCTTCTTGCATAACAGGACTAATAATTGCCTTCAGAACATCAGTTGACTGTTCAATCTTCTCCTGAACCATAGGGATTGAATTAGCAGCATGCGATGCACATGTAGTAATCACAATAAAAATACGAAAGTTTCAGGATTTCATATCAGGTCTCTGAAAATAGCACTAAAACGAGGAATCATGCATCACATGGCATCGTTCTTACATCAGTTTTGTGGACGACACGGTCAACTATGTTCATGATATTCTCAGCCAATTCTTCATAATCTTTCTGAAAGGGCAAGGGAGATGGCAACCCAAAATTTAGAGAAATATCAAGATAGAAGAGAACGGTATCTGAAATTTGTCAACAAAAAGAAAAGGAGATCTGAAACCATACTTTATCATCATCTGATTTGCACAGATCAATCCTAGCAGCCAGCCGAACCCAGAAACCCTCGCTAAATGCTAGAATATTTTCAACCACTATTAGATCAAGCTGTTTGCATATAAGAAGGGTACATTAGTTCCTTAATCTGGTATCTTTTTATGTAGAAAATAACATTGAACAGGGAACGAATGTGACAATTGATTCAACAAAGTCTACAAAAACTAACCCACCTGAAATATTTCCAATGTGGACTCACTCTTTAAATATAGTAGGCATACTAATCTTATTTACCGATATATATGGGAACACTTCGGCATATATAATAAAATTGGAAAATCTGACAGCTAAGAAGGATGCTCGAAGCACATATAGTTTACATACTTAAGGTTTACATATTGAACAGAAATGATGAATGACAATGAATGTAGTTCAACATTGAAGGGTAGGGTAAAAACAGCAGCTTGTTCTGACAAGAAAGATCAGTCAAACTGAAGATATACACTATGCTTACCTCTCCGGGATTTGCGTCTCTCAGCATATCAATCAGCCTATCCACTTCAATTGTCTTTTTGAAGGATTCTTCAGGACCTTTAACAGCTGCGCATAACAAAGTGTTCCTGCTGAAAAATTATGGGCATTTAACCGTCACACCAGCTATTCCCACACAATATTTAAGTGAAAAATAACACGTGAAATGACAGGATAGTATCAGATTTTACAAACAAACAATTAGAAGATTGCATCACTAGCAACAATAATGTGAGTTTCTAGCATTAGTCAGGGTAGTTGACAGGTCCAGTGTTGTAGTCCGCATCTAATTAAACTTCAATTGTCACATTCAGTGCTGATATTCAGATAAACATAAGTAATGCTACTACCAGTACAAAATCGAAACCGTGTACAGATCTAAAATTTCCCCAACTGATGTATGATGTATATCCCAATCCCATACAGTATCAGTAAACCAGGTAGAACGAAACTCCCCAAGAATCGCGTCTTTCCTAATTCAGATAAAATGCAGGTTCTTCAAACCGAGAAGCGGTCAGTACACACAATAAAACTGAACTGAAAGAAAAGAATGAGAGCAAGCGCACGACACGAACCGCCTCCGCCGGTGCGCGTGTAAAGCTCTCCTCCGAGAGGAATTCGCGGGCATCCCCCAGCTGCAACATCGGTGCAGCGAATCCTACCCAGTACAGAATCGATTAAAGGAAGGACACGAACGGTCAGAGAAGCCTCCCGAGTTCGCTGGGAAGGAAGAAAGAGAGGAGCGAGATTAAGAGGGCGCAGACCGCAAGCCGTGGCGGGGACAGAGACGACGGCGGGCGGAGCGACGTGGAGGCGGTGGCCGTGGCCATCTGCGGCCGGTTGCCGGAGGGAGGCGGGGAGGAGGGCGAAGGGAGCGCGCGCGCAGTCCGATCCACGAATCCCAAATCTAATCCTGACAAGTAGGAGTGGCTGGCTACTCGGGTTTTGCAGAAAGCAGAGTGGCAGTGTGGCACAGCACAAGCTTGGAAATAGTTACAGTACGAGAAAAGAAATGCTAACAAAATTGTACTTACAAAGTTTTCACACTTGCAATCTGCAGCATGAACCAAATACAAATTTTCCATTTTTTTAGCATTTCTATCTAGCAGAAAAAAAGGCAGAAAAAAGGTGTGATCATCTTTGAATAAAAATACTCCCTTCTCTTGTCGTTTTGTAGCACGAGCTACACGTAGCTAGTTTTTTCAACCATTTTTTTTCATTTTTACGTTTCAAACAATTCGGGAAAAAAATCCAGATGTACATAGAGATATAATATACAAGTGCGCAAAATTTTTAATTCAAAATTTGTTATATTTTAGGTTGGAAAAAAGTAACAAGGGTGGATTTGAATGCTGAACATTACATAGTTTGAAAAACTCAAGGTTCAAAAAAGCGCCGATTAAGCGCCGCTTACGCAGATTTTTAAACGAGGCGTTGCCTTTCTGCGGCGCTTCTTCCTGAGCGTCCAGTTACGCACGTCGGGCGATTAAGCGTACGCTTTCTGATACGCTGAAGCGGCGCTCAGCCAAGAACGCGGCGGCTGCGCGCTGAGCCATCCCGAGCGGGATTTCTGAAATTTTGGGGAGAAAAGAGGGGGAATCGTGAGCGAGCGAGCATAAGGCCTAGACGTGAGCGAGGGTTAGGGTTAGCGCGACAGAGGCCTGGGACGCAAGGCTCTGTTCCGCCGCCGCCAGTGCAGCTCAGGCCTCCGCCGCCGCCAGCGCCGACCGCGACCTCCTCGTCCCTGCTGCGCCTCCTCCGCCGTCCTGCTTCTCCTCTGCTGCCGTCAAGCTTCTCCTCCGACCCCGACCTCCTCATCCCTGCTGCGCCTCCTCCGCCGTCCTGAAGCAAGATCGATCTCGATCTACTCGCCGGCCACCGCGTTTTAGGTAATGCTCTGCTCTCAATCTCTCCTGTGCTGCTTTGTGGCCCTATTTGCTAGCTTTTGTGTGCTGTGACCGATGTCCTCATGTGCTTGAAGAGGAGGATGAAATTGAGTTTGAGGATGATGATGAGTATTGACTATTGATGCCTTCGAGTCTTGGAGATATGATGGCATTATGCTATCCATGTGTGCTTAATTTGTTTGGTTATGTTGTGTGGAACTTACCACTTTGAAATTTGGAACCTCTTTATTTCTTGTAATGTTGTGTGAGACTCTTTTTATTTCTTGTAATGTTGTGTGAGACTATGCCACTAATATGTTGTGTGAGACTATGCATTATTGTTTGTTAGTTGTTTGATGATTGAATAGTATTGCTTGCAACTTTGAAATTTGCTTGGTAAATGCTAATATATTCTTGTTCTGTGCTTCTAGCTTCCGTTTTGGAGAAAGGACATGGAGAACAAAAGGAGAACAAAAGGAGAAAAACATAGACAAATCAAGGTACATAATCCATATCCTCTACTCTTTTTACAATTGTAGCAAAATTACAACATTTCATAATCTGTTTGTACGCTTCCCATCTTCTATATTGCCTACCCAGCTCCTGTTTGGACGCTTTTATCCTGAACGCTTAAGCAACGCTTAAGCTCGCTTAAGCAGTACTTCCTCTGAGCAGTGCCTCACCGCTCGCTTAGCGCTTTTTTGAACCTTGGAAACACTTGAAAAAAATGACAAGGGTGGATCTGTAATCTAGAATAATAGAGATTTTGAACTGAGAATTAGCACACTTGTAGACATTTTCTAGATGTAGGATTTTGTTTTCCAATTTTTGAAACTTAAAGTCCCGATTTTTAATGTGAAAAAAAAACGAGCTATGTGTAGGGGATGGGAACTGGTAGCGGATAATCCGAATTATTCGATATTCGTATCCGGTAGAACGTTAATATGGCAAATGAAAATCCGTCCGAACGCAAAGGAATCCGAATCCGAAAGGTATCCGACTGATTTAGCCAAATAAGGATACGGATGTGGTATGGCAAATTCCATTAAATTCGGATGCGTATCCGAATGTATTCGTATCCGATCCGACGATGAGGTATAGTTAACTTTCACCGGGTTCTTATGACATTGCCATCGCGTAGTCCAATAATTAAATAACCCATGTGTACCATCTTCTAACGAATAGACCCAGCAATCAAAGAGAATAATGGGCGAGAAGGCCAGGAATATGAGGATCGTACATGTTCATGTATGTCAACCAGACTCATAGCAGGCTACTTGACCACGCCGGCGGCCCGCGATATGCACTATTATTGTCTGTTGTAGCTAAGTCAGTCTCACTCAGTTCTACATTTTTTGACCGTGGTTGTTAAATCTTAATCTTATCTTTTATTTCTGTATGTCGCTAAAGTTGTAGGATATTCGTATCCGTGCCAAATTTTATAAAATCCGATACGCATTCGTATTCGAATAAAATCTGATCCGTATTCGCATTTGATAACATCCGTATTCGAATTCGTATTCGTTTAAAAAATATGAAAACGGATGTGGGACGGGCACTATCTGATCCGCATCCGATCCGTTTCCACCCCAGTGTAGGCGTGTAGCTGAGGCTACATTATCAGTCCCACTCCCTCGGTCACATAATAATATAAGATGTTATTACAATACTAAAGATACTAAACCGAAAATACTACTGACAAAGTGGTTGTTGGCATCTTTGTCCTATCAATTGCTCTTATTTATAAGCACAATTGAGCAATTTATCTAAACTATTGTGGTAAATAAAGTAACATTTGGTCATCTCAAAGCATCGAAAAAAATGACACGCGGACAAGCTCGGTTCATTTCTCATTTTTTTTTGAACGAAGGCAAAAGCTTTGCCTTATATTTATTAAGAAGAAGGTGCCCGGTTTATTAGTGGAAGAAACCGGACGATCAAGTAGAAACAACCGCAAACGCCTTGCCAATGGCGTCACTCTTCATGCCTATGCTCCTAAGAGCCTTCTTCACCTTCTTGATCTTGCCAGTAGGAGCCTCCTTGCTAGACCCAGGGCTAGCTGCCTCCAACGAAGCGAGCAAACCACCAAGCTTTTTCATGAAGACCGCCTCCTCAATACATGGCAACATACCATCACAATCAAAGAAGGGTGACCGGATGGACTTCAACGCCTCAGAATTAGGTGCCAAAGCACCTACCTCATCAACCTTATCCTCCATAGACGTCACCTGGCCAACAACCATGGGTGATGGAGCAACACCCACACAGGGCGTCGAGGCCATCGTCAAATCCTCCACCAAGCTAGACTTCGTCGGAGACATAATAGATGAATCCTCACACGACTCCTGAAGCACTGGAGCCAAGATCTCGCCTATGTCCTAGCCCTCAGAGGCAGACGTGGCAACAAGCTGCGACGGCGGGCAAGGACTACCATGAGGAGAGAAACAACCAAAATGAAGTGCTTCCTCAACCACAGACGACTGCAAAGTGGAGTCAAGTGGAACCGAAGCCTGCACAAGGGCGAGCCCTAGGCCACCAGAGGTACATGTCTCCATCGCCTGCAAAGAATCACCATCGCGTGCCAACAACAGTTTGAGAGTTGCAATCTCTTCACGAAGGGGGCGAGACGCCTCTTCAACACGGTCAGCTACCAGCTGACGAAGCTGCATACGCAGCAAGGCAAAGTGCGACTGAAAAACAGAGTCATCGAACTCCTCGCAACACCTAGGAGAGGGCCTTGGCTCCACCGGAGCACCTCGCAAGCAGGGAGCACGAGTGCCCGGAGAACGAGCCCGAGCATCCGGAGAGCGAGAACGAGCAGCGGGAGAGCGTGCATGGCAGAAACGCTCCCGATGACCAGGACGACGACATCGGATGCATCTGAAGGGCCCCCAACAAGTGTTGACCTGGTGGCCACGCTCAAGGCAACGAAAACATCTCCCGCGAGCCCAACACTTGAATGCGAGACTACGGTCGAGACCTTCCCGAAGTGGAGATGATGGCGCGCGGTCAGGGCGGCCGCCCCGACCCACCTGCACCCAGCCTTCCTCATCACCTTGAGCACCAACAGAGAGGTCGGCGCAAGGCTCCTCAGTTGCATCCTCAACATGGCGCACATCAATGTCGCTGTGAGACGGAGCAGAGGACGGACGAGCAGTGCGAAACCGCGGCTGCATCCTTGACGGGGGGCGGCGGTGCCGCAAAAGCTGGAGAGCGGGGCATCCCAAAGCCCCAATCCACCGACGCGGACGGCACATCAGCTCCAGAGAAGGTCTTGGTGGCAACAGACGACCTCTCGGGGGACAGGTCCTCTTCAGCGTCTTCTTCGTCATCCACGCTAGGAGCTTGCGGAGCCGGAGCAACGACGGCATCACGAGATGACGGCGGTAGGGGCTGAAGTTGCTCGGCGATGGTGCTGACAGTGGCATCAGGGGCGGCCGGCGGGCAGGAGGGCGGAGTGGCCGCACCTGCGGCCCCATGGCGGCAGCAAGAGCGAGCCAAGCAGCCACCAATTGCCGTGTCGGCCTTGCGGGGGGCGAGGGCAGCCACAGACAGCGTCACATCGCAGGAGGCCAGCGGAGCTGGAACAGCGAGCGGCGGAGCCAGAAAGCTCGTTATGGTGGCCTTGGACGAGCGCTTGACAAACATCCTTCCACGAACGGAGGGATCAGACTTGCGGGAGGCGAGGACAGCCGCGGCGGCGCGAGAAGAGGCGTTGGGCGACGACGAGGTCAGGGTGAGCGCGACCGCGAGCATGAGGACGAGGTCGAAAGCTCCGGAAGCACCGCGGCATCAACAGCCCGAGCCCCTACATGCCGAGCAGCTGGATGGAGAGAGGGCGCCGTGGGGTTACCGGATCTGGTCGCGGCGGCCGGAAAGGATGCTGGAGGGGGGAGATCAGGGCGCCGGCGGTGGCAGCATGCCCCTGGACGCCATGGTCGCGTGAGAGGTGCGAGCTATCCCTCGCCCCTCTACCTTCTTAAGTCTACACTTCTCATTTCAAGGATACGTACAGAGGAGAAACAAAAGAGCGTGTCTAGAACATCTAATTTCTATGGTCCATTCGAGTTCAACAACATGTTTTCTTCTTTTGCGAAGAGACCACAAGTCACATATTCAGATCAACCCCCACTATAGGACCATCTTTAAATAAACCCAAAATTGCACACAAATCCCTAGGGAAAATTCACACAGTTTTCTTCGTACACTCATCACAAGCGTGGCGTGAGCGAAGCGCGACAATAAAGAATTTGTTGGCTCGGCCAGCGATTGGGGTGCATAGGCATAACCCCATAGCAAAAACATCTCTTAAAGTTCTCGAAACAACCATATGGTGCATAGACATAATCTGTAGCAACCATATTCACGATTTTAATATAAATTTTGACTCGCCTGTTAAGAAAAAAATCATGCTATGTGTTGTGATAGGGCCCACGATCTTAACATTCGATTCATATATGGCAAGTCATATCACTCTCCTTGAACTCACACATAGGATGTCTATGGACGTACGTTTGATCATAGGGACCAACAGAGATGCTAAAGGAACACCGTTGATCGAATAACGCTGGCCCTTGCCCCTTAGGGTATACGAGTGACACGGACTCTGCGAACCAAGATCAGCTAGGACACCCATCACAGTGAGCAAGTTAATACAAGACCACAAGAACCGACAACACCTGGATCTGAGCCCAAAAGGTTCCCAATAGCACTTGAAAGAAGCATGCCCAAAAACCCAATTCAAGCTCGTCGCATAGACATGTATCATATCAGTGGCGGAGCCAGCACTATATCGTTGGTTCAGCTCAACCCAACGAAACCTTGATAATGCTCCAGTAAATCATTGGTCATGCAAAAAAATAGTACTGGACCCATGTTATGTTATATATGAAGATGTACCCATCAAATATTTTGGCTAGATCCGCCCTTGGATCACATTCAATTAAATACGTACTTAATCAACATATGAATAGTGGAAGTGCTCCAAATCAGAAGGACCCCATCTAGACGCATATTCACTCTTTTTATTATGTGTTCATGCGGAAAGTTTAGTTCGACTACTCATACAGGCTACAGCTTCTCTCGCCCAAACTATATGTCTTAGTTTGATTCCAAATTTTGAACATGACTCCGATTTTATGATATTTTTTATTTGAAATTGAAACTGTGAAACGTGATGAAACATGTATGGATTTGTTTTGGCATGTGTGTCATGTTTCATCCTAATTTCACACGTGTAGGAAAAAATGTGCAAGTATTGAAATTTCGTCCAACAGGCGCCTCCATAGGCTACCGGACATATTTCACCATCTATTTGCTTCATCATGTGATGTATTTGTTTGGGCCACATGTCATGATGGCATATCAGTTTTTTTGTACGCTTCTGGCCTTATTCAGTGGCCATTATTTTCATGTATATTTCATGGAAAAAATAAAGTATTACAATATGTTTCAACCCATGGGTGACATATTTCAGTGATGTGACTTTCACAAAATCTGTCAATGTGGTTTCATCCAGTTGTTTAGCACATGGGCAGGGGCCGGAGGACCCAAACATTACAACATGCAGAAAATATGAAAAATATCCAATGCTAGGCAAATACATTAGCTTGTGTGGAGATACCTTGTGTGGCGTCATCAGGCCATTGGCTGCATGTAGGCCTGGAATTTGAGCCGAACCGAGCTACTCGTTCAACTGACTCGACTCGTTCAACAAATAAGTTCAGAAATAAAATTTGGCTCGACTCGGTTTACTCATGAGTAGCTCTCGAGTAGCTCGTTTAACTCACTCAAAAAAATATATATTAGTGTCAAACTGTTAATTTTTTTTGCATAATAATAGTCTAGAGATTATATGTTTCAGCATTGATCAACCCTTTGACTAGACATCTAAAATTGTAACGACCATCATTATTATAGTTCAGAATTAATAAGAAAATTACTTCTTTTTCATATGCGTGCATGCTTGAACAATTTAATGAGTTATCGAGCTACTCGTGAGCTACTCACGAGTATTTTGATCAACAAACGAGTTATGATTCAAAACTTGACTCGACTCGTTAGACACCGAGTTCGAATCGAGTCGACCCGAGTCGGGAATTACTCGTTTAGCTCGCAACCCTAGCTGCCTGCGTGTGGCCATGTGGGCCATGCAGCTGAGAGCTGAACTACCGTGCTCCGACGCTGCAGCTTCAGGCAAAACCAGAGAAAGACGATGCCACGGACACTGACGAGGGGTGTCCCCATCAATACCCATGACTGATAGCCTAGGTTAGAGTTATGAGGTAGAGAACGCGTAGTGTTGGTAGATTCGTCGGCTGACAAGCGGGAATTACCCAGGTTCAGGGCCCTCGACTGAGGTAACACCCCTACTTCCTGCCTGTCTGTATTGATTGTGAATATGCAGTGAGTACAATCGTCTAGCGAGACGTGGATCTCGCTAGGGTTTTGAGGTTCTGGTTGGGCGTGTTCCTCATCGGCTACCCTCCTGTTCCTTTATAGGGGTATAGGTCTCGGGTACGTAACCGACTAGTAATATAAATATGGAAAGTACAACCGACTATTTCTATCTATAGTAAAACTCTTCATCTTGGGCTTTTACTTGTTGGGCTTCTTCAGTCTATCGACAATTGGGCTATAGTCATCACGTGCACCGGGTACCCACACGATTGGGAGCCTATTTGGTATAACCTCGTCATTAGCCCCCGAGTGCTTGGCTAATTCGGAGAATCAGTCATGTACTCACTACATAGTGCACGTCTCATGTTTCATGCCTTTTGATAGTATATCTTTGTATTTGTATTTCGACTGTGATTTGCAACAAAGGATTTCGACTAAGTAGCCTGGATTTACTCGATAAATCGAGACCAGTTAACTGCACTTGGGCAAAACCTTACTTGTCTTCAATCAAATTCGAGTCCTTGGGCTCGAACCTGTAACATACTGGACAGACTCGACTCAGGCCATTGTGGTCTTACTGATTCGTTCTACAGTTTCAACTGTGCTACCCAGCGCGTCCGCCGGGATTTTCATCGCGTCTGTTGACACGGAAAGAATAAGTACTTAACACTGCCGGGGTCTTACCTTTGCATTTTACGCACGCAGCATCCGAAATGTCATCGATTGACGTAATTCAGGAATTTTTTTGCATTTTTGACTTTGACTGAGGCGAGTCTTTTATTTTGACTGCCTGTTTATGATTTTAAGAATCTATCGAGTGCACGACAGTGCTCCCCGATGGGGAGTAGCCCCCGAAATTGTGCTTTTTTACCTGTAATGAAGGATAATCTCAAAATTTGTTTTTTCTTACTTTTATGGCAGTCGAAGATTTTTCACTTGCTCCCGATGGGAGTACACTCGACCACTCGAAGAGTGTTCTGACTTAGTGCCTAGTCGAGAGACTTTTGCATGTTCGCGTATGTTTGTTGATCTCTTTATGCCTTTGCTACTTTTGGGTGACGTCACTCATGACGTCTTTGGCGTGTGTGCAGAGCCTATGACAATACATGTCATTGTGGACCCATTTGTTTGACCGCGGGAGACGTCGGTTTAGTTCTGATTTGACCGGTCGTGGCGAATTTTCCACGGTGTGATCATAACCTCCCCGTTTTACGTGCGTAGTGGGCGGCGTGGGCAGCGACGGTTGCTCTTTGATTATGACACGTGGCCAAGGTATCATGCGCGGATGGCTGAGATCATTTCGCGTGCTGTGGTAAATATGGATCTCGCCGCCTGACGCGTTTTTACCTTGTCATTTGCTTCCTCTGCTTCCTGTTCTTCTTCTTCCTCCTGCGCCTGCACTCTGCTCGTGCTCCTACGAAGTTCTGCCGCCATGGCTCCCAAGAAAGCACCTGCCACTGCTGCGCCGCCCACCACCGCCGTGACCAGCAAGAAAAGGAAAGGCGAGACAGCTGCTGCCGCTGATTCCCCCGCCGCCTTGAAGAAAAGTTCGGGGGACTGGGCCAGGTCCTCCATTACCGAGAAGAAGCTGGCGGCGCTCCGGAAAGAGGGTCTGCTGCCTCCATTTGAGGAACTCGCCGCTCGCGCCCCTTCCAACAAGGAGGCCTTCCCCGAACCACGGCCCGGCGAACGGGTATGTTTCGCTGAGTTCCTCCCTCGCGGATTTGCCCTCCCGCTGCACGATTTTGTGCGCGGGCTTCTTTATGCATACGGGATACAGATCCATGATCTTGTCCCCAATGGCGTCTTGCACATTGCCTGTTTTATGGTGATGTGCGAGTGCTTTTTGGGGGTATCCCCGAGCTGGCCACTATGGAAATCCATCTTCCAGGTGCGTCATATGTGCCGTAACGGCCGTGTGAACCCTGTTGGAGGGGTTGGATTCCAAGTGCGGAGCGACTGCAAGTACTTCAACTTGCGCATAGTCGAGTCCGCGCAAGGATGGAGGTCCAAGTGGTTCTACGTCCCAGTCGACCAGGATGTTCAGCCTGGATTTTCGATTGGGACGACCCCTGTGAAGACGAAGGCTTGGGAACATAACCTTTCGACTGAAAAGAAGAAGGAGGTTGCTCCCCTTTTGAAGAAGGTCAGAGGACTGCTGGGCACTGTTCGCGGTGTCCAGCTGATGAGTACTTTCTTGAAACGTCGTGTGTGCCCCCTTCAACAACGCGCCCACTCTATGTGGCAATATGAAGGCACTCACGACGTGACCAGGATAAGCGCGGTGGAGCTATCCGAGAACGAGCTCGACTCCCTTGTGAAGTCGATAACCAGTCACAAGACCGATAAGGTCATTGACTATGAGTTCTCCACCGCGCCCTTCGACTTGATGAATGCCCTTCCTGAGGTGAGTATGCTATACTTGATATTCTGTTCGTAAGCTTTGTGTCTTATCCTTCTTGTGACTTGTTTCTCTCTTGTGTTTGATTTGACTTCTTTTGTTTGCAGGGGCATTCGACTGAGACTACACTTCCTCCTCTTCCTGAGGCCGGCCCCGCTGAAGAAGCGACTGTGCTGGAGGAGGGGAAGAAATCTGCTGACTCACCTCCTGCCGCCCATTCTTCGTCTTCGGAGCGAACCGAAGGTGATGGAGATGGCGATGGCCAGAAGGAGGCCGAGTCCGCCCTTGAGCCCGTCCTTAAGCGGCATCGGGTGCGTTCCGAAGAAGCTTCGAGTTCTTCTTCGGGAGATGGTATGCGCACAGGGCTTGCGAGTTCTGGCGTTTCTTCACCTGTGAAGGATGCTATCCCGCTAGCCCGGCGTTCGCCACCACCTGCTATTGAGCTGGGCAACTTTGGAGGTCTATCCTTCAATGTTGACCCTAGCTCAGATGAGGAGGACCAGAGGTGATTGCTTTGTTATTTGCGTTTCTTCTGTTTTTGCACCTTCCTCGTTCTTGTTTCTTTTGACTGATGTATGACTGTTGGTAGTGACAGCGCCGAGCAGGATCATGTCTCTCCAGCTACGGAGAAGACGACACCGGCCTCTCCTCATGCTGAAGCTGCTACGAGTTCTCTGGTGGCTACCACGGCACCGACTCCTCCCGCGACTGCTCCAACCGCGGGGCCGTCCTCTTGTGCGACTTCCTCGTGGCTTGATCATATAAGTATCCCTTTTGGCGCCTTGCGGGTGTGTTGACCTTCGTGTTTCATACGCATGATGTGCTCCTATCGTGTAGCCTGCCGTAAGTGGCCTTGTTGCCGCTGGGAAGGCGTTTGTGCAGTCTGAGGAGGACCGAGTTGCTCTCCGATCCCGTCTGGCAGAACTGAGCAGTGAGTCCTGATACGTCCATTTTGCATCACTATTTTATATCATAATTTACTGCTAGTCATTGATATATTTCGTATTTGGAGATGATACTTATGTTATTTCATCTATTTTGCATGATTGATGATCATTGGGGGATGGAACTCCGGAGTCTGAATTCTGCTGGAAAAAGCGTCATCGAGATACAATATTTGCGAAGCTCAGAAGATCAGACGAAACACCTGGGAATTATTTTCTCACCAGATCACGAAGGAGGCCAAAAGGGGAGCCTGAGGTGGGGCCCAGGGGGCCCACACCATGCCCAGGCGCGGCAGGGAGGCTGGCCGCGCGAGCATGTGGTGGGGCCGCCCTGGCCCACCACCGGGCGTGCCCTTTCGCGTACTTCATCCCCCCGAAAACCTAAGACCTGGAGGGTGTTCAGAAATCCTCTTCGCCGCCACCACGAGTGACGAGGGGTGTCCTCATCAATACCCATAGTCGATAGCCTAGGGTTAGAGTTATGAGGTAGAGAACGCGTAGTGCTGGTGGACTCGACGGCTGAGAAGCGGGATTTACCCAGGTTCAGGGCCCTCGACTGAGGTAACACCCCTACTTCCTGATTCTCTGTTATTGCTCTTGTGAATATGCGATGGTTACAAGGGTCCAGCGAGAGTTCGTCTCGTTGGGGTTTGGAGGTTCTGATGTGCGTGTCGTTCATCGGTAACCCTCCCAGCCCTTATATAGGGGGCTGGGTCTCGGGTACGTAACCGACTAGGATTACAAATATGGAAACTACAACCGACTATGAATAACTTGGAAAGCAATCTTCGTCTTGGGCCTTCCTTGATGGGCTTTGCCAGCCTATTGACAATTGGGCTATAGTCATCATGTGTACCAGGTACCCACACGATAGGATACCCGTTCGGTATATCCTCGTCACTAGCCCCCGAGTGCTTGGCTGATTCGGAGAATTAGGCATGGACTCACTTGACAGTGCACGTCACATGTTTGTGTTCGATATCGTACGTTGTGTATTGTCTTTCGACTATGAATTTATGTTTTTGACAAAGGATTATCGACTTAGTAGGCCTGGATTTACTCGAGAAGTCGAGACCAGTTAACTGCACATTTGGGCAAAACCTTACCAGCCTTCAATCAAGTTCGAGTCCCCCGGCTCGAACCTGGAACACACTGGACAGACTCGACTCAGGCCGTTGAGGTCTTACTGAATCGTTCCGCAGTCTTAACTTTGCTACCCAGCGCGTCCGCCGGGATTTTCATCGCATCTGCTGATACGGAAAAGAATTAAGGACTTAACACTGCCGGAGTGGTCCTCAGCCCAGCTCGACTGATCGGCGGGTCTTACCTTTGCATTTTATGCATGCAGCATCCGAAGTGTCATCGACTGACGCAACTCGGGAATTTCTTTGAGTTTATGCCTTTTTGCTTTTTGAATCTATCGGGTGCGCGACAGCGCTCCCGATGGGAGTAGCCCCCGAGATTGTGCTTTATTACTCGTAATGAAGGATAATCTCAAATCAATGAGCGTAAAAGAAAATGTCAGTCGAAGACATTTTCACCCACTCCCGATGAGATGCGTTTGAAGACACTCGAAGTGTTTGCTTTTAACTTAGTCGATAGACCTTTGAATGGTTGCGTGATCTTGGCATACGTCAGTCGAAGAAGATTTTATCCGCTCCCGATGGGAGTATATTTGGCTGTGCTTGGATCAGTCGACTATTTATCGACTATAACTTTTGTTTGTGTAGTCGAGAGACTTTCGTATGACTGCATGTCATTGGTTCAGTCAACTATTTATCGACTATTACTTTTGCATTCCACCAACTTGCCAACCGAGTGATGTCATGCATGACCACCGTGGCGTGCGCGCAGACCTTTGACAGGACGTGTCATTGTGGGCCCGCTTGTTTGACCGTGGTGACCGCCGGTTCAGTTCTGATTTGACCGTACGTGGCGAAATTTCCGCGGACGTGATCATGACTTTCCTCGTTTTTCGTGCGTAGTGGGCGTTGTGGCCTGCGACGGTTTCTCTCCGATAGCGCCACGTAGCCTGGTGATTATGCACGAACGGCTGAGATTGTTTCTTCTACCGTGGTAAATACAGATCTCACCGTCGTGGATTAACTCCTCTTGCCATTTGCCTCCTCTGCCTCCTGTTCCTTGCGCGCGCGCTTTCTTTGCCCTTGCTCTTGCTCCTCCTCCGCTCGCCATGGCGCCGAAGAAGAACACGAGCGCCGCCGTCCCCTCTTTCTCTGCCAATGCTAGCAAGAAGAGGAAGGGTGCTGCGGCCGCCACGACCTCCACGGGAAATCCCGCCGCCGCTTTGAAGAAGATTCCCGGTGACTGGGTTAAATCTTCCGTCACCGAGAAGAAGCTGGCGGCGTTCCGCCATACGGGCCTGCTCCCGCCGGCCGACAAGCTCGCCGCCCGCGCGCCCTCCAACAGGGAGGTACTTCCTGAGCCCCGCGCCGGCGAGCGTGTTTGTTTCGCTGAATTTCTGCCTCGCGGCTTTGCCCTCCCGCTGCACGATTTTGTGCGTGGGCTTCTGTATGCATACGGGGTGCAGATCCATGATCTCACCCCCAATAGCATTTTGCACATTGCCTGTTTTATGGCTCTGTGCGAGTGTTTTTTGGGGGTGTCCCCTAGTTGGGCACTCTGGAAGTCAATCTTCCGAGTGCGCCATATGGTCCGCGACGGGCGTGTGTGCCCGCTTGGCGGGGTGGGCATCCAGGTCCGTAGCGACTGCCACTACTTCAACCTCAAGGCAGTCGACTCTGCCCAAGGATGGAGGAACAAGTGGTTCTACGTGCCCATCGACCAGGACGTGCGCCCGGCCTTCTCGATTGGGAGGACTCCGCTGAAGACGAAGGCGTGGGAGCATTCTCTCTCGACTGAGGAGAAGGAAGAAGCTGCTCCCCTTATGGAAAAGATCAGCAAGCTGCTGGGCACCGTTAACGGTGTCCAGTTGATGAGCACCTTCATCAAGCGTCGAGTGTGACCCCTGCAGCAACGCTCCCACCCTATGTGGCGATATGAAGGCCCACTCGACGCCACTCGAATGAGCAATGTGGAGCTGTCGCCCAATGAGCTGGACGCGCATGTGAAATACATCACCAGCATCAAGGCCGACGAAGTCATCGACTTCAACTCCTCCGTCGCTCCTTTTGGATTGGAGAACGCCCTCCCTGAGGTAAATATTATTGACTATGCTGTTTTTTTGCCGTCCTTTGGTTTCTGGTGTACGTACCCTTTGAATGTCGTTTTTTGTGTTTGCGATCAGGGCCATTCGACTGCCGCCTCTCTTCCTCCCCTCCCCGAGTCTGGTCCTGCCGATGAGGCAGCTCTGCTGGATGAGGGGTAGAGGACCATCACTCCGCCTCCCTCGGCTAACACCTCAGCCACAGAGGAAACAGAAGCCGAGGAGGTGGACCAGGTTCGTAAGGGTGGCGACCCTGCGACTGAGCCTGCCGCCAAACGTCGCCGTGTGCTTCGACAAGAGGTCTCGAGTTCTCACACGGGAAGCGCGGAGCAACGGGACCTGGAGGATTCTGGCCGCTCCTCGCCTGCGAAGGATGCATCCCCTCTGGCTCGGCGCTCACCATCGCACTCGACTGGCCGCCTGAGTTTCGGAGGCCCCTGCCTCGACGCTGAGCCGGATTCGGATGAGGGCGAGCATAGGTACGTAGTTATGAAGTATTTTTGCTATGTTCGCCTTTCGCTTGCTTTCATATTTTGCCTTAAGCTCGTTGGCACTATTGCAGCAGCGCCAGTGACGATCGGGTGCAATCGCCTCCTTTTGTGGAGGAGTCGACCATGGCCTCCCCTCGTGCTGACTTGGATGTCGCTAAGACCACCCTGGTGGTTGAGGCGACTACCACCGCTTTGACGCCACCCACTACTGCTTCGACTGCACACCCTTCCACATCCGCTGCTTCCTCCTGGACTGACCATGTGAGTGCTTTCACGTTTTATGTATTGTGCTGAATCCTTAATCTTTCTGACATCTGTTGCCAATCTTTTCGAAGCCTGCCGTGACCTTGTCGCGGCTGGTAAGGCCTTTGTGCAGTCGGAGGAGGAACGGGTCGTTCTTCGCTCCCACCTCGACGGTTTAAGCCGTAGGCTTTTTCTGACTTTTTCCTGAGATGTTTCGCTTTTTCCCCTTGGCGTTTTGCGACTGAGCTTGGAATTAACTGTCTCAGGTGAGAAAGACACCATCGCGAAGCGGTCGTCTGAGCTGGAGCAGCGACTGAACGATCTGGAACGACAACTGGTCGACCAGCAGTCGCGTGCGAAGAAGGATCTGGACGATGCGCTGAGCTCGGCTGCCTCCCGCGAGCAGGAGTATGCGGCTCAGGTGTCCGAACTCGCGCGTGTGATGGAAGGTTAGCGGGCTTTGTTTTTGCCTTTCACGCTTTTATTTGCTGGTCCTTGTGTTGATTTTTGCCTCTTTTTTCTTTTGAAATTTTGAAGGGTCTGCGGCTTCATCCGCCTCCAAGGGCAAGGTGAGTGAGGACCTGTCACTCGACCGTGCCATTGAGAAGCTGAGCGCTGCCATCCAACACGCCAAGAGCTCTCTGGATACGTCCACTCGCACCCTTGGCGCTGTCTTTAAAGAGGTGCTTCCGTCGAGCGAAGTTCCTGCCACCGCGCAAGGTTTTGCAGACGTGCTAGGCCCCGGCTCGTCGACTGTGGCGGAGTTTGCGCGCGACTTGACGGTACGCGGCTCGGAATCTACCATCAAGCTTCTTCTTGGTAACGGCGTTGTTGCCGATTATGAGGCTGCCCTGTCTCATTTCCCGAAAAGGTCAGATGGGCAGCCTTTGTCCTTGAAGGGTGTGACCGAGGCCGCCACGCGACTATCGCGCACCTGTATCGACACCATGGAGCGCAGATCTGTTGCTGTTGCTTCTATGCCGAAGTCGCGTAGGGCTAGGTCCGAGTCAGTGTCTCACATTTAGACTTTTGATTTTGACTTTATGTAATGAAGATTTGACAACTAGCATGGGCACTTCACTGCCTGCTTTGTTTATGATATGGCCCCTAAAAATGCATCTTTCGCTATGTATTTGGCTTCTGTTGTCTTGTCTTGATTCGTAGCCTCGTCTGAAATATATGATTATGCGTTTGCCAGCCAGACGATACCAATTCGACTGAATCTTCCCAGCCGTGCGCGGATACTCGAGCAGCCGCCGAAGCGAGGAATAACGCCAAGGTTTTGGCTTATGCGAAGAAGCGAGTGGTTACTCTAGAACAGGAACTAAAAGCCACTCAAACAGAGTTGAAACTTCTTAAGGCAAAACCTGCTCTTGCCACCCAGCGTGAAGAATATGTGCTTGGTGAAGTCGAACACTCTAACAGGCAGCTCGAAGGTATGTACCCGACGATCGCCCTTGTGATCTTCTTATGTCTTCCTTATAGCTTGCTGATAGTTGCTCGTCTGCAGTTTTTGTTCATAATTTCAAAGAAGAGGTGGAACGGGTTAACGAGCGTCTGGATAACGCGACTGATAACCCGGTCTCCGGCCACCAGCATTTTTGGGCTGACAGGCATCGCGCCCGCGAACTTGCTACCCTTAAGGATCGAGTGTTTCGCGGCGCGGTCCTACTCGAGCGTTGCCGGGCGGCGTTTATGCGCATCAACCACTTCTTGTTTCCTGAGGGACCGCAGCCGCAAGGAATTCATGCGTTGGTTGATCTCTTCCAATCTGCAACTCCTATCCGAGAGGCTTTGACTCGAAGAGTTGTCCTTGGAGCCAACGCCGTCATGGGATATATTCGCAGCCAGCATCCTACCTTTCGTATCTCTTCGCCTGCATCTGGCTCACGTCTGGAGCAGAAGTTTTTGGACAGGACTGCGGCTTCGGCGGAGGTGTTTGTGGGTTGTTTGCACGACCAGCTCATCGACTCTAGCTTGCCTGTAAAGGATGAGCCTATGTAGTTTGTGTAACTAACCAGCCCCCGAGTCCCTCGAGTGGGGTATGAATAGAAAGATGTTTATGTGAGTTTATATATGTACAGCGCCCGAGCCTTCGAGTGTAGATGAGTTTTGCTGTTTATGATTAAGACCCAGCCCCCGAGTCTTCGAGTGTGGCTGAGTTTGCTTTTTATGACTAAGACCCAGCCCCCGAGTCTTCGAGTGTGGCTGAGTTTTGCTGTTTATGACTAAGACCCAGCCCCCGAGTCCTCGAGTGTGGCTGAGTCGGGAGTGACTTGGCTTATGATAGTAAATTATGCGAAGAAGAAAATCTTTCTTTATTCCAGATATTGGCCAGCAAGCCGCCTCATTAAAAACCTTCCAGTCCCCTTAGGTACCCTGGTAAGGAAAAGAGCGCGTCTGAAACCTGCTGGCCTTTCCGACATTTATGCTCTGTTACATTGATCGACTATGACATCTACGCATAGAAGCGACGCAAGTGCGCCACATTCCATGGGTTATTTGATAATTCCCCCGTCTGGGCGTGCTTGAGTCGATAGGCACCACCGTCGATGACTTCCGTGATGACGAAAGGCCCTTCCCATGGTGATGCGAGCTTGTGCACCTTCTTCTGCTTCATCCGGAGTACTAAGTCGCCCACCATGAATGTTCTGGGACGGAGTCGTCGACTGTGGTAGTTACGGAGATCCTGCTGATAAACATCTGTGCGGGCAAGGGCCGTATTGCGCGATTCTTCGAGTAGATCCACCGAGTCTTCGAGTGACTCGTTTGCGTCGTCTTCGTCGTACATCTCGACTCTTGGTGCGCTGAATTTCACCTCTGGTGGCAGTACTGCTTCTGCGCCGTAGACCATAAAAAACGGAGTAAACTGAGTCGAGGCGTTTGGGGTTGTGCGCAAACTCCATAGTACCGCCGGGAGCTCCTCGACCCAAGCGCCTGCGGCCCTTTTGAGTGGTACCAGTAGTCTTTTCTTAATGCCCGTGCAGACGAGACCATTGGCTTTTTCAACCTGTCCGTTGGACTGTGGGTGCGCGACTGATGCGTAATTGAGCGCGATATTCCACTCTTTGCAGAAGGAACGAAACTCCTCGGCTGTGAAGTTTGTGCCGTTGTCCGTGATGATGCTGTTCGGGACGCCAAATCGATAGACGATAGATTTTATGAAATTGACTGCTGTAGCGGCAGTCGAGCTTGTGATTGGGACCGCTTCTATCCATTTTGTGAATTTGTCCACCGCCACCAGTAGGTGAGTATGTCCTCCGGGTGATGACTTTTTGAGTGGTCCGACCATATCAAGCCCCCATTGGGCGAAGGGCCAAGCCAGTGGTATGGTTTTGAGTGCTGACGCGGGTGCATGAGGCTTGGTGGCGAATTTCTGGCACCCGATGCACCTTTTGACGATGTCGTCTGCGTCCTTAAGTGCTGTAGGCCAGTAAAACCCTGCTCGGAAGGCTTTGGCTACGAGTGATCGACTGCCGGCATGATGACCGCAGGTTCCTGCATGAATATCGCGAAGTATGGTTTTTCCATCCTCAATTTCCACGCACCTTTGGAACATACCTGAGATGCTTCGTTTGTAGAGTTCACCGTTGATGATGGTGTATGCTTTGGAGCGTCGAGTGACTCGTCGAGCCTCTGCTGCATCGTCTGGTAGTTCGTCGCGGAGCATGTATGCTAGGAAAGGTTGAGTCCATGCTGGAATTACCTGATCGCCCTGGCATAGTAGTACTTCGACTGGCGGATCTTCTGAGCTGGGAGTTTTGTCTTTGGATGTAGCGGTCGAGGTCGATGGGGGCCGCTGTTTTTTGATGGACCTGTGCTGGATTCGCTCCAGGAAGACGCCTGGCGGGACTTGCGCTTTAGTCGAGCCGATGTTGGCTAGTATGTCTGCTTCCTCATTGCTTTCTCGTCCAACATGTCGTAGTTCGCATCCGTCAAAGTCACCTTCTAATGTGTTGTAGAGGTCGCGATATGCGATCATGTTGTCGGCTATGGCGTCGCAAGCTTTCATTGTCTGCTGCACGACTAAATTTGAGTCGCCGTATATCATAAGTCGAGTGCACCCCAGCGCCTTAGCCATTCGCATGCCGTGGATCAGACCTTCGTACTCGGCCTCGTTGTTGGATGGTCGCACGAAGTCCATCTGCAACACGTACTTGAGTTTGTCGCCTTTGGGTGATATCAGTATGACACCTGCACCTGCGCCCTCGTTCTTCTTAGACCCATCGAAGTACATTGTCCATGAGTTGGACACATCAGGGATTCCTGGCAGCTGAGATTCTATCCACTCCGTTGTGAAGTCGGGTAGGACTTGCGCTTTGATGGCCTTCGGGTGATCGTAGGTGATCCCGAGTGGCCCGAGCTCGATGAGCCATTTTGCTACACGCCCCGTCGCATCGGGATTGGTGAGTATATCCCCGATTGCTGATTTGCTGATCACTGTTATCGGGTGCTCCGTGAAGTAGTGGCGCAGCTTTCTGGATGTTATGAAGACAGCGTATGCCAGCTTTTGGAAGTGCGGGTATCTTTGCTTTGACAGGGACAGGACTTCGCTGACGTAGTAGACTGGCCTCTGTATGCTCTGAGTTTTCCCTTCCTCCATGCGTTCGACTACCAAGGCCGTACTTACCACTCTGTTTGTGGCTGCCACGTACAGGTACAAAGGTTCTTTCTCCTTGGGTGCCGCCAGGATGGGGGGATTTGTGAGTATTCGCTTGAGATCTTTGAAGGCTGCTTCAGCTTCATCTGTCCACTCGAACTTGTCTGCCTTCTTCATCAGTCGATAAAGTGGTAATGCCTTTTCACCCAGCTTACTGATGAAGCGACTGAGCGCTGCTACTCGACCCGTCAATTGCTGTACCTCGTAGAGCTTTTTAGGCCTTTGCATGGTCAGTATGGCCTGTATCTTTTCTGGGTTTGCTTCTATTCCCCGGGCCGATACCAAGTATCCCAAGAGCTCTCCGGCTGGGACACCAAAGGTACACTTGTCTGGGTTGAGTTTGATGTTGTACCGGTTGAGATTGTCGAATGTTTCTCGCAAGTCTGCGAGTAGTGTGCTTTCTTCTTTCGACTTGATGACGATGTCATCCACGTAAACCTCGACGTTGTTTCCAATTTGTGTCTTCAAACAGTTCTGCATCATACGCTGGTAGGTGGCACCCGCGTTCTTGAGCCCGAAGGGCATTGTGGTGTAGCAATATACTCCGAGTGGAGTTGTGAAGGCTGTCTTCTCCTCGTCTTCGACTTTCATCCTTATCTGGTGGTACCCTGAGTATGCATCCAGGAAGGATAGACATTCGCATCCCGCAGTGGAGTCGACGATTTGATCGATACGCGGTAGTGGAAAATGATCTTTTGGGCAACACTTGTTGAGCCCGGTGAAGTCGACACACATCCTGGTTGCTCCTGTTTTCTTTTTCTCGACTAGTACGGGGTTGGCTACCCACTCTGATTTTTTGATTTCTCGAATGAAGTTTGCTTTGAGTAACTTGTCTACATGTTTCTCTATAGCCTCTCTTTTGGGTCCGGAGACGCGACGTATTGCTTGTTTGACCGGCCTAGTTCCCGGATTAAGTTGGAGGGAGTGCTCGGCGAATTCCCTGGGAATACCTGGCATGTCGGCTGCACACCATGCAAATATATCCCAGTTCTCACGGAGGAATTCGACGAGCGCGCTTTCCTATGCAGGAGATAGGCTTGTGGACACCCTGACTGTCTTGGCTGGATCGGTCGGGTGAACCTGGTGCTTCTTTATGCCATCTGCGGTGCTAAATGCCTTGTCGACTGCCTGTTTCTTTTGTTCGGGCATGTATGTTGGGTCGCTGGTGAGCGAGAGCTCTTCGAGGGTTTGCTCCATACCGAACGTCTCGGAGATTTTGCTGAAGTCGCGGTCGCAAGCGTCTGACCTTTGAAAATTTCCGTTGACTGTGATGCCTCCTTTCGGGCCTAGCATCTTCAACTTGAGGTATGCGTAGTGTGGTACTGCCATGAACCGAGCAAATGCGGGGCGCCCTAATATGGCATGGTATTGTGACTTCCAGTCGACGACTTCGAATTCAATCGACTCGGTTCTGAAGTGGTTTGCGTCGCCGAAGGTGACGTCGAGTTGTATCGTGCCTTCTGGGAGAACGGGTTTTCCTGGGACAATACCATGAAAAGTGTTTGTAGACTGGGGTAAATTTTCGACTGACCTATTCATCCGGCGAAGTGTGTCGGCGAAGATGATGTTGATGCCGCTGCCTCCATCCATGAAGACCTTGGTCATGGCGTATCCACCGATCTGAGCGTCGAGTACCAGGGCTGCGTGGCCTGGTCGGTAGACAGATGGTGGGTGATCTTCTCGATTGAAAGTTATTGCGGTTTCAGATCCCCGCAAGAAGTCTGGTATGGCTGGAGGCGCCATAACCGCCATGTTAACGTGTCGAGTGTGGATCTTTTGCTGCCTGTTGGAGGGACGCCCTTTTTGGATCATGAACATCTGTCCTTGGGGCTTTGGGTACTGCTCCTCCGTTGCTTGGGGTATGTGATGTATGGTTCCCGCGACTTGACTTCCTGGGTTGTATGGTGGTGGAGGTGGTAATGCCGCGACTGGCTGTGTTGGCGGTGGCGCGATGTACGCTGGTGGTGCAGTTGAGGGTGTAGCTCTTCTGATTCTCGCCGCGTAATCAGCCACCATTTGTTCGAACTCTC
Source organism: Poa annua (assembly GCA_026929855.1). Lineage (NCBI taxonomy): Eukaryota > Viridiplantae > Streptophyta > Magnoliopsida > Poales > Poaceae > Poa > Poa annua. Next base: position 39,689,218 of record CM049438.1, read on the forward strand.
GGCAATTCCCCATGGTGTGGTTGGAGATTAGCCTTCCATCATCTCCCTTGAATAAGTGCAGCCTGCAGTCGTCATTCATCTTCTCTTGAAATGTTTTTTCTGGTTTTGCATCTGTTCGTTTGCGCCACTCTTGCCTTCGGTATCCGCTGCTACGCTGATCGCGGTCTCGACTGCTTCGTTGGTCGTCTGTTCGACTGTCTCGGCGGTCGTTTCCTCGACTGTCTCGACGGTCGTCTCCTCGACTGTCGCGGCGACTGTCGTTTCGACTGTCACGACGATCTTCTTGTCGTCTGTCGTCCTGGACGTGATTGTCCTGTGAGAAACCTGCTGCGACGAATTTTACCTTGTCGTTGTCGCTGTAACCACTTTTGCGTCTTCGTCTTCTATCATCCCTGTCGTGGCGGTCTCGACTACTGCGTCGATCATCACGGTCATGTGGGGAAAGTGGACGCTTGGTCCTTATGGACTCTTCGCCATCCGCCCACTCAGTCGCTATCTTCATGAGCTCTGCCATGGATTTTGGCTTTTGGCGGCCGAGTGCTTCTCTGAAGTCTTCTCTGAGGACCCCCATGGTGAAGGCGTCCATGGCTCTGTCTTCGGAGATTGTGCCGACTGAATTGCGGATGGCAGTGCATCGCCTGATGTATGCTTGAATTGGCTCGTCCGACCTCTGCTTGCAAGCCCGTAATTCCTCGAATGTTTTGGGTCGCTCGCACAGAGGATCGAAATATTTGATGAAGTCTTCCCGAAAGTGATCCCAGGAATCGTATGATGCTTCGGGTAATGCTTTGAGCCAGTCGCGAGCTGTGCCTTCAAGCATCAACTGTATGTACTGCAGTGCCGTTGTAGTTGTCCCCCTTTGGCATACGACTGCGAGCTTGTAGTCCTCGAGCCAGCCTGACGGCTCTTGTTTGCAGTTGAACTTTGGCGTTGTTGGTAACCCGAACTTTTTGGGCAACTTGGCTTCGCGGATTCGCCGTGTGAAGCATCGTGCTCCGCAAGGTCCTGTATCGCGACCATCACTCGAATCGTTGCTGGCGGATCTCCTAGACCTGCTCCGTGAACGGCGACGTCTCGAGTGCCTTCGTGTGCCACTCCTGCGCGGGCTTCGACTGCGACGATCTCGCGAACGGCTTCTGCTGCGCTCTCTGTGCTTCTCCGTCTGGAGTCCTTTTGCCGCGAGTGCGAGCGCCTTTAATTGCTGGAGATGCAGTTCTTCGGCCGGATCGCCTGCTGGAGGTGCTGTCGCCTTCAGGTATGCGCCAAGTGATATCAAGGCACCTTCAGCTGTTTTGGGTACTAGTACGCCTTCGGAGTCCAGGGTCATGAACGAATGTTCTAAGTTGCGAGTGACTCCGGATCTCTCGCCCTCTGGGATATTGGCGAATCTCGATCTATGTCTGTGCTCCGTCGCACTTGTGGAGCTAAGGGAAAACTGTCTTCTCCGCATACTCGAGATGCTAGCTTGCTTTCTGCGTTCTTCGAGTGTTGCTCTGTACTCCTTTAAGCGCATCGCTTCTTGCCAATTAAAATAATTGTATGTCATCCACTCCTCTGGGGTCGCGTCTGCTGGCATCATTGTGCAGTCCTTTATGATCTTGTCAACTTTTGCTGCCATCTCTGCCGTGATAGTTAGAGTTGTCACGCCATCTGGTAATGTGACTGTGCAAGGAAATTCTGTAGGTCTGCGACTAGCTGCTGCCGCTGAGGTTTCGGCGCTGAATGCAACATAGACCTGCCGAGGTATGACCGGGGGATATGTGTATGTGCTATCGGCGCCGGTTATGGGTTCGGAGTCGTCGTCCAAACTCATGTCGGAGTTGTTGCTGATCTGGGCGTCGGTGTTGACGTATGCTTCGGGTATTTTTTCAGGATCGTCTTCGTTGCTGGAGAGGAACTCGTGATCCGCTTGGATCTCTGGCCCGGTGAAGTCGGCGAGGTAGATGCTGTCGCCCGTGTCTTCAGTTTGCCTGTAGTCGTGTGCAGTGTCGAGTGCCGTGATGTGTTCGACTGTGGTGACTTGATAGTCAGACTGTACCTCATCATCTAGGAGCTCTTGTGCCAAGAGTTTATTGAACTCTTGGGCCGTCATGGAGTCGACTAGAGATCTTGACGGCGAGATCGAGTTGACCTTTGACGACGTAGCTTCCATGCCTGCGGTAGCTGTGACCGTAGTAGATGGTTTCTCGACTGCGCCTATCTGATGGGTAGACTGTGCCTCATCTTCCGGGAACTCTTGCACCATGATCCTATTGAACTCTTCAGTCGCCATGGATGAGGTCAGCGATGGGATCGAGTCGATCTGTGATGAGGTACCTTCTTTGCCTGCTGGCGATGCGATCGCAGTCGATGAATCTTCGAGTGCCCTCATTGCGATCACGTCGGTCAAGTCCTGCACACCAAGCTTATCGACGAAAAAATTGTGCTCCCCAATGGTTAGATCGAAACCTGAATCGAGATTAGCGAAAACTTCCTGTGCTTCCGATGAGTATGGCTTGATTCTTTTTGGCGATGCAGCTTGCGAAGTTGGCGACTGACTGCCTGGTGCTCCAACGCCAGTCAAGACTGTCAGCGCGTGGCTGTTTGCAGATGTAGTCGGCGAGTTGCCGTTTGAGGTCAAAACCAGCGAATCCGTAGATCAACACTACCTCTTCCCACAGACGGCGCCAATTGACGAGGGGTGTCCTCATCAATACCCATAGTCGATAGTCTAGGGTTAGAGTTATGAGGTAGAGAACGCGTAGTGCTGGTGGACTCGACGGCTGACAAGCGGGATTTACCCAGGTTCAGGGCCCTCGACTGAGGTAACACCCCTACTTCCTGCTTGTCTGTTATTGCTCTTGTGAATATGCGATGGTTACAAGGGTCCAGCGAGAGTTCGTCTCGTTGGGGTTTGGAGGTTCTGATGTGCGTGTCGTTCATCGGTAACCCTCCCAGCCCTTATATAGGGGGCTGGGTCTCGGGTACGTAACCGACTAGGATTACAAATATGGAAACTACAACCGACTATGAATAACTTGGAAAGCAATCTTCGTCTTGGGCCTTCCTTGATGGGCTTTGCCAGCCTATTGACAATTGGGCTATAGTCATCACGTGTACCAGGTACCCACACGATAGGATACCCGTTCGGTATATCCTCGTCAACGAGGCGGAGAAGACAGAGAGAGAAAATCTCTCCAGCAGGCTGCGTTGCCGCCGGGGAAATTCCCTCCCGGAGGGAGGAAATCGTCGCCATCGTCACCGTCGTCGAGCTGCACTCCATCACCATCGCCAACACCACCATCTCCACCGCCGACGCCGTCATCTCCATCGGTCCACTCCGTTCCCGCTGTAACATCTAGGGCTAAACCTTGTGTATTTGATAGGGGAAACTCTCCCGGTGTTGATTACTCTTGTTATTGATGCTATTGAGTGAAACCGTTGAATTAGGTTTTATGTTCAGATTGTTATCCATCATTATATCATCTCAGATCATGTACCATATGATGTGTTGTGAGTAGTTCGTTAAGTTCTTGAGGACATGGGAGAAGTCTAGATGTTAGTAGTGAACTATGTTGAGTAATATTTAATGTTTTGATATTTAAGTTGTGGTGCCATTCTTCTAGTGGTGTTATGTGAACGTCGACTACATGACACTTCACCTTTATAGGCCTAGGGGAATGCATCGTGTACTCGGTTATTAATTGTGGGGTTGCCGGAGTGACAGAAACCTAAACCCCCGTTGATATTCCGATGCATGAGGGATAGCAGGATCTCAGAGTTTAAAGCTATGGTTAGATTTATCTTAATTACTTTCTTGTATTTGCGGATGCTTGCAAGGGGTATAATCATAAGTATGTATTAGTCCTAGGAAGGGTGGTGCATTAGCATAGATTCACCCACACGACACTTATCCAAACACTAAAGATTAATCATCAATATGAAGCGAAAGCACTAGACAGAATTCACGTGTGTCCTCAAGAACGTTTGGTCATCATAAGTAAACAAACCGGCTTGTCCTTTGCTCTAAAAAGGATTGGGCCACTCGCTGCAATTATAATTGCCGCGCTCTATTTACTCGCACTTTATTTATCTGTCATATCAAAGTCTACTGAAAACTTGTCTGCTAGTGTTTACAGTGAAACCCTCATCAAAACCACTTGTCAACACCTTCTGCTCCTCGTTGGGTTCGACACTCTTATTTATCGAAAGTACTGCGATACACCCCCTATACTTGTGGGTCATCAAGACTAATTTCTGGCGCCGTTGCCGGGGAGTGAAGCGCTATTGGTAAGTGGAATTGGTAAGGAAAACTTTAGCTGTAAGTGCTGTTTTTATTTCTGTCTCCTTATTTGCTTAATAATGGAGAGAGGAAATGTTGCTTTCCTGTTTGGGAAGTCTTCTACCGCTGCTGAGGTAGAACATGAGGCGCCATCTGATGATATTGTGCCATTTAAAATACCTATGAAAATTATTGAACGTGTTATGAATAACCGCTATGTTGGAGATGGAACTGTCCACCCCGGTGATCATTTACTGTATTTACATGAATTATGCGAGTTGTTCAAGTGTGCAGGTATTACAATGGACGAAGTCAGGAAGAAATTATTCTCCATATCACTCGGTGGGAGAGCTGCGCATTGGTATAAACTGCTGAAGAACAGGGATTCTCTTGGATGGGAGGAAATTGTACCTCTCTTTTATTCTAAATTTTATCCTCCAAGTAAAATTCACCAAGATCGGAATTCTATATATAATTTCTGGCCTCATGATGGAGAAAGTATTGCCCAAGCTTGGGGGAGATTGAAGGCATTAATGCTCAAATGCCCCATTCATGAGCTTCCTGGTAATATTATTGTTGATAACTTCTATGCAAGACTCTCCTTTGAAGATAAAACATTATTGGATACTTCTTGTGCTGGATCATTCACTCGTAATAAGAAGGAGTTTAAATGGGATCTTCTTGATCGTATTGAAGAAAATACTGAAGCATGGGAGAACGACAAAGGTAGGGAGCCAGGTATAAAATATGACTTTGAATGCATTAAGACTTTCATGAATACTGATGCATTTCGAAATATTAATAGTGCTTATGGTCTTGACTCTCAAGTTGTTGCAAATTATTATAAATCCTTTGCTGTCTATTTCGGTTTGCCCAAGAAGGGGTTTGAAAAATATCATGAACCTTATAAAGATAAATCTATTGCTCCTTTAGCTAAAAGCATTGAAGTTAATATTGTTGATCATATCATTCCTGAGCCTTATATTGATAAAATTCCTTTTCCTGTTAAAGTGAAAGAACATTCTATTATGGCTAGTGTGGTTAATAAAAGTGATAAGAAAGCTAAGGAACCTGATGAACAAATTAAAGTTGAACCTTCTGTGGCTATAGTTAAAGAGCTTGTTTCTGAAAATGTGGGAGAAGAGTATATTATATTTTGTGATGATGCTTCTAATGTTGTTTCTCATCCTGCAAAGCCAAGGAAGGCTAGTGTTCCTGTGTTATCTGTTAAAATTGGTGATCATTGCTATTATGGTTTATGTGATATTGGTGCAAGTTCAAGTGCTATTCCTTATGATCTTTATAAAGAAATTATGCATGAGATTGGTCCTAGTGAACTTGAAGAGATTGATGTGGTTATTCAACTTGCTAATAGAGAAACTATCTCTCCCATTGGTATTGTCAGAGATGTTGAAGTTCTATGTGGTAAGACTAAATATCCTACTGATTTCCTCGTACTTGGTTCTGCTGCTAGTAAGACTTGTCCTATCATTTTTGGTAGACCTTTTCTAAATACTTGTGGTGCTGTTATAGATTGTAAGAAAGAGAAAATCCTTACTAAATTTGCTGGTGATTCATATGAATCCAATTTTTCGAAATTTGCTAAAACTCCTTATGAAACCGAATTGCCTAATGAGGATTTTAGAGTAGAACAACTTTCTTCTATTGCTCTTGCGCCTAGTAATTATATTCAGCAATTTATGGAAGATCATGAGAGTGAAGATTTTATGGAACAAAGGAATGAACTTGAGGACATATTCCTTCGTCAACCTATTCTTAAACATAATTTAAAGGTGGAAGACTTGGGTAAAACACTTCCACCTAAAGAGGATGTTGTCTTTGATTAAAAACCTTTGCCTGATAATTTTAAGTATGCTCATCTTGATGATAAGAAAATATATCCTGTTATTATTAGTGCTAACCTTTCAGGTAAAGAAGAAGAAAGATTGTTAGAAATATTGAAGAAACACCGTGGAGCTATGGGTTATACTTTGGATGATTTAAAAGGGATTTCTCCTACTATATGTCAACATTCTATTAATATGGAGCCCGATGCAAAGCCAGTTGTTGAACATCAACGCCGTTTAATACCTAAGATGAAGGAAGTGGTAAGAAATGAGGTATTAAAACTTCTTGATGCTGGTATTATTTATCCTATTGCTGATAGTAGATGGGTTAGTCATGTGCACTGTGTCCCTAAGAAAGGTGGAATTACTGTTATACCTAATGATCATGATGAGCTTATCCCTCAAAGAGTAGTTGTTGGTTATAGAATGTGCATTGATTTTAGGAAGGTTAATAAAGTTACTAAGAAAGATCATTATCCATTACCTTTTATTGATCAAATGTTGGAGAGATTAGCCAATAAAACTCATTTTTGCTTTCTTGATGGTTATTCTGGTTTCTCTCAAATTGCTGTTAAAACTCAAGATCAAGAGAAAACCATATTTACCTGTCCTTATGGTACTTATGCTTATAGACGTATGCCTTTTGGTTTATGTAATGCTCCTGCTACTTTTCAAAGATGTATGTCTGCTATCTTTCATGGTTTTTGTGAGGAAATTGTGGAGGTGTTCATGGACGATTTCTCCGTTTATGGCACTTCCTTTGATAATTGCTTGCACAATCTTGATAAAGTTTTGCAGAGATGTGAAGAAACTAATCTTGTTCTTAATTGGGAGAAATGCCACTTTATGGTTAATGAATGGATTGTTCTTGGACATAAAATTTCTGAAAGAGGTATTGAAGTTGATAGAGCCAAAGTGGAAGCAATTGAGAAAATGCCTTGCCCTAGAGATGTTAAAGGTATTCGTAGTATTCTTGGTCATGCTGGTTTCTATAGAAGGTTTATCAAAGACTTTGCTAAGGTATCAAAGCCTCTTACTAATCTCTTGCAAAAAGATATACCGTTTGTTTTTTATGATGATTGTAAGGAAGCTTTTGAAACTCTTAAGAAAGCTTTAATAACTGCCCCTATTGTTCAACCACCTGATTGGAATTTACCATTTGAAATTATGTGTGATGCTAGTGATTTTGCTGTTGGTGCTGTCCTTGGGCAAAGAGTGGATAAAAAGTTAAATGTTATTCATTATGCTAGTAAGACTCCTGATGCTGCTCAAAAGAATTATGCTACAACTGAAAAAGAATTTCTAGCTGTTGTCTTTGCTTGTGATAAATTTAGACAATACATCGTTGATTCTAAAGTTATTATTCATACTGATCATGCTGCAATTAGATACCTTATGGAAAAGAAAGATGCAAAGCCTAGGCTTATCAAATGGGTGTTACTTTTGCAAGAATTCGATTTGCATATTGTGGATAGGAAGGGTGCTGAAAATCATGTTGCTGATAATTTGTCTAGATTGGAAAACATTGCTTATGATCCTATACCTGTTAATGATAGTTTTCCAAATGAACAATTGGCTGCAATAAGGGTGAGTTCACGAGATAGTCCTTGGTATGCAGATTATGCTAACTTTATTGTTTCGAAGTATTTGCCTCCAACCTTTTCAGCTCAACAAAGAAGAAAATTCTTTTATGACTTAAGGCATTATTTCTGGGATGACCCACACTTATATAAAGAAGGAGTTGATGGTATTATGCGAAGATGTGTTCCGGAGTATGAACAAAAAGAGATATTGAGAAAGTGCCATAGTAGTGCTTATGGAGGACATCACGCTGGAGATAGAACCGCACAAAAGGTTTTACAATCAGGTTTTTATTGGCCTACTCTTTTTAAAGATGCAAGAAAGTTTATTTTATCTTGTGATGAATGTCAAAGAGTTGGTAATATCTCTAGACGTAATGAAATGCCTATGAATTATTCTCTTGTTATTGAACCGTTTGATTGTTGGGGATTTGACTTTATGGGTCCTTTCCCTTCTTCAGAAGGTAATACTCATATACTTGTTGTTGTTGATTATGTTACTAAATGGGTAGAAGCTATACCTACTAAAAGTGCTGATGGTGAGACATCATTAAAAATGCTTCAAGATATTATTTTCCCTAGGTTTGGTGTTCCTAGATATCTTATGACTGATGGAGGTTCTCATTTTATTCATGGTGGGTTTAGAAAAGTTCTTGCTAAATATGGTGTTAATCATAGAATTGCTTCAGCTTATCATCCGCAAACTAGTGGGCAAGTAGAACTATCAAATAGAGAAATTAAATCTATCTTGCAAAAGACTGTTAATAGGACGAGGAAGAATTGGGCTAGTAAATTAAATGATGCATTGTGGGCTTATAGAACTGCTTATAAAAATCCCATGGGTATGTCTCCTTATAAAATGGTTTATGGAAAAGCTTGTCACTTGCCTTTAGAATTAGAACACAAAGCTTATTGGGCAGTGAGAGAAATAAATAGAGATTTTCAACTTGCTGGTGAGAAAAGATTACTTAATTTAAGTTCTTTAGATGAATGGAGAAGTGAAGCTTATGAAAATGCTAAACTATTTAAAGAGAAAGTTAAGAGATGGCATGATAGGAGAATCCTTAAAAGAGAGTTTCATGTTGGTGAGAAAGTTCTATTTTTAGCTCTCGTCTTAGATTCTTTGCAGGAAAATTGCTCTCCAAGTGGGAAGGACCATATGTCATTGTGGAGGTGTTTCGTTCGGGTGCGATAAAAATTGCTTCGCTCAAGGATGACTCTACACAAGTGGTAAATGGACAAAGACTCAAGCATTATATTTCTGGAGATTCTTATAATGAAGATGTTGATATTATTCAAGCAATTACTCCGGAAGATTATATTAAGGAAAATATTTCTGAGTCTGCAGAACCTGATTTCGAAAAGGTACAGTTTCGGTAAGAAAAAGTTCGCGAATTTAATTTTGAGCTACCTATTATTTATTTTTGGAAAATTTGGAAAAACACGAGACGAAAACGAGCAGGACACGAAGTCCGAGGCGCCCACATCACGTGGTGGCGCGGGGCCCTTGCTGGCCGCGCGAGCACCAGGTGGGGGAGCCTCGGAGCTCCTCTCCTACTCGGTTTCGCCCTGTTGCCTTCCTTTTATTTCGTAATTTTTTGCTATATTTTCACCCGGAGCCCCCGAGGTCCGTATATCGTGTTTTCGACGCGTTTTTGTTTCGAGCTGTTTCTGTCCAGATGTCGTCTCAGGGATCTTGTTCCGAAGACTACGCATTTCGTCGCCAATGCGAACTCCTTCAAGATCTTGATCAAGGGTCTTTTGTTGGATGGGCGGATGATGAGAAGGTGAAGGCTAGGCGCAGGGACATGGACGACAGCGTCATGGAGGAAGTAAAGAAGATGCAGTCGGTCAAGAAAGATCGCGCAAGGACGGGGACTAGCAAGCCCACCTTTGTGGGATCAATTAACGCCCAACGTGCTTTTTCTCATAACATGCAGGGAGCAATACCGCCTGTTCCGGATCTTAGCTCTTTTCCAGATGCAACCGAAGCTCTCCGTGTCACGGATCAGTTTTGCGAGCAGTACCGCGTCCTGAGGAGGGAAGTGTATATACTTCAAGAGGAGAACAACAGGCTTCACAAGATGTTGGAGCGTTACCTTACCCCACTTCGAGTCGTCCCTCCATCACCACCGAAGGAGTAATTCATCATCGGTATTGGCATCTCTCTTAGCTTGTTCCAAGCTTGGGGGGAGTGCCGCGGTATCACCATTATCTTTCATCTTTTACCTTTTAGTAGAGTCATATCATGAGTAGGGAAGTTATCTTATATGATGGTTTGCAGTGTGGAAGTATCTCTCTTTTAGTTGGCTGTCTATGTATCCCTTGGTGTGAGTTGCCGTTATGGAATATTAATGAGAAGTGTTATCATTTATTTTCTGCACACTTTATTTTAGTTTGCAACTTTTATCATGTATGATTGATCTTGTCATTAGTGTTGGTAATCACTTTGGGAGCATATAGTAAATCTTTTGGCTTTGGCAAACTTAGCATTGGTCAGTAGCTACAATACTTTGAGACTTAAGTGGAAAAAGGAATTACATGTAGAATATAGAATTCATTAATCTTTCTCACTTGTAGATTATAAGCTTAGCATTCACAAACTTAAAATTGTGTGTGCCTTCAAGTAAGAATTGCATGATTGTCTTTACTACATGTATGTTTGTTTGTATCCATCAACTCTTATGCTTGTTACCCAACCTTGCTAGCCAAAGACCTGTATCGAGAGGGAATACTTCTCATACATCCAAACCATGAACCGAAACCCCTGCCATTTGTGTCCACCATATCTACCTACTATGTGGTATTTTGCGCCACTCCAAGTAAATACTTCTTGTGCTATCTTTATTCAAAATTATTATCCCTTATTTGTGTCAATGTTCACTAGCTCATGAGGAAATAATAGTTGGGTTTATTATCTTCCATACTAATTAAGTAACCCTTGACTTGCATGCTATATCTGCTCGTCATTAATATTGCAAAGGGGTGGTCAGACCACTATAATATCAAAGGTTGAGATCTTAAAATATAGGCACTCCTCCATGGTTTGAGATTGATTGGTGGGCACCCGAGGATTCGGTTAGCCATGGTTGTGTTAGAAAGGTGGGGAGGAGTGTCAAGGCTGTGAAAGTAAAGGAAAAAGAAGATGAATATCATAAAGGCTTGTTTTTTTAAAAATAAATCGGAACCACCCTTAACTTGCTTAGTATGGGAGATGACAAGAACTCTATTACCATTCGTTGACAACAACAAACACCGCTCAAAAACTTACTTTTATGCTCTCTATATGATTTCGAAAACCTATAAAACCAAAAGCTCTAGCACATGCTTGTATCTCTGCTTCCCTCTGCGAAGGGCCTATCTTTTACTTTATGTTGAGTCAGTAAACCTATCTCCTTCTATCTTAAGCAAGCATTTGAGTTGATTGTGATTCAACCAGTTATACATTAGTATTGTTGATCATGTCTTTTATTCTTTCTTGCTTAGCACATTGTTGGCATCTAATGAATTTGATTTTTGGAGTTATCAACTAATAAAGAGGGCTGTTTTATAAACTAAGCCCAATATGTTCATTGTCCTCTGACCAAGGACTAAGTTTGCCAACACCAACTAAGGTTTTCTCTATGTACCTTATTGTGGTTTTCCTCTACTTGTTACAAGTTGATTTATATGAACGGAGTTGATATCTAAGATGACTTGTGCATTTATACATGTGATGCTTCTTGTCCGTATATTTTATATCGACACTTCACTCCATAAACCTGTGGTCATGTTTACCGAGTTCAGCTTTCGCTTGGGGACAAGCGAGGTCTAAGCTTGGGGGGAGTTGATACGTCCATTTTGCATCACTATTTTATATCATAATTTACTGCTATTCATTGATATATTTCGTATTTGGAGATGATACTTATGTTATTTCATCTATTTTGCATGATTGATGATCATTGGGGGATGGAACTCCGGAGTCTGAATTCTGCTGGAAAAAGCGTCATCGAGATACAATATTTGCGAAGCTCAGAAGATCAAACGAAACACCTGGGAATTATTTTCTCACCAGATCACGAAGGAGGCCAAAAGGGGAGCCTGAGGTGGGGCCCAGGGGGCCCACACCATGCCCAGGCGCGGCAGGGAGGCTGGCCGCGCGAGCATGTGGTGGGGCCGCCCTGGCTCACCACCGGGCGTGCCCTTTCGCGTACTTCATCCCCCCAAAAACCTAAGACCTGGAGGGTGTTCAGAAATCCTCTTCGCCGCCACCACGAGGCGGAGAAGACAGAGAGAGAAAAGCTCTCCGGCAGGCTGCGTTGCCGCCGGGGAAATTCCCTCCCGGAGGGGGGAAATCGTCGCCATCGTCACCGTCATCGAGCTGCACTCCATCACCATCGCCAACACCACCATCTCCACCGCCGACGCCGTCATCTCCATCGGTCCACTCCGTTCCGGCTGTAACATCTAGGGCTAAACCTTGTGTATTTGATAGGGGAAACTCTCCCGGTGTTGATTACTCTTGTTATTGATGCTATTGAGTGAAACCGTTGAATTAGGGTTTATGTTCAGATTGTTATCCATCATTATATCATCTCTGATCATGTACCATATGATGTGTTGTGAGTAGTTCGTTAAGTTCTTGAGGACATGGGAGAAGTCTAGATGTTAGTAGTGAACTATGTTGAGTAATATTTAATGTTTTGATATTTAAGTTGTGGTGCCATTCTTCTAGTGGTGTCATGTGAACGTCGACTACATGACACTTCACCTTTATGGGCCTAGGGGAATGCATCGTGTACTCGGTTATTAATTGTGGGGTTGCCGGAGTGACAGAAACCTAAACCCCCGTTGATATTCCGATGCATGAGGGATAGCAGGATCTCAGAGTTTAAAGCTATGGTTAGATTTATCTTAATTACTTTCTTGTATTTGCGGATGCTTGCAAGGGATATAATCATAAGTATGTATTAGTCCTAGGAAGGGCGGTGCATTAGCATAGGTTCACCCACACGACACTTATCCAAACACTAAAGATTAATCATCAATATGAAGCGAAAGCACTAGACAGAATTCACGTGTGTCCTCAAGAACGTTTGGTCATCATAAGTAAACAAACCGGCTTGTCCTTTGCTCTAAAAAGGATTGGGCCACTCGCTGCAATTATAATTGCCGCGCTCTATTTACTCGCACTTTATTTATCTGTCATATCAAAGTCTACTGAAAACTTGTCTGCTAGTGTTTACAGTGAAACCCTCATCAAAACCACTTGTCAACACCTTCTGCTCCTCGTTGGGTTCGACACTCTTATTTATCGAAAGTACTGCGATACACCCCCTATACTTGTGGGTCATCAAGTCCTTGCCTTTTGCTTTTTTCGCTTGCAATTTGATTCCCGTGTTCTGAATTTGTTTCGACTGTGTGTTATATCGCTGCAGAGGACAATGAAGCCCTTGCGAAGCGGCTGGATGACGTGGAGAGGAAGCTTGCCGCTGAACAGTCGCGTGTGGAGAGGGAGCTTGAAGAGGCTCGGAACTCCGCCGCGGCTTGCGATGAGGGGCGTGCCAAGCGACTGCTTGGTCTCGTGCATGGTCTTGGAGGTTAGTAGACTTCTGCTATGGCTGCATCTTCTTTTGTCCAGGCTTCTTTCTGAATTTTCGGTCATTTTATTTTATCAAGGTTCTTCTACTTTTGCCTCTTCCGACGCGGCGAGTGACAATTTGTCACTCGACCATGTGATCGAGGAGCTAGGCGCGGCCATCCAACGCACCAAGGGCTCGCTCGACGCGTCCACGGAGACCCTTTGTGCTGTTTTGAAGGAGGTGCTGCCGTCGACTGCAGTTCCTTCGAGCGCGCAAGGATTCGCGGCTATGCTCGGTCCAGGCACGGAGACCATGAAGGCGTTCTCGCGCACTCGGACGGTACGCGGCTCTGCGTCCACCCTCCAGCTTCTCCTTGCTTACGACGTCGAGCTCGACTATGAGCGCATCTTGTCTGACTTCCCAAAGAAGTCAGACGGGAAGCCTCTGCCGTTGAAGAAGGTGGCGGAGCGCGCCTCGCAGCTCTCCCAAATGTGTATTAAAACCATGGAGCGTAGGGCCGCCGCTTGTGCGGTGAAGTCCAGGTCGCGTGGGGACAGAGGGGAGTCTGTCTCCCATAGCTAGTTGTTATGTGTTTTGTAATAGTAACTTCTGCATAATGCGTGAACTTTTGATGTTTCTGATGTCTGTGATATTAGAGCTTTTGGTCTTCCTCTAAGTATGCCTTTGTCTTGACTGTGCTCGTTCGATCTGAGTTATGCCGTCGCACTTTCTTCTTCTTGACAGTCGATTGTCTCCAGTCCGGCCGAGGGCTCTCAGTCGCGGGTCGATCCTGTAGTCTCTGCTCATGCGGCCAATGATGCCAAGGTTTTGGCTTATGCAAAGAAAAGGGTGGTGCAGCTAGAGCAAGAGTTGAAGACGACCCAGACTGAGCTAATTTTTTTGAAAGATAGACCATCTTTGGCCACCCAAAGGGAGGAATATATTCTTGGCGAGATCGATCTATCAAACAGGCAGCTCGAAGGTATTTTACCAGTCGAATATTTTTGTGATATCCCTTGGGTCTTCTTATGCTTATCCTCTTTTGATCTTTGTTTGCTCGCAGTCTTCGTTCATAATTTGGATGAAGAAGGTGAGCGTGTAAGAAAACGTCTGGCATCTGCGACTGATGATGCTGTCACTGGTTCTCAGCATTTCTGGGCGGATGGGTATCACGCTACCCAACTCGCCATTCTGAAGGACCGAGCATGGCGCGGTGCTATGTTGCTAGAGCGTTGCCGCGCTGCCCTTATGCGTGCCAATCATTTTTTGTTTCCTGAAGGACCGCAGCCTCACAGGATTTATGAGCTGGTGGATCTGTTCCGATCTGCGGACTCGATCCGGGAAGCCATAACTCGCACGGTTGTTCTTGGGGCCAACGCTGCTTTTGCCTATATTCGTAGTCAAGATCCAAGTCAACGATTTCTTTCACCTGACTTTGGATCTCGACTAGAGGAGAAGGACTTGGAGCGGACCGCTGTCGCGGCTGGCAAGCTGGTAGATCGTCTTCATGCCCAGCTCATTGATTCGAACCTGCCGATGAAGGATGAAGACGTGTAGATCAGAATGTATAAGTCCAGCCCCCGAGCATTCGAGTGGGGTTTGTAAAGGTGTATAGATATATGTATGTCTTCATAGCCAGACCCCGTTGAGTGGGTTGTGTGTAAGTTTTTTATAAGTAGACAACAATCATGGCATGCTTTGAGATTTTGAGTCTTGAGTAGAGCTTTGTTTGCGACTCAGCCCCCGAGCATTCGAGTGGCTAATTTATTGCTTATGGGTAAGGCTCGATTTCTGATTACCCCAGCGACTGAGCTGTTTGCGCATTTTGAAGAAAACAGAGCCCCCGAGCAAGTCGGGTGGGGTGTTTGATGAGTGTAAATTTGAGTATGTAACCACACTTCGAAGGACTCGAGTGGTTTTTTATAAGATTTTGGCTTCATCCAACGCTTTTATGAGGAAGTGTGATGTTTTTGTGTTTTGAGTCTTCTGCGGATGCCTTTTTGAAGTCCAGCCCCCGGGCTTTCGGGTGGTTATTTTGATCTTATCGTAAAGATAAAGTATGCGACTAGAGTATGAACGAATATTCCCTTTATTCGATATATTGGCCAGCAGGCCGCCTCATTAAAAACCTTCCAGTCCCCTTAGGTACCCTGGTAAGGAAAAGAGCGCGTCTGAAACCTGCTGGCTCTTCCGACATACATGCCTTGTTACATTGGTTAGATATGACTACTGACTATTGGAGCAACGCCAGTGGTCCAGGTCTTCTGAATTGCGTTGGATTTCTTGAACCATCAATTTGCTTGTGCCGTCTCCATTAGTTATGAGGGATTCTGCTTGTGCTGTGATTGCCTTGTGCTTCTTTGTCCCCCTTAGCTGAAGCATCACTCTTTCTTCGAATGGGGTTTTTTCCCATGGCCGCATGATGTGCCTTTTTGCGTGATACTCGAGTGGCAGTATTGCCTGTGCTTTGCCGGTCTTCCGAGTGCGTTCCTCATCTTGTGCCGAGATATTTAAGACGACGCTACTTGGGATACCCAAGTTGAAGATGGTAACGCTGTTGTCTATGATCATAGCTGAATTTGCGACTGGCGCAGCTGGATGAACTGTTTTTGCTATCGCCCCGATTGCAGGGTTGTTCCTGTCCGGCTTCTTATTTGTGGTGACAACTATTAGAGTGGGCTGGAGGTGCCACTTTTTGATCGATCTATGCCTGACTTTTTTGAAGAAGGCATCTGGCGGTATTTGCTCCTTTGCTGACCCGATGCTGGCCAATTTGCTTGCTTGTTTGTTGTGAGTGCGTGTCACATGTTGTAGCTCGCATCTGCGAAATCTTTTTTGCAGGATGTCATAGTGGTCTTGATACGCAGCTAGGCTACCCGCCTTGGCCTTGCCTGCTCCTATTGCGTTTTGTGCAATTATGCTAGAGTTTCCGCGGATGATGACTTCGTCTGCTCTTGAAGCTTTTGCCAGTCGCATGCCTTGGAATAGGCCTTCATAGTCTGCTTCGACTTTTGTTGGAGAGGAAAAATCTATCTGCAAGATATAATTAATTTGTTCACCGTTGGGTGATATGAGTGTTATACCTGCACCTGTGCCTTTTCTTCCCTTCGATCCTTTGAAATATATTACCCAAGTGTTGGGTCTATTAAGCTCGTCGATTTGTTGGTTATCCTCCCCTTTCGATGGTTCAACTGTCCATATGGCATGTGCTTCGTGTATGATGGTTGCGACTGCCTGTTTTTTGGGCTCTGGTTCTATTGCGAAATTTCTGTCGGGTGATTGCTCTTCAGGATGTTGTTCGATTCCAAACGCTTCTGAGATTTTGCAGAAATCTCTATCGCAGGCATCTGATCTCTGTAAGTTTCCATTGACTGTGATCACCCCCTTTGGACCTGACATCTTTAATTTGAGGTATGCGTAATGTGGCACGGCCATGAATCGAGCGAATGCCGGTCGTCCTAGTATGGCATGGTATTGTGATTTCCAGTCGACGACTTCGAAGTCAATCAACTCGCTCCTGAAGTGCGTTGCGTCTCCAAATGTGACATCAAGTTGTATTGTTCCCTCTGGCCGTATAGCTTTTCCTGGAACAATGCCGTGGAAGGTGTTGGCTGATTGTGGTAAGTTCTCGACTAACCTATTCATTCGACGAAGCGTGTCAGCGAATATTATGTTAACACCGCTGCCTCCGTCCATGAAGATTTTGGTCATGACATATCCTCCAATTTGAGCCTCGAGTACTAGAGCGGCGTGTCCTGGTCGATAAATTGATGGCGGATGATCTTCTCGACTGAACGCGATCGTTATTTCGGATCCTCGCAGAAATTCTGGTATGGCAGGTGGTGCCATAACTGCCATATTAACGTGTCGTGTGTGGTGTTTTTGCTGCCTGTTAGAAGGACGACCTTTCTGAATCATGTACATCTGTCACTTAGGCTTTGGATACTGATCCTCCACGACTTGTGGTATGTGATGTATGGCGCCCGCAACCTGGCTAGTTGCGTTGTGTGGAGGGGGAGGTGGAAGTGCGGCGACTGGTTGTGATGGTGGTGGCACGTATGATGATGAAGCGGGTGGCAGGTGGTCCCCTCTGAGTTGCTTTATGTAGTCCGCTGCTATTTGCTCAAATTCGCGGCAATTTCCCATAGTATGATTGGATATCAATCTTCCAGTCGCCGGGTCTTTGAACAAGTGCAGCCTGCATTGATCTTCCATCTTTTCCTGGAATGTTTTTTCTGGCCTCTGATCTGATCGCTTGTGCCAGTCTTGTTTTCTATACCCCCCCCCCCCCCCCCCGTACTGATTTCGTTCTCGGCTGTTGTGGCGGTTGTCTGCCCGGCGGCTGTGATGGTCGCTGCTTCGTGTGTCACGACGTCCGTCATTTCGACTGCTGTTGCGGTCGTGCTGTCGCTTGTCCTCCCAACCACGGTCGTCGTGTGAGAATCCTGCTGCAACGAATTTGATCTTATCTTTGCTGCCGTAGTCGCCGCCACGTCTCCGCCGTTTTTCGTCTCTGTCACGACGATCGTGACTATCCCGCCGATCGTCATGATCGTGTGAAGAGGATGCTCGTTTCGTTCCTAGGGCATCTTCCCCATCCGCCCATTCAGTCGCGATCTGCATGAGTTCTGCCATGGACTTTGGCTTCTGTCTGCCGAGTGTCTCTCTGAAGTCATCTCTATAGACTCCTAATGTAAAAGCGTCCATGGCTCTGTCTTCTGTGATCGTACCGACTGAATTACGTATGGCGGTCCACCTTCGAATGTATTCCCTTATTGTTTCTCCTGATTTTTGTTTGCACGCCCGAAGTTCTTCGAATGTTTTGGGTCTTTCACAGAGGGGGTCGAAGTATTTTATGAAGTCTTCTTTGAAGTCTTCACAGAGTCGTAAGTTCCTTCGGGAATTGATCTGAGCCAATCGCGGGCTGTGCCCTCGAGCATCAGCTGTATGTATTGTAGAGCTGTTGTAGTTGTTCCTCGTTGGCATACGACTGCCAATTTGTCATCCTCGAGCCAGCCTGCAGGCTCTTGTTTGCAATTGAATTTTGGTGTAGTTGGTAGGCCAAACTTTTTGGGCAGCTTGGCTTCACGGATTCGTCTAGTGAAACACTGTGCCCCGCATGATCCAATGCTGCGGTTGTCATCTGACTCCCTGCTGTCCGATCTTCTAGACCTGCTTCGCGATCGGCTTCTTGATCGTCGGTGACTGGAGTTCCTTCTTGCGCTACTTCGCGGAGGGCTGCGACTGCGATGATTTCGCGAGCGGCTTCGGCTGCGCCCTTGGCTTCTTCCTTCTGCGAGTTCTTTTGCCGCAATTGCTAAAGCTTTCATCTGCTGGAGGTACAGCTCCTCCGCTGGACCCCCTGGTGGAGGTTTGTTTGCCTGGAGGTATGCTCCTATTGACATGAGTGCGCCTTCGCCTGTTTTTGGCAGGAGTATGCCCTCCGAGTCTAGTGTCATGAACGAGTGTTCTAGATTTCGAGTGATGTCTGCTCTTTCTCTTTCCGGGATTCTTGCGAGTCTGGATCTGCGTCCTCCTCCCGTCGCTCCTGTGGAGCTAAAGTACAGCTGTCGCCTGCGCTCGCTTGAGATGCTTGTCTGCTTCCTTCTTTCTTTGAGTGTTGCCCTATACTGATTCAGTCGCATTGTTTCTTGCCAGATGAAGTAATTGTATGTCATAACCTCTACGTCGGTCGCATCTGCTGGCATCATGGTGCAATCCGCGATAATTTTGTCTACTTTTGCCGCTGTTTCCGCTGTTATGTTTAGTTTTGTCACGCCGTCTGGCAATGTGACTTCACAGGGAAATTCCGTGGGCCTTTGACTGGCTCCGGCCGCTGAGGTTTCTGCGCTAAACGCGACGCAGACCTGCCGGGGTATGATGGTGAGGCATGCTTGAGTGCGGCTAATATCGCCCTCCCGGTCCGTATCTGATCTTATGTTTTTGCTGATCTGAGTGTTGCCACTGACACGCGTCTCGGGCGACTGCGCAGGAGGCTCGTCATAGTCGGTGAAGGCGTCATGGAGAGCTTGGGATTCCGGATCGAAAAAATTGGCCATATGAATGCTGCCTTCTGGATCCTCTGTCCGCATGTGGTCGCGTGTTGTATCGAGTGGATTTATGCTTTCACCAGTGCTGGTTTGAGGATCGGGATGTACTTCCTTGTCTAATTGATTTTGAGTCATCGTACTCCTCGAATTCTTTCGTTGTCAAGGAGTCAGTTGGAGATCTTAGCTGTGAGATCGGGCTGATCTGTGATGAAGTAGCTCTGGCGTCTTCTGCCGTTGCGACTATGGTTGCCGATACTTCGGCTGGATTGTTATGGTAAGTCGATTGAGCTTCGTCTTCCGGGAATTCTTCTGCCATGAGTTTGTGGAATTCTCGTGACGACATGGAGGAGACTGGGGATTTGTTCGACGGGGTCGAGTCGATCTGTGATGCGGTGATCTCCTTGTCTGCCGTGGATGCGATTGCAGTCGACTTTTCCTCGGGTGCTTCAGTCGCGATCTGGTCGATCAAGTCCTGCACACCAAACTGATCAAAAAAAAAGTTATGCTTACCGACAATTAGATCGAACCCTGTATTGAGGCTGGAATAGTTTTCTTGAGCTTCTGATGAGTAAGACTTGATACTCTTTTGCGTGGCTGCTGGTGATCTTGGCGAGT
The DNA here is from genome assembly GCA_026929855.1 of Poa annua. Classification (NCBI taxonomy): domain Eukaryota; kingdom Viridiplantae; phylum Streptophyta; class Magnoliopsida; order Poales; family Poaceae; genus Poa; species Poa annua. Next base: position 39,709,135 of record CM049438.1, read on the forward strand.
GATCGCTTATGGTCTGGATGCGATCTGAAGTTGCTGATGCGTATCCCTCTGATGAGGTCGGCGAGTGGCCGTTTGGAGTCGGGACCGAAAAATCCGTAGATCCAACACTACCTATTCCCACAGACGGCGCCAATTGACGAGGTGTGTCCCCATCAATACCCATGACTGATAGCATAGGGTTAGAGTTATGAGATAGAGAACGCGTAGTGTTGGTAGATTCGTCAGCTGACAAGCGGGAATTACCCAGGTTCAGGGCCCTCGACTGAGGTAACACCCCTACTTACTGCCTGTCTGTATTGATTGTGAATATGCGGTGAGTACAATCGTCTAGCGAGACGTGGATCTCGCTAGGGTTCTGAGGTTATGGTTGGGCGTGTTCCTCTTCGGCTACCCTCCTGTTCCTTTATAGTGGTACAGGTCTCGGGTACGTAACCGATTAGGAATATAAATATGGAAAGTACAACCGACTATGTCTATCTATAGTAAAACTCTTCATCTTGGGGTTTTACTTGTTGGGCTTATTCAGTATATCGATAATTGGCCTATAGTCATCACGTGCACCGGGTATCCACACGATTGGGTGCCTATTTGGTATAACCTCGTCAGACACCGTCTTCTTCTCGAGCGCACAACGGGCGGAATGACAGTGCTAGCTGATGCTCATGGCGGCCTGCGTGAGATGAGATCCACCAGCAGGGACGGAGACAAGGGGGGACGAGCAGGGGCTACGCCCCCCCTATGCTCATGACTTCTTTAAGGAAAATTAGCTATCCAATTGCTTGATTAGTGTAATTTATCTAGGTTTGCCCCCCTTATACATATCACTAACACTAATTAGCCTATCCTCTGCCCCCCCCCTTATCTCAGTTGCTGGCTCCGTCCCTGTCCACCAGCGACGGAACCTCCGGTCATATCGTCTGAACGGGAGCACACAGAGCTCTGCATCGCGTGACCGGAAGTGTTCGGTCTTGAATTCTTCTTCAGCGGCTCGCTGCAGCCGACCATGTTTGTTGAACCGCAGAGTAGACGAATCCTACGAAAAAGAAGGTGCTGTGGTGCTGGTGCGCATCGGCATGCGACGGAAGAGCTCTAGCTTTTGGCCCGGCGAAATGTGCGTGAACGGTGAGAATTCCCGAAGCCCAGTGTCTAAACCTGAAGCTAAATCAGGTGCAGAGATGCATGGACACCGCCGCGCGCCGAGGGGGCCTGGATTCGAAAATATCACCTCCATCTGCATGCTATCCATCTGACGGAAGAACAGAGGGTTGTCTTTGCCCACTGATTGCACCTCTCTCTCTCTCTCCTTTTGCGAATGGATTGCACCACTCTCAAGTCCGAAGGAGGCCGTTAATTCTGCCGGTGTTGATCACTCAACCTTGGGTGTCAAGTTTCCGGCATGCAGTCACTGCTTCCCGCATCTTCTAGTTAATTCGAAGAATATTGTTGTTAATAATTAATAAACCAGCTCATTCTTTTTTTTAGGGAAGCCCAGCTCATTCTTTGTGTGGCGGAGGAAGTTCACCGAGACCACCATCCGATGCGGTTGAAGGGCGATTTAATCATGTCTTAATCACCCACTAAAAAAAGGGAAACGTAGGGGCTAAGTAGGACCCAACATCCGATCGATAAGCTGCAGCTGGGGCCTACAACTTGCCTCCTACTCTATCTATTCTTGGCAAGTGATATAGTACCCAAAAAAAAAGTTTCTTGTTCCATAGCTCGTTTCGATACCATTCCGTCGAGTCTCGAGTGCGCCTAGGCTGCAGACATGGCCGTCTCACTGGTTGCACTGTTGACCTCGCCCTTCGTCCTCACCGCCGTCGCCTTCCTTCTCCTCACCGTCCTCGTCACCAAGAAGCCGCGCAGCAATGTCGCTGCCGGAAGAATGCTGCCTCCGTCGCCGCCCAGCCTGCCGGTCCTCGGCCACCTTCGTCTACTCGGGAGCCTGCCGCACAGGAGCCTCCGGTCACTGGCCGCGTCCTACGGTCCGGTCATGTACCTACGCCTCGGGCGCGTGCCCACCGTCGTCGCCTGCTCTGCGGCTGCGGCGGAGGAGGCCATGAAGACACGCGATCTGGCCTTCGCCAGCCGCCCCAAGCTGTTCATGGTCGACCGCTTCTACTACGGCACCGGTGGCATCGGCTTCGCGCCGTACGGCGAGCACTGGCGCCAGGCGCGCCGCGTCTGCGTCACCCACATGCTCAACCCGCGACGCATCGTGTCCTTCGGACGCGTGCGGGGGCAGGAGGTGCGTGCCCTCGTCGAACGGGTCCGCTCCTCCGCCGGCGCCGTCGTGAACCTGAGCGACAACCTCATCGTCTTCTCCAACACGGTCATCTCCCGCGTCATGTTCGGCGACACCGACTACAGGATGGACGGCGACGCGGGGGGGGGGGGGGGGGGGGGGGGGGCGAGGCTAAGGAAGGCGTTTGCCGAGATCGAGGAGCTCCTCGGCACGGTCCCCATGGGGGAGAAAGTGCCATGGCTGTGGTGGGTGGACGTCGTGACCGGACTAGAGCGGAAGACGAGGAGTGCGTTTGAGGCAATGGATAGACTGCTGGAGCGGGTCATCGCGGACCGTCGCCGCCGGCGTGGCACCGGGGAAGAAGTTTGCCGCGACTTCGTGGACGTGCTGCTAAATGCCAACGACCTTTACACGGGCAGTATCAAGGCCAGCATCGTAGACATGCTTGCTGCCGCCACGGATTCAACCTTCACACTCCTAGAATGGGCCATGGCGGAGCTCATCAACAACTCAGAAAAAATGCGCAATCTCCAGGACGAGATCCGAGCGGCCGTTGGTGCCGCCGCTGGTCACGTCACCGAGGACCATCTGCCCGATCTGCCCTATCTCAAGGCCGTGGTCATGGAGACTCTGAGACTCCACCCTCCCACGCCGCTCCTTCTTCCCCGGGAGACGCTCGAGGACACCGAGTTGCTCGGTTACCACGTCCCCGCGGGCACAAGGGTCTTGATCCACGCCTGGGCCATTGGCCGTGACCCGGCGACGTGGGGCGACCGCGCTGAGGAGTTCTTGCCGGAGAGGTTCTTGGAGTACCACCAGGAGATCGGGCAAGATTTCGCGTTTTTGCCCTTCGGCGCCGGGAGGAGGGGACGCCCAGGGGTTAAGTTCGCGATGCCGTCCAACGAACTAGCGCTCGCAAGCCTCGTGTATCACTTCGACTGGGAGCTAGCCGACCAGAGGAAGACGCCGGTGGACATGAGCGAGCTGCACGGGCTCTCTGTGCGCCTGAAGACGGCTCTGCTGCTTGTTGCTAAACCCTGGTCTGGAGTTGAATGAAACAAAAGCAATGCTAGATTTATATAGTACTTGGACGTCTCGGCACATGCCTCTATTCCATCTATTTGCAACAAAATTGGTGCTTCTTGTACTGCGATAATAAACAGTTTAAAAACCCAACCACTATGGCATCGTGAAATCCTCCACACGGTTCTTCTCAGTCTCCCCTGCACTGCTGCATACGCCTCATTCACGGTGCACGTGATCCATTGTAGGGCCCAATATATTCCAACCGGGGCTAAAAAAAATTAAATAATATTTTTTTTCACAAATTCGGAGAATATTGCGTGATCATAGGAATTTACACAAATAATACAGCCTCGGCCTGCTCGTGGCCGAGCAAATCTCGTCGGCTCTCTCGAGGCCGAGCAGGCCTGGTCGGCTTAGGCATGGCCGAGCAGACCTAGTCGGCCGCATCTGCGCGCCTGCTCTGACCGCTCTGACCTGACCCGGCCTGACGAAGGACCTGGTCGGCCACGGCCAGGCCGACGAGAACTCGTCGGCCACGGCAGGGCCGATCCCGCATGCTCGGCTACGTCAAAACCGACCAGTGCATGCACACCGGTATTTCTGCCGTCACCGTTTGCCACCTATATGTCTCCCGCCACCATTTCCCGCCTTATTTCTCCCGCCACCGTTTTCCGCCTCTTTTTTCCGGCACATTTTCCCGCGCTTTTCTCCCGCCATTTCTTCTCCTGTCGCCCTATAAACCCCCTCCGATCTGCGCTGGGTATGCAGTCTAGGCCTCAACTTGGTTTGTGTTGGTCCTTGCAGGAAGTGTGCGTCTGGCGGGTTCCACAGTGCCGCCGCCGAGTATCTCGCGCGTAGTGCCCATACCCTACCCGTTTATATATCTTATCCATGGAGGTATAATGTTCATTCTCGTGAGCTTATAAACCTATGATACTAGTAGATGTGCACGTGCAAACGTCTTTAAAATATAAATGCCATTTCTACTTTAGTGATTTCTTTTGTTACCATAGCAATAATTTCGAACGCATGACGATGCACGAACAACATAAAATAAATACAGTTGCATCATTTTAAATCCACAAAGCACTAAATAATAGTTGAAATGTGCAGAAGTATTACAAATCAACATAAGTTGAAAGTGATACTTAAAACCCAAATTCTATACAATATAATAGCATCTACAATTTTATTTCATGAAGATCCATCTCTTTTTGCGATCAATAATTCCTCATGCCAAAGCAATAATATTGTGTATCGTCTCGTTGTCTTCACAATTTAGAATATATACAATGATATTAACTATATGATGGAAGAGGTCATTTTATCTACAACAATAGATTTAAGAATAAAGAGATGAGAGAAAGCGCAAAGCACACATATAGAAACCATCTCTGGAACTGCAGGTTGTTGCTCCGATAAATAATTGTATTAAATGGTAAAGATGCAATTATAGTTTCCAGTTCAAGGAAAAATACCAACTATACCCCATGTGATAGTCCCTACAAAAGGAAAACAACAATCACATAATATATGTGCACCATTTCAAAACTAAAACCAGAAAAAAAAAAAACATATTGAAATCTCAAGCACTCGGCCAAAGCAAATGGGAAGTAACATTTACTTTTATTGCCATCATGTTGTCGCAACATAGGAAAATACCACCTCAATTAGTTTCATTTTTTTCAAAGGTCTAGTTATATGACAAAAGAAGTGCCAATGCATCAAATTGCTAGTTAGCATGCACGTGCCACACACGTCTTATAAGTTAACCAATAAAAATATCATGCTAGTACAAAATAAAATAAATACTCTAGGATAAAAGTAGAAATTTAAATTGTGTGATGTTGCTCCAAACGAATGTTAATGCTGTTTCATTTACCGCGTCAAAAAACTATAGTAGACCTTATTATGATTCAAAAACAACTTTTTTATGTGTTCACTTAGTGAAAATGCAATCCTACAATCTGTCTTGATATCATGGTTTGTATCGGGAGAAGTCGAGAAACAAAAGATAAAGGATAGCTAGATCAAAGTTCAATCATCTTAGAGTATTAGTAAAATAACAGCACTGGACGTGCATCTCTTTTCTAGAAATGTCAAAACCATCACCCATTCGAACACACTGCAATTTACATGTAAAAGTTTGAATGTGGAAATGCTATGTTGTTAATTTTAATTCAGTGAACTCATGCACGGTTTATCATTGTTACCTAAACTGGAAGTAAGTACAGAGTTAATTTTAGAAACAAATGTGTGAAAACATAGTAACCACTTGTGCTATGCATGTTGGTGCAAGAAATACTTTTATTGGTTACTACACAAAACAAAATGTTAAGTACATGAGGCAAATTGTCAAGAGAGGCACAATTTCCATTTGCAATTGTGCATATATATTTTTTATTTGGAAGCATAGATTGATTTCTCAAATAGACAATTATGCACAAGCCCCACCGCAACGCCGATGAAGGGCAATGGTCACAAGTCTACTGAATTGCCTCGACCATATTAATATTTTGGAAGCACTACGCCGCAGCAATTCGAAGATCTTCCTCGACACAATGTACTCCAACCTCCAGGCCTACGATGCAAAAAAAAAACAGTGCTGAGTTGAGCTGACTGAACAGGGCAAGGCAACAACGCGTGCAAAGACATGACCTTGGCATATATAATGGGAAGTTATCTAAAATCAATCATGAATTTCAGGTGCATTTACTATGTTAGCATGTTAAGAAAGCCAAGAAACAAAGTATATATGAAAATCGAGTTATCCTTGATTTGATTGTAGTTAGTTTGGCATATGTTGGTTAATGAATTGGAAGTTCCACACGCCTACACCTTGTCTTTCGATGTGTGAACCAAACCAAATTTAGCTCTGAGTACCTCTAGAATAGATTGATCTGAAGTCATGAACCAAACCTATAGGACAAGTTTGATGCTAAAATAAGCTGTTTCAGACCTACCTAGGCTGCCCCTCATCAGTGGCAACGCATAGCAAGCTGAAATACGTTGTTGAGAACATGAGATTGACTATAAAGAATAAGGAGCAAACCTGCGGTTAGCCGATGCGCCCAGCTTCCACTGCTTAGGGCTTGGTGTGCTGCACTGCACGGAGAAGGCTGCCTGAGTGTGCCATTGGCCACTCACCCATGGACGCTGGACGCATGACTACTCCGCAGCACGCCTGCGACTTCCGCTCCGTGTGGCCTCACTGCTTTTACCTCGCACAGCTTCTGCCACCCTGCTTGATGCCACTCAGTATTCATCTGTCACAAGACTGTTTTCAGAACCTGTCCACACAACACTGTAGGTTGGGTGGTAATGGAGGGGTTGGGATTTGATCTCACCGGCTGATGTCCACTGATTAGCATATGCTGGTAATTATTAACCTGCAGACGCTGACCCGGTGAAGCCATGTACTACATATGCTGGTAATTATCATCAATCTCCCACGTGTAGATCATGACTGTTGTAGACACCAATGCGAACCCATGATCTATCCAATAGAGAGTTCACCATTTATATCATTCAAAAGAAGTAATCTATCTAGCTCCGGGGTTTATTCGGCCAAGTCAGCGTACATGGCCCAATTCATCGGGGCCTCTTCCTGCTCCTTCATGTCGGTCGTCTGGAAAACTTGGGCCCCTCTGAAGTGCTCGTTCTTTGCCTGGCTCGCTGTCCAAAATAGGCTATGGACGTCGGACCGCCTTGCCATAAGGGGATGGCCGTACCAGCCGCTCTGTCAGTTGTGCAGATGTGAACCGGAGACCGGAAGACACATCCTCTTCGAGTGTCGCTTCTTCAAAAGAATCTGGGCGGCTCCTGCTGTTTGGCTTAAATGCCCCACTTTGGCGCAATGCCTAGGTCCTGCTAAGCCTACGGTGTTCGACTATTGGAAAACCCTGGTGGCCGCTCCGTCCCCTTGCCGCAAGGGTCTCAAGTCGGCGATCATCCTAATCACGTGGGAAATATTGAAGGAGCGGAATGCTCGGATTTTCAACAAGTTCTCGATGCCGGACACCGTCCCCCAGCGCATCAAATGCGAGGGCGGAAACTGGATCCTTGCAGGGGCCAAGAAGTTGGCAGAAATAATAGGCTAGTTCCCATGTCGTGCCTGCTGTGACTTTTTCATCTTTTTCCTCGGGTCTAGGCCTTGTCATGTTTGCTCCTTCTCTATCAATATAAAAGGCAAAGCTTTTGCCTTCGTTTCAAAAAAAAAGTGAAAAAATCGTAGTGTATATAAAAACTAAAGCGAATGCAGAGTAGCAATCAAACAATCATCGAAGATCGAACCAGCCGCCTCTAGAACCAAACCTGCATGTTGATTACTTTGCATACTTTGTAATGGACCTCGTGAAGCTTTGGGGTTTTATTAACTTAAAGTCAGGCAATAAATTTTCTATTATCTACAAAAATCAACAACATGAGGTTATCGTTCCTAAGGATGACTCCAACGGCGGGACGTAAACGGACAGACCATTTGTCCGTGTTTTATCCATTTGGGTCGACAAACGGGCAGGTCATATCTGACGTGCGAGCCACTGCGCCCAACTGCGCGACACTTCGTATTTTTGGTCTTTTTCTTAAAGCAGGTCATATATGGGCCGTTTTCTTTATTGCATAGGGGGTGGGTCACAAATCGGCTTGTTTATGTAAATATATGTTAAAAAAGAAAACTAGCAAAATAATTTGCCCCGCGGTCTCCCACTCGTCGTCCTCGAAGAAGACGGTGTAGGGTGTCGCCTCCCAGAGGTGCGCCAGTGGAACTCGACGATTGCTCCTTCTCTGGCGGCGGGGGGAGGGGGCCAGACCACAACTAGGAATGGCCCAGCAACCCTAGGGGAGGGGAGGAGCCGAAGGCCGGTCATCCTCCATGGTCTCCCACCATGCCTGTGGCGTCTTCTGCGCCTCCATGGTCTCATGCAGCTGACGGGCATCTTCCTCCTGCTCGGCGACCTCCTCCAGCACACGCTCCCACCTCTTGACCTCGTCCTCGGTCATGGTGTGTTTGGACTCTTCTAGCAAGGCCAAGAGCTTGACGTCGTCCTCCTCCATCTCCACCTCTGGTGGCGGCGGTGGTGGTGAGCCACGTGGCCGCAAGTGCGGTGTCTCGGTGACCAATGGCCGCTGGGCGGCGTGGAGGCCTGCATGAAGAGCACTTGCAGCCGCAGGTTGTGCTTGTCACGGAACCAATCGCCCCAGTAGGGGGACCGCGCCAAGAACGCGGGGTCGCGCCGGTACTCTGCCAAGAGGTGTGTGATACGTGTCAAACGTATCTATAATTTCTTATGTTCCATGCTTATATTATACCAATTGCTACATGTTTTATATACAATTTGTATCACTTTTATGCATTTTCCGGGACTAACCTATTAACAAGATGCCACAGTGCCAGTTCCCTGTTTTTTTGTTGCTTTTGGTTTCAGAAAATCTGTTAAGGAAATATTCTCGGAATTGGACGAAACAAAAGGCAAAACTCCTATTTTTCCCGGAAGGATCCAGAAAACCGAAGACGAAACAAAGAAGGGCCACGGGGCAGCCACACCATGTGGCGGTGTGGCTCCCCCCTTGGTCGCGCCGTGACGTGGTGTGGGGCCCACGTGGGTCCACCAACTTCGCCCTTTCGCCTACATATACCCCCCGACGAAATAACCCTAAGCACTCGAACACTTTTCCACAAAACATCACAGAGCCGCCGCCGTCGTCAACCCTAGTTCGGGAGGGTTCAGAAGCTCTTCCCGGCACCCTGCCGAAGAGGGGAATCATCACCGGAGGGCTCTACATCACCATGCCCGCCTCCGGACTGATGCGTGAGTACTTCATCCTTGGACTACGGGTCCATAGCAGTAGCTAGATGGTTGTCTTCTCCTATTGTGCCATCACGTTTAGATCTTGTGAGCTGCCTATCATGATCAAGATCATCTTTATGTAATGCTACATGTTGTGTTTGCTGGGATCCGATGGATATTGAATACTATGTCATTTGCTTCATAATATATCATGTTGTGTGTTGTTTATGATCTTGCATGCTCTCTGTTGCTAGTAGATGCTCTGGCCAAGTAGATGCTTGTGACTCCAAGAGGGAGTATTTATGCTCGATAGTGGGATAAAACAGTAGTACTTTGTCTAAGGATAATTGTCTTACTTACATTACACACTTTGCCTAATGCAATAATCTGTTGCTTACAACTTAATACTGAAAGGGGTGCGGACGCTAACCGGAAGGTGGATTATTAGTCATAGATGCGGTTGGAACGGTTTATGTATATTGTTGCAATGCCCAAATGAATCTCATACTAGACATCATGACATTAGTATATGCATCATTATGTAGCTCTTTATTCTGTCAATTGCCCAGCTGTAATTTGTGTATCCACATGTATGCTATTATTATTATTTATGGAGAGACACCACTAGTGAATTGTGGACCCCGATCCTTTTCTTTAAACTGATAATACAACCAACTGCAAACTGCTTTCTTTTATTCTCTGCAAACATCATCTTCCACACCATACGTTTAATCCTTGTTACAGCAAGCCGGTGAGATTGACAACCTCACTGTTGAGTTGAAGCAAAGTTTCTTGATTGTGTTGTGCAGATTCCACCTCCCCGCAACAACACTTTTCTGGCGCCGGGGAGACCTTCGTTGTTTTCTTCATCTCCTACTGGTTCGATAACCTTGGTTTCATAACTGAGGGAAACTTGCTACTACGCTCATCACACCTTCCTCTTGGGGTTTTCCAACTCCTCACACCCGTGAGCATCAAGCAATTTTCTGGCGCCGTTGCCGGGGAGATCAAGACACATCTGCAAGTGGAGTCTCTCACTTCCCAATCTCTTTACTTTGTTTTTGTCTTGCTTAGTTAAATTTTATTTCCTGTTTTGTTTGCTATTAAATATCAAAAACACAAAAAAATTACTTACTTGCATTTTATTTACTTTGTTATTATCTTGTTTGCTTCTTATTATCAAAAACACAAAAAAAAATTAGTTACTTCCTTTAATTTTTGTATTTCGGTTTTAGCTTTATTTCTGCTAAAATGTTGCTCCCTAAGTACACCCTGGAAGACCTGCCAGTAGGAAGTGGTTCTATAATTGGAAAAGATAATATTGAAAAATTCTTTGACCATGTTAGTATGCATGATGATTTTGAGGATAGATCCATAGCAGAACTTGCTCCAAATTATGAAATTGATGCAGCTTCCTTGGTTCACATGCTAGAGGCTAGGTTTGTTAACCTCCATCCCATAATTCAACAAATGTTTCTTAATCTTCATAATGTTGAAAATGCTGAAAAGAAAGATTTTATCCTAGAAACCCTGCTTAAAGAATTTGGTGATGTTGCTAAAGAAGTTAGGAAAGTTTTTGATCGCTTTAATATGCTAGGCTCATGTGTGGAGGTTATCAATACACTAGAAAAATTGGGGCAAAACGAACCTAAAAAGGGAGAAGTAATCAAAGTACCAATACCTATTAAACTTGTAGCTATGCATGAAGCTTTGGAAGAAAATTTTGATTGGATTGTCCCTGCGAATCCCTTTGATAAATGTAGTAAACCTAAGAGTAATGAAAAAGGGATCTCTGAAACCCATATAGATAAAATACAATGCATAGTTGAGAAGATTTCTTGTATTGATTTGGAAAAATACAATGCATAGTTGAGAGGATTTCTTGTATTGATTTGGATGCTTCTTCTCTTGGAAACACTTGAGTTTTGCTTTCTGTGCCTAGCTGAAAGGCGTTAAAGAAAAGCGCTTATGGGAGACAACCCACTTTTTATTCCTGTTATTTTATTTTCTTCAGTCAAGGAACATGCCTACCTCTGTAGCAATTCCTTTGTATCTTTACTTTATTGCATAGTTGTGTCAAGTTAAGCCTCTAGTAGAAAGTTGATGCTAGATTTGGATTCCTGCGCAGGAACAGTTTTCTGCTGTCCACCGTTTAATTCGTTAGAATTCACAGAAAAATCAAAATGACCTGGGATTGTTTTTGCGTGATCCTCATATATGTATGCAACTTTCATTAGTTTTGAGTTTTCTGATTTGAGCTAGTTAAGTGACTCCAAAAAATTCGTCTTTACAGACTGTTCTGTTTTTGGCAGATTCTGCCATCTATTTTGCATTGGTTCTTTTGCTGTTTTTGAATGGATCTTTTTGTTCCATAAAATTCCAGTGGCTGTAGCTAATGTCCAGTACCATGATAATGATTGTCTCCATACAGAATATGAGAATTTTTTATTATGCACTAACCCTCTAATGAAGTTTACTTTGAGTTTGGTGTGGAGGAAGTTTTCAAGGATCAAGAGAGAGGATGATATGATGTGATCAAGAAGATGAAAGAGCCTAAGATTGGGGATGCCCCCGTGGGTCACCCAAGCATATTTCAAGAAGACTCAAGCGTCAAAGCGGGCATCCCCTTCTTCATCAACAACTTATCAGGTTATCTCAAGTGAAACTATATTTTAATTCCGCCACATCTTATGTGCTTTACTTGGAGCGTCTGTTTGTTATTATTTTTGCTTTTGTTATTTTTGTTTTCTGAATAAAATGGATCCTAGCATTCTTGTGTGGGAGAGAGACACGCTCCGCTTTTTCATTTGAATACTCCTATTCTTCACTTATACTTGTTGAGTATTCTTCTATAGCTACTGTAATACTTTCAGCTCTTATTTTTCATGCACCTCTTGTTCAGAGCTGTTAGTTCTCATATGTTATACTCTCTTGCTTTATTGTTAAATACTTGGAGAGTTTATGTTTTAAATAAGTTGATTGGTGTTTGGTTAAGAACAGAAAATGTTAAATGTGGTAGATGGTATAACTAAATGATACATAATCTTGTAGATCATTAAATTGTGTCACTTGAATCATTGATGTTGTTTTGAGATATTAATATGCTTAATGGTAAAACATGATGGTTTAGTAAAGTGGAATGATTAATGGTTGGTCTAGAAAACTTGAAGCTGTGCCACACTAAATATCCAGTTGATAGCATAATGATATATGACTTCTAATGTTAAAAACAAGCGTAATGACTTTGTGTTATGCGCTACGGTCGGGGTCCCAACAGTGGCTTGTTCATTTGCCACAGTCCCTCATGGAGTGATTTTCATTATGCCTTGTAAGATCATATTTCTAGTTGGAATCTTTTTTCTTGTGAGTTCTAAAGCTGTGGTTTTCATGGCACTTCCACCACCATATTTGCTAGCCTCTTCGGTACTTTTCATTTCCCTTTCTCACATTGAGAGTTGGTGCATACTTCGCGGGTACATCCAAAACTCGTGGGAGATCTTCATCATGTTCTCCTACACATAAGCCAAATATCTTTCTCAAAACATCCACCATACCTACCTACTACAGCATTTCCATAGCTGTTCCGAGATATATTGCCATGCAACTTTCATCTTACATTACATGACTTGTTGTCATTTATCAATTATATATTGCTTTGCATGATTCTATATAGCTGATGTGTGGTTTTACCCATGTTACGCTAGATCATTGCATATCCTGCTACACTGGCAGTGTGTTGTCATATTAGAATTTTTGCCCCTAAAAGTGAAAAGAGCCATGGAGGCCATCGAAAAGAGAAATAAAAAAATAGAAAAAAAGAAAGAAAGAATAAAAAGGGGGCAACATTACTACTCTTTATCCACACTTGTGCTCATGTTATATATCACCTGTAATATTCATAGTCATCATTTGTGCTCATGTTTAGCACCTTTACTCCATATGAGAGAGTTTTCATGTTTTACTTGCATAACTATGTGGGGAACTTCACATTATAGAACTTGGCTTGTATATTCCAATGATGAGCCTCCTCAAAAGTGCTCTAGGTCTTCATGAGCAAGCAAGTTAGATGCACCCCCACTAGTTCCATTGGAGAGCTTTCATACACTTATAGCTCTATGTGCATCCGTTGTGTGGCAATCACTACTCCTTACATAGCTTCGATTGTAAGACTTCATCTGGTCTAATGATCACTTTCAGCTGTGTGAGACTTTCTTCCGTTGGCCTTCCAAACCCCCCTTATTATTCTTTTAGCCACAACATCCTGGTGCCAGGAACCAACGCTGAACACTTGCTTGTCTTTGAGTGAACAAATAGAGAGATGATCTTCTACGTGCATATTGTTATTGCTTGACTTGATCCTTTCACAAAGTTGTCATGAGTGTTTGATTCATTAGATGATTATATTATTATTCTTGAAGCTTAAATCATCTTTAATATCTACTTTGCACGGTTGATTGTTCTCTAGTACTAATTCATTGAAAGTTTTGCTTTGTTCTTCCTACTTGTTTATTCATTACTCATTTGATATCAATATAAACTACATCTTTTATTCATTTGATCTCAGTTTACATGCATTACATTATTATATGATCAAGATTGTGTGAAAGCATGTCACTTCAGAAATTATTCTTGTTATCGTTTTACCTACTCGAGGACGAGTAGAACTAAGCTTGGGGATTCTTGATACGTCTCAAACGTATCTATAATTTCTTATGTTCCATGCTTATATTATACCAATTGCTACATGTTTTATATACACTTTGCATTGTTTTATGCATTTTCTGGGACTAACCTATTAACAAGATGCCACGGTGCCAGTTCCCTGTTTTCTGCTGTTTTTGGTTTCAGAAACCACTTAAGGAAATATTCTCGGAATTGGACGAATTTAATACCAAAGTCCCTATTTTTCACGGGAGGTTCCAGAACACCGAAGACCTAACGGAGAGGGGCCACGAGGCCGCCGGATGAGGTGCCGGCGCGGCCCCACTTCTGGCCGCGCCAGCACCTGATGACGGGCACTCGGCCCTCCACCGCCTTCGCCCTTTCGCCTATTTAAAGCCCCCGACAATACAAGACCTAGGGCCCGAACACTTTTCCACGAAACATTACGGAGCCGCCGCCGTCATCAACCCTAGTTCGGGAGGGTTCAGAAGCTCTCCCCGGCACCCTGCTGGAGAGGGGAATCATCACCGGAGGGCTCTACATCACCATGCCCGCCTCCGGACTGATGCGTGAGTAGTTCATTCTTGGACTACGGGTCCATAGCAGTAGCTATATGGTTGTCTTCTCCTATTGTGCCATCATGTTTAGATCTTGTGAGCTGCCTATCATGATCAAGATCATCTTTATGTAATGCTACATGTTGTGTTTCCTGGGATCCGATGGATATTGAATACTATGTCATTTGCTTCATAATATATCATGTTGTGTGTTGTTTATGATCTTGCAAGCTCTTCGTTGCTAGTAGATGCTCTGGCCAAGTAGATGCTTGTGACTCCAAGAGGGAGTATTTATGCTCGATAGTGGGTTCATGTCTCTATTTAATCTGGGGTAGTGACAGCAAGCTCTAAGATTGTAGATGTATTGTTGCTACTAGGGATAAAACAGTAGTACTTTGTCTAAGGATAATTGTATTACTTACATTACACACTTTGCCTAATGCAATAATCTGTTACTTGCAACTTAATACTGAAAGGGGTGCGGACGCTAACCGGAAGGTGGATTATTAGTAATAGATGCGGTTGGAACGGTCTATGTATATTGTTGTAATGCCCAAATGAATTTCATACTAGACATCATGACATTAGTATATGCATCATTATGCAACTCTTTATTCTGTCAATTGCCCAGCTGTAATTTGTTTATCCACGTGTATGTTATTATTATTATTTATGGAGAGACACCACTAGTGAACTGTGGAGCCCGGTCCTTTTCTTTAAACTGATAATACAACGAACTGCAAACTGATTTCTTTCATTCTCTGCAAGCATCATCTTCCACACCATACGTTTAATCCTTGTTACAGCAAGCCGGTGAGATTGACAACCTCACTGTTGAGTTGGAGCAAAGTTTCTTGATTGTGTTGTGCAGATTTCACCTCCCTGCAACAGCACTTTTCTAGCGCCGGGGAGACCTGATACGTCCAAAACGTATCTACTTTCCCGAACACTTTTGCTATTGTTTTACCTCTAATTTGTGTGTTTTGAATGCAACTAACACGGACTAACGCTGTTTTCAGCAGAATTACCCTTGTGTCTCGTTTTTGTGCAGAAATATCAACTTTATGGAAAAACCCCGAAAAACACCTGGGAGTCGTTTTCTCACCCGAAGAGTCCAGGAACCACGAAGATCAAACGGAGGGGAGCGACGAGGCCGCGTCACCCCCTGCCCGCGCGGCAAGGACTTGGCCGCGCGAGGACTAGGTGGGACCGCCTCGGTCGCCTCCTCGCGACCCCCTCTCGGCTATAAGACCCTCCTGACCTAAACACGCACGGGGGGTATCCACTTTCGCCAGAAACATCTCCGTACGCCGCCGCCACCGCGAACCCTAGTTCGTGGACCAGAAGTCTCTGTTCCGGCACCCTGCCGGGACGGGGAATCGAAGGGGATCATCGCCATCGTCATCGCCAACGCCTCTCCATCAACCATCCATGTTTCCCCCATCCATGTGTGAGTAATCCACCGCTGTAGGCTTGAGGGGATGGTAGGGATTGGATGAGATCATTCATGTAATAGCTGTAATATCGTTAGGGCATGGTGCCTAGTATCCGTTATCGGTGTTTTACGTCATTGTTGCAACTTGTTATGCTTAATGCTTGACACTAGGGCCCGAGTGCCATGATTTCAGATCTGAACATGTTATTGTATCATGAGGATAATTATTGTTTTAGATCATATCTATGAGTTGTATACACATATTATTGTCCGGAACCGATGGCCCCAAAGTGACAGCAATTGGGATAACCAGAGGGAATGGCTGTGATGTGAGGATTACATGTGTTCACGGAATGTTAATGCTTTGCTCCGGTACTTTATTAAAAGGAGTACCTTAATTGCCAGTAGTTTCCCTAGAGGCCCCGCTGCAAACGGGCTGGCAGGACAAAAGATGATGTGCAAGTTTCTCATTGTGAGCACGCACAACTAAATTGGAATACATGCTTATGATTAGTTAATACTTGGATGCTTTATATTATTTATCTGCAAATGCCTATGCTATGATATTACATGAATTATCTTATCCATGCAACGCCCGTACATCCGTCCCTATGCCTACAGTATTTTAATCCTGCTGTCTACCGTAATCACAATCGCTGTCTTAATTCTACTGCTGCTATTATTTCACTACTGTCTCTGCTATAAAACTGTTGCTACTGATAATCTGTCCCGAGCAAGTCTATTCACAGGTGCAGCTGATCTGACAAATCATCTGTTAAAGCTTATAAATATTCTTTGGCTCCCCTTGTGTCGAATCAATAAATTTGGGTTTTACTTCCCTCGAAGACTGTTGCGATCCCCTATACTTGTGGGTCATCAAGACTATTTTCTGGCGCCGTTGCCGGGGAGCATAGCTTTATTTATAAGCCCACCTGAGTGTGATATTGTTCGCTGGAATTTATTCATCATGGGAAAACCTGCTGATAAGAAGTTTCCCATACTGCCATCCACTACCAGAAAAGGTACGACTCTGAGTACCGCTGCTGCTCTTGACTCTCCAACTGTGATGAGTAAGTTTGTTACACCACCACAACCTGCACGTTCTGTTACTACTGCTGAATCTGAAATTACTTATGATGATGCTTCTACTGCTCTTGATGAAACTGGTTCATTAGGTCCCTTTTTAGATGCTACTATTGCTAAATCTAAACAAATTGAAAATGCTGAAATTCCTGATGAAAATGCTGAAACACCTGTTAATTCACCTGAATTTACACGTGATACTTATGATGAGCGTGATGATATGTATGTGGATCTTGATGATGCTCTTGTTGAAGAAATTAATGCTATTAAAGATGCTAGTGCTATTAAAAATCTTGTTGAAAAACGTGCTGTTAGATATAAATTATCTCCTGATGCTAAGTTTGCTACATCTCCTATAAACATTAAAGATAGAGCTTATGATTTCTCTCTTGATTTGGCTCATATAGCTATTGTTGAAAGAGAACCTTTTTGTGGAACTGAAAATGAAAGTGCTGTAGAACACATGAATGTATTGTCTGATCTAAGTGGAATATTTGCTGAGGACATTAAAAGACGCACTTACTTTGTTGCTAAAATATTTCCTTTTTCATTAAAAGGAGAAGCTAAAACCTGGTATAATAATTTGTCTCCTGGTTCCATCACTAGTCCTAAGGGTTTGCTTGATGCTTTCTTTCAAAAATATTTTCCTGCTAGTGCTCAACATGATGCTTTGTTAAGAATCTATAATTTTAATCAAGATGAAGATGAGAAATTGCCTAAAGCTTGGACACGCTTTTGTTCCATTTTAAGAGGCCAGCCGAACCATGATTTGGAGAAAAATGATCTACTTGATATATTTTATAGTGGACTAACTGCTGAATCTAGGACATAACTGGATAGTTTTGCTAGTTGTGTTTTCAGGAAAAGGACTCCCGAAGAGGCTGAGGAATTATTAGCCATGATATGCAAGAATAATGATGATTGGGATATTCCTGAACCTACTCCAACACCACCACCAACACCGAAGAAGGGAGGTATGATTGAATTAAATGAAGAAACGATGAAGGAAGCTAAAAGATCTCTTAAGGAGAGTGGTATTAAATCTGAAGATGTGAAGTATTTACCTCCTATTGAAGAATTATGTAAGCCAATTCCTCCTTCAACCGTAATTGAGGTACACTCTCTCCAAAGGTTTGATGATGGAGATATCCCTTACTCTAAACCTCCTGCTCAATGCTTAGATGAATTTGATACTTTTATTACTAAGCAATGCAATTTTAATATGAGAATAGAGAATCATTTAATGGAAAATTCTCGTGCTATTAGTGATTTGCATGATATTGTTGATAGAACTTCTAATGATGTTAAAGTGCTCATTAAACACTTTCATATGGTTCAAACTCAAATAGATCAACTCACTAAAGTGCAAAAAGAATTGCTAGCGAATGCCTCTATAGCTAAAGAAAAACTTGTTTGTGAAGTAACAACTAGAGGTGGTAAATCTACTCAAGACCCTTTGTATCCTGAAGGACATTATAAAAGAATTGAACAAGATTCTCTACGAGTTAATGAACCTAGTACTCCTTCTAGGAAAAAGAAAAAGAAACATAAAACTGTTGTAGAATCCTCTGAACCTGTTAATGATCCTAATAGTATATCTGTTTCTGATGCTGAAACTGAAAGTGGTAATGAACACAACAATGATGATGCTAATAACAATGATAATGATAAAAATGCTAATTCGGATAGAGAATAATCAGAGGAGGAACCTAAAAAGCATGTTAAAAATAAAAAGTACACTAAAGAAGATTTTATTGCTAAGAAACATGGTAATGAAAGAGAACCTTGGGTCCAAAAACCAATGCCTTTTCCTGCTAAGAAACTTAAAACAAAAGAGGAAGAACATTATAATAAATTTTGTGATTGGATGAAACCATTGTTCTTGCAAATTCCTTTGACTGATGCTATTAAGTTGCCTCCTTATTCTAAATATATGAAAGATATTGTGACTAACAAAAGGAAAATTCCTAATGGGGAAATATCTACTATGCTCGCTAATTACTCTTTGAATGGCAAAGTTCCAAAGAAGCTGGGTGATCCAGGTATTCCAACTATTGCTTGCTCTATCAAAAATAATTATGTTAAAACTGCTCTATGTGACTTGGGAGCTGGAGTAAGTGTTATGCCTTTCTCTCTTTACAAGAGACTTTACCTTGATAAATTGATACCTACCGATATATCTTTGCAAATGGCTGATAAATCTACTGCTGTTCCTGTTGGAATTTGTGAGGATGTTCCTGTTCAAATAACTACCAATTGTTTAATTATGACTGACTTTGTTGTTCTTGAAATGCCTGAAGATGATAATATGTCTATTATTCTTGGAAGACCTTTTCTAAATACTGCAGGGGCTGTTATTGATTGCAATAAAGGAAAAGTTACTTTTAATGTTCATGACAAGGAGCATACTGTTTATTTTCCCAAGAAAGTTGATAAAATGCCTGGAGTTAATACAATTACCAATTTGAGATCTATTAGAGTGGGAAGTATTGATTGCCCATATAAAGAAGAATACAAAACTCTCATTATTGGATCCATACCAATTCAATATAAGGTAACATGAGTGTCTCATATAGTTTAAAATCTTTTATGTCATATAAAATTCATTTGGTGGCAAGACTTGATCAACCTTGTTAACAAGTGCATTTTAAATGCATAAAGAAGCTAAACAATTTTCTTTCTCTCATTCTTGTTTTACCTACTGTAATGTTATTTAGTTTGCAATGTTTAGTTGAATTTGTTGTTAGAAAATAATTTTTCAATATTGAATTTAATAATGCAAAATACCAGAAAATGAAAAAAATAAAGTTTCTCAGAAAATTAAAAATTTTATATCAAAAATCATATTTTTCGAGGAAGGACCTGGAAGTGCCAGAGAGCAACCAGGGAGGCCCATAGGGCCACCTCACCACATGGTGGCGCGGCAGCCTCCAGGCCGCGCCAGCACATGGTGTGGGGCCCACAGGCCCCCCACTTGCTCTCTCTCCTTCCCCTGCCTTCCTCTTGCCCGAAAAATCACTTTTGGATAGCTCAAACTCGTGTTCTTGCTGCTCATTTCCTGTGATTTCGATCTCCACATTCAGCCAATTTCTGTTGCTGAAATTTGGTGCATCTACTCTCCGGTATGTGACTCCTCCGAATATCCAAGTAGAATTTTGTTTAGTGGTGTATATATGAAGTATTTTGCTGTTGTAGATATCTTGTTTAGTGAGTTTGAATGCTTGTTCTAAGTTGAAATAACTAGTTTTGATGCATGCTTAAGCCTCTAGCAAGTCACTATAGTAGTTTCCCTTCATTTAGTTGACTAAAAATCGATTTTTATGATGTTTGTCAAAAATTTCAGAAAAGGGAGATGCATAACCATGACTTTGATGACATGTTTGAGGAAGATTTCCAGAGGAGGACAAGGCCTCCAAGGGCTGCCACTCGTGTTAGGCAATCCTACAACGAGGAAATCCTAGCACCAACGTTTGGAGATGAGCGAGATGCGGGAGTTCCAAACTCCGCGTCCCGCCCATGTAATGATTTCCTTCGTGCTGCAGGTTTACTTGAGGACTTCCTAACTCTTGTGGAGAGTGTAGGCTTGACCTCCTACATGATGGATGAGAGGCCTCAATACTATGGGCTCATCAAGACTTTTTCTGAGTCTTTCACTTTTAACTCCAAGTCTTATGGGAAAACCATTTCTTTCAAGATATATGATAGGCCTGTTAGCTTAACTTTGCAGGAATTTTGTGAGGTGATAGGTACAACGGACGTGGGGACATCGATGAGGATTGCTGGGAACCCACCGGAGTTGGCACAAACCTACCAGGAGGTGACCAACGAAGATACCCGCTCCGCACAACGCGGCAAGATAAGGAACATCCAATTCCCCGCTATCAAGTATTTTGCTTACTACATTGCCACTAGTGTGCTTGGTAGGGAGAACACTAGTAATGTTTCTAACTTGCTGCTTGCATTTCTTACGGGTGCACTTAAGGGTGAATTCCCGTATAACCTTAGTACTTTGATTGCTCGCCGTTTAGCTGCTAGGGGCCCCATTTTCGGAGGTATTATTGCCTCACGCATTGTTGAATATTTGGGGCTGTATATTGATCCTAATGATACACAACTTGCTCCTTGTTATCTTGACCTTGCTGCAATGAAAGGTCATCAATTTGTCACTAACAGCTCCACTTTGGAGAACATTGTATTTAGGGTCGTTTTTGCTAACGGTCGTGAAAAGGAAGTCCCTTTGCCACAACCTTCTTTGTTCAGTCTTGACAGGAGACCGTGGTCGTACTCGATGGTGGAGTTGGATGAGCAGTTGAGCACGCTGAGATTTCACCAAGCGCACCGCGTGCAGGAGCCACCGGAGGAGGATTACACCGGATACCACGCCGGCGCGTCCTCGAGCTCATACTACAGGGAAAGCTCTTCCACCTACCCCCGCGGCACCGACGGATGGGGACATTGGGGCTGATCTCCACTTAGGCCAAAAGCCTAAGCTTGGGGGGAGGTATATCGATAGCACACTCATCTACATATCATTACCATTCGGTACTTTGTATATCCATGTTTCGTTGTAGTTTTCTTTCTTTCTCTCATTTGTTCATGCTTTGTTTGCTTTCCATAAACCCAAAAACACCAAAAAGATTTTTGTTATCTCTCTTGCTGGTTTGTTTTAGTATCTAGTATTAATATGCCTAGTATTTATTTCAGTTCAATATGCAAAAACACAAAAATATTTTGCTTCGTTGTGTGCTGTTTCGCGCAGGGACAGATTTCTGCTGTCCACCGTTTAAATCATAACTCTTCACAGAAATATCGGAATGACCTGAAATTTCGTGTGCATGTTCCTCAGATTTGTACGCAACTTTCATTAGTTTTGAGTTTTCTAATCTGGGCATGTTAAGGCCCTCGAAAAAATTCGTCTTTGCTGGCTGTTCTGTTTTTAGTTCCTAAATCCGAAAACCCAAAAATATTTGCTGTTTCTCTTTGGTTTTGTATAGTTTGTTTCAGAGGTCATTACCTTCGGTTACTCCATGGAGCTTGGTTATTATTTCATATCTTTCAAGCACACAAGTGATAAGGCAATTATGATGATCTATGACAATTCGAGTTGGGTAAGAGGCTGGTAATGAACTCTATTTGTTTCTCATTTTTGTACATATAATCATTCATGTGAGCATGCTTAGATGGTTCGCATAAGGTATATGTCGATTGGTGGATGCTTAGTAGTTCGTGTTCTCTTATGATCGTTTCCAATTTATTTATGATGGATGTCATGTTTCTATGGATATTTGCTTGCATTGTTTTGCTCATAATAGAATATGACATTGTGGTATCCTCCTCTGTTAATTTTATGCCTCTGTTAATTTTATTTCGTCGCAAGCATGATTATGACGGTTATTGCTCTCTTGAATTGTCGCTTTCCCATCTTTTGCTAGCCTCCACTTGTACTAAGCTGAAAAGGCTTGTGCTTCCAAACCCCTGAAAACCAAGTTATTCCAAAGAGTCCACCATAAACACCTATGCATGGCAATTTCGAACCATTCAAGTAAATTTGCATGTGCTATCTTTAAAACCTTCAAACACTTCTCAATTTGTGCCACTGTTTTGAGCTCATGAAGAAGTAGTAGTTGGGCTTGTTATCTTCCATACTAATTAAGTAATTGACTTGCATGCTACATCTGCTCGTCACTAATTTTGCAAAGGGTTGGTTAGACCATTGTAATATCAAAAAGGATTTGAGAAAATAAAAAATAGGCACTCCTCCATGGTTTGAGATTGTTTGGTGGGCACCCGAGGATTCGGTTAGCCATGGTTATGTTAGCAAGGTTGGGAGGAGTGTCAAGCTATCAAAATGAATGAATATAAAGATGCATATTATAAGTGCCTTGTTTTAAAAATAATTCGGAACCGCTCTCAACTTGCTTAGTATGGAAGATAACAAGAACTCTATTGCCATTCGTTGACCAAACAACCACCACTCAAAAATAATTTTACCTCTGTTTTCAAAATGATAAGAAGCTCTAGCACATGTTAAATCCCTGCTTCCCTCAATGAAGGGCATATCTTTTACTTTATTGTTGAGTCACCATCATTTTTTTAGCACCTTCTTGAGAGCATAATTGTCATTCTTAGTGTAATGTGCTTGTCCCTTAATATGTTAACTGCGGTGTAATCTTGATGCTTTTATCTTTGATATCTTTATCTCTAGTCTTCCCTTGAAACTCAGAGGTGCCTGGGCATTTATGTTTTGCTGTTCCATTCGGGCAAGCGAGATACCACTTTATCATACTTTCTTATGAGCCTTGCAATCCTGTGAATTGATATGTTTCATGTTATTTATCATCGGTATAATTGGCATCTTTTCATGGTTTACATAACTATTGGGTGACACCGTTTATATATATCTTGTTATGAATAGTCTAAGCATTTGTCCTCATAATGAGAATATTTACATCACATGAGCAAATGAGTTCGTGAAAGTTCTTTTATCGCACTCAGTTGTTAACTGAATTGCCTGAGGACAAGCAATAAGCTAAGCTTGGGGGGAGTTGATACGTCCAAAACGTATCTACTTTCCCGAACACTTTTGCTATTGTTTTACCTCTAATTTGTGTGTTTTGAATGCAACTAACACGGACTAACGCTGTTTTCAGCAGAATTACCCTGCTGTCTCGTTTTTGTGCAGAAATATCAACTTTATGGAAAAACCCCGAAAAACACCTGGGAGTCGTTTTCTCACCCGAAGAGTCCAGGAACCACGAAGATCAAACGGAGGGGAGCGACGAGGCCGCGTCACCCCCTGCCCGCGCGGCAAGGACCTGGCCGCGCGAGGACCAGGTGGGACCGCCTCGGTCGCCTCCTCGCGACCCCCTCTCGGCTATAAGACCCTCCTGACCTAAAAACGCACGGGGGGTATCCACTTTCGCCAGAAACATCTCCGTACGCCGCCGCCACCGCGAACCCTAGTTCGGGGACCAGAAGTCTCTGTTCCGGCACCCTGCCGGGACGAGGAATCGAAGGGGATCATCGTCATCGTCATCGCCAACGCCTCTCCATCAACCATCCATGTTTCCCCCATCCATGTGTGAGTAATCCACCGCTGTAGGCTTGAGGGGATGGTAGGGATTGGATGAGATCATTCATGTAATAGTTGTAATATCGTTAGGGCATGGTGCCTAGTATCCGTTATCGGTGTTTTACGTCATTGTTGCAACTTGTTATGCTTAATGCTTGACACTAGGGACCGAGTGCCATGATTTCAGATCTGAACATGTTATTGTATCATGAGGATAATTATTGTTTTAGATCATATCTATGAGTTGTATACACATATTATTGTCCGGAACCGATGGCCCCAAAGTGACAGCAATTGGGATAACCGGAGGGAATGGCTGTGATGTGAGGATTACATGTGTTCACGGAATGTTAATGCTTTGCTCCGGTACTTTATTAAAAGGAGTACCTTAATTGCCAGTAGTTTCCCTAGAGGCCCCGCTGCAAACGGGCTGGCAGGACAAAAGATGATGTGCAAGTTTCTCATTGCGAGCACGCACAACTAAATTGGAATACATGCTTATGATTAGTTAATACTTGGATGCTTTATATTATTTATCTGCAAATGCCTATGCTATGATATTACATGAATTATCTTATCCATGCAACGCCCGTATATCCGTCCCTATGCATACAATATTTTAATCCTGCTGTCTACCGTAATCACAATCGCTGTCTTAATTCTACTGCTGCTATTATTTCACTACTGTCTCTGCTATAAAACTGTTGCTACTGATAATCTGTCCCGAGCAAGTCTATTCACAGGTGCAGCTGATCTGACAAATCATCTGTTAAAGCTTATAAATATTCTTTGGCTCCCCTTGTGTCGAATCAATAAATTTGGGTTTTACTTCCCTCGAAGACTGTTGCGATCCCCTATACTTGTGGGTCATCAAGACTATTTTCTGGCGCCGTTGCCGGGGAGCATAGCTTTATTTATAAGCCCACCTGAGTGTGATATTGTTCGCTGGAATTTATTCATCATGGGAAAACCTGCTGATAAGAAGTTTCCCATACTGCCATCCACTACCTTCGTTGTGTTCTTCATCTCCTACTGGTTCGATAACCTTGGTTTCATAACTGAGGGAAACTTGCTACTACGCTCATCACACCTACCTCTTGGGGTTTTCCAACTCCTCACACCCGTGAGCATCAGTGTGGGAGAGAGCGCGCCGTGGGAGAGGAGATTTAAGGGCAGAGGAGGGGCGGTGCGCGAGCATCCGCTCCGGCGTAAATGCGTTGTGTGGACTGCCGCGCACGCTATCGCCGGCGTTAATGCGACGCGTGCCAGCAGGCCTGCCGCCGCCTGATTGGCGTAAAGATAATACGCTTAGGTTGAGCTCCAAGTGCAGAGTTTGTAGATGTGGAAGACTTGTTTTCCCCACAAGGGTGACTCGAGGGTTTATATCGAACTCTCGGGGAACTGTGTGTAGAAGATTTACCCTCTTGTCCTTCTGTTGATTACCTGCAAAACAAAACAAGATGTTTTGTGTTCCCAACCTCACCAAGTGGTTGTCAAGCACAAGGTGTGAGCAAAGAGATGAAAATAAAGTAAATGCAAAGCAAGAAATAAATATGCAATGATGGTAAATAAAAGTGCAAGGATGGTATGAATGATATTGGATGATGTGTTTGTGGTTTGGATGATGTTTGCAAGATATAAAAGTGTTTTTGTATTTTTGGATTTTTAAATGGCAGAAAATGTAAAGTGCAATAAAAGTGTGGGACAATTGCTTCTGTGCCCCGGTTCTCTCTAGTTTATCCGTCTGTGCCATACCTGCGTAGTTTCTCTCGTCTGTGCCCTGGATGGCTCGGAAATCGGCCAAACGCTCCGTTGCCCTCTGGTCAACCGTCACTTAGCCTGACTGGTGGGGTCGGCCTGGCGCGGCTCGGTTGGGATTTCCTGGGGTCGGCTTGTGTGCGGCTCGGTTGGGATTTCCTGGGGTCGGCGTGGGGTCGGAGCGTGGGGTCGGCGTGGGGCCGGGGCACTTGTTTAATCAAGGGATACCGCCGATGGGGCCCACGTGGTCTTTCTCCCTGGCTCACTGCTGCCGCCGAGAGAACCCCCGAGGAACCCCCAAGAACAGAGCAATAGGAGTTGGATTGAGGGCGGAGAGCAGGGTAATTGAAGGCGCAAAGGAGCTCCATCGCCATCGCCATTGTCATCGCCCGCCCGTCTCCCGTGGCCCGTCGAGAAGGAGGGACAAGCAAGGAGCTCCATCGTCATCGCCATTGTACGGCCGCCTTCGCTGTTTGGGGTTTTTTGGTCGCCGACGGTTCCAGCTGCAGTCCATCAACCCCATTTCGATGGTCAGTGCTATCTTCTCTACATGTTTCATTTTCTTGTTTGGTGCATTATATGTGAGTAGATTTGATTTTCTATTTGGCTTGCGGAATGGGGAAAAACCCCAGGTTCCGCCTGTTTATCTGATTCTAAATTTCATTTGTTAAAATAGGATTCCGATAGCGATAGCGATGGCGTCGATTACTGTGCTATGTGCCTTTGCGAAGCAACTTTCTGTCGCACACTAACTCGTCGTTCCAATACTTTGAAAGTCCCGATGGAACACGGTTACAAAACGGCCGTTGTAAGTATTGCCTTTCAAATTCGAGGGAATGTCATTTGTTTTTCCTTCAATGAGTGTCTTCATAGTTTCTCCGGTTTTGTATTACATGTAGATTCTACCATGCAATTTAAGATATCTTCTAGAGAGCCGGGCAATTGGCCCTCATAAGAACTGGATGGAGGCTAGGTGTCCGAACGGAGACCAGAACTTCTTCTACCTGGATAGGTGGGTAATTGAAAATGAAACAGATCAGAACTATCTCTGTAAGCGGCTAAGTGGTAGCCCGAACATCCATAAGTACACGGAGATCTGTGGAACACAGTGGAGAGCACAATGTGAATGCTACGGCATCGAGGATGGCGATGTTGTCAAATTCACTTGGAATGAAGATCAACATTTGTTCAATGTTGAAGTGACTAACGAGCACAATGCTGCAAAACCTTTTGTGCAACACACGGGTATGCTGGTTTGTGTTCTTTTTCTTACACATTGAGTAGTTTGCAAGTTTTCTGAATGTCTTCCTCTCTTTGATCAGAGTTTAAACAGATTGACGGATGCTGCAAGCCAGCCCTCCAGTCGAGCATATTTCACGAAGGGACAATTGCTTCTGTGCCCTGGTTGGCTCTAGTTTATCCGTATGTGCCATACCCGCGTAGTTTCTCTCGTCTGTGCCCCGTTTGGCTCGGAAATCGGCCAAACGCTCCGTTGCCCTCTAGTCAACCGTCACGTGGCTTGACTGGTGGGGTCAGCCTGGCGCGACTCGTTTGGGATTTCCTGGGGTCGTCTTGTGTGCGGCGCGGCTCAAACTTACCACGTCTCCCGCTGTGTTGTTGAGTTGTTTTTTAGTCCCACCTCGCTAGTTGGCTGTGTGCGCGACCTCTTTATATACCACAACATTCCAAGGCTATTGTAAAGCATTGAAATGAGCAGGGTTTAACCGGGTCCGGACCCTCTTCTTTCAATGCTTTTACGGATGATTAGTCATTTGTCCCAACAAATATAAGCAATTTCTTGTGTAAAATACGTGTTGCTGTATAGATCCGCCCCTAAAATTGTAGATAGTTTTGGTACGGATGATTAGTCATTTGTCCCAAAAAATATAAGCAATTTCTGGTGTAAAATACGTGTTGGTTTATAGATCTGCCCGTAAAATAGTAGATAGTTTCGGTATGGATGATTAGTCATTTGTCCCAAAAATATAAGCAATTTCTAGTGTAAAATACGTGTTGGTGTATAGATCTGCCCCTAAAACTGTAGATAGTTTCGGTAGAGATGATTAGTAATAAGCGGTTGGTCCAAATGAGACAACTGGTTTATCATAAGCGGTTGGTCCAAATAACATAGAGGTTACATTGCATTAATTATTGCATTAATTATGCTTACATCGCATTAATTAACTACGACTGACAATCAGCAGATAAACAAATCCTAGAGCAACTATACAGAGATAAAATCCTGCAGCTATCAGATTAACCTACTTCTTCAGATCATTTATCTGCCTTAAGTTCTTGTTCAACTTCTTCAGTTCGCCTCTCACTTCCTCAAGCCCCATCGGAGGAGCAACCATGTCAGACCCCATCGGCGGAGCAACGATGCCCATCGGCGGAGCAGAGGGCGCAATCTCCATATCAGACGGCAGAGGAAGGTCGCGCGGCAACCTTCCATCCCGTCTAAGCTGCATAACGTATACATCCAACCACTGAAAATGGCCGCATGGTTCCAACTCCTGAAAAACTCAACCTGAACCCTAAATCCCAAATCTGAGCAAGAAATTGAAAACACTTAAGAAATCAAAGCAAAAGGATGCGAGAGAAAGATCTTTACGTTATGTGGCAGGCTCCGACATTTCAAATACTCACGCCCCTTGTTGGCATTCTCCTTCTTACTAGTCAAACGTTCCAGTGCATCTGTGCATGAGCATTTAGGACATGACGGCAACGGCACCTCAGGCTGCCTTGGCCAAACGGGGCGAAGGGTTGAACTGGAGAAGCTCGCCATTGCTGCTGCCCTTCGTCGCCGGAGAGGAAGAAGAGGAAGGAAGAGGAAGGAGGAGGAAGAAGAAGATCGTCCAAAGAGGATGGATGCTCTGTCTGTGAAGAGGAGGCAAATGGTGGGTCCGCGGTGAGCGTGTACCTGTCACATGCGGCGGTGCGAGTCCACCAACCCTTTTTGCTTAGAAATGGGGTCGTTTACCCTACCTTTGGAGCTCATTTGAAACACATCGAACGGGTTGTGCAGAATGAGCTTCTCACACGGGTTGCAGCCAATCAGATCGCAGAATGAGCCTCTCGCGGATCGCCCCGAGTCTGCCAGATTCCTTCTTTTTTTTTTTTTGAAATTTAGCCTGCCAGATTCCTTCTAGACGACGATCAAACGGCTGCAGTTCAGCGCTAGGGTTAAATCGACGGTCATTGTTCAAATGGGGTTTGGAGGCACTCAACGGGGTTTTGAAAAGTTTGATAGTGTCCAAGTTTCATTTTCAAGTGACTAAGAAGGATCGATGCTAGCGACTCAAGTTGAAAAACATGGTCTACATACATTCAAAATGAGAAGGGCATTCAAAATGTGATATCGCAAAACTCAAACGATGAGGTCTAAGGTTGAAGAGAAGTGGTTTTGGAATTGCAACATGAAATTTTCAAAAACCTCACAAAAGCTTCATTTTGGAGTGACTAAGAAGGATCCATGCTTAGTTTTCAATTTTCATGTCAAAAACTTGTTTAAATGTTGGTCAAACTTAGGTTTGACCGAATTTGAAATAAGCATAATAAATTCAAAAATTATCGAAAAAATGAAAAACCGACGCACATAGTCTTCATAGGTCATATACTAACGACTCAAGTTGAAAAACATGGTCTACATACATTCAAAATGAGAAGGGTATGGATCTCATGTGATGTCACAAAACTTAAACGACGAGGTCTAAGGTTGAAAAGAAGTGGTTTTGGAATTGCAACTTGAAATTTTCAAAAACCTCACAAAAGCTTCATTTTAGAGTGACTAAGAACGATACATGCTTAGTTTTCAATTTTCATGTCAAAAACTTGTTTAAATGTTGGTCAAACTTAGGTTTGACCGAATTTGAAATAAGCATAATAAATTCAAAAATTATCGAAAAACTGAAAAACCGACGCACATAGTCTTCATATGTCATATACTAACGACTCAAGTTGAAAAACATGGTCTACATACATTCAAAATTAGAAGGGTATGGATCTCATGTGATATCACAAAACTCAAACGATGAGGTATAAGGTTGAAGAGAAGTGGTTTTGGAATTGCAACATGAAATTTTCAAAAACCTCACAAAAGCTTCATTTTGGAGTGACTAAGAAGGATCCATGCTTAGTTTTCAATTTTCATGTCAAAAACTTGTTTAAATGTTGGTCAAACTTAGGTTTGACCGAATTTGAAATAAGCATAATAAATTCAAAAATTATCGAAAAATTGAAAAACCGACGCACATAGTCTTCATATGTCATATACTAACGACTCAAGTTGAAAAACATGGTCTACATACATTCAAAATGAGAAGGGTATGGATCTCATGTGATATCACAAAACTCAAACGATGAGGTCTAAGGTTGAAGAGAAGTGGTTTTGGAATTGCAACATGAAATTTTCAAAAACCTCACAAAAGCTTCATTTTGGAGTGACTAAGAAGGATCCATGCTTAGTTTTCAATTTTCATGTCAAAAACTTGTTTAAATGTTGGTCAAACTTAGGTTTGACCGAATTTGAAATAAGCATAATAAATTCAAAAATTATCGAAAAAATGAAAAACCGACGCACATAGTCTTCATATGTCATATACTAACGACTCAAGTTGAAAAACATGGTCTACATACATTCAAAATGAGAAGGGTATGGATCTCATGTGATATCACAAAACTCAAACGATGAGGTCTAAGTTTGAAGAGAAGTGGTTTTGGAATTGCAACATGAAATTTTCAAAAACCTCACAAAAGCTTCATTTTGGAGTGACTAAGAAGGATACATGCTTAGTTTTCAATTTTCATGTCAAAAACTTGTTTAAATGTTGGTCAAACTTAGGATTGACCGAATTTGAAATAAGCATAATAAATTCAAAATTTATCGAAAAAATGAAAAACCGACGCACATAGTCTTCATATGTCATATACTAACGACTCAAGTTGAAAAACATGGTCTACATACATTCAAAATGAGAAGGGTATGGATCTCATGTGATATCACAAAACTCAAACGATGAGGT
Organism: Poa annua; assembly: GCA_026929855.1. NCBI lineage: Eukaryota > Viridiplantae > Streptophyta > Magnoliopsida > Poales > Poaceae > Poa > Poa annua. Next base: position 39,739,783 of record CM049438.1, read on the forward strand.
CTAAGGTTGAAGAGAAGTGGTTTTGGAATTGCAACTTGAAATTTTCAAAAACCTCACAAAAGCTTCATTTTGGAGTGACTAAGAAGGATCCATGCTTAGTTTTCAATTTTCATGTCAAAATCTTGTTTAAATGTTGGTCAAACTTAGGTTTGACCGAATTTGAAATAAGCATAATAAATTCAAAAACATTCAAAAAAAGGAAAATCCAGCGCACATAGTCATCTTATGTCATATGATAAACAAGGTCTACATACATCTGACGAGAAATGCATGTATCAATTGTGTTTCTCAAACTACGTCGTATGAACTCAAGAGTAAAGAGAAGTGGTTTTGGACTTGCAACATAAAAGGTTGAAATAAATGACCGGAGGCAAGCTTATCCATCATAATATAATTACGGTGACACACAGAGCGCGCACAGAACGCGCCCAGAGCGCGCCAGTTCATGCCCAGAGCACGCCCAGAGCGCGCCAGTTCATGCCCAGAGCACGCCCATAAGGTGTTCGACCAAACTACATCCGACCCAAAATACAACTAATAGTAATATTAATCAGTCTCTTCTTTGACGTCTTCAAAGCCGGACATCATCTCGTCAGCCCACTGCTCGATCTCTTCGTCGGGGTCGCTGATCTCTTCGTCCGACTGCTCGATGTCTTCGTCGGGGTCGCTGATCTCTTCGTCCGACTGCTCGATGTCTTCGTCGGGGTCGCTGATCTCTTCGTCCGACTGTTCGACGTCTTCGCTGACCTTCTCAAATGTCAGCTCGATGTACTCCTCCTTGAAGATCACCTTGATAACGTAGAGATCACCAAAGCGAATCAGCAGTTGCTCCCAGAATAGATCCCAGTTCTCCGTGAACTCGATGTAAACCACGTCGTTGACCACTTTATATGATCCAAAGATCTCGACATCGTCTCTCGCCAAAAGACGAGAATTTCCTTGAACTTGACGTAATATGAGATCACGCGATGGAATAACATTATAGCCATCTAGTACCTGAATCTTGAGATGCTATCAAAATAACATGAGCATCATATCAGAATAGTTCAAATGACAGAACTGAGGGATCATTCAAATGACAGAACATGAGCATCGTATCAGAATACCAGAGAAACGACATCTAGAGAATCATTCTCAATCCTGCGCACGTAGAACTGAGGGATCTCTTCCAACTCCTTCGTGGAATCTTTGAATAAAGCGAGAGATATCGCATTCATTTCTGAATAGGTGACATCTCTCGGTTCCTCAAATATGGTCGACAGGAGGGCTGGCTTGCAGCATCCGTCAATCTGCTTTAACTCTGATCAAAGAGAGGAAGACATTCAGAAAACTTGTAAACTACTCAATGTGTAAGAAAAAGAACACAAACGAGCATACCCGTGTGTTGCACAAAAGGTTTTGCAGCATTGTGCTCGTTAGTCACTTCAACATTGAACAAATGCTGATCTGCATTCCAAGTGAATTTGACAACATCGCCCTCCTCGATGCCGTAGCATTCACATAGTGCTCTCCACTGCGTTCCACAGATCTCCGTGTACTGATTGATGTTCAGGCTACCACTTAGCCACTTACCGAGATAGCTCTGATCTGTTTCATTTTCAAATACCCGCCTATCCAGGTAGAAGAAGTACTGGTCTCCGTTCGGACACCTAGCCTCCATCCAGTTCTTATGAGGGCCCATTGGCTGGCTCTCTAGAAGATATCTTAAAGGGCATGGCAGAATCTACATGTAATACAAAACCGGAGAAACTATGAAGACACTCATTGAAGGAAAAACAAATGACATTCCCTCAAATTTGAAAGGCAATACTTACAACGGCCCATTTTGTAACCGTGTTTCATCGGGACTTTGAAAGTATTGAAACGACGAGTTAGTGTGCGACAGAAAGTTGCTTCGTAAAGGCACATAGCACAATAATCGACGCCATCGCTCTCGCTATAGGAATCCTATTTTAACAAATGAAATTTAAAATCAGATAAACAGGCGGAACCTGGGGTTTTCCCCATTCCGCAAGCCAAATAGAAAATCAAATCTACTCACATATAATGCACCAAACAAGAAAATGAAACATGTAGAGAAGATAGCACTGACCATCGAAATGGGGTTGATGGACTGCAGCTGGAACCGCCGGCGACCAAAAAACCCCAAACAGCGAAGGCGGCCGTACAATGGCGATGACGATGGAGCTCCTTGCTTGTCCCTCCTTCTCGACGGTCCACGGGAGACGGGCGGGCGACGACAATGGCGATGGCGATGGAGGTCCTTTGCGCCTTCAATCACCCTGCTCTCCGCCCTCAATCCAACTCCTATTGCTCTGTTCTTGGGGGTTCCTCGGGGGTTCTCTCGGCGGCAACAGTGAGGCAGGGAGAAAGATCACCTGGGCCCCATCAGCGGTAGCGAAGGATTAAACAAGTGCCCCGGCCCCACGCCGACCCCACACGCCGACCCCACGCTCCGACCCCACGCCGACCCCAGGAAATCCCAACCGAGCCGCACACAAGCCGACCCCAGGAAATCCCAACCGAGCCGCGACAGGCCGACCCCACCGGTCAGACGGTTACTAGAGGGCAACGGAGCGTTTGGCCGATTTCCGAGCCAAACGGGGCACAGACGAGAGAAACTACGCGGGTATGGCACAGACGGATAAACTAGAGAGAACCAGGGCACAGAAGCAATTGTCCCTTTCATGAACCGAGAGATGTCACCTATTCAGAAATGAATGCGATATCTCTCGCTTTATTCAAAGATGCCACGGAGGAGTTGGAAGAGATCCCTCAGTTCTACGTGCGCGGGATTGAGAATGATTCTCTAGATGTCGTTTCTCTGGTATTCTGATACGATGCTCATATTCTGTCATTTGAATGATCCCTCAGTTCTGTCATTTGAACTATTCTGATATGATGCTCATGTTATTTTGATAGCATCTCAAGATTGAGGTACTAGATGGCTACGATGTTATTCCATCGCGTGATCTCATATTACGTCAAGTTCACAGAAATTCTCGTCTTTTGGCGAGAGACGATGTCGAGATCTTTGGATCATATCGAGTGGTCAACAACGAGGTTTACATCGAGTTCACGGAGAACTGGGATCTATTCTGGGAGCAACTGCCGATTCGCTTTGGTGATCTCTATGTTATCAAGGTGATCTTCAAGTAGGAGTACATCGAGCTGACATTTGAGAAGGTCAGTGAAGACGTCGAGGGGCCCGACGAAGACATCGAGCAGTCGGACGAAGAGATCAGCGACCCCAGCGAAGAGATCGAGCAGTGGGCTGACGAGATGATGTCCGGCTTTGACGACGTCAAAGAAGAGACTGATTAATATTACTATGAGTTGTATTTTGGTCGAACACCTTATGGGCGTGCTCTGGGCATGAACTGGCGCGCTCTAGGCGCGCTGTGGCGCGCTCTGGGCGCGCTCTATGCATCACCGTAATTATATTATGATGGATAAGCTTGCCTCCGGTCATTTATTTCAAACTTTTATGTTGCAAGTCCAAAACCACTTCTCTTTACTCTTGAGTTCATACGACATAGTTTGAGAAACACAATTGATACATGCATTTCTCGTCAGAATGTACGTAGACCTTGTTTATCAATTTGAATCGTTAGTATATGACATAAAACGACTATGTGCGCAGGATTTTCCTTTTTTTGAATGTTTTTGAATATTTGAAGCTCATTTCAAATTTATGTCAAACCTAAGTTTGACCGACATTTAAACAAGTTTAAAACAAGAAAATGAAAAACTAAGCATGGATCCTTCTTAGTCACTCCAAAATGAAGCTTTTGTGAGATTTTTAAAAATTTCATGTTGCAATTCCAAAACCACTTCTCTCTAACCTTAGACCTCATAATTTGAGTTATGCAATATCACATTAGATCCATGCCCTTCTCCTTTTGAATGTATGTAGACCATGTTTTTCAACTTGAGTCGTTAGTATATGACATATGAAGACTATGTGCGTCGGTTTTTCAATTTTTCGATAATTTTTGAATTTATTATGCTTATTTCGAATTCGATCAAACCTAAGTTTGAGCAACATTTAAACAAGTTTTTGACATGAAAATGAAAACTAAGCATGGATCCTTCTTAGTCACTCCAAAATGAACCTTTTGTGAGGTTTTTGAAAATTTCATGTTGTAATTCCAAAACCACTTCTCTTCAACCTTATACCTCATCGTTTGAGTTTTGCGATATCACAAGAGATCCATGCCCTTCTCATTTTGAATGTATGTAGACCATGTTTTTCAACTTGAGTCGCTAGTATATGACATAAGACGACTATGTGCGCAATATTTTCCTTTTTTTGATTTTTTTTAATATTTGAAGCTCATTTCAAATTTCAGTAACAAATTTAAAACATGAAATTTGAAAAACGAAGCATCGATCCTTCTTAGTCACTTTAAAATGAAACTTGGACAATTTATCAAACTTTTCAAAACCCCGTTGAGTGCCTCCAAACCCCATTTGAACAATGACCGTCGATTTAACCCTAGCGCTGAACTTCAGCCGTTTGATCGTCCTCTAGAAGGAATCTGGCAGACTCGGGGCGATCCGCGAGAGGATCATTCTGCGATCTGATTGGCTGTAAGCCGTGTGAGAAGCTCATTCTGCACAACCCGTTCGATGTGTTTCAAATGAGCTCCAAAGGTAGGGTAAACGGCCCCATTTCTAAGCAAAAAGGGTTGGTGGACTCTCAACAGCCGCACCACCGCATAGGACCGTTACACGCTCACCGCGGACCCACCATTTTCCTCCTCTTCACAGACAGAGCATCCATCCTCTTTGGACCATCTTCTTCTTCCTCTTCCTTCCTCTTCCTTACTCTTCCTTCCTCTTCTTCCTCTACGACAACAAAGGGCAGCAGCAATGTCGAGCTCCTCCAGTTCATTCCTTCGCCCCACTTGGCCAAAGCAGCCTGAGGTGCCATTGCCGCCATGTTCTAAATGCTCACGCAAGGAGTCACTGCTCCGTAAGGCTAGTAAGGCGGAGACACCCAACAAGGGGCGCGAGTATTTGAAATGCCAGAGCCTGCCACATGATGTAAAGATCTTTCTCTCGCATCCTTTTGTTTTGATTTCTTCAGTGTTTTCAATTTCTTGCTCAGATTTGGGATTTAGGGTTCAGGTTGACTTTTCCAGGGGTTGGAACCATGCAGCCATTTTCAGTGGATGGATGAATACGTTTCGCAGCTTAAACGGGATGGAAGGTGGCCCGCGCCCAGCGACCTTCCTCTGCCGTCTGATGTGGAGATTGCGCCCTCTGCTCCGCCGATGGGGTCTGACATGGTTGCTCCGCCGATGGGGCTTGAGGAAGTGAGAGGCGAACTGAAAAAGTTGAACAAGAACTTAAGGCAGATGAATGATCTGAAGAAGCAGGCTAATCTGATAACTGCAGGAATTTATCTCTGTATACTTGCTCTAGGATTTGTTTATCTGCTGATTGTCAGTCGTAGTTAATTAATGCGATGTAAGCATAATTAATGCAATGTAACTTCTATGTTATTTGGACCAGCCGCTTATGATAAACCAGTCGTCTCATTTGGACCAACCGCTTATTACTAATCATCTCTACCGAAACTATCTACAGTTTTAGGGGCAGATCTATACACCAACACGTATTTTACACCAGAAATTACATATATTTTTTGAGACAAATGACTAATCACCGAAACTATCTACAGTTTTAGGGGCAGATCTATACACCAACACGTATTTTACACTAGAAATTGCTTACAAATGACTAATCATCCATACCGAAACTATCTACTATTACAAATGACTAATCATCCGTACCAAAACTATCTACAATTTTAGGGGCGGATCTATACAGCAACACGTATTTTACACCAGAAATTGCTTATATTTGTTGGGACAAATGACTAATCATCCGTAAAAGCATTGAAAGAAGAGGGTCCGGGCCCGGTTAAACCCTGCTCATTTCAATGCTTAACAATAGCCTTGGAATGTTGTGGTATATAAAGAGGTCGCGCACACACCCAACTAGCGAGGTGGGACTAAAAAACAACTCAACAACACAGCGGGAGACGTGGTAAGTTTGAGCCGAGCCGCACACAAGCCGACCCCAGGAAATCCCAACCGAGCCGCGCCAGGCCGACCCCACTAGTCAGGCCAAGTGACGGTTGACTAGAGGGCAACGGAGCGTTTGGCCGATTTACGAGCCATCCAGGGCACAGACGAGAGAAACTACGCGGGTATGGCACAGACAGATAAACTAGAGAGAACCGGGGCACAGAAGCAATTGTCCCTAACAGTGTTGGAAAGGTGTTTCTTATGATTAAAAATGGACTGGGATTCATGGTTTCACAAATGCACTCTCTCTTTTATATAGCGGTAGATAATGGAACATAGGAATTGACATATGAGATTGCAACAAGACAAGTTATTAATAATATGGGCATCACGTCCTAACATAGAGATCTTTTGGTTATTAATCTCTCTTATACTCCACCAAGATGCGAACTAAATCATAACACCTCAGTAATTAAGATAAACAGAGTATACCTTTAAGTTCAATGACATGAAGTTTAAATAAGAACATGCTAGATCTAGTCATGGTGATAGTGGCAATGTCACCCACATACCCCCGGTAGCATGGTATTTCCTTTATCCCTAGTGAGGCAACAAAGTAAGGTAAAAACCCAAGTGGATCACGGTATTGCTGTCAACTTACCACAAAACCACCCCCCCCCCCCCCCCGTTACTCCAACTAATGCACACGTTCCCCCTCACACGCTCACATACACATGTTGGATCAAAACACATAGACAAGAACGGGGTACATAATATGCATCTACTTTCATAACAAAGACATAATATTGGCAATCATCATAACATATATCAACTTAAGAGATCCACCACAAAGGTATTACATATATGACCATAATCATGTTCAACGGCTCATATGGCCCTAATTAGTGAAGCTCAAGAGAGAGGAGAGATACATAAGTTACTTCCACAAACCCATAGTCCAGGGGTGGACTACTCCCTCTTCATCATGGAGAGGTGGAGAAGTCGTTGGGGTGGAGACCACACCGGCAGCGCCCCACCGGAGTTTTCCCACTCCAATCTGCAGCTCCAGGTCTCTGTTTCGTGGTTTCTGTGTATCTGCGGCTCTCTCTCCGAAAGGGTTCGGGAGACTGTTTTTATAGGCGTTTTTAGGTCAAGACGAAGCCACGGAGACGAAGATCGACGGCATCGGAGCCACGAGGGGGAAGTTGGTGGGCCCCACGCGACCAAGGAATCTGGCCACGTGGGCCACCCTCTTTTCCTCCTCGGACTTCCTTTTCTGCTCTTCCTTCGCTCCTAAGCCTTGTTCCTTCCAAAAAATGATCCCCGTGGAATATTAGGTCATTTGGACGTCGTTTGGGTCCCTGAAACATCAAAATATAGAAAAAGGAGTTTTCTGACAGCACAGGGTTAATTCCAAATAAATAGGGAAAGTGTGAAATATTCCCCAAAACATTATAAAACATTGATATAACCCTTATATGATGCCAATATGGATGAAATATGAGTAATACAATGCAAAGTTCATTTATGCATTTTAGATGCATCAACATCCCCAAGCTTAACCTATACTCGTCCTCGAGTATGAAGGTGATTAAACTAAACATGGACTTGGCATTTTATTACTTAACAAAGGATATCAAAGATGATTGCTACATAGAGTCAAATGATTCATTCTTTAGTAAAGAGTAGCAACATACACGACATATTATCAAGAGATATTAAATATTCAAGGTAAAGATGTTCAATGATAATTCACAAAGTGTAACATGAAAGAAAAGTTCTATACTATGCAGATATAGTAATACGGAGGAGATCGATATACATACCCTTGTAGACCGAAACGCGGGGATTACGCTCCCGCACAAGCGTTGTCGGTGAAGCCGACGAAGACGACCTCGAGGTCGTGTAGAGGAAGAAGACCTCCGAGCACCACTAGCGTGGCACCTCGCAGGGATCCACACACGTACGGTGAAGACGACGACCTCCGGGCTCCGATCCAAGGACGAGCAGCGGAAGACTTGGACCGGAAGACCAGCAGCACGGCGGTGTGCGTATGGTGGAGAGAACTTCACCTTGGCGCAACTCCAATGGAGGAATCACGTTTTCAAGGAGAAGAAGAGAGATTGGTTGTTGAGAGGGGCTCTCTCCCCCACTATATATAGGAGAAAGGGGGCACCCCACCTTGCTAAATTGGCAAGGTGGGACTAAACCCCAAACCGCACCAACAAGGGGGAGGGAGGCCGGCTCCCTATGGGCCCCTAGGGCCCATTCGGCACCCCTTGGTGGGTTTCGCCCTTGGGAGGAAGTTCGGCCCCCATATGGGCCTTCTCCCCTCCGGGGAAGGCCCATTTAGTGGGCTGCATGTTTAAATACGAATTTAATAATTATAAATTCATTAAAATAATATTAATTCACTAATTAACATTAATTTAACATATATAAACAATTTCCTCTCTTCCGAAACTTTTCCGAAACTCTCCGAACTATCTTCGGTTCTCCGATACGACTTCGGATTCTCTCCCGGAACTTTTCCGGTGCTTTCTCTTTTCTAATTTCTCTTCCGGTAAACTTGTCGACTCCCCTTAAGTGTGTTACCCTAGCGGTTCGAGATCTCGCCAGACATGATCGAGACGCGCTCTCCGATCAATGACTAATTCGTGGACCTTGGATACCCAGAATTAATCCCTGTGAGATAACGAATAACTTTGTCGTTCGAACCTAGACGTCGAGTCTTAAACCTTTTGCCATGCCGATACTTAGTGTGTCCGAGACTCGTCCATAGATATCATGATACCTAGCCTGGTCTCGTTACCGACAACACTATCTTCTACTCGTCCATGATATTATGTCCATGTGACCTAGTCACATGCTTGCAAGCTCATTTGACATAATCTCACTGAGTGGGCCCTAGAGCATCTATCCTGCTATGCGGACTGGCAAATCCCGCGCTTGATCCCTTGTCTCAACATACTCTCTTCCGATACCCGAGAGGGACACCTTTATTGTCACACTATTAAGATATGACGTTTGATGCAATCAAAGTATCTTTCAGGAATAGCAATAAGAGTTGATCTCATGGTCAAATGCGTAATGACTATGTTCTACAAATATTGGGTATGTCCATCACGTCATTCTCCCAATGACATGACTCCATTGTCAACTGACATCAATGTCACATGATCGGAAAACCTCGATCATCAATTGCCCAATGAACTAGTTAGATAGAGGCTACTAGGGACCTGGTTGTTTATCTACCACACGCGTATTAATGTTTCCGCTTAATACAGTTATAGCATGGTATAAAACATATAATGAACAATTGAGATATGACGAATAAACTATCTTTATTAAGTGCCTCTAGGGCATATCTCCTTCAACTAATACCTTGGGGACCCAAATATCCCCAAGCTTAGGTAATGTCATAGTTTCTGTGTTGTACCTAGCAATTTTCTCATTTAAAACATGGCTAGCAATAAAAGAACCAAAACCAGCTTGATTAATATTAATAGAAGGATCACTAGCAAATTTCTGTAAGATAGACATAAGTTCATGCAAGCTACAACTCTCTAAGTCAAGTAGTGGTTCCTTGACTTCACTAAGCATCTTAACTTCTTCTCTCACAAGAGGATCATTACATTTAATTTCATTAGCTTCATTCAAACTATTAAGATAAGACATAAATGGCAACAAGTATTCAGGATATTGTAACAACTCATTAAAAGTTTCTTCCAAAGTAGGTGGAACATTTTTAGCAATATTAATAGAACTCACTCCAACCACTGGTGGTGCTTGTGGTTTCCCTGCAGACATACTCAATAAAGTGGCTTGATTATCAGCTAGTTTTGATAGGGCTTTATCTAGTCCTTCAGCTTGTAGTTGTAAACCTTTAATATCAGAACTAATGGAAGTGACAGCTTTATTCAATTCTTGCATCATGGTATTATGACTAGCAACTTGTTCCATAAGAATTTTATTAGCATCAAAATTATCATTACTTGAAGGCATAGGTTTCCACTTATTATCATTACTACCAGGATATGGAACAAAAGGACGGGTGTTTGGAACATATGGAGGTTTACTATAAGAATTATAGTTGTTGTTACCAAACCCACTATTACCATATCTAACAAAGTGAACATCAACATTTTCAGGATTATTACTCACTAGTTCTTGCAAAGGAACATTCTCAATATTTTGTTATTAATAAAAGCAAGAATAGTATCCATTTTAGATGACAAGTTACTACTTCCTTCTACGGAGTTTACTTTCTTAGGGGGATTAGGTGCTCTTTCAGTGTTCCATTGACTGTAGTTTTGCAAAATACTCTCTAAGATGTTCTTAGCTTCTACTATAGTTTTACTCATAAATGCCCCTCCAGCAGCAGAATCAAGGATATTTCTAGACATGTAATTTAGACCATTGTAAAAAGAGTGTAATATGGTCCATTCGTTAACCCCATGTGATGGACAAGTTCTAAGCATAAGTTTTATCCTATCCCAAGCCATAGCAACATGTTCATTTTCATTTTGCCTAAAAGAAAGGATATTGTTTCTATTTTGTAAAATTTTAACAGGTGGGTAATACTTCTTAATGAAAGCTTCTTTTAAATCATCCCAAGTATTAATACTATCAGTAGGTAGTGAATGCAACCACTCTTTAGCTTTCCCTATAAGTGAAAAAGGAAATAACTTTAGTTTCAGAATATCACTTTCAACATTTAAAAAAATTTGCATGTCACATATTTCAACAAAATCATGAAGATGCATAGAGGCATCTTCCATAGCACTACCATCAAATTGTTCCTTAGTTATCAAGTTCAACAAACTAGGACTCACTTCATAACTCTCAGCTGTTATCTTAGGTGTAGCAATAGGCCTATCAATAAATTGATCATTTGGAGTGTTTGTGTAGTCACACAACTTAGTTCTTTCTCCCATTGTAGCAAGTTTTTATGTGTTTTTTTTTAATTTTTTAATGCAAAACAGAAAATAAAATGACAATAAAAAAATGCAAACCGAAATAATAAGTGCAAAACAAAATGCAAAACTGAAAATAAAAATAGCAAACCGAAATAATAAAAGACAATAACAAACAAAATAAAATGTTTTGAAGGTAAAGATGGACGAGATGATGCTCACGTAGGTGCAACCTCCCCAAGCTTAGGTGTTTGCACACGTTGGTGATGTTGACTTTGTTGTGAGATAACCTTCCACTAGCTCCCCGGCGACGGCGCCAGAAATCAGTCTTGATGGGCGTAAAGATAATACGCTTAGGTTGAGCTCCAAGTGCCGAGTTTGTAGATGTGGAAGACTTGTTTTCCCCACAAGGGTGACTCGAGGGTTTATATAGAATTCTCGGGGAACTGTGTGTAGAAGATTTACCCTCTTGTCCTTCTGTTGATTACCTGCAAAACAAAACAAGATGTTTTGTGCCCCCAACCTCACCAAGTGGTTATCAAGCACAAGGTGTGAGCAAAGAGATGAAAATAAAGTAAATGCAAAGCAAGAAATAAATATGCAATGATGGTAAATAAAAGTGCAAGGATGTATGAATGATATTGGATGATATGTTTGTGGTTTGGATGATGTTTGCAAGATATAAAAGTGTTTTTGTATTTTCAGATTTTTAAATGGCAGAAAATGTAAAGTGCAATAAAAGTGTTGGAAAGGTGTTTCTTATGATTAAAAATGGACTGGGGTTTATGGTTTCACAAATGCACTCTCTCTTTTATATAGTGGTAGATAATGGAACATAGGAATTGACATATGAGATTGCATCAAGACAAGTTATTAATAATATGGGCATCACGTCCTAACATAGAGATCTTTTGGTTATTAATCTATCTTATACTCCACCAAGATGCGAACTAAAACATAACACCTCAGTAATTAAGATAAACAGAGTATAGCTTTAAGTTCAATGACATGAAGTTTAAATAAGAACATGCTAGATCTAGTCATGGTGATAGTGGCAATGTCACCCACATACCTCCGGTAGCATGGTATTTCCTTTATACCTAGTGAGGCAACAAAGTAAGGTAAAACCCAAGTGGATCACGGTATTGTTGTCAACTTACCACAGAACCACCACCCGTTACTCCAACTAATGCACACGTTCCCCCTCACACGCTCTCATACACATGTTGGATCAAAACACATAGACAAGAACGGGGTACATAATATGCATCTACTTTCATAACAAAGACATAATATTGGCAATCATCATAACATATATCAACTTAAGAGATCCACCACAAAGGTATTACATATATGACCATAATCATATTCAGCAGCTCATATGGCACTAACTAGTGAAGCTGAAGTGAGAGGATAGATACATAAGTTACTTCCACAAACCCATAGTCCAGGGGTGGACTACTCCCTCTTCATCATGGAGACGGTGGAGAAGTCGTTGGAGAAGGTGGAGACCACACCGCCAGCGCCCCGCCGGAGTTTTCCCCCTCCAATCTGCAGCTCCAGGTCTCTGTTACGTGATTTCTGTGTTTCTGCGGCGCTCTCTCCGAAAGGGATCGGGAGACTATTTTTATAGGCGTTTTTAGGTCAAGACGAAGCCACGGAGACGAAGATCGATGGCATCGGAGCCACGAGGGGGAAGTTGGTGGGCCCCACGCGGCCAAGGAATCTGGCCGCGTGGGCCACCCTCTTTTCCTCCTCGGACTTCCTTTTCTGCTCTTCCTTCGCTCCTAAGCCTTGTTCCTTCCAAAAAATGATCCCCGTGGAATATTAGGTCATTTGGACGTCGTTTGGGTCCCTGAAACATCAAAATATAGAAAAATGGGTTTTCTGACAGCACAGGGTTAATTCCAAATAAATAGGGAAAGTGTGAAATATTCCCCAAAATATTATAAAACATTGATATAACCCTTTTATGATGCAAATATGGATGAAATATGAGTAATACAATGCAAAGTTCATGTATGCATTTTAGATGCATCACCGCCGTCTCGTCGCATCGCCTCCCGTCCAGTCCCATCGCCTGGGAGACTGCCCGGCGACTCCTCGACATTAAACGCGGCGGAGCGGCCTCCTGCGCGCCTTCATTAACACGGGCACGACGCGTCGTGTGTATGACGGGCGAGCCATCGCTGTCAGGGCCATGGCCGTCCGGCACCCCCAGGAGGGCCTCCAAACTTGGAGGCCCTATTGGGGGTGCCGGACACAGAATCGCTCGGGGCGAGGCTTTGGGGAGTGCCGCTGGTGGGCGATTTTCGTGTCTGACCCCCCAAAGGGCCTTCGGGGGTCCTTTAGAGGCCCCCGGTGGAGATGTTCTTAAACATAGTTAAAGTGCATCAACACAATACAAAAGTATCCTCAAGATAAACCCCTCAAATCTGGGACAACGAGTACAATTACATGATCAATCTCATCCAATCCCCATCCATCTCATATGCCTATAACGGACTACTCACTCATGGTGATGGTGATGGAGCTCATGGTTGATGGGGATGAAGGCGGTGAAGACGGCCTCCGGATCCCTCCTTCGGGGGAGAAATCCTGGATCAATCTGCCTCTGAAATCGAAGATCGTGGCTCCGGCGGCGCTCTGTTCCGCAAAAAGCTTTGTGCTCCTACGTCATCCAATTTCTGATATATATGAGGGTATGAGAAAACCGAAGGGGATGCGACGTCCGAGGGCCCAACGGGCATGCCCCATGCGGCGAAGGAATCTGGTTTCAAATTAGATGACTTATATTAGATTAAAAATGGATTTACCCAGACTTAGACTTATAAGATACATCCACTTCTAGATAAGAAAGGTAATTACACCGCATGTCCAACAACTTGACACGGATGTGCATACTAGTCCCATAATTTGTGAAGCGTGAAACCGCCCTCCATCAGCTTGGATGTGGATTGGACAGAGGTACACGACGTATCAGAGCGCGACATGTCGGACGATTACGTGGCAAGTGACTTGCGCTGGGGTGTGGTACTTTCACATAAAGCCCCCTGGATGTATTATATCTTTTTAAATCAAATCCTCACGTGATTCCCAATTCCCCAATCAGAAATCCCTAACACTAACTCCCAATTTGGACGGCGACGTTGAGGTGACGGAGTGTGTGGCGGAGAAAAGCGAGCATGGCGACGGCAACGAGCTTGGCGTTTATCTAATTTAATTTAGACGGAAGTATATTATACTACCTCTGTTTTACAATACAAGTCTAGATACATCTAAGTTTGAACAAATGGAACTCATCTAATTATTTGGAATGGAAGGAGTAGCAACAATGTAAGTAACACCTTTGGTACTGGTACGCTATTGTTGTTCCACGCCGCATATGTACCCAAAACCCTCTACCATAATACCACATCACCCCTGATAAACATATCATAAGTCATAACACTTCCGCGTCTTAAGTTGGGTACCTTCTTGCCTTCTTGCCTTCCGCGTCCATATCTGTTTATGCAATGGGTGTTTTCAATTTACCTAAAGGAATTTGTAAACAAATTACCGATGCCATATCACAGTTTTGGTGGGGTGATGATGATCAGGGTAAAAAATTGCATTGGTATTCGTGGTGGAAGCTTTGTTACCCAAAAAATCAAGAGGGTATGGGGTTTCGTGACTTGCACTCTTTTAATATGGCAATGCTGGCTAAGCAAGTATGGAGGCTCATTGCTGAACCTGAATCATTATGTGCAAGAGTTTTGAGGGCAAAATACTACCCTGATGGCAATATTCTAAAGGCGGGTCCAAAGTCTGGATCATCTTTTACGTGGCAAAGCATTGTAGCTGGAATCCAAACTTTCAAAAGAGGTCATATCTGGCGGGTAGGCAATGGTGAAGGAATTGATATATGGCAAGATCCATGGATCCCAACCAGTCCAGATCGGAAAATTATTACCCCGAGAGGTGCTACGGTGTTCTCAAAGGTCTGCGAACTTATTGATCCTATAACGGGTCAGTGGGATGAAGTCCTGGTCCGTTCATTATTTAATCTGATTGATGCAAAGCGTATTTTGGAGATCCCTTTAAATCTGAATGCCTTTGAAGATTTTGTCGCGTGGCATGGAATGAAATCTAGAGTTTTTTCTGTAAAGTCTGCTTATCATATTGAATGGAAACATCAATATAGTGGTACGGTTTGCCGAGCTTTAGTCCAAGGAACAACGGCAGAAAATCCTATTTGGTCAATCCTATGGAAATTGAAAGTGCAGGCTAAGGTAAAAATATTTTGTTGGAGAGCGTTGCATGGTATTCTCCCTTTAAAAGCTATATTAGCTGATAGGCATATTCCAATTAATCCTCAATGTCCTATTTGTGATCTCTGGCCAGAAGACGTGAGACATATGGTGTTTATGTGTGATTGGGCAAAAGAGTTGTGGACATATCTTGGATTACAAACAAAAGTGGATGCCACGGCGGCTGTTGACAGATCGGGTTCTGTGATGTTGGAGCTTCTCCTTCGCTCTCCTCAAGTTGTTGTGCAACATATGCCGAATGCTAATTTACATGAATTAATTGCAATGATAGCCTGGTACATTTGGTGGGTTAGAAGGAAACAATCGCATGGCGAGGAGGCGCCTTCGATTCCTAGGTGTGCCATGTCCATCCGTGCGATGGTTGCAAACCATGCAAGAGCCTCTTTGCCGTCTGTGGTAACAATTAGACACGGATGGGTGAAACCAAGACAACATCTTAAAAAATTAAATGTGGATGCTTCTTTCAGTCAAGAGAATGGTTCAGGAGCGGCTGGAGCTATTATCGTGATCATCAAGGGAATTTTCTTGCTGCATCCAGTGTGTTTATACCCCATGTGGCTAGTGCATCGATAGCTGAAGCAATGGCACTGAAGATAGGACTGAAGCTAGCGAATACTGTTGTTTGCAACGCTCTAGAAGTGGAGTCAGATCGGGTTCTGTGATGTTGGAGCTTCTCCTTCGCTCTCCTCAAGTTGTTGTGCAACATATGCCGAATGCTAATTTACATGAATTAATTGCAATGACAGCCTGGTACATTTGGTGGGTTAGAAGGAAACAATCGCATGGCGAGGAGGCGCCTTCGATTCCTAGGTGTGCCATGTCCATCCGTGCGATGGTTGCAAACCATGCAAGAGCCTCTTTGCCGTCTGTGGTAACAATTAGACACGGATGGGTGAAACCAAGACAACATCTTAAAAAATTAAATGCGGATGCTTCTTTCAGTCAAGAGAATGGTTCAGGAGCGGCTGGAGCTATTATCGTGATCATCAAGGGAATTTTCTTGCTGCATCCAGTGTGTTTATACCCCATGTGGCTAGTGCATCGATAGCTGAAGCAATGGCACTGAAGATAGGACTGAAGCTAGCGAATACTGTTGTTTGCAACGCTCTAGAAGTGGAGTCTGATTCAATGGAGGTGATAAATTTATGTTTTGATCAAGAGGCGTTCTGGAATGAAGCTACAGCGGTTTATGCAGATTGTTTCGTCCTTGCTGCGACTATTGGCAAAATTGAATTCAAGCATTGTCCTTGCGAGGCAAATAAGGCGGCTCATGAAATAGCTAGGAATTGTTTTCTTTCTAAATCTGATTGTATCTGGGTCGCAAGTTTTAGACGCGCTCTTTTCCTTACCAGGTTAACTAAGGGGACTGGAAGGTTTTTAATGAGCCGGCTTGCGGGCCTAATATATGTGGTGTGGTGTGGTTAAATTTCAAAAAAAAAATTCGACAAAAGTTCGCCGATATTTGTTCTTCTCAGATGCTGCTGCGCATGCCACAAATAGCCACGTACGCACTACGCAGAGTCACGCAAAGCTGCACGTGGAGAAGAGAACAACAAACGCTCGGCTCGGCTCTCTTGTCACCTTCCCGAAATGGTGTGCGGCTCGCGCCGGCGGTCTCCTGCCACTCCGGCCGCTAGCTCACTCCCCTACCACCGCACGCATCGGCAAAGCGCGCTAGTCCCTGCTGGACGCCACGCTAGCTGCCGCCGCCGCGAGCGCGACCAAAGCGCCGAGCGCGCCGCACGGCCGATGGAGCCCCTTTTCTCTCCTCGGACGAAATCAACCGGAGCTGAACTGGCGCAAGGCACCCATGCATGGAGAACCGGACACCTCCCCCGGCCGAGGCGTGCGGGCCACGCCGGCTTTGGGTTTCCCAGCGTGGCTCACGGGGCCAACGGCCAGGAGCCTGCCCGCTTTATATGCCCCGCCATTGCCGCCCTCACCACCCCCGCACATCGATCGATCTCCTCTCCAGCCCGCGCCGCCTTTGGTGGGAGGTTAATTCTTGGATCCCCGGTAACAAACGCCGATCTTTAGTCTATCCATCTGGTTGCGAGGATGACGCCGGCGAGCATGGTTGGCATGCCCAAGAGCCCCCGGTCGGTGGCGTTCACGGCGGCCGCCGCACCGTTCGGTGAGCGGAGGAAGCCCCGGTTCTGCGTCGCGGCGTGCGCCAGGGACGAGCAGCACCAGCCGGCGCTACCGTCGATGGCCGCCGTGCCGGCTTCCCTGCGCGCGATCCAGGCGAAAAGGAAGATGTCGGCGGCGCGCCGGGTGCCGCGGGCGACGAGCGCGGCCGGGTGCGCCGTAGCGGCGCTGGCCGCGGCCGTGGAGGCGGTGCAGGGCGCGGCGGTCGGGGGAGCCTCGGGCGCCGCGCGCGGCGCCGGGGACGCCGTGGCCTGGGTCTTCCAGAAGGTGCACTTCGAGTCTCCCGACCTCGCCGTGGGCCTGCTCGGGCTCGTGGCGTCATGCCTCGGCACGGCCGTGGAGATGGAGATGCAACGAATGAGGGCCAGGGAGGCCGAGGCTTCGGCCAGAAAGCTGGAACCCTGTGTCGCCGCCGACGTCCACGATGACGGCGACGAAGACGTGGAGGAGGTCGACGATGTGCCGATGCTGGTGGGGCTGGACGTGGAGAAGGAGCTCTGGGCCAGGATCGGCATCCAGCATGGCGACGACGGCGATGGCATGCCGCCTCTGGGCGTGGACGAGGACGAGCAGGATGCCATCAACATCGCCCGCGCCGAGTTACGGAAGGCGGCGTATGAGCGGATCATCGCCACCTCCGAGGCCAACTCGCTCATCCTCTCCAACTACGCGCAGCTCCTCTACGAGTTTGACAAGGATCTCGACAGGTACATACCTACATCGTTTCCATGATAGTGAACCTTTAATATTCACATTCATGCCAAGATCTTAACCACCACCCGGCGATGATTACTGCAGGGCGGAGGACTACTTTAAGCGTGCGGTGGCCATCGAGCCACCTGACGGCGAGGCGATGCGGAGGTACGCCATGTTTCTCTGGCAAGCCCGCGGCGACCTTGTTGGCGCGGAGGACATGTTTATCGGCGCCATCGATGAGGAGCCGGACAGCAGCCACCACCGGAGCAGCTACGCGTGGTTCCTCTGGATGACCGGCGGCGTCGAGACCTGCGTCATCGACTCCGGCAGCAACACCGGCCCCGAATGATAAAACCAATCGTTCGCCACAAACGCCGCCACAAATCTGGAGCCAAATACAATTAATCAAAGACCGACCTCACCGGCAGGTGCCCGGCGAGGCTGCCGGCCATTTTAGATGGTGCATCTAGGTATATATTGCGCACTGTCCGTGAGTAGCATCGGCCCTTGTAGGGGCCATGCTATACTACCAGGGTGCGCGCGCGAGCATGGCAGGACCAGCCAACCAAGGAAGAGGCAAATAATGTTGGCAAGCAAAGCGCACATAATACACTAGAGGGTGTGATCGATTACTTCCTGTGTAAATTGGAATAAAAGGATGCATGCGTCATCGAGATCATGCATCATCAGATGGCATATGCTGTTGCTGAATTGTGAACGATGTCTATAAAGAAAAATATGGGAAGCATTCCCATAAGGTTCTTCCTTTGGTGGTATATATATGTGGTGTTTGCACAGATTAAGAACAATCGATCTGTGGTATACATTGCTGAATATTTACGGTATACAGTGGGTTGTACATGTACATACACATATTGAAGAGGGGGAAAGGGGAGAGGTGTTATCATCCTGGTGCTCTATAGAAAGACCTGACTTACTATGGTTACCGAACGGTAGTTGATGGTGTCATACAGCCCAGCTCCAACCTCGTGTCTTCATTGATGCTGGTGTTTCTGCATAGCTTCTGAAGATCAATGTAGCCAATGAGTGTGTCCTCGAACACGACATCCTTCAAATTAGCATCGTCAAAGGTTGATCCTGACAAGACAGTGTTTTTGAAGATTGCACCTTCAAGGTCGGCCTTTGCGAAAACGGCACGGTCTATAACTGCATTAGTGAAGTCTGTGCCTGAAAGTATTTTAAGTGGAAGTGATTATCTCTATGCTCAAACTGTAGTATGATCAAGGCAGAGGTAGATCTGAAAGGTTCAGCATTCAGCAGCAATTGCAACGATGTGTTGCGGTGAATAAGCAACACAAACTTGTACACCCTGTCTATACTACACAATGTAGCATGTTCAATGCTAAAGATACATCTGGAACAGTCATTATTTGGCAATGTAACAATGAATAATGCAGTGTGGTAAAGATGCCAAAGATACATATGGAAGAGTCATTATTTGGCAATATGACAATGAATAATGCAGTGTGGTAAAGAACCGATTAAGGCGTGTAGTTCTGTTTGTATTACCTTTGAAACTTGCACTAACAGCATAGGCCTTGGACATGACAACTTCTGTCATGTCAGCGCCGTCAAACTTTGCTTCCGACATCAAAGCTGCCGATAGAGTCTTGCCTTTCAGATTAGTTTTATCATTTGAGAAATCACAGAACCGGAGATCAAGCACCTTGTCATACACCCCATTCGCCTGACCGATTGTGTTACCAACAAATGCAGCCTCACATCTGTTTGGATCTCTTGATAGTGGAGGCAACCTCTAACAACCAAAGCGGACAGGGAATAATGTTATCTCAGAAAAAAGTTCTACTTGACATACTATCTCAGAATAGTTAAAAACCATGGAAAAATGAAATTAAGATCTGATGATAGAATGGAGTTTTTAAGGATAATATTATAGTGCGAAACTATCAAATTACATATTCAGGTCATACATGTAGGATCGTGAAATGACGTGTATTTTGTACTTCACTCTAACAAGAATGACACTGTTTTTCAGACAAAATGTGGCTTCACAGTACATAAGACATTAGAACACATAGCGTACTTCTATAGTGAAAAGGGCAAGCACTAGTCTGTTAGTCTGATTACTGTATACAACAAGATGATGAATTCCCAAACAGATGGTAATTTCTCGCTTCTTAGGAGTTTTATCAGTACCTGTTTCTAGATGCATATGCAACCCTGAACTAACATATACCATGAGTCAAGTGTATCATAGGTCCCATGTCTATTTCAGGCATCTCACATAGGTCCCGGAACTTGAAAATATTCATCACGACCCATAGGTGCGGTTAGCGTTTCATCTAGGTCCAAAACTGCCCTAACACCATTTGTCCGAGTGGCTGGTTAAGTTGACAGATGACACACCACATAGAGGGACACCAAGGATGGAATATTTGCAAAAGGCCCTCTGATGATCACGCAGTGGTACAGACTAGAGGGAGGACAACTGTGGCCTCGTGGAGCCTAGTTGATATTTGTAGCGTGGCCAGGCAGACCAGCGAGGCAAGGAAGAGAGAAAATTACACATAGCACCAAAACACATAATCAAAACACTTGTTGCAGCGAACTCCATGTTTTCGTCTAATAAGTTGCAACAAGCCCAAATAACTGATTTAGAGGCATAATACGCATTTGACATGGGGTTAGATTTTTATACCATATACCAATTAATATATGACAAATTTTATACCATATTATGTGAAAATTTTATACTGTATATAAAAAATAAACTCTTAATACCCAGGTTTTTATCTAACAAGGTGCAACAAACCAATTAACTGATTTAGACTCTAATACGTATATGACATATAGGGCTAGATTTTTCTACATATATCAAAAAGTATATGGCAAATTATATATCGCATAGAAAATATTATACAACAGATTTATACAAAAAATGCTGTCCTATGGCTGTCCATCACTGAGGCGCAACCATCGGGTCGCAAGCCTAGGAGTCCATCTCCCCCAAATTCTGGCTCCTATGGCTGTCCATCACTGAGGCGCATGACACTCTCACGGCGGCTCCGGCCCACGTTGACACCATCGCGGTGCGCGGTGCCTATGCCTGTAGACTCGATTGACTTCCCGTCTCGATAACTGTCACTGGCGGGAACTGGATGGGAAACGCTGAGCCGGTCCACTTTTCCACATCCGAGACAACATTAGACATGCTTCACATGTGGCCAGCCAGCACCGCCAGCGACCAATCCTGGTGAGAGCCATGAGGCATGGTCATCGACCATGGCACACATCTTGGAGGTGCACATAACGCGTCCGAAGCCGCTGCCGCGAATACCATAGAACAACAGGGGCCTTTTTGCAAATGGTCAGTCTTGGAGCGTGCCCCCTATCCGACGTGTCACCAGTTAACTCACCAAGGTGGGATGGTAAAATGGCATCAGGGTGGATTTGGACCTGGATGATTCACTAACTAACTACACTTTCAGGACCTGGATGACAACTTTTGAAGTTCCGGAACTTATGAGTTATGTGAGACCGCGGGAATAGTTGAGGAACTTATGAGTAATCAATATGACCGATGTCTTGGTAAATTTAAGGTGCCCTATAGAGAATGAAGTATACCGTAACAAAATTACATCGGTCCACATCACATGTTGTGGTAATTAGTACTTTATGTTTAAAATGTATCTCTAAATTTTATAAGGTAATTCAAATCACTATTTTGTTTTCCAGAACCATTACCATTTTTTTCTGCAGGGTAACACTTGTCTTTAAACAAACCTAAATTTAGCTAACGTCCAACTGTTTTTCTTTTAAGAAAGCTAACGTCCAACCGTTGTTCCAGATTAGATTAGCATTTGTATGGAGAGAATTAAACCCAGTATTTATTTACAAATTTATCACAAAGCTATCTTCATAGTGGCTGTATTTGATCCAAGGTAACCGAAACTAAATGCATTTCGTAATTTCGAATCCGAGCAAAGGTTCATAGTAATTAACTTCACAAGAGGTGGCATTTCACAGAGGAGAAAATTCCATACTGATTAAGCGACCTACCCTTATCTGCAGCTAAATCCTAGCAAAACAGGACCTGAGTTTATCTATTTTCCACAAATTAATTAGTAATTATTAAGTACAGTAGAAAGGGGACGCATCGCAGAATGCACCCGTGTTGACAGAGAAACCCACCAACCTGACCGGCGGCGATCACCGGGCTGGGCGCGGACGCGACGGCCAATGCTGCGAGCAAGCCGCACGCGAACCCTCCCGCCGTCTTGGCGGGGCTCCCGGCGTCAGCCAGGCACGTGACGCGGCACCCCCTGGGCTGCTGCTGCAGGCGTAGAGCAGAGCCACCGCGCGCGGTGGCCGGCGAGGTGAAGCAGGACGAGACCATGACAGCGCAATGTGGGGAGAAGAGAGGGTAAGGGTAGGGGCGGCTGTGTGCGGCGTGGTGAGGAGGAAGAAGATAGAAGGTCTTATCCTTCCGAAAAGGCTTTATCCCTCTTCTCCCGGTTTCGGCTCTCGTCCGCTTGACCACCACGGGGCCCACGTGACCCAACAGAACAGAGTTCACTGGAGATGAGTGGATTACCGCAACTCCTCCCAAATTTGCCCGTCAAAAAAAAAAAAAAACTCCTCCCAAATTTGGAACACCGTCACAGCTGTCCCAGAAATAACCACCGATTCCACCCCCATTCCCCCCCCCCCCCATCTCGTTCTGTTCTTGATCGGATGGCAGCCATGGACGGCGGCGGCAACGACGACGGTGCCGGGATCCTGTCCTTCGAGAAGCTGGAGACGTACGCGATCTGGGTCGGCGGCAGCGTTGCCGCGGCCTTCTTCACCTCCATGGAGCGCTGCTCCTGCA
Organism: Poa annua; assembly: GCA_026929855.1. Classification (NCBI taxonomy): domain Eukaryota; kingdom Viridiplantae; phylum Streptophyta; class Magnoliopsida; order Poales; family Poaceae; genus Poa; species Poa annua. The sequence continues at coordinate 39,762,743 of CM049438.1, forward strand.
TCCACCTCCACACCGTCGACGACGACGGCGACGACGACCCCGAGGAGGCCAAGGACAGGCCCCTCATGCTCTCCCGCCCCCAGGCCAACCCCGACTACTACTACGATCGAACCGGCTCCTCCGCCTCCTTCGCCAAGATGTAGGACGAGGTCCTCGGCCGTATCGCGGATCATCTTTGCGTTGCGTGATCTGCCGTTTCTTTGATCAGTTTGTTGATTAGTTTTTCTATGTATGATTCGGCTGTGTTGTATGATCTAATTGTGTTATTGTGTGAGGCTCTCAAAAAATCCAGCCCTGCATTGTTCATGCAAAACCCGAACAGATGATAATTTTGTACCGTTTTTTTCGTGAATCTTTAATATTTTTTTTTTGAGAAAGTGAATCTTTAATTTGATTCCAAGACGGCCATATATTCCTCACTTATCTTTGGATCCTGCGCTATGTAATGATGGCTTTGTTTCTACGAATGGGTGGAGATTGTGTACATGTTAAAATAAGGCACGATGAACCATTCTATTAAGAGAATCTCTAACAACTGTCTTATTTTAGCCTTCGTGCCATAAAAACCCTTTTTTAGTCACGAGAGGGCAAAAATCGCTCTCCAACAGCTGCCCTATTTTGGGGCTGTCCCAAATTTTGCTCCTCTCTGCCCCATATTTGGGGCAGAGAGAACCTCTCCCGCGCGTGCCCTATCCTTTCCAAATCCGCGCGCGCGACTCCAATCGCCACGCTGAACCCGCGTTTCCCCCGCGCCGCCGCCGCGAATCCGGCCGTCCCCAACCCCGCCGCCGCCCACAATCCCACCCCCGCCCCCAACCGCACCCGCCGCCGCCGCCAATCGCGACGCGCAGCTCGCTCCGCCGCCCCCAAACCCTAACTCGCGCCGCCGCCGTACCCGCGCCGCCCCCCGAGCTCCGCGCCGACCCCCGACCCGAGCTCCGTGCCGTCGCCGTCCCCAAGCCTCCTTCCCTGACCTCGCCGCCGTCCCCGAGCCTCCGTCCCGAGTTCGCCGCCGCCGCCGCCATGCCGCCGAAGAAGACGAAGGCCGCCTCCGGCTTCAAGAGCGTGCGGGCGAGGCCGAGCGGCCGCTGGAGTGCCGAGCTGCAGCACGAGGGCATGAGGTACTACCTCGGCACCTACGACAGCCCCGATTTGGCGGCTCGGGCGTACGACGCCGCCGGGTGGCGTCTCGGCGTTCCGCGGGAGCAGCTCAACGACCCGAGCATCACCTGCCTGCAGGACGCCATATTCGTCGCGCCTCCGATGCAGTCGAAGGTGAAGACCCGCTTGGTGAAGAAGAAGGAGGAGCCGGCGAGGGTGCTCGAGACCGACGACGAGTCGATGGCTCGGTTCGCACGGGAGCATCCCGAGTACGTGCAGTACGAGCAGGAGTTCTTCTGGAAGCGCGAGCAGGAGAAGAAGAAGAAGAAGATCGACGAGGAGGCTGGACCGTCAACTTTCGCGGGGACTTTTTTCATATAAAAAATGATTTAACTTATGTTTAAATGATTAATCGTTCGTCTTGACTAAGTAGGCTTTCGCGGGGACTTTTTTCATGCAAATATGTATGTTCAGTTTTGACAAAGTCTTTTTTGCAACAGACTCGACCGACAAAATCATATGCACTACTTGGACAATTGCGTTTTCACATCTGACTTAGCAAGAATGAACGTCAATTTATTTTGCCGAAGGCAGGATACCCATGTTTGAATCGCGCATCGTTGGACGAGTACTCTTTGGCAACCTTAATTATTTGCAAAGAAATAGTAGCCCTCGAGATTAACTCAAAGGCGCTGTATTTATTTTACTGAATTAAAGTGAGAAACAAAATTTAAATATAAAAGCAACTTAGCTGTTTATTTTCCGTCGCGCGCGTTGATACGTGGTGAAAGCCGGCAGCTTGAAGCCGTCCCATGGCCGGGGGCTGATCGCCTGAAGCCGGCGGCGGCCAGATCATGTCTTGGCGAAGCCGTTCCTCAAGGACTGGAGCTGACCAGGTACTCATCTAATTCTCTTTTTTTTTCTTCCAAGCAAGCAAGTGATATGTGAGTAGCACTCTCCGGATCATACTTTTTTTTTCTTTGGTCGGATGTGTTTGACCTACGTGAGTACTAGGAGCACCCGGTCTGCACTCCTTTCTTCCATGTACGTACACTACCAGCATAGCAATAGCTGGAAGCAGTACTTTCCTTTGATTCGGATATGACTTTCCTTTTTCTCCTCGAGACTTGCTCCATCGATGCAGTGTTTGATCGGTAGCCGTCTTGCCGAGTAGGAACCAAACTCGGACACGGCTAGCCATCGGAATCGATTGGCGTTGCAACGGAGCGCTCCTGTTGATCTTGACTCGGCGCGATTGCAGCACGCCTGCCGACCAGAATATCTTCATCACGTAGATACAATAGACCGCGCACAAGGGCAGGGATGACGTCGAGCCTCCGGACGCGGATGGGATAACGAAGTGGCCATCGTCGTTGAAGAAAGGACCCATCGAATTGTGAATCCACGCGCACCTCGCCCCACGGTGGACGTCAATGTTGATGGGATAGATCAACAATATCATCCGGAGACGATTTATGCGGGGCTATGTACGCGCGGGCATCGTCGATGTGGGTTAGCACACGAAAGACAAGATTTAGACAGCTTCGGGGCCCGGGAAACATCATCCGGTAATACCCCTACGTGCTGTTTGTGGCTAGGTCTATTCCGTATGCTCATGGTGGAAGTCGCCGTATGAGGTGGCTCCTCTCTTGTGTATGGCTTGCCTGTCTAGGCGGTGGGATTTGTGTCTTGAGCCTCTGTCCTCTTTGGATGCCTTGCCCCTCCTTATATAGGTGTACGGGGCCGGATTACATGTAGAGTCCTAGTTGGATAAAGACTAGTCTCCTCTTCTATTACAAGTTGGCTAGGTGTCCTAGTCCTACTATGGTAGTTCTTCCGGCTTACGTGGCCACCTCTTGATGGGCCACAATCATCGTCCATGCGGGTACCCGTGTCCCATATCCACGACAGTGAACGTGATCGAGTTGAGCTCCTCCTCCTCCTTCGACTGGGACAAGAGCTCCTCCTTCGACTAGGACGATTAGAGTAGTATCGTATTCTCTAGTAGTTGAATATGGTTCAAAAATGTTGTTCGTACTTTAAATTTGTGTTGAAACTATGGTTCCTAGTTTAAATTGTGTTAAAATTATGGTTCGTAGTTCAAATTGTGTTCGAATGTGCTTGAAATATGTCTAAAATAGGGCATGTGATAGGGCAGCTGTTGGAGAGGTAGTGCCCTAAAATAGGGCAGTTGGAAAAGTGGAAAAGTGCTCGGTGCCCTATATGTGCTAAAACAGGTGCCCTATATGTGCTAAAACACCATATAGGATAGGGCAACTGTTAGAGATGCTCTAATGACTTACGTCCGGTGCCGAGCGAGGCTGCTGAGGCCATCCACGCACTCTTCCCTCTCCCTCTGACGCTGTTAGGTGGGCCCGGGGACGCGTGTGTGCGTCTCGAAGCTGCGGTTCCACTCCGACCCAGCCCTCCTCCCTCCTCCCTCTCGCTCTTCTTTCCCCCAATCCCCACCCACCCTCCCCGCTCCTCTCGATCCCCTCTGTCTCCGGCAGATACATCACTCCATGGAGGTGGTCGTCGGAGCTGCATCACTCCAGTCCGACCGCCAGCAGCCACGAAGGGGATCCAGCCAATAGGAAACGACTCCCGGCGCCACCGCGAGCCCTGCAGCTGCGCCCAGGCCTGACCCGGCCGGCCTTCCTCTCACCTTCCTCGGCGGCCTTGCTCCGCTCCGCCTCCCTCCTCCGCCAACGCCTCCTTCTCCATTTCCTTCCTCTTCACCTCCCCAGCTTCCGCGCGCCCCGCCTCTCGCCTCTCCTTCCGTCTCCTCCCCGACCATCCTGGACCTTGCGGCGGCGGCTCTGTTCGGCCGCATGCGCCAGCGCAAGCGCGCGCATCACGGCCGTGGCACCCTCCGTCTTCGCCGCCGCCACGGCCGCGCCTCCGCTCCTGCTCGCGGAGCCGTGTCGAGGCCGCACACCTTGGCGGTGCTCAACCGTCCTTCTGTCCCCATCCGCCGGGACTCCTTGCCGGCGTCGTCGCTTCCGGAGGTACTGCTCATGTCTCCTCCTTTCCTCCTCCCCGTGGTTTCCCGTGGCCCAGCCTCGAAGTCGTTGCCGTCTCCTCCCTGCATAACCACGTTCCCTGATTCGGCCGGATCTGAAGTGCTCCATCCCCGAGCCATCTCCGGTGTCCCAAGAGGTGTGGCGCCGCTGCGGGATGGTCGCTCGCGGCCTTGCGCGTCCAGTGCACCAGCGCCTCTGGAATGGAGCTTCGCCTCTCGCATCCCCTCCACACGCGGCTACCCTCCGCTCCGTTGCTGCCTCCTTCTCCCCCCACGACCGTGCTGCCAGCTGTTCGTGAGACTCGGCGCTGGCGTCCGCAGGCGAGCCAAGCTTCGTGCTGCCGCGGTTGTGGCTGTACAACTGCGCTGTCGGGGAGTGCAGCCTGGGCGAGACAGAGAAGGTGGGGACAATGGTGCCAGCGAGGCCCTCCGGGAGTCGTTGTCCAACAAATTTGAGAGCAACAAATTATGATGGGGATATTGGGATTTTACCGGTCCAGCCGTCCAGCAATTTAGCCTATAGCGCACAAAGGTCCTGCAGTGTCTCCTGGCTCCTTTCATACTGGTTGATTAGGTACATTTCTGCTCTTCGTAGGTTGCTTCACCCAGTTTAGTTAGTTGGGGAATTGGAGCCAAGTTCGGAACAAAATTTGTTCTAGATGTGCAACTGTTTAATTCTTGAGTACTCGATGACGGCATGCAAATCCTACTGGCACTGCAATGATGGTCAACATGTTATCACCTATTTGAATAAACAAAATAGTCCAATTGTTTTCGGTTTTTGTATTTTCATGCAAAGTGAGGCTCTTCTGTTTATGGCACTGATTTTATCAGTAGAACTTATTGGTATAGTCATCTTTCCTTTATATTCAGATAATCTTTCATTTATATTCACGAATGCTTGCAGTCTAAATCGACGACCTGCGACTTATAACAACTTTTTGCTGGATGTTCGGTACAAGTTGGGGATAGAGCAACCCAAGAACATCCAGACTTGCATACCAACTGCACCCTGACCAAAGTAAGATGTTTTTTTGTTCTTCAGGAAGATAAATCTGTGTAAATGATTGCAGTCTGAAGAATATTGCCAATTCTGTTTCATGCCCTATCAGCGAGGATTATCAAACTTTGGAAATTTTCCAGCTTTGTTTTTGTTAATTTTAGTGTTGTGGTTTGGTATTAGTACCATTAGAATTACACGTTTTGTGACCACGTTTTGTTAATACCTGTTACAGTCTTGAATCAACTGATTATTTTTCTTCATATATCCTGGTAACATATATTAGGAAATGGGAAATTTCAGCCTTGGAGCTACTCATTGACAACGCATTGGTTGATTTTGATTCGGCATCATTATGCTGAGTTGGGTAAAGTATTTAGTAGAAATAATATCTTCCATCTTGGATGATTCGGGGATATTTTTAATTAGCATGGGGGGATTGTTTTCCCAAGGAGTCAGCATGGCCTCTACTATGTTTACAATTGAGCGCCCAAAGCTGACAAAGAAAGACATAAATTCAGAAAAATTATATGCAGCTTCAGGTGTTGTAAGCGAAACCGAGATAAGTGATTCTCTTCGTTTGAAGTAATGAAGGATTTCATTGATGGGTCATTCTCTTTGTTGAGGTAAGTGATTCATTTTATTTGGACCGTGTATTATTTTCAGTCCAGCGAACTAGATTAGTTATGTTTGCTCTTACTCCAAAACTGATCTCCAAAAAGTAGTATATTGAGCTCCATGACATGATCATCTAGAGTTTAGTTGATTTAAAATGCCATGGCTTAACCGGGTTCGACATTTAGATCTTATCTTTCATGGAAGAATAAGATTACTATGTGTTTTTTGTATGCCATATTTAAGCTCTCGAATTTAACCTGTGAGCGCTGGTTCATAAAATTTGTATAGCGCCGAACAAGAAATTAACTACATCTGTGAAGGTGAGGGGTGCTTGCTGGAGGTGGGCGGAGGAGAAACCCGTCTCGACGGCCGACGATCTGGCGGCGAGAAGGGCGGCGGGGGTCGTGGGAGGAGAAGGAGCACGACGGCCGCTTGAATGCGTCACCACGCGGCGGAGCTAAGCAGAGAAGCACACAAGCTCCTCCTCAGGCTGAGGTGCGAGTTCGGCTGGAGGAGGCACGAGGCATAGCGTGGCGGATCTGTGCGGCGAAGCTGAGCAGGAGCTGCACACGGACCTCCGGGTCCTTATCTCTCTCCCTCCCTCTCTCTCTCACCCTATAGATCTTCATCTTTATTGTGCACCTACTAGGTTTTTGACGAAAACGGGGAAGATTAATCCATGATCCTGCCACTGGAGCTCTCAAGCATGTTTGGTTTGTTAGTAGGTTCATCTGTGCATGTAGTTCTTTAGATGGTCGTGCACACAGAAACTGTTCTGTAAGCAATTTTGCATCTTGAGGAAATTATTGCAGATGATGGAAGATGAGATAGGCTTAGGAAAGACATACACATAATCAATCATTGTTGCATCTCCTATTTTGCTGGCTGAACTGAATATTTATTTTTTCACGCATTTTATACCTCAGAAGGCTCGACTATATCTATTATTTTTTGTTGCATGTTCAGGGTCAGGATCGTTGCAATCCTTTGGAGCTAGAGGGATCAACATCCATCAGCTTGTCCAAATTATGTAAGTTCCATTAGTTCTCACGTGTGAATATTTTTTCCTGTTTGTGTGCATTATACATCTGTGCTTGTTGTTGTTCAAGCATCAGTTCCATACATATGTGATTGGTTGTATTCAAGCATGCTTTCTTATGTTCAAAGGTTAATCATGGTGTTTGGCAGCGATTAATTATCCAACAGAAGTAATTAGAAACCCATCATTATCTACACCTCCCTGTTTAGTTGGAGTTTTTTTTACTATTTTCCTTATTGATTGAAATTGTATAATATACATGCTGACTGATTTTTATGTCTATTCAGTAAATGGATAAATTGGATTAGCTTCATCTACTTGGGCGAGGTGCACGTCCAGTCATGGTTTTCTTTGTCCGTAGAAAAAAGTGTATGTCATAGCCATTGTCAGATTTAGGTGAGAACCATAAAGTCGTAGGTTTATTTTCATTTGCACTGTTTGTCATATTGTTTTAGTGCTGCAAATATATTGTTTTAAACCTGTTTTGTTTTTGAGAGGCTCACTGGAAGGGCTTATTTTGTATATGTGACAACTTTGCAACAGTTTTTTTAGAAAGCTGATGTCGTAAAGTCTTCCCAAATTGTAAATTGATATTAGTGATGTGCGACTATTTTTTCAAGAATGGTATGTGTAAGTACATAGGAAATGTCAAATCTCATGGTTGCGTCGAAACGCACTTTGTATGGGGCGTGCCAATCCACTCTTGGAACCTGACTCTTAGTTTACGGGCATCCAACAAAATAGATAGAAAAAACTACACTAAATGCATTGCACATGGCAGTTAAAACCAAAAACGCTGGTCAGTACATGACCATGCAGTGAGATAACGCCTGGCCGGCGGCGAGGCGAAGCTCGCTGTTCGTCTAGTATTGTTGATTGTTGTAGCACCTAGCAGGAAACTAACTTTTCAGATTATGTGTTCCGAGGATAACTAGTTTCAGATTGTAGTTGTTCTAGTTTTGTGATGAAGGTTTTGTTGTCAACCAGTTTTCGTATCCGAAGGTTATTCTTCTCTTTATTATGCAATCTGCAAGACCATCTCGGGTACATGAAGCTACTTGCAGCCATGGCTCTTATCAAATGCCCTTATGGTGTGTTGGACATATAGCCAAAACTTTGAAGCTACTTACTATGGAATGTGGTTCTCCAATAACAGATTTTGAGTCTCTATAGTTTACCAAGCCAACTAAACTGGTTAGTTCAGACTCAAAATCTGTTGCTGGAGAACCAGGTGAGTATACTTTTTTTTTAAGTTACCAAATTATCTCAAAATCTGTTGCTGGGGAACCAGGGGAGATTTGTGGAGACTAGATGAAAGGGAATAGCTATTGACTGCTACGCACTGGGCTTGAATTAGGCCAGGCTCTAGTTCTTTTCGTTTCTAGTTTGGCTTCAGGTACTCGTTGATTTTCAAACCTGGAAAAGTAGCTTTGATTACATGATATGGGAGGAGCCCTTCCCGTTGTCTAAATGATGAAGCTACAAATTCATTTGAATGAAGAAGTATACTGATGTGTCCTTGAATTCATTTGAATGAAGAGGTTTGCTGAAGAGTCCTTGAATTCATTTGAATGAAGAGGCTTACTGAAGACTCCCATTTTAAGATTGTTGGTAATATTGTTGCAACATTTTGTAACAGGCTACTTGTCGCTGAATTTGTTTCCGCGTTCTACAAATCCTCTTGAAAATGTGATCTAGCCTCTCTGTTGGGGGGATCATAACCCGGTAGGCCCACCGACATAGAAGACTAGCCGGCCTGGCAGGAAGCCTGGGCCGGATCAAGCATAAAGGAGATGGGCCGGGTTCCACGTAAGCCGGCGTGCGACGTGTGACTTGGCAAGCAAGTAAGGAAGGCTCTAGAAAATCCGGAGGCAATATGCATCATGGAGTCAAGACTTGGAGGATACGAAATACAAGACGAGTTAGAGTAGAACTCCAAGTAGTCTTACCATGTAAACCAGGAGACCTGGCGCCCATATAAGCCGGCTCCTAGGTCATAGAGAGATAGGCGGCAATAAGTCGAATAAGCCAGAAGCCAAGTAAGATAGACAAAATAGAGAGAGTTCCCAAGAGAGAGCTCCCACGCCCGGGTTCATCTAAACCCGGCGATCGCCATTGGCGCACCATGTAACATATTATCATATCAGTGACTTATAGCAAGACGTAGGGATCCTCCACCGAGGGGACCCGAACTTGGGTAAAAAACATCTTCTCCCCGTAGTGCTAGACAATCTCCTGAACACCAGAGTCGCCTTGCCCCTCATCTCAAGTTTCCACCCGGAAACATCTGCCGTGACAACGCCACGACAGTTGGCGCCCACCGTGGGGCCTGTGGTCAAATATGTGCTCATCAAAGGAGAAGCGCGGCGAGGATGGAGAGAATTGTAGTCGGCGAGATCATCAGCAATCAGCAAGAAGATAGCATCGTTTAAATTTTGACTAGGAGCCGGAAACAGATTTGCTGGAGGAGCCGGAAAGATGGCCATGGAGAAGAGAAGACCGTGCGGAATAAAGCCGGCCATTGAAGGAAGCCAGATAAGGAAAAACCGATATGGAAATCCATCGGGTGAAGAGCCGGAGGAGCCAGCCAAAACCGGACTGTCAGCAAGCCAGTAACGGAGGCCTAGAATCAAGATGGAAAAAGCAGATTGATTAGCATCGCCGGATACGCGAGAGCCGGCAAGCGAACAGGATTAGCGTCGCCGGCATCGTTTGTTGATAATCAAGTACAGCGGGAGTGACGCTGGTAGCACGGGTCAACAGATCAGATTGATTCACCCATGTGGAGACGTATGTGTCCGATTCAGGTTCAGACTGGGCGTGAGAAAAGAAAGTGCAAAATCAGGTTGAGGGATCGTCAAGAAAGAAGGAAAGGAAAAGCCGGATGCAAGACATGCAAAGCCAGGCAAAAGCTTCTTCAATGCATCCGTACGCGAGCTACTTGAGAAAAAGTGATCAAAAGAAATCAAATCTGGTGCCAATTAGTAGTACTAGTATAGGGATCAGTGGAAAGCGCCGGATCCTCTACGGCAAAAGTAAATTGGGAATAGCTGGCTTTGCTGCTTCGGTCGTTCATACAGAGAAGAAAAACTTTGAATAAAGCTACAGTCAATTATCAGAAGAGCCGCATCCGACTCAAAGAAAATACTACTTCAGCCATGCATATGTACGTACGGGGTAGAAAAAAGAGAGTGCTGCTAGCACCTACCATGTGCGACATGTTTTCCAAGGCTGCGATGGAAAAGAAAAAAAAGAAGAGGCAAAAGCAAGACAAGCGCGGCTTAGCGAAGACACGACCCGACAGCTACAGGTTTTAGACAACAAATGACCCGGCCACCCGCCGGCTTCAAGCGCGCCTGCCGCCGGGTCTCACCACGTTGTTAATGATATCCAGACAGCTAAGTCATGATTATGATCAAAGTTTTATATTATTTAGTCGGTTAAATAAAGTTGGCACATTCAGACGATCGCTGTGTTGAAGACATGGATCCAAACCGCCTAAAAGACACGTGTGATGACGTTCGGGTTACAAACACTGAACCCCACACGTGAAACATATTGGGGGACGATCCATGAAACATCTCTCAGCCTTTACATTGCTTAGCGAGACCCGTGAGTACTTCGCAAGCATCTTAAAGTATCTATATAATCAATGGATTTATCAAAGTCGGGCTATAAAATTCCCGCAAACGGATTTTTCAAAGTCGGGCTATCGAATTCCCGCAAATGGATTTTTCAAAGTCGGGCTATAAAATTCCCGCAAATGGATTTTTCAAAGTCGAGTTATCTATCGCTCGCAATGGATTTCTTAATAACAAGATCGCTATTAAAGCGTCATCATCATGCTCCGGCTCTATTGCCGTCGCCAATTGCCATAATCCGGATTATACATTATCAACACCAAGAGTGCTACGCAACTTCGGTTAGCGATGCCCAGGAGTGCTTCACAGCCAAATATTAGCTTCGCCCAAGAGTGTTACGCAACTTCGGTTAGCGCGCCCGAGAGTGCTTTGCAATATGGCAAATTTAAGGTCTTGGGGGCTGATCGCTTGAATAGCGCAGTTACAAACTCAAGACCCGGCAAAAAAGCCACATTGGTCATGGGGGCTGATTACTTAAAAGAAAGGTACAGCTACAATCTCATGATCCGGCAAGTATCAGAGCCACCGTATTCTTGGTTTCCTAGCTTAAGCTCGATGTGACTCGCGCTTATATGGCCTGATTGCTCACCTGTAAATTCAATCAGCCTGATGCCCATTGGGACTTGTCTGACCCTGTTTTTATCAGAGAAGAGGCGACAGGAAAAATCCATGCGAAAGCCGGCTTATAGTTCAAGGAAACCAAAAGGGTCATCTAAACCAAAGGATTTGCAGAACGACAGATAACGTTCACTAAAAAAGCAAATCCTCAGGGTGTACGTACACCATCAGAGTATGAAACTTAGAGAGCTCCGAGTAGCTGCAGGCAGCAGACCCGGCGCTTGGGGGCTACTCATCAGAAAAGTCAGTTATGCTCAAATTGCTATAAGTCCCAGGTTGCCGCAGGCTAGAACCCGACACTTGGGGCCTACCCAGTTTGAAGCTATCAGTTCTCAAGGAAGACCCGGAACACTGCAAGCAGTAGATCCGGCTCTTGGGGGCTACTCAGTTTGAAGATTTCTGGGTATTATAAATTCAAAGGCCTACAAGAAGACCCGGAACGCAGCAAGCTGCAGTTCCGGCTCTTGGGGACTACTCAGTTTGAAGCTCAAAAGCTATTTAAAGTCCCAGGTTGCTGCGAGCAACAACCCGGCACTTGGGGGCTAGAGTGGGGAAGTAATATTCTCCGAGGTGAAGCATCAAAATCAAATCCGGATCATAAAAATCTGGAGCATCCTTCAGCATAGCCTCCGTATGAGCAGGCTTAATCAAGTCCGGGCCAGATGAACCCGGGTTGAAAAAAGATTATATGAGCTGGGACGCCAAGAAGAGTCGGCCCAATGATTTAACAGTATGACTCGGACTTTTAGTCCAAAGTATTTATCTTATTTCAGGAAATTAACCCGGATGACTGAGCCGTCGGCTCCATCCGGAACATGATGATCAAGATCAAGGTCACGAAGGAGAGCAAACCAATCCAAAGTCCTAGAGATGAAGGTCGCAAAGCAATGGTCGGGTTATGAACAAGCCGCCAGCAAGAGCCGGCCAAGTTTTTCCAGATGATAACCCGGACAAAAGAAGTGACGGCTTCCCCAAGATTATGCCCAAGATTGCAAGGTGAAGCAAGCCAAGTCTGATGTCCAAGTTATCCTGGGGGCTACTGTTGGGGGGATCATAACCCGGTAGGCCCACCGACATAGAAGACTAGCCGGGCTGGCAGGAAGCCTCGGCCGGATCAAGCATAAAGGAGATGGGCCGGGTTCCACGTAAGCCGGCGTGCGACGTGTGACTTGGCAAGCAAGTAAGGAAGGCTCTAGAAGACCCGGAGGCAATATGCATCATGGAGTCCAAGACTTGGAGGATACGAAATACAAGACGAGTTAGAGTAGAACTCCAAGTAGTCTTACCATGTAAACCAGGAGACCTGGCGCCCATATAAGCCGGCTCCTAGGTCATAGAGAGATAGGCGGCAATAAGTCGAATAAGCCAGAAGCCAAGTAAGATAGACAAAATAGAGAGAGCTCCCACGCCCGGGTTCATCTAAACCCGGCAATCGCCATTGGCGCACCATGTAACATATTATCATATCAGTGACTTATAGCAAGACGTAGGGATCCTCCACCGAGGGGACCCGAACTTGGGTAAAAAACATCTTCTCCCCGTAGTGCTAGACAATCTCCTGAACACCAGAGTCGCCTTACCCCTCATCTCAAGTTTCCACCCGGAAACATCTGCCGTGACAACGCCACGACACTCTCCCTCCTTGCTTTTTTGTTTTGAATCGTGTGCAGTATCGGCAAAGAGTGCCAGAACATAGACGACTCAAGGAATAATTGTGCCATTTTTTCTTGTTCAGCCAAGAATTAAATTGCTTGACAAGATGAGTGTGCTGAAGCAGCTGATGAACCAGATTGTTTGTCTTTTTCTAAAGAGAGAAGCCAGGCTTGTTGAAACTGCGAGTGATTTCATCCTCACTAGAAAAGAGCCCAGCGGCCGGAAGGCCCAGTATCCACGAGATAGCCTCTCCTCGTATATTCTTCTGCAGGAGCTAGCAGCCTCGGTTCCCCTCCAATTTTTAGTCCCACCTCGCTAACGCAAGGGGAAGCCGACCAGCTTAAATACGCTCTCTGAACGAGGTAGCTCGCCGAGTCATTTAGCACGGACTTGTAACCCGAGCGGGGGCAAATAAGGTGGTGTTTGGATGCCTCGTATGGCGCTTGTGCCTGGGCCTGGGCCGCACTTCGTGGACAGCCCGTTCCAAGTTGCGTAGTGTGCTCGTGGCGCTCTGGCGAAAGCCTGTGCGTCCTTGCACCTGTAGTGGCGGAAATGGCGTGAGGCTGGTTTCACAGAGCAGCAGCGTTACCGCCCGCTTCCAACGGTGGAAGGATAACTGGCCGCTGCAGCCCAGGCCCGCTTAAGGTCCTGGCGCCCTCTTTGGCAGACCATCATCTTTTTTTGTTTACAGAAACCTTCCTTACTGAAACTTACCAGAAAACTTTGTATCATGTATTTAACTGAATGTTCTGTTGTTGGAGATCCTTCATTTCCTTTGTTGTTCCCATCTAAGGTTATATTATCTTTTGGGAGGTGTATGAGCAGCATTATTTGAGGTATGTAATCCTTAAAATTGTTTTATGTTCTCAAATGAAAGAAAATAAGGATCACACTCATAGCCAGAGATGTATTGCAGTGCAGGCATTATTCCTAGCCATCGCCTTAATGTGCTTATTATGCTGCGACCTCTCACTTTAGTACTCGTTTATTCTTATTATTCTACAGAATATAGTAACTAAATAGTAAAATGTATCTTCTGCAGTTGACTAGAAGTGGCAGAAAAATTGTACTCCCTTCGTCTCGTTTCTGTAATGTATCAGCTACCAGCTAACAATTGTATAAACAATTATACATTTGGATGATGTATGAACAACGGAATATTTAAACTCTTTGCAATCATGTACTTTGGATTGTAGTGCCTAACTCATTGATCATCATCGCACTATTTTGATCATACACATCACAGGCCTGATCTTATTCTACTCTGCAAATGGACAACAGCATCCTGTTCCTGTGCATACTGAAGACTTTGACTAGCACCATGGATCACTCTAATAAAAGGCATATGCATCACTCAATGCATATCTTTCACTTTCAGTACATTTTACTTGTACAAGTGCCTAGCATTACACGCTTACACTACTGCTAAGTGTGCTAGTATTTCACATCGCTCGATGAAGAGCAAAATCACTGAAAGCACAACCCCGTCTGTAATTCTCCTTCTGCAGTGAAGAACAGGAAGGAGGAGGAGGAGAAGAAACTCTCAGCTGGAGCAGCTCAGTTGTGCAGTGGATTCGGCCCCTGAGGCACCAACCTCTTGGACACCTGGTGCATGCGCCGATAAACATGAGACGACTGCTGCCTTGCAGTCGACGAAGACGTATGCTCGTAGTTGGAGGAGTAGCCCTTGGCCTGTGGTGGAGCGCCGGAGCCGCCGAGGGCCATGACATCGACGCCTTGGATTCTTCCGCCGTGGCAGACGCTCGCCGTGTCCGCTAGTAGGAGAAGGGCGATGAGCAGGGCCAGCATGAGCCTGGTGTCCTGTGAGCTTGCCATGGTACATGCAGTTCTTGTCCTTCTGAAAAGCTATGGAGAAGAAGAGGACGAGGCGACGAATGGAGATGGAGATGAAGAAGTGGTAGAAGCTACTCCTACCAGAGTGTTCCTTCGCTACTTTTTATAGCGAGAGGGTGATGACACCGAGTGGCCAACTACCTTTCTTACGGTCTAGGAGAAACTCTGTAGTCCAGGTGTCATGTGAAAAAGAAACTCCACGCTTAGCACCGACTTGGACTTCTCATCAACTGTGGCTAGCGTGACATGTTTGACCCCTTACGGTACTAATTAATTAAGCTGGGTCTTAACACTTAACAATGCATGTACTAATAAGAAGCTTGCAATGTACTCCATCTGATCATATGTGTACGCTGAGCTAGGTGACATGAATTGCCTCTGTTTAGCATGTCATTCTGACCGATAGATCGTGTCAAAGGATCACATGGTTAGGCTTAAGAGTTTGACTTTGTATACAACTGGACACCGATGATCAATGATAGCTATTCCCACCCGGCCTCTACCTAACTCGGCAGCGTTATCAAGTCCACCCGACTACCTGAACCCCGATCTTCCTCCCTGAATCGCTCGTGATGTGACGAGACGAGAGGCGAGTACGATGGAACTCATCTCGTTTAACGAGCCAAAGAGGCTTCTCACTTGATGCCACACAACACCACACCACACCGATGTGACCAGCAACGGTCGAACGCCGTCCGGTTCCCGCGCCGTGGACACGGAGAGCAAGATGAGCGATGACGCAGGGAGAGAAAAGAGAGAAGAGGTTACCTGCGACTTAACACCTTCAGAGTTCGCAAGTGTTCATAGTCGACAATTTAAATGCAGGAGCTAGGTAAGCATCACGAGCTTATACATAATAATACAGAAAAGCCATCAATTAACACACTGATGATATATTCCTGTTTATTTCGTCCAATGGCGTATTATAGTACAGCTTACAAATCAGGCTCTAGCCACAGCAACCAAAGTCATTAATGTACAATGTACACAGGCAGTTTTGAAGCAAAACATATTTTTGCTACACCTCTCAACAGATTTGGAGGCTGCGATGGCGCTAATTCACGACACAATTTGATGAACTCAGCAGTAAGTGGAGGATCAAAAAAATATTGTGGCAACATTCTGGGGAAGTAGTGTATGTAGATATACATGGGAGAGAGCTGTTTCCTGTCTCAGCTTTGGGTCTTCTCTACCTTGGCCTTGATTTTCTGCTCGATGACCGCCTTCTCTGTGTCCAGGCTGAACATTCTGTTGAGGGCATGCATGTTCTCGAGCGTTTCGTCCAGGGTGCGGCTGTCGCTGCCGTCACATCTCAGGTGCTGCAATGGGCCGTGAAGGAGCTTGTTCACTATGCCGGTGCTGAGCTCCTCGATGGACCTTCTCATCTTCTTGTTGAGATTGTCTTCCCCGATCTTCGTCAGGCACTTCTCGAGCTCGGAAGCCCTGATCCTGTCGGCATATGACCTCAGCTTTTTGATGGTCGGTACAGTCTCCAGTGAGTCCCTCCATGCCTCAAACCTTTTCAATTCTTGGGTGATTATTGTTTGAGCCTCCATTGCTTTCCTGAGACGGTCTTCCTTGTTGGCTTCCACCACCTCTTTCAAGTCATCCACATTGTAAACTCGCGCATGGTCCACCTCAGACACACAGGCACCAACATTCCTCGGGACAGATATGTCGACAAAAAGCCGAACACCACCCATAGCAAGAGAAACAGGAGGAAGTGCCTCTGTGTGCTCCTTCGTGAACAATAAGGATTCAGATGCTGTGCTTGTGAACACGACATCAGCTTCAGCAGCTGCTTCATACATCTCTTCAAGAGGCCTGTACACAATCTCAATGTCTTTCATCTCTTCACGAATGGCATCCACCCTTTCCACTGAGCGGTTCACCACAACAACCTTCGTGCATCCTTTGGCTATCAAATGTTTGACCACTAATTTGCCCATTTTGCCAGCCCCAATCAAAAGCATCCTAGCTGACAAGCATTCGGACCTTGGAAGCTTCATCAGGGCCAGTTCAACTGCAGCTGAACTGACGGACACAGCACCAGCTGATATGTTAGTCTCACAGCGGACACGCTTTCCAGCTGTGATTGCATCCTTGAACATCCTATCAATGTTCTTCCCCAAGCCTCCACTGTTTTGCCCATTTCTTACAACTTGTTTAACTTGAGCAAGGATTTGTCCCTCTCCAAGAACCAAAGAGTCAAGGCCAGATGATACCTCAAACAGATGGCGTGTAGCATCACTGTCACGCAGCATAAAGAGATGCTCCCTGAGCTCAGAAGCGGGAATTCCACTTTTCTGAAAGAAAAAAACAGAACAGCAAGGGCATTAGAGCTTATACTGTGTTTTTGAGCAACCAAAAAGGGGAGAACTTAGGCAGCAGACTATGGACAAAGCAAAAGAAGCATTTGATGAATTAATTCTTACCTTTGACATCCAGTCCACTACTTCTCTAATACCACGGTTCCATGATAAAGCCACCACATATATTTCCATTCTATTGCAGGTACTAAGAACAGCAGCCTCTTCGATATGGTTCAGACTGGTGAGTTCTGAAATAGCACGGGGCCATAGTTCCTCCGCAACAGCAAGCTTTTCACGCATCTCCACTGGTGCTGTGTGTACACTGAGGCCTATTACAGCTATGCTGCTCCTTTCCTTCATGTATCCTGGTATATGAAAACAAACATTGTCAAATACTGTAAACAGCCATACTTTTTTGTAACTGAAAGAGTGGAATTAAGCTATGTGGTTTGTACATAGTAAGTATTCGGCGTTATTAGTCAGGTAGGCATCCTTTGTTTAAGCTATTATTATGCAAGTTGTATTATATTGAGAAAAGATATGTATCGTTTATTCCTCACCAACAAACATACGCAGTGCAAATGGTCTACCAATCAGTGATGCGCATGGGTCCAAGATCAGTTACCGCTAAAACTTACCGATAATATTTTGACAACTCAATGCAGAGAGAAAACTAACCAAAAGGTTTTTCATTGAAATATCGCACAATTTTGACGTCGCCCATGTGGAATTACCCCTGACGCCGTGACCCAATTCCCCTCTGGTGCCACAAGACCACGACACATAGACTCCTACTACATCACAAGCTGGTTATTTAACTACCTTTCAAACTTGTTGGTCAGCTGAACACACAGGCTGTGAACTCAACTAATTCGTAACGGCAGGTAATTAACCGGCAATAATCCTACATGTGCTCACATCAATCAAAGACAAACCGAGGGAGAACAACAATTTAGTTTCTCTTTTTCTCTTCTCTAGATACCCTGAAATCGACACATGGTACGCCAAAACTTAGGCCGACTTGGGGTACACCCACAGAATACTACCAAAGAGATCCCCTAATTCGCGCGCCACCACCTGCTTCATCATCATCATCATCATAGCACTACATCTGAGGAGGACTTAGACTAGATGAAGCGAAATCGTGGGTGGGAAAAGAAAGTGGGGAGAGGACTCACGGTCGGCGGAGATCTTGAACTGCTCGAGTGCGGCGATGCTGGCGGCCTTGGCGACGGCCTGGGCGTCC
The DNA here is from genome assembly GCA_026929855.1 of Poa annua. Taxonomy (NCBI): domain Eukaryota; kingdom Viridiplantae; phylum Streptophyta; class Magnoliopsida; order Poales; family Poaceae; genus Poa; species Poa annua. Next base: position 39,780,847 of record CM049438.1, read on the forward strand.
CCGCCGGCGTCGCAGCGCACGACCCCGCACCGCCTCCGCCCGCCGGCGGCGACGAGCCTCGGGCACGCGGAGGCGGCGGAGGCGGAGGAGGAGCCCCGCGCCTTGGCTCCGGCGGCGGTGAATGCGGCCGCGGCGGCCGTGGCTGACGTCGCTCCCGCCATCATCAGACCAGAAGCAGGCTTGCTCGGCCCGGCCCACGAACCGTGGGTGGATGGATGGATGGATAGATAGGTAAAAGAAAGAGAGAGAGGCGAGACCGGAGAGGAGAGGAGAAATCCTTATACGCTCCTCCCGCCCTCTCCGTCCGCGAGTCTCACTCACTGCTCGTCGGAGCCGGTGAGCCTGCGAGGAAGAAGGGAGAGGGGAGGAGGAGGATGGGGGAGCGGAGGTTAAGGGGAAGGTGGCGTGTGGGGCCGGCGAGCAGTGGGATGGGTTCGGGGGCTGCGCCAATTTGTTTTTCTATTCCGCGCGCGTGTTGGGCTGAGTGGGTGTGGGTGGGTTAAGCGAGCCACATGAAATCCAGCAGGAGAGGAGAAGGAGATGGGCGTGTGCTGGCCTGCGGCCTGTGATTGGCTGCCGCGCCCGCGCTCTATCCGCTCCCCTTATCGCTGCCGCATCCTCCTTGATACGCTGGTTCTGTGTCGTCGTGGTGGGCACACACACGGGTTCGCATGGCCGCCTCACGCCCGGATCCATGGGGTGACGGCGAAGCGTGTCGACGTGCTGGCCACACTCCCCTCTCCCTCCGCCGTCCCCCGGCCACGGCCACGGCCACGGCCACTATTGGCATATTCCGCAATGGGAACGGGCGTATTATATTCCTTTAGTTTCGTGGTTGCGATGTATTCACGGCTCATGGATTTTTATTCGGAACAATGACGACGATGAATGGAAAGAAATGTGCATTCTTAGACCACGTAGGTCCTCAACCTTGCTTTCAATGCAACCAAAACATGCCAAGACTTGTTGAACCAGACGTACGGGACATGTTGCGGCCGTGGATAATAAAATGGGACACCCTCAGGTTGAAAAATAGGGAACTTTCTTAATTTATTCAAACTTCTTGGAAAATTCAATCACCTGAATGCCGAAGTCATCAGAATAGCAAAATACAATGCAAGATATACTCATCACAGGAGATCCAACAAGAGATTTTGATGATTCATCCATTTGAAGTTAGAAACGTATCCGTGTTGGGACTCTTCTCAAGTTTTATGTCCTAGCGGATGAGACGTGTCGATAAAGATGACATTTTGCAAGAGCGGCTATTTGAGTTGGCACATGTATCAGTCACCAAAATCGTGACACTTAAAACATGTCTTGAGCTCTGATTGTCTAAACATGGTTTGATGTTCACTTAAAACCTTCGTGTGTCCAAGGGTATGATCGGGCTAGTAATATTGAGGGGAGAGTTCTCACAAGCCCTTTTTCTTTGAGAATGTCCATGTGCATATTTCCATTGGAGCTATATACACCAATCATCCCACAACTATACTTTTAGGTGCATTTTAGTCCCATAAGTATCAAGAGGTGAAACCGCCATCCCATAAGTTGCTAAGCGGATTGGTTAAGGTTTTCGACCACTCCTGCGCTGACACGTGTGGGTGTGCCTCCTGGCAGACACACGCCTCTCGTCCTGTAACATTTGCAAAAAAGCACTTGAATTTTTGTACCGTGCTGGTTTGGTCCGTCATCGATTCCCCATTTCAGAATTAGAATCCCTAACCCTAGTTTGCTCTCGGCGGCGGCAAAGGCGACTGGCGAACGACGGCGCTCGAGCCGCAACTATGGAGTCAAGTCGGAGTGCGGAGAGCGAGGTCTCGCGGAGGGTTGCTGCTGGCCACATCGAGGACGACGGTTGGGCGAAGGTGACGAGCGAGGTCTACTGGCTCCCGCCTCCGCCGGCGACAGCGGCGACAAGTCCAGGAAGGCCAATGTCGACGGCGACGGCAGCGACCGGTTCAGGAAGCCGCAGGCCAATTGCGCTGATTCCTACACAGGTAATACTTTTCCTTCGATCCCGACGCACCTCTTCTCCCCTCTTTCAGTTCCCCTGTTTCACATTGTGCTGGCAATTGGTGCAGAGAAGAACAAGTTGCTCCGATACAGGAAGCAATTGGTGTCATCTTGAAGAAGAGAACAGGAAGCTGCTGATAAGATTGCTGAATTGGAAAGGAACTTGCAGACAGAGATGACAGAGAAGAAGAAAATGCACAAGATTCATAGGAATGAGATGACAGTAGTGTGTGTAGCAGCTAGCTTTGTTTTCATTTATGCTTGCCTTGCTCTAGCTATTAGGGGTTTTGTGTGATGACAACAATGTACGCATGTACTGTTGAGGAAGCACATTGTTTGAATAAAGTTATTGATGAATAAAAGCACAATGTTTAACAAGCTCCAAAATGATTGACACACTGCTAATTCAGATAAGCTCGATAACACAAATCTGAGTACCAACAAGTGCTGGAAATAACATTCAGTACATAAATAATTTTAAGAAGCACCAAAACTTAAACAGTTGCAATCTCCAGAAGCAAACTACTCCTAATTTTCATCTGCAGGGGGTGCATTCAGATCTGGTACATCTCTTGTGATATTTTGCTGCTGTGCACCGAAGAGGAGATGGTGCATACTCCCAGGAGCATTACTGTAGGTGACTCTCCTCCTTGTTCTTGGCCTGACTGCAGCCTCAGGAGCTTCATTGCTTCTTGCATTGCCTTGTGTAGCAGCATCAGTTGTTGCACTGCCTTGTGTACCAGGATTAGATGTTGCATTGTCTTCTGGAGCTGCAGTGGCTGTTCCATTGGCTTGTGGTTGCCTTGTTCTTCCTCCTCTTCCTCTTGTAGCTCTTGATGGCTCCCTAGTAGCTGTACTCCTGCCTCTGCTTCTTCCTCCTCTTCCTCTTGTAGCTGTTGTGAGTCTCACTCTTGGGCTTGGGATAGCATCTCTAGCAGCCACCACAAAAGTAGATTCTGGCAAAGGGCCCATATATCTCTCAACTGGTACATTGGTTCTATCCTGAAAATTGTCACACATGGTCAGTACTTGCTATTTTGGTACTGTTTAAATTGTGCAAAATAAAGATAGAAAGCACACCTCTCTGCCCATATTATACACCATGGATGTTCTCTGATGTGTTGGATCCATAGATGGATCTGGGATGTGTGGGATTCGATGCTGCAAAGAAATCAGAATTAGCAAGTGACAAATACTGAACACGGTAGCATTTCCTGAAAACAGGGTATATTACCTGTAGAATGTCTGGGATATCTATTTCCTCAACATCCTCTGTCTCTTGATCTTGCATTTGGTTTTCCTGAGCTGCCACAAACTTGGCATGTCCCCTTCTATTGTGATTAGGATTTCCACATATCCCACAGTGCATTGTAACACCAGATTTGGTGAAAATGGGAACTCCTTTTTTCACCTTTTCTTCTGGTGCCTTTTTCCTGTTCTTTTTAGGCCTTCCCATAACTTTAGTGAACAGTGGTGGATAAATTGGTGCTGCATTCATGTTTTCCCAGAAAACTCTACCTCTAACTGGAACCAAACTATGGGCATATGCTTTCATGTATGTATCAACAGTGTAGCTACTGTGAACTAAATTTTCTGGATTAATTCTTTCAGTTCTACAACAAGCAACTACATGATGGCATGGAATCCCTGATAATTGCCATCTCTTGCAGTCACATGATTTAGTTTTGAAATCAACTGTGTAATCCTTCTCAAACTCATGGGAGGTAACAAAGTACTCACCATTACCATTAGGTGTGACCATACACTCCTTGCTCCATTCTACAAATTTATCCAACTTCTTTTTGATTTTAGGACAAATCCTTCCTGTCCATTTTTGGACTTCTTTCTGTTTTACTTGAAACCTTTTCATGAGCTTGTGAAATATCAGTTCAAGCATTGACAGCAAAGGAAGCTCTCTGGCATCAACTATGTAACTGAAAAAGGGATTAAGATATATATCAGTTCAAGGGATTAGAAATTAATTGAACAATAAGCAAGCAATTATTTATTCAATATTACCTGTTGAAAACCTCTGAGTGGTTATTAAGCAGCATATCACACTTAGGAAATTCACTGAAGAATGCCTTTATCCATGTGTTAGGTACCAGTTGCTCAACCCACTGGAATGCTTGCACACTGTCCACCTTTAGCTTGTCCATGCATCTCTGCCATTTAGGAAGTGATGTTGATCTTGCAACAGCCCATAAATCATTTTTCAAGGTCTCTCCTTTGTGCCCTGCCTTTTGAAAATTTTGTAGCAAGTGCCTAACACAAAACCTGTGTTCAGCATCTGGAAATATCTTCTGGATAGCATTGATGAGACCCTAAAACAGAGAGACATATGGATGTAATATAGCTTTTGTCATATAGCTCTTGTCTCCTATTTGTCGTCGACGACTAGTCGACGACAAATAGGTGACACTAAAATAATAGTAGCTACATATAGCTTTTGTCACCAAGACCACCTAGCACTGTTTGTCATATAGCTGTTGTCACCTATTTGTCGTCGTGTCTCTAAAATAAAAATTGCAAAAAAACTTCATAGCCATACCTTTTGCTTGTCACTCATTACAGTCCATGGGGAAGTATTGGTGATATTTAGATCTTCTTTCAGGTTGCTAAGAAACCATTCCCATGAGCTAGTGCACTCAACCTCAACTAAACCAAATGCAATGGGGAAAATGCAGTCATTAGGGTCTATACCAACTGCTGTTAGTAGCTGCCCTTTGTATCTTGTTTTAATGTGGCACCCATCAAGGCATATAAGAGGCCTGCATCCCTCCAAGAATCCCCTTTTACAGGCATCATAACTCCAATAAACTGTGGCCAAATGTTGTTTATGCTCTGCACTGTCTGGGTCATTAACTGAATTTGTAGTAACAAAGAACCTAGAGCCTGGATTACTTCTCCTAAGCTCCTGCCTGTGCGGACCCCGGACTAGCTGTCCGAAATACCCTTGTGCCTACAACATCAGCGATCCCGTGATCAGTCTGTCGCTGAGCACAATCAAACTGGTATCAAAAGAACATCCATAATTACCGAAGGAATTACTTACTCGATTGAAGCCACAATCTTCAATAAGTTCTTGCAGCGGAAAACACCAATCAACGTGGGGCCCGAGTCATTTGCCAAGACACCTACAGGCAGCTGACTGGGAAGACGGCCTAGTTCGCAAAGACGTCATCGGTCTCTCGGTCTTCAGCATACTTCTTCTTGAACTCTGGACATGGGAATATCCAGGGACACAGCCATGAGTACATTTACGTACTCGCAAACTACCCCAACATGAGCATATACTACTCTTTTATTTGTTTAAATAAAACTTCGTTTGCTTTGAAAACTCTACTTCCTTGTTAAAAAGGGAAGGATAGACCTTTGTTTAATAAAACTTTGTTTTGAAACCTCTATGTCTTTATTAAAAGAAAGAAGGTTTTTAGAACTTTTCCCATAAATCTGCCTTTGTAAGAAGTCTCTTTAAAACTTTTCCCCAAAAAGACATCTTTGTTGAAAAAGGTAAGAAGTCTCTTTAATAAACATTTTCTCGGAAAATCACCATTTTATCTGTTTCTCCAAAACTCCTCCTTTTTCAGACCATAACCCGTCATGGTTCATGGTCCCCAACAACCTCATACCGATCCGTTGGTATAGGTGTATGGATCCTTCTCCACTTCCTTTTCTTTTTAAAACTCCATTCTTTTCAAAACTTGCACATGGTCAAAGTAGGGTCTCTCAACTGTCCATATCCGAGGACTCGGCTATTCGAATAGTTTTACACTCTGCAGAGGTAGCACGCTTTTCCCACATCCATCCGGTAACTCATCGTGTCAGCCACGTCCCGCCATACAAGGTGTATGCGAAGTTGAGACACCGATCCTAGTCTGTCCTTTGCTCATGCTAGTATAGGACCCTGCCCATATGATACTTTCCATCAACACTTAACCCAGCCCGTCGGGATCTAAGTGTGAGGACTCATAGTTTTGTCTGGCGGTGTATAGGGGACATCCTTCTATCCTCCTCCTTATCTTTTCATAGAGTTTGAGCGAGGACCCAGGTCAGGGGTAGTTCGTCAAACCATCCCCTCATGCATAACGGAGTCATCTCCGTAGATGAGGTATCCCATACTAATATGAGCAAACTATATGACCAAGCCCTTTCCCATATGTGGGTAAATGTGGTCGCACAGGGTATTGGCTGATTGACGTAAGTACAAAGACACAATGTGCGTTTTATCAAAACCACCATTCTCCTTTTCTCCACTTCAACACCAACATCTCGGTACACCATAATCCATCCATATAATTTTAAAGGAGTTTTGAGTAAACGATACTTTTCCCACCCTATAGTTTGAAAAATAATTTCCATCTAGTATCTCCATATAGAGTGTCAAAATAATATACTTGTATTTTGGAAACAAAAGGGATTTTCAAACTCATAGCTTTAGTGGCAAACACCACATAAATAATATATGCTCTTTATCAGTAAAACATGTGAACCAAAATAGATGTATGTAGACGCAAGCTCAGAGAATAGCTTGCCTGATTCCCGCATAATGCTCCTGGGCTTCTTCTCACTGATCAAAGAAATAAACTCCGATTCTCCTTCAATAAATTCCCTCCAAATACCACTCCGGTAACGTTTATATCTAGCGTCGCAAACATGAGAATGACACAACAATCAATAAGCAAACCAATCCACCAGTGGTATACAGACAAGTAACAAACCGTAAGCATTAAACTAATCGTTCGAGCAACAACTAGGATCTACACGTACGAGGATATTATACTACTCAGTAGTCCAATATTATACCCGTGCTAGGAACATGTAACCCTAAGCATACAGAAGACAAGCCAATTGGATTCACCCCACGAATCATTACGGATTAATTTATAAAAATCCTTTTTCAATATGCCCTTTTGTTAATTTATTTTAAACAACACTACAAAATAATTATCCATGTTTGGAAACAAGGTGGAATATGAAGGTTATCACTTGCTAAACATTTTAATAGGTCAAACTCAATTTTTGGATCCTTATTTTTAAAGATATGAATTTTCCAAAAGCCTTTTCTTTTCTGCCATTTTCATTATTTTAATAAAACAGCAACTAAATTGTTTTAGTTGTATGTGTGAGTGAGACCAACAAGTAGAGTTTATTTTTCTGAACAATTCGGTATATTATTTGCAAGTTTTGGATCAACATACAAGAAGATATTGAATTTACAAACTTAATCAAATTTCTGTCAGTTTTAATATTTACAGAAAAAGGGCTCGAAACGTTTTATACTCAGCGCGGTGCTACCCAGGGTCACTGACCAGTGGAGCCCGTGGCCACGCTGGCGCTGACTGGGCTGGGTGCGGCTGCGCTGGCCACCGCGGTCACTGACCGGTGGGGCCCAGCTGTCAGCGAGTGGAATAAAATGAAAAAGGGGGTGCGCCGCGCGGATTCGAACCGGAGACCTCGCGCGCGGGTGCGCTACGTGCTAGCCACTGGGATGGATCGGTGCTGGTGCTAGCATACGGGCGCGCAGCCTTTTGAGGTGTGGACCGTGCACGGCGACGACGCGCACGGCCGCGGTGATCACCAGCGGCGACGCGCACGGGATCGACGGAAGGGGACGCGCGCGGACGGACTAAGGGGCACATCTGACTCGCACGGGTATAGGGAGACTGGGGGGCAGCGCTACGACCCAAATGGTCACCGGAGAAGGCGACCACGGCGAGTCACGGCGGCGGTTGGACACGGTCTTCGATCACTACGACGAGCTACGGCGTTAGGAGGGTAACGAGCATGTCTAAGGGATTCGCGTGCTCACCCTCGATGCGTGGGACCAAGCGGCTGCGGACGAGGAGGACCAGAACGGCAGCGAGCTTGCTCGGAGGTTGGCGGCCGGAAGCGGAGAAGATGGCGTCGATCTCCACAACAACGACGCCCCGGCTCGATTCTTTGCACGGAGAAGAAGAGGTGGACGAGGCGGAGCTTCGGGTGGTCCTGGCTTGGCTCGGGGAGCTCTCAATCGACGGTGACGCGCGACGGCGCGCTCGGCTCGGCCACGGCCATGGTGGAAGAAATGGAGAGGGAGAGGGGAAAATATCTGGGCAGGGAGAGCAAGGAGTGGCCCGGGGTCTTCTTATCTCCTCGCAGGGGGGAGGAGGGGAGGGGGGTCCGGTGCGGTGCGAGCTGGAGTGCAGGGATGGCCGCGGTCTGCGTCGGCGTGTTCTGGTCGCACGGTCGGGCGAGCTGAGGACAGCGAGGGGAGGGGCACCCGGTCACGGAGGAGCAGGGCCGAGGGCGGCACGGCGTCGTGCTCCCCTCGACACGGCAGGAGGAGCGGGAGGGGGCCCTGGCGACGAGCGGCGTCGAGCGGGAACGAGGAGCACGGCGGCACTGGCGCCACGCCGTGCTGCGGCTACAGGAGGGCCACGACATGTTTCCAAAAAAAACCCCTGGCAGAACTTTTCCCTCTCACAACTAAGTCCTTTTCCTGATTTCTTTTATTTCTTTTTAAAACCAGTAGCTTTTCTGTGATTTAATTGAGGCACTAAAACATTTTATAAAAATTTGAAAATAATCATGTGGCCTCCCCAATACATGTAGAAGCTGCACAAAAATTGGGGCTTCAAAATAAAATGTTTTGCACAAATTTTGTTCATAGTGTTTCATTTCGGCAATTTTGCTAATTTCCAAAAGATATTCCTTTGGAATTTTGAAACAAGTGCAAAACATTAATTCTGAACTCTTGGAACCTCCTTGACAAATATTTGAACTTTATATAGTTTTCATTTTCATAGAGAAGATATTTGTTTGAAAGAAATAGAGAGTTAGGTAGAGAGGATAATTTATTAAGGTCATTTTATTTGAATTGGAAATCTTTAATTCAAGTTCTTGAATACTTTCAGAGGTTTTGCTTACATTCAAGTCACATTCCAAATTTGTGACCAGTGGGTTTTATTTTAGTGTTAGGCACAGCTGAGGAATTAACCTCACAAGCAACAAGCACAACATGATCAACATCACAATCAAGACCACACAATATCAACACAGCAATGGGAAGTAAAACACAATCATCAGTGAAACATTTCAAAAAGTTTTTTGTTGGTTCAGAAATTTGGGTCTTGTGAAACTAAGTTTTTCTTAGTTTCTAAATTTGGGATGTGACACTGCCCATAATCAAACAGTAGCTTGAATTGCCCTTCCTCATCCCCATGTATGTGTAGCAAAGCTGCCTTCCTTGCTCTTGCAAGCTTCCACCTGTCAGGGCACATATTGTACTCCCTTTGTACCTTAGCAGCAAAGCTCTACAGGTCAAGCTTTTGGTTATCTCTGAATTCATGCATGAACTTCTCAGCTAGAAGCTTTGCAGTGAGTGCTTTAAGTGCCCAGACAGGCTCACACTGGTGCTCACCAACATATGCTGTGACCACAAAACCACCTGATCTACTGTCCTTTGTTGCTTTAAACATCCAAGGACATTGTATGCTGCCAGTGCTTACCTCACCTTCACAAATAGCTTCCACTCTTCTCAAATCATTCCTGAGTTTTGTGATTTTAATTCTATTCCTCACACTGTATGCTGCCAGTGCTTTTCTCACCTCATCAACACCACTGAAAACCATCCCAGCTCTGAATATAGGGTTGGTCATGTCTACCTCTGGGTTGAATGCCCTGAACTTCTTGCTAAGCTGTGTTCTGTCCTCTGTTGCCAGCTCCAGATCATCATCCTCTAGTGCTTCCTCATCTTCAATGTCATTGCACAGCTCTTTCTCATTACAGTCCTTCAAACTTTTATCAACATTCTCAGCAAATAAATCATCATCCCCTGATTCAGCATTGCAATCACTGTCGATGAAATCACTGTCACACTCACTGTCATTGTCTGAATCAACAATGAATAAGGGTTCAGCTGCTGGAACAATTGTACTGCTACACCCTGCTTCAGTGGAAGCAGATGGTGTTAACACTTTCCTTGGACTGATCACAGGTGGCAAGGTGGGTCCCCCACGAATGATCACATCATCTCTAAGCCTATTAAGGAAATTTGTGTGATCTAAAAATAGCACAAGTGTCTTCTGTGTCCTGCTAGCTGCAATCATCTCAATGCACTGCACTTCAGAGTGAAGTGGTGTCAACCCATTGCACATATCCTTGCCTGGCAACAACCAGTAAACATGCAGCTTATCATCCATCTCGTACCCCAAAATCTGAAGGATATCGGCAACAACTGCTGTCGACCAAGTCTTTGCACTGCAGAAGTCAAAGTGTGCTGAAGATGAACTCTCATAGTCGAGAGTATGATCCAAACCACAAAAAAATCCGTTGTGGCAAACTTCAACACTGAACAGGTCAGTTTCTGGAGCTCCATCGAACACTGCAAAGAAATTCAGATAACACTTACCGTCAGACTTCAGTCCGATTCAGACAGTAACAGAAAAAAATCATAAATAGAGCATAAGTTGACTCCAAATGCATCGCACGACATGAATTGGTACATATAAACATCAAAGCTATCGACTTTACTCCATTTGTCTCCTCAATTTTGCGCGTATAGTACCCGCGGCGACGGCGGGTCACTGGGAATAGAAACGGAGCGATTCTTCAAACTAAAGCCAATTAACCATGCCCGCGACCATCTAACACGTAAATCCTAATCCTACCATCTCTTAGAACGACTTGATTGGGTCCTGATCATCATGGCCTCACGAACCTTCCCGTACCATCTATACGGACGAGAAAGACAGATACGGGGACGAGGTTCTTACCGTAATGCGGCGCCTCGTCGTTCCAGTTGCGGTACCGCATGTCCGTTGGCATTGCTCTTCAAACGGGGACGACGTCCAGGTCGCCGCCGCAGGTCGAGTTCCAGTCGCGAAGAAACTGCCTATTTGGTCTGACGGGAAGAACAGATCGGGAAGGGCATTAAATGTAATTGATCCTTCCGCGCGTACGAAGGGCTGCAATTTGATCGAAACTGAAGGACTGATTTGCAAAAGTACATAACCGAGACAAACTCCAGCGTGGCAAGTTTCGGACTCTTTTTTTGCCCAAACTCAAGCTTAGCAACTTATGGGATGGCGGTTTCACCTCTTGATACTTATGGGACTAAAACGCACCTAAAAGTATAGTTGTGGGATGATTGGTGTATATAGCTCTTTCCATTGATAAGCTCATCGTTTGCAACTTGCACTAGTTCCTGCATTGAAGGAAGTGGTTCATGTTTCTAAATTCCTTCTGAAACTTCTATTGTTAACACCGTTGACTCTTCTGGGATGAGCCATGACGAGCTTCATGATGCTCAGTTCGATAAACTAGATCATTTACTGGATATTTATGTAACTGAAACTGGTCAAGTGTGAACCAAATAAGTGCACTAAAACGACCCAGCGACACGAACATTTTGATGAAATGTTCCAAACTCAACTTGTATGCATAAAGCATAGGCGGAGGAAGATGAGAAATAGTGCATGCCACGCGATAATGGCAGCATGAATCTCCCACCCCATAATTCATTCAAGGAGTCTAAACTTCCTGGTAAAAACAGGACATCCATATGCAAATTAAAATTTACTTACAAACATTCATGAAAAAACATAAGTATGTTAGATCTGGTTAACAACCGAAATTCATTCCAGCAAGAAAAAACAACCCGAGACTCATAGATTTGGGTTTCAGCTTCTCCTATATACATGTGCATACACATTCAAACGTTTAGTTGTACATGTAAAGCTCCCCATGCCTCCATTTTTTTTTTTAAAATGGCTTTATGTTGTCATATCAAGACTCAATTTTTTTATTCTAATAGCAGTTTACAATATTTCTTTTTCCTTGAGTGTTCATAAATCGTTTGTGGATTTGGACCACTTCTCTAATTTGTAGGATACTTCTTATTCATTTTAAGTTTTATTTCGTTTCAAAGTTCATGAATAAATCATTTTTAAAATATTTTATGAATTTTCTGCTAAGTTAGTATTTTATTATTTTACATGATCATTACACCACAATTCTCTTTAACTTCTCTTGATGTTTTTTAACTTATTATTTTTGGACATTTTGATGTTTTCTCTAGCTAGTGTGTTAATGTGCGTGGAAAACATTATGACGTCGCTCAAAACTATTGTAATGTTCACGGTGTCCGAACTTTAATGATTTTATGGCTCATAGTTATACTTAGTTGATCTTGAAGTTTAGCGACCAAAGCTTGATCTGATGAAGTGACCAATTTATGTACCAATATTATGATGGTTTCTTCGATTTAAAGGATTTTAATCCTAGTCAGGTGGGTTGTTTCATTTAAAGGATTCCATAAATAAGATCTTCAGGGTTGCTTCTGTAAAAAGATAATTTAGGGTTCATTGATGAAAGTTTCTGTCGGTCAAACCTCGTGGAAAGTTTCTTATATTTTTCATCAAATGGTTCGGTTAAATATCATGTACACAGCATGTTGATGGCATTGTAGTTCTACATGTTTTTTCTCCTGTGTTTGTTAAATCCAGCACACTTGATATGCATGTGAAATTTCTTGACTTGCAACCAGAGCAAGAAAAAATCGAAGAAGAAAAATGCATCCATCCACAACATATTTCCCTTTGACGTTTGATTTTCCCATTTTCTTACGGTGGGGGTATAGTATCATGCACTCCATGCGTTAAAAATCTAATGTGTCATTATAATTAATGACAAGAAAAAAGATAAAATAAGTCTACAAACCTAACAAATGCAGTATTACATGATACTATACGTATGATACTGTCCATTATGGAGTTAGTAACATACACTAGTATATAGTACTCCATCCGTTTCACAATATAAGATGTACACATGTATTTAGAATCTTATATTGTGCAACGGAGGGAAGTATATGTGCTCAAACAACTGTGGTGCTGTACATTTATTGTGGAGAAGTGCACGACTCTTAATTTGTCAAAGCTGAGATCGTCCTACGGCAATTAAGTCAAACTGGAAGGAGGAAAGGTGTGATTAAACAAACATATCAAGAAATCATGCCAAGAAAGTTCCCTGCTCGACAAGAATCATTTTACTGTGGGTCGATATTATCTTCTACCAATATTGTTGCTCTTTCTTAGACTCTACTACATCCATCTTTTAGTCTGTTAGCTCTGCTTGCGTTTCACACCGGATGGCAAAGGAAAGCAGATCAACATCTGTTAGTCTGTTAGCTGCTTGCATTCCATACTAAGTAATACTATGCGTGGTTGTTAGACTGTTGATGTTAGAATGCCATTTAGCTACTTCAAATAAAACCAAACACTTAAAATATCCAGTAAACTGAACCCAAAAATAATATGCCCTTGTATATCAGTTGTCACGTCTCACCTCAGCGAAGAAGGCAACGAGAAAAGGTAGAGACAAACCGGCATCAACTTCCTATGCAACCGAACAGCCTTGGCATGCACATGGTGGTAGTGAATTGATGATGAACGCAGTTGACTTGATGATATTTTGCGTGGCATAAGCCGAGGGGCTGCGATGGGCAGAAACGTTCTTTATGTTGGCCAAGAGCTGTCTACCTAACCTTAACAGATAGCCTGATAGCCGGTAGCGTAGCAGAAACAACTCCTGACTGGTTCCTCACTGAATAATCATCACTGAATCCTGGAAACTCATTAAAGTGAATAGTATACTTGAGCATCGAGATCTCAAAAAATAACTATTTAATGTGAGTTATGCAAACGATAATGTGATTTGCATTTCTCTGGCTTTGGTTCGACAACTTCTACCCCTCTACGAAGCACTTCTCAAACCAAGTGCGACAGATTCTTGTCTGAATGAAACTCTGAATGGCATTATTCGTGCTACTGATAATGTTCCCTTCCAGCACGGTACATGTGTGCATGTGTTAGCTCAGTGCAAGGCGCGCATGTGGTCAGCCTGCCCACCCGGGTTCGAGTCTCGTGCAAACCCGTGCGCTCTAACACGTTGGAGAGATCTCATCTAATCTAACAACGTATAGCCAATGGAAGGATCATTCCCCGTTTGTCAACATTTTTCTAGCACGATGTTGGTTGTTTTGATTTCCTCTGATCAGCAGCTGTTCAATCAGACCCACTAGAATGGAGCCTACAATCATGTTGAATCTTGCCAACTCTTTTTCCACAAGCTCAAGAAAACCGGCAAACATTTGTATAGATGGAGCAAAGCCCTCTTCTCCAAAGCCAAGGTGGAGCTTCACATGGCTTTAGAAATCATTCTCCGGCTTGACGTCGCGCAAGAATCTAGAACCCTTACTAATGATGAAAGAGAGCATGGAACTAGACTCAAAAGATCCGTCCTCGGCTTGACCGCAATTGAAAGATCGAGAAAGAGACAGAGTTCATGAGTAATCAATTTGAAGGAAGGAGATGCCAATAGTAGATATTTCCACCTTCGGATCCCTTTCTCTTTGTCCAAGAGGAGAAAAGTGAGAAGTGTTTGCAGTTACCATATCCAAACTGATAAGATGCTCACAGCCCGTCCTGAGCATTGTCCCCCGAGGTAGATTCCATAAGCCGCTCGAGAGAGCGCTTAGAGCCATTCGTGAAGATTATTGTATCATCCGCAAATAATATATGGGATGTTGTTGTCGGGCCATCACGAGGTACATGAAGCTTTACCGCTCCCGCACCATACAATGCAAGACGGGGGAAAAATTATCCTCTGCCTAAAACACAATAGTGGTTGGGTCACGGCCCATGACCAACAGAGGGACATGATCCATGGCCTTTTAATGTCGAATTTTAGGCTAAAATTATCTAGAAGATGATGATCAATCGCCTTGCGCCCCCCCTCCCCCCCCCCCTCTCTCCCACATGATTAAACTATTCTCTATTGCCCAAACAAGAAGCATTCATGACAAAATTTCTCTATGTTGAGAATCTTCCACGAAGACTTCACAAATCTTGAACACCAACTCTCCTATTCAAGCTTGATATCAAGAAGGCTTTTGACTCGGTCTGATGGGAATATTTGATGGATTTGCTTAAACATTTGGGATTCCCTAACAAATTTTGGCATTGAGTCTCGGCTCTCCTATCCACCTACTCATCTCGAGTGCTTCTCAATGGCATTGCCAGTTCTCTGATAAAACATGAGAGAGGGCTTAGACAAGGGGACCCGCTTTCTCCGCTTATCTTTGTATTGGCTATCTATCCACTACATCCTTTACAATCCCACCGAACAAGAACACCTACATAAGCGTTGAGGAAGGGCTCCTACCATCTGCACCTCGCTCTATGCCGATGACGTGGACATTTTTATGTACCTAAAGAAGAATGACATTACCAATTTGGCCAATATGTTGACATGGTTTGGAGATGTCACCTGGCTTCTCACTAGTTGTGAAAAAACCAAAGTAGCCCCTATTATATATGACGGCATTGACCTTGATGATATATTCCAACCTTTTCTGGCAAGCTGCACTACATTCCCTATGAAATATCTTGGACTCCCATTGTCAGTGACCCGCCTCAAAGAATCCACTTCCAACCTTTGAAGGATAAAGTCGCCGGCAAGCTTGTTTAGTGGACTGGCAGTCATGCTATCTACCATGGCCGTACGCTCGGTCCTCGTCAAATCGGTTCTAGTGTTGTAATATACTACATCACCGTCTGCTTGACCTCCTGAAAGAAGCTCTTATGAAAATTGATAGCATCCAAAGGGCCTTCCTTTGGGCGGCATGTGAGAAGGTCTCGGGGGGCAAATGTAAAGTCAATTGGGTGAGAGTTTGCAAGTCTAAAGAGTTCAGTGGTATAGGGATCCTCAACCTTTCAAATTTCGCTTCAGCCCTACGGTTAAGATGGCTTTGGTTCTGACTCGAAAGACGATGATAAGCCATGGATGGGGCTCGCCAACCCTTGCACCCCTAGTTACCGTGACCTCTTTGTGGCGGCCACGAAGGTCACCATCTGAAATGGGGAGAGGGTTGTCTTGTTGGAATTGGCTTGGCTTGATGGCTTGCAGCCTCGGGATATGGCTCCGTTAATTTTTGAGGTGGCAAGCAAGAGGAAGTGCACTGTTAGGGAAGCTTTAGAGAATGATTTTTGGATGTCCCAAATCAACACCCAAGGGGGACTTTTGTCGGATTATATTGCACAATTCGTTACGCTATGGGGGATGCTCCATGAGGTATTGAGGTCCAACTTGTGCATGACACACTATGGATGCAATATCTTGGAAATTCACAAACAGTGGATGCTACAAGTCGTCGTCGGTCTACAAGATTCAATTCTTAGGCCTCACAACTTCTATGATGCCATCCTTGGTTCGGAAACCAAGCGCGACACCCAAATACAAATTGTTTGCTTGGCTGATTCTTCAAAATGGGGTGTGGACGGCGTATAGGCTTGAACGAAGAGGGTGGAAAAATTGTGGACTTTACAAACTTTGTAATCAAGTGCAAGAGACACCGCCCACCTTGTTTTTCAATGCCGTTTCACGGTACAAATATGGTCCTCCTTGAAGACGTGGCTTGGGATTCACGATATTGAACCGAGAGATTTGCAAGCGATACCTACCGGCAAAAGAATGGTGGATGAGGTCATACACAAGAGGGGTGAATTTCGGAAGGCTCTTGCTACCCTAGCGATGCTAGTTTCGTGGGAAGTTTGGAAGGAAAGAAATGCATGTGTGTTCCGAAACAAATCAACGACCGTTGCAATGCTTGTGAAGAAGATTAAACACGAGGCGATGATGTGGTGTTTAGCCGGGGCAAAGGCGCTTTTAGTATTTGCATGAGTAGGCTTGTATTTTGCGTGGTCTTTGTTGTCCGCACATTGGTTTGTAAAGCTTCTAAATAACTTATTTTTAATCAATGAAAATGACAAGTATTTTACCCTGTTTAAAAAAAAACACCAGATAGTAACATGTACGGAAAACCTCATATGAAGTGTTACTAGTATCATGGTCCCAGAAGTTGCATGATCAACACAAAGATGGCCCAACAAAAGAATATTGAGCAAATAATTCAGGAAGTTTGAAACATGAGAACAAATATAAAAAAGGCTCTCCGTACTTCCATCTGCTCTTCTATAAGGTAGTTATCCGATGATTGAGCATGTTCTTGACAAGGAAGATCAACATGGCACCAACTATCAGGGCATCCAACTGATAACATGGCAACATGTTCTTGACAAGGAAAATCAACAACATTCTGTTAGAGTGCAGCAATGAGACATCACCGTCTTCCAATTCCATGCTTCATGTTACAATTAAGCTTCTAATTACACAAATTTACAGTACATCTGTGAATTCCTATCCAGATGCCTGTCACTGTATCAGCTACGAGGCATCTAGTTACCCTCTTAGGAGCCTTCATAAGCAGTGAACTCCGTTTCTTTGTCTCGTCAAGCTTTCTCTCCATTCAATTTCAGCGCATCATCTTCCTCCTGTATTTCAGAGGTAGTGCTAACATTACCCTCTTCTACGGGTCCTACGGGTCCTGTTGTTTTGATGTTTCCTACCTTCACATACTTGCTGACGAACTTGTACTCCCAGTCCTGCAAGGCACTGAGCTCAAATGGACCAAGGCCAGATACATCACCCGTTAGATCTTGTGACTCAAAGGACATCTTGGCCAATGCCCTACTGGCATCTTTACCAGCAAACAATGCATATGGTCCACCAGGCCCATAGAACATTCTGCATAACAGCAAATTAAATCAGAAATAGCAAACATGATTCAGATCAATGTCAAAGGTTGAGTTCAGCAAGGTTTGAAAAAATTATAATCTTGCTGATGCTACTAGAAAAATAGAGTACAAGCAATTAGGCGTGCAATTATCCTTATTTGACACATCACAGTTCACCAAGAGCCTTAACTCAAATGATAATAGTGGAGAAAAAATTATAATGGCTCTTGGTGAACTATGATCAATATTTGAACATCAACCACAACTTCCAAATAGTGGACAAGCAACATTTGAACCCACATCCCTCCAAACAGATCAACAACATACAAGCTCCATGCAAGGCATTAGAATTCAGAAGCTACTCCAGTATTTACATTTTATATGCATACTGGAATGTCCATCAAACATCTCATGAGCTACTAGCTCAATAGATTTTAATAGGAAAGCCTTTAAACCTTTCTTTGTTAGACTTGGTAGCTCCCTCTGTTTCTAAATATCAGACGTTTTGGTAGCTCACATTGAACTGACAGGACTTTTTATTTTTAGGAACAAAGGTAGTAATGATGCCTAAGTGATACCATTGATCACAGCCAAACTCTGAATGATTTACTTGTCATGGCTGACAAAGTCTGAAGTCACACAGCAGGGCCGAAAACGAAGGTTTATTGGGGGCATGACTAAAGGAAGTTCACCAACACCTTAACTCAAATGATAAGAGTATACAGATAATATATATGGAATAGGGATCAACAATTGAATATGAACCCACACTTCTGTATAGTGAACAAGCAATAGTTTAACCCACATCCCTGCAAACATACCAACAGCATAGAAGGTCTATGCAAGGCATCATAATTCAGAAGCTACTACAGTATAGACATTTTATATGCATATTGGAATGTCCGTCAAACATATCATGAGCTACTGGCTGAATAACTTTTAACACAAAAGCCTTTAAACGTTTCTTTGTTAGACTCGTCAAAAACTTTGGCATTGCATTCATGAATTCAGAATAGTAGACAAACATGTTAGTTTGTACTAGCATAGAAGAACTGATGCTCATAACGTACAGAACCG
Source organism: Poa annua (assembly GCA_026929855.1). Lineage (NCBI taxonomy): Eukaryota > Viridiplantae > Streptophyta > Magnoliopsida > Poales > Poaceae > Poa > Poa annua. The sequence goes on from CM049438.1 coordinate 39,799,557, forward strand.
TGGTTGTAATAACGAGTAAGTGATACCATTGATCAGTCCATCACAGCCAAACTCTGAATGATTTAGTTGTCACATAACAAAGCCTGAAGTCAAACAGCAGAGCCGAAAACGAAGGTTTACTGGGGGCATGGCTAAAGGATGTCGACCTGCTCTGGGAGACGTCGTAGATCTGCCCCTTGATGGCCATAAGAAGCGGCTTCTCCGGGTCAGACCCGTCGTACTGCCGCAGCTCGTCCGCCGTGATCTCGCCCACCTCCACTGGCTCGGGAGCCGGGGGCAGCGCGTCGTCAACCACCTCCAGCCGTCGCTGCGGTGGCGGAGTCGGCGGAGCGAGGAGGCCGGACGCCACCTTGTAGACCACCGCCGCGGCGGCCACGGCGGCGAGCACGGTGCCTGGAGGCGCACCCCTCGCCGCCTGCCAGAGCTCCGCCACTGCGACACACACGACCGGTGAAAAGCACGTCAGGTTTCCTAAGGGAATCGCAATCGACAATCGGATCCTTACGAGTTTCAGAACAGAGAGCTCACGTTTCGCCGAGATCCCGAGGCCGCCCGGGGCGGCGCTACACCGCACGACACCAGAGACGCGCTGGCCGTGACCGACGGGCAGGCGCAAGGATGCTGTCGCGCGCGGCCGGCTGGTCGTCGCCGCGGCGGCGTAAGGGAGTGTGACGGCGGTCAGGGCAGAGGAAGAAGCCATTCGGTGATCCCACGAAAGCTACCACCCAACTGAAACTGGAAGTCTCACTTCCTCTTCAATTCTGACGGCTAGTCCTACTCTACTCTGTTACTCCAGAGAGTAATCTAACTCGGCCCACAAATTTGAGTTCGAGAAAATTTTAGGCTTAGAATTGGTTGGGGTGCGCCGGGCCCAGGTAGGAGTGCAACGCCTGGCGACACGTGAGGGCCCAAGTAGCAAGCTACTGTGGTGGGCCCTCCCCCATATAAAATAAATTTAATATCGTTGTGGACATTTAGCCCACATTTCAGATATTAAACCGATAAGAACAGATACTACCGAAATCCTTAGAAAAAGATTCACTTCACGAAGCTTCATGTGCGCGGGCTCCGCTGCCGACACGTGTCGAAATTTCGTTCGCTTTGACTCTCCACCTTTTCTCCGCGTGTGACAAGTGGCGGCTGCCTGGTGGTGCGCAGAGGGCTGTAGGTGCATTTATTTTGATATTTGTTTTTTCAAAATAAATTATCTTGTGAACCGTTTATCCGAATTACGATGTGTTTTCACTTTTGAACTCCCCGCGTCAAGATCTACAAAACTAGATCTCATGTTGATAGGTTTCGCCGAACTTTTTTTTTACTTTAGAATGTGTATAGTTCGTACAATCTGCCATGTGCAGTTGTACGTACAACTGAACCTGAGTGTAGTTGTACGTACAACCTGATCTGTCTTGTACGTTCAACCTGATCTGTACAATCTGATCTGTGTAGTTGAACGACCTGATCTGTACAACCTGATCTGTGTAGTTGTACATACAACCCGGTCTGTGTAGTTATACTATCTAAGTTTGTGTTTGTACATAGTGTTGTGTGGTGTTTGTACAACTTATCAAGAACTGAATCTGGATCTAGGATATCGTCACGGGCCGCGTGTAGGCGCTCGCTCGGTTTGCGTGTCCACGTAGCGTTAGCAGGTCGCGCGTGGGGCGCGAAACAGACATTCGCGAAGGGACCTCTCCCTAGTGATACCCCAGATACTACACTTGATCTTAGGTCATCTCCAGTCGTTGCGCCCCCAGGGCCCAAAACGCTGGTTTTTTTAACCGCCGCGAATCCGGAACCCGGGGGGGCGCACTTACCAGCCGTGAAACCCAGGCCGCCCCCAGCCGGCGCGAATTCGGCAATATTTCGGCGAAAACAAAGTCCGGCCCATTTTGGCATACAAATTCACACGTTTAACCATACAAATTCAGACAATGCAAAAAAAATAAAACAAATCATACTAGGCATCGGCATTGCCATGGCCCTTGCGCGCCCACAAATGCTGCACCAGATCATTTTGTAGAGCTTGATGTGTTGCAGCGTATCGAATCTCGCGTGGCGAGGAAGTCTGCCCATGATGTCGGCACCTGGTGATCAACATATGCAAGAGGACCCGTACGGTAGTATGGTGCCCTTGCCTCACTCTCAGGCACCGGGTCATCCCGCTCACTCTCAATGATCATGTTGTGCAAGATCACACAACACTGCATCACCTCCCACATGTTGGACTTGGACCAAGTCATAGCGGGGTACCGGACAACGGCAAATCGAGACTGCAACGCACCAAATGCTCGCTCGACATCCTTACTGCAAGCCTCCTGGCACTTGGAAAATCAAGTTTTCACGCTTCCTGACACAGGGTTCGAGATGCTCTTCACAAATGTTGCCCACTTGGAGTAGATGGCATCTGCAAGATAATAGCCAAAACGTCCATCACTCCATGTTCGAATATGTTTGGGTGCTTGGAGAAAGTGAAAGAAGAGTACTCTGTTGTTAGATTGTTGGAGCAGTTTTTATCGTTTTTTTTTAGGGTGTCAATGGGCCGTTCTGTCTTAAGTTGTCCAACTGGATAGCAAATCTGGCTCAACCGAACTTCACACAATTGCAACCAGTCAAAACGAGTCTTCTCAATCACGGTTGAGTCCTCTCTTAGCCATATGGCCATTATTGTTTGTGCTAATCCAGCAAGTGGCCGTCTGCGAAAGTTGAAGTTAGATGAAGAAACAAAACTACGACATCGAGGACTGCAAACTTGCGACAGTTTGGTTAATCATCGGATTGCTGTGCCTCAGTGTCGTAGCCTTGTTAATCATCGGATTTGGCCACACAACACAGCATAGAGCTCCCCTGTGGGAAGCTCGGTAACCTGGGACTTTATACTCCGATCGCCACCTCCTTGCTCTGAGGCTGGGCGATGTGGGACTAAACGAAAGCATACCACATTAGCTCGTCCTGCCAAGTTGAGTGGTTGATTAAGCTTAAGCTCCAGCCTGTATTCAGAATATGATAATATACATAGGATCTCTTATTCTAACACAGCTCAACAAGCAACTTAGAAGATGCAGGTAATCAGACTATCAGAGCACCTTCTACGAAGGACTGACGGGCGACCATTGGCGCTCCAGGCGACGCCGCGCCGCCGCCGTGCTGATCTCTCTCCTCTGACCATCTCCGCCGCCTCCATGACCAGATCCAGGTCGCCCTTCGAGTCCTCTATCCACCCAGGTTGAAGCCCGCCCCTGCCGTCGTCGGGGTCGCCGCGGCCGAGCTCTTCTTCCCCTGCGTGTGTGCTCTCCAGGGAAGGAAGCTGCAGGGGGCGCGGAGGTAGAGGAGTCGTCGCCGGTCGCCCCTGCCACCATCTCGAAGACCAGGCTCACCGACGCGCTCCCTCCGCCCATCTCGAAGACCATATACATAGGATCTCTTATTCTAACACAGCTCAACAAGCAACTTAGAAAATGCAGGTAATCAGACTATCAGAGCACCTTCTACGAAGGACTGACGGGCGACCATGGGCGCTCCAGGCGACGCCGCGCTGCCGCCGTGCTGATCTCTCTCCTCCGACCACCTCCGCCGCCTCCATGACCAGATCCAGGTCGCCCTTCGAGTCCTCTCTCCACCCAGGTTGAAGCCCGCCCCTGCCGTCGCCGGGGTCGCCGCGGCCGAGCTCTTCTTCCCCTGCGTGCATGCTCTCCAGGGAAGGAAGCTGCAGGGGGCGCGGAGGTAGAGGAGTCATCGCCGGTCGCCCCTGCCGCCATCTCGAAGACCAGGCTCACCGACACGCTCCCTCCGCCCATCTCGAAGACCAGCTCCACCGTCCCTGCCTCCCCGGTGTTGCGGTGGTCGGGCTCTCCGCTCCGTGCACTTCCTTTCAGGCTGCCTGTGAGGAAGGCCGCGGGCGCGCTCGCCGCCGCGTCCCTGCAGAGCGTCCGCTCCGCCCCGGAGCACACTGAAGAAGCTACGCCCACCGCGACCATGGCGAGCAGAACTGGGCTTCCGCTGCCGTCGGCCTGATCTTCCTACTCCGGCGTCGTCTCTGAGCTCTGCGACAAGATCCCGCCTCTCCTCGACTTCCCATGCATCCGCCTGACATGTAGGGCTCCCGAAGCTGCCCATCCCATGGCCGCAACGGCGGCCTCCTCGGCTTCGCCGTGCACCGCAGCTGCGCTGGCCGCAGCTGCTCTCGCCTCCCGCAGGTCCGACCCTGCAATTCGTGGCAGGGTGTTGGTGAAGGGCCCCGCTGCGGGGGTGAAAACTGCCGTTCCGTCATCGCCGCCCCGGCTCTTGTCACCGCCGCCTCCTCCAGCCCGCTGTCTACGGAGCTGCTCTGTGCAGGTTCGTCCTCCCAGCCCCGGCCTGCAGTTGAAGATCCTCCGCCGCCCGCTGTATCCACTGCCCCTGCCGGCGCCTCCTCCAGCCTGCTTTCGAAGTGCTCCCAGCCACAGTCAGCAGTGTCGTGGGGCACCCTGGCCTTGATGCTGGCTGAAGATCCACTGATGCCTCTCCGCTTTGGTTCCATCGACGAGCACATCCCCGGCGTACTCTCCACAGAGGAGCTGCTGACCGATCCTACCGTAATGATAGAGGGCCTCGGATACTTGATGTTGTCGCCGACGACCTCGGGCAGCCCGGACTCCACGTAGATGAGCTTTGTTGAGGATCACGATGATGATGAGTGATACGTCCCAAACGTATCTATAATTGCTTATGTTCCATGCTTATATTATATCAATTGCCTACATGTTTTATACACATTTTATATTGTTTTATGCATTTTCTGGAACTAACCTATTGACAAGATGCCACAGTGCCAGTTCCCTGTTTTCTGCTGTTTTTGGTTTCAGAAATCCACTTAAGGAAATATTCTCGGAATTGGACAATTTTTATACCGAAGATCTTAGAATTCCAGACACGTTCTAGAAGTCCGAGGGATAAAATGAGACGGGCACCGAGGCGCCCACCGCCTTCGCCCCTTCGCCTATTTAATCCCCCCGAAAACCTAAGGCAAAAAACCCGAACACTTTTGCACTTTTCCTCACGGAGCCGCCGCCGTCGTCAACCCTAGTTCGGGAGGGTTCAGAACCTGCTCCCGGCACCCTGCCGGAGAGGGGAATCATCACCGGAGGGCTCTACATCACCATGCCCGCCTCCGGCCTGATGGGTGAGTAGTTCATCCTTGGACTACGGGTCCATTGCAGTAGCTAGATGGTTGTCCTCTCCTTTTGTGCCATCATGTTTAGATCTTGTGAGCTGCCTATCATGATCAAGATCATCTTTATGTAATGCTACATGTTGTGTTTGCTGGGTTCCGAGGAATATTGAATACTTTGTCATTGCTTCATAATATATCATGTTGTGTATTGTTTATGATCTTGCATGCTCTCCGTTGCTAGTAGTTGCTCTGGCCAAGTAAATGCTTGTGACTCCAAGAGGGGGTATTTATGCTCGATAGTGGGCTCATGTCTCTATTTAATCTGGGGCAGTGACAGAAAGCTCTAAGATTGTAGATGTACTGTTGCTACTAGGGATAAAACAGTAGTACTTTATCTAAGTATGATGCTATTACTTACATTATACACTTTGCCTAATGCAATAATCTGTTGCTTGCAACTTAATACTGAAAGGGGTGCGGACGCTAACCGGAAGGTGGATTATTAGTAATAGATGCGGTTGGAACGGTCTATATTGTTGTAATGCCCAAATTGAAGGGGATCGCAGGCAGAAAACAAAAAAATTCCTAACAGCGATAACCTTAAACTAGCCAGAATCTATACTATGCAGATATAGTAGTACGAAGGGGGTCCGGTATACATACCCTTGTAGACCGAAAAGCGGGGATTACGCTCCCGCACAAGCCTTGCTGACGTAGACGCCGTAGCCGACCTCAAGGTCGCGGAGAACTTGGCGCGACGAAGAAGACGATGACGCGGCGATGTCGGTGAAACCGACGACGACCTCGAGGCCGTGTGGAGGAAGCAGACCTCCAGCACCACTAGCGTGGCACCTCGCAGGGCGTTACACACATACGGTGAACCGACGAACTCCGGGCCGATCCAGGGACGAGCAGCGGAAGACTGGGACCGGAAGACCTGCAGCACGGCGGCGTGCATATGGTGGAGAAAACTTATCCTCGGCGCAACTCCAAACAAGGGAGTCACGGGATCCAAGGAGAGAGAGAGAAAGAATTGGTGTGTTTCAAAGGTCAGGGGTGCCCCTCTATATAAAGGGGGATGGGAGCAGCCAACCTTGCCAGCCGGGCGGTGTGGGACTAATCCCACACCAGCCCTGGCCGACCTAGGTAGGTGCGCCGGCCCTAGGTGGGCCCCATGTGGCCCACCTAGGCCGGCCGAACCAGCCCTCTCCCCTTGGGGGGACTCCTCCCCCCCCTCATGGGCCCTTTTGCCCAAAAAGGCCCATTTAGGGATTTTTGCGTTTAAAAATTCAGGAAAAATTAAAATAAAATATATTTAACTATTAATTACACTAATTAATATTAAATACATATTACATAATTTATTCCGGCTCCGAAAACTATTTCGTTGCTGCCCGATCTCCATCGGAACGTTCCCAGGACGTTCCCGGTCTCTCTTTTCCTATTTTTCTCTTCCGGTAAAATGTCGACTTCCCTTAAGTGTGATACCCTAGCGGTTCGATTATCTCACCAGACATGATCGAGACTCCTCTCCGATCAATGACTAATTCGTGGACCTTGGATACCCAGAATTAATCCCTACGAGATAACGAATACTTTACCGATCGAACCTAGACATCTGAGTATTAAACCTTTTGCCATGCGATACTTAGCGCGTCCGAGACTCGTTCATAGATATCTCCATACCTAGCTTGATCTCGTTACCGACGCTGCTAACTTCTACTCGTCCATGATCTTATGTCCTGGTGACCTAGTCACACGCTTGCAAGCTCGTTTGACATAATCTCACCGAGTGGGCCCTAGAGTATCTATCCTGCTATGCGGACTGGCAAATCCCGCTCTTGACCCCCCGTCTCAACATACTCCTTTCCGACACCCGAAAGGGACACCTTTATTGTCACACTATGTAAGATATGACGTTTGATGCAATCAAAGTGTCTTCCAGGAATAGCAATAAGAGTAGATCTCACGGTCGAAGGCGTAATGACTACGTCCTACAAATATTGGGTATGTCCATCACGTCATTCTCCCAATGACATGACTCCATTGTCAACTGACATAAATGTCACATGATCGGGAAACCTCGATCATCAATTGCCCAATGAACTAGTTAGATAGAGGCTACTAGGGACCTGGTTGTTTATCTACCACACGTGTATTAATGTTTCCGCTTAATACAGTTATAGCATGGTATAAAACATATAATGAACAATTGAGATATGACGAATAAACTATCTTTATTAAGTGCCTCTAGGGCATATCTCCTTCAGTCTCCCACTTGCACTAGAGTAACACTTAATCTAGTTTACAACTTGGTAAAAGCTCAACACCCATAGCAACTTGGTGCATGCTTGCTTCGTGGAAGAGGAATACAGTCAACAAATCTCACACATTGAAATCTGTATGTGCTTTGCAACACTTCTATGTCAACCAGTTTGACATCATCCCGCATCTTACGATGACGGCGAAATATATCTTAGTCGATGGAGTGAGACTCAGTCCAATCGCACTTGCTACTTCTGAAGTTGCCATATATTTCTATACCTATTATGTAGATTATGCGACAGTGCATTCATATGCGACTTCGCAAGCTAACCATGTCTTTCTTCAAAACAAAGGACATCTCCTATATGAGATTTCTAGTCGTATGGGTCAGTGTCATAACTTGCATCATCGTAACCGTTTTACGGCAAGTTGTCTTACCACTCTTACCCTTTACCAGAAACCATATCTTCAGTTCTCACAGACACTGAAGAATCTACTTAACGTTTGTTCATTGATCCACACAAGGATCACTCTAGAACCCGTTCTTCAACCAAGAACGTGGGTCACACCAAGTCGAGCTTTCAGTCTGATAGAATCTATGTCTGAGGCATAGAGGATGTCGAACATCATTTTTCTTTCATCAGCTATCACTGAAAATGCCAAGATAAACTTAATATTTTACCTAGTCATACAAGCAAGAACCTCTTTCTTCGCTTGTTCTATTCTGAAACACTTCAGAATCTTAACCTAGGAAAATATTTCGACCTAATGTTATTAAGCCCCTTTTGATCTATACAATTATAGATCGAATGCCTAATACTCCTAACTTCATTCATAGAAAATTTAATCACTTAAATAATCCTTTATACTTTGCTAGAGGATCTGTATCATTCTCAATATGTCGTTACATAAAATCAGGAATGACACTTAGCTCCCACTTAAATACGCCATCCGTATATCAGACCAAGGAATTTCTTTTAGCTCCCACTCAAATATGCCATTCACATATAAGATCAAGAAAAGCTACTTAGCTCCCACTCACTTCTTTGCAAATGCAAGTTTCTTCAACAATTTTGGACAACTCCAAAATCCTTTGATCACATCATCAAAGTGAAGATTCCAGCTCCGATATGCTTGCTTCAGCCCATGAATGGACAGCTGAAGTTTGCATACATGTTTAGCATCCTCAGGATTACCAAACCATTTCATTGTACTAATTACAACTCTTTCTTAATGATACCATTAAGAAACATGGTTTCCTTATCCATCTATCAATTTCTCAATTTGAAATTATAGTAATTGCCAAACGACCCCGAGTAGATTTAGGCTTCGCCACTTGAGACAAAATCTCGTTGTGGTCAACTTTTGAATCTGTCGGAACTGTTTTACGACAAATCGATCCTTATCAGTGTCTACTTTCTCATAAAATTCCATATTCTATTAACAGCCTAGATGCCATCAAGAAGATCTCCCAAGTCATTACCTGGTAATCATACATGGATTTTATCTCGGATCATATATGACTCATAGCCATTTCTCGGACTTAGGTCTACCATCTCTTCTTCGTAGTTCGTAGGTCTGTCATATTCCATTAATATGACCTTCACAACAAGATTGTCGTACCACACAGTGTGGAACACAACCTTGTACACCTACGTTCTCAGTATGAGCTCAGAGCATGATGATCTTTATCATCAGCTTCTTTCAAGTTGAGGAGCATGACACCGGAAACACTTTCCGTTGCGCCACTCTGATGTCTGGAGAGAAAGTTCATTAACTTCGTCTTGCTCTACTTTCTTTCCCACTTATACCCTTGGACAAGAAACTATTTCTTTTGCAAGGCATATTCCGACAACGTTTTTGCCTATGTCGTGAGATATGTACCCAACTCATTCTTTAGGTACGATACACTACAAAGATTTATCCATTTTAGGTACGATCACATCGAAACACTAAATTGCTGAAACAACAATCAAGGCTAAAAGCCATGCCATCACTCATATGGTATTGTCTCCATGGATTTAAATGGTTTCCCTATTATCTAACGTGAATGTTATGTTTCTACCATATGACTCTAATGATCACAATAATTCGATAAGAGATTTATTTACCACGCACTATCCGATAGGGTGTGATTACGACGTCCTAACATACCATGACACTATGGTATTCCATGCGACGTAATTTGTGGAACTCTTTTCACAAGTCTTCCAATGATATGCCAACATTATAACTCAAATCTTTATTTCCTCGATCTGTATTGCAGGAATTTGATTTTCTTGTTAAATTTATTTTCCTACTTCATTCTGAACTTGTTTGATCGAATCAAAATTTTCAGACTAACATTTCCTAAGTGGATATCCGTATATCTACTCGGAATATTCATGAAGTCTAGGAAACAAAGACTTCCACTATACGTTGAAGTACTTCATTGATTCACATACACCCATATGCATGATTCTCAACAAGTTATACTCAAAACGTTCAGTGAAGTTTACGAAATAAAGGTCTCCACTACACGTTAATTACTTCATTGATCCACATACATCTATATGCATGATTATCAATAAGTCATATGACCGCTTTCCGAAAACGGTGTCTTAGTTATCTTGCAAGTGTCAAAAGATCAAATCTAAAGACTTGTAGATCCATCCGTATGGAGCTTCTTCACTGACTATAACATTGACATGACTTAAACGGTAGTGCCACACGAATGTGGTGTCTTTATTAAGTTTGTATCCTTTGGCATTCATATTATGAATGTGGGAGCTTCTACCATCTAAATTCAAATCGGCTTATGATCATTACTTCATAAATGTAGGACAACGATTTTGTCACTAACATATATGAACAATTGTCTTGCTAGAGAAGACACACTTATAACGATCATACTAACAGGCGATCATAAAAGAATTTATTCAAATGGTAGATCTAGAGGGAGAGTGTTTGTGGTCATCACAACATTTTGTCTGCCATCATCAACACACATTGTCACCTCATCCTTCCAAGCTACTCAAGCAGTAAATCTGGTTTTCATAAAACATGACTAGTATCAAAAACTTAGTCACTACTGCGAGTACTTGCTTAGGCAAAACATTCATAACGTGTATATCATATATACACCATCATCATTGATGACTTCCCGGCGATCTGTTTCATCTTCTTGATTCTTCCAACGCAATCAAGAACCATGAAGGTGAACGATTCCCCTCGCATGACATAGTCTATGACAAAACATTTGCATCTGGCAACGTTGTCTGTCATCCAGTGATTGAGCTGAGCGAGGCGTCTCAATGTCATCAAGTATGACCAATGTCATCGAGTATGACCAGTGTCATCAATTATGACTGCCACGTGCTCCTTCAATGCGTGTATTCTCTTCCATATTGGTTGAGAAGAAAAACAGTCAGCATACTGTTAAACTTCATCAACCCAACTTTAGGTGTGTCCCGAGTTTAGCGATCATCTCATATGTTCGCGATCTAACAACTCGTACCCACCGTTAATTCTCTATGGCAGAGATCATAGCATACACTGGACTATGATGATATTACCCGCACAAAACTTGATAATCCAAATTATCCTTTTGTTAGCGGAACCTCCGGGCTTATCTCCTAGCGGGTATTGTATCATAAAGAGCTAATGGTTTAAACAAGGAGTATCCTCAAGCTAAAGTATAAAACTACGAAGTTTGGACCCAACCTTTTAAGTTTCTCAATCGCAGGATTGCGCCTAATTTTCAAAGAAGGCTATCACATTGGTTAATATCTACAAAGGTTTTGCAAAACATAAAGACTTTGTTCATTATGAAATAGGGTTCAAGTTTTAATAAAATAAAACTACTAGAACTCACACTCAAAACGAGTATCCCTCTAATCGTTTTAGTGATTACACGATCCTCATCCATTATGCAACCCCTCATCGTCAGAGCCGGCAACATAACTTCAAAGGTAGACATCGACATGTCAATCACAACAACTTTGTGACTCATGCTTAACCTTTCGGTCACCTTGTTCCGAGGCCATGTCTGTACATGCTAGGCTCGTCATAATAACCTTCAACGTATACGCTTGTGCAACATGGCTTACACCCACTGTATGCGAACGACGATATGTCTGACACCCGATCGTCACGGCCTGCCTCATAACGTAGAACTTTCTTGGTGGTGCACGTCGAAGGGAGAACACAAATGGTTATTTGGAGGGATCATCTTATATTACTACCGCCGTGTAACTAATATATACTATATATATTCACACAATATAAGATGCACACAAAACATCAAAATGTAATGCGACGTGATATGGTCCTTGCGCCGATGGTCTCCTTCGCGCCCACAGTTTATAAACAATTTAATAAACCTACCTTGACCATATCACATAGCCCCTGCAAAATAAAGTTAGACACCTCTACATTATCTTTTGCATATTTTACGTGGCTTGGGGCTGTCGTAAATAGAACCGCTTCATACCTACGAACCTATGACTACAACAACGATCAAATAATTGCATATTTATTCATCCCTTTCGGGCCCTCCATTGAAAATGCAAAGCCAACTAAAGAGAGAGAGACAGACACCCGCCAGCCACATATACGGAACCAGCCGTATGTCAGTTGTGGAACCAGTCTCGCGTAAGCGTACGCGTAAGGTCGGTCCGGGCCGCTTCATCAACTCGATGCTGCCGGCAGTGCAAGTGCACGCGAGAGGGTAGCAAATAATAAGAACGTTGTCCCCGTGATGAACACGGGTGCAGCTAGCGCACAGCTATATCTACGCATAGATCGGCTCTGATACCACTGAAGGAAATCGCAGGCAGAAAACAAAAAAATTCCTAACAGCGATAACCTTAAACTAGCCAGAATCTATACTATGCAGATATAGTAGTACGAAGGGGGTCCGGTATACATACCCTTGTAGACCGAAAAGCGGGGATTACGCTCCCGCACAAGCGTTGCCGACGTAGATGCCGTAGCCGACCTCAAGGTCGCGGAGAACTTGGCGCGACGAAGAAGACGATGACGCGGCGATGTCGGTGAAACCGACGACGACCTCGAGGCCGTGTGGAGGAAGCAGACCTCCAGCACCACTAGCGTGGCACCTCGCAGGGCGTTACACACATACGGTGAAGCCGACGAACTCCGGGCCCGATCCAGGGACGAGCAGCGGAAGACTGGGACCGGAAGACCTGCAGCACGGCGGCGTGCATATGGTGGAGAAAACTTATCCTCGGCGCAACTCCAAACAAGCGAGTCACGGGATCCAAGGAGAGAGAGAGAAAGAATTGGTGTGTTTCAAAGGCCAGGGGTGCCCCTCTATATAAAGGGGGATGGGAGCAGCCAACCTTGCCAGCCGGGCGGTGTGGGACTAATCCCACACCAGCCCTGGCCGACCTAGGTAGGTGCGCCGGCCCTAGGTGGGCCCCATGTGGCCCACCTAGGCCGGCCGAACCAGCCCTCTCCCCTTGGGGGGACTCCTCCCCCCCTCATGGGCCCTTTTGCCCAAAAAGGCCCATTTAGGGATTTTTGGCTTTAAAAATTCAGGAAAAATTAAAATAAAATATATTTAACTATTAATTACACTAATTAATATTAAATACATATTACATAATTTATTCCGGCTCCGAAAACTATTTCGTTGCTGCCCGATCTCCATCGGAACGTTCCCGGGACGTTCCCGGTCTCTCTTTTCCTATTTTTCTCTTCCGGTAAAATGTCGACTCCCCTTAAGTGTGATACCCTAGCGGTTCGATTATCTCACCAGACATGATCGAGACTCCTCTCCGATCAATGACTAATTCGTGGACCTTGGATACCCAGAATTAATCCCTACGAGATAACGAATACTTTACCGATCGAACCTAGACGTCTGAGTATTAAACCTTTTGCCATGCGATACTTAGCGCGTCCGAGACTCGTTCATAGATATCTCCATACCTAGCTTGATCTCGTTACCGACGCTGCTAACTTCTACTCGTCCATGATCTTATGTCCTGGTGACCTAGTCACACGCTTGCAAGCTCGTTTGACATAATCTCACCGAGTGGGCCCTAGAGTATCTATCCTGCTATGCGGACTGGCAAATCCCGCTCTTGACCCCCCGTCTCAACATACTCCTTTCCGACACCCGAAAGGGACACCTTTATTGTCACACTATGTAAGATATGACGTTTGATGCAATCAAAGTGTCTTCCAGGAATAGCAATAAGAGTAGATCTCACGGTCGAAGGCGTAATGACTACGTCCTACAAATATTGGGTATGTCCATCACGTCATTCTCCCAATGACATGACTCCATTGTCAACTGACATAAATGTCACATGATCGGGAAACCTCGATCATCAATTGCCCAATGAACTAGTTAGATAGAGGCTACTAGGGACCTGGTTGTTTATCTACCACACGTGTATTAATGTTTCCGCTTAATACAGTTATAGCATGGTATAAAACATATAATGAACAATTGAGATATGACGAATAAACTATCTTTATTAAGTGCCTCTAGGGCATATCTCCTTCACAAATGAATCTCACACTATACATCATGTCATTAGTATATGCATCATTATGCAGCTCTTTATTCTATCAATTGCCCAGCTGTAATTTGTTTACCCGCATGTATGCTATTATTATTATTATGGACACCACTAGTGAACTGTGGACCCCGGTCCTTTTCTCTAAACTGATAATACAACCAACTGCAAACTGTTACTTTCATTCTCTGCAAACAAACATCATTTTCCACACCATACGGTTAATCTCTTTGTTACAGCACGCCGGTGAGATTGACAACCTCACTGTTGAGTTGGGGAAAAGTTTCTTGATTGTGTTGTGCAGGTTCCACCTCCACCAAGCAATTGCTGGCGCCATTGCAAGGGGGAGACCTTCAGACGTGTTCTTCATCTCCTACTGGTTCGATAACCTTGGTTTCATAACTGAGGGAAATTTGCTGCTGCACTACTTCACACCTTCCTCTTGGGGTTTTCCAACTACACCGTGAGTGCATCAATGAATTTCTGGCACCGTTGCCGGGGAGATAGGAGCACCTCTGTGTCAGCAAGTTTTGACTCCCTGCAACAGCACATTTCTGGTGCCGTTGTCGGGGGGATCAAGACACATGTGCAAGGGGAGTCTCTCAATTCCCAATCTCTTTACTTTGTTTTTGTCTTGCATTTTATTTTACTTTATTATTGTCTTGTTTTCTTAATATCAAAAATACAAAAAAATTAGTTACTTGCATTATCATTTTTATTTCGGTTTGCATATTTATTATTTTGGTTTTTATTTTTGTTTATTTCGGTTTGTCCTTTAATTTGCTAAAATGACTACTGCTGAGAATACTAAGTTGTGTGACTTTACTAGCACCAACAATAATGATTTTATATGCACACCTATTGCTCCACCTGCTTCCAAAGCAGAATTCTTTAAAATTAAACCTGCTTTGTTAAATCTTGTCATGAAAGAGCAATTTTCTGGTGTTAGTTCTGATGATGCTGCTGCCCATCTAAATAATTTTGTTGAACTTTGTGAAATGCAAAAATATAAGGATATAGATGGTGACATTATAAAACTGAAATTATTTCCTTTCTCCTTGAGAGGAAGAGCTAAAGAATGGTTACTTTCATTGCATAGGAATAGTATTGATTCTTGGATTAAATGCAAAGATGCTTTTATTGGAAAATACTATCCTCCCGCTAAGATTATTTCCCTAAGGAGTAGCATTATGAACTTTAAGCAATTTGATAATGAACATGTTGCTCAAGCTTGGGAAAGAATGAAATCTATGGGCAAGAATTGCCCAACCCATGGACTGACTGCTTGGATGATCATCCAAACCTTTTATGCAGGACTAAATTTTTCTTTAAGGAATTTATTGGATTCGGCTGCTGGAGGTACTTTTATGTCCATCACTTTGGGGGCTGCAACGAAACTCTTGGATAATATGATGGTTAATTATTCCGAGTGGCATACTGAAAGGACTACTCAAGGTAAGAAGGTAAATTCTGTTGAAGAAACCTCCTCTTTGAGTGAAAAGATTGATATGATCATGTCTATGCTTGTGAATGGTAAATCTCATATGGATCCTAATAATGTTCCCTTAGCTTCTTTAGTTGCACAAGAAGAGCATGTTGATGTGAACTTCATTAAAAATAATAATTTCAACAACAATGCCTATAGGAACAATTATGGTAATAGTAACTACAAGCCTTATCCTTCTAATAATAGTGGTGGTTATGGTAATTCCTATGGTAATTCTTATAGCAATAATAGGAATACCTACTCTGAACTTGAAACCATGCTTAAGGATTTTATCACTACACAAACTACCTTTAATAAAACTGTTGAGGAAAAACTTGGGAAAATTGATATTCTTGTCTCTAAAGTTGATAGTCTTGTCATTGATGTTGATCTTTTAAAATCAAAAGTCATGCCTAATGATACTAATGAGAGTAAGACCTTTGCTAAAATAAATGCCATCCAAATTCGAATTGATGAAAATGTTAGGATGATGGCTCAATTACGTGCTAGATGGGAAAGAGAGAAATAATTAGCTAAAGTTGATGATATTGTTAGAGTTTGCACCATTACTACTACTGAAAAATAATGTTATCCCACATGCTAGTAAACCTGTTGGCAATATTTATTCTACTACTTCCAAAAAGTTAAAATTGCCTAAAACTGCTGAAACTAGTCCTGATAAAAGTGCTGAAATTTTTAAGAACATGGGAGAAAGTGGTTCGGTTTGCTTTGATGAAAATAATTTTGATTTTAATAATTGTAATATCTCTGAAGTTATTAAGTTCTTGCAAAAGTTAGCCACAACTTCTAATGCTAGCACTATAAATCTTGCTTTTACTACACATTACTTCTATAAAGGTTGAGAGCCCAGCCTCCTCCTCACACCCTTTGCCCCTTCTGGCGATCCTGGACCGTTGGATCTGTTATGAACAGTAAATTCGGAGTCCCACTTTTACCCACAGCCGTTGGATGCGGTCCAATTTTCGTTTACTCTTTGCTGGCTGATCTGTACATGACAGTGTGGGGCAGGGTGTGGGCTGGGCCCGCGAATCAGTGGGCGAGGGCAGCTTCTTCGCGTCACTCGGTTACGCCCGCTGGGTGATGTCGAACAAAACCAGCAGCGCCCGGTGAAACCCTAGCCAGTCTCTCCTCTCTCCTCCCCGATCCAATCTCGTTCGTCTCTCCTCCCCAATCCCCTCCCGTCCGCCGCCGCCTCTCCCCTCCCACATCTCCTCCTCCTGCTCTCTCGTGTCGCCGCCTCCGCCGCCCCTCCATCTCTCCAACCATCCCCTCCGTCTCTGGCAGGTCCTGGCTGCTTCTCCCCGGCGGCGGCGGCGGGAGCGGGGAGAGGGAGAAGGCGGCCGTCGCGGCCCACCCGCTGTACGAGCGGCTACTGGAGGTCCATGTCGCCTGCCTCTGCGTCGCCACCCCCGTCGACCAGCTCCCCCGCACCGACGCGCCCGCCACTGCTCGCCCGCCACCGCTCGCCGCCGCGGCTGCCTAGGAGCTCGATCTCTTCATGGTATCTATCTACGGCTCTCACGCTTCCGCCTTCCTTTTGTTCTGCTTGTCGGCGACTGGGTGCTGTAGCTGCTTTGCTAGGGTCTGCGGATGCTTCGTGTCAATAACTCGAATAGGAAACATCTATGCTAAAATCTTGCTTAGGCTCTGGTTGATTGAGCGTGGTGCTGCAATCACGGTGTCCTTTGTATGCTGAATTTGAGCATAGTCCTGCAATTGTGGTCTATTCGCATGATATTGTATTGCAAGTTTGCAACAGCGCTGCTGTAATAGTAGCTCAATCGATCTGCTTCTTAGAAACAAAAAGGAACTAAAGCAGACACAACATATCCCAGTATCCCACAGCTCACAACACGGTGTCATGATGCTTGTTCAAGCAGTAGATACACCATGGGTGATTATTGGTGGGCTTTTTTTTGTGCTTTGCTGTGTTTTAACAGCTGATTTAGACTTGTGTGTCTTAGTAGTAACCCATACGGTCACTGGTTATGTACGATACTTTTGTGCCACTTGGGAGTAGAATGCCATATATTTTTCGCAAATTAGTATCTCTAGGTATGAATATGTTGATGGTATCTGACATCATGCTGTTTCCTAGGTACAGTCCTTATGGATTATCATTGTACTTCATTTGATTGCAGACATGTTCTGTTCTGAGTGTCGCTGGTGTCCAACATCATGCCGTTTCCTAGATACAGTCCTCCTTATGGATTATAATTTTACTTCATTTGATTGCAGACACGTTATGTACCGAGTGTCGCTCGTGTCCAACATCATGATGTTTCCTAGATACAATCCTGAATCCTCCTTATGGATTATAATTGTACTTCATTTGATTGCAGACACATTATGTATTGCTTCTTTGTTCATTCAAAGAACAAATCCAGCAGCACGTACGTGTGCATGCAATGGAGGCAGTGATGGGTTGCTGGGAGCTTGAACAATCTCTACAAAGTCTAACAGGTAGACGAAAGCTTTTATCTCTTCATATTGATTGAGCATGGCGGTAGAGAATTTTCATTACACTACGTAGTTACTTCATTAATTTTGATTGCTAATTTGCTATCAAAGTTCAAACTATCAATTGCAAGATAATAACCATGTTAAGCAGTGAATGGAAATAGAGAAGGGATACGGATTGTTATTGATTGTTAACAGGTAGACGAAAGCTTTTATCTCTTCATATTGATTGTTATTGCTGAAAATGTTTCTCGAGGAGAGGAAATAGATTTATATTGCTCCATTACATACTTGCAAGCTGTTATTTTCATGTAGAGATATATTTTAGCTAACATTAGGTTTTAAAAGGTATATTGTTCTATAAGGCTCTAATTTTGTCTCTCAATTTGTTTTTCTGATATGTTCATGGAGGAAGATTTCTTATTTGGGTCTGCTCCCTTGTAGGTGCTGCACATGCTGTTCGACGGCCTGCCTGCCACGGGGAAAACCACCGCTGCGCTCGCCAGCGTCTACCAGCTCTACAGGTACTCTCTTGTTCTGCATTGTTTTCCTTTCCTTTGTTTTGTGTTTGTTTTGTTTGCTTTGTTCTGTATGAGTAGTGACACATGTATACAAGCATGGTGCATCTGCACAAGAATAAGTACAAACATGGTGTCAAGTCAACGGATGTTGAGATTTGATTTGTTGATCCATTGTACAAATAATCAAATACACAACTTTAGGAAATTTTAGCAGTGCTACTTTTATTATGGACATAATAAGAAAAGTGTATGCAAAGGGATTTTCTTTTCATTTTCTATTTTCTTAGTACATTCCATTTTTGGTGGCCCTTTCCTAATTTGTTTATATGATCAGCTAGGTTTTCTTGCTGTGCAGATTTGCTTTGCAAACACTGGCAAGATGTGGCTTGGTCAAAAGAAGGAACTGAAGACAGTGGCTTCATGGTTTCTACTTCCTTGAGCGGGCACAATGACACTGAAAATATAAGGTGGGATGTTTTAGTGTAATGCAGTTTTCTTGTCAAAGAATGGGTCATACTACGATGGTTCCTTGCACAATTCACGTCGAAATATAAATAATGGTTCCTTGCACACCACTTTGATTGCTACTTTCTCTTTATGATATCATCCACACAATTCCTGCTCAATTACAATGTCAGGTGCTCTGTCAGCAAATGATTTCATTTGAGATGATTATTTAAATTGTTACCACTGCAATAAAAAATACGGCCGCTCTTTTTTAATATTCAGTTTCTCCGCAAGATGAGACAACTCAAGAGGTGTGGCACTGTCTACTCAACTTTTCTTTTTCTTGGTGCTCCATAGGAGGAGCATATGGCATTACCCCGCTCGTCTTGCCAAACTTGCGCATAAACTTGTGCATATGGCATAAACTAAATGTAGATTTCTCTACAGCGGTCTTTGGCCTCATGTTTTACAAAAATACATCATTCCTATGTAAATGAATCTGGAAAAAAAACAGTTCTTATGTGGCGACTAAATTTTATTGCACTCGTTGGTGCTATAATTCCTTTGATCTTACTTGCTGCAGCCCGTGTTTTGCTACATCATATCTTGCTTGCTGAGACTTTGCATGCACAGTGATCATGGAACCCAGATGTGACCAAACAAAACAGTTCTTTTATCATGGATCGCCTCGGCCACTCTCCTCGGCTCAGGTCAGAAATGGTGGTAGAGTCTCATCTCGACGCTCCCACACAGTGGTAGCGTGAGCACTGCCTCGCCACGCCACGGTGTTCGTGCCCGAGCGCAGGTATGGTTCCCCTTTCTTTCTCTCCTCTTGGAATTTATCTCGCACTTGGTACAGGACCAAAGTTTTAAATCTCCGGCTATAGCGGCGCTATAGCTGCGCTATAGCCTGCTGAGAGGCTTCCCGTTACAGCTACGTTCTTTTTACGCTAATTGTCAAATAACGCTAATTGCGCCGCTAAACCACGTTTATAGCGCTAAAAAGGCCTCATTTAACGCTATGGCGCTAGGGCCCAGAAAGAAATTACCCATCCGCTCGCAACCCTAGCCATAATTCATTTTTCCCGTCTCCTTCCAAAAAACACCAGCAGCGACCACGGCGGCGCGGACGACCCGGCCGCGCTAGCTCCTGCTCCGCCACACCCTAGCTCCAGATCCTGGTCGTTTAGTTGACCCAGGCCGTACTCGGCCGCTGCTGATCCAAGCCGCGCTTCAGTTTAGATTGAGAGATTCTTTATTGGATTAAGGTCACAAGCACAAGCCAAAGGAAAGAGACGTGCACAGAAGATGAAGAAGACTAGAAGAGCATCCATCCTTCCGAGCTGCGCTATATCCTCCAGTTGCATCAATGAGTTGTGAATTTGTGACGTCTGATTATAGATTTTTTCATGAATTTACCAAAAACGCTAAATGGGTTTATCCCGCTATAGCTGCGCTATAGCCTTTCTTTAGCTGCTAGAAAAGTTGCCGCTAAATGACTTCTCCCGCTATTTAAAACTTTGTACAGGACACGGTCTAGATAGGTTCCTAGCTGTTCTAGGTTTAGGATACTGCTCCAATCCATCTTGGTGATAGTCTGATGCTTGGTCTCGTGCTATGCTATTTTTATGTTGTCTGCGTGGTAAAGGTTCCCAGGTGTATATGGACGGAATTTCTTAAACACAACTCAACCTATGTAATCAGATAGCATGAGATAAATTAATATGATCCATAATATTACATGATGACATCTGGAGGACAATTTGTTCTTAGAATACAGTAAGTAAGAAACTGACAGGATTTTATGACTGAGTGTGTTTATTTGTAGTTTAGAAACATTGTCTGTAGGTCCATCAATGAGAAAGCAGGCACGGGAGCCTAGGTAGGCTTATTTGGTGTTGAGCCGACAATTTGAGCTTCCCCGAGTGTCTGTAGGACGGATTTGTTTTTTTTTTGTGTCTTCACCTTGGAAAGGGGCTCATATGCCACCAAAAATTGTTGGTACTAAGTACTAATGCTAGGTGGAAATGCTCTTGCTACTTTATTTCATTTGTTTAGCTTTTGTGTTGATTCTGTTACTGAGATTTGTTAATCACAAGCTGTACCTGCAGCTTGCACAATAAGAACAATCTGATATTTCTATGATTATATTATTGTACCATTTATTTTTATTTCCATTCCATCTTTTTGAGAAGGACAAGGGTCTGAGTAGCTTTTTTATTTTTAATCCACATATAGGTCTATTTGAGTTGGGGTCTGCACTTGGATTAGCCGATGGCCTTCCTGAATGTGCCTCCATGGATGGAGCTTTATACCCTTGCTGAATTAATGAATGAAGGTAAACACGAGTGGACCATAAATCTCCGAGTTATTTAACTTTGAAACGTGTAAAAAGTCATAAGAAATAAAATTATCTTCCTATTATTTATTTGGTCCAACTTTATACCCAAGGTTTTGCTTGTTGAAACTCATATGCTTGAATGCTTGTTTTACTATAACACGTGTCAAATTCAGCACATCTTTGAATTAGTTCCATCGTCAGCTCATATGTACTTTGTTTTTACAGTGTGTGAAAAGTCAGCGAGTCTTTATGATTGGGTGCTCCGTATGCTCTGCCCATCAGCTCAGGGGAGGAAATCATTGACGTTGTCTCTAAAACATTAAGTAAGTAGGGCCTCCTGTTATATTTGTATGGGTTTCCCTGTTATGTTTGTAGGGGTTTACCAGTAGCTGGTTTGGGGATCATGCATATATCAAACAGAAGAAG
Source organism: Poa annua (assembly GCA_026929855.1). Lineage (NCBI taxonomy): Eukaryota > Viridiplantae > Streptophyta > Magnoliopsida > Poales > Poaceae > Poa > Poa annua. The sequence continues at coordinate 39,821,206 of CM049438.1, forward strand.
TTTTCCTTTTTGCTTTACTCTATGCTCAGTTGTGGGTGCAAAAGTAGAGGTGCAGAATTGTCATATTTATGTACATACTGGTTTAGTGGACAACGGGTTCAAAAAAAGTACTATGTTTTAATCATGCTTATAGATTTTGATTTACCGTGTCGATTTACCAAATAACCAGTTGATTTGTTTCTTTTTTGCTAATTCTAAAACGCTGATCTTGTCAGATTTGCTGATACCCGTGGTTTTAAAACAGGATTGGAATTTCCTTGTGCTTGGAAGCTTATTTGGTTCACATATATTCAGGTACGCTCGGCCTGACGTCAGTTTTCTCAGAGCCATTTTGTCTCATATCTTGATAACATATTCTTGATCCTTAACTGAATGTCTTGCGCTCTTAAGTTGGTGCTCTAAAATCACTTTCTCTTATCTTGTATTACTCTTAAGAGACATCATGTTTATTTATTTAAATTTATATCCTCATTTGTGGCCATATGTTTGTCACCTACGATGCCCTAAGATTGATTGACCGGATAAATGTGCAGAACACTCCTACTTTGGTGGATGCCCGTGAGGCTCTGGCAAGCGGCGGTGGTCGATTTGACCACATTAGTTGTGATAGAGAAAATATGGGGAACCTCAAGGCCGGGAATGAAACAGGAACTAGCAGCCGCAAACTATAATCATGGTGCGTGGTTCTCTAATCTCATTCTGTCTTTAGTTAGTGGAGTTATATTGCAATGTTGCACCTTTGTGAATAGCCTTTTTCAGAGTGGATGTACCTTGCTGCTACGTTGGCTATATGTTACTGCTTATGGAGTCGTTTGGAAATGCTTGCTTACTCATTTATCTAATTTATTTAGACGATGGGTTGATATCGAGTTTTAATGATGGCTAAAGGAAAATCCAAAGAAATATTAGTAGTCCTGAATTGTTTGGATTTATGATTTTTTACTTCAATTTTTGTGTGTAATTTGTTAAGCTGGCTGAAAAGTGAAGTGATCGTCCAAGGAAAAGTATATGCTTTGTAGAGCTGTCTTGTGACAGAATGAGAAGAGGTCTGTTAAATTATGCTCAAAATGTGAGAGGTGATGAAGCAATGCAGCATTGTAAAAATTTAGCGGAGAACTGATGTACATGGGAAAAGGATAATAAGACTTAAAAAAGAATGCTGGTGAAAGAATCCCGATGGATGACACAACGAGAGGCGACGAAACCCTAATGGTCAACCTCAATAGTTCTGATGGGCATCAATGGTAGTGACATGAGAGTCGCAAAACTCAAACGCGTACAACAACAACGGTGTACATTCAAACAGTTAAAACTTATGGCTAAAATAAATTCTCTCTTCTGGCATGTGCGTCTGAAATAGACTCAATAATTTCATTGTAACCCTAAAATAAGCAAAATGAAGACAATGAGTGACTATGTCTGTATCTTTTTTACAATCTCTGGTTAAAGAAACTTTCTGCTTTTTCTGTTGACGTATAATTTTTTCTTTCAACTTTCATTTTCATTATGATTCACATAGTGTTTTACCCATGGATTACCAATGCGGCTCCGCAAACACTGAAAAACTGTGAATTGCTAACACACCACATAAAGAAATGGTAGTCTATCGATATGTACCCTTTTTTCACGTTTAAATTTATGGCTAGAGTACAATCTCTCTTACGGCATTTGCGCCAATAAAACAATGAGACATGTTGATCTCAAACTTTGTGGGTTATTTTTTCCTTCTTCATAATATGTTTATTTTGGGATATATGTCTGGAAAGAGAGGGCCTTTGTTCGAGGCATCCAGAAAACAGGTTATCCTCCTCCCCGATGATGAAGACTAGGACAATGAGTACCGTGATTTGTTTTTTACATTCATACTGTCACATCTTCGGTCGGTTCATGTTTCTATGAACTATGTGTTCGGACCAAAATAAGTGTGTCATGAGCACTGTTGCACTACTTAGTGTGCGCGCTCCTCTCTATTATAGAAAGTGATTGACTATTTACTCATTTATTCCTGTCGTGTCCTTTGATGAGTTTACCATTCATATTTGATTGATGTTTCATGCAAACAGTTTCAACATTTCCAAGTTAGTATCCATATGTAACCGAGCTTAATGAATGTAGAAAAAATTAGTTGCTTGAGTTATTTCTTTCCATTCTATTATCTACTCGATAAAAACATCAAAACTAAGCGCATTTTGAAGATCATATGGCCATACTGAACTAAAAAATAGTGCCAACTACCTTAGAGAAACAAAGAGAGCATTTGTGAACAAAACGGTATTTCTTCCGACAGTTGCGCAGTTGCGCAACGGGTCATCTAGTATTACAAATGCTCTCATTAAAGTTAGGGAAGAGAAATTAAAACTTGAAGCTTCTATCCCTAAGAAGTTAGAAAATGGTTGGGAGCCCATCATTAAAATAAAATTGAATGAATTTGATTGCAATGCTTTGTGTGACCTTGGTGCAAGTATTTATGTTATGCCTAAGAAACTTTATGATATATTTGACTTGCCACCATTGGAACATTGCTATTTGGATGTTTTTCTTGCTGATAATGCTTTGAAGAAACCTTTGAGGAGAGTTAATGATGTTCTTATTATGGTTAACAATAACCTGGTCCCCGTTGATTTTATTGTCTTGGACATTGAGTGCAATCCCTCTTGTCCCATTGTTTTGGGAAGACCTTTCCTTCGCACGGTGGGTGCTATTATTGATATGGAAGAAGGAAATATAAGGTACCAATTCCCACTTAAGAAAGGTATGGAACACTTCCCTAGAAAGAAAATGAAGTTACCTTTTGATTCTATTATTCGTACGAGCTATAATGTTGATGCTCCTTCTCTTGGAAACACTTGAGCTTTGCTTTCCGTGCCTAGCTGAAAGGCGTTAAAGAAAAGCGCTTATGGGAGACAACCCACTTTTATTTCTGTTATTTTATTTTGTTGAGTTAAGAAAGATGTCTACCTCTATAGCAATTTCTTTGTATCTTTATTTTATTACATTGTTGTGCCAAGTTAAGTCTCTAGTAGAAAGTTGATGCTAGATTTGGATTACTGTGCTGAAACAGTTTTCTGCTGTCCACCGTTAAATTCGTAAGAATTCACAGAAAAATGAAAATGACCTGGGATTTTTTGTGCGTAATCCTCAGATATATATGCAACTTTCATTAGTTTTGAGTTTTCTGATTTGAGCAAGTTAAGTGCCTCGAAAAAATTCGTCTTTAGGGACTGTTCTGTTTTTGACAGATTCTGCCATTTATTTTGCATTAGTTCTTTTGCTGTATTTGGATGGATCTTTTTGTTCCATAAAATTCCAGTAGCTGTAGCTAATGTCCAGTAGCATTGGTAGCAATTGTGTTCATACAGAATATAAGAATTTTTGATTATGCACTAACCCTCTAATGAAGTTTACTTTGAGTTTGGTGTGGAGTTAGTTTTCAAGGATTAAGAGAGAGGATGATATGATGTGATCAAGAAGATGAAAAGCCTAAGCTTGGGGATGCCCCCGTGGGTCACCCAAGCATATTTCAAGAAGACTCAAGCGTCAAAGCTTGGGGATGCCCGAGGCATCCCCTTCTTCATCAACAACTTATCAGGTTATCTCTAGTGAAACTATATTTTAATTCGGCCACATCTTATGTGCTTTACTTGGAGCGTCTGTTTGTTTTTGTTTTTGCTTTTGTTATTTTTGTTTTCTGAATAAAATGGATTCTAGCATTCTTGTGTGGGAGAGAGACACGCTCCGCTTTTTCATTCGAATACTCCTATTCTTCACTTATACTTGTTGAGTATTCTTTTATAGCTACTGCAATACTTTCAGCTCTTGTTTTTCATGCATCTCTTGTTCAGAGCTGTTAGTTCTCATATGTTATACTCTCTTGCTTCATTGTTAAATACTTGGAGAGTTTATGTTTAAATAAGTTGATCGGTGTTTGGTTAAGAACTGAAAATGTTAAATGTGGTAGATGGTATCACTAAATGATACATAATCTTGTAGATCATTAAATTGTGTCACTTGAATCATTGATGTTGTTTTGAGATATTAATATGCTTAATGGTAAACATGATGATTTAGTAAGGTGGAATGATTAATGGTTGGTCTAGAAAACTTGAAACTGTGCCACACTTAAATTTCCAGTTGATAGCATAATGAAATATGACTCCTAATGTTAAAAGCAACCGTAATGACTTTGTGTTATGCGCTACGGTCGGGGTCCCAACAGTGACTTGTTCATTTGCCACAGTCCCTCGTGGAGTGATTTTCATTATGCCTTGTAAGATCATGTTTCTATTTGGAATCCTTTTTCTTGTGAGTTCTAAAGCTGCGGTTTTCATGGCACTTCCACCTCCATATTTGCTAGCCTCTTCGGTACTTTGCATTGCCCTTTCTCACATTGAGAGTTGGTGCATACTTCGCGGGTACATCCAAAACTCGTGGGAGATCTTCATCATGTTCTCCTACACATAAGCCAAATATCTTACTCAAAACATCCACCATACCTACCCAATACAGCATTTCCATAGCTGTTCCGAGATATATTGCCACGCAACTTTCATCTTACATTACATGACTTGTTGTCATTTATCATTTATATATTGCTTTGCATGATTCTATATAGCTGATGTGTTGTTTTACCCATGTTACGCTAGATCATTGCATATCCTGCTACACTGGCAGAGGCACCGTTTTCATACATTATGTTTTATTCATTATGAGATCCTTGTATCAAAAGTGTGTTGTCATATTGTCATATTAGGATGTTTGCCCCTAAAAGTGAAAAGAGTCATGGAGGCCATCGAAAAGAGAAACAGAAAAATACAACAAAAAAAGAAAAAAGAGAAAAAAAAAGAAAGAAAGAATTAAAAAAAGGGGGCAACATTACTACTCTTTATCCACACTTGTGCTCATGTTATAGCACCCATATTATTCATAGTCATCATTTGTGCTCATGTTTAGCACCTATACTCCATATGTGAGAGTTTTCATGTTTTACTTGCATAACTATGTGGCGAACTTTACACTATAGAACTTGGCTTGTATATTCCAATGATGAGCCTCCTCAAAAGTGCTCCAGGTCTTCATGAGCAAGCAAGTTAGATGCACCCCCACTAGTTCCATTGGAGAGTTTTCATACACTTATAGCTCTATGTGCATCCGTTGTGTGGCAATCACTACTCCTTGCATAGCTTCGATTATAAGACTTCCACTTGTCTAATGATCACTTTCAGCTGTGTGAGACTTTTTTCCGTTGGCCTTCCAAACCCCCATTATTATTCTCTTAGCCACAACATCCTGGTGACAGGGACCAACGCTGAACACTTGCTTGTTTTTGTGTGAACAAATAGAGAAATGATCTTCTATGTGCATATTGCTATCACTTAACTTAATCCTTTCACAAAGTTGTCATGATTGTTTGATTCATTAGATGATTATATTGTTGTGCTCGAAGCTTAAATCATCTTTAATATCTACTTTGCACGGTTGATTGTTCTCTATTACTGATTCATTGAAAGTTTTGCTTTGTTATGCCTACTTGTTTATTCATTACTCATTTGATATCAATATAAACTACAGCTTTTATTCATTTGATCTCAACTTACATGCATTACATTATTATTTGATCAAGATTGTGTGAAAGCATGTCACTCCAGAAATTATTTGTTATCGTTTTACCTACTCGAGGACGAGTAGAACTAAGCTTGGGGATGCTTGATACGTCCCAAACGTATCTATAATTTCTTATGTTCCATGCTTATATTATACCAATTGCCTACATGTTTTATACACATTTTATATTGTTTTATGCATTTTCTGGAACTAACCTATTAACAAGATGCCACAGTGCCAGTTCACTGTTTTCTGCTGTTTTTTGTTTCAGAAATCCACTTAAAAAAATATTCTCAGAATTTGACAATTTTTATACCGAATATCTTAGAATTCCAGACACGTTCCAGAAGTCCGAGGGAAAAAGGAGACGGGCACCGAGGCGCCCACCTCAAGGGGTGGCGCGGCAGGCCCTCTGGCCGCGCCGGGACCTGAGGTGGGGCCCTCGGGGCTCCACCGCCTTCGCCCCTTCGCCTATTTAATCCCCCCGAAAACCTAAGGCAAAAAACCCGAACACTTTTCCACTTTTCCTCACGGAGCCGCCGCCGTCGTCAACCCTAGTTCGGGAGGGTTCAGAACCTGCTCCCGGCACCCTGCCGGAGAGGGGAATCATCACCGGAGGGCTCTACATCACCATGCCCGCCTCCGGACTGATGCGTGAGTAGTTCATCCTTGGACTACGGGTCCATAGAAGTAGCTAGATGGTTGTCTTCTCCTTTTGTGCCATCATGTTTAGATCTTGTGAGCTGCCTATCATGATCAAGATCATCTTTATTTAATGCTACATGTTGTGTTTGCTGGGATCCGATGAATATTGAATACTTTGTCATTGCTTCATAATATATCATGTTGTGTGTTGTTTATGATCTTGCATGCTCTCCGTTGCTAGTAGTTGCTCTGGCCAATTAAATGCTTGTGACTCCAAGAGGGGGTATTTATGCTCGATAGTGGGTTCATGTCTCTATTTAATCTGAGGCAGTGACAGAAAGCTCTAAGGTTGTAGATGTACTGTTGCTAGTAGGGATAAAACAGTAGTACTTTATCTAAGGATGATGCTATTACTTACATTACACACTTTGCCTAATGCAATAATCTGTTACTTGCAACTTAATACTGAAAGGGGTGCGGACGCTAACCGGAAGGTGGATTATTAGTAATAGATGCGGTTGGAACGGTCTATGTATATTGTTGTAATGCCCAAATGAATCTCACACTAGACATCATGTCATTAGTATATGCATCATTATGCAGCTCTTTATTCTATCAATTTCCCAGCTGTAATTTGTTTACCCGCATGTATGCTATTATTATTATTATGGAGAGACACCACTAGTGAACTGTGGACCCCGGTCCTTTTCTCTAAACTGATAATACAACCAACTACAAACTGTTACTTTCATTCTCTGCAAACAAACATCATTTTCCACACCATACGGTTAATCTCTTTGTTACAGCAAGCCGGTGAGATTGACAACCTCACTATTGAGTTGGGGCAAAGTTTCTTGATTGTGTTGTGCAGGTTCCACCTCCACCAAGCAATTGCTGGCGCCATTGCAAGGGGGAGACCTTCAGACGTGTTCTTCATCTCCTACTGGTTCGATAACCTTGGTTTCACAACTGAGGGAAATTTGCTGCTGCACTACTTCACACCTTCCTCTTGGGGTTTTCCAACCACACCGTGAGTGCATCAATGAGTTGGCTCCGCAGATGTCGATGGCCTCCACCAAAGGCGTTGTTCCTGACTCGGCTCACGACAAGGTTCATGTGCGGCGTCATGTTGAGGAGGCGACTGTAAAGTCGTATGGTGGCCTCTCTGCTGCTGAAGCCGCTGTCGGTGATGAGGAAGGTTGGGTGCAGATAGGTCGGGGCGGTCGTCCTATCCGCGCATCATCGTCTCTGTTTCGGGGTGAAGGCCTTGACCGTAGCCTCGCCTTCAAGCGTTGGGCTCGAGGGAGGTGTTTCCGGTGCCTCGAGCGTGGACACCAGGTCAACACATGTCGTGGACCATTCACATGCATCTGATGTCGTTGTCCTGGTCATCGAGAGCGATTTTGCCATGCGCTCTCTCCTGCTGCTTGTTCTTGCTCTCCAGATGCTCGAGCTCGTTCTCCGGAGGCTTGTGCTCCTTGCCAACGGAACCGTTCTCCGTCCGCTCAGCCTTGTCGCCCCTCGTCGTCTGAGAGTTGGGTCGGGGTTGTGTGCCCCTCGTTGTTGCCTCCTATGGTGCAGCCAAGGCACTCTCCTAGGAGTTGCGAGCAGTTCACTGACTCTGTCTTCCAGTCCCACTTTGCCTTACTGCGTTTGGAGCTCCGTCAGCTGGTCGTTAATTGCATTGAGGAGGCATCTCGCCCCCTCCGTGAAGAGGTGGCAACTCTCAAGTTGTTGTTGGCAGATGTTGGTGGTTCTTTGCAGCCAACGGAGGCATGTGCTTCTGATTGCCATGGGCTCAACCCTATGCAGGCTTCGTTACCCCTTGACTCCATTGAGCAGAAGTCGTATGTGGTTGAGGAAACACTTCACTATGGTTGTTACTCTCCTCGTGGCCGTCCCTGCTCGTTGCCGCAGCTTGTTGCGACGGCTGACTCTGAGGGCGAGGAGACATGTGGGATCTTGACGTTGGTCATGCGGATCACACCAGAGCTTTAGGAGTCATGTGGTCTTGTGGAGCTTTGTGCGAGCCCTGATTTGCCATTGTCTGAGCGGCATATGAAGGTTGACTCGCCGGCAAAGATGGGGTCGATGGGAGGGGCCTTGGTGATGCCGATTGCACCCTCGCTCCCGTTGGTGGAGCCCAGTCGATCGCTCACCCATGTGGACCGTGGAGGTCTGGATGCTGCTTTTGCTCCCTCACCCATGGTAATTGGCCAGGTGGCGTCTATGGAGGATGAGGTTGATGAGGTAGGTGCCTTGGCACCTAATTCTGAGGCGTTGAAGTCCATCCGTTGAAGTCCATCCGGTCACCCTTCTTTGACTGCGATGGTATGTTGGCACGTATTGATAAGGCGGTCTTCGTGAAAAAACTTGGTGGTTTGCTCGCTTCCTTGGAGGCAGCTAGCCCTGGGTCTGTGATACGTCCATTTTGCATCACTATTTTATATCATAATTTACTGCTATTCATTGATATATTTCGTATTTGGAGATGATACTTATGTTATTTCATCTATTTTGCATGATTGATGATCATTGGGGGATGGAACTCCGGAGTCTGAATTCTGCTGGAAAAAGCGTCATCGAGATACAATATTTGCGAAGCTCAGAAGATCAAACGAAACACCTAGGAATTATTTTCTCACCAGATCACGAAGGAGGCCAAAAGGGGAGCCTGAGGTGGGGCCCAGGGGGCCCACACCATGCCCAGGCGCGGCAGGGAGGCTGGCAGCGCGAGCATGTGGTGGGGCCGCCCTGGCCCACCACCGGGCGTGCCCTTTCGCGTACTTCATCCCCCCGAAAACCTAAGACATGGGGGGTGTTCAGAAATCCTCTTCGCCGCCACCACGAGGCGGAGAAGACAAAGAGAGAAAAGCTCTCCAGCAGGCTGCGTTGCCGCCGGGGAAATTCCCTCCCGGAGGGGGGAAATCGTCGCCATCGTCACCGTCATCGAGCTGCACTCCATCACCATCGCCAACACCACCATCTCCACCGCCGACGCCATCATCTCCATCGGTCCACTCCGTTCCCGCTGTAACATCTAGGGCTAAACCTTGTGTATTTGATAGGGGAAACTCTCCCGGTGTTGATTACTCTTGTTATTGATGCTATTGAGTGAAACCGTTGAATTAGGGTTTATGTTCAGATTGTTATCCATCACTATATCATCTCTGATCATGTACCATATGATGTGTTGTGAGTAGTTCTTTAAGTTCTTGAGGACATGGGAGAAGTCTAGATGTTAGTAGTGAACTATGTTGAGTAATATTTAATGTTTTGATATTTAAGTTGTGGTGCCATTCTTCTAGTGGTGTCATGTGAACGTCGACTACATGACACTTCACCTTTATGGGCCTAGGGGAATGCATCGTGTACTCGGTTATTAATTGTGGGGTTGCCGGAGTGACAGAAACCTAAACCCCCGTTGATATTCCGATGCATGAGGGATAGCAGGATCTCAGAGTTTAAAGCTATGGTTAGATTTATCTTAATTACTTTCTTGTATTTGCGGATGCTTGCAAGGGGTATAATCATAAGTATGTATTAGTCCTAGGAAGGGCGGTGCATTAGCATAGGTTCACCCACACGACACTTATCCAAACACTAAAGATTATTCATCAATATGAAGCGAAAGCACTAGACAGAATTCCCGTGTGTCCTCAAGAACGTTTGGTCATCATAAGTAAACAAACCGGCTTGTCCTTTGCTCTAAAAAGGATTGGGCCACTCGCTGCAATTATAATTGCCGCGCTCTATTTACTCGCACTTTATTTATCTGTCATATCAAAGTCTACTGAAAACTTGTCTGCTAGTGTTTACAGTGAAACCCTCATCAAAACCACTTGTCAACACCTTCTGCTCCTCGTTGGGTTCGACACTCTTATTTATCGAAAGTACTGCGATACACCACCCTATACTTGTGGGTCATCAAGACTATTTTCTGGCGCCGTTGCCGGGGAGTGAAGCGCTATTGGTAAGTGGAATTGGTAAGGAAAACTTTAGCTGTAAGTGCTGTTTTTATTTCTGTCTCCTTATTTGCTTAATAATGGAGAGAGGAAATGTTGCTTTCCTGTTTGGGAAGTCTTCTACCGCTGCTGAGGTAGAACATGAGGCGCCACCTGATGATATTGTGCCATTTAAAATACCTATGAAAATTATTGAACGTGTTATGAATAACCGCTATGTTGGAGATGGAACTGTCCACCCCGGTGATCATTTACTGTATCTACATGAATTATGCGAGTTGTTCAAGTGTGCAGGTATTACAATGGACGAAGTCAGGAAGAAATTATTCTCCATATCACTCGGTGGGAGAGCTGCGCATTGGTATAAACTGCTGAAGAACAGGGATTCTCTTGGATGGGAGGAAATTGTACCTCTCTTTTATTCTAAATTTTATCCTCCGAGTGAAATTCACCAAGATCGGAATTCTATATATAATTTCTGGCCTCATGATGGAAAAAGTATTGCCCAAGCTTGGGGGAGATTGAAGGCATTAATGCTCAAATGCCCCATTCATGAGCTTCCTGGTAATATTATTGTTGATAACTTCTATGCAAGACTCTCCTTTGAAGATAAAACATTATTGGATACTTCTTGTGCTGGATCATTCACTCGTAATAAGAAGGAGTTTAAATGGGATCTTCTTGATCGTATTGAAGAAAATACTGAAGCATGGGAGAACGACAAAGGTAGGGAGCCAGGTATAAAATATGACTTTGAATGCATTAAGACTTTCATGAATACTGATGCATTTCGAAATATTAATAGTGCTTATGGTCTTGACTCTCAAGTTGTTGCAAATTATTATAAATCCTTTGCTGTCTATTTCGGTTTGCCCAAGAAGGGGTTTGAAAAATATCATGAACCTTATAAAGATAAATCTATTGCTCCTTTAGCTAAAAGCATTGAAGTTAATATTGTTGACCATATCATTCCTGAGCCTTATATTGATAAAATTCCTTTTCCTGTTAAAGTGAAAGAACATTCTATTATGGCTAGTGTGGTTAATAAAAGTGATAAGAAAGCTAAGGAACCTGATGAACAAATTAAAGTTGAACCTTCTGTGGCTATAGTTAAAGAGCTTGTTTCTGAAAATGTGGGAGAAGAGTATATTATATTTTGTGATGATGCTTCTAATGTTGTTTCTCATCCTGCAAAGCCAAGGAAGGCTAGTGTTCCTGTGTTATCTGTTAAAATTGGTGATCATTGCTATTATGGTTTATGTGATATTGGTGCAAGTTCAAGTGCTATTCCTTATGATCTTTATAAAGAAATTATGCATGAGATTGGTCCTAGTGAACTTGAAGAGATTGATGTGGTTATTCAACTTGCTAATAGAGAAACTATCTCTCCCATTGGTATTGTCAGAGATGTTGAAGTTCTATGTGGTAAGACTAAATATCCTGCTGATTTCCTCGTACTTGGTTCTGCTGCTAGTAAGACTTGTCCTATCATTTTTGGTAGACCTTTTCTAAATACTTGTGGTGCTGTTATAGATTGTAAGAAAGAGAAAATCCTTACTAAATTTGCTGGTGATTCATATGAATTCAATTTTTCGAAATTTGCTAAAACTCCTTATGAAACCGAATTGCCTAATGAGGATTTTAGAGTAGAACAACTTTCTTCTATTGCTCTTGCGCCTGGTAATTATATTCAGCAATTTATGGAAGATCATGAGAGTGAAGATTTTATGGAACAAAGGAATGAACTTGAGGACATATTCCTTCGTCAACCTATTCTTAAACATAATTTAAAGGTGGAAGACTTGGGGAAAACACTTCCACCTAAAGAGGATCCTGTCTTTGATTTAAAACCTTTGCCTGATAATCTTAAGTATGCTCATCTTGATGATAAGAAAATATATCCTGTTATTATTAGTGCTAACCTTTCAGGTAAAGAAGAAGAAAGATTGTTGGAAATATTGAAGAAACACCGTGGAGCTATGGGTTATACTTTGGATGATTTGAAAGGGATTTCTCCTACTATATGTCAACATTCTATTAATATGGAGCCCGATGCAAAGCCAGTTGTTGAACATCAACGCCGTTTAATACCTAAGATGAAGGAAGTGGTAAGAAATGAGGTATTAAAACTTCTTGATGCTGGTATTATTTATCCTATTGCTGATAGTAGATGGGTTAGTCCTGTGCACTGTGTCCCTAAGAAAGGTGGAATTACTGTTGTACCTAATGATCATGATGAGCTTATCCCTCAAAGAGTAGTTGTTGGTTATAGAATGTGCATTGATTTTAGGAAGGTTAATAAAGTTACTAAGAAAGATCATTATCCATTACCTTTTATTGATCAAATGTTGGAGAGATTAGCCAATAAAACTCATTTTTGCTTTCTTGATGGTTATTCTGGTTTCTCTCAAATTGCTGTTAAAACTCAAGATCAAGAGAAAAGCACATTTACCTGTCCTTATGATACTTATGCTTATAGACGTATGCCTTTTGGTTTATGTAATGCTCCTGCTACTTTCCAAAGATGTATGTCTGCTATCTTTCATGGTTTTTGTGAGGAAATTATGGAGGTGTTCATGGACGATTTCTCCGTCTATGGCACTTCCTTTGATAATTGCTTGCACAATCTTGATAAAGTTTTGCAGAGATGTGAAGAAACTAATCTTGTTCTTAATTGGGAGAAATGCCACTTTATGGTTAATGAAGGGATTGTTCTTGGACATAAAATTTCTGAAAGATGTATTGAAGTTGATAGAGCCAAAGTGGAAGCAATTGAGAAAATGCCTTGCCCTAGAGATGTTAAAGGTATTCGTAGTATTCTTGGTCATGCTGGTTTCTATAGAAGGTTTATCAAAGACTTTGCTAAGGTATCAAAGCCTCTTACTAATCTCTTGCAAAAAGATATACCATTTGTTTTTTATGATGATTGTAAGGAAGCTTTTGAAACTCTTAAGAAAGCTTTAATAACTGCTCCTATTGTTCAACCACCTGATTGGAATTTACCATTTGAAATTATGTGTGATGCTAGTGATTTTGCTGTTGGTGCTGTCCTTGGGCAAAGAGTGGATAAAAAGTTAAATGTTATTCATTATGCTAGTAAGACTCTTGATGCTGCTCAAAAGAATTATGCTACAACTGAAAAAGAATTTCTAGCTGTTGTCTTTGCTTGTGATAAATTTAGACAATACATTGTTGATTCTAAAGTTATTATTCATACTGATCATGCTGCAATTAGATACCTTATGGAAAAGAAAGATGCAAAGCCTAGGCTTATCAGATGGGTGTTACTTTTGCAAGAATTCGATTTGCATATTGTGGATAGGAAGGGTGCTGAAAATCATGTTGCTGATAATTTGTCTAGATTGGAAAACATTGCTTATGATCCTATACCTGTTAATGATAGTTTTCCAAATGAACAATTGGCTGCAATAAGGGTGAGTTCACGAGATAGTCCTTGGTATGCAGATTATGCTAACTTTATTGTTTCGAAGTATTTGCCTCCAACCTTTTCATCTCAACAAAGAAGAAAATTCCTTTATGACTTAAGGCATTATTTCTGGGATGACCCACACTTATATAAAGAAGGAGTTGATGGTATTATGCGAAGATGTGTTCCGGAGTATGAACAAAAAGAGATATTGAGAAAGTGCCATAGTAGTGCTTATGGAGGACATCACGCTGGAGATAGAACCGCACAAAAGGTTTTACAATCAGGTTTTTATTGGCCTACTCTTTTTAAAGATGCAAGAAAGTTTATTTTATCTTGTGATGAATGTCAAAGAGTTGGTAATATCTCTAGACGTAATGAAATGCCTATGAATTATTCTCTTGTTATTGAACCGTTTGATTGTTGGGGATTTGACTTTATGGGTCCTTTCCCTTCTTCAGAAGGTAATACTCATATACTTGTTGCTGTTGATTATGTTACTAAATGGGTAGAAGCTATACCTACTAAAAGTGCTGATGGTGAGACATCATTAAAAATGCTTCAAGATATTATTTTCCCTAGGTTTGGTGTTCCTAGATATCTTATGACTGATGGAGGTTCTCATTTTATTCATGGTGGGTTTAGAAAAGTTCTTGCTAAATATGGTGTTAATCATAGAATTGCTTCAGCTTATCATCCTCAAACTAGTGGGCAAGTAGAACTATCAAATAGAGAAATTAAATCTATCTTGCAAAAGACTGTTAATAGGACGAGGAAGAATTGGGCTAGTAAATTAAATGATGCATTGTGGGCTTATAGAACTGCTTATAAAAATCCCATGGGTATGTCTCCTTATAAAATGGTTTATGGAAAAGCTTGTCACTTGCCTTTAGAATTAGAACACAAAGCTTATTGGGCAGTGAGAGAACTAAATAGAGATTTTAAACTTGCTGGTGAGAAAAGATTACTTAATTTAAGTTCCTTAGATGAATGGAGAAGTGAAGCTTATGAAAATGCTAAACTATTTAAAGAGAAAGTTAAGAGATGGCATGATAGGAGAATCCTTAAGAGAGAGTTTCATGTTGGTGAGAAAGTTCTATTGTATAGCTCTCGTCTTAGATTTTTTGCAGGAAAATTGCTCTCCAAGTGGGAAGGACCATATGTCATTGTGGAGGTGTTTCGTTCGGGTGCGATAAAAATTGCTTCGCTCAAGGATGACTCTACACAAGTGGTAAATGGACAAAGACTCAAGCATTATATTTCTGGAGATTCTTATAATGAAGATGTTGATATTATTCAAGCAATTACTCCGGAAGATTATATTAAGGAAAATATTTCTGAGTCTGCAGAACCTGATTTCGAAAAGGTATAGTTTCGGTAAGAAAAAGTTCGCGAATTTAATTTTGAGCTACCTATTATTTATTTTTGGAAAATATGGAAAAACACGAGACGAAAACGAGCAGGACACGAAGTCCGAGGCGCCCACACCACGTGGTGGCGCGGGGCCCTTGCTGGCCGCGCGAGCACCAGGTGGGGGAGCCTCGGAGCTCCTCTCCTACTCGGTTTCGCCCTGTTGCCTTCCTTTTATTTCGTAAATTTTTGCTATATATTCACCCGGAGCCCCCGAGGTCCGTATATCGTGTTTTCGACGCGTTTTTGTTTCAAGCTGTTTCTTCCAGATGTCGTCTCAGGGATCTTGTTCCGAAGACTACGCACTTCGTCGCCAACGCGAACTCCTTCAAGATCTTGATCAAGGGTCTTTTGTTGGATGGGCGGATGATGAGAAGGTGAAGGCTAGGCGCAGGGACATGGACGACAGCGTCATGGAGGAAGTAAAGAAGATGCAGTCGGCCAAGAAAGATCGCGCAAGGACGGGGACTAGCAAGCCCACCTTTGTGGGATCAATTAACGCCCAACGTGCTTTTTCTCATAACATGCAGGGAGCAATACCACCTGTTCCGGATCTTAGCTCTTTTCCAGATGCAACCGAAGCTCTCCGTGTCACGGATCAGTTTTGCGAGCAGTACCGCGTCCTGAGGAGGGAAGTGGATATACTTCAAGAGGAGAACAACAGGCTTCGCAAGATGTTGGAGCGTTACCTTACCCCACTTCGAGTCGTCCCTCCATCACCACCGAAGGAGTAATTCATCATCGGTATTGGCATCTCCCTTAGCTTGTTCCAAGCTTGGGGGGAGTGCTGCGGTATCACCATTATCTTTCATCTTTTACCTTTTAGTAGAGTCATATCATGAGTAGGGAAGTTATCTTATATGATGGTTTGCAGTGTGGAAGTTTCTCTCTTTTAGTTGGTTGTCTATGTATCCCTTGGTGCGAGTTGCCGTTATGGAATATTAATGAGAAGTGTTATCATTTATTTTCTGCACACTTTATTTTAGTTTGCAACTTTTATCATGTATGATTGATCTTGTCATTAGTGTTGGTAATCACTTTGGGAGCATATAGTAAATCTTTTGGCTTTGGCAAACTTAGCATTGGTCAGTAGCTACAATACTTTGAGACTTAAGTGGAAAAAGGAATTACATGTAGAATATAGAATTCATTAATCTTTCTCACTTGTAGATTATAAGCTTAGTATTCACAAACTTAAAATTGTGTGTGCCTTCAAGTAAGAATTGCATGATTGTCTTTACTACATGTATGTTTGTTTGTATCCATCAACTCTTATGCTTGCTACCCAACCTTGCTAGCCAAAGACCTGTATCGAGAGGGAATACTTCTCATACATCCAAACCATGAACCGAAACCCCTGCCATTTGTGTCCACCATATCTACCTACTATGTGGTATTTTGCGCCACTCCAAGTAAATACTTCTTGTGCTATCTTTATTCAAAATTATTATCCCTTATTTGTGTCAATGTTCACTAGCTCATGAGGAAATAATAGTTGGGTTTGTTATCTTCCATACTAATTAAGTAACCCTTGACTTGCATGCTACATCTGCTCGTCATTAATATTGCAAAGGGGTGGTCAGACCACTATAATATCAAAGGTTGAGATTTTAAAATATAGGCACTCCTCCATGGTTTGAAATTGATTGGTGGGCACCCGAGGATTCGGTTAGCCATGGTTGTGTTAGAAAGGTGGGGAGGAGTGTCAAGGCTGTGAAAGTAAAGGAAAAAGAAGATGAATATCATAAAGGCTTGTTTTTAAAAATAAATCGGAACCACCCTTAACTTGCTTAGTATGGAAGATGACAAGAACTCTATTACCATTCGTTGACAACAACAAACACCGCTCAAAAACTTACTTTTATGCTCTCTATATGATTTCGAAAACCTATAAAACCAAAAGCTCTAGCACATGCTTCTATCTCTGCTTCCCTCTGCGAAGGGCCTATCTTTTACTTTATGTTGAGTCAGTAAACCTATCTCCTTCTATCTTAAGCAAGCATTTGAGTTGATTGTGATTCAACCAGTTATACATTAGTATTGTTGATCATGTCTTTTATTCTTTCTTGCTTAGCACATTGTTGGCATCTAATGAATTTGATTTTTGGAGTTATCAACTAATAAAGAGGGCTGTTTTATAAACTAAGCTCAATATGTTCATTGTCCTCTGACCAAGGACTAAGTTTGCCAACACCAACTAAGGTTTTCTCTATGTACCTTATTGTGGTTTTCCTCTACTTGTTACAAGTTGATTTATATGAACGGAGTTGATATCTAAGATGACTTGTGCATTTATACATGTGATGCTTCTTGTCCGTATATTTTATATCGACACTTCACTCCATAAACCTGTGGTCATGTTTACCGAGTTCAGCTTTCGCTTGGGGACAAGCGAGGTCTAAACTTGGGGGGAGTTGATACGTCCATTTTGCATCACTATTTTATATCATAATTTACTGCTATTCATTGATATAT
This sequence comes from Poa annua, assembly GCA_026929855.1. NCBI lineage: Eukaryota > Viridiplantae > Streptophyta > Magnoliopsida > Poales > Poaceae > Poa > Poa annua. The sequence goes on from CM049438.1 coordinate 39,838,729, forward strand.
TTCGTATTTGGAGATGATACTTATGTTATTTCATCTATTTTGCATGATTGATGATCATTGGGGGATGGAACTCCGGAGTCTGAATTCTGCTGGAAAAAGCGTCATCGAGATACAATATTTGCGAAGCTCAGAAGATCAAACGAAACACCTGGGAATTATTTTCTCACCAGATCACGAAGGAGGCCAAAAGGGGAGCCTGAGGTGGGGCCCAGGGGGCCCACACCATGCCCAGGCGCGGCAGGGAGGCTGGCCGCGTGAGCATGTGGTGGGGCCGCCCTGGCCCACCACCGGGCGTGCCCTTTCGCGTACTTCATCCCCCCGAAAACCTAAGACCTGGGGGGTGTTCAGAAATCCTCTTCGCCGCCACCACGAGGCGGAGAAGACAGAGAGAGAAAAGCTCTCCGGCAGGCTACGTTGCCGCCGGGGAAATTCCCTCCCGGAGGGGGGAAATCGTCGCCATCGTCACCGTCATCGAGCTGCACTCCATCACCATCGCCAACACCACCATCTCCACCGCCGACGCCGTCATCTCCATCGGTCCACTCCGTTCCCGCTGTAACATCTAGGGCTAAACCTTGTGTATTTGATAGGGGAAACTCTCCCGGTGTTGATTACTCTTGTTATTGATGCTATTGAGTGAAACCGTTGAATTAGGGTTTATGTTCAGATTGTTATCCATCATTATATCATCTCTGATCATGTACCATATGATGTGTTGTGAGTAGTTCGTTAAGTTCTTGAGGACATGGGAGAAGTCTAGATGTTAGTAGTGAACTATGTTGAGTAATATTTAATGTTTTGATATTTAAGTTGTGGTGCCATTCTTCTAGTGGTGTCATGTGAACGTCGACTACATGACACTTCACCTTTATGGGCCTAGGGGAATGCATCGTGTACTCGGTTATTAATTGTGGGGTTGCCGGAGTGACAGAAACCTAAACCCCCGTTGATATTCCGATGCATGAGGGATAGCAGGATCTCAGAGTTTAAAGCTATGGTTAGATTTATCTTAATTACTTTCTTGTATTTGCGGATGCTTGCAAGGGGTATAATCATAAGTATGTATTAGTCCTAGGAAGGGCGGTGCATTAGCATAGGTTCACCCACACGACACTTATCCAAACACTAAAGATTAATCATCAATATGAATCGAAAGCACTAGACAGAATTCCCGTGTGTCCTCAAGAACGTTTGGTCATCATAAGTAAACAAACCGGCTTGTCCTTTGCTCTAAAAAGGATTGGGCCACTCGCTGCAATTATAATTGCCGCGCTCTATTTACTCGCACTTTATTTATCTGTCATATCAAAGTCTACTGAAAACTTGTCTGCTAGTGTGTCTGGCAAGGCGATTGTTTGCCTCCTAGCAGAGGAGGCTTCTACTAGCAAGATTAAGAAGGTGAAGAAGGCTCTTAAGAGCATAGGCAAGAAGAGTGTTGCCATAGGCAAGGCGTCTGCGGCTGTTTAATGGGTACTCGGTCATGGGTTGTTTTTGCTAGAGTTCCAAGGAAAGGTCTCGTTTCTACTTGATTGTTGAGACCATTTGAGGTAGTCAGGTAGTCGGTTCGTGGTTGGGATATGTTGGGCGAGTTTGTGTGCGGTCGGGTTGCTTCTGAATGTTGCCATAGGTGTTGGTCTTTGTGTTTGTGTGGGTCTTGGTGTTGATATTCGTTGTATGGTTTTCACCCGGTTTCTTCCACTAATAAACCGGGCACCTTCTTCTTAATAAATATAAGGCAAAGCTTTTGCCTTAAAAAAAAGCACCTTCTACAGGTACATCAGATCAGACTATCAGAGCATCGTACTGACCGTTAAAATAGTTCACGGCTAAGGGCATCTCCAGTCGTTCGGCCCCTCCAGGTTTCGATTCGGCGCTTTTTAGCCTTAACGCCGGCCCGGACCAAAACCTGGGGTGGGGGGGGGGGGGGGGGGATTTCACCAGCCGTTCGGCGCCCCAAGAAAAACACCTGGAACATAAATTTAAAAGTTCTTCTTCCCGCCCCCAAAAAACAGCCCGAGTTCGGCGATCACAGCGGCCACAGTTGGGCAATCGTACAAAAAAACGCCACAGTTGGGCGATCACAGCCACATTCGGCAGATCAGGCAGAGGCCAGCACGGCGTCAGAGTCGACCTCGAAGATGGGCGCGGTGGTCGGAGCTGGCGCCGATCTTGGAGTGACATCCTCGGCGGCCTCGAGGTCGACGACGGGCGCGGCGTCCTCTAGGTCGATGGCCGTCGCAGCAGTAGTGGCTGCAGGCTGAACGTCCGGCGTCTCGGCTGGAGTGGCTGAGCTTGTCGGGCTGTCGCGGGCCGCGCCCATCAGGGTGGTGCCCGGCTGGCTGATGTCGCTGAGGATGAGGCGGCGCTGCGCCATGAACCATGCCCTCACCTAGGGGTCCATCGCGTCCGGATCGCACCTCATGAGGAAGGCGAGGTCGTGGTTCCTCTTCTACGCCTCGGTGCCGGTCCTCAGAAGGTCGATCTTGACCTTGGAGTTGTCCATGACCGCCGCCCACCTCTGCTTGGAGGTCTCCTCCCTTTTGGCGGCGTGGATCTGGGCGTCGGCGATGCAGGTCTCGATTGACGCCTGGAGCTTCGCCGATGCCGGCGCGGCCTCCCTCGCCGCTTTGGCTTTCTTGTTGCCCATTGGAGGACGGCCATCAGACGCACCTGCAGCCGCCGCGTCCGGGGCATAGTCCTTGCCGCCCTTGGCCAGCGAGCGGCGTGCTTCCGTCCACTTCTCGCACCCGTCGAGGACGAGGAATACGTGGAGGTACTTGAAGTCCGTCTTCTCGTCGTCCTTGTACGCCTCGAGCATCCGGGCGATCTCCATCTCCCGGTTGGCCCCGCTCTTCGGCCTGTGGGCGACCTCCTCCTGTATGCCATGCCACTTGTTGCAGGCGGCCTGCATGACCGCCCAATGGTTGGCCATCGCCTTCTGGCCGCGCTCCATAACGCACCCGGTGTAGTCGGGATCGATCATCCGGCACACGTCGTACGCCGTCTTCACCCGCTTCCAGTAGTTGTCCAGGGCCTGGTTGGCGCCGATGATCGTTTCCATGCTGGTCACCTTCCATGCCTCGGCGAGGAGGATGTCCTCCCTGGTCGTCCACTTGATGCGAGGCTCGGCGAGCGGCTTTGGGTTCGCGGCACCCTTGCCCTTCCTAGGACGATGGCCGCCCGTGTCGCCTTCCTTGGCCGGACCTTCGTCCGTCCCCTCGGCAGCCTGCGTCTCATCTCCTTCTTCCTCCGCCTCCGCTTCCTCCGTGACGCCGCCGTACCCGCCGCCCGCGAGAAATTCCCCGCCCGGGGCCGACAGGAAGCCCGGGGCTGCCGCTGCCGCCGCCGAGCCCGTGGTGATGATCTCGTCCATGGTGCTGTCTTGGTGCATCCTGAGCATGGACTGCGCAGCGAAAGTGGGGGAACGGCGAGGTGGCGGCGAAGGCACGTAGCCCGGCGAACTGACGTACATCATGGGTGGATGATGGGGGAAGGTGAGGTTGGGGTTGAAACCGCCTTGGGGTGCGCTCCAGCGCGGCGACGGCGACGGCGAAGCGACGGAGGCTTGGCTCCAACCGAGAAACTGGGGATGGGGACGCAGCCGAGGCTTGATTCCAGCCGGAGTTGGCGGCTCCACTTCTTCATCCGGCGCCTCCGCTTCCTCTTCCTCTTCTTCTTCCTCGGCCACGGCTTCGCCCGCGGCCTCCGCCAGCTGCGCGGCCAGCTCCCTTTGCCGATGCTTGGTCTCCCTCCCCCGACACTGGAGATTCTCCGCCTTCAGACGCATCTGCTCGACGATCCAATATTTGTTGCTCCTGCCCGGCGGCTTCTCCTTCGGCGCTCTCGGCTTGCGCTTCTTCTTGCCGGGCATGGAGGCGGTGGCGGAGGTCGCGGGGACGACGGGGGCTGCGGCGGCGGCTCGGGGTCCTGTGAATTTGGCGGGAGCCATGGCGGCCAGAACTGTGAGAAATGGCGGGATCGGGCGGGAAGGGAGAGATATATGTGGGGAGAAATGGGGGAAAGATCAAAGTTTATGAAGGGAAATCGCCTTCTCTCGCCGACAGCTCTAGCCCGCGCACGCCTTTTGCCCCCCAAGCGGAACCCAGGGCGCTGGGTTTGGCCTAGGTTCACCGGCGCGAAACGGCGCCAAATCGACTCCTGGGGGGCGGCTGGTGGATTTTTGCTTCCGCCGGCGCCAAAACGCCGGCGCCAAAAAGGCCTCCTAAGGGCGCTGTGGGGAACGGCTGGAGATGCCCTAAGAAGAGGCAGGTAGATCATGTAATCTGGATGCAACTACTGGACTACTGGTAGAGGACGGATTTGCAAGCAAATATAACATGTAAAATGCAAGCCAGAAATACTTTAGACAGCAGCTATATTATTTGCCCAAGAGTATCAATAGGCTCCTTAACAAAGGGGGTGCACACCCCACTACCCCAGTAATATCCAGCACTCCAGTACTAACAATGACATCGCACCAGCACTATCCCCAGGTCCACGTGCTGGTACAATTTACATACGGAGATGACACAGATTTATTGTCTGGACAAGGGAGCACGGGACTTCTCTAGCTTTCTTTCGCAGCTGCTACGTCAGCTGTGGCCTCCTCCTTCGCCTCCTCCAAGCTCGCCTCCCTCGGCTTGTCTTCGGTTGCAGGTGCCTTCTCGAGCTCTGCCTCAGCGGTGGTGGTTTCAGTTGTTTCAGGGGATGTGCTTGTGTTGCCGTCTTCCGCAGGAGCTGCCTTCTTGATGGTGCCGACCTTCACGTACTTGCTCATGAACTTGTATTCCCAGTCTTGCAGTGCGTCGATCTCGAATGGCCCGAGGCCAGTGAGGTCACCGTTAAGATCCTGGGGCTCGAAGGACATCTTGGCTAGAGCTCTGCTGGCATCTTTGCCAGCAAATAGGGCATAAGGTCCACCGGGTCCATAAAACATTCTGCATAGACAATAAATGTGAAAAGGTAGTTAACACATGGGAGCTATCGTAACACATCCTAATACAACTAATGAGAAAAGCATAACATATATCCATGAATAAATATTTGTATGAGCAAGCAGCACGCAGCACAAAACCTCACCAAAAAGTACCATTTGGAAAGTGCAAGCATAATATAACTTAGGGAAAATCTCCAACGTTAGTGTAAAGTTTGTGCCACGGCAGATCCCACTGAGATCTCTCTCCCCTAGCTATTTCTAATCCATCACTTCACATGTGTTAAGAAGTAGCTACATCAATTTGCTTGCACATGAGGTTCAAAAATCATATGGCTTATTGCAAGCTCTAGGCATAGCATCTCCTGCTGGTCCATCAGCCATAGTGACAACTGCTTTAATCCTTGGCTGCCATTCAAGGCATGGGGCCCAACATGATGGGAACCCCTCCTAGCATCCGCGATAAAGATGCTCTTAAAGCTTCAATTGATACAGTTATATTAATGTCTTCCTCCTCCCATAAGATATGTGTGCTCCACCAACAACTACATCTTGCATAGCAAAGTATAAAGAAGAGAAGCAACATATCTTATTGTCTTATTGACCTAACCATACAAAACACATAAAATATGCAAGGACCAAGAATAACTTGATACAATTCTTCCAGCTGTTTAAAGCATTGTGTACCTAACACCTAAAGAATCCTTGATTATTTTCACCTTCCTGGCCACATCCACGGAATCAAAACTCTAGTCTACACGCATCAAGACAATGATCTTTTATGTTTTACCACTCCTAGTTGTTAATTTGATTTTAGGAACAGAACCGGGGTCTCTTGGTGTGACCCAAGTTCCTTCTAGCATGTAACTCTTCAGGTATCTGATCTCAGAAAAATAAGTTTGTACCCCCATTATTCCCTTCTAGAATAAGTTGAAAATCAAAATCGAATGTAAATCCTCTGGTATCTGACCTCAAAAGTGCATACTAAATTACTAATAAATGAATCGAGAATTCAAAATCAAAGCAAGAACTTATTATAAAGATGTGACTAAACAAACATCAGCTCCAGCACCAAATCAAATAGTTTTCCGTTATATGATTATGAGCATAAACCTTGATATCCAAACAATCCAAAACATCCTAGCATCTGACATTCTTTTAAGATATTACATTCATTTTTTTTCCGCATGCAGTCAATTGATACAAAATAGACAGTCATTGAGTACACAGACCATGACATAACAATCCATATTAGCCATTACACAATTGCCGTCAATAACGCATCAACCATACATCTACTGCATCCATTCATTTCTTTCTCAGCACAGATGGAGAACATGGTGAGCCAAAAAAACCAAGGTTATAAAAAGCGCGCTAAAGCGCACGCTTAGGCGCTGAGCGGAGGCAAAATGCTTAGCGCTTAACTGGGATTACCGCTTTATTCCTTTAGAAAAGGGAAAAGTGAGGCAAAATACTCAATCCGCGCGTAGCGCTTAACAGAACCTGGAGAAACCCTAACCCTAACTCAATCGCACACCACCTCACTAAAGAAAAGACCGAACTCTATGGTGAAGCCCCAAATATGATGAGTTGCACAACAGATTCTGTCACAAAAAAACCAGTGAACCAGCCACCTGGTCTGCTACCAACCATATATGCTAACAACATTCAATAAGATTTATAGGTGATTCTTAGCTACATAAGATACAATCAAACACATCCGAAATCGAAGCATAAGTGCAACTATTGCAGAGGAAAAGTCATGGTTTCGATCAAGGGGGATACCTGCTCTGCGTGACGTCATAGATCTGGCCCTTGATGGCCATGAGGAGGGGCTTCTTGGGGTCGGTCCCGTCGTACTGCCTGAGGTCCTCCTCGTCGACCTCGCCAAGCTGCACGGGCGGCGGGAGCGGCTCCGCCTCGGGCTCCTCGCGCGGCCGCTGCCGGGGAGGCGGCGACGGCGCGAAGATCCCCGTCACGACATGGTACAGCGCGGCGGCGACCGCCACGGCGGTGAAGAAGGCCGTCGGTGACAGCCCCGTGTACGCCACAATCGCCTGCTTCAGCGTCTCCCAGAGCTCCGCCACCGCCATCGCAGCCTGCTAAACGCGAAAGGGGTTTGGGCTTCGGGGTACTCTGATCTTTTGGCGGCCTTCGATCTCGAGTGTGGAGGAGGAGGTGGGGAAATATCTCCGAGTTTATAGGGACAGGATTAGGTGTGGGTGAGAAATTCTGCGGTGGGTCAAGGTTTGTGGTGCCCACCAGTCAGGGACGGTGGCGGAGTTCTCGACGAATCCAGAATCTTCCAATACATAGGAGCGTGACTTCTGCGACGAATCCGGTCTCGAAGATGAGTAGGATCTGAATCCGCCACGTTTGAGTTCGTGCTTGTGATGATGCATAGGGATCCGGATCCCGGGAATGTGACTGAGTGACTGTTACTAATGTTTCTAGCAAACGATTTGATTTTATGCAAGAAATAACGTCTTCTATAGTTCCTCAACTTGCATCTTGACATTTCTCCTCCTAGACCACAGCTGTGAAAATGGAGAAAACAAAAAAATTGTTAGCTCGACTATATCAATAGTTTCAAAAGATTCATGTATTCACCGTGTCACTCTTTCTTCTCGGTTTGCGTCTCTCGACTCCATTGTCACTTCTATTTTTTTTGCCTCACGGGGTCTGATTAAGACAGGATAAATCAGCTCATGACGACTCACCATAGTCAAGATTTTAGATTGTACCGTCATATTTTGAACCACGCAATAGGTGCACTGGGCTCGTTGCTACAAGAAAAATAAAAAATATTGTATTGTAGTGAGATCATACCGTAAAAACATCTACCTTACACATATCCCGGAATCAAACTCAAAATCATCACCTCTTTCCTTACATGATCAAATAACTCATAAACCTAAACCTCTTAGGATCAAACTTCTCCCATCCTACCATTTATCTTCTGACAAATAAGGAAACGCTAGAGCCCCGAACACTTTTAGCCCAATTTCTCTGCAAAACTTTCCAATCAAAGCCAACACCCAGGTTGAAAGGGCAATCCCTCCTAAATGGTTTTGGTGTGTTAATGAAAACATGAAAGTCGGCTAAAAATGTGTTTTTATAGCTTTATGATAGTGTTTCAGCACATCCAAAAGATAGTACTATGGTTGGAGTACCCCCGACCCACCCCGCCACAAACACCTAGTGCAAACACGAAAATAGACGTCATCTCTCGGCTATCTTATTTTATTCACACGCTAGGAAAGTCATGCCGTTAAGAGGGTCCACTTTGGAAGTAAACATTGTGAAAACAAATATTTGCACTTCCTACGAAAAGGGAGAGCCAACCCTTTGTTTAAATGTTGCAATTTAGGATCTACGGCTCAAATCCTCATGGTTGTCCCAGAAACCTCTAGGGACCGGAACCTCTGGCCAGCCTATGAGAGCAAGAGTGGTTGCACAACTCTCTATTTCGACCGGAGGTAGCCTCTAGCCTCTAGGGCCAACAAAAGGTTGAGTAGCGATGCACAACTCTCTATTAGCCCTAACGGTTGCCCTGAGCTTCCGGTTCCCAAAACATCATGCTACCTTATAGGCGCAATCATTCAAAAAAATAGAAGATTGCACAACTATGTTTGCCTCGTAGGTAGCCCGGAGGTTATCTAGAGTCTCTAGGTTCGGAACTTCTGTCCCCCCCCCCCCCCCCCCCCCCCCCCCCCCCAGAGTTGGCCTCCGAGCACAATAGAATTGCGCACCAAACTGCAACTCTCTATTAACCCCGAAGGGTGCCCGGAGCCTCCGGCCCCCAAAACCTCCGGTGTGCCTTGGATCCTTCAGGTCTGTATTGTTGCATTTTTTTGTGCTGGTAGAGAAGGCCACCTTATTCCTCGCGAGGAAGGTGACGACTCCATTTATCTATGCTATGTTGTTGCTAAGCTTAAACTCTTGAGATCTCCCTCCCTGGCGCTTCAGCCTTGTTGATATCCCTTGTTTTCTTTGGTGGACATTGCTATTCTTGGGTGATTAGTAACCCTAGACGGAAGGATTTTTGGAGAGACAACCATAGTATAGAGGGATCTGGGCAAGATTGTGAGCCTACAATTAAATTGTGGAGCGGCTCTGGATCAAGTCTGTACATGTTTGGTGACCACTTTCAAGAGTATCACTAGTGGATCGAGGCATACCTTGTGTGCAAGTCTCGATGACAATAAGGTAATAAGGTGAGACTTTTGTGGCGCTCGGAGCTTGTTGTGCTTGCACCAAAAGATGGGAAACTTCAGAATATATCTTCGTCTCCTCCGTGTGGTTATTTTGCGTCCTTACCTTTACTTACTTTCACTAGCTTGTTATCTTGTTGTTCTTGTAAACTAGTTGTATCTTGGCATCTAAGTTGTTATCACCTTGTTGCATATCTGGAGAACTTATATTCTTGTTATCCGAAATTTGTTAAAGAAAAGTATAAAATTTCAATCGCTTATTTACCCCCTAGTTTGCCTGTGCGATCCTTTCAAAGGTCCTCACATACAGACTTAAACCTCTTGTTCCTCTACTAATCCACTCTGATCAATCATGCTTTCTTGCTAGACGTTACATCTCTGAAGATTTTGCATGTTGTAGACCTTCAGCATTTTTTCGCAAAAATAAATCTCCAACGATAGTGATCAAATTACACTCCGGAAATGCGTTTGATTATGTTTCCTGGAACAGCTATGTTTCCTTTATTTTATTGGCTTCCCGGTTCGTTTTTGCTCTTGCATCAAGACATCTTGAATACTGGAAAATGGCTATCTGTTAAACATAGTTCCTGGCTATTGGATCCACTGTAAAAATGGCCTTGATAAGGAAACCGCTTGACGCCATTTTCATAATTGTCAATGACATTTGAAGGCATTGGACGGGTCCCTTCTCGCACTCTACCGTCATGATCTGTCCAACATTGTGCTTCGGTATGCAGATAAGTTGATTCTAGCTAGAGCCTTCCCCTTGGTGGCCACTCATCTACAATCCATTCCTGGCCACTTTGTTGGGGCCATCGGTATAACTATAAACTTTTCTAAAACTAACTTCATTCCTCTCCATGTCTAGGATGATCTTGCCTCACTTTCTCTTGGCACAAATGCCGCATTCTTTCCCTAGACCTACCCTGGACTTTTTCCCCACCATATTCAGGATCGAGATAGGTAACCTAGGAGTTTTTTTTTTAAATAATACGATTTTTTAATAAAAATTCGGATTCTAGCGCGCGAAATCAAAAATTTTGAAAAATAGGGCGCGGTTGGCATGGGCAGCGGTCATGCCGATATGCATGTGGATCGTACGCGATGGTACTTAGTGTTCGATTAATATAGGATTAGATAAACCGTGTCTCGGTTCGAGATGAAATATGTATAAAATATGTGCGTATCGATGAGTAGGTTCCATTCCCGCGATCGGTTTCAAGTTTGATCGTCTCTAACTTCTTAATTTTGAATCGCAACTCGTACAATTATTCGACGAATTTAGTCAAATTACTCGCACTTGTTTGACCGTTTTAAATTTCCTTGCACGAGTACATCTACTTCACCCTTCTCCACAACTGTTATGTTGTAACTTTTTTGTTTCGGTGGACGTATTTATTTTTTCGGTAGTATCTATAGCAAAAATATATATTTGAAAGAAAATATAAATACATCTGTCGAAACAAAAAAGTTACAACGTAACAGTTGTGAAGAATGGTGAGTTAGACGTACTCGTGCAAGGAAATTTAAAACGGTCAAACGAGTGCGAGGAATTTGACAAAATTCGTCGAATAATTGTACGAGTTGCGATTCAAAATTAAGAAGTTAGAGGCGATCAAACTTGAAACCGATCGCGGGAATGGAACCTACTCATCGATACGCACATATTTTATACATATTTCATCTCGAACCGAGACACGGTTTATCTAATCCTATATTAATCTAAAGGAAACTAGAACCTACATACGATCACGTATGACTACTGCCCGATCGGCATGGGTGCTGCCGATCGGCACGACCCATGCCGACGGCGCCCTAATTTGATTCCGCACGCTAGAATCCGAAATCCTATTATTTAAAAAAAAACTCGGTAACCTAGAGGGGTCAAATAGGTTCTACAAGATTCACTTTTCTTTTCACAACCTTTAGTCTATGCGGATAAAAAGGTGGGCCTAACAACTAGATGAATCAATCTATATGATGCAAGGAAAAGGGATTGCGGTTTTAGATCCTTGGGAAATCCTTCTTCTTAATACCCCTATTGGCCTATTGTCCCTTCATTTGAAGCTGATCGTAACTTGGGTTCATCATGCTGTACTCGTGACTCTACTTGTCCTAAGTTAAGACTTTTTTTCCTATTGATTGGCATGGCATGCTATTTTTACATGCACGTTTTTTGACCATCAGTTTGACTAATAATACATGAGAAAATGTTATGAGCTTTATTGGAGTACATATTCAACACGTAACCCATGTTTTGTTGACCAAACTAATGGTCAATGTTGAAGCTAAAAATAAAAAATGCATCAAAGGTGTATAGTAGTGTACTTGTAGTTTATTATTGATAACGATGGTGACTTTCTCATATCTTTTCCGAAAGAAGGATGACATCTCACTAGTCACTAGTGTAAGATATCACAGTTCAACGGCTCCACTGACATAGCTTCAGACAAAAGGCAGGTAGAAAGATCACGACATGCTACCTGACGATAGGAATCTAGCTCAAACAACAAAACACATTGGAAGAAAACATCTCCGAGTCAATAAAAGGCCCCAACGGAAGCAGGACCAGCTTGGAGCACATCAATTTCACAGGAATTTCCCCTGAAAAGGACACATCCATCTCGGGTTTATTTTCCAATACAGCCAACCTGGGAAAAGAAATCCACGTCCAATGCAAAGATCAATCGAAAGCATACGGTTCTGAGTTTTACATTCTGGGCCCCATAGAGGTGCACACCACCTTCAAACAAACAGATTATCCATCAATTTACAGCAGAAGCTACCCACACCACCATCCATGTACATTATTATTACCATTATTTCTCTAGGGTTACAGCTTAACAATTATTTGCTATGATTTGCACATGGCTGGCGTGTCATCACAGTCGTCTAAAATGAGGAGGCAGGTTTTATTTCCCGATTAGCTTCTAATCAACTGATGTCAACATCTCACACTGCGCACCAAACAACCTCCCATAATCCTTCAGATCAAGCGAGCTCACCTCATCCCGTCGCCAAAACCAATCCTCATATCTATACCACCGCAAGATACCATCATCCAGCATCATCCGTTGACATGCAAGGCATTCTCTGCTCTGGCAGTGGTGGAACTCCCGCAACTGGGAGGCTCTCTCTAGAGTTTTGTCATCTAACTCATGAATCACTTGCCTCCGCCCATTTGTCGCGATCTCAAACAGCAGGCAGTGGGAAATATTGAGAACCTCAAGATGTTCCATCGAGTTCAGAACACATAGCAGGGCACCCATCGTCACTTTTGAACAACGGAGGCTCAAGACTTTCAGCTTAGGAAGGTAGGTGGTAACTGCTGAAGCAAATAGGAGATCAAATGAACCCATGACCTTGAGTTCTTTAAAGTTCTTGCATCTCCTGGCTAACTCCTCCATGATATATGGAGGGTAACCAATGGTTGGCATAGTTAAGGATTCCAGCTCTTCCCACCTTTGAATAGCTAGGCATATTCCCATTCTTGAAATGCGGTTCCATGCTGGCATAACCAATCGTTTAAGGTGAGGAGACCTGAAGTACATAACTATTTACTGTTAGTATTCCTCAGTTTACAATGACATACCATAAACATAAGCGTCAAGATCATTGTCAAGATATGAGTAATGAACGCAAAAAACAAGAGTCGATTCAATTCAAAAAGTCCTCAAACAACATTCCTTTGACCTATAATAAATTGAATGGCTATAAAACAGAAGATATCCTAGTGTGTAAAACTTATAGTGCATGATATGCAGATTAAAGGCAATATAATTTTCATCCCGTCACCAATTTAACGTTTTAAGATTGCTTTAACTATAAAGCTCATTAAGACCCACTGCTACAAGACACCTAGAAAGCTTGCTCGTGTACATAGAGTTAGCTTAGGCTATTTTCGTTTTGCTTTCTTTTCTTTTTCGCGCTGTGGGCTGTACCGGCACCATTTCGGTGTCTTCTTCTAATACGAAGTACACACACTTTAGTGTATGTTCGAGATAAAAGACCCACTTCTACAATACATCATGCAAAGCCTTGACTAACGAACTAAAAATATAATTGTCAGATTTAATATAGAACTACATGTCATAGAGCTATATGCAGGATAGGAAAACAAATAGGACAGTAATAAAACGTAGTTCTAGCTAGCAAAGAGTAGTTACCTTTGTGAGATGTAATGCAGGTGTTCATCTTTCATGTACAGATTGTAATGGAATATTATACAATTAACACTTCCACGGCTAATTGCCATTGCCACCCGTAGTATTTTTGAAAGTCTCTTGTCAGATCTATCATCAACCCAAATATATGGAGATGCTCTCGTCTGAATGAAGTTGGATTTTAGCAGCCCAAAGTCAAGAGTGCCCCATATAAGTGGATCTGAACAGGCTAAACGCCATAAGCGACAAACTTGAGACACTGGTGACAGCTCAACCAAGTTTAGTTCCTTAAATATCTTCACCAGGACATCAGTTTCCATGTCCTCCCATCTTTTTCCCATCCATTTGTTTTCTCCCATTATTATCAAATCCTGCAAGTTCACAAAAACACGCCAGTCAGCGAAAAGCCAACTAACTAAACAGACTTCTGTTGTGTACATGACAGTAATAGAAACACTTGTGCCCAACCATGAGTGTCCATGAACAAACATATGATCATGATACAACAAAATGATTTATTTCACGAAAAACTAACAGGAAATCGATTCAATTAGTACAAATTATATTTCCAGGATCAGTATAATAACTAGTGAGCTGAAATATGAATCCTCAACATCCATACAAATGTAGGCAAGTAGTATGTACAACGTTAGCCAACTACTCCCTCTGGTCTGAAATTTATGTCGCCCGTGTGTACACGTTTTGTACTGCGGTAGTACTGTTTGTGTGACAGTTTTTATGAACCGGTCGGAGTAATTTATCACAAGCAATTGGTTAACAATGGATCTCGGGTGTTGAAACCCTTCTAAGAACTACACGATCGCGGAATTTCTAGAAAGATGATAAAAATAATTCTACTTGGAATCCGCAAAGATTACTGAGCTAAAACAATCCGAGTTAAAGGATAACTTCTGAGAAGACACAGCTACGTAGGTGCTTAACAGCAATAATCAGCTTTTCTGCCAAATCAAGCGTAGTCCCAGACCACTGCCACAACCAGTCAACCAGTCATGTTACTTCCAGGAATGAGGAAACTAACTCTTGCACTACTGGTAGATTAATACCATAATAGTTAGTGGGGTCATAACTGCAATGTCAGCAACGAATTATTGAGCTGTTTTTTACTCTTTTTTAATTTAGGAACACTCAAAGAGGGGCAGGGAGCACCTGCAATTCATTTATGAAGAGAGAATTGACCCGGTTTATGAGGAAAACTAGGCCAAAAAACCATACAAATCAAGGATAATTCAAGGAAAACTGCGTAAACCATGACTACGAACAAACCACATAGGAGCCTAGGCACGGAGCAGCGCCGGAACCAAAAGTCACACCAGCCAAACAATCCTCCGACAGAGTTATATGTTACTAATGGGTGTATAGTTAGTGCCTTAGTGGAGACGTGACTTCAGAAGTAACGGAGTTGACATGGCATGAACAATTAAGGTATTCAGCTTATCGGTTATCCTTGATTCGCCATCATACTAGCCAATAAATATCCTCTTCAGAGAGGAGGGAGACAACTATTTCAAAAAAGATTGAATCTATCGCCACTGATCTCGCAGTAACTCGTAGGGTGGCATAATTGCAAGCTTCTCTGAGAATGATGCGCCACGCCCCCACACAAAATTCTGTAAGAAAAATACCTGCTAAACAGTCCGCCCCCTTGACAAGCTGGCCACACAATTTAGAGTAACACATCAACCAAACAATGAATGTATCAATGAATCATGCTCCCGGACGAACTCGCACGGAGAATTCTTAACGTGCGAGAAGAAATTATATAAATTAGGTGATATGCTTCTAAGGCGGTACACCGAATCCTACGAGTACCGAACCGACACGCGAACAGACAGACATGAAGATGAATCTGGAACAGTTATGCTCGCTCCCCGTCGTTCCAGTACTCTCCCAGCGCAAGCGCAATCCGTCATCGCCAAACGGCAAATACACCCGCGCGAACACAAACGTCAGAGGAGCGAGCAATCATCCCTATCGATACCGATTGCGCGAGCAAACAGCGTGCAATTCACGGCCAATCCAGCAACGGTAAGAATCGGCCGCGGAATCCCGCGACAGGCGCTGCTCAACTCCCCTTGGCGCGGATTAGGTGGGCGCGAACCCGATCGAGTTTCAGGGACACCAAGAGCGAGAGCGAAGTATTACCCGGATGATGGATCTCCGGCAGGAGGAGTAGGAAGCCGGGGCGCGGCTAGCGCGGCCCCGACCGCGGCCGGCTCAGGCGGAGGAGATCAAGGCCGGGATTGAACCGCCAACCTGCTCCGGCGATGAGCGGCGGATGCGGGGTCGGGAATTGAGAGGGGGCTGTCGCCGTGTCGGGCATGGGTTGCCTCGCTCGCTCTCGCTCTCCCTGTCGCGCGGGGCGAAGAGAAGGAAGGGAGAGAGGGTGTGCCGCGTGCGTTATTAACTACCGGCCTCGGCCAGTTCGGCCTGCCTAGCTGGTGCTGTGTAATTCGCGTGGAACTATTCGGGGAAATTTATTAAGGCGACGCTAATGACACTCTAGTGTTGCTGGATCATCTTGACGCGTTTCTGTCTGATTTTGTACTATTGATTGAAGAGGGAATCAAACTGTATTTATTTTTCGAAACGTGATTTAGTAGTTTACGTGTGCGAACCCTCGTGCGGTTTTCCGACAGCTAAACGACAAGGCGTGGGGAGGAAGGGGATGTGCGCGCCTCCCCGTCTCCGCTGGCCAAACCACCCGGCTCCGCCGCCCTCCCACCCCCGTCACGCCACCCCCAAAGAGCATATCTAGTAATACCACTCTTCCATGAGCCTCTTCCTGTAAATTGTTACTTTTTTCTCCTTCTATATGATTGGGCAGCGCTCCTGCCGACGTTTGAAAAAAAAAGTAATACCACTCTTCATATTATACCACTTCTAAAATTCAAATTTATAACTTTTAAAATTATGAAACAAATTTATGGTTGTTCAGTTGATGTGTATTCACAATATCTAGAATTTTCAGTACCAATTATAAAACACACACAACAAAATAAAAAAGACAAATACAATATGGATAGTGTCAAAAAAGATAAAAACTCAAAATTACACTCACAATTTTTATCATAATATTTAGACATTTTTTCTGCCGCCCATCCTCCTCAAAACACCTCCTCCGTGATTCACCGTCGCCTCAGTCATCTCTCTAAATACCCCTCACCCTACCCCCACACACTTAATATTGTCGCCAGCTGCACTCCCTTCCCCACCAATAAGTCAACACTCGATGGAGTCTTCTTCGTCTCAGTTCCGCAACAACGTCGTCTATGCCGTCTTGTAGAATGGATGGGCTCCGGAAGGGAGAGAAATCAGGGCGAGAAAGCCGCAATCGAACCACGCTAACGCTGGTTAAGCAATTCCCATTTAATAGAACAAGTTTGTATCACGACGAGTCCACTTGCCACGTCTGACCGGTAAGGTCAGGTCCAGACCTGTCAGGATTGACCATGACGATAACCTCAATCTCCAACAGGCCCGGAGGAGTCTGAAAGTTTCAACAGATCGTCAGAGACCCGTGGAGCGTGCGGCGAACGCGGCTTTTTCCGGACACCGATCGCCGGCAAAGTGGGACGAATATGCCATCGCTGCAGCTGCTGCTTTCGCCCCCCCCCCCCCCCCACTCCTTTTTTTCTTTTCTTCCGCGCGGACGGCCGGCGAATGGCTCCCTTCCCACCTCACCTGTCCCTCTCTACGACATCACCGTGCTGCCGTCTCTCTCTCCGGTCTGCTTTTCCGAGGTCCTTGCTAGATCTGCCTGCACAGTAGTGGTAACCCATTTTTCCGAGCTTCTTTCTCTGCCAGATACTACCTGCTTCGCTTTGCTTGCGTGATGCGTTTTCCATCCTCGTACTACTCACTTCTGCTCCGGGTCAATGCAGGCTCCAAGAGCATTTCATTTTTTTTCTTTTTTTTTTAAATTTACCGCGACTTTATTGAATGATAACAAGATCGTTTTGGATTACAGAACTAATAAAAACTGGTACATCATCAAACCAAGCTTCTCCTGAACCTTGTGTACCACCTCGGCGAGCCAACTCATGTGCAGCTTGGTTGGCCTCCAGTGCTCTAAAGCCGCTCTGCCTAGAGTCATCAGCAACTCTCGACAATCATTAATAATCACTGCTCCAGTACCTCTGTAGTCGTTAGGATTGACTACAGCTTCCACCACCTCCATTGAGTCAGATTCAACAACAATAGACCTGTAGCCGAGGCCCTCAGCAAGTCGCAGACCTGACAATAGTGCTAAAGCTTCCATCGTCGAGGCATCGATTGCATGAGGCCTATAATCATAAGATGCAGCTACAAAATTCCTGCCAGAATCCCGGATGATCGCACCCATAGCACCATCTCCTCCATCCGGTGAATATGCAGCGTCAACATTCAGTTTCAAGACACCACTTGCTGGTCTAACCCATCCGTGGCGCTTCAGGGTAGAGTGAGCTCCCTTATTTTTCACATTATTGGAAACAATTCCTCTAATGCTCAGCGCTGCTCTTCCCGGATTGGGTACAGGTTCATTGTGTTTGATTTGCCTCCTCATCCACCATAAATACCAACCTAAAACTAGGATAGTTTCTACCTCATCCTTTGCTTGAGTACTTTCCGAACACAGCAGCTCCTCTAGGACCGATGAGCCAGCCCTATCAACCTGGAGAGCTCTGTTGATCCGATCATGGAGACCAAGTTCTCTCCATAATTTTGTTGCTCTCCCGCATCTGAACAACATGTGTTTAAGGTCTTCTGGATTCACATTGCACACCGGGCAATTAACTGCATTGCCAATGTGCTTATTTGCTAGTTCACAAAGGCAAGGCACTATACCATGCACCTGAAGGGGATCGCAGGCAGAAAACAATAAATCTTCTAACAACGATAACCTTAAACTAGCCAGGATCTATACTATGCAGATATAGTAATACGGAGGAGATCGATATACATACCCTTGTAGACCGAAACGCGGGGATTACGCTCCCGCACAAGCGTTGTCGGTGAAGCCGACGAAGACGACCTCGAGGTCGTGTAGAGGAAGAAGACCTCCGAGCACCACTAGCGTGGCACCTCGCAGCGATCCACACACGTACGGTGAAGACGACGACCTCCGGGCTCCGATCCAGGGACGAGCAGCGGAAGACTTGGACCGGAAGACCAGCAGCACGGCGGTGTGCGTATGGTGGAGAGAACTTCACATTGGCGCAAGTCCAATGGAGGAATCACGTTTTCAAGGAGAAGAAGAGAGAGAGAGAGAGATTGGGTTGTACTTTAAAAGCCAAGGGGGCACCTCTATATATAGGTGGAGGGGGCTGCCAGCCTTCCTAGCTGGGTGGTGTGGGACTATTCCCACACCAGCCCGCCCCCAAGGGGTGCGCCGGCCCTAGGTGGGCCCCATTTGGCCCACCTAGGGCAGCCCCCTTCCTCATGCGCACCTAGGGGGGAAATTCCCCCCCTATGGGCCTTCTCTCCCATGGGAAGGCCCATTTAAGGTGGGCTGCCTTTTAAATTCCGAAAATCATTAAATAAAAATGTATTTAACTATTAATTACACTAATTAATATTAAACACACATTATCCAATTTATTCCGGCTCCGAAAACTATTTCGTCGCTCTCCGATCTTCATCGGATCTTTCCCGGGACGCTCCCGGTGCTCTCTCTTCTAATTTCTTTTCCGGTAAACTTGTCGACTCCCCTTAAGTGTGTTACCCTAGCGGTTCGAGATCTCGCAAGACATGATCGAGACGCGCTCTCCGATCAATGACTAATTCGTGGACTTTGGATACCCAGAATTAATCCCTGTGAGATAACGAATAACTTTGTCGTTCGAACCTAGACGTCGAGTCTTAAACATTTTGCCATGGCGATACTTAGCGTGTCCGAGACTCGTTCATAGATATCGCGATACCTAGCTTGATCTCGTTACCGACAACACTATCTTCTACTCGTCCATGATATTATGTCCTGGTAACCTAGTCACATGCTTGCAAGCTTATTTGACATAATCTCACCGAGTGGGCCCTAGAGTATCTATCCTGCTATGTGGACTGGCAAATCCCGCTCTTGATCTCTCGTCTCAACATACTCCCTTCCGATACCCGAGAGGGACACCTTTATTGTCATACTATTAAGACATGACGTTTGATGCAATCAAAGTATCTTTCAGGAATAGCAATAAGAGTTGATCTCACGGTCAAAGGCGTAATGACTACGTCCTACAAATATTGGGTATGTCCATCACATCGTTCTACCAACGATATGACTCCATTGTCAACTGACACCATGTCACATGATCGGGAAACCTCGATCATCGATTGCACAATGAACTAGTCACGCAGAGGCTACTAGGGACCTGGTTGTCTTACGTATCACACGTGTATTAATGTTTCCGCTTAATACAGTTATAGCATGACACAAAAACGTATTATGAACAAATGAGATATGATAAATAAAACACTTTATTAATTGCCTCTAGGGCATATCTCCTTCAGTCTCCCACTTGTACTAGAGTACAATTTATTCTAGATTACAACTTGGTAAAAGCCTAACACCCATAGCATTTTGTTGTTTTACATGCTTGTCAAGTAGAAGAGGCTTTGTCAGAGGATCTGCCACATTCAGATCCGTATGCACTTTGTAAATCTTCACATCGCCTTCATGTACATACTGTCGTATCACATGGAAGCGTCGGAGAATGTGTTTGGCGGTTGAGTGAGACCTTGGTTCCTTCGCGTTAGCAATAGCACTCGTGTTGTCGCAGTAGAGGGTTACAGGGTCTTGCGCGCTAGGGAACACTCCAAGCTCGATGATGAACTTCCTCAGTCACACAGCTTCATTCGCGGCTTCAGAAGCAGCGATGTACTCCGATTCCATTGTAGACTGGGCCACTATGGGTTGCTTCCCACTCCTCCAGCTTACAGCGCCTCCGTTCACCTTGAAAACATATCCTGTTTGTGACTTAGAGTCATCTGGGTCTGTGCAGAAACTTGCATCAACGTAACATGTTACGCCAAGTTCTTCTTCACAGTCACCATACACAAGGAACATTTCCTTTGTCTTCTTGAGATGCTTAAGAATGTTCTTAACAGCTACCCAATGATCCTTTCCAGGATTACTTTGGAACCGGCTCGTCAAGCTAAGAGCCAATGCTACATCAGGTCGAGTACTTAACATGGCATACATGATCGATCCTATGGCTGAAGCATAGGGATGTTTAGCCATCTCGGCTCTATCATGTTCCGTCACCGGACACTGAGCCTTGCTCAATGTTTTATTCTTGATAACCGGTAGAGAACCTTTCTTTGCCGTCTTCATACCGAACCGTTTCAGTATTTTATCAAGATAAGTACTCTGACTCAACGCTAATAGACGGCTTGATCTATCACGATAGATTTTAATGCCTAAAACGTATGCAGCATCTCCTAAGTCCTTCATTGAAAATTTACTATTTAAATACTTCTTCACGCTATTCAGAAGATCCAAATTATCCCCTATTAGTAATATATCATCCACATATAGAACTAGGAACACAACTGGCTCCCACTCATTTTCTTGTAAATACAGGTCTCTTCTATATTTTGGATAAATCCAAAACCTTTGATCACCTCATCAAAGCGAAGATTCCAGCTCCGAGATGCTTGCTTAAGTCCATAAATATATGGAACGCTGAAGCTTGCATACCTTGCCAGCATTTTCTGGATCGACAAAACCTTCAGGTTGTACCATATACAACTCTTCCTCAATGTTACCATTTAGGAACGCTGTTTTGACATCCATCTGCCATATTTCATAGACGTAATATGCAGCAAGTGCTAGCAAAACCCGAATAGACTTTAGCATCGCTACCGGTGAAAATGTTTCATCGTAGTCAATTCCATGAACTTGTCGGAAACCCTTTGCGGCAAGCCGAGCTTTATAGACGGTCACATTACCATCAGCATCAGTCTTCTTCTTAAAGATACATTTATTCTCGACGGCCTTGCGCCTTTCGGGAATCTCCATCAAAGTCCATACTTTGTTGTCATACATGGATCCTATTTCGGATTTCATGGCTTTAAGCCATTTCTCGGACTCAGGGCTTGCCATAGCCTCTTTGTAGTTCGTAGGTTCATCTTGTTCAATTAACATGACAGTGCAAACCAGGTTGCCGTACCACTCAGGAGCGATACGATATCTCCCAGACCTATGAAGTAGAATAGTATTCTCGACATTTTCTCCCACTCCATCTGTGGAGGACGTTTCCGGAACAGTTTCCGTTGCGCCACTCGGAATTTCGAGTTCAGGATCAACGATCTCGTCGAGGTCTATTTTCCTCCCACTTACTCCTTTGGCGAGAAACTCCTTCTCGAGAAAGGTGCCGTTCTTCGCAACAAACGTTTTGCCCTCGGCTTGGTTGTAGAAGGTGTATCCTATGGTTTCCCGCGGATACCCTACAAAGACGACTTTCTCCGATTTCGGTTCGAGTTTGTCGGGCTGTAGTTTCTTAACATACGCCTCACAACCCCAGACCTTCAGGAACGACAACTTAGGTTTCTTGCCATGCCATATCTCATACGGTGTCGTTGCTACGGATTTGGACGGAGCCCTATTTAAAATGAATGTGGCTGTTTCTAACGCATATCCCCAAAAAGATACGGGCAAGTCGGTGAGAGACATCATAGACCGGACGCTATCTAATAGGGTACGATTACGTCGCTCGGACACACCGTTGCGTTGCGGTGTTCCAGCCGGCGTAAGTTGCGGCACGATGCCACAGGCCTTCAGATGTGTGCCAAACTCAAAACTCAAATATTCGCCACCACGATCGGATCGAAGGTGCTTGATTTTCTTGTTGAGTTGATTTTCAACTTCACTTTGAAATTCTTTGAACTTTTCAAATGTTTCAGACTTGTGTTTCATCAAATAGATATACCCATATCTACTCAAGTCATCGGTGAAGGTGACAAAATAACGATAACCATTGCGTGTCGACACGCTCATCGGTACACACACATCTGTATGTATGACTCCCAATAAGTCCGACGCCCGTTCCATAAAACCATTGAACGGTGTCTTGGTCATCTTGCCCATGAGGCACGGTTCGCATGTGTCGAGGGATCCAAAATCCAACGAGTCTAAAAGTCCATCGGTATGGAGTTTCTTCATGCGCTTTATACCAATATGACCGAGACGGCAATGCCACATATACATGGCGGTATCGCTACTAAGTTTAATCCTCTTGGCATCAATGTTATGGATGTGAGTACTACGATCGAGATTCAACAAGAATAAACCATTACTCTCGGGAGCATTGACATAAAAGATATCATTCATCGAAATAGTACAACCACTTGATACTGATTTGAACGAATATCCGTTTTGCAACAAGCAAGACCCACTGATAATGTTTACGCTCAAAGACGGTACAAAATAACACTTATTTAAAACCAAAACTAATCCCGATGGTAGATGTAGAGGGAGTGTGCCGACAGCCACCACGTCAACTCTTGATCCGTTGCCGACGCGCATCGTCACCTCATCCTTTGCCAGGCGCCGTTTATTCCGTAACTCCTCCTGAGAGTTACAAATGTGATCAACAGAACCGGTATCAAATACCCAGGTATTACTACGGGCGCATGTAAGGTACACATCAATAACATGTATATCAAATATACCTTTCTCTTTTTCGACAATCTTGCCGGCCTTCTTATCTTCCAGATACTTGGGGCAGTTGCCCTTCCAGTGACCATCTCCCTTGCAGTAGAAGCATTCCACGCCAGGTTTGGGACCAGGTTTGTCAGTCTTGGATTTGGCAACGTATTTGCCATCCTTCTTAGACTTCCAGTTCTTCCTTCCCTTGCCGCCAGATTTCTTGAAATCGACGGTCTTGTTGACCATCAACAACGTGTGCTCCTTCTTGATTTCCACTTCAGCAGTCTTGAGCATCACGAACACCTCAGACAGGGTCTTAGCCATGCCCTGCATGTTATAGTTCATGACGAAGCCTTTGTATCTAGGAGGCAATGATTGCAGCACCCTATCAATCGCCAGCTCATCAGGAATCTTGCATTCCAGAGCATTCAGGCGTTGAACGTAGCCAGACATTTTGACCACGTGCTCGCTCACACTGCTATGCTCTTCCATCTTGGCTGAGAAGAAAAGCTCCGAAGCTTCATATCTCTCAGCCTTAGCCTGCGGCGCAAAGATAGCCTTGAGATCAGAAATTATCTCAAAAGCACTCATCTTCTCAAAGCGCTTTTGCAGGTCGGCTTCCATGGCGTAGAGCATGCCACTCTGGACAAAAGAGGAATCGTCCGACTTGGTCTGATAGAGCTTCTTCTCATCATCGGAGGCATTGTCTACAGGAGGGTCACCTAGGGCGGCTTCAAGGACGTAAGCCACCCTGTGGGGAGTGAGCAGGATCCTCAGGTTGCGGAACCAGGACATGAAGTTCGACCCATTGGTCTTAAGCTTTTCTTTCTCAAGGAACAGGTCTAGGTTAAAGGTGGGATGAGACATCTACAATGGAATTTGCAAAAAACATAAGACTTTGTCCATAAAATTTTGAGTTCAAGTTTTAGAAAATAACTATAAGAACTCCCACTCAGAACGAATATCCCTCTAATCGCTTTAGTGATTACACGACCCTAATCCATTGTGCAACCCCTCATCGTCAGAGCCGGCAACACAACTTCAAAGGTAGACATCGAAATGTCAATCACAACAACTCTGTGACTCATGCTCGACCTTTCGGTCACCGTGTTCCGAGGCCATGTCTGTACATGCTAGGCTCGCCATAATAACCTTCAACGTATACGCTTGTGCAAACATGTCTTACACCCACTGTATGCGAACGACGATATGTATGACACCCGATCGTCACGGCCTGCCTCATAACGTAGAACTTTCTTGGTGTGCACGTCGAAGGGAGAACACTAATGGTATTTTGGAGGGATCATCTTATATTAGTACCGCCGTGTAACTAAGATGCACTCAAAACATCAATATGTAATGCGACGTGACATGGTCCTTGCGCCGATGGTCTCCTTCGCGCCCACAGTTTATAAACAATTTAATAAACCTACCTTGACCATATCACATTGCCCCTACAAAATAAAGTTAGACGCGTTCTACTTTATCTTTTGCATATTTTACGTGGCTTGGGGCTATCGTAAATAGAACCGCTTCATACCTACGAACCTATGACCACAACAACGATCAAATAATTGCATATTTATTTATCCCTCTTGGGCCCTCTATTGAAAATGCAAAGCCAACTAATGAGAGAGAGACAGACACCCGCCAGCCACATATATGGTACAAGCCGTATGTCAGTTGTGGAACCAGTCTCGCGTAAGCGTACGCGTAAAGTCAGTCCGGGCCGCTTCATCAACTCAATGCCGCCGGCAATGCAAGTGCACGCGAGAGGGTAGCAAATAAAAGAACGATGTCCCCGTGATAAACACGGGTTCTAAAAGCGTACAGCTATATCTATGCATAGATCGGCTCTGATACCACTGAAGGGGATCGCAGGCAGAAAACAATAAATTTTCTAACAACGATAACCTTAAACTAGCCAGGATCTATACTATGCAGATATAGTAATACGGAGGAGATCGATATACATACCCTTGTAGACCGAAACGCGGGGATTACGCTCCCGCACAAGCGTTGTCGGTGAAGCCGACGAAGACGACCTCGAGGTCGTGTAGAGGAAGAAGACCTCCGAGCACCACTAGCGTGGCACCTCGCAGGGATCCACACACGTACGGTGAAGACGACGACCTCCGGGCTCCGATCCAGGGACGAGCAGCGGAAGACTTGGAACGGAAGACCAGCAGCACGGCGGTGTGTGTATGGTGGAGAGAACTTCACCTTGGCGCAACTCCAATGGAGGAATCACGTTTTCAAGGAGAAGAAGAGTGAGAGAGATTGGGTTGTACTTTAAAAGCCAAGGGGGCACCTCTATATATAGGTGGAGGGGGCGCACATAGGGGGAAATTCCCCCCTCCCCCCCCCCCCCCCTATGTGCCTTCTCTCCCATGGGAAGGCCCATTTAAGGTGGGCTGACTTTTAAATTCCAAAAATCATTAAATAAAAATGTATTTAACTATTAATTACACTAATTAATATTAAACACACATTATCCAATTTATTCCGGCTCCGAAAACTATTTCGTCGCTCTCCGATCTTCATCGGATCTTTCCCGGGACGCTCCCGGTGCTCTCTCTTCTAATTTCTCTTCCGGTAAACTTGTCGACTCCCCTTAAGTGTGTTACCCTAGCGGTTCGAGATCTCGCCAGACATGATCGAGACGCGCTCTCCGATCAATGACTAATTCGTGGACCTTGGATACCCAGAATTAATCCCTGTGAGATAACGAATAACTTTGTCGTTCGAACCTAGACGTCGAGTCTTAAACCTTTTTCCATGGCGATACTTAGCGTGTCCGAGACTCATTCATAGATATCACGATACCTAGCTTGATCTCGTTACCGACAACACTATCTTCTACTCGTCCATGATATTATGTCCTGGTGACCTAGTCACATGCTTGCAAGCTTATTTGACATAATCTCACCGAGTGGGCCCTAGAGTATCTATCCTGCTATGCGGACTGGCAAATCCCGCTCTTGATCTCTCGTCTCAACATACTCTCTTCCGATACCCGAGAGGGACACCTTTATTGTCATACTATTAAGACATGACGTTTGATGCAATCAAAGTATCTTTCAGGAATAGCAATAAGAGTTGATCTTGAAGGGAATATGCCCTAGAGGCACTTAATAAAGATAGTTTATTGGTTATATTCCAATTGTTCATTATATGTTTTATACCATGCTATAACTGTATTAAGCGGAAACATTAATACACGTGTGGTAGATAAACAACCAGGTCCCTAGTTACCTCTGCTAAGACTAGTTTCATTGCGCGATTGATGATCGAGGTTTCCCGATCATGAGACATGGCGTCTGTCGGCAATGGAGTCATATCGTTAGGTGGAACGATGTGATGGACTTACCCATAATTTGTAGGACGTAGTCATTACGCCTTCGACCGTGAGATAAACTCTTATTGTTATTCCTGGAAGATACTTTGATCGCACCAAACGTTATGTCTTATATAGTGTGACAATAACGGTGATACTTTTGGGTATCAGAAGGGGGTAGTTGAGACGAGTGGTCAAGAGCGGGATTTGTCAGTCCGTATAGCCGGATAGATACTCTATGGCCCACTCGGTGAGATTATGTCAAATGAGTTTGCAAACATGTGACTAGGTCACCAGCTGACATAATATCATAGACGAGTAGAAGATAGTGTTGTCGGTAACGAGATCATGCTAGATATGGAGATATCTATGAACGATGCTCGGACAAGCTAAGTATCGCTATGGCAAAAGGTTTAAGACTCGACGTCCAGGTTTGATAGATGAAAGTCATTCGTTATATCACAGGGGTTAATTCATGGGGTCCAGGCCTACGAGTTAATCATCGATCGGAGAGGAGTCTCGATCATGTCTGTTATTATATCGAACCGCTAGGGTAACACACTTAAGGGGTTTCGACAAGACAACCGGAAAGGAAAGAGATGACCGGGAACGTCCCGGGAATGGTCCGATGGAGATCGGGCAGCGACGAAATAGTTTTCGGAGCTAGAATAAATTATATATAATATGTTTGATATTAATTAGTGTAATTAATGTTTAAATATGATTTTATATATTTATTTTCGAATTTTTAAAGGCTGATTTCCCTAAATGGGCCTTCTGGTGGAAAGAAGGCCCAAGAGGGGGGAAATTCCCCCCCAGGGCTTCGGATTGGATGGGGGCCGGCCTAGGTGGGCCAAATGGGGCCCACCTAGGGCCGGCGCACTCACCTAGCCGCACCAAGGCATGTGGGATAGTCCCACATTGCCTGGCTAGGGAGGTTGGCTCCCCCCGGGAGCCTATATAAGAAGGGGCACCCCTGGCCTTTTAATTCAACCAATTAATTTCTCTTTCTCTCCTCGATAACGTGATTCCCTTTGTCGGAGTTGCGCCGAGTTGAGAGGGGATCTCTCCACCATAGCCCGCTGTCGCACTGCTGGTGTTCCGGTCCAAGTCTTCCGCTGCTCGTCCTGGACTGGAGCTTCGGAGGCCGTCGTCTCCACCGTATGTGTGTAACACCCTGCGAGGTGCTGCGCTAGCGGTACTCGGAGGCCTACTTCCTCCACCCGACCTCGAGGTCATCTTCATCGTCTTCGTCGCGCCGAGTTCTTCGCGACCTAGAGGTCGGCTACGTCCTCTTCGTCGTCAACGCTTGTGCGGGAGCGTAATCCCCGCTTTTCGGTCTACAAGGGTATGTATTCCGATATCCGCCGTACTTCTATATCTGCATAGTGTAGATTCTGGCTAGTTTAAGGTTATCGCCGATAGGAAATTTTTTGTTTTCTGCCTGCGATCCCCTTCAGTGGTATCAGAGCCGATCTATCGTAGATATAGCTGTACGCTGTTAGAACCCGTGTTCTGCACGGGGGCACCGTTCCTGTTATTTGCTACCCTCTAGCGTGCACTTGTGATTCCAGCGGCATCGAGTTGATGAAGCGGCCCGGACCGACTTTACGCGTACGCTTACGCGAGACTGGTTCCACTACTGACATACGGCTTGTACCGTATCTGTGGCTGGCGGGTGTCAGTTTCTCTCTCTTTAGTTGGCTTTGCATTTTCAATGGAGGGCCCGAAAGGGATGCTTAAACATGCAATTATTGGATCGTTGTTGTGGTCATAAGTTCGTAGGTAAGAAGCGGTTTTTTTTACGACAGCCCCAAGCCACGTAAAATATGCAAAAGATAAAGTAGAACGCGTCTAACTTTATTTTGCAGGGGCAATGTGATATGGTCAAGGTAGGTTTATTAAATTGTTTATGAACTGCGGGCGCCAAGAAGACCATGGCGCAATGGACTATATCACATCGCATTACATTTGATGTTTTGTGTGCATCTTATATTGTGTGATTATATATATTAGTATATATTAGTTACGCGGCGGTAGTTGTATATAAGATGATCCCTTCAAAGATACCACTAGTGTTCTTCCTCCAACGAGCACCACCAAGAAAGTTCTACGTTATGAGGCAGGCCGTGACGATCGGGTGTCAGACATATCGTCGTTCGCATACAGTGGGTGTAAGCCATGTTGCACAAGCGTTACGTGGAGGTTATTGTGGCGAGCCTAGCATATGCAGATATGGCCTCGGAACACGGAGGCCGAAAGGTCGAGCATGAGTCACAGAGTTGTTGTGATTGACAATTGTCTACCCTTGAAGTTGTGCTGCCGGCTCTGACGATGAGGGGTATTGCAATGGATGGGGGTCGTGTAATCGCTTAAACGACCAGGAGGGATGTTCGTTTGAGTGGGAGTTCTGATAGTTATTTTCTAAAATACTAGAACTCAAAATATAATGAACAAAGTCTGTTTTGCAAACCTTTGTGGATATTAACCAATGTAATAGCATCTTTTAAAATTAGGCGCATTCCTGCGATTGAGAAACTTAAAAGTTTGGGTCCAAACTTCATAGTTTTATACTTTAGCTTGAGGATACTCCTTGTTTAAACCGTTAGCTCTTTGTGATACAATACCCGCTAGGAGATAAACCCGGAGATTCCGCTAACAAAAGGATAATTTGGATTATCAAGTTTTTGTGCGGATGATATCATCATAGTCCAGTGTATGCTATGATCTCCTCCATAGAGAACCAACGATGTGTACGAGTTGTTAGATCGCGAACATATGAGATGATCGCTAAACTCGGGGTACACCTAAAGTTGGGGTGATGAAGTTTATCAGTACGTTGACTGATTGTCTTCTCAACCAAGATGGAAGAGAATACACACATTGAATGAGCACATGGCAGTCATACTTGATGACATTGGTCATACTTGATGACATTGAGATGCCTCGCTCAGCTCGATCACTGGATGACAGACGACGTTGCCAGGTGCAAATGCTTTGTCATAGACTATGTCATGCAAAGGGGAATCGTTCACCTTTATGGTTCTTGATTACGTTGGAAGTATCAAGAAGATGAAATAGATCGCCGGGAAGTCATCAATGATGATGGTGTATATATGATATACATGTTATGAATGCTTTACCTAAGCAAGTAATCGCAGTAGTGACTATGTTTTGATACTAGTCATGTTTTATGAAAACCAGATTTACTACTTGAGTAGCTTGGAAGGATGAGGCGACATTGCGTGTTGATAATGGCAGACAAATTGTTGTGATGGCCATAAACACTCTCCCTCTAGATCTACCATTTGGATAAATTCTTTTATGATCGCCTGTTAGTATGATCGTTATAAGTGTGTCTCCTCTAGCGAGACAATTGTTCATATATGTTAGTGACAAATTCGTTGTCCTATATTTATGAAGTAATGATCATATGCCGATTTGAATTTAGATGGTAGAAGCTTCCACATTCATAATATTAATGCCAAAGGAAATAAACTTAATAGAGACACCACATTCGTGTGGCACCACCGTTTAATTCATGTCAATGTTATAGTCAATGAATTAGCTCCATACAGATGGATCTACAAGTCCTTAGATTTGATCTTTTGACAATGGCAAGATAACTAAGACACCGTTTTCGGAAAGCGGGTATATTACTTATTGATATTCATGCATACAGATGTATGTATATCAATGAAGTAATTAACGTGTAGTGGAGATCTTTATTTCGTAAACTTCACTGAACGTTTTGAGTATAACTTGTTGAGAATCATGCATATGGGTGTATGTGAATCAATGAAGTACTTTAACGTAAAGTGGAAGTGTTTATTTCATAGACTTCATGAATATTCCGAGTAGATATATGGATATCCACTCAGGGAATGTTAGTCTGGAAATTTTGATTCGATCAAACAAGTTCAGAATGAAGTAGGAAATAAATTTAACAAGAAAATCTAATTCCTGCGATACAGATCGAGGAAATAAAGATTTGAGTTATAATGTTGGCACGTCATTGGAAGACTTGTGAGAAGAGTTCCACAAATTACGTCGCATGGAACACCATAGTGTTATGGTATGTTAGGACGTCGTAATCGCACCCTATCGGATAGTGTGTGGTAAATAAATCTCTTACCGAATTATTGTGATCATTAGAGTCGTATGGTAGAAACGTAACACTCACGTTAGATAATAGGGAAACCATTTAAATCCATGGAGACAATACCATATTAGTAATGGCATGGCTTTTAGCCTAGATTGTCGTTTCAGCAATTTAGTGTTTTGATGTGATCAAACCTAAAATGGATTAATCTTTGTAGTGTACCTAAAGAGTTAATTGGGTACATGTCTCACGACATAGGCAAAATCGTTGCCGGAATATACCTTGCGAAAGAAATAGTTTTTTGTCCAAGGGTATAAGTGAGAAAGAAAGTAGAGCAAGACGAAGTTGATGAAACTTTCTCTCCAGACATCAGAGTGGCGCAACTGAAAGTGTTTTCGGTGTCATGCTCCACAGCTTGAAAGAAGCTGATGATACAAGATCATGATGCTCTGAGCTCATACTAAGAACGTAGGTGTACGAGGTTGTGTTCCACACTATGTGTTACGACAATTCTGTTATGAAGGTCATGTTAATGGAATATGACAGACCTACGAACTACGAAGAAGAGATGGTAGACCTAAGTCCGAGAAATGGCTATGAGTCATATATGATCCGAAATAAAATCCATGTACGATTACCAGGTATTGACTTGGGAGATCTTCTTGATGGCATCTAGGATGTTAACAGAATATGGAATTTTATGAGAGAGTAGACATTGATAAGGATCGATTTGTCGTGAATCAGTTCCGACAGATTCAAAAGTTGACCACAACGAGATTTTGTCTCAAGTGGCGAAGCCTAAATCTATTCTGGGTCGTTTAGCAATTACTATAATTTCGAATGAGAAATTGATAGATGGATAAGGAAACCATGTTTCTTAATGGTGTCATTAAGAAAGAGTTGTAATTAGTACAATAATGGTTTGGTGATCCTGAGGATGCTAAACATGTATGCAAACTTCAGTTGTCCATTCATGGGCTGAAGCAAGCATATCGGAGCTGGAATCTTCACTTTGATGATGTGATCAAAGGATTTTGGAGTTGTCCAAAATAGTTGAAGAGACTTGCATTTGCAAAGAAGTGAGTGGGAGCAAAGTAGCTTTTCTTGATCTTATATGCGGAAGGCATATTTGAGTGGGAGCTAGGTGTCATTCATGATTTTGTATGTGACGACATATTGAATGACACAGATCCTCTAGTAGAGTGTAAAGGATTATTTAAGTGATTAAATTTTCTATGAAAGAAGTTAGGAGTATTAGGCATCCAATCTATAATTGTATAGATCGTAAGGGGCTTAATAACATTAGGTCGGAATATTTCCTAAGTTAAGATTCTGAAGTGTTTCAGAATAGAACAAGCGAAGAAAATGGTTCTGACTAGGTGAAATATTAAGTTTATCTTGGCATTTTCAGTGATAGCAAATGATGTTCGACATTCTCTATGTATCAGACATAGATGCTATCAGATTGAAAGCTCGACTTAGTGTGACCCAAGTTCTTGGTTGAAGAACGGGTTCTAGAGTGATCCTTGTGTG
Source organism: Poa annua (assembly GCA_026929855.1). NCBI lineage: Eukaryota > Viridiplantae > Streptophyta > Magnoliopsida > Poales > Poaceae > Poa > Poa annua. The sequence goes on from CM049438.1 coordinate 39,870,654, forward strand.
GATCAATGAACAAACGTTAAGTATATTTTTCAGTGTCTGTGAGAACTGAAGATATGTTTTCTGGTAAAGGGAAAGAGTGAAAGACAACTTGCCGTAAAGAGGTTACGATGATGCAAGTTATTACACTGGCCCATACAACTAGAAATTTCATATAGGAGATGTCCTTTATTTTGAAGAAAGACATGGTTAGTTTGCGAAGTCGCATATGAATGCACTGTTGCATAATCTACGTAGGTATAGAAATATATGCCAACTTCAGAAGTAGCAAGTGTGATTGGACTGAGCAGTTTTCCGAGCGTATGTGGTCCCCTTAATAGATCTCTTAGACTTTTAAGGCCCATGCTACGCGAATGTTCGAGTCTCACTCCATCCACTAGGATATATTTCACCGTCATCGTAAGATACGGGATGATGTCAAACTAGGTGACATAGAAGTGTTGCAAAGCACATATAGGTCTCAATGTGTGAGATCTGTTGACTGTATTCCTCTTCCACGAGACGAGCCGGCACCAAGATGCTATGGGTGTTGAGTTTTTACCAAGTTGTAAACTAGATTAAGTGTTACTCTAGTGCAAGTGGGAGACTGAAGGGAATATGCCCTAGAGGCACTTAATAAAGATAGTTTATTGGTTATATTCCAATTGTTCATTATATGTTTTATACCATGCTATAACTGTATTAAGCGGAAACATTAATACACGTGTGGTAGATAAACAACCAGGTCCCTAGTTGCCTCTGCTAAGACTAGTTTCATTGCGCGATTGATGATCGAGGTTTCCCGATCATGAGACATGGCGTCTGTCGGCAATGGAGTCATATCGTTAGGTGGAACGATGTGATGGACTTACCCATAATTTGTAGGACGTAGTCATTATGCCTTCGACCGTGAGATCAACTCTTATTGTTATTCCTGGAAGATACTTTGATCGCACCAAACGTCATGTCTTATATAGTGTGACAATAACGGTGATACTTTTGGGTATCAGAAGGGGGTAGTTGAGACGAGTGGTCAAGAGCGGGATTTGTCAGTCCGTATAGCCGGATAGATACTCTAGGGCCCACTCGGTGAGATTATGTCAAATGAGTTTGCAAACATGTGACTAGGTCACCAGCTGACATAATATCATAGACGAGTAGAAGATAGTGTTGTCGGTAACGAGATCATGCTAGATATGGAGATATCTATGAACGATGCTCGGACACGCTAAGTATCGCTATGGCAAAAGGTTTAAGACTCGACGTCCAGGTTTGATAGATGAAAGTCATTCGTTATATCACAGGGGTTAATTCATGGGGTCCAGGCCTACGAGTTAATCATTGATCGGAGAGGAGTCTCGATCATGTCTGTTATTATATCGAACCGCTAGGGTAACACACTTAAGGGGTTTCGACAAGACAACCGGAAAGGAAAGAGATGACCGGGAACGTCCCGGGAATGGTCCGATGGAGATCGGGCAGCGACGAAATAGTTTTCGGAGCTAGAATAAATTATATATAATATGTTTGATATTAATTAGTGTAATTAATGTTTAAATTTGATTTTATATATTTATTTTCGAATTTTTAAAGGCTGATTTCCCTAAATGGGCCTTCTGGTGGAAAGAAGGCCCAAGAGGGGGGAAATTCCCCCCCAGGGCTTCGGATTGGATGGGGGCCGGCCTAGGTGGGCCAAATGGGGCCCACCTAGGGCCGGCGCACTCACCTAGCCGCACCAAGGCATGTGGGATAGTCCCACATTGCCTGGCTAGGGAGGTTGGCTCCCCCCGGGAGCCTATATAAGAAGGGGCACCCCTGGCCTTTTAATTCAACCAATTAATTTCTCTTTCTCTCCTCGATAACGTGATTCCCTTTGTCGGAGTTGCGCCGAGTTGAGAGGGGATCTCTCCACCATAGCCCGCTGCCGCGCTGCTGGTGTTCCGGTCCAAGTCTTCCGCTGCTCGTCCTGGACTGGAGCTTCGGAGGCCGTCGTCTCCACCGTATGTGTGTAACACCCTGCGAGGTGCTGCGCTAGCGGTACTCGGAGGCCTACTTCCTCCACCCGACCTCGAGGTCATCTTCATCGTCTTCGTCGCGCCGAGTTCTTCGCGACCTAGAGGTCGGCTACGTCGTCTTCGTCGTCAACGCTTGTGCGGGAGCGTAATCCCCGCTTTTCGGTCTACAAGGGTATGTATTCCGATATCCGCCGTACTTCTATATCTGCATAGTGTAGATTCTGGCTAGTTTAAGGTTATCGCCGATTGGAATTTTTTTGTTTTCTGCCTGCGATCCCCTTCAGATCTCACGGTCAAAGGTGTAATGACTACGTCCTACAAATATTGGGTATGTCCATCACATCGTTCTACCAACGATATGACTCCATTGTCAACTGACACCATGTCACATGATCGGGAAACCTCGATCATCGATTGCACAATGAACTAGTCACGTAGAGGCTACTAGGGACCTGGTTGTCTTACGTATCACACGTGTATTAATGTTTCTGCTTAATACAGTTATAGCATGACACAAAAACGTATTATGAACAAATGAGATATGATAAATAAAACACTTTATTAATTGCCTCTAGGTCATATCTCCTTCAGCACCACACGCCAATTAAAGATATGTACTTTGTGTGGTACCTTCGCACTCCAGATCTTCTTCCGAACCTCATGTGGTGATGATCTAGCTATCTCATCACCTCTCATAAGTCTTCTGCTATACACTGCCCTCCAAGAGCATTTCGTTTACTTCCAACGATTCCAAAAAAACTCGTTTTAATTTTAAAACATAAGCAATAGTGAACGAGATTCATCAAGACAAGACACATAGCAACATCAAACGTGCCCGTACGGGAGAGAAAAAATCTATACCACAGATGTGCATAAAGTAAATTCTTGTTGGCAATGTTGGGCGTTGGGTTAGATGATGTCGGGCACAATGATAAAGTGTGAACTTATATTACATTAAATTCGTGATTCATCCTTCATATGAGTGTTAACTAGTATATCACCGTAAGAGGGGATTATTACTACGAAGATACCAATGCATTGATTTCCAGGAAATATTTATTTGGCTGTCATAGAATTGGACATGTCATTTCATTTGAAATTTCAGGAATTATTTATTATATGTTATGACGATTCCTATGTCCAACCCTGCCATTTCATTTGCTAAATAAAATAATGTCATCATTTTATATTTGCCAAATGAAATAAAATGATGGTATTTCTATCAAATGAAATATATGATTGGTGCCAAACGAGATTATAATATTTAATAATCACCTTATGAACTAACTTCACAAGGCAAGCTGGTGCACCTCTAGTACCAGTCCTCGTGTCGCCCCTCGCGGGAAACTCAAGGAACCCTGACCACCGTCGCCAGCTCCCCCTAACTGCACTCCCTCCTGGTTGTAGCTGTCATCGCCTTCACCGCGATGACGGGGAGCACGCCGCCGAAGGGGTCCGTGAGATCTGCAGTGGACACATGCGCGGGCTTGACGCTACGGTGTCAGCGAGCGTTGCAGGCTGGTTCATGGTGGAGACAGGAGGCGATAGGGTCGGTGCATCGGGTTGCAAAGGTTGTGACGGCCACGCGTGCCTGACTTGGGCCTCCAGGCCGTCGCATCAGCACACGGGGATGTAGCTCAGGGGCCAACGGTGGAGGTGGCTGTGAGGTGGGAACGAGAGGCGGTTGTCTAGCAGCGTGATGACCGACAAGTATATAGGGGATCACAAACGTTTTTGAGGGAAGTAAAACCGCCTTAGCGGTTGAGTTGTCAGTTCGGCCACACCTGAAAAAATACTTGCTTGTCAAAATTTATTAGTAACAACAACGATATAGTAGCAGCGGTGGTTTTGCAGTAACAATAGTAAAGTAAAAACTGCAATGGTAGCAATGAAAATAATTGTAGTAAACATCAGGATTAAAAGCACCGTAGGCATAGCCGCATAGGGACCGATGAGCGGGTGTTGCACGAATAAGATATAACGCAGAGCACAACGCAAATAAGTAAGTAATAGTAAAGCATTAAGGCATTAATAAAAAATAGACATGTGTTCCATATGTAGTCGTGCGTGCTTGCTATAGAATTTTGCACGATATTTTTTATCCAACCATCCCGTTTCAGCGGGGCAATCATGTAATCTAATGGTAATTAAGGCACTCATTTTACAAAACATCGGAGTAAAGCATTAACACTTAGTGAATACAATACATGTAATCCTCAAATTACAGCCATCCCCATTGATTATCCCAATTATTGTCACTTTGGGGTCTCCGGTTCCGGACAATAATAGTAGGTGCATACAACTTGTAGATATCATCCAAAGAAATAATTATATTCATGAAAACATAAGATATTCATATCTGAAAACATGACACTCGGGGCCTATTGACAAGCATTAAGCATCTTTTATGCATAAATATGTATCTAAATATGTTTTAGTGTATATGTCCACTTATTTGCTCCAAATTTAGACAATTCATATGTATAAACATGTATCGAGATATGTTTAAGTGTATATGTCCACTTATTTTGCTTCGAATTTAGACAACATGTGACACACCTAAAACATCATCTTATATTTTGAAATGGAGAGAGTATTTATATAGTATTCATGACTAGCTAGATGATGTGCTACCTTATTACAATCTCTTCAATGCTCAGACTTTATTTCTCCGACAAGTGTGTCCGTTTGTGCTCGCACAAAACATTCTGCTAGGATGGCTGCAACGAGGGTTCCACACCTCAATTTCTGCATGCCGGGAGCCCAGGACGTGCAGCTCTCTTCCTTGTTTCTTTGTGACTTGAATCGTATTTCAGTAAAAATAGAACTTGAATTGTATTTTGACACTGGACAAGAAAATACGGCAAAAACCAAGTATATGTCTGATCGAAGTCGAGCTGATGTGTTTGTTAAGAAGTTGAGCTATCAATATCGCAGGATAAGACCAAATCCAAATTCAGCTCTCGTTAATGATCCACTGCGAACGGGTAATGAGATGCAGAATTTTCACGCAAAAAAAAGAGAGATACATAATTCAGGTTGCAATAGCCAAGACCAAAAGACGTATACCAATACTGGCATACTGCATGGCTCGGTCTCGATGAGATAAACAATGGGCAGCTGCAGCAAAACACAAGAGCAGCGTCACATGGAGAAGATCAGCATGTAGGTTCTTGTAACTGTTTCTTATGAATGTTCCTGATCCTTTCCGGCTTCTGACGCCTGCTCCTCCGGCGACAGCTCTTCCTTGCTTGCCTCTGGTTCGTTGGCGTTCTTCGCAGAGGCGGGCTTGAGCAAGTTGTCATAGCTGCCCGTCTCCTTGAACAGCTGCCAGAAGTGGTGCTGGCAGTATAGGATCCTGTTGAGGGCAGCGTAGGAGCTCGCCGTCTGGAGGCAGCCGCCGTGAGCGCAGTTGAAGCAGGTCTTGTGGTAGGGGCTCGCCCTACAAGGTCATCTGCAAAGGAATTGGAACTATCAGACAGGGTTTCACATCTTGAGAAGAACGCAACAAAATGCACGTGTAGCCTGTGGTTTTTAAAGATTGATCATGAAAACCGACTGAAATGATGCATACAGACATGACTGGGCATTCTATTGCTACTTCAACTTTGTTAGTCAAAAGTTGAGAGATGAACATGTCAATCAATTGTCCTTCCACTCCTTGATCTTTGGAGAATACCTTCTCCAATGGGTACACAGTCTTCTTGCAGGCAGTACACTTGTCCTGAGTCCTGCAGAACACAGAAGATAACTTGTTTGGGACCTTAGACTACAAAAAAAGAAAAAAAACGATTTATGAGCTTCAATCTGTGACAAATTCAGGAAGCGTGATATTGCTTATTGTATTGCATGAAATATTACAAGAATAGCAAAGGATACCCTATCAGGCAACAATATAGTACACTACAGGTCGATGCCTGTTTTTTCAATGATATTTTCACGACAAATATGTGTGGCCCACGAAATAGTTGAACACTTTGTATTGAAGAACTCGAACAGCTTTTCAAAACAAAGGACGAAACAAAAAGCTTACATAAAGAAATTCAAGGCACAAGAACAATGATTAGCTTCTGGAATTAGCTAAACAGCAGTTGAGAACTATAGTCTATGAACTGGGAAAACATGAGAAACGATGGTGAAACGCATGACGTAGAATTCACGTTATGTACCTGCCTTGATCTCTCACCTGAGGTGTGAAATCCCTCTTTCCAGTGGGGCAAAGTCCAGCGATCAGGACTACCTTTGATCCAGTTTCAGTCCCAAGAATTTTATCTGCAAAAGAGTGGCCTGTAAGTCCTGCTTCAGTGCAAAGTAACACTGATCTCTCACCTGAGGTGTGAAATCCCCCTTTCCAGTGGGGCAAAGTCCAGCGATCAGGACTACCTTTGATCCAGCTTCAGTCCCAAGAATTTTCTCTGCAAAAGAGTGGCCTGTCAGTCCTGCTTCAGTGCAAAGTAACACTGCTGGGTATACAGGAAAAGTACTTGACAATTAGTCAGAGGCTATCCTATATCTTCCAACAGGGGGTGCCAACATGAAGGGTATTCGGATGTGCCTCAACAACTTTGAAGAATCCGAAGCTTGGATTTTTTTTTTGTTATTCCAAGTTTGAAAAATGTCATGGTTCATATCATCTCATTCTCTGATTGTACATTCAAAAATAGTGCGATGACATATGAACAAAAATAGGCTACAGTGGTGTACAATTGCCCAATTTGGCAGAAACAGAAAATGAAGCAGTACAGCATGGTTGCCCTAGTCCAAATCAGAATAAGAAGGCACTTTCAAGTCTCCCATTCTTCAGCCAGGTGATTGTATTTGGATGCCAATCATAAATAACGATAGGCTCCAGTTTATGGTGCTCTAATAAGCAAACACTTCAGTCTGAACCATGTCTTCCAACCAAATTTAGTTCTTGTGCAATCTTAAGACATCGATAATGAGGTGCAGGGAGAATCAGGTCTTGATCAATCTTAAGACATCGCCAACGAGATGCAGGGAGCCAGTAACCAAGACCTGATTCAGTGTACAAAAACAACAAACGTATAAACAATGAGTAGGAAAGCAGCTGCAACTTGCAAGAGAAGAAATATAATAAACATAACAAATGTTCTTAGTCATGGATTAGTAGATCAACAAACATAAAGCAAACGACAACACAAATATTAACGAAATGGAAGGTATAGATCATGGAATAGCAGAGCCGGATGAAACAAACAAACAAATGAATGTGCACTGAAAGAGTGGAAGCATTATATATGTGAAAAGAGACTGATGATTACGCAAATCCGCAAACGATGGTTAGTAACAGATACGTGATAATGAATCCTACAATGCCCAGAGGAGGGTAGCTAGTTATGGATGGAAGGATGGGTAAAATATTCCAGCTGTACATGATATTACGTAGTACTTCTACGAAACATTTCAGAGAACATTTACTGAACATATGTCCAATGTTTTCACCTGACATGAAGTAGATTGGTCCTGTCGAGAAGATTCCCTTAGCCACTTAACTGCCAATGGAAGAGATTCAAAAACTAAACTAGTCCTGCTAGAGCTTGGGCCATTTGGACCTGCATCGTTCCCATTCAAGTACATCAATCCTCTCAACTCAATGTTCATGTTGACAGCATAACCCAGTTTCAAGAGTCAATCACTATGAATTTATAATACCTTTCTCACCATGAAGTAGGTTTTCCCAAACCGTTTGGAGCGACAACTGCCATGACAGATCAATTTGCTCTCGCCCTGAAGGTGGTGATGCATGGGAGCCAAGCTTGTTATACTGTGATTGGTTTGGCACAAATAAGGCCTGATCGAAGTGGAGACCTGGGCAAAATAACTTGACATTACAGAGAGCGATGAAAGGATCCATTCAACATACAATACAAATATATTATTCAATACAATACAAATGTTGTGATGAAATGCAGGCACATTTAATTAAGTAGGACAGAAATAAGAGTTGTACAAGGTTATTTATAAAGCTGTAGCTAAAACAAAAAAAGCAAAGCGAACAATTTTTCTAATAGAAGCGTGTTTCCTCCAAACATGATGTGTAACTACAAAACGAAACCATTGCATTGTTCAATATCACCAATATATCAACAATAATTCGGTTACCTTTTTTAGCACATGTATCTAGAAGACGTGGAAGCAATCTCTGAGGATCTCTTACAGACATGCAATTGAACAGGAGAATCTGGAAAGCATCCCACAAAAGAACGTGAATAAGACACAGAGAACATGTAAACATTGATTTAATCCGAAAGGCTGCCACTGCAAGGCATAACATACCTTCTTAGAACTGCTGCTACTGTGAGGCTGGTCCACAGAATCTGGTTGTGTTGCATCCTTTCCTGTAACATGAGTAAACCACTTTGCGCATATCTCCATACTTTCTGGGCTATGTGCCCCATCCAAATAGAAAACCAAGGGACAATTGGTATTCTTACAGTCCGAGTTCACTTGTGGATCTGGAACAATCTGTGCTCTGCCTTGCAAACAAGCAATTGATAGCCCTTTGATAAACTGATCTGGTAAGGTACCCTGCACTCCATGTAAATTGATGACTGATCCTAATATTTCCTTTTGTGGTAAATAAATAGAAGCTAGTTGTAGTCCTTACATGATCTTTTACATGTATTCTGTCCAAATGCCCTTGCCTCTCCAGCCAGGTATTAGCCAATGCAACTGCAAGGCCTGCATTCATGTATTGATGCTCACCATGCAGTCCAAGAGGTTGATCTTCTAATTGCCGTGGGTCCAAAGGTGGGACTATTCGGATAGAAACCTTAAATAAATTTAGTTGCATAAATTAAAAACTGGACAAGTCTGTAATCATGTTCATTGACACTTCAGAGTGTGCAAAGAGCAGAGTGACAAGCAGAAAAAGTGTGGCACGGAATGTAACATACACCCAATTCAGAAGCTCTCTGCTTCAGTACGGACATTGCCTCCTCGGGTTGTGGAACTGTATAGGCTGGAACTCCTTTCTATGTTGACGAAAAAGGACAGGCAGGAAAAAACAAGAGTTAGATTAAGTTACAAGAGTCGTAAGCTAAAAGAGATATGTATTAAGCAAATAGTACACTTTTCTAATAAATATTTGAAGAAAAAATAGGTAGAAAGAACCTTCAATATTCCAGCCTTCTCCCCAGCAATTTCTCCAAGTGTATATCCTGCTCATGGACCACAACAAGCATTGGCACCGTGCATGAAACAAGTTTACTATGGTTGCAAGGTATTTCTTCTTTCAGTTTCATGACTAACCAAGAATTTCCATGTGATCGTATCCAAGGGAAGATATCCCACAAACTACAGGTGCTTTTACCTGCAAAAGTTTCAATTTCACACAAGTTGTGCTCTTCGGTATTTTAAATCAAGATGTTCACAATGATCTCAGTGGGCTAAAATGGAAAGAAAAAAAAAGCTCAGAATGCAGTGCAAAAAGTTCTAGATAGCTTACAGAATAACTTTTTTTTGGGGAAAAACTTTCGATCTATTCATCAACTGTCAAGGCAGTGCAAAGAACACAAGTGACAGAATTTACATCCAGATCCATAGACCACTTAGCGATGGCAACAGCTTACAGATCAACTTAGGTAGCCAGAAGTACGAACTACAGTACTGTCACTCAACTATAGTTTGCACTGTAATCTCAGCCCAGACTTTTGCTGCTAAAGTATAAATATACACACTTAGTACTCAAATAAGAAGCTCAATATGATATTATGTAAAACAAGGGTCAAAATGACATATTTATGTCAAAACTCAAAAGGACAACTTGTGCTGGTGTATGAGCTCCTTTTGTCGTTGACGATTATGTCACAAACACTGCTATGCTAATGTGTATTATTTTACTACAAAATTATCACGGAAATTTCACGCACCACATTCGTAGCATCATATTTCCCCCCCAAACCGACTTCTAGCACAGCAACATCCACCTGTTTAAAAGCAGAGTGAGTAGATTCTATGAAAGCATCATCCATGCAGTTCTGAAATTTGACAAGTATACCACAGGCTCATCTACGCAGAAAATGATGATGCTTCTAAATAACTTACCCGGTAAAAAGGCCCTTTAACAGTTCAAATTACTATTCATACGAAATATCTGCTTTCTTAAATAACAAAATAGCTGCCAGTAGAGGCTGCAGATAATTCGCGTGAAGCTGGTAAAAAATATTATGAAGGTGGGCAGTGGTAGCCTTCTAGATTCAATAAAGGTAGGCGCATTCGTTTCATTTTAAATTCAATATGATATAGAATAAGCCAATGTCCACAATATCTATTCTTTAGATGGCGAAAATCTTTAAAATCTACAGAAAAAAACTCAAACATGTGTTTATCTAGATACATTACAAGAAAGATTCTCAAGTGGTAAGTCCTCGTAGAGTATTAACCTGCTCATCTGAAAAAATCTTGAATGCTAACAGTGCAAGGAATCTAAAGTAGGGTGGCATTGGAATATCATCACCAGTCTTGACCTGTAAGGTAAATAAAATTCATCACATTAATGAGTGTCTTAAGGAAAGCCATAAAACACATAGAAAGAATTGCTTATTTCATGGGGAAATCTAAGGAGAGGCGCCGCACGACGCGTCTCTCCGTGCGGCGGCTCGTCGCGATTCGTGCAAGCGATATCCAGCGTCACGCGAGCGCATAACCGTTCTGGCCGCACATCGCTCGCATCAGGTAGATAAGGTTTTGTGGGACCAACTTGTCAGCTAGACAGGAGAAAATTCTACCTGAAACGTGTCCCATGTTTGCTTGGCTCTCTCTGCTCCGGGCGATTGGGGTGGCAATCTCCATTTCCGGCCATGCTAACCCCAGCCCGGCGGTTCCTCACCGGCGTTGATCCTCGCAGTCGCATCCCTCGCCGTAGTGAGTACCTCTCTCTCACTCTCTCCTCTCTGGCTCTTCGTTCCCGGCGATTTTGTCAGTGATTCGGGATTTTTCTCCGCCTTAGGCGCAGTCCGGTGGTTCCTCGACGGCGGAGAGGAACCTCGTCTCACACTCCTAGCTGCCGTAAACCCTGCACCCTTTATTTGCATGTTTATGTGGTCCATTTCGTCTCTCGTGGTGTAGTTTGGTCCGGATTCGACCACCGTCGCCAATGATGTCAACGGGGTAGGGGCAAAGACGCTGGTCGTCGCAGTCCTCGGCGTGGTGAGGCTTGTACCTACTTGATTTGTTAGTTTTTGTGGTCCATTTCGCCGATCATGCGGTCAGTGGTCCGGATTTGACCACCGTTAGGTTCTGGTTCGTCCATAGTTTCCGTCGGCGTCAACGAGGTAGGTGCAGAGAGGCTTGCCGGCGCAAGCGTGGTGAGCCCATATACCCTCTGGATTTGTTGTTTTCGTGGTGTATTTTCATCATTCGCCGTGCTCCTTAGCGTCTGATTCGTTCATCCTTTCCATCGTGGTCAATGGGGTAGGGGCAGAGAGGCTCGACTGCGTTGTGCATGTGTTGTGCATGTCGTTGTTAGCCCGGTACCCTCAAGTTTACAGTATTTTTTTGTGGTCCTTGTTGTCCTCTATGGTCATTCTGCCCGGATCCACCCTATGGTGGACATGTTTGTGTTCCAGCAGTGACTCTACTTTTATATGCTTAGGTTCATTTATGCTTTTGCTGATAATTGTTGTTGGGGGTAGCTTTGGTAAGGCTCTCTCCCTTGATTTGTTTGTACAGGGAGATGTTTTTTATGTTGGCAGGATGTGTGGGAAATGGGATGGACACGATGATCGTGTTTTTGTGTTTTTGCTGGTGGTGATGGAGGTGCCAGTATATTTGGTTGTGGAGTATGATAATGCACCGATGTGTTTATTTGGGTTTGGTGTGTGCTTTGTGCATAGAAGGAGGGGTCAGAGAGGAGCGTGACATGCCGGATATCATTATTGCTCTCCATCAGTGGTTCTTATTTCTCTCTCTCGGAGCATTTGTTGATTTCCTAGCTATTAGCAATAATTTGGTAAGTTTTTCGTGCCTAACATGATAACTGCGTGTAACTGTGTGTTATAAACCTGGTAGCTGCATTGTTTGTTTTTCGTTTAGAAAATTATATGTTATAAAATCTGGTATCTCTCATCTTTGTGTCCCAAACCTGGTAGTTGTGTGCCATAAACCTGGTAGATGTATTTATTTGCATTTGAAAATTATATGTTATTAATCTGGTATCTATGTGTCCCAAGCTTGCTAGTTGTGTGCCATAAACCTGATAGTTTCATTTGTTATTTTGTTTTGAAAATTATATGTTAGAAATTTCGGTATCTGTGTCCCAAACCTGATTAATTGTGTGCCACAAACCTGGTAGCCGCATTGTTTTTTCCCAGCCAGGTTTAGTGCGATGGCTAGGAGGAAGGGCAGCCGGAATAAAGCAGGTGGTGATGTCAAGGGCTAGGAGGAAGGGCATAAGGAGAGGGGAGTGATGTGAGTTGTTTGGTCCTACATTTCTCTTGTGCAATACTAGTTTTGATTTCAAGGGGGAAGGGCAGTGATGTTGTTGTAGCCTGTAGGAAGATTTTTTTTACATAACAGTCAAGAAATATGTTAAGTACTTTGAATTAACCTGGTAGCTATCACCAAATAATATAGTAACCAACTAGGAATAGCATGGTAATTATCAGTAAGCTCATTTTTAACCACTAGTAAAATAACATTATAACTACGAGCAAATAACATGGTAGCTAAGATTCTATAAACTTATAACTAATAGCAGTAGAGAAGAGAACACGTTAACCAGCTGAGGGAAATATAATAAATAAGTATATAGAACATGATAGCTAGGAAGGAATAACATGGCAGCTGTGAGTACCATAGTTTTTTTGCGGCACAATCAACATGTTTTTTATTACAGTTCGTCTAAATTTAGTGGATTAATTTTGCCAAGCTAGCAGTTTCTTTGTACTTGGTTACCAAGTTCTTATCGGCTCAAGGAACTAGATTTTTTTACTCCAAATTTCTTTGTGGGTGTTCTTCTGTATCCATGTTTTTAATCAAGTTTTAGCAGGTTTTCATATGTGTAGCCATGGTTTTAAAGGCGTCGCCTAGGCGACGCTTAAGCGTCAAGGCGCCCCAGGATGGTAAGGCGTCCGTCCCGCCTTAGACAGGAAGTGTACGGTTGCCTGTTCCTCGCTGCTCAAGCTGGCCATCCGGGCCGTGCTTAACGGGCCAGCCCGGGGCCCGGCACGCCACGGGCCCGTGCCCAACACCGAGGCCAGGCACGCGGGCCGGCCCGGCACGGCACGCCAGCATTCGTGCCAGCCCGTGGCCCGGCGGGCACGGCACGGCCCGACGGCACGTTTGCGGCCCGCGGCGCGGGAGCGGGCATGGCGGCGCTGGAGCGAGCACGCGGGCACGCGGCAGCACGTGGGCACGGCGGGCTGGAGCGGGCACGCGCGGCTGGACCGGGCCGTTGTCGGGCTGTCGGGCCGTTGTCGGGCGTGCCGGCGCGGAAACGGCACGCCGCGAGCGGCACGTTTGGCACGGTAGCGACACGCCGGCCCGTTTACGGCCCGTTTGGCACGTTTTTTTCTTTTTTATTCGTTTTTTTCAAATTTTGAACTTCAAACAGCTCTATTTTTTGCTATAAAAAGGGCCTCACACCCCCTACATTCAGCACACTCAACCCACACAGCACACTTCTCATCAAGTCATCATACATTCCCACACTTCTCATCCCATGGAGCCTCCCCCTCCCCCGCCGTACAACCCAAACCCCCCGGGGCATCACCCCGTGCCGATGATCGACTTCACAATAGACCAATTCGGTCTTCATGTGGAAGATTACAACCTCATAAGCCCCAATCCCCCCCCCCCCCCCCACCTTTACTCAGCCTCAGCCTCACTCTCAGCCGATGCCTTCGAGTGGTAGTACCGGCGGCAGTTCAAGCACCTCCACCGGCACGAAGAGGCGGCGACGAACCTCCTGGGTGTGGAAGGAAGGCCATTTCGAGGACCGTATGACGGTTCTCGAAGATGACACCAAGCAATGGGACGCGGTGTGCTTGTGGCCGGATTGCGGCAAGATCCTCACCGGCAACTCCGCCATGGGAACCGGCCACTTGGAGCGGCACGTGAAGTCACACAGGATCAAGAGGGGCGAGGAGATGGCGAGAAGACAAGGCGACCTTCCCTTCCAACCCGACGGGCAGGTAATGAACTGGAACTATGATGCTGACATATCTCGTCGAGGTCTATGTGGTGTGATAGCTTCGCATGATTTACCGCTTGGATTTGGGGCGTATCCCGCTGTTGTCGATTGGATTAAAACTTGTCACAATCCACGCTATGAACCTGTTTCTAGGCAAACTACATCTAGGGATATGAAAAAACTAGCTAAAGAACTAGCTAATGATCTAAAAGATGAATTTGCAAAGTATGTATTTTCAGTTTCATTAACATCTGATATATGGAGTGGTAGAGCTAAGCAAGATTATCTAAGTGTTGTTGCTCATTATGTGGACAGTAATACTTGGGAACTTAAAAAAGCTTTGCTTGGATTTGAATTAATTGATGTTAGCCATACTGGTCCCGCCATAGCCGCCAAAATCTTGCAAGTCGTGGAAGAATTTGGCCTCGAGTCTAAGGTGTTTGCAATAACTTTAGATAATGCTTCAAACAATGCTAGGGCAATGACTGATCTCATTCCCAAACTTTCTGCTTATTCTGCACCATACCTTTTCCATCAACGTTGTGCATGCCATATTATTAATCTTATTGCTAAAAGTGCTTTAAAGCTAATGAAAGCACCCATTGAGAAAATAAGAAGTGGCATAACTTATCTGAGTGTTTCTAATCCACGGCTAGCTGAGTATAAGCGGTGGTGTGAGGCGGCTTCAAATGCCTGTCATGTCTACAATGTTGATATGGATATTAGATGGAACTCCACATACATAATGATTAGAGATTTGATCCGTGATAAAGAACAGTTTACCTGCTTTGTTAATTCAACAAGCGGTGGAGCAATCTATATCACGGATCAAGACTGGGTTATGGCACAAATGATAATGGACTTTCTAGAAGTTCTTTACGATGCAACTAACATTTTATCAGGGGTTTATTATCCCACATCTCCTCTGCTAGTGCATCAAATTGTATTGATTGCTAATCACTTGAAGGAGTACGAACATGATGAAATTTTAAGAGATGCTGTTAAAAAAATGAAAGAAAAGTTTTTAAAATATTGGAAAGAAATCCCTGATTTGTATGCATTTGCATTCATTTTGGACCCAAGGGCTAAACTTGAGGGATTAGGCTATGCTCTTTCTTTATTAACAGCCGCCTTAGAGGTAGACTATGCTACGTATCAATACAATGTTAAGGGCAAACTCACTGATCTGTACTTGAAGTATGAGAATAAGTATGCAGCGACAGTTCGTCCGCCCCGTCCTCCATCAGCTACACAACCCGGAAAGAAGAAAACAATCTTCAAGCTCTTCGGCAGCAACTCCGGCTCAAGTTCAAGCACCGCTGCTCCTCGACGCAGCGAGTTAGGTATTTACCTCAATGACCAGGTGCTCCCCCACGACGAGGAAGAAGAAGAGTTCAACATCTTGCAATGGTGGTATGATCATAGAAGTACCTATCCGGTGCTTTCCATACTTGCACGGGATGTGTTAACTGTCCCCGTATCAACCACATCGTCGGAGGGAACTTTTAGTCTAAGTGGAAGAGTACTCGAGCCAAGAAGAGCAAGTCTCCACCCTTCAATGGTGAAGAGTTTAATGACGGTGAAAGATCGCGAGCGGGCGAAGCGGAGATCCCAACACATGCCGGAGGACCCCGAGTTGTTGGCTGCGATGGAGAGCTTTCATATCCAAGGCAATGAAGAAGAATAGTTTTTTTATCCTCTTTGTAATTTTCTTTTTATTTTTGTAATTTGAACTCGGTCTGTAATATGGAACAATTAAGTAGGAGAGCAGCAGGTTTCAAACGCACTCTTTCCTTACCAGGGTACCTGAGGGGACTGGAAGGTTTTAATGAGGCGGCTTGCTAGCTAAATAAAATTATTATGATCATATCAAACTTTGTCTTGTATCTTTTTACTATAAGAAAGATAAAACATCATAAACAACATAAAACATCATAAAACAACATGAAACATCATAAAACAACATAAAACATCATAAAACAGGATAAAAACAACATAAAACAGGATAAAAACAGCATAAAAATCGAAAAAGAAAAAAACGTGCCTAACATGCCTAACGGGCCGTGCTGGGCCGCCGGGCTCCATCCGTGCCGCGCGTGCCGTGCCGAAGGCCGAGGCGAGGCACGCGGGCCGGCCCGGGCACGGCCCGTTAGGTAATCGGGCCTGGCGTGCCGTGCCGGTAACGTGCCGTGCCTCATGCGAAGCGGGCCGTGCCGTGCCGGCCCGATGGCCAGGTATACTCGCTGCAGCGTCGTTGTGGCTGCTCCTGGAGCTTGTAGACGACGACCCCGCCGCGTCCCAGCACCCGGGCAAGCATCCCGTCATGCACCTGGTGCTGTCGTTGCCTTCCCTTGCCCGATCTACTCGGGTGTGATTGTGGAAGGATGCTGCGGTGAGGAAGAAGGGTGGGGCCATGAAGCGAAGGAAGGAGTTAGGCCCGATCTACTTTGGTGTGATTGTGATTGTGGAAGGATGCTGCTACCACGAGGGAAGGGAGCAGAAGGGGTGTGGCGGCTGTGAAGAGGAAGAATGAAAGAGTGCAGTGGAATTAGGTCACGGGAGGAGTATATGGCCACTAGATGGGCTTTTGGGCCACTGGGAGGTGCATAACTAGTGGCCCATCTTTCAGTCTTTTCTATTTTTCCTATTAATATAAGTGCAGAACTGTTGATTCCTCCTTTCATGCAATGTTTAAGGCGTCGCCTTGCAACGCCTTACTGCTCGCCTTGGGCGCCTAGGCGTCAGAGCGCTCCTACTCCGCCTTGTGTGTAGCAAGGGTTGTGGTGTGGAAATAGCCTCAATCGTGCCATTATTCCTGTTTTCCCCTCCATCCATGGATAACCTCATAGTTGCATTTTAATTTGATAAGGGTTTTGTGGATAACCTAATAACTCCATTGGATTAATATGGTAAGTATTGCTGTATAACCTGGTAGTCATGTTGATTTTATCTGGTAAGTATTGGTGGATATATAACCTGTTTGTTGCATCGAATTTATAACCGGGTAGTTAAATTGATTCTAGTATCTTGTAATTATTAGTGATAACCTGGTAGTTGCATTGAATTTATCTGATAATTAAGTGTTTAGTCAATAACCTAGTACTCCCTCCAGTCTGCTTGTTCGGGGCCCGTAGAAAATTATGGGCTCGGTATTCTGGTACTCCATCCGGTAGTTGCATTGAATTAATGTGACAAGTGTTAATTTTGTGGATAATCCGTAGTTGCACTGAATTAACCTGGTAAATGTTTTGTGGTCAACCTAGTAGTTTTGTAACATAGCAATTAAGAATCTGTTAACTACCTTGAGTTAACCTGGTAGCTATCACAAAATAATATGGTAACCAAGCAGGAATAACCTGGTAAGTAGCATCAAGCTCATATTTTAACCTAGGAAAATAACCTTATAACTATGAGCAAATAACATGGCAGCTACGATTCAATAAACTGGTGACTATGAGCAAATAACATGCGAGCAAATAACCGGCAGAGGGAAAACCTGATAACTAATTTTATAGAACATGATAGGTTGGAAGAAATAACATGGTAACTGAGTACCATAGTTTTTTTTGTGGCACAATCACCATGTTTGTTGTTACAGTCCCGTTAAATTTGCCATATTATTTTTGCCAAGCTACCAGTTTCTTTGTACTTGGTTACCTAGTTCTTGTCAATTCAAGGAGCTATATTTTTCCTTCATTTTGCAGGTGTTCTCTTGTATCCCTGTTTTTCTTCAAGTTTTAGCGGTTTTTCATGTGTGTCACAGTGGTTGCGGTGTGGAAATTGTATCTCTTCTGTCGTCATTCTTGTTCTTTTCCCTTCAGCCCTGGGTTTTTGAGCACTCGATTCATCAAGTGTTATTCTCATGCCCACAATACCTTCTATCCCGCAACTGAACCTTGTTCATTATTTTCAGAAGAATCATTCCCTGTTGTTCATTTTGGGAAAATGGGTTTTGGTAAATGTTCATTTAATATATGGTATTTGTCAGTACAAAACTTGGTAACTACTGTTGTCATGCATCCTGGTAACTAGAATGAATTATAATCATAGCCATCGCAAACTTGGTAGCTACCATGAATTAATCTGGTAGCTAGTTTATTAACATGATAGCTAGCATAAATGAATTAACCTGGTATGTAGCTTTTGAAAGTAACTCCGTTTGCATGATTTAACACGATAGCTAGCATGAATTAACTTTGTAGCTAGCTTGAATCAATAAGATAGCTACCATAAATTAACATAGTAGCTACCATGTTTGATTTAACAAGCATGATTTTACAAGATAATGAGCCTGAATTATATTGGTGACTAGCTTGATTTTAAGATGGTAGCTAGCATGAATATAAGTAAAAGTTTCACTGATGGACAATTTTATAGTGTTACTTATTGCAATTTTTCTTTTTAAAACAGGGCGAATCAAGTTCCATGGTGTACAAGGTTGTGAATGAGAAGTACATCAAGTTATGATGTGAAAGTCTTTGACTACAGAAATCAAGTTATGGTTTCATAGATGTCTGTTTGATTTTGAACTATTTTCCTAGCATATTTGAGATTCCTGTAAGTTTGTTAACCTTCTGAAACTAGATGGTTTTATTTGCAATGTCTGCATGTGGAGAACACGATCTAGGTACCTATGGTTGGCCATCTCATGTTCTGATGGATTTTGTGTAACTTGGTGCATAATTTAGATGTTTTTGAACCAGGGAAAGTAGACAAAAGTAGCAGGTTCAGAAAGTTCATACTTTGCTCCAGCGTTTTATTCAGCGTGTTTGTTCGACATGGATTAGTTTTCCCAAATCTGGAGATATTTCGGTTTTATTTTCCGTGTTAGGTAAGGTAAACAAACAAAAAAACATCAGTATCTAGCGAGGCCCAAATGACGTAATCCTAGCCCTGTCAGAGCCCATGACGTAATCCTAGCCCAGCTAGTCACGGGCGAAGGGGCGCACGCTGGCAGATCGCTCGGTGTTGGCTGGTCGCGTTGACCGCCGCACGGAAGCTACCCGGTGCGGCGCCGCCGGGTAGTCCTGTCCTTATTTCATAGTCTCACTTCAATGTTATGCAGCCGCAATGCCACCATATGAAACAAAATAGGAGATATTTACCTTCAATTTGTGCCAACACCACCAGAAATACCTAACAAACTTTTCCTCCGAAATGTCCAGCCTATAACCTCACCGGGAAGAAAAGAAAATAGGTAAACACAGTGATAGATAGTGATAGGACGAATTAAATAAGTTCAAGCAACTCAACAACAGCAATCTCCTCGAGACAAAATTATAATGAGCTAAGATACATAATTAGAAACAAATTAAGATTTTTTATATAGCATGAATAAATAAACAAACAAGGGTAGCAGCGCAGAAAAGAGAAAAGTACCCATCAAGCCGAAACCGCTCACGAACATCCATCAAGTGTGGGGAGGTAAACAATCCAGTGCGGAAACCACATGACCGGAGGATTGACTCAGCAAATGTGCATGTTGAACCCTAACAGATAGAAAACGATCAGAGTTGTCAAGACATGCTCTGCTGCAACTTTTTTGATTCAAGAATCACAAGTGATTGACTCAGCAAGTGTATACAAAAACGATGAGAAAGTGCTATAGTAGGTTTACATTGATCAGATATCGCTGGGTCATAAACTGTTATCACAAATAATTATAAAACAGAATACACATATTCCAAAAATTAAAAGCACTAAAACTTCAATGATAATAAAGGCATCACACAAAGGCTACTTCACCGAGTATGGAAGTTTCTAAAGTAAACTGCTTTGGTGCCAACTTGTATCACTCCCCATTTCTCGCCAAACAAACACACACATACAAACAAAGGGAAAATCAATGTTTCATGCGGGAATCATTACCTAATAATAAAAGCGCTAAGGCTTCCGCGGTTTGGTACGTCACCGGATTTGCCCCCCTAAAGTTGTCAATACTTACCCACCTATGCCACCCATAAGTCAGAAAAACGGTTCGGTGTGTCTTGTGTTTTTTTCTCTCAATCAAGGTGGCCGTGTCCTAGCCGAATGAGGAAATATACATCGACCAGGAGCCGCTCCCGGACCCGAGCGGCTGCGCTTACGAGCGCCATTTGACGCGCGCTCGACAGCGGTGGCCTAAGCCCGGCTTCACGCTCCCTCTGGTTAGCTTGCGACAGACACCTCGCTAGACTTCCAGTTCCTACACCTGGATTCGGTTCCCGAAGAAAACTGCGTCTGCCTCCAGCCGCCGCCTGCCTAGCGTCGAGCCGCATCTTCTTGTCGAGGTAATCCTCGCTGCAAAAGGGTGTGTCCCCTCTGACTCTGTAAATGAAGATGTTGCTGTTGCGGCAGCTGCTTGGTGCAGAGCGCGAACGCGTCCTGCACGGACATCTCGGGCTCGCCGGCGATCCTGGCTTCGAAGAAGGCGCAGGCCAGAGATGCCGCTATGGTATGTCTCTGGGTTGAAAGGATTATCGCACTACAGTGCCTGAGCTTCAGTTAGCTGTAGCCTGGGCGTGCGCTGGTGCTTCTGGTGAAGTGAAGAAGATTTCGTCATGTATCTCCACCCTCTACTACTTCCGTATCCATCGATTTTGTTCTTCTCACTGATGCGTTCTAAGAAACATAATCTGCTAGACTACTCCCTTTGTAGATGTGTGCTTATTAAATAAAAAATAGTCTGGTGCTATTTTTATTTTGATGGTCAGTCTGGTGCTATTTGTCTGATTGGTCGTGCATTATTAGGATAAAACATCCAACACAGATTAAATTCTGGCAAGTGGATTTGTTAAAGCGTTGTTTCTTAAAAGCCTTCTAAATGTTCCAATATCCCTAATTTTTTTTGACCTTCCACTTTCTATTATCCAGGGTATATCTTCATGGATAGGTCCTGGTGGGAAAGGGGATGCAGGTGAACTGAATCCAACATTTCTTCTTCGCTCTTTTTTTAAAAAACATTGTTGCATTACTTTTGAAAATGATCCCTCCCTTCCTGATAGTGATATTCTGAAAGAATTATTGAACGATGTTTCAGAATTGCTCGACATTGCTGCGCCCGAAAGCGCCCAATCTTTGCCATTTTGCCGATTAGCCTGAAGTTTGAAGTGCGAAAATTTATTCCCGTGTTACAACGCACGGGCACATTTGCTAGTAAAGTTGAAATGCAAAGAACAGATAATGTTGGTACATCATATGACGATTATTGTTGCGCTTTATAACTGATACATATGTTACTTACTGAAACCGCACGTCCAAACCCACCCAAATCAGTTCAAACTCGGTGTAACGCAGCATTGTTAATGTAATCCCTGAGAAAGCGCACAGCTGCACACTCACCTTCCCTTTGGTGCCCGCGACGTGAACTACCTTCAGACGCGCGATTGGTTCCTCCAGCTCTAGTATCTGTCAGAACAACCAAAAGCGCCAGTCAGAAACAACTCGGCAAACCACGGACCAATCGAACAGCCACCGTCGCGGCAACACCCACCTGCAGGTACTTGTTCATGAGCTCCCACTGGTTTCCGCGGTTGCCGGTGTCGGCGCGCACCTTCTGCTTGATGAGCGACGAGAGGCACCCAAGCACCTCCTCGTACTCCGCGGACCCCGTCGCCGCACCTGCGCGCACCACCGACCGCGTCATTCATTCACCACACGCAAAGGCGGCAGAGAGAAGGTCCTGGTTTCGGTTCGGTTGGGCCCGCGAGGTATTACCTGCCTGTGCAGCGCCGGCCATGGCGCGGGGGAGGAGGAGCGGGAGGGGGCGGACGGGTCTGGGGGCGAGCGGGTGGGGAGGCGTGGAGTGGAGGGAGAGGAGGCGGCGGAGGTGGGCGAAGCGAGGGGGCGGCATGGCGAGGGAGGAGGAGGCGGGTACTAGTAGTAGTTTGGTGGTGGTCGGAGAGGGAGAGCGCGCGCCGCCGCTCGCGCGCATCGCTCGTTCACCAATCGTGTGATGTGGAGCTCTCACCTTGTTTTATCTAGCGGCGTGCGGGAGAGACGGGCCGCATATCTCTGAGTTTTGTGTTTTTTCTTGTGTGTATTGTTGGGCTTTAGGCCCCGCTTGGAAAGGGGTGCCAAATTACGGAGCCGGAAACATTACGGAATTACGGAGCTTCTTCGTATTTTCTGCGAGAGGTTGAGTGCTCCGGAATTCCATCCGATCGTTTTGTCTAATATAAACGATGTGCCAAGCAGGGCCTTACGAGTGACGATGCATATTACCCGGTTTGTAGTTTGGACCCTTATACCGAGTGCTCTATCTCTATCCGCTACCTTGCAAAGTTAAGCCAACTCATGGGGATGGAGTATTCTGGTTTTCTTAAACTTAAATTTTGTACAATAAAAGTTATCAAAGACCGGGGATGTAGAATCTTACGAATATTTTTTTTAACCACATGAATAATTTTTACTATTCCAATATTTTCTAAACCTTATGAAAAAAATTAGACCTCCTAAATATTTATAGAACTATATGAACATTTGTTTCCTCAAGTTTCTAAATATATTTAGTTATTTTTTTAATATATTAGACAAGAGAAATATATAATGCTTTAATTTTAAAAATAGTAAAACGAAAAAAGAAACATGAACAATAAGAAATAAAATAAAATAAAATTTTAACCGAAAGAGAAAGAAGAAAAAAAACTAACATGGGTCGGTCCACCTCGGTCAGCGATTCAGGCGTTGCTGAAAGAATCAAGTAGGTCGACTAGAAGGAATGGTGAATAGACCACTACAAAATTTAATACATTTTTTTAACAAAATAGGGATAAACACGAACATAGATTCTCTATATAATGCAACAAGATGAGAGGAAACTATAAGACGACAAGATACGATCTATCTTAACGTTATAAAGAGATAACAAGCTTGATAGGAGTAAGTAAACTATTCAAAGTTAGCCAGACAGTGGACACGAGGTTTATCCCGAAAATCACTCCGCGAGAAAAGCTGGTCCCTGTTGGCGAGTTGTGGATACACAATGACTACAGTAGCCATAATTTCTAGAACATCCACACGGTGCGGAGTGTCTCAATTCACTAAGTGGTGTCACTAAAATCAGCAATCCCTAAATGTACGGAGGGAGTAAGAGTAATAAGATTCATAATGGATTAGTAGGGGGGACTCAAATCCTTTAGTAAAACCGTGGATCCCGATCTCCTCATGGATATCCGAAAGTATCAATATGATTGTAGCACCATTGCACCAACGTGGGATATATAAAAAAATTAAGCTTAAAAACCACGAATGAGAGAGAGACATGAAATCGTAACTTATTTTTGCGCTTGGGCCTTGGGAGGTGTTTTTATGAGCTCTCGATGTGCTTGTTTTGCGCTGTCTTTTTTATTTTGTCTTCTGATTGTGTAACTTTTTTTAGATGTGTGCATCCTACCTACACAGGTAGGGGTGGGCATAAAAACCGAAGACCGAAAACCGAAACCGAAAAGATCGAGACCGAAACCGAAAAGACCGAGACCAAAAAGACTGTTAGAAATTTGGGTAGCAAAATAGAAAAGACCGAAATTATATCAGAAAATCGGTCATCACTTATACATAGACCGAAAGACCGATTTTATTTTATTTTGAGAGAATTACGTACGAAAGCAGCCAAATTTGTGTGCCAGCCTAGTTTATGTACGTATATTCTATAGTCCCAACTACGGAACCAAGCATACCATATAGTCTCTATGCCCAACAACTGAGTATCCTATCCCCGTGTAATGTAGATTCTCCCATGCGCGAGAGACCAGTTGATCGCTTCCCACTCTCCCATTACTAGGCGCCGATTCCTCTTCTTAAACACTAGATTTTGGTCTATTTGGTCATGACCGAAGACCGAACCGAATAGACCGAAGACTAAATAACAGAAAACTGGAAAGACCGAATTTATTACGGGTATCATTTTCTAGATGACCGAAATTGTTAAAGACCAAAAAGACCGAACCGAACTAACCGAAAAGACCGAACGCCCACCCTTATACGCAGGGGCCGCATGTGAGCAACTTATGATTTCATTAAAGCCCTAATTATCGTAAAGAAACTAAATATTCAATGTAGCTTAATATGTGTCTTATACACGCTTTCATGAAGAAACACACATGTATATTTCACTTTGGGCGAAATCTTTTATGAATTTTCGTTGCATACTTACACATGACACAACAGGCAGGGTTGGTTACACACTTACACAGTTACACTACACTCTACACATACAACCCATGCACGCCCGCCGGCCGCAGTGCATCCGACGAGCCTTCGCTGATTCGCTCTACTGTCACACAACACAAGGCAATGACCACGCAACGCGATTACGGGCAGCAAAACGGAGGGGCGACGCGACAGCACAAGCTAGCTGACTCAGAGCGCAGATTTGATCATGGCGGGGAACATGTCGGCGACTTCGACGGCCGGGCGCAGCAGCTTACACAGGGGCCGCATGTGAGCAACTTATGATTTCATTAAAGCCCTAATTATCGTAAAGAAACTAAATATTCAATGTAGCTTAATATGTGTCTTATACACGCTTTCATGAAAGAAACACACATGTATATTTCACTTTGGGCGAAATCTTTTATGAATTTTCGTTGCATACTTACACATGACACAAGACGCAGGGTTGGTTACACACTTACACAGTTACACTACACTCTACACATACAACCCATGCACGCCCGCCGGCCGCAGTGCATCCGACGAGCCTTCGCTGATTCGCTCTACTGTCACACAACACAAGGCAATGACCACGCAACGCGATTACGGGCAGCAAAACGGAGGGGCGACGCGACAGCACAAGCTAGCTGACTCAGAGCGCAGATTTGATCATGGCGGGGAACATGTCGGCGACTTCGACGGCCGGGCGCAGCAGCTTACCCATCTCCTCCACGAACTTCTCCATGGCGGGGCCGGGCAGGCACATGGGGATCACGATGCCGTCCTGGCCCTTGGCGTTCTTGAACGGGATGAGGAAGCTGGCCACGCCGGGGATGGCGCCCACGCCGCCCTTCGCCGGGCCGCCGTACACGGGCCTGCCCCACCCGAAGTCCAGGTCGCCGAACCCGGCCTTGGTCACGTCCGACGCCAGGTACGCGCGCACCACCGTGAAGTGCGGCCGCCCGCGCTGCACCATCAGGTCCGCCACCGACCGCATGTACTCCACGTCCACCTCCCCCTTGGCCTCCTTCACCAGCCGCACGGCGTAGCTCAGGGGCCTCGCGCACAGCTCGCCCGCGGCCGACACGGCCACCGGGAACGCGAACGCGTTGCCGTAGTACCCGCTCGGGATGGCGCTCTGCTTGCCCTTGCCGCCGCCGCGGGCGTTGACGATGCAGATCATCCGCATGTCCTCGTCGGCGTCGGGGGCCAGTGCCACGGTGCGGCACTTCCATAGACAGCCCGTGAGGACCTCGAACGTGGTGGCGCGCTTCCGGAGGCCCGGCGCCAGGTGGGACCGAATGGCGGCAACCTCCTTGGCCCCGAAGAAGAAGGAGCGGTGAGCCATGTCGTCGAGCGGCACGATGGTTCCCTTGGTGTCCGGCACCTCGTCGTACTCTCGGTGCGCGAAGCTAGGACGCGGCGGGTTCCGTGCCTCCAGCAGCTCGCGCCCCCACACCGGCATCACAGACGGAACAACGGCACCCCGCGCCAGTTCCGCCACGGCGGCCAGGAACTGCACCAGCCCCTGCGCGTCCGCCATTGTGTGCATCAGCCGCACCGCCAGGATGAAGCCTCCGCACGAAAGCCGTGTCACCTGGAAGAGAAGGAGCGGGGTTCCAAGGACTTCGGAAGAACCGGGCACGTCGAAGACGAGCTCCTCGAGGCCCGGGAAGGGCGGCTGCAGGGCGTCGCCGAAGTGCTCGAGGCGGACGTCGGCGTCGGCCTCGGTGAACAGAACACCCTCGCCGGTGCAGTCGACGGCGAGCTTGCGGCCCTCGATCTCCCTCAGCCGGCCCGCGAACGGGTAGTAGTGCACAAGCGCCCTGGCCACGGCATCCCGAACGACCACAGCGGGGTCCCTGCCGCTCATGGATGCGTCGCCGCGGTAGAACTGGATGACGGGGATGTGGAACCGCAGGCCGTCCTGGTCGTCGATGTCAGAGAGCCGCTTCATCTCCCGCGGCGTCGGCCCCGCCGGCGCCACCAACTCCGCCGCCTTCCTCCGCACCGTGAACCTCAACGAGCCCGCCATGCGCGCCGTCTAAGCTAATGCACGAGAAGGAGGAGGATGAGAGGCGATCGATGGTGTTTGCTCTTTGCTGCTGCTGCTGCTGCTGGGTTTGTGTAGAAATGGAGTGGCACTAGGAAGCTATATATACACGCGCGGCTACACACTGACAGTGATATATGCTCCAATGGAGTATGTGTTAGTAGTTGGGTCGAAATTAGGGAGCAGTTTACTGACACTGATTTTCCTTTTTTTTTGAGAAAACTGACACTGATTTTCCATTCCTTTGCAGCGACTATGAATTGTTGCTAACAAAATAATACAGTGTGGACGAGCAAACGGGGGATATCCATGACTGACTTGACGAAGGCCAACGCGGTGGGTCGGGGAGGTGCGTCGCGATCCATGTCTGTGCAAGTGGGACTCCGGCTCCTCACGGAGAAGCTCCATCAACTGCTCAATGCCCAGCAGTGCGTTTTGACTTGGAATTGGATGGTTCTGATCGAGAGAGAGATTTATTTCTCGAAATTACTACTCTATCAGCTAATACTAGTGCTGACACGCACTCTGGAAGAGGATAACAGATGCAGCAGATTTGATACCGCAGTGTAGTTTCACAGCTAATACTAGTGCTGACACGCACTCTGGAAGAGGATAACAGATGCAGCAGATTTGATACCGCAGTGTAGTTTCAGTTCAAGGTTCATGGAAATTCTGCTGACCGCCGGCTGGTCATTCAGTCCAGTTGCAGGGTCAGACAATAATTAGAGAAATGGTCCGGTGCTTTCGGGGAATGCATCGAAATCGCCACTGTTTGTAGATAGACTGGCAGCAGCAATGGCATTGCAGTTTCCCTCAAGTCTTGTGTTTTTTCCAGTGTGACCGTTCTTGGAAAAACCCTGCAGATTTCCAAAGCTTGCACTTGGCAGTAGTAGAACGAAGAACGTACGGTTTTCTTTCTTCTGTCTTTTGATATGGAAGGAGCCTGCCAAGTGTTGGATTATTAGGCACAGTTTTCATGATTAATTTCAATATACTAAACATTACTTCAGCAGCTATTAACATGTGAAAAACGACCATACTAGATGAACTAATCAACATGAACAGTAGCAAAACATCTACGACCACAGCCATATAAAAATAGCACATCGGGACGTCACGAACGTACCGAACGATTGTAGAGGGAGTAGTCGTTGTAGTTGTTGCAGCAGCAGCGACATCAGCAGCTTCCCGAAGACGATTACGACGTTGGAGACGAGCCGCCCACGAATCCGGCGATCGTAAAGGAAGACGAGCCGTGATGAAGAACTTGAAAGCAGTCGCGCGGAGCGCTTCCCAAAAACCTTATTCGCCCTCTCCCGTACAGGATCACAAGGGCGAGCGGTTCCGGAGACCTGCTGTCCCATTCGCCGGTGCACGCCGGCGCTCGGGATGGAGAAGACTACGGTGGCGGCGCAAGGCATGAGTATGGCAAAACCTAGATTGGTTCGGGTGTTTGCAGCGCACGCAGTGCAGGGATTATATAGCGCAGCTCGGAGGAAAACCCTAACGGGTACGGAGTGGTCCAAGTCCACGTCGCACACGTTTATGTCGGTTGGTAGCCCACGATCCGGGAGCGACCCGAACTGACTAACCAAGACGCGTACGTCAAAACCGTTTTCCTGTACTGCAAAAATAAAGTTCGGCTCGGCGAGATTGGCGCAACCCGCGGCGCGTCGCGTCGTGACGAGACGGGTGGTGCGTGCGGCGGCGGCGGAGGAGGAGGAGCGCGTGAGAGAGCCTCATCTACTCACAAGATTACCAAGTAGCACAACACTTCACTATATACGGTGGTGCCACTCCTCTCAAACTAGCAATGTGGGACTAAACTTTAGCTCCCACACCACTCACATGTGAGCTGCCATTTTTCCATGGGTTTTGAGATTTCAGAAATTGCTAATTGGGCTGCCCTCAAATGGGCCCAATTCTAACAATCCCCCACCAGATCTCAAATCCCCATTTAGAGATATTTGCCAGACCTCGAGTTTTGTTCATATACCAGTGTTTCAGCAGAGACTGTTAAGTTGAACTTCCGCCTAGAATCTTGAGCTACGTCTATCGGCAACTTGAACAATGGACGAACCTTGAATTGCAAGTTTGGTGCTTTTAGATTTCACACAAAATCATAACTGGTACTTGCCTGCCAGTAGCTTACCCCACGGGTGTAGCATATGCGTCATACTACCTGATCTCTTCATGAGTTTACTAGAGATCACCCAAATCTCATAGATTGCGACGTTTAACAATCTGACTCATATAGGTGTGTTCTTTCAAGAATGCTCTGGAGAACAGCATATTTGCTATGAATAGCAACAGAAACACATTAAGGCATGCTACCAACCTGCCTTACAGATTTTGAGAGTTTTGCATCCTAGAGAGGGTTAGGTAATAACTCTCCTCTGTCACACCACTAGCTTGTTTTTCCCAGGTCCTACTTCACGGGATTTCCGATCACATAGGTTGGGTTGCCACTATGGAGCAACGCTTATGGGTCTCAACCCCATCTCTCTCGATGCACTTTTTATCACATTACGTGATAGTCCCTTCGTAAAGGGATCTGCCAGGTTTTTGTCTGTTTGAATATATGAAACAGATATTACTCCGGAGTTTCTCAATTTACTGACAGACTTCAAACGTCTTTTAACGTGTCTTGATGACTTCGCGTTATCCTTAGCACTATTCACTTTGACGATAACCGTTTGGTTGTCACAGTTCATAAGAATGGCCGGTAATGGTTGCTCAACCACCGGCAAATCCATCAAGAGCTCATGCAGCCATTTCGCCTCAACAGAAGTTGTATCTAAAGCGGTAAGTTCTGCTTCCATGGTTGACCTCGTCAATATGGTCTGTTTGCAAGACCTCCATGATACTGCGCCACCTCAAAAAATAAACGCATATCCACTGGTGGCGTAGAGCTCATCAACATCTGAGATCCAGTTCGAATCACAATATCTCTCAAGCACAGCATGGTGCCCTGAATAGTGAATCCCATAGCTCATTGTACCGTTCAGATAGCGCATGACCCTTTCAAGTGCATGCCAATGATCAGTATCCGGGTTAGACATGAACCTGCTCAATTTTCTCACAGCAAAAGAGATATCAGGTCTCGTCCCGCTCGCAAGGTACATGAGTGAACCGATCACTTGAGAGTATCTTAATTGATCTCTCGTCTCTTTCTTGTTCTTTCTGAGTGTCACACTGAGATCATAGGGTGTTGGAGAAGCCTTGATGTCTGTAAAGCCGAATCGGCTCAAGACCTTCTCAACATAGTGTGATTGCGTTAACGTAATCCCACTCTCATCCCTAATCGGCTTAATGTTCAGAATCACATCAGCTTGTCCCAGATCTTTCATATCAAAACTATTTGACGGGAAAGACTTGACCTCATTTATCACTATCATGCTTGTACCGAAAATTAGTATGTCGTCAACATACAAGCATAATATGACACTATCGCCCCCACCATGGCGATAATACACACACCTATCAGCCTCATTAATGGCAAAGCCCGCAGAAGTTAAAGTTCTGTCAAACTTCTCATGTCATTGCTTAGGTGATTGTTTCAACCCATACAAAGATTTTAACAATCTGCACACATTTCTCTCTTCACCATTTACTACAAACTCATCAGGCTGATCCATATAGATTTCCCCTTCCAACTCTCTGTTAAGGAAAGCTGTCTTTACGTCCATTTGATGAACGATCAGACCATATGAGGCAGCCAGCGAAAGTAGTACACGAATGGTGGTCAGTCTAGCAATAGGTGAATAGGTGTCAAAATAATCTTCGCCTTCACGCTGGGTGTAGCCCTTGGCTACTAGCCGTGCCTTGTACTTCTCAATAGTAACATCAGGCCTTATCTTTTTCTTAAACACCCACGTACAACCCATAGGTTTGGAACCGTATGGTCGTTCAGATAATTCCCAAATTCCATTAGAAAGAATCGAGTCCATCTCATTATGGACAGCTTTTTTCCAGTCATCCGCATCAGGAGATGCAAATGGCTCTGCAATGCACGTAGGAGTATTGTCCACAAGGTACACAATGAAATCATCACCAATGGATTTTTCAATACTCTGTCTCTTGCTCCTTTTGGGAGCTTCATTGTCATCCTTCTCAAGGACTTCCTCAACATGTGGTTGTTCAGAATGATCAACAGATGTACTAGATTCAGTAAATATCTCAGAAGAAATTCTAGCAGTTCTATGCATATCCTTCATAGGAAACATGTTCTAAAAAAATGTTGCATCACGAGATTTCATAATAGTATCAACATGCATATCAGGTACCTCAGATTTAACCACTAGAAATCTATAGCCGATGCTCCGCCGCCAAGTGCGTAAATAAGAAAGTTATGGTTTTCTCCCAGACCACTCCTCGTAAGGGGTCTTCTCTTTATTCTTGTTGGGAATTCTATTCAGGACATGACACGAAGTCAACAAAGCCTCCCCCCACCATGCCTTAGAAAAACCAGCAGTGTCCAACATGGCGTTCACCAAGTCGGTCAGCGTGCGGTTTTTCCTCTCGGCAACCCCGTTTGATTAGGGAGAATAGGGAGGCGTCCTCTCATGAATAATACTGTGTTCCTCACAGAATACATCAAATATTTTAGAGAAATACTCGCCACCACGATCCGACCTGAGACGTTTCATCTTTCTCTCTAGTTGATTTTCTACATCGGCTTTGTAAATTTTAAGGTAGTCTAAAGCTTCATCTTTAGTTTGCAACAAAAATATATAACAGAACCTAGTAGCATCAACAATTAAAGTCATGAAATATTTCTTTCCACCTTTTGTCAACACGCCATTCATCTCACATATATCGGAATGTACGAGTTCCAGCGTTGCCAACTGTCTCTCCTCGGCTGCCTTGTGAGGATTTTGAGGTTGCTTTGATTGCACACAACTATGGCACCTGGAACCTTTGGCAATAGTGAAATTCGGAATTAAACTTGTACTGGACAATTGAGACATCAAACCAAAGTTAATGTGACATAAACGAGAATGTCAAACACTGGTATCATCGGAAACACCGCCACAAATATGGTTTACTGATTTATTACAGAAATCTGAAAGTGAAAAACGGAACGAGCCTCCGCACTCATAACCTTTACCAATAAATTGTCCAAACTTTGACACAACTACTTTATTGGACTCCAAGACTAACTTAAACCCATCTCTGCATAGAAGGGAACCGCTAACGAGATTCTTGTTCATAGTAGGTACATGTTGCACGTTCCTCAGCTGCACGATCTTCACCAAAGTAAACTTCAGATCTACCGTGCCAACACCACGAACAGTAGCATGTGATCCATTCCCCATTAGGACGGAAGAATCCCGAGCGACCTGATAAGAAGTGAACAAAGAGATGTCAGTGCACACATGAACGTTAGCACCCGTATCAATCCACCAACATGGAGAATGAAATACTGAAAACACAAATGGTAAATTACCATACCCATCAGTATTGCTAGCGGTCACGACGTTGACATTGGCCTTCTTCTTGTCTGCACGATCTGGGCAGTCCACAGAGAAGTGGTCGAGCTTTCCACAGGTATAGCAACCTAGCTCAGATTTGTTCATCATCTTCTTCTTCTTCTTCTTGAAAGAATTAGTCTTGACGGGTACGGTGAAAGCAGGCTTGAGCTTTCCTTTGTTCTTGCTGTGGTTATGGTTCTTCTGCACCATGTTGGCGCTAGACTGACCTTCACCACCTCTCTCAGCAATGTCCTTAGCCCGAGCCTTCTCCTCAACATCAAGAGACGCTATCAGGTTTTCAACTGATATCTCCTGTCTCTTGTGTTTGAGAGTTGTGGTGAAGTTCCTCCATGAAGAGGGCAACTTTGCAATAATGCATCCAGCCACAAACTTGTCAGGTAAGGCACATTTAGCGTGCTCAAGCTCCTTAGCAATGCACTATATCTCATGAGCCTGTTCGACTACAGAACGATTGTTAGCCATCCTGAAGTCATGGAAGCTCTCCATGATGTACAGTTCAGCATCTGCTACACCGAACTTAGCGTTCAGTGCCTCCCAGAGCTAATGTGCATGTACACATCAAACAGCTTGTTGCTAAGAGCACTCAGAACGAGTCCCACAAAGGCAGTATTGGTTTCATTTAACTTGTTCTGATCCTCGTCAGATATAGTTCCTTCAGGTAAACCCTCACTAGTCTCGAACACTTTCAAAGATCGCAACCACAACGTGGTCTTGATCTGCCATCTCTTAAAATCCGCACCGGTAAACTTGTCCGGCCTCAGCGCATCAGATAGATGTCCCATGTTTAACTCAGTAAATTGCCTATAACACATATAAGGTTTTTAGATTGTTGGATTATTAGGCACAATTTTCATGATTAATTCCAGTATATTAAACATTACTACAGCAGCTACTAACATGTGAAAAATGAACATACTAGATGAACTAATAAACATGAAGAGTATCAAAACATCTACGACCACAGCTATATAAAAACAGCACATCGGGACGTCACGAACATACTGAACGATTGTAGAGGAAGTAGTCGTTGTAGTTGTAATAGTTGTAGTAGTTGTTGCAGCAGCAGCGACAGCAGCAGCTTCTCGAAGACGATGACGACGTTGGAGACGAGCCGCCCGCAAATCCGGCGATCGTACAGGAAGACGAGCCATGATGAAGAACTTGAAAGCAGTCGCGCGGAGCGCTTCCCAAAAACCTTATTCGCCCTCTCCCGTTCAGGATCACAAGGGCGAGCGGTTCCGGAAACCTGTTGTCCCGTTCGCCGGTGCACGCCGGCGCTCGGGATGGAGAAGACTACGGTGGCGGCGCAAGGCACGAGTCTGGCAAATCTAGATTGGTTCGGGTGTTTGCAGCGCACGCAGTGCAGTGCATTATATAGCGCAGCTCGGAGGAAAACCCTAACGGGCCCACGATCCGGGAGCGATCCGAGCTGACTAACCAAGACGCGTCCGTCAAAACCGTTTTCCTGTACTGCAAAAATAAAGCTCGGCTCGGCGAGATTCCCGCGGCGCGGCGCGTCGTGACGGGCGGGCCGGCGGGAGGGAGGGAGGGAGGGCGGTGCGAGCGGCGGCGGAGGAGGAGGAGCGCGTGAGAGAGCCTCATGTTCTCACAAGCTTACCAAGTAGCACAATACTCCACTATATAAGGTGGTGACACTCCTCTCAAACTAGCAATGTGGGACTAAACTTTAGCTCCCACACCACTCACATGTGAGCTGCCATTTTTCATGGGCTTTGAGATTTCAGAAATTGCTAATTGGGCTGCCCTCAAATGAGCCCAATTCTAACACCAAGTGCCAACTGCCCGGTTGTGAGAACGGAATACTCTACCTAGTCATCACTCGTCAGTCGTTACACCCCCAAGTCTTTTTTTCCTAAACAAAACCATCACACTCAAATAGGAAATTTGCTAGAGCCCTCCGGTTGCGGTGGCCTTGAATTTAATGGACGGATGCCTCCAAAATTTGGATAGGAACGGGCAACCCTTACACCAAAGAAGATATGGATCATTTCTACGCCGCTACCTCCATTACGGTGGGAGATGGGGCCAAGGCTTCATTTTGGGAGGCACTTTGGCTTGAGGGTAAGAAGCCAAAAGACATTGCCCCTCTCATTTACAAGATTTCTACTTTCAAGAAATGGAGTGTCAAAAAGTTTTGGAAAACAACAATTGGGTGTGCAAAATCAACCTAACCGGGGAGATATCCCTATACCACATTGCCCAATACATTGAGCTTTGGTTGTGCCTCTCCGATGTGCAACTTGATGAGGAAAGTCATGATGAGATCACATGGAAGCTCACGGAAAACGGAAAGTATACGGCGGCTTCGGCCTATAAGGCGCAATTCCTTGGAGCTGCAACAAATGAGGTGACTTCGAAGATTTGGAAGGTTTGTCCCCCCCCCCCCCCCCCCCCCAAGTCAAGTTCTTCGCTTTGTTAGCCTCACACAATAGGCTTTGGACGGCCGACCGCTTGGCAAGGCGCGGATGGGCAAATTGTGGTGATTGCCCCCTATGCAAGAGAGCTCCAGAGTCTACCAACCACCTCCTTGTCAATTGTCGATACACCATCCGCATATGGGAAAACATCTGATATTGGCTAGGCCTCCATGGCCTTCATCTCAATAATTGGCCAACGCTTAGCATCTGTGATTGGTGGCTCCAAATCTCCGAAGAAAATCCTGGGCCTCCCTTGCCCTTCGTGTCTCTTGGAAAATTTGGAATGAGCGGAATGCACTCGTGTTCCAAAAGAAACTTGCTCCCATTCAAGTTTTGTTAGATAAGATTATGCATGAATGTCGCCTTTGGGTAATCGTCGACGCGAAAAAGTTGGGTCAAATAATACCGGGAGAGTAATTACGTTTTAACTCTGTGTTTTCGTTGTAAAACTCCTCTTATTTAATTGAATGGGGCAAAGCTTTTGCCCCCTATATGGTTTTTTAAAAAAAGTACTTATACATATATCAGCCAGACAACGCCATGGCAAAAGTTGGGACTGTAAAAGTTTCAGAGCCTTCCTAGATTGCATAAGAGACTGCCGACGTTACTCTAGTTTGTGAGACTTGACCTGACCTGACCTCCTTTTTACGTAGACGTGGGGAGAGACTTGTGACCAAAAGACCAGAACACAAGATATACTTTGACAAGAAAAGAAGAAGAAAAACATTCTCAAAGTTGACCAAGTGCTTTTCAAAAACAAGTTTGCGCACATTTTGTAGAAGAAACTTCCTCATCTTTTCTCTATAGTTTGTTTTGGTTCTTTTTCTTTCATGGAAGAGGGTACCCTCCTGGCGACCACCTGACCTATGTACACGAAGTTACACACACCCTAATTTTTTGAAACGGGTCACACACGGCCTACTTAATACAACGTTCAAGTGTCAAAGTCTTGAAACTGAAAAAAATAAGAAGAAGAACACGCTAACACCACGTACGCTGAAAATTCAGTATCACGTAACTTGCGACTATTTTGTGGAGAAAATAAACTTCCAAAAATTTGATGGCGCGTTTCCGGTGAGGAACGACGAGAGGACCAACCGAGGAGCTGACGGAGACACGTACCCAGCGGTCCAGTCAGTCTAGTGTTTTCACAGGGGATGCTGTTCTCTTCTGCCTAGTCGACAAAACCATGCACACAATACTCAGATTCTCATCAAAATTATATTAGTAATAATCGAACTGCTCTACCAAATCATACGTTAACTAATCTAGGCCTGACACTTCTTCGAGGACCACTCGATCGCCTAGTTTACAAAGCTGACGATAGCTGATTAGGCAACGAGTCTTGATAAACAATTTACTCAGACAACTTCCTTAATGTTAATCAGACACCAAGTCAAACAAACGGCATGTTATCACTGATTTCCATTCAGAAGGAAGTGCACTACGGCATTGAGGGATACAGCAACAGTAGAGTGACGCGTTGGTAAAGTTTTCGCTGGTGCCGCATAACGATCGGCCCACTTTGGACTAGTGCGGACAAGCATCGCCTTTCCGTCCTGATCTTGTTATTCCTCTCCTGCAGTTTTCGAGTTGGCAGCATCCATGAAGATGTGGTGTCGTCTTCGTAAACAACTTCGCACTACTATGCAAATGAATGGGAAAAAAATGGTGTTTTGGGTCGTAGGTTTAGATATACCCGTTATGAAAATGCATTTAAACACATTTTCAAAATGTCAAAAATTTAGAACAACATTTTTGCATGTACATCCATTCTTTGTATGAACAAAATATTTCACGAGAAAAGACATTTTTTCTGGGTTATGTAAAAAAGACATCACGTATGGTCATTTTGTATCTGAGACCATCGTATCCGAGAATGTATTTGCAAATCAGACCAAACTATCAAATAATTGTAGCTTAAATTTGGATTACTTTCGAAAAATCGGCATAAACTTATTTTACTAGACGAAATTAGGTAGAAATCAAGAAAACTATTAATCATTTGGGATTATCCATTAAATGTCGACTATTCCTTGTGAAAATTAGATGAATGCCAATTTGCACCATATTTTTTGTACTTGGTTCACAAAAAAGTCATTTTTGACACTTAAAAATGAAAAAATATATTTATAAAAATAATTGAAAAAATCGCTTCGACGTGATTCTTTTCTATACGAAGGTACACATATTTACGGAATATGAGAACTTTATCATAAACTATGCCGTGTGAATGGTCATAACTTGATCATTTGGTTGAAACTTGTAAATGTTTATAGATAGGCCCTTTTGTGAAGACTTTTTGAACAATTTGTTAAAAATCAAGTTTATCATTTTTCATAACAAGTACACATAAAAGAACTACATGCCAGAGGATATCTTTTTGAGGTATTTTTCATTCTATTTGATTTTTTTGAAAAAAGGCCAAAATAGCCACCATGACTATTCATCAAAAAAGGTCCAATTTTCTAAATCTATCGATGTTTCTGTGATATAACCACTAGTTGTATACTTTAAAATGATATAAAAACCAGACATAACTATCAAACACTTGTAGTTCAAATTTGGATTACTTTTAGAAAATCGCATAAACTCATTTAACTAGGTAAAATTAGGTCCTAATAATTTGGGATTATCCATTAAATGTGGACTACTCTTGGTGAAAGTTAGATGTGTGCCAATTTGCACCATTTTTTTTTTACTTTTGGTTCACGAAAAAGTCATTTTTGACACTTAAAAAGTGGAAAATGGTATTTATAAAAATACTTTGAAAAATCCCTTCGACACGATTGTTTTCTATACCAAGGTACACTTAATTATGGAATATGAGAACTTTATCACAAATTATGCCGTGTGAATGGTCATAACTTGATCATTTCACTTGAAATTTGTAGATGTTTATAGATGATCAACTTTTTGTGAACATTTTTTTAAGCAATTTGTCAAAAATTACGTTTATCATTTTTCATAGCAACTAGTACACATAAAAAGACTTCATGCCAGAGAATATCTTTTTTCAGATATTTATCATATTATTTGTTTTTAAAGGTCAAAATGGCCACCATGACTATTCATCGAAAGAGGTCCAATTTGCTAAAACTATCCATATTTCTGTGATATAACCACTATTTGTCTACCTTAAAATGATTTTAAGAAATCAGACCAAACTATCAAACACTTGTAGTTCAAATTTGGATTACTTTCAAAAATCGGCATAATTTTGATTACAGTAATTTAAAAAATCAGGAACTATTGATGTTCTGTAATGCAAGAGATTATATGGATGTCATATTTGGATTTCTCTAATTTTTCTAATCAATTTAGATATTTTATTTATCAAATGACGATTTACAGATTTAAAGATACGAATTATTCCATACTAAATCAGAAGGTAAAATTAAAATTAAAATAAATTTTATTGCAAAATTATTATTATATAATCAATATTGTTTATTCAAATAAAATTTTGTATTTCAAACAATGAAGAAGTGTAACATCATGTCCGAGTGGTTAATATAATTGATAAGATACTAATATTAGTAAGTTCTCACTTCTCACTTAGAACCCAAATGTTAACCGTGCTTGGGTTGGAGAAATTTGAGCATGAGTGACCTAGTGGAAAGTTCTAAATAAATTTATATTTTTTGGAAAATGATAGGCCGAGCCGTATGAACTTTTTTTTGGTAGTGGTTGGCCACGCTCTTTGCCAGCACCAAGATGGACGTGAGCTCTACCAACGGCAGGCAATGGCCCAATCCCATACAAAATCTTCGTAGTTCTATGCAAACATTCGGGTCTAACCATCTAAATTGGACTCAAATTAGAGTTTCATATGTGGATCAATATTTTTTTCTTGCATGGAAAGTCTAGACGACACATATATATACTTGAAAGATGTAGGCCGGTTGAACAAGAAGACACAATCCTAAAACCAATGCAAAAATATTTAGGCCCCGTTTGAAACACAGTAAGTAAAAATGTAGAGATAGGAAAACCATAAAAATTAAGGTGTCATGTTTCTTAAATTACTACATGAATCAAAACCACAGGATTTTTTTAAAGTGTGCTTTGGATGACACGCAGGATAAACACAAGAATTGTAGACATAGAAAGATTAAAACATGATGTGAGACCTCATATTTGTTTTCCCCCAAAATAATAGCCTATGCCATAGGAATTTCAAAAGAATCTGAGATTCCTATTTCTTTGTTCCAAATGGTACCATACGAAATTTTTCTGTAAGTTTCCTATTCTCCAAAATTCTTATGAAATTCCTTTGTTCCAGACGGGGTCTTACTTTTTTCTTTGGGCAGTCCTTTACCTTTTTTTCTCTCTTGCCCTAGTTTTCTGCTTCTTTCTTGTACGTGTTCTTCTTGTCAGACAGCTTTCACAAACTCTTATGGTGAGTAACCGATGTAGACAACCCATCATTGACGTGCTTGCAGACAGGGTCTCTACCGGGCAAATGGTATTTAGGTCCTCAAAAGTGTCCGTTGAATTGTCTTGTGTATCACGCTTCCAACGAGTCTTCTTTGGCAACGTGCCATGCATTTCATGCTCGATGCTGAGGGTACACATGACATATTCGTGTGTTGATAGTGTACAAGTGGCCAAGCGATGGACGTCTGGACGCCGCCCAAATGGCCAGTCCGAAAGGCCTTTGAGCGCCGTGAGTGGAGATACTCTAATTTGGACAATTAGCTGTTTTGGGTATTTCTTTCGATCCGCTTAAACTGAATTGGGCATGTCCTTGCTATCGCTCCACGTTTATGTCCCGCCTCTTGCGGCACCTAGTACAGGACCATGCGCCGCACAAGTAAGGGCTCCTGCACGAGGGAGGAAAGGCGTACCGCCGCCGACCATCGTGCGTGTTTTGCCTGTCGACGGTGAGGGAGATAAGGTAGGGGCGTGATGTCGATAGGGTTCAGATGTGTCGCCCCCCTTGTGAGCCCCTTGAACTCGAGAGACTTCACATGTGTTTATCATTTGCGCCATTTACAAGTTCAAGAACTGGTAAACCTGTCCTGTAGGCTTTCCCAGGACATGTCTTTTCACTAAGATGTACAGTTTGCCAACTTTTCACGTATTAACTTGATACGTGTGTCCTTGTTCTTCTACTGCCGTTTTGGACATTATCCCCATGTGCATTTGAGAAACACAATTTGACGTGAGTATACTTATTTAATTTTAAATCTCTCTCCCAACTTCATTCGATCTGAGCAATCCAATTCTCAGAGTCGAATGGCCCTTGTCGTTGAACGATTGACCGAGCCTTTTTCAAGTCACAAGTTGGAGTCCCGTTTCCACATAAACATCAATCGCGACTCACCAGAGCACGCACCTCCCCGACCCCGACCCACCGCGTTGGCCTTCGTCAAGTCAGTCATCGATATCCCCCGTTTGCTCGTCCACACTCTATTATTTTGTTAGAAACAATTCATAGAATCATAGTCTCTGCAAAGGAATGAAAAATCAGTGTCAGTAAACTGCTCCCTAATTTCCACCCAACTGCTAACACATACTGTACTCCGTTGGAGCGTATATCACTGTCAGTGTGTAGCCGCGCGTGTATATATAGCTTCCTAGTGCCACTCCATTTCTACACAAACCTAGCAGCAGCAGCAGAGAGCAAACACACGAGCATCTAATCCTATTCCTAGCTCATCCCTCCTCCTTCTCGTGCATTAGCTTAGACGGCGCGCATGGCGGGCTCGTTGAGGTTCACGGTGCGGAGGAAGGCGGCGGAGTTGGTGGCGCCGGCGGGGCCGACGCCGCGGGAGATGAAGCGGCTCTCTGACATCGACGACCAGGACGGCCTGCGGTTCCACATCCCCGTCATCCAGTTCTACCGCGGCGACGCATCCATGAGCGGCAGGGACCCCGCTGTGGTCGTTCGGGATGCCGTGGCCAGGGCGCTTGTGCACTACTACCCGTTCGCGGGCCGGCTGAGGGAGATCGAGGGCCGCAAGCTCGCCGTCGACTGCACCGGCGAGGGTGTTCTGTTCACCGAGGCCGACGCCGACGTCCGCCTCGAGCACTTCGGCGACGCCCTGCAGCCGCCCTTCCCGGGCCTCGAGGAGCTCGTCTTCGACGTGCCCGGTTCTTCCGAAGTCCTTGGAACCCCGCTCCTTCTCTTCCAGGTGACACGGCTTTCGTGCGGAGGCTTCATCCTGGCGGTGCGGCTGATGCACACAATGGCGGACGCGCAGGGGCTGGTGCAGTTCCTGGCCGCCGTGGCGGAACTGGCGCGGGGTGCCGTGGTTCCGTCTGTGATGCCGGTGTGGGGGCGCGAGCTGCTGGAGGCACGGAACCCGCCGCGTCCTAGCTTCGCGCACCGAGAGTACGACGAGGTGCCGGACACCAAGGGAACCATCGTGCCGCTCGACGACATGGCTCACCGCTCCTTCTTCTTCGGGGCCAAGGAGGTTGCCGCCATCCGGTCCCACCTGGCGCCGGGCCTCCGGAAGCGCGCCACCACGTTCGAGGTCCTCACGGGCTGTCTATGGAAGTGCCGCACCGTGGCACTGGCCCCCGACGCCGACGAGGACATGCGGATGATCTGCATCGTCAACGCCCGCGGCGGCGGCAAGGGCAAGCAGAGCGCCATCCCGAGCGGGTACTACGGCAACGCGTTCGCGTTCCCGGTGGCCGTGTCGGCCGCGGGCGAGCTGTGCGCGAGGCCCCTGAGCTACGCCGTGCGGCTGGTGAAGGAGGCCAAGGGGGAGGTGGACGTGGAGTACATGCGGTCGGTGGCGGACCTGATGGTGCAGCGCGGGCGGCCGCACTTCACGGTGGTGCGCGCGTACCTGGCGTCGGACGTGACCAAGGCCGGGTTCGGCGACCTGGACTTCGGGTGGGGCAGGCCCGTGTACGGCGGCCCGGCGAAGGGCGGCGTGGGCGCCATCCCCGGCGTGGCCAGCTTCCTCATCCCGTTCAAGAACGCCAAGGGCCAGGACGGCATCGTGATCCCCATGTGCCTGCCCGGCCCCGCCATGGAGAAGTTCGTGGAGGAGATGGGTAAGCTGCTGCGCCCGGCCGTCGAAGTCGCCGACATGTTCCCCGCCATGATCAAATCTGCGCTCTGAGTCAGCTAGCTTGTGCTGTCGCGTCGCCCCTCCGTTTTGCTGCCCGTAATCGCGTTGCGTGGTCATTGCCTTGTGTTGTGTGACAGTAGAGCGAATCAGCGAAGGCTCGTCGGATGCACTGCGGCCGGCGGGCGTGCATGGGTTGTATGTGTAGAGTGTAGTGTAACTGTGTAAGTGTGTAACCAACCCTGCGTCTTGTGTCATGTGTAAGTATGCAACGAAAATTCATAAAAGATTTCGCCCAAAGTGAAATATACATGTGTGTTTCTTTCATGAAAGCGTGTATAAGACACATATTAAGCTACATTGAATATTTAGTTTCTTTACGATAATTAGGGCTTTAATGAAATCATAAGTTGCTCACATGCGGCCCCTGTGTAAGCTGCTGCGCCCGGCCGTCGAAGTCGCCGACATGTTCCCCGCCATGATCAAATCTGCGCTCTGAATCAGCTGGGGTGCGCGCGTGCGCGCGCTGTCCCGTCGCCCGTTCGTTTCGCAATCCGTACTTGCATCTCGTGGTTATTGGTTAGTGAAATAAGTACTCCGCAGTGGAATTTAGTTACTTAGTTAGCAGTGGAATTTAATCCGCAGTTGGTTTATGGTGGGAGGCTGGGAGCTCTGTTGATCTGTGATGTGCCTGTGTGATAGAGCGAAGTGAAGAAGGCTCGTCGGATGCACTTTGACCGGCAAGCATGCGTATGTTTGTGTGTAGTGTAACCAGCCCTGCATGGCTGCATGTAACAGTGTGTCTATGTATGCACCTGAATAACTCCAATGTATTGTCATGCTTTTTGAACGGAAATCGGGAAATGCTTTGCCAATTGTCTCTCTTGTTTTCGAAAAGGAATCATACAAGGTATTTGTGCACAGACGAAGTTGTTGTTGCGCTGCAGTTTTCTAACTTTAACTGCCTTTTATTGGGCAGGGATGGCGAGAGACCGGATTGGACTACGGTCTGGTTCTTTTAAGCTTGGGTTTATACATAAGCTGCCCTGAGTAGAACTGTTTAGAGAAACAGTTATGGATTTAATTTAATCAAAAAATGTAGTCTTGTTCTTTTCAGTCTTTCGCTATCCTACCTTATTGTCTGACTTGTATGATGAAAAGTCTGTAACGTTCTTACAATACTAACTTAACAGATTTTGAGTTTGTTTATGTTGTTTTCGCATGTATGATCACAATATAATATTTTAAAACGTCATATTAATTACTAAATATGAAAAAATAAGGATGCATTGTTAGTTGATTACAACTTCAATAGAAGGAAGGACTAATATACAAATATAGTCTAATAATATTCTAAGTAAACATAGTAGGTTGATCACGCAAGCGCCATCATCTTCGGGTGGAGCACTAGGATATGAAGCACTCTCCTCTTGAACATATCCTCCGCCATCAAACATGTTGAAATGTTGATCACGTAGGTTGTTATCATGAATGTAGTTATGTAGACACATGCAAGCGTTAATTAACATCTTTTGGCGCTCAGGTGGACGACGAGGTATGCCCTATCACAATTCTCTGTCTTTCCTCTATACACACCTCCAGAAAAACTTCAACTGCAAATTGATCCCACACAGCCTTCTCACAATTCCCTGATTTTCCAGATTTGCTTTTCTCCTTCAGTAATTATGTGTATGACAATTGTTCCATATAAGGTGGTGGACGGATAAAATAGACATGAATTCATATGCACAATAATTTTACATGCTATTCATCTAAGAAATTGACATATAAAACACAAAGCAATACTACAGCATAACACCAATTCATTTTCAGCAACACAAGAATTTTTAGCAACTCATTTTCATTATCAATCTGGCCTAAAAAGAACTACAAAACAAACACCAACATAGGTCGGGACGAGAGGAACAGGGGAGCACCTTGAGGTGGCCGTCGGCAAAGAAGCTAGTCGGAGGCGCTCCGTCGGTGGAGCGTCGTCGGGAGAAGCGTGCCGGAGACGAGCGCCAGCGAGAGAAGTCGGTCGGCAGTGGGCGACGACGGGAGAGCTAGAGTTGGCACAGTCGGCTGGCGGTAGCCGCGGGGGTGGAGGTTGCGGCGGCAGGTACAGAGGAACCTAGATAGGCTCGTGCCGCTCGGGATAGGAAAGGAACATGTTCGCTCGGTGGAGAGAGAAGAAAGAGAAGAAAATGAACATTTCGTTCCGCATGGTGGCAGCTTGCTATATTACGATGATCAACAGGGGCAAGGACAAAAAACGTTATGTTTCACTTTCGAAAAGTCACGAGCAGGTGCAAGAAGTTGGGGTACCCAACTTTTTTCTACCGTGAAGGATTTACTGAAGATGTTGCCCGGCTGAAAATCCAGTTCTTTTGAGGTTAAACTTTTTTTCACCTAGAAGCGGCTGAGAAGATCCAAAAGAATTGGGCCTACAACGTATGCTTTTGGGCTTATGGCAACTTGTACGGTCCTAGTGTAGAATGTTTGATGAAGTGCTTTCTGAAGAAAAGAAATTCGTCATAACTTAGATGTTAGCCCAATATTATGTTAGAAAGAACTAGGCCTAGATTGTTTCTGGCCCTGCAGTCCCATCCATCAAGCTACTTTATTTGTCAAATCC
This sequence comes from Poa annua, assembly GCA_026929855.1. NCBI lineage: Eukaryota > Viridiplantae > Streptophyta > Magnoliopsida > Poales > Poaceae > Poa > Poa annua. The sequence continues at coordinate 39,914,582 of CM049438.1, forward strand.
TATTTCACGACCAGGTAGGAGGCTATCCCCCCCCCCCCCCCCCCCACCCCACTCCTCTGGGGCGTACGTGGGTCGGCCCAAATAGCTCTGACATGGGTTCTATTTTTCGTTTTTTCCTGTTTCACTTTGTTTTTCCTGTTTCTATTTCTTTTTTCGTTCTTCTTTCTGTATTTATTTTTAAATATTTCATAATTACGTTCAAATTTTCATTTATTTTTCTATGGTTTTTAAAATTCTGTTCTCTTCTACTTTTTTAAGTTCATAGACTTTTTCTGTGCTCATTTTTTTAATTGTTAAAAAAAGTTTCTATTTAGATACTTATTTTTGTTCACATTTAAAAAATCTATTAAAAGTCTTTTTTGTTCCTAGATTTTTTATCTTCACTTTTATAAATTCAAAAATATATTCTGTTCAGCGAACTTTTCTATATTAAAAAAACATATTAAAAAATGTTCAGATAAAAAAAATACAAATTTACTTTTAAAATGATTTTTATTCTTTTTTCACATTTTTTAATGTAAAAACTGAAAAGAGAAAATAGAGTAGGATGTAGCGAGTAGGTGGGACGACCCACGACTCCTTCCTGCGGGCGGAGCGCTCCGCCCAGGTTGTGAAGTAGGCGCTCCCACCTTATTCTCTCTCAACCAAAGCTGAGCTAATCTGATACCCATTTCGACGATCTTCTTATATGCTTTGGGAGCAAACAACCAACATGGTAACAGCAGAAAGTGAGAAAGAACGGCTGAAAGCGCATCACGGGCGAATATTTGGAGCCAATCCAGTGCGAGAGGAGAGGTACATCTATAAAAGCCAGACCAAAGGTCCAAAACGGCAAAGCATCTGATTCGGGTCAGGCATACATTCGATCGTTCCTCTCCGCTCTCCGGTCATCCGGCCGCCTAGCATCAGTGTGGTGCAATCCTTTTTGGTCAATTGTTTTCGCTGCTTGCCAGTTTTTTGACTGGTCATTGTTTATTGTTTTGCTATTTAGCCGAACACGTTGAAATCAATTAAATACCAATTCAAACATTTCAATAATACAATAATTTAAATTGAAATGATACTTGGAAAGTTCGGAAAAAATTAAAAAGTTGAAGCCACTACAACACATGACAATGAAATTATTGGTTTCCTCTAAGTACTCATTGGTGTTTAACTAGATTGTATTTTAGTTGATGATGAACATGTTTGTCACAAATTTCGATGTGCATGACGAGAATGTCGCCAAACTCAGTCTGGATTCTAGGATTTGGCTTGACAAGAGGGCCCATGAAGTTCTACTTCTGATCAAATATTCATTCATCACCACAATCACTCCCCACAATCACTTGAGTTTCATCGATCGCATTTTGGATACAAGAATTTGTTAGAATTTGGTCCCATGAGTGGGAAGCCCAATTAGCAATTTCTGAAATCTCAAAGCCCATGGAAAAATGGCAGCTTACATGTGAGTGGTGTGGGAGTTAAAGTTTAGTCCCACATTGCTAGTTTGAGAGGAGTGGCACCACCTTATATAGTGGAGTGTTGTGCTACTTGGTAAGCTTGTGAGAACATGAGGCTCTCACGCGCTCCTCCTCCTCCGCCGCTCGCTCGCGCCGCCCGCCTCGTCACGCCGCGCCACGGCGCGGGTTGCGGGAATCTCGCCGAGCCGAGCTTTATTTTTGCAGTACTGGAAAACGGTGGACTTAGCCCACTCCGTACCCGTTAGGGTTTTCCTCCGAGCTGCGCTATATAATGCCCTGCACTGCGTGTGCTGCAAACCCACCCGAACCAATCTAGGTTTTGCCAAACTCGTGCCTTGCGCCGCCACCGTAGTCTACTCCATCCCGAGCGCCGGCGTGCACCGGCGAACGGGACAGCAGGTCTCCGGAACCGCTCGCCCTTGTGATCCTGTACGGGAGAGGGCGAATAAGGTTTTTGGGAAGCGCTCCGCGCGACTGCTCTCAAGGTCTTCATCACGGCTCGACTTCCTGGACGACCTCCGGGTCCGCGGGCTGTGTTCGTAGATGTTATGCTGTTGTTCATGTTAATTAATACGTCTAGTATTTTCGAGGTTAACATGTTAGTAGCGTTTGCGATCATGCTTTATATACTGGAATTAATCATGGAAATTATGCCTTTTAATCCAACAGAATTTCCTACAAACTTGAAACATCCTTAGTGGTGAGTGACCACCAGCGAGAAGGATGTACAGTAGGCGATGAAGACTAGCGGCGTCCGGAGAGAGGGAGGCAACCTGCAACCGGGATTCCGATGGCAGCGACAATGTGGTACATGCCCTTCGAATCTATATCGCCCGCGGCCAAAAGGTGTTAGAGAAGACGGCGGCAACGGCAGAGAGTCGATTGGCGGTGTCTCGTAGAGTATGGTGGCGGATGCCTCGAAGGAAATGGAGATGCACCGATAATGATTTGATGGAGATGAAAATGACTCGATGGCGACAAAGAGTGGATTGATGGGAGAGAACCAAACTCACTGGCTAGCGAAATCGGCTTGTCGGAGACCGACGTGGAAATAGGCTATGTTCGGACTGATGTGCCCTTCATTGGAGACCATATATTTATAGACATCAGAATTTTGAGTACAAGACGTACTCTGCCGATCGCCTCCGAGGATCAACAGTTCCATTGAACTTCACTTGACGACGCATCATCCGCCCTTAATGCCTAAGGAGGAGACGACAAGCAGATGATGGGACTTGGTCAATCCATAAAAGGCATCATCTTGGATTTCTCGATGACGTACATGGCGCTTCTAACAATCTTGGGCAGCGGTGAGCACCGTAGGAGCACAACGAAGAACCTCCAAGCCATGTCTCTAAACGCAATGCACCCAACGGAGGTACGACATCGAGGACGGGCTCAGTTGGGAAGATCCCGTCCGAATCTAGGATTTTGCCCGGAGACATCTACGAAACAGAAGCGAGAGTTGGGAAGGGTCGACCCACGAAAACAATGCCTCCAAGGAGGTGATGACACCCACGGCGTTGTCGCTGCCAGCACCGACCAAACCGGTAGGACTTTTGTCTGTCTTGCCTCACACTTCCCACACTCAACACCGGTATGGGGCCAATGTCCTTGTTGCTCGCACCGCTGCCGCCGCAGCACCTGCCACACTTATTGAAATCCTTACAATCTATATTACGGACCGACAGTTATGTATACTACATTGTCTAGCTAGCTATTTGAATTGGTCAACTCTTGCCAAAAAAATACGCTTCAACATGCTTTAAGAGTTATTTGATTTCCTAAAGAAGACATGATTTTGAGAATCTACCACATGCATATTTTTGCTGCTCTACTTGTAGATATCCTTAGTTTGGTCTTAAGCCGGCGACAAAATCGTACATACTTTATCAAATTTTGTAGCAATATCTATGATAGTATGTTATTGTATTATAAAATTACATTTCAGAATACATATATTTATATCAATCTGATGTTATAAATAGTACTTTTTTATATGTGGATATTTCTTTTTTTAATAAAGCACAAAAGTCAAAAAGGAATCCGCACCGCCGCGTCCGCGTGTGCTCATCAAATTCCTCTTTCTCGTTGCCGGTTGGGCCCCGTGTCACCGGAGCCGACAGCGCCACTACTAGAGCCGCGTCCGCTGTTCCGCGCGCAAAGCTCACCGCCCCAAACAACAGCCAGCTGGCGTGGCATCGTTCGTGAGGCCGTACACAAATCTGTGAAACCCTGCCCCCTGTCCTCACCGCGAGTGCCCGCACCGCTCGGCGACTCATTCCTCCCCTTCAAACCTCTCTACTTCTCTCTCTTCATTCATCTGCGAGGAGCTCGGTCTCACGCACCACACCACACCACCACCGCAGCGTTCGCCCCCATCCACTGACCGCCATTGAACAGACCCCGAGCGGCATACCGGCCGATCTCGCGTGATGTGGCGTCATGCGGCGGCCCGGCGGTCGGCGCAGATCCGGCGGCTCCTGTCAACGTCCGCCCCCTCGGCGGGCGCCGGCTCCGCCGTGCGCGGGCCCTGCATCGTGCACAAGCGCGGCACCGACATCCTCCACGACCCCTGGTACAACAAGGTACGCCCCATCCCGCTCCCCCCCTCGATCTCGCGATCCGCGCGCGCGCGCGCGTGCACCTGCCGGTTCCGTCCGATGCGACGCGGTTCTCAGTAGCTCGATTTCGTTTTCGCGCAGGACACGGCGTTCCCCCTCACGGAGCGAGACCGACTGGGCCTCCGGGGCCTGCTCCCGCCGCGGGTCATGTCCTTCGAGCAGCAGTACGAGCGCTTCAGTGAGTCCCCTCCTCGCAAAGTCGCGTCCTAGCCCGCCCCCCACGGGCAGAATCTCTCGTCACATCACGCAATCTGTCTGTCGCTCGCTAATGTCGTCAGCCTGCTCTCCGCTATCTGTGTTGCAGTAAACTCGTACCATTCGCTGGAGCACAACACCAAGGGGGAGCCCGAGTCGGTCGTCTCGCTGGCCAAGTGGAGGATCCTCAACAGGCTGCACGACCGGAACGAGACACTCTACTACAGGGTGAGCTCCCGCTGTCACGAATGCTCATTCATTAGCCTTTCTATCCTAAGGAGTGAACTCAGTGTTTGATGCGTTTATGTGCTGGGTGGAATGGTATGTCCCTGCCTGTAGGTGCTAATTGACAATATCAAGGACTTCGCGCCGATAATATACACTCCCACTGTTGGCTTGGTCTGTGAAAATTACAGTGGTCTGTTCAGGCGCCCTCGTGGTATGTACTTCAGTGCAAAGGATAAGGGGGAGATGATGTCGATGATTTACAATTGGCCAGCAGAAAAGGTACGGTGGTACACTTACTATTTCCAACAAAATGAAACGCTCTTCGGTCACCAATGCGGTTCGCAGAAAAGGTTGTCACTATTTCATTAGCAATATGTTGAATGAGATATGATATCAAATCAATGAAACGTTGATCATCTTCCTTAAAATCCAATTCTGTAGCTATAAACATGCGAATTATTCCACATATGAATGTAAGAATGTTTTCATGCCATTTTCAGCCAATGCCAACAACGGCTGCAGAGTAATTTACGTTTACATCTATTATCAGTTTCATATATACTATTGGAACAAAATGATATACCTTTTGGTCACCACTGTAGCTGGGCAGGGAAGGTTGTGATTATTCCAGTGAAATTTGATGCATGAGATATGATATCAAATCAACACAACATTCAATCCTCCTAAAAAAGCCAGTTCTGCAGTGAATTACTACATAACAACACCAGTGGTTTTCCAGAGCTTTGAATGTTTTCATGTCATTTTCATCCAATGCCAACATGGACAATTTACGCTTAAATCTATTGTCAGCTTCCTTATGTTTGTTTCACGCTTGATAGCTGATACAGTAGAGTTGCTCTCATTTCTGCTTCTAAGCTTCTTCATGTGGCTGGTTGTTGCTCATTTCAGGTTGACATGATAGTTGTGACCGATGGGAGTCGCATTCTAGGGTTAGGTGATCTTGGTGTTCAGGGCATTGGTATACCTATTGGTAAACTTGATGTTTATGTTGCAGCTGCTGGTATCAACCCACAGAAGGTATGTAATGTGTTACTTTCTGTTTGGAACATTAAAAAATTACTTCAGTCAACTACAGGGTTATGACATTTCCTTCTTTTTATATTTTCCCACTCTTCTGTAGGTTCTCCCAATAATGCTTGATGTGGGAACGAATAATGAAAAGCTCCTTGAGGACAAGCTATGTGCGTAAGATACATTACAGTTCATATAAGATCTTTTTGACGAGAGCGTCGTGTTGACCCTGGTATTTTGAAAAAGAAAATGGCATTTAGACGTTGTAAAAAAATTATGGTTTTGGGTTCGTGCAGACATATTTCTGTGATCTACAGATCTGCAAAGTTTCATGGAAAACTGTTGGGAATTTTGGGCTACAAAGAAAATGAGAAATGAATCATGGATAATTATATATTTGGGTTAAACTTGAGTCATACATTACATGTACTTCTATGAATATTTTTGAAAATTAAAAATATGGTTTTGATTTTTTTTAAAGGCTTCAGTGAGCTCGGGAGCCAAAAGCACTTATTTGTTTTTATCCATTTTCGTGGCAAGCACAGTTAGACATTCTCAGACTAACTCAAATTCTAATCATACTTCTTTGGAAGAAAGAGTGGAAACTGATTTTCTGTTTGGAGTAAATTCATGCATCATAGTGTAGCTTATTAATTGAGTATTTTTCTTAGATTTAGGATTGAGGCAACCTAGGTTGGAAGGAGAGGAATACTTAGCTGTTGTTGATGAATTAATGGAAGCTGTTCATGCACGGTGGCCTAAAGCAGTTGTGCAGGTATATGTGTTGTGGTCATACTTTTCGTGCTAACCCAATCATGCTTCGTTGCTAAAGTGGTAAAATCTCAGTTTGAAGACTTCCAAATGAAATGGGCTTTCGAAACTCTTCAGAGGTATCGGAATCGATTTTGCATGTTCAATGATGACGTACAGGTACTTTGATTCTCCAACTTTGCTATCTGTAATTTATTAGCAATGTTTATTTCCTTCCAATTCTATATATCATTTATTGTGCTTTTCTTGTTCGCTAGGGGACAGCAGGAGTTGCTCTAGCTGGTCTACTTGGAGCTGTTAGAGCACAGGGTCGACCCCTCACAGACTTTACTAAGCAGAAGATAGTTGTGGTGGGAGCTGGAAGGTATGTGATACGTTTGGCATGTTTTTACAATTTCCCCCGTCTATTTTCATATGACATGTTGCTTGTCAAAAGTATTTTTTGTCCATTCTAACACCTATTCAGAATCCAGTGCTGGGATAGGTGTGCTTAATATGGCCAAGCATGCAATGTTAAGGATGCCAGGGACCCATAAAAGTGGAGAACTGTGCGAAGGACACAATCAGTTCTGGGTTCTGGACAAGGATGTAAGTTCCATTTGGAAGCAAATACACTTTTGATGCTTTTTCACTATGTATCTTCTGTCATATGCGTTAAATGACATTTTACCTCTAAGACATCATATATGATTGCTCAATAGGTTAAGTACTTACGTGTGATTATCATGATGTACCATGCAGGGCCTTATTACCAAAGGTAGAAAGGGTCTAGATCCAGCAGTTGCTCGTTTTGCCAGAGGTTATGGTCCTGAAGAGATCGAAGATCTCCATGAGGGGGCTAGTCTTGTTGAAGTGGTATTAAATTTTTGACAATCTTCTTCAATCTTCAGAGCAATGTTATTAGCAGAAAAGACTTCCCCACTAGTTCTGTAGTTGCACTAATTCAGCTCATCATCAGGTCAAGAGAGTGAAGCCCCATGTGCTTTTAGGACTTTCTGGAGTTGGTGGGATATTTAATGAGGAGGTAAGCTCCATTGTTGCACAATCTTCTTATACCATGAGTCATGACTCTTCTGGAACTTATTTTACATTATTTTACCAGTCCGCTCCTATCAAGCCTCAAACCAGGGTCTTCTCTGTAGCAGCAAGTAGTCCATTTAAGTTGATGAAGGACCATGATTGCTATATCCTAGTCCCCATACCTAAAAATACTCGATAGTACTGATAACCTCAATACAGCACATTTAAATACATTCTCACGATGCTAGAGATTAATTGTTCCAGCTATGCGTGATGAACCCCTTGAGGTAGAACATTTATGCCAAAAAGTTCCAGTCAATTATATTTTTTTTTTAAAGTTCCAGTCAATCTTATTAATTATTTCACCGTTGTTAACATTAAGGATCATATCTCTGGTTATCTGCTGTTTAGCATGCTTCATTATGATTCAAAATTTTCATATGGATAACAACAGCCTCAAATATGTATTTCTCTTGTTAAGGGCCTGTTTGATTCATAGGATATCAAAGTGTAGGAATAGGAATGCAAGTGGGAAACTAAGGATTGTTTCTTTTAGTGGTCGTTTGAGATATAGGAAAGGAAAGGTACAGGAATTCAACATGCTTTCTTTAAGAACCTTGATTAGCAGAAATAACAAGCAAGGCAAACAGCATCAAGTGCGCACGCTGCAGCAGTATGAACTCAGCATTAGCTTTCAATTGCCTCGTTCGTTGTGAAGGAACAGAAAAAAGAGGTGGGTTTTACACCGTAGGGGTTTCCCCTACGGTAATGGCCTTCAAAAAAAAAAGAGGTGGGAGTGGATTGTTTCCTTCCCGTGATTTCCCTAGGAATCTGGTTGCATAGGGAAATTTCCTTCAAAATTCCTTTGGTGTTTCCCGTGATTCAAACACTGCTACAGTAGAAATTCCTATAGGAACAATAATCCTACATTTTTCCTACAACAATCCTATGAATCAAAGGAAGCCTAAGTTCGAAAAAATCGTCTCCTTTTTAAATTTGCAACATAAAATGTCTAGAATAGTATTAACAATCATTAATTATTCTCCTAGTCATGTACTTATGTTATTCACATGTCCTACGCTATCACTGTCAGCAATTGAGTTTTGGCATAAGAAGTGTGTATAATTCCAGGTTCTCAAGGCTATGAAAGAATCTGATTCCCCCTGCCCTGCAATTTTTGCAATGTCCAACCCAACTACTAAAGGTATACCCCTAATACTTATTTTTTAAATACTTATAATAAACATTAACATTGGCCTTTAATTTTTACAGCTGAGTGTACTCCTGAAGATGTATTTAAGCATGTTGGAGAGAATGCAGTATTTGCTAGTGGAAGCCCTTTCAGCAATGTTACTTTCAGTGAGTCATGTTTAACCTCCTTTGTGTTGTCTGCTTGTTATAAATTCTTGTTGGTGACTGCTGATGCTACGATTTGAATGTCCCAGGCAATGGTAGGAAAAAGTATGCTAATCAAGCAAACAACATGTATCTGTTTCCTGGGTATGACAATCTTCCATTTTTTCCCCATGTCAGTCTTTGGTTTCTGTTTTCACCTGACATAAATTTGTGTGAACCACAGGATCGGTTTAGGAGCCCTTCTTTCAGGTGCTCGGCACATTTCAGATGGCATGCTCCACGCAGCCGCTGAGTGGTAGGTCTTGTTTGATTGAATGATACCATTGGCCTAAGACGACACCCCCCTGCTTGTTACCTCATTTAAGTACCATTCTCGTAAGATGCTAAAATGCACTTTACTGTTGTTATATAGACGTAAAGTGCTAAACGTTTTAGGCTTGCAAACTTCAGCCATAAGACTTTTCACAAAATGGAGCCACGGATATTGGTTTATCTACTTAAATTGCACACTTTTTGTAGTTAATGTATCTTGCAGGACTCTTATTTCTTTCTCCCTTTTTCCTGAATAAGATTGAGCTAAGTATGTAACTGAGAATTGCTGGTGCAGCCTTGCTTCATACATCACAGATGATGCGATTCGAAAAGGAATCCTCTTTCCTTCAATCTCAAGGTTAGCTCCTTGCCCAAGCTCTTGGCATTGCATTCTGTAAAATAGGCCATGCATTCTACCGCTGCTAACTACCACCCTCAACACGTTGCAGTATCAGGCACATCACCGCACGTGTTGGCGCTGCAGTCGCCCGTGCTGCTGTTGACGAAGACCTGGCTGAGGGATGCGGTGACGTGGATCCTAGGGAGCTTAAGAGCATGTCAGAGGTAAGGCATAAAAGATATATCACGTCCGTAAAGTTGCTCGCCAGAACAGTTCCTGATTTCCTTGTATCTCCTTACAGTCGGACACAGTGGACTACGTGGCTCGGAAGATGTGGTACCCTGTTTACAGTCCCCTTGTCAATGACAAATAGAGTTCAGCGAGGCAAACCTGAAGAGATGTATCAGGCACATATATTTGTTCTGACTAGTTGCCACTTTGCTATCTTCATTTAGCTGCTCTACTTGAGAGTATTTCAGCAGATACTGCTGCCCACGGCTATGGTAATGCTGTTGCGCCATTTATTTACATTGACAGGCCCCTCAAATATTGCTCAATTTTGAGACACGTTCAATGATATAAGTTCATGCCACCTTCTAGAAAATGAATAAATATGAGAGATTGGTTTTGTGTATGCATCTTCATTGTAAAGTTGTTTTAAATGAGGCAAGAGACTTGCTATTTTTTATTAATAAGAAGAGAACTGACCGGTTAATTAGCTAGAAATTTAAGACTGGTACAAACACTCTCGTCCACTTTCATCGAACATCACCCTGTCTGCCAACTGCAAACCCCACACACATTGTGGACGGCATCTCCAGCCGTTCGGCATTATTGTCTGTGCAATTTGAGACATGTGGGACAAGTTTCTCAGTCGACTGCAGAACTCGGCGCCCCGACACAACATAATTTAAAAATTAAACTTTCCGCTACAATAGTCTCGGCTTAGTTCACAAGAGCAAAATAACAAAGTTCGGGCGATCATATGCCATGGCACGGTGATCGAGAGAGACAAAAAATGACCACAGTTCGGCATTTTTTATGCCGTCTCGAACTCTCGATTGATGATCGACGCCTGCAGCTTCTCGGTTGCTGGGGCAGAATCTCTGGCCGCTTTCGCCATCTTGTTGCCTAGAGTGGGGCGTCCGTCCGACAAAGCTAGCGCCTAGATCTTGCTGAACTTGTACCCACTTTTCGCACTTCTCAATCCTTGAGAAGACGTGGAGGAACTTGAAGTTGACTTGGTTGTTATCGTTCCGGTAGGCTTCGAACATACGGACGATCTGCACAAAGGGGCAACTCAAGAGATGCAGCCGAAAAAGAATGGCCAAGTTCGCCCAAGGTCGGCGATGATGGACACACCGACATCTTGACGCTTGCGCCGCTCTTGCGCTGACGGGAAATCTCCTCCTAGATGCCATGCCATTTGTTGTAGGCGGCGGCGGGGAAGATGATTTGTGTGCGTGGGGCAGGGCAGTCCGAGAAGGCAGCGTTGGGGTCGATGCCGCCGTGAGCCTCGGCGTCGGAGGGGGGGGGGGGGGGGGGGGGGCAAAGGGTACCATGGAGGGCGATGGGTACTACGGGGAGGCGCCTTAGCCGGCGGCCGACACTGGAGCGAACCTCGTTCTCGTCGCAAGCAAGTTCCCGTCCGGCATAGTCCTCGCCGCATCCTGTTCTTCCTCCTCCACCTCCGTCGCCTCCTCGAGTTCCCGCTCCTTCCTCCTCCTCTCCCTATCTCGGCGGCTCTTGGTAGCGCCCTCGCCCATCTGGGAGTCCTGCGTCCCCCGGCGACCCACAAGAGGGAGGAGAGTCCTCCGCCACCGTCATCAACAGAGGGGAGGGAAGGAGGTTGATGGGGTTAGTGTCGGCTAGGGTTGGGGAACCACCCGAGTCACCCACGCAGGGGGCGGCGTAGGGTCACTCTCAATCGGAGCTGCGGATATTGACCGCACCGTCAATCTGTTCTTTGTTGAGGTCACGTTTATGCAAGGAAAACAATTAGAATTGGTGGTTAGCTGTTACTGCATGGTTGAACCTAATGATAACGGTATCCATACTCTTATTCAAAATTAAGTAGTTTTCAGCAACAGTTTGTGGGTACATATCTAGAACTTATCTGTTACTGTTGTATATCAACTCTTGTTGAATATAGGCCACTGCTACGGTTGTATAAATAACGGAAGTGTTCATATGCAACACCCCAACAAGGCTGATGCATACACTGGCGGTCACTTGAACACATATTCTTTCATATGGATATGATAGGAGTGAGTACGATAACATATGACGATCTATCTCCTGGTGAATATTTAATATGTTGTTGCTTCATTGTTAACAACAAGTGTTTCTCCCCCTCTTTTCACAGGAGTTGGATGAGGAGGCTAGGATAAGATAGATGTACGCGGTAATGCCATATATTCTTTTTGATTTATTACCATTTGTTGCTGCATGATGTTGGTTGCTTGATTGATTAATCTTTTCTTGTGTATTTTCTTTAGGACTATGATGTTGAAGAGCCTATTGTGGCCGAACTGGGCCTCCACAACATAACTGAAGAAGATGTGAGGAGGGTGTTTCGTTCTGAAAACATGGGACAACCTTGCACTTTCTTGGACTGAATGTACATATGCTAACATATATTTGGATGAGTGGACCATATTTTCCCAATATTTGCAGTTGCTAAGACACCAAGATAAAAAATACATCCTAAAGTTGCACCGAGAGATTATTTAGTTTGAGATGTATCTATTTATAATAATTTGTATTTGAGTCGGTACTTTCTGTTTTTTATGGTTAATATATTTATGAGCTTGGTTGTACTCGGTTTCTGCTTGTTATTTTCCTCACAAGAAAACCCATTTGTAAAAAATTGTACACCATGAATCACATTTCAAAGTTCCCTTCTATTTGAATCTTGTATGCTGGCAAAACCAGACCTGTTGCTTTCCATAAAGCCAGGCTTTTGAGCCTTTTCTCTAAGAAAAAGTTAAGGGTCATCAAAATTGAATTTATGATTTCTCCTATCCGCGCTCAAAAGTCGCAAATGAAGCTATTGGATTCTTGGACTTGTATAATGAAGAGTCGGGTGTGCTGTGTGCAGTCCTTGTGGATTTCAGAACCAAGTGTACTTCTTCTTCAGAAAGAACCAACTATTGCAGGTGCCAGGTAATCATTAAGGGCTTTCCTAGTAGGGCCCTATTCTCTTTATTCCAGGAATTCAGTTATGAATCGCTGAAGGCAAGCCCTTTTGATTCAGTTCATAATAAGCCCTGTTCGATCTGAATTTCTGCTTGCCCATTTTACATGGAGACACAGCCTGTGCAGATTTTCTACTGTTATCTGGCTTACTAGTGCGTAGGCTATAGTGCCGTTCACTTACATCAACAGTTTCATCAAACATGAAATATTCGTCAATTTTGAGCCCCCCCGCTGTACTAACTTGGGCAAAATTAGTTTCCCTCAGAAAAAAGACTTGGGCAAAATTAGAACAAAGGGGAGCGGGCGATGACGTAGTTGCGCTTCTCTAGGCTTCATTAGCCTTGGGCTTTCTGCTCAGCTCTGGGCCAGGCTAGGCACTTGGCCCATGTACGTTAAAGCTTCTTTTCTATGAAGAATTTCTACCGACCAGGATGCGCCGTGTGATGTGCTCTCGCGTTTAGTCCCACACAGCCAAGCGGGAGCGAACGGCAGGCGGAGAACCAGTATATAAGCAGACCCACGGTAGCGTTTCAAAGCATACCTTTCTCGGCCTTTTGGCTAAGATCAAGTGTAGTATCTGTTCTTATCAGTTTAATATCTGATATGTGGACTAAATGTCCACAACGATATTAAATTTATTTTTTATGGGGGAGGGCCCACCACAGTAGCTTGCTACTGGGGCCCTCACGTGTCGCCCAGGCGTTGCACTGCTGCCTGGGCCTGGCGCACCCCTACCAAAACAACTTAAGGTTTAACCTCTTTGCTCAACTATGATGTTATATCATCTTTTCTTTTGGTCTAGACTAGATGAAACGTCCTGACTGACACATAGTGGTGTGCATTCAGCAACAGAATGTGCAGCCAGTGGCAAAAGATGTTCTACAGCTTTGTTAACATAATTTGTTGACACTGCTAAGTGCTAAGGTTGTAGTATTTCAGAAGGGGTCTCGCCATTCTTTTCATTTGTGATTGCAGCACAACAGCCACAAAAGAGTAACTAGGCAAGTAGGCGTTGGCATTGCATTTCATGAACTAAACTTGATTGAACAATGTTAACAAGGAACGGCAAATCTAATTCTTGCTGTGACACATGGACATACAGATGTTTCACTTAAAAAAAAAACAGCTGTCATCTTCCAGTAACTTTTGAATCGCTACCTCCAGCATGTCGACGTGCACAGCACCCAACGAAGTACACGAATGACTAGCAAAAAAACAGAACATATACAAATATAAGAAAGTCATGATAACAGATAAAGAAGGGGGCGATTTTATTGTGTCAAGAAGGAGAATATATGCTATATCGCATTTCAGGGGAAATTGGGCTTACCAAAATAACAAACAATATCACATTGAAGATGGCAACCACTCGCCACTCTGTCTTCATGTATTGCGCAACACCAGCTCTAGAAGCAAAAAACTTCACATAAGCACTGTGATTTTAATAATGTTTGGCACTTCGGAGGTCGAATAGGAGATGAACAGCTTACTTGCAAGAATTGCAGTCATAGCACCTGAGGGACTTGTCATTTTTGTACAGCTTGCAGTCGACGTTTGTGCTCACCGGATGGAAGCTCAAATCAAAGTTGGAAGCATTCAAAGCTGGATATCCACATCTGACAATGTTCAAGAAATACGGTAACCATATCACACTCTGATGTCAAGCAATTGCACGTTTAAAATACACTGTGGAAGGTACAGGGGGCATACTCTGCTGGTGGGCGGCAACAACCAGATTCAATGGGAGTCAGATCAGCAGTCCTGTATTGTTTTAGACTCTGCATCATTTTTTTAGAAGACTACATTAAGTCTAATGGTATAACTAAGATCACCGCAAAAGGAATGGTCGAAACTTTGAGACGTCATATCAGGTAAAATAAGATGCCCAGAGAGAGAGACCTTATATCTTTTTGACAGGCTACTGCAATCATCCGATTTCACCAGGCAACTTCTCAGATGGGTCCATTTTTCAGTGTCGTTGAGCTTTAAAATAAATGAATTGAGTCATGCCATCATAGACAAGTATGCATAAATTGCATACTGGGGAAAATGAAAGGGAAAAACTTCCCAAACAAAGAGTTCGGACATACCTGTTTGACGAACCAAGAGCTATAGTCCTGAAGATGATACTCTTTATATCTGTATAGAACATGAGAAATGGCAACTGAGAACCGTATGCATGCAATGTGTTTAAGCAATTTTCTTCATGGTTCATATAGTTACAAGCAGGCAGTAAGTGAACAAAATTGCATTGTGGCTACATAGTCCAGGTTTTCATACAGTATCACTTTCAACATGTTTGGCATTTCAATCATTGTACGAACACTAACATATACTCGGACGACAAAGATAGGGCAGATACCTGGCCCCAGGAACAGCATGACCAGATCCAGTATTTGTAATAATAAACCTGCAACAGTGCATGGCAAGGTAAGTTGACCCAACTTGCAACCACTAAAGTGAGCTATGAAGTCAATTGATGATTTATCCTCTAAACGATTTATTAATACAATCAATACTCAATGCACATTCCAATTAATTTTCAAGCAAAAAGTACACCAATCACCATGAATGGCAACAGCTCAAAAGGTTCTGCTAGTCTTATCGCGAATGAAGCGGACGAACTTACGCAAGCACAGTAAACACCATGATTGCCACCAGGACCACGAACAGCATTATTAGATACTAGATACCCACATGTCAAGGAAACAAGTAACTCCGAAAGTACCAAGACCAACATCAGTAGCGCTGATGTCGCTGCAAGTTTATGCATAGAATGCCGCAAAAAGGATACTGTCCAAAGCAAGCAAGAGATGTTCTTCCAAGCACCGACGAATCCCGCAAGCGACCTGCGGCATCAGCACTAAACCAGGTCAATGCGGAGCATGATTATTCATTGTATTAACGTAGAGGGAATACAGTTCGAGGCACACATACATGAGAAAAATTACTCCTCCAAGAGCCATGACAGGGATGGTCAGTGACCGTCTGCATTCGTCGTTGTGGGTGCTCATCCAAAACCCAAAACCAACAACCAGTATTGCCAGAATCTGTTCAACAAAGAGCAATTGAAGAGCATCATAATGTGCATCGACCTGGAAAAGGGCATTAACCCTTTCTCGGCATTAAACTGTGTGGAGCACTACCTACATGTCTTCACGTTAGATTAGAGATTAAAGGTTCGAGAAGAAGATGTTGAGAATGGCCAAGAACCGACAAATGTCGTATAACTGGTTCAGGATGCAACCCAACTCTAATAGAGGTACACTGCTAAACAGACAGCAAAACCAAATTGGAGCAAATGTGAGGCAAACACAAATGGGGAAAGTTACAATTAACCAAGCACTTTTCCACCGATTCACCCAAAATGTGCTGCATCAAAACAAGCTTGAGCGTCCGAGAAAACAATGTATGTCCTATAACTGGCATTCGACAGTGAGCGAGCCGCTCAAGAGCCGAGCCTCAGCAGCAGCAGCGCCAGCTCGGAGGACCACCGGAGCATCTAGGAAGGAAGGAAAAGGGAAGCAAGGAATAAGGCTGACTGACCATGGTGAAGAAGTTGATCCACCTAATGACGAATGTGCTCGTGCTGCCCATCCTGAATCAGCTGCGGACGACGCTGGTCTCAGCCACTCGATTCCGCACGAGACAGAGACAGAGTGACGACTGACGAGTCGAGATCTGGGAGTATGCCGCCGGAGACGGCGAGAACCGGGGTCGCGGCGGTGCGGCGCCCGCGTGACCTGCCCCTGCCCCTGCCGGTGTTAGCGCGTGTCTGACACTGAGAGTGTGCCGATTTCTGTGGGCTTGAAGACAGCGGTCGCAGTTAAGCTTGGCACACGGGAGCTAGAGATGGGGAAGCTAGCAGCGGCGGAAATGCTCTCGTGTGGGACTGGCTGGTTCTTGGGACAGATGTGGCAGCCGCGGCCCCTTTCGCCACCATGTCCGCGAGCTGCGTCGGGGTACGGGTGGTGGGTGTAAAAGCACTGTTAGCAGGGATGGAAAAACACAAACTAAAGACAAACAGGTGTTCGTGTTTTGCGTATCAGGGCATGTATAATGGGGGTGACATTAGCATTCTCTTAACATTGATACTGATACGTAGGATAATTGTTTAGATGGAGAAAAGAGAATGAAAAAAGGGAAGGCTGATCTCGCTTACGAAATAAGAGGAGGCTAATTTCACCATTGTACCAATTGTCTTCTCTTAGAAATTTAATTTCTTACTAAAATATAATTAATTCTCATTAATTGCTTGCTAGAGATGATAATAAGAGATAAGGCGTTGTACAACTTATAATTTTGTCTTCTCTAAATGACATGGATGGCTAACAGAAGGCGTGCCTTCTCTACCACTGTACATGCCCTTATAAACTGAAACAGAATATTCTCTGTTTTACCGCTCGGCTTTCGGTTTCTGTTATGCCGCCTTTTCAAATCCGTAAAGTACTTTATATTTTTAGCATTTCAGCACATGTAACATTTGATAAAATCAATATAAAAAGTAATTTGATAAAATCAATATAAAACTAATATGAAACATATATGAAACATATATGAAGTAACAATATTGTTTATTACACCATAGAATTTAATTCAAATTACAATAATGGTTTGAATTATAATTCACATAAATTAAATAAAGAATAATCTAATATAATCCAAATGCAAATAATGCTTCAAAACAAACGTAAATAAATTGAATAAAAGTGGCATATTACCGTTGTGCCTCTGCCATATATGGTCACCGAGACGCTTCTGAAGTTGGGTGTGGGTGTTTATATCCTTAATCTCCCAGTAAGTTTAAAGAAATGTTTGGAGGGGTTATATCCAGCTTCACACGCCTACCAAAATTGTCGTACACCGAATCCAAGTTTAAGTCTCTTTTATTCTCGATAATCATGTTGTGAAGAATCACACAACATATTATTATGTTCTTGAGTTTTTTTTTTCAAAACCGAGCAGGACATCAAACAATGGTAAACCTAGATTGCATAACACCAAAGGCTCTCTCAATATCCTTTCGACATCCCTCTTGACACTTGGCAAATCCAGCCTCCATCTTATTGAGATGATCTTTATAAAGGTAGACCAAGCAGGATAGATGCCATCGGCAAGCTAGTAACATTTTGTGTAATCATGTCCACTGACAATGCAGTTACGAGCCATAGCATCACAACTAGCTAGTTTTGCAAAAAAAAAGAGAGAAATTTACAATAACATTGATGTCAGTGACTATGCCCGGCAAACAAAAAAACAATGTCAAATCCATAAATCCTCGGATAGAACGGCCTCAAACACAATTGTTGCATAACCATGCTTACCACAATATTGTCTGTGCCATGCCTCGGACAGTTCTTCCATATCCATTGCGTACAATCAATACTACTGAGCATGCCTGGTCAACCACGAGCTCATTATGTGTCATCAACCTCAATGTGTCTTCTTTATTCGGAGCTCGAAAATAAGTAGGACCGAAGAGACAAATTTATCACTTTGGCAAACCTGCGCACTAACTCGGTTGTAGTATCCTCGCTAATGCGTAGATACTCATCGGGCGTAGTTAGCCGAAATGCCCTACGCTATCACCCTCATAGATGTGGATATCTTCTGATACGCGCTAAATCCCATCAAATCCGCAATGTTTCTCCAGCGAGTAAAGTACCAACAATTCGACTCACAAATTTCTACAATCTTTACACAGCGGGATCTACGCATTCGGTACATTCGACGAAAGATATGAGTCGGATAGTGGGTATCTCAGTGAAGTAGTCTTGCATTAGCAGCTCTTTCTCGTAGAAGCGGTTTCGGGGAATGCAAACGCGCCCTATGGTGGATCCTCTCCTCGTCTTCTTCCTCCTCCCTCGAGCCCCTGCACGGCGAGGACCACCAACACCATTTGTTGATTGTGGTTGTCGAGCAACATCTCCATATCGGAGTCATCGGACGAGCCCTCGAGCCAAAATTTGCTCGCATGGGATCAAATCCATCTAAAATGCAAACGGAGGGACGAGTGGGCACCAAATCGAACGAAATTCGCTCTGAAACAAGCGGAAAAGCACTCACCGACGAATCCGGGGCAGCGGTGTAGATTTCGATGACAGTGCTGGCGGGGCTCCCAGCTCCCAAAACGGCGCAAGATGTGGATCCATGGCGGCAGCGAGTGGACGGCGGCTTTTCACTGAAGATGTGACAGGGAAACGACCGAAATCTTGGGCGGCGGGTGAAAGAGCATTGTTGCTCTTAATCATGTTTTGATGTTAATGACAATACAATGTTTGCATCTAACAGCTTTTATGAGTTTGCAACAGGTTGTGATAATTGTTCCTTTGAACTCGCGAGATCATTATCTCCATTTAGCAAGAAACTGCCACGCAGCGGTAGTACCGCTGGGTTAGGCGGTACTACCGCCTCTGCCCTGGTGGCGCGCCTGGTGCCACGCTCAGTGCCGCTTATCCGGCGTTCGGAGCGTCTGTGCGGTACCACCAGTGGTACCGCTAGCGGTGTCGGCCGCTACCGCGAGCGTGGGAAGGCTCAGACGCTGCGCTACTCGGCTCGGCGCAGCCGCGGGCCCTACCGCTAGGGGTACCGCCCCAGCGGTGTTCGGCGGGGTCTGTGCGGTACCGGGTGGTACCGCGAACTTGGGATGCGCGAAAACGAGAGACGACCGTTGACTCCACGCGCGGGCTCGAAGGAAGAAGCCAGCGGTGCTACCGGCTATCCCAGCGGTAGTACCGCTGGAGTGGGAATCTCTGCCCCCAAAGGGCAGTAGGAGGGGAGGGGTATTTATTGCCCTTCTCCTACCTTTGGACTTTTGAGTCACACGAAATTAAATGCTCCATTGATGCAAGAAGCTACCACATACTGGATCTCCCACTCCGTTCATTCAATCGCTTTGATCTCTTGAGGAGTGAAGGAGGAGGCCTAGATCTACGACTAAGTAATTTCAAATCCATCCACGTTTCCCCACCGGGCTTGTTGGGTCTTGGAGCTTCATCTTGGTGTAAGAAGCTCTGGGACGTTGTTGAGAGTCTCGAATACAATTGTGGAGAGCCTCATCCTTGTTGTAAAGGCTTGGTCAACGCCTAAGAAGTCAACCTCATAGTGGAACGAGCTTTTCCCCGTGCGGGAATGGCTCTCGGAGATTCAGGTGAAGCACATCCGTGCTATTGGAGTGCCTAGGCGGCTCCACACCTCTCCAACGTAGACGTACTTCCCAGTTGTGTCCATCTTGCGGTTACTTCTATCCTTTACTTACTTGCTGCTTGTGCTTGTATCAGTTAGGTTGTCATAATCTAGTTCACCTTGTTATACTTTGCAAAGCCACAATTAAAAGGAAATAAAATAAAATTTGATAGTCACCTATTCCCCCCCTAGCCGACTCCGTTTGCTCTTTCAGCGAGCTCCAGCGTCGGCGACGGAAAGAGGTACGAGCTTGCACGGGCATGAGATGCACCTCCCTCCAACCATTTCCTAGTTTTTCAGGGCACCCTTAGTTCGTTGGTGTGTCTTGTTTTTTTCAGTTTGGCGTGTTTTTCTGTCACCGCTAGAAATGCTCTAATGGCATATCTCATAGTAGACCGATTATATTTAGCTAGAGAAAGGTCTTCATGCAATTGCTGTAGTGCGGGCATGATTATATTTAGCTAGAGTTTTTTTTCTTTTCTTCCATGTATATTTACCTAGAGATTTCTACTCCCTCCGTTAGATCTAAATTAGATGACTTCCATTTGTCTAAAAGTAGTACATCCACTTTTGAACAAATGAAATGTGCATCTAACAGAAGCATAAACATATAACTTCATCAAACATATAAGTATCATATGGTGTGACTAATATCAGTCAAATGAGAATTAGCTTAGTTCTCAGTCAGGTGAAATCATCAAACCTTAGTTGCATAACTCATGGGTAGGACATTTCACAAAAAAATCAAACAGCCCAGTTCCAAGTTTTCAACAACACTTGCAACTGAAAAAATCACAGTTGCAACCCATATAGCATCTGATATATGACAACGGTTTGCAAAAACAATTGTACGCTGCTAATGCCATATCATCTAATAACTGGCAAGAATGCCCAGAGATAACACTGAGCTTTAAGTTGCAGATCTGTAGTTTAACCTTAAACATTCATGCTTTGACTTAATAGAACTGTGACAATGGCAAGATAACAAAAAAGTTGTTTTGAATACAAGGGAAATACTTGGGTAAATAGTCTGCACCAAGAACAGCCGAAACAAAAGCGAAGGAAAGCGATATAGCTACTAGTACAAACAGAACACAGTAAAGGAATGCAAGACAATTGCCACAATATGATGATACAAACTCAAGCAACAGAATCTGAACACAACCAGAACTTAAACGAGAAAATAAATGTGATGAAAATCTTGAGCAGATGCATGCAGCAAGATATAATGTTTGGGTTGACCACAGTTCTCAATCTCCAACCAGCCGAATGTGCACCTCCACAGTTAAAATGATTAGCACCGGTGCCAGCAGAGAACACTTGATCCACTGCTGGAAATAGAAGCTTGGATGCATCACCAAGGCACCAAAATAAAACCCTGTGTGGATGAAATAGACACCGGTTCTCATCCAGAACAGTACAATCTGCAATTCAAAAGAGCAACATTCTAGCATCCTGGTTCTTACTTGATGGGGTGCTATGTACATCTGGTATACTTGCCTAATGATGTTTTCAGAAAAGATGTGCTTCTAATACTGTTAAACTGATCATTGGCAATACTCTGCCAGGTCAATCTGTGGAGGTATCGTTTTTATTTCTGTGCCAAGTTCTTGCTCAATCCTATACCTGCAAAAGAAGAAAACAAAAAAGCTCAGACATCTAGGTATACAATAGTAAAAAAGAAGTCACTTTTATACTCCCTCCGTCCCAAAATAAGTGTCCCAATTCTGATAGAAAGTGGATGTATGTAGACATGTTATTATCTACATACATCCACTTTTTATCAAAGTTGAGACACTTATTTTGGGACGGAGGGAGTATATCAAGATAACATAACAACCCACTTTAGCAAAATATCCTTACATGTTGAAGCGGTCCTCATAAGTGATTAAGTTCACTGCCAAACCAAGGTGTCCAAATCTCCCAGAACGTCCAACCTAGAAAATGTCAAAATAATGGAACTTAAGAACTGAATCAAGCAATAGAATATACAAAATATTGGGAGTGGAAGCAGTTTAAGCTCGTGTACTACTGATGAAGCCTCTTTGTTTGTATAATAATGGACTAGACATAGCAAATCATTGCTTAAAGGATTTGGGGTTGGGGTGGATAGATGAGTAAGTTTTCATAGCAATCGAGGCAATAAGGAAATCTGAAACAGATGAGTTAGTTTTCTAATGTTCTACCATCTTAAGCATGCGTGGATTTAAATGAGCCATGCATAAGGAAATTTACTGGGTAAAACATGTATTGAAACCATTAGCATATAAAAACATATCAACCAAAAATCAAACTGCCGAGCTGAAATCATGTATAATGCAAAATAAGCTACTTACCCTATGCAAATATGTTTCAGCAGTCTTGGGGAAGTCAAAATTAATGACAACATTAACAGCTTGGATGTCAATTCCTCTGGTAAAAAGATCTGCAATCAAAATAATTTCTTAAGATAAGTGATCTTCATAGCATTTATGGGAATAATATGCAAAATGGTGGTGCATTATTAGCATGTAGATTGCCAATCATAGGCTTCAAGCAGTACAGCATAACTATATGTAAGATTATTTTAATTAAGATAAACTCAATATACACATTATATTGGTTATTATTTCCAAGTATTCCTTGGACGTGTGAAAAGTTTTAGCAATTACTACCATCGTACAAGCCCATCTAGTCCTTCCAATCATCTTCAAGCTCAAGTCAACATTCCAGACAAAGCACACAAATTATTCTCTGTAAGCAGGCTAATTAAATGAATTGAAACGGAATTTTATTAAGTAAACTTACTTGTAGCACAAATACACTAAATTATTGCTTACCAAGACTACACAAGTTAATGACAAAATGCAAAATACAGGATCTGGTGCATAGAATACTACAATACCGACTGAGGTGGTTTGGTCATTTCCAGCGGAGGCCACCAGAAGCACTAGTTAATAATGTGATTCTAAAGGGTAGGGAAATATTAGGAAGGGCAGAGGGTACCAATGTTGACTTGGGAGGATGTGGTAATAAGAGACTTGGAGAACAGGATTGTACCTAGAGATTTAGCTCTTGATAGGAATGCTTGTAAATAAGCAAATTTATGTGCTTAAATCTTGGTTTACTCGTAATTTGTTTAATTTCTTCCTCTTTTCACCTTTTGATTTACATATGTTTTATTGGGTTTCATATCTACCCTATCAAACTTGCTAGGGACAAAAGGCTTCGTTATTGCTTTAGTGCGAACAAGACTACAAGAATAGACTAAAATTCTGATAAGTTCATTTAACTGTGTTTAAAACATCAAATCGCAAAGGGCATGCTTTGGAGGCCACCAGGTGAGAATTAACTATCAACAAGGCAATGCCATACAGAGAGAAACATAAAGCAGGACAAAGGTATGCTCATAAAGTTAAAACATGACAGTATGAAGCAAGACACCTAGTAAGAAGAAAATATACAAGACTGCAAAACAAGATAACAGGCGACTTAAGAGTATTTGCTAAAATAGTAGAAATTCTATCAAGGCAGAAGGTGGAGGAGAACCTGTGCACACAAGGTTTCTGCAAGCACCATTGCGGAAGTCATGAAACACTCGGTTTCGATGGTCTTGCAACATTTTGGCATGAATATAGAAGCACGAATAGCCGAGCTCAGTGATTTTCTTAGCCAGTAGCTCAACTCTATTAACAGAGTTGCAGAATATAATAGACTGATTTATTTGAAGCTGACAAGAGAACAAAATGGGAAAGAATGTCTCAGACTGACAGTATATATACAGGAAACGATAAGTCACAAGTTTATGTGAGATGTACCTTTGAGAAGAGTGTGTTCAGGCAATGAACCTTTTGCCTTTCTTCAACAAAAGCATAATATTGTGAAATTCCTTTCAGTGTTAGTTCATCCATCAGATTAATAACATAAGGCCTAGGCAGATATTTCTGTTTGAAATCCTTGACAGTTACAGGAAAGGTTGCAGAAAACAACAATAGTTGCCGACTAGCTGGAAGGTAACGAATTAGCTGTTCCACGGAAGGCTGAAACTCGGGAGCCAACAGCTTGTCTGCCTGCATTACAATGAAAGGAGGTCATAATTCATCAGAAGGAAAGTGTTTGACTTGTTCTTGAGCAGTTAGTAACACAATCACCGATAGGTTTCCCAAGGTATGTACCAGATCATCTAGAAAGAACCAAAGTAACTTGAAATGAACTAGTACAAAGTTTAATCATCTTAACCTTAAGGGCACGTGCACATTGATTTACCGGCCAGGAATAATACTAATCAGCAAATAACAAAAAACAAAGGCCAAAATATTCCAAAAACTACAGAATTTGACAACATTTTAGATCAGCGGATTATTAAATATACCTTACTTAGGAAGTGAGCTCAAAATTTAAAAAGGGCACTCACATGGATAGAACCAGAACAAAAAAAGACAGGGAAGAATTCTTACTCTTTTTCCAAGACAGGGTAACATTAAAGGATTTTTTTTATTTTAACATTAAAGGATGTTAGATTGCTAGTAGCTTAAGTACCAGGACTTACGATCAAATAAGGAATGAGAAGGAACAACATGAACTGGAGATAAAATAGCCCAACAAAAGTAACATACTTAATAAGTACTGTGATGTAAACATAGATCAACAAAACAGAAACTGAATCACGTGGATTTCTAATAATACCTCGTCCATAATGAGCATTGAACACTCGTTCAGCATACAAATTCCCTTCTTGGTAAGATCCAATATCCGTCCAGGTGTCCCAGCAAGTAAATGAACAGGTTGGTACAAACGCATAATGTCGTCCTTCAAGCTGGTTCCTCCAGTACTCACCATAACTTCAATATTCAGGTACTTCCCAAGCTCTTTGCAAACTTGTGAAGTCTGCAGGGCTAATTCCCTTGTTGGTACCAATATAACAACTAAAGAACAAATTCATGAAGAAAATAGAGTTAAGTTTAACAAACAGTGTGTAAAGTTAAGTTCATGGAAACATAACGATTAATAAAATAATTGAATGCCAAACTGGCACTACACAGGCATTATCCTTGCCACAGGATTCAAGTATGTGCGGGAAAATGATCAGCTAAGACAGTAAATGGCTATTATTGCATTACATTACAATAGTCCATATTCCAACCAGAGATTGCTGGAACACAAATTGTTTGCTTGTCCACAAAAAAGTGCCATATCTAATACCTTTAGCAAACTTTTTACATCAATAGATCTCTATAAAAATTAAAAAAGAATAAACATGCTGACTTGTAGGAAGTTCATACAGATTTAAGCAACGGAATGTCAGAACGTGGATACGCCTTGGAAATCTAAAACTAACCGGGACCCTGAGACAACCTTTATAAGAATTTTCGATTTGTATTGCCATGCATAAAACAGAACAGTATGGCTTAGATTATCTCTTATAAATAAAAACTAGAATGGAAAATTTACCTTGTATGGCATTTTTCTCTGGGTCGATTTTTTCAAGAGCTGGAATGCAAAATGCAGCAGTCTTCCCAGTGCCGTTTTTCGCTCTAGCAAGAATATCGCTTCCAGTTAGAGCAATTGGAATGCTTTCTTCTTGAATAGGAGATGGCCTTTCAAATCCCTTCTCATATATACCCATAAGTAGCTCTCGCTTCAAAAAATAATCTTCAAATTCGTTGCCTTTTGTTGCAGTGACATCCTACATAAGAGATCAAACATGTTGCAGAATACAATGTCAGTACACTGATGTTTGCCACATTTGTGTTATTCAGCACATCTCGCAGAATATTGGTCAGACATAAATTCTATGATGCCATTAGTAAATCGTCACCTCTGTCCTATAACGAGTATCCGGAGCTGGAATATTCAATTGTGCCTTCCAATCTTGAGAGCTGGAAAAGCAAAAAGGAAGATCTTGTTAAAAGTGTCGAGTAGTTAATTTGAATGTAAATCATTCCAAGGGCATGATAAGAAAAACTGGCAAGTAAAGCATTCCTATGGTGGAGAGTAAACACCAGCAATAGATGAGAACACAGTGCAACTCGCATAAACAAAGTGCATTCAACCAGGAGGTAATCATTTGCAAAAAAAACATAGGAGTGTTGTACAATACTACACCCAGTGGGTAGTAAGTTATTCAGTTGACAGCACATACTGCCTCTGTTCATAAATATAAGATGTTTAAGCCTTTTACAGATTCACATGTATATATACACGTTTGGCCTGTTCGGAACATAGGAATCCAAAATACAGGAACAGGAAAATGCGTAGGAATAGGAGGGGACGTCAAGTATGAACCTACAGGCTTTCAAAACGAAGGATTGAGAACACTTGAGGTGCTTGGAACAAAGGAAACTTGCCGACCCGTGGAGCACTACTGAATCATTGTCTAGCAATATTTTATTCGCCCACATGCCTGACTCTGCTTCTAATCTCATGGCCCCGTCACGTACAAGCTTTTCTAATTGTCTGTCCATCATCGGTCACAAAAGCTCTCGTCAGCCATCCGTGAGAACATGAGCTTGAGGCGGATGTGAGAATTCCTGTAGGATAGTGCGAAAACGTAGGAAGGAAAACCTTTCCTCAGGAATGGATGCCGTGGTTTCCAGTGTTCCCAACGCCACTAGAGGAGAAAAGTCCATTGGAAAGCAAACCTTTACAATTCCTCTGTTCCGAACAGGCTTTTAGTATCTATGGACACACATTTCAGTCCGTATCCAGACCATATTTGAAATATCTTATATGTAGGAACGGAGGGCGTACTCTGTAAGAGTCGAGCATTTTCGGGGCCATACAACTTCACGCAAAGAACTGTCTAGTCTTAAGGCGACAGGACCTAACCATGAAATCAGCTATTCCTGACACCAGTCCCCCAGTTACAGCAAAAAAGAATCACATCCGCACGGCACAAACCCTAGCAATCGCCATAAACAGCGTTCGGATAAAGGCCTTGGATGTTGTGTGCAAAATGGTCCGTACCTCGTGTCCACGCCGTCGAGCCGCGGCGCTGTCCTCGCCGCGCCTTCCCCTGACGCCTGGGCCGCGGCCTGGTCCCGCCGCAGCCACTGCTGATGCTGCTGTTGTTGCTGCTGCTGCTGTTGTTGCTGTTGCTGCTGCGAGAAGGAATTCCTCTGCGTGTACTGCTGCTGCTGCTGCTGTTGAGGGAACGAATTCCTCTGCCCGTGCTGCTGCTGCTGGTAATCGTGGTGCTGCGGATGCGGGTTTCGGCCGCCGTAATAGTTCTGGTTTCCGCCGCCACCCCCACCACCACCTCCTCCTCCTCCGCCGCCGCCGCCGCCACCGCCGTTACCCCCACGGCCGCCTCCGCCGTAGTCGTAGCCGGGCGGGTAGCGGGCCCTCGGGTGGTGCATGGCGGGATCTAGGGTTTTTGGAGCTGGGGGCGACGATGCGCGAGGGATCTAGGGTTCCGACGGTTTGCCCCCTTTCGGAAGGCGTGGGTCTCGCTTTTGGGCTTTGGACGAGCTGGATCCGATCCGGAAGTGCTCGGTCTCAAATTGTAGACTTCGGGAGGAGTCGGGTATTTTTTTCTGAATCTGAGCTGAGGGGTAACTGTATAGTGTATGGCAGTACTTCCTCCATTCGTATAAAGTTTGAGCAATTCTAAAGATATATTTATTTAAATGTGCTAAATAATAAAATTCTAGAAATTTATCCTTAGCTTGAATTTGGACTTAATCCAGTATATATTTTATTGGATTAAAAAAATCAAAGGATCTCAATTCATATTTGAGTTGTTTGATTCGCATGCAACTTTTAGCAAAACAATTTACTAGGGAAAAAATTCCTATGTCCACATTGGGTACAACCTCTTTGTGTGATATCTATATATATCTTATAGTAGTATTTAAAATGACATGACACGGAAATCTTTTGTTTGTCTTATGTATTGTTTGCATTCTTAGGGAACAAATAAGGCATCATGTTACTCTTGTCGGTGAGGATGTCATGCAGTGTCCATTCCTAGGATGTCATTGGCACATAATGGCTCTAAAATTGACAACTGGCTAAGAGAAAGAAAGTTTCTTGCAAAGGAGAGATAGAGCGAGGAAGAAAAAATTGAGACAAGTGGCATCAACATGCAATTCAACGGACTACTAGATGGCATCTACGTCAATATCAAGAGAAGCTTCTGAAAAAACAATGAAAATGAACGGTTTTGAAAGTTCAATACTTCAGGTTAAACGTTATATTCAATATTAGGGTTGAAAATCACAATGGGTGAATGTGGGATAAAATAGACTCCCTTTTATTTTTTTACTTATAGATATCTATATATTTTGGTACATAGTTCTGGGGTTTGCTTGGGTCTATTTTGCTCTCATGGTATCACAAAAATCGAGGACATAAAAAAAATGTGGTCATGGCATATTAAATCCTAAATGCATTCAAAACAGACAAATGAATAGGAGAACTAATTTGGTTGCGCCATATGGAAAATGTGTAAACATTTTTTAAGGATTAAGCATATGTCCCCAACAAAAAAATGTAGATAAAATAAGCCCTCACATTGGCTATTTAGTTGTTTCTTCATGACTCTTGTCTTTATAGGACTCTTATGGTGATTGGTCTATAGTAAAAGTATAAGCTATAATTTGGCTGGCATGCAATTTCAGGTGAGACGCCACTATATCGAAGTCTGCATAGTGTGTATATTGTTTGTCCAGACTTGCATGGTCACAACAAAATCATTACCCTATATATAAAAGTTGGTGGATTTCGCGTCCTGTCCCACGTCCATGTCGCCCCCTTTCTTCCAGCCGTCCGATCGACCGAACGGACGGCCCAGATGAGGCCGCGTCGCCCTCTAACCCCCGCGCTACTGTAGCACTCTATTTTCTACCAATGAGAACGCGCCACGTCGCCCGGTCACCGGCCGGTCGCCCCCGGTTCCCACCGGTCACCATGTCTTTTTGCAGAAAAACGCCTTGAAGAACGGCTCCGTGCCTCGCGATCCAGAATTTACAACAGTGAAGGGCCTTCTCGCCACTATCGAAAACCTCAGACACTTTTCTGCAAAATGACCAGCGCAGAATCCCCCTTCCTCTTTCTTCCTCCCGCGACCCGGAGGTCACCGCCGCCACCGACGCGCTGCGCCGCCGCTCCGCGCCTCCCCGCCCAGATCCACGACCACGGGAAGCTCCGCCGCCGCGGCCTCTCCATCCTCGCCGACTCCCGCGTCCCGGGATGCTCGAGCCTCGCTGGAATCTTTGCCGGTGTGGGGTTGCTTCCTCCGCCGCGTTTTGACGCCGCCGGCGACGCTCCGGCAGCCCAAATGGGGCGGCGCCGCCCATTTCTGCCACCCCGCGTCGAGGTGCGTCCCAGCTCGCGCTGGTTCGACGCCGGCGAGGTCAGCGCCGCCGCGGCCGCGGCAGCCATATCCGACTGCCGGTGACGTCAGCACGACGTCACCGTGGGCCCCGTCTGTCAGCCTCTTTTCCTTTTTTCCCAAAAAAAAACAGTAAATGATTAATTCTATAATATTAATAACTTCAAATATATCCGTCAGTAAAATATGAAAAATATATCAAAATGACCAGAAGAAAAAGACCTAATTGCTTATGGCAAAATGCAAAGCATTTGAAAGTTTCAAAAACGGTGTAAATTTAAATAAATTTCAAATCCATTTTTTCCAATAAATTCAAATATATCCATCGGAAAAATATAAAAAAAAATCTCAAAATGACCACAAGAAGAGAACCCAATTACTTATGGCAAAATGCAAAACATTTGAAAGTTTCAAAACGGTGTAAGTTTATGCAATTTTCAAATCCATTCCTTCTAATTACAACCTGAATTTCATAAATGCTAACATAATGTCTTCCATCTGATTATAAACTTACTGCCAACTGATTACAAACTTACTGTAATATTTTACATCACAATATTTCATCTTCTACCGACACAGACGTATTTCAAATTTTTAGGTAACTTCCAAGTCTACTCATTTTGCGAGCATAAACCGAATTCGAATCGAAAAAGCCCCAACTCGAATAATATTCGCAAACTAAACAATTTTTAAATGCAAACTTATTTTAGTTCCAGTAATATTCAAACCTACAACTTTTTAAAATGTGCACATTACCGAGTTTACATTTTATTTACTAGCTGGGTGAAAGGTTCAAACGTACATAATTTAAAAATATTCAAATTAACGAGTTCAAATCTTATTTACGGGCGCGGCATCGCCGCGCTAAGTTGACTAGTATAAACAATTTCTTGTCCTTCGAGTCGACCATCAGTGACAAACAAAATTTACCATGGGCATCTGAGCATTGTACCCTAAAATATTAACCATCACCCTATCAAAGACCAATATTTGTAGGTAGCTTTTTGTCCGCACACGAACATGACATCTGTGCCTCCAGCGTTGAGCGTGATGTTTACTTCAAATGTATATTAGGGGATGGGAAAAGTGGGGAAAAGAGGGGATTTGGTGAACACCTAATTCCCACACATACCACAAATACTCTTCCTGTACAATACACTAGCATGGACTAGAGTTTTTGTTTTAGGCAAAAATGAGGTGGTTGGTGGGGGATATTTGGGGATTATCCCCTCCAATCTCTTAAAATACACTAGAAGTAAACAAACCAGTGTGGATTTTTCGGGATTAGGATAATCCCCTCCCATCCCCTAAAATACATTTGAGGTAAACAAGGCCTAAACATGCAGCGCTATGGCCTGCCCTAGATTTATCCGCATGCCTATGTAATACTATCCTCTCTAACATGAAGAACGATCTAGGCCCCGTTTGGAATAAAAGAATTCCATAGGAATTTTGGAGGATAGGAATCTTACAGGAAATTTTTCTATGGTGCTTTTTGGAACAAATGAATAGGAAATTTGGATTCTTTTTGAAATTCCTATGGGATAGACTATTCCATAGGAATTTTGGAGGAAAACAAACATGAGGTCTCACCTCATGTTTATTCTTTCTATGTCTATAATTCCTGTGTTTTTCCCGTGTGACATCCAAACGACACTTTGGAAAATTTCACGTGGTTTTCATTCCTGTAGGAATTCAGAAACATACCCCCTCAATTTCTATGTTTTTTCTATTCCTACGTTTTTAATTCCTGTGTTCCAAACGGGGCATAGAATGAGAACCAATATAACAAGAGAGATAAAATAATAGACGTTTGTAGATTGGTTTTACGATTGTGTACTGGTGTTCAATCGGCCAACACCTCTTTGTTATATAGGAGGTGGTTGAACTTTTCGTATACCAAAAATGCTTGGATCCACGTCCAAAAGCCTAGTTCGGGTCTAACTCAGATGTGTAAATCCAAATCTTCCATCGTTGGACCGTGTGGTCTAAAACTTGACCGAACCATTTGACCCCTTTAGAGCAAGGATAATAATACTGTCGATTGCTGGCACCAAAAGCATGCCATGTCACTTAAGAGACATTGTAAAGCCAAACAATATAATGGGCTAGCTATACACTGGCTCTTGGGCTGGTTTAATTACAGATTTGAAGTATTAACTAGGAAAAACGCATTTGCGTTGCAACGGGAGAAAAATGCCCTCACGACCCAGTTCAGCCAAACTACCCAGCCCACCTATGCCCACATACATGAGACTGATCACACACCACGTGAACCTAGCTCGTCGTCCTTTTTCCTCGATCCACGCTGCCACTCTCTCATGTGCAATCGCACGCGAGCCCCGCTCTGCTTTCTTTCTCGATCCCTGCCGACCACCGCCAATCTCTCTTGTGCACTCGAACGCGAGCGCCCCTCTCGACCCCCTTCCTTCGTTGTTTATTTCTCCTCACACCTCGCTCGCTCCCCTTTATTCCCCTCGCGCGTCGCCAGGGCCGAATCCCCTTAACTCCTCTCGGCCTCCCTTCAGTGACATGCCCGCCCGATCCAGTTCCCCTCGACCTCCTCAAGTCCTCCCATTGCACCTGCCAGCTAGCCTGGCCTCGCCGTACTCCTCTCCGACCCCAGCTCCGGCCTCCCACTCGCCCCGAACCTCCGCTGACCTTGAGGTCGCGCAACGATTGATCGGGGAATGTTGACAGGTGATTTTTTTTGCGATGGAGGGAGGCGAAGGGGAGCGCGGTGGAGGCCCTTTACGGCGGCTTGTTGGGGACCGTGTCGGCGGGCGGAGGTCCGTTCTAGGGGTGGCCGCGGTGGTGTTGCCGTGCGCGTCCAGAAGCCACAAGCGGCACTGGGCGAACCTAGGGAAGTGATACGTCTCCAACGTATCTATAATTTCTTATGTTACATGCTTATATTATACCAATTGCTACATGTTTTATACACACTTTATATGGTTTTTATGCATTTTCTGGAACTAACCTATTAACAAGATGCCACAGTGCCAGTTGAAAGAGCATGGTGCCCCATGTGTGGTTTTGGTAATTAATGACACTCCTTAAGGACTAATGTTTACATTGATATATCCTTATAGATATTGTCCATATGTAAAGATAGAGGTTCATGTGTTGAACTCTAGAAGTCCATTTGATGACCAAGGTTCTATTCAAGGGTTCATATGAAGAATGGTCATGTATTGAGTTGAGCATATTGCAAGCATGTCTTGAAGAATAAAAGTTGTGTGGATATTGATGTTCACCTTCAAGACATCATCTTTGTGAAGAAAGAAGAAAAGATATGAGGTTGATCAAGGCTAAGTGCAAAGAGTGGATTCAAGTTGATCAACACACAAAGCTACGATGTACCATGTGGGATCATTGGTCCAATGGTATGGTAAGCAATTGTCCATATAGTTTTGTGAACTAACATGTGTGTGTGTGTGGAGTATCTTTGTGGGGTTAGGTATCTCTCCATGGGCTTGCAACAAAAGGAAGTTTCCATATATCTCATGGACGATGAAGACCAAGTGGTGGTCGTCATAAAGATAACGGTCAAGTGAAGAGATGGCTAAAAGAGGCTCTCCCATATTGTGTATGGGGGAGCGATTTGTAAGTCTTTGATACGTCTCAAACGTATCTATAATTTCTTATGTTCCATGCTTATATTATACCAATTGCCTACATGTTTTATATACATTTTATATAGTTTTATGCATTTTCTGGGACTAACCTATTAACAAGATGACACAGTGCCAGTTCCCTGTTTTCTGCTGTTTTTGGTTTTAGAAATCCACTTAAGGAAATATTCTCGGAATTCGACAATTTTTATACCGAAGATCTTATTTTTCGTGACATGTTCCAAAAGTCCGAGGAAGAAACGAAGACGGGCACCGAGGCGCCGCCATCAGGTGGTGGCGCGGCTCCCTTCCTGGCCGCGCCAGCACCTGAGGGTGGGCCCTCGGGGCTCCACCGCCTTCGCCCTTTCGCCCATATAAACCCCCCGACGTGAAAACCCTAAAATAATCGGCGTTTTCCAGAGAAGAGTTCCGCTGCGCCGCCGCCATCGAAGATAAGTTTTGGGGGACAGAAGTCTCTGTTTCGGCACCCTGTCGGGACGGGGAATTGCCCCCGGAGTCATCTCCATCAACTCCACCGCCATCTCCATCGCCATTGCTGACTCCTACGATGAGGAGTGAGTAGTTCTCCCCCGGGGCTGCGGGCTCTACCGGTAGCTATGTGGTTTATATCTCTCTCCCATGTGATCTTTATGTGATCATGAGCTTTGTAATCTAGTTGAATATGTGATGCTACTCTTTATCTATTATGCACTCTAGAGGTTACTTTAATATGAACTCCGGGGTTATTCATGATTGTAAAGGTCACAGTATGTGCACCGTGTGTGATTCCTTTATGACGTTGTGGTGTTAGTTTACTCTGACTTTGAGGGTGCTCTTATAGCCCTACACAGTGAATGGTGTTTATCATCCAACATGAAAGTGTTTGAGAGTAGTATTTATTATTCAGCTTTGATGTCATTGTTGAGAATGTCCACTAGTGAAAGTATGATCCCTAGGCCTTTTTTCTAAGCATTGAAACACCGTTTCCAACAAGTTCTGCTACATGTTTGCTTGCTGCCATTTTTATTTCAGATTGCAATTACTACTTATAATCATCCATATTACTTGTATTTCACTATCTCTTCGCCGAACTAGTGCACCTATACATCTGACAAGTGTATTGGGTGTGTTGGGGACACAAGACACTTCTTGTATCTTAATTACAGGGTTGCTTGAGAGGGATAATTTTGACCTCTACCTCTCTGAGTTCGATAAACCTTGGGTGATTCACTTAAGGGAAACTTGCTGCTGTTCTACAAACCTCTGCTCTTGGAGGCCCAACACTGTCTACGAGAATAGAAGCGTGCGTAGACATCAAGCTATTTTCTGTCGCCGTTGCCGGGGAGGTAAGCGTTGGAAGGTATCTCCTTTAGATTCTGCAGTTATTACTTTTTATTTCTTGTTTTTATTTCACTAGTTAGGCTAAATGGAAAACAACAAAAAAATTAGAGATCTCTATGAAATTTATATTGCATTAGGACATGATACTTTTGAAGAGAAAATTAAAAAACCTATGGAAGTTAGTTTGCATAATAGTGGTAGTAGTGTTATTAGTATAAATTCTTTGGACACCATTATTGCTAAGGCTGTGGAAAAGCCTAAGCTTGGGGAAGCTAGTTTACGTAAAAATAATCATTTTTGCTCCTCAGCTTTGGAGGAATTATTTTGCCTTGATAATGCTTTGCCTCCAATATGTGATAATTCTAATGATGCTTGTGATATTCTAAAGCCACCTGAAGAAATAGTGCCATTTAAAATACCTATGAAAATTATTGATCATGTTATGGATAACCGCTATGTAGGGGATGGAACTGTCCATCCTGGTGATCATTTGCTATTCTTACATGAATTATGCGAGATGTTCAAGTGTGCAGGTATTTCAATGGACAAAGTTAAGAAGAAATTATTTTCTGTGTCACTTGGTGGAAGAGCTGCGCATTGGTATAAATTGTTGAAGAATAGGCACTCTCTTGGATGGGAGGAAATTGTATCTCTCTTTTATTCTAAATTTCATCCTCCAAGTGAGATTCACCAAGATCGGAATTCTATATATAATTTATGGCCTCATGAAGGAGAAAGCATTGCTCAAGCCTGGGGAAGGCTGAAAACATTAATACTCAAATGTCCTAACCATGAGCTACCTGATAAAATAATTGTTAATAATTTTTATGCAAGACTTTCAGGACATTGCAAGGATTATCTAGATTCCTGTTCAGAGGGCTCTTTCACAAGTAAGAAGGTTGAAGCTAGATGGGATCTTCTTGAAACAATTCGAAACAATGCTGAAGATTGGGAGAATGACAAAGGTAAAGAATCAGGTATAAAGTATGAATATGATTGCATTAAGTCTTTCGTTGAAACTGCTGGTTTTCAAGAGCTTAGTGCTAAATATGGTCTTGATTCTCATATTATTGTTGATTGTTCTAGAACCTTTGCTTCTCATATTAATGTTCCTAAAGAAAATTGGGACGTGTATCATGAACCTTTCAATGACACTTGCATGGAAAATGAAACTGTTGTTAATGATTGCAATAGACATGCTCAAACTCCTGAAAATACTATTTCTTATAAGCATGTTAATTTTTGTGGAGTACATAGACCTTGTGGAATTAATCAAATTGAAGATGAATATTGTATCCATCATAGGAATGAAAATACTAGAGGTTGGTATAAGGTTCTAAGAGATCTTGGTAAAACAATTTGTGCCACCTATCCTTTTATTTGTGAACTTTGCTATGAAGAGGGTCATTTCGAATTTCAATGCTCAGGTTCTAATAAAGATATTGCAGGAGACTTTTGTGATAGCATGATCACTCCTAATCAACATGATGAACTTACATTATTTTTGGAGCGTGAAGACTTATCAAGAAAAACTTCTTTGTTAAATATGAGTGATATTGATATGAATGATTTGTTGCATGGATGTTATCTCTATTGTGTTAATAATTGCCATGCTAACACTTACATACAAAATATTATAAAGGATGAGACTTTACCAAAGTATGACAGGACTAATGTGTGTTTTGAGCTTATTAATGAAAGAGAGGAATTCCCCCAAGTTTCTTCCATTGTCTCTAATACTAAACCAGGTAATGTGGAGAAGCTTCCTTTCAAGCCTCTCCCTACTAAAGAGGAAAAGAAGAAGAAAAAGGGAAAAAGGAAGAAGAAGAGGAGTAAAAGGAGAAAGGAAACGACATCTTCTCCCAAACTTGTTGCTCCTGTTACAATTAATACTTATAACTCTGAATTCGATGATTCTGAACTTGATGATGAACCTATGTCTGTTATTTATATTAGTGATCATGATTGGGAAAAGCACACTTCTTTTGATATTGAAGATCTCTGGGACACTAATTCTGAAAATGATGATGTTAATAATTGCTATACTATTAGTACTATCCATGATGATATAGAAAGCTCTGAGCTTGGGGATGCGGTGTTTGAAAATCCTTTTGCTACTAATGATTATATATTTGATACCTCTCCTTCTAGTAAAAATGATGATATGTTTACAAATGAACACACTTTGGAGGATAACTATTCTATTGCTTATGATGATACTATGCCTCCGGTCTTTGATAATTATAAAGAATACTATGACATGTGTTATAATTACAATTATCCTTTTGAAACTTGTCATAATTATAGAGAAATTACTCAAACCAATCCTTTTTAATATACAACTTGTCTATCATGTTCAAGTTCTTTATGATGATCCTACTCCCCTTGTTATTAATGAGAAGAACTTTTCCTACGAGGGAGATAATGATACTTTTATGCATGGATCATGATAAGAATGTTTCATGTGATAGTTATATTGTGGATTTTATCAATGATGCTACTGAAATTTATTATGAGGGAGGAAAATACGGTTGTAAAAGTTTTCAAGTTACTAAAACACCTCTCTTTATGTTGGAAGTTTTGAAGTTGCATTTGTTTCATCTTTCTATGATAGTTGCTTTATGTTTCAATAATTTATCCTACTTCAAGATCCCTTTGCATAGGAAGTGGGTTAGACTTAAATGTGTTTGATGTTCGCCTCTTGATGCTCTCTTTTGTTTTTCAATTCTCATTTTTATGAGAGCATCATAAAATCTCTTTGCGTAGCTAAAAGGATTTAAAGAAAAGCGCTTATGGGAGACAACCCACTATTTTATTTCTGTTATTTTTCTTTTATTTGAGTCAAGGAGTATGCTTACCTCTGTAACAACTCCTTTGTATCTTTATTTTATTGCATAATTGTGCCAAGTTAAGTCTCTAGTAGAAAGTTGATGCTAGATTTGGATTTCTGCGCAGGAACAGTTTTTCTGCTGTTCACCGTTAAATTCATAACTCTTTACAGAAACGTCATAATGACCTGGGATTTTTTTTGCGTGATCTTCAGATATGTACGCAACTTTCATTAGTTTTGAGTTTTCTTATTTGAGCAAGTTAAGTGCCTCTAAAAAATTCGTCTTTACAGACTGTTCTGTTTTTGACAGATTCTGCCATTTATTTTGTATTGCCTCTTTTGCTGTTTTTGAATGGATCTTTTTGTTCCATAAAATACCAGTGGATGTAGCTAATGTCCAGTACCATGATAATGATTGTCTCCATACAGAATATGAGAATTGTTGATTATGCACTAACCCTCTAATGAAAGTTTACTTTGAATTTGGTGTGGAGGAAGTTTTCAAGGATCAAGAGAGTGGATGATATGATATGATCAGGAAGATGAAAGAGCCTAAGCTTGGGGATACCCCCGTGGGTCACCCAAGCATACTTCAAGAAGACTCATGCGTCAAAGCTTGGGGATGCCCAAGGCATCCCCTTCTTCATCAACAACTTATCAGGTTATCTCTAGTGAAACTATATTTTAATTCCGCCACATCTTATGTGCTTTACTTGGAGCGTCTGTTTGTTTTTATTTTTGCTTTGTTATTTTCTTTCTCTGAATAAAATGGATCCTAGCATTCTTGTGTGGGAGAGAGACACGCTCCGCTTTTTCATTTAAATACTCCTATTCTTCACTTATATTTGTTGAGTATTCTTTTATGTTACTTCAATGCTTTCAGCTCTTGTTTTTCATGCATCTCTTGTTTAGAGCTGTTAGTTCTCTTATGTTATACTCTCTTGTCTCATTGATAAATACTTGGAGAGTTTATGTTTGAATAAGTTGATTGGTGTTTGGTTGGAAACAGAAAATGCTAAATGTAGTAGATGGTATAATGAAAAGATATACATGCTCTTATGGATTGTTATCTTGTATGTTGTGGTGCTTGGCAATTGTTTTGAGCCCTCAAGTAGATCATGTTTAAGTTTTTACATCATGTATTTAAAACCTATTAGTGAAGAACTACCGTAAAGCTTGTTGAAATTTGGTTTGCATGTTTGGTATCTCTAAGGTCTAGATATTTTCTAGTAAAGGTGTTTGAACAACAAGAAAGACAATGTAGAGTTTTATAATACTTGCAATATGTTTTTATATACGTCTTGTTGTCATAGTTTATACTTGTGTTTGCTTCAAATAACCTTGCTAGCCAAAGCCTTGTACTGAGAGGGAATGCTTCTCGTGCATCCAAAACCTTGAGCCAAAACCCATGCCATTTGTGTCCACCATACCTACCTACTACATGGTATTTCCTGCCATTACAAGCAAATACTTCTTGTGCTATCTTTATTCAAAATTATTATCCCTTATTTGTGTCACTGTTTATTAGCTCATGAGGAAGTATGTGGGTTACTCTATGTTTAACTTGTTAAATAGACTTTCAAATGAGCCGGCAAATGGGGTGCCCAGTCCCAAGTTTAATTGTTCAATTCTCTTCACATGGTTTTCAATGAGTTATCAAAAAGAAAGTTCCAAAGTGTTATGTTATTCAAAAATAGGCACTCCTCCAAAGTTTGAGATGGATTGGAAGGCACCCGAGGATTCGGTTAGCCATGGATTGTGTAAGCAATGGTGGGGAGGAGTGCCAAACCAATTTATAAAAAGTGTGCATGTGTAAACAAAAGAGAAGAGGGATGATCTACCCTTGGGTAGAAATAACGTCATTCAATGGGAGCCGCTCTTGAAAGTCTAGATAACATGGTAAATATAGTTTTCATTCACTATCATTCGTTGACAACGACAAACACTACTCAAAAACTTACCTTTACGCTCTCTATATGATTTCCAAAACCTATAAAACCAAGAAGCTCTAGCACATGCTTGTATCCCTGCTTCCCTCTGCGAAGGGCCTATCTTTTACTTTATGTTGAGTCAGTTTACCTACTTCTTTCTGTCCCCGAAGCAAACACTTGTGTCAATTATGTGCAACAACTCTTATATGCTTACTTATTGCACTTGTTGTATTTTTTTGTGTTGACAACTATCTATATGATATACATGTTCAAAGTTGAAAGCTAATGGTGAAACTTATATCTTCCTTTGTGTTGCTTCAATGCTCCTTTATTTAGAGAATATTGCTTTATGAGTTAACTCTTATATAAATCTTTTTGATGCTTGTTTGAAAGTACTATTTATGAAAAGTTTTTACTTATATGATGTACTTGTTTACTCCTTGTCTATTTGTTAGCAAACTATAGATCATTGCTTTGAGTCACTTCATTCATAACATGAGCCTTACAATATTATATGATCAAGATTGTGTGAAAGCATGTCACTTCAGAAATTATTCTTGTTATCGTTTTATCTACTCGAGAACGAGTAGAACTAAGCTTGGGGATGCTTGATACGTCTCAAACGTATCTATAATTTCTTATGTTCCATGCTTATATTATACCAATTGCCTACATGTTTTATATACATTTTATATAGCTTTATGCATTTTCTGTGACTAACCTATTAACAAGATGCCACAGTGCCAGTTCCCTGTTTTCTGCTATTTTTGGTTTCAGAAATCCACTTAAGGAAATATTCTCGGAATTGGACAATTTTTATACCGAATATCTTATTTTTCCCGACACGTTCCAAAAGTCCGAGGAAGAAACGAAGACGGGCACCGAGGCGCCGCCATCAGGTGGTGGCGCGGCTCCCTTCCTGGCCGCGCCAGCACCTGAGGGTGGGCCCTCGGGGCTCCACCGCCTTCGCCCTTTCGTCCATATAAACCCCCCGACGTGAAAACCCTAAAATAATCGGCGTTTTCCAGAGAAGAGTTCCGCTGCGCCGCCGCCATCGAAGACAAGTTTCAGGGGACAGAAGTCTCTGTTCCGGCACCCTGTCGGGACGGGGAATTGCCCCCGGAGTCATCTCCATCAACTCCACCGCCATCTCCATCGCCATTGCTGACTCCTACGATGAGGAGTGAGTAGTTCTCCCCCGGGGCTGCGGGCTCTACCGGTAGCTATGTGGTTTATATCTCTCTCCCATGTGATCTTTATGTGATCATGAGCTTTGTAATCTAGTTGAATATGTGATGCTACTCTTTATCTATTATGCACTCTAGAGGTTACTTTAATATGAACTCTGGGGTTATTCATGGTTGTAAAGGTGACAGTATGTGCACCGTGTGTGATTCCTTTATGACGTTGTGGTGTTAGTTTACTCTGACTTTGAGGGTGCTCTTGTAGCCCTACACAGTGAATGGTGTTTATCATCCAACATGAGAGTGTTTGAGAGTAGTATTTATTATTCAGCTTTGATGTCATTGTTGAGAATGTCCACTAGTGAAAGTATGATCCCTAGGCCTTGTTTCTAACCATTAAACACCGTTTCCAACAAGTTCTGCTACATGTTTGCTTGCTGCCATTTTTATTTCAGATTGCAATTACTACTTATAATCATCCATATTACTTGTATTTCACTATCTCTTCGCCGAACTAATGCACCTATACATCTGACAAGTGTATTGGGTGTGTTGGGGACACAAGAGACTTCTTGTATCTTAATTGCAGGGTTGCTTGAGAGGGATATCTTTGACCTCTACCTCCCTGAGTTCGACAAACCTTGGGTGACTCACTTAAGGGAAACTTGCTGCTGTTCTACAAACCTCTGCTCTTGGAGGCCCAACACTGTCTACGAGAATAGAAGCGTGCGTAGACATCAGTCTTCACCAAGCGGAGCGCATTCAAGAAAGGTGATCCAACTTGAGGTGATCAAGATCGTCATCATCTAGCTCAAGTGGATTGCGCAAGGCAAAGGTATGACCTTGATAGGCATTCTTCTTTACCGGTCTCTTGGTGTTAGTGGGAGACCGGGTTATAGGATAGATACCGTACTATCAAGAGGGGCTCTCGAATGTGTTACTCGATCGTATCGTTCAGAAAGAGCTCAAACCTTTGCATTCTTGGCATCATCTTTCTTGGTTCTTATTTGACCTTTATCCTTGTGGGTTTGTGGTGCTTGTCGTGTTCGTCATGACAAGCCCAAGTTGTTCGAAAACGGTTTTACTCTGGAAAACTTGTTGCGTTTTCGTTGGTGAAAATCTTACCGGTTTTACCGTGAGGAAAGTGCCACACCTTCAAATGTGTGGTGACTTTACTCCTTTTGTTGGGTAGCTCTGCTCCGTCTCTCTCCAACGCAGTTGGTTTCATCTCGTTTGGAGCTTCCTAGCAAAAGTTATTTCTGTTTTGGTGCCTGAAGAAATCCTGCCCAGCGGTAGTACCACTGGGTTAGGCGGTAGTACCGCATGCGTGCTGCCGTCGTGGGTACCGCCGCGGGTGCCGCCGTTTCGGCGTTCGGAGCTCTTGTGCGGTACCGCCAGCGGTACCAACTGGTACCGGGGGCGTGGGGAGCGTGATGCGCTGACTCCCCTGTTGACTGGCTGGGTCGAAGGAGGAAGACCGCAGCGGTACTACCTCCTATCCCAGCGGTAGTACCAGAATCAAACAGAACAGTTGCAGGTACTGAGTTGACAAGGAACGTACCCAGCACAACATCTGGCGCATCCATGGCCTCTTCAGCATTGATGTGGTGCAGACGGCCCTTGGCAACAGCAACATTTCCGCGGGGTGCGGGGTTCTTGCCATTTCCATTACGGCCTTGGCCATTGTTCGGTGCTTGTGCATCGGGGCGTGGACCATTCTTCTTAGGATTGGGGCATTCTCTGGAGTAGTGACCCTTAGTGCCGCAATCAAAGCAGACAACATTGGCATTGCGGTTGAAGTTGTTAGAGTTCCCTCCGGGACGGGTGTTGTTATTGGGACGGTTGAAGTTGTTTGGGTTGTTTGGGCGACTAGGGTAATTGGGGCGTGGAGTTTGTGGTGGTCGATAGGCCGGTTTGGGGTTTTGTGGAAAGGTGCGAGGCTTCTGGCTGCTCGAACCTTCCTGGGCAATCATTCTCCTCTTACGACCTTCAAACATAGACTTGCGCTTGGTCTCCAGCTGGATGGCTTTGTCCACAAGTGACTCCAAATCAACAAAGTCATGGATAACCAAAGCACACTGCAACTCATCATGAAGTCCATTCATGAAACGCTCCATCTTCTTCCCCTCGGTGTCGGTGTCATCAGGAGCATACCGAGACAAGTCAGTGAACTCATCCAGATAACCGACCACATCTCTACTTCCCTGCCGCAACTTGCGAAATTCATCCTTCTTCCTCTCAATGAGTCCGCCGGGAATGTGCTTCTTGCGGAACTTCTCCTGGAACTCGGCCCAGTTGATAACATGACCAGCTTGCTGGAGAGCCTTGGTAGCTTCCCACCAAGACCGTGCAGGTCCTGCAAGATAGTGGGTTGCATACAGCACTTTCTCAGGTCCTCCCACGGCTGCAACTTCCAGGTTGTTGTTAATGGTGCGAAGCCAATCATCGGCCTCTAGTGGGTGAAGT
Source organism: Poa annua (assembly GCA_026929855.1). Lineage (NCBI taxonomy): Eukaryota > Viridiplantae > Streptophyta > Magnoliopsida > Poales > Poaceae > Poa > Poa annua. The sequence continues at coordinate 39,956,985 of CM049438.1, forward strand.
CCCTTGGAATAGGTGGGCGGGTTGGTCTTCTGAAAATCGCTCAAAGTGGACCGCTGATTTCCTTCGCCATTGCCATTGCCATTGTTGTTGTTGTTGTTGTTGTTGTTATGGGCGGCAGCGATCTGCTGCAGGGCAGCGAGATGAGCTTGACGCTCCGCCCGGGCAGCTTGGCGTTCCTCCATGATAAGCGCAAGAAGTTGGGCGGTGGTTGGTTCCGGTGGTGGTGGTGGTCCTCCATCCGTGTTGGAGCGACGAGTGTCCACCATCCTGAAGCACACCGGGTATAAGGGGCAAGGCAAAAGGTTTTGACCAAGGGAAAATGTTGGTTTCGCATAGTGGTTAATTAATTAAGGATTATATGAAAAATATTTTACACAGATTAGCAAGGCTAACACACTTATATAGCACAACCATCACATCAAGAGTTCACCACATCAAGCTTACAACATTGCCCTTCAGCTAATGTACATAGTACAAGTTTTCCAAAAGATCCACTACTTCGACTTGACTAGCGATAGGGGGTCAACCTAATCCTGCGGTAGTACTCAAGTCACTCGCCTACTGAGGTGGAACCTCAGGCTCTGCTGCGTCAGCGTCGGACTGGTAGGGTGGCTCCTCCGGGTCCTCCTCCTCGTCATCGAGAACTGCCTGGAGTGGCTCCTCCTCCTCGTCCTCTAGCTCCTCTTCATCATCCTCCTGCTCATAGTCCATCTCCTCCAAGTAGTCGTCATCGTCACTGAGGAAAGCGTTGTTCTCCTTGCGGAGATCCTCGCCCTCCTCCTCCATCTCGTCGGTACGGAGCTCCAGATCCTCGATCATCTTGTCCTGCTCTGCCATCTTCTTGCGGAGCTTCGCTATGGTCTTCCTCAGCTGGGTCCTCTTCTTGAGAAGAGCGACCTTCTCCTTCTTCAGCTGCGCCTCACTCTCGCGACTCTCCTTGAGCGAGATGCGCTCAAAGCGAGACCGAAGTCTAGCGCACATCAGATGCTCCTGGGTGCGAAAGAGCATAATCTCCATGTCCAGGATATACTCGCCGAACGTCGGGTGTAGAGGGGACCGAATAGGGTGTCCATCATCGGTGCGCCTCCCGTAGAACTGGAAACGAGAGTTTACCAACTCCGCCTTGTGCTCCTCACAAAGTCGGGCTAGCATCCGCTGCATAGCACGACACAGTCCGTCTTCCCAGTGGACGTCCATGGTGGTAAAGATGAGTGTCCTGGATCCCGGGGACTTGATGTTCCCGCGAACAGACGCCTCGACCAACCAAGACAGGTTCCCGTTGCCGAGAGTGTCCACCTGGGCTCCCTTAAACTCTGGAGTGGGGCGACCTAACAGCTTGCTCAACTCGAACAGGTCCTTCTCGAACATCAACTTGCCGTCCTTCTCAAGCTGAACGAACTCGGTGAAATGGATCGCCATCTACAATTTTTAGTCAATTTTTTTTTTAAGTTAGTGAGATGACAAGTGTATCAAAATTTTAAATGTAGTGAGGCAACAAGTGAGCAAAGTTTTTAAGTTTAATAAAATGACAAGTGTGCCAAATTTTTTTAAGGATACAAGGGAAAACGTAATATTTAGTGAGGGTAGAATTTTGCATAAGTGAGAGGATTAGAGATAAGCATTTTTCGAAAATACTTCATTCCTTTATTATTTTTTTAGAATTTAACTTTTGTAACACCTACCTAGCGACCATGCTAATCTAAGGCTCCTAAAGTCGAGATGGCTCTGATACCAGCTCTGTGGGGACCCCGGACTAGCTGTCCGAGATACCCGATTATGCTTAACACAACGATCCCGTGATCAGTCTGTCGTTGCACATAATCCGAACTGAATACCAAAGTTTACATCCATTACAATACCGTATTAAAGTCTTACATAAACGGTCCTTTAGACCAAGTCTTACACAGGTGCCTTCATGGGCCAAACCAAAATAATCAGCGGAAGCTAAGGCGTAGTAGACATCATATCCTAACAATGACCCGACAGGCAGTCGACTTATGAAGATCCCTAGTTCGCATAGAAGTCGCCATACTCCTCCTTGGCGTAGTGCTCCTCCATGTCTGGCTACGACAATAGCCAGGGACGAAACCATTATGAGTACATTTGATTGTACTCGCAAACTACTCCAACATGAGTATGCACTAGTCTCATTTCTAATTTCATATTTTTATTTATTTGAAACATCTCCATATCTTTGTTGAAGAAGGTAAGAAGAATTATATAACTATCATTAATATAATGTCCCATTTTATTAATTTCTCCAAAACTCCTCCTTTTTCTGACCATAACCCGTCATGGTTCACGGTCTCCAACAACCTCATACCGATCCGTTGGTATAGGTGTATGGAACATTCTCCACTTCCTTTTCTTTTTAAAACTCAAATCTTTTCAAAACTTGCACATGGTCAAAGTAGGGTCTCTCAACTGTCCATATCCGAGGACTCGGCTATTCGAATAGTTTTACACTCTGCAGAGGTAGCACGCTTTGCCCACATCCATCCGGTAACTCATCGTGTCAGCCACGTCTCGCCATACAAGGTGTATGCGAAGTTGAGACACCGATCCTAGTCTGTCCTTTGCTCATGCTAGTATAGGAACCTGCCCATATGATACTTTCCATCAACACTTAACCCAGCCCGTCGGGATCTAAGTGTGAGGACTCATAGTTTTGTCTGGCGGTGTATAGGGGACATCCTTCTATCCACCTCCTTATCTTTTCATAGAGTTTGAGCGAGGACCCAGGTCAGGGGGTAGGTCATCAAACCATCCCCTCATGCATAACGGAGTCATCTCCGTAGATGAGGTATCCCCTACTAATATGAGCAAACTATATGACCAAGCCCTTTCCCATATGTGGGTAAATGTGGTCGCACAGGGTATTGGCTGATTGACGTAAGTACAAAGACACAATGTGCGTTTTATCAAAACCACCATTCTCCTTTTCTCCACTTCAACACCAACATCTCGGTGCTCTATAGCTACACAGAGTTTTCAAAGGGGTTTTGAATAAAACAATCTTTATTTTTCCCATCCTATAATTTATCTTGTATTTCTACATAGGGTGGCAAAATAATTTCCATATACTTTTTGAAAAGGGTTTTTAGAAAATCTTTGCCTTAAAAGTAGATCATGTTATAAGAATGGATGCATGTATTAGGGTGCAAGCTCAGAGAGTAGCTTGCCTTGCTCGGCAAAGTGTTCTTGGTCTTGATCTTCGGGTTCCACGAACTCTTCTTCCTCGATAAACCCGACAACGGTCTCGTCTAATGCACAATCAAACAAATACAGACAATCACTAACCTAATCAATCAATATCACAACAAGACAATCTTAAATGCTCTAAGTAGCCCCTTCATACATCAAGCAACACAATTTGGTTTTAATTTAATTGAATTAACCATTATTTAATCATGTCTTAGTTATGACAGAAACTTAGTTGAACATGTTTAATTACATATTTCTAGTTCTGTTGGTCACAAAAATACAAACTAAATTTCTACAGAAAGCTATTGGTGTGTAGAAGACAACACAATTGGATTTGGGTCAGTTGGAGTTACCAAACTCCCTACACAATGGTTTGAATCCAGAAGCTAAATAATCAAGTTTTAGCTATTAATCAAATTCTGTTGATCCTAAAATTAAATCCTCTTAGGGGTAACTAGCCATGACTAAATGTGACCCAATAAAATTAGTCTTAACTCATTTGGCCTAACAGAGTATCAGAAACAAACAAGTTTAGATTTTAAACCTTATTTGGTATTTTTAATACTATATTTTTATTATTTATCCAAATGAGGTGAAACCACTTGGGTTGGTTAGACAATTTCATGAGCTTTCCAGAACATTTTGATTTAATTTATTTGGAGTTATAATTCTCAAGATATTGAATTTCAAAATTTGAATTCAGTACTGGCCTTTCCAGAGAAATTAAATAAGAAAAATGGTTCTGTCTGGATAATGTTGAAAATCCTGACGGGTGGGGTCCACTCGTCAGCGACTCAACCGAAACGGTGCGCGCGCTGGGAAATGTTTAAAAATCTGACGAGCGGGGCCCGCGGGTCAGTGACTTAAAGCGCGAAGCGGTACGTTACCGTGGATCTAAGATCCAACGGCCGAGGATTGAGCACGCCGGCGACGACCTAAAACGGGCGGCGCCGTGGCTCCGGCGACGGCGAGGTCGGCGGTTTGCTCACCTAGGGGGCTCGGGAGGACGCGCGGATGGTGCGGAACGACGACGGAGGCTCGGGGAAGCTTGCTGGACGAACGGCGCGTGCTGGGGATGCTCCAATCGACGGCAGCGAGCAACTTCTCCTCCGCGGCCGTGCTCCGACTCCGGCGAGGCTCCTGCGTCGTTCCTGGGCACGAACCAGAGGGGAAAAGGGGGCGTGTGAGTGCGGGGTTCATGGGGAAGAGGGTGCGGGTCAGAGAGAAGAGAAGGGGAGGCCAGCACGGCTCGGCCGTGGTCGTCGTCTACCTCGGGCACGGCGAGCTCGAGGGTGGCCACGGGCGGCTGAGGCTTCGCGGCTACGGCTCCGCCCTCCTTGCGGTGCACGAGAGGGGGTGGTGGAGCAAGGGAGAGGCGGGGGTGTGGTGTGAGGAATTGCGAGGCTCGGGCGGGGTATTTATACCCGAGGTCCGGTCCAAGGTGGACACGGCGCGGGAGCGGTTCAGGGGACGGCCGGGCTCGCCATAGGGGCGGTGGAGGTGTGGCTACGGTGTTGGGATGCAGAGGGACAAGGTTGGCGACGTGGAGGCGAGCGACGCTTGCTCGAGAACGGGACGGCCTCGGGAGAGCTTGGGCGGCGCATGGGCATGCACGGGCGACGCCAATCCGGCGGACTCGGGATCGTGCTAGGTGTGGTGCGGGTTCGCGAGGGAGCAGAGAGGCATGGGAGAGAAGGGGGGGGGGGCACGGTGCTGCGCATCGCGGTGTTGCCACCTCCGCTGCCAGGCGCGACATGGCGACGTGCGCACGGCCGCGTCTGTCCCCTGCCGCTCCTCCTCTTCCCCGACCTCCTTGCTTCGATTTCTGGCGCGCAGAGAGATGAGTGAGGTGAGAGCACTCGAATGGAGGTAGTGGCTTGCCTCAATTTGCTCGAAATCGATCAATTGATCTCGGATTTGGGTCGGTTTAGGAAGAACAGGGTGGTGGTCACCAAGTGTTCGATGAAATGCTTGAACCAACAATAAATTCTAATTTTTGAATTTTATTTTCATAATTTGCTTCACACATGTTTGTCAAGATTTGTTATGCTATCTAATTATTTATTGGGCAAGTGCAACATAGCACATTTTGTGGTTTGAATAGGATAAAGAAAGAAATAGAATTTGAATTTAGGTTTTTGAAATTAATATTAGGAGAGGGAAAAGTTGTGGGAATAAAATGGGAGTGTTAATATTATCACTCCACTGAATTTGGTTTGAAAGAAAAAAGTGAATTCCCCATTTTGAGAAATGGGGTGACATTTGTCACATTGCTTTTATTGTTTTATGTTTGGTTTTGTTCATTTTCTTTTCTTCAAATTTTTAGTTAGAGCTAACAACCAACATATTCACAAGAAATAATTATCACAAGCAACAATATGAAATCAACTCATATTAATTCATAAAAAGTTTTTGTTGTCCCACATTTTTTATATAATAATTCATAATATAATTTTGGGATGTTACAGATCCTTCCCCCCTTAAAATAAATCTCGTCCCGAGATTTGCTAGGTTTGGGCACTAAAGAGGTTTGGGAATTCGCTTCTAAGATAGTCTTCGCGTTCCCAAGTTGCTTCATCTTCTGAGTGGTTAGTCCACTGGACCTTGTAGAACTTGATCGCGCGTCTTCGGGTAAGACGAACATCTTCGTCGAGAATCTTGATGGGTCTCTCACGATAAGTCAGATCTTGATTCAGGTCGATGGAAAGGTGGTCGATGTTTTTGAAAACATCAGGCTGGTCAGGAACTTCAAGACATTTCCGGAGCAAGGAAATGTGGAATACATCGTGATAATCTGCTAACTCTTGGGGCAGCTTTAGTTGATAGGATACTTCTCCTCAACGGGCAATGATCTTAAAGGGTCCAATATACCTTGGCGCTAATTTTCCTTTGACATGGAAACGCTGCATTCCTTTAAGGGGTGTCACTCGGAGATAGACATAATCTCCGACACTAAAAGTGACATCACGACGCTTGGGATCAGCGTAACTCTTCTGACGGGATTGGGCAGTTTTAAGACGCTCACGGATAAGTTGGACTTGTTCTTCAGCCTCTCGGAGAGTATCTGGTCCAAACAATTTGCCTTCTCCGGTGTCGGACCAATTCAGGGGCGTACGACACTTCCTGCCGTAAAGGGCTTCAAAAGGGGCCATTTGCAGACTAGACTGGTAACTATTGTTGTAGGAGAACTCTGCAAATGGAAGACAATCTTCCCACTTGGATCCATAGAATAGAACACATGCGCGAAGCATGTCCTCTAATATCTGGTTCACTCTCTCAGTTTGGCCTCCGGTCTGTGGATGATAAGCTGTGCTAAATGCTAACTTGGTTCCGAGGGCTTCGTGTAGGGCTTTCCAGAACCTTGAGGTGAACTGTGTGCCTCTATCCGATACAATCTTCTTAGGCACACCATGCAGGCTTACTATTCTGGAAATATACAGGTCTGCTAATTGATTTCCCCGATAGGTGGTATTGACAGGAATGAAATGGGCAACCTTGGTCAGTCTATCAACGATGACCCAAATTGAGTCATGGCCTCGGTTGGATCTTGGAAGTTCGGTGATAAAATCCATTCCAATCTCATCCCACTTCCACTCGGGAATTCTCAAGGGTTGGAGCAATCCAGCGGGTCGCTGATGTTCAGCCTTGACTCGCTGACAGATATCACACTTGGCTACAAAAACACCAATCTCTCGCTTCATTCCGTGCCACCAAAATCTTTCACGAAGGTCTTGGTACATTTTGGTTCCGCCGGGGTGGATTGAATAGGGGGTCTCGTGGGCTTCCTTTAGGATTAACTCCTTAAGTTCCATGTTATTGGGGACACAGATACGACCATTGAATCTCAACACTCCTTCAGCATCTTCGGTAAAACCGGGCGCTTTACCGAGAGAAATCTTCTTTTTAATCCCTTCTATGCTCTCATGACCTTTTTGGGCTTCCTTGATTTGATCTATCAGGGTTGGGGCTAACTCTAAATTGGCGAGATAACCGCGGCTAACAAGCTCTAGTCCAAAATCTTTGAACTCTTTGAACAGGGCTGGCTGTTCGGCTTGGATCAAGGCATTCAGGGTGCAGGGTTTGCGACTAAGGGCATCGGCAACTACATTAGCCTTTCCGGGGTGATAATGGATACCAATGTCATAATCTTTGATTAATTCCATCCACCTTCTCTGTCGCAGATTTAACTCCTTCTGGGTGAAGATATACCTCAAGCTCTTATGATCTGTATAGATCTCGCAACGATGTCCCGCAAGATAGGGACGCCACGTCTTCAGAGCAAGAACAACAGCGGCTAACTCCAGGTCATGGGTTGGGTAGTTCTCTTCATGCGGTCGCAACTGCCGGGACAGATATGACACCACTTTGCCTTCTTGCATCAGAACACAACCAAGTCCGAGGCGTGATGCATCGCAATACACGTCGAAACTCTTGGTGACGTCTGGCATAATCAGGACGGGGGTTGAGGTCAGTCTCTTCTTCAATTCTTGGAAACTCTCTTCACACTTCTGAGTCCATTCAAACTTCTTGTCCTTTTTCAGCAGTTGGGTCAGGGGTTTGGCTATACTGGAGAATCCTTCAACGAACTTGCGGTAGTAACCCGCTAGTCCGAGAAAGCTTCGGATTTCAGTCACATTAGTTGGGGCTTCCCAGTCCACAATGGCTTGGATCTTCTCTGGGTCAACAGAAATTCCTCCCGCAGACACAACATGTCCGAGAAATGCCACTTCACTGAGCCAAAACTCACACTTGCTAAGCTTGGCATACAACTGGTGCTCTCGGAGGGTTTCCAAAACTAGACGCAGGTGTTCAGCATGTTCTTCTTTGGTCTTGGAGTAAATAAGAATGTCGTCGAGGAAAACTACCACGAACTTGTCAAGATACTCCATGAAGATCTTGTTCATGAGATTCATGAAATAGGCTGGGGCATTGGTCAGGCCAAAGGACATTACGGTGTACTCAAACAAACCGTAGCGGGTGGTGAAGGCGGTCTTGGGAATGTCTGTCTCTCGGATTTTTAACTGATGATATCCTGCCCGAAGATCGATCTTGGAAAAGACTCGGGCTCCGTTCATTTGATCGAACAGATCCTCGATCTTTGGAAGGGGATACTTGTTTTTAATGGTCACGTCGTTTAACTTGCGATAATCCACACACAGGCGTGTGGTACCGTCTCTCTTGTCCACAAAAATAATGGGTGATCCCCAAGGTGGAGCGCTTGGGCGAATAAGTCCTTTGCTGAGCATATCTGCTAACTGCTTCTTCAATTCAACCAACTCTTCCGGATTCATCCGATAAGGCCTTTGGGATATAGGGGCTGTTCCTGGGATAAGTTCAATGATGAACTCAATATCCCGGTCTGGCGGCATACCAGGCAATTCTTCAGGGAAAACATCTCGGAATAGGTGAACAACACGGATCTCATCTAGGGTGGGTCGAGCTATGTTCTCATGGCATCCTAGTTGGGGTCGACTGGTTTCTGACACATACTCCACTTCTACTTCTTTGTCGGTGGTGAGGGATACAGCTCTTCTGGCGCAGTCAATTCGACCACGGTACTTGGCTAGCCAATTCATACCAAGTATAACATCTATACTTTGGGTTCCTAGAATGATTAAGTCGACTAGAAACTTTTCCCCTTTGATCTCAAGGGAAACGTCAGGGCAAAACGACTTGGTATCTATGGTGGATTCTGGGATTTGGTTGACCATAAGTTTGGGTAAGAGGTTTCCGACTAAACCTCCCTTAGCAACAAATTCTTGGGTAACAAAGGAATGGGTAGCAACAGAATCAAACAGAACAGTTGCAGGTACTGAGTTGACAAGGAACGTACCCAGCACAACATCTGGCGCATCCATGGCCTCTTCAGCATTGATGTGGTGCAGACGGCCCTTGGCAACAGCAACATTTCCGCGGGGTGCGGGGTTCTTGCCATTTCCATTACGGCCTTGGCCATTGTTCGGTGCTTGTGCATCGGGGCGTGGACCATTCTTCTTAGGATTGGGGCATTCTCTGGAGTAGTGACCCTTAGTGCCGCAATCAAAGCAGACAACATTGGCATTGCGGTTGAAGTTGTTAGAGTTCCCTCCGGGACGGGTGTTGTTATTGGGACGGTTGAAGTTGTTTGGGTTGTTTGGGCGACTAGGGTAATTGGGGCGTGGAGTTTGTGGTGGTCGATAGGCCGGTTTGGGGTTTTGTGGAAAGGTGCGAGGCTTCTGGCTGCTCGAACCTTCCTGGGCAATCATTCTCCTCTTACGACCTTCAAACATAGACTTGCGCTTGGTCTCCAGCTGGATGGCTTTGTCCACAAGTGACTCCAAATCAACAAAGTCATGGATAACCAAAGCACACTGCAACTCATCATGAAGTCCATTCATGAAACGCTCCATCTTCTTCCCCTCGGTGTCGGTGTCATCAGGAGCATACCGAGACAAGTCAGTGAACTCATCCAGATAACCGACCACATCTCTACTTCCCTGCCGCAACTTGCGAAATTCATCCTTCTTCCTCTCAATGAGTCCGCCGGGAATGTGCTTCTTGCGGAACTTCTCCTGGAACTCGGCCCAGTTGATAACATGACCAGCTTGCTGGAGAGCCTTGGTAGCTTCCCACCAAGACCGTGCAGGTCCTGCAAGATAGTGGGTTGCATACAGCACTTTCTCAGGTCCTCCCACGGCTGCAACTTCCAGGTTGTTGTTAATGGTGCGAAGCCAATCATCGGCCTCTAGTGGGTGAAGTCCCTTGGAATAGGTGGGCGGGTTGGTCTTCTGAAAATCGCTCAAAGTGGACCGCTGATTTCCTTCGCCATTGCCATTGCCATTGTTGTTGTTGTTGTTGTTGTTGTTATGGGCGGCAGCGATCTGCTGCAGGGCAGCGAGATGAGCTTGACGCTCCGCCCGGGCAGCTTGGCGTTCCTCCATGATAAGCGCAAGAAGTTGGGCGGTGGTTGGTTCCGGTGGTGGTGGTGGTCCTCCATCCGTGTTGGAGCGACGAGTGTCCACCATCCTGAAGCACACCGGGTATAAGGGGCAAGGCAAAAGGTTTTGACCAAGGGAAAATGTTGGTTTCGCATAGTGGTTAATTAATTAAGGATTATATGAAAAATATTTTACACAGATTAGCAAGGCTAACACACTTATATAGCACAACCATCACATCAAGAGTTCACCACATCAAGCTTACAACATTGCCCTTCAGCTAATGTACATAGTACAAGTTTTCCAAAAGATCCACTACTTCGACTTGACTAGCGATAGGGGGTCAACCTAATCCTGCGGTAGTACTCAAGTCACTCGCCTACTGAGGTGGAACCTCAGGCTCTGCTGCGTCAGCGTCGGACTGGTAGGGTGGCTCCTCCGGGTCCTCCTCCTCGTCATCGAGAACTGCCTGGAGTGGCTCCTCCTCCTCGTCCTCTAGCTCCTCTTCATCATCCTCCTGCTCATAGTCCATCTCCTCCAAGTAGTCGTCATCGTCACTGAGGAAAGCGTTGTTCTCCTTGCGGAGATCCTCGCCCTCCTCCTCCATCTCGTCGGTACGGAGCTCCAGATCCTCGATCATCTCGTCCTGCTCTGCCATCTTCTTGCGGAGCTTCGCTATGGTCTTCCTCAGCTGGGTCCTCTTCTTGAGAAGAGCGACCTTCTCCTTCTTCAGCTGCGCCTCACTCTCGCGACTCTCCTTGAGCGAGATGCGCTCAAAGCGAGACCGAAGTCTAGCGCACATCAGATGCTCCTGGGTGCGAAAGAGCATAATCTCCATGTCCAGGATATACTCGCGGAACGTCGGGTGTAGAGGGGACCGAATAGGGTGTCCATCATCGGTGCGCCTCCCGTAAAACTGGAAACGAGAGTTTACCAACTCCGCCTTGTGCTCCTCACAAAGTCGGGCTAGCATCCGCTGCATAGCACGACACAGTCCGTCTTCCCAGTGGACGTCCATGGTGGTAAAGATGAGTGTCCTGGATCCCGGGGACTTGATGTTCCCGCGAACAGACGCCTCGACCAACCAAGACAGGTTCCCGTTGCCGAGAGTGTCCACCTGGGCTCCCTTAAACTCTGGAGTGGGGCGACCTAACAGCTTGCTCAACTCGAACAGGTCCTTCTCGAACATCAACTTGCCGTCCTTCTCAAGCTGAACGAACTCGGTGAAATGGATCGCCATCTACAATTTTTAGTCAAATTTTTTTTTTAAGTTAGTGAGATGACAAGTGTATCAAAATTTTAAATGTAGTGAGGCAACAAGTGAGCAAAGTTTTTAAGTTTAATAAAATGACAAGTGTGCCAAATTTTTTTAAGGATACAAGGGAAAACGTAATATTTAGTGAGGGTAGAATTTTGCATAAGTGAGAGGATTAGAGATAAGCATTTTTCGAAAATACTTCATTCTTTTTTTTTTTTAGAATTTAACTTTTGTAACACCTACCTAGCGACCATGCTAATCTAAGGCTCCTAAAGTCGAGATGGCTCTGATACCAGCTCTGTGGGGACCCCGGACTAGCTGTCCGAGATACCCGATTATGCTTAACACAACGATCCCGTGATCAGTCTGTCGTTGCACATAATCCGAACTGAATACCAAAGTTTACATCCATTACAATACCGTATTAAAGTCTTACATAAACGGTCCTTTAGACCAAGTCTTACACAGGTGCCTTCATGGGCCAAACCAAAATAATCAGCGGAAGCTAAGGCGTAGTAGACATCATATCCTAACAATGACCCGACAGGCAGTCGACTTATGAAGATCCCTAGTTCGCATAGAAGTCGCCATACTCCTCCTTGGCGTAGTGCTCCTCCATGTCTGGCTACGACAATAGCCAGGGACGAAACCATTATGAGTACATTTGATTGTACTCGCAAACTACTCCAACATGAGTATGCACTAGTCTCATTTCTAATTTCATATTTTTATTTATTTGAAACATCTCCATATCTTTGTTGAAGAAGGTAAGAAGAATTATATAACTATCATTAATATAATGTCCCATTTTATTAATTTCTCCAAAACTCCTCCTTTTTCTGACCATAACCCGTCATGGTTCACGGTCTCCAACAACCTCATACCGATCCGTTGGTATAGGTGTATGGAACATTCTCCACTTCCTTTTCTTTTTAAAACTCAAATCTTTTCAAAACTTGCACATGGTCAAAGTAGGGTCTCTCAACTGTCCATATCCGAGGACTCGGCTATTCGAATAGTTTTACACTCTGCAGAGGTAGCACGCTTTGCCCACATCCATCCGGTAACTCATCGTGTCAGCCACGTCTCGCCATACAAGGTGTATGCGAAGTTGAGACACCGATCCTAGTCTATCCTTTGCTCATGCTAGTATAGGAACCTGCCCATATGATACTTTCCATCAACACTTAACCCAGCCCGTCGGGATCTAAGTGTGAGGACTCATAGTTTTGTCTGGCGGTGTATAGGGGACATCCTTCTATCCTCCTCCTTATCTTTTCATAGAGTTTGAGCGAGGACCCAGGTCAGGGGGTAGGTCATCAAACCATCCCCTCATGCATAACGGAGTCATCTCCGTAGATGAGGTATCTGTGGGGACCCCGGACTAGCTGTCCGAAATACCCGATTATGTTAACACAACGATCCCGTGATCAGTCTGTCGTTGCACATAATCCGAGCTGAATACCAAAGTTTACATCCATTACAATACCGGAATAAGTCTTACATAACAGGTCATGTAGACCAAGTCTTACACAGGTGGCTTCTAGGGCCAAATCAACATAAGCAGCGGAACTTAAACGTAGTAGACATCCAAAAGCTAACGATGACCCGACAGGCAGTCGACTTGAGAAGATCCTTAGTTGGCGTAGATGTCGCCATACTCCTCCTGGGCGTAATACTCCTCCAAGTCTGGCTACGACAATAGCCAGAGGCAATCTAGTATGAGTACATTGGAATGTACTCGCAAACTACTCCAACATGAGTGCACTAGTCTCATTTTTAGTTTCACACTTTTATTTATTTAAAACTTCTCTGTATCTTGTTGAAAAAGGTAAGGAGATTATAACTACTCTTAATGTCTCCATTTTATTAGTTTTCTCCCAAAAACTCCTCCTTTTTCCGACCATAAACCATCATGGTATTTAACCTCCAACTACCTCATACCGATCCGTTGGTATAGGTGTATGGAACGTTCTCCTTTTCTTTTTAGAACTCAAAACTTTTTCCCAAAACTTGCACATGGTCAAAGTAGGGCCTCTCAACTGTCCATATCCGAGGACTCGGCTATTCGAATAGTTTTAATCCTCTGCAGAGGTAGCACGCTTTTCCCACACTCATCCGATAACTCATCGTGTCAGCCACGTCTCGCCATACCAGGTGTATGCGAAGTTGAGTCACCGACCCTAGTCTGTCCTTTGCTCATGCTAGTATAGGATCCTGCCCCTATGAACCATTCCATCGACACTTAACCCAGCCCGTCGGAATCTAAGTGTGAGGACTCATAGGTTTTATCTGGCGGTGTATAGGGGACATCCTTCTATCCTCCTCCTTATCTACTCAAAGAGTTTGAGCGAGGACCCAGGTCAGGGGTAGGTCTCCAACCATCTCTCATGCATAACAGAGTCATCTCCGTTGATGCAGTGTCCCATACTAATATGAGCAAACTATATGACTAAGCCCTTTCCCATATGTGGGTAAATGTGGTCGCACAGAGTATCGGCTGATTGACGTAAGTACTAAGACACAATGTGCTTTTCTCAAAACCACCTTTCTTCATTTACTTCAACACCACATCTTGGTGCTCTATATCCACACAAATTTTCAAAGGAGTTTTGAATAAATCAACTCTTGGTTTTTCCCATCCTATAGTTTTAGCATATAATCCTACATAGGGTGGCAAAATAATCTCTATATACTTTTGAAAAAGGATTTTTTTATAAACCTTTGCTTTTGAAAAAGGACTTTGTAAATCTAGATGCATAAGTTATGTGCAAGCTCAGAGAGTAGCTTGCCTTGCTCGACAAAGTGGTCTTGGTCTTGGTCTTCAGGTTCCACAAATCCTTCCTCCTCGGGATACTCGACAACGTTCTCGTCTATTTCACAGTCAATCAAATACAAACAATTACTAGCCTAATCAATCAATCACCACAGCAACACCAGCTTACTTATTTTATCTAACCACTCCATGCATCAAACAATGTGATTTGAATCCAATTTAGTTGAATTAACTAGTATTTAATCATATCCTAAATTGGGCAGAAACTAGTCACATAAGTTTAATTGCATAGTTTAAGTTCTATTGATCACAAAAATACAAACTAAAATTCTACAGAAAGCTAATGATATGTATAAGATGACCTAATTGGATTTGGGTCATTTGGAGTTACCAAACTCTCTACACAAGGATTTGAATCCAGAAACTACTTAAATAAGTTTTGGCTATTATTTAAATTATATTTATCCAAAAGATAAACCCTTTTAGGGGTGACTAAACATGGTTAAGGGTGACCCAATAAAATTAGTTTCAACCAATTTAGATTAACGGAGTATCAGAAACAACCAAGTTTAGAATTTAAACATGCTACTGTATTTTGAATAGTGTATTTTTATTCTATACCCAAATGGAGTGAAATTAGTTTAGTTGGATAGAGAATTTCATATCCTATTCAGAACAATTGGATTTGTTCAATTTGGAGTTGTAAAACTCAAGTTATGAACTTTCTAAGTTTGGAGTCAGTACTGGTTTTTGAATTGATTTTAAATTCGAATAAATATCCAGCATGGATAATGTTTAAAAACCTGACAGAGGGGACCCACTGGTCAGCGACTGCGGGCGCGCGCGCGGGTTTCATTTCAACCTGACGCGTGGGGCCCGCACGTCAGTGCCTAATTAACCGAAGCGGTAAGTTACCGCCGGATTTAAATCCAACGGCCCGGAGCGAGCGCGTCGGCGGCGACCAAAACTGGGCGGCGCCGTGGCTCCGGCGACGGCGAGGTGGACGGAGGGCTCACCTCGGGGGTCTGGGACGGTGACGGGATGGTGCGGCGGGACGGCGGCGATGCGGGGAAGTGCTTGGGGCGACTGGCGCTTGCTGGCGAGGCTCCGAGCGACGGCGGCGAGCTCCTTCTTCTTCGCGGCTCCGCTCCAACTCCGGCGAGCAATCCCCGGCGATCCTGGGCACGGGACAGAGGGAAAAAGGGCGTGGGTGAGAGCGGGCAGCAAGGGAAGGCGAGTGGGGGCAGAGGGGAGCGCAGGAGAGGGCGCCGTGGCCTGGCCACGGTCGTCGCCTACCTCGGGCTCGGCGAGCTCGAGGAAGGTCACGGCGACCCGAGGCTTCGCGGCCTCGGTCCTGGTCTCCTAGCGGCGTACGAGGGAGAGGGGAGTGGAGAGGAGAGGCAGTGGGGCGGTGTGGCAAATGCAGGGCATGGGGAGGCCTTTATATAGCGGCCGGGCGGCGCACGGTGGACGCGGTGCAGAGGGCACCCGCGGTCGTGCGAGCCCGCCGTAGGCCGGTGGAGGGTTGCGGCTAGCTGCGGGTTGTCTGGGGAACCAAACGGGCATGGCGGGGTGGCGTGGCGCGCTCGGGAACGCTCGGGCTCTTGGCCCTGTCGTGAGCGTGCTCGGGCGGCGCACGGCGTGCGCGTCGCGGCGTGCTGTCGCGGCGTGCTGTCGCGGCGTGCAGGGGGCTGCGGGCTGTCTTGCTACGCGGTGAGGGAACCAGGAGGTGAGGGAGGGAGAGAAAGGCAGCAGCGCGGCCGGCACGGCGCGGCGTCGCCGCGGCCACTGTGCCGACACGGCGACGTGCGCATGGCCGACGCGGTCGCCAGCCCCTCCACGGCGACTCCGGCGACCATTTGGCTTCCTCCGACGTGCGGCGTGATCGTGGCGAAGAGGGGAATGCAGTGGAGGCCTCAATTCGACGAATGCGCAACTCATTGCTCGGATTGATCCATGATTTGGCTCGGTTTTGGGAAGAACACGAGGGCACAGAAGGTGTTCGACGATTTTCCTGAACCAAAACAGTAGGCATTTTGGCTATTTAATTTTCATACTTTGCTTAATTCTTTTGGGTCCAAACTTAGGATCTAGGCTAAATACATTATTGGTAAGTGAAACAAAGTCTTTTTGAAATATTTGGAAATATTTCAATAATGAATTTCTAATTTGAATTTGAGGTTTTTGAATTTGAAATTTGAAAGGGAATAGTTTGTGGAAATCCGATGGTGTGGTCTTGGAATTATTCCTCACTAACCTTGGTTTGAGAATTAAAGTAAGCTTCTTATTTTTGGAAAAATATTGTGACAGGTGTCACATGATTTTCTAGTTTTGAAATTGTTGTTTTGTTTATTTTCTATTCTTCAATTTTTGCAATTATAGTTAGAATCCAACAATCTTGCAAACAAAGCATAACAAACAGAAATCATGAAACAAACATATACCAATTTATAAGAAAAAGTTTTTGTTGGCCCACATTTCTGCATTAATAATTTATATTAATATTTGGGATGTTACAAATCCTCCCCCCCTTAAAATAAATCTCGTCCCGAGATTTGCTAGGCCTGGGTACTAAAGAGGTTCGGGAATTCACTTCTAAGGTAGTCCTCACGTTCCCACGTGGCTTCATCTTCAGAGTGGTTAGTCCACTGGACCTTGTAGAACTTGATTGCTCGCCTGCGGGTGAGACGAACATCTTCGTCGAGAATCTTGATGGGTTGTTCCCGATAAGTCAGATCTTGATTCAGGTCGATGGAATGGTGGTCGATGTTTTTGAAAACATCAGGCTGGTCAGGAACTTCAAGACACTTCCGGAGCAATGAAATGTGGAAGACATCGTGGTAATCTGCTAACTCTTGAGGCAACTCCAGTTGATAAGACACTTCACCACGACGGGAAAGGATCTTAAAGGGTCCAATATATCTTGGTGCCAATTTTCCTTTGACATGGAAACGTTGCATTCCTTTAAGAGGTGTCACTCGGAGATAGACATAATCTCCGATACTGAAGGTGACATCACGGCGCTTGGGATCAGCATAGCTTTTCTGACGGGATTGGGCAGTTTTGAGTCGCTCACGGATAAGCTGGACTTGCTCTTCAGCCTCACGGAGGGTATCTGGTCCAAACAGTTTGCCTTCTCCGGTGTCGGACCAATTCAGGGGCGTACGACACTTCCTGCCGTATAGGGCTTCAAAAGGTGCCATTTGCAGACTAGACTGGTAACTATTATTGTAGGAGAATTCTGCAAATGGAAGGCAATCTTCCCACTTGGATCCATAGGATAGAACACACGCGCGAAGCATGTCCTCCAATATCTGGTTTACTCTCTCAGTTTGGCCTCCGGTCTGGGGATGATAAGCTGTGCTAAATGCTAACTTGGTTCCGAGGGCTTCGTGTAGGGCTTTCCAGAACCTTGAGGTGAATTGTGTGCCTCTGTCCGATACAATCCTCTTAGGCACACCATGCAGGCTTACTATTCTGGAAATATACAGGTCTGCTAACTGATTTCCCCGATAGGTGGTGTTGACGGGAATAAAATGGGCAACCTTGGTTAGTCTATCAACGACGACCCAGATTGAGTCGTGGCCTCTGTTAGACCTCGGAAGTCCGGTGATAAAATCCATTCCAATCTCATCCCACTTCCACTCGGGAATTTGCAGGGGTTGCAGCAATCCAGCGGGTCGCTGATGTTCAGCCTTGACTCGCTGACAGATATCACACTTGGCTACAAAAACACCAATCTCTCGCTTCATTCCGTGCCACCAAAATCTCTCACGGAGGTCTTGATACATTTTGGTTCCGCCAGGGTGGATTGAATAGGGGGTCTCATGGGCTTCCTTTAGGATTAACTCCTTAAGCTCCGTGATACTGGGGACACAGATTCGCTCATTGTATCTCAACACTCCTTCAGCATCTTCGGTAAAACCAGGTGCTTTACCGAGGGAAATCTTCTTCTTGATCCCTTCTATGCTCTCATGACCTTTCTGGGCTTCCTTGATCTGACCCATCAGTGTTGGGGTTAACTCTAAGTTGGCAAGATAACCGTGGCTAACAAGCT
Organism: Poa annua; assembly: GCA_026929855.1. Lineage (NCBI taxonomy): Eukaryota > Viridiplantae > Streptophyta > Magnoliopsida > Poales > Poaceae > Poa > Poa annua. Next base: position 39,975,197 of record CM049438.1, read on the forward strand.
CTAGCCCAAAATCCTTGAACTCCTTGAACAAGGCTGGCTGTTCAGCTTGGATCAAGGCATTTAAGGTGCAGGGCTTGCGACTAAGGGCATCGGCAACTACATTAGCCTTCCCTGGGTGGTAATGGATACCGATATCATAATCCTTGATTAATTCCATCCACCTTCTCTGTCGCAGGTTTAACTCCTTCTGGGTGAAGATATACTTCAAGCTCTTGTGATCCGTATACACCTCGCAACGATGTCCCGCAAGATAGGAGCGCCATGTTTTCAGAGCAAGAACAACAGCGGCTAACTCCAGGTCATGGGTTGGGTAATTCTCTTCATGTGGTCGCAAATGCCGAGACAGATACGATACCACCTTGCCTTCTTGCATCAGAACGCAACCAAGTCCGAGGCGTGATGCATCGCAATACACGTCGAAACTCTTGGTGACGTCTGGCATAATCAGGACAGGGGTGGAGGTCAATCTCTTCTTTAATTCCTGGAAACCCTCTTCACACTTCTGAGTCCATTCAAACTTCTTGTCCTTCTTCAGCAGTTGGGTCAGGGGTTTGGCTATACTGGAGAATCCTTCAACGAACTTGCGGTAGTAACCCGCTAGTCCGAGAAAGCTTCGGATTTCGGTCACACTAGTTGGGGCTTCCCAGCTCACAATGGCTTGGATCTTCTCTGGGTCAACAGAAATTCCTCCCGCAGACACAACATGTCCGAGAAACGCTACTTCACTGAGCCAAAACTCACACTTGCTAAACTTGGCATACAACTGGTGTTCTCGGAGGGTTGCTAAAACTAGACGCAGGTGTTCAGCATGCTCTTCTTCGGTTTTGGAGTAAATAAGGATGTCATCGAGGAAAACTACCACGAACTTGTCAAGATACTCCATGAAGATCTTGTTCATGAGATTCATAAAATAGGCTGGGGCATTGGTCAGACCAAAGGACATTACGGTGTACTCAAATAAACCGTAACGGGTGGTGAAGGCAGTTTTGGGGATGTCTGTCTCTCGGATTTTTAATTGATGATATCCTGACCGAAGATCGATCTTGGAAAAGACTCGGGCTCCGTTCATTTGATCGAACAGATCCTCGATCTTTGGAAGGGGATATTTGTTCTTAATGGTCACATCATTTAGCTTGCGATAATCCACACACAGGCGTGTGGTACCGTCTCTCTTATCCACAAAAATAATGGGTGATCCCCAGGGTGAAGCACTTGGGCGAATAAGTCCTTTGCTGAGCATATCTGCTAACTGCTTCTTCAACTCAACCAGTTCTTCCGGATTCATCCGATACGGCCTCTGGGATATAGGGGCTGTTCCGGGGATAAGTTCAATGATGAACTCAATATCTCGGTCTGGCGGCATACCAGGCAATTCTTCAGGGAAGACATCTCGGAACAGGTGAACAACACGGATCTCATCTAGGGTGGGTCGAGCTATGCTCTCATGACATCCTGGTCGGGGTTGACTGGTTTCTGACACATACTCCACTTCTACTCCTTTATCGGTGGTGAGGGATACAGCCCTTCTGGCGCAGTCAATTCGACCACGGTACTTGGCTAACCAATTCATACCCAGTATGACATCTATACCTTGGGTTCCTAGAACAATTAAGTTGGCTCGGAACCTTTCCCCTTTGATCTCAAGGGAAACGTCCGGGCAAAATGACTTGGTATCTATGGTGGATTCTGGAATTTGGATGACCATGGGTTTGGGTAAGAGGTTCCCGACTAAACCTCCCTTAGCAACAAATTCTTGGGTAACAAAAGAATGGGTAGCACCAGAATCAAACAGAACAGTTGCAGGAACTGAGTTGACAAGGAACGTACCCAGCACAACATCTGGCGCATCCATGGCCTCTTCAGCGTTGATGTGGTGCAGACGTCCCTTGGCAACAGCAACATTTCCGCGGGGTGCGGGGTTCTTGCCATTCCCATTACGGCCTGTGCCATTGCTAGGTGCTGGTGTTTCGGGGCGTGGACCACTCTTCTTAGGATTGGGGCATTCTTTGGAGTAGTGACCCTTGGTGCCGCAATTAAAGCAGACAACATTGGCATTGCGGTTGAAGTTATTAGAGTTCCCTCCGGGACGGGTGTTGTCATTGGGACGGTTGAAGCTGTTTGGGTTGTTTGGGCGATTAGGGTAATTGGGGCGTGTGGTTGGTGGCGGTCGATAGGCTGGCTTGGGGTTTTGTGGGTAGGTGCGAGGCTTCTGGCTGCTCGAACCTTCCTGGGCAATCATCCTTCTCTTGCGACTCTCGAACATAGTCTTGCGTTTGGTCTCCAATTGAATAGCCTTGTCCACCAGTGACTCCAAATCAACAAAGTCATGGATAACCAAAGCACACTGCAGCTCATCATGAAGTCCGTTCATGAAACGCTCCATCTTCTTCCTCTCGGTGTCGGTGTCATCAGGAGCATACCGAGACAAGTCAGTGAACTCGTCCAGGTATCCGACCACATCTCTACTTCCTTGCCGCAACTTGCGGAATTCATCCTTCTTCCTTTCAATGAGTCCACCGGGGATGTGTTTCTTGCGGAACTTCTCCTGGAACTCAACCCAGTTGATAACATAGCCAGCTTGCTGGAGAGCCTTGGTAGCTTCCCACCAAGACCGTGCAGGTCCTGCAAGATAGTGGGTCGCATACAACACTTTCTCAGGTTCGCCCACGGCTGCAACTTCCAGGTTGTTGTTAATGGTGCGAAGCCAATCATCGGCCTCTAGTGGGTGAAGTCCCTTGGAATAGGTGGGTGGGTTGGTTTTCTGAAAATCACTCAAAGTGGATCGCTGATTTCCTTCACCATTGCCATTGCCATCGTGGTGGTTGTTGTTGTTGTTGTTGTTGTGTGCGGCAGCGATCTGCTGCAGGGCAGCGATATGAGCTTGACGCTCTGCCCGAGCAGCTTGGCGCTCCTCCATGATAAGCGCAAGCAGTTGGGCGGTGGTTGGTTCCGGTGGTGGTGGTGGTCCTCCATCCGGGTTGGAGCGACGAGTGTCCACCATCCTGAAGAACACCGGGTATAAGGGGCAAGCAAAAGGTTTTTACCAAGGGTAAAAGGTTGGTTTCGTGTAGGGGTTGATTAATTAAGTTTTATAGGAGAAACATTTCACACAGACTATCAAGACTAGAACACACTTATATAGCACAACCATTACATCAAGAGTTCATCACATCAAGCCTACAACATTTTTCCTTAAGCTAAGGTATCTAGTGCAAGTTCCAAAAGAACCACTACTCCTACTCTACTAGCGATAGGGGGGTCGACCTAATCCTGCGGTAGTACTCAAGTCACTCGCCTACTGAGGTGGAACCTCAGGCTCGGATACGTCAGCGCCAGACTGGTAGGGTGGCTCCTCTGGGTCTTCCTCCTCGTCATCCTCCTGCTCATAGTCCATTTCCTCCAGATAGTCGTCATCGTCACTGAGGAAAGCGTTGTTCTCCTTGCGGAGATCCTCGCCCTCCTCCTCCATCTCGTCAGTACGGAGCTCCAAATCCTCGATCAGCTCGTCCTGCTCTGCCACCTGCTTGCGGAGCTTCGCTATGGTCTTCCTCATCTGGGTCCTCTTTTTGAGAAGAGCGACCTTCTCCTCCTTCAGCTGTGCCTCACTCTCGCGACTCTCCTTGAGCGAGAGGCGCTCAAAGTGAGACCGAAGTCTAGCGCACCTCAAGTCCTCCTGGGTGCGAAAGAGCATAATCTCCATGTCCAAGATATACTCTCCGAACGTCGGGTGTAGAGGGGACTGAATAGGGTGTCCGTCGACGGTGCGCCTCCCGTAGAACTGGAAGCGAGAGTTCACCAACTCCGCCTTGTGCTCCTCACAAAGCCGGGATAGCATCCGCTCCATGGAACGACACAGTCCGTCGTCCCAGTGGACGTCCATGGTGGTAAAGATGAGTGTCCTGGATCCGGGGGACTTGATGTTCCCGCGAACAGATGCCTCGACCAACCAAGACAGGTTCCCGTTGCCGGGAGTGTCCACCTGGGCTCCCTTAAACTCAGGAGTGGGACGACCTAACAGCTTGGTCAACTCGAACAGGTCCTTCTCGAACATCAACGTGCCGTCCTTCTCGAGCTGAACAAACTCGGTGAAGTGGAGTGCCATCTACAATTTTAAGTCAAGTTTTTAAGTTAGTGAGATGACAAGTGTATCAAAATTTTAAATGTAGTGAGGCAGCAAGTGAGCAAAATTTTAAGTTTAATAGAGTGACGAGCGTGCAAAAATTTTAAGTTTAATAAGGGAAAACATAATATTTAGTAAGGGTAGAATTCTGCAGAAGTGAGAGGATTAGAGATAAGCACTTTTCGAAAATACTTCATTCCTTCATCCTTTTAGAACTTAACTTTTGTAACTCCTACCTAGCGACCATGCTAAACTAAGGTTTCTAAAGTCGAGATGGCTCTGATACCAGGTCTGTGGGGACCCCGGACTAGCTGTCCGAAATACCCGATTATGTTAACACAACGATCCCGTGATCAGTCTGTCGTTGCACATAATCCGAGCTGAATACCAAAGTTTACATCCATTACAATACCGGAATAAGTCTTACATAACAGGTCATGTAGACCAAGTCTTACACAGGTGCCTTCTAGGGCCAAATCAACATAAGCAGCGGAACTTAAACGTAGTAGACATCCAAAAGCTAACGATGACCCGACAGGCAGTCGACTTGAGAAGATCCTTAGTTGGCGTAGATGTCGCCATACTCCTCCTGGGCGTAATACTCCTCCAAGTCTGGCTACGACAATAGCCAGAGGCAATCTAGTATGAGTACATTGGAATGTACTCGCAAACTACTCCAACATGAGTGCACTAGTCTCATTTTTAGTTTCACACTTTTATTTATTTAAAACTTCTCTGTATCTTGTTGAAAAAGGTAAGGAGATTATAACTACTCTTAATGTCTCCATTTTATTAGTTTTCTCCCAAAAACTCCTCCTTTTTCCGACCATAAACCATCATGGTATTTAACCTCCAACTACCTCATACCGATCCGTTGGTATAGGTGTATGGAACGTTCTCCTTTTCTTTTTAGAACTCAAAACTTTTTCCCAAAACTTGCACATGGTCAAAGTAGGGCCTCTCAACTGTCCATATCCGAGGACTCGGCTATTCGAATAGTTTTAATCCTCTGCAGAGGTAGCACGCTTTTCCCACACTCATCCGATAACTCATCGTGTCAGCCACGTCTCGCCATACCAGGTGTATGCGAAGTTGAGTCACCGACCCTAGTCTGTCCTTTGCTCATGCTAGTATAGGATCCTGCCCCTATGAACCATTCCATCGACACTTAACCCAGCCCGTCGGAATCTAAGTGTGAGGACTCATAGGTTTTATCTGGCGGTGTATAGGGGACATCCTTCTATCCTCCTCCTTATCTACTCAAAGAGTTTGAGCGAGGACCCAGGTCAGGGGTAGGTCTCCAACCATCTCTCATGCATAACAGAGTCATCTCCGTTGATGCAGTGTCCCATACTAATATGAGCAAACTATATGACTAAGCCCTTTCCCATATGTGGGTAAATGTGGTCGCACAGAGTATCGGCTGATTGACGTAAGTACTAAGACACAATGTGCTTTTCTCAAAACCACCTTTCTTCATTTACTTCAACACCACATCTTGGTGCTCTATATCCACACAAATTTTCAAAGGAGTTTTGAATAAATCAACTCTTGGTTTTTCCCATCCTATAGTTTTAGCATATAATCCTACATAGGGTGGCAAAATAATCTCTATATACTTTTGAAAAAGGATTTTTTTATAAACCTTTGCTTTTGAAAAAGGACTTTGTAAATCTAGATGCATAAGTTATGTGCAAGCTCAGAGAGTAGCTTGCCTTGCTCGACAAAGTGGTCTTGGTCTTGGTCTTCAGGTTCCACAAATCCTTCCTCCTCGGGATACTCGACAACGTTCTCGTCTATTTCACAGTCAATCAAATACAAACAATTACTAGCCTAATCAATCAATCACCACAGCAACACCAGCTTACTTATTTTATCTAACCACTCCATGCATCAAACAATGTGATTTGAATCCAATTTAGTTGAATTAACTAGTATTTAATCATATCCTAAATTGGGCAGAAACTAGTCACATAAGTTTAATTGCATAGTTTAAGTTCTATTGATCACAAAAATACAAACTAAAATTCTACAGAAAGCTAATGATATGTATAAGATGACCTAATTGGATTTGGGTCATTTGGAGTTACCAAACTCTCTACACAAGGATTTGAATCCAGAAACTACTTAAATAAGTTTTGGCTATTATTTAAATTATATTTATCCAAAAGATAAACCCTTTTAGGGGTGACTAAACATGGTTAAGGGTGACCCAATAAAATTAGTTTCAACCAATTTAGATTAACGGAGTATCAGAAACAACCAAGTTTAGAATTTAAACATGCTACTGTATTTTGAATAGTGTATTTTTATTCTATACCCAAATGGAGTGAAATTAGTTTAGTTGGATAGAGAATTTCATAGCCTATTCAGAACAATTGGATTTGTTCAATTTGGAGTTGTAAAACTCAAGTTATGAACTTTCTAAGTTTGGAGTCAGTACTGGTTTTTGAATTGATTTTAAATTCGAATAAATATCCAGCATGGATAATGTTTAAAAACCTGACAGAGGGGACCCACTGGTCAGCGACTGCGGGCGCGCGCGCGGGTTTCATTTCAACCTGACGCGTGGGGCCCGCACGTCAGTGCCTAATTAACCGAAGCGGTAAGTTACCGCCGGATTTAAATCCAACGGCCCGGAGCGAGCGCGTCGGCGGCGACCAAAACTGGGCGGCGCCGTGGCTCCGGCGACGGCGAGGTGGACGGAGGGCTCACCTCGGGGGTCTGGGACGGTGACGGGATGGTGCGGCGGGACGGCGGCGATGCGGGGAAGTGCTTGGGGCGACTGGCGCTTGCTGGCGAGGCTCCGAGCGACGGCGGCGAGCTCCTTCTTCTTCGCGGCTCCGCTCCAACTCCGGCGAGCAATCCCCGGCGATCCTGGGCACGGGACAGAGGGAAAAAGGGCGTGGGTGAGAGCGGGCAGCAAGGGAAGGCGAGTGGGGGCAGAGGGGAGCGCAGGAGAGGGCGCCGTGGCCTGGCCACGGTCGTCGCCTACCTCGGGCTCGGCGAGCTCGAGGAAGGTCACGGCGACCCGAGGCTTCGCGGCCTCGGTCCTGGTCTCCTAGCGGCGTACGAGGGAGAGGGGAGTGGAGAGGAGAGGCAGTGGGGCGGTGTGGCAAATGCAGGGCATGGGGAGGCCTTTATATAGCGGCCGGGCGGCGCACGGTGGACGCGGTGCAGAGGGCACCCGCGGTCGTGCGAGCCCGCCGTAGGCCGGTGGAGGGTTGCGGCTAGCTGCGGGTTGTCTGGGGAACCAAACGGGCATGGCGGGGTGGCGTGGCGCGCTCGGGAACGCTCGGGCTCTTGGCCCTGCCGTGAGCGTGCTCGGGCGGCGCACGGCGTGCGCGTCGCGGCGTGCTGTCGCGGCGTGCTGTCGCGGCGTGCAGGGGGCTGCGGGCTGTCTTGCTACGCGGTGAGGGAACCAGGAGGTGAGGGAGGGAGAGAAAGGCAGCAGCGCGGCCGGCACGGCGCGGCGTCGCCGCGGCCACTGTGCCGACACGGCGACGTGCGCATGGCCGACGCGGTCGCCAGCCCCTCCACGGCGACTCCGGCGACCATTTGGCTTCCTCCGGCGTGCGGCGTGATCGTGGCGAAGAGGGGAATGCAGTGGAGGCCTCAATTCGACGAATGCGCAACTCATTGCTCGGATTGATCCATGATTTGGCTCGGTTTTGGGAAGAACACGAGGGCACAGAAGGTGTTCGACGATTTTCCTGAACCAAAACAGTAGGCATTTTGGCTATTTAATTTTCATACTTTGCTTAATTCTTTTGGGTCCAAACTTAGGATCTAGGCTAAATACATTATTGGTAAGTGAAACAAAGTCTTTTTGAAATATTTGGAAATATTTCAATAATGAATTTCTAATTTGAATTTGAGGTTTTTGAATTTGAAATTTGAAAGGGAATAGTTTGTGGAAATCCGATGGTGTGGTCTTGGAATTATTCCTCACTAACCTTGGTTTGAGAATTAAAGTAAGCTTCTTATTTTTGGAAAAATATTGTGACAGGTGTCACATGATTTTCTAGTTTTGAAATTGTTGTTTTGTTTATTTTCTATTCTTCAATTTTTGCAATTATAGTTAGAATCCAACAATCTTGCAAACAAAGCATAACAAACAGAAATCATGAAACAAACATATACCAATTTATAAGAAAAAGTTTTTGTTGGCCCACATTTCTGCATTAATAATTTATATTAATATTTGGGATGTTACAGTATCCCCTACTAATATGAGCAAACTATATGACCAAGCCCTTTCCCATATGTGGGTAAATGTGGTCGCACAGGGTATTGGCTGATTGACGTAAGTACAAAGACACAATGTGCGTTTTATCAAAACCACCATTCTCCTTTTCTCCACTTCAACACCAACATCTCGGTGCTCTATAGCTACACAGAGTTTTCAAAGGGGTTTTGAATAAAACAATCTTTATTTTTCCCATCCTATAATTTATCTTGTATTTCTACATAGGGTGGCAAAATAATTTCCATATACTTTTTGAAAAGGGTTTTTAGAAAATCTTTGCCTTAAAAGTAGATCATGTTATAAGAATGGATGCATGTATTAGGGTGCAAGCTCAAAGAGTAGCTTGCCTTGCTCGGCAAAGTGTTCTTGGTCTTGATCTTCGGGTTCCACGAACTCTTCTTCCTCGATAAACCCGACAACGGTCTCGTCTAATGCACAATCAAACAAATACAGACAATCACTAACCTACTCAATCAATATCACAACAAGACAATATTAAATGCTCTAAGTAGCCCCTTCATACATCAAGCAACACAATTTGGTTTTAATTTAATTGAATTAACCATTATTTAATCATGTCTTAGTTATGACAGAAACTTAGTTGAACATGTTTAATTACATATTTCTAGTTCTTTTGGTCACAAAAATACAAACTAAATTTCTACAGAAAGCTATTGGTGTGTAGAAGACAACACAATTGGATTTGGGTCAGTTGGAGTTACCAAACTCCCTACACAATGGTTTGAATCCAGAAGCTAAATAATCAAGTTTTAGCTATTAATCAAATTCTGTTGATCCTAAAATTAAATCCTCTTAGGGGTAACTAGCCATGACTAAATGTGACCCAATAAAATTAGTCTTAACTCATTTGGCCTAACAGAGTATCAGAAACAAACAAGTTTAGATTTTAAACCTTATTTGGTATTTTTAATACTATATTTTTATTATTTATCCAAATGAGGTGAAACCACTTGGGTTGGTTAGACAATTTCATGAGCTTTCCAGAACATTTTGATTTAATTTATTTGGAGTTATAATTCTCAAGATATTGAATTTCAAAGTTTGTATTCAGTACTGGACTTTCCAGAGAAATTAAATAAGAAAAATGGTTCTGTCTGGATAATGTTGAAAATCCTGACGGGTGGGGTCCACTCGTCAGCGACTCAACCGAAACGGTGCGCGCGCTGGGAAATGTTTAAAAATCTGACGAGCGGGGCCCGCGGGTCAGTGACTTAAAGCGCGAAGCGGTACGTTACCGTGGATCTAAGATCCAACGGCCGAGGATTGAGCACGCCGGCGACGACCTAAAACGGGCGGCGCCGTGGCTCCGGCGACGGCGAGGTCGACGGTTTGCTCACCTAGGGGGCTCGGGAGGACGCGCGGATGGTGCGGAACGACGACGGAGGCTCGGGGAAACTTGCTGGACGAACGGCGCGTGCAGGGGATGCTCCAATCGACGGCGGCGAGAAACTTCTCCTCCGCGGCCGTGCTCCGACTCCGGCGAGGCTCCTGCGTCATTCCTGGGCACGAACCAGAGGGGAAAAGGGGGCGTGTGAGTGCGGGGTTCATGGGGAAGAGGGTGCGGGTCAGAGAGAAGAGAAGGGGAGGCCAGCACGGCTCGGCCGTGGTCGTCGTCTACCTCGGGCACGGCGAGCTCGAGGGTGGCCACGGGCGGCTGAGGCTTCGCGGCTACGGCTCCGCCCTCCTGGCGGTGCACGAGAGGGGGTGGTGGAGCAAGGGAGAGGCGGGGGTGTGGTGTGAGGAATTGCAAGGCTCGGGCGGGGTATTTATACCCGAGGTCCGGTCCATGGTGGACACGGCGCGGGAGCGGTTCAGGGGACGGCCGGGCTCGACATGGCGACGTGCGCACGGCCGCGTCTGTCCCCTGCCGCTCCTCCTCTTCCCCGACCTCCTTGCTTCGATTTCTGGCGCGCAGAGAGATGAGTGAGGTGAGAGCACTCGAATGGAGGTAGTGGCTTGCCTCAATTTGCTCGAAATCGATCAATTGATCTCGGATTTGGGTCGGTTTAGGAAGAACAGGGTGGTGGTCACCAAGTGTTCGATGAAATGCTTGAACCAAAAATAAATTCTAATTTTTGAATTTTATTTTCATAATTTGCTTCACACATGTTTGTCAAGATTTGTTATGCTATCTAATTATTTATTGGGCAAGTGCAACATAGCACATTTTGTGGTTTGAATAGGATAAAGAAAGAAATAGAATTTGAATTTAGGTTTTTGAAATTAATATTAGGAGAGGGAAAAGTTGTGGGAATAAAATGGGAGTGTTAATATTATCACTCCACTGAATTTGGTTTGAAAGAAAAAAGTGAATTCCCCATTTTGAGAAATGGGGTGACATTTGTCACATTGCTTTTATTGTTTTATGTTTGGTTTTGTTCATTTTCTTTTCTTCAAATTTTTAGTTAGAGCTAACAACCAACATATTCACAAGAAATAATTATCACAAGCAACAATATGAAATCAACTCATATTAATTCATAAAAAGATTTTGTTGGCCCACATTTTTTATATAATAATTCATAATATAATTTTGGGATGTTACATCTTCCCCAACGGTTCCCCAACTCTCGAGCTCGGTTTTTCACCATTGTTAACACTCTTGAGCTTGCTTGATTCTCTCCATCCCTCCGTAATTCTTGCCTCCGATTAGAGGGAAAAGAGAGAGGAGATCTAGATCCACCACTCCACCAATCAATCTCTCCTCTAAGTAAGGGGAGCATATTGGATCTAGATCTTTGGATTCATTTGTTGTTTCCTTGTTCTTCCTCCCATATCTCTCCTTAGCATTGGTTGCTTTGGTGGGATTTGAGAGAGAAGAACTTTGATCACTTTGTGTGTTCTTGCCATTGCATTAGGTGCATCGGTTTGAGTTCTCCACGGTGATACGTGTAAGTGACGGTTGAGAAGCTTGTTACTCTTGGGTGCATTGTGCACCCTAGACGGTTGGTGGGTTTCGGAGTATAGGCTCCGAGACGTTGTTGGGAGTCTCCTTTATAATTGTGGAGAGCCCCATCCTTGTTGTAAAGGTTTGGTCAACACCTAAGAAGTCGACCTCATAGTGGAACGAGCTAGTCCCTCGCGGGAAGGCTCACGGAGATAAAGGTGAAGGACAACCGTGCCATTGGAGTGCCTAGGCGGCTCCACACCTCTCCAACGTAGACGTACTTCCCTTGGGAAGGAACTACGGGAAACATCTCCTCGTGTCCACCATTGCGGTTATTTCTATACCCGAACCTTTACTTAAGCATTTACCTTTGTGATAGCCATCGAGCTTGAAGTTACCTATCTTGCTCACCTAGTTGTTAATCTAGTTTCCGCTGTGCTTTATACCTTGCTTGTATCACATAGGTTGTCATCATCTAGTTGCACATTGATGCACACGGTGGGTGTGTTGTTGGGAGACCCCAAGAGGAAGGTATGAAGTAGTGCAGCAGCAAGTTTCCCTCAGTTGTGAAACCAAGGTTATCGAACCAGTAGGAAATAATGAATTCCCCCGAGGTGTCAACGGCGCCAGAAAAATCTGCGACGTAAAGGCGCCAGAAAATGCTTCCTGGGACGTAGGTGACGTGGAACCTGCACACAACACAATCAAGATACTTTGCCCCAACTTAACGGTGAGGTTGTCAATCTCACCGGCTTGCTGTAACAAAGGATTAAACGTATGTGTGGAAGAAAGATGTTTGTTTGCAGAAAGTAACAGGTTTGCAGTTTGTGGTTTATCAGATTAAAGAGAAGGACCGGGGTCCACAGTTCACTAGTGGTGTCTCTCCATAAATAATAATAACATTCATGCGGGTAAACAAATTACAGCTGGGCAATTGATAGAATAATGATGAGCAAACCAATGCATATACCAACGTTATGATGTCTAGTGTGAGATTCATTCGGGCATTACAACAATATACATAGACCGTTCCAACCGCATCTATGACTAATAATCCACCTTCCGGTTAGCGTCCGCACCCCTTTCAGTATTAAGTTGCATGCAACAGATTATCGCCTTAAGCACTGTGTGTAAAGTAAGTAAGTAACATCATCCTTAGACAAAGTACTACTGTTTTATCCCTAGTAGCAACAGTACATCTACAACCTTAGAGCTAGCTGTCACCACCCCAGATTTAATAGAGACATGAACCTACTATCGAGCATAAATACCCCCTCTTGGAGTCACAAGCATCTACTTGGCCAGAGCATACACAAGTAACGGAGAGCATGCAAGATCATTAAATAGTATACACATGATATATTATGAAGCAATAACTTTAGTACTCAATATTCATCGGATCCCAGCAAACACAACATGAAGTATTACATAACGGTGATCTTGATCATGATAGGCAGCTCACAAGATCTAAGCATGATAGCACAAGAGGAGAAGAGAACCATCTAGCTACTGCTATGGACCCGTAGTCCAAGGGTAGACTACTCACGCATCAGTCCGGCGGCTGTCATGGCGACGTAGAGGCCTCCGGTGACGATTCCCCCTCCCGGCAGGGTGCCGGGGAGAAGTTCTGATCTCTCCCGAATTGGTGTTGACGACGGCGGCGGCTCGGGACCCGTGGAGGAAAATATGAACACCGTGCTAGGGTTTTTAGTCTGGGGGGCTATTTGTAGGCGAAAGGGCGAAGTCGGTGGCGCCCCGAGGGGCCCACACCTGGTCCTCGCGCGGCCAAGGGTGCTGCCGCGCGAGCACGTGGTGGCGCCGCCTCGGTGGCCCACTTCGTCTCGTGTTCGGCTTTCTGGAACGTTCCCGATGAAAAACTGACTTCAGAAAAGAAATCGTCCAATTCCGAGAATATTTCCTTAAGTACTTTTCTGAAACCAAAAACAGCAGAAAACAGGGAACTGGCACTGTGGCATCTTGTTTATAGGTTAGTCCCAGAAAATGCATAAAACTGTATAAAATGCATATAAAACATGTAATAACTTGGTATAATATAGCATGGAACATAAGAAATTATAGATACGTTGGAGACGTATCAACATCCCCAAGCTTAGTTCTACTCGTCCCGAGTAGGCAAGAACGATAAAAGAAGAATAATTTCTGAAGTGACATGCTTAAACACAATCTTGATCATAATATAATGTAAGGCTCATGTTATGAATGAATTGACTCAAGGCAATGATCTATAGTTTGCTAACAAATAGACAAGGAGTAAACAAACTACATCATATAAGTAAAACTTTTCATGAATAGTACTTTCAAACAAGCATCAAAAAGATTTGCATAAGATTTAACTCATAAAGCAATATTATCTAAGCAAAAGAGCATTGAAGCAACACAAAGGAAGATAAAAGTTTCAGCATTGGCTTTCAACTTTTGAACATGTATATCATATAGATAGTTGTCAACATAAAGAAATATAACAAGTGCAATAAGTAAGCATATAAGAATTGTTGCACACAGTTGACACAAGTGTTTGCTTCGGGGATAGAATGAAGTAGGTAAACTGACTCAACATAAAGTAAAAGATAGGCCCTTCGCAGAGGGAAGCAGGGATACAAGCATGTGCTAGAGCTTCTTAGTTTTATAGGTTTTTGAAATCATATAGAGAGCATAAAAGTAAGTTTTGAGCGGTGTTTGTCGTTGTCAACGAATGGTAATGGGCACTCTACCCCCCTTGTCAACCAGACTTTCTTAAGAGCGGCTCCCATGAAGGACGTTATTTCTACCCAAGGGCAGATCATCCCTCTTTTCTCTTTTGTTTACACATGTAGTTTAGAACTAGTATCATTGCTTGGCTGATTAGATCAGAGCAAAAATGTGAAGAGAATGCAGCGGTTAAAGTTGTAATTAATTGGGACTGGGCACCCCATTTGCCAGCTCTTTTTGCAAAGTTAATGGATAAGCGGTGTATATGCCACTAGTCCGGTTGGTGAAAGTCTGTCTAAAAGCAAATGACAAGGTTGATATCCGTAACACCACATACTTCCTCATGAGCTAATAAACATTGACACAAATAAGAGATAATATGTTTTGAATAATAAAAGGTAGCACACGAAGTATTTGCTTGGAATGGCAGGAAATACCATGTAGTAGGTAGGTATGGTGGACACAAATGGCATGGGTTTTGGCTCAAAGTTTTGGATGCACGAGAAGCATTCCCTCTCAGTACAAGGTTTTGGATAGCAAGGTTATTTGAAGCAAACACAAGTATAAACTATGACAACAAGACGTATATAAAAACATATTGCAAGCATTATAAAACTCTACATTGTCTTCCTTGTTGTTCAAACGTAACTAGAAAATATCTAGACCTTAGAGATACCAAACATGCAAACCAAATTTCAGCAAGTTTTACGGTAGTTCCTCACTAATAGGTTTTAACTACATGATGTAAAAGCTTAAACATGATCTACTTGAGAGCTCAAAACAATTGCCAAGCACCACAACATGCAAGATAACAATCCATAAGAGCATGTATATCTTTCTTTATACCATCTACCACATTTAGCATTTTCTGTTCTCAACCAAACACCAATCAACTTATTTAAAAGATAAACTCTCCAAGTAATTAAACAATGAGATATGAGAGTATGATATAATAAAGCTAACAGCTCTAGCAAGAGATGCATGAAAAACAAGAGCTAGAAAGCATTGGAGTAACATAGAAGAATACTCAACAAATATAAGTGAAGAATACGAGTATTCATGAGAAAAAGCGGAGCGTGTCTCTCTCCCACAAAGGAATGCTAGGATCCATTTTATTCAGAGAATGAAAAAAACAAAAACAAAAACAAAAACAAACCGACGCTTCAAGAAAAGCACATAAGAAGTGGCGGAATTAAAATATAGTTTCACTAGAAAGGACCTGATAGTTTGTTGATGAAGAAGGGGATGCCTTGGGCATCCCCAAGCTTTGACGCTTGAGTCTTCTTGAAATATGTTGGGGATGAACCACCGGGGCATCCCCAAGCTTTGGCTTTACTATCCTCTTGATCACATCATATCATCCTTCTCTCTTGATCCTTGAAAACTTGCTCCACACCAAACTTAGAGTAAACTTCATTAGAGGGTTAGTGCACGAAAAATTATGATATTCTGTAGGAACACAATTGCTACCAATGCTACTGGACATTAGCTACAGCCACTGATACTTCATAGGATAAAAAGATCCAATCAAAATAGCAAAAGAGGCATTGCAAAATAAATGGCAGAATCTGTCAAAAACAGAACAGTCTGTAAAGACGAATTTTTTCGAGGCACTTAACTTGCTCAGATCAGAAAACTCAAAACTAATGAAAGTTGCATATATATCTGAGGATTACGCACAAAAAAGGGCAGATTTTTTGGATTTTTATGTGAGGAGTTACGAATTAAACGGTGGACAGCAGAAAACTGTTTCTGCGCAGAAATCCAAATTTAGCATGAACTTTCAACTAGAGGCTTATCTTGACACAACAATGCAATAAAATAAAGATACAAAGGAATTGCTACAGAGGTAGGACAAGTCCTTGACACAAACAAAATAAAATAACAGGAAATAAAAGTGGGTTGTCTCCCATAAGCGCTTTTGTTTAACGCCTTTCAGCTAGGCACAGAAAGCAAAACTCAAGTATTATCAAGAGATGAAGCATCAACACCATAATTTGAACGAACAATAGAATCAAAAGGTAGCTTCATTCTCTTCCTAGTGAAGTGTTCCATACCTTTCTTGAGTGGGAATTGGTACTTGATGGTACCTTCTTTCATATCAATAATAGCACCCACAGTTCTAAGAAAAGGCCTTCCCAACACAATTGGACAATATGGATTGCATTCAATATCCAAGACAATGAAATCAACGGGGACCAGGTTATTATTAACCATAATGGGAACATCATTAACTCTCCCCAAAGGTTTCTTCAAAGCATTATCAGCAAGAAAAACATCCAAATAGCAATGTTCCAATGGTGGCAAATCAAGCATATCATAAAGCTTTTTAGGCATAACAGAAATACTTGCACCAAGGTCACACAAAGCATTGCAATCAAATTTATCTACTTTGATTTTAATGATGGGCTCCCAACCATCTTCTAACTTCTTAGGGATAGAAGCTTCAAGTCATAATTTATCTTCCCTAGCTTTAATGAGAGCATTTGTAATATGAGTAGTAAAAGCCAAATTAAGAGAGCTAGCATTAGGACTTGTGGCCAACTTTTGCAAGAACTTAATAACTTCAGAGATATTACAATTATCAAAATCAAAATTATTATCATCAAAGCAAACCGAACCACATTCTCCCATGTTCTTAAAAATTTCAGCACTTTTATCAACACTAGTTTCAGCAGTTTTGGGCAATTTTAATTTTTTTGAAGAAGTAGAGGAGACATTTCCAACACCAACTATGTTACCATTGATAATAGGAGGCTTACTAGCATGTGAAACACCATTATTTTCAGAGGTAGTAATAGTAAAAACTTTAACAATATTAGCCTCTTTATCTAGTTCTTTCTCTCTTTCCCATCTAGCACGTAATTGGGCCATCATCCTAACATTTTCATCTATTTGAACTTGGATAGCATTAGCAGTAGCAAAGGGATTATCATCAATATTTTCAGGTTTAGCAGCCATTTTATTAATTAAAGAAGATTGTGCTGCAGACATAGAGGAAATACAAGTTTCAGCATTAGTCATTTTTCCTTGAAGACCCGAAATCTCCCTATTTAATTTTTCCATTTGATGACTAATATTTCTCAACATATTAGATTGTTCTTCCATGGTTTTAGTGAACACTTTATTTTCAGTATGCCATTCAGAATAATTCACCGTCATACTATCCTCCTGCTAAGATTATTTCTCTAAGAAGTAGCATCATGAATTTTAAACAATAGAATTTACCTTCTTACCTTGAGGTGTCCTTTCAGTATGCCATTCAGAATAATTCACCATCATATTATCCAAGAGTTTTGTTGCAGCCCCCAAGGTGATGGACATAAAAGTACCTCCAGCAGCCGAATCCAATAAGTTTCTTGAAGAAAAATTCAGTCCTGCATAAAAGGTTTGGATGATCATCCAAGCAGTCAGTCCATGGGTTGGGCAATTCTTTATCAAAGATTTCATTCTTTCCCAAGCTTGAGCAACATGTTCATTATCAAGTTGTTTAAAATTCATGATGCTACTTCTTAGAGAAATAATCTTAGCAGGAGGATAGTATTTTCCAATAAAAGCATCTTTACATTTAATCCATGAATCAATACTATTCCTAGGCAATGAAAGCAACCATTCTTTAGCTCTTCCTCTCAAGGAGAAAGGAAATAATTTCAGTTTTATAATATCACCATCTATATCCTTATATTTTTGCATTTCACATAGTTCAACAAAATTATTTAGATGGGCAGCAGCATCATCAGAACTAACACCAGAAAATTGCTCTCTCATAACAAGGTTCAACAAAGCAGGTTTAATTTCAAAGAATTCAGCTTTAGATGCAGGTGGAGCAATAGGTGTGCATATAAAATCATTGTTGTTGGTGCTAGTAAAGTCACACAACTTAGTATTCTCAGCAGTACTCATTTTAGCAAATTAATTAACAAACCGAAATAACCAAAATAACAAAAACTGAAAATAAAATAGCAAACCAAAATAAACAAAGTAATGCAAGTAACTAATTTTTTTGTATTTTTGATATTAAGCAAACAAGACAGTAATAAAAATAAACTAAGCAAGACAATAACAAAATAAAAAGATTGGAAGTGCGAAAACTCCCCTCGTAGAAGAATCTTCAAATCACCGGCAACGAAGTTGACGGAGGAGTGTGAAGGTCTTCAAAGGAATTCTTATTTCCCCGGCAACGGCGCCAGGAAAATTGCTTGATGCACACGGTGGGTGTGTTGTTGGGAGACCCTAAGAGGAAGGTATGAAGTAGTGCAGCAGCAAGTTTCCCTCAGTTGTGAAACCAAGGTTATCGAACCAGTAGGAAATAATGAATTCCCCCGAGGTGTCAACGGCGCCAGAAAAATCTACGACGTAAAGGCGCCAGAAAATGCTTCCTGGGACGTAGGTGACGTGGAACCTGCACACAACACAATCAAGATACTTTGCCCCAACTTAACGGTGAGGTTGTCAATCTCACCGGCTTGCTGTAACAAAGGATTAAACGTATGTGTGGAAGAAAGATGTTTGTTTGCAGAAAGTAACAGGTTTGCAGTTTGTGGTTTATCAGATTAAAGAGAAGGACCGGGGTCCACAGTTCACTAGTGGTGTCTCTCCATAAATAATAATAACATTCATGCGGGTAAACAAATTACAGCTGGGCAATTGATAGAATAATGATGAGCAAACCAATGCATATACCAACGTTATGATGTCTAGTGTGAGATTCATTCGGGCATTACAACAATATACATAGACCGTTCCAACCGCATCTATGACTAATAATCCACCTTCCGGTTAGCGTCCGCACCCCTTTCAGTATTAAGTTGCATGCAACAGATTATCGCCTTAAGCACTGTGTGTAAAGTAAGTAAGTAACATCATCCTTAGACAAAGTACTAATGTTTTATCCCTAGTAGCAACAGTACATCTACAACCTTAGAGCTAGCTGTCACCACCCCAGATTTAATAGAGACATGAACCTACTATCGAGCATAAATACCCCCTCTTGGAGTCACAAGCATCTACTTGGCCAGAGCATACACAAGTAACGGAGAGCATGCAAGATCATTAAATAGCACACACATGATATATTATGAAGCAATAACTTTAGTACTCAATATTCATCGGATCCCAGCAAACACAACATGAAGTATTACATAACGGTGATCTTGATCATGATAGGCAGCTCACAAGATCTAAGCATGATAGCACAAGAGGAGAAGACAACCATCTAGCTACTGCTATGGACCCGTAGTCCAAGGGTAGACTACTCACGCATCAGTCCGGCGGCGGTCATGGCGACGTAGAGGCCTCCGGTGATGATTCCCCCTCCCGGCAGGGTGCCGGGGAGAAGTTCTGATCTCTCCCGAATTGGTGTTGACGACGGCGGCGGCTCGGGACCCGTGGAGGAAAATATGAACACCGTGCTAGGGTTTTTAGTCTGGGGGTATTTGTAGGCGAAAGGGCGAAGTCGGTGGCGCCCCGAGGGGCCCACACCTGGTCCTCGCGCGAGCCCGTGGTGGCGCCGCCTCGGTGGCCCACTTCGTCTCGTGTTCGGCTTTCTGGAACGTTCCCGAAGAAAAACTGACTTCAGAAAAGAAATCGTCCAATTCCGAGAATATTTCCTTAAGTACTTTTGAAAGGACAATAATGTCGCCTAGAGGGGGGGGGGGGTGAATAGGCGGTTTAAAACATTTCCGGTTTAGGCTTGATAATTGCGGAATAAAACTAGGTGTTTAAATTAACAAGCCGACAACCTAAATAAACTAGGCTCACCTATGTGCACCAACAACTTATGCTATGCAAGACAAACAACAAGGTGATAGCAATATAGAATACTTCAAGCACGAAGGCTATCACAATGTAAAGTGCATAAGTAAAAGCTCGGGTATAGAAATAACCGAGGCACGCGGAGACGAGGATGTATTCCCGAGTTCCTCCTTGTTAAGGGAGTACGTCTCGTTGGAGAGGTGTGAACCGACACAACGGTTCAACAACCACAAAGGTTTCACCTTCTTCTCCGATGAACCGCACCACAAAGGCTTGGTTCACCTTCCACTATCGGAATCCTTCGAGGCGGAATCCGAAGCCTTTCAACAACAATCCGGGGCACAACCCACAATGGGATTGGGGGCTCCCGAACGGCTTTCAACAACAATCCGGGGCACAACCCACAACGGAATTGGGGGCTCCCGAACGGCTTCACAAGTGACCACAAAGGTCCAACCACCACACGGGCGTCTAGGGTCCAAGGACCCAAGAGTAACAAGCTCACAAACTTTCAACTTCCACGAATCCTCGTGGAGAGCACACCGATGCACCAAATGCAAAAGGCAAGAGCACAAGTGCTCAAATCCTTCACTCTCGAATTCCAACAAAGCAACAAATGCTTATGGGGGAATAAGAGAGGAAGAACAAAGAGGAGAAGAACCAAGAACTCCAAGATCAAGATCTACTAGGTTCCCCACACTTAGAGGAGAGATGGATTGGTGGAAATGTAGATCTAGATCTCCTCTCTCAAATCCCTCAAAGATGTGCAAGAATCATGGGAGGAAATGGGAGAGGGGCAAGCTTTCCAAGGTCAACAATGGAGGTGAGAGAGGGGGAAATTTCGTGCTTGGAAGAGCTGGTATCTTTGGGGAAGAAGGGGGCCTTTTATAGGTCCCACGAAAAAAGAGCCGTTGCTGGAAAAATAACACCGGAGACTCCGGGGTCACTCCGGACCTACTCCGGACCCCTATACCGCAAGCGCCGTCCGCTGGAACAAAAATCGATTCGCGAGGACCGGAGACTCCGGTCTAGGACCGGAGACTCCGGCCTAGATAAAAACTGCAGCAAAACCGAACACGAAAACGTCAATATCTTTTCCATCCGGACTCCGTTTTCGATGATTTTTGGCTCGTTGGAATCGTTACAACGAGCTCTACTTGAATGTGCATAGAAACATCACAGTCCATCATGTGAGGATAAAACCAAATGGGGAAAGGTTGAACTTTCCTAAACAATGCAAACCGGTAAAACCTCCTTCATCAAAAACGCAACAAGATATTCATACGAAATCTGTTTTTGATGAACTAGAGCTTAGGATGGAGATAAACCAAGCTCTAAATCCTCACATGGATAAAAGGCAACAAGTTTTCCAAAGTAAAACCATTTTCGAAGGACTTGGTCTTGTCATGAAGATCACGACAAGGACCGAAACCCAACACGGAGAAAAACCAAATAAGAACCAAGAAAGATGATATGCCAAGCATGCAAAGGTTTGAGCTCTCCACAAAGATGCGATCAAGTTACTCACTCGAGAGCCCCTCTTGATAGTACGCCTATCTATCCTATAGCCCTATCAAGATCATACCTTTGTCTTGAGCATTCCACTTGAGCTAGATGATGACGATCTTGGTCTCTCAAAGTGGACCACCTTTCTTGATTGCGCTAGCTAGCACATGCTTGATGAAGACTTCTCCAAATACTCCCCCATACGCCATTATGGGAGAGCCTCGCTTAGTTTCGCCTTCATGTCAATCTCCAAGCTCCATTAGCTTCGTCTTCATTCCGACCTCCAAGCTTCGAGCATAAGATATCTCCGAAATGCTTCTCTGGGTCTTGCACGTCTTAACCATCCCAAGAGATACATGATCCACTTGGTACATCTTGTAGCTTTGTGTGTTGATCAACATCTTGATCATTCTCGTATCATCCCATCTATCTTCATATAAACCCTTGAATAGAGCATTGGTCATTATGTCATCTTGAAGAGTCCAACACATGAACTCCTATAATTTCCCATGGACAAGATCTATAAGAATATCTCAATGTAAACATTAGTCCATAAGGATTTTCATTAATTACCAAAACCACGCATGGGGGCAACCATGCACTTTCAATCTCCCCCATTTTGGTAATTAATGACAATCCCTTTTACGAGGGTTTATATAATGAATTTAAGCAACCATGCAACACAAAGAGCAAGGATGCAAGAGAACAAACCCATATTCCCTTAAACCCTCTAAATTTCTCCCCCATTGGCATTGATTGCCGAAATGGGAAGAAAAACTTAGAAGGCCAATATAGTGTGAGCTCCCCCATAAAGTGTGCATTTCTCATAATATGAGTGAAATCAAATGCACATATCCAATGACGAATAGATGGAGGGAGATCAAACTATATAGAGGATCCAAATATTGCAAGAGAAGATCAAATAGAAAGATACTTCAACGAAAGAAGCAAGCAATCAAAAGGATCCGAAAAGTGTTCTAAATATCAAGAGGGAACTCCCCAAGGTACGTGCAGAAATAGGATTTGTATTTCAATATAGTGTGCACAACATGGAATCCTCACTCCCTCCTAGATAAATCCGAACACAAGCTCATGCAAAAGAATGTAAATGATAAAGGGGGCAAAACAACTTTCAACAAATAAATAAAATGTTTTGCAACATGAGCAAGGAGCGGCAAATATAAAGATGGGTGTGAGATAAAAGGACATTTTAGGAGACTAATACAAGGATGAGAAGCATCAACATAGTCTTCCAAAAGGAGTTGCACATAGTGCATATTGTGTCTTTCCCATACCCACACACCAAAATAGATATAACAAAAGCTCCACAAGCTTAGTAAAATGCACCAAGCATAACACATGAAAAATAAAGCTTGTGCCTTTAAGAAACCACCAAAGAGTCAAAAGCAACAATAGGTGGTCATTAAAGAATTGGAATATCAATGAAAGATGTACTATTCTCACGTGTATAAGTTTCTAAGTAGACACGAATCACTAAGATATGGGTCTACAAATAAACATGTACACACAAGATAGATACAAGGGTAAAGATCATGATATCCAAGAAGAAGTCATAAATACACCAATAAGATCTTTGCTTAATAACATAGCACAAAGCCGAATTATATCTTAACGGAATATGAATGAACTTCCAACACATACTCATCATAGCATCAAAAACTATCCACAAGGGATAAAGGTTAACAAATGGATGCTCCGAGTAAGATAACACGTATCCCAAAAGGCAAATGATTTTGAAAATTCATCAATGTTGCACATGAGAGACTTTAAGTAGAAAGTGCTAGATTGACATAATTGGGATTGATGAATCATACAATGAATATATATTCCCCTTATATGTAATCATCCCGGCTTACTCACATTTGCAATAAAGACGTTTTGCAAGAATCAAATTAATTGTAACAAAAAGATTGATGCCAAGATACAACCTACACAAGGTTGAAAGCTAGAAATGTATGCATGAGGTAGATACTTGTTACCGAGATAGCATTGGTGATGTAGAGGATAAGAGTTAACGAAACTTGGCTCTAATAAGCACATGGTGATAACACCTTCCTTGTAAATGAGACAAGCTTCCAATGCATCTCCACATGTACCTAAAACAAATTCAAGTACAAAATGGTACCCAAACTCATTGGGTCCAAAGTAGTTAGAGCAACTACAATACATAGGACAAACTCCACATAAATATGTGCATATTGATATGAAATTGAATTTCATGCACATCTTAGCCATTTAGGATTTGATGGAGTTTATTCTATATATTGGATCAATGAAAGTACGCATGCCATAAGATATACATATAGTAAGTATGCATGCACAAGACTTTCAAGAACCAAACGAGATACAATTTGGACAATAACCAATTAAACCAAGAAAGCACACACAAGTGTGACAAGAAAAAGAATTGTCCAAATTATATCAAAGACCCAAATCAACACATGATTGAAGAAACCACTTTGAAAAGATACCAAATGAAAGCAAGAAACCAAATGATGAAAATATCATCAAGAAGTAAACCAAACCCTCTACACTTTTCATGATGGCACAAAGTACCAAGACGAAAAATGTTTGTCTTCCAAAGAGACACGTCATCGGGATCAAATACCAATTGAAGATAACTAATGTTCAATAACCTATAGGATTGCTCCCCCAATATTTGTGCATTATTTATGATCTTGTATTTGAATACAAAATGCACACAAATGAGATCATCACTCTCCATATATATTGTTAAAACATTAGTCATATTCAAGAAAGGCAAGAAATTGCAATACCAATTTAAAGAACGATGTTCCACTCAAAGTAGGATAGCTTCCCAAAGAATAGTGCATTATCAAAAAGTATGACTTTTGAAAGTCAATGCACAAGAATTGGATCATTGCTTTTCCCAACTCAAGAAAGCACAAAACAAATTTCAAGTAGAGCAATAAAGGATCCAAAAGATACAAGGAAGACACATAAGAGTTAGATAAAAAAAATCCTTGGCAATCAAATAAAGCAATACAAAGCAAGAGCCAAAGTGAATATGATCAACATATTTACCCCAAATATGATTATCACTTGTCAAGACAAGTAATGTATGGAGATATTTCTCGGTGGTGGATTGCAAGGATATATTCAAGATCATATTCACAAAACATAAGCAAGAGGTAAAGGATAGGAATTAAAAGCCATGCTTAGATAGATAGATAGATATTCTTGATAGCTTCACAAATCATGTGATAATGCAAAGCAACTCCAAGGAGTTGCTTGAATCAATTGGCTTCCCAAAAAGATATATGAGAACATATTTAGAGAAAGCCATACCAAGAACATCCTCCACAAACAAGATCCAAAAGAGTGAGAGACAAAGAGCATTTAAGTAAATGGGAACTTGTTTGAGCAACATGCCACATAGGAACAAGATAATTAGCAATATCAATTCTAGGTGGCAAAACCTCACATGTTCACATTTTCTAGGCTTGTAATATGCACATAGCTTATTACTCCCGCATAATGTGATAATCCATTTATTTTAAAACAAGAGGCAAACAAAACCAACTAGAGAAATTAATGGACATTATAGAATTTGAATTTCTCATGAGCATGACATACCACATAGAGAATAGATAAAATTGATATATCAAAACTAAGTGGTATTCCTCATGTACACACATTTTTAGGATTGTGAAGTACACGAAGCATATCACTGTCCAAAAATGGATAGTCCATTTATCTCTCAAAGAGAGCCAACAAGATAAGATATCATATAAAAGCAATAAGGCTCAAAACAAGTAGATGGTGTGCAAACCAAAAAACACATACTTGATTTCTCAAGATAAGTAAGTAGAGAGCACAACACATACAAACACTAGCAAGGTACAAAACCTAACACATGCACGGGTGCAAGCAACTTTCAATGTATATATGATTTAAATAAAAGTTACCGCAAGGAGGAACATTGGATATGAGATAGAACAATATAATCCATATGACTTGACTTGAGAGAATATAATTGATGAAGATCCCTTAATTTTTCATAGTGTAGCCAAGTCTCCAAAGCCCTCCAACAACACCTATTGATCAAGTTTTAGCTTGTTGGTCCCCAACCACGTTGGGTCCTAAGAGGTTAGTCACAATAGGTTTGGCAACCCAAATGGTTCTTTTCTTGACACCACTTTGAGTACCAACAAATTTGGCAAACACATTGCCAACCTTATCCTTTCGAAGAGAATAAACATCATCAATTATAATGGGGTTGGATAAGGTACCATTAGTGCATGAAGACGCAAAGTGACCCTTCTCACGACATAGGTAGCAACATCTACTTCCTCCTCTCTTCTTAGTTGGAGTCTTGACTTGAGGAGGGGTAGCTTGATTCTTCTTGGGAAGAGACCGTTCTTCAACTTGAGGAGCTTGAGTTTGAACTTGAGGCTTCTTCCCTTGTTGCTTCTCACTAAGAGCCTTCTTCTTCAAAGGGCAAGATCTAACATGGTGCCCTTCAACTTTGCACTTGAAGCAAACAATCTTGGCCGAATCCTTGACTTGTTCTTGGCCCTTGTTCTTCTTGTTAAACTTGGACTTGTTCTTGATATTGGAGTTGAATCCAAGTCCACTCTTGTCATTGGTACGTCTTTGAACACTCAACATATTGTCAAGTGTAGAATCCCCAACATGAGGCTTTTCCAAGTCTTTCTTCAAAGAAGTGACTTGGGCCTTGAGCTCATTTAATTCCTCTACATGGTTAGTATCAACACAAACACTAGAGGAGGTAGAGGCTTCATTGTTAGAGCAACAAGGCATGGAAAGTAATTCATCACAGGATGTAGCAACATTATGAGTGGATGAATCACTAGGACTAGCACATGGCAATATAGCATTAAGAGTAGAAGTTGTGCCATTGTCCACATGAGGCTCACAAGATGTTACCTTTGACATAATAGCCTCATGAGCTAACTTTAGCCTAGCATGGGATGCTAGAAGATCCTCATTAGAGCTAGAGAGCTTTTCATGACTTTCTTCCAGTTTCTCATACTTGCTAGTTAGCAACTCAAGTTGAGCCCTTAGCTCAACATTCTCCTTCAAAATAGATGCTTCACAAGAAGTGGAGTTAGTAGCACAAGCATCATTAATATTAGAGATGGAAGAAGACAATTTGACAAGCTTGTCATTCTTAGATAGTTGAGTTTGGAGTTGATCATGAGACTTGATAAGGAGAGAGTGTTCACTTTCTAAAGCCTTGTGAGCTTTGTCAAGTCTCTCTATGTCCTCATTTAGTCTAGCATTGCCAACACCAAATTCAACTTTTTCCATTTTAAGCACTTTATACTTAGCAAGGGCATGATCTCTTTCCTTAATGATTTTAGCAATAATAAGATCATTAGACTCATCAAGGGATTCAAGTTTCTCTTCAAGAGAAGACCTAAGCTCTTCTTCTTCTTCTTCAAGAGAAGCGTTCAAGTAAGCTATGGTGATAGAGTCATCTCTCTCAATTTGACACTTCTCATCAAATTGACTTTCCAAATCCTCAATGAATTCCCTACTCTTAATAATATAAGCAATGATTTCACATAGAGGAGGGATAGCTTTACTACCTTTGGGGAGAGCACCAAGTACCATCTCACCCATCTTGGTTAAGGATTCAAAGTCAAAACCTTCTTCATGAGAATCCTCATCCACATCATCACAATTTGGATTCGAGGTGGGAGATACCTCGGAATCCTTAGCCATAAGGCAAACATGATTAATGGTTGAGGGAGATGAAGAAAAACTTGAAGCACCATTGATGACCATGTCTTGTTCCAACAAATGTTGGGATTCCTCTACATTGTTAGTCATGCAAGAAATAGAGGATATGGAAGTATTGTTTTCATGGCAACAAGACATATGAAGCATATCATCATGAGATTTAGTTAAACAACTATTACATGATATGCAAAGACTATCAACTCTAGCATGTATGACATTTGGAGTGCTAGAAGAGTTTAAGTCCAAAGATAGAACATTGCAATGTGATAGAGAATAAGTATAATCAATAGTAAGTTCACCATCACCAAGGCAATTTCTATCACCACTCACCATATCAATACCTTGTGACGAATCACATGTTGGTGAAGTGGAAGAAGTTGTGAACTCATCACGACCGGAGGTGGAGGGAGAACAATCATCCTCAATAATTTTGGACACTTCATATATATCTTGAAGCTTGGTCCAAAGCTCATGTGCATTTCGAAAAGGCATGATTGAAGCAAGAACTACATCGGTCAAAGCACATATAAGACCATTAGTAATTTGAGTCTCGAGATGAGAGTTTGATAATTCTTGGGAATCCTTTGGAGGAGATAAACTCACATCTACAATCCTCTTAATATAATTTGGACCCATGGCCCTAAAAAGATTAAGCATGCGAATTTTCCAAACATCATAATTTGTGCCATCGAATATGAAAGTGGGATCGTGCACTAATTCTCTAAACGACATCTTTTACTCTCTAGGCGGTAAAGCCCAACAAGAGAGCCCTGGCTCTGATACCAATTGAAAGGACAATGATGTCGCCTAGAGGGGGGGTGGGGGGGGGGGGTGAATAGGCGGTTTAAAACTTTTCCGGTTTAGGCTTGATAATTGCGGAATAAAACTAGGTGTTTAAATTAACAAGCCGACAACCTAAATAAACTAGGCTCACCTATGTGCACCAACAACTTATGCTAAGCAAGACAAACAACAAGGTGATAGCAATATAGAATACTTCAAGCACGAAGGCTATCACAATGTAAAGTGCATAAGTAAAAGCTCGGGTATAGAAATAACCGAGGCACGCGGAGACGAGGATGTATTCCCGAGTTCCTCCTTGTTAAGGGAGTACGTCTCGTTGGAGAGGTGTGAACCGACACAACGGTTCAACAACCACAAAGGTTTCACCTTCTTCTCCGATGAACCGCACCACAAAGGCTTGGTTCACCTTCCACTATCGGAATCCTTCGAGGCGGAATCCGGAGCCTTTCAACAACAATTCGGGGCACAACCCACAATGGGATTGGGGGCTCCCGAACGGCTTTCAACAACAATCCGGGGCACAACCCACAACGGAATTGGGGGCTCCCGAACGGCTTCACAAGTGACCACAAAGGTCCAACCACCACACGGGCGTCTAGGGTCCAAGGACCCAAGAGTAACAAGCTCACAAACTTTCAACTTCCACGAATCCTCGTGGAGAGCACACCGATGCACCAAATGCAAAAGGCAAGAGCACAAGTGCTCAAATCCTTCACTCTCGAATTCCAACAAAGCAACAAATGCTTATGGGGGAATAAGAGAGGAAGAACAAAGAGGAGAAGCACCAAGAACTCCAAGATCAAGATCTACTAGGTTCCCCTCACTTAGAGGAGAGATGGATTGGTGGAAATGTAGATCTAGATCTCCTCTCTCAAATCCCTCAAAGATATGCAAGAATCATGGGAGGAAATGGGAGAGGGGCAAGCTTTCCAAGGTCAACAATGGAGGTGAGAGAGGGGGAAATTTCGTGCTTGGAAGAGCTGGTATCTTTGGGGAAGAAGGGGGTCTTTTATAGGTCCCACGAAAAAAGAGCCGTTGCAGGAAAAATAACACCGGAGACTCCGGTCTGCAGAGACCGGAGACTCCGGCCCCCCAGAGACTCCGGGGTCACTCCGGACCTACTCCGGACCCCTATACCGCAAGCGCCGTCCGCTGGAACAAAAATCGATTCGCGAGGACCGGAGACTCCGGTCTAGGACCGGAGACTCCGGCCTAGATAAAAACTGCAGCAAAACCGAACACGAAAACGTCAATATCTTTTCCATCCGGACTCCGTTTTCGATGATTTTTGGCTCGTTGGAATCGTTACAACGAGCTCTACTTGAATGTGCATAGAAACATCACAGTCCATCATGTGAGGATAAAACCAAATGGGAAAAGGTTGAACTTTCCTAAACAATGCAAACCGGTAAAACCTCCTTCATCAAAAACGCAACAAGATATTCATACGAAATCTGTTTTTGATGAACTAGAGCTTAGTATGGAGATAAACCAAGCTCTAAATCCTCACATGGATAAAAGGCAACAAGTTTTCCAAAGTAAAACCATTTTCGAAGGACTTGGTCTTGTCATGAAGATCACGACAAGGACCGAAACCCAACACGGAGAAAAACCAAATAAGAACCAAGAAAGATGATATGCCAAACATGCAAAGGTTTGAGCTCTCCACAAAGATGCGATCAAGTTACTCACTCGAGAGCCCCTCTTGATAGTACGCCTATCTATCCTATGGCCCTATCAAGATCATACCTTTGTCTTGAGCATTCCACTTGAGCTAGATGATGACGATCTTGGTCTCTCAAAGTGGACCACCTTTCTTGATTGCGCTAGCTAGCACATGCTTGATGAAGACTTCTCCAAATACTCCCCCATACGCCATTATGGGAGAGCCTCGCTTAGCTTCGCCTTCATGTCAATCTCCAAGCTCCATTAGCTTCGTCTTCATTCCGACCTCCAAGCTTCGAGCATAAGATATCTCCGAAATGCTTCTCTGGGTCTTGCACGTCTTAACCATCCCAAGAGATACATGATCCACTTGGTACATCTTGTAGCTTTGTGTGTTGATCAACATCTTGATCATTCTCGTATCATCCCATCTATCTTCATATAAACCCTTGAATAGAGCATTGGTCATTATGTCATCTTGAAGAGTCCAACACATGAACTCCTATAATTTCCCATGGACAAGATCTATAAGAATATCTCAATGTAAACATTAGTCCATAAGGATTGTCATTAATTACCAAAACCACGCATGGGGGCAACCATGCACTTTCAACTTTTCTGAAACCAAAAACAGCAGAAAACAGGGAACTGGCACTGTGGCATCTTGTTAATAGGTTAGTCCTAGAAAATGCATAAAACTGTATAAAATGCATATAAAACATGCAATAACTTGGTATAATATAGCATGGAACATAAGAAATTATAGATACGTTGGAGACGTATCACACATCTAGTCAACCTTGTGATATCTTGTTTAGTCTTAAAAGAATTAAAAAAGGTTAAAATTGTTAGTCGCCTATTCACCCCCCCCCCCCCCCTCTAGTCGACCCTGTTTGTCCTTTTACCAGTTCCCTGTAATCTGCTGTTTTTGGTTTCAGAAAAGATGTTAAGAAAATATTCTCAGAATTGGACGAATCAAAAGCCAAAGTCCCTATTTTTCTCGGGAGCTTTCGGAATACCGAAGAGGAGACAGAGAGGGGCCACGAGGCAGACACACCATGTGGTGGCGCGGCTCCCTTCCTGGCCGCACGGCCACGTGGTGTGGGCGCCTCGGGCGCCCACCAGCATCGCCCTTTCGCCTACAAATACCCCCCGACGAAATAAGACGTAGGACCGAAGCCTTTTCCCGAGAAGAGTTCCGCTGCGCCGCCGCCATCGAAGACAAGTTTCGGGGGACAGAAGTCTCTGTTCCGGCACCCTGCCGGGGCGGGAAATTACCCCCAGAGCCATTTTCATCAACTCCACCGCCATCTCCATCGCCGTTGCTGACTCCTACAATGAGAAGTGAGTAGCTCTCCCCCGAGGCTGCGGGCTCTACCGGTAGCTATGTGGTTTATCTCTCTCTCCCATGGTGTGATCTTTATGTGATCATGAGCTTTGTAATCTAGTTGAATATGTAATGTTACTCTTTATCTGTTATGCACTCTAGAGGTTACTTTAATATGAACTCCGGGGTTATTCATGGTTGTGAAGGTGACAGTGTGCGCACCGTGTGTGATTCCTTTATGACGTTGTGGTGTTAGTTTACTCTGACTTTGGGGGTGCTCTTGTAGCCATACGCAGTGAATGGTGTTTATCATCCAACAAGAGAGTGTTTGAGAGTAGTATTTATTATTCAGCTTTGATGTCATTGTTGAGAGTGTCCACTAGTGAAAGTATGATCCCTAGGCCTTGTTTCTAAGCATTTAAACACCGTTTACAACAAGTTCTGCTACATGTTTGCTTGCTGCCATTTTTATTTTAGATTGCAAATACTAATTATAATCATCCATATTACTTGTATTTCATTATCTATTCGCCGAACTAGTGCACCTATACATCTGACAAGTGTATTGGGTGTGTTGGGGACACAAGAGACTTCTTATATCTTAATTGCAGGGTTGCTTGAGAGGGATATCTTTGACCTCTACCTCCCAAAAATCGATAAACCGTGGGTGATTCACTTAAGGGAAACTTGCTGCTGTCCTACAAACCTGTGCTCTTGTAGGCCCAACACTGTCTACGAGAATAGAAGCGTGCGTAGACATCAGGAAGGCCGGGAGGAAATTTTTGGATCGTCTGACTTAGTGGTGGAAGTTCCGTAAATAAGCGAAATGAAACGGTACGATGTCACATGCATGTAATATGTGATTTGGTGGGAGGGCAAAATCGGAAAGAAAAATGACCAACCAAGGAAGACTTGGTTCCTTTATTAGTAGGTATATAGATTTGGTTGGCTGGGATGCATGCGATTTGCATAGAAGAGCAAGCCCTAGCAGCTTCCGCTGCTTTTACTTGTTCGTTGTGCTGTAGCCGGGCAATTGAAGGAGCGCCCGCTCAACTCTCTCTCATCTCTTCTCTTTCTGCCACATAGGAATTAAATGATCTGGCATCTAAAGATAACATCCTTGCTAGGACCAGGAGGCTCCTCAGAGCTTAGCCATTCTCAGCCGTCTTTTATATTTCGGAGTTGATCCTGGCCGTCCGTTTCCTCCACCCGCTTACACTGCGCGCCCTTTTCTACTCGCCCGTACGCTCCTCGACGTCGCTGACGGTGGTCCCAGAGATTTACGGGACCCGTATGTAAGGGAGCATCACGGGTCGTTCCCCACGTAACTGTCACACGGGGGCGACGGGGCGCGGTGGCACGGCCCGTCGTTCGGACCAAAAACTATGGGCAGAATCGTCTTTACGCGTCTTCGGCATGGCGACGGGACGGCGGCCGTACGCGCGTGGCGACCTGCGAGGCGACGGCGGGTACGGGAGCTACAGGCGGCGGACTCCTCCGCCCCTGCCCTCGCTGCCGGCTGCCCCAAGGCCATATGCCCAGCGCCTCCTCGCTCAGAACCCTAGACACTCATTTTTCTCAATCTAGGGTTTCACCAGCTCTCGTGCTGTCCCCGATTGGTTTCGCCGCAAGCTCTCGTGCCGTCCCCGATATGCTGCCGCCGCGAGGACGGAGACGAGGAGTACGTGAGGCACGGCGGCAGCGCGCTCACCGCCGGCTCCCCTCGCTGCATTGAGCACCTGCTGCAGTAGCCCACGCACTCCTCTCTCGCGTACGAGCCTCAGGTGTGTATCTCCGTCCTCCACCTCAGATTTTTTGTCTCTCTGTCTCTCCCATCTCACCTCCTCTCTCTCAGCCGGCGGCGCACGTGAGGAGCTCGACTTCCACCGGCTCAGCTCCCCATGGAGAAGTTGCCGATGTGAGTACGACCTTCTTCTCTCTGTAGTTGCTGCTGTGACCTGCTCTGCCTACGTCCGATTTATTTGTGCTGAGGCTGCTCGAGGTAGGCTGCGGGAGGACCCTTCCCTTTTCCCTTTTTTTCTATTTTGTGTTGTTCTTCGATTTGACCGTGACCTTCTTCTCTTGGCAGTTGTTGTAACCTTCTCCTTGGTTGGATCTGGTGCTCCCTTGAAAGCTCGGTTAGAGATTTCTGCCAGTTTGCCAGGTATATAGTGTGAGGATCTATTATCATTAGAAATTAAGATCTCGATGTTACCTGCATGACGGCGCACCAAGTTCTTCATGATATTTTTTCACTTCGGGCTGATGTACCAAAAAATACATTAGTACAAATGTAGGCCTATTTCTCATATATGTTTTATGTGTATAAATGCAGCCTTGGTTCTTTGTTCTGCCTACATTTGTCTTGATATTTAGTAAAAAGAAAACTACTCAGGTGATGTCGGTTGTACAAGTTTGCACATGTGGTGAACAAGAAGTTCAGGTCAGTATACTTAAACAATTAATACAAGCCACTGCCGTTAAAAATATTAGATGAATCCAGTCCAGGCCATTGCTTTTATTTTTTTTAGCTGAGCCCATTCAACTTTCCATAATATATGCTTCTCTGTTGATGGTCGTCATTCTTGATGGCATCCTGATTATAATCTGGATTGTACCATGTTATGTTGTTAAAACTATCACTGCTGCTATGTTAGAAGTGGATTCTGAAGTAGTGGGATAGGAACTACTATGCTATTTCATTGTCCCAAAATAGTATAAGTTATATAAGTTTATGTCAAGAGGTAAGCTTATTATTTTAATTTGATATCTGGACTTCACTTGCATGCTTGATCCCGAGATCATTAGGGTATGGCCTGGTGCTAACTTTTTACCAATATTTATCTGTATTTGTTGTTTTATCTTGCACGGCTTATAATCTTTTTCCCCTTTTCCGGTTGATTGAGCTTGATCGTAGCCTTTTTTCTCTGCAGTTGCCACTGTGAATTGCTCTTAGGTTGGATCTGGTGCTCAAACGGAAACGCTGGTTTGAGGTGCGTGCAAGATTTTTTTTTGTTTTGCTATCAGTTGGCTATGCATTGAGATAGATGCAGTTGGTTGTGTGTACAGGTAGATGTAATTTCTAGGTTCTTTAGGTTTCCAATTTATTTATAGCAGCGATGCTTGCTGTACTCCGTCTCCCCCTACCTCGGTTCTTTGTTCCTCACCCCAACCTCCATGTAAGCAGGTGGTCATGCTAAAGGAGATGTTGCCTTGATCTGAAGCTGGGTGTTGCTTGCATTCTGAAGGTTCGCATGGCATTTCCCATCTTCATATTTTATTTGGTTTCTTGCAACTTGATTTTTCCTTATTATGATCACCCGGTTGTTTTGTTGAGGACCTGCAGGAGCTACATAAGTCCTTTGCCTTCTTGCACCATTCTTCTATTTATCTCTAACTATTTCCTAATTCTTTTGAGAAGCATGTTATCCTATTGTTATGCTGGCCATGTACTAAACTTGTGCTTCCCGTGGACCAAAAGTATTTAGATTTTGTAATATTTTCTATAAAGCTTTCAGTATAACACATAGGAAGGCATCAATTCCATCAACAAGGCACAAAATATATTCCGTATTTGCCCTTTTTTTGCATTGTCTGTTAGCCTTTAATTAGTCATGTACTCCTCCTGAAGTTAATCAAATAGAGTGTTAAACTTGGTAAATTAATAGTAACTTAGTCTTCTGATAAGTTTGCATTTATTTTCCCCTTTTGGTATAGTTTTCAACTTAATTCCTTTGGTTTTCTCTATAACAACATAATGAGTGGCCTATCATGGCAGCTCCCCTTTTCATTATATGATGATTACAGCTTGCAAATAACTCTCCAGCTGAGATTCTATAGTTATGTCGACCTTACTCCCGTAATCCGTCTTATTAAAAGGATGAAGGAGGTGTTCAAACAATAGTAATGCAGATCACTAATATGTTACTTCGGTGTTGCTTTCCGTTGTGTGTTAGCCCACTTTTTTTTTAATAACCGCAGGAGAGCTGCTATATTTATATTAGCCCACTTGATCTGCTAGGTATCTATCATCCTCTTTCTGACCATGTGTCTTGGTTTGTATTTTAGTTTTGTACGGCCATGTGCTATTTTGACGTGCCTCATTAATGGTATTTCTTCCTTGGTTTATTGCTTTTTGAGTTGGTTGGTTGATTTTTTATTTTGTGAGACCTGAGTATACCTTATCCCGCTTCAAAGATAGGTATTTTCAAGTTACTTACATGCTCTATTTTCTGCTTCCAAAAAATGCAGAGATGGCGAACTCATTACTATATATTTAGTTTGGTGACTAAATATTCAAAATATCTTCTCACATTTGGGCTCTGCCTTTAGAAGTTTAGATAGTTTGGTTATGCTTATCTTGGCCAGAAAAAGACATGTTCTCTCTTTTCTGCAATACAACTAAAAACTATGTTCACGGAGGGAGGACAGTAGACTGTTATGTTTGCTTTATGGGCTCTATCGTATAGTATATCTCCCATTTGAGATGTTGGTATTTTGAAAGTATCAGCCTGTTTGAAAATATAACAGATCTAGCAAACTCGCTATTATAACTTCAGGTTGGTGGCTAAAAATTCAAAATTGTTTCTCTTCTCAGTGCTTTGCCTTCAAAGGTTTGGATACCTGGTTATGTTTTCAGTTCCTTTCCTGGTTTGCACAATTCATTTTCGAAGATAAATATCTATTGATTTAATTCATTATAAACATAAAATAAATATATGACAAGGTGGAGACTTTCACATATCGCTTAAAAATAGCTATTTCAGTATTGTGTTAGCGCTCTTTCTACTGTCTTGAGGAATATCAGATATGGTAAAACTTTTAATATGTTTAATTTGGTTACTAAAAATCAAAGTTGTTTCTCTTTTTCTTTTCTTTGCGTTCCATGTTTCAGATTCTTTCACCCTGGTTCATTACATTTTATTTTGGCAGTGAAAATGTTTTAGTGCTATCTTTTCAAGTAACTGTTATTTCGTTTAGTTTGTGTGAGGAGCTGCATGTACATGATTTAAGGCATTCAGGGTTGCTATGTTTGGTTGGCCTTTCACAGTTTTCCTTTTGTGGTGCACAAAAAAGCAGCATCAAAGCAATTTGGGATTCTGGGTCATTTGAATGCCCAAAAACTATGAGGTGTCATCGGAAACCATTAGGCGTATGTGTGCTTTCTAGACTGTTTTTAAGCATTACATCTTATAATAATTTGTACCTCCAACCTCTAAATTGATCTATAGGTAGTTTTTTTGCGGTAGCCTACACTATAAGAAGTATATATATTAACCCTTCGTATCCAGAATTAATGGTATGAGAAAGTAGTCCAAGTTGTTCATCGGTTAGCATTGAGAGGGGATGCATCTAGGAAAACTGAATGTACGAACAAGATGATATTATATTACATTGCTCATTCCTGGTCTTTTAGTGTGCTAATAGTAGGTACATATGTTAACATAGGAGCTTCCATTAACCATAGAGAGGTTACCAACTAACTATGGGTTTTCTTGCCCTTGTGCATAATTTAGTGAAGTGTGCAATCAATGCTTAATCTTCAAAATGTGTGAGGGAGCTGATAGGTTTTGACAATGATAATGGTTATTTGATTTTGCTTGAGTTATATTACTGATATGAACTACTATAATTTCGGTTCCATTGCTTGGTAGAGCTTGGTGCTTGGTGCTGTTGCCTGCTTCATGCTTAGCTTTCACAAGAACATTTATTATTTTACTTTCAAAATTTGGTGTCCAGCTTCACATGTTTACCTAAACGGTTGCCTTGACTGCATGTATTGGTAAATTCTGAACCGTTATACTGTCAGCTAATAAGGCGGCCATTTTCTAGCATAGTATTTAGAGCTGTTTTATCACATGGTATAACGGCACATGTTTCTAATATACTATAAGTTCATATAAATTTTGGCTTAATTATTTTCTCTATCAATGGTTTCTGGGAGTTGCACAAGTTACATTGTTATTCATTTTTCTTTGGCGTGTGGACTAAAACACGTGTTCGTATTTTTTGAAGATTAATTTGGATGGTGTAATTTGATTTATAGGACTAACGGTACCATTTTATTTGTTAGTAATTCACGACTTTGTTACTCGATTTCTTCTAAGCAATACTTTGGTTTATAACGATCGGTACTCTTTGTTACCAATCATTTTTTTCCTACCTCTTTTGACTTTATTACCATGTTTCCATTCTCCATTTTGGATTTGCTTCTTTGCATATCTCAACTATATCATTCCAGTCTTCGGATTACACGATTAGTTATTTATTCTTGGGACTATTTCATTTCTAAACCAAGCTACTGAATTTATGCTTGAGACCATTTCACTTCAATCGCACTATCTTGCATTTCCTTCTCTTCCGTGTTACATTGTCTTATGCTTAACGTTTTCTTTTGCCAGGAAAGGGTATCAGACGCTTCATTTCCCTGTTGCTTGCTGTTACAGATTGTCTGCAACATGTTGTTACATGTTGGAAAGGGTTCGGTAGATGGTAGGGGTGTTGGTAAGCGAAGTATCTTGCCCTCAAGCCATACCGGCGGCCATCGTTATTTCGTGGAGAGCTTCCAGGATGGTCTTGCCATTTGTCGGGGCCATGGCGCTCCTGATTTGGTATCTACTTTTACATGTAAGCCAAGGTGGCCGGAGATTAGTGAGGCACTCCTGCAAGAGCTTGGCCAACAACCATGTGATAGGGCTGATATCAATGTTAGGGTGTATGGGCTCAGACTTTCCAAATACATAGATGATGTTAGAGCTGGCCGTATCTTTGGTCCTGTAAAACCTGGTACTATTTCTTTTCTGTACATTGTATTTTACCATATACTCATGTCGATTTGGCCCACTTTATATGTTACTTACATGTTTACTATTGTTTGGTGCAGTTGTGTATACTGTCGAGTTCAGAAGCGAGGTCATGCTCATGTCCTTATTTGGCAGGACGTACACAAGGATCGTCAGGTTAGTACATCATTGATCGGTTCTTTTGTTTCTGTGAAAATTTCAGACCCTATTGACGAGACTTTAGGCTATGCTTTTGTTTCTGAATTTGTGATGCATGGACCATGTGATGAACTAAATGACAAGTGTGTTTGCACGAAAGATGATGAATGCTCAAAACATTATCCAAAATTGGTCTAACCTGAAACAGTTGTTAACAAGATTGGGTTCACCCTCTATAAACGTCGTGATAATGGTCGCTTTATTTATTAAAGTAGATTTTTTACAATAGATAGGTTGTTCCATACATGACTCAACTTGAGAAATATCAGTCCCATATTAATGTAAAATCTTGTATAATTAAGACATGTGTCATGAATCATCTCCTTAAATACGTGATTAAAGGACCAAAATTTTCTAATATTCTGCTTGAGAGGATCTAGGGTAAAGGGGTTGCTGGGGAAGGTGCTAAACATGTTGTGGTTGTCGATTTTCCAGCCGGTAAGCATATTATTAAAACCCGAGAAAACAAGCCTCTCATCAATGTTCCGCACACTGTTAATTATTTTCAGGTTAAGCAGAAATATGATCCATATGGTCTTCTTCAGAGATAAAAGTATCTGCTCCTTAGATAAACATATTGTAGCTTCTTATAATTTTGACTTCCATGTTTCAGAGTGATGTTCACAAAGAATCTATGTCCACACTCCCAAAAAGATAGCAGTCTAACAATCCAGTCTGATAATGAATTCTTCAGTTAACTAGAATAATATTTAATTATATGGATCATACTAATCCAGTTCTCCCTATATCAGTGTTAAGGTGTGATCTCATCTTCTCTCTTCACTCTCGGCGCGCTGGAAGGTGGAAATAATGGTATGGCACAGAAAGACAAGACCTAGCTAGGAAACCCGGCGGGGTCGCGGGGATGCTACTGCTTAAGATCAGGTCAAACCATGGATACTTTCTTGCGGGCTAGACTTAATTTGCCTGTACATAGTGTCTGTTTGTGACAGCCCCTTAGCATGATATTTTGGTGTCGTCGTCGTCGAGGTTTCGTTGCCCAGATGTCTCATTGTTAATGTTGCTGAGACCATCTAAATATTGCTTTCGGCAACTTTATTGGTTGCGGCCATTTGAGATCATGTATTCCCTATCCAGTTTAGATAGGTGAACCTATCAGATCCTATGTATTTAGATATATTTCCATGTGTGTATTTCCATGTGTGTATTTGTTATGTGTAACTAGATGGGACTCCTATCAAAACATCTTGTGTTATTTCAGGGTGATGTGGATATCTAAATTATTGCCCTCGTGTTTTTTCGCCACTGCTCTGTATACATTTTGTTTGTTTGTTTCTTAAGGTTCTGCTTGTGTGTTTTGGTAATTGTTGCTTTCATGGACAACTTAGATTGGTGAGCTCTGAAATCCGTGCATGTAATTCTTCAGCCTCATGCTGGCTTTTTATTTTAGATTTCTCTGGGTATATAATCTGTAAATATTTACCAGCAAAGAAGAATAGGTTCTATATTTCTTAATATCGCTAAATCCCAGTCCTATGCTGCCCAGTTCTTATCACAACGTGATGGTACCTTAACACTAAATATTGTTTAGCTTATACTTACTGAACTTAGTTTTCTTTAGTTAGGATATTAATCATCTCCTTAATAATTTGTATAAAATGGAAAATCATGGGCAAAAAATTGAAAGAACCAACAAGTGTCGTGGGGCAAGCCGTGCCGTTTGAATCTAATTTGTATGCAGGTGAAGCACACCTCTATAATACTTTCCGGGTGTGCTTCACCTTTGATTTAATCTTTGCTGCCTCTTACGATTTTATTGTATGATGTTCTGATTATTGTTTCCATACGATGTGGAAAATATTCTTACAAATGTCTTTAAATTGTATGGGTATAAATATCTTTTTAGTGATCTTTTTAAATTGTGGCAACCACGGGCAAAAAATTCAAAGAACCAACAAGCGCCGCGCGGCGAGCCGCGCCTTCCGAATCTAGTATGCTACAGTCAG
The DNA here is from genome assembly GCA_026929855.1 of Poa annua. NCBI lineage: Eukaryota > Viridiplantae > Streptophyta > Magnoliopsida > Poales > Poaceae > Poa > Poa annua. The sequence goes on from CM049438.1 coordinate 40,014,958, forward strand.
GAGTCAGCCTTATTATACCTGCTCTTATGAGGTAAAAAAACTAATTTTCATCAAGGTGACACCAGGAGCAAAGTTGTTAGTCTTAGAAAACGAATAACAGGCTAGTTAAGAATTCAGCTTATGTTGGCTGGTCGGTTACAAAACTAGGCTATATGAAAATTGTACATATATTTTGTTTTTCTTACATGTTAGTATTTTTTATTATATACAATTGTATAATTTCGTATGTGGGGTACGAGTGGGATGCCACTGGGACTATCAAGGTTGCAACATATGGATGGGGTGGCATAATTAAATACTGTAAGTTGACAAGATAAACATATTAAATTGTGTTATATATTGTTATCATGTTGTTATGGTGATTTGGTGTACACGCTACTAAATTAAGCATGGCCTAGATGGTAGATTCTCACCCCATGCAAATGAACTCGTTAATGAAAATTTTAGCTTTTGCTGATTGGTTGGGTGCAAAACTAATTAAGTTATATGAAAATTGAACCTATACTTGTTTTTTAAGTAACCACGTATATCATTAAACAATTTTTTTACGGAGATTACACATATGGTCACCATATGAAATAAAAAAGTGTGTCAAGCAACTTTGCACAAAGAACTCCATAAGAAATAAAACTACAAGTCCACCCTTGGAGAAACTTGTGCCTCGCCGAAACGCCGTCCACCATCGTCCTCCGCCGCTACCATGGCCTAACCTGTTTTTTTTCCTTCTACAATAGTAGTTTTTCCGATTCACTCTCAATTGATTCTCATGGCAACCTGTCGGGCATTGTTTTCCTTTCTTGTAAAATTGCTCGTATGTAGAATCCTACCTGTACAAAAGCTTGGCGTGTAGCTGACGAGGGACCTGCTGATACGTCTTAAACGTATCTATAATTTCTTATGTTTCATGCTTATATTATACCAATTGCTACATGTTTTATATACACTTTATGTGGTTTTTATGCATTTTCTGGGACTAACCTATTAACAAGATGCCACAGTGCCAGTTCCCTGTTTTCTGTTGTTTTTGGTTTCAGAAAAGCTGGTAATGAAATATTCTCGGAATTACACGAAACAAAAGCCAATACCCCTATTTTCCCCGGAAGCATCCAGAACACCGAAGAGGATACGGAGGAGGGCCACGAGGCGGCCACACCTGTTGGTGGCGCGGCTCCCTCCTTGGCCGCGCCAGCACATGGTGTGGGCCCCTCGGGGCCCCACCTCCTTCGCCCTTTCGCCTATAAAGACCCCCCGACGGGAAAACCCTAAGTACCCGAACACTTTTCCACGATACGTTCCAGAGCCGCCGTCGCCGTCAACCCTAGTTCGGGGGGGGGGGGGGGGGGGGGGGGTTCAGAAGCTCTTCCCGGCACCCTGCCAGAAAGGGGAGTCATCACCGGAGGGCTCTACATCACCATGTCCGCCTCCTGATTGATGCGTGAGTAGTTCATCCTTGGACTATGGGTCCATAGCAGTAGCTAGATGGTTGTCTTCTCCTATTGTGTCATCATGTTTAGATCTTGTGAGCTGCCTATCATGATCAAGATCATCTTTATGTAATGCTACATGTTGTGTTTGCTGGGATCCGATGAATAATTAAGTACTATGTCATTTGCTTCATAATATATCTTGTGATTGCGTTATTTATGATCTTGCGTGCTCTCCGTTACTAGTAGATGCTTGTGACTCTAAGAGGGGGTATTTATGCTCGATAGTGGGTTCATGTCTCTATTTAATCTGGGGGAGTGACAACAACCTCTAAGATTGTAGATGTACTGTTGCTACTAGGGATAAAACAATAGTTCTTTATCTAAGGATATTTGTGCTACTTACATTACACACTTTACTTAATGCAATAATCTGTTACTTGCAACTTAATACTGAATGGTGTTGCGGATGCTATCCTGAAGGTGGATTATTAGTCATAGATGCAGTTGGATGACGGTCTATGTATCATGTTGTAATGCCCAAATGAATCTCACACTAGACATCATGATTTGTATATGCATTGTTATGCAGTTATTTATTATGTCAATTACCCAGCTGTAATTTGTTTACCCGCATGTATGCTATTATTATTTATGGAGAGACACCACTAGTGAACTGTGGACCCCGGTCCTTTTTCCTTAAACTGATAAAACAACCTACTGCAATCCTGTTACTTTCATTCTCTGCAAACAAACATCATTTTCCACACCATACGTTTAATCCTTTGTTACAGCAAGCCAGCGAGGTTGATAACCTCACTGTTAAGTTGGGGCAAAGTATCTTGATTGTGTTGTGTGCAGGTTTCACGTCAGCTACACGCCAAGCTCTTTTCTGGCGCCGTTGACACCTTCAGAAGAACTCTAGTTTCCTACTGGTTCGATAACCTTGGTTTCACAACTGAGAGAAATTTGCTGCTGCACTACTTCATACCTTACTCTTGGGGTTTCCCAACAACACCACACCGGTGCATCACCTGCACACAACACAATCCAGATACTTTGCCCCAACTTAACAGTGAGATTGTCAATCTCACCGCTTGCTGAAAACAAAGGATTAGACGTATAGTGTGAAAGATGATGTTTGTTTGCAGAGAATGAAAAAGAACAGTGTTTGAAGTAGGTTGTATTATCGATGTAAAAGAATGGACCGGGGTCCACAATTCACCAGTGGTGTCTCTCCATAATAAATAATAACATACATGCGGGTAAACAAATTACAGCTGGGCAATTGACAAAATAAATAACTGCATAACAATGCATATACTAGTCACAGTGTCTATATGAGATTTACTTGGGCATTACAACATGATTCATAGACCGTTCCAACCGCATCTATGACTAATAATCCACCTTCCGGTTAGTGTCCGCACTCCATTCAGTATTAAGTTGCAAGTAACAGATTATTGCATTAAGTAAAGTGCGTAATGTAAGCAACACAATTATCCTTAGACAAAGCATCACTGTTTTATCCCTAGTAGCAACAGTACATCCACAACCTTAGAAGTTGCTGTCACTCCCCCAGATTAAATGGAGACTGAACCCACTATCGAGCATAAATACCCCCTCTTGGAGTCACAAGCATCTACTTGGATAGAGCATATACTAGTAACGGAGAGCATGCAAGATCATAAATAACATACACATGATATATAATTAAGCAACTTGACATAGTATTCAATATTCATCGGATCCCAGCAAACACAACATGTAGCATTACGATAAGATGATATTGATCATGATATGCAGCTCACAAGATCTAAACATGATAGCACAAGTGGAGAAGACAACCATCTAGCTACTGCTATGGACCCATAGTCCAAGGATGAACTACTCACGCATCAGTTCGGAGGCGGGCATGGTGATGTAGAGCCCTCCGGTGATGATTCCCCTCTCCGACAGGGTACCGGGAAGAGTTTCAGAACTCTCCCGAACTAGGGTTGACGACGACGGCGGCTACAGAATGTTTCGTGGAAAAGTGTTCGGGTGTTTAGGGTTTTTCCGTCGGGGGCAATTTATAGGCGAAATGGCAACGTCGGTGGGCACCCGAGGGGCCCACACCATGTGGCGGCGCGGCCAAGGGTGGGGCCGCGCCACCAACAGGTGTGGCTGCCTCGTGGCTGGTCTTCGACTCCTCTTCGGTCTTCTGGATCCTTCCGGGAAAATAGGGGCTTTGGCTTTTGTTTCGTCCAATTCCGAGAATATTTTCAGAACAACTTTTCTGAAATAAAAAACAGCAGAAAACAGGAACCGGCACTGTGGCATCTTGTTAATAGGTTAGTCCCAGAAAATGCATAAAAATGACATAAAGTGTGTATAAAACATGTTGCAATTGGTATAATATAAGCATGGAACAAAAGAAATTATAGATACGTTGGAGACGTATCAAGCCCTGACAGATGGGCCCGACAGCTCTCCGTAACAGCCAACTGCCATGTAATCCTTACATCTGGGCCCAACTGGCCATTACGTAATTGACCAACAAAAAGTGGTAGTTTTATGCTATTAACTCTACCATGTACCATACATAATGCACCATTCAGTTACGAACTTTACCCTTCACTTTCACTTTTAGTACTTAATCAGTTTCATTTCCTCTCCATTTTCCCGATGCCAACTTTGTAGTAGTTTAGATTGTTAGTTCATAATGCACCATTCAGTTACGAACTTCACCCTTCACTTTCACTTTTAGTACTTAATCAGTTTCATTTCCTCTCCATTTTCCCGATACCAATTTTGTAGTAGCCGAGATTGTTTGTAGTCCATAGATTCTCAGATCCCCCCCCCCCCCCCCCCCCCCACCCACCCACCTCGGTGAAATCTCTGATATCAACGCCGGTAACAAAATAGTATCTTCAATCTTTCATCCTTGGAACTATGTTTCGGTTGAATGCCGCTTGTGTTGGAACTCTAATCCCGAACATTAGAAGCATCAACAGCGAAGAACATTAAAAGGGCATGTCGAAATAAATTCATCCAAAAGATCGCGGTTTTGTTTTCCTTTTCAAGCGCTGACATCGAAATATAAGAAACATGCATTGATACAAAAACGAGAGAAGACTTGCGGATAATATTCGCCGGTGGATTCCGCAAGGGGTCATCTAGGAAATATGACAAGCTACCATCCATCGTTTGATCAAAGACCAACATTTGATAGGGTATCTTTTGGCCCAAAATCAACATATACATCCTAGTACCCCACGAAATAATCAAAAATCACGAAACGACATGATACCAAAAACTAAGACAACATGGACACATAAATACACATGTAATTCACATCAACCAGCAAATATTACAATGGTCACACTGAGAAGCGGAAGAACCAAGGATGCCTTTGGAGCGCGGCCAGCTATCCTCTGCTCAAGGACGCGAAGAGCTTCTTGGGCGTCTCTCCCTTGGCAATGTACTTTGCAGCAGCCTCCTCCGCCGCCACAATCTCCTCGCCGCGCCGCGCCTCAGCCGCCGCACGCTTCTCCTCCGCCGACTTGTGCACCGCTGCCGTGGCGTTCTTCAGCTTCTCCACGTACTCCGCCTTCTTCCTCTCCAGCTGCTCCTGCACGTACGTGCCCCGGCCCACAATGTTAGTAGCTATACGATTATGCACTGTCACTGCCAGTAGCGGACCTAGGAATATTTGGAAGCCCGGGCAAACAGTAATTTAGAGGCTCAGAATGATATTTTTTAGTCTGTACAAACATCAAATACGGTATGAATACACTACGTCGGCCGGCCGGAAGCCCGGGCAAGCGCCGGGTAATAGGGGCGCTGCGTCCGCCACTGGTCACTGCCAATGCATATGTCAACTGTAAACCTGTAGATTTCCAAAAAAAATCCTCATGTTTTACTTACTAGCAGCTTCTTGTGCTCGGCTTCAAGCTGCGCAGCCTTGGAGTTCTCCCATGAGGTGATTTCCGCTACCAACTTTGCCGCCCTGCAGGGAAGGAAAAAAAATAGATGGCTTAAAATGTCAGACATGAATTTATCTGAACTTTGAATTAGTGTGTGTTGTGACTTGCGAGCGTGACGTTTTCGTGTCGAGGACGTGCAGTAGAGATGAAGTCTGAATTTTGGGTGCAACAGAAGTCACAGCTTAAAGGCGGACAGGAGTGGAGGCACCTCGGTGAATTGCACCGCTGCGCGTGGTTGCTTGTGGATATTAAGCAAGAAAAGATTGACTCACTTGTTCTCGACCTTGGCCTTCTCGTTCTCCTCCCATGCCTTGATCAGCGAGATCCTCTTCTCGGTGGCCACCCTCTCGAGGAAAGCGTCTGAAGAAGGAGCAGAGTTGCACATCAGTTTACTAGATATATGTTGTGTATGTTGTGTCAAATAGAATTCACGCTTGGACTGAAGAGAACGAACGAGTACCTCTTCCGTGTGAGCCCTCTGCATCCGCAGGCTTCTCAGCAGCATCTGACAAGGAGAAGCATGAAAAAATAAGGTTAGCACATCTGACCAGGGTTCCTCCGCTACCAACCAGGCATCCAACTGCACATACTCTCGGCGGCAACCACGGCGTTAGACTCCTCCGGCGCCGGCGCCACCACCTTCTCCTCGGCGATGTCCTTGGTCGGCTCCGGCGCGGGTGGCGCCACCTCCTTCTTGGCTTCCTCCGCCATCTGATCGACCTCCCGCTGATTCTTGGACCAAGATATTTAGCAAAGACTCACAGACGACGTCACAGGGTGCGTTTTGTTTGTGCGGCCTAGCGAACTAAAGCCAAGAGTATATATGTAGCGGCCAGGAGAAGAGAGAAGGGAGAGCACGTCGACTGATCGATCGACTACTTTAACTGAGGATGGTTGGTTGGCTGGATATATACGGATTGATTAGTCCAGGCAGGTGACGCCTAGCTAGCTCACTGATCTTTATATTCCGGCTAGCTGCTGTGATTTTTTCTCTTTCTTAGCGAGTAACGAAACAGAACGTACGATTGATCGTCGTTGACAGGTCGAGCACCTCGAGTCACACAACGGCAAGATATTGTACGCTTGGCAGGGAAGCCGGCCGAGCCATTCGTGGTGGCAAGCAAGCACAGCACAACGCCAGCTTCCAAGTACACCTGTTTGCAGCCGACCATCGATCACGTCGCGGAATTAAAACTTAGAGATCACGGAACGGCGCCTTGTTAGCCGGCGAAGGCGACGTCGCGGGCACGACGACGACGACGACAGCGAGCTGGAAGTGTGTGGCGGGGACGGAGATGCATATGTTAATCCGAGATGGCGTACCCACGTTGATTTGCAGCGCTGGGATCTGGATGGATTCCGTCCTCCTGGCCGTTACCTGTCGCCGTCTTGTTTATACTCCTGGATGATGAATCTATCGCCATTGAGTTAGTACGTATACTGATTAGTAATTAGTATTGTATGATCCGGTCGTGTTCCATGAATGTTCTTTGCTGGCTGCGGCGGCTTTGCACCTCTGGCAGAGCTGGATTTAGTGATTGGCAACAAGCTGTGTAGTCTTCTCTCAACCCAGCTGCAAGCATGACTAATCATGCAGTCAGAAGTCAGAACACCTGGCTGCTTTGCACCGTCTAGCCAGGTCGACTTTTTTGTTTTGATAATGGGCATTTTGTCACTTAAAAGATCTTTTAAGTATCACATCCGGCATCTGTATAACTATGATACACACAGTCACACTCGTGACGGACTAAAAATAACATAAAAGTACATAGACAAGTAACAAACTAGTAGCTCCGTATTGTCTACGTCGTTTGGGGGGGCCAATTTGAAATCATGTGACCATCCGTGTTGGATACAAATATCTCTCGCCGTGTTTTTCAGTCGTGCAAATATCTCCATGAAAATATCCTGATTTGCCACGCACTATAGTGGAGTGTCAGACCACGAACGGAACAAATTGGTGCATCGGTAGATTACCTACATATGAGAAGATTTTTTATCTGAAAAAACCTTACCATTTCTAGTCAGCCAGAGTGACCATATATTGACTATCGCTTCCAGACTAATTAACATTTTAAACTTGGTTCTCAACATCATGTAACCACTTGCCAAAAATATTCACAACTTGTCTTGAAGGATACAAATTCGAAGCTATATATTTGGATGGATGTACAAATAGAACGAGCAAACTTGCAGTCAAAGCCAAGTCGACTAGTTTTAAGTAAAGAAATAAAAATGGAGTATATATGGTATGTCGACTAGTTTTAAGTCTATAACGAAATAAAATGGAGTATATATGATATGTCTTTTTGAAGCTTGGTCATGCGGGTTGGACTGTTATACTTACATGATATGGTCTGTAAGGTCGCACAGGCACACAAAGGACGTCCCTTGGCCCGACGCCCGTCACCCGACTTCACTGTCGATCCATTCTAGCAAACCGCCCGGTCGACTCGCCCTCGTAGACGTAGGAGGCCGTCACACGATCATCACCTCAGGCGTCTGCCTCCCAATCCCCGCTCCTCGGTTGGCACAGCACGGGCATGGTCGATTCCATTCTCATCGCGGTCTTAGGGGTCGGTTGCCATGTCGTTGTTTTGGGCTTATTAGTCTCACCGCGTCTGCCACCTGCTCCTCGTCTTACCTCCACGTATGAGTCATCAACGTGGGCGGCGCTCACGGTGTCCAGGTGGTCGTTCTGTTCTGTCCATAGCCGACGGTCAGTCATGCCGCGTTGGTCGCACTCTTAGGTATGCCTTCGGTGAAAATGAGCACAACGATTCAGAGATAAAGGCAGACAAATTGTACGCTGATACATCAGTCAGATATATTTATTGTTTATATCACCGACAACTACGTTAGGACAAATTTATAAGTTTCTTTTGCATATAGATGGATGTTGGTGATAGTAATGCAAAAGATGACCACGACGGTCACAAGGAACCGTATATAGACATAGAGGATATTAATGAGCAGCAAAGAGCACTATATGTCTAGATAACTACCGGATGATAATGACCAAGACCTTTACCTCCGAACATGAGGCGTGCGTGTTCTATAACAACTATGCGAAAAAAGCATGGCTTTCACCATAAGAAGGGAGAGGGTGAAATGAACTATGAACCGTGAATTCCGTATCTTTTCCCTCTAGCTAGGGTTTCTCGCAGGCGACGGCCGGCGTTGAGATTTTCCTTCCCTTGGTCTCTTCCGCTACCGTTGGTTGGTCTCAGGCTGTCTCCGGGGAGGTCGCTGCATCTCTTCTCAGCCTGGGTTCGGTCGCGAGTGGTGGGGGACGACGCTAGGGCTTTGGCGATCTGGGAGATGAGTTCGTCGGTGGATTTGACGCCGGCACAGAAGGAAGTGGAGGAGATGATGGCAAAGATGGGTCTTACGGAGGATGATCTGGACGATGTGGTTTTTGAAGGGGATCATGTCCCCGAGGAGGACATACGGTGGACTGCTATTGCTAGGGTTCATACCGAAACTGATTTTAGCCACTTCTGGTTTTTCAAGAACATGCGATCGGCCTGGAACTTGGCCAAGGTTGTCAAAACTACTGTTGTAGAGGGCAATCGATTTCTGTTCAAATTCGCATGCCTGGGAGATTGGGAAGAAGGTGATGGAAGGAGGGCCTTGGACCTTCCGAGGGAATAGCGTTCTCATGGAGCGGTATGATGGATACTCAAAACCATCTACGGTTAGTCTGATGCAGGTTGCTATTTGGATCCAGATCCATGATGTTCCCATCGCTTTCAAAAGCATGGTGAAAACTTTGGCTTCCAGGGTTGGAGAGTTTATGCACCAGGATGTTCCGTTGGCTGATTTTATGGGAAACTATTACCGTGTAAGAGTGAAGATAGATGTAAGCAAGCAGTTGAAAAGGGTTGTATCACTAATCCATCAAGGGCAACAATTGTTGTTTCTTGTTAAGTATGAACGCTTACCTGATTGGTGTGCAAAATGTGGGCTGCTGGGACATAATCATAAGGAACACGGAGATGGGATTCATGATGATGTTGATCTGATCTTTGCTGGACTGAGGGCATCAGATGTTTGGCGCCAGCGTGAGAATTTTAGTGGTCGGGGTCGTGGGCGTGGCCGTGGCCGAGGAGGTAAGAATAACGCTCCTCCTGAGCGTGGTAATGATTTTGATGCGGGCATTTTTTCAGAGGATAATAATATGGGTTTATCAGAGGTTGAACAGAACCGTAAGAGGTCTTCGAGTTCCAGTCAAGCTATGCTCACAGATGGATCGCTTATGTCGGATGGCTTGGATGGTACAATAGTGGAGGCAAAGAAAGCTAATTCTGTGGTAAACTTAGTTAACAGATTTGATGTTGCGGATCCTCCTAGCCCTTGTTCGGTTAGAGATCCTAAGAGGACGAAGAAAGATAATGATTCTGATGTTGTTAGTAATACCAATCTCTCAAAAAACGGCGCGTTGGCGGACTCCCACGAGGAGTACCGCCAAGCCCAATGAGGATATTAGGAGCGAACTGTCGGGGTTTGGGGAATGACCCGGCAGTTCGAGCGCTTGTGGATGTCCAGAAGCGATGCAACCCTAATGTGTTGTTTTTGTCGGAGACGCACTTAGACAGATATCCGGCTGATTGTCTTAGGAGAAGGTTGAACATGGATTGCATGATTGTTAATCCCAGTGATGGAAGAAGTGGAGGGGTTCTTCTTCTTTGGAAAAGAGAGATAGAGGTGGAGCAGATTTTCTCGGCTCCAAAGTATATTGATGTTAAGATTATAGAAAATCCAGGAAAAATTTGGCGCTTAACTGGGCTATATGGGGAACCAAGATGGGAAGATAAACACTTGACATGGGATAAAATTCGAGAGTTAAATACGCAGCATAATCTCCCGTGGGCGATCATTGGAGATGTTAATGAAATTTTATTTTCGCATGAAAAGGAAGGAGGAAATCCCCGGCCACAAATCCATATGCAAAACCATATGCAGGCTTTCCGTGATGCTCTTTCGGGCTGTGGGCTTGAGGATCTTGGATATATTGGAGATCCTTTCACTTGGAAGAGAGGGAGAATTAGAGAACGTCTGGACCGTGTGGTGGTTAATGGTGCTTGGATGATTATGCATCCCGGAGGTACGTTGCAACACTTAGAGTATGCTCGGTCTGATCATAGACCGATTTTATTCGATACTGAATACCAAATTTCCAATGTCCCTCATAATACTAATACTAAGAGATTTGAGGCTCGTTGGATACGGGAGAAGGACTTCCGATTGACTGTGGAAAAGGCATGGCTTTCGGCTGGCCGAGCCGTTTCTGATGGTGTCTTGGCGAGGCTAGGGCGCATGCATGCAGCGTTACATGCTTGGGATTATTCTTCACTGAAGAAGCCGAAGCGTCGTCTTCGCCGCACTTAGAAAGAATTGGATAGGATTCTTAGTGGACCAATGACTGCAGAAAATGATAATTTAGCAAAGGAGCTGGCAGCTTTAGTTGAACTTCTCCTGGAGCAGGAGGAAATCCATTGGTTCCAGCGTTCACGCAGCAATTGGATGCAGTTTGGAGACCGGAACACTAATTTTTTTCATCACTTTGCTACTGCACGCCGCAAAAAGAATTATATAAAGAAGTTGCTGAATGATTATGATGAGTGGATTGAAGGTACGGAAGCTCTTAAACCTCTTGTCATGGACTATTTCACTACCTTGTTTACATCTGAAGTTCATGAAGTGGATCCAATTATGCTTGAGAAAATTATGCCTCGAGTGACTAATGAGATGAATGAAAAATTGACGGCTCCTTTTAATGCGGATGACGTGAAGAAAGCTATTTTCAGTATTGGTGATTTTAAGGCCCCGGGTCCTGACGGTCTACATGCTGTTTTTATAAACAATTCTGGGAGTTATGTGGTGGAGATATTACACAGGAAATCTTAATGGCGATTAACTCCGGAATTATACCCGAAGGTTGGAATGATACTACTGTAGTTCTAATTCCTAAGGTGGATGCTCCTGAGAAGATTACTCAATACAGACCAATAAGTTTATGCAATGTTATCTATAAAATTATTTCAAAGATGCTGGCTCTTGAGAACTTGCCTGTGGCAAGATGGTTAGGAGGGTGGTTGTACCCCTAGCCCATCAGAGTTCAAATCCCAGATTTGACGCTGGTGTTTCTCATTTAGGCGGAATATTCTTCAGTGGGAGGCGACGTTCCCGTCGACAGCGAGGCGCCTGTGGAGACTTCGTCAATCTCAAGACCTGACCCGCCGGCTCAGTCTTTCGAAGGTGCTCATAGGGGTAGGGTGTGCGTGCGTGCGTTCATAGGGGTGAGTGTGTGCGCGTGTATATGAGCGCTTGCGGTGTACTGTATTTCTCAAAAAAAAAAATGATGTTGGCTCTTCGTTTGAAGGTAATTCTTCCGGAAGTAATTTCTCCTACTCAAAGTGCATTTGTTCCTGGACGGTTGATTACTGATAATGTCCTGATAGCCTATGAGTGTGTTCATTCAATTAAAAATAAAAGATCTGGTGCTAACGGAACTTGCGCAGTCAAACTTGACATGCACAAAGCATATGATAGAGTGGAATGGATTTTCTTGGAGAAGATGATGCGGAAGTTGGGTTTCTCTGAAAGATGGGTGTCCCTCATGATGGCTTGTGTGACCTCGGTTAGGTACCAAGTGAGATTTAATTCTGAGGAGACTGACATGTTTGTACCTACTAGGGGGCTCCGTCAAGGGGACCCTCTATCACCGTATCTGTTCCTTTTGTGCTCAGAAGGATTATCTAGTCTTTTGTTGTATGAAGAAGAAGTTGGTGGCATCGATGGGGTTAAGGTGTGCAGGAATGCACCATCAGTTTCACACCTGTTATTTGCTGATGATTCCCTTATCCTCATGAAGGCGGACACGACTAATGCAACTTCCCTGCAACAAGTTCTTGATACTTACTGTGTGAATTCTGGACAGTTGGTGAGTTTAACTAAATCCAGTATTTTTTTCTCGCCTAATACAAATCCTCTTGTGAGAGCAGAAATTTGTGAGACTCTACATATTGATACGGAGGCCTTATCGGATAAATATTTGGGTCTTCCATCACTAGTGGGTGCGGATAGAAGTGACTGTTTTAAACACTTCATTGAAAGAATCATTGAAAGAATTAATGGCTGGAAAGAGAAAATTTTATCTATTGGTGGTAAGGAGATTTTATTGAAGGCCGTCGCTCAAGCAATTCCTGTTTATGCTATGTCGGCTTTTCTTATTCCTAAGGGAGTTTGCAAGAGTATGATGGATGCTATATCTCAGTTTTGGCGGGGAGACAATGCGAACTCTAACAAGATGCATTGGTTTGCTTGGTGGAAACTTTGTTATCCAAAGGACAGAGGTGGCATGGGGTTCAGAGACTTCCACACCTTTAATTTGGCGATGTTAGCTAAGCAAGCATGGAGATTATTAGACAGTCTGACATCCCTTTGTGCGCAGGTTTTGAAAGCTAAGTATTATCCCAATGTTGATATTCTGAATGCGGGACCAAAAAACGGTTCTTCGTTTACATGGCAAAGTATTCTAGCAGGAATCACCACTTTTAAAAGAGGTTATATATTGAGGGTGGGGAACGGTGAAAGAATTAATATTTGGAGAGATCCTTGGATACCCAGCAGCCCGAATAGAATGGTTATCACACCAAAAGGAGGCACAGTATATACAAAAGTGAGTGAACTAATGGATCCGATTTCGGGTCAATGGGATGAGGAGCTTGTCAGATCAATTTTTTGGTCAGTGGATGCAAACCGAATTCTCAGAATTCCGATTAATATTCATGGCTTTGAAGATTTTGTTTCCTGGAACCATACACCACACGGCAGATTCACTGTTCGGTCATGTTATCACATGCAATGGCAGCACACCTTTGGAGCTTCGTCGAATCAACTAGTGGCTCCTAGCTCATCTGATTTAAACCCGGTTTGGAGTATTCTCTGGAAATTAATGTTACCAAGTAAAATAAAGATTTTTGTGTGGAGGGCACTGCATGGAATTCTTCCATTAAAATCTATTCTTGCTAATAGGCATATCGGCAATACTGGAGGCTGTCCAGTCTGCGCCAAAGAACCGGAAGATATTAGACACCTTCTATTTCAACGTCAAACAGCTACTGATTTGTGGCATTCTCTTGGCCTTGGGGACACTATTGCATCTAATATAGCTGAGGAAAGATCTGGATCAACGATCCTGGAAAACTTGCTGCGAGGTCAGTTGGCGGATGCCCAACCGGTGAGCAATGTTGACCTAAAGGAGTTGATCGCCCGCCCAACCGGTGAGCAATGTTGACCTAAAGGAGTTGATCGCCACAACGTCATGGTATCTCTGGTGGATTAGACGACGGCGCACCCATAATGAACATGTTCCACCTATTTTTAAGTGCAAGTATTCAATTCTTTCAATTGTCACTAATGCAGCAAGGTCAATGAAGCCTAATATTAATTCAGAAGTTGAAAAATGGCAACGACCTGATCCAAGGATGATTAAAGTTAATGTGGATGCTTCGTTTCATTTGGACTCATTTTCTGGTTCGGTAGGGGCTATAATTCGTGACTATCAAGGTACGTTTGTGGCTGGTTCGTGTAAGTATCTGGCAAATGTGGCCTCGGCTTCCATGGCTGAGGCTGAGGCTATGGCAATGAGAGAGGGACTAGCTTTGGCTAATAGACTGGGATTTCATAATGTGGTGGTTGAAGGAGATTCGTTGGAGGTGATTGAAGCTTGCTCTGGTCAAAATATTTGGTGGTCCGAATCAGCTGCAATTTACGCAGATTGCACTGATATTGCTTCTTCTATGGCAAATGTTTCCTTTAAACACTGTGGGAGAGAGGCAAACAAAGTAGCTCATGAAATAGCTAGATATAGTTTTATTGAAAAATTGCTTTGTAATTGGGACGATGACCCCCCTAGCTTTCTTTTAGATTTCCTGATAGATGATGTAAACATATTTTGATTGGGGAGCAGCAGGTTTTTTACGCACTCTTTTCCTTCCAGGGTACCGAAAAGGACTGGGAGGTTTTTAATGAGGCAGCCTGCTGACTCGAGTTATATATTTTAAGTTTCAAAAAAGAAGGGAGAGGGTGAAGTGAGGAAAAGGTATTGGTGGACAAATAGGGTTAAGAAAGTTTGTCTACTCAAGGGACGGGAAACAACAATATAAGTTCTGAGAAATTTGTCTGTCCAAGGGAAACAACAATAGAAGTTCTTGACCATGGAAAACCGCACCAGCTAAGACCAGAGAGTCGGTGCAACTGCATGCCAGAATTAGTGTCTAAGCAATGTTATTTCAATACCATATTAGAATGCACAACATTTTTTTCCGTTGGTGAGTACTATAAGCAAAATTATTTCAATCTCAAGTGTAAAGCATCCATATTATGTTAACTTTTGTTTTGCTAGACGATTTTGATTATGAAAATAGTTATGTCATTGGTTTAGTCTCTACTCTACAAGTTTCTATAAATCTGCTTACTTAATTATACACTAGAAATTTCTACTGAGACATTTGTTAGATTGTATGTTTTACAAATATTTACCATAAATAGTTATACTAAAATATATAGATTCTACATTCTAGAAAGCATAGTTTTAGAACAACCAATGTTACATAATATAATTAGTATCTTTCAATGAATCCATTGCAAACAAAACACACACCAACTAATATTAACAAATTTGCAACTATGCAAAAATAGATAATTATACATCTCACAATATAATATGCTAAATATAAGACCGCGAGAACTATAAAAAATTAGTATAAATTTTAATCACCCTCAGAACAACATTTTATTATGGCATATATCTGAAAACTTTTTCTTTTCTTTTTGAGAAATCACATATTATGGCACATTTTGCATGCTTGCATGCCTCTGTCCGTACACATAAAATAAGTTGCAGTAAAATCGATTTGGTAGGCATCATATCATGATCTAACAACATAGCTTTCATGGTCGGAAATGTTTCATTGGAAAACAATTTCACAAAACCCTACCCTAGCTAAATATGTCATCTACTTTTTACCGACAATACAGTATAACAAAATAGCAAAAATTAGCTAGTTCGAGTAATATGTTTAACTTATTATGCAAAATAATGGACGGATAAAAAGTACTCAAGTGAAGAGGAATATGGAAACCTTAATCCCCAAAGGACAAATAGCTGAATACGCAATCTCCAAAGGACAAATAGCTGAATATTGATCAAAACTAGCACATCAATACCTTTGTGGAGTCGGTTTCCTCCGAAGCACAAGTCCCTCTTCTAACTGACGAAGAAGTTCATCGTCAGTTGCATTGTAGCCTGGGGCAGCCGGAACACGAGGGCGGTTGGCGCTCGGCCAAGCTCAGCGACGACGTGCGGTGGTGCTCCAAGGCCGAGCGTGTCGACAACAAGACAGCGGAGTGGCGCTCCAGGACGCATGGCGACGGCAAACGGGCAGGCTGGCTCTCCAGGGCCGAACACAAATCGCGACCGCGGCGGCCGGCAAAGGAGGCCTGTGATGGCCGAGCACAGCGTGCTGCCGCAAACCGGCAAAAGTGAAAGAAAAAACACGATCTCTTCGACTCTCACGCGCCACACGCTGCCGCAAACCGACAGCCATATATCACTCGCAGAATCCGATGACACGCCGTGACATGCGAGTGGTTTCGTAGGAACAAACTATGACCGTGCCCACCTGTTCAGCGCCTCCCGACCCCCGATAAATGCCGCTCCAGGTCTGCAGCTTCTCTAGGCCCCATTCCTGCCAACTTCGAGAGATCCGGAGGAGGTCATTTAGAGCGTTGAGGTTCTCGATCTGTTGCAGCATCGGAGTTTATGATGGACGTGTACATCACGGAGAAGTACGTGGCCAAGCAGGCATCCGCGCGGAGGGCACTGACCGCGGTAGACGGCGGTGAGGAGAACGCGGGGAGGAGAAGCCGGTGGACTGCGTCGTGGACGGACGCTGAACAGAGGAAGGCCAATGCCAATGTTGCCGATGGGAGGGGCGAGGAGGCCATTCTTGTCTACTCATCGGTGTAGATGTTGACGTCTGTTCCATCTGCTGCCAACGGACAATGGTTCATGAAAATAGGCACATCGGTAGCTCACTAGATTTTCTTTGATGTCTGCACCGAGAACCGAGTCATGGCCCGGATGGCTAGGAGGTGTTGATACCTTTTGTGTTTGTGAGGTCTCGAGTTTGAGGGCCAGCGCCCGCTCCCTCACGCGTACTCACCGAATTTCTTCTACCATAATTGCTTGGAGGGCTTCTAACCCCCCAAGTCTTTTTTTTTTTATGTCTGCACTTGCCCGATAGGGCGGATTTTGCTTGCTTGTACATCTGAATCATTTGTACATTGTTTGGTTGGGCAAATGGTTCAGTTCGGGGTGAAATTCATTGCAGTCATTTCTGAGAGTGTCGAAAAAGGTCACATCACCAACTGTTCGCTTGTCACGAAAACGGCAAAATATTAGTACATTTCTGGTTCTGAATCTCTCAAGATTGCAGCAACTCGAGTTAAACTACAGGGTAAAATTGTACATTTTGTGGTTCTGAATCTGAACTTGACTGCAACAACTCAAGTAAGAAAGGAAGACGGAAAAAATGGAACAGGAGGTCAGGCTTTAGGACTTGTGGACTGCTGAATAACCAAGCGAATGCTCGTTCTGTGCAGGAGCAGTGACAAACAGCACGACAGTTGCGCCCAGTAGTAAGACAACAAGGGCTGTGAAGTTTACCAGCAGCGCTTCCGAGCTGTATCTGCCCAGGCCCGCGGCCTGAAGGAAGGTGAGCTTCTCCAGGAACCCCAGCTCAGCGGCAAGAAGCATCAGCACGTAGACGATGAGCCCAGCACGAACGTGCCACGGGAGCATGGCACGCCGGAGTGTTGGTGAAGCGCCAGGGAAGAAGAAGGTGGCAAAGCCAGATAACCACTGAAACATGACATCAGAACATTGAGGTTTCAGGTAGGAGTAACAATTTTCCCATAGTTATTATACAACATAACTATTGTTTCTGAAAAAAATAGTAGCCACCGCCCACCGGCATATGAATAAGATGAGCACAACATATGTTAAGAATATTTAGTTTCTCGATAGTTCAAACTTCAAATAACCTCTTTTAGAAGCAAGCCAGATCTGATGAGGTTCATAATTCACTTATATCGTCAATGAAGAAGAGCCATAACACTTAAACTGTGCTATGGATAGGAGTAGGATTCAGTCTACATGAATGGTTCATGTCGGAAGTCGCTAATAATGATGTTAGCCTTGTCAGCAGAGAATATAAAGAGAGAGAATACATTTGAGGAACTTTGTTTGTCCTCCGATCCTCCATTAGTTGTTATCCTTTCTTCATATAAAACACAACATTATAGCTCGGTTCTCATGTTTGATTTTGATTATCTCCTAACAACATCTGTCCTCTATAAAAGGAGCACAACACAAGACATTTCAGTGCTTCGAATTCCTTAGCAATTGGGTGCCTTCCATGGAGAAGCACCACTGTACATGTGGCCATCGCACAAGTGTTACTAGCTAACCCGATAAACGACTAAGACGATCTGCTCCTAGTTGAGAACTCCTTGGGGGTATCAACGTTCAGTGTGGTATTACTAAAAATTTACAGATGCAAGAAACAAAATGTAAAAACTGTAATTATTGAAAAAACCACAATTGCAGAATTCAGATTATTCAAATGGTAACGCTTTGTGTGGCTTACCTGTAAACCATACAAAATGATAGCACCAAGTCCAATCCAGGAATGCAAGCTGTATAGATTGTCGATCCCACTTTCATTATGAAATTTGAAGGCAGCATTTAACCCGAATGATCCCAGAGAAAGTGCAACAGCATGAAGAGTCAAATGTACTATCTTATTAGTGTCATGACTCCACGGCAATGTTTTGTAGCTCATTATGGCTGCAGACAAGTTACAAGTAGCTTGATCAGAACTGTTTAAATATCATCATCAGAGGACCATCAAGGAATAGAAGAGAACCTGACCTTCACTCCCTAGGATGATGAATCCGATCAGCATAAGTACAGGATGAACCTGCAAAGCAGTGAGCTTATACCAATACCATTATAAATTTTTAGCAAAACCAATCCCCTAGATTGAGCTTTTCACATTAGGACTTGTGCATGTACAATATCCACGCTGCTGTCTAAAAATCGGGAACTGTGCAATCCCGATCCATCTTATTGACATAAAAAAAATGACGAAAAAGGCAGCGCCATTTTCTATTGATTAAGCAGGAGAAGAATGAATAGTATCGACATAAATCCCTTAGCATGTACTCCATCCGTTCCAAAATAATTGAAGTTCTAGATTTGTCTTAGGTCAAATGTCTTAACGTTTCACTGAATGCGTCAATATCTATAATTATATATAATACGAGTGTCTATTGTATGATGAATCCAATAGAACTAAATTGGTGTGGTAGATGTTGATGCATTTTTCTACAAACTTGGTCATACTTAAGATAGTTTGACTTAGGATAAACCTACAAATTAAATTATTTCGAAAATGAGGGAGCACTTGTGCTGCAGGACACACATTTATAATCTACAACAAATTATACGGTATTAAAATTCAAAATGGCCCTTCAGTAAAGATCTGTCAAGAAAAAAGCCTGAAGACTTCTTCCAACATTAATATGACTGATTACCATATGGACAAGAAGGAAATTAATTGCAACATCGAGATACATGATTCGAATTTAGAAACAGCTAAGACGAGAACGACGACTAGCAGAGTGCATTCTTGCGACCAAAAGCAAAGGACGACGCGATTAACCGGCACGCATGTGCCATTAACCAGGCTCAAGCAGTGCTGTAGACATGGATTTGACGATAACTGAAGGCCCGACCTAACCAAGGACAGGGGCATCTCCGCCAGGATCAAATGCTACATGCACGATCCATCAAAAGAGACGGAAGTGGACGCACCAAAGCAGCACGAGCGCCGCCGCCATGGCCGCGAGTGCTCGCGCCGCCTTGGCCGGCGCCGGCACGGCCATCTGCTCAGGCGACACAGGAATCGCAGTCTTCGCTTCGTAAAGTCAAACTTTCCGAGTTCCGTCTATATGCTTTTTCCTTGCGGGTACGGTCTATGTGCTTGAAAAATGACACATTCAGCCTAGTAACATATTGTCCAGTTGGGGCCCAGATAAAAGTAGTAGTACGTTCGATGGTTGGACCTTAAATCAAATGGGCCGAAATGATACAAACCTGTCAATGTAATGCTTCTTTCGTAGGATAGGAAGAATTAGATTTTTTTTGAGAAACACAGTACAGACGCAGACGCTCACAAACACGCACGTACAGACACCCCTATGAACGCACGCAAACCCTACCCCTATGAGCACCTCCGAGAGACTGGTCCGGCAGATCTTGAGGTTGACGAAGTCACCACAGGCGCCTCGCTGTTGACGGGCACGTCACCTACCACTGAAAGTATAGCGCCGGTTAAATCCTGGAAAATCCAGGAAAATACGAGCACCCGTGTCAAGTCTGGGACTTGAGCCTGGGTGGGCTGGTTCCACCACAATGAACCAACCAGCAGAGCTAGGCTCACTTCGCAGAATTAGAATTACTTTGGTGAAAGAGATACATGCTACAAGTGGTGATTTTTCTTCGATGAAGTTTAGACATGAAGGTAGAGACTCAAATACTGAAGCTCATAATTTGGCGAGAGCTTCAGCCTATTTGGGAGTTGGTCGTCACGTCTGGTTAGGAGATCCACCGGATTTCATCTGTATCCCTACTAGATGTTGTGTAATGATTCTGTGAACTCGAGGCAGCAAGTTTCTGACGCGCTCTTTTCCTCAGTAGGGTACCGAAAGGGGCTGGGAGGTTTTTAATGAGACGGCTTGCGTGCTTTAATAAAGTGCTTTAATTCTCAAAAAATAAAATAGAATTAGGAAAATAATACTACATTACTACTCCCTCCGATCCATAAAAAGTGTTGCCTATTTTATACTAATCTAATACAAATTTTGTATAAGCGATACTATTTATGTATAGGAGGGAGTACATCCGATCCGAAAAATGTGTCGGAAAACGTACGTAAAAATTGTACCGTACCGGTCATCTCCAGCGACACATTTTTTGAACCGCAGAGTAGGATTTTTATGTCATGCGCAATTCAATCTTATATGGTTTTGCATAAGTTTGTTTGATTCTGTCAAATGAATTGTAAAATGAGCTTGAAATGGATGCTGGATTTCCTATGAGAAGTTTAATCCTACAAATCAAATGCTATGTAATTCTAGGAAAAATTCCTATATGATCTAATCATCCAAATCAAATGACCAAGAAAGGAAAAAATCCATAGGATTCAATCCTCCATAAATGCTATGCAATTCTTTTTAATCAAAGGAGGCCGTAGGCTTCTTGTGGTCTCGCCGATGTTCTTCTGAAGTCTGATAAGAGACAGAGGAGTGATATTTTCAGTTGATTTAAAATAGCAATGCCATACCAGAATATTTTAAAATAAGAATTGCCGAAAGTAGATATTTAGAATCTTGTTGCTCGAAGCAGTTTAGCCTAGACTTGTGCTTCATGGTCGATATGAGCTCCGCATCAGTCACCGACTCACCGTCTAGTACAGCCATAGTCTCGAGAGAGAAATAAAATCGTCCAGTACAACCAGAGGATCCGTTGCTTCCTTTTTTAGCAGCAATCAAACCCTTTTTTTTGTTGAGAAAAGCAGCAATCAAACCTTTTTTTTTTAGAAACACAGTACAACGCAAGCGCTCATATACACGCGCACACACTCACCCCTATGAACGCACGCACGCACACTCTACCCCTATGAGCACCTCCGAGAGACTGAGTCGGCGGATCAGGTCTTGAGATTGACGAAGTCACCACATGCGTCTCGCTGTCGACGAGAACGTCGCCTCCCACTGAAGAATATTCCGCCTAAATGAGAAACGCTAGCGTCAAATCTGGGATTTGAATTCTGATGGGCTGGGGGTACAACCACCCAACTAACCATCTTGTCACGGGCAAGTTCTCAAGCAGCAATCAAACCTGAGCGTACCAAAACACGCACCGAAACGAACGACGAAGACGACACGGAGAGATCGAGCTTGCCAGCGACGCGGCACCTAACGCTGGAGCTTACCCAACGGCCGGATGCGCGCGCCTGAACTGAATGCCCGTCTTGCCTTCTCTTAGAGATGCTGTAACCGTCCAGGAATTCGTTAGCTGCTTCTTTTCTGGCTCTATCCTACCGTCGAAGTTCAGTCACCTGTACTACTACTATAAATAAACTTGGTGATGAAGTACTCTTACTCTGTATCAATTTGATGGGCTGTTTCGGATCTGTTCATTCACGCGCGGCCCTTGTTTATATTTGAGGCATTGCTTTCACCTTTCAGTACCTTGCTTCTGTCAGCAACTACCCTTTGATTTAACCTGTCTCGGCCCTACGCCTTAACCTTCTGAGCCAGGCACAAGCCCAGGTGCAGAAATCCCTGCTCGGCATGAACTCCAAATTTCTTTGCTCACTATGATGAACTATCCAACCGGAAGCATTTAGAACTTGTGATTCCATTCTGCGTACGGTTAACTGACGTCCCCTGCAGACTACATACCACGTGTTCTCTGATAATTCTACACAAATTTAGTACATACTACATCTCATTCGTGCTTGGAAAATTCTTAACCTTGATTCCTTTTTTGCCTGCTGGATGGATCCATGGAAAACTCAAACAGCAAGCTTAACTGATGCATGCATGCATGCGCGAGTGTCTTCTTCAGTCCTCAAACTTGAGCTTCAAGCCAAGCTAATGTTGTTAAAAAAAAGCGCAATGGCTCTGCATAAAGTAGGATATGCAAAACTGAAATGCTTTGCTGCCGTCCTTTTCTGTATGTCATGTGGTTTTCAAGGTACGTCCATGCAGAAACAAGCACACGGCTAATGGCCGGCAGGTTAGGTCTTTTTTTTTTTTTTTTTTTGAAATACAATATATAAACTATAAAGAAGGTAGAGCTTGCTCTACCTTATGGTTACAACGGTGACAAAGAAAGGAATAAAAGAAGGAGAAAAGAAAAGAGAAAAGGGAACAAATAGAGCGACAGAAAAACTACAGGAAAAAAAAAGGAAAGAGAAAATGAGAAAAAAGGCTATACATGTTGTAGGCACCTCAAGGCCCCTCTAGTTTAGTCGCCCAGTAGTGAAGTTTTGCGGCCAATTTCTGCCTCCTATGTGACCACAAGCGCAGTTCCTCCGCGGCCCCTCTCAAAATTAGGTGCCGCGGTGTGGTCAGATTGTTGAAAACTCTATTGTTTCTTGCTCTCCATAGGATTAAAGCGCATGCAGCAAAGCAAATTGGCCAGTGTTTGTCAGGATAGACCTTCATGGCGTCAGCTAGGAAATTGCTGATATTGATTGATGTAGCTGCAATCTGTTGCAGACCCAAATGTTCCCAGATCCAGGTGGCCGATCTGCAGTGTAGGCAGATATGATGAATGGATTCAATCGCGGGACAGATGCTGCAGCCTGGTTCAGTGCGCCATGTCTTCTTCACCAAGTTGTCATTTGTGTTAAGGCGGCCATGGAAAGCCAACCAGAGAAAAGTTTTATGCTTTGGTGGTATCACCGAGATCCATGTCCAGTCATGCTGCATCCACCGAAGCCCTCGGTCTGAGAGCAGACTGTAAATATCTCTGGTAGTTGGTTTTTTGCCAGTGGTGATCAAGGCTCGAGTGTCTTGATTATTCGGTTGTGGTTGTTTGTGTATGAGCAGTTGGAGGAGCTGTTGAAGCTGGATGTCAGCAGTGTTCGAGAGTAGTGTGATCAGCTGAATTTCCCAGTCGCCATTGGTGAATTGTGAAGCGTACGGTTAACTGACGTCCCCTGCAGACTACATACCACGTGTTCTCTGATAATTCTACACAAATTTAGTACATACTACATCTCATTCGTGCTTGGAAAATTCTTAACCTTGATTCCTTTTTTGCCTGCTGGATGGATCCATGGAAAACTCAAACAGCAAGCTTAACTGATGCATGCATGCATGCGCGAGTGTCTTCTTCAGTCCTCAAACTTGAGCTTCAAGCCAAGCTAATGTTGTTAAAAAAAAGCGCAATGGCTCTGCATAAAGTAGGATATGCAAAACTGAAATGCTTTGCTGCCGTCCTTTTCTGTATGTCATGTGGTTTTCAAGGTACGTCCATGCAGAAACAAGCACACGGCTAATGGCCGGCAGGTTAGGTCTTTCATGTTTTCTACCAGCTTAATTAGGTTCTGTCTACCTGTGATTTGACAGCTTACTAACAGGTTTTGTGATAATCGCCAACGGAAGCAACAGTAACATTTCACCTTGACCCGAGGGCATAAATCAGCCAGCAGGGACATTGAATTAGCCTGTTCACCCTCAGACAGCGCAAAGTTACACTGCGCAAATGATAAACTGGGAAACCTTGCTGCTGAAAGAAAAAAAAAGAAAGAAAGAAACAAATTGATCATCATGGCATAAGCTGCTACGGCACTAGGCACGGTTTTCACTGCCTCCAGCAAATCCAGCGCCCACTTTGCACCACCAGATCCGATGTGTACAGCTGCGTCAACCGTATCCTCCTGCTCCCCACATCGACTTTTGACTTGCTGCATGGCACGCCCTGTGCACGATGCGTCAATGCAGCATCCAAACCGATCGCACTGTTTCTTTCAACAACAACAAAAAATCGATCGCACTACGTGGCACATATGGCGGCAAGCAGGCGTAGTATACGAGTATGATAGCGCCGTAGACCTGATAAATCGATGAGCAGCTGAGGCACTGCATCATGTGCCGGAGGCAAGTGGATCAGGCGGGACATCATCCGTCATCACGCATGAGACATCTTGGGGGTCTCGATCGGCCCTGGAACCGAGCAAAACTGTGGTCAGCGCGGTGCCGTTACTTTTTTGAAGCGAAAGGCCCGAAAGACTTGCCTTATTTCACTAAATAAGGAGTTTGGAACAAAGTTTTAGTGTCACAGACCACCACCCTAAAATAAAGCCTAGTCTCCCGGTAAAAGATGATCCAAGTGTTTTGCACCCACAATAACCCAATTCCTTGCTTCCAACTTAATGCGAAAGAAGATGATCGTCAGAAGGGTGCTAGTGTGTTTGAAAACTCTGACATTACGCTCATTCCAAATCTCACAAGAAACAAGCATGAGAAGCGATGGGATGACCTTCCTTCTTCTTCCGTGGGCGATGGCTAGATGCTCCCACCAAGATTTGACGTCATCGAAGGTAGACCACACCGAAGGGTTGAAGTCCTCAATGTTGAGCCAATTCTTGATCATGCATGTGTAGGAGATATGCCCTAGAGGCAATTAATAAAGAGTTTTATTTATCATATCTCATTTGTTCATAATACGTTTTTGTGTCATGCTATAACTGTATTAAGCGGAAACATTAATACACGTGTGATACGTAAAACAACTAGGTCCCCAGTAGCCTCTATTTGACTGGTTCATTGTGCAATCGATGATCGAGGTTTCCCGATCATGTGACATGGCGTCTATTTGACAATGAAGTCATGTCGTTGGTAGAACGATGTGATGGACATACCCAACATTTGTAGGACGTAGTCATTACACCTTCGACCGTGAGATCTACTCTTATTGCTATTCCTGGAAGACACTTTGATTGCATCAAACGTCATATCTTACATAGTGTGACAATAAAGGTGTCCCTCTCGGGTGTCGGAAAGGAGTATGTTGAGACGGGGGGTCAAGAGCGGGATTTGCCAGTCCCATAGCAGGATAGATACTCTAGGGCCCACTCGGTGAGATTATGTCAAACGAGTTTGCAAGCGTGTGACTAGGTCACCAGAACATAATATCATGGACGAGTAGAAGTTAGCAGTGTCGGTAACGAGATCAAGCTAGGTATGGAGATATCTATGAACGAGTCTCGGACGCGCTAAGTATCGCATGGCAAAAGGTCTAAGACTCAGACGTCTAGGTTCGATCGGTAAAGTATTCGTTATCTCGCAGGGATTAATTCTGGGTATCCAAGGTCCACGAATTAGTCATTGATCGGAGAGGAGTCTCGATCATGTCTGGTGAGATAATCGAACTGCTAGGGTAACACACTTAAGGGGAGTCGACATTTTACCGGAAGAGAAAAATAGGAAAGGAGAGACCGGGAACGTCCCGGGAAAGTTCCGATGGAGATCGGGCAGCAACGAAATAGTTTTCGGAGCCGGAATAAATGATGTAATATGTATTTAATATTAATTAGTGTAATTAATAGTTAAATATATTTTATTTTAATTTTTTCTGAATTTTTAAAGGCATTTTCCCCTAAATGGGCCTCCCCAGGCAAAGAGGCCCATGAGGGGGGGAAGATCCCCCCCCATTGGAGGAGGGCTGGTTCGGCCGGCCTAGGTGGGCCACATGGGGCCCACCCATGGCCGGCGCACCATGCTAGGCCGGCTGGGGTGTGGGATTAGTCCCACACCGCCAGCCTGGCAAGTTGGGCAGCCCCTGGCCTCCTATATATATGGGGGTACCCCTGTCCTTTAAATACACACCAATCTCTCTCTCTCTCTCTCTCCTTGGATCCCGTGACTCCCCAGTTTGGAGTTGCGCCGAGGAATAGTTTTCTCCACCATACGCACACCGCCGTGCTGCTGGTCTCCCGGTCCCAGTCTTCCGCTGCTTCGTCCTTGGACCCGGAGTTCGTCGGCTTCACCGTACCTGTGTAACGCCCTGCGAGGCACCACGCTAGTGGTGCTAGACGTCTGCTTCCTCTACACGGCATCGAAATCTTCCCCGGCTTCATCGACAACGCTTGTGCGGGAGCGTAATCCCCGCTTTTCGGTCTACAAGAGGTATGTGCACCGACTCCCCTTCGTACTACTATATCTGCATAGTATAGATTCTGGCTAGTTTAAGGTTATCGTTGTTAGGAAATTTTTTGTTTTCTGCCTGCGATCCCCTTCAGTGGTATCAGATCCGATCTATGCGTAGATATAGCTGTGCGCTAGCTGCACCCGTGTTTATCACGGAGACATCGTTCTTATTATTTGCTACCCTCTCGCGTGCACTTGCACTGCCGGCAGCATCGAGTTGATGAAGCGGCCCGGACCGACCTTACGCGTACGCTTACGCGAGACTGGTTCCACAACTGACATACGGCTGGTTCCGTATATGTGGCTGGCGGGTGTCTGTCTCTCTCTCTTTAGTTGGCTTTGTATTTTCAATGGAGGGCCCGAAAGGGATGAATAAATATGCAATTATTTGATCGTTGTTGTGGTCATAGGTTCGTAGGTATGAAGTGGTTCTATTTACGACAGCCCCAAGCCACGTAAAATATGCAAAAGATAAAGTAGAAGCGTCTAACTTTATTTTGCAGGGGCAATGTGATATGGTCAAGGTAGGTTTATTAAATTGTTTATGAACTGTTGACGCGAAGGAGACCATCGGCGCAAGGACCATATCACGTCGCATTACATTTGATGTTTTGAGTGCATCTTATATTGTGTGTATATATATATATATATATAGTATATATTAGTTACACGGCGGTAGTTATATAAGATGATCCCTCCAAAATACCATCTGTGTTCTCCCTTCGACGTGCACCACCAAGAAAGTTCTACGTTATGAGGCAGGCCGTGACGATCGGGTGTCAGACATATCGTCGTTCGCATACAGTGGGTGTAAGCCATGTTGCACGCGCGTTTACGTTGAAGGTTATTATGGCGAGCCTAGCATGTACAGACATGGACTCGGAACAAGGTGACCGAAAGGTCGAGCATGAGTCACAAAGTTGTTGTGATTGACATTCCGATGTCTACCTTTGAAGTTGTGTTGCCGGCTCTAATGATGAGGGGTTGCGCAATGGATTAGGGTCGTGTAATCACTAAAGCAATGAGAGGGATATTCATTTTGAGTGGGAGTTCTTATAGTTATTTTCAAAAATACTTGAACTCAAAATTTTATGAACAAAGTCTTATGTTTTGCAAATTCCATTGTAGATGTCTCACCCCACCTTTAACCTAGTCCTGTTCCTTGAGAAAGAGAAGCTTAAGACCAATGGGTCCAACTTCGTATCCTGGTTCCGCGATCTGAAGTCCATTCTGAATACCCACGAGGTGGCTTACATCCTTGAAGCCCCCTTAGGTGATCAGCCAGCAAACACCACCTCAGAATTCGTTAGGAGTGTCCACGAGTTTAAGGCGGAGATTTCCTCTTTTGTCCGGAGTGGCATGCTCTTTGCCATGGAGGCTGACCTGCAGAACCATTTTGAGAAGAAGAGTGCTTATGAGATAATCACTGAACTCATGGTTATTTTTGCACGAAAAGTCAAGGATGAGAGGTTTGAAGCTACCAAGCTTTTCTTCTCAGCCCAGATGGAAGAGCACGGCAATATAAGTGAGCACTTAGCCAATATGTTTGGCAGCGTTCAGCTCCTGAATGATGTGGGATATGTGATCCCAGTAGAGCTGGTTATAGATAGGGTGTTGTTGTCGCTGGCCCCTAGCTATAAGGACGCCATCATGAACTACGCCATGATTGGGACATCAAAATCCCTGTCGGAAATTCTTATGATGCTCAACATGGCCGAATTGGAAATTAAGATGGACAAGATGGTGGTGACCATCAGATCCCTGGAAGCGCAACTGCCCAAGTGTCTAGAAGATAAGAAGGCCGGCAAGATTATCGGAATAGAGAAAGGTATATTTGATATACATGTTATTGATGTGTACCTTACCTGCGCCCGCAACAATACCTGGGTATTTGATACTGGTTCTGTTGCTCATATTTGTAACTCTCAGGAGGAGTTGCGGAATAAGCGGCGCCTGGCAAAGGATGAGGTGACGATGCGCGTCGGCAACGGATCAAGAGTTGACGTGATGGCTGTCGGCACACTCCCTCTACATCTACCATCGGGATTAGTTTTGGTTCTGAATATGTGTTATTTTGTACCGTCCTTGAGTGTAAACATTATCAGTGGGTCTTGCTTGTTGCAAGACGGATATTCGTTCAAATTAGTATCAAATGGTTGTGCTATTTCAATGAATGATATCTTTTATATTAATGCTCCCGAGAGTAATGGTTTATTCTTGTTGAATCTCGATCGTAGTACTCACATCCATAGCGTAGATGCCAAGAGGATTAAACTTAGTAGCGATACCGCCATGTATATATGGCATTGCCGTCTCGGTCATATTGGTATAAAGCGCATGAAGAAACTCCATGCCGATGGACTTCTGGACTCGTTGGATTTTGGATCCCTCGACACATGCGAACCATGCCTCATGGGGAAGATGACCAAGACACCGTTCAATGGTTTCATGGAACGGGCGTCGGACTTATTGGGAGTCATACATACAGATGTGTGTGGACCAATGAGCGTGTCGACACGCAATGGTTATCGTTATTTTGTCACCTTCACCGATGACTTGAGTAGATATGGGTATATCTATTTGATGAAACACAAGTCTGAAACATTTGAAAAGTTCAAAGAATTTCAAAGTGAAGTTGAAAATCAACTCAACAAGAAAATCAAGCACCTTCGATCCGATCGTGGTGGCGAATATTTGAGTTTTGAGTTTGGCACACATCTGAAGGCCTGTGGCATCGTGCCGCAGCTTACGCCAGCTGGAACACCGCAACGCAACGGTGTGTCCGAGCGACGTAATCGTACCCTATTAGATAGCGTCCGATCTATGATGTTTCTTACCGACTTGCCCGTATCTTTTTGGGGGTATGCGTTAGAAACAACCGCATTCATTTTAAATAGGGCTCCGTCCAAATCCGTAGCAACGACACCGTATGAGATATGGCATGGCCAGAAACCTAAGTTGTCGTTTCTAAAGGTCTGGGGTTGTGAGGCGTATGTTAAGAAACTACAGCCCGACAAACTCGAACCGAAATCGGAGAAAGTCGTCTTTGTAGGGTATCCGCGGGAAACCATAGGATACACCTTCTACAACCAAGCTGAGGGCAAAACGTTTGTCGCGAAGAACGGTACCTTTCTGGAGAAAGAGTTTCTCGCCAAAGGAGTAAGTGGGAGGAAAATAGACCTCGACGAGATCGTTGATCCTGAACTCGAAATTCCGAGTGGTGCAACGGAAGCTGTTCCGGAAACGTCCTCCACAGATGGAGTGGGAGAAGATGTCGAGGGTGCTATTCTACCTCGTAGGTCAGGGAGATCTCGGATCGCCCCTGAATGGTATGGCAACATGGTTTGCACCGTCATGTTGATTGAACAAGACGAACCTACGAATTACAAAGAGGCTATGGCTAGTCCTGAGTCCGAGAAATGGCTTGAAGCTATGAAATCCGAAATAGGATCCATGTATGATAACAAAGTATGGACTTTGATGGAGATTCCTGAAGGGCGTAAGGCCGTCGAGAATAAATGGATCTTTAAGAAGAAGACTAATGCTGATGGTAATGTGACCGTCTATAAAGCTCGGCTTGTCGCAAAGGGTTTCCGACAAGTTCATGGGATTGACTACGATGAAACGTTTTCACCAGTAGCGATGCTAAAGGCTATTCGGATTTTGCTAGCACTTGCCGCATATTATGACTATGAGATATGGCAAATGGATGTCAAAACAGCCTTCCTAAATGGTAACATTGAGTAAGAGTTGTATATGGTACAACCTGAAGGTTTTGTCGATCCAGAAAATGCTGGCAAGGTATGCAAGCTTCAGCGTTCCATTTATGGACTGAAGCAAGCATCTCGGAGCTGGAATCTTCGCTTTGATGAGGTGATCAAAGATTTTGGATTTGTCCAAAATAGCGAAGAGACCTGCATTTACAAGAAAATGAGTGGGAGCTCAGTTGTGTTCCTAGTACTATATGTTGATGATATACTACTAATAGGGGATAATGTGGAACTTCTGAATAGCGTTAAGAAATATTTAAACAGTAAATTTTCAATGAAGGACTTAGCAGAAGCTGCATACGTTTTAGGCATTAAAATCTATCGTGATAGATCAAGACGTCTATTAGCGTTAAGTCAGAGTACTTATATTGACAAGATACAGAAACGGTTCGGTATGGAGACGGCAAAGAAGGGTTTTCTGCCGGTTGTCAAGAATAAGGTATTGAGCAAGGCTCAGTGTCCGGTGACGGAACATGATAAAGCCGAGATGGCTAAACATCCTTATGCTTCAGCCATAGGATCGATCATGTATGCCATGTTAAGTACTCGACCTGATGTAGCATTGGCTCTTAGTTTGACGAGCCGGTTCCAACGTAATCCTGGAAAGGATCATTGGGTTGCTGTTAAAAGCATTCTTAAGAATCTCAAGCATACAAAGGAAATGTTCCTTGTGTATGGGGACTGTGAGGAAGAACTTGGCGTAACCGGTTACGTTGATGCAAGTTTCTGCTCAGACCCAGATGACTCTAAGTCACAGACAGGATATGTTTTCAAGGTGAACGGAGCCGCTGTATGCTGGAGGAGTGGGAAGCTGAAGGGGATCGCAGGCAGAAAACAAAAATTTTCCTAACAGCGATAACCTAAAAACAGCCAGAATCTATACTATGCAGATATAGTAATACGCAGGGGTGTCTTCGCACATACCTCTTGAAGACCGAAAGCGGGGATTACGCTCCCGCACAAGCGTTGACGATGAAGCTGACGAAGACTTCGATGCCGTGTAGAGGAAGCAGACCTCTAGCGCCACAAGCGTGATGCCTCGCAGGGAGTCACACACGTACGGTGAAGCCGACGAACTCCGGGCTCCGATCCAGGGACGAAGCAGCGGAAGACTGGGACCGGGAGACCAGCAGCACGACGGTGTGCGTATGGTGGAGAAACAATTCCGAGGCGCAACTCCAAACTTGGGAATCACGGGATCCTCGGAGAGAGAGAGAGAGAGAAATCTGTGTGTCTTCAAAGGCCAGGGGTACCCCTCTATATAAAGGGGTCCAGGGGGCTGCCCACCTTGCCAGGCTGGCGGTGTGGGACTAATCCCACACCCCAACCGGCCAGCTTGGTGCGCCGGCCTAGGTGGGCCCCATGTGGCCCACCTAGGGTCGGCCGAACTGCCCCCTCCCTCATGGGGGGGACTTCTCCCCCCTCATGGGCCTCTTTGTCCAAAGAGGCCCATTAAGGGATTTTTGCCTTTAAAAATTCAGGAAAAATTAAAATAAAATATATTTAACTATTAATTACACTAATTAATATTAAATACATATTACTTAATTTATTCTGGCTCCGAAAACTATTTCGTCGCTGCCCGATCTCCATCGGAACTTTCCCGGGACGTTCCCGGTCTCTCTTTTCCTATTTTTCTCTTCCGGTAAAATGTCGACTCCCCTTAAGCGTGTTACCCTAGCGGTTCGATTACCTCACCAGACATGATCGAGACTCCTCTCCGATCAATGACTAATTCGTGGACCTTGGATACCCAGAATTAATCCCTGCGAGATAACGAATACTTTTCCTTTATCGAACCTGGACGTCCGAGTCTTAAACCTTTTGCCATGCGATACTTAGCGTGTCCGAGACTCGTTCATAGATATCTCCATACCTAGCTTGATCTCGTTACCGACACCGCTAACTTCTACTCGTCCATGATCTTATGTCCTGGTGACCTAGTCACACGCTTGCAAGCTCGTTTGACATAATCTCACCGAGTGGGCCCTAGAGTATCTATCCTGCTATGGGACTGGCAAATCCCGCTCTTGACCCCCCGTCTCAACATACTCCTATCCGACACCCGAGAGGGACACCTTTATTGTCACACTATGTAAGATATGACGTTTGATGCAATCAAAGTGTCTTCCAGGAATAGCAATAAGAGTAGGTCTCACGGTCGAAGGCGTAATGACTACGTCCTATAAATATTGGGTATGTCCATCACATCGTTCTACCAACGACATGACTTCATTGTCAAATAGACGCCATGTCACATGATCGGGAAACCTCGATCATCGATTGCACAATGAACCAATCAAACAAAGGTGGTTGGGGACCTAGTTGTTTTAGGTATCACACATGTATTAATGTTTCCGCTTAATACAGTTATAGCATGACACAAAAACGTATTATGAACAAATGAGATATGATAAATAAAACACTTTATTAATTGCCTCTAGGGCATATCTCCTACAGTCTCCCACTTGCACTAGAGTACAATTTAATCTAGTTACAACTTGGCAAAAGCCGGACACCCATAGCATCTTGGTGTTTCACGTGCTTGTCTAGCAGGAGAGGCTTCGTCAACGGGTCTGCCACATTCAGATCCGTATGTATTTTGCAAATCTTCACTTCACCTCCTTGTACGTACTGTCGTATCACATGGAAGCGTCGGAGTATGTGTTTGGCAGTCGAGTGAGACATTGGTTCCTTCGCGTTCGCAATAGCACCCGTATTGTCGCAGAAGAGGGTCACGGGGTCTTGCGCGCTAGGGAGCACTCCAAGCTCGATGATGAACTTCCTTAGCCACACAGCTTCATTCGCAGCTTCAGAAGCAGCAATGTACTCCGATTCCATTGTAGATTGGGCCACGATGGGTTGCTTCCCACTCCTCCAGCACACAACGCCTCCGTTCACCTTGAACACATATCCTGTCTGTGACTTAGAGTCATCTGGGTCTGAGCAGAAACTTGCATCAACGTAACCTGTTACGCCAAGTTCTTCCTCACAGTCCCCATACACAAGAAACATTTCCTTTGTATGCTTGAGATTCTTAAGAATGCTTTTAACAGCTACCCAATGTTCCTTTCCAGGATTACTTTGGAATCGGCTCGTCAAACTAAGAGCCAATGCTACTTCAGGTCGAGTACTTAGCATGGCATACATGATCGATCCTATGGCTGAAGCATAAGGATGTTTAGTCATTGCGACTCTATCATGTTCCGTTACCGGACACTGTGCCTTGCTCAACACTTTATTCTTGACAATAGGCAGAGAACCCTTCTTTGCCGCATCCATATTGAACCGTTTCAGTATCTTGTCAATATAAGTACTCTGACTTAACGCTAATAGGCGTCTTGATCTATCACGATAGATTTTAATGCCTAAAACGTATGCAGCTTCTCCTAAGTCCTTCATTGAAAATTTACTGTTTAAATATTCCTTAACGCTATTCAGTAGTTCCACATTATCTCCTATTAGTAGTATATCATCGACATATAGTGCCAGGAACACAACTGAGCTCCCACTCATTTTCTTGTAAATGCAGGTCTCTTCTCTGTTCCGGACAAATCCAAAACCTTTGATCACCTCATCAAAGCGAAGATTCCAGCTCCGAGATGCTTGCTTCAGTCCATAAATGGAACGCTGAAGCTTGCATACCTTGCCAGCATTTCCTGGATCGACAAAACCTTCAGGTTGTACCATGTGCAACTCTTCCTCAATGTTACCATTTAGGAACGCTGTTTTGACATCCATTTGCCATATCTCATAGTCATAATATGCGGCAACTGCTAGCAAAATCCGAATAGACTTTAGCATCGCTACCGGTGAAAACGTTTCATCGTAGTCAATTCCATGAACTTGTCGGAAACCCTTTGCGACAAGCCGAGATTTATAGACGGTCACATTACCATCTGCATCAGTCTTCTTCTTAAAGATCCATTTATTCTCGACGGCCTTGCGCCCTTCGGGAATCTCCACCAAAGTCCATACTTTGTTATCGTACATGGATCCTATTTCGGATTTCATGGCTTCAAGCCATTTCTCGGACTCAGGACTAGCCATAGCCTCTTTGTAGTTCGTAGGTTCGTCTTGTTCAATCAACATGACGGTGCAAACCATGTTGCCATACCATTCAGGGGCTATCCGTGATCTCCCTGACCTACGAGGTAGAATAGCACCCTCGACATCTTCTCCCACTCCATCTGTGGAGGACGGTTCCGGAACAGCTTCCGTTGCGCCACTCTGTATTTCGAGTTCAGGATCAACGATCTCGTCGAGGTTTATTTTCCTCCCACTTACTCCTTTGGCGAGAAACTCTTTCTCCAGAAAGGTACCGTTCTTTGCGACAAACGTTTTGCCCTCAGCTTGGTTGTAGAAGGTGTATCCTATGGTTTCCCGTGGATACCCTACAAAGACGACTTTCTCCGATTTCGGTTCGAGTTTGTCGGGCTGTAGTTTCTTAACGTACGCCTCACAACCCCAGACCTTCAGGAACGACAACTTAGGCTTCTGGCCATGCCAGACCTCATATGGTGTCGTTGCTACGGATTTGGACGGAGCCCTATTTAAAATGAATGCGGCTGTTTCTAACGCGTACCCCCAAAAAGACACGGGCAAGTCGGTAAGAGACATCATAGATCGGACGCTATCCAGTAGAGTGCGATTACGCCGCTCAGACACACCGTTGCGTTGCGTCGTTCCAGCTGGCGTAAGCTGCGGCACGATGCCACAGGCCTTCAGATGTGTGCCAAACTCAAAACTCAAATATTCGCCACCACGATCGGATCGAAGGTGCTTGATTTTCTTGTTGAGTTGATTTTCGACTTCACTTTGAATTTTTTTGAACTTTTCAAATGTTTCAGACTTGTGTTTCATCAAATAGATATACCCGTATCTACTCAAGTCATCGGTGAAGGTGACAAAATAACGATAACCATTGCGTGTCGACACGCTCATTGGTCCACACACATCTGTATGTATGACTCCCAATAAGTCCGACGCCCGTTCCATGAAACCATTGAACGGTGTCTTGGTCATTTTGCCCATGAGGCATGGTTCGCATGTGTCGAGGGATCCAAAATCCAACGAGTCCAGAAGTCCATCGGCATGGAGTTTCTTCATGCGCTTTATACCAATATGACCAAGACGGCAATGCCATATATACATGGCGGTATCGCCACTAAGTTTAATCCTCTTGGCATTTATGCTATGAATGTGAGTACTACGATCGAGATTCAACAAGAATAAACCATTACTCTCGGGAGCGTTAACATAAAAGATATCATTCATAGAAATAGCACAACCACTTGATACTGATTTGAACGAATATCCGTCTTGCAACAAGCAAGACCCACTGATAATGTTTACACTCAAGGACGGTACAAAATAACATTTATTGAGGACCAAAACTAATCCCGATGGTAGATGTAGAGGGAGTGTGCCGACAGCCACCACGTCAACTCTTGATCCGTTGCCGACGCGCATCGTCACCTCGTCCTTTCCCAGGCGCCTCTTATTCCGCAACTCCTCCTGAGAGTTACATATATGAGCAACAGAACCAGTATCAAATACCCAGGTATTGCTACGGGCGCAGGTTAAGTACACATCAATAACATGTATATCAAATATACCTTTCTCTTTTCCGACAATCTTGCCGGCCTTCTTATCCTCCAGATACTTGGGGCAGTTGCGCTTCCAGTGACCATCCCCCTTGCAGTAGAAGCATTCCACGCCAGGTTTGGGGCCGGGTTTGTTAGTCTTAGGCTTGGCAACATGCTTGCCATCCTTCTTGGACTTCCAGTTCTTCCTGCCCCTGCCGCCAGATTTCTTAAAATCGACGGTCTTGTTGACCATCAACAGCGTGTGCTCCTTCTTGATTTCCACCTCAGCAGTCTTGAGCATCACGAACACCTCACCCAGGGACTTAGCCATGCCCTGCATGTTATAGTTCATGACGAAGCCTTTGTAGCTAGGGGGCAACGATTGCAGCACCCTATCAATCGCCAGCTCATCAGGAATCTTGCATTCCAGAGCGTTCAGGCGTTGAACGTAGCCAGACATTTTGACCACGTGCTCGCTCACACTGCTGTGCTCTTCCATCTTGGCTGAGAAAAAGAGCTCAGAAGCTTCATATCTCTCAGCCTTAGCCTGCGGCGCAAAGACAGCCTTGAGATCAGAAATTATCTCGAAGGCACTCATCCTCTCAAAGCGCTTTTGCAGGTCGGCTTCCATGGCATAGAGCATGCCACTCTGGACAAAAGAGGAATCATCCGATTTAGTCTGGAAGACCTTCTTCTCATCATCGGAGGCATTATCAGCCGGGGGGTCACCCAGGGGGCCTTCAAGGACATAGGCCACCCTGTGGGGAGAGAGGAGGATCCTCAGGTTGCGGAACCAGGCCATGAAGTTTGACCCATTGGTTTTAAGCTTCTCTTTCTCAAGGAACAGGCCTAGGTTAAAGGTGGGGCGAGACATCTACAATGGAATTTGCAAAACATAAGACTTTGTTCATAATAGTTGAGTTCAAGTATTTTCGAAAATAACTATAAGAACTCCCACTCAAACGGATATCCCTTTCATCGCTTGAGTGATTACACGACCCCAATCCGTTATGCAACCCCTCATCATCAGAGCCGGCAACACAACTTCAAAGGTAGATATCGGAATGTCAATCACAACAACTTTGTGACTCATGCTCGACCTTTCGGTCACCTTGTTCCGAGGCCATGTCTGTACATGCTAGGCTCGCCATAATAACCTTCAACGTAAATGCTTGTGCAACATGGCTTACACCCACTGTATGCGAACGACGATATGTCTGACAGCCGATCGTCACGGCCTGCCTCATAACGTAGAACTTTCTTGGTGGTGCACGTCGAAGGGAGAACACAATTGGTATTTTGGAGGGATCATCTTATATAACTACCGCCGTGTAACTAATATATACTATATATATATATATATATACAATATAAGATGCACTCAAAACATCAAATGTAATGCGACGTGATATGGCCCCTTGCGCCGATGGTCTCCTTCGCGCCAGCAGTTCATAAACAATTTAATAAACCTACCTTGACCATATCACATAGCCCCTGCAAAATAAAGTTAGACGTTTCTACTTTATCTTTTGCATATTTTACGTGGCTTGGGGCTTGTCGTAAATAGAACCTCTTCATACCTACGAACCTATGACCACAACAACGATCAAATAATTGCATATTTATGTATCCCTTTCGGGCCCTCCATTGAAAATGCAAAGCCAACTAAAGAGAGAGAGACAGACACCTGCCAGCCACATATACGGAACCAGCCGTATGTCAGTTGTGGAACCAGTCTCGCGTAAGCGTACGCGTAAGGTCGGTCCGGGCCGCTTCATCAACTCAATGCTGCCGGCAGTGCAAGTGCACGCGAGATGGTAGCAAATAATAAGAACGATGCCCCCGTGCAGAACACGGGTTCAACTAGCGCACAGCTATATCTACGCATAGATCGGCTCTGATACCACTGAAGGGGATCGCAGGCAGAAAACAAAATTTTTCCTAACAGCGATAACCTAAAAACAGGCAGAATCTATACTATGCAGATATAGTAATACGCAGGGGTATCTTCGCACATACCTCTTGAAGACCGAAAGCGGGGATTACGCTCCCGCACAAGCGTTGACGATGAAGCCGACGAAGACTTCGATGCCGTGTAGAGGAAGCAGACCTCTAGCGCCACAAGCGTGATGCCTCGCAGGGAGTCACACACGTACGGTGAAGCCGACGAACTCCGGGCTCCGATCCAGGGACGAAGCAGCGGAAGACTAGGACCGGGAGACCAGCAGCACGACGGTGTGCGTATGGTGGAGAAACAATTCCGAGGCGCAACTCCAAACTTGGGAATCACGGGATCCTCGGAGAGAGAGAGAGAAATCTGTGTGTCTTCAAAGGCCAGGGGTACCCCTCTATATAAAGGGGTCCAGGGGGCTGCCCACCTTGCCAGGCTGGCGGTGTGGGACTAATCCCACACCCCAACCGGCCAGCTTGGTGCGCCGGCCTAGGTGGGCCCCATGTGGCCCACCTAGGGCCGGCCGAACTGCCCCCTCCCTCATGGGGGGGACTTCTCCCCCCTCATGGGCCTCTTTGTCCAAAGAGGCCTATTAAGGGATTTTTGCCTTTAAAAATTCAGGAAAAATTAAAATAAAATATATTTAACTATTAATTACACTAATTAATATTAAATACATATTACTTAATTTATTCTGGCTCCGAAAACTATTTCGTCGCTGCCCGATCTCCATCGGAACTTTCCCGGGACGTTCCCGGTCTCTCTTTTCCTATTTTTCTCTTCCGGTAAAATGTCGACTCCCCTTAAGCGTGTTACCCTAGCGGTTCGATTACCTCACCAGACATGATCGAGACTCCTCTCCGATCAATGACTAATTCGTGGACCTTGGATACCCAGAATTAATCCCTGCGAGATAACGAATACTTTTCCTTTATCGAACCTGGACGTCTGAGTCTTAAACCTTTTGCCATGCGATACTTAGCGTGTCCGAGACTCGTTCATAGATATCACCATACCTAGCTTGATC
Organism: Poa annua; assembly: GCA_026929855.1. Classification (NCBI taxonomy): domain Eukaryota; kingdom Viridiplantae; phylum Streptophyta; class Magnoliopsida; order Poales; family Poaceae; genus Poa; species Poa annua. Next base: position 40,053,548 of record CM049438.1, read on the forward strand.
TCGTTACCGACACCGCTAACTTCTACTCGTCAATGATCTTATGTCCTGGTGACCTAGTCACACGCTTGCAAGCTCGTTTGACATAATCTCACCGAGTGGGCCCTAGAGTATCTATCCTGCTATGGGACTGGCAAATCCCGCTCTTGACCCCCCGTCTCAACATACTCCTATCCGACACCCGAGAGGGACACCTTTATTGTCACACTATGTAAGATATGACGTTTGATGCAATCAAAGTGTCTTCCAGGAATAGCAATAAGAGTAGGTCTCACGGTCGAAGGCGTAATGACTACGTCCTATAAATATTGGGTATGTCCATCACATCGTTCTACCAACGACATGACTTCATTGTCAAATAGACGCCATGTCACATGATCGGGAAACCTCGATCATCGATTGCACAATGAACCAATCAAACAAAGGTGGTTGGGGACCTAGTTGTTTTAGGTATCACACGTGTATTAATGTTTCCGCTTAATACAGTTATAGCATGACACAAAAACGTATTATGAACAAATGAGATATGATAAATAAAACACTTTATTAATTGCCTCTAGGGCATATCTCCTACAGAAGCAACCCATCGTGGCCCAATCTACAATGGAATCGGAGTACATTGCTGCTTCTGAAGCCGCAAATGAAGCTGTGTGGCTGAGGAAGTTCATCATCGAGCTTGGAGTGTTCCCTAGCGCGCAAGACCCCGTGACCCTCTACTGCGACAATACGGGTGCCATTGCTAACGCGAAGGAAATAAGGTCTCACTCGACTGCCAAACACATACTCCGAAGCTTCCATGTGATACGACAGTACGTACAAGGAGGTGAAGTGAAGATTTGCAAAATACATACGGATCTGAATGTGGCAGATCCTTTGACGAAGCCTCTCCTGCTTGACAAGCACGTGAAACACCAAGATGCTATGGGTGTCCGGCTTTTACCAAGTTGTAAACTAGATTAAGTTGTACTATAGTGCAAGTGGGAGACTGTAGGAGATATGCCCTAGAGGCAATTAATAAAGAGTTTTATTTATCATATCTCATTTGTTCATAATACGTTTTTGTGTCATGCTATAACTGTATTAAGCGGAAACATTAATACACGTGTGATACGTAAAACAACCAGGTCCCCAGTAGCCTCTATTTGACTGGTTCATTGTGCAATCGATGATCGAGGTTTCCCGATCATGTGACATGGCGTCTATTTGACAATGAAGTCATGTCGTTGGTAGAACGATGTGATGGACATACCCAACATTTGTAGGACGTAGTCATTACACCTTCGACCGTGGGATCTACTCTTATTGCTATTCCTGGAAGACACTTTGATTGCATCAAACGTCATATCTTACATAGTGTGACAATAAAGGTGTCCCTCTCGGGTGTCGGAAAGGAGTATGTTGAGACGGGGGGTCAAGAGCGGGATTTGCCAGTCCCATAGCAGGATAGATACTCTAGGTCCCACTCGGTGAGATTATGTCAAACGAGCTTGCAAGCGTGTGACTAGGTCACCAGGACATAATATCATGGACGAGTAGAAGTTAGCAGTGTCGGTAACGAGATCAAGCTAGGTATGGAGATATCTATGAACGAGTCTCGGACGCGCTAAGTATCGCATGGCAAAAGGTCTAAGACTCAGACGTCTAGGTTTGATTGGTAAAGTATTCGTTATCTCGCAGGGATTAATTCTGGGTATCCAAGGTCCACGAATTAGTCATTGATCGGATAGGAGTCTCGATCATCTCTGGTGAGATAATCGAACCGCTAGAGTAACACACTTAAGGGGAGTCGACATTTTACCGGAAGAGAAAAATAGGAAAGGAGAGACCGGGAACATCCCGGGAAAGTTCCGATGGAGATCGGGCAGCAACGAAATAGTTTTCGGAGCCGGAATAAATTATGTAATATGTATTTAATATTAATTAGTGTAATTAATAGTTAAATATATTTTATTTTAATTTTTTCTGAATTTTTAAAGGCATTTTCCCTAAATGGGCCTCCCCAGGTAAAGAGGCCCATGAGGGGGGGAAGATCCCCCCCATGGGAGGAGGGCTGGTTCGGCCGGCCTAGGTGGGCCACATGGGGCCCACCCATGGCCGGCGCACCATGCTAGGCCGGCTGGGGTGTGGGATTAGTCCCACACCGCCAGCCTGGCAAGTTGGGCAGCCCCTGGCCTCCTATATATATGGGGGTACCCCTGTCCTTTAAATACACACCAATTTCTCTCTCTCTCTCTCTCCTTGGATCTCGTGACTCCCCAGTTTGGAGTTGCGCCGAGGAATAGTTTTCTCCACCATACGCACACCGCCGTGCTGCTGGTCTCCCGGTCCCAGTCTTCCGCTGCTTCATCCTTGGATCGGAGCCCGGAGTTCGTCGGCTTCACCGTACGTGTGTAACGCCCTGCGAGGCACCACGCTAGTGGTGCTAGAGGTCTGCTTCCTCTACACGGCATCAAAGTCTTCGTCGGCTTCATCGACAACGCTTGTGCGGGAGCGTAATCCCCGCTTTTCGGTCTACAAGAGGTATGTGCACCGACCCCCCTTCGTACTACTATATCTGCATAGTATAGATTCTGGCTAGTTTAAGGTTATCGCTGTTAGGAAATTTTTTGTTTTCTGCCTGCGATCCCCTTCAGCATGCCCCAAATGCGGATGGAGAAGCGACAAGTGAAAAGAAGGTGCCGAGCCGTCTCTTCCTCGCGACGGCAAAGTGGGCATAGCCGGCCATTAGGCCAACCCCTATGCTCTAGGAGGTCCGCCGTCCACACGCGGTTTGGATAATCAGCCACGAGAATAGTTTACATTTTGGAGGAGCCCAATTCTTCCAAACCAAGTTGTCCATTGGCGAGTCTATTGTCCCGTCAAAGTGCGCGTTGTAGGCCGAGGATCAAGAGTAGTTGCCCGAAGAGGCAAGCTTCCAAGTTATTCAATCCGGGGTATCATCAAGAAGTTGAAGTTGAGAGATTGGTTGCCAAAGTTTCATGAACTCCACGATGTGGTTGACCGAAAGACCCTCGGAGATGTCAATTTGGGAGACCCACGCGTCGTCGAATAAAGCCTCCCGAACGGTCCAATTCTTTTTCTTAGAGATATCATAAATTAGAGGAGCAATTTACTTGGGGCTGATTCCGTCCGCCCAAGGAGCGTCCCAAAAAGAGGCCTTGCTACCATCTCCAATGGTCACCTTTGACAAAGCATAGAAGAGGTCCATCTCATTACTCTTACAAGGGGCCTCCATCCCCACCCATGGCCTCTCTGAAGCCGTCCAATCTAGCCATGCCCACCATAGACGAAGGGCCTTCGCAAACTTGTCAATGTTAGTAGGCCGAGTCCCCCAATGGATGTAGGCCTACAAACCGCCGTCCAATTGACTTTACACTTCCCATCGGAGACCTTATCGGTTCCCGCCCAAAGGTAGCTTCGAATAATATTCTTGAAGAAAAGCATATTTTCCGGCGGGATGTCGAGGATGGTGAGAGGATAGATGAGTTGTGATGTGAGAACCGATTTGGCAAGAGTTTTGCGGCCCGCGATGTGGAAGCATCTACCCGCCCAAGGATTAAGCTTAGCCACCGCCTTGTCTTCGAGGTATTGGAAGTGTACCCTCTTTAATTTGTTCACAACAAGAGGGAGCCCGAGGTGCGAGGTAGCGTAATGAAAAGCAAATGGTGGGACCCGGAAGACCATGTAGCACGGTGCCAAGATCAAAATTGTCACAACGGATAGGGGTGACCGAGCTCTTCGCAAAATTTGTCACAAGCCCCGTAGCATCTTCGAAATTGTTTAGGATGTGAGCGAGAGTACAAATGTCCTCCCGGATAGGACACATGAAAATAGCTGCGTCGTCAGCGTAGAGGGAAGTGCGAAACCTTGCACCCTCGTCGGGAAGTTGGTGTAGGAGACCTTGGTCCGTCGCCACTTGCAAGATGTGTTGGAGGGTGTCAATGGCTATGTCAAAGAGGAGCGGTGAGAGGGGGTCACCTTGCTGAAGCCCCCTCCCATGCTTAATTGGAGCGTCGGGAATGCCATTAAGGAGCACACGCGAGGAGGTCGTAGAGAACAAAGCCGAAAGCCAATCTCGAAATCTCGGAGGGAAGCCAAGGTGATCAAGGAGCTCCAAGATGTACTCCCATTTAACCGAGTCGAACGCTTTTTTAATATCTAGCTTGAATAGGAGAGAGGCCTTATTTCTTCGGTGAAGCCAACGAGCATAGTTGCTAACAAACATGAAGTTACCATGTATGCTCCTAGTCTTGATGAAGGCGCTTTGGGCGTGCGAAACAAGGTTGTTCATGTGCGGGGCGAGGTGTAGGGAAAGAATCTTAGCCACAATCTTGGCAATGCTGTGAATGAGGCTAATAGGCCTAAAGTCAGTGATCTCCTCCGCCCCGTCTTTCTTGGGTAGTAGCACAACATTCGCGCAGTTGAGCCAATGGAGGTGCGGTTACCGCGTGATAACAACCGCGACAAGCACCTGGAACAGGAGGGCGTGGCTAGCTTGCGCGCGTGACGTGGCATTCCGATCACAAAACGACAAGAGGCTAGACGAGGGTGCCCGACGTCACCGCCGGCCTAGCTGCCTTCTTTCACGGTCCGTGGAGCTATCACCCCCGTCTCGCCACCTTAGCTGATATGTCGTCGTCCTAACCATCGCTCTAAATCCTCAGCCACATATCTCATTGTCGAACTATCCTACCCCCGCCGTTAAGTCCATACTTGTCGGTCGTGGCGTCGCTGGCAACGTCTCAACCTCGTCGGTCGATCTAGTACCAATTTTACCTATCCCACCGTGTCAAGTGGATAGATTTAAAAATAGTTTTATCGAAGAACCGTATACATCATTAAGGACGTTGAGAGGTCATTTTTTGACAAAAACAAAAATACCCAGCTCCCGGGTTTCTCGTTCTAGTATTTTGTTTTCAAAGCTAGGCTATCGGAGACGCTGACACGTGAAGTACTGAGTAGTACAGTACTTGAAAAGGAAAAGACAATGCCAGTAGGACGACTGGCACGCGGCACCTAGATCCAGCCGTGCGCCCCGCCCACATGAATCGATGCTGTTTAGGAGGAGCTTGTACATGCTGCGTGGCATGCCCAGCAGAGCTATTCCGTTGCATTGTGCGGTATCGATGATGCGTTCGAGATGAATTCTTAACTTCTTGCTCGGTGCTGGAGAGAGCAATAAATCAGTGGACAGCTCTTGTACCCCGTTTCAATGCGTCGCCACGCACCGCTGCAGTGCACAACATATCGATTCACTGTGCCCAGCCTTCGGTCTCCTGCAACCTCACAAAATATACAGTGTTTTTGGATCACCTGCAATCTGCTAAAGATAATACAGTACCAGAGTACCAGTAGTGTAGTGTATTTAGAGGAGCAATTATTTCGATTCTCAGGGACGAAAACTACTCTCCTCACAAAGACACAAACTCACGTTTGATTCTTGAAACAGCTCTGCAGAACACTTTAATTATGCGACCATGTCTCTGATAATGCTGGTGGAAACGCGGGAAGTGACAAACACAAGGCGCCTCGCAGTTGCGGGAGCTAATGTCTGATGTAGTGATGGTTAAATACATCAGCACGAGCCAAGCACCCACTGCGACCTACTACTAATAAAATAAATCCTAACACCTCAGCGTGCGTAGTGTTACCCTGTCGTCGTGCTGTTGTACACGCACACATCGCAGGGTGCTGTTCGACGACAGATCTGGCATTGTTCTAACTCTTGTAGGTGAAACATCCTTTTCCCGGTTACAATCATCAGGTCCTAGCATCTAATGAAGGCTTATAACAAAAATAAAATGAGAAGATTAAGAAATAACGGGGCCCGCCAGGTGCCGGTTAGAAAAGCGACCGTTGGGCTGGCAGGAACTAGTATCCTACTCTGCTCCGCAGGTCGCCACCCCCAAAGATTCCAAAAGGAAATCTTAAGTCTACACCCACTTTTCTTTGACTTTATTGTGTTTCCTCTCCTTCTTCTTTTTTTCTTCATTGTGAGAGTATGACTCATGTGACTGAATTAAAGGGCTAAGATAATCATTTGCACTGTCTCAAGGACAATAATACTCCATTATGTCATAACAAAACCAGGGAAAGTCACTAAAGTCATACTCCATTATGTTCTAACAAAACTAGGAAAACCTCTGAAGACAAAAGTGGAATGCTACGACGATTTTTATTCTATGTGCAACCAAACCAATAAGAGCTAAGCTAGAGGAAGGCCAGCTTCAGGGAGCACTTTATTTTCAAAATAGAAACATATCATATTTGCAAGTGTAAAAAATAATCAATAATGTATTATCCAAAAGTGTGCAGAATCTTATTTTAAATTTCATAAAGTGATAAACTAACTAATTTATAGTTTTACACGATGTACTATTCACTCTACTCAAATTCAAACTTTTGTCCTTTTTATGTAGCTAGAATACAAAATATTTCGGTTTGAGATTTTGCATTCTTGCAGTGTACATTATTGGCCATACTTAGGATTTTCAGATCTTTTGAAACTTTAACAGTATGATAATTTTGTATTTTTAAAATAAAGAGCTCACTGGAGCTCTACCCATATGCATTTTCCCAGTTAGCTATATATATACTTCTTATAAAATAAAACCCCACTAACATGTATTAAATTAGTCTATCGCTACATGTAAGGTGTCCACCTCATCCACTATTTGAGCCAATTATTTATCCATATCATCACATCATCCACTATCATCCACTATTGAAGACATTCATTTATCCATGTCATCTCATATTTATTAATGATATCCATGCATGCATACTATTCACATTATAAATTGTTTTAGCCATACAATTTCCACATAAGTAATTCTAACGGTTAAATATACAGACATTTCATATTAATTAAATTTAGATATTCGACTATTATGGCTAATCAAATCCACCATGTTACCAAGAACTTTTTTCTCATTTCATACATTGAATATCTTTTTTTATACTCCTATAATTTCTTTTAAGTTTCCCGCTGCAACGCGTGGGGTATTTTTCTAGTATGAATATGTTCTTATGTTGAGTAATCTTACTCCAATTGTAGTGCAACCTTTTATTAGAAAGTTGCTAACCTTGTATTACTAGGATGAAGACAAAGCATCCAATATGGCTACTCACTCAAATTCATATGTACTCCCCCTGTCTCAAAATAACTGTCTTGAGACAATTATTTTAGAACGGAAGGAGTATTAGGCTTTCATAATTAACCGGACCCTGATATCAGTGAGGCAGTGACAATGCACTCTACTGACCGACACCGACGGGTTAGCAAGCAATAATGTTGCAATAATGTTACCAGTAGCAGCAGTGAGCTTAGGTTTCCGTACGTGTGTCTGTGTTGGTCTGATCGCTAGCTGGATCTTGCATATATGCCTTGATTATTCCGCAAGCAATCCAAGAAACCAACCCACATTTAGTAGTGTTAAGGCCGGGAAGGTGATGCACGCCGGCTACGAGAGAAGAAAGGTGCAAAGTGAAAGCGTACGGTCATTTGTGCGTTGATGCTGATGCACATGCCCAAAAGATCAAGTGTGGAAAATTAATTACTACAGTAGAAAAGAACTGGTTACTCTTGTTTGCTATTCGTTGAATCATTTTGGACCGACAGATCGGAGACGTCGGTGTCGGCCGGGGGCATATCATTTAGCAGCGGATCTACTCCATCGTCTATCCACTAAAGCTGTGACCTTTGTTCTAAAATAAAAAAGCAACTAATTAATCACGATAACTGCTGGTTACCTAAATCGATCAATCTTTTTCTCCTAATCAGCAGAGGGTGGGTCAGCCGGCCTTTCACTGAACACACATGCAGAGGGGGTCACTGGATGGATCGACCAGCTCACACTCCACCGTACGTAGCCTCTTATGTTTTCTGCTCGCATCCACATCCACATCCACTGGTAGATAAAGAGGCAGAGGCAGAGGCGGTGGATCGAGGGTGGCATCGTAGGGGCACGTGATGGTGGTGGTGAGTACCAGCGAATGCATTGCACGCCGTCCCGCGCTTTTCCATCGCACTACTTAGTAGTAAGTACGTACAGCTAGCTGTGTGTGCCCGATCCGAGACTCACAATTAAAACCACCTTAACTCTCGATCCAATGCCTTTCCGGGTGGGTGCATGGTTCCCCGGCCGCGCTGGAAAAATTTACGGGCCCTTGCCTTTTTCCCGTAAAAGTTATTTTTTGAAACTGGACAAAAGATTTGTTATTCTTATTAATCAAGAGATGAGTTTAAAGAAGTATTACATTCAATTACAAATAATTTTACTCTCGCGATATTACATTACTCAACGTTTTGCCACCGCGTTAGACCACATAACCGTCTCATCTTTGATCCTCAGGATGAGCATATGAGTGGTGATCGAATTATCTTGAAAGACACAGGTATTCCTCTCAAACCAAAATTTTCAAGAGACAAGCGTCGCGAGTAAAGCAAGAGCCTTCCGATTAGCGCTTCTCTTGTGTATGACGTTTCCCCACCATAATTTCTTGACATTGTGCATCATGTCACACACCGATGTGTCGAAATCATGAATCCCAAGCCATGACTTCGAAGAGGACCAACCCCTCTTAGTGAACCGACATTTAAAAAGGAGGTGAGCCGTTGTTTCTCACGTATGGTTGCAAAGCTTGTATTGCCCATAATTTTGCCACCCTTTTCGTTCAAGCCTATCTGTCTACGGTTTTAGAGAATCAACCACGAGAAGATTTTGTATTTGGGAAGCGCCCGTGGTTTCCAAACCAAAGAAAGCATTGTGGAGAAAGTGTGTCCTAAGAATTGCATGTTGTAAGCCGAAGATAACACAATATTTTCCATCCTTGATGAAATTTCAAGTGATTTTGTTGGGGGTAGCCGGATCAAGTTGGACGTCTTGAAACGCTCCCCAAAAGGTTAAGGGGTAGATGCTCAACCATGAGGCCCTCTTGCGTATTTGTTTGTGTGACCAAAAAAATCATTTCCAAACCCCTATGAACCAAACATATTTTCCTCTTGGAGATGTCGAAGATGAGAGGGGCCAAAACCTTAGGCCGCATCCCTTCACGCCATAGAGAGCTCTTGCCGCGACAACAAAGGTGGATGTTGGAACTGTTGTTTTGTGGTGATCCAAATTCATATAAAGATAAAACTAACTTTGGCCCGCGGTACGACACAGATCGTTTCTGAGTCGGATTGTAGCCGACTTAGTGTTTTGCGACTATATATATCTCTTGTAAGCCGCCAGTTTAGGATAAGTCGAAAGTTGTAAATCCCTAACCTTTGTAATCTCACTCGGTTATAGTGAAAATTTGCTGGCTGGCACCCGTGTTTTTTTCCCTTCCATTGTGGGAAGGGTTTTTCACATTAAGTCTCGTGTCCCCGTTGTGTTGATCTTACTTTTCTTCGTCGTTTATTTGTCAATCGTTCATAACAGGAACTTGTAAAAGTTTCTGGGTACCATGTAAATATCGTTTCCCTTTTTTTCACTTCCCATGTAAACTTGCCATCCAACCACGTTTCCCATGTAAATTGAGCTAAATCTCAAGTTATTTTGAGGCAAGTTTCTGCCTCTCAAAACATGCCTGAGAACTACAAGTTGGAGCGGTGGCGATCATGGCTGTCGGGACCAATGCGGCCTCAGTTGCTCCAAATCCATGCAAACAACCGGGCAACATGCAGGTGCTGGACTGCTATCTGATGAGAAAGGGCTTTTTTAAACTGTAGGAATATTAAACAATTTTTATAAGATTCTAAGTCTTAGTATGATTGACTTTGGTTTAAATGAATGATGTTGACAAAAACCTATAGATTGGATTCCTATGCTTAATTTCATAAGAATTTAAACATTCAGTTCAACCTCTTTTTTACACTTAGGACTCGAATCTCTTTTTTACACTTAGGACCTCTTTAAATTGTAGGAATTTCATAGGATTCCAATTGTTAGAATATTTTCCTGGTTTTAAAAAATGGTATTAACAAAATCCTATGGATTGGATTTCTATGCCTCAATTCCATAGGAATTTGAACATTCACTCCAATCTCTTTTTTACCCTTAAGCGCGTAGAATTGAGACATTTTTTTCTATATTTTTCCTGCGTTCTATCCAAAGGACAATTCCCACATTGTTCCTGAGTTTTGGAACCCTCTGTTTTACACTTGCAAACCTATAAAATTGTTATGTTTTTCACATTCCTATGTTTTCAACCCTTTGATCCAAGCGTAGGATCGAGACACTTTTCCTGTATTTTTCCTGCTTTTTATTGAAACAATAATTCCCACACTTTTACTATGTTTTACGATCATATGTTTTACACTTAGAAATCTATAAAATTACTATGTTTTTCACATTTCTGTATTTTCAATCCTGCCGTCCAAGAAGGTCCTGAATGATGGGCAACAAACCGATCTCGGCATTTCTCGGTGATGGTTTGCTATCTAGGGATCATGGATGAACACGTTGGGAACTATAGAAATGGTCAAACGGGAGGAATTCTCCCTTGATATTTGTCGCTTCAGACTTGGTGATCCACGCACATGCAAAGTACAGTGTCATTGACTGATACTCCACGCTGCTTCTCTGCTTCCCTTGTTTTTGGTTTCCTCCGTTTTTGAGTGGAGATTTGTTGCTCCGGATCTCAATTCTCAGGAGCAAAAACAATTTGCAGTTTCGAGTGGAGTTTTGTTGCTCCCGATTTCCAATGATCCAAAAGTATATTGAAAATCATATTAACGAGTTTTTGAGCCTCTTTCGTAATTGTTGTAAATTGTGGTGGTTGTTAGGTGAAATCCTGTTTCGAGAAGTTTTTGAGCCAATAATATATTCTAACTTTGGGTGACCCCTAACCTTTTTGTTTCACAATTTTTAGTCATGTACCCATCCCAAAACGTGGATGCTAGACTACTGTTGTAAACTCGGGTGAGCCATTAATTGTAAACTATGCGTCATCTTGATGTTTTCAAAAAGCATGTGAAATCATAATGCAAAATTATTTGTAATATGGGCTACATGAAATTGACAAGGGTGTGGATACCAGTATACATATTTTCAAATTATTTCCAAATTCATCACATTTTCCTTTTTTTTTGTGTTGCCCATAATATAAATAATTTTGCATGAGATCTTACATGCGTGTAACCTGTAAGACAGATAATTGACTATGTTCAAATCTTGTCATAGAAAATGTTGGAACATGTTAAATATGAGTTTTCAAAAACAAAAATGCAGGAAGCACTAGAACTCTGGAGCAAAAACCAATTTTCGTTTTCCTATTCGCAAAAGTAACATACTCCCTCCATTCCACAATATAAGGTTTTAGCATTTTTTTATTTACATGTACACACATCTATCTAGACACATTATAATATATATATTTATTTATTTTAGTGTGAATCTAAACAACATATATAATATATTAATACTTATAACATCTTATATTGTGAAATGGATGGAGTATGCAGCAAGCGCGCGGATTAATCTCTTGATTTCCGACCGACGGTGAAATTACTGCCTAGCCAAGTCAGAAGGACAGGGCCTCGTGGCGCCTATACGTTCCACTGGATAGACAGGTTATTCAATAGTGACAATTACTGTACTTACTAGCAGTCACTGGCGTTGCTAGTGACTGAAGCAAGGAAATTTTTGGGCTAAACTAATCTGTATATTACAGGGAATCCCTGTCAGAGTCAGTTGGATCGACCTGCCCCTTCCACTTTTCGTGATCATTTTATGCATGAGCTGCTCGCGCCAACCCAGGATTAGGTTGCTTGCTAATGCTTGATTGTACTAGGCCCTATCAAATTAACGCTCTGCCGCTGTCGATTTTTGTACTAGTACCAGTTTACGTGAAAGATTAGTGATATGGCAAGCACCGACAGTTTTGCTCAATCATTCAGCACGTTATAAACTACAAGGAAAAAGAAACGCGCGCAGGGCAATCAGCGAAAAATGAGAAGAAAAAAGAAATCAAAGTAGAAAAACCCGATTGTTGTTTTTAAAGGCCAAAAGTCAAGGCAAGTTGGTGGCTTTCCTCAAAGTGGAAAAAGAGAATCAGGACATGGAAGTCACCACAGGTTTTGCATGGCTGTATCGCAGACTTTCTTTTGTATGTTTGCAAACGACTAAATAAAATCAAGCTACTATACAGGGTTCTCGATCATCTCGTGTTCGGACACAGCAGGCAAAACAGTATATGCATCAGCAGCGCGGATCATGGCAAGCGGGATCCAATGGCATGGACCATGGCGGCGTGCCGGGTGGTCAAGGAAAGAGGAGGCCGGGCGTGTGCGACTGCACTGTGTTGTGTTGCACATGCTCATAGCTAGGGCTGCTAGGGTCGGTCCTGAGGTCTCAAGAGGCCGAGTCGGCCACCGCCTCCCTCACGTGATGACCTGGCGGCTTCGTGTACGTTTTGGTTCTCTGCAGCTTCGGCCACCGCCTCCCTCACGTGATGACCTGGCGGCTTCGTGTACGTTTTGGTTCTCTGCAGCTTGTTCCATGCGTCGTCCCAACCCACTGCCCTGCAGGTCACCTAGGCTCGGACTATCAGAGGTGTCGCCTCGCAGTGTGTCGGTGTGGTTTTTGCAAGAGGCTGGATCCTGAGGAAGAAAGATGTGGTCCTGTGAAAAAAGGGTGGAGAAAGAGGAGGTCGGGCGCGCGCGCGACTGCGCTGTGTTGCACATGCTCATAGGGTCGGTCCCGAGGTCTGAAGAGGCTGAGGAAGATGCGTGGACTCGCGATCGGCCACCGCCTCGCTCAGATGATGACCTGGAGGCTTCGCGCGCGCTTGCTTGTTTGGGACAGGTCCGAGAGAACGCATAAATCGGCCGTTCAACGGGTCTGACCTGTTGTTGTCGAATTTTACACGCGACGGTGCAACTCTCTCCCTCTCTCCCTGTCACTGACACATAGCACGTCCCGTCCCATCAAACCGACGCTTCCATGGCCTCCTCATCCGTCTTCGACCCAAGCGCCGACGATGGATCCTGCCGACATCTTCACCAGCCGCCGGAACTCGGAGCGCCTCCGGATGGTCCGGGAACACCTCCACCACGACGCGGCGATGCTAATGGAGCCCGGTCGAGTACTGGTCTTGAATCGACCCTCGCCCATCGCCGCAAGGACGATTGGGACGACGAAGACGACGACGAGCGCGGCCGCGGCCGCGGCCGCACTCCACGCGGTCGGCATTGGGCCATCGCAACCCTAGATTGGGGTTTTCCAGGCCCCCACCTTAGTGTTTTCTTACCACAGGGCGGCGGCCATGGCGGTGGGTGTAGAAGGCTCCAGTCGGGAGATGGAGCCTCCGCTGGACCTCCACCAGGGTTTCCCGCTGCGCCGCTGAACGCGAGGAGGCCATGGGCCCCCACGCGTGGATTTGCGCCGTATGTCGTTGATGGGCGTAAAGGTAATACGCTTATGTTGAGCTCCAAGTACAGAGTTTGTAGATGTGGAATACTTGTTTTCCCCACAAGGGTGACTCGGGGTTTATATAGAACTCTCGGAGAACTTGTTTTCCTCACAACTGGATTTGCGCTGTACGTCGCGCCGCCCCCTTCCAGATTGGGGGCTTCTCCTCAGACCGCTGCTCAGGCGCCGCCGCCGCCTCCTACTGCCAAACGTCGTGGAGCACCTACCGTTGCGCGACCTTTTGCTCTGACGGGCCGGCTGGCACTCCGTCCGATTGTAAGTACACTTCTTCCTGTCCGATTGTAGATGTGCATTCGATGATTCTAAGTAGATGTGCATGCCAATTATTCTAAGTAGCCGATCCACATTGTACTTCCTCTTCATTGGTAGTGTGCATCGACATGTCGATAATTCTAATTTTGCGCCTCACCTGCAGAATTGGGCGTACCTTAGGGTTAGCCTGGAGGGGCCGATGGAGGGATCGAGCGACGTTGCTGTTCGGGTGCAATTTCGGGACTCCAACGACGCCTTCATGGCTGCGTACCAGTAGGTGTGCGTGCCAGCTTGGGCTCACGCTGGGCGTTCTGCCAATCTGGGACATGGTCCGAGGGAAAGGCTTCGGGCCTTCTTCGTACATGTGTCGTCCCAGAACCTCTTAGCCATGAGTGTGCCATGCGTTGTGACTCAAAGAGGAGAGCGTAGTAGCAAGGGTGTTTTCCCCACGAGGGTGACTCGAGGGTTTAAATCGAACTCTCGGGGATTTGGCTAGAAAGATGTCTCTTTCCTTCCTTCTTCAAGACAACTATAAAGTAAAAAATTGTCTTGTGCCCCCAACTCCACCGTGTGGTTGTCAAGCACAAGGTTTCGTATTAGTAAAAGTGAAATAAAAATGTACCAAAAGTAAAACAATAATAAAAGTAAACTATACTAGGCAATGATAATAAAAACTATAGTAAATGATGGTTTGGGGTTTTGTTTTGTAAATGCAAAAATTAGAAGTGTTTTTTATTCTCGTATTTTTAATAGCTGAAAATAAAAAGTTATGTAAATGTGTTGGAAACTGTTTTCTTATAATAAAAGTTGGACCGGAGTTCATGGTTTCACTTATGCACTCCCTTTTTAAAGTGTGGTGGACATAGGAACAATCAAAATTGACAAAATATTGATAGCAAAGGAATTGTGTTTGAGATAATATACGGGCATCACGTACTAATTTACAAATGTTATTTTACTAACAAACTCTCTTATACTCCTCTAGAAAGGGACACTCTAAAAAATTTAGAATTAAGAATTAATAGAGTATAGCCTTAAACTTAATAACGTGAAGTTAAAATAGCAATACACTAGCTCTAGGCAAGAATGTCTTGGTTGTCACAAGACACCAATAGCATATGTATTTTCTTTATCCCTGATAAGGTAACTAAGAAGGTAAAAACAAAGTGGGTCACAAGTTTTGTTGTGACTACCAGTTAGCTCCACCACTGTTACTCCATCTAATGCACACCTCCCTCTCTATGCTCTCTCATACATGCTTGATCAAAACAAATAATAAAAGAACGAGGTAAAAATATGCATCTAACTATACATTTCAAACACAAAACATAGGTAATCTCAAATATGCACTCATAAAAAGATCCACCACGAGGGTATTACATATATGATCGTAATCATGTTAGGAAGCTCATACGGTGCCAGTACAATGAAGAACGAGAGATAAAATAACTACTGCCACAAACCCATAGTCCAGAGGTGGACTACTCCCCATTCATCATGCTGGTGACGATGGTGGAGACGTTGGAGAAGGAAGAGATCACACCGGCAGTGCCCCGTCAGAGTTTCCCCCCTCCAATCGGGGCAACTTCTATCTCCGTTTTGGTGTTTCTATGTTTCTGCGGCGCTCCTCTGGAGGATCACGAAAATTCTTCTTATATAGGCGGTTTTAGGTCATGAGCAATTTTTAGATCATAATATCTACTGCAGGGGACGCTCGAGGCGCAAACGGGCTAGGCTAGCGTGCCACCCCTCCTAGGTCGCGCCAGCTATGCCCGTTTGGCCTCGGGCGTATCCTCCCGAGGGTCCAAAGCCTATACGCCTTCTTCCTTACAAGAATAAATCGAAAAAATTGCCAATTCCATTTGACGTCGTTTGAGTCCCTGAAACTTCAAAATACGCAAACAGGGTTTTCCTGGTCTACAAGTTGAAACCAAAATGAGGTGGAAATGTGAAATATCCCAGAAATCATCATAATTCATAAACATAACCCTACAATAGTTGCAAATAAGTAGGAATATCAAGTAATAAAGTGCAAAGTTCATATATGCGTTTTACATGCATCAACATGTCCAAGCTTAACCTATGCTGTCCTCGAGCATGAAGGTGATGAAACTAAACATAGACTGTGTACTTTGTTTCTAAGTAGGATATCAAAAGTGCTCGTAATTGCTACATAAAGTTAAATGATTCATTCTTTAAGAAGTAGCAATAAGCAAGATAGATTATAAAGTGATATCTCATATAGATGCTTGATAATAAATCATAAAGTATAATATAGAAAAAATTACTATGGACCAAATGTATACGAAGTGTAAAAAATAAAAGTAAAAGTAAAACATACTATATTGGTCATAGAGTAATCTTCTAAAATATGAATATATGTGGACACTTTGGAGAAGTAGAAAATAAGTAGAGATTAAACATGAATAAAATTCATATAGCTTCCAAATGCTCTCTTTAAGTTTATGTTTGCAACATGGTACATTAGTGTTGACCGAATTGCCCCTATCATTAGCACCTTAAAATGGTTAAAATAAATGTGAAAGTAAGTATCGTTTATATGCTTGACAAGCTACAAGTTGAATGTCTCATGCCCTTGAATACGAGTACCTACAGCACATGCTACTAAACTTTGATCAATCATGAAGAAAGAGGTGAGACGCGTTTAAGTGCAGGTCAATCATGAAGAAACAAGACCAAAATCTCAGCAGTCATCCTTACCTCCAGGGCTTTAACCAAAAGCTCCACGAGGTCGATGGCGGCGGTTTGGTTGGTCTTGTACTGAAGCTGCCTCAAGATTACAGCGTTGGCCGAAATGTTATGCGAAGGATACATGTGAGCAGAACCTTGTTGTACCCCCCAAACCCGGGACATTATGTCTTGCCGCCAGTATGAAGGGTGAGGAAGCAACTGCATCCAGCAGTCAAAACACTATGACCCCGTGGAAGGGTGGTAAAGAGAAAAGATGGTCGAACAACTTATCAACGGTGCCTGTTGGCATGCGCAGCGGGCCTTTATCTTGGCCTCCCAGGGGTCCGGGACATGGAGGTGGGAGCATGATCTCACCCACCGTGCCAGTTGGGCGTTGTGGAGGTCTTTAGTGGAAATTCGAGAGCAGTCTCTTTCTGGTGACCACTCCCCGATGGAGCGGACACGAAGTGAAGGGAATATGCCCTAGAGGCACTTAATAAACATAGTTTATTGGTTATATTCCAATTGTTCATTATATGTTTTATACCATGCTATAACTGTATTAAGCGGAAACATTAAATACACGTGTGGTAGATAAACAACCAGGTCCCTAGTTGCCTCTGCTAAGACTAGTTTCATTGCGCGATTGATGATCGAGGTTTCCCGATCATGAGACATGGCGTCTGTCGGCAATGGAGTCATATCGTTAGGTGGAACGATGTGATGGACTTACCCACAATTTGTAGGACGTAGTCATTACGCCTTTGACCGTGAGACCAACTCTTATTGTTATTCCTGGAAGATACTTTGATCGCACCAAACGTCATATCTTATAAAGTGTGACAATAACGGTGATACTTTTGGGTATCGGAAAGGGTTAGTTGAGACGAGGGGTCAAGAGCGGGATTTGTCAGTCCGTATAGCCGGATGGATACTCTAGGGCCCACTCGGTGAGATTATGTCAAATGAGTTTGCAAACATGTGACTAGGTCACCAGCTGACATAATATCATAGACGAGTAGAAGATAGTGTTGTCGGTAACGAGATCATGCTAGGTATGGAGATATCTATGAACGATGCTCGGACACACTAAGTATCGCTATGACAAAAGGTTTAAGACTAGACGTCCAGGTTTGATAGATGAAAGTCATTCGTTATATCACAGGGGTTAATTCATGGGGTCCAGGCCTACGAGTTAATCATTGATCGGAGAGGAGTCTCGATCATATCTGTTATTATATCGAACCGCTAGGGTAACACACTTAAGGGGTTTCGACAAGACAACCGGAAAGGAAAGAGATCACCGGGAACGTCCCGGGAATGGTCCGATGGAGATCGGGCAGCGACGAAATAGTTTTCGGAGCTAGAATAAATTATATATATTATGTTTGATATTAATTAGTGTAATTAATGTTTAAATATGATTTTATATATTTATTTTCGAATTTTTAAAGGCTGATTTCCCTAAATGGGCCTTCTGGTGGAAAGAAGGCCCATGAGGGGGGGAAAGTCCCCCCAGGGCTTCGGATTGGATGGGGGCCGGCCTAGGTGAGCCAAATGGGGCCCACCTAGGGCCGGCGCACCAGCCTTGGCAGAACCAGGCATGTGGGATAGTCCCACATTGCCTGGCTGGCAAGGTTGGCTCCCCCCGGGAGCCTTTATATAGAGGGGCACCCCTGGCCTTTTAATTCATCCAATTAATTCTCGATTTCTCCTCGATCTCGTGATTCCCTTTGTCGGAGTTGCGCCGAGGAGGATGAGAGATCTCTCTCCACCATAGCCCGCTGCCGCGCTGCTGGTGTTCCGGTCCAAGTCTTCCGCTGCTCGTCCTGGACTGGAGCTTCGGAGGCCGTCGTCTCCACCGTATGTGTGTAACACCCTGCGAGGTGCTGCGCTAGCGGTACTCGGAGGCCTACTTCCTCCACCCGACCTCGAAGTCATCTTCATCGTCTTCGTCGCGCCGAGTTCTTCGCGACCTAGAGGTCGGCTACGTCGTCTTCGTCGTCAACGCTTGTGCGGGAGCGTAATCCCCGCTTTTCGGTCTACAAGAGGTGTGTATTCCGATCTCCGCCGTACTTCTATGTCTGCATAGTGTAGATCCTGGCTAGTTTAAGGATATCGCCGATAGGAAATTTTTTGTTTTCTGCCTGCGATCCCCTTCAGTGGTATCAGAGCCGATCTAGCGTAGATATAGCTGTACGCTGTTAGAACCCGTGTTCTGCACGGGGGCACCGTTCCTGTTATTTGCTACCCTCTAGCGTGCACTTGTGATTCCAGCGGCATCGAGTTGATGAAGCGGCCCGGACCGACTTTACGCGTACGCTTACGCGAGACTTGTTCCACTACTGACATACGGCTTGTACCGTATCTGTGGCTGGCGGGTGTCAGTTTCTCTCTCTCTTTAGTTGGCTTTGCATTTTCAATGGAGGGCCCGAAAGGGATGCTTAAACATGCAATTATTGGATCGTTGTTGTGGTCATAAGGTTCGTAGGTATGAAGCGGTTCTATTTACGACAGCCCCAAGCCACGTAAAATATGCAAAAGATAAAGTAGAAGCGTCTAACTTTATTTTGCAGGGGCAATGTGATATGGTCAAGGTAGGTTTATTAAATTGTTTATGAACTGCGCGCGCCAAGAAGACCATGGCGCAATGGACTATATCACATCGCATTACATTTGATGTTTTGTGTGCATCTTATATTGTGTGATTACATATATTAGTATATATTAGTTACACGGCGGTAGAAATATAAGATGATCCCTTCAAAAATACAACTAGTGTTCTTCCTCCAACGAGCACCACCAAGAAAGTTCTACGTTATGAGGCAGGCCGTGACGATCGGGTGTCAGACATATCGTCGTTCGCATACAGTGGGTGTAAGCCATGTTGCACAAGCGTTACGTGGAGGTTATTGTGGCGAGCCTAGCATATGCAGATATGGCCTCGGAACACGGAGGCCGAAAGGTCGAGCATGAGTCACAGAGTTGTTGTGATTGACAATTGTCTACCCTTGAAGTTGTGCTGCCGGCTCTGACGATGAGGGGTTGTGCAATGGATGGGGGTCGTGTAATCGCTTAAACGACCAGGAGGGATGTTCGTTTGAGTGGGAGTTCGGATAGTTATTTTCTAAAATACTAGAACTCAAAATATAATGAACAAAGTCTGTTTTGCAAACCTTTGTAGATATTAACCATTGTAATAGCATCTTTTAAAATTAGGCGCATTCCTGCGATTGAGAAACTTAAAAGGTTGGGTCCAAACTTCATAGTTTTATACTTTAGCTTGAGGATACTCCTTGTTTAAACCGTTAGCTCTTTGTGATACAATACCCGCTAGGAGATAAACCCGGAGATTCCGCTAACAAAAGATAATTTGGATTATCAGGTTTTGTGCGGATGATATCATCATAGTCCAGTGTATGCTATGATCTCTGCCATAGAGAACCAACGGTGGGTACGAGTTATTAGATCGCGAACATATGAGATGGTCGCTAAACTCGGGGTACCCCTAAAGTTGGGTTGATGAAGTTTATCAGTACGTTGACTGATTGTCTTCTTAACCAAGATGGAAGAGAATACACACATTGAAGGAGCACGTGGCAGTCATACTTGATGACATATGGTCATACTTGATGAACATTGAGACGCCTCGCTCAGCTCGATCACTGGATGACAGACGTCGTTGCCAAGTGCAAATGCTATGTCATAGACTACGTCATGAAAGGGGAATCGTTCACCTTCATGGTTCTTGATTACGTTGGAAGTATCAAGAAGATGAAACAGATCGCCGGAAGTCATATGATATACATGTTATGAAAGTTTTAGCCAAGCAAGTACTCGCAGTAGTGACTAAGTTTTTATACTAGTCATGTTTTATGAAAACCAGGTTTACTGCTTGAGTGGCTTGAAAGGATGAGGCGACATTGCGTGTTGATAATGGCAGACAAATTGTTGTGATGGCCATAGACACTCTCCCTCTAGATCTACCATTTGAATAAATTCTTTATGATCGCCTGTTAGTATGATCGTTATAAGTGTGTCTCCTCTAGCGAGACAATTGTTCATATATATTAGTGACAAATTCGTTGTCCTATATTTATGAAGTAATGATCATATGCCGATTTGAATTTAGATGGTAGAAGCTCCCACATTCATAATATTAATGCCAAAACTTAATAAAGACACCACATATGTGTGGCACTACCGTTTAATTCATGTCAATGTTATAGTCAATGAATTAGCTCCATACCGGATGGATCTACAAGTCTTTAGATTTGATCTTTTGACACTTGCAAAATAACCAAGACACCGTTTTCGGAAAACGGGCATATAACTTATTGATAGTCATACATATAGATGTATGTGGTTCAATGAAGTAATTGACGGGTAGTGGAGATCTTTATTTCGTAAACTTCACTGGACGTTTTGAGTATGACTTGTTGAGAATCATGCATATGGGTGTATGTGAATCAATGAAGTACTTTAACGTAAAGTGGAAGTGTTTATTTCATAGACTTCATGAATATTCCGAGTAGATATATGGATATCCACTCAGGGAATGTTAGTCTGGAAATTTTGATTCGATCAAACAAGTTCAGAATGAAGTAGGAAATAAATTTAACAAGAAAATCAAATTCCCGCGATACAGATCGAGGAAATGAAGATTTGAGTTATAATGTTGGCATATCATTGGAAGACTTGTGAGAAGAGTTCCACAAATTACGTCGCATGGAATACCATAGTGTTATGGTATGTTAGGACGTCGTAATCACACCCTATCGGATAGTGTGTGGTAAATAAATCTCTTACCGAATTATTGTGATCATTAGAGTCGTATGGTAGAAACGTAACACTCACGTTAGATAATAGGGAAACCATTTAAATCCATGGAGACAATACCATATTAGTGATGGCATGGCTGTTAGCCTAGATTGTCGTTTCAGCAATTTAGTGTTTTGATGTGATCAAACCTAAAATGGATAAATCTTTGTAGTGTACCGTACCTAAAGAGTTAGTTGGGTACATGTCTCACGACATAGGCAAAATCGTTGCCGGAATATACCTTGCGAAAGAAATAGTTTCTTGTCCAAGAGTATAAGTGGGAAAGAAAGTAGAGCAAGGAAAAGTTGATGAACTTTCTCTCCAGACATCAGAGTGGCGCAACCGAAAGTGTTTTCGGTGTCATGCTCCATAGCTTGAAAGAAGCTGATGATACAAGATCATGATGTTCTGAGCTCATACTAAGAACGTAGGCGTACGAGGTTGTGTTTCACACTGTGTGTTACGACAATCTTGTTATGAAGGTCATATTAATGGAATATGATAGACCTACGAACTACGAAGAAGAGATGGTAGACCTAAGTCCGAGAAATGGCTATGAGTCATATATGATCCGAAATAAAATCCATGTACGATTACCAGGTATTGACTTGGGAGATCTTCTTGATGGCATCTAGGATGTTAACAGAATATGGAATTTTATGAGAGAGTAGACACTGATAAGGATCGATTTGTCGTGAAACAGTTCCGACAGATTCAAAAGTTGACCACAACGAGATTTTGTCTCAAGTGGCGAAGCCTAAATCTATTCTGGGTCGTTTAGCAATTACTATAATTTCGAATGAGAAATTGATAGATGGATAAGAAAACCATGTTTCTTAATAGTGTCATTAAGAAAGAGTTGTAATTAGTACAATAATGGTTTGGTGATCCTAAGGATGCTAAACATATATGCAAACTTCAGTTGTCCATTTATGGGCTGAAGCAAGCATATCGGAGCTGGAATCTTCACTTTGATAATGTGATCAAAGGATTTTGGAGTTGTCCAAAATAGTTGAAGAGACTTGCATTTGCAAAGAAGTGAGTGGGAGCAAAGTAGCTTTTCTTGATCTTATATGCGGAAGGCATATTTGAGTGGGAGCTAAGTAGCTTTCCTTGATCTTATATGCGGAAGGCATATTTGAGTGGGAGCTAGGTGTCATTCATGATTTTGTATGTGACGACATATTGAATGACACAGATCCTCTAGTAGAGTGTAAAGGATTATTTAAGTGATTAAATTTTCTATCAAATGAAGTTAGGAGTATTAGGCATCCGATTTATAATTGTATAGATCGTAAGGGGCTTAATAACATTAGGTCGGAATATTTCCTAAGTTAAGATTCTGAAGTGTTTCAGAATAGAACAAGCGAAGAAAATGGTTCTTACTTGTATGACTAGGTGAAATATTAAGTTTATCTTGGCATTTTCAGTGATAGCAAATGATGTTCGACATTCTCTATGTATCAGACATAGATGCTATCAGATTGAAAGCTCGACTTAGTGTGACCCAAGTTCTTGGTTGAAGAACGGGTTCTAGAGTGATCCTTGTGTGGATCAATGAACAAACGTTAAGTATATTTTTCAGTGTCTGTGAGAACTGAAGATATGTTTTCTGGTAAAGGGAAAGAGTGAAAGACAACTTGCCGTAAAGAGGTTACGATGATGCAAGTTATTACACTGGCCCATACAACTAGAAATCTCATATAGGAGATGTCCTTTATTTTGAAGAAAGACATGGTTAGTTTGCGAAGTCGCATATGAATGCACTGTTGCATAATCTACATAGGTATAGAAATATATGGCAACTTCAGAAGTTGCAAGTGTGATTGGACTGAGCAGTTTTCCGAGCGTATGTGGTCCCCTTAATAGATCTCTTAGACTTTTAAGGCCCATGCTACGCGAATGTTCGAGTCTCACTACATCCACTAGGATATATTTCACCGTCATCGTAAGATACGGGATGATGTCAAACTAGGTGACATAGAAGTGTTGCAAAGCACATATAGGTCTCAATGTGTGAGATCTGTTGACTGTATTCCTCTTCCACGAGACAAGCATGCACCAAGATGCTATGGGTGTTGAGCTTTTACCAAGTTGTAAACTAGATTAAGTGTTACTCTAGTGCAAGTGGGAGACTGAAGGGAATATGCCCTAGAGGCACTTAATAAACATAGTTTATTGGTTATATTCCAATTGTTCATTATATGTTTTATACCATGCTATAACTGTATTAAGCGGAAACATTAAATACACGTGTGGTAGATAAACAACCAGGTCCCTAGTTGCCTCTGCTAAGACTAGTTTCATTGCGCGATTGATGATCGAGGTTTCCCGATCATGAGACATGGCGTCTGTCGGCAATGGAGTCATATCGTTAGGTGGAACGATGTGATGGACTTACCCACAATTTGTAGGACGTAGTCATTACGCCTTTGACCGTGAGACCAACTCTTATTGTTATTCCTGGAAGATACTTTGATCGCACCAAACGTCATATCTTATAAAGTGTGACAATAACGGTGATACTTTTGGGTATCGGAAAGGGGTAGTTGAGACGAGGGCTCAAGAGCGGGATTTGTCAGTCCGTATAGCCGGATGGATACTCTAGGGCCCACTCGGTGAGATTATGTCAAATGAGTTTGCAAACATGTGACTAGGTCACCAGCTGACATAATATCATAGACGAGTAGAAGATAGTGTTGTCAGTAACGAGATCATGCTAGGTATGGAGATATCTATGAACGATGCTCGGACACACTAAGTATCGCTATGACAAAAGGTTTAAGACTAGACGTCCAGGTTTGATAGATGAAAGTCATTCGTTATATCACAGGGGTTAATTCATGGGGTCCAGGCCTACGAGTTAATCATTGATCGGAGAGGAGTCTCGATCATATCTGTTATTATATCGAACCGCTAGGGTAACACACTTAAGGGGTTTCGACAAGACAACCGGAAAGGAAAGAGATCACCGGGAAAGTCCCGGGAATGGTCCGATGGAGATCGGGCAGCGACGAAATAGTTTTCGGAGCTAGAATAAATTATATATATTATGTTTGATATTAATTAGTGTAATTAATGTTTAAATATGATTTTATATATTTATTTTCGAATTTTTAAAGGCTGATTTCCCTAAATGGGCCTTCTGGTGGAAAGAAGGCCCATGAGGGGGGGAAAGTCCCCCCAGGGCTTCGGATTGGATGGGGGCCGGCCTAGGTGGGCCAAATGGGGCCCACCTAGGGCCGGCGCACCAGCCTTGGCAGAACCAGGCATGTGGGATAGTCCCACATTGCCTGGCTGGCAAGGTTGGCTCCCCCCGGGAGCCTTTATATAGAGGGGCACCCCTGGCCTTTTAATTCATCCAATTAATTCTCGATTTCTCCTCGATCTCGTGATTCCCTTTGTCGGAGTTGCGCCGAGGAGGATGAGAGATCTCTCTCCACCATAGCCCGCTGCCGCGCTGCTGGTGTTCCGGTCCAAGTCTTCCGCTGCTCGTCCTGGACTGGAGCTTCGGAGGCCGTCGTCTCCACCGTATGTGTGTAACACCCTGCGAGGTGCTGCGCTAGCGGTACTCGGAGGCCTACTTCCTCCACCCGACCTCGAAGTCATCTTCATCGTCTTCGTCGCGCCGAGTTCTTCGCGACCTAGAGGTCGGCTACGTCGTCTTCGTCGTCAACGCTTGTGCGGGAGCGTAATCCCCGCTTTTCGGTCTACAAGAGGTGTGTATTCCGATCTCCGCCGTACTTCTATGTCTGCATAGTGTAGATCCTGGCTAGTTTAAGGATATCGCCGATAGGAAATTTTTTGTTTTCTGCCTGCGATCCCCTTCACGAAGTTGGAACAGCTACACCCGACGAGTCATCCAGGTGGCCATCAAGTTTAGGCCACAAAGACCGACTTTCGCCAGCTGGGAGATCGCGTCCAGCATCACTTCCAGAGCGTCAGAATCCCCGAAGCCGTTCCTGGTCCAGTTCTTCCTGGACGCCGGGAGCCCTGGCGGAAGGGAGGGAAGCTGGGGCCGTCATTGGCCTCGGGCAGGTCTGGACATTAGAAGAAGGTGTGTTCCCAGTCGGGATTCACTTTCAGCAGTTGGAGGTCCGGGTAGTCGGAGCAGCGAGGAATGATCCTCATCGCGCCACACTCCCGCCTCTCGTCTCCCTCACCGGTGAACGGACAGACGTCGCCTAGGGGGGGGGGGGGGGGGGGTGAATAGGCGAGGTACACTTTTTACAATTTAGGCTTGATAAATGCGAAATAAAACTTAGTGTTTAACTTATCAAGAACGCAACCTAAATATACTAGGTTCACCTATGTGCACCAACAACTTATGCTAAGCAATACTTGTAACAAGGTGATAGCAAGATAGATGACTTCAAGCACGAAGGCTATCACAATGTAAAGTGCATAAGTAAATAGCTCGGGTATAGAAATAACCGAGGCACGCGGAGACGAAGATGTATTCCCGAGTTCCTCCTTGTTAGGGGAGTACGTCTCGTTGGAGAGGTGTGAGAGACCACCACAGGTCAATCTCAACGCCACAACAGGCTCACCTTATTCTCCGATGAACCTACCACAAAAGGTTGGGTTCACCTTCCACTATTGATCCCCTTTTGGGCGGAGATCGAATCCCTTACAACAATCTTGAGGCACACAACCACAACTGAATTGGGGGCTCCCAAGTGACCACAACAGGTCTTGACCACAAAAGGTTTTGGCCACAAAAGGCTGGCCACAAAAGGCGTCTAGGGTCCAATGACCCAAGAGTAACAAGGTCACGAATTTCACCACCACGAATCCTCGTGGAGGGCTCAAACCGATGCAAGATGCAATGGCAAGAGCACACGAAGTGCTCAAGTTCTTCACTCTCAAATTCCAACAAAGCAACAAATGCTTATAGGGGAATAAGAGAGGAAGAACAAAGAAACCACAAAGGAGTCAAATCCTTCACTTCCAAATCCCACCAAAAGCAACTAATGCTTATGGGGGGAGAAGAGAGGAAGAACAAAGGAGAAGAACCACAAAGGAACTCCAAGATCTAGATCCACTAGGTTCCCCTCACTTAGAGGAGAGATTGATTGGTGGAAATGTAGATCTAGATCTCCTCTCAACTTTCCCTAAAGAATATGCAAGAATCAATGGAGGGATTGAGAGAGAAGCAAGCTTTCCAAGGTCAACAATGGAGTAGGAGAGAGGAGAAAGTCGTGCTCAAGTGCTTGGGGTCATTGGGGAAGAAGACCCCCTTAAATAGGACCTCCAAAATCCAACCGTTATGCAGTTTTTCGGCGCAGGGTCGGTACTACCGCCCCCCAAAAACCCGGTACTACTGCCTGAGCATTTTGTGCACTCAGAAAACGCGAATCTCTCTGTATAGGGCGGTAGTACTGTCTGAAATCGCGGTACTACCGCAGGTACAGAAACTGCAGAAACAGCTAAACGAAAACGTCAATATCTTGACCATCCGAACTCCGTTTTCGATGATTTTTGGCGCGTTGGAATCACAACAAAGAGCTCTATAAGATCATGCATCGAAACATCATAGTCCAACAAGGGAGGTTTAAAACAAATGAGGAAAGGTAAGACCTCTCGATAAAAGGATAACCGTTAAAACCTCAAACACCAAAAACGCAACAAGATATTCATATGAAATCCGTTTTTGATGAATTAGAGCTTGACATGGAGACGAACCAAGCTCTAAATACTCACATGGATAAAATCCAAATAAGAACCAAGAAATATGATATGCCAAGTATGCAAAGGTTTGAGCTCTCCACAAAGATGCGATGAAGTTACTCACTCGAGAGCCCCTCTTGATAGTACGCCTATCTATCCTAAAACCCGGTCTCCACAAAACAACATGAGACCGGTAGAAAAGGAAACCTATCAAGATCATACCTTTGCCTTGAGCATTCCACTTGAGCTAGATGATGACGATCTTGATCTCTTCAAGTGGATCACCTTTCTTGATTGCGCTTGCTAGCACATGCGTGATGAAGACATCTCCAAATACTCCCCCATACTCCATTATGGGAGAGTCTCGCTTAGTTCCGTCTTTGTGTATCCATTGCAAACTCCAAGCATAGGATCTCTTCGAGAAGCTTCTCTTGGTCTTGCACATCTCAACCTTGATGACGATCACCACATGACGTCATCCTCCATGAGCTATATGAGATCTTCATTTGTTGCAAGCCCATGGGAAGATACCTAACCTCATATAAAGATAGCACACACACATATATCATGGGTTAGTTCACAAAGCTATACGGACACGTGTTTACCATCCCAAGAGATACATGATCCCTCTAGGTACATCTTGTAGCTTTGTGTGTTGATCAACATCTTGATCAACCTTGTATCTTTCTTCACTATATGATGTCTTGAATCCTTCAAGACATACTTGCAATATGCTCCACACAACACATGACCATCCATCATATACACCCTTAAATGGAACCTTGGTCATCAAATAAGCTTCAAGAGTCCAACACATGAACTCCACTATTTCCATGGACAAGATCTATAAGGATATCTCAATGCAAACATTAGTCCATAGAGATTGTCATCAATTACCAAAACCACACATGAGGGAAAATGCTCTTTCAACCGGTAATCCTACCTTTGGGGTAGAACAAAGAGCACCATACACCCAGATGCGGGTGGATACCTAAGTATCCCTCACAGAGGGTGATGAGGCACGAGGTGTGGACGATGCAGTCGGGGCGTCAGATGATGGAGCTGGATCTCATACAGGCTAAGGATGTGGCCTGGGAAGGGATGTGGCCTCACAAGAAATGATGCAAACATCACCATGTGGTTCAACTCCCCCTCGTCAGGGAGGAGCCTGCCCATGGCAGACCACCTTCCCCCGAAGCATGGCCAAGCACCGAGTTCGACATAATGAGCTCGGGAAGATGATGGAACCAAGAAGAGAAGAATGGAGGCCGAAGTGTGGAGGCGTCGCCACGAAGCCTCGGTATTTATACTGGAGGGATCGTGAATCCAGCCGCAACCTTCGGGCGCTCCGTTTTGTCTTCTCTGTGCAGGAACCAAAGCTATGCAGAGAATAGATTGCACGTAGAGGCTACCAGTTACAACGCCTCGGGAAGAGGCACGTTGCCGGACACGTGGCGTCCGTGTGCCTTGGAGGGGCTCAGCCCGGCAGGCGCCACGCTGCCTGACTTCGCCCGGGGGTTACTGTCGGTACCCCGCCAACCGGGGTTACCAAACTTGACGTCACGCAAGCGCCCAAGCCCTTCAAGACTCCTTCTTCCCGGGAGGGGAGAACAGCGGGGACACCGACCAAGGCAGGTCATCGTCCCGGAAGGAAACGCCGCTTAGTCACACCCCGACCTCAAACAGAGGCCGATGCGTGGACAACGAGGTTGCGGGCTCCTGTCGTGACAAAAGGGAAGTATCGCTATCTGTCAAGAGTTCGTGGCTTGAGGGATAGGTGGCGGGTGAGAGCGCCGGACATGTGTGATCCCTTTGTGCTATAAAAGGAGGACTCGACGTAGTATGCAAGGGATGGAGGATTTGAAGGTTGGCTAGCTTAGTGAGGCGAGAAGGGAAGAATCCGGCCATCTGCCTTCGCTAGATAGAGAGCAACACTATTTGTATTCATACATATCATAATCCAAGATCAGACAAGCATAACTTAGGGTGTTACATCCAACACGAATGGTCTGAACCTGGGTATAACCTCGCGTGTTCTTCATCTGAGTGAGTTCGTGTGAGTTTGATCTGTTGCATGTCATCGTCGACCTTCGGAAGGTCCCCACGCCCCCTTTGCTACCGAGCAAAATAAAGGGGTTAGATATCTCTCTCTCCCTGGTGTCCGCGTTTGCAAACACGACACACACAATGGAGGAAATCTGTGAATTAACCTTTCTTAAGAGAGTGGCCTATGATTGTTGGGAATCCCAAGTGGATGATGTAGTGTAGCAGCAAATTTTCTGAGTGAACAACCAAAATTTATCGAACCAATGGGAATACAAAGTTGAGAAATTTTGATATGGAACATACGCGAAAACAAAATGATCTTTGTCTCCAACGTTTTAGGAAGTTTGTCATGCTTCCCGCCTGGCTAAAAATATATATTAATTAAACGTATAGGATGGAAAATAATTGTAACAAACAAAAATAAAAACGGACCATCGGGCTAATAATAATTAAAAAAAGTCAACGAGGTTGTAACAAATGTGAAAGAATGGATCAGGACATACTGTTGGATAAACAAATTACAACTAGACAATTCAAAGGATTATGATCATGCAATTATGATAGAATATTCAAGGGCAAATATTTATGTAGGCATCATGTCAAATATATATAGACTGCCGCCATCTGGCGACATCTACCTAATACTCCACTTTGAGAGCCCTTCTCGGCTTGCCTCGCAAGATATTAATTTGAAAACAACAGAGTACTGCATTATTCATTATTACATGATGTAATCAATATTTATTATCGAGAAAAAAGACATAAACACCCCTGTTTTTACCCTTAGTAGCAATATCGCATTACCCTCTTAGTCATTTCAGTCATTCGAACCCAGGAAAAAATGACAACTATCGAAAATATACTCCCTCTTAGAGATTTATACAATAACTTGGCGAGAGTAACCATCTAAATTGTAAAGATGTAAGAACATAAATAAAGCAAACATATAAGAAATGTAGAATCTAATCATAGCATCGCAATTCATCATATTACAACAAAGACAACATGTCTCTTTAGTCTCCGCTTCGATTCGGCCTAGATCAGTATCGATCTAGATCACGCGTGTTGTATATACCTCTTGTAATTTGCCAATTGGGACAAAGTCGTAAATTGTAAATCTCCAACGTTTACGACCTCTACCGAAATAGTAAAAATTTGGCTGACATCCGTGCGTTTTCCCCTTGTTGTTTGGAGGGTTTTGCAAGTTCAATTTTTGTCCCCTATGTTTTATCTTACTTTTTACATAGTTTATTACTTGTCATGTATTAGAGTACTATGTATACTGGCACGAAATATTTCAATAGAGATTTTGTCTAACACAAAAAAATGATTTCTTGACTATTACTAGAATTAAGGGCATCTCCAACGGCCCGACGCAAACGGACGTCCGCGGTTCGTTTATGTCCGTTTTTGACCGTGGACGAGAAAAACCCAGCCCAACGGCCCGACGCATTTTGCCCGGACCGTCCGCCGCGACGCAAACGCGGCCCAAATTTGGTCTCGGTTTGCGTCGCCGCGGACGGTCCGCGCTGTCCGCGCGCGTCCGTGCCCCTTTGACCGGGCCCCGCGCGTCAGCGACTGCGCCCTTTCACTTCGTCTCCCGAGGCGTCCACGACCAGGAGGCAAAGGCTGCCGCGCCGCCGCTCCAGTTTCTGCGCCGTCTTCAATGGCGACGCCTCGCTGCCCACCGCTACCCGCCGCCAACAATGACAACCGTCCTCGGCCGCCGTTAAAAGGCCTCCGCGGCCGCCTCCATACGCAGACCTCTCCATTTCCACTGCCACCATGACTGGTCCGTGGCCGAACAAGAAGATCAAGAGGGAGCCCGGCAGTGGCGGCGGCTCTTCCTCGTCACGCCGGTCGTCACCGCCGCCGAAGATGCCCAGGGACCGCCCTTACGTGGGCGCCTCGCTGGCGCTACGCCTGTACAACACCAACACACCGGTGCCAGGCGACGTCCACCTCCCGAACGACTGGCACCTCAACTCGAGGAGGGTGCCAGTCTCGCCGGTGCCCAAACGTGGCGAGGAGCGGATGCTGGAGATCCGCCGCCGCCGCCGCCTGCTCCCCGCGGACCTCCGCAACGACGACGCGTTCCACCCCGATTCCCGATGGTGGGATCGTCCGGGATTCGAGCGGGACGCGAGGAGACGCGCCGGCCTCCTCGGCGACCAGGACTTCGACTACGGAGGCGTCACCGTCTGGGTGCCGCCACCTCTGTCGGAGTGGGAGCCAGACGAGGACGAGCCGGAGGACGATGAGCCGCTGGCCATGGCGGTGGACGAGCTCCCGCTCGCAGAGTACCAGCCACCCGAGCTCACGGAGGAGGAGGCTCTCCGTGAGGCCATGATCGAGAGCCAGCGGTTGGCTCGGTCGGTGGCCTGGCCTCGCCGGAATGCTGAGGGCCTCCACGCTCGAGAGCGACAACGCTTCCAGCAGCCGCGGGCCGCCGCTGCCACCGTCGAAGCAAGAGTGGGAGGATCAGGCGCCGTCGCGGTCTCCCAACCTGTGGGCGCCATGGCCGGATGCGTCATCTTCTGCGCCGCCGCCACCTCCTCCTCCGCCGCCACCAGCTCCGGTACCAACGGCGGCGTGGTCCTTCCCCTGGGACCCTCCGCCGTTCTACGACCTCACCGGCGAGAGCGACGAGTAGTTGTCGCCGGCGGCGGCCGAGGAAGCCCTAGATAGGTTTTTTTTAATTATGTTTTAAATTTATGTCTTTATTTTCAGTCCCTATATGTAATATAAATATTTTAATATTAACAAGTTTGAAAAAAAATGCGTCGGGCCGCTGGGCTGGGGCGCGACCCAAACGGACATCATTTGAGCGGACATAGCCCATTTCCTGTCCGCGCCGCGACGCAAACGGACCAAATCGGCCCAAAATACGTCGGGCCGTTGGAGATGCCCTAAGATTTTTTTTTTTGTCATTCAGTAGGACGTTGACTACGAAATAGTACTCACCCAGTTTCACGTTAAACGATTTAATTTCCTCACCCAGTTTCAACGAGACAACTTGCGCATTCTTCCAACCAAAACATTTCGAGAAAGATGTGCAACGTCATTCTCATGGGTTTACTGAAACATACGCAAATCACAGGGTCCCACAATTTGGATTCCATCATGAACGAAAGCAAGATCACAGTTTCACATTAACGTCGACCAGACTCCAACACACACACCCTACCTCACTAACCCCCAGATTAGCCAGCAAAGAAGCTGAATTAGGTCGGAAGTAAGTCGCTCGCACGTCCATGGTTGCGACACCCAAGCCAGCCACTCTTTCACAGTACTAGTAATAAAAGAGAAGAATTGCGATCGGGCAGGATCACTGTGATCAGTGCTCTCTTCCTGCCGTGCTCGCTGCAGCTGTGAACCTCACGCAAATGGCAGCTCCCAGTTTTATACCAGTCACTTCTCACCACGCTCCCTCGCTCACATCGCCATCCTCGCTCCTACCAGCTCTAAACAAATCACCATTTCCCTTCTCCCCAAATCAATTGACCACCATTTTTATAGGCTCCGAACCTTCTCTTTCCTCCCTCCCCCTCTGTCTTCTCTCCCTAAACCCCCCCAAATCAGAGAGAGAAGCAGGCAAGCGCTGTAATGTGTGTGTGAGTTGAGAGCTCAGCTGGGTTCCTTTCTCTCACTAGATCTGTCCACTGGTTGAGCGCCTTTGCCCAAAGGCGCCACTGCCTTGCTCGCTCTGCTTGCTTGCCTGCGGTGTCACCCACTTCCTCCCACTCTCTATGCGTGCTGTGCCTCTGCCTCTGTCTCGTGGTGGCCTCGTCGCTCTAACTATAACCACCACCAGCACCACCGCACAGCCATGCCAAGCTTGGCGTCACTGGATTCGCGCGCACGGCATTGCAATGCCGCCGCTGATCGAGGCGTGACCGACTAGCAAGCCAGCCAGCCAGCCAGCCAAGGGGAGGGAGATTTCGTCGATTTCTGGCGAGGGTTATTCGGTGCTTGATTCCTCGCGAGAGCACCCGCCGGCCGCCGACATGTTCAAATCGGGGAGGTGGCGCGGCGGCGGCAAGGCCAAGGCCATGTTCAAGCTGCAGTTCCACGCTACACAGGCACGGGCCGCTGTCTCTTGTCTCTCTTGGGGAAAGAAGAAGAAAGAAGCAGAGTTTTCGTTTTCTTGTTTTCGGTTTCGATCCGAGGCGTGACGGGGCGCGTGCTCTCGTTGTTGTTGTGTGTGCAGGTGCCGGAGCTGGGGTGGGAGTCGATGACGGTGGTGGTGACGCCGCAGGACATCGGCCGGCCGACGGCACGGACGGAGCGCGCGGAGGTCGCCGACGGCGCCTGCTGCTGGGACGCCCCGATCTTCGAGGCCACCAAGCTCCCCTCCGGCAAGGACAAGATCTACCAGTTCCTCGTCTACGAGACCGTGAGCGACCGACCCGCCCGCACCCAGTTCATCGATCCCGCTCGATTTCTGACCCGGCAATGCCGTGCAGGGGTCCAGCAAGGCGGCGCTGCTTGGGGAGGCGACGGTGAACCTGGCTGAGTACGCGGAGGCGTTCAAGCCGTGGGTGGTGACGCTCCCCCTCAAGGGCAGCCCCGCCCCCGGCGCCCAGCTGCACGTGAGCACCGATCTCTTTCTCTCTGACCGACCCTCTTAAAAAGCTTGCGGCGTTTTTCCCTGTGACCTGCGACGGCGACGCGCTCGCGGTTCCTGATTCTGATGGTTGCTGCTGCTGTTGTTGCTCTCTGTGACAGGTGACCATCCAGCGGGTGGTGGGTGGTGCCGGCGGTGGGTGCGGTGACGACGTGAGGTGGGTTCAGTTGCGTTGGGTGGGGATTAGTTTAGACACATCTGCTGCTGCATTGTGGTTTGAGCTTTAAGGATCAATCCATTCTCGTCTCATCTCCACCAGATTCATCTAGACACTGCTGCTACCTGCATTGTGCTTGTTTTAGCTCTGAGGATAGCGTGTCTCAGCTCAACCAGATTCATTTAGACATTGCTGCCTGCTGCGTTGCGGTGTGAGCCTTAAGCATGGTGCATTTGCTTTGATTGAGGTGTTGCTTATGATGAACTAATTGCTTACTGATACTTGCTCTTGGTTGTGACAGTGAGAACGGCGACACGGCCAAGTCTTCGCCTCGGAGGACGCTGCAGAGCCAGCTGAGCCGGTGCGAGGACGAGGACGGCGAGAAGCCGAGGTCGCTCGCCGCCGATTCGATGAGCCCTGTGCATGTAAGTTACCAGTGAGGCCTAGGGGGGAAGAGTTCTTGAGAGCTTTCCCTTTTCGATGCATCATCATTGCATTGCCTTTGTTTTGTTTCTGTTGATGCCTAAGAAACATAGCCTTTGGCATGCAAAGCATATTGCAAAGAAAAAGGGGGTCTACATTTTTCTAATTGATCATTTGGGGGGGTCACATTTGTTGTGTGCACTTTTTGTTTGAGATCTCTGAGTTTCTCATCTCTGTAGAGAAGAAGGGGAATCTTTAAACTGCATGTGGTTTGTCATTTCCCCCTCTGTTCGTTAGATAGTAGCTGATAGCTTTCTTGTACAGGATGGATTGGTGATAAGCAAACCGCCAGGGATGAGGTTTTCGCTGAGAAGAAATATGCTGACGCCTGTTGAGCAGGCTGGCCACCTCCACAATGCCAATAGCTTTGATGCCGTTTCGGTGTCGGGTTCAGATGGGAGCTCAGGAAGATTCACTCCAAAAACCAGTGCAAACATGCATAACACATTGCTTCAGGATGCCACGAACGTGCCCTCGCCGTTTGCCAACAATGGCACCCCGAGAAACCCATTAAGCTCTGGTGATTGGTCAGGAAGCTCAGCTCCTGATGCCAGCACGGATGGGTCGACGAGCAACTCGGGTGAGACGGGGTTGAGAGGTGCCGAGGACGATGTGGAGAAGCTAAGAAGTGAGATAGGCACTCTGACACGGAAATTGGATGTCTCAGACATGGAGTTGCAGACACTCAGAAAGCAAATTGTGAAAGAGGGTAGGCGAGGGCAAGATCTTTCCAGAGAAATGAGTAGCTTGAGGGAGGAAAGGGATGCACTCCGAAGAGAGTGTGAAGGACTTAGAGGGACGAGGAAAACAATCCATGATGCAAATGGATCAGGTAAACGGTTGTCAGACGGGGAAGATCCCTGGTCTCAGGTTGAGGAGCTGAAGCAAGATCTGGGCCACGAGAAGAATTTAAACGCAAATTTGCGTGTACAGCTACAGAAAATGCAGGAATCAAATTCTGAGCTGCTTCTTGCCGTGAAGGATCTTGATGAGCTGCTGGAGCAAAAGGATAGAGACATTTCCATTTTGCAAGAAGAAACAGTAGAGGATCCTCAGGAGGCAGAATATGAGCATGCATTGTCAAATGTGCACAGTGCTGGACACAAGATGGACATGTCTGAAACAAGCTCATACCAGGAGAAAGAAGACGAGCTTATGCTAGATGCATTGGTGAAGAAGAGCGATGACATCGCTAGTTCTGAACTACAAGAGAAGATTCTTGAACTGAGTGATGAAATTGAGTTGTACAAGAAAGACCGTGAGGATCTGGAGATGCAGATGGAGCAGCTTGCACTTGATTATGAGATTCTGAAGCAAGAGAACCATGACATCTCTTCGAGGCTGGAACAAACACAACTGAGGGAGCAGCTAAGAATGCAGTATGAGTGCTCAGCACATTTGTCTATTATAAGTGATCTTGAGGCCAATGTCGAGAATCTGGAGAATGAACTCCAGGCACAATCTAAAACATTAGAGGCTGATATAGCAGGAGTACTCTCTGCAAAGGTTGAGCAAGAGCAGAGGGCCATAAAGGCTGAGGAGGCTCTGAGAAAGGCACGGTGGAACAATGCTACTACTGCCGAACGACTTCAGGACGAATTCAAGAGTTTATCTTCGCAAGTTTCTTCTGCTTTCAGTGCCAATGAGCGGCTGCTTATGCAAGCAAGAAGAGAGGCCACAGAACTACAGTTGCAGAAGAGCCAGTTGGAAGAATTACTACAAAAGTCCCAAGAAGACACTGTATCGGTCCAAGAACAACACCGAATGAAGATTCAACAGCTACTTACACTAGTGGATTTCAAGTCGACGGAGATAGATAGGCTAGTGATGGAGCTGAAGAGCAAGAGAGACGAGTTCCAGGACCAGAAAAGAAGTGACGATGCAAAGTTAAATGATCTATTAGAAGAAATTGAGCAGCTAAAAGTGAAGATTGAGAAGCTATCAGATGAGAGAGACAATCTCATGGAAAAGAATCAACAGAAAGATATGGAATTAGCTGTGAATGGTGAAAAAGACATGGCCTTGGAAGAAAAAACTGCTGAAATTACTATGCTCAATGAAGAGCTTGCATTGCTCAAGAACCAAGCGCAGACATACTTGGAGGAGCTAAACAC
The DNA here is from genome assembly GCA_026929855.1 of Poa annua. Lineage (NCBI taxonomy): Eukaryota > Viridiplantae > Streptophyta > Magnoliopsida > Poales > Poaceae > Poa > Poa annua. Next base: position 40,089,824 of record CM049438.1, read on the forward strand.
TCTAAAACTCTCCAAGAATGAAAGGGATGAGACCATAGGGAAGCTGCAAATAAATATTGGATCGTTGAAGCTCCAGTATGATAACATAAAGAACTTGTTGTCCACAAAGGAGTCTGAGAAAAGCAACCTTGCCTCTCAGGTGCTGAAGCTGAGAAGAGCCCTTGAAAGCAGGGAAGGTGCCAAGGAAAATGGTATCACTTCAGACACCACGGTAATTATTGAAAACCAGATATATCTGTAAGAAATAGTTTTGATAATTACTTTCTCTACTAAATCAAATTGTCATGCTAGCAGATACTCATGTACATAACAAAGAGGGCATATGTAAATAGATAAATTAGCAACATAACAAAAAATCAATCTGAAAAAATAAATTATAGAATATTTCAAAAAATAAAATGATCAAATATTTCAACAAAAACTCTCATTTAAACCAGTAGGTGTAGCTTCCCTGTTGTACTTATGTCAGCATGCTTCACAGTGCACACACTCTTAAAAACTCACAAAGTTGTGGCTGTAATCAAAATAAGTAGGTGACACTGTCTAGGGATTTTCCATAATACACGTATTTTTGCACAAGCGAAGACAAATCTGGCTCTATCTACTTATAGTTAGAGGATATGAACAGCTGTTATGTATAGTATCCACTATTATGGTGTACAACTTTCTTCCTAGATAGGGACAGCTTTGAATAGAGGTCCCCACGAATGATATTTTGATATTTTACAACATGGAGCTGTTGGGCCCTAACATACTCATGCTGCAATCATACGCTTCGGTACCTTGAGAGTGACACGCCATGTTGTGTTTTGCAGGCAGATCAGCATACTAATTCGAAGCGCATCAAGCACAATACCATCAACACCGGGAGCGCCGCTGCAACGGCAATCACCGACATACACAGCAATGGGTGCGACATGAGGTTATTATCTGAACTTAAATTGCAGCAATTGGCCTTTTTCTCCAGTGATACATGACCAATAAGTGACTGACATGCTTTGCGCTGCCGCCGATGATTTTCTCGCTGCCAGGAGTGCTGTAACTCATGCTAACCAGTCAAAGGAGCTGGACACTCTGAAGGAGATGAACAACGTGATGCAGCAAGAACTGAACGAGCTGCATGAGCGGTATTCAGAGATAAGCCTCAAGTTCGCTGAGGTGGAAGGCGAGAGGCAGCAGCTCGTGATGACGGTGCGTACACTGAAGAATGCGCTGAGGTGATCCATGGTTGCTGCTTAGTGCCCATTCACCCACATGTAGCTTCAGGATTAGGTGATGATCCCCACCCCGAAGAAGGGTTTTGTATAGGCGAGCAGCTGGATGGTGAGCTGCATGGAACATCATCCATGGTTTGCAGAGGCAGGCCTGCACCCAGGCAGCTGGGTCCTGTGGCCTGTCACAATACATACAGCATGTAGATCCATTCCCCTCACAATAATAGTTCTGTGTTTTTCTCTTCCGCATTGGTGTGTGAAGGTTGTATCAGTTGTTGTACCTCTAGAGAGAGCATAGTGTTTGGCTTATGTTGTATAATTCTCCTTTTGTTTGGTTGTAATGTGAAGAAAGAAGAGTGAGATAACAAAACGGTGTGACAGTATGATGCTGGACTTACAGCTTACAGATTTGGGACTCATACATCATCCCTAATATTCTACTCAACTAATCTCGTGGTTGACAATCAACCGAGATCCTTGGAAAATTTCAGTCGTACCTTGGTTCCATATGAAAAGCTGAGAACTCATAAATTTGAACTTCTGTTTGACAAAACTAAATTGAATTTGAGGCTCATGAAGTTCTATAATAAGAGAAATGGAAACAGAACGATGGCGTGTAACTTCAGGTATATATCAACATCCTGTATCTAGAAATAGTGTCAGTCGGTCAGTGTCATCGTTTGTCAGTATTATTTTCAGCTCAAAATGTTCCAGCTTTAAGTGCCTAAGTGGTTCCATGTACTTGTGTCTGCCGTTGTCTATCCGTGCACTGTTGCTAGTCCATTGCGCCACCATTCTGCTGGTGATCAACTCCTCCACTTTGGCACTTCAGCCTGTGCATGGTGACAACCGATCTACAACGACATGTTCGTCCCAGTGTATGGGCGGCGAATAGGCTTCAATGGCGAGGATGACCGAATTGCAGCCTATGCCAATTTTGCAAGCATGCCCCGGAGACGGCTGCTTATCTCTTTTACCTGCCGCTTCACCACTCTGATTTGGCTTATGATTAAAAATTGACTTGGTCTTCACGACCATCAACCTTCTAGTTAGGTTGCGTTGGCACTTGGCACGGTCAAGGATTTGTGGACTGCGCTTGTTTTGCATACTGACAACCTTAGGAAGGCGGCGTTCTCCCTCATCATGCTCACCTCTTGAGCAATTTGGAAGGAGAGGAACGCCTAGGTTTTTCACAACAAATGTTGTACGAACAACATGATAGTGTCCAACATTAAGAGCAACGCGAAGCATTTGAGTTATGATTTCATTACAGTATATGTGGATTGCCCATCTTCTTTTTTATCGATTAGTACTGTTGATTCTACTACTAGGTTTATCTAAAATTCTACTACTTGGTGCATGAATCTTAACGTGGTATATGAGAGCACAGTTCTTGGGTTCAAATCTCGACCTTTTCAATTTAATTTAAAAAAAAATTAATGTCCTCTTTCTGTCCATTTAGCTGGAATGTCCTCTTTCTATCCATCGAGAAAGATCGTGTAGGCTTGGTTTTACTGGAAATTTGACATGTTTTACGGCGAGAGTAGTTGCGTTTGTATTCGGCCTTTGCTGGCCTCTTGTTTTTCGTTTCTCCAACTCTGCTAATCTCATTCATGTTTAATGGGACAAGTCAAAATCTTTTGCCTCGGTCAAAAAAAAAAAAATCTCTTCGTTCTTGATCTTGACGGAAAGGAACAGCGAGCCAATATCCACTGCGATTATATCCATTAGTACATCATCATTTGGCAATTGTGAAGTACAAATCTTCAATTAATCATTGGTTCGACGATCAATACACACACCACTCATCACATCCTTTTGTTATTCTCAGAGAGAGATACAATAACATATCCATACACCATGCATGTTTCTACTAATTCGGGCAGGTGGGTAGGGTGATACCGCAGGAGGCGAGGGTCTTGCGGGCGTTAGGGCTGTTGATGTAGTTTGAGTAGGCCGGGTCCTTGGCGTACTGGCAGAAGCAGCCTTCTTGCGCCTTGAGGTTCGAGCAGCACGATGCCGACGGCTTCGTCCCGCCGATGATCGCCGGCCCGCACACGATCAGCTTCTCGACATCGCACTGCTCCTCCGCCGTCGACGCCCCGCCAGGCGCCATCGCGGGGGCACTCACCCTCGCCGCAGCCACCGACGGCGCCAACACCACCGCGACCACTACCAGCACCGCGCACATCGCCACCGCCCTAGCCATTGTCTCCGACCGACTGCTACGAACAGACACAGCGTTCTGGATCTAGACTCGATTGAGACTGTGAGATGGATGCGAATGATGGCACGCTTGAAGCGAAGCGCGTTGCTCGTATTTATAAGCCGGGAGAGCGAGCGCGCGAGGCAATGCGTCCTGCGTGAGCTGTGTAGTTTGCATGCACTGGCGTTGCGAAAACTACACTCCAGACCGTCGTTCGGGTACCCGCCCTATCTCAGCCATCCCAGTGCGTGGAGATTCGTGTTGGTCAACTCTCCCACCCCCGCTCATTCCCGTGTTAGCGAGTGCAAACCTCCGCCCAACTTCTGACGGAAAGCAACCTCACACCAAATCGACCGGCCGTCCCTTTTCCCCCTCACCCTCCTGTTCCTTATCCTCCTACTCGCCGGTCGCCGGTGCCATCGCGGCGCTCGCCGCCCGCAGCCAAGACGCGCCCGCCATCACCGGCCCTCTCCACTCCACCATCCTCCACGAGCCAAGACGCGCCCGCGCGGCGTTTTGGATCTGATGGGAGATCATATTCTGGATCCTCTTGGAAATCTTGCAGCTGAGAGGAGCTTGACGACGACCATATCTCCCCGCCCCAGCTTCTCTGTGCTTTCAAAATCCCGCTTGTGCAAAAAACTGCCCAGATTACTACTAATGCCAGAAAGTCGGAACCCATGTAAGTAATACCGATCTTTTTTTTTGGATGAGCTCCACCGCGTGATGCATGTTTCTAGATCCCGTGTAGTTGGTGTGTCTCCAGATTCCTTTTTTGCAAGCACATTTTTGCCTATGAATTTGTGTTCCAGTTTATCCTTTTTGTGGTCCAAATTTTCAGGTTTTTTATTATCATTAGGAGTACATGATTTCAAGGCTGATAGTTCTAGGGATTTTTTCTTTTTGTAAAATGGTTTAGCTGTAGATGTTTTAGTTCACGACCACAGTCCACAGAGATGATGAACACTACATGCTATCCATTCTCTGCATGCTTACATGATTCAAACTGCTATCCTGTGGGATTTTCGAAGAATACAACAACTGTAACGTGCTTACAGGATTTTTTTAATAAGTTTGGAGCTTTGTATGCTTACAGGATTTTCCTTGTAAAATGGTTGACCTGTCAAAGTCCTTGTTCATGATTCAGAGATGAATTCACGACTTTGAACATCAGATCGCAGTCGTGCAATCAAAGATAACCTCGCCTCACTCTGCTGCAACAAAGAACAAGAGGTTCCAACCGTTGCTCCTCCTGCCAATGAACCACGGTAAGCAATAAATCTCCCCTCAGTGTTTTTTGCAAAGAAAAACATTATGTTCCCTATAACACGAAGGTTTTGTCCATTGCAGGAAGCCATCAAATTATTTAAAGAAAACATGCTATATGAAATGTAACAAATTTCTATTTCTATTTGTGGTTCCTTTCCGTGACAACCTTTTTTCTCAGCAGCAATCTCTTTTTAGTTTTTTATTAGTCTTTACATGATCGATAATCAGAGCCTCGTTATCCAGGCTATGGAGACACAGATGACAGAGAGCAAGTATGCATCCACGAAGATTAAATTTCTCCGGTGCTTTCTTGTGTTTTTACACTTATGGGTCTTTTCTTAGCCCCCGGGCCAGCAGCCCATATGCTTGGGATGATAACACTCTTTGTTGTAGTCAAGTTCTGATGCATTTTTTATCAATACAATTCGACGAGAACACAGCCAGGAAAACCGAAACCCATCATGCTAACCGTTCCATGCCTTTTCCCTTTTTATTCTGGCAAAACATAGGGAGGAATCATCTCGTTGTACACGCTGTTCAGCATCATCAACTTCGACGGCCAGAAGCTTGCTGCCGAACCAACACTGGAAAGTTTAAGAACACCGGAACACCATGGTTGGTGCACACCCCCATCCCTTTTTCTTTCTACCGCAGCTAATGACAGTTTTGCATGGTAAACATTTTTTCTGTAGGTAGCTGTCACCGGAACAATTGTTGTATGAAATGCTCTCCACGGAGGATAATAAAGGGAAGCTACCAACCATCTTCATCCACACAATCGAAGATTAAGGGAAGGAGGGAATTGGGGAAGTGAAAGGGAATGGGGGGAACCGAACACTTGCAAGGATACCCCCATCATCTCGTTTTCATGGGGGGATTTAGTCATCCCTGTAAAGTTTTAGACTGTTTTTGATGATATGAGCTTGACTATACCCCCGGCACACCATGTAATGTACCAACCATGTTTATTATGTACCTTGAGGCAGAACAAGCTAGACGATGGCAGTAAACAGACTCAGTTTTATTTGGCCTGTGTGGCATCATGTCCAGTTATGCGATGTTCTCCACAGCTTCATGCTTTTCTCCATGTGTGGCATCATGCCCAGGCCTACCTAAACATTTTCATGATCTCCATTACAGAACAACGGTGCACCGACACAAACATTATAAGCCACATGATGTTCCCCATGTTGTTTGCACAAAAGACATGTACAGAATGAACACAACATCAGGACAAACATTTTGAGGAACAGAATGGTCTGGATTTTGTGCCTAAGTCACCCCTCCCAGGACAGGGAAGACGTGAGCACTTTTTCCTGCACTAACATGTATGAGAGGAAACAGCAAGACATGTTTTAAACAGATACCCAGTACATCATTTTGTCCCAAACTCGGTAGGGAAACAACTGTTACATAATATAGTGGTCTGGAAGGGTGGTAATTAGTCTTTTTAACCCAAAATAACAGACCCATAGTGTACCCACAGCAAAACAGCAAACATCTCAAGACTACAGCCTTATTTCGAACATGCTTGCTTCTTCAGAATATCATGGCTAGCAAAACACACTACTCATTTTAGTGGGAGAAACATATGCATAGCCAGCTTCAGACAAATCATGCAACAGCTCCGGGCAGGTATGCAGGCAGTTCGGCGGTGTTCCCTGGCATCGTCAACATCTTGTGCAGCATCCCACCTCTCACAAGGTAATTGTTATCCTGTATCAACTGAAACAAAGAAACACTAATAAGATTCATACAGTTTTTCCAAATCAGTTCCGAATAAGAAAAAAAACAAATTCAAAAACAGCTCCTACAAAGAGCACAACCCCACACCCCCGCACCTGTTTCGTCTTGTGCTCTTCGCGGTCTTCCCCCGCAACTGATTGTACTACGAGACAAAACGGTTCATCGAGGAGTTCTAGGGTACATATGTTTTCAGCATATGGTTTGCACTCTCCACCCTCTGTGTCGAGAGCATCCTAGCACAGAACTTGTCGTGGGAAAAGGGTTTGGCCCATTCATCGGCACTCGTATATCCTGATCATGAATGGATGCTTCCTCAGATTGTACCTTACCTGAATAATTTCCCACGCTGATTCGAATTCATCGATCGTCAGCATCTCGTTCAGCATCTCGGCCGGTGTCCTGCCTGTCGGTAGTTGTGCCCCTTTTGCTGTACGTTTGCTTCATCAATTTTTGCAAAGGGAAATAATAACATTAGGATGATTTTTACTTGTTGTTTCCCATCACAGCAGTTCAAACAACATGTAATACGAAAACACTTCCAACAGAGATCAACATATGTCCCAAAATGGTGAGGGGATGAAGGTGGTGGTGGAGGGGTAAAACATGTTTTTGTTCACGGTACCTTTTACCCCCAAAGTAAAGATACTGTTTTTTAATATACTGTTTATGTTCTAGGGGATATAAATTCTTGGAAAATGTACAACAATCGGCACTATCTTTTTTGTGATATGTTCATGGGTGGTAGCTAGGGAACACAAGCTGAAAAAATAAAATAGGGAATATTTTGTTGCAGGGGCGAGGGGGTGAATCATTTGTAGGCGTGAATTACTTGGGTACGGAATGGGAGGATTACTGTTTAATGTAGAACGAATCATCTTTAGGCATGAACATTCTAGAGGGAGGGGGAGCAGCTGTGTCATGCATCTCTTGCGCCGATTCGTCGGATGCCGCAGTGTACTGTAAGTTCGTCGGGGCCCCGAGATCGTCCAAGTCGGTGAAGCCTGGACTTGCGTAATGCTCGTCGTCCTCCTCCTCCGCACCGACACTGTCGTCTTCTTCCTCAGGATCCGAAGAATCCGACGAAAAGCCTGACCCAGAGCTGCAGTGAAGAGAATACAGAACTCAGTTCATGAACTGGATCCGGGATGGAAGGCATGTAAAAAATCAAAAACAGTTGTCACCTCTCGCTCGCTCCGTCGTCGAAACAGTGGCCAGACACAACAGATCCATCCTTGCTGCACCCCGCGCCTTCATCAAATCTGCATAACAAAGATCGGAACATAAGGAAAAATGCAGAAATTAAGATCCAGCACCAGGAGTGGTGTGTTGCTGGTTGGGTTGTGGGGTGGGTGGGGGAAAATGTTTGCTGCAGATCTCTCACCGCGGGGGCGCGTTGACGCCGATTCTAGCGAGAAGCTCGGTGTATCTCTCCATCCCATCCATGGCAGCGGGCAGTGACCGAGAGTGAGATCTTGGCAGGAGGAAGGATGGGGGGAAGACAGCTGGGGACACCTGACCCCACGGCCCATGCAGCTGCCATGGACAAGGTACAAAACGCGGGAGAGGCGGCGTCGGGACAGCGGCGGCCGGCGCGGGTGCAGATCTGGCGTCTCACTTCTTAGGGTTCTACTGTGGGCTAGTTTCCGAGCTTTGTCTAGCCGTCCATGGCGGAGCCAGAGGGGTGCCGGGTGGGGAGGGGGAAAGTTAAGCTTAGGCAGTTTTGACAGGTGTTGTTTAGTGGACACTTGGGCAGTTTTCATAGAATTAGCCTGGACTGCCTCCGCGCTGACCCGCACCCCGCTTTTCCGGATCTGCACCAACCAATGGCCAGGATAGGCCGGGCACCCGAACGATGGTCTGGGAAGTCTTGGGTATACGCGTCACATCCAGCGTCCTTGGCGCCAGAAATACCTCGTTACGTATTAATTTGGTGCCATTTTTAACCATGAGAAATTAGGGGATTGCTATTTCTCAGCTAGCTGAGAAATAAGGTATAGCGCAGTCGTCTCTGTCGCCGTTCGATCCTCGTCGCGCGGAGTGATGCAAGCGCCTCGTCGCACGTAGAGAAGTCGCGAGGGCCTCGTCCGAAGTTCCTTGCCTGTGGTTTTTTCGGCCCGGTTGTCTCCTGTGTTTCTTTATGGGCCGCGATATGTTCTAGATATTTTTCCTGGGCTTTTTTTTCTGTGTTGTGTTTTTGTTGTTTTCTTTTTGGGCCGTGTTGTGCCATTTCCCGTTTTTTTTTCTGTGTTACTTTGGATTCGTGTGTTGTCCTGTTAGGTTGGGTTTTTTGGTGAGTGCAGTTTTTTGCTTTTTTTTTCTGTCCGTGGTCTTTTTCATTTTGTTTTGAGGGGTGTTTTGAAATTTTTTCATCCTTTTTAAAATTTTTAAACGCATGTGGTGTGATAATTTGCGTCGTAATGCGAATTTTCTGCCAACGTGCAAATCATGGTCAGTATCATGAGCGAGTCATCGGCGCTTTTTTAATTTTGGTTTTGTGCATGGTTGTTGTCTTTTTAGGTCTTGTCTTGCATTTGGTGTCGCCGCCGTATGGATCTAGTCGTTGATGTGATTGCACGTCGATATACAATATCGACTTTTTTTAATGGTGGTGCATGTGACGTATTTTCCCGCACCATTGTGCAACTTCACACGCATGTGACCCCTTCTCCCCCGACGGTAAAATGGAGTCAGTCGCAACAATCTGTTGTCTTTTGTATTTAGTTGCAACTATATATGTAACTGACATGCTTGTCTTCCCCCTCTCCTTCCCCTAAGGGCTGTAAAATGGAGTCAGTTGCACTCAACACGCAAGTGCTATTTTTTTGTTTCGATTATGCTTTTTGCAGTCGATGTTGCGCGCCGCATGGTCTAGTCATGGTTGCAATCGCACGTTGCCATCCAACACCGACGTAATGGCGGCGCATGTCATGCATTTTTTTGTGCCGTAATGCGATTTTTTGTGCCGACGTGCTAATCATGGTCAGTATCATGGGCGAGTCACCGGCATTTTTTTTTATTTTTTGGTTTTGTGCATTGTTGTTGACTTTTAGGTCTTGTCCTCAATTTTGCATTTGATGTCGCCGCCATATGGATCTAGTCGTTGATGTGATTTGCACTTTGATATACAATACCGAATTTTAAATGGTGGTGCATTTGATTTTTTTTTCTCGCACCAGTGTGCAATTTTACACGCATGTGACCCCCCTTCCTCCCCCGACGGTAAAATGGAGTCAATCGCAACTAGGGTTGTAACTGAGGTTGATTTTTTGTTTTTCTGTTTTGTCTTGCAACTATTCAAGTAACTGAACTCACTATCTCCCCCTCCTCCCCCCTCCGACTGTAGATGGAGTCAGTCGCAACTAGGGGTTGTAACTGAGGGTGATTTTTTGTTTCCGTTTTGTCTTGCAACTATTCACGTAACTGACATCACTGTCTCCCCCTACCCTCCCCCCCCCCCTCCGCCTGTAGGTGGAGTCAGTCGCAACTAGGGTTGTCACTGAGGGCGACTTTTTGTTTCCGTTTTGTCTTGCAACTATTCACGTAACTAACATCATTGTCTCCCCCTCCTCCCCCCTCCAACTGTAGATGGAGTCAGTCGCAACTAGTGTTGTAAATGAGGGTGATTTTTGTTTTCGTTTTGTCTTGCAACTATTCACGTAACTGACATCACTGTCTCCCCCTCTGACTGTAGATGGAGTCAGTCGCAACTAGGGTTGTAACTGAGGGTGATTTTTTGTTTCCGTTTCTTTTTGCAACTATACACGTAACTGACATCACTGTCTCCCCCTCCCCCCCCCCCCCCCCCCCTCCGACTGTAGATGGAGTCAGTTGCAACTAGGGTTGTAATTGAGGGTGATTTTTTGTTTCCGTATTTGTCTTGCAACCATACACGTAACTGACATCACTGTCCCCCCTGCTCCCCTTCTCTTTTCCCCCTAAGAGATGTAAAACGGAGTCAGTTGCATCTCAACACGCAACTGGTTAAAAAAAATCTTTCGATTATGGGGTTTGTAACCGATACTTCCCTCCCCCCTCCGACTGTAGATGGAGTCAGTCGCAACTAGGGTTGTAACTGGGGGTGATTTTTTGTTTCCGTTTTGTTTCGCAACTATACACGTAACTGACATCGTTGTTTCCCCCTCCGACTGTAGATGGAGTCAGTTGCAACTAGGGTTGTAACTGGGGGTGATTTTTTGTTTCCGTTTTGTCTTGCAACTATACACGTAACTAACATCACTGTCTCCCCCTGCTCCCCCCTCCGACTGTAGATGGAGTCAGTCGCAACTAGGGTTGTAACTGAGGTTGATTTTTTGTTTCTGTTTTGTCTTGCAACTATACACGTAACTGACATCACTGTCTTCCCCTCCTCTTCCCCCTCTCTTCCCTTAAGGGCTGTAAAATGGAGTCGGTTGCAACTCAACACGCAACTAGAATTTTTTTGTTTCGATTATGGGTTTTGTAACCGACACTTCAAATGAACCCCTCCCCTGCTCTGACTGTAGATGGAGTCACTCGCAACTAGGGTTGTAACTGAGGGTGATTTTTTGTTTCCGTTTTGTCGTTGTATATAGTTGCAACTATTCACGTCACTGACATCACTGTCTCCCCCTCCTCTCCCCTTCCTCTCTCCCCCCTAAGAGATGTAAAACGGAGTCAGTTGCATCTCAACACGCAACTGGTTATTTTTTTGTTTCGATTATGGGGTTTGTAACCGACACTTCCCTCCCCCCTCTGACTGTAGAAGGAGTCAGTCGCAACAAGGATTGTAACTACGGATGGCAATGGGTACCCGCTACCCGCAACTAGGATTGTAACTACGGATTGTAAGCTACTGTGAATTTAAGCTAAACAGAAATTGAAGTCCAGTTCTTTTGGGCTTCTCCTGTCCTACCTTATTATATGAATTGTATGATGTAAAGTCCGGAACGCCCTTGTGATAAATTGATGTTTGACTTTAACAGATTGTTGTTTGTTTGTATCGTTTTCTAGAACATTATCAATATAGTCTGTATGTTCTTTCAGAATGACCTGAGCCTGTATCTACTCGTCTGGCAAGCTATTCCTGAGAATGAGTCCTAGGTGAGACAACCCTGCCACTCGCCCTAAAGATCAATCGATCTTGAGCATCATATGGAGATCGCTCCTTGTTAGCAATCACCCAAATCCTGCCACTGACGATATGCCTCTACATCTCCTGTTCCTCACTTGGATCCGGCCAATTGACCTCAGCAGCAAGCTGCGTGAGCTCCGGCCGGCCGTCAAATTGACCTCAGCAGCACGCTGCACACAGCCGGAGTAGGAGGAGGCAGCACCAACCGGGGCGGTGGCTAGCAAGCTCCGGACGGCCGGGAAATCGACCTCACTAGCTCCGTCCAAGCGCGCGCATCCGTAGTTGGGAGGAGGCAGCAGCAGATGACTGCAGCAGAACAAGCCCAGGCCGGCACAAATCGATCTGGGCCGATGAGGTGAAGAAGGTCGCGCCCACACCCTCGATCCACCCCACCTGCCCTGCACCCTGCGCGGTTGCGCCGCCGCGCAGCACTGCCGTCTCCGCCGCCCTCCAGTACCAGCGATGCTGCCCTCCGCCGCCATGGCCCCTGCCCGCAGCCATGAGCTCGAGCTCGCCGCCGTCGACGACATGGCCGCCTTCCTCGAGCTCGCGGCCCTCCGCCACTCCCCGCATCACGAGCTCAAGCTCGCCACCGTAGACGACCTGGCCAGCTTCCTCGAGCTCGTCGCACTCCGCCCCTCCCCGCAGCCACGAGCTCAAGTTCGTTGTCGCCGACGACCTGGCCGCCTTGGCCCCTCGTCCAAACTTCTCGAGGTCGCTCGGCCTCCAACTGCGCACGCGGCCACCGTGACAAGTTCGGCCCACAAAAAAAACCACAAAGAAAAAGAAAAGTAAAACGAAAACGGCCCAACAAAAACGAAAGCGACGGGGAAGGAGCTATCGACTGGGAAAATTCTTATTTCCCAGTCGACTGATCGTTAGAGACCCCCGAGAAATTATTATGCAATAAAGCTGGAGCGTATTCATAGGATAGTAGTTGGAGTACGGATAACTAGCCAGGCTCCAGAGTGCAATTAGGGAGGATGGGTTACGCTCAATTAATTCTCTGATGTATGGCTGGATGATTTGGGATTAGCCGAAGTATACTCTTGAAAGATTTTTTTTTCATCACACTATATCAGTTTGGTTGTTTGTGGATTTATTTATAAAGTGGTGTCACTCCTTGAACATCTTAATCATCACTCTCTCAAGTTGAAACCAACATATGGTACTAAGGATGGTAATGGGCAGGGTATGGGGCGGGTATAGCAATACCATACCCATACCCGTGTAGTCAATGGGTACAAAACTCTACCCATACCCGTAAACTTTACCCGTACCCATACCCAGCGGGTACCCATACCCGATGGGTACCCAACGGTAGATCAAATAGTGCACCTGCTATATGTAATTTTATATTCAACAATAACCCATTGATAAAATAAAAAATATTTATCTCAACTCATTATATATATTTGAGTACATGATAATTATCTCAACTCAAACTGATAATTGATGATATCATAGGTTTATAAGCTCACGAAAATGAATACTATACCTACATGGGTAAGATATATAAACGGGTAGGGTATGCGTATACCCACGGGTACGAGATTATACCCGTGCCCTACCCGTGACTTAAACGGGTAGGGTACGGTTACTACCCATGGGTATAAAATTGTACCCATACCCTACCCATGCGGGTACGATACCCGCGAATACCCGTACCCGTGGGTAAAATTGTCATCCTTATATGGTACCAAGCATAGGCGCATTGCCTATGGACACACTTTACAAACATAACTCAATGCAAACATTAGTCTATGGAAATTGTCATTAACTATCAAAATCACACATGTGTGTGTCAACCATGCTCTTTCAAATTTTAGAAAGATCTAGTAATACAACTTCTATTAGTTGCTAACATTGCACTTGACTATTTGTGTGCCATCTTGTTTGTATGAAAACCAATGCAACTTATGTTAGCTCTTTTACCCCAGGTGTCCTACACTCCTACTTGAGTTTTGTGTGTTTTAATAGAAAACTCATGTCACGGATACCGTGTTAGTTAAGATCAAGATCAACAATTATTATAAATTTATAATGGAAAGAAATCTAGCCACTATGCAAATGTGCAGGCGAGCCTGCTAGTTATTCCGAAAAGTAATAAGGGCCGCACAGTGGTAATGTTTTTTTTACAAACACGGTACAAACGAAGACGCTCACACACACATACAAACACCCCTATGAACACACACGCACACCCTACCCCTGTGAGGCACGTCACCTACAACTGAAAAAGTAGCGTCGGTTAAATCCTGGATTAATCCAGATAAATGCGAGCACCCATGTCAGTTATAGGACTTGAAGAGAAATTTGCACACAACACCAATGTTTGGTGATAAAGTTGCACAAAACACATAATCAAAACAACTTTTGCATCTAACCCCAACTTTTGGTGTAATATGTTGCGGCTACCCAAATAGATATGTTAGTATACTTAACAACTACGTAACAAATGGCGCCATTTTATATCGTACATCACATTTATAAAAATGTAAACCATAGTTGTACGATAAAATAAGACATCATGATTTTTCTATATTTTCATAATGGCATCTAAAGTTTCAATTAGCATTTCAAATATGATACATAAATGTATAAACAATCTATTATATACTAAAAGCAAAATGAGTTAGTTTTTCGAGGCACTAGGTTAATCCACATCCTCTTAATTATTTTTAACAGTTAGATCTAAAATATACGGTTGAAATTATATGTCAAATGAGTCGTTACGTAACATATTTAACACATCTATTTAAAACATCACATATGACACGATACCTTGTCCGGTATGTGATGGGGGCAGCAGCCAAAAGCAAAAAAAAATCCTCGATCGTGGTATTACCACGTGAACGTGATGGCAGTAGCCAAAAGGAAAAAAAACATACGCGATTAACTAAACCAAAGGCTCATATGGATAGATCCGTGTCTTATACACCAAAATAACCGTGTCTTCCGGCCGGATGCAAAAAAAAAACAGTTCGATGCATCCTAAATGGAAGAAACTTTGGACATATAGTAAAGTATACTCGATTATTATTTTGATATTTCCAGGAGGTAAAAAATATATATACATTTGAAGAATTAAAAATATATTTATTAGTAGTGAGACCTGAAATATATGGCAAAGATTTTATTTAAAAAAATAGTGTTTCCTAACATAGTTTGACACGACTTGATTGGAACGTGACATAAAAGGGAAAATAATCCAATTCAAACATGGTGGCAAAGCAGATGTGAACTTATTTTTCATGGTTTTTCCATTAAACACGTGCTTTCATAGGATAATAGGTGCCTCCGTTTAAATGTCTGATCATGTACATGACTACCTTGGTTAAAACATGATTTCTAAATGAAAAAAGAATAAACTACAAACATGGTGGCAAAGAATATGAGCTGCTAGGATATGAATAGCTTACATATAATCAAACTGACCACTACGTATTTTCTTTGTTCTATATATCCTGCATTTTTAGGTTTAGTTAAAATCTAATTTCAAAAATTTGACCAAAGATATAGCAATAAATACCAGAAGTGAAAAATCATCATTCAGAACATTAATTGGTATAATATAAAATTATGATAATTCTAATAATAATCATTTTATAGTTTAGATAGTTGTTCTTATATCTTTAATCAAACGTTATAAGGTTAAAACACATGTTAACTATGAGTTGAGCGAGAATATTAGTTTCATGATTGAGTATTCATAATTGTAAAATTTATTTGAAGATCACGAGACCAACCAACTCAAAAAACATTTGCAAAAATTTGGAGTCGTGAAATTAAAAAATTACACTACATATGTTTTTTACTATTGAATACACATAAATGACAAATATAATCGACTGCCATAGGACTAACATTCTCACAAACGCCTACATGAGTTCAAAGTTTCGAATTAGTAATATAAATGACATGACGACATTAGTCATGTTATCAACGGGAACATCCGTAACACTAAAGAAATACCGGCGTAATGACATTAACATGGCCGATTCAACACAGATTCTCCCACTATAAAATATTTAATGAGACACAAAGCGGCAAACCTTCAAAATTCTTGAAGATACATTAGTCGACACACTATGAACGGAAGCATCTCTCACACTATAAAATATTTTATTTTAATGATACACATAGGGCAAGGTCAACCCATACTATGGATTGTTATGTTTCATATTTAGTATCAACATGGTCTGCCGACACAATTTTTAACATGTGGAAGTGAAAAGCGTACACTTAATTCTTATGAATAATTTTTACGGATATTATTACTTTGTATGGTAGACATATTTGGACCGCTCTATATCTATTTCTCTCATGTAACGACATCAACATAAAAGCACATGTCATTCCAATTGGATTAAGAGTCTTAACATAAACTATCCAAGCCACGTATTTTTTTTACGTAACACATGAAATACATGTGACCGATATGGAGAACCATTAGATGAAGATCATGATAAGTGAAGAGTCTGGATAACTTATAGTAGCAGTTCTCTAACTATGACTATCCATTATGAACATGTTAATGGATAGGCCTAGAAGAAAATAATTTATCTTTGACACTATATATAAAATAATGGCCAACGTTTCACCGGGTTCATTTTTCTAAAATGTTGCACATGGTGACATGGACTGAGTAAACGAGAGGAAAAAACAAAATAACACGATAATTCTCACTATTTATTGAGTATATGACCTACCTATTAAGGAGGACATATCGTTTTATTTTGATCCAACAATTTTTTTTAATCAGAGATAACTAACCTCACATATGATGATCTAACATCGCGTGTTAGACTATAGTTAACTTTACTAATCCAATATCACTTACATCGGTGCTCAAACATATGACATGATAATCCATTGACTAGATATCTCAGACTGCGAAAGATGTTACTCGCATATGTGATATTTTGATTACCAAAACATTTGCGATAGGTGTAGAACATTTTTGTTTATTATCACATAATGGAAAATAATATAGATGTTACTCGCATATGTGATAGTTTGATTACCAAAACATTTGTGATAGGTGTAGAACAAATTTTTTTATTATCACATAATGGAAAATAATATAATACCGATGAAAATATAATTTTATTTATTGAACACTTTCAACCAACGATAGATGATGCCCTCGCATTTGCGAGGGCCATCATGCTAGTTCAATTACATAATATATGATCAATCTAGCCCCCACGAATAGCCAGCCACTCAAATATAATTAAAAGTGTTAAAAAAGTTAGTATCTAATTAAATGATATGTATTATAAACGGCAAAATCACAATATGAAATACTTTGTGTTTTAGCATAGACAAAATTGAAAAGGTGAGGACATATCAGAGCATACTTTTTTTTAATTATCATACAATTATGTTAACTACTTTTAAGTGTCGTATACCACATATGAGAATTTCTCTTTTTGGTGATAAAGTTGCACAAAACACATAATCAAAACAGCTTATACGGTTAACCCCAACTTTTGGGGTAATATGTTGCGGCTAGCCCAAATAGATGTATTATGACTCTTAACAACGTATTTGACAAGTGGGGCTATATTTTTATATCGTATACGATACTTTAAAAAATAGTTACCATAACTGTATGATAATTAAAAAAATATTATGCTCAGATATGTTCTTACCTTTTCAATTTTATCTATGCTAAAACACAAAGTATTTCATATTGAGATTTTGCCGTTTACAGTACATATCATTTAATTAGAAACTATTATTTTCAAAACTTTAAATTATATCAGAGTGGCTGGCTATTCGTACTTGTATTGTTTATACATTTATGTATCATATTTTAAATGCTAAATGTAATTTTAGATACTATTAGAAAATATAGAAAAACATGTTGTCTATTTTATTTTATCGTATAATTATGCTATACATTTTTATAAATGTGATATACGGTAAAAACATTTGGCCTCATTTATTACGTAGTTGTTAAGTACACTAACATATTTATTTGGCCTAGCCGCAATATATTACACCAAAAGTTGGGGTTAGCCGCAAAAGTTGTTTTGATTATGTGTTTTGTGCAACTTTGTCACCAAACATTGATGTTGTATATAATTTTCTCAGGACTTGAATCTGAGTGGGCTGGTTCCACCACAAGAAACCAACCAGCTGAGCTTGGCTCAGTTCGCAGGTAATGTTTTCATTCTGGGCTAGTGTGATAGAAATTTTGTTGTGCTGCAAAAAATTAAGACAAAAATATCTTCCATGTAAACATTCTTTTTAACTGCATGCGTGTCAGATAGTTTTAAACTAAGAAAAACTCGATATTTGTTGTTTGATCGTAGGTCACATCAAGCAACATTAAAAGCATGCCTTTTATCCAAGCGTTGATTGTTCTGATAGCCTAGCAATCGGATAGAAGAGAATATCATGATTATTGAAGGAGTGCAACCTAGAAAAAGCCAATTGTACTTCCAGGGCTTCTTCATAAAGCTTCAATTAAAACAATATTCCTTCATATCAATTTCGGTTTTTCTTTTGCGGCTCAGCAAGTTAAGGCATTATGGGAAGATGAGCTTTTTTATGCTCAAGCTACAATTCTTTATCTCACATGATTAACATTATATGGACACAAAAAAGACAAAAGGTATATTGATCGGTTGAGTTACAACATGAAATATCCATTTGAGTTTTACATTTTTTTACTCAATTACTTTGTTCAGGATGACTTATTTTATACTCTCTCTTTCTTTAAATACAAGGCCACTTCATATTACTTTTCCTCTTGATCAGCGTTCTGAATTTCTCACGAATGTTGAACTTAGATTATATTAATGTAATCTGGCAATGTGCTCTGAATGTTCTCCAGGCGAGACGCTTCTTCAGAATTTGTTAACCATGGAGGTGCAGGACCAAACTGAACCAACGGCTCCAATATATTCAGGTTACTCTTCCGGTTTTCGGATTTTCCCTTTATGCACACCCCGGACCTGCTACAAAAACAGTATGACCATAACTTGAAATTTGCATACGTGTGCATGCTGATTCATGTCCAGTGTGAGCAACATGATCATAAACTTGGGTGGCACATTAATTACCAACATGGTAACTGTTGCTTTGTGACACGTTTTGTACCCATGCTGCATTTGTAATAAGCAGCATTATACTTATGCTAGCTCACTGTATTTAGTTAGCTGAAAGGCACATCGCTAAAGTACACCACATACGTGTGTTCAACAGTTGATTGGATGGCTGCCCCTAAATCGCATAGAATAATTGCACTCATGGTTTAGTGTTAGCTTTTTCCTGTATATTTTGATTGTTTGAGCTGTATAAAAAGATAAATTATTAACGTTTTATGTCTACTTAGATATCTGAACTTCCTGTTTTGCTCATTGGTTGTCAGTTCTTTGCAATTTATCTTTTCAGCACACTCAAAACTGCTCAACTGCCGTAGGTAACCAAGATGAAGCTGTTGCCGTCTCAACAAGCTATGAGAAGAAGTGGCAGGAAAGAAAGAAATTGCTCTGAACCAAAAGATGATTACTATGCAAGCTTATATACTCTATAATTATGGGCTGGGAAAACGCCGGTTCTCATGATATCACCCTGCCCTCCCCTTCCAAATTTAAGTTTTGTTAGCATATGGATTGATATATGTTTTGGCAAGATATTTAATAACTAGACGGTGCCCCTTCTATTCTAATTCTCCTAGGTACGTCGTTCAATTTGAATCATAAGAATTCCTTGATTATACTAGGTTGTGATTTAAAAGTTGATTGTATTTTAGAATCAGCTTTACTGAGAATTTACGAAGTGGGTATTTCTCTCTTTGACGTGTAAGGAAATATGAGAAAAGAGGCAACTTACATGGATCTGTATTAGTTTTCGAATGTATTAGTGTGATTTCAATCTCAAGGCCTCTGTTTTCAGTTGAGTCAGGTGTGCTTATAGTGAAAAACTAGAATCATATATATGTTAATTATATGGCCTCAATCAAGGTTTATGCAAGGCTTGATCTTAATAATCAAAACATAGAGTCAAGTGTGCTAATTATGTTGCATCAGTTCAAAGTTGTGCAAGGCTACTGCATTATGTTCTACCTGAAGATGCCAATGAGAACTACCAAATCTGATTGCAAGATATATTATGCCACTAAAATAAAAAACAAACCATACATTAAATTTCTCACAAAGGGCCACCGCGCCGAATTCAACTAGTATATGTAAATAAAGATAATGGCTTTGCTAGTTCTCACTCGGCTGAGAATTAACTAAATCTCAGTCACCTCATCAACACTTAAATCTAACTCCCTACGATTCGTACAGCTGAGTTCTCACTTTGTTTTGTCCGTTATATGACGGGAGGTCCTATTTCACGACCAGGTCGTGCGGGATTGGCTCCCGCACACCCCCTTCCAGCTAAGTGGGCCGGCCCAAAGAACCACTCCTTCCCCCTGCTTTTTTCTCTTCTATTTTTTCTTTTCAGTTTTTACAGAAAAAAGAAAAACAAAAAACATTTGCATGTGAATAAATTTTCGAATGTGAACAAATTTCAATTTTTTTTCGAATCTGAACAATTTTTATTTGAATAATTTTTGAATGTGAACAATTTTCGAATGTGAACAATTTTTTAATGTGAACAATTTTGAATTGAGTAATTTCTAAATGTGAACAATTTTCGAATGTGAACAATTTTCAAATTTGAACAAATTAGACAATGAACAATTTTTGGATGTGAATATCTTTTAAACTGATTTTTTTTTGGATTTGAACAATTTTCAAAATATAAACACATTTTGAATTTCAAAAAAAACATTTCTAAAAATCTGAACGTCTTTTAAAAATTGAAAAGGTTAAAAAAGAAAAAAAAAAGAAAAAAGAAAACAACTAAAAAGGCCAAAACCTGAAGATCATTTTAAATGGGCCGGCCCACGAAGGGGTGGTCGTGCACCTGGTCGTGAAATAGGAAACGCCTTATACGACAGATGTGCTTCTGTGGGTTTTAGATGTAGATGTGGGCTGCCACTGCTTGTTGGGCCTGCTGTGTGGGCTCCGGGTTGCTGCCTTTTCTTTTTTTCATTAGTTTTCTTGTGCGTAAAGTGCATGGGCTGTTTTTTCCTGAGCCTTTTAATGGTTTCTGTTCGTTGCTTCAAGAACACAAAGGGAGAAAATAGAAGCTGGAAACCAGGAGGGGCACACCTTCCTCCTATTTTCTATTCCAATATATATTTTTGCATTGTTTTATGTAGTGGACCGCGATAGGTCAACTGTTTAGTACAGGTATATATGTAAAATAAATGGAGGCATGAAATTATGTTTTCTGTTTAGTTGTTGATATTCCCCGGTGGTATAGTACACTAGTAGTTCATAGATCGACATTGGCCCACAGCACATGTACAAGCTTATTGATGGAGGCCACAACAGTAACCACAGGTCAATGGAATGTGCCGCCCACCCACGATGTGCCTGAGCTGCCCGTTGTCGCCGTGCCTGGGCCGCCACCTGCAGTCGCCCTGTCCATCGCCATCAGCCGCCGCCACTCTGAGCCAGCGCCCCGGCGCCCATCCCCTTGGCAAGGGAGTAGCCGTCGATCACAATGTCGTGGAAACCGTTCACCATCTCTGTAATGGAGGGCGATCTGGTCGGATACGCCGCCATCTCCAGCGACTACGGGGCAGCCGCAGCTGCGGGACGGGGTTCCCGGGGCCGCGAGGCTTCGTCGGCCTCATCGTCCATGAGAATGGGATTGCCTAGGGTTAAGGATCGGGGTGGCAGGGTTGAGGATTTTCTTTCAGGCGCGTGAGGAAGGAGAGGGACACAGAGGAGAGGACGCCTTCGACTTCCCACATCGTTCCCCGTCGCCTGGTAGCTGCCGCCGCCAGTCGATGCTCTGCCGCCGCCGCTGCCACGGACGGGCAGAGAGGTGAAGGGGAAAAGGAAGGAGTTCGCGTGAGGCTGGGCACAACAGAGGAGAGAAAAGAAAAACCAACCGGTAAATTCACTTGGCGGTGGCAAGCGTACGTAAATACGAAGTAAAACGCGGGGTAGATTTGGAGCAACGTACGTTCAATCGAACACGGGCCCACAAGTCGGTGGCAGAGAGACGGCAGATGCCCTGAGAAGACGCCGTCGGCTCCCGACTTATATCCTTAGTTAATGTAGACCTCGAGTATGTTTCTTGTCATTTTTTCTTGTTTGTTTGCTTTTTTCGTTTATGTTGCTAATTATGGTTGTAGTTTGATTTGATTGATTAATGTTTTTCTTGTCATTTATATTTGAATATTTTTATTTCTATTCTACATTCTACATACTTTCTATTTTTTTTTAGTTTAAATTTGGTTTCTCCAATTTTGTTTTTATTTCTAGCTTTTCTCCAAATTTTATGCCCCCATTTTGTGATTTGTTTTTCGCCATTGATATTTCTTTTTTACCAGTTTCCCTAATATTGTACTATTGTTTTTCTTTTCGAGTTTTTATGAGTTTTTTTAAATAATACGAATTTTAATGCGAAATTTCAGAAATAGCACGCGGGATTCTTCGAAAATTCCAAATCTAGCGCGTTGTCGGCGTTAGCCATGCCGAAATGTTGGAATCTGCAACACCCATGCTGAAAAGTTCCGAAACCTGACTGACAGCGACAGCACGTGCAGTGTCAGCGGCCATCGGCATGGACTGTGCCGAAAGGTCTTTACGTACATCCATTCTTTCCTAATTTCTTTTCATTAATATAAAATTAGGTTAACCGTGTCTCGGTTCGAGATGAAATATGTATAAAATATGTGCGTATCGATGAGTAGGTTCCATTCCCGTGATCGGTTTCAAGTTTGATCGCCTCTAACTTCTTAATTTTGAATCGCAATTCGTACAATTATTTGACGAATTTCGTCAAATTCCGCGAACTCGTTTGACCGTTTTAAATTTCCTTGCATCACCATTAATGTTTTGCAAGTGTGTGGCAACTAAGAAAAAATTGTTTCTGGTCGCTGTATTTGCCTCGTGATTCTTATTAGCATGAGAGTTTACAAGGTTTTTGTAACTGAGTTTATTGCAATTGTAAATGGGCTGCAATTGAGAAACAATATTTCTCGACGATACATTTGCGTCGTGATTCAGGCTGCATGAACGTTTTCAAAAGATGAATATAAATGTACTCATTGTTATTATTTCATTTTCAGAAGATGAATATAAGTCTGATAAAATTGTATAACTACGATTAAAATTGATGAAAATATTATTTCTCCTTTTACTGTTTTTAATCTATTCTGCAAAGAGGTACACGAGATTCCTCAAGTATTTATTGACCAATTATTCAATGAGTTGGCCATGAGAAGGACCACGTACAGGTTTCTTCATGCCTCAGATACTAAGTTACTAACGAACAATCACAAGGAACACATCGCTACAGCCCTAGTAATGGCTTCCAGTTCATGAATCGACTGAGAACTTCGACCGATGCCTAGACGGTTCCTAAAGATAAAGATATGTCGCGTGTGCGGTGGGGGCTCCTGGCGGTGGTTGTTAGGATTAGGCTTCTAATCCGCCGCGGCGCCGCCGCGAATCAGTTCCCCTCCCTCGGATTGCTGAAGAAAATAGATCGAGCAGCTCTCCTCCTCGAAACAGTCTTTCGCCCCGCTTTATAAATAAACCCACACCGTTTGAGACCGCTGGTGGGCCAGACAGCACAACGCCCAAAAGAAAAGCTAAGAGAAAAAGAAAAAGAAAAATGCCGATAACAACGGAAAAACAACAGAAAGCAACCTCCACAACCGCTGCGCCCACCAGAGGCCTGCCACCATTCTCCTAGTGCTCCGGAGCGTCGGTACCAATCAACACCTTCAGTAAGGGATGCGACGATGACGACGCTGTTGCCAAGGGCTTCCCCCGGTACGCGACGGGGAGAAGAAGGGGAACACCAGGCGCCCCTCAGGAAGGACTGACGATACCCACAGGCGCCACCGCGCCGGAGTCGGACACGCCGACTAGGATTTCTCCCGATCCCCCGTCACCCCAGACGCTCTAGAGCACTCCACCAAACCGCCCACCACCCCACGCCACACGATCGCGAAGCCGCACCTGATGTCTCACCAGGCACAGAGAGGAGCAGCCTGCACACCGAAAAAGAAGAGCCGGGACCAGGGCCCACAACACCGCCGATGTGTAGGAGGGACCAACCTCCACCGTCAGAAACGGTAACCGACCGGACGCAACAGCAGGAGCACACCAGGCCCGCGAGCCCGACCGAGCCTCTCGACCTCGAGAGGCCCATGAAGCTCCCGCCGTCGCGTTCCAGAAGGCACACCGTTGACGCTGTTGCCCCCAATCCGAGCTGCTCTCCGTCATCAATGTATAGAGGGTCGCGCCACCGAGGATTCAGACCGACCCGCCTAAAACCTAGATGGGCCCCAGAGGGCCCAGATCTGGACCGGGAGCGGCGCGTCGGACCAACACTACAACGGACACGGCCCTGCCGCCAAAGGGAGGCGCCACCACACACCGACCAACCTAACCCAACCCGGGAGACACCCAAGGAGGATCAGAGCGTCGCCATCGGCCGACCCGCACCGCCACTGCGCTCCCGACAAGGCCAAAGAGCAGCAGCGCGGGTATGGACAGTCCAGACCTGGGGTGATCACAGCCACGCAGCCGCCGGCAGACCTGGGCCCACCTGACCCAAATCCAGCCCGCAACACGGTACCGGCCATGCCATGGAACCTCCACAACAGGCCATGGCGGCGCCGTCGCGCCACCACAGCAAGCAGCAGGGCGAGTCACGCTGCCGCCGGCAGATCTGGGCCCACCTGGCCCAGATCCGCCCCACCGTGGGCGCGAGCAACCCAGCCGCAAGGATACCTTCCTCCGCCGGTCGCCGCGCATGAACCTCGCCGCCCGGGACAGAGCTGCAAGGCGACGCACGCCAGGTCCAGATCGGGCCCTTCTGGGTCCAGATCGGAACCTGAGCAACCTTCCACCATGGAGCACCCGCTCCGGCCACCGCCCTGCTGCTAGCCGCCATCACACCGCGCCAGGCCCTAGGCCCTGAAGGGCCCAGATCTGCCCCGCCCCAGCAACCTCCCCTCAACGCCCGATGCGACCCCGCGCCTCACCGATGACTGCGCCGCCCAGCAGCACCTCCGCCGGCCACCGAGCGAAGATCCAGCACGCCGCCGCCAGGACGCCCTAGTCCCGACTAGGACTCCTAACCCGCGGGGAAAGGCAGTCCCGCCACCGCCGGCGCCGCACGGGCCTTGCCCGGCGTCGAACGCCGACGACGGCGGAGGGGGGAGAGAGGGAGGTGGCGAGGCGGACGGGGATGGGGGAGATCGCCCCCGTCGCCCTCGGGAGGGCGAGAGGAGCGAAGGGGAACCCTTTGTCCAAGTTTCTTCCGCTTGGTCGAGCAGCTCTCACCCCTGGCATCGTCGCACCATGGGGCTGCTGGCACTCAATCGGCTCATGTCTATATGGTCGGATCATCGTCGCCGGCCAATTCAAGGCCATAGTAAGACACCCCACCTCTTAGGCCATCTCCAGCCGTTCGGCCCCCCAGGTTTTGGTTCGGCGCTTTTTAACGTTAACGCCGCCCTTCACCAAAACCTGGGGGGGGGGGGGGGGGGGGGGGCGATTTTACCAGCCGTTCGGCGGCCCAGGAAAACATAATAGCCATAGATTTGAAAGTTTTTCTTCCCGCCCAAAAAATAGCCCGAGTTCGGCGATCACAGCAGCCATAGTTGGGCGAACACATTACAAAAAAAGCCACAGTTGGGCGATCAAATAGTCTCGATCAAGCCACAGTCGGGCGATCACGGCCACATTCGGCAGTCAGCTGACGCGCAGGTCAGACAGAGGTCGGCGACACCGCGGCGCCATCCTCGACGTCGACGACGGGAGTGGTGGTTGGAGCTGGCGGCGAGCTCGAAGTTGCAGTCTCGGCGGCCTCGAGGTTGACGACAGGCGCGGCATCCTCCAGGTCGATGTCCGCCTCGGCGCCCTCCAGGTCGATGTGCGTGCTCGGCGACGCAGCAGTAGGAGGCTTGGGAGGCGGCGGCGTCTCGGCTGGGCTGGCCGAGCTTGTCGGGCTGTTGCAGGTCGTACCCGCCGGCGGTGCGACGGTGAAGATGCGTCGCCCGGCGAACCGACGTACATCATCGGCGGATGGTGGGGGAACGTGAGGTTGGGGTTGAATCCGCCAAGGGGGTCAGCGTCGGCGTACCCAGGTGAGTAGCGGAACCACGGTGACGGCGATGGCGAGGCGACGGTGGCTTGGCTCCAGCCGCCGAACATCGGAGCGAAGGCGCCCCTGCGCTTGACCGGCGGCGCCGCAGCCACGACCGGAGTGGGCGGTTCATCCAGCACCTCTTCTTCCTCCTCCCCTTCCTCTTCTTCCTCGACGTTGGCCGTGTCCTCGGCCGCCGCCAGCTGCGCCGTCAGCTCCCTCTGCCGCTGCGCTGCCTCCCTCGTCCGGCGCTGGAGGTTCGCCGTTCTCCGGTGTGTCTGCTCGGCGATCCACTCCTTATTGGTCATGCCCGGCGGCTTCTCCTTATGCGCTCTCGTCTTGCGCGGCTTTTTGCCGATCATGGAGGTGGCGGAGGCCGCGGGGACGGCGGCGGCGACTCGGGGACCTGCGAATCGGGCGGGAGACATGGCGGCCAGATCTTGGAGATGGGGGAAATGGCGGGAACGGGGTGGGGGAGAGGTGTATGTGGGGTGAGAAATGGAGGGAAATCGCCTTCCCTCGTCGACATGTCTGGCCCACGAACGCCTTTTGCCCCCCCCCCCCCAAGCGAACGGGGCGGGGGAGAGGTGTATTTTGGGTTCACCGGCACGAAACGGTGCTAAGGGGCGCTAAATCGACTTCTGGGGGGCGGCTGGTGGGTTTTCGCTAACGCCGGCGCTAAAAAGGCCTGCTGGGGGTGGGGGGGGGGGGGGGGGGGCGGCTGGAGATGCCCTTAGCTCCCTCAGCCTATCTGCTTATTCATCTCTGCTATGATGTCTCTGCATGTCCTGACAACTACAACTTTCGCTATCGATTTATGACCCGTACTTTTATTTTTGTTTTGCGATGAATCTGTCTTATGAACAGAGCTCCACGGTTGATCTGTGCATTTTTCTTGCTGAGAGGGGAAAAAGTAGTTTTTTTATATTTAATTTTGCTTGAGTAAAAAAACTGTTTTCTGTGTGTGTTTTGTCAAAGGAGCAAAATAACAGTGAACATGCCATATTTGTACAAAAACTGTTCTTAAAAAAAACGGGTGTCGCCTTCTAATTAATAGAGAAGAAGAGTTTAAAGGTTTAATTTACAAACATCCGGCCCGAGGCCAACAAAACGAACTACTTTGGCGGCATTACAAGACCCAAAAAGCGGGCACCAGCCAAAACCCAAAGGGAGGCCTCATGTTTTTTTTTTTAAACGAGGCAAAAGACTTGCCATTTTCTATTAAATAAGGGAGGAGTTTAGGGGTGTTACAACATTGCCTTGACAAAAGATGTCAAGGCCAAAATAAGTGTCAATCACTCTCGCGGCATTATATTACAAAGCGCTTTTGCACCCGCCCAACCCCATACTTGCACCTCCTTTTTTATCTTGTCAATAAGCATTAGGGCGGATGATGACATATTCCGAAAGACACGCGCAATTCTTTCCAACCAAATTTCCCATGAGACTAGCAAAGCAAGGGACGCAAGGGCCTTCTTTGCCTCCCCATTCTTGTGTATCACGTTCGTCCACCACTCATTGACGGTTGTTAATCCAAGCCAATCAACCGGTGCGAGGTCAACAAGGCCCAACCAATCTTTTAACGATGTCCATATCCTCCTAGTGTAGCGGCATTGGAAGAAGAGGTGTGCGGCCGTCTCTTGCACTTGGTTGCACAACTTGCAAAAGCCACAATTTTTCCATCCCCGCTTCTCGAGTCTATCCGCCGTCCAAACGCGGTTTTGAAGAATCAACCAACATTTTTTTTTGCATTTCGGAGGTGCCCAAGGCTTCCAAACGAGGGTAGGCATCATCGAGTTTGTGTGTCCCAAGAATTGCATTTTATAGGCTGATTTTGCGGAATATGCCCCATTGTTGGAGAGCTTCCAAGTGATGGTGTCCGTTGTAGCGGGGTCTAGGGTGACCCTATTTAGCATTTCCCAAAGCTTAACGAATTGTGTGATGTGGTCAACGGATAGCCCTCCTTCATAGTTAACTTGTGTGATCCAAAACTCTTGTTCAAGGGCTTTTTGAACCGTTGTCTTCTTCTTTTTTGAGATGTCGAAGATCAAAGGGGCTATGTCTTTGGGCCTCCTTCCTTCAAGCCACGAGGATTCCCAAAAGAGAGCCTGCTCCCCATTCCCAATGGTCACATTTGTGGCCGCCGCAAATAGGTCTCGATCGTCGGCGTTGCAAGGGTTCCCAAGGTCCACCCATGCCTTCTTGTCCTCATTCCATTCTTGCCAAAGCCATCTTAGGCGCAAAGCCGAGGCAAATTTCTTTAGATTGAGTATCCCTAGCCCTCCAAGATCTTTTGGCTTGCAAACCATCTCCCAATTCACCTTGCATTTTCCTCCGGTGACTTTCTCACATGCCGCCCAAAGATAGGCACGCCGGATGCTATCAATCTCCCGGAGGCCTCATGTTTGATTGTGGAGAAGACTATAAACGAGGCGGAGTGGTGGTGGCGGAATACTCTTGCATTGTGCTCGTTCCAAATCTCCCAAGAGACTAGCATGAGGATGGACGCTGTCGTCTTCTTCAGGGTGCCTTGGGCGGTAGATGTAGATGACCACCACATTTTGACGGAGTCAAAGTTGTTCCACGTGCCTGTTGGAGATGGAGGTTTGGCAACCAATTGGCCACCATTTGCCAAATTCTTTTGGAGAAAAACTATTTTGATGTTTACTTGAATTTATATTGCTTATGTCAAAACAACTTTGGTTTCTGTCACGATCCTAGATCGTTGTGATACACGGGAATGGGGATTCCAGTGGGAAGCTAGGATTTAGGAGTAGATAGAAGCAATCTCATGGCAGGATCTAGAGAAACAGTGGGATTCGAGAGGAGACGAAAGGGATCAAGGAGAATGGAGTTCATACATCAGTTATGTTCGTCCTCTCTCTGTACCGGCGCTTGCCTTTTGTAGCTGCACACGTTGTCAGCTTGGGCACATAGGTCGGTCCAAAGGCCACCGGCCCATCTCGCAGTCCAGTCCATGACTGTTTCTTTTGAGTTGGTGTTATTAGGTGGCAGTTGGCTAATGGAGAAGAATTGGGTGTATCTCTGCTCTACTTGTTGTTTTCTTCCATCAGTATCTATGTTCTTCTAACCAACACATCACGTACTGCAGATGGATTGGTGACTTCAGCTGCTAAAAGGAAGGGCTCACCCTGCCGACAAGATGACAATTCTCGGACTGGTAAAATGAGATATTCAGCACCAAGCCTTCCAGAGGTTCGCAATTAAATGCTGGTCACATTCAACTTATATTCCAAGTAAAATATAACCCTTGTTATTCAGGTTGTGTAAATTAGTGGATCGATGCGCGGTAAGGATGGCAATGGGCAGGGTATGGGGCGGGTATAGCAATACCATACACATACCCGTGTAGTCAATGGGTACAAAACTCTACCCATACCCGTACCCACGGGTATGAAACTTTACATGTACCCATACCCAGCGGGTACCCATACCCGTTGGGTACCCAACGGTAGATCAAATAGTGCACCTGCTATATGTAATTTATATTCATCAATAACCCATTGATAAAATAAAAAATATTTATCTCAACTCATTATATATATTTGAGTACATGATAATTATCTCAACTCAAACTGATAATTGATGATATCATAGGTTTATAAGCTCACGAAAATGAATACTATACATACATGGGTAAGATATATAAACGGGTAGGGTATGGGTATACCCACGGATACGAGATTATACCCGTGACTTAAACGGGTAGGGTACGGTTACTACCCATGGGTATAAAATTGTACCCATACCCTACCCATGCGGGTACGATACCCGCGAATACCCGTACCCGTGGGTAAAATTGCCATCCTTAATGCGCGGAAAACCATTTTGGCTCCCGAGCTCTAGTGATCTCTGCTTTTTTCAAAAATAAAAAAATATTTAAAAGTTTTTTAAAAATATGAAAAATCATGTATGTTCTCAACAATATATTCTATAAATGTGAAAAAAATCTCAATGCAAATACAATACGTTTTGAGCTAGACAAAAAAGACAAAATTTGAAAATTTGAAACTACATAGTGTTCACTATACTCAGATCCATACATTTGTCTTTTTTGTGAAGCTCAAACCGTAAAATATTTTGCATTAAGATTTTACACACTTGTAGAATATAGGACTGCACCAGGGTCAGCTTTGAGCCCTTATATTTTTACTTTGGTGATGGATGAGGTCACTGAGAATATACAAGCATATATCCCATGGTGTATGCTCTTTGCGGATGATGTGGTGCTAGTTGACGATAGTCGGGCGGGGGTTAGCAGAAAGTTAGAGCTGTGGAGGTGGACTCTAGAATCGAAAGGTTTTAGGCTTAGTAGAACCAAAACTGAGTACATGAGGGGCAGTTTTAGTACTACTAGGCACGAGGAGGAAGAGGTTAGACTTGATGGAAAGATACCTTCCGATATTTGGGGTCTATGCTCCAGAAGGATGGTGACATCGCTGAAGACGTGAGTTATAGAATCAAAACTGGTTGGATGAAGTGGCGCCAAGCTTCTGGCGTCCTCTGTGACAGGGGAGTGCCACAAAAGATAAAAGGCAAGTTCTATAGGGCAGCCATTCGACCTGCAATGTTGTATGGTGCAGAATGTTGTCCAACCAAGAGGCGACATATCCAACAGTTGGGTGTAGCGGAGATGCGCATGTTGAGATGGATATGTGGCCACACAAGGAGGGATCAGGTCTAGAATGATGATATACGTGAGAGAGTTGGGGTAGCACCGATTGAAGAGAAGCTTGTCCAACATCGTCTAACATGGTTTGGTCATACAAAACGTAGGCCTCTGGAAGCACCAGTGCATAGCGGACGATTAAAATGTGATGAGAATGTTAAGAGGGGTCGTGGTAGGCAAACTTGACATGGGACGAATCTGCTAAGAGAGATCTCAACGATTGGAATATCAGCAAAGAACTAGCCATGGACAGGGCTGCGTGGAAGTTAGCTATCCATGTGCGAGAACCATGACTTGGTTTTGAGATCTTATGGGTTTGAACTCTAGCCTACCCCAACTTGTTTGGGAATAAAAGGCATTGTTGTTGTTGTAGAATATATCTTTGAGAAAATGCATGATTTACTTCAGAATTTTTTAAACTTTAAAGTTATTTTTTGATTTTTTGGGAAAGGCGAGATCACCGAAACTCGGGAGCACAAAATCTCCACTCATCAACGCGCTGAATAAAACTACTATCATTTGATAAAGAGTTGACTTCCTACTTTGAACTTCT
Source organism: Poa annua (assembly GCA_026929855.1). Lineage (NCBI taxonomy): Eukaryota > Viridiplantae > Streptophyta > Magnoliopsida > Poales > Poaceae > Poa > Poa annua. The sequence goes on from CM049438.1 coordinate 40,120,802, forward strand.
TCGGTCCTTCCCCTCGAGTAGTCGAGTGTGGTCAATATCCGGTGTCTGTAAAGACCAAACTACGGGCGTGCCATTTATGAATGTAAGCATGTGTATTTGACTATTTGGCATATTGACATGGAAAAATCAAGCAGGCTCTTAGTTTCAATAAAGAAAAAAAATCATTTTATATATGCAGGAGTACCTCTGAATGCTTTCGGACTAAGCGTTGGTTTCTTGATAATACTTTCTAATTCGAGTTAAATGGTATAGAATCAATAGGCATATTTTTGTATTCTGTAGGGTAAATTCCATCTGCTCTGTTTGCTATCCCTTCATCTTAGTTACCGATATTCATGCCATGTGTGTGACACCGTAGTAGCTACTAAAACTGTTAGGTTCTTTTACATGGTACATTGGACATTTGAATTGTTCAGATATAACTACCTTATTGTTAGTGTTACTCCCTCCGTTTAGGTGTGTTAGGCCCCTCACCAAAAACTATTTGTTCGGAAACAAGCTAGAAATAAGGCCACAAAGCATTTAATTAGGCTCATTAGTAGGGAAACCAGACCCTCTCTCTGATCCGTAATTAATTCTTGCCTAGCGAAACCCACAACTTTAGCTGGTGGGAAACCGTTTTGTTTTGCATGCAGGCAATATTTCCGCTCTCCATGTCGTTTGGGTCGCCCTTCTAATTATGTGGCTAATAACTATTTCTCTCTCTAATCGTTGATTGGTGGGTTCTGTACAAGTTGACCAGATCGTGGCAACCAGTGAAAACATGCCTTGGTCGCGCTGCATTATGGGAGAGGCCTAATACACCTAAACGGAGGGAGTACTCCACATGGTCCTATTTTTTTCCTTTCCACTTTGAAGCAAGCTTTCGCCTTTGCAACTACAATGTTAAACTTTTCCCAATGCTTGTGCATGCAGGACATATGGCATCATATACATCCTCTACTTCCTCTTCGGGATGCTGCACGTGTTGCCTGCGTGTCTCATTTATTCCGACATTCTTGGAGACACTTTCCCAATCTCACCATAACTAGGAAAACACTAAGTTTGGATGACGAGATGTCGTCATTTGAAGTGTCGGTTGTTCTTGCAAGCAAAACTAAACACATACTTAAAAACCACTCCGGCGATGGCGTGAAGGCACTCAAGCTTACTATAAATAAGTTTCCCATTTTGAGCCCATCCTCTGATCTCAAACGATGGCTTCATAAGGCTGTTAGACCAGGGATTGAAGAGCTTGCCCTAGGGTTGCTGCTTCACTCACGTCATGCAGATGTGTTCGAATTCCCGTTCCCACTTTTACTTGATGGGACTGGCAAGTCGATTAGGCGTCTTACTCTTATGAATTGTGCCTTCCGTCCCACGCCTGGACTTTGCTGCCTAAGAAGCCTGACAAATCTGGAATTTTGTGATGTGCGTATTACCGGGGATGAGTTAAGGTGCCTTGTTTCCAGTTCAGTTGCTTTGGTGAAATTGAGACTCGTTAATTGCAATGAGATAACTTTCCTGGAGATACCTAGCCTGCTGCAACGTCTTAGTCGCCTGGATGTCACTGACTGCAAAAATCTGAAAGTTATAGAGAGCAAAGCCCCTAATCTCTACTATGTTAGATATACTGGTACCCCTGTACGATTATCACTTGGTGATTCATTGCAAAACTTCAAATCCTTTGCTTCATCTTGGGGCCTGTTTCAGTATGCTTGCGAAAATCATCCGGACATTTTGCCAAATCTTGAAGCTCTTGACATATCTTCTTATGTGGTATACTCTTAAACTTTAGATTATTAAATAGCAGCTTATGCAACAAAAAGTACTCCCTCTGTCCCAAAATGTTTCATGTCTAGATACCTCCACGTTTAGCCAAACTGGAGACAGTTATTTTAGGACGGAGGGAGTACTAGTCTGAAGCATTTTTTTATGAAGAGGGATACACTGGTGGTACCTGTACCTGGCAAATTCTTCCACCTCCGCGACTGTTTTTTGAGTTTATTTCCCCAGACTATGATTATGTCTCTCTGGTTCCTTTTCTTGACGCTTGTCCTTCCTTGGAGACTCTTAAGTTGTTTGTAAGTCGTATTCCTCTTGCTGAAGAATGCATTACTTCAAGCATTTGTCTTGTCTTTTCACCGTTATATTTGACATCAACATCTATCCGATGCAGGTAGCGCCAGTTGCCATGGAGCAAGAATCGGTTTTATTAAATTCTTCCCATGATCTAAGGCAGATGGCAGGGCACTTGCATGAGAACATCAAAGATGTGCAGATCGCTGGTTTCTGTTATGCAAAGAGCCTGGTTGAGCTGACCTGCCATATTCTTGAGAATGCAAGATCACTTAAGTCCCTTACACTGAACACCTCATACAACGGTGAAAGTTTATGTTTTTCCAATAGAAGCGGTAAATGCCCTTGGATGAGCAGGGATATAATCATGGAAGCCCATAAAACACTCTTGACTATAGAAACATACATTGTGGGAAAAGTTCCATCTTCTGTCGAGTTGAAAGTTGTGGGGCCTTGCAGCCGGTGCAATTCTCTTTAAGTTTAATGCCTGTTTGTGGCTTGGTTGCAGCGAGTCCCGGGCAAAGTGGTGTTAACTCTAGAATTTAAGCTGAATAGTTATCGTTTAAACCAGCAGCATGTTTGAAGTTGTGATTTCTCTTTCGTTGCACCATTTTCATGCAATTCTACATGGCACGAATAAGTGGAATTTGCATCTCTCTTTGTTTTAGTTAATTCTTCACGGAAAGAGTGACGCCCGCCTTGGGTCGGTAGAGAGGACCAAAAAATTGGAATCCCCTAAACTCGTACAGATAGTCTTTGGTAGCTCTTGATGTACTTATGCTAGGAAATGATGAATGAAGGATAATAACCGTGTGTGCTCGAGTTAATTGCAGAAAACCACCACAATTGTGCCTAGCATTTCAAAAAACCACCATGTGTTCATTTTTTAGCAAAAAACACTCTTTTCCGGTCTGACAGTCGCAAGGAACACTAATATGTCTGTGAACCAGTTTTAATAACGAATCTGACTGGTGGACCCCATTGTCAGGCTGACGTGGCACAGCAAAGAAAGGTCAAAGGACACTGACGGTATAAAAATTCTAAATCTGGGTTATTTTGTAAAACTGTAGTGGACCAGAGTTGTCAGTGCCCCCAAGCTGTCGTCCTCGCCCCTGCCCTCCGCCCATGTGGCGAACGTCTCCCCACCCCCGCCCCCGCCGGCATGCCCAACGCGGAGGCGGCGGGCGACGACTCCGTGGCCGCGGCCGCGGCGGCGGTGGACCAGCTCGCGTACCTGGTCGGGGGCTCCGGCGGCTCAAGCTGGTTGCTGCCGTTGTTCTTATTACGAGCAGATTGGCAGGTACGTTCTCCTGCTCTGCCCACGGTGAGTAGGTCCGCGTGGAAAAGGAAGCACACCCCTTATTAATGGATGCTTCAGAGACTGAATCTGGCCCGCGGTGAGCAGGTACATTCTCCTGCTCTGTCGTGTCAAGTCCGGCTCCGGGCAGTTCCGGCGCGTAGAGGCGGGCGAACTGGCGCGCTGCCGTCTCTGCCTTGGGGTGCTGCAGGATGGGCGCCCGATCGAAACTTGGCGGCGGCAAGAACCCCGCTGCTGCCGAGCCATCCCGCGCCGCGGCGGCCCACGCCCGCATGAACTGCCACAGCGACTGCCCGTCGGCCACCGCGTAGTGGATGGACACGCCCACCGCCACGACACCCACGCCGGAATCGTCGCCGCCTGCCGGTCGGTCGCGGTCGCGTGGCCTGGACAGCGAGCACGGGGGCAGGCAGCCTGCCCACCTCGAGCTCCGGCACGAGCTGCAAGAACGCCTCGGTGTCGTGCTCGACGTCCCAGGCAAGCCGGCGCATGTCGGCGGCGTCGCCGGAGTACTCTGCTTCAACAAACCTGACGCCCGGATGGATGGAAAAGAAAAATTGTGAAGGATTTTTTGGCAAAATAAACCTGCCATGTCGGCCTGACAAATTGGGTCCACCGGCCAGAAAGAGGTTTAACGGGTGTAAAATAGACAATCACTGTTTTTGCTCCACTGTTACGCAATACCGGTGTTTTTGATAAAAATTAAAAACATTGTGATTTTTCGAAACCCTATACACAATTGTAGTGAGTTTTTGCAATTTTATCTGTGTGCTCGTAAGAAAGTTACAGAATAGTGGTGTGGTATCTAGACCTGCATCTGCATGGTGATGTAATTGCTGCATCCAACTTTCCAGTGCAATCATAGTCTGGTTCACGACAAACGCAGAAGAGCAACATTCCTCCACAACTTAGATGCAACAGGCGTTTCCGGCCGTCAGATCTCAGCTTGGACGAATGTACTTGAGTACAGTGGCGGAGGACGAAAATAATGTGAGGCTGGACCAAAAATAAACGACGCAGAGACCAAAACAGTACCAAGAAATTAATATTCTACTAGCTGAATGCCGTCTGTTGCCATGGAGATATATAAATAAAAATATCTTTAATGCTCGTCTTATTTTACAAATACTTTCAGATTTCACCACCTTTCCAACCCCACCTTGCAATAAGAAAGTGAACTACAGAGTTGAACAATCACCAGTTACAACATCTCTGCCCCGGTACGAAAACACGTACGCCAACCAAACCTCTCTACAAGCTTCTCCTCAATCTCTATCCTCTTTGGTCACAGGAAGGGATTCTCCAGTGAGAGCTGCCTGAAAAATGCTAGACAAATAAAAGGATACCAGATCATTTTGACAGACAATCAGGATCAAATGCGGTGAACCATATGTGATAAAAGCAATTGCCTGATCAATTTTGAGAGGATCCCCCTCGAGTGGCCGCGCATCTGCAGGGACATCATCACTCAGCCAGATGCTGATGACGTCCCTCGTTGCTGACTATTTCCAAGTTGTTGTCAACCTTAATGAAGTTGAGGTCGGCCGTGGCGTGGAGCCAGACGATAGTGAAGGCTGGAAGGAGAAAAGGCTCGAGTGGGCAAACACGATGTGGGAGGCCAGAAATGATACAACCATTTGAGAATAAGAAGAAGTGAAGAAGAAGAAGAAGAAGAAGAAGAAGAAGAAGAAGAAGAACCTCTCTTTGATTCCCCGTGATTATAAACGATCATTCACTAAACTACCATTCGTATTATCTAGGAATAAGTTCATAAACTATTAGCTTCATAAGTGTACAACTATGGTCATTCGTAGTTGTTAGGGATAAATTCGTGAACTGCTACCTAATTAAGTTTGCAACTCTGATGAACTGTTATTTGTGTGAGGAAGGTGATAGCATGGTAAGGTCACCCGTGTAGAGATGTATACTCATAGCACTGCGCCAGTGTGCCTAAAAAGCAGCCCAAACTACCAAACACGTCCTTATCCTTAGACTCATCACGGTCACAAACCATTGAAGGTTGACTCGGTCACAAACTATTGAAGGTTAACGCTAACACTCTTGCAGGAGTACTGCACTAAGTAATGGTGCATACTACATCTTCATGGCTAGACAAGATTATGTTCAGCCTTAAATGGGGGTTTAAATGTTTCAGCTGGCCGTCAACATCTAGTAGCATAAATGATTTCACATGAAAAGGGACCAAAACAGTGCAAGCGTCAGCGGCGGTGCCAGCGAGTGAGTGGCATTGTTTGCCCAAATATGTCTCCATTTAATCACGCAGTGACCATTGGCCAATATAGCAATATTTAGTTTTTTTAGTTAATATTTAGTGGAGAGAGGAATTTTGGCTCCTGGGACCCAATGCTCCTTATATTAAAAAAAACGAAAATTTTATTTGGAAGTTTCAGAAAATTCCTCAAAAATATTTACATGGATACATGTGCAGGTTATCTATGTATCTCAGTATCTGCATGCATAGTTTTGTTCGATAATACGACATCGTGTAGTCTACACAAAAATCACAAAACTATTGCTCTGAAAGAAAGGGAAAATGAACTTATTTTACTTGCTATATTTGTATTTTTTATGCAGATCACGTATGTAAAGAAATTCTCTGCATATATGTTTGTACATGGTAGCTATGTATATGTACATGTATATATTTTTCAAAATGTTGAGAAATATACATAAAAAATCATTAAAAAGGGGGCTCGGGAGCCAGAAGTGTTTTCATATTTAGTGCGGATATATATTGTCGAAGGTACATACAGTACATTACACGAGATCGATCGACATCCATCGATCCAAATTACCAATCAAAGCACACTTTATTTCGTACACTCCACACCATAGATTGACCATACACGATTCTCACCGAGCTGTGCGACGGACAAATGGCCGCACGTACGTAGGTAGTGGTAGCAAGCAGCACCACGCCGGCGGCCGCCGCCGGCGACGCGGCGTCTAGCATTTCGGGAGGGCGACCTTGCAGGTGGCGAGGGTCCTGCGGGCGTTGGGGCTGTTGATGTAGCCGGAGTACACCGGGTTGCGGGCGTACTGGCAGAAGCAGCCCTGCTGGCCACGCAGGTTGGAGCAGCACGGCCCCGACGGCGGGGACCCGGTGAGGATCGGGCCGGCGCACACCGCCAGATTCCCTGCGTTGCACTGCGCCGCTGACGCGCCGCCCGCCGCCGCCACCAGCAGTAGCAGGACGAAGATCGCTGCCGCCTTCGCCATGGTCGAGATCCCAACTGCTTTAATCCGATCGAACGAGCGTGTGGAGCTGGTACACAACGCAGTGGTGAAGGAGGAAGTGTGTGATGAGGTTGGCAGTACACGGGAGGCGCGTTGTGAGTATTTATAGACAGGAAGCGCCGTTCAAAACCAACTCGGCGATAATTTTCTAGACATGACTCCCTCCGTCTGGACTTGATCAAAGACACTGGGAGTACACGCGCATATACTCGCTCATATAAACGCACATACGCATATACCCTATCCCTATGAGCATTTTTAAAAGGTTAAACCGGCAGATCAGGTATTTAGATTTACGAAATCACCAAGGACGTCTTGCTGTTGACGGGACGTCATCTCATTAGATTAGTTCGACGAGTAAGGATTAAGCGGCACAACGCATTCAGTCCGCGCGCGTCTGTTTTGAGTTAGGGCGGCCAGGTCGGCCGTTCCCCGACCTCGTGCGGCGATGACAATAAATTCGACGAGGAGTGGAAGAAGCTCGTCGCCTTCAATGCCGCTCGGAAGTGACTTGCGCATGGGTACACAAACTACAACTGGTTGACGTCATGTGGCCTCCTCTACCCCACGCTGCCGGACTTCGACCGCCGCTTTGAAGCGCGGGGATGTGCATGCCGAAGAGGGAAGCAGAGGAGGAGCTCCCGGTCGAGGGCTACTACCCGATGGTGTTCGCCTCCGCTATCAAGCTGGAGGATTTCGTCCCGGACACCTCCATCGCCGCCGCACCTGACGGTGAGCCGATTTTTGTAACTAGGGTCAGGGTGACAACACATTACGTTAGGATTCCACTATGTAAAAACTCTTGATCATGTTATTTGCCGCGATTAATTTTAAATTAACACTTTATTTTAGTGTCTCTGTTCTGCACAATGCATTTTAAGTCTGTAAAATTGACAAAACATGAAGTATCTTAAGCGTTCTGCTAGAAATGTTTTTAGCGCCGGACGTAGACTAGAGGCCAAGGGGCAATGGCCTTCCCACGATGCTTGTTCTGTCAGCATTGGCACATTCTGGCAGCTCGATCGTACCAACATTATTTGATACACTGTATAACTCGTTTAGTCTCGGTTATCTCCATACCGGAGTGCCGTGGCTGCATTGATATAGATGACAGGTACGTGCCTACAGTTTTGTCCTGCAGACAGGGATACATCCACCGTGTTAATGATCGGCAGCGACCAAGCCAGCTGCCTCGCAACTTATAGTGCCATATGTACGTAGTTTTCTTTTATCTCGGACCATTAGAAGAAAAATCAAGAGAATTATGTGCGTCCATTCTTCGCAGTGACTGAATTTCCCCTGAAAACCGGAAGTGCTGTAAGAAACTGTCGCTTCTTCGAGATGGACGCGTGTTGAGGAGACTTGAGATCCATGTTTGTACGGGCGATTCCACTACACCACAGAGCTTGTACCGTAGATGGTTGTGCCCTCAGCCAAACAGAGTTCAAATCCCAGATTTGACGCTGGTGTTTCTCATTTAGGCGGAATATTCTTCAGTGGGAGGCGACGTTCCCGTCGACAGCGAGGCGTCTGTGGTGACTTCGTCAATCTCAAGACCTGATCCGCCGGCTCAGTCTCTCGGAGGTTCTCATAGGGGTAGGGTGTGCATGCGTGCGTTCATAGGGGTGAGTGTGTGCGCGTATATATGAGCGCTTGCGTTGTACTGTGTTTCTCAAAAAAAAAAAAAATCTTGCACCGTAGATTAGTTGAGATCATATCTGAGCATGGATGCTACGGTAGTTTTTTTTTGAAAAGGGGACGACCCAGCCTCTGCATCGATCGATGCATGCGGCTTTTATTGATTTTATTCTAGTTTAGTCTTATAAAGAAATTACATCATTTATTAAGAAATTACATCATGGGTCACAAAGGGTTGAAATGGAGCCCGGCCTCCTTCTTCGCTAGCCGAAAAAGGAGTCAGAGTGGACATCGTTGTAAGAGTGCGTCCGGGCTGCGGCGAAGTTGGGCGCGTCGGAGGATGAGTTCTCCGACCCGAAACTGGTGGAGCAAATGTCGTTCGACTACATTGTGCCCGCTAACGAAGACTTTGCTCTCGCCTGGTTGAGGCGGGAGCACAAGCGTGGAGCGCCAGCGGCACCTCCTCGACCAGGCCGCACGCCGCCGCCTTCGCCATGGCTTCGAGACGCGTCACGACGTCGTGATCTTTGACTACAACGAGGAAGACAATAGGGAAGGGGGCGACGACATGGGCCCTCCAATGCCCAGTTGCCGCCCAGCAACGATTACAGCGACAGCGACTACACGACATTCTACATCCAACTGACATGTAGAACGCCTAGATTTACTAGACATGTAGAATATATATTTACTGTTTTTAGCTTAAATTTCATGTTTTTAATGTTTTTCTATGCAATCCCTAAAAATGTACGAATTTCGTCTGTATTAATGAAATTTCTCTAAGTGTTTACTAAACTTTAAACTTTGATCAAATTTAAATTCTTAGACTGAGCCTTTATGCCCACGGCTGAAAATGTACGCCCCCAAAAGCGAGAATTAACTCTAGCGCCCTCTTTTACGTTTTTTTAAGGTAGCGTCCTCTTTTCTACACTACTATTAAAAAAACAAAAATGTGTTGAGTTGTGTTGGTTTATAAATCTAAATCGTTTAATTCTAATCAACGGTCTACATCCAACGTTCGCTAAAAAAAAAGGGTTCGCTATACCGCCAATCTAATCCCGTCGGCTCTGCCGCTTTTCCCCGTCGACGCCGTCCTCGCGAATCCCATGGCCTGCCCGCCGCCGGATCCCTGTACCCAGCCATCTGACACGCACGCAGCCGTTTCGTTGAGGCCAGTTCCACAAAACTGACCATTGGATTGAAGTTTAAGACAAATTGAACTGTTTCCAAATCTTTAGCCAAATCTAGCCCTTTCATCTACCGCTCAACATAGCAGCGGTAAGCTCTGCTGAGCTACCGCCAGAAGCTGTGGCGGTACGGTTCTGCAATCCTACTTTAAGTAGACCCGATATCCATAGTTGGACTGGAAATCGTAGTGGCGAATTGGTTGTGTGTACCGTTTCCAAACCAAAAGGTTGGGCATTCGAATCCAGTTTCCATCTATTTTTTTTACGCCGATAATTGTTTCACCATTACTGTTTTCACATTTTTTACCATAATAGTTATCTATATTAATTTATAATATTATAGAATGTTTTTCTAACACTAAATTGGTTCAGTTATATATAACTTAGAAATACCTACCTATACCTGAAAATGCTAGTGCTTTTCACCCATTAAAGTTTTCACACCAAGTACGTTGCTTGCCAAGATATTATTTAGAACGGAACACTGATTTCTTATATAACCGACGATTGTGATATCCCTTGACATGATTCCTAATCGATCACCAAGGATGAAGAACCTCGTACGTCCGTGTTTTTTATCAATCGACAATCCATTTTTTTTTGCAAGGAGAGGCACGAGATCGTACGTCCGGATTTTTTTACCAATCTTGTATTCCTTTAGCAATTTATTACATAGAGGAAAAACTTACGCGTATAAATTATAAAGGAAAACAAGATTTTAAGTTACTCCCTCCATTCCGGTATGAAGGGACTTTTCCAAAATAGAGCGCAACCAAGGGACGATATATTTTTGGTTGTGTAATAAATGGCTAAAACCAATAGTCCTTTAAATTTTACGATGCAATTTTTTCCGTAGTGTAATAAATAGCTAAAAAAGGTAGTCCAGCGCATTATTTTCCAGAGTGTAATAAAGATCTAAATACGCGGTAGTCTTTTTCTAAAACGTAAATTATTACATTTCTATTATCCCTAAGCGACTGTGTTTGGTACGTCAAACAAACCAAAAACCTCGTGCCTCTCCCTGCTAAAAGCCCGATTCGTTGATTGATTAAAAAATCCGGACGTACGAGGTTATGCATCTTTGACTACTATGTCCCTAAACAAACATTGTTGGTACGTAAAAAACCAACAACTTCGTGCCTCTCCTTGCTAAAAAAGTTGGAGTTGTCGATTGAATAAAAAAACCAGACATACGAGGTGTTCTGCATCCTTGGTGATCTATTAGGAATCATGTTCGAGGATATCACAGAAGCGTCGTCGGGTATATCAAGGAATATGTGTTCCGTTCTAGAAACAAACCTTGGAAAGCAGCGTACTTGGTGCGTAAACTTTAAGCAGCGTACTTGCATTTTTAAATATAGATAGATATTTATAAGTTACATACAAACGAACATATTTGGTGTTAGAAATATATTCTACAATATTATAAATCAATATAGATAATTATTATGGCAAAAAGTGAAAATTGTAATGGTGGAAAAATAATTCAGCGTTAAAAAATATTTGGTGTTAGAAAAATATTCTAATCATATTATGGTAAAAAAATGTGAAAACTGTAATGGTGGAAAAATAATCGGCGTTAAAATAAATAGACAAAAACTGAGGTTCGAACACACAGCCATGTGGTACAGGCACAGTACAAACAACCAATTCGCCTCACCAACTTCCGGTTTGTGTCTAGATATTAATTTAATTAAAGTGAGCGTACAAGACTCTACCGCCCCAGCACCCGGCGGTAGCTCGGCAAGTTTACCGCTCATACGTTGAGCGGTAGATAAAAGGGTTAGGTTTGGTTAAAGATTCGGGAACAGTTCAGTTTGTCTTAAACTTCAGTTCAATGGTCAGTTTTGTGGATTTGGCCTTTCGTTGATCTGTTTCATCAAGCACCAGATCGTCTTCCCCTGCCCCACCTACGGCGTCGGCTAGCTGCGGCCGTCCGGCCTTGGACTGGACTGGATGCAGGTATGTGTTGTGCTCTTGAGTCCTGATTGCGTTTGATTTCACTCACTTCAGATTTTCCCCAAAAGTTAAGCTTCTCTCTTGCTAGGATATTAGTACGCCTCGTGGAGTTGTGGGGGGCAGGAATTATTGAACTGGTACTGCTGCGTTTTCTCTATCTTAGAAATTGCGAGGTTGTTCTTAATTGAACGACCTCCTGATAGTACTAGAGCTCTGTGATTTGCCTGTTGATTGATTTTTAGCAAGTGTCATCCCCGATTCGTACTCCCTATAAGAAAGGTCGATGTCCTTCAGCTTTCCGTTTTGGTACCGCTCCTCAAATCTTTTGGCAGCTAATGGCTGTACAGATGCAAGGTAATGGTTGCCGTTTTGCTTGTTTGATGTTGTTGTATGCACAAGGTACTCAAGTGACTCAGATAGTCTTTAGGAAAATAATTCTACTTCTTGAGAAAATCACTGATAGGTTCTCAATTAGACTTGCAAGCATGTTTTGTAAAGTGGAAACGTTCATCAAGATAGTTCAACAAATCTTTAGTTCAACAAATCTTTAGTACTATCTGGATAGAACTAAGGGTTGCGGCTGCAAATGCAATTCTAGCACAGCAGTTTGAAGGTGCAGAGGACGCCATGACGCAGTGATTGACACGATCTGTGTAGAAGATATCAGTATATCACAGTATTTAACTTAAATACACCTCGCCGGCTCCAGCAGCCCGCCGCTCTCTGGTCGCTCATGCCCCGGATCCTTGACCTCTATATCAAGGGAAAATAATTGCAAGACGCTCTCTCCTCTCACTCTCTTCCTTTGCACTCCGATCATCGATCGACAAAGCTAGCCAGATTTAAGATCGATGTGTGGTTGTAGTTGTTCTGTCGAGCAATATACTTAGGGTTAGATGGTGCCGAATCCGGCTTGCCAACATCGGAGAAGAAAGAGTCGTGGAAGCTTGGATGGATCATCGGGGGCAGCTGCAGGCCATAGCAGGCTGTTTAGTCGAAGTTCGGACAAAGGAGAGGAAGAATGGGACAATAAAAACAACTCACCAAAAGAAAAACGAAAGTGAAAATACAGTAGTACAATAATTTAGACACATACTACATATACGCATAATTATTTTAGAGATGCGTGCAGTCTTGTCAAGTTTATAGTGTTTCTTTAGATACGTTCGTGCAACACAACTCTATGATTATAAGTTTGTTGTGTTCATTTAATTTACTACCTTCGATCCGTTAAAACTGTCACTAGAAAACAATGTCCCGCGTACAAATTGTAGGCACACCTTGCGACGTTTTTTTCGGATCAGAGGAGTACGTGTGTTGCACGTGCAGTTTGGGCTGAAAGAGTTGAGATGCGGTCAGTCTTCACATCTAGAGAAGAACATGGGCTATTCTCCCGAATTGCGTTTTACAAGCCCATTAAACATTTTGCCTTATGCTGCTGGTCAGCCGGGCTAATACGGGGAAAGATAATGTTTTGGGCTGGATTCACAAAGAAGATTTGAGGCAGACGAATAGTAGCTTGAAGTTTAAAAAAACTCACAAAAACAGTGAATATGGATACAAATTAATTCAGGAATTTGTGGCTGTACGTATGAATTTAAAATCTCTTATGGTGATACAAAATTTGTCTTATTGGTGTAGACCAAAATAATGCGCACTTTTAACAAAACTTTTGGTGTGTACTCTATGTGAATTTGTGGTTGTCTATTTTTTTCTGTATTTCTAGACATGCAAGAAGTTATCCTATATTAACAAAATGACATAGTTTATTCAAAAAGATGTTGAGTGGAAATTAAAATAATGGAAGTTGCCAAAAATATGTTCAAGTTATTAAAATGTGTTCACGCAATCAAAAGAATTGATCACGCTATTAAAATGTTCATGCTATTTTCAAAATAAATGTTCAAACTATTTTATAAACAAGTTCATGTACTTTAAATAAAATGTACACACTTAGAAAAAGTTCACATTGTTTTACGAAATGTTCACGCACTTCAGAAAATATTCCTGCTATTAAATAATGTCACGCTATTTGATAAAAATATTCATGTACCTTTACAGAATATTCACTGGTTCGGAAAACAAATTCGAGTATTTTTGTAAATGATCATTCATGGGTTATAGAAAATGTTAAAAAATGTTAACAAGTTTGAAAATAGTCACGAGTCCAAAAAATTGTCACGTCTTCAGGAAAGTTAGTCTCGGGTCCTTCAGAAATATTGACGAATTCAACCTGGTGCTTACATATTTGTTTTGAAAAAAAAAACTATTCATCTATTACGGGGAAAATGAAACAAAAAACAAAAAAGTACCCACGTCCAAAACATAAAATAAAAAGAGAGTAGATATGAAACAATAAGACCAAGAAAACTATGACACATACAAAACATGCGAAAGACAAGAAAAAGAATCAAAAAATATAACAAATGTATAAATGGGCCGATCCATCATCCATGCGACAAAGCCCTGGTGAATCCATAGAAAAAGGGAATCGCTAAGAGCGGGTTTCCCTACCTATCTCTCTTTACGAGGCGAACCATCTGACTCGCCTAGAGGGACCCTTCCCTCGATGGAAGCCCAATAACAAGAAAACCCCTTTTGGGTGTGCGTCCGATCTTGTTTGTTCGGTGTGCGTTGTGTACACCTTTCATAGAATTTTTTTTCCTTTTTTGTTTTTAATCAGATTTTTTGGAAATCTAAATATTTTCACATTTGAAATATTTTTCAAAAACTTTTTTTTTGGATGAACCATTTTAAAGAATGAACATTTTTCAAAGTCAGAACCATTTTCAAGAATGAACATTTTATGTCAATTCCTATGTTTCATTATCTACCACTATATAAAAGAGAGAGTGCATTTGTTAAACCATGAACCCCGGTCCATTTTTTATCATAAGAAACACCTTTTCAACACTTTATAATCACTTTACATTTTCTGTTATTTAAAAATCCGAAAATACAAAAACACTTTTACATCTTGCATTCACAATACAAAACCCAAAAATATCATCCATCATTGTTTACACCATCCTTGCATATTTATTTACCATCATTGCATATTTATCTATTGTTTGCATTTGTTATTTTCATATCTTTTACTTACACCTTGTGCTTGACAACCACTTGGTGAGTTTGAGGGCACAAAACAATTTACTTTGTTTTGCGGGTCTCATAAAGAAGGATAAGGAGACAACAGCTTTTGGCACATTTCCCCGAGAGTTTGATATAAACCCTCGAGTCGCCCTCGTGGGAAAAATAAGTGTTTCCCTTACTATACACTCTGCACTTGAAGTCTCAACCTAACCGTATTCTTTTGACACAGGTCATCTACGGTCATCAATAAGCCACACATATACCCGAAGATCTTGTTAAGCCATAGACGAGTCCCGACGTGAGTCCGAGGGGCACAAATGTAGTCCCACCTCCAATCAGCAGCTCCGGGTCTCTGTTTCGTGGTTTCTGTGTTTCTGCGGTGTTCCTCCCGAAAGGTGTCGGGGGAGTATTTTTATAGCCGTTTTTAGGTCAAGACGAAGCAAGGAGACGAAGATCGACGGCATCGGAGCGTCGAGGGCCAGAAGGGGTGCCCCACGCGGCCAAGGAATCTGGCCGCGTGGGCCCCTCCCTTTTGGGCCTCATGCTTCCTTTTTTGCGCTTCCTTGGCTCCTACTCCTTGCTTCTAAAAAATGATCCTCGCGAAATTTCAGGTCATTTGGACGTCGTTTGGGTCCCTGAAACATCAAAATATGGAAAAGAGGGTTTTCTGACAGTGCAGGGTTAATTTCATAAAAATAGGGAAACTGTGAAATATTCCCAAAAAAATTATAAAACAATGATATAACCCTTATATGATGCAAATATGGTTGAAATATAAGTAATACAATACAAAGTTCATGTATGCATTTTACATGCATCACTTATCAAGACCCTCGGGTCGGCTACGCGCTGCGTCGAAGGGAGGAGTCCCTTGGAGGTTCATCAAGATCGTCGCGACCATGTGGTCGGCTATGTACGTCTACATCGTACACGTTTGTGCGGGAACGTTATCCCGTGTCCAGTATATGAGGGTATGTTTCTGTATTATTGCTTTCCGTTACCGCATTAATTCCTAGATAGATCTGGGAAAAAGGAAGCGCTAGCTGCTTCACACTCTTCGACTCCGACTGTGACGGGCCGCCATCGCTGAGGGCGGGTCCGGTGGCTTCCTTGGTGGGAGACTTCATCCTGGAGGCAACGGGTTGCCCGAGGCTTGAGGAGTGTACCGAGCCGCTATGCGATACATAGGGTTTATCAGTTAAAAGAGGACCGACTTTGATTTTGATCCGATTTTCATAGCCCGACTGTGAACTAATGACTATCCGCTATGACACGCGACAAAGGACTTGTAGAGAGTCGTCGATAAACTGTAGGGGCCTATTTGGCTATTTATTGCTTGAAGCAAGTATAAGAGACGTCTTATCCACGTGAGTAGCCACAAAAGGCAGCCCCTATAAATGGGCTAGGCCCAGCACATGATAGAGCGAGCGCCAGTGTTTGAATGTACACTTTTCTCTTTCGATTTTCTATTGTTTTTAGAACATGTTCAATTAACAAATTGATCTGGAACAATTTTAAGAGTGTGTTCATGTTTTTTAAACTATACTCAAGTATTTTAAATCGTGTGTTCGTGTATTCAAAAATTGTTGATGGTGTATTTAAATAAAGTTCATCATATATTAAAACAGTGTTCATCATGTATTTAAAAAGGTTCACCTTGTGTTTAAATTCATCACCATATGTTCAAACTTTTCCTCATATACTTTTTAAAACTTTTCCTCATGTTTAAAATGAGTACAATTTAAGAATGAAGAAAATAATAAATTAAAAAATGATCACCGCCTACTACAAAAAATGTCAATTAATTTTGCAAAAATATCATGTTTCCAAAAAAAAACTCATAAGTTGAAAGTGTTCCTTTTTAAAAAAAAAATATTTTTTTTAAAAATAATGTGCTTCAAATGGTTCGCGGGTTTTAAAAATGTTTAAAAAGTTTAGCGGGTTCACAAATAGTGTGCTCCAAAAAATCTATGTGGGTACAAAATCTTTGCATGCATTGGCAAAACACGTAAAGATAAAGAAGAACAAAATTAAACCAAAAAATACAAACATCCAAAGCGAATAGAAAAACAAAATCATAAAAAAATACAAAAAACAGAACCAGAAAAACAAAAAAGGAAACAAAAACAATGACATACGGGTTCCAGTCCTGCCACGTCATAAAGGTGACGAGTGACCCTTGATGAGTCCATAAACCATATTGGGTGCTCGACAATAACCCGCAATGATAATGTTTTATCATGTATTTTAAAAAGTATGTTTACGTATTAAAAAAAGTTCACCATGCATTTAAAGAAAGTTCATCGTATATTTAAACAATGTTCATCATATAAAAAAAATCGTGTATTAAGAAAAAATCATGTACTTAAAAATAATCACCACCTATTTAAGAGTTTGGAATGTACCTAAATGTATATTTCGATTTAATAATGAAGTAAATGCTAATTTTGAAAGCAGAAAAAATGTTCATCATTTTTTAAATGGTCACGCCCTACTATAGCACTAATGGAGAAAGCAACATAAAATTCTTACTATAACACAAGTTATATTGTGGACAAATTTGTCGCCCGTTGCAACATACAAACTGGACACATATTAATTTTTATATCACTCTTAAAACATCTTATAAGCAGGGACGGAGACAGGGGGACGAGCAGGGGCTACGCCCCCCTATGCTCATGGTTTTCTATAAAGAATTAGCCATGGCAGCTCCTAATTGAAAAGATTTTACCTAATTTAATCCCCTCATACAAAGCATAACACTAATTAGTCTAGCTTTGCCCCCCTTAAACTCAAGTTCTGGCTCCGTCCCTGCTTATAAGAGTACTAGACGAAGCAGCGCGCTTCGCCGCGCCGGCGTCCCTCCGTGCATGCATTGCCTGGTTGACAGATCAACAGAGTGCTTACAATTATAATAAGGACCTCGAAAGAAACATAAATTACAACTCGGTCTACACTTTTGCTCACTGCGCCCTAGAAAGGATCACATAAACCCGATCCATGCTCGTCACCGATGAAGAACGGCTTCTGATAGGTCGTAAACAAACCTCCAATTTCTCACTCCGTCCACGTATGAAGAGCTCTACTTCCTCGACGACAGTGCAATTTCTCAGTAGGTTGCTATGATCCACCGTAGACGCTTGTGTTGCCAAGAAGCAGAAGGTTGACCCTCCACGGTAGCCGCCACGCCGTCACTGAACACCGCGTAGGACACGGTCACGATTCTCTTCAGGCCGGTGTCTTTGCTGATGGTGTCGCCGGTTCTGCTAGATTCGTCGGCCGCGGAGGCGCAGAGGTGATTTGGTCGCGGACTTGAGTGGCGAAACATCCTTCAGCTGAGATGACTTTGTACGGTTCAGTGAGTGGAAGGTTGGTTCTATCATAAGGATTCTCCTGGATATCAAACACCAAGTGAAAAATAACAAGCATTAGAAACTATCTCGAGCTATAGGAGGACAAACGAGCGCATGCATATTCGCGTATGGAATGACATTTTCTTACCTGAGAGTCTGAGACCCGTGCTTGTAGATGAAGAACGACTTCTGGACGCGGGGGGCCTGCTCGCCGCAATACCGGAGGCTGCGCTGCTCGCTCCGAACGCACTGCCTGCCAAGCACAAGCTCACAGCGGCCGTGCTCGCTGCACGGGAGGCTGCGCTGCTTGCCGCGCTGCTGGCCGTGGACGGGCTCGCCGCGTCCGTGCTCTCCCGAGGAGGCCGCGCTCGCTGCGCTTGACGCCGGGCTGGTCGTCGCGGCCGTGCTCTCCGCACTGGAGGTTGCGCTGCTCGTCGCGAACGCGCTTGCCGCGCTGGACGCCGGGCTGCTGGATGCGGCCGCACTCGCGAGGCCCTCCTGCTGCAGGCAGATAGAGGGCTCGGCGAGCTCCGCGGGAGCCGGCTCAACAGCACCCTCGAGTCCTCGACCACCCGCGCTCACTTCTCCTCGGCGAGCAAAGGCGGGAGGCAGATGGAGGGCCGTCACCGGCCATGGAGTAGACGACCGTCAAGAGGCCGGAGCTCGGCGGGATCTAGGTCCTCGTCACGCGTGGGCGGAGGGAGGGGCTCCGGCGCCGGTCAAGAAGGAGAAGACCATCAAGGCGGCGCCGCCGAGAAGGGCCTCAGATCGGCGCAGAGACTCGGGAACTCTCTCTCACTTGGGCAACTGTAGCGAGGGGAGTAGGTTCTAATCAATTTTCATGGGAAAAACACGCACATAGAGTCATGGGACTGAGGAGCGAGGACATGACGCGTGGGAGATCATCTCGACAGCACATAGGTGCATGGCACACGGCACCGGCCCACAAGCCAGAGACACCACTACGGCAGATGGCCTGAGAGGCTACCCTGCTAGCCTGCATTGCCTGGTTGACAGATCAACAGAGTGCTTACAATTATAATAAGGACCTCGAAAGAAACATAAATTACAACTCGGTCTACACTTTTGCTCACTGCGCCCTAGAAAGGATCACATAAACCCGATCCATGCTCGTCACCGATGAAGAACGGCTTCTGATAGGTCGTAAACAAACCTCCAATTTCTCACTCCGTCCACGTATGAAGAGCTCTACTTCCTCGACGACAGTGCAATTTCTCAGTACGTTGCTATGATCCACCGTAGACGCTTGTGTTGCCAAGAAGTAGAAGGTTGACCCTCCACGGTAGCCGCCACGCCGTCACTGAACACCGCGTAGGACACGGTCACGATTCTCTTCAGGCCGGTGTCTTTGCTGATGGTGTCGCCGGTTCTGCTAGACTCGTCGGCCGCGGAGGCGCAGAGGTGATTTGGTCGCGGACTTGAGTGGCGAAACATCCTTCAGCTGAGATGACTTTGTACGGTTCAGTGAGTGGAAGGTTGGTTCTATCATAAGGATTCTCCTGGATATCAAACACCAAGTGAAAAATAACAAGCATTAGAAACTATCTCGAGCTATAGGAGGACAAACGAGCGCATGCATATTCGCGTATGGAATGACATTTTCTTACCTGAGAGTCTGAGACCCGTGCTTGTAGATGAAGAACGACTTCTGGACGCGGGGGGGCTGCTCGCCGCAATACCGGAGGCTGCGCTGCTCGCTCCGAACGCACTGCCTGCCAAGCACAAGCTCACAGCGGCCGTGCTCGCTGCACGGGAGGCTGCGCTGATTACTGCGCTGCTGGCCGTGGACGGGCTCGCCGCGTCCGTGCTCTCCCGAGGAGGCCGCGCTCGCTGCGCTTGACGCCGGGCTGGTCGTCGCGGCCGTGCTCTCCGCACTGGAGGTTGCGCTGCTCGTCGCGGACGCGCTTGCCGCGCTGGACGCCGGGCTGCTGGATGCGGCCGCACTCGCGAGGCCCTCCTGCTGCAGGCAGATAGAGGGCTCGGCGAGCTCCGCGGGAGCCGGCTCAACAGCACCCTCGAGTCCTCGACCACCCGCGCTCACTTCTCCTCGGCGAGCAAAGGCGGGAGGCAGATGGAGGGCCGTCACCGGCCATGGAGTAGACGACCGTCAAGAGGCCGGAGCTCGGCGGGATCTAGGCCCTCGTCACGCGTGGGCGGAGGGAGGGGCTCCGGCGCCGGTCAAGAAGGAGAAGACCATCAAGGCGGCGCCGCCGAGAAGGGCCTCAGGTCGGCGCAGAGACTCGGGAACTCTCTCTCACTTGGGCAACTGTAGCGAGGGGAGTAGGTTCTAATCAATTTTCATGGAAAAAACACGCACATAGAGTCATGGGACTGAGGAGCGAGGACATGACGCGTGGGAGATCATCTCGACAGCACATAGGATGGCACACGGCACCGGCCCACTAGCCAGAGACACCACTACGGCAGATGGCCTGAGAGGCTACCCTGCTAGCCCGGCATAAAGATTGTAGTACTCACTCCGTCACAAAATAAGTGTCACAATTTTGATAGAAAGTGGATGTATGTAGACATGAACATGTCTACATACATCCACTTTCTATCAAATTTGAGACACTTATTTTGGGACGGAGGGAGTAATATAAGTTGAGACAAAAAAAAAAAAAGACACCAATGAAGCAAAACCCGACGCGACATATCCCCGGCCAAAACGCGGATGCCACATGACGACACGGCTAGTCGGCTTCGATTCCAGCTCGTCGGAAGAAAAACGGAACCGAAGCATGATCACCCAGGACCAGGTGGACCTTCGAGTCGCTTCGCCCCCATACCCAACCCCGTCACGGCACGCAGGTGCAGCGCCACGCGTCCCGCCGCCCATTCCTGCCCACCCCCACGTATGCGTCGAGGTGGCACTCGCCTCCCCGCCCTGCTTCGCCTATATCCATCGTCGCCGGAATCAGGCTTTCACCATCTCTCACACAGCTTTAACGACCAAGAAGAATCCAATTCATCGTCAGAGACCGATCAAGGATCAAGAGAGTTTCTAGCTTACCAGCTGCACCGACATAGTACCTGCGAGAGACGATGGACGCGCCGGCCATGCTCACGCGCAAGCACGTCCCGGAGGACATCGGCCAACGGAACATCGCCGGTGAGTCTCTTTCTTCCACACAGAATCTAGCTAGTTTCTTCATTCCGGCACGTCGATCGCCATTCATGAATGTATGTACCGCCACGTTATGAATTTATTTGTTGCTGACTTGATTGCATTTGGCATACGTCTGCGTTGCAGCTGAGGAGGGCGGGCAGCAGCAGATGCACCGCGACGAGAAGCCGCACAAGCAGCCGGTGCTCAAGAAGGTCAAGGACAAGGTGAAGAAGATCAAGAACACCATCACCGGCCACGGCCACGGCAACGGCGACGAGCACGAGCAGGACACCGCTGGCAGCAACAGCACCGACATGGACGAGGACGACGCGGTGCAGAGGGAGGCCGAGGTGGAGCAGGGCGGGTACCAGGAGGACGTCGAGGACAAGCGCGTCGTGGACTCCGGCCCCGAGCTGCACGGTGCACCCAGTAAGTAGATGCTCGTCGTCTCGGCTTGTGTGTGTGTCATGATCTGCTTTGGCTTTGATGCTTAAGATCGGGTCTCCCCTGTTACAATCCTTTGCAGTGTACGACTCGGAGACCATCCCGTCAACGGCGAAGGACATGGAGCGCAACGACGCCACTGGGATGCAACTCGGCGGCCAGGCGGCGGCGAAGGGCGTGGAGCGCAGCAACAACCCGGGGGTGCGTCTCGGCGACCTCGGCGGCCCAGTCGTTGAGGATCCGGCTGCGCCCAACTCGAAGACGCCGACTCCGCGAGGCGGGGAGGACATCGGCACCACAGACGTCGTGCGGGACTTCCAGGCGATGACCGTGTCGGACGACTCGAAGCAAGGGGGCTTGGAGAAGATGGACCGTGATCAGGTCAAGGAGACGGAGGCAATGCCGGTGTCCGACGGCACCGGGGAGGAGTGGACCGACGCACCCACGGAAGCCGAGTACACGGGGAGCTACACGGACAGGCTCAAGAACACGGCGGCAGGCACGACGGAGTACGGCAAGCAGCTGGCGAGCACCCTGTACGACAAGGTCGCCGGGGTCGGCACGGTCGTGGCGAGCAAGGCGCAGCAGGTCACCCCAGGATTCGGCGCGGGCGGTAACGCCCAGGACAACTCCAGCACCCCTGAGCCGATGGCCGTGGACGCCGGAAAGAGGGACCTCGACCTGCCGAAAGAGGGAGCGCCGGCGTCGTACACCGGCACAGAGGAGCTGAAGAACGCGGCTACAGACGCGACGACAGAGGGCGCGCCACTGAAGGATGCGGCTACAGACGCGACGACAGAGGGCGCGCCTGGCGCGACGTACACGGACAAGATCAAGTCCGCGGCGGCGGGCACCACGGAGTACGGCAAGCAGCTGGCAAGCTCGGTGTACGAGAAGGTCGCTGGCGTGGGCACGGCCGTGACAAGCAAGGCGCAGCAGGTGATGCCTTCGACCGGCACCGCCAGTCCTGGCGTCGGCGGGCAGGACGGCACCGCAGCGGCCACCGTTACCCCCAGAGACGGCGTTCCGGGGAACGCGCAGGGCAAGGGGGTCTCTGGCGTGACGTCGTACATCGCCGAGATGCTGCGCCCAGGCGACGAGGAGCGGTCCCTGAGCGAGTCGATCACCGGCGCCGTGCAGCAGCGCAAGGAGGGGGTCGGGAGCACGGTGGCCAAAGCGCGGGAGGTCCCGGCGCAGGCGGTGACCAGGGCGCGCGGTGCCGTGACGTCACTCACCGGCGGGAACCGCGTCTCCGAGACCGTGCAGCCCACCACAGGTACGCACACGCCGTCACGCTCGACTTAACTGCATGCAGATTTTGCCATTAGCAACTTTGTACTGGATCCCGAGCTGACATCCTGTTCTTGTTCTTGTTCTTGGTGGTGCAGAGGGGAACATCGATGGAGGCGTTGCGGCGGAAGCTCCGACGCTTCGCGGCGAGGAGGTCAGAGCGCCGAGGACCAACACGAATGGCATTGGAATGTGAAGCCTCCACTCGTGTTGGTGTAGCGTGTGATCAGTTCGCCGGAGTGGCGGGATCGCTGGAATAAGTCCGCCTGTTTCGTCAGGTGTACAGTACGTACGGGCTACGGTGCTTGGATCTGGGCTAAGCTGATTTCCCTTTTGTGTATTTTGGAGCATGTTTTCCTGGAGTGTCCGTGAATCGTGACACATCTTGTATGTTTGTAAACTATGTATGTTCATGTTCTACTTGTTTATATACTCCAATGTTTTTCTTTGTAAATTCTTCTGAACTTCTTGCATGATCAGCGTGTTCAAATTAGTGGATGTTTCTTCGTCTTTCCCAATGATCAGCCTGACTCAACCAAACAGGGTTTCGTCCCGCTTTATTCCCGCTTTATAAATAAAGCGCTTTATAAATAAAGCACCGGCCATCATACAACCGACAATACAAACGCAACACCACACACGTTGGGCAGCAGCAAACACCATCATACAACCGACAATATAAACGCAACACCACACACGCTGGGGCAGCAGCAAACACAAACGAAAAGTAGAAAGAAAAGAAGACAAAGGCGGATCGACCCGCAACCGCTGCGCCCTCTCCGGAGGAGTACCACCACGCTCCTAGTTTCGAATCATCTGGTACCAAGCAGCACCTTCAACAAGGGAAGCTGTACCAAGCAGCACCTTCAACAAGGTGTACCAAGCAGCACCTTCAACAAGGGAAGCTCACGCTGCCGCCCGGACCAGCACACTTGTCCTAGGGTTTCCCCCGGCACACTCAGGGAGACAGACGATGGATAGGCACGACGCTCTTCAGCAAGGTATGATGCCACCCAAAGGCGGCACCGCGTCGGTGTCGGCAGAGCCAACAAAGATTTCTCCCGAATAACCATGTTCGCAATCCCAAACGGTCCGATGCACAGGAGCCCGCGAGGGCGAGGCCTCGCCACCACCAGACTCACCGCCCACCACCATGCGCCAGCACGGCCACCAAGTCAACATCGTCGTCTCTCCGAAGCACCCGTCACGAGGTCCGCAGGACGGAGGCAAAGAGGGCTAATACTGGGAAGAGCAGAAACCGCGGCCGCGCGGGAGGGAACTAACTCCACCGCCGAAGACGGTAGTCGACCGGACGAGGCCACAAAGCACACCAGTCCCCTAGGTCCGGCCAGGCCCGCCTGGCCCGTAAAGCCCCCATGGGGGCAAACCAATCCTACAAGGGTCCGGCCGGGTCCAGAGCGGACCCGTGAAGCCCGTTGCCACGCTGCAACAGGCCGGTCGCCGTCGCTGCTACCCTGCACCGCCCACCTCGCCGCCCGTTGCCGAACGCGCCGCAGAAAGAACCGACTCAACCCAGTTCAGATGAGCCCTTAGGGCCCCGCCTGGGCTCCAGGGCCCAATCTGGATCACCAGGGCCCGATCTGGGCCAAGGACCGAACCAAGCCACCATGGCTGGGGACGGCCGAGTGAGCCGAGTCTCCCTGCAGCTCGTCGTCGCATGCAACGCTGCGCTGCCCCGCAACCCCGCGTGCGCTGCCGCCGCCACGCCGCCCCCCGACCAAAGCCGAACCAAACGTCACCGAGGAGCACCGCCGCCTAGAGGAAGGAGCCCCGCCTCCACCAGCCAGGCGCGGGGAAGGACAGGCCGCCGCCGTCGGCGCCGACCGGGCCGCGCCCGGTGGCCGCTACCGACGGCGGCGACAGGGGATGCGGGAGAGAGGCTCCGAGCGAGAGGAGGCTGCGGTCGCGGCCGACCGCCGCTGGGGCGGCGCGGCCGCGCGAGGGAGGAGGAGGGTGCCGCGAAGGCGGGCCGGCGGCCGGCCGGCGGCGGCGGCGGTTAGGGTTAGTTGCTGGTCGCAGGAGCTTTTTCGTGTTGTGTTGTGCTTCTCTCGATGATGATCAGTGTGACTCACCGCTTGTGTTCACTTTTTTTTTAATGGGGGCTGTTCACAGAAAATGACAGTAGTGGTTTCTTTCGAAATGACGCCGGTTTCAGCTCCCACCGTCTACCCTGACGGATCAGCAGGTTATCAGCAGGTTCTAGGCTATGCAAACCTTCTGGCGACAAAATGATTCGTGTCTTTTTATTTCTCGAAACAGGATTTCATCCCCCACATTAACAACAGTATCAGGATTTCGTCCCGCTTTATAAATAAAGCAATTACCACATTAACAACAATACCGGGAAAAATAACAGCTGAGGCTACAACACAACAAGCATAGCATCCAGCCAGCCGCGCGTTGCTCTCATAAGATCATCAAGCACAGCAACCAGAGCCGCGCCATGTCCCACTGCCTACATAGCGGGTGTCACTCCTAGAGAAAAAAGTCATAAGTTTGAACATCGAGTCAGAGACCCATCATAGAAAGACGCGCTCGATAACCATTTTATTACGAATAGTACATAAAATCCATGTCATCAAGCAAACATTGCAAACATTAGCCAGAAGAGACGTAGACATTAGCCAGAAGAGGCGCCTGATAACCATTTTTATTACGAATAGTCCATAAAATCCATGTCATCGCAACAAACATTAGCAAGAAGAGGCGCCTGATCCCGACACGGTTTGCTTGCACTTCTAGGAACTCTACCAGGTCGTGGGCCTGCCACTCTGACCCAAAAGCCTCGGCAATGAAGTTCCACATGAAACGAGCGGCGGAACATGGGAACAAGATATGTGTCTCCGTCTCGGGGACCCCACACAGGGGGCATATCCCATCCCCCGGGCCCATGCGCTTGGCCACCTCCACCCCCGAGGGGAGGCGATTCCGAAGTAACTGCCACGTGAAAATCCATCTTGAGTGGCATAGGGGCCTTCCACAAGTGAGAAGTCTAGGGAAGGACGGGCCCTCGAAAAAGGGCCCGATAAGCGGAGCCGACGGAGAATTGCCTCGAGGGCGAGAGTGCCTAGGAGACAGTATCCGGGCGGTCCGAGAAGGTAGGGGGGAGGGCCGCTAACAGGCCCTCCCAGCTGAGCGCCTCCACTGCCCAAAGGTGCGGCGGAACCCTATGTTCCACTGATCATTTTGGGCAAAATCCTTTTCTTTCACTAAGGGCGTTTTTAGATTTTTGGATGAACTGTAGCTGTATCGCGGAAAGTGATAGTGCAGCCCGAGCTACATATGGCTAGTTTTTTAAAATCAAAATTGGGACTTTTGAGTTTCAAAAATGTAGAACAAAAATCATACACGTAGACATGTTGAGATCTATCAGTGTGCAAATTCTCAATCCAAAATTTGTATTCTATTAGGCTATCGGAAAAAGGTAAATCTGATAAATTTCAAGTTTTTAAATTACCATGGAGAAAGACGATAGAGGGTTTCAAGATGGTCACTGTTGTTTTTGCCTGTAGAGGGTTTTTTCCCTAGCTCAATTTTTTATACATAAATCTCTATTCTATCTAATCGGATGGCGGATGCGACCGCTTTTAAACTAAAAAAAATTTACCATCGAGATCCTCCCATTTGTTATCCTTTTCCAGCCTAAAATTTTAAAGTTTGCACACTTATTATATCGTAAACATGTGGGATTGTTTCCCGAATTTTAAAAATATAAAAAATGAAAATTTCAGTTTTCTAAAAGAGCAATGTGCAGTTTAGGCTATAAAACGTTACGCTTAATGTATTGTGTAATACGAGCACACACACCCAACTTCTGCATAATGATTGTTCAAAAAATAACTTCTACATAATTATGGTACACACAGCTGAACACGACGACAAATAGCCAATTAATAATATAATAACAAGTATGCATTAGTGAAGACAAGGAGAAACCATAAAGAAAAATATGAAACTACAAACTTCAACAGTGACCATCTCTTAACACCACAAGACAATATCAATGTCTTAAGAAAGAAAACAACGTTCAAGGGCCGCCCTCCTCAGATCCAACCACTAAAGAGCATGCTTTATGGTTTTACGCAAAAACAACAGTATGAGCATGTCTGATTGTGTGAGCACTGCCTTTAGCAAGATCACGGCGCAAAAATATCGCCAATGCTAGGTATAACCAACTCGGTTTGGACTAGAATTTCATCCCTCGAGTTCGAGAACGGGCACATGATAAGCACCACCAAATTAAGGTAAATAGTGTGTTGTCCTCACCACTATCCTGCAATCTCAGCAGCTACAAGCGTCGTGTTAAAATCCACCACCGCCCAATTGAGTGAAGCCACCGTCTGTTTAAAGTATCATCGAAGGCAAACTGCTAGACTGTGCCGCAAAACCCATAGTGGAGCCTTCCAGCTACTTCGCTCAATGATACCAATAAAGGAGAAATCCTCCCAAATCAAACACATGATCAAGACGTTCACCGACCACAATGAGAAAGAGAACCACTAGACTTACCCTCACTAGCAGCCGCCACCGGGAGTGCCACTAGCTCTCTATCTACCACGACCCGGCTTTTAGTGGCTCACTAGTTTACATCGGGAGTTGAGCCACGTTAACAAATATGATTTTCAAGGACCGAGGAAGAGATGAGTCAAGAAAAATAGTCAATGCCCTTGTTACTAGAAATGTGAAGCATGCTAACGTGCAGTTCATACTAACCAATTCACCAATTTTTCTATTAATCAATTCATCAATTTGAATATCGGTAAACAAAGAGACGCACAATAACAAAGAAACCATGCATCACATACATAAGATAACCACAATAACAAAGGTAGTGATTGTCAAGTACATGACACACCGAATATCCATGTGCAAACCACATGCATACCAGACTGGGTATCCACCAATACCCATCATAATACTCCCCTAAAGCAAGACAACCTACTATAGAGTTGTATCCAAGAGAAGGATCCGATATATAACGAAAGAGGATGCGTTATTGGTGACATCATGGTTGGGGGTGAGCAAAGATCCAGTCTAAGGGAGGAGAACCATGGTTGTTCCTATATTGAAATACATTTCACCAATACTTCAATGAATAGAATGATTATCCAAACAAGAAATTCGTAAGTGATCGCAATGAGGGCTCACTACAATTGCGGCGGGTTGTAATCCAAGAAGCTTGTAACAAGGTTGAGCGTATGAACGAGGGCAAACCATGAATCTCCCAAGTGCATTCAAATGACCATGTACTAAGTTAATTCGCGAGGTTTTTAATCCACATTTTTCTTTTATTTTACACTTTAAACCGTGATCACAATTATCATGACAAGACCCCAAATTTTCATTCTAAATTTCTCTCAGTACTTCTCTTGACCCAATGCGTCATTGATCTGGTTTTCACTACGGACCATCTAACGTACTTAGTTATACGAATAAATAATGTTTGTTTTTACGGGGTTTTTTCACAGTGGATGTTAGTTGTTATTTTATTTGAAGGATAAAAACAAACTTATGTAGAATGGATGGGGAAATAAGATGTCTACAACAAATTAAAATTTCATTGATAAGCCTCCTTAATTATAGTTTTTTTACTATGATTTTTATTCTTTTACCTTTTTGGGAGATAGGACGCCTAGAGCTAGGAATTGCATGTAAAGTCGTCATGTTGTGCGGAAAGTGCGAATGGAGGCCGAGCTCCACACAACACTTTATTTTTGAAATTCAAAAACCATAGTTTTCATGTTTCAAATAAATGTGAAAAGAAATCATGGATGTAGACAATGATACATTCTACCAACGTGCAAAATATCGATTCAAAGTAACTTATATTCTTTGATACACAAAAATAACAAAATCTAACAGATTTTAGAGAGTTAAAAAATAGTAGTATTCACTATTTTCATATTAATATTTTGTTTTTTACGGCCCAAGTATAACATATTTATTATTGATATTTTACACGTTGATATAATACAACATTATATACATTCATGATTTTTCCCAGATGTTTTTGAAACTGTAAAATACTATTTTCGATTTAAAAAAAAATAAAGGCTCCATAAAGCTCGCCCTCCAAAACGATACAGTCGTTTGTAGTGGGCTTATACTGACCAAAAACATCTTTATGGCCCGATCTTGATTCTTGTCACAAGCGTATTGCGGCAACACTTCGACGTTTCATTCCCCTAAAAAAAAAACAAGTCTTCGACCTTTCGTCGTGCTCCTCTTTGGCGCCGCCGCTCTTCCCCAAACACCGCAACTCGGACCAGATCGAGCTGAAGCCGCTCTTCCAGCCACTGCAGTCCGAAGCTTCCCACCACCTCTCCTGCTGTCGCTCGCGGGAGATGCGTTCGCGCGAGCTACTGCGCGGTGCCTCCTTATGATCCCGGGCGCTCGCGCACCTCCCCTCCGAGCAGCCCGGTTGTTCTTGCAATGGCGCCGCCTATGCGGCGACCATTCAAGAAATGGGGTCGAGGGCCGCAACACTGGGCATCAGGATGATGGACGCATCGACGAGAGAGCGGGCGAGGTGGGCCTAGATGCTGGCCCTGTCCCGCCCGAAGTGCTTCTCCGGATTCCGCCGCCCCAGCCCCCGCCCGGCCAGGCGGAGAGCGACGACGATGATGCCGAAAATTTATCTTCTGGTTCCGGTTCCGGTTCCAGAAGGATTCCTCGCGAGGAATTGAGGCTGGCAGATAGGATTCTCAGGATTCTCCTGCAGGACGGCCCGGGGTTCAGCGCCCGCCAGGCGCTCGACGAAATGAACCTGAGGGTGACCAGCAAGCTGGTCACAGAAGTGATGTTCAGATTTGTTGTGTCTATTGATAGTGTCAACCGGGAGAGGTACCCGAGGCTTGCATACAAGTTCTTTCTGTGGGCAGGGCAGCAGGAGGGTTTCCACCATACCACGAGCATGTACAACCTCGTCATGAAGGTCTTTGCCAAGTGCGGGGAGGTTAAGGCGATGTGGCGGCTGCTTGAGGAGATGACGGAGAAGGGGCTGCCTGTCTCTTCCCGTACATTCCACCTTTTGATATGCACCTGTGGGCAGGCCGGTCTGAGGCGGAGGCTGGTGGAAAGGTTCATCAAGTCAGGTAGCTTCAATTACCGTCCGTTCAGGACTTCGTTCAACGCGATATTGCACACGCTCCTGACCATAAAACAGTACTCTCTCATCGAATGGGTTCACCAGAAAATGCTCATGGAGGGGTACACGCCCGATGTATTGACATACAATGTGGTCATGCGTGCAAAGTATTTGCTCGGGAAGTTGGATCAGTTCCATAAGTTGCTTGATGAGATGGGGAGAAATGAGCTTACGCCTGACCTTCATACTTACAATCTCTTGCTTCATGTGCTTGGTAAAGGAGACAAACCACTTGCAGCTCTCAATTTGCTCAACTATATGAGTGATGTTGGCTGTGTACCGAGTGTGCTCCATTTCACAAATTTGATAGATGGTCTTAGCCGCGCGGGTAACTTAGAAGCTTGCAAGTATTTCTTTGATGAGATGGTGAAGAAAGGGTGTGAACCGGATACTGTCTGCTACACTGTTATGATCACAGGCTACGTGGCAGCGGCAGAATTTGAGGAAGCTCAGAAGTTGTTTGATGACATGGTGGTGAGAGGGAAGCTTCCGAACGTGTACACGTATACTACAATGATACGCGGGCTTTGCATAGTAGGGGAGTTTGATAAAGCTTGCTCTATGCTGAAGGACATGGACTTGCACGGATGCACACCAAACTTCTCAGTGTATAGTACTTTAGTGTGTAGATTGCGAAATGCTGGAAAGGATTCTGAAGCTAATAATGTCATTAAATACATGAAAAAGAAGGGCCAATATCTTCATTTGTTGTCCAGATTTGGGGGATATAAAAGATGCTGAGATGAGTGAAAGACCGTGTGGTAAATTGCAGAGTTGTTTGTGATTGTTGTTTCCTAGTCAGAAAGAGAGATCACAAGGGACCTAATGTGAAACCAGTTCCACTAGAATCATTATACACTTCGGATGGCACATTTCGTGTAGGGTTATTTATTTAGTGACGAAGTGCACAAATGTATGCTGTATACCATAATCATTTATGCAAATGCAATAATGAAGCTGGACAGGAACTAATCATCAATAGTTCTGTTCTTACAAAAAGATCTGTCTATTTTTGTTGAACTGTATTGCACAATATAGTTTTGCTCCTCTCTGTAACCAAATGACATCAATTGTCTACAGGCCAGATATTTATGCAGTATGGAGCATATGGTTTTCATCAATGACGCAAAAGCAATATTTTTGTCTAATGGTAAGGAACCTGCCCTCGGATTTATCTGTTCTCTGTTTGGATAGCATTCAAAATACTCAATATTGCTCGTTTCATTTCTGCCAAAACCCTAACATAGGTTTAGTAGTTTACATGTCACAAATCAGAAAAGACTATAGATGAACTGGGCATTATCTTATAGCACCAAGACCTTAAAACTTACATATTATTTTTACCTGGACAGTTCTCGTTTAGGTCATCGTATCATTTTCCCGCCTTTAAGGAATAACAGTAGTTGCAGCATGAAAGTTCAGCTATTTATTATTGTTCTAGACTTCTTGTCAATGTCAAACTTCTGTACGTATGGTCTTCTGTTTCTCTTGATAAAAGATTATTTCAGAAAGCACTGAGCATTTAGGCAGGGATGAAGCACTGAAGATAATTCGACGCGATAGGGCGTGTAAATGCTGAGAAGTAGATGAACAAAGTGTATTTTTGTTAAATGTAAGTGACCTGCCCTCAAATTTATTTGACCTCTGTTTGGATACCACTCAGAGCACTCAATGTATTGCAATCCGCTCCGCGCCTTGATCTAGTTACTTACTTTGGACTATATAGTTCTGCAACTTCTTCTGTCTATAGCTAGTGCTTACTTTTCATAAGGTATAGTTACTGGTCACATTCCAAGTCATATATTGCTCGCTTCAGTTCTGCCAACCCTAGGCATGGCGGCTTGCTGGTTCACATGTCACGAATCAGACAAAAAACTAGAGACAGATTGTGCATTATCTTGTAGCACCAAAACCTTAAAGCCTTGTCTGGATTGTTCACTTTTAGGTTATCATATCATATTTTACTTTTTTAAGATCTAACAACAGGTGCAGCATGACAGTTCGGCTATTTATTATTGTTCTAGACTTCTAGTCAATGTCAACCTTCTGTATGTATGGTCCTCTGTTTCTCTTGAAGATTATTTCAGAATTTATTTGGTAGGTACACGTCTTGAATGATTTAGCATAGAGCATATGGTTTTAATCAATGAAGCAAAAACATATTTTTGTTAAAGGTAAGTAACCTGCCCTCAGATGTATATTTCCTCTGTTTAGATAGCATTCAAAGCACTCAATATTGCTCGTTTGATTTCTGTCAACCCTAGCATAGGCTATAGGCTTAGTGGTTTACATGTCACAAATCAGAAAAAAGTATAGATGAATTGTGCATTATTTTGTAGCACCAGGACCTTAAAGCTTTGCCTGGATGGTTCTATTTTAGGTTATCATAACATAATTTACCTTTTTAACATCTAACAATAGGTGCAGCATGACAGTTCGGTTATTTATTATTGTTCTAGACTTTTAGTTAATTTCAACCTTCTGTATGTATGGTCCTCTGTTTCTCTTGATAAAAGATTATTTCAAAATTAATTGGTAGGTACACGCCTTCAATGATTCAGCATAATCTACATAGTTTTAGGTGTGAGTTGATATTGGCACCTTATCCGCTGAGCATTTAGGCATGGATGAAGAACTGAAGATGATTTGATGAGGTAGGGCGTTTAAATGCTAAGAAGTAGATAAACAGTGTATTTTTGTTTCTTTAAAGAGATATACTACTCTGTACTTTAACATATAATGGTGCAGAGACATTTCTCTCAGAAACATTAATCTGTGGTCAAAGCTATTGCAACTGCACACAGGAGAAAGGCCACAGGATGATGCTGTATGCCTAATCATTTCTTCTCTTCTTTCTTCTCTTCTTTCTTTTCCTCTTTCTTCTCCTCTTTCTTTTCTTCCTTCTTTTCTTCTTTCTTCTCCTCTTTCTTTTCTTCTTTTGCAGGTCCAACGGACACAATGTCAATCTTACCGATCTTCTTTAACCTCTTTGCAATTGCCACAGTGTCCATGTCGCCTATGATGATCATCTTATTCTCCTTCAGATCCGCAACTATGGAATCAACACCTGTGCTCAAAACAAGGTGCGTCCTGCATCAATTTTTCTTGCTTGCATGATAATATTAGTTGTACCTACACTCTTCCCATCATTATATACATCTTTCCTTTTATCTGATGTTAAGATATGGTGAGCATAATTAAACTACACAGGAAAGTAGCTTGCTTGCACCTGAAACCGATGCTAATGGTTTGAAATATGTGGTGCTCTGCTGTGTTGTCATCATCTGTATGGTAATACATGTTACGAAATAATTCCACATAACATGATTTTCTGCTCTCAAGCTTCCACCTAAAACCTATGCCAATGCTTTCATATACGTGAACTACAGGAAAGTATCATACGTATTGTGTTGCGAAAAGGGCAACAGAGGTGCAGGCATACGCTATTACCATAGATGTCGGCGACAGCTTCGATGGCCTTCTGCTTCACCTTGTCGTCGGTCATGGTGGGAACCCTGAGCACCACCTTCTGCTGAGAAACGGACAGCAAGAACCCAAAGTTCAGGTGCGAGCAATCGAAGGAGTTGATCAAAGACATCATGGTGAGCTTTGCTGCGTACCTGGGCGGCCATCTGGAGCTCGGAATGGAGTGAGCCGAGGAAAGGAAGGAGAGAGGCTTAAAGTTGAGAGTTGAGGATACTCTGCTGAGGTATTGGAAGTTTGGAACAATGGGAATAACCCAAAGCTGGTGACGGCGTCGGGGTTTCCTTTATGTAAAGGTGCAAGTGTGCGTGTTCTTGCTGAACAGTAGGTTAGCACTGACGGTGATCGATGAGTCAGACCAGACTGCTTTTTCGCTCAGTATAGTCCACCTTGCCGGTGTCTGTATTGCGGAGGATGTACGCAGGCTGTCTGTTTGATCATACTGAGTTTGATGGCTGAATCTGTGTGCAATATCGCAGCGTCTGGTCCGCGACGGGTCAGTGCGTGCCAACCGACCGCGCAGCCGCCCCACCCACACCGTGCGCACGAAAACCAGATTTTATTCAGTAAAAAGAAGGGATAAATAAGTCCATACGGGTTGGGTTGGCGTGCGGCGGTGGCAGCTATGCTACCGAGTTGTGGCGCTGCGGACGGGCGGGACGGCCGGTGCAGCGTGTTTGCTGGGTTCCCTGAACTAATGAGTGATAGGAGTGCTAAGGGCATCTCCAGGCGTCCCCAAACGCCCTCTAAACCGCTTTTTAGACGTCCAATCACGTCGTGTTTTATGAGATAAAAAATCATCGGATTGGACCCTTTTTTTATCCGGCGTTATCAGCCCGAACCGGACGCGTTAGGGGGCCATTTGGGGCGTCAGAGGTGGGAAAAAATGCGCGAAACGGCGCGGGACCGGGCTGTCAGCGGTGAGAAAACGCATGTGAAACAACGGTCTTCTTCCTCATCTCCTCGGCTCCCACGCCGGTCAAGCCGCCGCCTGCCGCCGCCACGTCCATTCCCACGCTACGGAGTTATGGCGCACTGCCGCCGCCCGGCCTCAATGCCTCATCGCTTCCACGCGCCGGAGTTATGGCGCACCAACGCCGCACCCACCACCGCCCCCCGCTTCTATATAAGCTATGTCACTCGCCGTGGCAGAGCACCCATCTCTCGCCTTCTTCCTCCTCCGCCCTCTCTTTCCCTTGCTGAAAGCTCACTCCACTCGCCAGCAGATGGCTAAGCGCTTCCCTGGAGACGGCATTGCCGCCAACGGCTTCGGCGGCGCTTCGTCCACGACCGGGAGGCCGCCTCCTCCACGAGGCAGACTACCCCGCGCCGCCAGACATGCGCGTCCCGGCAAGTGGAGGCTCAGCGCCGCCGGCGTGCCGGTGCCGCAGGGCACGAAGAGGCGTGCAGAGATCTACGCCATCCTCGACGGGCTAACCGCGGAGCAGCGGGAGGATCTGTGCTGGGACCCGGAGAGCACTCCTTTTTGAAAGGAGTACTTCGAGTCCCGGCACCGCCAGCAGCTCGAAGCTCCCGACAGGGACGCCGTCCGGCTGCAACAATGCAAACAGGCGGCGCCTCTGGTGGGGCGTACACTGGCGGAGGTCCTCGACTGCATCACCAACGACAACACGCCGCAACGCACCATGCATGCCGCCGTGGCAGCCCATCTCGCGCCGCATGGGATCGTCATGGCTGCCCCGGCGCATGGGCGGCGCAACGTCCTCCTCCTCGACGTCACGACCCCGCTCCTCCGGCGGCGGCACACCGCCCACCTCCTCTGGTGTCGGTGAAGCAGGAGGCGATCACGCCTCCTCGCCGCGCGACGCCGTACACGCATGCGTCCCCTTATGCTGGGGCACGCATCAAGACGGAGCCGGAGGACGAGTTTCCCGGCCAGCGCACGGCGGAGCTGGCCTGCTTCGATGAGGTGCTCCCTGCCGCCGATGACTTCGTCCTCGCCTGGTCTAGGCGGGAGCATGAACGGGAGGAGTGCGAGCGCCAACGTCAACTCTTGGACTAGGTGTCCTTTCGCCGCCTTAGCCACGGCTTGCAGGAGGGCCACAACGTCATCATCATCGACGAAGACAAAAAATGTCCGAGAGTGTGTGTTTGCATGCCAATTTGAGGGTGCGTGGAGGTCTTTTTAGCAGTCTCCATAGACAATTGAGATCGAGAGACAAAAAATGGATTCAAGTGCCAATACCGTAAATTTCCAAATATCGGACCCATATCAAACACCAAATATGTAATGCATAACCAAAAGAACAAATGATCAATTGAGTCTCATTACATAAAAAATCCACATATATTGTATGTTTTTTCATTGTTTTACTCCTTAAATAAAGGGTGTGACTAATTTGAAGTTAATAATTAACTTAATTTTTAGTCGGATGATGTCATCAATCTCGGTTGCAATCTAGCACCAAGCACTTCAAAGGTGTAAGCCATTTTTCTGAGCTGCAAGCTATGATACAACTAGTGCCGAGCACAAATCACAAAGCAATCAAACGACTCGTGATATTTTTTCCATGGCTAATATGTTTTGGAATTAGCAAAACCGTATTTCTTTTTATCACAGAAGTCATCTTTGCTACTCGGAAGATGTATTTCTAAACGACCTGTATTTTGGTGCAAAACGCTGGACTATGTCTCGTCGTAAGATTAAGATATTAGATCTTTTTTGGCACTCATCATTTCATTTCATTTGACGTAAGAGAAATGATGCCATCATTCATTATTTCAAAAGTAAAATGACAGGGTTAGAGATAATAATTGGCATATCATACAATAGGCATTTTCTGAAATTCCAAATGAAATGACAAGTCTAATTCCATGCCCGTCAAACATGTTAGCTATGAAATCACAAATGAATTTTACGGTTCCGGCTCAAAATAGTGGCTACCAGGCGACCTCTTATTAACACATTTTGTAATCTATGGCAAAAAGCTAACCACACAAGATAAAGTTGGTCATATGAAGACAAAAGTTAGTTAGATTAATGGGATCATTACAATCCAGAAAGCCGATTTTTTTTTTAATTCGCCATTGTTTCCAGTTTGAAGTTGTATCTTGTTCTCCTCCTTTTCCGTGGAAGCCACGGACATCGCAAATTCGCAAGTCAGTTTTGGTTCAGAGCACACGAAACTTGGCTGTCAAGTTTGTAGCCGACTTGGATTCCAAGCTAGTGTTCTGATTCAGGAGGGGAGGGGGGCTATTTTTAGCCGTGCTTGACTCAAATAAGCGCGCGCTAAAACTTTGGACGAACTCCAGACGAGGAGACATTCGAGCTATTCCCGCCGGGGAGAGCTCCATCCGCACGGCGGCATGGAGGAGGTGAGTAACGCGCCCCCACCCGCTGCCTCTCCCTCGAGAGTTTAGTCGCGCTCGGTTCTTTTTCCTGCGGGATTTTGGGTTGGGGTTGCGCGCACACACCCTGTCCATGGGCAGATTAGCCGATTGTGAGGTGTAATTATCTAGAGTATGATCGTTGGGGTTAAGCCCGCGGTGATTCTAGGAATTTAGCTTCTAATTTGACCTGGCCTCAATTTTGGGATCGCGCACCACCGCGTCCCGCCGGTTGGTCTTGGTTGCCGCGGTTGAATTATATAGCTTCTGTCTGTCCTGTGTTGATCTGAAAACTGAATCGTTTGCTGCGCGCACAGCCGCTCGACGAGAAGGATTTGGAAAGGAAGATGAAGAAAGAACACAAGGTGCTTATTGTTGTAATTTGGTTCTGTGCTCTTCCCCATGGAGGAGGGGGGAATACTCTAGTCGATTTTGCTTCCTGCTACTTTTACCAACAGTCCGAGCGTGTTACTGTGTGACAGGCCAAAGAGAAGGAGGAGAAGAAGCTCAAGGCGAAGCAGAAGGAGGCAGCCATGCTCCAGCAGGTGGCGGCTGGCGACGCTAACTCCTTGCTCGATTTTGGAGGAGAGGCTCTGTTTGACTGATGTGGTTTTCTCTGTCTGTATATAGGCCCAAGAACCGTCTGATGGAGCTAGGAGAAGCGACAAGAAGCAAAAGAAGAAAGGTGCAACCTGTGAGAATCCTGAGGATTTCGTTGACCCGGATACACCTGCTGGACAGAAGAAGCTGCTTGCTTCTGAGATGGCCAAACAATATAGCCCGTCTGCTGTCGAGAAATCGTATGCTGCCTCTCTCACTCTAATGAATCATCATGCCATCAGTTTCCTAAAGCAAAACAAATCACGCCATCAAAAGTCACTGAACTCTAGCTATATTCTGATATTTACCTTCTCTTATTATCATGTAGATGGTACACTTGGTGGGAATCATCACAGTATTTTGTAGCAGATGCGGAAAGCTCAAAGCCACCATTCGTGATAGTAAGTCCCTCCATAACCCCAAGGGTACATGATTGTATTCAGAATAAGTGTTTGCTCATCACCATCACCATGTGAATTGTTCATATACACACAGTAAATCTTATGTAGGAGATGTACACATGATATTGATTAAGTATGACTCTTCTTATTACCTCGGCAATACACAAGAGTGAAAAGAACTAAATACTTATTTGCAGGTCCTGCCACCCCCAAATGTAACTGGAGCCCTTCACATAGGTCATGCTATTACTGTGGCTATTGAGGTACTGAAAATCTATGCTGATGTTTTTTTCCAGACCTATCAACTAATTAAGTATTCGTGTCATCCTCTTTTGCTTTGTATGCATTGACAACAATGCAGGATGCTATGATTCGCTGGCGGAGAATGTCAGGCTATAATGCTTTGTGGGTTCCTGGAATGGACCATGCTGGCATAGCTACACAGGTCTGCTATGCTTCAAGTTGGCTGATAAGTGATAAATTTCAATGCATATAGCATGTATAGGCCTAAGGCCCCAGAATCTATCTTCTGCAAGAGTTACATTTTTGCTGTTGCATGAAGCCTGATACTATTATCAGCCTGACTTCAGATGGACATCAACTCGAACATTATGTTGGTTATTGATTGTTATCTAAGTATCTGACTGATCCTTTGTTGCTATGTTTTACAGTAGCAATTATCATCTAACAACATTTGTTCCCTCCATATCAGGTGGTGGTGGAAAAGAAGCTCATGCGTGATAGAAAGCTGTCTAGGCATGATCTAGGGCGTGAGAAATTTCTATCGGAGGTAAGCACTTGATTTTTTACCCTTCGTATTGTCTGACTAGTAATGAGCCCGTGATTGTTAACAAAGCAAATAATAATATTGACAAGTGATTTCTCCAGTTTAGTGGTCTATTATGACTTTTGTTCAATTCAAAGGGAAGCTCTCTCTATAACAGTACATATTTTGATTTTTTTTGCGTCATGAGGTTGCAGAAGGTAGCTCACTGCCAATGAGATGCCAAAACTTTCAGTGTCATGAAATGAATTGCCTTGTTAACTTAATTAACGACAATTTTTTGCTGCTTGATTCTCACATTTTCTCATTCCATGTTCCAATTATCGTTTTGGCAGGTCCACACCTGGACAGATCAGTATGGTGGCACCATATTGAGACAATTACGTACACTTGGAGCCTCGCTTGATTGGTCACGTGAAGTAAAGTTCTTTCCTGATGCCTCTTTCTTAGCTAAGGAAAGTAACATTTATGTCGGAACAAGCATGTTTCTAACTCTTAATATCCATGTCTGTTTTCAGTGTTTTACAATGGATTCGCAGAGATCAAAAGCTGTAACAGAAGCTTTTGTCAGGCTATACAAGGAAGGTTTAATATATAGGTCGGTTTTTCATAATAGAATGTGTTGTCATTTTTTTTCATGGTTCTGCTGAGCTCATGAGTCAGCTCATCCTATGTTATGTGGAGTCCTCTCATATTACTTCATCACCTCTTGGATGATTTATCAATTTACAGGGATATTCGTCTCGGGCACTGGGATTGCACACTTCGTACAGCAATTTCTGATATTGAGGTACATGAGACGTGCAATTTTGCCTATGCTGGACAGTTTGTTTCCTTGCATGAATGTAGAAATGTAGTATAATATCTTACATTTCAATCCCTGTTTTCAGGTTGACTATTTAGAACTTAAGGAAGAGACTCTGTTAGAGGTCCCTGGTTACAACACCCCAGTTCAGTTTGGTGTTTTGATATCTTTTGCCTATCCTCTGGAAGAAGGGTTGGGTGAAATTATCGTTGCAACAACAAGAATAGAAACAATGTTCGGTGATACTGCCATAGCTGTTCATTCTCAGGACAAAAGATACAAGCATTTGCATGGGAAATATGCCATTCATCCCTTTAATGGCCGAAAACTGGAAATAATTTGTGACGATGAGTTAGTGAAAACCAACTTCGGTACTGGTGCTGTAAAGGTAGGTATGCTCACCTGAAGAGGTGGTTTGTATATCTTGATCCGTAGTTCACTATTTGCACTAATTATGATCGGCAATTAGCGCCACTCTAACCTATATTTTTTTGTTTCGCTGCTGTCTGTATGCAGATCACACCAGCTCATGATACCGAGGACTTCAAGGCTGGGAAACAGCATAACCTTGAATTTATCAATATTTTCACTGACGATGGGAACATAAATGAAAACGGAGGTCCACAATTTGAAGGAATGCCACGTTTCACAGCTCGAGCTGCTGTTATTGATGCACTAAAGGAAAAGGTATTATTTTTAATACTCAGATTTTACCCTTTTCCACCCCGTTGATTCGGTGCTGTTCATGCAGTCTGCACTTTTATGCAACGTTATTGCTTATCTTCAATGTTTTGGAAAAGTTGTATCAATGTATCGTCATAATGCTATAGAACTTCTCATTGCAAAAATCTATGATAGCTGCATGTTTATTGCTTATCTCAATAATATGGAAAAGGCCTATCAATGTATGTTGTCATAATGCGATAAAAACTTCTCATTACTCCCTCCGATCGGTAATAATTGTCGCGATCAAGCTTAGCTTTTGTACTAGTACAGTACAGTGTCCGCGACAATCAAATCCAACCGGAGGTAGTAGAAAAAAACTATTATAGTTGAATACTGTTAACTTACGTTCTGTAACATAATACTGAACATGATTTGGTTTCCTCAAAGTTCAGCCAACTTTTAGAGTAAATTTAATTTTGCATGTATGAGCACCAATTTTTTGAATTGACAAGCCAGTTCACAGGTGTGAAAATCGTATATTGACAATTTTCTTCCTCAGAAATATAGAATCTTGATTTGCATACTGTGTGTGGTATATACATAGCTGGCTCTGTTCAAGCTGCCTTGGCATTATTTGCATAATGTATTGTATTTTTATTTCCAAACTATAATCAATCTGCACTTGTTGATTAAGGGTCTATACAGA
Source organism: Poa annua (assembly GCA_026929855.1). NCBI lineage: Eukaryota > Viridiplantae > Streptophyta > Magnoliopsida > Poales > Poaceae > Poa > Poa annua. The sequence continues at coordinate 40,161,491 of CM049438.1, forward strand.
GGCACGCAAAATAATGAGATGAAATTAGGACGTTGTTCAAGAACTAATGATATCGTGGAGCCAATGATCAAGCCCCAATGGTTTGTTAACTGTCATACAATGGCAAAGGCAGCTCTCGATGCTGTGAGATCCAAAGCTATCGAGATCCTTCCACCACAATATGAGCAAGACTGGTACAGGTAAATCCAATTTATTTTAGGCATTTTTTTTATAGATCAGTTTATGCTGACATTTTCCTAAAAAATAAATAGACGAATAATATATCTACCAATGCTATTCTGAGTGTCGCAGATGGCTTGAAAACATACGTGATTGGTGTATTTCAAGGCAACTTTGGTGGGGACACCGCGTGCCAGCTTGGTATGTAATATTAGAAGATGATGAAGAGAAAGACATGGGTTCATACACTGACCACTGGATAATAGCAAGAAATGAAAGTGATGCAATACTGGAGGCAAAACAGAGGTACCCAGGGAAGAAATATCAGTTACATCAAGATCCTGACGTGTTGGATACATGGTTTTCATCTAGCCTTTTCCCATTATCTGGACTTGGATGGCCAGATGATACAGCTGACCTTAGTACTTTCTACCCTACTTCTGTCCTTGAAACTGGATTGGACATCCTCTTCTTTTGGGTAGCAAGGATGGTGATGTTGGGAATACTAATCGGCGGTGATGTGCCATTTCAAAAGGTAATTTTTAGGCTACAGTTTTATTAGATAGTTCTGGAGCAGTTATGCCAAATTGTCATGTCGCATCATCCACTTGCAAGCAGCACATTCCATTAGTTGATAACATAGCATTGACATAAACAAAGATATTTAGGTTCCTAGTCCAATTATTGCAACTTTACTCACACTGAAAGTGAAGCACACCAATTCTTCAGCGAGTTTTCACTGGAAACTTCATTCACACTTGGTGAATCAAGATGCTGTAACTTTAAAATAATTTCATTAAACCTAGCCTCCTGACTATCTTATATTTTTTTCTCAGATTTACTTGCATCCAATTATTCGTGATGCACATGGCCGTAAAATGTCCAAGTCCCTAGGAAATGTCATTGATCCCATTGATGTAATAAATGGTATAACACTAGAGAGTCTTCAGAAAAAGTTGGAACAGGGTAACCTGGACCCAGATGAGTTAGAAAAGGCAAAAGAAGGCCTGAAGAAGGATTTCCCTGATGGTATTCCTGAGTGTGGTACTGATGCCCTTCGTTTTGCCCTGATATCCTACACTTCTCAGGTTATACTCATCGCTAGTTTTTATCATTCTTTTTATTGTTATTACAAATCTCTTGTAGTAAAATTTCTTGTATTTGCCAGTCTGACAAGATAAACCTCGATATCAAGAGAGTGCACGGCTACCGACAATGGTGCAATAAACTGTGGAATGCCATTCGTTTTGCCATGATCAAGCTTGGAGATCAGTACACTCCGCCAGCAACTGTTGCCGTGGATTCTATGCCACCTATCTGCCGATGGATACTCTCTGTACTTAATAAGGCTGTTGGAAATACCGTGTCGTCATTAGAATCATATAAATTCTCCGAGGCGACATCCTCCATATACTCTTGGTGGCAATACCAGCTTTGCGATGTATTTATAGAAGCAATTAAACCTTACTTCAATGAAGCTCAAGAGTTTGAAGCTGCGAGAGGTGCTTCTAGAGATACGTTATGGCTATGCCTGGACACTGGTTTGCGTCTGCTCCATCCATTCATGCCTTACGTAACTGAAGAGCTTTGGCAGCGGCTTCCTCAGCCTGAGGCTTGTAGGAAAGATTCCATAATGATATCAGAATACCCCTCAGTTGTACAGGTAATTATTTCTTTTCAGGACAACTTAGAAATGAACCAGAGGATTTGGTAGTTACTATCTTACGGACAACAGTAGTTTAGATCCTACTACATATGCATTTAAAAGGAAACCAATTTTATGATGACTATATGCAAAAAAAAACAAAAGATGAAGAAAAAGTTGATGTGTTGTCTCAATTTGAGAAATCATACATTTAATCGTATCCTGAAATACTATTTTACCTGAGAGAAGTTTCCTGCGATGACAGGAATGGGCAAATGATCAAGTTGAGAATGAGATGGAGATCGTGTTAGATGCTGTGAGTAAGCTGAGATCTCTCCGGCTACCAACAGATATACATCAAAGGTGTGTTTCTTTTCAAAAAATATGTTCTTCTATAAGTTCCATACTAAAACAGATGCTATGCTCAAATGCACTAAGATTACCATTTATGTTAGTCTTGATTCATATGAATTTGTCTCGTCTTCAGTTCAGAAAGAGATTTTTGCTCTTTTCTAGCAGATACCTTATTTTCTGTTTTCACTTCAACAGGCACCCATCTTTTGTGCTCTGCCGAAACCTAGAGATCGCGGCTACTGTTCATTGCTACCAGGCTCAAATTGCAACGCTGGCTTGTGTATCTTCCCTTAAGGTTTGACAGATCATCCAACTTCTATGCTTATTTCTGTCTTCTCTTGAACTTTATTGTCCGCTTTAAGGCCAAAATAATCTGTTGGGAAGAAAGATAAGATGCCTTGCTCTTGCTGTATCCACATTTCCTGTTTTAGCAAAACTCACCTTACTTTGTCACTAATGTGCAATATACATAAAATTTCTAATTCGGTGAAGTCGAAAGCCCTTAAACAGAAAAGCAAAGTTCTGACCCAAGTGGCAATTTTCCAGATCCTGGCAGAGGATGATCCAACTCCACCTGATTGTGCCACAAATATTGTAAATAAAGATCTAGCAGTGTATCTCCAGCTCCAGGGAGATCTCAACACGGAAGCTGAACATGAGAAGCTCAGGAAGAAAAGAGAGGAAGTTCAGAAGTAAGTGCAATTGTGCTATCTTCGTCTTATCAAATGAGCAAATCACCAATTCTGTTCGTACTGATCTTTTCTTTTTGAACCACTGTTCGTTTTTCTTATCTCAGTAGTAACATGCTCCGTGTTTCGTCACCAATGCAGGCAGTATGACACCTTGTCACAGAAAATGAGTGCTTCAGGCTACCGGGAGAAGGCCCCGCAGAGCAAGCAGGATGGTGATATGAAAAAACTTGCTTCTTTACTAGAGGAGCTCAAAATCATCGGCGAAGCTGAGAGTAAACTGGACACTAACAGCTGACGATGTTTTGTACTCAGAATATTTTTGAAGTCTTTGCAAATCTGACTTACATGCATTTTGGACTTGATACACTCACTCCTATAGTTGCAGCATTGAAGGCATGCTCCCTGTTTGTAGAAAGCCTAGCCCAAGCATTTTGTGTATATTGGAAGAAATTTTGCGTGTGTAACATGACTGCTCCTTTGGGCACCCCAGTTTTGTGTATTTTGAAAATTCAGTTTTCATTTCATTGCCATGTTGCACTTGTAGGCTTTTTTCTTTTCTGTGATTGCATGTGGAGTGTGGACACTGTTGATTGCCATGATGAGAGAATGTATGAGTTTGGTGATGTGCTTTACAAAATAAAGTTGTTTCCCTTGAAAATACGGGTACATAGATGCTTTATTTCTAGCCTTGGTTACGGATCAATACTTGACAGGTGTTTATGCACGTAGTTCTAATTTAAACAACCTCTGTTCTCAAATATGGGAGTTCAATCAGGAGTAGATGAAGTTTATACCGGTGCTGGCAAGAGGCAGTTTAACTGGCGTTCTGCAGTTTACACTGCTGGACGGTAAATTTCATAAGCTATAAACTGTGAGAAATCATTCCGAAATTGCAGAATTTTCAGAAATCTAAGAACCGTCCATTTGAGTTGCAAGACACGCAATGGGTCAACTAACCTGCATGTCTCAGCTTAGCACAAAAAAAAGAACCACACCAAGTAATACTGTACACTGATTGATAAGCGTTACTTCATACATTCTAAGCTAAGAGGTGCATATATCTGAGGATTGTTTACTCCTGAGATTGTCAAGGTGCTCTAACAGTTCTTTCCAGGGCATCAACATAAGGTAAAATCCTCTGAACGTCAGGTCCATAATAAAGCGAGAATATCGCCTCTGCCTGTGCGAATGTGGCTTCTGCGCTTGCCCTGTCCCCCAGGGACAGCTTGATGGAAACGAGCTTGATCAACTCATGCGCGATGGCTATGTGTTTGGGGTGGTACAGCTTCTCAAGGATCTGCATCATCATAAGATGCAATTCGGAACAAGTGAAATTTCAGATGTGGATTCTGTGAAGCTATACTGCTGTAATCGACAAATGCGCTTCTTAACATGAATTTGGCTGTTTATCTATGGATGAAACTAGTTTCCAGAGGGCTATGATCGCAAGTTGCACGATGAAGTCTAAAATTATGTGATCACATCGGCATCCAGAACCTAGCTGATAATTTAATTATTGCTTCCAGAGAAGGGACTATGCATCCTGAGAAGGCGTAAGACCAAAGTACAATTCTCCTCACATATTCCTCAATAGACCAGTTAAATATTTGAGAAATAACTGAGGATAAGAAATGGCTACCTTAATTGATGCTTCGCAGTGCTTTATTGCCCTTCCTTGATCTCCTATCTTTGCAAAGGCCTCTGCAATCATGTCTTCTGCCTGCATGATTCAATTCTAGTAAGTGCCAGGAGAATGTGGAGCCAACTTTCTTACAAAAGAAGGTAACATGAGCACACTAACCTGGGCAAGGGCCTTGCTATATGGATGCCTCATCTTCTTTATCTGTTCTAAGGATTGCAATGCATCTGTGACAGCAACTTCAGAAACTTCGCCTATAGCTGTAAGTTCCTTAAACCTGTAAGTGTAATTATAATCCAACTTAGCTATGAATAAAAAAAACCTGATGAAAGATGCATCAAATTCAGAAACATGCAATAGTGCATAATATACCTATTGATCTTTGATGCAGCCCTGTCTGACGTAGCAATAGCAGAAGACAAGTCAAGTTGCGATCTACAGCTCATGCAGTATCCAGGATCTATCTTCAAATCAACATCATTTCTGAAAAACAATTTCCCAACTTCCTCTGTTTCCTCATCGACCTTGGATACATGCTGGACAAAAAGAATTTTGGGTTGATGCAACCAAACTAACTAATTAGAATTTTTGGAGTTAAAAGGTTGGGAGGGAAAAATCATCTTACAGGCAACAATAATTTGCAAACATCAGATTCTTTTCGGGAAACATGCACATAATTCTCTTTGGATCTGTAGTAAGTTAATTTTGATACGGCACCAAGACAGGTACTTCTTGGACAACATAATGAATCGATGACAAGGTCCGATAGATGCAGCTCTGAACAACTTGAACACCGGCAATAGAATTTGTAATTATCCTGAAGTAAATTTTGTCTATCCAGAAGATCCATCTCACCAGCCTAGAAATGTGAAGCACAAACAGTGCAAAGCATAAACTCAAAATTAACTTCCAACATTTCATACGTACACAAACAAAAGAGGAAGGGTGGAAGAGACCTGTGGACCATATGATAGCTCGACTGGGCTCCCTGATTTTATATATTCCGTAGATCTTAGAAGGAGAGTGCGTGAATGAAAATATGTATGCACATTTGGCCGACACGAGTGATTAAAGAGGCTACCAGACATGTAAATAGCTTGAGCAACCCTGATCTAGAAGTAAGCAAAACAAAACACAAGTTACATATAATTAAGAGAATAAATGAGCACCAAGTACAGAAGCCACAGAGAGCAAAGTAGACACTGTAGGAAAATTACAAGTAGCAGCAACATGCTAGTGATACCAATCCAACAGTGTCATGTAGTGCAATTTACACGTGCCTACTTGACAATAATAAGCTATAACTTCAATCATCCACATAATTTCTCAATTTAATGAATTTAAACAATCTTATAATTTTTTCTTCCAACGTCTTACAAGTTTTTTTTTAACTTCCAGCATAATCCTGCATGCTTAAGAAGTGTACTAATATTTAAAAGTGAGTGATCAATTAAATATTCAAGAATATTATACTGAATAGTAGTCAATGAATATTCCTCAATTTGTATAGCACGGTGTATTAATCCAACAAAAGAGGAGTAAAGATAAACCTGCTCCACACTACACATAACTGCATCACCAGCTGCAGAATACCCTTTATTCCCTGTCAGCCCCTGGCCATTATCCATTGATTTCATACAAACAATAGCAATCGAGTTGACTTTGACTTGACATATCAAAAGAACCAGCTGTATAAGATCAAAGTATGCGTATTAACCCCTTGTGACATACAAAGCAATAACCATGTACTCCCTCCGTTTTTTAATATAAGATGTTTTAGGTGTTACACATGTTGTCTAGATGCACACTAAAATGAGTGAAAATACACACTGAAACATATCTAGATACATTTGTATGCATGTGAATGAGTATAAAGTCTAAAACATCTTATATTTAAAAAGGGAAGGAGTACATAAATAAGAAAACCCGGATAATAGATCTCACATATACCTGTGATAATGTTTCCTCTTTCCATGAAAGTTCTGATCTATAGTACTTTTGGAGGCATAATAACAACACAATTGCATATACATGTGATTCCAACTTGCTGGTAGGAGAATCTATATCATAGTGGTGAATGAGATCCTGCAATAGACAAGTTTAGCTCATTATGTCCTAGCCTGACAGTACTTAAAATGGTTGTGCTATAATATCTTGTTTATGAGAGATAATTATGGTATGATATCTAAATGCTACAACACCAGATAATGGTAAAATCATACGAAAATAAGATTACCAAATTTGGTCCAGAGATGGCAGAGCTCTTTCCAGTCAGTATTGTTCTATCTATGTATTGTGCCATAACTCGCCCAGCTAAAACTATATCAGCTGGCAAAACAGCAGCCCAATGTGCACCACCACATTCGTGCCTATGTTCAGCAACCTGTTTAGAGTTTGGAGCCTTGCGCTTTGTACAAGTTACGCTCGATTTTTCAAGATCAACTTCATTACTGTTAGATTGAAGACAAGTATCTTGATCACAAGAAATCCCGCCTACAGCTTGCTCCTGGCACTTCTTTGAACAGTAAAGTGGTATTGTACACAAAGGGCAGAACACCACATCTGCAGGTGTTTCACTAAAGCAGTAATGGCAATGAGTCTCCCGGCACGATTTCAGGATAATCTACATAAAACTGTTGCAAGTAAGAGACATACAAAACTTCGGCCCAAGATTATTAAAAAATTTGCAGAAGACAACAAAATAATCATGTATTGCAAATAAAGCACATAGAGGTTTTTTTTTGCATCGAACTAGGGACTTTATTAATTAATCAGAGTTCTCTTACAATCAGCTCTCAAGCTGTGAACTAAGAAATCTGGGCTCTCAGACAGCTATCTTTCTGTCACATGTAACTTGCAAGGAAGTTTTGCACAACCGTGAGCAGAATTATTTGAAGATCTCAATACATAGAGGTTAGTTAAATGCCTGGCCTCGTAAAACAATCCATGTATGCATATCAAATACATACATAACTTACTCAACTCAAATGTGAACTACAAAATAACTTGGCAACTTAATATGGCCTACAAAAGTACATAGAACTACAGGAAGGTTGAGACAACATTTGTGTAAGCAATTGAAGATGGGTCTTAATCATACCGCAGCAAGAGGATCCTCAACATGAATCAAGGAGGCCAGAGAAATATCATTTGGAGATGTCATTCCTCTACCTTTGTCGGGTGTTGAGACACATTCTAGAACAACCTTGTGTGGTGCTGCTGCCAGTTAGTCAAGTATTATCTATCAGTTAGTATTAATTAAAAAAAAACCCAAAAGTTGTATGCCTACCCAAGGTTCCAACCTGTCTGTGGCAACCCTGCATTCTTGCAATCACTGTTTGATCTTCCAACTTCGTTCACATTTCGATGTTTTAGCAAAATCAACTTCAACTCTTGTTCTATGTTGCTCTTTCCAGAAGAAGTCACTTCCATGCTCAATGCAACATCTAGATCATGCATGGCAGATGAATAATTCTTCAACGATGCATTTACCATTCCCCTCCTGTACCACGCCTGGAACACAGAAACAGGTGAAACCGAGTCTGTAACTTGGCTTCCATGTTGCAGCTTGAATTCTCAAAAAACAGAGAAACACACATTATACATAAGATGCATTGTTGCAACTGTCACAATCCTACTACCTTGGCATAATTAGGTGAAACACAAATGGCCCTGTCGCAATCCCGTAAACACTTTTCTAGGAGGCCCAATTTCTGCAAAGTTTCAGAAAAATCATGGGAATGCAAGGACAGCTTGGGCAACAGGACAAAATAGATCATTTTTAGCAATGTAACTTAAATAAAGCAGGAACAATTTTACTAGCTGCCTTCCAACATATCCACTATTTTCCAAGAGATAATTCAAAGTACTAGAATAAGAAAACTGCACCAAACATGTCCGTATTCTGCAAACAGATTAAATGAAAATACTCACATGCATGGTGGAGGCACGGTTGATATACAATGTAGCTAAAAAAATCTCATCGGTGCCATCAGAACCAATCGGGACGTAACGTAGCGCCTGCAGAGATACAATGCAAACAAGCTTATTACCGCCAAGAAAGAATATCAATTAATGAGCTAAATCAAAGAATTTCACTAAAAAGGAAGTAGGGTGGATTCTTCCAAATCAACGTGACACTATTTTTACAACCAAACAAGTGAACAATCCCACAGATTTCACTGCTGAACAAATTGGAAGAAAACTTTCCTTCACAGCACAGGTGTAATATTAAAATCGTTAGGCGCAAATCGAAAAGCTTGTGATGACAAATTACCTGCGAATAGAGCCCAAGCGCCTGCTCGAACTCCCTCCGGGAGAAGCACACATTGCCCTGGCCCTTCAGCTCCACCGCCCTCTCCTTGTCCTTGCGGCACAGCGCGAGCTCCGGGTCGGTCAGCTCGCTGATGACCTTCTCGACAGCGAGACGCAACGAAACAACCACTGATGAGACCACAGACAAGACAGGGAGTAGCTACGTTGGTGGCCAGTGCACCGGCCAGGAAGTGAAGCAGCGGAATGGGCGGTTACCTGGTGGAAGAGAGGGAGGCCGTCCAGGAAGGTGAAAAGTAGGGAGGTGGTGGATGGGAGGTCACGGGTCGTCCCCTCCCCGACGGCTCGCCGGAGATCGGCCGGCACCGCCGATTTGAGCCGCTCCATGGAAATCAAAACCGGGGCGGAAGAGAGCGGGTGACGTCACTGTCTTGAACACCAGGACGATCCGGTGGGCTGTTGGGCCTAGCATGTCGAATCAGGCAGCAAATGCGGCCCACCCTCTCCTCTCTCTTCTCCGGCACGGGCACACACAAAAGCAAAATCCGTAACCCGTAGGGGCCCCAAAAAGAAGGCTGAAATCCCCAATCTCCCAGTCGCCGGAATACCCACGCAAACTCCTCGGCCGTCGGCGAGGAGCCTGCTCCGGTAGGCGGCGATGGGCGGGCACGGTGGGCTGAACATCCTGCCGCAGAAGCGCTGGAACGTCTACAGGTTCGACAACCAGGAGAAGGTCCGCGTCGACGAGGCCGAGGCTGCCCGCCAGGATCAGCTCCAGCGCGAGGCCACCCGCCGCCGCGAGTCCCACTCCCGCCTCGTTGCGCTCCGCCGCAAACGTGGTCTCCAGGACAGATCGCCCTCCCCTCCCCGTGTCCCGTCTCCACCCGCGTCCGCTAATCAGGTCGCCCCGCCCCCACCCCCCGCCGCGCGGCCTGCGGCTCCATCACCTGTCGCCTCCGACGGAGACCACATCAACCTATTCTCCGGAGGTGGTGGTGCCACCGACTTCGCCGCACTTGCCTCCGCTAGCGGCGGGAGGGGCGCAGCTCGGGAGCGAGAGCCTGCTGCCGACTCCAAGCCCAACCCTAAGAAACGGAAGAAGGAGGAGGAGGTCAGAACAGCGGGGCCTGATGATGAGAAGTACAAGCTGGGCTACGGCCTTGCCGGGAAGGGCGTTGCCGCGCCCTGGTACGCGTCCAAGCCATTGGCTTCCTCGTCTAAGGAAAGGAGAGATTGCAAGGAAGGCAATGGAGAGAAGAGGAGTGGAGGGAAGAAGAGTATCGAGGAGCTTAGAGAGGAGAGGAGGAAAAGGGAAGCCAAGGAGAAGGAGCGCGAGCGCGCGTTGCTTGCTACTACATCGAGGAAGAAGGACAGGCAGCCAGACAGGGGATACTCATCAAGGTAGCGCCATTGGAAGGCTATTGATGTGATTTCGTTAATTTTGATTCCATCGTAATTGTTGTTGTACGTGTATTCCTGGGTGCAGGTATGTGCGTTGATGCGATGGTTCGCGTGGCGATGTGATGTGCAGGATTTGCCATGGATGTTCGCTGGAGGTACATTAGTGCAATATACATGTTCAGTTTTTAGTTTTGGATTGAAATCTAGCATAGATAAATTGGTTTGTTTGTTGCAAAGGGTGCAATCAAAATTTATATAGAATCATGGATTGTTCATGGTTTATGGTATCACTTCTGTTTGTAGCCATTGTATTGAGAAATAAGTTTGATTAATTCATGGCACTTCATGGTCATGTTCACTTGTGCAAATCGAAACACAATTGCCATTCCTGACTATGTTGTCAGGAAGTTCTTTATCGGTCACTAAGTTGTTTTGAAGAGCTTTATATCGACTCCACCCTTGTACAGGTTATTTTATTTGGTCAGTGTGGTCTGTCTCTTCTTATATCGAATCTTCATAATTTATGTTTTATAATTTTCGATATTTCAATTTGCAGAAATATTTGCTATCCCAAATGTTTGTTTGAGTATAAATATCCCACGCCAAAAAAGAAAAGACTCCGTAGTTGCTAATTGTTGATGGCTATGTTCCATGCACAAATTTTAGCTATAGAAGTGGTTGTAAAATTTCTCCCCGTCACCTATTATTTCACTACCCGCCATTGCACTTTTAGAACGATTATTAGATCGCCAGTGTATGTAAAGGCTTATTTACATAAGCATGATAGCTGTCCTGAAAATTGGGTGTTGTAACTTCATTTGTAAGATAATTTTGCAATCTTAAGCATCATATGCTTATAGCATTATGCCAATACGCAATGTGTGGTCGACGCTAGAAAATAAAAATTCGTTTATAGTTTGTCTTATGATTGTGATCCCCACTAGAGGAGGAACAGTTAAATTATTTAACATGTTTGCACATCATTGTTTCTGTCTGCTGATCTGTCCCTTCCCCAGGAAACTGAAGATGGCATGACTAACTTAAGTAAAAGGATTGTGAAAGATCAACGTGGAGGTAAAGAGCCATGTTGCTAAGTCGCCATTTGAAGCATTTCAAGAACATCTCAGTAAACAATCTAAGATCTGTTGGAGATTTGTTTGTTTGTGATTTTATTCTGTTAAACAAACAAGTGTATGAGTGTAGTGTGCCAAACCAGCAATTATGTGTCCACAATTCTTGTAAATTTTATCAAGTCTTTCATGGTGTACTTACTTGGTTTGGGTCTCCATATCGCACCTTCTAAAACAAATGTTCCAAGTTTTGCTGTATTGTATTACAAAAGGTGCTGACGACGCAGCTAAGGTGCTTCATTTTGGTAATCAATTTGAGCAAACATACATGTAGATTCAAACAAGTTCGGTTGTTAACGATATGGTCACACTGACTTGAAAATCGTCAATGCATATGATCACAAACCACAATCAATAGCATTACTTTAATATGATTAGTTAAAATACATCATGTATCAAATTAGATGCCGACTTGTCCTGTCAACTGGACACTTCACTTGCAAACTCCAGCAAGCTTGATCTGATCTGCAGTTTCAAAAAGAAAAGAAAAAACTTCGGCTGATCTGTTCCCTGTAACCTTGGTAGCTGGCCAACAAGGAACACCACAAGATGTTACTTTTTATTTACTGCAGGAAGTATTATCACTGGAGTAGACTGGAGATTGAAATCCTCATTTCTTTACAAGATAGCCCAGAATGATGCTAAGCAGCCCAGATACCAGCACAAATAACAGCGAGAAGCCTCCTTGCTTACTAGGGGTGCGTCTTACAAGCTCCTGCATGTTAAAGAAACATATATTTCACACTGAGCTCATAAAAAGATCAAGGTGGCTGCGGATATGAGAATTCGGCTGATCAATTCCTTCTGCGAGAACCTTGACTAAATTTTGTAACCTTAACTTTGCATCTTAATTGTTCAGATAAAATTGAAGTCAGATGGAAAAGCTAGAAACCTTCGACCCCTCTGTTAGGAAAGAATTTTAATTCAGGTTGCATAAATCAACTAGTAAGATATATATCAACTATGATGGTCAGATAAAAACCAGGCTCGCGAAAAGGAAAGAGCTCCGCGACCCTCCTCCAACCCTAGCCGCCGCCGGCCAGCCCGTGCCGCCGCCAGTCGGCCCGCTCCGCCCCCGCCCTCCCTCCTCTCCCCTGTTCCCCTCGTCGCTCCTGCGAGCGACGGGCGGGAACCCTAGCCGCCCCGTCCTCCTCAGCCCTCTGCGCCGCCACCTCCCCTCGCCACCGCCGGACGGCGTCGCCGGCCGTAGGCCGGGTGCTGGCGGTGGCGAGGCTCCTCTTCTCCCTCGCTCGTGGAGCCTGGCGCAGGCCGGCCTTGGCAGCTTGGGCGCCGTGCTGACCGAAGGCGCGGTGGCACGGCCGCTCCGACGGCGGTGCGAAGACTCGGTGGTGGTGGGGCGGGTCAGGGACGGCGGCGTCGTGTGGTGGCGGATGCGGGATGCGGCTTTGGGCCGGAGTTCTCGGCCAGGATTGCAGGGCGCTCGACGGCGGCTCTCCTCTGGAGCAGGTGACGGGAAGGAGCAGAGGCAGCTCGGCCTCGGGACGGTGGCTGGCGGAGCTGGCCGGAGGCGGCGGGCTCTCGGCCCAGATCTGGGCCTGCTGCCTGGCGGTTTCAGTGGTTTCCGAGGTTCGGGAACCCTTCCCCTGACCATGGAATGGATGGGGTGCTGGATCCGGGCTAGGAGGGCCTGGATCTGGTGACCGCCTAGCAGGCTCGTTTACTCGAGGTTTGCGGGTGTGACCGGCGGGTGCGTCCTGCTAGTTGCACCCCCACTATCCTAGGGCAGGCTATCTCGGTCCGTCTACTATCCGTTTCGATGGACTTGTCGTCTAGAGACCTGCTTCTCCCTGAGTGCGAGATCTTGGACGCCGGGGCGGCGGCCTCGGAAGCTGGCCTGCGCGTGCGACTCTACGGCGAATGACGTGGCAGCGGTGATGGTCGTCTTCTCGGACCACGTGGGTGGCGTGGAGTTGGCGGAAGGAGTTCCTGGTGCTGGCCTCGCTTTGGCAATGGCGGCTCCCAGATCGCGTCCTGGTAGCCTGGCTCGAGACTTTTGGTGTTTCGTGGTATCGAGTGTAGTAGAAAGGTGCTTTCGAGCGAAAGCTCTGCGCTTCGGCGCCAACAGCGACAACGCCTGTGGGTGTCGTAACCCTCTTGGGGGCGCTGTTGTGGGTGCCTTCTCTGCACTTAGCGTGGTAGTAAGGTGCTTCCGAGCGAAAGCTCTGCGCTTCAGCGCCAACAGCGACGACGCCTACGGGTGTCGTAACCCTCTTGGGGGCGTTGTTGTGGGTGCCTTCTCCGCTCTAGGGCTTCGGTGAAAACCTTGACCTCTTGGTCTAGACGGCAGCGGCACTTTGCGTTGTCACCCTGTTGGGGGCGTCGTCATGGAGCCTCGGCACTTATCGATCCTGCGTCAGAGTCCTCGGTGGCAAGTCCGGTTTTCCTTTTCTTTGTTGTTCATCTTTGATTTGTCTTGTAAGAGGGTTCCTCTCACCTTGTATCGGTTCGGCCGTTGGTCTTTTGGGCGTTGTGTTGTCTGGCCCAGCAGTGGTCTCAAACGGTGTGGCTTTATTTATAAAGCGGGGCGAAAGCCTGTTTCGTGGTGATATATCACCTATATGCAGCAGTTTTGATCTTTCTACACTATAATTCAACGGTTTGGTCCCATTCAGGGGATATCACTTGAGGAAATTTCTGGATTGCAAAAGAAGTTTTTTTATCTACTAACAGCAGGGAGAGCCCTGCCGTATTCCCTTGAAACAAGAAAATGAACTTTCTCAACAGAGCTTACTCCAGTTGTTTAGGTGACATTCCGCAAGCAAATAGCGTAACTGTATAAATGCCTAGTTCACATTATCGAGTGTGTACTTAAGCAGTTATTACTGTTCCATGTGCATATTTAAGTACAAATGGATATGTCTAGTAACATCAGAATTACATACCAATTGAAGAAACTACAACAATTAATTGTGTATGCATATGCAACTTGGAGCCCCTTCACATGGATTTAAGTTCTGTACTGACATCCATCTTTAGTTCTTTATGATAGTTGGGTTATCCGAACAACTGCAATGCTTCGGGGAATAAAATCCTACTACCTCTGAACCGAAATAACTGACGCAAAACGTGAGCTGTGGCAGTACAAAATTGTACAGGCCTGGTGACAATTAATTCGGTCCGGAGGGAGTAGTATTTTTATTATGAGGACATAACTCTTATGTTACTAAAAGCGCCAAACTGCTAATCGTAGCCCATGGAAACTGCACACGATTCAAAGTTTCGAACCTAAAACAATACAGAACTAATACTCACCATCTCTTTTCGAAGCTTTTTATTTTGCTCAAGTGCAGAATCCCTTTCCTTTGTCAATTTTGCAATTAAAGCCGGCAGCTGGAATAAGAGAAACGGCCAAGTGGTTATTCAGCTCAGAAACAACTATGACAAGTCAAATGACAGACTACATTACATTTTTTATCCACAAGTAACATGACACCTGGAAGTCTGCTACAATCATTTAGTAAACACAAAAAACAAACTAAATTTAAATAATGTCCATGTTACACAGTGGAGTAGGAAGATGGCCAAGAGTATCTAAGAACAAACAGTCCCAACAACTGTTGAGCCAATTAACTGGATGGACAACATTGTCATTAAATGTTCGTTTGCACCTTTAAAAATTAAAGTGCACTTATTCATACAATTTCCAATATAAAGCAATTAAATATCAACCATATGCCATATTGCTTGTCGAGCAAACCAACTATTATACCGATATATTGTTGCTAGGCAATAATGGTTCACAGGCTATACAGCAATGAATGAGTAGAACATGCAAGGATCAAATATATTTCTTTTCTCTACATCGTTACTCTGTCAAATAAGTATCTTTAGTATTTTAGTAGCCCTATGACGTAGCTGTCGGTATTTCACACTGAAGAGCAACTAAGAAACAAAAACCTCCAAACTGAAATTTAGAAGACAAATGGACTGACCTCAAGGGATTGTGCATCAGGTCCTGCATATGTTCTTGTTTCCTGCAGTTTCACATCAGAAAGGCAAAAATCAACATGCTAAAGATTATACAAACAATAACACTCTAGAAGAACAACTTATAAAGCACATACAACAGCACATCCCGCAGCCTACACTAATTCTTCAGTCCTTACAACTGAACCGGTTGGTGATCCCACTTCCTAAAATATATCATTCATCTCACAGAGACTCGCATCAATAGAGAAACATTCAGTAGACTTACTGTCCCCAGCTCAGCTGATCTCAAGGAGCCACTCGATAGCTCCGAAGCACTCCTCCCATTGTCCACATTTCGCTGCATAGGCACCAAGATTCGCTGTGGACCATCAGTTTCCTCCGCGATCTCTGATTGTGATTCTGGTGGCATCACATACGCGACCCTCATCCTCACCTCCTCAACAACATTGCCCTCTTCTTTCATGAACTGGGCAACAAACACCAATCCACATGAAGCCAAAAACAATGAACTACATCAGAACTGCACTACAGCACTACCATTACCATTTGAGGGGTGATGTCCTTCGCCGATAAGCCGTCACCGACGACCACGCTCTGTACCAAGAATTTGTCCTTGCACTGCAAGTCTGGAGGCGCAACAGTCTGCGCTTGCATCGTCACTGGTTCACACATAATATATTGGAACATGTCCATTAAAATCAATAAAAGAAAAAACTCTAAAGCCTAAATTGGGCAGTTTCTTGAGCTCTAGCCGATTTAGTGAACACAAAGACGCTACCTACAACTTCGCAGCTGGACTGGGGCAGCACGACGCCATTGTTGGGGCGCACGCAGTACTTCTTGGGGCTCGTCGTCTTAACCTACTACCCGCACGCATCAAAGGGGCACCAAGAAAAAGCGTAAGGCAATCCATCAAGAAGCGATGAGATTTTCTAGGGTTAAACACCACAGTTTACAGGAGAATCACCTTAAAGGCGAGGGTTCTGTGGGTCTTGTTGGTCATCTTCAGGGGGCAAGAGATCTGTTTGTCGAGTTCGACTGGGCATGACAAGAAATGGCAAAGGGGTCAGCAGGGAAAATCAGGAGAGAAGTAATCTCAAACTAGGGCGAGGTAGCAACGGGGGCTTGGGGATGAGAGGAGAGATCAGCTTACAGGGGAACTGGAGCTCGGGAGGGTCGACGTCGAGGAGGTCGCAGGAGGCGGCCATGGCTGTTGTTCCCGGAGAGGAAGGGGAAGTGGTGGGAAAAGGGAGCACAAGGTGCTGAACTGTTGGGGCCGGTAGTCCATTGCTTTCTTGGTGTGGGAACATACGAATTTCCATGGGGTTTTATGTTTTTGCTAATTAGTTTGAAAACTCTAAATACATGAGGGGGACTTCTTTATTTCATTCTCTCTTTTTTGCCACACTGATTTTTGTGCTCTCTTATTCAATGTTATATTTCTAGGATCCCCATGTGGAATAAAGAGAGCTACTCGCTCTATGTATATTAGCCCACTTAGGGTTGTTAAGTCTATACTAGTTGTTTTATGTTTGATCAAGTTTACATGAAAATATATTCACACAAGAATTTTTTTACAGGAAAATATATTAATATTTACATATCCAATAAGTGCATTGTGAATAGACATTCCATGATAGATCTAGTGATCTTATTATAGTAGTACAAATGTTAATATTTTATTTTACAAACTCGCATTTTTATAAATTTAGTCAAACTTCAAACAGTTTGACTTAAATAAAACTAAGTGGTTTCGTATACATAAAAAAATATACTGGTGCTCACTGAGTATATGTACGTGGAGCAAGTACTAAATTACCGATGCTCGAAAAATGTAATATGTATATTTTCTGTTGTTGTCAGGTCGTTTTCGCACGAGTTTGCATCACATTCACAATAAATAGAAACGTGTCCCCTCATCCTCTGGAGAGACGGGGGAAAGGAAGAAATTCTCATGCACGAGTGTGCAAATGGTTCAAACGATATGACAAGAAAACAATTTCTTGTGTGTGGATTTGACAATTATGACCCATCTAATGGTGCCTTCATGTTTTATCATGTTGCGTCCACATAAATTGATAGCTAGTCTAGTGTCATTTCGTTCTTGACATGTTATAGTGCTACAAAAGGTTATCTCATCTTTTATGTTTTGTCATGTTTTGTGATTTCCATAATGCCAAACAAAAATACACCAACTTAAACAAGCGGACTAAACGCACGTGATAGTCGGTGCCGAACTTGCGCCGCCGCTTCCCTTCCTACACGACATGAACGAAGGAAAAAAGTTCCATTATATCTAGGTCTTTGTCGGTGTCGAACGTGCACCGCCGCTTCCCTTCCTACAAGATACTCATTCTAGTCTTTGAGAAGATCCAGTCTTCATGCAGGTACATCAATCACTTAGGTGGTTGGTCTTCGTTGGTGGACGATGAGACTATCTAGGACTACTATGTTTTCCAGATACAGAAATATGGGAGGAGGCTTCATCGGAGCAAGTTAACGCCTCCATCTATGGTCTCGCCATCCTTTCCGATGTTGACAAGCATTAAAATGGCAATTCACGTCCAGGAAGGAGTGGTTAACAAGTTGTTACGTATTCGATGTAGTTGTGTGTGAGTGAGTTGGATCCGAGTGGAGTGGTTTAAAGGGGCCAGTCACAAGGCCAACATTGTACACATCGCTGAACATGAGAAACGTATGATAAATCTCTCTTCTCGAAACAGGCTTTCGCCCTGCTTTATAAATAAAGCAAAGCAACAATGTCTGATAAATCTCATCCCCAATTCCCTTGTATGTGTGTGTGATTATCCTCATTTTGTGCTAGTTTTCTTCAGTCCATCTATACCAGCGAGATCAGGTTTTCATAGAGAGCAATCTGAATATCAGCAACATGACTATTCTTTTGTTAGGTTTGGCTCCTGGATATCATGGCACCCAACAAAACCAATTTTATTTATTCTGAAGTCCAAAAGGCCACGATTTTTTGCAATTATTCACGGACATTTCCATTTAACTGGTAAATTTTGCGATGGAATTTAGAATTGTGCAATCTGTGATTTTTTTTTTTACAGGATCTGTGATTTTATTAATATGCTATTTTGGATCATGTTTCTTGTTTGTTCACATGACTGAAATGATAATATAATTATCTAAGTTTTCACTGGTAAAACACTATTTCCTATCTACACGCTTGTTTTTCTTTTGCAATTTTTCATTTGGACGAATTTGTAGAATTTGTTTTTGGCTCCCCGGGAATCAAAAATCCGCTTACATTACTGCTCCTTTTCCGCTATTGCAAATGCAGTAAGTCCAGTATCCTATAAAGTTTTATGTGATTGATCAAAGCACAAAAATTTAAAACAAAGGAACGCATAGAGCTAACAAGAGCTTGTGAAGACACCAAATGGGGTTCTGAATGCTAACATCCACTGCATAAACACAGATTTTCATATGCAATGTGAAACTCCAGAGCGACACATGCTACATATTCTGTCCCGCCACCAAAGATAATTAACTTCCCACTTGTAACACTATGTCACGTACGAGTATTGGCGGCACTTTGCTGCAGGCATTTTGCTAATTCGCCGCAAAAAGTTTAATTAGCGGCAGTTTTGTCACGGGTGCCCGCAAATCCTCGTCTGTATAACGGCAGTATGCAAAACTGCCTCCAAAAGTTGCCATTGGCGGCAGTATTGCTTCCGCCTGTGTAGGTTGATCTTTTGAGGCACTATTCGTACGTGCCGCGGATGGTAAGCGGAGGCAATTTTGGTAATACTGCCGCTAATGGTTGCATGATTTACTGAAACCCCCTTATAAGATCTAATTTTAGCCATTTACTCCTTCCATCTCGCTACCTGACTTCTTCTTGAGACAGAACGTGATTTGTCTCCCGCACACACGCCCAGTTTTCTTCCTCACGATTCCCTTCTTCAGCCCGCGATGACGCCGCCGCCTACCAACCTACGCCGGCCGGATCCGCTGCCGTTACGCACTGAGGCAACTGCTCCTCGGACCCCTCCATCAAATCCCGACCAACGCCTCGCCGTTCCACCCCCGAGCGCGGCGCCGCGGCTAACCCTAGACGTGGGATTGGGCTCGGTCTTTGACGCGATTCCCCTGCCGCCGCGCCCTATCTGCTGCTCTGGCGCCGCTCCCTTCACCGGGTCCGCACTCTCTCCCTCTCTTGTTCACGGCGCGCTAGCCCTCTCCTTCCTCGTCGGAGGCCTCAACGACGGTAACTGTCCAGGTACAAGTCGACCCGCACGTCACATGTTCGATAGAATGTCCGTGAGATATTTGATCATGATACCTTGTAATCAGACCAATAAACATTTGATTTGCACTGTTCGCAATAGTGAATAATGGGTAGTGAGTAGTGACTGGACTTCATCCAATATTGTTGTTCCTCCTATCCATGAGTTTTCTATTGTTTATGTAGACGATAAATTTGTGCTGCATGCATGGGTGTATGCTGAATCCTAGACATGTCCAAAAAGAGCTACACACAAAGCCATTTGCTGGTCACTGTTCTCCTTTCATAGCCATCTGTTTTTGTTGTATCACTTGCTTATCTTTGATCTATGGCTCAATACAAGTAGTATTTTGACATGCTAAAATGTTGGACAACTGTTGACCATTGTTCCTTGTGAAATAATGGTGCCTCTGTGCTTTTTCATCGTCAAATCAAGCAGTTAGCTAAGCCCCTTACGTGCAAAAAAACATTTTTGGTACAATAGTTTTTTAGTAGTAGCTAGTAACAAAGCACACAAATAAACATTTTTCTTGAATACGAATAGATATGTGCGTGCAGGAGGATCAGTCACATGACACACCACCAGAACCACGACCACTCAAAATGGATGAGTAATGGCACCCAGTTAGTACCATACACTACAATTGTTGTTGACCATTTAAATGGACGCCAACACAACCAAGTTCCCTTACAGATGGACCTGCAGGTTTAGTTCCGTACACAATTTTTGTCTCCATTCTTGTTATATGGCTGGACCATTCTTGTTATATGGCTGGATCATTCTTGTTATATGGCTGCGAAGTTGGTGATTTGACTACAAAAAAGTGAAGTAGTTTCCAGTTTAAATTTTCATGAGCAGTTTATCCATGACAGGAAATTTAACTAAATGCATTGACACTAATTCCTGCAAGTGACTGTCCTAGATATGCTTGAGTAAAAACATATGCTTACTCCTAGATATTCTCATGTGCAGTTACACTAATTCTCACGCATGTACCTGTATGCAGCTGCAATGTTCTGTTTTAAATATAGCTCTTTATTTTCTGATGGACTACAAAATTGGAACTGAGTTGTAGTTAGAGAACTTCAGTATTGGTTGTCTGATTTGGTAGCTGTAGATTGATAGGACGTGCTAGAGTTTTCTTGTTGTTATTACTTGATTAGCTAACTAGGTAGCTAGCTTAGGCCTTGTTTGTACAATAGCACCAATGCATTGTTTTTTAGCTAAAGTCAAATGACAGCATTTTAAGAAGCTTGATTTATGTTGACAGGGCAAAGAACTGCTCTGCTGCTGCTGCAACACAAGGTTCAGGCAAGAAAATGGTGAAGATTGGACATGGTGGTCTCACTCTGGTTCTCTTTCGAGTTCCTCTTCTCCGGTGTCGGCGGAATGGTGCACTGGCTACTAATCTATGTGGGCAGGATTGTCAGTCATCTCTGTTTTTTTTTGGTTCGGTTGTGTTATGAAAGAAGAAGATGAAGTTCTACAGAAGATTGCTGAGCTGCCCAGTGTAATTGTTTTCACAGATCCATGTGTTGAAGAATTTGTGGCGATGGGACTATGTGCTTTGAGTATAAATAAAGAATGATGATGGACCTCCATTACATATTATTGGAATTAACTTCGTGATCAGAAATTCTACAAGAGGAGTGTTTCTGGAAACAATCCCAGGATTGTTTCTCCTGATCTACCAGTCTTTGCTGCATTTGCACTTCACTTAGGTACCCAGACCCATCTCTTTGTCCTGATTTGCCTCCTCTCCTCTGTTATAATTTGATCCCCATAGCTTCTCATTTTTGTGTATGCAGATGCTTTTTAATCTGTCCCTATGAGGTGCAGACCCTTTGGTCTGCTGTTCCATGGCAATATGGCACCAATGGTGTGCATTTGCTAGGGTTTTCTTCACTTAATTTTAATTTTCTAGAAATATATGTGTTTTTTAGAATGTTTTGTTATTTTTTCTAGATTTTCTTCATATTTTGTTGCGAGTGATTTAGGTTGTTATGATGAATACATTGCTTAGAATAAGATGCCTGTGCTATTCTTCAGACTGTTGCTATTTTATTTTCTTGGAATAATTAGTTGTGTGCCTTTGTGTATATACACTAGGTCTGGGGTTGCTTATTATTGGTCTGATCCCGTTTCTGTTGTTCCTGGACGGTTGTATTTTGTATTAATATCTACCATATTTTCTTGGTTTATTTGATGCTGGGGTTTAGGTACGAATACTCGGTACTTGCCTAAGTTCGCTAACATGACATGGGTTGCTACCTCTCGCTCAATCATGTTATCGTATTGCTATGCTATCCAAGTAAACTTCTGTGGTCTTGAACATGCCTTGCTTAGGGAGTGATGGCTCCATTTATTTGACATTGTTCTAGTACTGGCATTTTTTGGCGGGGGATAGGATACTTGCGACTCTATAATGCCTAGTATTCAGATTGATACAGTACCTTGCTGTGATGTTAAATCTCATATCATTTGCCACTGAATTTTGATAACTGGGGCTCATTATCGTTTTTGGCGTTCACCATCTAGTAGTTTATTACCATGTAAGCCTACTTCTCTGATTTGGGTGTGTCCAATTTACTTTGTTCGCAATTTTTTATTGTAAAAAATGCTATATATCCTACATTGTGTGCTCTTTGTCTTAAATAAAAACATGTTGGTTGGTATCTGCTTGAACATGGCAAGTACTTCATATTCATACCATGTTTTTTCTTGTAGGCGAATAGACCGTACCAAGCCCTAATTGAGAGCTTCTTCACATGCTCTTGTGATTGCATCTCGGCTACTTCCTCCTGCCGTTTGATGGTTTTAGGTAAGTTTCTGGTTCCTCCCCTAGTCTCTCTAGTTGCTTTGTGATATCATGGACATTGAGTGGTGGTTCTTCTGTACACCGGTCAGCGAGCTGGTGATATGCTAATTTAGGTGGAGCAGTGATGGCTATATGTTTAATGTGTTGCTCGATTGGCTATGAATCTCTGTGATGTTATTCTAGGACTTGCTCATGTTATCAGGCTTAATTGCCTATTGTTTACAACTGCTGAGTTTACTGTCATTGTTCTCGAGTAAATTATTTCTTCCTGATTAACATTCCAGCATGTGTATGATTGGCTATGTTTAACCAATGCTGCTAGGCTATTTCTAGAATATTGTGTTGTGTCTTAGCATGCTTGCCTCGACTGAATATGCTTCTATTCTTTCCCTGTGATTTATTACCTTGTGCTTAAATCTTCAATTGATAACCTGATCTGTCATATTGTTGAATGTTGATTCTCTTACAGGTGTCGCCAAATAGGGTGTGAGGCAGTCCGTGCGACGATGGCGAATTCACAGCCTTTGATTCCTCTACTTCATCTTGATGGTTTAGGTGAGTGTTCTTGGTCCTCTCCTTTTCTCTTGCACCTGATCTTTCTTCCGTCCGTCATCAAGCCATGACTGTACTGTGTCGCGGTCATCAAGTCAACAACCTTCTGCCTATGATTGAAGTCTAGTGGTTGTTGTATAATTAGCCTATGACGTGGCATCATTTGTGTCGATGCAGTTGCAATCATGCATAGATGCAATTTGCATCTAATTTATTGGCTTAAGCAGCTTGTGTCGTTATTTTAAGAGGGTTCTGCTATTGCTTTTAATGTGGCTGCAATTATTGGAGCTGTCTAGGTTGCATTTGAAGCGTAAGCATCACTTTTGTGTATTTGCATTTTAGGTAAAGGAGATAGGTTGAGAGAGGTGGCCTTTGTTGTTCTGCATGGTTTTTGGGGAGCTTCCCTTGTCTCCTCTGCGTGTGATGTGAAATCACTGGTCAAGACATATGGTTATTCTGTGGTCTGGTCATCTGCAGCCGATGGAGATCGACTACTACTTATCTAGTACTCAGTCTAGTGTTTAGTCTTTTGTCAATTTGTATGTGTAAGATAAGATTATAAGATGGATGTAAATTTGTGAATGTAGATGACCGAGTTCTTCTGTCATTTATTGTTTTCTGTGAGATTTTCTTCCTGTTGGTACTTGATTGATAGTTTCAACATAGTGTCATGGACTGTAATATTTGAATCATGTTGCTGTAATGAACATTGGACTCAAATCTTTGAACCATGCCTGATTTAGGAACCTTATTGCTACTGTTTATTAATGTAATATTTGTATTATACCTCACCTTTAGAGGCATTCCAAATAGTGCCTCAAAATGGTACCATTAGAGACACTTATGTAAAGTGCCTCAAATAGTATACTCTTAGAGGCACTCAATAGTGCCTCTAATGGTAGCATTTGAGGCACTAAAAAATGCCTATAATGGTACCATTTGAGGCACTAAAATAATGCCTCTAGTTATTTAATTTAAGGCACTCAAAACTGCCTCTAATGCTATCATTTTGAGGCACTAACTAATGCCTCCAATTCCTACTATTTGTGGCACTCAAAAGTGCCTCAAATGGTAGCATTTTGAGGCGTTATTCAGAAATGCCACAAATTACTTTTGCCAATCGGAGTAAATACAGCATTTTTATTTTTGCCTCAAAAAGCCTACTGAGGCACTTTTTAGCTTTTTTGAGGCATTATTTAGTGCCTCCAGATCCGGTACGTGGTGTAGTGTAAGATGCCTACAAGCCATAATAATCATGTACGTAAGTGTACGCGGTGATGTCGTCAATGCTAATGTTGCTCAAGTCAGGTTCGGAGCCATCTGAGAGAAGAGAGATATCGTCATAGTAGTTATCCCACTCAGCATCCATCTCAGGATCTCCGCCAGGTAGATCATTGTAGTCGACGGATTCTCTTCCTTCGTTTTCATCAATGACATGAAGCTCCTGGAAGGGGGTCTGGCCTTTAGTAAGCTTGACATGTCTGAGATGAGCCCATCTTGCTCGGAGGCCATCATCAACCTTCACATTCCAGCAGTCACTGAGGTCGAGCAACTCGAGGTGGGGACACTTTTCAAGGATGGCATGGACACCCTTCTTCGTCAAGTAGTTACCTGAAATCTGAAGTAGCCGTAGCCCAGGCATGTTTTTAGCTATTGCTAATGCATCTGAGTTCTTGCTCTCCTGCCAAGCCCCCGAATCATATTCGTCAAAGAATGGCTCATACTCACTCTCATCGACATGCTCATCCTCCTCCTCATCCTCATCCTCATCATGAATAACACGGTGCTCTATGTCATATTTGGCGTTGACTCTCAGGCATCTTAGTTGTGGGCACTTACGGCCAACATATTTGTAGAATTCTTCAAGACACCCGTAAGCATGTGAATACTCTAGCTCCTCTAGCAATGGAAATTTTGCAGCAAACCTAGACAATTCTTCCCAAAAAACACTTGTGCATCCAATGAGTCGGATGCTCTTCAATGAGCTTGTCCTGCAAAGACAAATATCAAATTTAATATAAAGGCTGTGTGCATCATCATGATGCAGAGGCCGGGACTCCCCCTTTTCTAAAAAAAGAACTTGTGCATCCAATGAGTCGGATGCTCTTCAATGAGATTGTCCTGCAAAGACAAATATCAAATTTGACGATAAGTCAAAAAACAGTTTCCCAGAGCTGTATGTCTGGTAAAGTATTAGGCAAATAAGTTGAATGATATATTTACAAGAAGCATCCAATTTTCTAAATACATTCGACCTGATAGTTGTTTTCCATTCAATTACACAACCAGACAAGTTATGCCTTTTGATGAACCAGATGCTAAAGTTAGCGTCATAATTTAGAGCTGGCATACCACGAAAACGTCACAGGGATGATGCCTTTTTTCTATTGAAAAAAAAAACATCTATCAAACTGGGGCAGGAGGAACACAATGTGTTTTGCTAATGATTAACTTTCTTTCTCTTTGATAAATTGCTAAAAACTATCAGAGAAAAAAAACACCACTATTATTTGTCATCTAGAAACTGCAGAACAAACTTCATTCATGCATTCTCCTAAGAGGTAGAAGCTAGGGAAAAATATCTCGGAAAATCTTACTACCATTTTGAAAGAGAAAATATGAGGGGTGTCCTCTTCGTGGCGTTCCACATTTCACACAGAATATCAAGCTCAAATCTGAGGAAATGTGTGTATCACAAAGAAGCTGAAATACATATCCACGAAGCAGAATGTGAAGTACACGGTAGGCAAAGAAATGCTGCTGGTCACTTGATATGGAGTAGCACTATATACCATGACATTAAAGTCTAGAAGGAGAAATTTGGCAGAAAAGAAGATTACCTCTCCCCTATGTAATTCAAGAGATCACAGGTAACAAATTTCTGACCACAGAACGACTCCATCTTCCCAGCAGACCGATCTACAGCTACCTTAGCCATTGCGCATATAACCCTGTTGGCCTTCTTGAAAATCATCTTATGACGGGTCATGTCCACGAACCGCCACAACTCAGGGACCTTGGCAGCCTCCAACCATGAGTGGCACACAAGGCCCGCACCAATCAGAATTTCAATGGCCCCAAGCTTGGCAAAGATTACAGAAAGCGCATCAAGTGGTAGCTCTGACCAGTCCCTAACATCACCAGGCAGGGGGGTTGACCCCACCTCCGCATTTGTGCAAGACGGCAACATCTGAAAACAGAGAGCCTAAGATAATTGATGACACCTACAATTCTCGTCATATTAGGGTTTTGCATATTCGACAAATGGAGAATCAAATTCTAGATTTATGATGATGTATGAATTGCAATAAGAACTTGGCAATCTTTTTTTTTTTTTGAATTTAAGAACTTGGCAATATTAATTGACTAGTACAAGACAGGAAGCAGATTCATCAAGCTATATACATGACTTACCGTAAGATTTCAGATTTCCTTAGTTAAAATTAAAGCAAATTAGAACATGTAACATTAACACAAATACAGACACCTGATGTCGATATTCTGTCTATACGACCACTCGTCAACATTCTATATACAGTAATACCATAAAAGATTTTATAATACAGTGATCAATCAAAATCAATATCGTCGAGGTAGTCAGGTATGGCTCCTTTAAATCATACGGGCGAAATGTTTATACCCCGTGTTGTGATTCTCATTTGAAGATTACACCAACTGTTCATTAGAAAACAAAATGTAAGATGCGTTCCTCCGAAAGATGACATCCTAATTAGCAGGTAATTACGAGCCTTCAAACCGTATAGGCAACAAAAAAAGGGTTTTTTTTTGTTAGGGTTAAGGATCGGATAGGACACAAACAAAATCTGCCCCAGATGTAACTTTGAGGGGGCAACACTAGGATTCTAAGATTTGGATCTCGTGATAGACAAATATTAAGCGGCCAAGATAGAAAGGATCCATACGTTCGCCCGAAGTGGCAACCGCAGCGGCTTCGACGACCGGCTGTAAAGCACCGAGACCTTCGTTTTGGATCGATCGACGACGGTTCGGCGGGGTTTAATAGTCGTTGATATCAACCTGGGCCTTCTGATCTAGCATGTACGGTTCAGATGAGACACAGGAAAAAGAAAGGCTAGCAAGAACCAGCACCAAGTCCGGACTGAATTACCGGTGCTAGCGTGTGTTTGGATGGAAGGTGAGCATAATTACACATAAACATGCCGCCATAGCCCATATCGACAACCAACAAATGTAAATTAGCAACAATACGAGTCTAATTACACATAAACATGCCGCCATAGCCCATACACCCTAGCACATTAACGTGCCAACTTCAAAATTGTTCCCATGTCTGCGGCCCTCTCCCTTTTTACCTTTTTTTCAAATTAATCAGAAACTGTTGTATTGATTTCCGAAAGTTCCCAACACAAATAGTTGGGCCTACTCAATATCTTTACAACGCATATCATTAACTTATTTCCAACATGCAGTATAAAATAATGCCCTGGAAAAACTGAGAATTTCAGAAAAACTTACTTATATATTTTGAAACTGCTCTTAAATCATAGATCAAAAAATGTTGAACTTGAAAAAGTTACGCCTAGATCACAACTTTCTAATGGTATATCCATTGCATCAAGACCCTTATTTAAAACGTAAAAAAATTGGACAAAATATGAAAACAGAAAATTTGCATAATTTTTCGATGCTTTTCAGCAGCATATCACATACTTCATTCCGATAAACGGTTTGAAATCACGTACAAGAAAACAGTGCGTGAAAAGAGGAAGTTCATGTGGCCCGCGAAGAAGAATTTTTGCAAACCGAGGGAAAAGATTTGCCTTGTCCCATTAACGAAGAAGAGAGTTTAGAGGTTACGTGATATAAAAGCGCGACAAAGCCTACTTTGACGAGATAATTGAACCCAAATGCTTTGCCCCCTCCCCGCTCCAAAAAGCCGTCTCGGATTTTATTTGAGGCACGACAACAGACGGCATGATAGAAACGTTACATAAGACTCGCATTCCGCTCATTCCTATGTCCCATGACACTAGCATTGTGGAAGAGGCCAATGATTTCCTTCTAGTGACATAAACGAAGATGACCGACTCTCACCATTCTTTGACCGAGGTGAAAGATGTCCAAGTGATGTGTTGATTGACGAGAGCTCAAGCAAAGGGATGATCCAATTCTAAATCCTAATAGTGTAGCGACACTTGAACAAGAGGTGAGTTCCGGATTCATCTTCCCTTTTGCAAAATTGACAAAGGTCACAATTTGGCTATCCCCGCCGCTGAAGGCGGTCGAAAGTCCAGACTCTATCTTAAAGGATGAGACATGCGAATAGTTTGCACTTAGGTGTGCCCAATTTTTCCAAACCGTCTCCGGCATGGATGACCGCGGCATTCCCTCCACCCGTGTCTTGTAAGCCGATTCCGCCGTGTATAATCTAATGTTGGTGATTTTCCAAATTATGTCATCTCGTGTGCCCCTCGATGAGTTGAAGCTCGCTAAATCTCATCCAAAGGTCCAGAAACTCAAAGATGTGTTGAGTGGTAAAGCCCTCCGTGGTGTTTATTTTACAGATTCAAAAAAAATTGTTGATGCCTTTGTGAACTGTTGTGTCACGTCCGTAAACTTCAGAAATGTATGAAATAGTTATTTGGAAACCAGATGCTGAATAGCTTTCATTATTGCTAGAAAATATAAAATGTCAGAAAAGAAACAAAGTCAAATATATACACTTAAGGAATAAAAACAAACCGAAAGATGGGGCACACACTGTCACTTAAGACTTGAGAACGACACAGGCTTCCCGGCGAACCCATCTCAACGCGTGTCAATGATTTCAGGCCGGGGCCATGCATGCGATCCAAATGCAAATGAGACCAAATTTATTATCCTCACGATCCAGAGATGCAGTGCACGTATATTCCTGCATCATTGAGAGTACGTATTGCTGACCTGTGAGATGCTGCAGCTTTCTTTTTTTTTTTTTTTTTTTTTTTGAAATTGAGATGCTGCAGCTTTGAATGGTTTTCGATGCGCTGAACATGAGCGAATTACGAGCGACGAGCGGCTCCGTGTCGTCGGGCTCGGGCCTCGGGGCTCCTATACACACAAACACACGGCGCAGCATCTGAAGGAATGAATTAGAGTAGATTGCGGCTGGCTTAGTCTGGGGGAGCTGAATTAGTGAAAACTTTTTCTTCTCGATGTTAGTGTTAATGGCCAGTCTTCAAGCTGGCCTTCGATAAATCTCGGCTTTCATACGATCCATGGAGCTCGATCCTACGAGGTGGACATATATCCGGTACCAGTGGAGCTCAAAACCTGGTGGGATACCAATACCATCATACCAGCCGAGGAACATGGCTGAACAAGTTCGAAGAATAACGGCAGAATTTATGTTCTGAAGATCACAACAGGGTCGATTTGAGATATAGGAACATAAAATTAAAAAAGAAAGATATAGGAGCACAATACTAGCTCTGTAGAAAATATTAAAATCCTAATCTTTGTTATTGTATTGCCATGACCCTCATAGGGTGTATACAGTGGTACAAGGAGAGAGGTAAACTTGGAGTATAAGAAATAGTAGTCTATCTCTAACTCCTATTTGTACACATATTCTAACATTTCCCCTCAGTTGTAACGGGAGTGAAGCGGACGATTTCGACTGGTTCTGAAGTCCTGGCGCTTTCGTCTTCTGCTATCCGCCATCATCAACTGTGTCTCTGATGGTCTCTTCCATGCCCTAACCGTCCTAATGAAACACACAACAATGCCGTCCTAGTTCACTAGCATATATAGTAAAAAACATGTTGGGTAATTTGATTTTTCCGCACAATTCCCTACGACATCTTATTGGCCATATCGACAAGAGCCAAATGTTGCTAGCAACAATACGAGTCTAATTACAAATAAGCATGCTGTCATGGCCCATCCGAGCCCCGTAACAATACGGTTTTATATAGACTTCGAGAAACGGAAACAAACACAAAGATGGGGCACACTGTGACTTAAGATTTGAGAGCGACACAAGCTCCCGGCAGAACCCCATCTCAACGCGTGTCAATGATTGCATGCGATCCAAGTGCAAATGAGACCAAATTTATTATCCTCACGATCCAGAGATGCAGTGCACGTATATTCCTGCATCATTGGGGGCATTGCTGAGCTGTGAGATGCTGCAGAGTTGAATGGTTTTAGCCTAAGGAGGAGAGCGTTCATGTACCGGACAATGATCACAGGGCTCTGAACGTGAACGAATTACGAGCGGCTCCGTGTCCTTGGTCTGTCTGCCTACCCTACAGTGATAGCCGTGCGCTCCCGAGATGGATCGCTTGGAGAGATGCACTAGTGAACAAATATCATAAACCTGAGGGAGCATCCGGGATGGATCCTTTGGTTTCGGTC
The DNA here is from genome assembly GCA_026929855.1 of Poa annua. Taxonomy (NCBI): domain Eukaryota; kingdom Viridiplantae; phylum Streptophyta; class Magnoliopsida; order Poales; family Poaceae; genus Poa; species Poa annua. The sequence goes on from CM049438.1 coordinate 40,191,737, forward strand.
GTCGGGTGAAGGGAAACTTTTCTTCTCGATGTTACGGTAAGCTGGATTAGCAATCAAAACTCAAAAATCTCATTCCAGATTCAAATGTTCAGATTCAGGCAATGGTTGTTGCCTTAGGGTGTGTTTGGTAGCCCGTATGCACCCAGAAAATCTCTCCTCACCCAAGTTTTGGTTGTTTGGTAGCCTGGGTTGTGTCATTTGAGCTATGCCCACCTCATGCAAAAAAAGGTTCTCAGCCATGCCCGGCCATGCCCAGTAGAGAAGTGAGAATCGAGCTTCTCAATCGGGCCTGGGCGAGCTCATCCCGCAAATCCCACGTGTGGGCCCCACCGAGCAGTCCGTCGCCCACCCCCACCGAAAATCCCCTCTCATTTCCCCCACACGGCCACACCCTTCTCTCTTTCCATGCTCCCGTCCCATTCCCATCGCCCCACCGCGATTTGACGTTCCCCGCTACCGGCGTCGCCCCCAGGGACTCGCGCCGCCTCTTGCAGATGCCGGAGACCTTCGACCGCCGCCTCTCCGCTCCTGGAGCCGCCGGAAATCGTCGAATGTCGCCGTCCAACATCTGTCGCGGCCGCCAGCGCCCCCGTCGTCTGGTGCCACAGAGCAGGCAACCTCCGCCGGCTGCGACCCTCGCCGCCGCCCCCATCGCCAGAAGAGAGTCGCCCAGCACACGAGCGCCACCGCCCCAGCACACGAGCGTTGTCCCAGCTCACGAGCGCGTCCGTCGGCAAGCGCACGAGCGCCCCAGCTCCGAGCAGTCCGTTCGCTGGACTTGATTGTTTTTCTTTTTTTTCAGTCTAGGGACCCGAATGCCTTTTGTTTTTCAGTAGAGGGACCTAATTGTTTTTTAATAGATGTGTGGCCTGTTTCAAGTCGTACGGGCTACCAAACAACATCTCAACTCAGCACAGCTCAAGTCATACGTGCTACCAAACACAAAACATTTTAAAAATTGTATGCAGTCAGCATAGCTGGATTGGGCATGTATGAGGTGAGTACGGGCTACCAAACACACCCTTAATGCAGCAGTAGATGCACTGTCTTCTGTGCTGCAATGTAAGGTTGTACATGTACGATGCTGCAAATGGGTGAAATACTGTGTGTTAAAAAAATGGCCTTCGATAGATCTCGGCTTTCATACGATCCCCGGAGAAACATGTACCAGGTTCCGGCGGAGCTGGGGAGCAGGGTGGAACGAATTGGAAGAATAACGGCAGGATTTCGGTTCTGAATATCACAACATTGTGGTACTGGCTCAACTGATGTTCCTTTCTTCCCCCTACATCTCATTCTCAACACATACATATATGTACAGGACAAACTACAGAGCTCCAAGTTACCACCGGGAGGCCAACTTTGCATCTACACATAGAGTAGTTTCCACTCTAAACTAAACTCTACCCATCATCTCATCTTCTTTACAAGTCTCTCTGAACCAAAGAACCAAAACACAGAAAGACAGTATTTATCTGAACTCATCTAGTCCTTCTGTGCCATTTCGTCTGCCCCATGGTTGCTGCTCTTCCTGGTGACCCGGATGTAGAGGAAGATGACGGCCACCACGGCCGCGGCGAACCCGATCAGGATGACGTCCGCTCCGGCGATGGACCGGTCCTGCCTCCTGCCGCCGGGCCGCGCCGCGACGGCCGGGCCCTCCGCCGGCAAGGGCGTCTCGGCGATGCCACCCAAGAGCGTCCTGGCCATCGCCATGGCGACCACATCGCCAAGAACCGCCAGAAGCAGCACCAGCCTTGGCAGAGACAAGAAGCCGCACCTCGCCATTGCAGCAAACAGCTCTGCTCTAGTCTATGGTAAGCTGTGGAGTTGTGTGAGCTGGGGATGTGGGGAGCAGAGGAGGGTCAGTGGAGCGGTGGGTGTGGGGTGTGGCCGTGTGAGTGTGTGTATATATAGGCCAAGGCCATAGGTGGTGGCGAGCTGAGCTGATGGTTCGAGTGAGCTGGAAGCTGACCACGGTCTCGCGTGCACGAGATCGGTGAGGAGGCTGGGATCGGGGGAGATTGTCTCGGGGAAGGCAAGGCTGGGGTTGGACGCGTGCTGTCCTGGGCAGCGGCATGCATGGCTGGCTGGCTGGGACTGCAGGGAAGGATACCGCATCGTGTCCTTTGGCTTTTCTCGCTGCCTACCGGGCTAGAGCTAGTAGGGTGTGAGTGCTGTTTTTTACTGCTTTTGCTGCGAGTTTCATACCTCGTTTGATTTTTTTTACATTCGGAACGATGCTAGGTTGCTAGCAGTAACAAAGTTGATAGTAGTGTGAATCGCTTGTCACAAAACCATAGGAACTCCAAGCTAATTTTTTCTCCTTCGCTGCATTCCTGCGAGCATGGACGCACTTTGGGAGCCGTGCAGTGCAGCGCTGCTGTTTCCAGTTGGCCCGGCACTCGTGCGGCTGGTCTAACATTTGACCCTTGTCGACAACGCATCCCCCTTGAGAGTTGAGAGGACGACGGACGGCTTGATGTCTGTCTCAACGCCACCGCCAGCGGGATCTCAGCTGGTTAGGCTACCCGACCCAAGATCCAGAGTACTATTTCCGGTCAGAACACGCGTTTGGTGCCCGGTGCCTTGCCTACCTACTGTGTCTATGTACATGCAAACATCTCGGTCTGTCTAAACACCGATGAACCGAATCCTTGAAAATCAGCACATACCATAGTCCTACAACAGTTATTGTTGGACAGCCATCCCTTCCTCGATCCTCCGGCTTTTGGGGCGGCATCTAGCTCCGTTTACGTAGCTAGCAGAACATAGATACAGTAGGTAGGCAAGACACAGTAGGACAGGCCATCATAGTTGTGGTCGTCCTCTTTCATCATTTTATGAAACATAATTTCATCGTCGTTATCCATAGCCTGCTGAATAACAATCAAAAAGGAATCGCACATCAACAAAATTAATTTGTTGGTAAACAGTCGAACACCTTGCGACTGAGCAAGAGGGGAAAATTCGACTCACTGACAGGAAGAGCTGTGTCGGCGCAGAATGACAACTGGGAGCGGCGACTCGGATGACTACGTGGTGGTGGCGGCAACGATGGCGATGATAAAGGGCGGCGGCAGTGGAGCAAATCGCCGGCTAGAGAAAACTGGAGTACGTAGTGGGGGGAATTGACTTCAGGCCTCTACCGATCCGTGCGCATAACAATTAGGTCTTGCATGTTGAATTGCTGTTGTCGGGTGCTGTCTGGCACCCTAGGCTACCCTAAGATTTGAGGATGGCATCATAATGAGATTTGGGTGTGCTTTTGGGGTGCTTTGGAGATATGACGTGACCCCGATAAATGTGAGATCTTTTTTTAAATAATACGATTTTTAAACAAAAATTCGAACAATAATGCGCAAAAATTAAAATTTTCACTTATAGGGCGTTGTCGGCATGGGCTTTGCCGAAAGGTGCAACTTTCGGCATGACCCATACCAAAAGGTGAGTTTCGGCATGGGCCATGCCGAAATGTGACTTTGGGCACCACTCATACAGAAACCAGCACAATCTGTACAATCATGCACGTGCACTCCACCTTTTCTTCTAATTTATTTTGATTAATACAAAATTTGGTTAACCGTGTTTCGGTTCGAGATGAAATATGTATGAAATATATGCGTATCGATGATTAGGTTCCATTTTCGTGATCGGTTTCGAATTTGGCTGCTTCTAACTTTTTAATTTTGAATCACAATTTGAATAATTATTTGATGAATTTTGTCAAATTCGTCGCACTCGTTTGACCGTTTGAAATTTCCTTTCACGAGTAGATGTACCTCACCCTTCTGCACAACTATTACGTTGTAACATTTTTGTTTCGACGGACGTATTTATTTTTCCGGTAGCATCTATAGAAAAAATATGTATTTGAAAGAAAACATAAATACGTCTGTCGAAATAAAAAAGTTACAACGTAAAAGTTGTGCAGAAGGGTGAGATATATGTACTCGTAAAAGGAAAATTCAAACGGTGAACCGAGTGCGACGAATTTGACAAAATTTGTTAAATAATTGTACGAATTGCGATTCAAAATTAAGAAGTTAGAGGCGACTAAACTTGAAACCCTAGGCTACCCTAAGATTTGAGGATGGCATCATAATGAGATTTGGGTGTGCTTTTGGGGTGCTTTGGAGATATGACGTGACCCCGATAAATGTGAGATCTTTTTTTAAATAATACGATTTTTAAACAAAAATTCGAACAATAATGCGCAAAAATTAAAATTTTCACTTATAGGGCGTTGTCGGCATGGGCTTTGCCGAAAGGTGCAACTTTCGGCATGACTCATACCAAAAGGTGAGTTTCGGCATGGGCCATGCCGAAATGTGACTTTGGGCACCACTCATACAGAAACCAGCACAATCTGTACAATCATGCACGTGCACTCCACCTTTTCTTCTAATTTATTTTGATTAATACAAAATTTGGTTAACCGTGTTTCGGTTCGAGATGAAATATGTATGAAATATATGCGTATCGATGAGTAGGTTCCATTTTCGTGATCGGTTTCGAATTTGGCTGCTTCTAACTTTTTAATTTTGAATCACAATTTGAATAATTATTTGATGAATTTTGTCAAATTCGTCGCACTCGTTTGACCGTTTGAAATTTCCTTTCACGAGTAGATGTACCTCACCCTTCTGCACAACTATTACGTTGTAACATTTTTGTTTCGACGGACGTATTTATTTTTCCGGTAGCATCTATAGAAAAAATATGTATTTGAAAGAAAACATAAATACGTCTGTCGAAATAAAAAAGTTACAACGTAAAAGTTGTGCAGAAGGGTGAGATATATGTACTCGTAAAAGGAAAATTCAAACGGTGAACCGAGTGCGACGAATTTGACAAAATTTGTTAAATAATTGTACGAATTGCGATTCAAAATTAAGAAGTTAGAGGCGACTAAACTTGAAACCGATCACGGGAATGAAACCTACTCATCGATACGCATATAATTCATATATATTTCATCTCGAACTGAAACACGATTAAACAAATTTTGTTTTAATTAAAAGTTACAAACCGTACCATATGCAACTAGATGAAGTTGTATTGTATGACGTGCTAGTTCGGCATAGGCCATTATGTTGCTTTCGGCATGAGCCCCGACGACGGCTGGCTATAAGTGCATTTTTTTATTTTTGCGCACTATTGTTCGATTTTTGTTTAAAAATCGTATTATTTTAAAAAAAACTCGATAAATGTGTCGGACAAGTGCTATTGTGTGCGCTTGTACACATTGCCGCCTACTGGGAGCAGCTCGCCCACCAAGGCTCCCATTATTTTATTTTATTTGAAATGGTGGGATTCATTCAAACTTGATAGATTTCATTCAAATTTAATTTTTTTTATAAAATTAACCTAAACCTTGCCTAACCACCACGATAGCCTAACGCATTTGTACACGGCGGAGTCTGACGTCTCACCGGCGCAGTGACGTTCTACGGAGACAACAAACCGAGCTGATGGATTTGAGCTCCACAATCCACTTTAACCCCAGAGCTAAGTTAAATAAAGTTTAAGCCATCACGGGAGCATGATTTGCGTACCACCAAGCATCGGAACGCCAAAGCACGTACTCCAAGCAAGTAAAACATATGCTACGGGGCAAGGCACTTTTACTTGCACAAACAAAGCTGTCTCACCCATGCTAGTAATCCGCTAATGCTACCCGTGTTATTATTAGATTGACCGGCCTTTTGTAGCCCGCGTGACTAAGCTACTTAGACAGCAAGTCTTCATCTCGTCCAAAATCTAAAGCCAATGGAGAATCTCCTTAAAGAAAGCACATGGTCAGGATTTTGGTCCACAACAGGCGGGCATGTATAAGGGAAAATTTTGCCATAAGATGAGGTCCACTTGGCATATAGAATTCTATACTATGTAATGCAACGTATAACAATAAGCTGACACCCTACTTGTATTTTTTCTTAACAATCAGTACCACGATATATTTACAGTAATGAAAAGTACATGGTAGAGATACATGAGCTACATACAACAATTACAGTATAAAGTATAAAAGAAACTAGCAATTTTTTGAGATCTTCAAACTCTTTCTTATTACATGACACAATCTTATATTTTTCTATAGGCAGTCATAAAAACATGACATAGATATCAAACCAGTAACTTATAAATGCCTATAAGGGTTCTCTCTTAATTTTGAGCCGCAATGGCAAGGCTATATACACACGTAGCTATTAAAGTAATCAATCAACACCGGTAATAGTACCAACCCCAGTATTTCAGGGAAAAGCATCCGAACAACACAATCGACGTCGCTATAAGTCGAGAGTACGAATCACCACTTGTATTATTGTCATACACATACGAGAGAGGAGAGATCAATATTTTTTGCCAAGTGCTCCGGTGCTTTTCGGAAAAACATGTTGCACGAATTTTAAAGTGCATCGACGCCTATGATTAGGTTCACAAAGTGATCTAAGAGGAAGTACTAACCATGTGGGATTAGCACCCCTAATCCCTACCCCTAATCTCAGCCATCGATTTGGTTTAGAATTCGTGCAACATGTTTTTCCGGAAAGCACCGGAGAACTTCTCATATTATTTTTATTGCTTGCAGGTAACCTACAAGCTTGAGGTGCACCTTAGTTTTATTAAAGAGTTAAGATGTGTTTTTTACACATTGCAGCTGCCCACTGATCAGTTATATCATCCGATGCAACGATCGCGGCAGTCGCCGGTAGCAGCTCGTCGGTTACACGAGCCAACGAGGAGACACGGGTGTGTTCGCCGGTCTCAAGACAGGAGGGCAACATTGGACGGACAGTGGTCAAGGCGGGGGCAGGGCGCAGCTCCAGCGGAGCAGATGCTCCAGATCCCAGATATCTCACCCGAACAATGAACTTGCGCACCTGCTAAGTGCTGGATGCAAATGAATGATTCGCATGGAAACGCATGCTTAGCAACTGAGCACAGGTTCTAAAGAGAACACATCTGGACAGGCTAGCACGTTATGAAACAATACCGACCAGAAAAAAGATGCTTGCTAAGGCTGATTAGTACTCCGTTGTTGCTAAACAGAGCAGGTGAAACAGTACGGGAACATGACAGGATATAACATCACACTGTTGCACGAAAGCAGACAGGGAGAAACAGCAAAGGCAACAGGTGCATCTTCACAAATCAACAGCAAAACATCAATGTACATATACTTCTGCCTAGTGAAGGCTGAGCTAATGTTGTAAACCTTTTATTGAGTTCCATCTATTGTTGGGACATGCCCTTCTTTCTATTGCTCATCTAGGTGGTGCAAGCCCACGCATGTATACAACAAGTGAACAAAAAGGGCTCACAACTCACATACAGAAATAGTACCCAAAAAAAGGAAAGAACATATGAGCACCAGAAAACTATGACGATTACAGTGTCACTCAGTAGTGTTTACAGATGATGCTTTGCATCATTATCAGGTCAAATTCGATGGATGTCTTGTGGCATCAACAGTGCACCATAATCATCTGCCATTACCTGCAATAAAAGAAATGTTCCAACAATTTGTATTATTGACAAATGCATATATACACATACGAATAATCTTGAAGAAAATACATACAGGAAAACATAGTGGCATGTAATAGGGATGGTAAATAATCCTCTTACCATGTATTGCTGACGATGAAATGTGTATTCGACAAGCAATAGCTTTGGATCTCCGGGACAAGGATCATAGAATCCCATTATTCCAGACTTCTTTATCCCCTCGTGAAGCTGTGGTGGAAGACAGAGGATATTCAGTCAGGGCACACATGCTTTTCTCAAATGGCTTAACCTACTTAATCTTACAGAAGAGTGCAATGGATCGCAGGCAATCCAAAGATGTAAAAATATAATGAAATGTAGCCTGACACAGGAGCAAAGGTTACATGCAATCAAATCATAACCATATTTTTATTTAATATTCCCTATGTTCAATTATTTAAGTTTGACCAACAATTAGACTATAAAATGCAGGTTATGTGGTAACCCAGATTTTATTGGTCTAATTGTTGGCTAACCTGAATCTTGAAATGAGCAGGGGCCTTGAACATATAGAGTATAAGTTGAACTGACTTGTGAGACTAATATCAAGGTCCTCGTATCTGATAGGTGAAGCAGTAGATTCATGATCTCATTCATTTAATGTAATGGGGAGTGAACAGTGAAGCTGTATCAAACATTGGTATCTGAGAGATGATTAGTTGCACATAGACCAGATTTGGGTTTCCTTACATGTATGCAGATGGATTTAGGAGACAAAAACTATGAATATAAAGGGATACTGGCAAGCTATTAAAGTTCCTCAATTTGTCCAAATGGAAGCCACAAAGTATTCCATCAATAGTAGAGCATGTTAATACAGTAGTGCTCTCTCTAACAAACCCAAGACAACTTTCTTAAACCCTCTTCCTCCAGCATCGATGGTCCAAAGAGGTATTTGCTAACCTAACATATCTTGATGAAACAACAATTCAAATCAAGTTAAAAAAAAAACGCAGAGATGTGCTTTAAATTTTTTACATTTTGAATGCTTGGGTTACTTTAAGAAATATATGATCATTTTATGACAGCATCCATATGCAAGTTGCAATCCACAAATACCACTCCTATCATTTACCTTCCAATAGAAACACAAACCACAAGAGGAAGTACAAGACACAAGCAATCAAGGTTCTTGTCAAGTAGGGGGCATATATTTCACATAAATAACTTGAACTTATCAACAATATAATTGGAACATACCTTGAGCTGGCCTGCCTCGGTCACGAGGAAGTTCAGTGGGATTGTCACATCTAATACTTGTGAAGCAACATTATCCTCTATCTCACTCATTCCACTACTCTCTTTAATCTTTCTATGATTTCCATACAGAGCTTTTGTGATTACTAAACCATCATTCTCAAGCTGTTTCTTCTTCTTGCGATTGGAAACAGGTTCCAGCAATCTTTGTGCCTTTTTAGCTGCTTGTCTAGCTTCTGTTAGCTGTACAAGAAAAGGCGTCTTCAATTAGTGAATATACAGGAAGAAATTCTTGGTTTACAAAGTGGAAAACACCTCAAATTTTCTCGAGGAATGTAGGAGGATCGAATTCAGAAAGTGGCCTTGTATATTGCAAGGAGTAAGAAATATTTCATATAAAACAAGAAAAACACTACCGCTAATGCAATTGAGGGATATATTTCAAAATTAAATGCTGCAAATAACAGAAACTGAGAAACAACAAGAGGATTGTTCCATTCTAAGAAGTGAAGAGCAGTTTGCATGTATCTAGTTAAAGTGAAAAAAGAGGGATATATTTCAAAATTAAATGCTGCAAATAACAGAAACTAAAAACAACAAGAGGATTGTTTCATTCTAAGAAGTGAAGAGCAGTTTGCATGTATCTAGTTAAAGTGAGAAAAGTAAAAGGCTATGTGAATAGGGCTATAGGCAGAGTCATCCTGTACAGACTTAACAAACTGAACTACATGTTATGGCCATATTGACTATTTCTAAACAAGATAACATGTGAAGTTTCAAACACAAAAGCTAACAAATATGCCCTTTATGTTATGAAGTACATAAGCTGGTAAATAAGCAAGAACCAACCACTGAATGTACCTGTGTAGACAAGCTATCCATTTGTTCAAGTGTCTTCTGCTTTTCTCGCTTTAGATAGTAAGGCTTTACAACATATGTCTGTCAACCAATAAGAAACACATATTGGCTTTAGTTAACAGATAGAGATGCAGCTAAGGTAACAAACGTGAGCAGCCTTATCTGCATACAACTATCAGTCTACCACACATATCTGCCAGGGTAAGGACGGAAGTAAGTCAGGAATATTAGAACCTGAAGTAGGAAATATAGTGTTGAAGGTATAGCAAATGCGCTGGTGACAAATAGTGCATTGAGGTCTGTTGAAAGCAGGACCTGCACAGTTATTGAAGAAGTCAGTGAAATCTGACAAGTTTATGACAGAGGGAAGAACATGTCAGATAACTTCCCACTGTATCACAGAGACCCATACTGCAAGTAAATGAACGGTAGCATTTCTGGTACATGTATACTATTAGAAAACTGAAAAGAACAGGCAGGATTTTGAGGTGGGACAGCTCAACTTACTGGGATAACTAACTTTTGCCCAGCACGATTCAACTCAAATCTCCAAGAGACACCCTGCATTGGGAATGAAGGAATCTCAGTACAAATAATTGATAGCTACTCCCTCCGTTCCACAATATAAGATGTTTTAGTTTTTGTACACATTCACATGTACACAAATGTATCTAGACACGTTGCAGTGTGCATGTTCACTCATTCTAGTATGCACCTAGACAACATGTGTAGCACCTAAAACATCTTATATGAAAAAACGGAGGGAGTAGCTGTCTAAACATATCAAGCACACAGGTTTTCTTCAAACTAGTCAAACTGAAATATCAGATGAAAAGCAGATAAAAATATATGATCTTAATGCATGACACTTGCATGAATCAAATATCAACTGCAGTTTCCTAGAAACAATGCATAACCCATATTCTGGTTTACTTATTGGGAAACACTGAACATGCATTAGTGATTTGCTTTATTATCCATTACCAATTAGCATAGGCATGAACCAGTAGTCAATACAATATTTTAATATTATTTTGACCCAACAAGATAGCATATAAGAAGTTTTGGCAATATTGCAGAGGCAAACCGAAAGCACATCCAATGCACAAGACCTTAGAAACATATTCACCTGGATTCCTATATTATAGAGCATCCTTACGGTACTGAACTCTGATATCCGCCTTCCTCCTCCAATTTCAAAATTAAGGGCAGTGCTGCAAATAAGCAGTTCAAGAGAGAAGAGAAAGAAGTTTAACTCGTATATTGGGTTATTAAAAAAGGGTACAAACTGGTAAGGTTACATGGCCAGATACAAATGAGATCAAAATGGTACCTACCTCCCAACTCTACCAGCAACACGGCCATGTGACTTGGGGGAGAAATGGTGGGTGTAATGAGCAGATGCACCAAACGAATTAGTACCGAACTGGGAAGAAAAGGAAGTATAGTTAATAGAGGAAACAGTCTTCAAAAGGTAATTATTGGAGTAGTGTCTAGAGGGGTGAACCAGTGAAAAGATAAATACAATAGTAGTTCTTGAAGTCAGTAAAGTCAGACCATCCAAACTATATCTACACACATTGTATTACCCTTCAACTACAGGAAAGACATATTAAAGCTGAAACAAACAGACATTAATACATGTTCAGCGGTCCATAGTTTACCAAATATTGACAAGTCGGAGTTGAATCCAAGTACAAAAAATGCACGCTTCCATCAAGTACTGAATTAATTATATGGCACTATGGTCACTTTTGAGGTTTTTCACTCCTTTAACATGCCCTATACCAACTACAGCTAGCTGAACAATGGAGAACTTTTAAGATAACTAAAGTAACTACCCCTTCTTTGAGTCTATCCAATAAAACACGTTGGGGAGCTATGCAAAATAAAAATAATGCACTGATTATTCGGAACAGAACAATCTGGCACTACGTAGAATTAAGAAAAATGTTGCACACACTTGAGTTAGTATTGTAATATAACAATATGGCACTATGTAAAACCCTATATGTTTCAGACAAACAAGTCAAATGTTGGCTCATAGACAACGGAGTAGGTTTTATAAGTAAGAATTACATTGAGTTAGTATTGTAAATGAGACTACCTTTACTTCTCCTGCCGCAGAACTTTTTTCATCCTTCTTTCGCCATCCAACAGATATATTTGACTCTCCACCAAGGACAAGTTCTATCTGGAGGTTGGAAAAAACACAAAATAACAGACAGGCAAAAAATCAGCATTAGAATATCCACACAGCAGGCATAAGAAGAAGCACACTAACAGTCAATCCATGGTGTGAATAACAGAGCTGTAGGACCACAAGCATACTATGCCAAGATAAAAGGAATAACTATGCCGAGATGCCCCACTGGAGCATAAACCAGAGAACTAAAGTACAAATTTGGATATATGTGGAACTTGAAAATTAGTAAGGGTAATCTGCGTCGCTATTGTACTTTATTATCCAGCAATGTACAAGCCCTAAGTTCTGGGCACGGACCGGAAATGAGATTGCATAAGCAATATGTTCTAGGTTATGCTTTAGCTGCAAAATGAGCACTTAAGTAGTTAACACTACATACTGGACACGGATCAAATATGGGAGAGTTTGAAGTATAAATGTCATGCATACAACTGTCACAAATTAGCTATATACGGTCTAGATGTTTGACTAACAGCCTCGTTGTCTAGAGGGGTTTTGCACTGCAAGTCCAAAGGTAGAATATATATATTGAAAGTAAAAAAATTACTGGTTTGTGCGATCATATATCATATAAACTCCCAAGTTATTTCTCAGCATATGTGGTTAACATAAGAGATCATGAACATATTGCAATCATGTTTCTTGGAGAGCCAAGGTACTCATAGTGTTATCATAGTCTTGAAGTAGCAACTTACTTGCTTATGTTATTAGTCATATATTGTGAATAAAGTGTTTCTGACACATCAAACGAGCATTAAATAAAAGGGGACATACATTGCCAACAGAGTTTTCAGATAATTGGCGAGTCCAGGCATTTGAAAGGTTGACAGATCCATCGCTCAGTGAGAGAGCCAATCCAGTAGTTGCTGTGGAATTCGGTGAAATCTGACTGATGCAGGTAACACCAAAGAATTATGATGTGCAATGTGCAAGGATCTAGGAATAGGAAAAGAAAATAACAAAATGACAAATTCTCACCGAAATGTCTCTACTCCAATAAGGGATCGTAATCCAGCTGTTGCCATAAAGTCTATCGAAGAAACTGAAGACAACTGGTGCCGCAGCACAACAGTTGCCGCACCAGATCCACTTGGACCACTGACGACTAAATTTCCACCAACAGTGACAGTGTTTTGTTTGGATACTGGCAGCTGAACTTCACTAGACATTCCCATTCTAGCAATTTGAAAATAAGCAATTAAATCATAGTACTGCTGAAGAATATGTAAAGTACAAACGTTAATATGACCAGCGATTGCTATGTTTATTGGACTTTTAACTCTAGAGCTAGGTGGTTAGAAAGTCGGAATTGGAAGAAAATAAAACAAGAAAGACAATAATGATCAATGCCGGGTGAATGTGAGTTTCTACAAGGAAAGCCTCTCAATCACATATACAAAAGGCAAGTGCTTGTGTCCGCCGAAGGCATATACAGTAAAATCATGTTTCATCACCAACAAAAATATTGAAGAATGTGAAACAGCAGAATAATTTCATCAACAAACACTGTGTACCCTTTCATGATGCCGTCGCCATCCAAATACTGTGGCACTGAGAAATTAGAAATGATTGACCCAGTGGATCGAGCATGTACGAAAATTTTCTCTTGCTCCTTACGCCGCCGCAGCTCTTCCAACTGTCTTTTTATTTCCTCGGGTTTATTTAGCTCGGGGCCAAGTTCCAGGCCAGAATTCAAACCTTCCATACCATAGATATCATATATTTGTCTTTTGTTTTCATCTGATAGTATCTCATATGCATCACGTATTCGTTGGAAGTTTTCAGTTGCTACATCCTTCATCTGTACAGGCAGAGAAGACAACGAAAGAGATCTTAGTCAGGTAAGAAGAAACAGGAATGTTAAGATCACAAGAAAAAGGTAATGACTAATGAGCGGTCCACTCTCTAATTCACATTCATCAAAGATTGCTCCTCGGAATATAGTTTTTTTGCAACAAAATGATATTACAGGATAAGTCTCTGGCCCAATCAATATAACTAGCAGAATGCTCATGCAAGCTTTGCTACAGAAGTGATACAAAGATAATCCAATCATGTGGACATCAAGCACCCTACCAATACTGTGGTCATGAAAGTTGACCTACATCCACACAACATATAATAAAACTCCTGATATAATCATTTTACACATAAATCTCCAAAACAAGATGCTAGAGATCACAGGTAGTTAGCTCTATCTTCTCAGCAAGCTACTTTTGGTGGAGAAAATAAGCATATGCGCTTGATAGCAACATGCCAACATATACAGGCCAATACATTAGTGAAGTTACTTCCGATAGCCCCATGTAAGTATAAAAGATATGTCCATTTTCCAGACTAGCCAGCATAAAATCTAGGTTTCATGCACCCTGAAAAAATCTGTGCGCAGTAGACTCATGTTACCCAATCGCTTCTTATGATGACCCTTGCAATTCTCCTAAGACTATCCTCTGATGCAATCGAGCTGAATATGATGAAGTAAATCCATACCATATGAGTTAGCATAAATACTGCCCAACCCTCCCTTTGACCTCTACCTCTCAGCTGAGAAGGGTAAATTGCTACAAATCACAATACACAAACAGAAATTCATGTCCACACCAACCAAAGCTTAATCCAGACAGAAGATAATTCTGGACCAAACCCGTGAAAACCAAAGCGCTTAATGACTTCAAAACGATCAGATTCGTACACAATTTGCGCACCACACCAATTTCAAGCTAACGCGTTGTCACCACCAATCAAAAACTCTGAGCGTAGCAGCCCGAAGCTACTACTACGAGCAGAACATTCTCAGTTCTCACCGACCGAATCGCAGCGGCGGCCTAGGGCGGCGGGGAGACAGAGGGGGAGGGGGGCGTTACCTGGAGGTCCTGGTACTTGTCGGGGTGGTAGATTTGAGCGTACTGGCGGTACGCCCTGCGGATTTCCTCGTCGGAGGATTCCGGCGAGAGGTGCAGCAGCGCGTAGAGCTCCCTCCCGTCCTCCGGCTCCGGCTCCGGCGCCATCACGTCTTGCGGCGGCGGTGGCGGTGGCGGCTGATTTGGGCGGTGGTGCGGCGGAAGGGGCAAAGGTTTTTTTTGGACTCGGGGGTTTATGGTGATTCTCCTTCTTCGTTTTGGTGGATTTCTTCAGGATTAAATGAGAGCTCTAGGATTTCTACTTCTGCCGCAAGACATCAGGGCAAAGGCCGAAGGAACTATGCTCTGCCATTTTTTCTTCTTCTTTGAGACGCATACATCGTTCCGTTTTCTCGTCTAGTTAACGTAAAAGGGAATTGGGCGTCGTCGTGGTCGTGAGGAAAAAATACAACGTCCCCACGACTCGACGAGTGACGAAGTCTGCAAACCTAGCCTTCCGGCCCATTTAAAGAATCGCATCTTGTCTTTTATGCATTTATTAATTAAATGGGCCAGTCTTCGGGCCCATTTATTATAAGACGTTTTGGAGTTAAAATTTAAACTACAAAAACATCTTATAGTTAACAACAGAGCGATTACAAGTTTTTTCTCGTGGGCAGGAGTGAGGGGATGCAATGTACAGTAGCCGTGGCAACTGGCAAGGGAAACCAAAAAAGAGAACTATGGCACATGTTAGGCTTTGTCTTAAATCTTAGAACATCTCCGCCAACACCGATCAAATCATTCGGCAAAGGTTTATTGGGTCAGACAAAAATCACATAGATAGTCCAGACACGAAAACAATATACAGCACCCTCAGGCCACTCCAAGCTTGGGTGCTCTCTAGGGGGGCGGACACCATCCAGACACACGGTTCACATCATATCACATGTCATCCATCCGCACGGGGAGGCGGTCGAGCGATCCAATAAGAGGAGTTTATTTTACGTACATGTGTTAACATATGGCCATAGAAGATCATGTCCATACACAGTCAAACACGACCACATCATCTTCACCGACATGGAAAACAATGGTGACAACATTACCGTGGCTGTTCGAGAGAACATGTATGTGTTATTCATCTCTCTATTCACACTAATTTTTTGCTAGTATGCCATTTAATCTAATGTATATGTCTACAACGTCTTATACGATTTGCTAATACTTTTCTGATGTTATTTTCTTTAATTAATTAAGCTCTTCCGAAATATTGTTCAACATTTTTTAAAAGTCGAGCCAGTAATTACCACTTTGGTATGTTTAGTTTGCACATGAAGCAAACGCATTCTAAGTCACCAATATTCAATCAAAATGAGGTATTCGAACGTTAATAGGACGACGTAAATTAGAACGTGGGTCAAGGCGTGAATTATACCCCTTTTTTCTTTAGGGGGGCGTGAACTCTATCAAGAAATAACTGATTGTATCACGGTGACTGATCGCTCAATGTATGAGGGTCTCTTTAGATTGTAAGAATTTCATAGGATTCCAATACTTAGGAATTTTTCTTATGGATTGCCTTTGGTTTAAAGGAATGGTGTTAACAAAATACTATGGCTCAATTCCTTAGCAATTACAACATCCAGTACTGTCGGGGGGCTACCCCCGGGTAGGGTAAAGGAATAGATAAGATACTCATATTTACAGTGATAAATGTCCTTTGCCTGACACCAAAGGTCATATGACTCTTCGGGAGGTAAAGGGACGCCTTTTGGAGGCACACCAGGGCCGTGTAAAAGGAAGTTAAATGGTTCTAGTCGGGAAGAACTGCTAGCAGTACTATGGCGAGATGCAGTTAAGGAAGCATGGCAATATCTAGGGGAAAAGAACTGCAGGTGCAACCAAGGGCTCGCAAACTAAGATCTACGGGGAGGTTAACCCAAACCCTATCCTGTTCTACCGAAGAACAAGGACGAACTATCGCGGCCGAACTTGGGATCGAGCCAATCGGGCATCGGGAAAGGCCTTACCGTGGAGTTTGGTGTCGCGGCGCGGGAGATTCTCGTCCCGATGGCGGCGCGGTGAGCTTCGATCGCCGGCGTCGTGATCCCCGGCGTGCAGCTCGTGCTTTGCGTGCGGCGCGGCGGTGGTGAGTTCGAGAGCGAAAGGAAGGCAGAGGAGAGGAAGAAGATGGAGCGGAAGGGGAAAAGAAATCCCCTCGCCGCCGTATTTAAGAGGGAAGAGGAGGTGCGGTTGACCTGAGTGCATGTCGGAGGTAGCCGACATGCTCCCGGGGTTGGGGAGACATAGGCGAAGGGCAGTGGTAGGCTGGCCTGGGGTGGACCGACATAACGTGACCGACATCTCTATGTCGGTGTCATCTCTTTGTCTATTGTGTGCAGGAAAGAGCTTCCGGCATAGGCATGCCGGGAATCCGGAAGATGTTCCGAGTAAGCAGGCCCGGCATATCCTTATCGGGGTACGAAGAAAAATCCGGCATAACCATGCCGGGTTGGGCAAGGTCGTCCGGCATATCCTATGTCGGACGGGAAGTTAAGGGCAAGTACACTACAAGGACACTGGCCCGTCTGACACGGAAGCTAAGTCACCTCCCGCCTGACACGGGTGCGGGACAAAAGGCACAAAACAAGGGCGACGTGACTATTCCATTGTACTGTAAACGGACTGACAGGAGACAAGGCATGGGGAAGCCACGTCCTGTCTCTGACAGAGTAAGCATCATCACCTAGGCCGGCGACTGATACAGATAGAGGCATGATGGCCTACCTCGACCTATCTCGGATAGCTCGGCGGCTAGGTCGTGGTAGGGGATGTCGACATTACCGTTGGCCTGATACCACTGTCCGGTGGGACCCGGAAGAATTAGGGTTTCCGGTCAACCCGGCCCGGCCTCTATAAATAGCGACATAACTCCTCCTGTGAGAGAGAGACCAACCAGAGAGCTAAAGCTATAGGCGCATTTACTCCTCTTCTACTTGTAGTTCATACTTGTTCTTGAGTTCATCTTATAGAGAGAGGCAAAACAGCTCAACGAGCACCTTTATAGACCTTGTGACACACTTATAGAGAGAGGCAAGGCAGGAGTAGGGTCTTACCTACTCACGAGGGCCCCGAATCTGGGTATATCGTGTGTGTTCGTGGTGGCTTGTGGTTTTGTGTGAGTTCTTCTTGTGTTCTTGCGGTTTCTTAGTCGGTTTTGGTGGTGTCTTGCCGTATTTCGTGTGAGCTCCTTAGCTCGCTAGCACTCCCCGGATACACCAGCGTCCATCGGCTCCACACAATTAGCCATCTTATGGCATCTGCCGTGATACCACCACGACAAGTACAATTTCTTTTTTACACTCAAGTGCGTAGGATCGGGGTACTTTTCCTGTGTTTTTCCTGCGTTCTATCCAAACGACAATTCCCGCACAATTTCTGTGTTTGTAATTCTCTGTTTTATATTTACACGTGTTTTTTTGAAACTCTACTTACACACCAGTTAAATTACTGTGTTTTTTATATTTCTGTGTTTTTTAACCCTATGATCCAAATAGATCCGAAGTATCGTTCTGCCGTTACGCACGCAGCACTACAAGCGGAATCACCGGCCAGTCCGCTACTCGCGTGGCCTGTTCGGGATGATAACTCCGGTACCATGCCATGCATGTCCGTGCCGATTCTAGTGGCGCGAGGAGCGGTGGGGGAGACACGGAGTGGGCGCCTCGCTGTGTATCACCATCGCACCGCGCACCGACCGCAGCCAATGCCGCCGCTGCGCTGCCGTGTCCGGCATCACCGTCGCGGATCCCACGTCCGTCCGCATGTGTCGCTCCTTCCTAACACCTCCGTGCGCCCTCGTGGCCAACGAATCCGAAATCGAGTCGACTGAACGGCTCGCACTGAGCCTTGAACGCCCACCAATCTGCCCACCAACCCGCTGTGGCAAATCTCCCCCGCCGTGCTCAGACCGAGCAACGGCACGCGCGCGCCCCACCGGCAACCGTCCACCGCGGCGCGGCGCCACGCCACGCCACGCCAGAGTCCATCCCTCCGATCCCAATCCTTCAATCCACGCTGTGAGCGTGACCCACCACAGCACACGCGCTCCGCGCTCCGCGCTCCAATCGGCCAATCCATCATCCTCTACGCAGATGCAACGACACTGACCGAATCTCTGCCTCTGCTCTCTCGTCCTGTCGCGCGCTCCATTCATCCGCCGGCCGCAACCCACTTCCCGAGGCGGAGAGATCACTGGGCTCCATCCCGCAATGTCGTGGCGGCTTCTCGCGCTGGCGGTGTCCGCCGCCGTGCTGGCGGCGCTCTCGCGGCCGGCGATGGCCGGCGACCCCTACGCCTTCTTCGACTGGGACGTCTCCTACGTCACCGCCGCGCCCCTCGGCGTCAAGCAGCAGGCAAGCAAGCTAGCTAGCAGCCACTGTTCTTCTCTCGTTTCTTACTACTAGGCCGTTTCTTTCTTGCCGGTATTGTACGTAGGTGATAGGCATCAACGGCAAGTTCCCGGGCCCCGTCGTCAACATCACCACCAACTGGAACGTCGTCGTCAACGTCCTCAACGACCTCGACGAGCCCCTCCTCATCACCTGGTACGTCATCATCTCATCTCTACTCTGCAGCCTCCTCTGTCGTCTCAGCGCGCTCGCATTGCAGCAAGCAACTCGATCAACATTTGCATATGTTGGCGCGCGCGCAGGAACGGGATCCAGCACCGGAAGAACTGCTGGCAGGACGGCGTGCTCGGCACCAACTGCCCTATCCCCTCCGGCTGGAACTGGACCTACGAGTTCCAGGTCAAGGACCAGATCGGCAGCTTCTTCTACTTCCCCTCCACCGGCCTGCAGCGCGCCGCCGGCGGATTCGGCGGCATCGTCGTCAACAACCGAGATGTCATCGCCGTGCCCTTCGCCACCCCTGACGGCGGCGACATCACCATCTTCATCGGTGACTGGTACAACAAGAACCACACGGTATACGTCGTAATCAGAGTGACTGATTTACTGCTTGCGTGAGAAAGCTTAAAGGTGGATAATAGAGTGGTAATGTGGTTTCTCCCGGGCTGTAGGATCTGAGAAAGATGCTGGACCAAGGAAAAGACCTTGGCATGCCGGACGGAGTGCTCATCAACGGCAAGGGCCCGTACCGCTACAACGACACCCTTGTGCCGGCCGGCATCGAGCATGAGACCATCGACGTGCATCCGGGTAATTCCTTCGTCCAGCCCTCTCGTACTTACTCCTCCTACTTGCATTATTATGGGCTGGCAACTTGGAAAGTGGAGGAACAGGCTGGACATGTTGCGTCCAGAGCTCTGTTCTCTCTTGTTTCAGAGAATTAGAATTGGCTGATCATCATACAGTACATTGTAAGCAAAATCTTATATTAAGCTCTTTACTGCACAAATCTTGTTGACGTCTTGAAATGCTCACGGGTAATGTAGGTCAAATATCGGCTAGATAGATAAGACAGACCGACAGAAAACCAACAACTCTAAACTACAGACCGGCTCACCGGAGTAATGTTTCAACAGCAAAGGCCAAGCCATGTGACATGTGAGTCAAAGTTCAGACTCCAGAGATCCAAATAATACAGCGGTGTATGACTGTATGCGTGGGTTTGTATAATCCAATATGGAGCCGAGGTGTCATTATATGTTTCCTTGAATGCATTGCAGCGGTAGAATTTACTGTACTGTCAAGATGCATGTGACTAGTTCTTAACTGACCTCCTTTCCGCCTCCCACATGCAAACTTCATAATTTTTTTCTTCTGATTTTCGAAATGTTCATCAAACTAAAGAAAACCTGCAACGGCTAATTGCACATTGACCGCTGCAATCTCTTTACTGCACAAATCTTGTTGACGTCTTGAAATGCTCATGAGTAATGTAGGTAAAATATCGGCTAGATTTCCCTTTTAGATAAGTCAGACCGGCAGAAAATCAACAACTCTAAACTACAGACCGGCTCACCGGAGTAATGTTTCCAACAGCAAAGGCCAAGCCATGTGACATGTGAGTCAAAGTTCAGACTCCAGAGATCCAAATAATACAGCGGTACGGTGTATGACTGTATGCATGGGTTTTAAAATCCAATATGGAGCCGAGGTGTTAGTATATGTTTCGTTGAATGCATTGCAGCGGTAGAATTTACTCTACTGTCAAGATGCATGTGACTAGTTCTTAACTGACCTCCTTTCCGTCCAAGGGTTTCTCCCACATGCAAACTTCATAATTTTTTTCTTCTGATTTTCGAAATGTTCATCAAACTACAGAAAACCTGACATGCACATTGACCGCTGCAATCTCATCATCACTATGTTTGAACCATACAAACTGCATGATGCACACACAGAAAGATACATTACTTATTTGGACACGGATGGAGCATGTATGCAGGTCGGACGTACCGCATCCGGGTGCACAACGTGGGCACGTCGACGAGCCTCAACTTCCGGATCCAGGGGCACAGCATGCTGCTGGTGGAGACGGAGGGCTCCTACACCACGCAGCAGAACTACACCAGCCTGGACGTCCACGTCGGCCAGTCCTACTCCTTCCTCGTCACCACGGACCAGAACGCCAGCTCCGACTACTACGTCGTCGCCAGCGCCCGCATGGTGAACGAGTCCCTCTGGCGCCGCGTCACGGGCGTCGCCGTCCTACGCTACTCCAACTCCGGCGGCAGCGCCTCCGGCCCGCTGCCGGACCCGCCCCAGGACCAGTTCGACAGGACGCTGTCCATGAACCAGGCGCGCTCCGTGCGGTGGAACCTGAGCGCGGGCGCCGCGCGGCCCAACCCGCAGGGCTCCTTCCGGTACTCCTCCATCAACGTGACGCAGGCGTACCTGCTGCGAAGCACGGCGCCCGTGGAGATCGGCGGGCGGCGCAGGGCCACGCTGAACGGGCTCTCCTACTCCCCGCCGGAGACGCCGCTGCGTCTGGCGGACGCGTACGGCGTGGAGGGCGGCGCGTACACGCTCGACTTCCCCGACAGGCCGCCGAACGACGACGCCGGGACGCCGCCTCGGATCGCGCGGTCCGTCATCAACGGCACCTACCGTGGGTTCATGGAGATCATCTTCCAGAACAACGACACGAGGATGCAGAGCTACCACATGGACGGCTACGCCTTCTTCGTCGTCGGGATGGACTACGGCGAGTGGACGGAGAGCAGCAGGGGCACGTACAACAAGGGTGACAGCGTGGCGCGGAGCACCGTGCAGGTGTACCCGGGCGCGTGGACGGCGGTGCTGGTGTCGCTGGACAACGTGGGGTTCTGGAACGTCCGGTCCGAGAACCTCGACTCGTGGTACCTCGGGCAGGAGGTCTACGTCAGGGTCATCAACCCGGAGGACGGCGCCAACAAGACCGAGATGGCCGTCCCGCGCAACGCCCTATACTGCGGCCAGCTCCACAAGTTCCAGAAGTGCGTACGGGCCTTCCAAATCACATCCATATGCTCTCCATGTATCAGTAGCAACTCGATATGTTTTGGTTTCAGTAACTTGTCAGTGTTCCCGGCCGGCCGTGCTATTTCTGACTGACCTTTTGGTTTCAGGGAGCAGAGTCCTCATCACAAGACGGCGGCGTCGTCTGCGGCGGTCCGGTGGCAGTCGGCCGCGGGGAGCCAGCTTGTCGCAGTGCTGATGGTGCTCGTCGTCGGAACCGTGACGTTCACGTCGTAGCGAGGCACACTTTGCTTCTACGCAGAGGCCGGTGATTTGATTTGTTTGTAGGATCATGAATGTGTATAAGAGTGTCAAGCGGCCATCCCACAAGCCCGCGAAACATAATTTTTAGTTCAAAACGAGCTAACTTTGGGGAGAATATTACAACTAACCAAAAAATCTTTGACTAGGAAGCGGGCCGGGTCGGGCGCCGCCTTGACACCTGAAATGTGTAGATGAATGTGTAGGTTGGTTGATCCGTTTTGCCTGTCGATATGGTTTTTTCTTAAACGAGACAAAAGACTTGTCATTTTCATCAATTAAGAGGAAGTGGGAATTAATCGGTTAATTAACGGGAAACCGGGCTAAAACCAAGACAAAACCCACATGCCGTCATGGACCACGACCGTCGCGAGGGCACACAGCCATCCTGGCTACCCACAAACTTCACACACACACCACCGAAGTTAGAGTTGTCAAGGTTGCCTCCCTTGTCATCGTCATCAAGTTGACACCTACAGCGACTTGTTGTTTTATCGTATATACTGATAAAGGCAACTTGTGACGTAGGAGAGCGGGGCGTTCTGGAGTTATTTCCTTTTCGGACCGCAGCCGACTTAGGGTTTTGCCATCATATATACCTCTTGTAAGTCGTCGATTGAGATAAGTCGCAAGTTGTAAATACTCGGCGTTTGTAACCTCACCCGATCATAGGGGAGTATTGCTGGCTGCCGCCCGTAGTTTTTTCTCCTCCTTTGTTTGGAGGGGTTTTACACGTTAAATATCGTGTTCCATTGGTTTGATCTTTCCACGCTTCACCGTCTTCGTGCTATCTTTCGTAACACGACTCCGACTTTACAAGAATACCACCAAGAAATGTATGCTAGGACTATGCCTGATTGCCCAAGCATGGTTCGTTCTGGTTTTCAATGAGTTACTGTAGGAAGGTTCAGTCGTTTCCCCACCTTGTTGCCAGAGCATGGTTCCTTGTTGGAGGCGGATGCCGGGGTGGCGACCCCGGACGGTGGCTGTATGTCGAGGCGGCGTTCTCGATCCCCTCTACAGCGACGGTCCTATGGGGTAGGGCCTTCACCTATCGAGGTTTTTGGGTGACGAGCTGGTGCTGCGAGGGTAGCAAGTTGGTCTAATATGGGTCTAGATGTCAAAAACGTCCTAGTGGCACACTCAATGAAATCTTCCGAGTGATTTTGTGTCTGCCACCCCCTAAAAGGACCTTCAAGTTTGGAGGTTGGAGGCCCTCTCGCGGTACCAGACATGATCGATAGTCAGTCATATACACTGTGCCAAATGATTAATTAGGCATCACAGAGACAGTTCCGTCCGATCAATGACGAAGCGACGAGGTGACATCGTCTGCCTTCACGCCTCGTAAAACGCCGCACACAGTCCCTCGCTAGCATAGAAACGATGTGACGTGTCGACCAGCGGTGCGACTTCCCCAACGGCGCCCTACACACGCGTCGTCGGCATCAATGCGTGCCAGGTGAACCGTCACTCACCGTTAATGCGCGCCATCCAACCCCGCTCTTCCGGCCGCCTTTAAAACGAGGCGTGACACATTTATCCACGACCTGAGCACTGATTGAGCGCCTCGACTCCTCGTTCTCCTCTTGCCTCCTTGACTCCTCGTTCTCCACTTTTCCTTCCTCCTCAATCATAATTATAATGGAGGTTTGTTCTCCCGTTGCGATTTTAGCCGTTTTTGGTGGAATAAATGGAGGAGGAGTTACCGATTTTCTGATTTCACCAACAATCTGCGACGGTTTTCCTAAGTCTTCTTCTTCTTGTTCATTTGATATGTCCATGTCCAGCCTTAGTCGATTCGCTCCTGCTTGTCTACCATAGAAGGGAGGGGGAAATTGGCCGGTACTGATGCTTGACAGTGTTGCACGAGCTGACGACAAGGGGGGTCGAGGGGAGACTGTGTTGCTGTTGTACGGGTACTAATGCTAAAGATTGGTCGATTCGTTTGCGGCAAGCAAGGGGCAATCAAATCGAGGTGCTTTTGTTCCAACATTCAATCTCATGACATAATTTATGTAGTCTCTGTTTGTTGTGCTACGAGCACAAAGTTGGAAAGTGCGAGCTGGAGTGGAGAGAGGGACCTTGTTATGCATATTTGGATAAATGTAGTTGCTTTTTTCGATTGACTATTCTCAATTTGTATATAATGGCTAGTTACTTGGTATAATGTTTCCATTCATAATATAGAGAGAATTATGTTAAAATACATAAGTTGCTACCGAAATATCAAAGTAAACTATATAATTTTTGTATTTTTTGTTACTTTTTTTTGTCTCGCACCGGGCCCCCAACCGGCGAGATCTACACTATTTTCCTCGTAACTCAAAGTTTTTTTCCAGTTGGATCTTTCTCAATTCGGGATGGATCAGAAATTCGCTTTCGGGAGGATAAATGGCTAGACCAATACTCTCTCAGAGAACAATATCCGGCTCTGTATGCGATTGTACGAAACAAGAGCGACACGATTGCTCAGGTGTTGGGTTCCTCCCCACCAAATATTTCCTTCAGGTGAAATTTATTTGGAACAAGACAAGCATCTTGGAATGCTTTGTTTATCCGATTGGATTCCATCCATCTGTCGGACGGTCCAGCTAAGTTTCATTGAACCTCACAAACAATGGTAAATTCTCGGTTGATTCCATATATCGAGCTTTAATCCTTCCTGGTATTCCAGTCGATTCTAAAAATAATAACAAAATTTGGAAGATGAAGATCCCGCTAAAAACCAAGGTGTTTGCGTGTTATCTTCGTCGAGGGGTAATTCTTACAAAATATAACCTTGCCAAACGCAATTGGCATGGAAGCAAAAAGTGTGTCTTCTGTCAACATGACGAGACGATTACACACTTATTCTTTCAGTGCGAGTTTGCTAGGTCTATATGGTCAGCCATCCAGATAGGTTCCACCTTACATCCCAACCTCGGTTGCAAACATTTTTGGCAATTGGTTAAATGGGGTTGATCCTAGGTTTAAACTATTCAGTAGGATGGGAGCGATTGCCGTTATATGGTCGCTATGGCTATGTAGAAATGACAAGGTTTTTAATGACAAAAATGGTTCTATTATGCAGGTTATCTACCGGTGCACAGCAACGTTACGAGCTTGGTTGGCACTGCAGCGTGTAGAGCACCGAGATTTGTTTCTGGAGGTGGCGTTTCGTTTGGAGGCAGCGGCCAGGGAGTTACTCTCCCGACATGGATGGCAACATAGACTCCGTATCGACCTACTTTCACCTTAGGCGGCGTTTAATTTACTATTCCGGACTTGTTCTTCGCCGTGTTTTATTTTCAGCTGTGGCTACTCGTGTGTTCGTAAACTTGTGGCTGTGTGCATCTTGGTTATGCAGAGGCCGAGTGTAATGCTTAAAACTCTTAAGTAATAAAGCTCCATTTATCTTTAAAAAAAACTCTGTTTTCATATACTTCTTTCTGAACTTTTACAAACTGTGATGCGATAACCAGTGATGTTCCTACATTTCGAACATGCTTTAAGCAAACTATAAAAAGAGCGTGCAAACCCCTTGTCAATGATCAGTTCATTGCACGCCTCGTACGCTTAATTCTTTAATGGTGCTCCGGGATATTTGCCGGCCTCTAGATGCATTAGTGAGCTAACGGCTGTCTAACTTTTCTTCTTCTGTTTGGCCGGCTTGCATCACATAAAAGAAGGCTTTGTTGCTCTGCAGGACCGCCTTAAACAAGGTCTCTCAAGTCAAAGGGTTAGGTTTTATCCAGTCTCCCGATGCAACGGCTCGTCCCTGCATCTTCAACCATGGGTGTCACCAAGACTAGTAAAATAGCTTACATTTCGATCTAAAGTAACAGCCACCAAGTAACAAAGTCGTGTGGAAAGTAGCACCGCATATCTGATCTCACCTACTAATGATTGATTCTCACAGGTGCAAGCGGTGTGCCAACCACTACCCCTGCATAATGCCTCTGGTATCCTTTCAGTTTCAGCTTCCAAAACCCGGACTGTTGGGTACCTCGTTGGCTTGTAGCAACTGGATCCGATATAGAAAGAGAAATATTTGCTGGCAATGGCCAAGACAAAGGGTGATAGTGTAGTCTTCACTGCTGCTGAGAATGATATGACACCTATGCTAGTGTCATCTTCCACTTATATACAACTCCCCAGCAGTCCTTTGAGTGAAAGAACAAAACAAGAATTAAGCTAGTACAGCGTTTCAGTGTGCAGGAAATATTTTCTACTTCAGCACCAGTGTCACTTCGTTGTGGGCACACTTCAAGGCGGCTAAATGGTCAGGCCGTCAGTGGAGCTCATAATTGTAAGCCCACCATGGCGTGTCATTGTCATCGGCTAATTAACGGCCGTCCCTGTGACAGTTGGATTTACACTCAGAACTTAACAGAGATTATCCCACTTCAAAGCTCAAACCAGGAAGGCAAGAACTAGACGAACTCTCGTGATGTAGGTATGTTTCAACAACTATGAACGATCCTAGACCGGACAAACTGGCCAAGGAGGGATGTTTCAACAACCCCTAACAGATGTCTTAACTCGGTTTTACTGTCTAGGGGATTATATTTGAAGGAAAAAAAGGCTTTCGGCCATTCCTTTTTTTTTAAATGGTGGTTAAAGATTTGGCTCTATCCATTAATTAAGAAGACATTTTTGACAGGAGAATAAAAATGCCAAGGAACATGGCGAAAGAAAGGGGTTACTGTCCAAATATTACACAACTCAAATATTTGCACCCGCGGTGATCCATAGCTTTTGTCTCGCTCTTGATGATTGCGAGTTGAACAGGCGGAGGCACATAGTTGTTGTGAAATACGTTGGCATTTCTCCCGTTTCAGTTTTTTCTAACTAAGCGTTGTGAGGGAATCATGACTTTGCGGTTAGCGATGGATTTATTCGACATACTAGTCTGCCAGCCGTCTATTACTCTCTAATATCCATAAAGGGAGACCAATCTAATCATTTAACATTGCCCACGCTCTTTTGCAAAAGCATCGGATCGAGGCATTTATAATAACTTACAATCATTACAAATATTGCGAGTCTCTAAAGCATATTACAAACACAAAGTGAATTTACTTTGTGGGTTCATGTTTTTTATCCAAAAAAAATTATAGGAATTATACTGGTTTGGATCTTAGGGATTTTTTTCTACGCAAGTCTTTTTATTCGTAGGAAATGAATCTTCAAGAACTTTTTGTAAGGATATCTCTGCACTCAGGGATTTATTAAATAATAGAACAAAACAAATGAGGATTGGCTCATACTCTCTTGAATCCTACACGGTGGAAAGCTACATGAACTAACATACACAACACATAAATTACAGAGTAATTGCCCCAAGAGATTTGAGTGGATGATTTTTTTCTCCAAAATAGAGTGCAAAAAACCCATAGAGTCAATTCAAGTATTGAAATCCTACGATCAAATAACTTTGTCAAAAAAGTTTAGGGATTCATATCTGAGTCATAAGGAGTTCTGATCAAAGAAGCATCCAATGTTGGAAATATTTTGCATTCACTCAAATTGTGAACCACCAAGTTTCATAAATCAAGGCACCATTAGTAGACTAGAGTACTGCGCCGCCTGCAGGTGCAAAATACGCAAAATATTACAAAATCAAAACCATCATCAGGAGCGTAGAAGCATCTTTTGCAACAAACACCCACCCTCCTCGAGCCGAGCCAAGAAATTCCTACTCGAGTCTCGACGGAGACAAGCTTGCTCCTTTTCCTCTCCAGATCCCCCCACCTCCTTCCCAGCTCCGCTCCATTCCCACCGCCCCCGCGTCCTCTGCATTGAATCCCCGTCCCGCAAATCCTCCATTCGCACGGCTGACCCCCCCGCCCTCGTTGGCGGCGGAGACATTCGGGGGTCGGCGAATCGCGCGACCATGCTCCAGAAGTTCGCGCTCGCGTTCAAGACCAAGACCATCGAGTTCTTCGCCGAGGAGGAGGAGGACGAGTATGCTGCGGCGGCGGAGGGCGGCGTCCTCGCTGGCCAGCGGGTGGTCGTGCTCAAACCCGATCCGCAGAGCCCTAGCCCTGTCGGCGGGCTAAGGGAGAACGGGTCGGTGTCCGGGGAAGAGGCCGCGGCGGCGGCGGCGCTCGCGACGGTCTCGTCTTTCCAAGCGGCGTATCTGCACCTGCAGGCGGCGCAGTCGCCGTTCCTGCCGGAGGCGGCGGCGGCCGCTGACGCCCTCGCGGTTTCGCACCTCCGGCGGTTGTCGGAGCTGAAGCGGCTCGCGTCGGCGGCGCCGGGGGACGGCTCACTCACGGCCCACCTCGAGGACCAGGTGCGTGAGAACCAGGCGCTGCTGCGGTCGTTTGACGCCGTGGTGAACCGCCTCCAGGCCGCTCTCGACGCCAAGGACGCCGCGGCAGCCTCTCTTCGCTGGGAGCACGCTGCGCTGGCGGACGGCAACGCGCGCCTCGCCGGCCGCCTCGACCGCGCCCTCGCGCCACAGCCGGGCGCCGGTGGCGGCGACGCCCTTGGCGCCATGCTATCTGCCAGCGTCTTCGATTCTGTCCTGCGCGATGCTCTCCGCGTCGCCCACCGCTTCACCCGGGCTCTGGCCGAGCTCCTCAGGTGCGCTGGATGGGACCTGGCCGACGCCGCAGCAGCTGCCTACCCCGGCATCGCCTACTCCAAGTATGGCCACTGCCGCTATGCGCTCCTCTCCCGCGTCTGCCTATCCATGTTCGATGGGTTTGACTCCTACCAATTCGGTGGCACTAGCGATGAAGCAGCCCTTGAAGGAATTGAGCTAGCGATACGCAGGAATGAATCATTGCAGCAATTCATCGAGCATTCTGATGCAGACCCCATGGAGCTCATGAGTTCAAGCCCAGACTGCCAATTCGCCCAATTCTGTGATCGGAAGTATAAACAGCTCATCCATCCAGGTTTAGAGTCGTCACTGTTTGGGAATTCAGACCGTGGGGCATTGCCGGTGATGGCGACCGTCGGTCCACTCTATGAGATGTTCATCACGATGGCAAGCTCGATATGGACATTGCACAGATTGGCCTGGGCGTATGATCCGGCAGTCGGCATCTTCCAGGTTAGCCGGGGCACAGAGTACTCGTCGGTGTACATGGAGAGCATTATGCGGCCGAAGGCATTTTCAGCGAGCAAAGAGGTCGGGAAGACGGCGCGGCCGAAGGTCGGGTTCACGGTGGTGCCGGGTTTCAGGTTCGGTGGCACGGTGATCCAATGTAGGGTGTACCTCGAGCCCTAGGCTCCGATGAAGGCATTATAGATTCAAATGAAATGAAACAGTATAGTAGAAAAGAAACTGTACATTTGGGAAACAGAAAAGAGGTTGTATAAAGGCGATCAAAGATCGGTGTGCCCAAGATAACCTCAGAATCAAAGTTACTCCTCCATGAGGAGTAGAAAGAAAGCTATTTATCCTCCACATGACATCTTAGTTTTGGGCTTTGTAGAAGGGAGTGTTCATTACTTCTGTAGTGTTGTACAAATGTTGTGAAATTCAGAGAGTTGTGTTCTAACATTGTCAAAGAGTTACTAATTTTCTGATCTTCGGTAATTTATGGGTCCATAGTTTGATTCGTTTTGTAAAGCATATATTGATGATTTTTCTCTGCCTACATCTCTAGCTTGGTTGAGTAAAAAAATCACTGGTCAGCACATTGCATTCTGTCTTGTGTGAAATGTTACCTATAGCCGTTATTGACAGCTTGTTCAGCATCTCGAGTCATGGCAAGAGTGCACACCTTAGTTGTCAACTGCTGTTTATGATTTTGTACAAGGGAGTGTTCATGATTTTGTACAAAGGTCGGGAAATTCAGAGAGTTGTGTTCTAACACTTTTAGAGAGTTGCCTACTTTTCTAATCTTCGGTTACTTATGATGTCTGTAGTTTGATTCGTTTTGTAAA
Organism: Poa annua; assembly: GCA_026929855.1. Classification (NCBI taxonomy): domain Eukaryota; kingdom Viridiplantae; phylum Streptophyta; class Magnoliopsida; order Poales; family Poaceae; genus Poa; species Poa annua. The sequence goes on from CM049438.1 coordinate 40,222,009, forward strand.
GCATATATTCATGGTTTGTCTCTGCCTGCATCTCTAGCTTAGTTAAGTAAAAATAAAATCAGTATTTTGCATTCTGTCTTGTGTGGAATCTTGCCTTGAACTTACTGACAGCTTGTTCAGCATCTGGGGTCATGGCAAGAGAGAGTGCATGTTAGTTGTCAACCTCTGTTTACTGTCCTTCTCTTCAGTACTCCTACATGCATGCTTAATGAACATGTGCTCAAGTTAGTTGGGATCCATGATTCAGGTAGCTCACACACACACACACACTTTTCCCCTCCGGGACATCTTTTCCGTTGGCTAATGATCGACGAAATCTGTCAACTTACTCCGTTGTTATCCAGCTGTTTGGCATTCAGAGGTAGATATCCTAGAGTTATCTCTTCTCTTCTTAATTTGAAAAGCGATTTCGTGCTCATGCAGCTACTCGGCCTTAACTCCTGGATCACTTATTATTGATGAGTCCGTACCGTCAACACGATTATTTCCAGACCGAACTCCAGGTTGTCACCTACGGCGGTGAGCAGTGACCACTTGTTTCTTTCTTCTTCAGAGTGGGGGTGGCGCTGGTTGGTATGTCCGTTGCTTCGGGTTTAGTCTAGCAGGGAGGAGAGGAGGTGGCAGCAGCGGCTCGTGCGCTGATGCTCTCCGTGTGCTCGTTGTTTCCGGCGCACTTTTTTTTTTAGTTTGACCCCGCAATGATAAAGGAAGGAAGCAACGGGTTCCTGATTCTTATCGTGCTTCCTTGCAGGGTTACAGCGAGGCCACGCCCGCGTGCTCCTTGCTTCTTCCTTGGGCGACCTGAGGCTGCCGCTTTGCTCAGGCAAGTATATTCTCGTCGTCTGCCACCCAGCCAGCCAGCCACAGGGCACTTGCTTGTTTCAGAACCGAAGGTCTGGCACCAAGTGGATAATCAATCCCTGCTCACACCGTAGAATTGTACTACTGTATAAAGCTACCATGGCGAGTTAATTACAAAAAAAACCATCACAATCGCGGCTAGCTTTTCAAAAAACCACCGGGACACATTATTTTTTCAAAAAACCACCGGGATACAGCTAATTATGTTAAAAAACCACCACTTCCGTGTTAACCATCTGCGACACTCTGTTAAGTACGAAACTGACGGGTGGGTCCCATTGTAAGGCGTGACGTGGCAAACGCAAATGGTCAACTATTAGCAACAGACGTGGGTCCCATCGACTCAACATTATAAATAAAATAAAATAAAATAAATGTCACATCGCCACGCCAAGACCCAAGGTCTCGGACGCAAAGACGACGGCGCCATCTCCTCGGCGGCCGAGCACCAGCGGGACGCGAAGATGGAGCCCCGCGCCTCGAGCTTGCTCCGCAGCCCCTGGTAGTTGACGAGCATCCCGGCGGATGGATGGCAGCTGAGCTTGCCGTCGCCCGCCGCGACGACCATCCCGGCGCCCTCCTCGCCGCGGTGCTGCAGCTTCGGCCTGCTGCCGCGCCTCGGCCGCGCCGCGCCCCGGACTGCTGCGCCCGCGCCCCCTCGCCGCGCCTGACTGGTTCGCCCGCGCCCCCCTCCGCCTCCTCGCCCTCCCGCAGCCGCAGCCGCCGCCGACGAGGCCAGCAGCCCGCTCACCATCGGGAGGCAGAACGCGGTCGTCTTGTCGACCCGGTCTGCGCGCACGCCGTGAGGTCCCTCCCGGACAGCACAATCGGCATGGAGTAGCGCTGCACGGGGGTCGGGCTGTCGTAGCCGCAGCGCGTCACGTTCCTGAGAACGGCCTCGGCGAGCCCGACCTCCTCGAACCCGGCCTCCTCGAACCCGTCCGCAGGGCGGGGCGCGCCGTCGCCGCTCACCTCGACCGGGATGTCATACTTGTCTAGCCTGCTCCGGTTCCCGCCCTCAATCTCGAGCCCAGCGAGGCCCTTGGCGACCTTAGCGGCGGTCGGCGCGGGGCGAGGGGGAGCGGGAACGGCGGGCGCGGGGTTGGGGTAGCGCCCGCCGGGCCGGAGCGGCCGGAGCGCGTGACGGTGGTCCACTCGCCGGCGGTTGGGTCGTCGTCATTGATGCACGGGAGGTGCTCGACAGAATGTCCAAGAGAGGGAGTCAGGTTGAAGGTGATGACAGGTGGGCCCTACGTCTACTTTGACGATCCAGTCAAACGCCGTTTGCCACATCAGCCTGACAGTGGGCCCTTTCTATCAGTTTTATGCTTAACTGAGCTTCGTGAACGGTTAGCACAGAAGTGGTGGTTGTCCAAAAGTAATTAACTCTGTACCGGTGTTTCCGTAAATTTTTTGCGTATCTAGGTGGTTTTTTGAAAACCTAGCCGCAATTGTGTTGGTTTTTTGTAATTTTCTCCTACCATGTCTGAAGGAAATCTGCAGGTCGGCCGGGTTTCCTTCTGCCACGTCAAGATTTTGTACCATCGGCAGGGCTCTGGGTTTTGATCGAATGCTACTCCTGTAGCATTGCGCATACCGCACTGTGCGTCGCATCCCGTGAACGATGTGCTTCCGCCACGCTCCTTTGCTGGCTCCTTGCTACATCTAGGTAGCTAGCCGATGGAGCTACCGTCTTCGGATTCGGCGCTCTGATGTCTGATCCAGCATTCGGCTGCTGTGGAGGATGCAGAAATTCGTTTTCTTTTTGACGAAAAGGCACAATCGGCACCTTGAGTTTTTCTTTAGCCGAAAAATAAATTCAGCTCAAGATTTTCAGTATTTTCTTAGGAAGATTTCTCGAGTGGGAGTTTTTTTTAAATAATACGATTTTTTAATAGAAATTCGGATTTTAGCGCGCGAAATCAGAAATTTTAAAAAATAGGGCGCCGACGGCATGGGCCCATGCCGATGGCATGCCGATCTGCATGTCGATCGGCAGCTGCCATGCCGATCTATGCCCATCTGTAGGTAGTTCTAATTTCCTTGGATTAATATACAATTAGATTAACCGTGTCTCGGTTCGGGATGAAATATGTATAAAATATGTGCGTATGGATGAGTAGGTTCCATTCCAGCGATCGGTTTCAAGTTTGATCGCCTCTAACTTCTTAATTTTGAATCGCAACCCGTACAATTATTCGACGAATTTTGTCAAATTACTCGCACTTGTTTGACCGTTTTAAATTTCCTTGCACGAGTACATCTACCTCACCCTTCTCCACAACCGTTATGTTGTAACTTTTTTGTTTCGGTGGACGTATTTATTTTTCCGGTAGTATCTATAGAAAAAATATATATTTGAAAGAAAATATAAATACATCTGTCGAAACAAAAAAGTTACAACGTAACAGTTGTGAAGAATGGTGAGTTAGACGTACTCGTGCAAGGAAATTTAAAACGGTCAAACGAGTGCGAGGAATTTGACAAAATTCGTCGAATAATTGTACAAGTTGCGATTCAAAATTAAGAAGTTAGAGGCGATCAAACTTGAAACCGATCGCGGGAATGGAACCTACTCATCGATACGCACATATTTTATACATATTTCATCTCGAACCGAGACACGGTTAACCTAATTTGACTCGGCGCCCTATTTTCCAAAAAAATTGATTCCGCACGCTAGAATCCGAATTTCTATTAAAAAATCGTATTATTTTAAAAAAAAGCTCTCCCAAGTGGTTGACCCAACTGAGAGTCCTTTGTCGACGAGAAGCTTCGTTGAAAACTTTCTTAAGCAAAACATGTATCTGTACGGAGACCGGCTGAACCTAGGTGGATTCCACCGCCTCAAGGAGATGTCAAATTCAATACTGATGCGGCTCTCGGCAAGACGGAAGGGAAGGCTTCAACAACAGCCATTGTTAGAAGTGAAGATGGTTCCTATTTAGAGCATCTCGCGTTAAGCCGCGCGCTATCAATAGGGTGCGTGAATGCTCCCGCGCTCCTCCAGCGAAGGCGCCAAACCGGCGTGGCAAAAGATTCTTTTCCCGCATGCTATCGCGCTATCTCATGCTCAAATATTGCCGCGCCGGCTAGCGCGCGCACTCCAACCGCCAGGACATTTTCCCACCGCGCCGCTTCTTCCTCGCCACACGCCTGCGCCTGCTCTCTCCTTCTCGGCGCCGCCACCGCTTTTCCTTCGTCGGGATGCTGCCGCGGGTCGTCCGGCTTCGGCGGCGTCCGGACGCGGCCCAACGACACGATACGACGCCAAGCTCTGCCGACGGCTTCCGCCTCATGCTCAACACATATGACGCGCCGGAGCTAGTGGCACGCGCATATGACGCGGTCGCGTGTCGTTTTCGGCGCCCGCGGCGCGACCTGAACTTTCTGGACGTGCAGTCGATCGAGAAGGTCGAGTTCCTCGCGCCACCTCCGCGCCTCCTCAACAACGAGGATCGTCACCCCAATACGACATGGGGCGAAGATGATGATAGGCGGGGCGATGTTTGGACTGCGACCACCTCGGACGACGAGTAGAACTAGTCGTTTATCTATTTTCAGTGTATTTTCAATGTATTTTTTGATCTTCTAGTTTAACCTATCAGGTGCAAAATGTGTTTGTGGCGTTGAATTTTGCGCTTCCACTGCAGGCGCTTTTCAAGCGGGCCTTAGCGAAATAGAGCCTCCGGTGCAGAAGAATTCAGCGCTGCACGCGCTAAGCGTTTGCAGCGCGCGGCTAGCACCTTTTCCAACGCCGAATTATTGCGCCTCTGTTGAAGATGCTCTTAGTGGCCTCGAGCTTGGTAATTGGAGGAATTACGGATCCTTAAACTATGGAGGCGATGGCTGTGAGGGAGGCGCTTGCGTTATCTGAAGATTTGGGTTGCCGATCTATATGGGACGTTTCTTCATAGGCTGGCTTGGCGATTAAATTGGAGCTCCTATCTGTCGCATATCAGCCTACAAAATTCTTTCATGGGCACAACAAAATGCGGCCTAATCAATGTTACCAGCCTTATTTATCTTTAGTAAATCTCAAAATTTATACCAAATTTCAAATAAATGTTCATGCATTTTAAAATTTTACCTATATAAGAATAATATAATCTGGATATAAAAGAACGATCACCTATACCAATATAAAATTGTCCGCTACGTATATTTTTTTCACCACTACCAATTTTTTTGTCCTACTAAATATATAAAAATTATCATGTTTTTGGCTAATGTTCATATCAAGAAATGCTTATATTATCCAAAAACACAGAACACAAAGTTAGAATTGAAAGAAATATGATAACACACACATAATGAAGTGAAGAAAAAACAAACAAGAAAGAAGAAATGAAAAAAGAGAAACCCAAAATAGAAAAAAAAGGAAGAGAGAGATAGAGAGATGGAGAAGTGACCTTATTCGACCAAACACACCTTCGAACTGCGGGATAAACATTGAGCAGCAAATCAGAATTGCGGTATAAAAACAACAACGCTAGTGAAATGAATCAATCGAAGAAAGTGAATTTTAGGAATAGGCCCAGGACAACAACGACCATGGCCCTTGGCGTAGCAAATGACAGCATGCGTCGCAATCCAGCACATGTTTTTCAGTATTTTTTTTGGCACGTTAATTTTTGTTTTGAGATTTTTTGGCACATGAGTGCCCTGTTTTTTTTGTCTGAGACGAATTAGGGCCCGGCTGATTGCGTGGTATTTTCTTACTCCCTTCCGTCCAAATTAAATGTCGGAGAAACAACCCAGTGCTAGTACAAATCGGGAATTCACTAAAAAAAAGGCTTTCCTTTGTAAATGGAACTTTACCCTCACTCTCGTCGTGAAAGTGGCGCTTTCTGCTTATTTTGGTCCCCCATGATTGTTTGCATGTCCGCCAAGTGTCGTTACCAGAATAAAGGTGGGAATGAGGATTATATAGAAATGGATACGGAGAGGTGGGAGGGCATTTTTCCCTTTTATTTTTCAAAAAAGAAATTTCAAAACAAAATATTTCGAGAACCGTTTATTCAAATTACGAACTGTTTTCACTTTTGAGCTAGTCGCGTCGAGATTTTCAAAACTGGATCCCATGTGGATAGGTTTTGACGATTTTTTTTAAAATTTCGGTTATGTATAGTTCGTACAATCTGAGTCTCTGGTTGTACGTACAAACTGATTCTGTTGAGTTATACGACCGAGTGTGTAGTTGTACGTACAATTTGAGTATGTGTAATTGCACGTCTGACTCTATGTAGTTGTACTCCCGAGTCTGTGTAGTTGTACGGCTGAGTCTGTGTAGTTGTCTGTACACACTGAATCAGTGCAGTTGCCTGAGTATGTTTAGTTGTACGTCTAAGTCTGTTTAGTTGTACACCTGGGTCTGTATAGTTGTACGACTGAATGTAGTTGTACGTACATGGGTCTGTATAGTTGTACGACTGAGTGTAGTTGTACGTACAACCTTAATTTTTGTAGTTGTACGGTTGAATTTGTGTAGTTGGTTTGTACGTAGAACCTAAATTTGTGTACGTAGTGCTTACAAATAGGGGAGCGCTGAGCGTCCTCCGGGGGCTGAAAATTTCCAGCCCCCGCATCCCCCTGCCGACACGTGTCCAATTATGTCCCCTAATCCCGCTTTTGCTCCTGCCAAGCAAAAAAACGATTCGTTTGTTATAAGAATTTTACGTTATTGCAGCAAAATTCAATTTTCATCTAAGTCCCGCAATTGCTTTCAGGAAGCAAAAAAAAAGGTTCGGTTTGCTATGAGGATTTGCGTCAATAGAGAAAAAATTGCTACAAATCTTACAGAAATTTGCACACAAAAACTGCATCACGTGAAGAAGAAATTGCTACAAACAATGTGAATTTGCATTGAAAAGAGATTTTTTTTGCTACAAATCTTACAAAAAATGCCCACAGTAGCATCGCTGGCTACTGGTAGCAAAGCAAGCTTCTATGGCAGCATAAGGAATTGCTACTTGGCAGAACCAACAAAATTGCTACAAAAATTATAGAATTTTGCATCAAAACTGAAAAAAATTGCTATAAAAAATTCAAACATTTCACCAGAAATCAAACAAAAAATGTATCAAGACCGAAAATTTGCTACAAATGATTTATTAATTTGCATCAATAGAGAAAATGTTATGCTACAAAACTTCATAAAAATTGCACCACAACGAGAAGAAAAGACACAAAAATCAGCAATTGTTTTTGCTCTAGCAGCACCATTGCCGACCTACGAGAGCAACGCTGCCCGCCGTGGCAGCACTGCTGTGGACACCGGAGAGCAGTAGCACCTCCGCCCTCCATGGCAGCACCGCCGTCCCCCATGGCAGCTCGGCAGCGTGCCGCCGGTAGCACTGTCGTCCCCCGTGGCAGCACTGCAGCCCGCCACCGGTAGCACCGCCAGCCGCCTCTAGTAGCACCGCTCGATGCAAGGACCTTGCAGCATCACCACCTTCCATAGTAGCACCGACGGTCGAGGGAGAGGCGAAGCTCGACACAACTCGAGCCGCGGCGCCATGGCGGCGGCAGCGCGAGACCTCGGGTCAAGGAACAGGAATGACAAGCCCGAGCCCCGCCGCCGCCGCCTAGAGGCCCGGGACGACAAGCCCCAGCCTCAGCTCCAGCTCCGGCACCGCCGCGAGGAACCCTGCAGAGGTGAGCTTGGGGAGAGCGGCGCCGTTAGCCGGGAAGGAGGCACAGTTAGGTGGCGGCGGCCTTGCCATGAAGGTGCACGGGGAACGGCGACCTCGCCGAGGAGGCGCGCGGTAGCGGCCGGTGCAGGGAGGCGCGAGGGTCGGCGGGCGAGCCGTGGAGGGCGGGGGAGGCTACCTCACTGGTGAGGCGGGCGACGGCGGTCGGGCTGTGGATGGCGAAGCGGCGCGTGCTTCTCCATGGCCGTGGAGAAAGTAGGAGACGGGAAAAAATAGAGGATGCGTGTGGCTGGGAGAAGATAAGGCTGTGCTGAGTTGTCGTAAGTGGGTCCCATAATGGACGCGTGTCGAGAGAAGGAGGCGGAGGATGCGGAGGCTGCGATCCTCCGGAGGTAAAGAAGCGTTTTCCTTACAAATATGCATTTTGTACGTCAACCTTGATGCACCATCACGCTTCGTACGTAAAAAAAAGAGACACGGACCTTCGCGTACAGCGTCACGGGATGAGTCGCGCGTACGACGTCGGTCTTCCTTTGGCTCGCTCTGTCCGTACGGACACGTGGCAGCCTCCGCGCGCGCAGCGGCAGGGTGGCCTTTCACGAAGGCTTGCCTTTTTCTAGGTACACCTCTTCACAACTTGCAACAAAAATGTCGGTTACTCTAGCGCGACGTTTCCGCTCCGGCGATTACGGATCCTAGAACTCTCGACAAGATCTGGCCGGCGGTGAGATCTTTCCGCCCCGTCCATCATATTCCTCTCCCACCTCGCTACATCCCTCTCCTCTCCCTAGTCCTGTGCTTGTTCGTCTCGTTGTTGGGGTTCGAGGCGATCTCGGGGCAGACCTTGGTCGGCTACCCGCCCTTGGCTCCACAATCTTGACGACGATCGCAGGTGTGGAGATGACTGGACATGAAAAACAGGTGATGATGGACAACACCGGCAGGCCTAGCACTGACCGGGATCTGGCGATTCCGTCGACGGAACTACCACGCCCCAAGACATTGATGGGCACCCCCCAGACCGCAACTACAACAGATGAAGGAGTGGCGGAGATGATGGGGCGCCTTAAGCTCACTCCCCAGGAATCAAAAGCTTTTGTTCTGGAAGATGGGAAAGATGATCTGGATTGCCCTGAGTGGGCGCTGATTGGTAAGGTTCTGGCTCCAAACACGTTGCATATCTCTACGATTCAGTCTGCTCTAAGGCCGGCCTGGGGCAACCCTAAAGGCCTGGAGTTTCATCCGTTTGGAGCCAATATCTTCCTAGTGGAGTTTGCTAAAGAGGTTGACAAGGAGAGGGTTCAGAATGGCACGCCATGGACAGTGGGCAGCCACTGCGTGATCCTCAAAGCTTTTGATCCCATGGTACACCCATCAGAGGATCAGTTTGACAAACTGGCTGTGTGGGCACGGATCTTGAAGCTCCCCTTTGGTCTGATGAACAACATACAAGGTAAAGATTTTGCTAGCGGACTGGGCAAGGTGGAACAGATGGATGTTGATGACAAGGGACGTGCTTGGGGAGAGTATCTGCGTGTCCGTGTCCTGATCGACGTGCATGCGCCATTGATGAGGTGTCTTTCAGTGTTCTCCCAAAGCCGTCAGACCACTGATCACTACGCGGTGATGTACGAGCGGATGCCGACCTTCTGCTTCTCCTGTGGACTGATTGGCCACTCGTCGCTGAGTTGTCCAACACCTGCAGAAAGAGACGAGGAGGGGCTGCTGCCCTACCATGGGGCCAAGCTGTGTGTTCCAGATGATAGAAGAAAGAAACAGTCTGGTGCAAGTTCGAGCCAGCATCCCTTCTCCAGTGAGCAGGGATCGAGGTCTGGTGCTGGCCGAGCGGGTCATGCAAGTCAGGCGCGAGGGGCGCCAGGTCGCCAAAAGAGCGACAAAGAGCAAGGTGAGGCTTCCTCACCGTCGATGTATCAGAGGCCTAGGGCAAGGAAGAATAAGGAGATTACTGTCGTGGATGGCAAGAAGGTAACAACAACTAAAGCAAGAGAAGTTCGGATCAGCGGACAGAAACGCAAGGAATATCGACCAAAGGAAGTAGCAACACAATCTGTAGTGAATGAGGTTGCGGCAGCGGCACCATCGCAACTCCTCATGACAGCTTGTACTGATGTTGTTCTATCCAATGATCTTGGAACCATGGGCGACTGTGCTGACAATGCAGTGGCTGATTCAAATAAGAAACAAAAAAAAGACATACAAGGGCTGGAGACTCGATCGGCGGATCAGGCGGCGGCTGCGGTGCAGCCCCGCCAAACGCAATGAGTATCATATGCTACAACTGCCGAGGGTTGGGGTCGGACTCGGTAGTTGGAGAGCTCCGCTGGATTGTGCGGACATTTCGCCCCTCCTTCCTCTTTCTGTCTGAGACAAAGATGAAGGATACCAGAGCTCAAAACTTTATGTGGTCGTTGGGATTCTCTGGTAGCTTTGCAGTCAGTAGTGTAGGCCTCAGTGGGGGTCTTGTCTTATTTTGGTTACCTCAATATACAGTTGAGTTGAAAGGGTTTAATGCACACTGCATTGATGTTATGATTTCATCCGAGGGAAGTGCTTCCTGGAGGGCAACCTTTGTATATGGGGAAGCTAGACGTGAGTTGCGACACGTCTTCTGGTCTCTTCTTCGACGGCTCAAGCCGGAATGGGAAGGTCCTTGGATCGTGTGTGGCGATTTCAATGAGGTGCTTCACCAAGATGAGCATTGTGGGGTAGCTGAGCGATCAGCTGCACAAATGTCTCAGTTCCGTGATTGTCTGGACGATTGTGGGCTTGTCGACCTGGGCTACACAGGGCCAAAATTTACTTGGAACAATCGGCAGAACGAAGAACACCATGTCAAGGTTCGCCTAGACAGGGCAGTGGCCAATAGTGCCTTCACTGATTTGTTTGAAGGGGTGTGTGTGGAGAATCTTATCACCACAGCCTCGGATCATCTTGCTATCTCCATCTCCTTAATGGAATCATCGCCTGGTTCAGTTCGGAGGCCGGTGCAGTGTGGCTTTCGGTTTGAGGCTGCATGGCTCCGCGCACCAGATTATAGGGAGACGATGGAGAAAGCCTGGACTGCAGGGGGGGGTGCGAACTCGCTGCACTCCACCTGGTCCACGCTGCACACCGTTGCGACGTCTCTGAAAAAATGGGGTCGCGACTCTTTTGGTGCTATAAAATCAAAGATCAACAGACTAGAAAGACGATTGAAGTCGATGCGCCTAGGCACGGTGCAGGGAACTGAAGCTGAAATTCAGTTGATCGAGAGAGAGTTATGTGAACTCTTTGAGCGAGAGGAAGTGATGGCCAGGCAGAGGTCACGTGTTGACTGGCTTCGGGAGGGAGACAGGAATACGGCGTTTTTCCATGCTAGGGCATCATCACGCAAGAAGGCCAATAAAATCAAATATCTGCTTAGAGAAAATGGCTCTCGCTGTGAGGATATTGAGGGGCTCAAGGACATGGTTCAGGAGTTTTATGGAGGCTTATTCAACTCAGAACCACCAACCGCTATTGATGCTGTTTTGGACGCTATTCCAAAGAAGGTATCTGATGGGATGAACGAGGATCTTACCCGTGAGTACACTAATGAGGAAATCAAGACGGCTTTATTCCAAATGGGCCCAACTAAAGCTCCAGGCCCGGATGGTTTCCCGGCGTTATTTTATCAGACACATTGGGAATTTTTTGGCGATGAAATTTGCCAAGCCGTAAGGAGCTTTTTGGAAGGGGGAGCTATACCAGAGGGTTTGTGTGACTCTATTATTGTTCTTATACCTAAGGTTACTAACCCCGTCCATCTCAAGAATTTCAGGCCTATTAGTCTTTGCAATGTCTTGTACAAGATTGCATCGAAGGTTCTTGCTAATAGGTTGAAGATCATCTTGCCTATGATTGTTTCTGAGTATCAGAGTGCTTTTGTTCCGGGGAGACTCATCACGGATAATGCACTGATTGCATATGAGTGTTTACATACAATCAAACAACAACAATCAAAGAGGCCTTTTTTCGCGTTAAAGCTTGATATGATGAAAGCCTATGATCGCGTTGAGTGGAGATATTTGGAGGGGTGCCTCCAAAAGCTGGGTTTCTCTACTGTATGGATTAGCACGGTCATGAGATGTGTTACTTCGGTCAGATACGCTGTTCGGGTTAATGGAGAGCTAACTGACCCAGTGATTCCATCTAGGGGCATTCGACAAGGGGACCCCATAAGCCCCTATCTCTTTCTTCTCTGCACCGAAGGATTGTCTTGTCTTCTGCAACAAAGGGAGCGCCAAGGTAAACTACAAGGTATAAAACATGGCCGACTTGGACCTTCCATCTCACACCTACTGTTTGCAGACGACAGTATTTTTTTCGCTCGCAGTGATAGAAGAAGTGTTGATGCACTACATGATATTTTGGATATTTTTTGTCAAGGGTCTGGACAGAAAATCAACAAAGAGAAATCATCTATCTATTTTGGCACTCGTTGCCCTATAGATATCAAAAATGCCGTCATGCAGAAGCTAGGGATTCAATCTGAAGCGCTAAATGACACCTATTTGGGCATGCCCACTGATGTTGGGCGCTCCCCAGTGAGTGTGTTTAGATACTTGTATGACCGCATGTGGAAGAGAATTAATGGTTGCTCAGATAGGCCGATGTCACGAGCTGGTAAAGAAGTTTTTCTCAAATCAGTTATCCAAGCTATCCCGTCGTTTGTTATGAGCTGTTTTCAGATTCCAGTGGAGCTTTGTGATGATATGAGGAAATTGATAGCAAATTTCTGGTGGGGAATTGAGGGAGGCAAAAAGAAGATGCATTGGAGATCCTGGCAATGGCTCACGACTCCAAAATCCCTCAGTGGATTGGGTTTTCGTGATATGGGACTCTACAACCAGGCCATGTTGGCACGGCAGGGATGGCGCCTTCTCACCGACCCATCCTCCTTATGTGCTCGTGTCTTGAAAGGAAGATATTTCCCGAACTGTGACTTTTGGGATGCTCCTTCCCCAAGAACATCCTCATATACTTGGCGAAGCATCCTTTTCGGACGTGAGCTGTTGAAAAAGGGTGTGAGATGGGGCATAGGAAATGGTAACTCGATCAAAATTGAGACTGACAATTGGATACCGGTGGTTTCTCCGCTGTTGTTCAAGCCCGAGGTACCACTGTTGGATAATCAGTTGGTTAGCTCATTGATCTTGGAGGACTCCAGGTCATGGGATGTGGACTTGGTCCGAACGGTTTTTTCTGATGATGTTGCGGAGAAAATTCTACAAATTCCAATTAGCCGTCATGGCGGTAATGATTTTGCTTCTTGGCCCTACACAAGTTTTGGTTGCTACACTGTGAAGTCTGGATATAATCTGGCTCGGACGTGCAGATTCAGTGAGCAGCGTAGCTTGAACGGTTGTGGGCTGTCATCAGGAACGGAAGGTGATGCCAAGCTCTGGAAGGCACTCTGGAAAGCTAAAGCTCCTGGCAAGATGATAATAACATTATGGCGTTTTGCTCACAATTGCCTTCCAAGCGGCCAACAGTTGCAACATAGGCACGTCCCTGCATGCACTGATTGTGTTTTCTGTGGACGGTTTGAGTCAATAGATCACACTCTCTTATTCTGTCAGTTTGCTCGTGAGGTGTGGGCAGCAGTTCGAGCTGTGCACACTGTTGATCTAGGAAGACAGAACTTCATTTCCCCTCGGGTGTGGACGCTTGATTTCCTTGAGCGGTGCTCAGACATGGAGGCCACAGCTATGATTGTGACAGTATGGCACATATGGGATGCCAGAAATAAGACTCGGGAGGGTGAGCCGATGATGCACCCGAGGTCAGTTGCTGAAAAAGCGCTGGCTTATATTCAGATGATCGCAACACATTTATATAAGCCAACTGTCAGCCACAGGCGTGAGACCAATTCTTCAGTACTAAGATGGTCACCGCCACCGGTAGGCATGGTTATGGTAAGCGTCGATGCGGCGATCTTCTCGGCTTCACGCCGAATGGGTGTTGGTGTTGTGATTCGAGACCACTTTGGCAAATGCTTAGCTGCATGCAGTGAGCAACAGGAAGAGGTCACTTCACCAGAGATTGCTGAAGCACTGGCGATGAGACGAGCAATCGTTTTCGCCAGAGATGAAGGCTTTTCCCGGATCATCATCAACTCCGACTGCCTGTCGGTGGTGAATCGGGTGAGCGCTGCAATACAAGACAGATCTTTGTGCGGCCCTGTGATTCAAGACATTCAAGCTTTGATGGCCTCGTTCGCTTCCTTTTCTGTGAAACATGTTCCCCGTGTTTTGAACGTCGCTGCTCATACACTAGCTAAGCTTAGCGATTCTTTAGGCTGTGTGGTGTGGCGTGGTGTTTCTCCGGATTGCATCAGTGAGATTATTTGTAATGACATTATGATTTCTGTTCAATAAAGTATAACGTTCTCTCAAAAAAAAAAAAAACTTGCAACAAAAATTACGGATCGGAGGAAGTAGTGCGAAAAAATTGTCGCAGCTATAGCTACGAAATTGTGCGTCGGATCGGAGGGAGTATTTTACATCTGCATACGGCCTATTGCCAGAGCGAAGGCCCATGGATAAGATTTGTCAAATGGTTGACTGAAATATTATAGCTAGGCAAAGCCTGCGTGGGATGTTCTAACAGGCTAGGCTGGCTGGCCGATAAAAGGAAGCTCCATTCTCGGCATATCCGCCTACCAGATTCTTTCATGGGCTGGACCATTGCGGCCCAATCCTTGATACCTGTATATTAATTGTTGTTTAGTAAACATCGAAACTTATACCATGTTTCTAAGTAAATCTTCATGCATTGTTTTTACCTATATCAAAATAATTGTCTCTCTAGGTATAAAAAGTGTTCATCTATACCAAAATAAAATTTCCCTACACCTAAAATATGTTCACCAATAGTATTGTCTTCCCGAATATATAAAAATGAACATTTTTAGTTAATATTTATATAAATATATATATATATCTCTAAATTAACGTTTATTTAAAATAAAATATGAAAGAAAAAAAAAGGGAAAAACAGAAAACCAAAAGAGAGACAAAAAAACAAAAAACCATGGAAAAATGACCTTATTCGACATGAACAATCATCAAACCGCTTCAGGCGGAACTTCACCTGCAGCTCATGTTCAGTGGCAAATAAGAATTACGAATAGCAACGCTAGTAAAATGAACCACTGCAAAAAAAAAGGTGAACTCGAGGCATGTTTTGGACATCATAAGACATGTCAAATGTAAAGGGAAAGTTCGACCCACATATATTGCCTATACTATTTACCGGTTTACTCATTCCATTTCTAACAAGAATTAGCCTGAAATTTTTCAAAATCAAACATTGTAAATTTTAACCAAGTTTGTACGAAATAATCCTCAACATCGAAAATACGAAAATGTGTATCATTAGATGGATTGTTACATATATATAGTTTCATGTGATATCTATTTAACATTATAACCTTTGATAGTTTTTCTACTGATTTGATCAAACTCTACATAATTTGACCCTAGAAAAACCTATAGGCCTCTTTTTATAAATGGAGCGAGTACTATCTTACAACTCTTTTGTCCAGCAAAATGCAAAAAAACGCGGCCTATGGAGATCAATGCAATGTCGACAAATATTCTTCCTCTGCCCATAATTACCTAGCGTTTTGGGTTTATATCAAACTCATACTCTATAGAAAAATACCAACAGGTACTTATGGACTAGAATGTAGACGGTAAGGGCATCTCCAACGGCCCGACGTAAACGGACGTCCGCGGTCCGTTTCTGTCCGTTTTTGGGGCCGGGCAAAACACAGCCCAACGGGGCGACGCATTTTGCCCGGACCGTCCGCGGAGACGCAAACGCGGCCCAAATTTGGGCTCGGTTTGCGTCGCCGCGGACGGTCCGCGCTGTCCGCGTGTGTCCGTGCCCCTTTGACCGGGCCCCGCGCGTCAGCGTCCGTGACGCTGGCTTCGTCTCCCGAGGCCGCGACGACTCGAGTAAAGGCCGCCGCGCCGCCTCCTCAGCGTCTGCGCCGCCATCAATGGTGACGCCTCCACTGCCCATCGCCTCCCCCGCTCCCGTCGACATTAATGTAGAACGCGTCCTCGGCCGTCGTTAAAAGGGGCACCACGGCCACCTCCCTCGACACAGCACCTCCCACCTCCTACCTCCCCTCCCATCTCCGGCGCCATGACGGGGTCGTGACCATTCAAGAAGCCGAAGAAGGAGCCCTCCACCGGCGCGTCCTCGTCGCGCCGGTCGCCGCCAACGAAGAAGCCCAGGGACCGCCCATACGTGGGCGTCGACCTGGCGCACGCGCTCTTCCGCCGCAACCTTCTGGTGCCCGTCGGCGACGTGCACCTCCCCAACGACTGGCACCTCAGCTCGAGGAGGGTGCCAGTCCCGCCGGTGCCAAGGGCCGGTGAGGAGCGGATGATGGAGATCCGCCACCGCCGCAACCTCCTCCCCGCCGACCTACGGAACGACGACCAGTTCCACCCTGATTCCCGGTGGTGGGATCGGCCGGGGTTCGAACGCGACGCCAGGAGGAGGAGGAGGAGCTCCCACTGGCTGAATTCCAGCCACCGGGGCTCACGGAGGAGGAGGCCCTCCACGCCGCCATGATCGAGAGCGAGCGGGAGGAGCTCGGGCGGTGGCCTGGCCTCAGCACAATGCTGAGGGCCTCCGCGCTCGAGCGCGACGGCGCGTCCAGCAGCCGCGGCCCGCCACTGCTGCCAGTGAAGCAGGAGCGGGGACCGGAGCAGCCACCGGAGCCGTGGTCTCCGTGGCCTGCCGCTTCCTCCTCCTCCTCCTCCAGTGCTGCACCGCCGCCTCCACCGCCTCCTGCACCAGTGCCCGCGGCGGCATGGTCCTTCCCCTGGGACTCGCCGGCGTTCTACGACCTCACCGACGAGGACATCGACGAGGAGTAGTCGCCCCGGTAGCGGTCGAGGAAGCCCTAGTTAGGGTTTCTTTTTTAAAATTATGTTTTATATTTCTGCACTTATTTTCGCATCCTAAATGTAACGTATCAATATTAATATAAAAGAAAGTTTGAAAAAATTGAGTCGGGCCGCTGGGAGGGGTGGCGACCCAAACGGACATTTCAGCGGACAGAGACCATTTTCTGTCCACGGCCCGATGCAAACGGACCAAATCGGACAGGATTTGATCACAAAACGTGTCGGGCCGTTGGAGATGTCCTAACCGGATGGAGGGATCACATTCACATGCGTCACGCATTGCAAATGCTGTTTCGAATTTCCTCGTCGGACCAAACAATCCCATCCATGATCCATCGTGCCTCAGAACGGCAGCTAGCATGCATGCGCAAACCCCAAAAGCATCACGATTAACCAAACTACCAAAGCAAAAGCTCCATATCACATTCATGCATGCATGGGCGCTGCTGCCGCTCTGAGCGAGCCACTGTGGCCGCTCTAACTTTAAAGTACTGTCCAGTAGCGCGCGGCGTGGCGTTGACACGGGCGTGCACGCCGGCCGGCAGATACACCGCTAGGTTTCGTCCTCCCCGACGGCCGCCGCCTTTGTCTGGTTGGCCGGCCCCGGCCGGCGAGAGAGAAGATGCTAGCTCGGTGGAGGATTAATGTGCACAAGACGTACACGCAGCGTCCTAGCTCCACAGGTATATTGTGTCTACGTACGTGAAGAGCGAAAGGAGACAGAAGTAGGCAAAAAATCAGGAGCCATCATACTGGAGTATACTAGCAGGCAACGAACTTGGATTCGAGCGGCAGCAGCCATGGCAAGAGCAAGCAAACAAAGACTAGGCACGCACCAAAGTACGCACGTGAACAACAAAGGAAGAAAACGAGAGATATTCACGGAGCACCTGAATTCTCTTGCCTAGCTAGTCGGTAGTTAGTTGCCTTGAACTAATTCAACAACATAGATATTAGATCAAGCAAAATAGTTGGCAGCTTGCACTGTGCTATAGTACATAGATCGACTGATATGATCACTTAATTATAGGTCATATACTACTAGTACGATGAAACGAACTGAGGTACTAATTAATTAACACGGGAGGAAGCCCTAGCTACAGATAGCCTGATAGATAAATAGTAGGAGCTAGTTAAGGAGGCATGGATATCGCCAGCTTCATATCAGTAGTTCAGTACGGAGCTACACCCATGTTGGCCGCCGCCGCCGCAGCATATAGCCCGTCCTTCAGAAGCCCGTGGCCGTCCTTTCTCTGATGATCCTGATGGTCAATGCAGAGAGGGGTTGACACATTCCATTAGTAGAAATTCATTATGAGACGTAGTTTAGCTGGAATGAAGAAAACTCAAGTGGACAGTACGATCCGATCGGCGACCGCGTTTCTAATAAAGGCTGAATGGTGTTACATTGAGACATTTTGGATATAGGCATAGCTAGTCTCCAATGTACATTCGAGTACATTAGTAAGAAAGAAAAATTAAAGGATAGCATGTTTTTTTTTTTTGCAGTGAACTTGAACGCTGTAGAGAATTATATGTATTGCTAGTCAAAGGTACAAACATATCGATTGCCCGCTTTCAGAAAAATAAATTATAAACGGGCAGCATGAATTTAAAGCTTTGTCCCACAGGGTAAGAGCGTAAAGCTATCTCGAAACCAACCAAGAATGTTAAAGCTTTAATGCTTA
The DNA here is from genome assembly GCA_026929855.1 of Poa annua. Classification (NCBI taxonomy): domain Eukaryota; kingdom Viridiplantae; phylum Streptophyta; class Magnoliopsida; order Poales; family Poaceae; genus Poa; species Poa annua. Next base: position 40,240,180 of record CM049438.1, read on the forward strand.
ATCAGTAAATATGTGATACAAAGTAGTGGTAGTCAATTAATCATCTTTACGGTGAGTATTTGAAAACTTTAGCTTGACTAAGGCTTGAAGCTAGTCCAAGCAGTCGAGAGTTGAGACTATTAAGCATCAGGCCCCACCACAAGGGACACAACGTAGTAGCCTTTGGCATGCTAAAGTTTTGTCCACAAAAAATGATCTAGAGGCGATTAGGGTTTCGTCCCCCCTCGTCGACGATGGAGCATGTCCGTCCCACACATTGGGCCATTGGAGCCTTGGAGGTGCGGAGGGCCAGGTTCCCACCTCGGCGGAAGGGTTCCCATCCTTTTGTGTGTTTGGTTGTTTCAGTATTTTCTTTGAGCAGTTGACACAACAACGATATCCTTAAGTTAGCCAGTGTGTGTGTTACTCTAGCACCGACGTAGAGCGTGTGGAGTTGTCTTCCCGGCAGATTTCACGGAATTAGGTTGGCATTTGTGTTCGTTGTTGTGGCTACATGTATGGCTCTTTCTATCTACGTTTCAAATAAAATATTTTATCCATAAATTAGGAGAAAAAAGGAGAATCCTACATATGTTCTACACTTTTTATGTGGAGGACGCTGATATTTGGGGCAGCTTGTTAATTCTCATTCGAGATTTGACCTAGAAAATTAAATCTCAGCTCTTTCTATCTACGTTTCAAATAAAATATTTTATCCATAAATTAGGAGAAAAAAAAGGAGAATCCTACATATGTTCTACACTTTTTATGTGGAGGACGCTGATATTTGTGGCAGCTTGTTAATTCTCATTCGAGATTTGACCTAGAAAATTAAATCTCAGCGCAAAAGTTGTTGATCACCATTTACCAATGCAGTTGCTGCACAAGCCAAACCAAGCAAAACAAAACTTTTTGCAGATTTGTGAGTTATATTACAATCTACTTTGACCTTTGGGTAAGTCACTTTTATGTTATATATTTATGTTATATCCTTCTGAGTATAATTTTTATATTTTGTTACGTGTCAAAATAGATGTTCTTTTTTGTGAAGGAACGAAAAGTGCTGAGCCCCCCCCCCCCCCCCCCCCCCCCCCCCCACATGAGTCCGAATTGTACTTCTCAGTGTACAGAAGAGTGTACAAATGCACCAATTAATTTGTTGCATTCATGCTTTAGTTAGTACTCCATCCGTTTTAAAACATAAGATGTTTTAGCCTTTATCTAATTTGACATGTATACAAATGTATTTGGATATGTTTTAATGTACATGTTCACTCATTTTAGTATGCAATATGTGGAACAACTAAAGCATCTTACGTTTAAGAACGGATTGAGTACTGATTCTTGATGCCTTTTCATCCTAACTGATTACTGGTACACTAGTTTTTAAAATACATTCCTTGGTGATTAGTGTGGAGTATCTTTGTTTTCAACATTGCCGTAGAGGCTTGCAAAATACCGAAAACATAAACTATGCTTGAATAATTCTGTAGTTATACAGTACACAAGGATTGATTGATTAGTCACCTGAGGTAGGAGGCTGGTCTTCCTGAACCCCTGGTGATCCGGCATGAGGCCAAAGTGGATATGCGGAAAGTGAGCCCACTGCACAGCAACAACAACATAACCACCACACCAAACAAAAGTTAAGAAGCCAATCATCGAATCCGGGTGAAAGATTGGGAAACCCTAGAAACAGTAAAGGCACATGATGGAGCAAAACCCTAGAGATCAGAGCAGGCAATGCTTAGAGAGAAAGAGAAAGAGAAAGATGTGGGTGAAATTAAGGAAGGGCACTGACGTTTTTGGCAGCCGCGCTGAAGGCCTCCCTGTGTGAGATGTCGGGATTGCCAGCCTTGATGCGTTGGATTTCGTCCCTGCAAATTCCGTTCCCCCAAAAGAACCAGAGCAAAGAAAACAAAAGAAAAAGAAAGTAAAACGTCAGAAACAGCAGCCCAAACGACGACACACCCATTATTTGTGCCATCACCATTGCATCATTTGGCATGTCCCATTAAGTTAGAGAGAGAGACGACAACGAGGAGGAAGAAAGCAAAAGAAAACAATGCCTCTTTGCGTTGCTTCTGCAAAGTGCTCACTTGTGCAGTTCTGCCGGCCCGGCCCCGGCCGGCTGCTGCCTGCCACCGAAGCGGCAATGGCGTTGCCGTGAGGCCGAGACCGAGCACTCGCACAGCCAGCTTAATTAGGAAAGAGAAATGTACTTACTTGATGAAGCGGTTGTACGCCGACGGGACGCGCTGCCTCTTCTCCGGCGCTGCAGAAGAAAAAGACATGTGTTAGTGCCACAGGTAGCGTCCATGACCGATTTATCTGTCTCCAACACCATCAATCTAGCTATATAGTTTCTTTCGCATGCGAGCAGCGCGCTATAGTAGCTACCATTGCGCGGGCCTGCCATTGTTGCAGCTTCCAATTCCATGCGGTAACATGCGAGACTGGAGGAGCAAGGCCGCCCCTACTATTCCCCACAGTGAAAAACGGCTCGAGAGAGAAGGACGACGGACTGTTTCTATTTCTCTTGTGGATATAGAGTTGAGAGGGTGCAATGGTGCCATTGGTGGCTATTGCATTTTGTTGCAGCTAGCACCTACACTATACACGTAGAGTATATAGGTGTCGTGTATATCGGCGATCCACATGTGTTCTTCTCTGGCAGAGAAAGGATGGGCAAGCTCTAGAGGAACTAGAGAGAAGATGGATCTCAGGAAACCAGACAAAACTTGAAAGTCCGCAGGAGAAGAGTAGGGGTTGAAGACTTGGCCAAGTGCATGCGGGCTGCATATAGGATACTCACGTCTGTTGACGATGGAGTTGGTCCGCGGAGACGGCTCCTTCCCCCCTTTCCCCACCGAGGCTGGCGGCGGCAGTGGCACCGGTGAGGTGGCGTTCCTGCTACCTGCAGCGGCGATCAGGCCGCCGAGGCCGTGCTGCTCCAGAAGCTGCAGGCTCGGGTTGCTGCTGGATATCTCATCCTGCATACATACACGCGGGTTGCACCATTGAGGGCATCAAGAATCATAGAGATACATCCACATGTACGCAACAAAGAATCATAGGTCATTTCGATGCATGCAAGAACGACAGGTTACCAGGAGGGAGTGGCGGGGAGGCAGGACGTTGAGCGAGCTGGGGTAGTGGAACTGGCCGTGGTGAGCAGCGGCGGCCGGTGGCGGGGACGTGGTGGTGGTAGTGGTGGTAACGGCGGAGTTGGCGGACATGGACGCAGTGGCGGTGGTGGTGGTGGCGGTTGCCGGGACGAGGAGGCCCCTCATGTCGACTGTGAGCAGGCTGCTGCAGTGGCCGCACCGCACTGTCACCGTCTTGAACAGGCTGCTGCTCGGCACGCTCACCTGCAAACCACCAGCACCTCCCGTTAAATCGATCCTAAAATTTCTGAGAGAGAAGAAGCGGTAGAGAGAGGGGTTTGATCACGCACGACGAGGACGGTATCGCAGATGTGGCAGTGCACGTAGCAGAGCTGCTCGGCGTCGGATGGCGCCTCCTGCTGCACCGGCGACTGGAGCTGCTGTGCCGAGCCGAGGTTCTCCGCCGCCAGCTGCTGCTGCTGCTGCTGGGAGACTACCGGCGTGAACCCGGCGGCGGCGGCGGCGGAAGCCCCTGAGGACGACGAGGACGACATGCCGCACGATGAATCGATCACACGACTACTGCTGCTGCTGCTCCTTCGCCGCGGTGATAGAAACCTCAGATCAACAGGCCGGGGGCAGCGAGAGCTGGGGTTTCTTGACAAGCTCGATCGATTTGACGCGGCAGCGAACGGGATATGATGGATGGACGCGAGTGGCAAAGGCGGCAAGCGACCCAGCTAACTGATTGCTCTCCTCTCTCTCGCGGTTGCCTTTTCCCCACCTCCTCCCTCTGTTTGGCTGTGATTTGACGGATGGTGGGCGTGTGTGTGAGTAAATATGATCTGGTGATTTGATGGTTTGGGGTGACTGATGTGTGATGCAACAGAACCTAGTATGTATCCGAGCTCTTGTTGCTGCTGCGATTTGGGTGGGAACTATAGAGTGAGAGAGAGGCGAGGGAGAAAGGGCTTTGGCTGGCTGGTGCTTGTGCTGGTGTGATGGGAGAGGAGATATAGGGGTGTCTCGGGAGTTCTGGTCAACAATGAGGGACAGTAGCAGCCGCGCGCATCGGTGTAGCGAAGGTAGTCAGCCGACGGGTTTGTGGAGCTTTCTCTCACACCAGTCACCGCTTGCATACACCTCTCACACTTCTGCCATGCCAAGAGAAATACACGCTAGAGGACTGACAAAGGAGCACGAGCCAAAGAGAAAACCTAGATAATGTGCAATGTCTCTAGGTAATCCAAATGTTGTCACAAGAAGCCTCAAACTTTGGTAGACCTGTTTGGATCTCGCAGAGACACCTGCCAATACATAGGAATAGGAAAAAAACGTGAAATATTGAGATGCAAAGGTAACCACATACATGAAACTCGTCGCAAGTCTCTTGTTGCTTATTGTTATTGGCGCCATTGTCATCCTTGTTATTCTTTGAAATCCAGAATTTTTTTCCTTATTGATATTACAGAATAGGTAATCATAATACAGAAACAATTGCCTTCGAAATTTTGCCCCGACCCCTGTTGTGCTCGTAGTGGGATAATCGAGGGCCCATCTAAACCTAACATGCCAACCACCTAAACTAGCAAGCCAGTCTGAAATCAACTAGCAAGCCAGTCTGAAATCTACCACAGTTTATACCCTGTGGTAGAACACATGACGGCGTGACAATAATCGTAATGGAATTCGCCACGTATCCGCTATAGAGGATACGCCAATATCACGACAGTTTTTCCATGGTTGTTGGGTGACCATCTACCATGATTACATTACTGAGAACCGTTGTTTAAAAATCAGCCACGCCCATCGTGGAGAAATGTTTTAAGCCAAGAATATCGGCTCGAAAATAGAGTGTGGCAGAGGCAACTTTTCTTCTAGTGATGTCCATGATCAGGAAAACAAGATCAAGTGTAATTTATGAACCAGTCTAGCGACCTGACTATAGACCCGAGTTTGGTTTTTATAATTTATGCAATTATGTTTCCTCTCAATCTTCATATTCAAAACGTATTACAAGTTTAACACCGTATATAAACTTAATCAATAACATACAGGAAATTGAAAAATAACATGTTAGTCTTGACTCTAGCGAATATTTCCAATACCTGGATTGTGTTTTGATGGTCCAACAAGAGGAAGGATATGAACATTGAGAATTTATCTTTCACCATCGGCATCCCTCGTTAATAGTGCGGGTTTTCTATAACTCTGAGTGATACATACATCACAAATGGGATCGAGAACAGTGGCGGAGCTAGGGGGACAGCAGGTGCCCTGGCCGCCCCTATGGCAGCTTAAACACTGAAGAACTATGTACTTAAGGCTAAATTTTTGTATGATTTTAGGCAAAATCAGCATTGTTGGCCCCCTCTAATTAGGATTTGCAATGTCCAGCCCCCCCATCAACCTTGAATCTTGCCTCCGCCGTTGATCGAGAAAATGAGGTAAATGCTACCAAAGACACTACAATTACATCCTTTCTTACTGTTTCATAGTGTGTGTGTGTGTGTGTGTGGGGGGGGGGAGGGGGGGGGGGGGGGGGGGGGGGGGCGGGCACTGATGCATGGTATAATTTCGCATGTGTGTATAAAATATCCATACACTTGTCCCATAGTATTAATTACCAAAATCAACACGGGAATCTCAATGCACTTTTAGTTATATTCAAAAAATTGTAGAAAATAATATGTACTGATCATGTGTCTTCAATTTATTTGTAGGTGATATATCATAATTTGAACAATGAGGCTTAATCCCTAAGTCGGTTGAACATGCACTACTGGAAAACTACGGTTCGTCGAGTATCCTACATGAAAAAATCTACAAAATACATTGACGTGTGCAAACCAATAGCAAACCATATCGACAGAGATCCACTTGTGGAGACTGTTGTACGCTCATCGAAAACTTCGCCGATGTCAAATCGAGGAGTTTTAGAAAATAAAAGCAACCAGACGGTACCCAAACAGAAACAGGAACGCCGCATGGCAAGTCTTTTTGCCTAGTGCTACTGGAACTGACCGCCTTTAATTTTTCATTCGTTGTCGAGATTTTGGGTGATTTTGGGTACCAGCCGTTGATAGCGTGTAGTCACACGTTCGTTGGGAGACCCCAAGAAAAAGGTATGATGAGTGCAGCAGCAAGTTTTCCCTCAGTATGAAACCAAGGTTTATCGAACCAGCAGAAGATGCAGGCACTTCTGAAGGTTGTTGGTGGCGCCGTTACTCGATCACCAACGTGGAACCTGCACACAACACAACCAAAATACTTTGCCCCAACTTAACAGTGAGGTTGTCAATCTCACCGGCTTGCTGAAAACAAAGGATTATACGTATAGTGTGAAAAATGGTGTTTGTTTGCAGAGAATGAAAGGAAACGGTGTTTGCAGTAGGTTGTATTATCAGTGTAAAAGAATGGACCGAGGTCCACAGTTCACTAGTGGTGTCTCTCCATAATAAATGACTAACATGTGGGTAAACAAATTACAGCTGGGCAATTGAGAAAATAAAGAAGAGCATAACAATGCATATACTAGTCATGGTGTCTACTATAAGATTTACTTGGGCATTACAACATGATTCATAGACCGTTCCAACCGCATCTATGACTAATAATCCACCTTCAGATTAGCGTCTGCACCCCGTTCAGTATTAAGTTGGAAGCAACAGATTATTGCATTAAGTAAAGTGCGTAATGTAAGCAATACAATTATACTTAGACAAAGCATCACTGTTTTACCCTAGTGGCAACAACACATCCACAAACTTAGAGGTTGCTGTCACTCCCCCAGATTAAATGGAGACTGAACCCACACTATCTAGCATAAATACTCCCTCTTGGAGTTACATGTATCAACTTGGCCAGACCATCTACTAGTAACGGAGAGCATGCAAGATCATAAATAACATACACACGATATTAAATAAGCAACTTGACATAGTATTCAATATTCATCGGATCCTAGCAAACACAACATGTAGCATTACAATAATATGATCTTGATCATGATAGACAGCTCACAAGATCTAAACATGATGACACAAGAGGAGAAGACAACCAACTAGCTACTGCTGTGGACCCGTAGTCCAAGGATGAACTACTCACGCATCACTCCGGAGGCGGGCATGGTGAAGTAGAGCCCTCCGGTGATGATCCCCCTCTCCGGCAGTGTGCCGGGAAGAGCTTCTGAACCCTCCCGAACTAGGGTTGACGACTGCGGCGGCTCTGGAACTGTTCGTGGATTTTTGATCGGGTGTTTAGGGTTTTCCCGAGAAGGTGTTTATATAGGCGAAAGGGCAACGTCGGTGGGCTCCCGAGGGGCCCACACCACGTGGTGGCGCGGCCAGGGGGGAGCCGCGCCACCATCAGGTGTGGCCGCCTCGTGGGTCTTCTTCGTCTCCCCTTCGGACTCCGTGTACGTGACAGAAAAATAGGGACTTCGCTTTTTGTTTCGTCCAATTTCGAGAATATTTATATAACAACTTTTCTGGAATAAAAAACAGCAAAAAACATGAACTGGCACTGTGGCATCTTGTTAATAGGTTTGTCCCAGAAAATGCATAAAAATGTTATAAAATTTATATAAAACATGTAGCAATTGGTATAATATAAGCCTGAAACAACCGAAATTATGGATACGTTTGAGACGTATCACCCGTCAGCAAAGAATGTTGGGTGGGGTCCCTTTTCGAGATTTTACTAAGCTTTGTGTGAGCCGGCCGTTGGCAAAGCAAGAACATTGCCAAGAGTTGCCTAAGGCAGCCGTTGGCAAACCCCTGGGCACCCTCTAGAAGCCTTTCGCAAGAGTTGACGTCAGCAAAGCACTAGAGTTTCCCGAGAGTTGCGGAAGCAGCTGTCAGCAATGCATACCATGTAAGGTCCTACTGCACGCATTTGCCGAGCGTCGCTATACGGTTATGTAAAATGGTTGTGAGTGGACACACATGTAAAAACTGCCATGTGTGGCCATTTTGTCGAAGGCCACACTCGACAAATGACTCTTGTCAACGGCCACTCTTAACAAAGGACGTTTTGCCGACAGAGACACTCTGAAAAGAGTGATGTTTTTTACAACAATTCCAACACTTCAAATAATTCCATATATACTGCATCATCACATATCTTGTAAAGAGAAAGATCATCCATACACATATCATCACGAAGATCATAGAGATGCCCACAAGATCATCAGATGCATATATCAAATATCACGAAATTGCAAGTGTCCCCACAAAAATCACAAAGATACAACACGTGACAAGTCCATATAGATCACAAGTCGAAGTCTCATAGTCGACATCAAGAATCGACTTCAACCTAGATGAAAAAATCTACAACGCGAAGGTCACTAATTGCGCCGTTGTGACCAATATATCTTTGACTTCATATTTTTTTGTCATTCATCTCTTCTGTGAGTGTTTATATTTTGATGCTAGTTTCTTTTCTTTCACGTGAATTATTGTTTTACAAATAATTATATTCATCAATTTTATTCTTTCTTACATTTATCTATGTGTTTTATTACAAATTGTATAGTCGCACAGGCTCAACCTCATCCGAAGACAAAAATGCATTTACAAAGTTTTAAGAAAACTCATGTATTTTTATCTTGGTTTGCTTGCAACTACTGTTTTTCAAATAATTGCTTCCATGTGCCTAATATATTTTGTCGACATGCAACAACTATGCAACCGACAATCACAATGCTTAAATTTTGTTTGATTGTTTTGAACAGACTTACACTATGGTCCAGTTCCCACTATTTGTTGATCGTTACTATTTTATTATTTTACTTACAAATCCAAGGCTTGCCACCGGAGCACGTGTCAATCATTTCAAAAAAATTCAAGCCTTGTATTTTGGCACGACCAGGAGAATCAATATAATAACACGGCCATCTTTTATGTAGCAAGCTCTCCATATGCATGGTTAGGAGCTTTTTGCCTACGAAAGGGTAAACAAACCAGATAAAGAAGCGTTGTGAAACAGGAAAAAGGATCAAGACGTACGTTACATGGATTTAACTGCACACATACACGGTGAGAAAAACACGTGCGAGTACATGCTATAGCTAGCCAGCTAGGGCAGCTAAGGAAAAAAGGACAGATCGCTAGCTAAGAATTTGTATGCCCCACATAAGCGTGCTTCTGTCTATGTCCGCTAGCCCCTAAAAGTGCAAAGGACCTTTCCTGGGTGGAAAGTAAAAGGCACAGCAAATATATTCATGAGGAATATGTGAGTACATTGTGTATAGTGATGACCTTTTTTTTTTCATATGTAAGTTGGTATGTTATGATGTTGCCTTTTTTTTAGGACGAATGTCCTTTATTTAGGGCATTCCAAAACACAGAGGTGGAAAATCCGTAGAAATTGGACATTAATATTTTCGGTAAAGTAAACCAAAGATACTAATCAATTTTTTCTGGAAATTAATAAAAAATATAATTCTAATACTCCAAAAGTGGATACAATTTCTCAAAGCCAAGCCTACAAGCCAAGCGGGTGCTCGCACAGAAAACTAAAGTATGTGAAAATTAAAAAAAAATCTTTCGAACAAATTTATTTGATACTTTCTACAAAACAAAGATATTTTGTGCTTGTTCCAAAACAATATCCTAGACGACATGACATGTCAAGTAGATACCTCTAGACAAGTCTAGTCCATATCCAAGAAGCCTAGTCTAGGGAAATCTAGGGTTTTCATGTGGATGCAAATATTTGGTTGGTAAAATGTGATTGAATACTATTTTATCAAGTTCTCCGATGTGTCAAGGATAACTATCTCCAGATCTCTTCTAAGTTTGGAGAATATCACAAATTATCAGATTTTACAAAAGTGAAGTAAGAGATGCAAATCTTCTGTGTGTTTGCGGGATTGCTCAAGAAGGCCTCCTATCGAAGAAGGCTCATCTTTTTTACTGATATTAGAGACTGCATATGGAATGGAAAAATACATCGTCCATTTCACCAATATGAAATTCTTTTGCCATGCATTATTTTGTCATTCGAAGTGGAATAATAAAATGCGAAATTTGTGTAAACATCACCCTTTGACCAGTAAGACATACAACTGGCAAGCTTGAAATAGAAAAGGAGTGTCTAGGTTCCATTATTGACGAGCTTGATCAATTTGCAGAGGTATGTGTTCCATCACCACAGGAGATTGAACTTAAAAGTCAGTCGAATGAGCAGTTCACAACTATGTTGCGGGGAGAGGAGGTAAGATGGTAGCAGAGATCTAAGGCACAAATTATCCTTGAAGGGGATTCGAATACGAGAAATTTTCATAACATTTTCAATGGCCGACATAGGAAGAACATATTCATTCTCTTCATCATGATGAGGGTCTAATCGAAGGACAAAACTAGCTTTAAAAGTATATTATGAAATACTATAAAGGCTTGTTCGGGGCACCGGAGGAATGAAAATTTCTCTTGATGAGTCGCGAACGAATGATATTCCCCAAGTATCCATTAAGGAAAATAACTTTCTTGTTGATCCCTTCTCTGAAGGCGAGATAAGAAAGGCGACTTTCCAAATATAGCATAATAAGGCGTCGCGGTCCGGATGGCTGTCCTGCTGAGTTCTACCAGCATTTATAGGATTTAATCTACCAACATTTATAGGATGTCATTAAATCGGATCTTATCGAATTGTTTGATTGCTTGCATACCGGACACTTAGATTTGTTTAGCCTTAACTTTGGGGAAATCATTTTGTTAACTAAGATTCAGGAGGACGAAAGGATACAACATTATCGGCCTTTAAGCATCCTGAATGTTGGTTTCAAAATCTTTACAAAGGTGACAACCATTACATTAACTTCGGTGGCTGACCGTGTGGTTAATCCTACACAAACTGCATTTATGCAAGGTAGGAATATCCTACACGTGGTCGTGGTTTTACACAAAACTGTACATGAGATGGACATCAAGAAACTTAATGGGGTCATATTCAAAATCAATTTCGGAAAGGCGAATGATAAATTCAAATGGTCGTTCCTTCAACAGACTCTGAGAATGAAATGTTTCTCGAAATATGGTGTGCTTTTATTCGTAATCTTGCTTCTAGGGTAGTGTGGCTATTAAAGTCAATGATGACATTGGCCGCTTCTTCCAAACAAAAAGGGATTAAGACAAGGTGTTCTTCTATGTCCCGTAATATTCAATATAGTGGATGGTATATTAGCCTCGATCATGATTGAATGGTGATATTGCTGCTTCACACTTCTGCAATGGTGTGAGAAAACCTTTTAGCAGTTGTCGTGGGAATATAAAGTCAGTCAATACACTCGTTGGGACTCGAAGAGGAGAGTGATGTAGCAAGGGTGGTTCTCCCCACGAGGTGACTCGAGGGTTTAAATGTCAAACACTTGGGGAGTTGTGTGTAGAAAGGTTTATCCTCTTGTCCTTCTTCGGGCAACCTACAAAATAGTTTAGAGATTGTTTTGTGCCCCCAACTCCACCATGTGGTTGGCAAGCACAATGTGTATGTATTAATAAATTTGAAATAAAAATGAAATGAAATCAATAATAAATTAAACTAAAATATGCAACGATGATAAAAACAATAAAGGTTGTGTTTTGGGGTTTTGGTTTGTAAATGCAAGAATTAAATATGTTTTTGTATTTTTCGATTTTTTAATGGCTAAAAATGAAAAGTGATATAAATGCGTTGGAAAGTGTTTTATTATAACTAAAAATGGACCGGGGTTCATGGTTTCACTTATGCACTCTCTCTAAAAGTAGTGGTGGATACTGAAGGGGATCGCATGCAGAAAACAAAAAAATTTCCTAACAGCGATAACCTAAAACCAGCCAGAATCTATACTATGCAGATATAGTAATACGCAGGGGGGTCTTCGCACATACCTCTTGAAGACCGAAAGCGGGGATTACGCTCCCGCACAAGCGTTGTCGATGAAGCCGATGAAGACTTCGATGCCGTGTAGAGGAAGCAGACCTCTAGCACCACAAGTGTGATGCCTCGCAGGGAGTCACACACGTACGGTGAAGCCGACGCACTCCGGGCTCCAATCCAGGGACGAAGCAGCGGAAGACTGGGACCGGGAGACCAGCAGCACGACGGTGTGCGTATGGTGGAGAAACAATTCCGAGGCGCAACTCCAAACTTGGGAATCACGTGATCCTCGGAGAGAGAGAGAGAGAAAACTGTGTGTTCCAAAGGCCAGGGGGTGCCCCTTTATATATAGGAGCAAGGGGGGTGCCCAACTTGCCAGGCTGGGGGTGTGGGACTAATCCCACAGCCCCAGCCGGCCAGCCCCATGCGCCGGCCCTAGGTGGGCCACAAGGGGCCCACCTAGGCCGGCCGAACCAGCCCCCTCCAAGAGGGGGACTCCTTCCCCCCTTCATGGGCCTCTTTGGCACAAGAGGCCCATTTAGGGATTTTTGCCTTTAAAAATTCAGAAAAAATTAAAATAAAATATATTTAAGTATTAATTACACTAATTAATATTAAATACATATTATATAATTTGTTCTGGCTCCGAAAACTATTTCGTCGCTGCCCGATCTCCATCGGAACTTTCCCGGGACGTTCCCGGTCTCTCTTTTCCTATTTTTCTCTTCCGGTAAAATGTCGACTCCCCTTAAGCGTGCTACCCTAGCGGTTCGATTACCTCACCAGACATGATCGAGACTCCTCTCCGATCAATGAATAATTCGTGGACCTTGGATACCCAGAATTAATCCCTGCGAGATAACGAATACTTTTCCTTATCGAACCTGGACGTCTGAGTCTTAAACCTTTTGCCATGCGATACTTAGCGTGTCCGAGACTCGTTCATAGATATCTCCATACCTAGCTTGATCTCGTTATCGACACCGCTAACTTCTACTCGTCTATGATCTTATGTCCTGGTGACCCAGTCACACGCTTGCAAGCTCGTTTGACATAATCTCACCGAGTGGGCCCTAGAGTATCTATCCTGCTATGGGATTGGCAAATCCCGCTCTTGACCCCCCGTCTCAACATACTCCTATCCGACACCCGAGAGGGACACCTTTATTGTCACACTATGTAAGATATGACGTTGGATGCAATCAAAGTGTCTTCCAGGAATAGCAATAAGAGTAGGTCTCACGGTCGAAGGCGTAATGACTACGTCCTATAAATATTGGGTATGTCCATCACATCGTTCTACCAACGATATGACTTCATTGTCAAATAGACGCTATGTCACATGATCGGAAAACCTCGATCATCGATTGCACAATGAACCAGTCAAACAGAGGTTGCTGGGGACCTGGTTGTTTTAGGTATCACACGTGTATTAATGTTTCCGCTTAATACAGTTATAGCATGACACAAAAACGTATTATGAACAAATGAGATATGATAAATAAAACACTTTATTAATCGCCTCTAGGGCATATCTCCTACAGTCTCCCACTTGCACTAGAGTACAATTTAATCTAGTTACAACCTGGTAAAAGCCGGACACCCATAGCATCTTGGTGTTTCACGTGCTTGTCTAGCAGGAGAGGCTTCGTCAACGGGTCTGCCACATTCAGATCCGTATGTATTTTGCAAATCTTCACTTCACCTCCTTGTACGTACTGTCGTATCACATGGATGCGTCGGAGTATGTGTTTGGCAGTCGAGTGAGACCTCGGTTCCTTCGCGTTAGCAATAGCACCCATGTTGTCGCAGTAGAGGGTCACGGGGTCTTGCGCGCTAGGGAACACTCCAAGCTCAATGATGAACTTCCTCAGCCACACAGCTTCATTCGCGGCTTCAGAAGCAGCAATGTACTCCGATTCCATTGTAGATTGGGCCACGATGGGTTGCTTCCCACTCCTCCAGCTCACAGCGCCTCCGTTCACCTTGAACACATATCCTGTCTGTGACTTAGAGTCATCTGGATCTGAGCAGAAACTTGCATCAACGTAACCTGTTACGCCAAGTTCTTCCTCACAGTCCCCATACACAAGAAACATTTCCTTTGTATGCTTGAGATTCTTAAGAATACTTTTAACAGCTACCCAATGTTCCTTTCCAGGATTACTTTGGAATCGGCTCGTCAAACTAAGAGCCAATGCTACATCAGGTCGAGTACTTAGCATGGCATACATGATCGATCCTATGGCTGAAGCATAAGGATGTTTAGTCATCGCGACTCTATCATGTTCCGTCACCGGACACTGTGCCTTGCTCAACACCTTATTCTTGACAATAGGCAGAGAACCCTTCTTTGCTCCATCCATATTGAACCGTTTCAGTATCTTGTCAATATAAGTACTCTGACTTAACGCTAATAGGCGTCTTGATCTATCACGATAGATTTTAATGCCTAAAACGTATGCAGCTTCTCCTAAGTCCTTCATTGAAAACTTACTGTTTAAATATTCCTTAACGCTATTCAGTAGTTCCACATTATCTCCTATCAGCAGTATATCATCAACATATAGTGCACAACTGAGCTCCCACTCATTTTCTTGTAAATGCAGGTCTCTTCTCTGTTCCGGACAAATCCAAAACCTTTGATCACCTCATCAAAGCGAAGATTCCAGCTCCGAGATGCTTGCTTCAGTCCATAAATGGAACGCTGAAGCTTGCATACTTTGCCAGCATTTCCTGGATCGACAAAACCTTCAGGTTGTACCATATACAACTCTTCCTCAATGTTGCCATTTAGGAACGCTGTTTTGACATCCATTTGCCATATCTCATAGTCATAATATGCGGCAACTGCTAGCAAAATCCGAATAGACTTTAGCATCGCTACCGGTGAAAATGTTTCATCGTAGTCAATTCCATGAACTTGTCGGAAACCTTTTGCGACAAGCCGAGCTTTATAGACGGTCACATTACCATCAGCATCAGTCTTCTTCTTAAAAATCCATTTATTCTCGACGGCCTTGCGCTCTTCGGGAATCTCTACCAAAGTCCACACTTTGTTATCGTACATGGATCCTATTTCGGATTTCATGGCTTCAAGCCATTTCTCGGATTCAGGACTAGCCATAGCCTCTTTGTAGTTCGTAGGTTCGTCTTGTTCAATCAACATGACGGTGCAAACCATGTTGCCATACCATTCAGGGGCGACCCGAGATCTCCCTGACCTACGAGGTAGAATAGCACCCTCGACATCTTCTCCCACTCCATCTGTGGAGGACGTTTCCGGAACAGCTTCCGTTGCGCCACTCTGTATTTCGAGTTCAGGATCAACGATCTCATCGAGGTCTATTTTCCTCCCACTTACTCCTTTGGCGAGAAACTCTTTCTCCAGAAAGGTACCATTCTTCGCGACAAACGTTTTGCCCTCAGCTTGGTTGTAGAAGGTGTATCCTATGGTTTCCCGCGGATACCCTACAAAGACGACTTTCTCCGATTTCGGTTCGAGTTTGTCGGGCTGTAGTTTCTTAACATACGCCTCACAACCCCAGACCTTCAGGAACGACAGCTTAGGCTTCTGGCCATACCAGACCTCATACGGTGTCGTTGCTACGGATTTGGACGGAGCCCTATTTAAAATGAATGCGGCTGTTTCTAACGCATACCCCCAAAAAGACACGGGCAAGTCGGTAAGAGACATCATAGATCGGACGCTATCCAGTAGAGTGCGATTACGCTGCTCAGACACACCGTTGCGTTGCGGCGTTCCAGCTGGCGTAAGCTATGGTACGATGCCACAGGCCTTCAGATGTGTGCCAAACTCAAAACTCAAATATTCGCCACCACGATCGGATCGGAGGTGCTTGATTTTCTTGTTGAGTTGATTTTCAACTTCACTTTGAAATTCTTTGAACTTTTCAAATGTTTCAGACTTGTGTTTCATCAAATAGATATACCCATATCTACTCAAGTCATCGGTGAAGGTGACAAAATAACGATAACCATTGCGTGTCGATACGCTCATTGGTCCACACACATCTGTATGTATGACTCCCAATAAGTCCGACGCCCGTTCCATGAAACCATTGAACGGTGTCTTGGTCATCTTGCCCATGAGGCATGGTTCGCATGTGTCTAGGGATCCAAAATCCAACGAGTCTAGAAGTCCATCGGCATGGAGTTTCTTCATGCGCCTTATACCAATATGACCGAGACGGCAATGCCACATATACATGGCGGTATCGCTACTAAGTTTAATTCTCTTGGCATCTATGCCATGAATGTGAGTACTACGATCGAGATTCAACAAGAATAAACCATTACTCTCGGGAGCGTTAACATAAAAGATATCATTCATATAAATAGCACAACCACTTGATACTGATTTGAACGAATATCCGTCTTGCAACAAGCAAGACCCACTGATTATGTTTACACTCAAGGACGGTACAAAATAACACTTATTGAGGACCAAAACTAATCCCGATGGTAGATGTAGAGGGAGTGTGCCGACAGCCACCACGTCAACTCTTGATCCGTTGCCGACGCGCATCGTCACCTCGTCCTTTCCCAGGCGCCTCTTATTCCGCAACTCCTCCTGAGAGTTACATATATGAGCAACAGAACCAGTATCAAATACCCAGGTATTGCTACGGGCGCAGGTCAGGTACACATCAATAACATGTATATCAAATATACCTTTCTCTTTTCCGACAATCTTGCCGGCCTTCTTATCCTCCAGATACTTGGGGCAGTTGCGCTTCCAGTGACCATCCCCCTTGCAGTAGAAGCACTCCACGCCAGGTTTGGGGCCAGGTTTGTTAGCCTTAGGCTTGGCAACATGCTTGCCATCCTTCTTAGACTTCCAGTTCTTCCTGCCCCTGCCGCCAGATTTCTTAAAATTGACGGTCTTGTTGACCATCAACAGCGTGTGCTCCTTCTTGATTTCCACCTCAGCAGTCTTGAGCATCACGAACACCTCACCCAGGGACTTAGCCATGCCCTGCATGTTATAGTTCATGACGAAGCCTTTGTAGCTAGGGGGCAACGATTACAGCACCCTATCAATCGCCAGCTCATCAGGAATCTTGCATTCCAGAGCGTTCAGGCGTTGAACGTAGCCAGACATTTTGACCACGTGCTCGCTCACACTGCTGTGCTCTTCCATCTTGGCTGAGAAAAAGAGCTCAGAAGCTTCATATCTCTCAGCCTTAGCCTGCGGCGCAAAGACAGCCTTGAGATCAGAAATTATCTCGAAGGCACTCATCCTCTCAAAGCGCTTCTGCAGGTCGGCTTCCATGGCATAGAGCATGCCACTCTGGACAAAAGAGGAATCATCCGACTTGGTCTGGAAGACCTTCTTCTCATCATCGGAGGCATTATCTGCCGGGGGGTCACCCAGAGGGCCTTCAAGGACATAGGCCACCCTGTGGGGAGAGAGGAGGATCCTCAGGTTGCGGAACCAGGCCATGAAGTTTGACCCATTGGTTTTAAGCTTCTCTTTCTCAAGGAACAGGCCTAAGTTAAAGGTGGGGCGAGACATCTACAATGGAATTTGCAAAACATAAGACTTTGTTCATAAAAATTTGAGTTCAAGTATTTTCGAAAATAACTATAGGAACTCCCACTCAAACGGATATCCCTCTCATCGCTAGAGTGATTACACGACCCTAATCCGTTATGCAACCCCTCATCATCAGAGCCGGCAACATAACTTCAAAGGTAGACATCGGAATGTCAATCACAACAACTTTGTGACTCATGCTCGACCTTTCGGTCACCTTGTTCCGAGGCCATGTCTGTACATGCTAGGCTCGCCATAATAACCTTCAACGTAAATGCTCGTGCAACATGGCTTACACCCACTGTATGCGAACGACGATATGTCTGACACCCGATCATCACGGCCTGCCTCATAACGTAGAACTTTCTTGGTGGTGCACATTGAAGGGAGAACACAATTGGTATTTTGGAGGGATCATCTTATATAACTACCGCCGTGTAACTAATATATACTATATACATATATACACAATATAAGATGCACTCAAAACATCAAATGTAATGCGACGTGATATGGCCCCTTGCGCCGATGGTCTCCTTCGCGCCAGCAGTTCATAAACAATTTAATAAACCTACCTTGACCATATCACATAGCCCCCGCAAAATAAAGTTAGACGCTTCTACTTTATCTTTTGCATATTTTACGTGGCTTGGGGCTTGTCGTAAATAGAACCGCTTCATACCTATGAACCTATGACCACAACAACGATCAAATAATTGCATATTTATGTATCCCTTTCGGGCCCTCCATTGAAAATGCAAAGCCAACTAAAGAGAGAGAGACAGAGACCCGCCAGCCACATATACGGAACCAGCCGTATGTCAGTAGTGGAACCAGTCTCGCGTAAGCGTACGCGTAAGGTCGGTCCGGGCCGCTTCATCAACTCAATGCCGCCGACATTGCAAGTGCACGCGAGAGGGTAGCAAATAATATGAACGATGCCCCCGTGCAGAACACGGGTTCAACTAGCGCATAGCTATATCTACGCATAGATCGGCTCTGATACCACTGAAGGGGATCGCATGCAGAAAACAAAAAAAATTCCTAACAGCGATAACCTAAAACCAGCCAGAATCTATACTATGCAGATATAGTAATACGCAGGGGGGTCTTCGCACATACCTCTTGAAGACCGAAAGCGGGGATTACGCTCCCGCACAAGCGTTGTCGATGAAGCCGATGAAGACTTCGATGCCGTGTAGAGGAAGCAGACCTCTAGCACCACAAGTGTGATGCCTCGCAGGGAGTCACACACGTACGGTGAAGCCGACGCACTCCGGGCTCCGATCCAGGGACGAAGCAGCGGAAGACTGAGACCGGGAGACCAGCAGCACGACGGTGTGCGTATGGTGGAGAAACAATTCCGAGGCGCAACTCCAAACTTGGGAATCACGTGATCCTCGGAGAGAGAGAGAGAAAAAACTGTGTGTTCCAAAGGCCAGGGGGTGCCCCTTTATATATAGGAGCAAGGGGGTGCCCAACTTGCCAGGCTGGGGGTGTGGGACTAATCCCACAGCCCCAGCCGGCCAGCCCCATGCGCCGGCCCTAGGTGGGCCACAAGGGGCCCACCTAGGCCGGCCGAACCAGCCCCCTCCAAGAGGGGGACTCCTTCCCCCCCCTTCATGGGCCTCTTTGGCACAAGAGGCCCATTTAGGGATTTTTGCCTTTAAAAATTCAGAAAAAATTAAAATAAAATATATTTAAGTATTAATTACACTAATTAATATTAAATACATATTATATAATTTGTTCTGGCTCCGAAAACTATTTCGTCGCTGCCCGATCTCCATCGGAACTTTCCCGGGACGTTCCCGGTCTCTCTTTTCCTATTTTTCTCTTCCGGTAAAATGTCGACTCCCCTTAAGCGTGCTACCCTAGCGGTTCGATTACCTCACCAGACATGATCGAGACTCCTCTCCGATCAATGACTAATTCGTGGACCTTGGATACCCAGAATTAATCCCTGCGAGATAACGAATACTTTTCCTTATCGAACCTGGACGTCTGAGTCTTAAACCTTTTGCCATGCGATACTTAGCGTGTCCGAGACTCGTTCATAGATATCTCCATACCTAGCTTGATCTCGTTATCGACACCGCTAACTTCTACTCGTCTATGATCTTATGTCCTGGTGACCCAGTCACACGCTTGCAAGCTCGTTTGACATAATCTCACCGAGTGGGCCCTAGAGTATCTATCCTGCTATGGGATTGGCAAATCCCGCTCTTGACCCCCCGTCTCAACATACTCCTATCCGACACCCGAGAGGGACACCTTTATTGTCACACTATGTAAGATATGACGTTGGATGCAATCAAAGTGTCTTCCAGGAATAGCAATAAGAGTAGGTCTCACGGTCGAAGGCGTAATGACTACGTCCTATAAATATTGGGTATGTCCATCACATCGTTCTACCAACGATATGACTTCATTGTCAAATAGACGCTATGTCACATGATCGGGAAACCTCGATCATCGATTGCACAATGAACCAGTCAAACAGAGGTTGCTGGGGACCTGGTTGTTTTAGGTATCACACGTGTATTAATGTTTCCGTTTAATACAGTTATAGCATGACACAAAAACGTATTATGAACAAATGAGATATGATAAATAAAACACTTTATTAATTGCCTCTAGGGCATATCTCCTACAGATACATGACTACTCTAGACGATATAAATATTGGTGCAACATATTTGTGTATCAGATAGCATTTATATGGGCATCACGTCCTAACATAGAGATGTTATTTTACTAATCATCTCTCTTATACTCCACTCAAAAGGGATCTCCAAGCAATCTAGTATTAAGAAATAAATAAGAGTATAGCTCTGAGCTCTATGACATGAAATTAAAATAAGAATATGCTAGATCTAGTCATGGATATCTTGCATGGTCACTCAAAAATACCTGGTAACATGGAATTCTCTTTATCCCTAGCGAGGTAACTAAGTAAGGTAAAAACTCAAGTGGTTCACAAGTTTGTAACTCTCACTACCCATTAGCCACTCCCCATTACTCCAACTAATGCACATGTTCCCCCTCACACGCTCTTGCATATATGCTTGATCATAACAAGTAATAAAGAACGTGGGTATATAATATGCATATAACCATACATCTCGTACACAAAACAATTGCAATCTCAAATATCAACTATAAATAAAAGATCCACCACATAGGTAATATATAGATGACTATAATCATGTAAGCAGCTCATACGGTGCTAATACGGTGAAGAACAAGAGAGAGAGATACAATAGTGACGTCTACGCACGCTTCTATTCTCGTAGACAGTGTTGGGCCTACAAGAGCAGAGGTTTGTAGAACAGCAGCAAGTTTCCCTTAAGTGAATCACCCAAGGTTTATCGAACTCAGGGAGGTAGAGGTCAAAGATATCCCTCTCAAGCAACCCTGCAATTACGATACAAGAAGTCTCTTGTGTCCCCAACACACCCAATACACTTGTCAGATGTATAGGTGCACCAGTTCGGCGAAGAGATAGTGAAATACAAGTAATATGGATGATTATAAGTAGTAATTGCAATCTGAAATAAAAATGCCAGCAAGCAAACATGTAGCAAAACTTGTTGTAAACGGTGTTTCAATGCTTAGAAACAAGGCCTAGGGATCATACTTTCACTAGTGGACATTCTCAACAATGACATCAAAGCTGAATAATAAATACTACTCTCAAACACTCTCTTGTTGGATGATAAACACCATTCACTGTGTAGGGCTACAAGAGCACCCTCAAAGTTAGAGTAAACTAACACCACAACGTCATAAAGGAATCACACACGGTGCACATACTGTCACCTTTACAACCGTGAATAACCCCGGAGTTCATAATAAAGTAACCTCTAGAGTGCATAATAGATAAAGAGTAACATCACATATTCAACTAGATTGCAAAGCTCATGATCACATAAAGATCACATGGGAGAGAGATATAAACCACATAGCTACCGGTAGAGCCTGCAGCCCCGGGGGAGAACTACTCACTCCTCATCATAGGAGTCAGCAACGGTGATGGAGATGGCGGTGGAGTTGATGGAGATGACTCCGGGGGCAATTCCCCGTCCCGGCAGGGCGCCGGAACAGAGACTTCTGTCCCCCGAATCTTGTCTTCGATGGCGGCGGCGCAGCGAAACTCTTCTCGGGAAAAAGGCTTATTGTTTTAGGGTTTTTGCGTCGGGGGCAATATATGGGCGAAAGGGCGAAGGCGGTGGAGGCCCGAGGCGCCCTCATGAGGGGCCCGCGCGGCAGAGGGGGGAGCCGCGCCGGGACCTCATCTGGGGGCCTCGTGGCCCCTCTTCGTCAGGTCTTCGGTGTTCTGGAACCTCCCGTGAAAAATAGGGACTTTGGTATTAAATTCGTCCAATTCCGAGAATATTTCCTTAAGTGGTTTTCTGAAACCAAAAACAGTAGAAAACAGGGAACTGGCACTGTGGCATCTTGTTAATAGGTAAGTCCCAGAAAATGCATAAAAACACACAAAGTTTATATAAAACATGTAGCAAATGGTATATTATAAGCATGGAACATAAGAAATTATAGATACGTTTGATACGTATCAAGCATCCCCAAGCTTAGTTCTACTCGTCCTCGAGTAGGTAAAACGATAACAAGAATAATTTCTGAAGTGACATGCTTTCACACAATATTGATCATATAATAATGTAATGCATGTAAATTGAGATCAAATGAATAAAAGCTGTAGTTTATATTGATATCAAATGAGTAATGAGTAAACAAGTAGGAAGAACAAAGTAAAACTTTCAATGAATCAATACTAGAGAACAATCAACCGTGCAAATTAGATATTAAAGATGCTTTAAACTTCAAGAATAACAATATAATCATCTAATGCGTCCAACACTCATGACAACTTTGTGAAAGGATCAAGTCAAGCAATAACAATATGCACGTAGAAAATCATCTCTCTATTTGTTCACTTAAAAACAAGCAAGCGTTCAGCGTTGGTTCCTGGCACCAGGATGTTGTGGCTAAAAGAATAATAGGGGGGGGGGGGGGGGGTTTGGAAGGCCAACAGAAGAAGGTCTCACACAGCTGAAAGTGATCATTAGACAAGAGAAAGTCTTATAATCGAAGCTATGCAAGGAGTAGTGATTGCCACACAACGGATGCACATAGAGCTATAAGTGTATGAAAGCTCTCCAATGGAACTAGTGGGGGTGCATCCAACTTGCTTGCTCATGAAGACCTAGAGCACTTTTGAGGAGGCTCATCATTGGAATATACAAGCCAAGTTCTATAATGTAAAGTTCCCCACATAGTTATGCAAGTAAAACATGAAAACTCTCTCATATGGAGTAAAGGTGCTAAACATGAGCACAAATGATGACTATGAATACTACAGGTGCTATAACATGAGCACAAGTGTGGATAAAGAGTAGTAATGTTGCCCCCTTTATTTTATTTTATTTTCTTTTCTTTTTTCTATTTTTTTTATTTTTTTTACTTTTTCTGTTTCTCTTTTCGATGGCCTCCATGGCTCTTTTCACTTTTAGGGGCAAACATTCTAATATGACAACACACTCTTGATACAAGTAACTCATAAGGAATAAAACATAGTGTATGAAATGGTGTCTCTGCCAGTGTAGCACGATATGCAATGATCTAGCGTAACATGGGTAAAACCACACATCAGCTGTAAAGAATCATGCAAGGCAATATATAAATGATAAATGACAACAAGTCATGTAATTTAAGATGTAAGTTGCATGGCAATATATCTCGGAACAGCTATGGAAATGCTGTAGTAGGTCGGTATGATGGGTGTTTTGAGAAAGATATTTGGCTTATGTGTAGGAGAACATGATGAAGATCTCCCACGAGTTTTGGATGTACCCGCGAAGTATGCACCAACTCTCAATGTGAGAAAGGGCAATGCAAAGTACGGAAGAGGCTAGCAAATATGGTGGTGGAAGTGCCATGAAAACCGCAGCTTAGAACTCACAAGCAAAAAGATTCCAACTAGAAATATGATATTACAAGGCATAATGAAAATCACTCCATGAGGGACTGTGGCAAATGAACAAGTCACTGCTGGGACCCCGACCGTAGCGCATAACACAAAGTCATTACGGTTGTTTTTAACATTAGAAGTCATATATCATTATGCTATCAACTGAATATTTAGTGTGGCACAGCTTGAAGTTTTCTAGACCAACCATTAATCATTCCACTTTACTAAACCATCATGTTTTACCATTAAGCATATTAATATCTCAAAACAACATCAATGATTCAAGTGACACAATTTAATGATCTACAAGATTATGTATCATTTCATCATACCGTCTACCACATTTAACATTTTCTGTTCTTAACCAAACACCAATCAACTTATCTAAAAATAAACTCTCCAAGTATTTAACAATGAGATGTGAGAGTATAATATAAGAAAACTAACATCTCTAACAAGAGATGCATGAAAAACAAGAGCTGGAAGTATTGCAGTAGCTATAGAAGAATACTCAACAAATATAAGTGAAAAATATGAGTATTCAAATGAAAAAGCGGAGCGTGTCTCTCTCCCACAAAGGAATGCTAGGATCCATTTTATTCAGAGAATAAGAATAACAAAAGCAAAAATAAAAACAAACAGACGCTCCAAGTAAAGCACATAAGATGTGGCGGAATTAAAATATAGTTTCACTAGATATAACCTGATAAGTTGTTGATGAAGAAGGGGATGTCTTGGGCATCCCCAAGCTTTGACGCTTGAGTCTTCTTGAAATATGCTTGGGTGACCCACGGGGTCATCCCCAAGCTTAGGCTATTTCATCTTCTTGATCACATCATATCATCCTCTCTCTTGATCCTTGAAAACTTCCTCCACACCAAACTCAAAGTAAACTTCATTACAGGGTTAGTGCATAATCAAAAATTCTCGTATTCTGTATGGAGACAATCATTATCATGGTACTGGACATTAGCTACAGCCACTGTAATTTTATGAAACAAAAAGATCCATTCAAAAACAGCAAAAGAACCAATGCAAAAATAGATGGCAGAATCTGTCAAAAACAGAACAGTCTGTAAAGACGAATTTTATCGAGGCACTTAACTTGCTCAAATCAGAAAACTCAAAACTAATGAAAGTTGCGTACATATCTGATGATCATTCTCAGAAAATATCAGGTCATTCCGATTTTTCTGTAAAGAGTTATGAATTTAACGGTGGACAGCAGAAAAACTGTTACTGCGCAGAAATCCAAATCTAGCATCAACTTTCTACTAGAGACTTAACTTGGCACAACTATGAAATAAAATAAAGATACAAAGAAGTTGTTACAGAGGTAAGCATGCTCCTTGACTCAAATAAAAGAAAATAACAGAAATAAAATATTGGGTTGTCTCCCATAAGCGCTTTTCTTTAAAACCTTTTAGCTAGGCAAGGAGATTTTTATGATGCTCTCATAAAAATGAGAGTTGAAAAAACAAAAGAGAGCATCAAGATGCGAACATCAAACACATTTAAGTTTAACCCACTTCCTATGCAAAGGGATCTTGTAGTAGGATAAATTATTGAAACATAAAGCACCTATCATAGAAAGATGAAACAAATGCAACTTCAAAACTTCCAACATAAAGAGAGGTGTTTAAGTAACTTGAAAACTTTTACAACCGTATTTTCCTCCCTCATAATAACTTTCAGTAGCATCATTGATAAAATCCACAATATAACCATCACACGAAACATTCTTATCATGATCCATATGTATAAAAGTATCATTATTTCCCTCATAAGAAAAGTTTTTCTCATTAATAACTAGGGGAGCAGGATCATCATAAAGAACTTGAACATGATAGACGAGTTGTATATTAAAACGATTGGTTTGAGTAATTCCTCTATAACTATGACAAGTTTCAAGAGGATGATTATAATTATAACCTATGTCATAGTATTCTTTATAATTATCAAAGACTGGAGGCATAGTATCATCATAAGCAATAGAATAGTTATCTTCCAAAGTGTGTTTATTTGTAAACATATTATCATTTTTACTAGAAGGAGAGGCCTCAAATATATAATCATTAGTAGCAAAAGGATTTTCAAACACCGCATCCCCAAGCTCAGAGCTTTCTATATCATCACGGGAAGAAACATGGATAGTACGAATAGTATAGCAATTATTAACATCATCATTTTCAGAATTAGTGTCCCAGAGATCTTCAATATCAAAAGAAGTGTGCTTTTCCCAATCATGATCACTAATATAAATAACATGCGTAGGTTCATCATCAAGTTCAGAATCATCAAATTCAGAATTATAAGTATCAATTGTAACAGGAGCAACAAGTTTGGGAGAAGATACCGTTTCCTCTCTCCTTTTACTCCTCTTCTTCTTCTTCTTCTTCTTCTTCCTCTTTCCCTTTTTCTTCTTCTTTTCCTCTTTAGGAGGGAGAGGCTTGAAAGAAAGCTTCTCCACATAACCTGGTTTAGTATTAGAGACGATGTAAGAGACTTGGGGGAATTCCCCTCTTTCATTAATAAGATGAAAACACATATTAGTCCTGTCATACTTCTGTAAAGTCCCATCCTTTATAATTTTTTGTATGTAAGTGTTAGCATGGCAATTATTAACACAATAGAGATACCATCCATGCAACACATCATTCATATCAATATCACTCATATTTAACAAAGAAGTTTTTCTTGATAACTCTTTACACCCCAAAAATAATGTAAGTTCATCATGTTGATTAGTAGTGATCATGTTATCACAAAAGTCTACTGCAATATCTTTATTAGAACCTGAGCATTGAAATTCGAAATGACCCTCTTCATAGCAAAGTTCACAAATAAAAGGATAGGTGGCACAAATTGTTTTACCAAGATCTCTTAGAGACTTGTACCAAGCTCTAGTTTTTTCATTCCTATGGTGGATACAATATTCATCTTCGATTTGATTAATCCCACAAGGTCTATGTATTCCACAAAAATTAACATGCTTATAAGAAATAGTATTTTCAGAAGTTTGAGCATGTTTATTGCAATCATTAACAACAATTTCATTTTCCATGCAAGTGTCTTTGAAAGGTTCATGATACACGTCCCAATTTTCTTTAGGAACATTAATATGAGAAGCAAAGGTTCTAAAACAATCAACAATAATATGAGAATCAAGACCATATTTAGCACTAAGCTCTTGAAAACCAGCAGTTTCAACAGAAGACTTAATGCAATCATATTCATAGTTTATACCTGATTCTTTACCTTTGTCATTCTCCCAATCCTCAGCATTGTTTTGAATTGTTTCAAGAAGATCCCATCTAGTTTCAACCTTCTTACTTGTGAAAGAACCCGCTGAACAGGCATCTAGATAATCCTTGCAATGACCTGAAAGCCTTGCATAAAAATTATTAACAATTATATTCTCAGGGAGCTCATGGTTAGGACATTTGAGTATTAATGTTTTCAGCCTTCCCCAAGCTTGAGCAATGCTTTCTCCATCATGAGGCCAAAAATTAAAAATGTAATTCTTATCTAAATGCAATTCATAAGGAGGATAAAATTTAGAGTAAAAGAGATATTCAAGCTCCTTCCATTCCAAATGATGAGGATCATCTAGTAGCTCATACCACTTCCTTGCTTTGTCCTTAAGTGACAATGGAAATAATTTCTTCATGGCATTTTCTCTTGATAAACCTGCAACCTTAAACAACTCACAATATCATTTAAGTTTCAACAAGTGATCACTTGGATGGACTATTCCATCTCCTTCATAAGGTTCATCTATAACCATTTCAACAATTTCCATAGGTATTTCAAAAGCAGTACTTTCAGTAGGTGGTTTTATAATATCACACGCATCATCAGATTTATCATATCTTGGAGGCAAAACATTATCAAGGCAAAATAATTCCTGCAAAGCTGAGGAGCAAAAATGATTATTTTTACGTAAACTAGCTTCCCCAAGCTTAGGCTTTTCCACAGCCTTAGCAATAATGGTGTTCAAAGAATTTATACTAATAACATTACTAACACTATTATGCAAACAAACTTGCATAGGTTTATTTAATTTTCTCTTCAAAAGTATCATGTCCTAATTTAATATAAATTTCATAAAGATCTCTAATTTTTTTGTTGTTTTCCATTTACCCTAACTAGTGTAATAAAAACAAGAAACAAAAAGTAATAACTGCAGAATCTAAAGGAGATACCTTCAAGCACTCACCTCCCCGGCAACGGCGCCAGAAAACAGCTTGATGTCTACGCACGCTTCTATTCTCGTAGACAGTGTTGGGCCTCCAAGAGCAGAGGTTTGTAGAACAGCAGCAAGTTTCCCTTTAGTGAATCACCCAAGGTTTATCGAACTCAGGGAGGTAGAGGTCAAAGATATCCCTCTCAAGCAACCCTGCAATTAAGATACAAGAAGTCTCTTGTGTCCCCAACACACCCAATACACTTGTCAGATGTATAGGTGCACTAGTTCGGCGAAGAGATAGTGAAATACAAGTAATATGGATGATTATAAGTAGTAATTGTAATCTGAAATAAAAATGGCAGCAAGCAAACATGTAGCAAAACTTGTTGTAAACGGTGTTTCAATGCTTAGAAACAAGGCCTAGGGATCATACTTTCACTAGTGGACATTCTCAACAATGACATCAAAGCTGAATAATAAATACTACTCTCAAACACTCTCTTGTTGGATGATAAACACCATTCACTGTGTAGGGCTACAAGAGCACCCTCAAAGTTAGAGTAAACTAACACCACAACGTCATAAAGGAATCACACACGGTGCACATACTGTCACCTTTACAACCGTGAATAACCCCGGAGTTCATAATAAAGTAACCTCTAGAGTGCATAATAGATAAAGAGCAACATCACATATTCAACTAGATTACAAAGCTCATGATCACATAAAGATCACATGGGAGAGAGATATAAACCACATAGCTACCGGTAGAGCCCGCAGCCCCGGGGGAGAACTACTCACTCCTCATCGTAGGAGTCAGCAACGGCGATGGAGATGGCGGTGGAGTTGATGGAGATGACTCCGGGGGCAATTCCCCGTCCCGGCAGGGTGCCGGAACAGAGACTTCTATCCCCCGAATCTTGTCTTCGATGGCGGCGGCGCAGCGGAACTCTTCTCGGGAAAAGGCTTATTATTTTAGGGTTTTTGCGTCGGGGGCAATATGTGGGAGAAAGGGCGAAGGCGGTGGAGGCCCGAGGCTCCCTCATGAAGGGCCCGCGCGGCAGAGGGGGGAGCCGCGCTGGGACCTCATCTGGGGGCCTCGTGGCCCCTCTCCGTCAGGTCTTCGGTGTTCTGGAACCTCCCGTGAAAAATAGGGACTTTGGTATTAAATTCGTCCAATTCCGAGAATATTTCCTTAAGTGGTTTTCTGAAACCAAAAACAGCAGAAAACGGGGAACTGGCACTGTGGCATCTTGTTAATAGGTAAGTCCCAGAAAATGCATAAAACCACACAAAGTGTATATAAAACATGTAGCAAATGGTATAATATAAGCATGGAACATAAGAAATTATAGATACGTTTGAGACGTATCAAATAGCTACTTCCACAAACCCATAGTTCAGAGGTGGATTAATCCCCCTTCATCATGCTCACGATGGTGGAGATGTTGGAGAAGGAAGAGATCACTCCGGCAGCGCCCCACCGGAGTTTTCCGCCTTCAATCTGGCAGCTTCTGTCTCTGTTTACATGTTTCTGTGTTTCTGTGGCGCTCTCCTCCGAAACTCGTCGGGTGACTATTTTTAAGTCGGTTTTAGGTCAACCCCTAGGCGTGGGGCAAAAGATCGACGACATCCGACGCTCGAGAGGCAAACGGGCATGGCTGGTGCAACCTACCTTCCTGGCCGCGCCAGCTATGCTCGTTTGTCCCCCGGACTTCCTTTTTTTCTGATCTTTGACACGTACGTCTTCTTATTTCGAAAAAATCATGGTCTCGTTTGGGTCCCTGAAACTCAAAAATATGCATAATAGGGTTTTTCCGGTCTGCAGGGTTAATTCCAAATAGATGGGAAAATTGTGAATTATCCCCAAAATTCCTTATAAAACATTCATATAACCCATATGTGATGCAAATGTGTTATAATATCAAATAATAAACTGTAAAGTTCATGTATGCATTTTACATGCATCAAATGGGCAAAAGTAGACGACCAGATTGAAGTGGTAGTTCTACATCTTGTCGATGGGATGTGATACAATTCGCTTCATGAAACATGACCTTGATAAAGCAACAAATCTAAAGTTAATTATATCAGCATGCGAGCAATTATCGGGGTCGAAGATCAACTTCCATCAGGGTGAATTATTTTGCTTCAGCGAAGCCGAGACGCAGCTGTTCAATATGCCGGAATATTTGGCTGTGAGCAAGTTCAATTTCCTATCAGATATTTGGGTATACCCTGCTGATCGAACTCATTTTCTTTCGAGGAGATCGAAAATATCTGGATGTCTTCGAAACGAATTGACATATTTATTGCGTGGGGCTTTGAAAAGGGGATTTCTTTGTCTTTTCCTTATCTTTTGTCCTGTGTGTTTCTCCCTTGAAGCAAGGAAGACCACCTAGTCAATTTCGGAATAGACTATTACTGATTGCTTGCTGAACATAAACCTCGAAGCCCAATTAGCGCACGGGCTGCCCCCTCGATTCAACCCTGATCTCGTCCGGCGAATGGGAAGTCTTCGTTGGTATTCTTTCGAGTTGGATTCTTCTATGCGAAATTCATTTGAGTTTGGACATGTTCCGAAACCCCCCCTTTACATTTTAAAGAAAGGGTACAAAAGCATATTTATTCCGAATCAGACGGCATATACTATAGGAGACTGACTAATGCATAATGGAAACATGTCGAGAAATGTGTGCAACAAAGGCTATCAAGCTGGAAAGAAAAGTTGATATCTCTTGGTGGGAGGTTGGTTCTCATTAATTCGGTACTGTCCAATATGGTACTGTATATGATATCCTTCTTCCAGTTACCCAAAGGATTCTTTTAAAGGTTGGATTAGTTATGATCGAGATTCTTTTTGCAAGGGGATATCGAGAAAAGGAAATATGATTGGCTAAATTGGATTTCGTATGCCGACCAAAGGATCAGGGAGGACTGGGTATACATGTTCAGGTCAACAACTAGGCTCTCGTAGGTAAGTGGTTTTTTTTTAGTTACTTAATGATGACGGTGATTGGCAAACACTTCTTAAAATGAAAACACCTTGGCACAAAAGCGCTACCAGAGGTATATTGAAAACCTGGTGATTCGCACTTTTGTGCTGGACTAATGGCATCAAGGAAACACTTCTACAACTTTTGTGTATTTAATAAGATTAAAGATGGATCTTAGGTAAGGTTCTGCGAGGATGAATGGTTAGGTAATATCACCCTTCGAGAACAGTATCCGGCTCTATACAATATTGTATGTCATAAAGAGGAAAGCATAGCCGCGCTACAGTCATCACCATCCAATGTGATGATCATGTGAGATTTAATTGGGCCGAGACTAGCATCTTGGAATGCCTTGCTTGACCGGTTGACTTCGATACAACTGTCATAGGGCCCGATGAGTTTCGTTGTAATTTATGTGCGAACAATAAGTTCATAGTAGATTATATGTATAGACCGTTAGTCCATTTCGGATGTTCTAGTGGATATAATAAAAAATATGACAAATTAATGAAAATACCGGTAAAACTAAAAGTATTTATGTGGTATCTTCGTAGGATGTCATTTTAACAAAAGATAATCTTATTATGCGAAACTGATATGGTATGGAAGTACACAGTGTGTTTTTGTCTATAAAAAGAGACAATAAAACACTTATTCTTTAAATGCGGATTTGCATGTTCTATTTGGTCAGCTATCCAGATAGTTTCTAACTTGTGTCCACCCAAGTCCTTTGCAAATGTATTTGGTAATTGGTTACATGGTATAGATAAAAAGTTAAGAAGAGTTATTAGGGTGGGAGCGATAGCCGTTATATGGTCAATTTAGCTAACCAAAAATGACAAGGTTTTTAGTGATAAATCATCTCTCGTTTGCATGTACTCTACCGTTGAACATGTACTCTCCGTTTGTGGTCTACGTTACAACCGTGGGGTTTTCAGGCCTCTTTACGGAGGTGTGTGCACGACTAGAAGAAGTAGCAAGTGATACTTTTATCCAATATGGATGGCCGCTTGATGTCGGATCGGTCCTCCTAGGCATAGGCATTTTTATCTTTTTGTGATTGTAATATGTCTATTGCTCCTTTTTATTTGGTTCGAATTACTGGATTTCGCATGTGTGCATCCTATCTATGCAGAGGCCGGGTGTAATTCTTAAACCTTGAAAGTAACAAATCCCTTTATTAAAAAATGCATTACTTTGCATCTTTAAGAGTTTGTTTGTAATTTTGGATATTGTGTTATGTATTGATATTTAATCTAGTGGATATATACATATTACTGATTAGAGTCACCTTTCATGTAACTTGTTTCTAACAAAGCCAACCTAGCTTTTATTTTCTTGCTTCTTCTATTCCAGTTCTCTCTTTTGAAACTATATAAATTTAGTCTTACTATATGGGGGACTCAACTTCCTACACTTTAACCCGAAGGGTCACACTTATAACTTGAAACTAACCTCCAACTCCCACCCCGCAAGGCCAAAAAAACTCAAATAATATTAGAGCGACGACGTGTATAACAACAATAGTTTGTGGGTCAGACCAAAAATATAATCTGACATTGGCATGAGTGCCTTTTGGTGATCCATGGGTACGGGTGCCTAAATAACATAGAATCCAGTCAAAATATAATTAGTTCTTGACGGTGCGTTACATTTATAATCTGGATGTCTGGTACTAGGTTTTCACGTGAGTCATTTTCACCGGATTAATGATGTTTATTTTTTTCATTGTATAGAAATTGCTACATGAAAACGACTCAAGATATAATGTTTTCATTGTATAGTTATATGTCACATAGACAAGAAAAGTGTTGCCCGATAGTGTGATCTCTCGATATCTCTTATAAAGCAAAAGCCATGATAGTTTCATTAATTGAGATAGTCATCGCTACATCCAATCTATCCACATCATCTATTTTTTGGCCATCCAATCATCCACGCCACCAATTTTTAGCTATCAATTACACGACTACCCTAGGTCAATTAAATTTAGCCTTCTAGACTATTGCGATCAATTGAATCTTGCATATTCCTAGCACAACTCTCTGTTTAACACGTTTTAGACCCTTTCAGTTACAAAATATAGTTCTTACAAAGATTCCTATTGTAACAAGTGGTGTATCCTTCTAGCTAGTTAACCCTATGTTTTCAGGGTAGGGTGAGCGAATTGTGGATCCCTCCTTTGTTATGGCATCGTTAAAGCTTAATTCTAGATGTATAGATTCAACATCGCCGTGCCATTGCAGTCACCTTTCAACCACACGCTTGCATCAAAATTCAAAACCCTATCATTCACATATTATCCATCAATTGAGATATCGAGATCCCTCGAGCTATCCCGCCATAGCTAGGGCATTAGGCGCACTGTAGCGTTGTACACGCATCATCTCAGTTAATTGCCCATTAAGTCGACCATTCAGAGGAGAAAGCAGCGGTCGGCGCCGAGCGGCCACGGTAAGCTCGACGATCAAAGTCAGAGCGACGCATAGCGCTAGGGCGCTAGGCAACAGCAACCGGCCGCTCGCCGTTACTGTACCTGAGAGATGCCCCCGGCCGGCCGGTTCTAGCTCCATCGATCGGAGCTAGCTAGGTAGCCAGCTAGCGGCGCTCGCTATCCGAAAAAGACGGCAAGTACGTACGTGCGGTGTACCACTACACACATTCTGCGCGCGACAATGGCGACGGCGATGGCGGGAATCACGAGCTCTGGCTTGGCGCAACAATGGCGATGACGACGGCTCGTCGTCTTTGGTATACGTACGTCCGTGCGCTTTTCAGTGGGTTCCGGCAGGGCGCCGGCAACCGGACCGACCAGGTCGGTGGTGAAGGCCGCCTGATCAGGAGAACCGATCGGCCGGCCGGGGATGACGAGCGAGCGACCCCACCGGGTGGGCGAAGGGCGATGGGATAAGGGCTATCTGGCAGTGGCATTGGCATTGCATGGTCGTTGTCGCCCCGGCACACACGAAAAAACAGCGCGCGACGCCCACCACAGGTTGCCGGGACGGGTAAAGCGTCGGAGAATGTGTGTTGCGCGTGGTGTGTGCCGAGGTAATGCGTGGAAGAACCTTCAAATTCTATGTGAATTTTGCAGGGAAATATACAGAAATTCTGTGTGCAGTGGCGTACAGTGGACGGACCGGATTTATTTATGGACCCGCGAAAAAGGAGCCTTGCCTCCCCTCCGGCACTCACTTTGAAAAACTTCGAAGCTCAAAAGCATTTTACAGAGAGTGCGCGAAAGCATCTTTAGAGAGAGAGAGAGAGAGAGAGAGAGAGAGAGAGAGTTGAAGGAGAGATGCACGTCTTCATTATCTGAAGCTATAGCTGCATGCATGTCTGCCTGCATGCACATATGGCGCAACGTAGGACACCCGATCGACCGACGGACGGGAATCGGTTGGGCGGGCGCACAGCAGCGCCGGCACGCCCGCCGCGCTACATACGTACGTACTCTAACAAGACCCACTGTGGCGTAGCAGTAAGTAAAGGAGATACCCCTATGTCGAGGAAAAAGGTTTTTCCTAGCAAGGTTTCTTTCCCTCCATCAGGTTCCATCAGCAAATGATCAAACCCGGACCTAAAAATGAACTTTCCCTTGCAGGAGAAACCATGCACGATGATGATATGGATCGGGCACCATCGGTATACACTTGGCTCAAACATCTTAAGATGTTGTTGCAGATGTTATGCATGTTGTTTAGATTCACACCTAATATAAGTGTACACATACACTAAAATATGTCTACATACATGTATGTATACATCACTACGGGAATCACTAGCAGTGCCGACGGCATTTGCCATCGGCCTCACCACGGCTACCTTCGGCGTAGTGGTGCGCCGACGGCCACCGTCGGCCTAGCGTCGTCGGCGTATAATCCATCGGCGTAGCTCCGTTACCTTCGGCGTAGTTTTTACCGTCGGGCTCATAGCTACGCCGACGGCATTGCCCTCGGCCTAGCTCCGTCGGCCTAGCTTTACCAAATAGTTTCAGAAAACAATTTTTCAAAAAAAAATTATTTTTTTTGAATTTTTTTCCTGTTTTTTTTTCAAAAAAAAATAATGATTATAGATTGGTCATTTGGAAGAAAATGAAAAATATGAGCTATGCCTACGGCTTTCTTACGCCGATGGCATTGCCGTCGGCCTAGCTCTGACAGAACTACACCGACGGCATTGCCGTCGGCGTTGCACCGTGAAAACTACGCCGACGGTTATTTTTTGGCCGTAGGCATTCATACTCTACGCCGACGGCACCGACATATTGCCGTCGGTGTTGAAATAGCCGTCGGCGTTCTCAGCGTTTCCCGTAGTGCATGTGAATATGAAAAAAAGGCTAAAACATCTTATATTGTGGAACGGGTGAGTACATGTTTTCATTTTTTAACAAAACATACACGTTTTCATAGTACTGAATTTGATCGTACGGCCACACATGTTTGTATCTTTACTCTTTACATAATAAGTAATTATAGATTAACCGCCCAATTCTACTTTTGTTTATGTTTTATGTAACATGTGACTTAATTTAAACTACTAATCACAACTACCACCCCTTTCATCACTCTTAAAATGGGAGGCACAGCGCAACCCTTTTGTCTTGTGGTAAAATATAATTACATTGTCGATATTAAACATGGTTAGTTTTGATTATTAAGGGGTGAAGAATGTCTGGTATTAGGGTTGAAGGTCAACTAAAACTTAAAGTTCTGACAAATAGTAGAAGGATCTTACATATGAAATCTGGTTTGCCTCAAAGGTGTAGATACACCTACTACCAAAAAATCACATTTAAAAATTTCAGAAATCGATATAAAATTTGTTGTATACCCTGACATTCTATGGTCACAAACAAAAAAAAAGGTGCTCCAAAAATTTCACGAGGCATTCTTTTTGTCTTTTCTATACATGCCACAAAGACTGTCTTTTTTCAAAAAACTTAGTGTGCGAACATAGAATATCCGGATGCTACCCGAAAATTTGTTTAGAATTTTTTTACATTATAAAATGTATTTAGATTGCTTTTTTCATAATGGGTGCGTCTAGACCTATAATGCAGAACATCGTGTCGATCTAACATACTATTTTAAGCTTTACTGCATTAGATATGACCTGTCCTAAATCTCAAGAATTTCCTACTCTCTTTGCAGATACTTATGTGTAAAAATCTCGTGAACATAATTTTGTATTAGAAGTGATCATTAACTGAAATTTGTGCATGGCTTGCCAATAAGTGATTCCTGGAAGTATGGGACCATGATTATGTTACTAGTAGAAATACAAATATAGTCCACCAAACAGTCACAAATATTTTCAGGCAAACTCTAGGTAACAGAGAAAGGAATAAGTAGATAAGTATCGGATACCTGCAAATGCAGTACTCCCTCCGTTCTAAATTAATTGACTCAGATTTAATGTAGCCTCCGTTCTGAATTAATTGACTCAGATTTAGTGTAGAACGGAGGGAGTACATGTCTAAGTCGTTTTAGGCTGGTCCTGGTGCATGCATGCGTTTGTATTGTATGATCAGTACCCCGCTTGGTCTCCCCCTCGCCGGGGCCCTGCATACCATAGGCACCTGCAGCTCGCCAGGTAGCTACATGCAGCAGTGATGAGTAGACGCAGCCATGCATGCGTTGCATTGCATTGTAGGCTACACTTGCCTCTTGGCCCTCTCCCGCTTCGCCTCTACGGCCAAGATTAGCTACACTGCTGTCCTCGCTCCTCAGTCCTACGGATGAAGGGTATGTGTCCAAAATAATGCAGTGGTCCCTAGACATGCGCTATAGATCATTAAAGAAAGTGTCCTGAAGAGAGAGCGGGCAAGGATGTACTAGGAGTATGAGAAAATGAAAAATAAAAGTTGCATTCACTTTTGGTGATTTGACCTTACCATGCACTGACTAGCAACAGGAGGGCGGATGCATGCAGCTGCAGCGTTCTGCAGTACCCAGATCTACCATCCCCATCTCTTCTCTCTGCGTGTATATGCATGCATGGCCAGGCCACCACCCTCCCCGACCATGCTAGCCAGTACCACCTCTTTCACTCTACTTTCTACTCCATTCCGCTCAATTGGCTCAATGACCCTTAACCAAACTTTTAGTCAATAAAGACTCTTTATAAATTATAAACCTTTCAGCCAGATCTGACCCCTCCTAAAAATTGAAAATACCAGGACATCTGAGATCCTAAAAAAACGTCATTCACTTTGACTTATCGGCAACTATGAAATACAGAAAAAAAACTGCTAAGTCATTTGACACGACATTTTTGTAATCATAGAGCATCTGAGATTTCTTCACAACCTCTAAGAATGTTAGAATACGTCATATTTGTTGGCGTTCTGACAATGTCGGATCTCTAAGACCGCAAAAACATCATATCAAATGCCTTATTTAAAATGAGTTAGCAGCTTTTTCATTTCCCGATCTCGGATAAACCAAAGTGAATGATGTTTTCTGAAATTTTAATCTGAGATTTTCCTAACGCTTTTCAGTGTTCTATTTTTAGCAAAGGCCATAAGACAGCTATTAGTGGCTCAAATTTTGCTAAAGAGCCATTTAGAACAAAGGATACACTGTGATACGCCGACGGCCACCGCCTACACCGATGGCTTTTTATCAGAGCCGTCAGCGTAGGGGTCGACCTGGGTTGCCCAGATTAGCCATCGGCGTATCTAGCTAAGCTGATGGCAAAGCCGTCGGGTTCGGTATACAGGGCTACGCCAACGGCAAACCGGTTGGCTTATTTTTTTTCTATTTTCATTTGAAACAAAATAATCATATCTTTAAATCCTTGAATCAAAATTTAACAAATAAATGTATAAATTGATTAGAAAAATGAGAGGAGTCCAAATATGACAACTATAACATCTTATGCATAATTTTTTCTTACTTGGTATTTATAAAAATGAGAGGAGTCATTTTTGGCACTTATAAAATAGAAAATGGTATTTATAAAAATAATTCGAAAAATCTCTTCGGCAAGATTGTTTCCTATACCAAGATACACCTATTTGTGAAATATGAGAACTTTATCATAAACTATGCCGTGGAAATGGCCATAATAATTAACATGGTCATTTGGCTTGAAACTTGTACTACCTCCGGCCCGAATTGATTGGCATAGAAACTGCAATGAGGTAGTACAAATTCCTGCTACACTCACGACAATAAATACTGACCGGAGGGAGTATATGTTTATACATGATAGACCTTTTTGTGAAGAATTGTTTTGAATTTTTTTTCAAAAATCAAGTTTATCATTTATCATAGCAACTAGTATAAATAAAATGACTCCTTTCCAGAGGATATATTTTTTGGGCTTTATTTCACTTTATTTGATATATTCAAAAAATTCAAAATGACCACCATGACTATTCATTGAAAGAGGTCAAATTTTCTAAATATATCTATGTAATTCTGTGATATAAACACTACTTGTGTACCTTGAAATGGGTTTTAAAAAAATTCAGACCAAACTATAAAACACTTGTAGTTCAAATTTGGATTACTTTCGAAAAATCGACATAAACTCATTTAACTATGCAAAATTAGGTAGAAATAGAGAAAAATCCTAATACTGCTTGGACATCATCCATCAAATGTAGACCGCTCTTTGTGAAAATTAGATGGGTGCCGATTTGCACCATAGTTTTTGTACTTTATTCACAAAAAAGTCATTTTGGCACTTATAAAATGGAAAATTATATTTATAAAAATAATTTGAAAAATCTCTTCGACATTATTGTTTCCTATACCAAGATATATCTATCTGTGGAATATGAGAACTTTATCACAAACTATGCCATGGGAATGACCATAACATTGTCATTTGGGTTGAAATTTGTATATGTTTATACATAATAGACCTTTTTGTGAAGAGTTATTTTGAATAGTTTGTAAAAAAAATCAATTTTATCATTTTTCATAGCAACTAGTACACATAAAAGTACTCCATGCTAGAGGATATCATTTTTTGAGCTTTTATTTGATATATTTGAAAAACCCGTCAAAATGGACACCATGATTATTCATCGAAAGAGCTCAAATTTTCTGGATATATATATGTTTATATGATGCAAAAGATGATATGGATGTCATATTTAGATTCCTCTAATTTCTCTAATCGATTTACATATTTTATTTGTCAAATTTCGATTCACGGATTTCAAGATATAAATTCTTTCAAAGTAAATGGAAAAAGGCAAAAATAAAATAAAATTCATTTTATTTTTATTTAAATATTATTACATAATCATTGGTGTTTATTCAAATAGTTTTTTGGAACTAAAAAAAATAAAAAAGTATAACATCATGAAAGAGGGATTAACATGATTGATAGTATATAAATATCAGTAAGTCATGTCACTTGGAAACTAATCTGGAAGGAACTCCGAAGTTAAGCTTGCTTTGGATGGAGCAATTTGAGGATGGGTGACCGAATAAAAAGTTTGACTAAGTGTGAGTAATTTGGCATAAGATTAAACGGGTAATCTGAGACATTAAGTGTGTGACTAACTGAGTAATTTTAAAATAACAATAATAGTAATAAATAATAAATAAAATTATAAAATCTGAAAAAACCTAACCTAACGGCAAACGGCTTTTAATACGCCGACGGCAAATTTGGTCTAAGCCGACAGGGTGGTACGACGACGGCTGTCATCGGTGTAGTCTTTGCCCGATGGCAATCTGGGCTACGCCGACGGCTGCTGCATATCGAAAGTTTTCTGTAGTGATACCTCCACTCCATCGAGTACCACCTCTTTCACTGTATTTTCTACCCGATTCCACGTAATTGGCTCCATCCAGCAAAATATATCTATTGTAAACCGACAAGTTGATGTAGATGGGCCTTTACACTGAAGCATGTTGCAACCTATATACGCAAAGCACAAGGTAGTTGAGCGGATGGAAGATAGATTGTTTCCGT
Source organism: Poa annua (assembly GCA_026929855.1). NCBI lineage: Eukaryota > Viridiplantae > Streptophyta > Magnoliopsida > Poales > Poaceae > Poa > Poa annua. Next base: position 40,279,808 of record CM049438.1, read on the forward strand.
TATGGTAGTACTAGTTCTTAAGAAGATAAGTGACCCGACTAAGTACCAGCCGTTGCATCTTAGTTCTCATGTGTTGGCATCCCACTTCTCTCCTCATACAAGCAAATGACAGAACATCACCAAGATTCCCAATTCTTAAACATGAGAACTTCTCTCTCTCTCAAACAGTTTGTCAAATCGTGATTTGTATTCAATGTTTCACTTAATCATGAGGAGTCTAATATTCACATGTTTCGATAGTTTTCCCGTTTGCAATCAATTGATTGTTTCACTTAATTTCCAAATTATAACTATTTTGATTGCTATATTATACCAACTTGTTTGGTAGGGTTTTGAATGTAATTCTACATTAATGCAATACTGCTTGCGTGATACTACCCTTGTGGAATATTATAATCTCTTGGATACTGGTGACACTTGGATATAAACTGTTTTGTATCTTTGCATACTGTTACATTGCCCATAATCATGTAAGAAATTGTCTAGTAACTAAACACTTTTTATTGTAGTAATTGATTTTTGTTGACGTCATATTCTAACAACTAGTGTGAAAAAAATCATCAGAACTTAGCAATACTAACGACTTTTTTTTTAAGAAACACAGTACAGACGCAGACGCTCACACACGCACGTACAGACACCCATATGACCGCACACACGCAAATCCTACCCCTATGAGCACTTCCGAGAGACTGGTCCGGTAAATCTTGAGGTTGACGAAGTCATCACGGGCGTCTCGCTGTTGACGGGCACGTCACCTACCACTGAAAGCATAGCGCCGATTAAATCCTGAAAAATCCAGAAAAATGCGAGCACCCATGTCAAGTCTGGGACTTGAACCTGTGTGGGCTAATTCCAGCACAAGGAACCAAAACAGTTGAGTTAGTCTCACTTCGCGCAATACTAACGACTTTGAAATCCTCGTGCAGTCAAACTTTAGCTGGGAAGACGGATCATTAATCAGATACGGGTGAGTGTATGCGGATGGACGTGAACGTCTCCTTCCGTCTATGTTTCGTAAAAAAATGTAGACCACGTCTGATTCAGAACGTGTCTATAGCGTGGAAGCTTTTTGCCCAAAGCAAACCAAACAATTCGTTGTCGTGAGTGCATGCACATAGCCAGTCCACCTGGCGACTGCGTGCCCTTCCCCAGCCCAATCTTCGGACCCATACCACTCCCCAACTTAGCAGGTTTGTCGTCACTCCTCTCCATCCTCTCCCGCTCTGCATCGATCTCATTCTTTTCTTCCTTCAACTCAAGGGCACAGCGGGGATGGATTTCTTCGGAACCCCGGCCCGGCGTCTGCATCGATCCCAGTACGTCGTGCCAGTTCCCACACCGTCTTACCTGGAATGCGCATGGCGCCATGGCCCCGGCCACGCCCAGTTTGATATTAGGTTTAGGGTATTCGGTGAGATCTAGCCTCCGCCTCTCCTCTATTTATATACTTGACAGATACAAGATACAATTACACTACGTATGGGTATAGACCGTTTCTAACACACCCACTCAATCTAAACTATTACATACAAGATTTAGATTGATCTTAAAACGGTCTAGCATCTGTCGAGTGTCTGGTTTTGTAAACACATCAGCCAACTGATCATCAGAGGAGATAAAGCGAACCTCGAGTGCACCTGCCGCAACACGCTCTCGCACGAAGTGGAAATCGATCTCAATGTGCTTAGTACGAGCATGGAAAACAGGATTCGCCGAGAGGTACGTTGCCCCTAGATTGTCACACCAAAGTATGGGTGTGCGCTGCTGGATCACGCCGAGCTCCTTGAGCAAAGAGTCCACCCAGATAGCTTCAGCAGCGCCATTTGCTAGTGCCTTATACTCAGCCTCTGTACTCGACCTCGAGACTGTAGGTTGTTTCTTCGAACTCCAAGAAATCAAGTTCGGTCCAACAAACACTGCAAAACCACTTGTGGATCGGCGATCATGCACGCAACCAGCCCAATCAGCATCAGTGAATATGCTTATGCCAGTGGCGGAAGACTTACGAAACTTTAAGCCTGTATGCAACGTTCCTTTGACATATCGCAGGATACGTTTAACTTCCTCCCAATGAACATCAGTGGGCGCGGAAAGAAATTGGCACACCTTGTTCACCGCAAACGATATATCTGGTCTGGTGAGTGTTAAGTACTGTAATCCACCAACAATGCTTCGATACCTGAAAGAATCCTCGGTGCCAAGCAATGTACCTGTATTCCTCGACAGGTTCGCCGATAGTGGTGTGGGAGTGGGCTTACAATTCTCCATCTCAACTCTATGAAGAAGATCCAATGCATACTTTCTCTGAGTGACAGTCATCCCCCCGGAATTGTAGGACGCTTCCAGACCAAGAAAATATTCCAACTTGCCCATGTCCTTGATAGGAAAAGCGGCAGCCAATGATTTTACCAGACTATCAACCGCTGCAAGGGTTGATCCAGCAATAACAATGTCATCGACATAAACCAGCATATAAATCTGAACTCCTCCTCGTGAGAACAAGAACAATGATGAATCGGCTTTGGAGGACTCAAAACCAAGCTGAAGAAGGAGCTGACTGAGACGTGCATACCAAGCACGTGGTGATTGCTTCAGACCATACAAGGAACGCTGAAGTTTGCAGACGTGAGAGGGATACCGATCATCCTCAAAACCGGGAGGCTGCTGCATGTAAACATCCTCCGAGAGAAATCCATGGAGGAAAGCATTGCTGACATCAATCTGTCGGAGACACCAATCCCGAGACACAGCAAGAGAGAGAACCAGACGCACTGTAGCAGGCTTTACCACTGGGCTAAATGTATCACCGTAGTCAATGCCGTGCTGCTGAGTCCACGAGCAACCAGACGCGCCTTGTGCTTGTCAATGGTACCATCGGGCCGATGCTTCGTTTTAAAGATCCACTTACTGCCAACAATGTTGACGCCGGGGGGGGCGCGGCACAAGAACCCATGTGCGAGTGTCACGGAGAGCAGCAATCTCATCAGCCATAGCAGCACGCCAAGCGGGCTCATACAACGCATCTCAATGAGATGTCGGTGTGGCGAAGAAAGCACGTCGACGGGGATCATACCGAACCGTCCCATCCTTGTACTCCTTTTCCTTTCGTGTAGCATCACGAGTACGCGTGAACATGGTGTGGGCCGGAGCTGGCACAGCTAGCAGTGGTGGCGCGGCAGGTGACGGTGGCGCAGCCGGCGACCCAGCCGAAGGTGGCGCGGCCGGCGACTAAGTCGCAGCAGAGGGCGACACGGGCTGGGCCGAAGCTGGTTCTGCTGACCGCACGGGCGACACAGGCTCCACGGTGGGCCGGCCCAACACGGGCGATGGCACCGCATCCGGCGAATCAGGCGCCGACGCGCCCCCCGAGGCATGCAAGAGGCCATGCACGTCGATCGGCCTGTGATCGCGAGCGTCTGGAGTGCTACCGTCGGGAGCGCTGGTTTCCTGCACAGAAGGAACATCGCCTAAAATAGGCTGATCAGGTGACAGGTAAGATAAGTCATATTTACGCATATGGACACCCATAACCGGTTCATCGGAAGGAAACGAAGTGATGGACTCAGCTAAAGTTGAGACGTCAATGGAGACTCCGGGAGTAGAAAACGGGAACTGATGCACCGGGTGGTGGTGTTGTTGGGAAACCCCAAGAGGAAGGTGTGAAGTAGTGCAGCAGCAAATTTCCCTCAGTGATGAAACCAAGGTTATCGAACCAGTCGGAGATGAAGAACACGTATGAAGGTCTCCCTAGCAATGGCGCCAGAAAACAGCTGGTTGGCGTGGAAAGGGAGGTGGAACCTGCACAACACAATCAAACTAATTTGTCCCAACGAAACAGTGAGGTTGTCAATCTCACTGGCTTGCTGTAACAAAGGATTAAACGTATGTGTGGAAGATGATATTTGCAGAGAATCAAAGTAACAGTTTGCAATTGGTTGTATTATCAGTTTAAAGAAAAGGACCGGGGTCCACAGTTCACTAGTGGTGTCTCTCCATAAATAATAATAATAATAGCATACATGCGGGTAAACAAATTACAGCTGGGCAATTGACAGAATAAAGAGTTGCATAATGATGCATATACTAATGTCATGATGTCTAGTGTGAGATTCATTTGGGCATTACAACAATATACATAGACCGTTCCAACCGCATTTATGACTAATAATCCACCTTCCGGTTAGCGTCCGCACCCCTTTCAGTATAAAGTTGCAAGCAACAGATTATTGCATTAGGCAAAGTGTGTAATGTAAGTAATAGCATTATCCTTAGACAAAGTACTACTGTTTTATCCCTAGTAGCAACAGTACATCTACAATCTTAGAGCTTGCTGTCACTACCCCAGATTAAATAGAGACATGAACCCACTATCGAGCATAAATACCCCCTCTTGGAGTCACAAGCATCTACTTGGCCAGAGCATCTACTAGCAACGGAGAGCATGCAAGATCATAAACAACACACAACATGATATATTATGAAGCAATGACAAAGTATTCAATATTCATCAGATCCCATCAAACACAACATGTAGCATTAGATAAAGATGATCTTGATCATGATAGGCAGCTCACAAGATCTAAACATGATGGCACAATAGGAGAAGACAACCATCTAGCTACTGCTATGGACCCGTAGTCCAAGGATGAACTACTCACGCATCAGTCCGGAGGCGGGCATGGTGATGTAGAGCCCTCCGGTGATGATCCCCCTCTCCGGCAGGGTGCCGGGAAGAGGTTCTGAACCCTCCCGAACTAGGGTTGACGACGGCGGCGGCTCCGTAAGGTTTCTGGGAAAAGTGTTCGGGTTGTATGTCTGAGGTTTTCGGGGGGTATAAGTAGGCGAAAGGGCGAAGGCGGTGGAGCCCCGAGGGCCCACCCTCAGGTGCTGGCGCGGCCAGGAAGGGAGCCGCGCCACCACCTGATGGCGGCGCCTCGGTGCCCATCTTCGTTTCTCCCTCGGACTTTTGGAACGTGTCGGGAAAAATAAGGTCTTCGGTATAAAAATTGTCGAATTCCGAGAATATTTCCTTAAGTGGATTTCTGAAACAAAAAACAGCAGAAAACAGGGAACTGGCACTGTGGCATCTTGTTAATAGGTTAGTCCCAGAAAATGCATAAAACAATATAAAATGTATATAAAACATGTAGGCAATTGGTATAATATAAGCATGAAACATAAGAAATTATAGATACGTTGGAGACGTATCAAGCATCCCCAAGCTTAGTTCTACTCGACCTCGAGTAGGTAAAACGATAACAAGAATAATTTCTGAAGTGACATGCTTTCACACAATCTTGATAATGTAATGCATGTAAACTGAGATCAAATGAATAAAAGCTATAGATTATATTAATATCAAATGAGTAATGAATAAACAAGTAGGAAGAGCAAAGCAAAACTTTCAAAGAATTAGTACTAGAGAACAATCAACCGTGCATGGTAGATATTAAAGATGATTTAAGCTTCAAGAACAACAATATAATTATCTAATGAATCAAACACTCATGACAACTTTGTGAAAGGATCAAGTCAAGCAATAACAATATGCACGTAGAAAATCATCTCTCTATTTGTTCACTCGAAGACAAGCAACTGTTCAGCGTTGGTTCCTGGCACCAGTATGTTGTGGCTAAAAGAATAATAATGGAGGTTTGGAAGGCCAACGGAAGAAAGTTTCACACAGCTGAAAGTGATCATTAGACAAGAGGAAGTCTTACAATCGAAGCTATGCAAGGAGTAGTGATTGCCACACAACGGATGCACATAGAGCTATAAGTGTATGAAAGCACTCCAATGAAACTAGTGGGGGTGCATCTAACTTGCTTGCTCATGAAGACCTAGAGCACTTTTGAGAAGGCTCATGATTGGAATATACAAGCCAAGTTCTATAGTGTAAAGTTCCCCACATAGTTATATAACTAGAACATGAAAACTCTCACATATGGAGTAAAGATGCTAAACATGAGCACAAATGATGACTATGAATATTACAAGTGCTATAACATGAGCACAAGTGTGGATAAATAGTAGTAATGTTGCCCCCTTTTTATTCTTTCTTTCTTTTTTTCTTTTTTTCTATTTTTTTGTATTTTTCTGTTTCTCTTTTCGATGGCCTCCATGGCTCTTTTCACTTTTAGGGGCAAACATTCTAATATGACAACACACTTTTGGTACAAAGATCTCATAAAGGATAAAACATGGTGTATAAAACGGTGCCTCTGCCAGTGTAGCAGGATATGCAATGATCTGCGTAACATGGGTAAAACCACACATCAGCTATATAGAATCATGCAAAGCAATATATAAATGATAAATGACAACAAGTCATGTAATGTAAGATGAAAGTTGCATGGCAATATATCTCGGAACAGCTATGGAAATGCTGTAGTAGGTAGGTATGGTGGATGTTTTGAGGAAGATATTTGGCTTATGTGTAGGAGAACATGATGAAGATCTCCCACGAGTTTTGGATGTACCCGCGAAGTATGCACCAACTCTCAATGTGAGAAAGGGCAATGCAAAGTACCGAAGAGGCTAGCAAATATGGTGGTGGAAGTGCCATGAAAACCGCAGCTTTAGAACTCACAAGTAAAACGATTCCAACTAGAAATATGATCTTACAAGGCATAATGAAAATCACTCCATGAGGGACTGTGGCAAATGAACAAGTCACTGTTGGGACCCCGACCGTAGCGCATAACACAAAGTCATTACGGTTGTTTTTAACATTAGAAGTCATATACCATTATGCTATCAACTGGATATTTAAGTGTGGCACAGCTTCAAGTTTTCTAGACCAACCATTAATCATTACACTTTACTAAACCATCATGTTTACCATTAAGCATATTAATATCTCAAAACAACATCAATGATTCAAGTGACACAATTTAATGATCTACAAGATTATGTATCATTTAGTTATACTATCTACCACATTTAACATTTTCTGTTCTTAACCAAACACCAATCAACTTATTTAAAACATAAACTCTCCAAGTATTTAACAATGAAACAAGAGAGTATAACATATGAGAACTAACAGCTCTAACAAGAGATGCATGAAAAATAAGAACTGAAAGTATTGCAGTAGCTATGGAAGAATACTCAACAAATATAAGCGAAGAATAGGAGTATTCAAATGAAAAAGCAGAGCGTGTCTCTCTCCCACACAAGAATGCTAGGATCCATTTTATTCAGAGAATGAAAATAACAAAAGAAAAAATAAAAACAAACAGACGCTCCAAGTAAAGCACATAAGATGTGGCGGAATTAAAATATAGTTTCACTAGAGATAACCTGATAAGTTGTTGATGAAGAAGGGGATGCCTTGGGCATCCCCAAGCTTTGACGCTTGAGTCTTCTTGAAATATGCTTGGGTGACCCACGGGGGCATCCCCAAGCTTAGGCTCTTTCATCTTCTTGATCATATCACATCATCCTCTCTCTTGATCCTTGAAAACTTTCTCCACACCAAACTCAAAGTAAACTTCATTATAGGGTTAATGCATAATCAAAAATTCTCATATTCTGCATGGAGACAATCATTATCATGGTACTGGACATTAGCTACAGCCACTAGAATTTTATGGAACAAAAAGATCCATTCAAAAACAGCAAAAGAATCAATGCAAAATAAATGGCAGAATCTGTCAAAAACAGAACAGTCCGTAAACACGGATTTTTTCGAGGCACTTTACTTGCTCAAATCAGAAAACTCAAAACTAATGAAAGCTGCGTACATATTTGAGGATCACGCACAAAAATCCCAGGTCATTTTGATTTTTCTATGAATTCTGACGAATTAAACGGTGGACAGCAGAAAAACTGTTTCTGCGCAGGAATCCAAATCTAGCATCAACTTTGTACTAGAGGCTTAACTTGGCACAACTTATGCAATAAAGTAAAGATACAAAGGAATTGCTACAGAGGTAGGCATGTTACTTGACTCAAGAAAATAAAATAACTGAAATAAAAAGTGGTTTGTCTCGCATAAGCGCTTTTGTTTAACGCCTTTGAGCTAGGCACAGAAAGCAAAACTCAAGTATTTCCAAGAGAAGAGGCATCCAAATCAATGCAAGAAATCCTCTCAACTATGCATTGTATTTTATCTATATGAGTTTCAGAGATCCCTTTTTCATTACTCTTAGGTTTACTACATTCATCAAAGGGATTCGCAGGGATAATCCAATCAAAAAAAAAATCCAAACCTTCATGCATAGCTACAAGTTTAATAGGTATTGGTACTTTGATTACTTCTTCCTTTTTAGGTTCGGTTTGCCCCAATTTTTCTAGTGTATTGATGACCTCTACACATGAGCCAAGCATATTAAAGCGATCAAAAACTTTCCTAGCTTCTTTAGCAACATCACCAAATTTTTTGAGCAGGGTTTTTAGAATAAAGTCTTTCTTTTCAGCATTTTTATCATTATGAAGATTAAAAAACATTTGTTGAATTATGGGATGAAGGTTAACAAACCTAGCCTCTAGTATGTGAACCAAGGAAGCTGAAGCAATTTCATAATTTGGAGCAAGTTCTGCTATGGATCTATCCTCAAAATTATCATGCATACTAACATGGTCAAAGAATTCTTCAATATTATCTTTTCCAGTTATAGAACCACTTCCTACTGGCAGGTCTTCTAGGGTGTACTTAGGGAGCAACATTTAACAGAAATGAAGCTAAAACCGAAATAAAAAAATTAATGCAAATAACTATTTTTTTTGTATTTTTAATAATAAGTGCAAAAAAGATAATAACAAGGTAAATAAAATGCAAGTAACTAATTGTTTTTGTGTTTTTGATATTTAATAGCAAACAAAACAGGAAATAAAATTTAACTAAGCAAGACAAAAACAAAGTGAAGAGATTGGGAAGTGAGAGACTCCCCTTGCAGATGTGCTTCAGTTCCCCGGCAACGGCGCCAGAAAAATGCTTGATGCACCGGGTGGTGGTGTCGTTGGGAAACCCCAAGAGGAAGGTGTGAAGTAGTGCAGCAGCAAATTTCCCTCAGTGATGAAACCAAGGTTATCGAACCAGTAGGAGATGAAGAACACGTCTGAAGGTCTCCCTATCAATGGCGCCAGAAAACAGCTGGTTGGCGTGGAAAGGGAGGTGGAACCTGCACAACACAATCAAACTACTTTGCCCCAACGAAACAGTGAGGTTGTCAATCTCACTGGCTTGCTGTAACAAAGGATTAAACGTATGTGTGGAAGATGATGTTTGCAGAGAATCAAAGTAACAGTTTGCAGTTGGTTGTATTATCAGTTTAAAGAAAAGGACCGGTGTCGTGGGATTGTCACGACAGATGTTTCCGGGTGGAAACTTGAGTATGGGGACATAGCGACTTCTGACATCGGGAGCTTGTCTAGCGTGGCGTGGGGAAACAAGGGTTTACCCAGGTTCGGCCCCTCGTCTAGAGGTAAAGACCTACTTCCTGCTACTGCTTTATTGATATGGGTTTCGAGGACTCGGCGCCTTAGCTTCCGGGTCTCGAGATTACAATGGTGATACTTGCGATCTGGTAAAGCTTAACCTTCTAGGAACCAGGAGGCCCCCTTATAAAGGCGGTGGGTCTCGCTGGGCGTACAAGCGGGATCCGGGTTACCATCGTACCCGGACTCTACTCTAAGTCCTTTAAGCCTTCGCCTTCCTTATCAGGACTCCGTCTTGTACTTTGTCTCTAGTCTTCTAGATCCTTCTTGACTTGCGGGCCAAGACACACGTGGCGCACCGGCTCACGTGAGACCCGGCCCATATCCTCATACTTGACCCGGCCCAGGTCCTTACCAGGCCGGCTTATCTTCTAGGTCGGTGGGCCTACCGGGTTATGATCCCCCCAACAACCGGGGTCCACAGTTCACTAGTGGTGTCTCTCCATAAATAATAATAATAGCATACATACGGGTAAACAAATTATAGCTGGGCAATTGACAGAATAAAGAGCTGCATAATGATGCATATACTAATGTCATGATGTCTAGTGTGAGATTCATTTGGGCATTACAACAATATACATAGACCGTTCCAACCGCATTTATGACTAATAATCCACCTTCCGGTTAGCGTCCGCACCCCTTTCAGTATTAAGTTGCAAGCAACAGATTATTGCATTAGGCAAAGTGTGTAATGTAAGTAATAGCATTATCCTTAGACAAAGTACTACTGTTTTATCCCTAGTAGCAACAGTACATCTACAATCTTAGAGCTTGCTGTGACTACCCCAGATTAAATAGAGACATGAACCCACTATCGAGCATAAATACCCCCTCTTGGAGTCACAAGCATCTACTTGGCCAGAGCATCTACTAGCAACGGAGAGCATGCAAGATCATAAACAACACACAACATGATATATTATGAAGCAATGACAAAGTATTCAATATTCATCAGATCCCATCAAACACAACATGTAGCATTACATAAAGATGATCTTGATCATGATAGGCAGCTCACAAGATCTAAACATGATGGCACAATAGGAGAAGAAAACCATCTAGCTACTACTATGGACCCGTAGTCCAAGGATGAACTACTCACGCATCAGTCCGGAGGCGGGCATGGTGATGTAGAGCCCTCCGGTGATGATCCCCCTCTCCGGCAGGGTGCCGGGAAGAGGTTCTGAACCCTCCCGAACTAGGGTTGATGACGGCGGCGGCTCCGTAAGGTTTCTGGGAAAAGTGTTCGGGTTGTATGTCTTAGGTTTTCGGGGGGGGGGGGGGGGGGGGGGGTATAAGTAGGCGAAAGGGCGAAGGCGGTGGAGCCCCGAGGGCCCACCCTCAGGTGCTGGCGCGGCCAGGAAGGGAGCCGCGCCACCACCTGATGGCGGCGCCTCGGTGCCCGTCTTCGTTTCTCCCTCGGACTTTTGGAACGTGTCGGGAAAAATAAGGTCTTCGGTATAAAAATTGTCCAATTCCGAGAATATTTCCTTAAGTGGATTTCTGAAACCAAAAACAGCAGAAAACAGGGAACTGACACTGTGGCATCTTGTTAATAGGTTTCCCAGAAAATGCATAAAACAATATAAAATGTATGTAAAACATGTAGGCAATTGGTATAATATAAGCATGGAACATAAGAAATTATAGATACGTTAGAGACGTATCAGGAACACGGATTCGTCGAAAACGACGTCCTGCGAGATGTAAATTCTCCCAGTCGTACGATCTAGACACTTGTAACCCTTGTGCATGGGACTATAGCCTAGAAAAACACACATTTTAGATCTAAAATCCAATTTGTGGGAGTTATATTTTCTGAGACTTGGCCAACACGCGCATCCAAAAATGTGAAGGGAATCATAGTTCGGCTGAACACGAAGCAAGCGAGTGATCGGTGTTTCCTTATTAAGAACCGGCGTGGGCATGCGATTTGTTAGATAACAGGCCGTCAGAAACGCTTCATCCCAGTAGTGTAGGGGAAGCGACGAGTGCGTGAGCAGGGCAAGCCCTGTCTCAACGAGATGGCGATGCTTGCGCTCGGCGATGCCATTCTACTGAGAAGTATGAGGACAAGAAACGCGATGAGAGATCCCCGTACGAAGAAAATATTGGTGGAGACGCTGATACTCACCCCCCCCCCCCCCCCCCCCCCCCCAATCCGACTGAACAGCCTTGATTTTAACATCGAGAAGGCGTTCGACATGAGCCTGAAACGCATAGAAAACTTGTTCCACGTCAGATTTGTGTTTGATAAGATATATCCAGCAATAGCGCGAAAAATTATCGATAAAGCTAACATAATACTTGTACCCCCCAGAAGAAGTGTGAGCTGGACCCCAAACATCAGTATGAATGAACTCAAGAGGCGCAACGGAAACACGAGTAGAAGCATTATAAGATAGTTGGCGGCTCTTGGCACGCTGACAAGCATCACAAATAAACGACGAAGTATCTGACGAACACGGAAGCTCATGAGTTCTAACAATAGACCGAACTACATTATTGGTGGGGTGACCAAGACGCTGATGCCACTGAGTAGAGTTGACAGCACTAGCATGATGAGGCGATGGAGCGGAAGCGCGATCAAGCGGGATGGGGTAGAGTCCTCCCTCACTTCTACCGAGAAGCAGCGTTTTCTTCGTGACCTTGTCCTTAACACAGAAAAAATGACGATGAAACTCAACGAAGACATCATTATCGTGGACAAGGCGACAGACAGAAAGCAAATGCTTGCTAAGATGTGGAACATGAAGAACATTATTCAGTTTTAATAATGAACCAGCTAAAGTAGAGTGACCAATATGCGAAATAGACAAACCTGCACCATTGGCCACCTGGACCTGATACTTGCCGCCGTAGCGCTCGTGGACGTGGAGGCGTTCAAGGTCACTAGTCAGATGATCCATAGCCCCGGAGTCCATGAGCCAGGGAGGAGTAGAGTTGGAGGAGGACGTGGTAGCGGCGTTCCCCGCGCGTGAGTCGACGTGATAGTCCTGGTCGAAGCGGTTGCGGCAGTTAGCCGACTCAGGACCCCAATAGCCACAGAGCTGGCAGCGCGGCCTCCACTTCAGGCCGTTGCGACCGTTGCCGCGACCACCACCACCTTGGCGGCCACCACCGCCGTTGCCTCCATAGTTGTCGTCATTGGGACGGCCTTGCCCTGGCTGGCCACCATTGCCAGGTGGGCGACTCCCTCCACCTTGATGCGGTGGAGTGTACTCCGGCGCACAAGAGTGCCCAGGGTTGCCGTAGGGGCTGCCGTAGCCACGCTGGGCCGCATTGGCCGAAGAAGACCACCCCTCGGCGGCCGCCTGCTGAGCCTGCATGGACTCGTACGAGAGGATGGCGGAGTAGAACTCGTCATAGGGAATCGACCGGTTGCCGAAGGTGAGTGTGGTGGCGATGGAGTTGTACGCAGAACCGAGGCCGATGACGATGAAGTCAATAAGCTCGTCGTTGGTGATGGGCGAACCAGCGGCGGCCATCGCATCTGCAAAAGATTTCATCTTATGCATGTACGCGACGGCGGTGAGGTCCTCCTTACGCGTTGAGGACAGCTGACGACGGATGTGGCGGCCATTGGCACGGCTCTGGGCGCCGTACATGGCGTGGACGCCGCTCCACACCGCGGCAGCTGATTTGCAACCGATGAGCTGGTTGGCAATGTCGGGCTCCATGGAGCCGAGAAGGTAGCCGATGACCTTCTGATCGTTGGACCACCACCGTGAGTACTCCATATTGGCGACGGTGATGGCTTTGTCCCCCTCTCCCTGGGTGACAGTCTGCGCGGGCGGCGCGATGTTCTCGTCGAGATGATAATGGAGTCCTACACCGGCGAGATTGGGAAGGAGGAGTCCCCTCCATAGGGCGAAGTTGCCCGCCTCCAATCGAACGGCTACCGGCGGTAGCACCACCTGCGACCCGACGGCATGGGCGGCTGACGGTGATGAAGCTAGGGCCCCAAGGGCCTGAGAGAGTTGGAGTGCGGAGGAGGAGGAGAAGGCCATCGCGGCGGCCGAGGATGGTCTCTCGGTGGCGGCGGACAGAGGATCTCGCGGCAGCGGCGGATTGATCTCGCGGCGGCGGCGGAGGCTCTGATACCAAGTTTGATATTAGGTTTAGGGTATTCGGTGAGGTCTAGCCTCCACCTCTTTTCTATTTATATACTTGACAGATACAAGATACAATTACAATACGTACGGGTATAGACCGTTTCTAACACGCCCCAGCCAGGCATGGGCATCATCATGGATAAATCTTGATAAATGGCCCCTTGCGTGACCTTTTCCGCTGCTTGTGCTTGTGCGTTTTGTGTGCAAACCAGAACAGCTTCTCCTTGCCCCCATCGGCATCGATGCAATCTACCTCCTGTCTGTGTAGCTAGGATATGTACTCTGTTGCTCCTCATGTTGTCTAAAATCTCACGGTTTTGGACAATCGATCAATCGACATACTACTGTTTTCTTTACAGTAGTGTTCAACCACTAATAAACAGGCTCACTCTATACTCTTGTGAATATAAAGTATCCATGTATTACCATGAGTGAATAGTTCAGATCCGAAACAGAGACAGTTAGACCTTGTTTTTTCTGCTACCGGCCGTACTGAGCATCTGAGTTGTTCCATGTACTACTGTTTTGGGCTGGCCTAATAGTTACGAACAAATTTTCCTTTCCATATGGTACTTTTTCTAGTAAGGATGGTTTGGAGGTAAGATTCTGTGAAGATAAGTGGCTAGCCCTACCTCACTCCGGGAGCAATATCCGGTTTTATACAACACTGTCATGGGACGTCACAAAAGCGAAACACTTTCTAAGGTGTTGGAGAATTTTCCGCCTAATGTGACGTTTAGAAGAGATCTTATTGGTCCCCGTCTAGCATTTTGGAATGAGTTGCTACAACGGTTGGTTATGATCAACCTGACACCAGGGTTTAACATACGTTTTTATAATTTCTTTCGGATATACTTATTTTTTCTGGTTTTTTTCGCATAGCGAGTAGAGGAATAGTTTCTAGTTTTGGAACCACCTGAACAGAAATCGCTGATCCACCTTCACTTGTTTACTCTGGCTTCGATTCTTTTATTGTATAGTGGACGACTTAGGAGCTTTAAAGCCGCACTGACCCTCGTGAAGAGCTGGGACCCACCTACTATAGATGGATCTAGCTTGTGAATAAGAAATCCATCATCCTCAAATTATGATAACTTCTAGCCGCAGCCGGAGCTACTTCTAATCCGGAATCCAAAGGAGTCGAGCTTTTCGTACTACCATCGCCCGGGCATCGCTTTCTTCCTACTGCTTTCGTCCAGTTTTATTGCTCCTCCTCTCAACTTATTGTTCTTGTGAATACCGTACGTATTAGTTCTTGTGAATATCAATCTAGGCATAGGGCTAGGCTGGCTTGCAAGATTCGCTTCGTGCCGTTGGCAAAACACTGGTATATGCTTCGCCCTTCTCTTCCTTTAAGTTTAAGGGGCAGTTGAGCAACCAATCATACTACGTAGTACGGGAATTGTAGTTCACAAGTGAAGCCTCCCATGAGTGACTTGTTGGGTGGTATATTCTAAATGGGTCAATTATAAACAAATCCGTCTTTTACGGCCGATTGAGACTGTCTTCCCTAGAAATACAACGCTCTTTGACGAGAAAGCCGTCTAGCACCTGTAGCTGGCTTGCTTCACGTCCCGCTGTTTGCTTAACCTCACAGAGATCCCTAAATTTCGAGAAAAGAACAAAATTTCAAAGAAATATTTTAAAAAATTCGGTCAGATTTATAGTCTCAGGTTCTAATTAATTTCAAAACGTAAAACAAAAACGGGTGAATCGAACACAAAACCTTACAGTTGACTATACATGCCTTCAACCACTACAGTAAGTGAAAGTATATGTTTGTACGTTGATCTAATTCCTCTTGTAATGTAACCAATTGGATTTATTCAAATTTAAACGAAAAATTCTTCCGAGAATATATTTTCTCGTCCCTTAGAGAAAATCACGAATTTCGTTCGAAATTTTGACGAAATATTTTTCCATGCCTGACGCAAGGCGCTGATAAGTTTCGGTGGAATTTACACAAAGTTGGTACATTCACCGTGGAATCCATATATAAAGCTTTGATCCAATCGGAAGTGCCAGTGGAAAATAACAAAAATCTCTAGAAGATGAATATATCACTCAAAAATAAGGTCTTTGTGTGGTATCTACGTCGAGGGGTAATTCTAACTGAAGACAACCTTGCAAAACGCAATTGGTATGGAACTAAAAAATGTGTCTACTATCACAAAGACGAGACAATCAAGTACTTATTATTCGAGTGTAAATTTGCTAGTTTTATATGGTCAATCATCCAGATAGGTTTTACCTTATATCCACCAATAAGTGTCGCTAATATTTTTGGCTCATGGCTCAATTGTGTGGATGATAGGTTTAAACAACTTGTTAGGGTGGCAAAACTGGCCGTAATATGGTCGCTTTGGCTTTGTAGGAATGACAAGGTTTTTAAGGATAATAATTCTTCTCTTATGCAGGTTATCTACCAGACTACTGCTACACTCCGTTCGTGGTCTCCGTTGTAACGGGTGAAGTATTGAGACCTGTTTATGGATGTGTGTATAAGACTGAAGTATACGGCGAGAATCTTTTTATCCCAACATGGATGACAGCATAATTTGCGGATTGGCCCTCCACTACCATAGGTATTTTTGCACTTTCTCATCATGATATGTAATAAGTCTACTATTTTTACTTCCCTTTGAACTTCGAACCTTTCAGCTATGTGTGCATCTTTGTTATGCAGAAAGCGGGTGTAATGCTTAAAACTCTTTAAATAATAAAAGGTCTCTTTATCGAAAAATGTACTACTGTTTTGTTACGCTACGTAACTCTTATATTAAGTAATAAATAGCAGTATGCATCACTTGATACAGAGTCCGGAACTAGCCTTTTCAGAAAAGAAAAAAATGTACTACTGTTTTGTGCTTTTTCTGCAAGACGGCCACCAAAAACCGTTTTGCAGGGCGTGATGCATGGGGACCAATATCCCAATCTAGCTCGAGGGAATTTTGTTTCTCCCTCGAAATCAAGGTCTCGCTATCACCGCATCGCCCACGCTCGTGACTTGTCTTTCGGTTTGGCAAGCGATTGATGTTACATGCATCCATCCGGTGATGTGACGAACTAGCCCGCCGGCCGTACGGTCGCAAAGCTCAATGATTGCTCATTTGCCGGGGCAACCTGAGGTGATTCCTGGAGGCTTAAGAGCATCTACACCGGGGTCTTTAAATGTGTGTCCGGCACTTCCAATTGGATCTCTTTTGCTGGGTGTCGGATATGTATCCGGTCAACATTTAGAGGCCGCCCACAGCGGTACTCTCCAAAGGCCCATCCTCAAACGCGAGCAAACTGTCGAACACCTCGCGGGCGCACGAACCGCCGCCGATTAACAACGCAAACGATGAACACAAATGGCGATGAACAACACAAACATCATTTAAACGAGATTTAACAAACTTATAATTTCGAATCTAAACGAGATTTAACAAACTAGACCTAGAAGGTGCGAGAGAGAAAGCCTATACTGTGCTACACGCGCCGGCGAGGAGAAGAGATGCCGCTTCGTGGCCGGCGAGGGGAAGAAGATGCGAACCAAGCCAGGGAAGCAACGACGCTTCACTTCTGGCCATTGCTCATCACCGTTCCCATCGGCTACAGCCTTTAGAAACGGTCCCGTAGCCTCGGCTGAGCCGACCGAGACTTCTGGCCTCGCGGGCGCCGTGTTCGATTCACCGCCGTGACATGCGGCGGGGCGTTTGATGGGAAGCCTCTTCGGCTTTCGGCGCCCCTTTCTTCGGTGGCGGCGGCGCTGCTGAGCAAGATGCTAGCAGCTCGTCGCTGGCGCCTTTCTTCGGTGACGGCGACGCTGCTGATGGCGTCGTCGTTTGTAGAGGCAGATCAGGCAGCTCTCGTCGACCGCTACGA
Organism: Poa annua; assembly: GCA_026929855.1. Taxonomy (NCBI): domain Eukaryota; kingdom Viridiplantae; phylum Streptophyta; class Magnoliopsida; order Poales; family Poaceae; genus Poa; species Poa annua. Next base: position 40,297,237 of record CM049438.1, read on the forward strand.
CGCGCCTCGTACTCCTTGTCCACCACGGCGTGCCAGTAGGGCGCCGAGATGGAGTACTTGGCGTCGAGCTTTTGCTCATACGACATCTCCGTCCACTTGCGACTAACGAACTTGACGCGGTCCTGGCCGCTAAGCCGCGGCGCCACCGGAATGTTGGCGGCGCTACTCACCCAGCCGTCCGGAAGGGTGTCGTCGTCGGACACCGGCAGCTGGTGGCGGCTGCTCAGCCGCGCGGTCTACAGCGAGAGCACATACGGAGACGCGTTCTCGGCCTCCTCGCGCCACAAGACTCGTTGGAACGCCTTGGCCATCTCCGCCTCCTCGTTGCGACGCCAGAGTTCCTCTAGCTGCTCGTGGAGGATCATGGGCGAGTATATATAGGCGTACAGGGATCATCTTGGAGTACAAGTCAAGTTAGGTCCGTATGGAAACAGATCATATCTCTATCCTAAACTACCATAATAACCGTATACATGTACTCTAATAAAATCAAACTGTGTTATTTAGACAACACGATTGCATTCATATAAACATCAAAATACACATGACAAATGATGTCTGCGCGTGTAGGATCATGCTAAAACGCACACTAGCGAGGGTGTGACAATCGTGTTTGATGGTTGTATCACCGCCAATGATTTTTAACGAAATTCTATTTGCGATGGTGAACCATATCACACACGGATTATCAATCGTTTGTGATTGACCACCTTATCCTCGAAACAGGATTTCGTCCCGCTTTATAAATAAAGCAACGACCATCATACAACCAACAGATACAAACGCTACACCATAAGTTGGGGCAACAGCAAACACAAACCCAAAAAAAGAAAAAGAAGAAGAAGAATGGAGAAAAGGTGGATCGACTAAACAACGACGACCTACATCCGCTGCACCCTCCGAAGAAGTACCACCACGCTCCTAGCAACAGATCATCGAATACCAAGCAGCACCTTAAATAAGGAACGCACCCGCTACTGCCCGGACCAGACCACATGCGGCACCTCATCGGTGTCAGCCATGCCGACAAGGATTTCTCCCAGATAAGCCCTGTCTGCAATCCCGGACGATATGTAGCAAAGGATCCCACGAGGATAAACCTCGTCACCACTAGACTCACCACCCACCAGCATGCGCCACCACGAAAGTGAAGCCTCCGTTATCGTCTCACCGAAGCTACCGTCACAAGGCCGGCCAAACAGAGGCAGAGAATAGGTTGTACCAAGGTCAGCAGTACCTCAGCCGCGCGGGAGAGAACTACCTCCACCGCTAAAGGTTCGGTAAATCATATCCGATGGTTCATTTTAAACATATGTGATTAATTGTTTTGTACTAGTGATGCACGCCTCGTGCAAGCGGATATTACAATATATAGCGACGATACACCCAGCTCCGCCGACCACGTCAATGTTGTCAGGTATGCTGGTGTACACGAGCATTTGTCTACAGAACGAAAAGGGGTTTTGCCATATCTAGTGCTACCACCACTTTAGTTGCTTTAAGATAACAAAATTTTGAATGTTTCAAAACAAATTACAAAAAAATTTGAATGTTCACATGATATGTGTCTACAAACTCCTAAGGAGACTAGTCATGGTAGATTTATCTTTTTTTGTTTCAATGCTCATTTCAAATTTAGGCCTGAAATTTTGGAGGTTGTAAACACTTTTTCATAGTTTTTTAAATCATTTACTATCTCCATTTTAAAATATATAACGTTTTGGTAGTGTTTTTTAACCCATCACAACATCTTATGTTAAGGGAGAGGATGTAAAATTGGTTTTTGAGCAGTAGCACGGGGAGCACCTACAATGATAGCACTATATTCTCTCGGATTCTTCTGTGCATGGATCGGACGGAACGGTGGCTGGCCTTTGCGCTGTACGGTTGCATGTCCCCGTTGCTCGTCGGGGCCCCCGTTTGTTGGTGCAGTTGCTTGATTTGTCGAGCAGCTTCGCTTGGTCGAAACAATGGCTGTGCCTGCGCTTTATAGAAATGGCCGAATGAGATATCATCATGCTTTCTGTCGCTACACATTCTTCATTTGTGACATGATCGTTAGCTATCAGAGAGGAGAGGGCTGCTGTGAAAAATGTGATGTTAGTTTCTTCTACGTACGTATATTTAGAAAAGTGACCTGGTTAATTTAGAACTAAAAGTTGGCTTAAAACTGAGCGAGGTTTCAGTCTCGCCTCCAATTTGTTTGACTGTTGCGGGCGTCCCATCGCATCTACCATTTGGAACGCTTGTTCATATCTTGGCTTAGAGCATCTCCGGGGTCTCCAAATTTGTGTTGTGCATCTTCCAATTGAGGTTTAATTGGAGTGTGCCGGACAAGTGTCCGGTCAACTGGAGGCCACAACCCACAACGACGGCCCCGAATGCCTGCCCTCAAACGGTCGTAATTCGTGAAACACTTTCTGGACAGAAATATAAATTTGTATAAAACGTATACAAAATTAAACTTAAATTTAAAGTAAAACGTAAACTAAACCATAGCCTATTCCTCGTCGGAATCGTCCAACCATAAGTCGTCGTCCTCATCGAGGATCATCGTGCCTGATGGTGTCCACCGAGTCCACGAGCGCCACCAAGTACTCGGGCATGCGGTCGGCATGCTCGTTCCGTAGCTCGGACGACATGTCGTACCCAGCCAAGATCACCGCACCGGCAGCGGTGGCGTCCTGGGGCGTCGCAAGTACAGGCGGTCGCACGGTGGGGATGGTTCATGCCTCGCAGTCGCGGAAGACGATGAAGTCGCCGCCTCATCCTTCACCGTGCATATCGAAGCGTCGTGGAGGAGGAGGAACAGACACGCGGTGGCGTGGCAGCGGCATCAGATGCAATGGGGTAGGGTTCCCTTTTGCGGCAAGCTGGTGGGCGGCCGCAATGGACGAAGCCACCGTGTGGCCGCTCCTTCCCCACCAGCGGTGCCGCCCCTCCGCGTTATAGCTGCATGTCGGTGTGGGGCCATCGTAGAACTCTTGGACTTCCCGTCGCTCCTGTCAGACGTGCGCCATCCACGCCATTCCGGTTGTTGTCAACGTACACCGGGGCGGCGCTTTCCTCCCGTGTGAGCTAGCTCTAGCGCCGATGATGGAGCGTGCGAGCTGGTCCCCGTTCTCCGACAGCAGTGGAACGAGGAGGCCGCCATTGCACGACTTCGACCACCCCATGGGGGGGGGTGGTTATCTGGCGGGACGAGCAGTCCGTACCGGGAAGTCCCACGCCTCCTCGAGCCTGATGCAGCGCCCACCGCGACTGCTGCCCGACTCATTGTTGTTCGCCATTGCGTGGCCACGGAGGTGGGTGCGGCGATGTGAAAGAGATGGGTGTGCGAAAGCAGGCGAGGGGGTGGGTGCGGTGACAGGGGGGCTGGCGAGTGTTTATATGCCCTACTAGAGGGAGGGGGGGGGGGGCGTAAATGCATTGCCTGGGAACACCGTAACGCCGGTGTGTGGACTGCCGCGCAAGTTGTCGCCAGCGTTATTGCGACGCGTAGCGGTAGACCTGTCGCACCGCCTCGCCGCCTCACCCCCGTCCGGTTGCGTATTCTGAGAAACCGTCCGGCGACTGCGCGCTATTAAACGCAATAGAACGGGCTCTTTTTTTTTAGAAAAGGGGTAGTCCCGGCCTCTGCATCGTGGTGATGCACACAACATTTATATTAAATAAAAATGTTTAGAGTGTAAGACAAATAAAGATTACAACTCAATACTCAGCCAGAGTGGCTACATGAACCAGCCATTAAAACACTGATAGAGAGACGCTTCTATGCATGATGAAGGCGTCTAGAATGCAGCCAGCCACACCGGTAAATAGCTCGGACAACCGCCATTAACCGGGTACAGCCTGATCCATAAGCTCCCGCTGATGTGCCGGGAGAAGGAAGGAACACAAATGGATCCAGTAAGTAGCACGGTGAACAACCTGCAAAAAATGAGTATTTTCAACCTTGTTAAAGACAACATCATTTCGGCAGTTCCAAATTGCCCAAACAAACGCACACAAGCCAATGCGAATACGCGCCTTAGTATCTTTGTCAATCCCAGCAAGACAATTACCAAACATATTAGCAATACTAGTTGGTGGTGGGATATTGAAGGTGAAGTAGATTAAACACCACACATCTTGGGCAAAGGTGCAGGAGATCGTTAGACTGACAAAATACAAAATGTTTGTCTCTTGTCCAATTTCTTTTAGCCAAATTATCAAACTTCGCGGTTCAAAAACCACATAAATATCTTAATCTTTAAAGGGACTTTTAGTTTCCATAGATATTTCCTAAGAAAAGGAGTATGTTTATGCATACAATCCGCATACATGGATTTGACCGTAAAAGCACCCGACATGGTCAATTTCCATCGAAAAGTATCATGTTCGTTTGATAAGGCTCTTGCGCGCTCTCTTTAACACACACACTCAATATTGTATGTATAACGGGCGGGCCATCCCTATCAGGGCCTTCGAACTGATGTCCGAATCCGGTGGGAGGGCTTTCAAATTTAGAGGCTCTCCACCGCGAAATGCCTCCTGCCAGAGTTTTGGGGTGTTGTTAGGAGCGTCTTTTCATACGTCCATATACCTGATTAGCCTTTGTAGGATCGTTTGAAGCCCTAGATGGAGGTGCTGTTAGGCAGTAAAAAACACAAAGACACACTACAGGTTCCCAACAATTCTTTTTGCGGGATAGAAGATTCCAAACAATGCGATGCTTTTCTTTTCTGGAATTCTGGGCGTGATGTGACTATCTCAAACCAGCTTCAGGATAATATCTGCAGAAGCTACGCTAAGAACAGGGTGCATGTGAGATGAAGGTGAAGCTTATCTACTTGTGGCGTATGGCGTAAGCACGTTGCGGCTGACACCAGCTAGCGTCGACCGACCGACTGACTACCCATGTGTGCGGCTGTACTCACATGCGTGTTGCAGCGAAGAATGCGGGACGACTGATGCAGGTGAGAGAGGGGCGGACGAAACCGTCGGGCCAAGCCTTCTGCCCAGGAACCAGAACATGGGCCGTCTTTGTCTACCACGACAGATTTAAGACTGGTTGGCTCTTTCACATAAGTTGTGTGGTGCATGAAAGTGGACCCGGGCCTCCAACCTATGATTTTTTTTGGATTTTTTAGCAAAATAATAAGTTTTGGAACTTAACTTCTGGCACTAGGACTCTAGGAGAATTGGTGCCCGATATTCAAAATGACCTTCCTGTATAAGGTCCCAAAAAAAAACTAATGAGAAAGGCTCTAAATCTTCGCAGCTAGGACATGAGTTGGTGACCTAGTCAGGAAGTTCAAACTTCACCTCCAACCTAAAAAAAATCTAGTACTTAGGTCCTCATAAACCTAGTTTTTTCCCTAATACTACAATGAAAAAGAATTTAGCGGATCGAATCCCCTTGTGTACTTTCGTGTCAATGCATATATTTGCGTCTGATTAAGTGTTTAACATACTCTCTCAGTTTTGAATTATAATATGTTTTGGATATTTCACAATTTAACCGGAGGGAGTAACTGCCAGTACCTTTTCATAGGAGAATGTATCATGTGCCAATCATGGTACATAGGATTATTTTGGAGAAAAATACTAAATGGCTATGTAATTTCACTTATTTCCCATATGCGTATCCACTTAATTTTCATGATTCTCAATTCTCTCCTAGTTCTCACCCAGTCGTTTACTTTCTCATCTCGACTACTTTTAGATTGACATGTCCATCTCCCTCCCGGCGCTCCTCATCACCGACTGGGTTTCTTTATGAATTTAAATTTCTTGTTCTTTATGAATTTAAATTTGAAATACTGTGGCACATACAAGTATTATTTCTGTGTAAACGTTTTTCCAGATTTTTTTGAAGCGTTTCAAGTACTCAACCTAAATCTGGTGCACTAAATACTTCGTTCTCCTTTTCACAGATGCATGATGCAACAAAGCTTTACAAGAATAAGTACAAGCCCACTAGCAAATTAGATTCCGCAGTTCAACCTGCTGTAACACAATTTAACAACAAACTAGCCCGTAATACAATTTCAGTAAATACGAAATAGTTAAATAGTTCACAACCATAGAATTTGGTTTCTCAAAATTACATAAATTGTCACAAACAAGATCCATAACCCATATCATTCGGCTAATTATTACAAACAACATACAACAAATTGACACACCCAATATAAAGCTAAAATTTATAAGTTCCCAACAACAAACGCTTTTTTGCCTATTTTTTGCCTCAAATAGGCAGCGCAACAACCATCAGGAACAGTTGCAACGACGAGGATATTCCAGAGTAACATGTTATCAAGTTTCAGTTCCTGTACTCACCCGCTCGGTTACCCTGGTAGTTCCTTCCTAGTATGCCTCACCTTCCTCGGGGACTTCAGGTTCTGCATCGTCAGGTTGCCCCTGATAATTGGTTGCCATTTTACTATGTGAATCATCATGGTAATGATCGTGTCGCTTTGAGCGCTCAGTTTCAGGCCCAGGTCCATCTTGGCCATAACCATACTGCCCATGGCCTCTGTGATGTTCATGCTGGTTATAGCTGGGTTCACCATTACCATAATCAGCATCAATTTCCTGCAGGTGACCACGGTCATGTTCATGCCGTGCACGCTTGTAATCTCGTTCCTTGGCAGGGTCCTGCTCGTGGCTTGTACGCTCATAATCTCTGTCACGGTCCCTGCCCCTGCCATGAGACCGCTCACGTTTCCTATCTCTATCCTGGTCTCTGTCCCTGCCATGATCCTTATGCCTATCCCTATCGCGGCGGTCACGCCCACGATCTCTCTCCTGATCTCGCTCTCGGTCCCTGTCACGAGTTCTCTCACGATCTCTATGGTGGGGCCTCTCTTCCCTTGGATCACGAGTCCTGTCATGGGATCGTTCACGGGGTCTATCATCACGATCTCTTTCCCGTACCCTCTCACGAGATTTCTCACGATCACTGAAACAAGAATACTATTGTCATCGAAGCATAATATAAGCATCACAGTAATATGATCAATCTAAGGATATCAAAGGGTTACCGATCTGCAGGACGATCATCCTTCCTAGGCTCTTCTGATCTGGGCCGTCCAGCAGCATTCTGTTGCTCTCTGATAAGTTACAAACAAATCATATTAGCACAAGTCACAGACTAGATGACACTAACATAAGAAGTGAAGAACATCAGTAATAATACCCTAAAGCCCATACTGTTATGGCACACCATTTATGTGCATTACAACCAAAGTTACTATCATTTCTATTATAGTTCATTATATACATAGCAAGCAGCATCAAACCTGAACCAGACAATGTCAGACTCACTCTAGAGTCTAGACCAATAAGACATAAAAGTACAAGAGAGATAATACAACAAACCGTGCTCAACAGACAAGAAAATCGGCACTATGCAAAGCATTTGTGATCAAAACTGGAGCAACCGTACCAGATCTCATATCATTTCTGCTGGAATTCAGATTTATTTTATCTATGCAAATTGCATTTGGATAGAAGAGTACATTCGTAAGAAAAAATAATTCTTCATGAGACAACAAAGGAAATTAATGTACCTAGAAGAATGCTTCTGGGCAGCATCTTCACCGCCAATCCTGCTTGATCCAAGTCCACCGCCCAATCTCCTAGGGCGCCAATTTGGAACAGTTCTACCACGCTCTACGTCGACAAGCACCCTCTTGTTGTCCACTTTTCTCCCATCAGCTTGTTTGTAAGCACCTGTGACAATAAAGCAGAGGCATATAATGGTCACACATCAATAAGGCTAAACAAGCCTACATTATACAATTTGCTGAACACAGACTTACTTTTCATGTCCCGAGTGTGGGCAAACTCTACGAAAGCATATCCTCTAGGTTTATTTGTTACCTTGTCAGTCACGAGTCGTACCTGCATAGCTCAAAAACATGTAATTAGCAACTCTTAAGATATAAAGCAACATCAACTTAGAAATACTACTGGGTATCACTACAGACATTAGTTTGTTGGCTAAAAACATACTACCTCCGGTCAGAATTAATTGACGCGGACTGTGCACTACACTAGTATAAAAACTAGTCTAGCTCACGTCAAACATTACCGACCGGAGGGAGTATTTTATGGTGCACGACAGGAAGGCATTAGCCTAACTAGCCGCGCTAACCTTGCATATGTAGAGCTTCCACACGAGGATTGAAATCCAGCACACATGAACACATGAAGTCTGGCCGATTCGCGCACGTTGGAAAATTCATTGACCACCCCCTTACCAGGGAACTTACTTAAAAGAAGGAAAGAGTGTACATAAAGAGACTACATACTATACCAAGTTGCCCTCTCCATTGTTGCTTATAATTTGTTCAACCTTTGTGATCAAGAAAAAAAATAGCCAGAGCAATTACATGAATCAAGGTGATAATTGTGCAGGATGGGTAAGTACTCCTTATACATAGGAATGAAGAAGATTCTTCAACTCCTAAGAGTTGAGAGATGCCTTTAGCATAAATATTTTCTGTTGTTTCCTCCATGAGAAGCACAATTTGGCAGCAGCACTAGTACTTTAACAGCTCATGGAAATTAACTATAAATACTACACTCACCAGCGGACCTACCCAGTTAAGTCTCAGAGTGTAGAAATCGCCTGCAGATAAGCTGCCTTTTAAGACATAAAGTGATCTACTCTTACTTATGCGAGTGTAAGAGCTCTTGAGGCTTATCCATTCCAGTTATCAATTTGGGAGTTCCGTGGGATAGGAAAAAACCAATCATGGAAGCAACACTACCTTGGTGCCATTCGGCAGATGCAAATCATTTGTTATGTTCCTGATATTTCTCCCAAGAGAAAAGGACTGAATCGAGTATCAAAATTACCTGTGCATGGACATTGGTTTACCAGAAAAATCTTCCAGGCTTCACATGTCCAACAAACAGTCACAGATTAAATGGCTTGCCAATTACTAGCTGATTACCGTCATGCCTGAACTGTGTTCACTTAACTACCAAGTCATGTATCGATTTACTACATTGGCATCTACTTCTTAAATATTTCAAAGAAGGCTTGCACAGAGAAATGGTGCCAGAACCTACCGAACTGAAGGATGCCTATACAAGCTATGTGGAGAGAACACGAATACACCAAAAGGAGGTAATATATTGTCAGCTCTACAACGCCACAAGATACTAAGTTTCCAGAACACGAATACACCAAAAGGAGGTAATATATTGTCAGCTCTAAAACACCACAAGATACTAAATTTCTCAAAACAAGAAGCAGAAACAGAATATAACACAGAAAGACAGTTCCTCAATGTCCTTTCAAAAAGAAACATTTGCTGCAGCTTCCCAAAAAATATTAAACAGAGCAAAGCCAACAAACATCTTTAACTTTTCGGGAAAAATATTGTGTCAAAGGTCCCTAATTTGGTGCGAGCAACAAGAGAAAACCTAGAATGGCTTGTTTCCAAGTAGCGATCTTGACAAAAACTGGGAGGAAGCTATATAAGGCAGTGAAGCAGTTTTCCCAAGACTTCAAACATGACTTCTTACCGACAACAGTTTTTGAAAATCTTACCAAAGAGGAATAACTTCACCTGTACTGGGATTTGCCAAATATATACTTACCCTTTTAACAGGCCCATAAGCTTCAAAGTCCCTTTTGACCTTCTGCTCGGATGTCTCATAGTTCTGCAAAAGTTTCACATATTCAGCAAGCGATAGGTTAATACATATCCACTATGTTGTTTCCATGAAAAAAAAAGTATAATGACATAGTAAAAATACTCACGAGTCTTGCAACAAAGAGTGTTTTGTACGGATCTCCAGTGACGTTGGGGTCATTTTGTGGGTCATCTACAAGAAGGAATTTCAAAATTAACAGCGCTACTATTTGTATAGTAGAAAAAAACACACTATGACTTCAGAAATAACTTACACTTCTGAAGCTCTTCAGCAACCTTACTTGCACCTTGCTCAAGCTTAAGTTGGCGAATTCTATCCTTCTTTTCAGCCTGTATACAGAAATTTTAGTACTAACAAAATTAGAGGCAGAGTAGCAACAAAGATAACTCCACCTATGTCTTCTAGGCATAGCTGGTCCCAAGCCCGGGCTAAGGAGGGTTGTGATAGGTTTGGCAAGCCAACGTAAAAAGTAGCCAATCCCATGCGTATGAAACCGATTTGGGCGAGAGTGGTAATAGGATGGGTGACCTCCTGGAAAGTCCTCATGGAAGGGTTTCATATCTAAGGGTTGTGATAGGCTTGGCGAACCAACGTAAAAACTAGCCATTCCTATGGGTATGAAACCCATTTGAGCAAGAGTAGTACTAGGATCGGTGACCTCCTGGAAAGTCCTTGTGAAAGGGTTTCATATCTAGCCTACCCAACTTGTTTGGGACAAAAGGCTTAAAAGAACAAGAAAAAAGAGTAGTAACAAGATAAGTATAAACCTTGATGACCTGGGAGTACTACCGGGACGAAATTTGAGCAAAATAGTTCTTCGAAAAATTGTATATGGATCTCATACAAACATATGTTTGAAAAAAGAGCAACACCCCAGCGTGAATATTCCAATCTAAATCTCGCTTATCTAAGATCTCGGAAGAAAATTCAGATGCAATTACGACATAAAGTATTAATTTTGCATTAAACCGTTGGACCAGTCTCAAATGTCTGTGCTGTTAATAGACATCATTACCAAAATTCACATGTTAACATTGGTACCATAACAGTTCTATGTCAGCAAACGTTCTGTTCGCTATGGAGGTTAACAATATTATTATTCTCTTAACACACTATCTCATCGCAGTGGAACTAAAATGCTAAAATACAACCCTTGGAAAGCCTAATGAAAAATTCCCAACTAGTGACACGCCACTAGCATAATAGCACATCGTGAGGTACTACTACCTCCATTCCAATGAATAAGGCTTATATTATTTTGGAAAAGTCAACCCATGTAAAGTTTGACCAAGTTTTTATGAAAAAATATTGACATGCAAAATATAAAAATAATATCATTAGAAACATCATGAACTATATTTTCATATGATATCTATATATTATCTTATTTGTTGATAGATTTTTCTAAAAGTTTGGTCAAACTTTACTTGGCTTGACTTTTACAAAAAAATATAGGCCCTATTCATCGGAACGGAGGGAGTATATGATTATTATGATCACAAAGCTTAGAATGAGGATACTGCCGCAGGTTGTGAGCACCTGATAATTCAGCACAAATTGCAGGAGAAATGAACGAAAACATACCCTAGTCTCGCACGTGGGGACAGGCGGAGCATACTCAGGGTCACCAGGTTCCGCAAACCCCGATACAAACTGCGCCATCCCTGCAAACCGATCAAATCAGACCATATCAGAATTGCGGCTCGAACAGCTCGTGGCTCACACCAATCGCAGACAGAATTGCACGAAGGGAGTTCTTTTACCAGTATAAGCAGGCAACTTGCGCTTCTCGAGCGGCGGCTTGTGCTCGAGCGGGGGGCGCGGTTCGAACAGCTTCAGCAGGTTGGTCGTGAGCCCCGTCGGATGGCTCTGCCCGATCTGACACCAGACCGCAACACGTAATCAAAATCTCACATAGAAAACGGAATCGAACGGAGAAGGCGATGAGCTAGGGTTAGGGTTTAGGGGCGCGGGCGAAGGCTTACGAGCTTGAGCTGGAGGAGGTTGGCACGGCTCTGCGCCTTCACGCGGGACTGCACGCCCGCGTCCTGGTTCCGCATCATCGCGTTGCCGTAGTCGCCCATGGCGGCGGCCGGCGGCGGCTTCGACTGATTTGCTAGCTCGAGGGAGGCTGGAGAGGCGATGGGGAAGAAAAGGTTCGCTTAATTTTATATGCTTGATTGATGGAGCCCGTGACCGTGCGGCATTGGGGTCGATAGGGTCACTGATTAGCTGGACCCACCCGTAGTCAAAGCGGCCCACATGTCAGTTAATGCCTCCCATCCCCACGGTAGAAGCATCGTTTGCTTCGGAAATTCAAAACGGAGACCGATCTAAATTACTCCCTCGTCCCAAAATAACTATTATTGATTTGTTTAAATATATACATATTTAGAAATGTATGTGTATCATGTCTAACTAAATTTATATTTAGAGAAATGTAAGACACTTATTTTATTATTTTGTATTGTCTTTATTTTCCAAAACCATATGTTTAAAGTTTTTTAAAAAAATTGAAATATTTTGGATGTCAATAACAGTGCATCGTACCAATGTGTAATATCTCAATTCAAAAAATTCATATTGTGGGCTATACAAAAAATAACAAAATCCGACAGATTGACAAATATTATATAGTTATAAATTTGCATTGTTCAGTACTTTCAAATTCAGATTTTATCATTTTTGTGAGTCGTGAAAAACAGGGTGAGATAGCCGGAGTTTCTCATAACTTGTTGCACATTATCAAAGGTTTATTGAAAACTTCTCTTAGATTGCAAAGCCGGTGACATAATTTTCAAAGAAGAAAAAAATAATTAGATTGAGGAGTGTGAAGCTAGTTTGAGGAATTGGATCAACGTCTATTGATCGCACCGGTACTATGTTTGCCAGATATTCAGAAGGATTTTTCAGGTGTATTGTGACGTGTCTCGTCAAGGATTTGAAAGTATATTGATGCAAGATGGAGAGTAGTGGCCAGTGGCATACGCTTCGAGACATCTCAAGACTCATGAGAGGAACTGTTACATTCATAATTTGTAACTAAGCATCTGCCCTCCATGCGCTCGAGACATTAGTGTGAGTTGTTCAACTCCCTCAGATTGGCATTAGTGTCAGAGGCATACTTAGCGTCATGTCAAGCCAATCTTGATGGACAGAATAAGGGAAGCTCAAAAGGACGATAAGGAGATGAATTATATAGGAGAAAATATGAGCGCGAAGGCAAGCTAAAAGAATTCCGTGAGAATGAACTAGAAACATTAGGATATGGGAAGTGAAGCGAGTACGCAATATGCGTACTGCAATATCCCAAAATCATGAAACTAATTTTTCAGAGGTTCATGGTTCGCTATATATGTTCATCCGGGTAACACGAAGGTGTACATGGATCTAAATGAGAGATTGTAGTCGTGTAATATTGCTACTTGTGATATGCGTAGTAGAGTAAAAATTTGAACGTCAGAAACCAGCAGGATTGCTACAGCTTTTGCTAATAGGTGACTATAAGTGGGACAAGATTGATATAGATTTCATTATGGGAATGCCCAAGACTAGGTTAGGATGTGATTTTCATTGGGTAGTGTTGGAAATATGCCATGGGGTAATAATAAAAGTGTTATTATCATATTTACATGTTCATGATATATATTTATTTTTCATGCTATAATTGCATCAACCGAACATAATATGTGTGTGGTTACATAAACAACGTCGTGTCCCCGATAAGGCTCTACTATAATAACTCGCTAATTAATGAAGGTTATGGTTTTCTAACCATGGAACTGAATTGTCAATTAATAAAAGAGATCATTTGGAAAATGACGTGATGGATAGACCCAACTAAGCATAGCAATATTGATCGTGGCATTAAGTTTATATGTCCATGTCTTTTATTATCAAGTGTCATGTTTCCTATACCATGAGATTATGTCATTTCCGGTTACTGGAAGAATGCTTTGGGGACATCAACAACCACTTCGTAATTGGGTGATCATAAATGTGTCTTACAGGTATATCAGAAAGTACTTGCTGAGATGCATGTATCAAGACTGAAATTTGTCTCTCCATGTGTGTGAGAGATGTACTTTGGGCCCACTCGATAATGCATATTCGGTATGCTTCCAAGCACATGACTAATGAGTTAGTTACATAGAATGTTGTATTACGGACGAGTAAAGAGTACTTATCGATAACGAGATTGAACTAGGTATAGTGATACCGAAGATCAAATCTCAGGTAAGTAAAATATTGCATGACAAGTGAAATAGAATACATATCATTGTAATTCTTGTCATAATGCTTTGTACCGATAAAATCTCCGTTAAATGTGTGGGAGTCATTATGGACATCCATGGTCCCTGTGATGGTTATTGATCGGAGATGTGTCACGATCATGTCTGCACGTTCTCGAACCAGTAGGGTCACACACTTTTCTTTTTGAACTTTAAGGGTCACACACTTAACGGCCGGTAATGCTAGAATATTGTTCGGAGTCTGAATATTGTTCAAGGTCTTAGATAGGATCCAGGTCCAGGACATCGCGAGGAGATCCTGAATGGTTCGGAGATAAAGTTTCATATTAAGGAAAGTTGATTATGGATTTTAGAGTAGTTTGGGGACATTTGGGTAAAGTACCGGAACAATCTATAAGGTTCTAGGGGTCCCATGGTGGGACTCACCTGCCCCCGAGGGTCCACATGGCAGGCCCATACGACTGGAGATAGTTCAAAGGATGTTTAAATTAAAATAGAAGAAGAAATAAGGGAATTTAAGTGAACCTCCTTAAAAATAGGAAGGAAAACTTGGGGGAGTTTCCTCGTGGTGCGTTGGCCCTAGGAGGGTTGGCCGCACCTCCCCCTACCCCATTGAAAGGGCATGTGCCCTCATGTATGGTTTTGGTAATTAATGACAATCCCTATGGACCAATGTTTGTGTTGAGCATATTGCAAGTATGTCTTGAAGATGTCAAGACATCACCGATATGAAGATAGATGAGATGATACAAGAATGATCAAGATGTTGATCAACACACAAAGCTACAAGATGTACCAAGTGGATCATGTATCTCTTGGGATGCAAAGCTCTTGTCCATATAGCTTTGTGTACTAACCCAAGTGTGTGTGTGGTATCTATATGTTGGGTTAAGTATCTTCCCATGGGCTTGCAACAAGAAGAACATCTCATAAAGCTCATGGAGGATGATGTCATGCAGTGTTCGTCATCAAGGTTAAGAAGTGCAAGACCAAGAGAAGCACTTCGGAGATATCTTATGCTTGAAACTTGGAGGTCGAAATGAAGACATGAAAACGAAGCTAATGGAGCTAGGAGATTGACATGAAGACGAAGCTAAGCGAGGCTCCCCCATCATGGCGTATGGGGGAGTATTTGGAAAAGTCTTCATCAAGCTTGTGCTAGCAAGCGCAATCAAGAAAGGTGGTCCACTTGGAGAGATCAAGATCGTCATCATCTAGCTCAAGTGGAATGCTCAAGGCAAAGGTATGATCTTGATAGGGCTATAGGATAGATAGGCGTACTATCAAGAGGGGCTCTCGAGTGAGTAACTTGATCGCATCTTTGTGGAGAGCTCAAACCTTTGCATGCTTGGCATATCATCTTTCTTGGTTCTTATTTGGCTTTTCTCCGTGTTGGGTTTTGGTGCTTGTCGTGATCTTCATGACAAGACTAAGTCCTTCGAAAACGGTTTTTGTTTGGAAAACTTGTTGTGTTTTCGTTTTGGAAATATTACCGGTTCAACCTTGAGGAAAGTACCACACCTTCACATGTGTGGTGACATTGCTCTATTTATGGTTCAACCTTGAGGATAGATAGGCGTACTATCAACCATGTGCTTGTCGCTACCTTTCCAACGTAGTTGGTCTCACCTCATTCGGAGTTCATGTGCAAAAGTTATTTCAGTTCTGGTGTTTCAGCAGTTTTCGGAGGGGCGGAAATTCCCGGACCCCAGACCGGAGATTTCCGACCCGGAGATTTTTTCGCCAAGTCTTAAAGATTTTCTGCTCTGCTCTCAGCAGGCTCTCAGCCGGAATTTCAGCAGGAAATTTCCGGGGTCCGGAAATTTCCGGTCCCGGTTCGGAAATTTCCGAACGTCAAGTTGAAGTTTTTCGCCAAGTCTTATTTGATATCAGCACTGGACTCTGTCGGAATTCCTACAGGAGATTTCCGGGGTTCTGAAATTTCCGGACTTCGGTTCGGAGAAATTTCCGAGCTGGCGATTCATAACGGCTAGAAATCTGGGAGGGCTATAAATACCCCTCCCCTTCTTCTTCCTTGAGTTGCTCGTTTTTTCCCTCTCTCTCCTGCCATTGTTGACCTTGGAAAAGCTTGCCCCCTTGATACGTCTCAAACGTATCTATAATTTCTTATGTTCCATGCTTATATTATACTCATTGCTACATGTTTTATATACACTTTATATGGTTTTTATGCATTTTCTGGGACTAACCTATTAACAAGATGCCACAGTGTCAGTTCCCTGTTTTCTGCTGTTTTTTGTTTCAGAAAAGCTGCTAAGGAAATATTCTCGGAATTGCACGAAACAAAAGCCAAAGTCCCTATTTTCCCCGGAAGAATCCAGAACACCGAAGAGGAGACGGAGGGGGGCCACGAGGTGGCCACACCTGGTGGAGGCGCGGCTCACCCCCTGGCCGCGCCACCACGTGGTGTGGGCCCCTCGGGGCTCCACCTCCTTCGCCCTTTCGCCTACAAATACCCCCCCCCCCCCCCCCCCCCGACGGGAAAACCCTAAGGACCCGAACACTTTTCCATGAAACATTACGGAGCCGCCGCCGTCGTCAACCCTAGTTCGGGAGGGTTCAGAAGCTCTTCCCGGCACCCTGCCGGAGAGGGGAATCATCACCGGAGGGGTCTACATCACCATGCCCGCCTCCGGACTGATGCGTGAGTAGTTCATCCTTGGACTACGGGTCCATAGCAGTAGCTAGATGGTTGTCTTCTCCTATTGTGCCATCATGTTTAGATCTTGTGAGTTGCCTATCATGATCAAGATCATCTTTATGTAATCCTACATGTTGTGTTTGCTGGGATCCGATGAATATTGAGTACTATGTCATTTGCTTCATAATATATTATGTGTGTGTTATTTATGATCTTGCATGCTCTCCGTTGCTAGTAGATGCTCTGGCCAAGTAGAAGCTTGTGACTCCAAGAGGGGGTATTTATGCTCGATAGTGGGTTCATGTCTTCATTTAATCTGGGGGAGTGACAACAACCTCTAAGATTGTGAATGTACTGTTGCTATTAGGGATAAAACATTAGTTCTTTGTCTAAGGATAATTGTGCTACTTACATTACACACTTTGCTTAATGCAATAATCTGTTACTTGCAACTTAATACTGAAAGGTGTGTCTCGAAAAAATTCGTCTTTACGGACTGTTCTGTTTTTGACAGATTCTGCCATTTATTTTGCATTGCTCCTTTTGCTGTTTTTGAGTGGATCTTTTTGCTCCACAAAATACCAGTGGCTGTAGCTAATGTCCAGTAGCATGTGTAATGATTTTGTCCATGCAGAATATGAGAATTTTTTATTATGCACTAACCCTCTAATGAAGTTTACTTTAAGTTTGGTGTGGAGGAAGTTTTCAAGGATCAAGAGAGAGGATGATATGATGTGATCAAGAAGATGAAAAAGCCTAAGCTTGGGGATGCCCCCGTGGGTCACCCAAGCATATTTCAAGAAGACTCAAGCGTCAAAGTTTGGGGATGCCCAAGGCATCCCCTTCTTCATCAACAAACTATCAGGTCATCTCTAGTGGAACTATATTTTAATTCCTTCACACCCTATGTGCTTTACTTGAAGCGTTTGTTTGTTTTTATTTTTGCTTTTGTTATTTTCATTCTCTGAATAAAATGGATCCTAGCATTCCTTTGTGGGAGAGAGACACGCTCCGCTTTTTCTTATGAATACTCCTATTCTTCACTTATATTTGTTGAGTATTCTTCTATGTTACTTCAATACTTTCTGCTCTTGTTTTTCATGCATCTCTTGTTTAGAGCTGTTAGTTCTCTTATGTTATACTCTCTTGTTTCATTCTTAATAACTTTGAGAGTTTATGTTTAAATAAGTTGATTGGTGTTTGGTTGGAAACAGAAAATGCTAAATGTGGTAGATGGTATAATGAAAAGATATACATGCTCTTATGGATTGTTATCTTGTATGTTGTGGTGCTTGGCAATTGTTTTGAGCTCTCAAGTAGATCATGTTTAAGCTTTTACATCATGTAGTTAAAACCCATTAGTGAAGAACTACCGTAAAACTTGTTGAAATTTGGTTTGCACGTTTGGTATCTCTAAGGTCTAGATATTTTCTAGTAAAGGTGTTTGAACAACAAGGAAGACAATGTAGAGTTTTATAATACTTGCAATATGTTTTTATATACGTCTTGTTGTCATAGTTTATACTTGTGTTTGCTTCAAATAACCTTGCTAGCCAAAGCTTTGTACTGAGAGGGAATGCTTCTCGTGCATCCAAAACCTTGAGCCAAAACCCATGCCATATGTGTCCACCATACCTACCTACTACATGGTATTTCCTGCCATTCCAAGCAAATACTTCGTGTGCTACCTTTTATTCAAAACTTATTATCCCTTATTTGTGTCAATGTTTATTATCTCATGAGGAAGTATGTGGTGTTACGGATATCAACCTTGTCATTTGCTTTTAGACAGACTTTCACCAACCGGACTAGTGGCATATACACCGCTTATCCATTAACTTTGCAAAAAGAGCTGGCAAATGGGGTGCCCAGTCCCAATTAATTTCAACTTTAACCGCTGCATTCTCTTCACATTTTTGCCCTGATCTAATCAGCAAGCAATGATACTAGTTTTTAACTACATGTGTAAACAAAAGAGATAAGAGGGATGATCCGCCTTGCTGGTAGAAATAACGTCCTTCAATGGGAGCCGCTCTTGAAAGTCTGGTTGACAAGGGGGGTAGAGTGCCCATTACCATTCGTTGACAATGACAAACACTACTCAAAAACTTACTTTTATGCTCTCTATATGATTTCAAAAACCTATAAAAACTAAAAAGCTCTAGCACATGTTTGTATCCCTGCTTCCCTCTGCAAAGGGCCTATCTTTTACTTTATGTTGAGTCAGTTTACCCACTTGTTTCTATCACCGAAGCAAACACTTGTGTCAACTGTGCGCAACAATTCTTATATGCTTAATTATTGCACTTGTTATATTTCTTTGTGTTGACAACTATCTATATGATATACATGTTCAAAAGTTGAAAGCCAATGCTGAAACTTATATCTTCCTATGTGTTATTTCAATGCTCTTTTACTTAGAAACTATTGATTTATGAGTTAACTCTTATGCAAATCTTTTTGATGCTTGTTTGAAAGTACTATCCATGAAAAGTTTTTACTTATATGATGTAGTTGTTTACTCTTTTTCTATTTGTTAGCAAACTATAGATCATTGCCTTGAGTCACTTCATTCATAACATGAGCTTTACATTATTATATGATCAAGATTGTGTGAAAGCATGTCACTTCAGAATTTATTCTTGTTATCGTTTTACCTACTCGGGACGAGTAGAACTAAGCTTTGGGATGCTGAAAGTGCATTCTTTGCATTCCTTATTTTTGGTGACTAATGACAACACAAAAGGTGGGTTTAATGTTTGTGATGATCTATGCAGGTTTTAGAACAGGTGTGATAGTGTGTTTGAACACATTCTGATTTTAAGTATCTGGAATTATCAGTATTGCTTCCTTCAGAATTCAACCGGAAATCTAGGAGGAGATTTCCGGGGTCCGGAAATTTCCGGTCCCAGTTCGGAAATTTCCGGTCTGCTCAAGTTTCTCGCTAAGTCAGAAGTCTAGCCAGTACTGGACTCTTATTTATTTCAGTCGGAAATCCTTCAGGAAATTTCCGGTGCCCAGAAATTTCCGGCCGTTGTCCGGAGATTTCCGAGTCACCGAAGAGTTTTCACTAAGTCCAGATTATCAACCTGTACTGCCTCTCAGAGCTTCTCAGTCGGAATTTCAGGCGGAAATTTCAGTTACTCGGAAATTTCCGATGGGTGTCCGGAAATTTCCGAGCTGCAAGATCAAGTTCATCGCCAAGTCAGAAGCTGAACCAGTACTGCCTTCAGTCGAAGTTCCGTCAGAACTCCTTGCGGAGATTTCCGTAGCCCGGAAATTTCCGAACTTAACTCGGAAATTTCCGAGCTGGCGGCTGCACAACGGTCAGAATTCGGGGAGGGGTATAAATACCCCTCCACCTACCTCCAGCAGATTAACTCTCAGATCCAAATCGCCCCCATTGCTGCTGAAGCTCATTTCTCATGGATCTCCCTATCTAGCCAACCAAATCCATTGATATTTAGAGATCCGAAGGAGAAGCCCCCGATCTACATCGTCACCGAAGGGATTTCTCTTTACCCCTCTATTTCTTGAGGGGACACGAATCTAGGGCTTCCTTTCTGGATAGCTAGATTCATACCTGTTGCTACTAGTTCCTTTGTGGATCCTTTGTGGAATTGACCTTTTGTGGTCTTAGTGAGAGCCCCCGATTCAGTTGTGGGTGTGTGCCTCACAGATTTGTACGGGATCTTCTCCGCCCTTAAAGGAGTCCTTAGTGGAAGAGTGAATTCGGATCTTTGTGGTCGAATTCATCGGAGAATAGGGTGAGACCTTTGTGGCGTTGAGCTAACCTTTGTGGTTGCTCACACCCCTCCAACGAGACGTACACCTATGTGGTGGAACTCGGGATAAAATCGTCGTCTACGAGTGTTCCTTTGGTTGTCTCGTTCCACTCTCCTTTACCGCATTAACTGTTTATCATTCTTGCTTTGTTTCCTTATCGTCTAGCACTTCCTTTCACTTAGTAGCACATCTAGACAATTTATATTTCACAAGCCTAAAACTGAAAAAGTAATAAAAATTGGTCACCACCTATTCACCCCCCCCCCTCTAGGTGGTCAACTCCCGTTCAATTGGTATCAGAGCCAGGTTATCTCTTAAAAGCCTTACCGCTTGAGATTTACCATGACTAAGGAAGTTTACACCGAAGAGGCCGCAAAGGCGATGGCGGCGATGCAATCTAAAGGAGCCACTATGGCCGATATCAACGCTTTGGAAACAAAGTTGACATCGTCCATGGAGGTTCAATTCCAAAAGATTCATGAGATGCTTGAGACACTCATGAATTCAAGGAATCCAAAGAATGCATCGCCCTCATCTCCTCCAACACCTCCGAGTGAATCGGTTGGTACGGATCCCGAAATGTCTAAGGGCATGGATGTAAATGATGATAATGATAGCTCTTCTAAAACCAAAGACTCTTCCTCCGCCAAGGATGGAGAGCCCAACAAATATGGCAATGTCCCACCACCCAATCATTACTCTCCCGATCCTCCCATTCCCCATCCTCATGTCACTCTTAGAAATGATCCTCCCAAAGTTAAAGATCATGCTTTTTCGCAATGGCAATACATAATGAAGTCTCATGTGTGTAGCTCTTCGATCGAACTATGGAGAATCATTCAAGTTGGATACAAGCCACATGACCCAAGCAATTTGACAAGGAGAGAGGTGGTGAATGCTCAACTCAATGCCACCGCCCTCTACATGATCCAACAAGCCGTGGGCGCCAAGGACATGCCTCTCATCCAACACCTCACCACCGCCAAGGAGACATGGGATGCTCTCTCCGACTTATTTGTTGGAAACGAGAGCATGAAGAGAAATCGCTACGATGCCTTAAGCAATGAGGCGGAAGGGTTCTATAAGATGGATGGTGAAGATCATGAAGAGATGTACCGGAGGTTGATTTCTATTGCCACAAGATTTCGTGACCTCGGTGCTACCTATATTGATGATGCTTGGATCAAGAGGAAGTACGTGAGCTCCCTCATGCCTTTCGAGGGCACGGACTTGAAGACCTTGCAAGGGAGACACAACTATGACCTCATGACTTCAAATCAAGTCATGCAAGAGATGATATCCTTCAAGGTTGCTACCAAGAATGCTCAAGATGCTAGAGCAAGAGCCATTGGGATGCAAAAGGGAGTAAACCTTGCATTGAAGGCAACAGTTGAAGTTGGAGGTGAAGATGACTTTGAGAGTTCCTCATTCTTGTCCAATGATGGTCTCAAGCTCGCATACAATGAGCATCTTGCTCTTGTGGCAAAAGGCTTTTGGGAGAATCCATCGAGGGCAAAAGCTCAATACGACAAGTATCACTTCGTCGGATCCCCACAAGGTGGAAAGAGGGATATCTCCAAGGCTAGGACATGCTACAATTGTCAAGACAAATACCACTTCGTCGCCGAGTGCCCATATGAAAAGAAGGAAGAGAATGGTGGAAGACTTATTTTCAAGGACAAGTCCAAGATGCCTCCCAAGAAGGCTTATGTCAAGAACAAGAAGGCCTTCTTCAAAAAGAAGGCACCTCGGATCGTGTTGATGACTCAAGAGGAATATCCCACCGATGATGAAGATGAGTCGGAAGAAGAAGAAACTCCTAATGAAGTGGCGGCTATTGCTACTACTTCAACTACTACCTCGACCCGTCAAGCTACTTCATCACCGACAAGAGCTACTTCCACAACACCAAGAGCTCCGTCCACATCGCCTAAAGCTACTTCTTCCAAGCCAAGAACTACGGCAACTTCATCATCAAGCTCGCTCTTCGACTCACCCAACGAGAACTCCCCCAACAAGAGTGTGAGATGTCTTATGGCCAAGGCATCCGAGGTACCTTCATCCTCTACTCACTTGAATGATATGAATGAGCTTGATGATGCCTCTAGCCTCCAAATAAAGGAGGAGCTTGTTGCTTTTGACTCTTTTATGGCTAACTTGCAAGGAGATAGCAAGAAACATGTGGGAGCTCTTATGAGTCGCATTGGCGAGCTCGAACACCTCATTGAGTAAAAGGGTAAGATTGAGAGAGAGGATGCTATCACCATAGCACATCTTCAATCCTCTCTCCGAGATGTTGAATAGTCTCATGTTCGTCTAGAAGAAGAACTTGAGAACATTGAGGAGTCCCATAACTCCGTGCATTCTAAACTTGTTAAAGAACGTGATCTCTATTTTGCTAAGAACAAGTTGGCACAAAAGGATAAGGCCGATTTTGTGGTTGGCCATGTGAGTCTTATTGAAGACATGGAGAAACTCGTCAATGTCCATGCGGCATTGGAGAGTGAGCATGAACTTCTTAAGAAGTCCAGAACACTGAAGAGGAGACGGAGGGGGGGCACGAGGCGGCCACACCTGGTAGAGGCGCGGCTCACCCCCTGGCCGCGCCACCACGTGGTGTGGGCCCCTCGGGGCTCCACCTCCTTCGCCCTTTCGCCTACAAATACCCCCCCCCCCCCCCCCCCGACGGGAAAACCCTAAGGACCCGAACACTTTTCCACGAAACATTACGGAGCTGCCGCCGTCGTCAACCCTAGTTCGGGAGGGTTCAGAAGCTCTTCCCGACACCCTGCCGGAGAGGGGAATCATCACCGGAGGGCTCTACATCACCATGCCCGCCTCCGGACTGATGCGTGAGTAGTTCATCCTTGGACTACGGGTCCATAGCAGTAGCTAGATGGTTGTCTTCTCCTATTGTGCCATCATGTTTAGATCTTGTGAGCTGCCTATCATGATCAAGATCATCTTTATGTAATCCTACATGGATCCGATGAATATTGAGTACTATGTCATTTGCTTCATAATTATTATGTGTGTGTTATTTATGATCTTGCATGCTCTCCGTTGCTAGTAGATGCTCTGGCCAAGTAGATGCTTGTGACTCCAAGAGGGGGTATTTATGCTCGATAGTGGGTTCATGTCTTCATTTAATCTGGGGGAGTGACAGCAACCTCTAAGATTGTGAATGTACTGTTGCTACTAGGGATAAAACAGTAGTTGTCTAAGGATAATTGTGCTACTTACATTACACACTTTGCTTAATGCAATAATCTGTTGCTTGCAACTTAATACTGAAAGGTGTGCGGATGCTATCCGGAAGGTGGATTATTAGTCTTGGACGCAGTTGGATAACGGTCTATGTATCATGTTGTAATGCCCAAATGAATCTCATACTAGACACCATGACTATAGTATATGCATCATTATGCTGTTCTTATTTTGTCAATTGCCCAGCTGTAATTTGTTTACCCGCATGTATGCTATTATTTATTTATGGAGAGACACCACTAGTGAACTTTGGACCCTGGTCCTTTTTCTTTACATTGATAATACAACCTACTGCAAACTGTTACTTTCATTCTCTGCAAACAAACATCATTTTTCACACTATACGTCTAATCGTTTGTTACAACAAGCCAGTGAGATTGACAACCTCACTGTTAAGTTGGGGCAAAGTATCTTGGTTGTGTTGTGTGCAGGTTCCAGGTCAACCGTCAGGACATCCCTGCAACAGCTCTTTTCTGGCGCCGTTGACACATTCAGAAGCGTCTTCATCTCATACTGGTTCGATAACCTTGGTTTAACAACTGAGGGAAATTTGCTGCTGCACTACTTCATACCTTACTCTTGGGGTTTCCCAACAACACCACACCGATGCATCACCCCTCTCAATTCCTCCCATGATTCTTGCATAACTTTGAGGGAAAAGTGAGAGGAGATCTAGATCTACGTTTCCACCAATCCATCTCTCCTCTAAGTGAGGGGAACCTAGTGGATCTAGATCTAGGAGTTCCTTTGTGGTTCTTCTTCTTTGTTCTTCCTCTATTCTCCCTCCACAAGCATTAGTTGCTTTTGGTGGGATTTGGGAGTGAGGGATTTGACTCCTTTGTGGTTTGTTTGTTCTTCCTCTCTCCTCCCCAATAAGCATTAGTTGCTTTTGGTGGGATTTGGGAGTGAAGAACTTGTGTTCTTGCCATTGCATCGGTAGCATCGGTTTGAGCCCTCCACGTGATTCGTGGTGGTGAAATTCGTGAGCTTGTTACTCTTGGGTCTTTGGACCCTAGACGCCTTATTGGCCGGCCTTTGTGGCGGAGACCTTTTGTGGTCGGTTAGGACATTTTGTGGTCAAGGCATTTGTGGCTAGTTGGGACCTTTGTGGTCAAGTTGGACCTGTTGTGGTCAAGACCTTTTGTGGTCATTTGGGAGCCCCCAATTCGGTTGTGGGTGTGTGCCACAAGGTAGTTGTACGGGATTGTTCTCCGCCCTAAAGGAGTTCATAGTGGAAGGTGGACTCGGACCTTTGTGGTCGAGTTCATCGGAGAAGAAGGTGAAGTCTTTGTGGCGTTGAGCGAACCTGTTGTGGTTACTCACACCTCTCCAACGAGACGTACACCTTTGTGGTGGAACTCGGGAATACATCCTCATCTCCGCGTGGCTCGGTTATTTCTATACCCGAGCTCTTTACTTAGGCACTTTACATTGTGATAGCCTTCGTGCTTGAAGTCATTTACCTTGCAATCACTTTGTTGCTTGTCTTGCTTAGCATAAGTTGTTGGTGCACATAGGTGAACCTAGTATTTTTAGGTTGTGTTCTTGATAAGTTAAACACTAAGTTTTATTCCGCATTTATCAAGCCTAAATTATGAAAAAGTGTACCTCACATATTCACTCCCCCCCTCTAGGCGACGTCTTTCCTTTCACCCATGCCTATACAAGGAGGAGTGGCGGGCTGGCGGCACATTGGGAGCACCACCCCAAGCCCTAGCTGTCGGCTCTCTCCCGCCTCTATTCTTCCTCCTCTCGCAGCCACTTGGAGAAGCTCTGCAAAAACTCCAGCGTAATTTCCACCACCACGCCTTCGTGCAACTGGATCCGATACCATCTACTTCTCCCTTGAGCTTGTTGGATTAAGAAGGAGGAAACATCACCGAGTTGTATGTGTGCATGCTTCAGAGGTACCGCACGTGGCTGTGCTGATTGGATTGAACATCTTCATCGAGTTGTGTTTTGACAAACTTCAACACGTGCGTTTTTTAAGGGTATGATGATCTAGTATCTTATAGATTATATCTTAAGTGTTGCTTCCACATATGGGAGATTTTCTTGTTTTCTACCGCGCATACTCTACAGGTAGTGATAGCACATTTCATACTAGTGAAGACCACTCGTATCTATGCCAAATTAGTTCGGAAAGTTAAAACTATATTTAATAATTTGAAAATCAATTTCCAAGGTTCTAGAAAATTTTCAAAAAGAAATCTGGACATAAACTGTTGGAATTTTGGCCTAAATTGCTCAGCCCATTTTATCTTTTTCATAATTCCTAAAAATCCTAGAGCCCCATGTGGCCCATTCATACATGGCAAGAGGTGTGACAAATGTTTGATCCCATATTGCTAGTTTAGAGAGTGATACACCAATTTATAAGGTGAGATCCTCTAGCACTAGTACGAGGATGAGAATAGGAGAGAGTCCCCCGCGCGCTCCTCCTCCTCCACCGTCCGCCTCGCCTCGCCTCGACGCGCGTGGGTTGCGGGAATCTCGCTGACGAGGGGAGTCCCCGTCAATACCCTCGACTGATAGGCTAGGGTTAGAGTTATGTGGTAGAGAACGCATAGTGTTAGTAGATTCGTCGGCTGACAAGCGGGAGTTACCCAGGTTCAGGGCCCTCGACTGAGGTAACACCCCTACTTCCTGTCTGTCTGTATTGATTGTGGAATATGTGGCGATTACAATGTCCAGCGAGATGTCGATCTCGCTAGGGTTTGGTGGTTCTGGATGAGCAGTCGATTACCCTCCTAGCCCTTATATGGGGGGTCTAGGTCTCAGGTACGTAACCGACTTGGATTACAGATATGGAAACTATAACCGACTATGCCTATCTTGGAAAGCAATCTTCGTCTTGGGCCTTCCTTGATGTCCTTCGTCAGTCTCTATTGACAATTGGGCTTTAGTCATTACGTGCACCAGTTACCCACACGAAGGGGTACCCAGATGGTATAACCTTGTCGTTAGCCCCCGAGTGCTTGGCTAATTTAAAGAATTGGGCATGCACTCACTCGTAAGTGCACGTCTCATGTCTTTATGCTTTATATCATATATTTGATATTGTCTTTTGACTATGACTTTTATGCTTTTGCCAAAGGATTATGAGTTAGTAGGCCTGGATTTTACTTGAAGGATCAAGACCAGTTAACTGCGCTTTGGGCAAAACCTTACTAGTCTTCAATCAAGTTCAAGTCCTTGGGCTCGAACCTGGAACACACTGGACAGACTCGACTCAGGCCATTGTGGACTTACTGATTCGTTATGCAGTTTCAACTATGCTACCCAGCGCGTCCGCCGGGATTTTCATCGCATTTGTTTACACGGAAAGAATAAGGACTTAGCACTGCCGGAGTGGTCCTCAGCCCAGCTCGACTGATCGGCGGGTCTTACCTTTGCATTTTACGCATGCAGCATCCGAAGTGCCATCAGTTGACTTACTTCGGGAATTCTTTTGCTTTCGACTGAGGCGAGTCTCTTTACCGACAGCCTTTTTTGTTTTTAGAATCTATCGGGTGCGCGACAGCGCTCCTGATGGGAGTAGCCCCCGAGATTGTGCTTTATTGCTTGTAATAGAGGATAATCTCAATTTTTACCTTTTCATTGTCTATGTCAGTCGAAGACCTTGTTACCCGCTCCTGATGGGAGTACACTCAACCATTCATATAAAGTTTTCTATTCTGAGTCAGTCGATAGACTTGTGCGAATTCTTGTATATTTGGCCAGTCAACCAGCTGTCAACTGTCATATTATGATTATGCTGCCTCTACTAGCTTTGGTGACATCACGCACGACGTCTTTGGCGTGCGTGCAGAGATTGTGACAAGAAATGTCATTGTGGGCCCGTTTGTTTGACCACGGGAAGACGCCGGTTCAGTTTTGATTTGACCTGGCGTTGCGAATTTTCCGCGAGTGTGATCATAACTTCCTCGTTTTACGTGCGTAGTGGGCGGCGTGGGCAGCGAAGGTTGCCCTTTGATCCTGACACGTGGCGCGCTCCGAGCGCACGGACGGCCGAGATTGCATCATGGGTAGCGGTAAATACAGATCTCATTGCCATAAAAAATTTTACCCTGCCATTTGCTTCCTGTGCTTCTTCTTCTTCGCGCACTTGCCTTCTCTGCTGCTTTATCCGCCATGGCTCCTAAGAAAAGCTCTGTCGCTGCTGTCCCTTCCTCCTCCACCACCGTTGCCAAGAAGAGGAAGAGTGGTGCGACTGCGGCCGCTGCCGTGGATCCCTCTGCCGCCCTGAAGAAAGCCTCGGGGGACTGGGTCAAGTCCTCCGTGACGGAGAAAAAACTGGCGGCGTTCCGGAAAGAAGGGCTGCTGCCGCCAGCCGACAAGCTCGCCGCCCGTGCTCCCTCCAACAAGGAGGTTCTCCCCGAGCCGCGCTCCGGCGAACGGGTATGTTTTGCGGAGTTCCTTCCTCGTGGCTCCCGCTGCACGATTTTGTGCGCGGGCTTCTTTATGCTTATGGGGTACAAATCCACGATCTTACCCCCAACAGTATCTTGCACATTGCCTGTTTTATGGTGATGTGTGAGTGCTTCTTGGGGGTATCCCCTACCTGGGCGCTCTGTAAGTCTATCTTCCAGGTGCGCCATATGTGCCGTGCCGGCCGTGTGAACCCAGTCGGAGGGGTTGGCTTCCAAGTGCGCGGCGACTGCAAATATTTCAATCTGATAGCAGTCGAGTCCGCGCAAGGATGGAGGGCCAAGTGGTTTTACGTCCCAGTCGACCAGGACGTGCGCCCAGGGTTCTCCATCGGGACCCCCCCAATAAAGACGAAGGCGTGGGAGCATGCCCTCTCGACTGAAGAAAGGAAGGAGACTGCTCCCCTTTTGATCAAGGTTAACGAGTTGCTGGGCACTGTTAGAGGTGTCCAGTTGATAAGCACTTTTGTGAAGCGTCGTGTGTGGCCTCTTCAGCAGCGTGCCCACCCCATGTGGCAATACGAAGGCGCACATGACGCGACCAGGATGAGCGACGTGGAGTTGTCTCCCAATGAGTTTGACTCTCATGTGAAGTCGATAACCAGTCACAAGGCCGACGACGCCATCGACTTCGACTTCTCCACCGCTCCGTATGACGTGACGAATGCTCTGCCTGAGATGAGTGTGCTAGATTCTATGCTTATGCTTTGAGTTTCTTGCCACTTTCTGCTTGTGATGCGTTTGCCTTATGCTTATTCTGTTTCTCGTTGTTTGCAGGGGCATTCGACTGTGACTTCCCTTCCTCCTCTTCCTGAGGCCGGTCCTGCTGAAGAAGCAACTGTGCTAGATGAGGGGAAGAAATCTGCCGACTCCCTGTCTGCAGCTAACTCTTCTTCTTCGGAAGATACCGAAGTCGAGGAAGAGAGCGAGGTCCAGAAGGATGGCGAGATCGCCCTTGAGCCTGTCCCCAAACGTCCTCGGGTGCTTCGTCAAGAAGTTTCGAGTTCCCATTCTAGAGACGGCAGGCGCGAGGAGCTGGCGGATTCGGGCACTGCTTCGCCTGTGATGGATGCCTCTCCACTGGCTCAGCGCTCGCCACCACCCTCTACTGAGTTGGTTAGTTTTGGAGGCCCGAACTTCAACGTCGACCCTAGCTCTGACGAGGATGAGCACAGGTATGTTTTGTGTTTCCTGCTTTTTGGTCCTAGGCTTTTTGCTTGCTGACTTGTCCGTCCTATGCTGCTAATGTATCAACAGCACCAGCGCCGAGCAGGTCCACGCTCCTCCAGCTGCGAAGGAGACGACTATGGCCTCCCCCCGTGCTGAAGTTGAGAACGCTGCGACTACCTTTGTGGTTGAAGCGACGACTGCGGGTACGACGCCACCTGCCGTTGTTCCGGCTGCAGGCCCGTCAACATCCGCCACCTTCTCCTGGACTGAGCATGTAAGCCATTCTGCTTTTTTATGCCTTTGGTTGTGTCGACCCTTATGTTTAATATATATGGCGTATGCCTCTTGTGTAGCCTGCCGTAAGCGGCCTTGTTGCGGCTGGGAAAGCTTTTGTGCAGTCGGAGGAAGAACGGGTCACCCTCCGCTCCAATCTGGAAGAGCTGAGCCGTAAGTCTCTATGCTTTGTAGTTTGAGGTGCTTTTTCCTTTTTTGTTTTTGCTTTTTGACCTCTTGCGACTGAGAGCTTCGTCATCCCAGGGGACAAGATCGACGTTGAGAAACGGCTAGCAGATGTGGAGGAGAGTCTTGCCGCCCAGCAGTCGCGCATGGAGAAGGAGCTTGAAAAGGCTCGGAACTCTGCCGCCACCCGAGAGGAAGAACACGCCAAGCGACTGCTAGGCCTTGTGCATGCTATGGAAGGTTAGTAGGCTTCTGTTACGCCAGCATCCTCCTTTGATTTATCATCTTCGTCATCTTTCTGAGACCTTTTCCTTTGCGATTTTATGAAGGTTCTTCTTCTTCTGCTCTTGACGATGCGGCGAGTGACAACTTGTCACTTGACCGTGTGATCGGGCAGCTAGGCGCAGCTATCCAACATGCCAAGGGTTCTTTGGATATGTCCACTCGAACCCTTGGCGCTGTTTTCAAAGAAGTGCTGCCGTCGGCTGAAGCTCCTTCTTTCGCGCAAGGATTTGCAGATGTACTGGGTCCCGGCTCGGCGACTATGAAGGCTTTCGCGCGTAACTTGATGGTACGCGGCTCGGAGTCCACCCTTCAGCTTCTCCTTGCTAATGGTGTGACTATCGACTACGAGCGTGCCTTGTCTGACTTTCCGAAGAGGCCAGACGGGAGACCTCTGCCGTTGAAGCAAGTAGCTGAACGCGCCGCGCAGCTCTCGAAAGTTTGCATCTGCACTATGGAACGCAGGGTAGTTGCGTGCGGTGTTAAATCCAAGGCGCGTGGGGACAGATCTGAGTCTGTGTCCCGTAGCTAGTCATCTACTCTTATGTCTTGTAATAGTAACTCCCACACGATGTGTGTGCTTTTGATGCCTCTATGATTTATGATATGAGCTTCATTGACATGCTTCCTTTGTTAAGTGTTTGTCTTCTGCTTTGAATTGTCCTTGTGCCTGAGTTTTGCGATCATGCTTTTGACAGCCCATTGACTCCAGTCCGACTGAGGCTTCTCAGTCGCAGATTGATTCGTCGGCATCCGCCAAAGTGGCAAACGATGCCAGGGTCTTGGCTTTTGCAAAGAAACGGGTAGTAATTCTGGAGCAGGAGCTGAAGGCCGCTCAGGCTGAGCTGAAAATACTCAAGGAAAGACCAGCTCTTGCTACTCAGCGGGAGGAGTATGTGCTTGGAGAAGTCGAGCATTCGAACAGGCAGCAAGAAGGTATTTAACCAGTCGATTACTTTTTGATTTTATCGCAGTCTTTTCTCTGTTCTACATCTTGAATTTTGCTGGTCCACAGTGTTTGTCGACAATTTTGAAGAGGAAGCAGAACGGGTCAGGGAGGGTTTGGAAAATGCGACTGATGACCCCGTCACCGGTCATCAACACTTCTGGTCTGACAGCTACCATGCCAAGAAACTCACGACCCTGAAGGATCGAGTGTGGAGCGGCGCTATCTTACTCGAGCGCTGCCGAGCGGCCCTTATACGCGTTAATCACTTCTTGTTTCCTGAAGGGCCGCAACCTCAAATGGTTTATGCGCTGGTTGATTTGTTTCGATCTGCGGATCCACTCCGGGAGGCAGTGACTCGACGAGTTGTTCTTGGAGCCAATGCCGCTTTTGCGTATATTCGCAGTCAAGATCCAGATCGACGATTCCTTTCACCTGACTTTGGGTCTCGTCTGAAAGAGGATGATATGGAGCGGACCGCCGTTGCGGCTGGAAAACTGGTGAAGCATCTGCATAAACAACTTATTGACTCCAACCTGTCCTTGAAGGATGAAGATGCGTAGACTTCGTAGTGAGTAGCCCCCGAGTCCATCGAGCGAGTAGGAAATATGTTTGTTCAATTGTCCAGCCCCCGAGTCTGTCGGGTGGGGTTTGTATCGGTATAGCATCCATGTAAGTATGTATGTGTCCAGCCCCCGAGCCTGTTGAGTGGGCTGTATGAAAACTACTTTATGTATGATTGATGAGCAATCAACTTGTGCTTGCGAGTATGCTTTTGCAGTTTTGTCTTTTGAGATCCAGCTTTCGAGCTGTTGAATTTGGCCGAGTTTTTGCTGATTATGGACAAGACTCAGCCCCCGAGTGTTCGAGTAGGGTGTGGTGTTACTGTAATAGTAAAATGTGAAAAAAAACTGTTATGAAGGGATATCATCTTTATTGCAGATATTGGGCAGCAAGCCGCCTCATTAAAAACCTTCCAGTCCCCTTAGGTACCCTGGTAAGGAAAAGAGCGCGTCTGAAACCTGCTGGCCACTTTTGACATTTATGCTTTATTACATTGATCAAGTATTGGATCTAGGCATAGAAACGACGCAAGTGCGCCACATTCCATGGGTTGTGTGATAACTCTCCCGTCTGGGCGTGCTACAGTCGATAAGCGCCACCATCGATGACTTCCGTAATGATAAAAGGTCCTTCCCATGGTGATGCAAGTTTGTGCACCTTTTTCTGCTTCAGTCGAAGTACTAAGTCGCCCACCATGAATGTCCTGGGGCGGAGTCGTCGACTGTGATAATTGCGAAGATCCTGCTGATAAACAGCTGTGCGAGCAAGGGCTGTATTGCGTGCTTGTTCGAGTAGATCCACTGCGTCTTCCTGTGACTCGTTCGCATCATCTTCATTGTATGCTTCAACTCTGGGTGCGCTGAATTTCACCTCTGGTGGCAGTACTGCCTCTGCACCATAGACCATGAAGAACAGAGTGAATTGAGTCGAAGCATTTGGAGTTGTACGGAGGCTCCAGAGTACCGCGGGGAGTTCGTCGACCCAAGCGCCTGCAGCTCTTTTGAGTGGCACCAACAACCTTTTCTTTATGCCTGTGCAGACAAGGCCATTGGCTTTTTCGACTTGTCCATTGGATTCCCGGTGTGCCACAGATGCGTAATTGAGTGTGATATTCCACTCTTTGCAAAAGGAACGGAACTCCTCGGCTGTGAAGTTTGTTCCGTTGTCTGTGATGATGCTGTTTGGGACGCCGAAATGATAGACGATGGATTTTATGAAGTTGACTGCTGTAGTGGCAGTCGAACTTGCGATTGGAACTGCTTCGATCCACTTTGTGAATTTGTCGACTGTCACAAGTAGGTGAGTATGTCCTCCAGGTGATGACTTTTTGAGTGGTCCAACCATGTCTAATCCCCATTGGGCGAAGGGCCACGCGAGTGGTATGGTTTTGAGTGCAGATGCAGGTGCATGAGGTTTATTAGCGAATTTTTGACATCCCATGCACCTTTTTACTATGTCTTCCGCGTCCTTAAGTGCGGTAGGCCAGTAAAACCCTGCTCTGAAGGCTTTGGCTACGAGTGATCGACTGCCGGCGTGATGCCCACAGGTTCCTGCATGGATATCACGAAGTATAGTTTTGCCATCTTCGAATTCCACATATCTCTGAAACATACCTGAGACACTTCGTTTGTAGAGTTCACCGTTTATAATGGTGTATGCTTTTGCGCGTCGAGTGATTCGTCTTGCTTCTGCTGCATCGTCTGGTAGCTCGTCATGGAGTATGAATGCTAGAAGAGGTTCAGTCCATGCTGGTGTTACCTAATCGCCCTGACATAGAAGTACTTCGACTGTTGGATCCTCTGAGCTTGGCGCTTTGTCCTTGGACGTGGTAGTCGAATTTGACGGAGGACGTTGTTTGTTGATAGACCGTTGTGAGAGGCAGCCGCCGGCTAGGCCGGAAAATGTGGTAAACATCAGGGGCAACAACAATGCCGGTCCCAGCAACCATGCCGGGTACCTGCAGGGCAATTATCAGGAAGCTCATCAGAGCTATGTGGTCTTTGTGACCGAGCCCACTGACAAGAAGAGTCTGCGCCAGCGCGCACTCGAGGTGAACGCAGTCATGCCGGCGGTGCCCAAGTTCATGCACTGGTCCGAGATAGAGATCTCGTGGAGTCGGAAAGATCATCCCCGAGTCATGCCTAAGCCGGGAGGCTATGCCCTAGTGGTGGACCCGACATTCATCGGGCCGAGTATCAACGTCCGGTTCAGCAGAGTCCTGGTTGACAATGGCAGTGCCATCAACATCATGTACAAGGATACTATGCTGAAGTTGGGTGTATCTCTGAACACACTGCTGCCGACTAGCACAACCTTTCATGGCACTGTGCCGGGGGTTTCCTGTTCGCCTATGGGCAAGATCTGGGTAGATGTGATGTTCGGTACCCGGGAGAACTGCCGGACTGAGAGTTTTGAGTTCGAGGTGGTGGACCTCGAAAGTCCATACCATGCCCTGATAAGCCGACCTGCTCTGGCCAAGTTCATGATCTCAACTCACATGGGCTACCTGAAGATGAAGATGCCGGGTCCGAATGGCATGATCACCATCTCGGGCGACTACAAGCGCTCTATCGAGTGTGCTACTGCCGGCTCGTGCTTGGCCGAATTCCTGGTCATAGCTGAAGAGAAGAAGAGAATCCAGCAGGTGGTGACGCTGGCCCAAGCATCCCAACTCGGCATGCCCGGGATGACGAACCCGGAGTAGCATGCTTCGTTCTAGCCACCGAAGGAGACCAAGAAAGTCGTTGTGGACCCGGCTAACCCGGAGCACCGGGTGATCATTGGCACCAGCTTGGACAGCAAATAGGAAGGCGAGCTCACCGACTTCCTCCGTGAGAATCGGGATGTCTTTGCTTGGTCGAATGATGACCTGCAAGGAGTTCCAAGGGAGTTGGCTGAGCACTCTTTATTCATCAAGCCGGATGCAAAGCCGGTGAAGCAACCAACAAGATGTCTCTCGGACGAGAGAAGAGCTGCAATCATGGAGCATCTAGTCGTACTGCTCGCGGCTGGATTTGTGATGGAAGTACTGCACCCGGACTGGTTGTCTAACCCAGTCCTGGTAGAGAAGAAGAAAGATGACCCCCTGCTGGCCAAGGTGTGGCGCATGTGCATCGACTTCACCAACCTCAACAAGGCATGCCCGAAGGATCCCTTTCCGCTCCCCCGGATAGATCAAGTGATCGACTCCACTGCCGGGTGTGAGCTTTTGTCTTTTGTAGATGCGTATTCTGGTTTTCACCAGATATCTTTGAACCCGGCTGATCAATTAAAGACTGATTTTATTACCCCGTACGGGGCTTATTGCTATCGTGTCATGACCTTCGGGTTGAGAAATGCAGGTGCCACATATCAAAGGTGCAAGCAGAAATGCTTGCATGGTCAAATAGGTCGAAATGCCGAGGTCTATGTCGATGACATAGTCATAAAAACAAAAGAAAAATCCACTCTGATCGATGATCTAAGAGAAACATTCGCTAACCTGAGAAAATTTCGAATGAAACTTAACCCGGATAAATGTACTTTCGGTGTGCCGGCCGGAAAGCTACTCGGATTCCTTGTATCTAGCCGGGGTATCGAGGTCAACCCGGGTAAGATCCGTGCTATTGAGAGCATGAAGCTGCCCACAGGTCTCAAGGATGTACAGAAATTGACCGGGTGCTTGGCATCCCTAAGTCGGTTTGTAAGCCGGTTAGGAGAAAAAGCTTTGCCTCTGTATCAGCTCATGAAAAAGAGCAAAACTTTTGTGTGGACTCCGCAAGCCGATGCGGCTTTTAATGATTTGAAAAAGACACTCTCAAATGCACCAGTGTTGGCATCCCCATTGCCCAAGGAGCCGATGTTGCTCTATATCGTGGCCACAAACAGGGTTGTGAGTGTGGTAATGGTGGTGGAGCGAGAAGAGGGTGACAAGGTCGTGCAGAGGCCTGTGTATTATCTGAGCGAGGTGCTATCTCTCTCCAAGCAAAATTACCCGCACTACCAGAAGATGGCTTATGGTGTATACCTGACGGTCACCAAGTTGAAGCACTACTTTCAAGATCATCCGGTCACAGTAGTGAGCGAGGCTCCCCTGTCCGAGATCATTGGGTGCAAGGATGCCAGCGGCCGAATTGCCAAGTGGGCTATCCAGTTATCTCCGTATGCCCCGACTTACGAGAGAAGAGACGCCATCAAGTCGCAGGCGCTGCCGGACTTTTTGGTGGACTGGGCCGAGATGCAATATGAACCTCCACTGCCCGACTTCAACTTTTGGAAGATGCATTTCGATGGCTCCAAGGCGAAGATCGGATTGGGTGCCGGTGTGGTCCTCACCTCGCCGAAGCAAGATGTGTTGAAATATGTGCTCCAAATTCACTTCTCGGCATCCAATAATGTGGCCGAGTATGAGGCACTCGTGCATGGGCTCAATGTCGCCAAGGAGATTGGCATTCGCTGGATAGAGTGCTATGGCGACTCGGACTTGGTGGTGCAGCAAGTGTCGGGGAATTGGGACGCCTTGGATGCCAACATGGCGTCTTACCGGTTTCATGTGCAAAAAAATTCCAGATTTTTTGAGGGCTGCGAGTTCAAACACATACCTCGGGGGAAAATGAAGCGGCTGATGTACTGTCCAAGTTGGGACCATCGCAGGCTGCCGCTCCGCCCGGCATAGCATTGGAGCACTTGAGAAGGCCGTCGATCAAGCCGTCACCCGAGTCAGAGTCCATCTTTATCCCGAAGAGCTCGGAAGCAGAGGCTGTGCCCATGGAGGTTGATGTCGGGAGCATTTGGCTGAACTCGGGGACTGCGCATGATATGTCGGCGGAGGTGATGTCGGCCGAGCCTATGGACATAGACGCCCCAATCTTCCCTGTGAGGCCGGTGCCGGGTTGGGCGCAGCCCATTATGGCATATATTGTGAATGGGACCTTGCCCGACAATGAGGTTGAAGCTCGGCAAGTGGTGAGAAGATCCAAGGCCTATACGGTTATCAACCAAGAGCTGTACAAGAGAAGTGTCACCGAGGTGCTGCAACGTTGCGTTGAGCCGGAGGAAGGGCAAGAGATGCTGCTCGAGATACATCAAGGAGAATGCGGTCACCATGCTTACTCAAGGGCATTGGTGGCCAAAGTCTTCCGACATGGGTTTTACTAGCTCACGGCTTTGCAACAAGCGGAAGATATCGTCCGGAGATGTGGAGGTTGCCAGAGGTTTGCCCACAAGATACACATGCCGGCAGCAGCACTGAAGACTATCCCCATCACTTGGCCGTTTGCTGTATGGTGCTTGGATATGGTGGGTTCATTCAAGCCGACACGAGGTAACATGACTCATATGCTGGTCATGGTGGACAAGTTCACCAAGTGGATCGAAGTGAAGCCAATTCGGAAGTGTGATGGAGCTACTGCCGTCTCATTCTTGAAAGATATCATACTGAGATATGGTTATCCGCACAGTATTATCACAGACAATAGCACCAATTTTGCGGTGGGGGAGTTTGCTCGGTTTTGTGCTGAGAAAAGGATCCGACTTCATGTAGGCTCGGTGGCACACCCGGAAGCAAATGGACAAGTAGAGAGAGCCAATGCATTAGTGCTTGCCGGCATAAAAGCCTGACTGATAGAGCCACTCCTGCGAACTCCGGGATGTTGGATAGAAGAAATACCGGCGGTACTGTGGGGTCTCCGGACCACACCCAATAGATCCACCGGATACACGCCATTCTTTATGGTGTATGGTGCAGAGGCGGTGTTGCCAACCGACATACAATATGACTCGCCCAGACTGGCAATGTTTACAGAGACCGAGGCAAGAGAAGCCCGAGAGAATGATGTCGACTTGCTCGAGGAAGCAAGAGAGTTGGCCCTGTCTCGGTCAGCGATATACCAGCAAAACCTCCGACGCTATCATAGCCGGAAGGTGCATCCCCGTGTGTTCAGAGAGGGAGATCTAGTGCTAAGGCTGATACAGCGCACTGCCGACATGCATAAGTTGTCACCTCCATGGGAAGGACCTTTCGTTGTGAGCAGAGCTCCGCACAACGATTATTATTATCTTGTAGATGCACAGGAAGCTAGAAAAGGTGTAATGGATAAAGCCGGGGAGGAAACCAAACGGGCATGGAATGTAGCTCTACTTCGTCCCTTTTACACATAAAGGGCACAGTGTATGTATCTCTGTCTCTCATGAATGAAATGCCGGCACCCCGAGATGAAACTCGGGGACTGCCTTGTCCACATGAATGTTTTCTTCTTATGTCTTTTGCATGTCGGCACCCCGAGATGAACTCGGGGACTGCTCTGTCCTTACTTGTGTTTTATTTCAGTTGTTTCTGTATTGTTTATATGCCGGCGTCCCGAAATGAAACTCGGGGACTGCCTTGTATGTTTTATATATGTTGTCCATATGCCGAATAAACTTTCAACCGTGTTTCAAAGTTAAGTAATGTATGCTATGTGAGATGATCTTGTGACTCGACTGACGAACGCCGAAATGGTAGTCAAGAGCAAAGATGGTGGAATATGGTGAACACGAAAACAAACTCGGGGACTCGGTATAAAAGTAATTCGACTTATGTTGTGTGCTAACCCTGTTTTTCAAAAAAAAAATCCATTATGTCGAATAACTTTAAACCTTAACTCGGATGTTTACTAGTACTGTATGCTATAGTCGTGATTTTGTGACTCGACTGTCGAACGCCTGTATGGTAGACAAGAGTAAAAATCACTAAGTATAGTAAACGAGAAAGTAAACCCGGAGACTCGGTACAAAGTAATCCGACATAACTAAGTTACTTGTTCGAACCAGTAAAACAAAATGGCAAAGTATTCTACTTAAGATTGTATATATTACATCTGCACCCGGCATTGCGGGGATTTAACAAATTTGTTCCATGAAAAAGTTAGGCAGTTTGGCCAGAGGGATTCGAGTCAGCAGGAGTGGTCTCGGCAGTCGGAGTAGAGGTTGGCGCGGTGGCAGCAGCAGAAGACGTCTCCAAGGGAGTATCGGGTGTAGTTTGCACAGCAGGGCCGGTCGCCCCCGAGTTGGTGGTGTCGGTGGCAACCGACTGGGTGATGTCGGATGCCCCCGGCTCGGTGATGTTGGCAGCGGCCGACTTGGTGGCTTCGGCTGAAGTCGTCTCGGTGGCTGTAGCCGCGCTCTCGGGCCCCGGGGTCTTCTCAGTGGACTCGGGGACTGTCGAGTCGGCATCCACATCGGCGCGCTCCTCGGACTCGGTTTCTTCTTCATCCTCGTCTTCGCTGGCCTCGGCCTCGGAGTCCTCATCGTCAGAGTAGACGGCGCCAGCGACGAACTCATGAGGGCGCGAATACTTGGCCATATAGTCGGCGGCCTCTTGGCGGCGCTGGATCTTGGCCGATTCAGTGGTCCAGGAGGAATTCTCGCGCTGCGTCTTGACCTGATCCAAGTCGATCTCTTCGTACCAAGAAAGCACAAAGGACAGCGCTTGGTCCGCCCCGGCGCGAGCAGCAGAGGATCTCCATTCCCGGAGTCGGAGCTCGGCTTTCTGCAGTTCTTGGGCTAACTCGGGAATGTTCTTCGGAGGCTCGGTGCCGGGCCACAGTTGCCGATAGGCCTTGATGCCGGCGTCAAGGAGTTCCAGGCCTATAGTCTTCAGAGGGGCGATCCGAGCATTTAAGGCTATCAAATGATCCACGACTTCCCACTCAGTCGAGATGGGACCGAGGTTCGCTCTTTTCCCCCGAGCCTTGTTGACGGCTTGGACAGCAGCAGATTGCGAGTGGGAGAAGTGCTCTGACGAGAAAAAAACTATCATCGGTTAGAAGGCAAACCGACATATATGAAGTCACGGTAGAAACCGAGTAAGCAAAAAGGAAAAGGAAGGAGACTCACTGTCCATTTGGCTGTTGATCCGTCTTAGCTCGGCCAGCCAGGTGTCACATTTGGCCGTGAGGAGGGACAATTTTTCCTCGGCCAAGGCGGCGCGAGATTGGAGATCCGCAACAACTTCCTCCTGTGATTCAAGGACCTCATCCATGGCCTTCGTCATCTCGACCTTGTCCTGGTTGGACTTCGCGAGCTCTTGGCGAAGCCGGGTTACCTCGGCCTGCACCTGTTCAAGTGCAGACTTGTGCGCAGCGGTAGCTTGGGCCTCTTTTTCAGCTGGCAAGGCCGGCATGTCGGTGGTGTTAGAAAGAGAAGCGGGAGCAGGAGAGCTATGTCGGTAAAAAGTGTAAGATACCTTGCTCGGTCCGGATAGTCTTGTACTTCTTCCGGAGTGCCCCATGCTCAACAAGCAGCTTTTGGAACAACCTGGTCCGCTCCTTGGTACAGGCCTGGAACGAAGCAAGACGTTAACAGAGTCATAGGAAGATTCCCGCCGAGTAATCTTTACTCGGTCGAGTTTCAATCACTCGACCCGAATCTCGGGGACTAGTGGGGATATGTGTTTAAGGGACTCACCTCGGCATCCCGGGTAATCCGGAGAACTGCGCACTGCAGAGTGTGC
This sequence comes from Poa annua, assembly GCA_026929855.1. Taxonomy (NCBI): domain Eukaryota; kingdom Viridiplantae; phylum Streptophyta; class Magnoliopsida; order Poales; family Poaceae; genus Poa; species Poa annua. Next base: position 40,337,183 of record CM049438.1, read on the forward strand.
AGAGATTGGGCAATCTTGCCGGGACCAGCAAGATGTTGGATGTTCGGATCAGAGGAGGAGACTTCGCTGGTGCCGGCAGCGTTCCAGTCCAGGTTGAACTGCTCCATTGAACCTGAACAGTCATCACCCGAGATGAGCAACTCGGCAGCGGGAAGAGCTCGGCCAGCAGTAGCCTCTAGCGTTTGCAACGCGGCCGTCTTAACCGCAACGCGGGGAGGAGGTACCACTAGGATTTTACCCGGAGGAATCTCACCTCTCTTATGGCCCGTTTTCTTATCAATAGCAGCGGCCTTCCCATCTCGCGGACCCGAAGCTGCCGATTTGGAATGCAGGATCACCGTCTTAGAAGTGTTGGCATCTGAGGGCTGCAGGCGCCTTTGTTGCTGAACCCGGGACGGAGTTGCTTGTGATTGAGGCTGCGGCTGCAGAGGAGGTCGTTGTTGTTGTTGTTGTTGTTGTTGTTGCTGTTGCTGTTGTTGTTGTTGCTGTTGTGGCAGTGGCTGCCGGGGCCCTCCCGACTGAGGTGATGCACCCGGGGCCTGAGATTGCTCTGGTGCAGAGGGATGCATGTCGCCGCCGGACCCGACATCCCGGTCGGAGGCGCCTCTGTCTCCTCCGGACACGGCATTGGTAGTCCGCGGCGGTGTGGAAACCCGACTGCCATGTGTCGGGGAGGCTTCAGCTCGGGCTGGCTGATACGTCCCAAACGTATCTATAATTTCTTATGTTCCATGCTTATATTATACCAATTGCCTACATGTTTTATATACATTTTATATAGTTTTATGCATTTTCTGGGACTAACCTATTAACAAGATGCCACAGTGCCAGTTCCCTGTTTTCTGCTGTTCTTGGTTTCAGAAATCCATTTAAGGAAATATTCTCGGAATTGGACAATTTTTATACCGAAGACCTTATTTTTCCCGACACGTTCCAGAAGTCCGAAGAAGAGACGAAGAAAGGCATCGAGGCGCCGCCATCAGGTGGTGGCGCGGCTCCCCCCTCTGCCGCGCCAGCACCTGAGGGTGGGCCCTCGGGCCTCCACCGCCTTCGCCCTTTCGCCCATATAAACCCCCCGACATGAAAACCCTAAAACAATAAGCCTTTTCCCGAGAAGAGTTCCGCTACGCCGCCGCCATCGAAGACAAGTTTCGGGGGACAGAAGTCTCTGTTCCGGCACCCTGCCGGGACGGGGAATTGCCCCCGGAGCCATCTCCATCAACTCCACCGCCATCTCCATCGCCGTTGCTGACTCCTATGATGAGGAGTGAGTAGTTCTCCCCCGGGGCTGCGGGCTCTACCGGTAGCTATGTGGTTTATCTCTCTCTCCCATGGTGTGATCTTTATGTGATCATGAGCTTTGTAATCTAGTTGAATATGTGATGTTACTCTTTATCTATTATGCACTCTAGAGGTTAATTTATTATGAACTCCAGGGTTATTCACGGTTGTAAAGGTGACAGTATGTGCACCGTGTGTGATTCCTTTATGACGTTGTGGTGTTAGTTTACTCTGACTTTGAGGGTGCTCTTGTAGCCCTACACAGTGAATGGTGTTTATCATCCAACAAGAGAGTGTTTGAGAGTAGTATTTATTATTCAGCTTTGATGTCATTGTTGAGAATGTCCACTAGTGAAAGTATGATCCCTAGGCCTTGTTTCTAAGCATTGAAACACCGTTTCCAACAAGTTCTGCTACATTTTTGCTTGCTGCCATTTTTATTTCAGATTGCAATTACTACTTATAATCATCCATATTACTTGTATTTCACTATCTCTTCGCCGAACTAGTGCACCTATACATCTGACAAGTGTATTGGGTGTGTTGGGGGCACAAGAGACTTCTTGTATCTTAATTGCAGGATTGCTTGAGAGGGATATCTTTGACCTCTACCTCCCTGAGTTCGATAAACCTTGGGTGATTCACTTAAGGGAAACTTGCTGCTGTTCTACAAACCTCTGCTCTTGGAGGCCCAACACTGTCTACGAGAATAGAAGAGTGCGTAGACATCAAGCTATTTTTTGGCGCCGTTGCCGGAGAGGTGAGTGCTTGAAGGTATCTACTTTAGATTCTGCAGTTATTATTTTTTGTCTCTTGTTTTTATTTCACTAGTTAGGCTAAATGGAAAACAACAAAAAAAATAGAGATCTTTATGAAATTTATATTGAATTAGGACATGATGCTTTTGAAGAGAAAATTAAAAAACCTATGGAACTTTATTTGCAAGCTAATAGCAATGTTATTAGTATGAATTATTTGAACACCATTATTGCAAATGCTATGGAAAAGTCTAAGCATGGGGAAGCTGGTTTTGATGAGCATGATATTTTTAGTCCCCCAAGCACGGAGGAGAAAAATTACTTTGATGGTACTATACCTCCAATATATGATGATTACAATGATGAATATGATATTTTCAGTCCACCTACTATTGAGGAGAAAATTAATTATGATTACAATATGCGTCCTATATTTGATGATTATGGTGATGAGAATAATAATGATAGCTATTTTGTTGAATTTGCTCCCACTACAATTAATAAGAATGACTATGCTTATGTGGAGAGTATTAATTCTTTTATGCATGTGGCTCATGATAAGAATGTTTTATGTGATAGTTATGTTGTAAATTTTATTCATGATGCTACAAGTGAACTTATTGATGATAATGATGAGTATTGCTTAAATATGCTATATGATAATGCTTTAGATGATGGTCCTATGCTTATTGATAATCCTCTATGTTCAGAAGTTATTACTTATTTATGTGAGGATAAAAATGATATAATTGCTGCTTGTGATGGTACTCTTACTCATGAGAGTCCTGCTTTGTTCTTGAATTCTCCTAATTACACCATGGAGGAGAAATTTGCTTATGTTGAGAAATACTTATGTGGTTTGCAATTGTCTCTAGTTCCAAATCTTTGTTGCAACCATGATCTTAAACTTAATATTGATCTTAATAACTATTTTGAAAGAGGGAAGCACGCTAATGAATTCCAAAATAAATTTAATGATCCTCTTTGTATGCCTATATTATCTATGTTGAATGATTCTTGTGGTTATATGGTTAAATTTATTTCTACTACTTGCAACTACTATGAGAGAGGAGAATATGGTTGTAGAAGTTTTAATGGTACTAAAACACCTCTCTCTATGTTGAAAATTTTGAAGTTGCACTTGTTTTGCTTTCCTATGCTTATTGCTTTGTGCTTTCATAACTTGTTTCTTTACAAGATTCCTTTGCATAGGAAGAGGGTTAGACTTAAAAAGTTTTTTATATTTGCCTCTTGATGCTCTCTTTTGTTTTTCAACTCTCATTTTTATGAGAGCATCATAAAAATCTCCTTGCCTAGCTAAAAGGCTTTAAAGAAAAGCGCTTATGGGAGACAACCCACTATTTTATTTCTGTTATTTTTCTTTTATTTGAGTCAAGAAGCATGCTTACCTCTGTAACAACTCCTTTTTATCTTTACTTTATTGCAAAGTTGTGTCAAGTTAAGCCTCTAGTAGAAAGTTGATGCTAGATTTGGATTCCTGCGCAGGAACAGTTTTCTGCTGTCCACCGTTTAATTCGTTAGAATTCACAGAAAAATCAAAATGACCTGGGATTTTTTGTGCGTGATCCTCAGATATGTATGCAACTTTCATTAGTTTTGAGTTTTATGATTTGAGCAAGTTAAGTGCCTCGAAAAAATTCGTCTTTACGGACTATTCTGTTTTTGACAGATTCTGCCATTTATTTTGCATTGCTCCTTTTGCTGTTTTTGAATGGATCTTGTTGTTCCATAAAATACCAGTGGCTGTAGCTAATGTCCAGTAGCATGTGTAATGGTTTTGTCCATGCAGAATATAAGAATTTTTGATTATGCACTAACCCTCTAATGAAGTTTACTTTGAGTTTGGTGTGGAGAAAGTTTTCAAGGATCAAGAGAGAAGGATTATATGATGTGATCAAGAAGATGAAAGAGCCTAAGCTTGGGGATGCCCCTGTGGGTCACCCAAGCATATTTCAAGAAGACTCAAGCGTCAAAGCTTGGGGATGCCCAAGGCATCCCCTTCTTCATCAACAACTTATCAGGTTATCTCTAGTGAAACAATATTTTAATTCCGCCACATCTTATGTGCTTTACTTGAAGCGTCTGTTTGTTTTTATTTTTGCTTTTGTTATTCTTGTTCTCTGAATAAAATGGGTCCTACCATTCCTTTGTGGGAGAGAGACACGCTCCGCTTTTTCTTATGAATACTCCTATTCTTCACTGATATTTGTTGAGTATTCTTTTATATTACTTCAATGCTTTCAGCTCTTGTTTTTCATGCATCTCTTGTTTAGAGCTGTTAGTTCTCTTATGTTATACTCTCTTGTCTCATTTATAAATACTTAGAGAGTTTATGTTTAAATAAGTTGATTGGTGTTTGGTTGGGTACAGAAAATGCTAAATGTGGTAGATGGTATAATGAAAAAAAAATTACATGCTCTTATGGATTGTTATCTTGTATGTTGTGGTGCTTGGCAATTGTTTTGAGCTCTCAAGTAGATCAAGTTTAAGTTTTTACATCATGTAGTTAAAACCTATTAGTGAAGAACTACCGTAAAGCTTGTTGAAATTTGGTTTGCATGTTTGCTATCTCTAAGGTCTAGATATTTTCTGGTAAAGGTGTTTGAACAATAAGGAAGACAACGTAGAGTTTTATAATACTTGCAATATGTTTTTATATACGTCTTGTTATCATAGTTTATACTTGTGTTTGCTTCAAATAACCTTGCTAGCCAAAGCCTTGTACTGAGAGGGAATGCTTCTCGTGCATCCAAAACCTTGAGCCAAAACCCATGCCATTTGTGTCCACCATACCTACCTACTACATAGTATTTCCTGCCATTCCAAGCAAATACTTCTTGTGCTATATTTATTCAAAATTATTATCCCTTATTTGTGTCACTATTTATTAGCTCATGAGGAAGTATGTGGGTTACTCTATGTTTAACTTGTTAGATAGACTTTCAAATGAGCTGGCAAATGGGGTGCCCAGTCCCAAGTTTAATTGTTCAATTCTCTTCACATGGTTTTCAATGAGTTATCAAAAAGAAAGTTCCAAAGTGTTATGTTATTCAAAAATAGGCACTACTCCAAGGTTTGAGATGGATTGGAAGGCACCCGAGGATTCGGTTAGCCATGGATTGTGTAAGCAATGGTGGGGAGGAGTGCCAAACCAATTTATAAAGAGTGTGCATGTGTAAACAAAAGAGAAGAGGGATGATCTACCCTTGGGTAGAAATAACGTACTTCAATGGGAGCCGCTCTTGAAAGTCTAGATAACATGGTAAATATAGTTTTCATTCACTATCATTCGTTGACAACGACAAACACCACTCAAAAACTTACTTTTATGCTCTCTATATGATTTAAAAAACCTATAAAACCAAGAAGCTCTAGCACATGCTTGTATCCCTGCTTCCCTCTGCGAAGGGCCTATCTTTTACTTTATGTTGAGTCAATTTACCTAATTATTTCTGTCCCCGAAGCAAACATTTGTGTCAACTGTGTGCAACAACTCTTATATGCTTACTTATTGCACTTGTTATATTTCTTTGTGTTGACAACTATCTATATGATATACATGTTCAAAGTTGAAAGCCAATGCTGAAACTTATATCTTCCTTTGTGTTGCTTCAATGCTATTTTACTTAGAGAATATTGCTTTATGAGTTAACTCTTATGTAAATATTTTTGATGCTTGTTTGAAAGTACTATTCATGAAAAGTTTTTACTTATATGATGTAGTTGTTTACTCCTTGTCTATTTGTTAGCAAACTATAGATCATTGCTTTGAGTCACTTCATTCATAACATGAGCCTTACAATATTATATGATCAAGATTATGTGAAAGCATGTCACTTCAGAAATTATTTGTTGTTATCGTTTTACCTACTCGAGGACGAGTAGAACTAAGCTTGGGGATGCTTGATACGTCCCAAACGTATCTATAATTTCTTATGTTCCATGCTTATATTATACCAATTGCCTACATGTCTTATATACATTTTATATAGTTTTATGCATTTTCTGGGACTAACCTATTAACAAGATGCCACAGTGCCAGTTCCCTGTTTTCTGCTGTTCTTGGTTTCAGAAATCCACTTAAGGAAATATTCTCGGAATTGGACAATTTTTATACCGAATACCTTATTTTTCCCGACACGTTCCAGAAGTCCGAAGAAGAGACGAAGAAGGGCACCGAGGCGCCGCCATCAGGTGGTGGCGCGGCTCCCCCCTCTGCCGCGCCAGCACCTGAGGGTGGGCCCTCGGTCCTCCACCGCCTTCGCCCTTTCGCCCATATAAACCCCCCGACGTGAAAACCCTAAAACAATAAGCCTTTTCCCGAGAAGAGTTCCGCTGCACCGCCGCCATCGAAGACAAGTTTCGGGGGACCGAAGTCTCTGTTCCGGCACCCTGCCGGGACGGGGAATTGCCCCCGGAGCCATCTCCATCAACTCCACCGCCATCTCCATCGCCGTTGCTGACTCCTATGATGAGGAGTGAGTAGTTCTCCCCCGGGGCTGCGGGCTCTACCGGTAGCTATGTGGTTTATCTCTCTCTCCCATGGTGTGATCTTTATGTGATCATGAGCTTTGTAATCTAGTTGAATATGTGATGTTACTCTTTATCTATTATGCACTCTAGAGGTTACTTTATTATGAACTCCGGGGTTATTCACGGTTGTAAAGGTGACAGTATGTGCACCGTGTGTGATTCCTTTATGACGTTGTGGTGTTAGTTTACTCTGACTTTGAGGGTGCTCTTGTAGCCCTACACAGTGAATGGTGTTTATCATCCAACAAGAGAGTGTTTGAGAGTAGTATTTATTATTCAGCTTTGATGTCATTGTTGAGAATGTCCACTAGTGAAAGTATGAGCCCTAGGCCTTATTTCTAAGCATTGAAACACCGTTTCCAACAAGTTCTGCTACATTTTTGCTTGCTGCCATTTTTATTTCAGATTGCAATTACTACTTATAATCATCCATATTACTTGTATTTCACTATCTCTTCGCCGAACTAGTGCACCTATACATCTGACAAGTGTATTGGGTGTGTTGGGGACACAAGAGACTTCTTGTATCTTAATTGCAGGATTGCTTGAAAGGGATATCTTTGACCTCTAGCTCTCTGAGTTCGATAAACCTTGGGTGATTCACTTAAGGGAAACTTGCTGCTGTTCTACAAACCTCTGCTCTTGGACGCCCAACACTGTCTACGAGAATAGAAGAGTGCGTAGACATCACTGGCCCAGCATCCTCGGCGGTCTTCCGGCCATGGGGCTTGACCGGGTTCAGTTTCAGCGGGGCGCTGCATCGGGTCAAGAAAATGTTAACTCGGAAATATATGTAGAAGAAATTAGAAAGAGGTAGTGCAATGGATGTCGGAAGATCAACTTACCCGGCGGAGGTCGGAGGACCCTTCTTCCCCTTGGGCGGCTTGTTCCCCGGTTTCTTGCTGCTGGTCTTGGCCCTCTTGGCCCCAGCTTCAGAGCCACCAGCATCCGACGTACCGGTGCCGGCTCGCTTGCGAGTTTCGGCTCGCTTCGTGGAGGTTGCGGCTGTCGGAGGCGCTGGAGGCGCGAAGTTGAGAGGAGTAGCGTCAATAACGTCAATGATTCGACACTCATCCTCGTCATCGTCGGACTACTCGTTGATGGGAACGGGGGCACGAGGCTTACCCGGAGCAGGGGCACGGGCCAGCGGAATGGACAGGTGGTCCTCGTCATCCGGGTCCTCTGACGGAAAAATGTCCGGGACGGGGTCATCCGGGTGCCACTCACCCATGGCGTGACTCTGGTCCTCTTCGAGCTGCCGGGCAAACCTCTGCGAAAGAGAAGTGGGGTGGTCGTATAAATACATAATTAAGGACGGCACAATGATGTCGGACAACTGTGTATGTCGGTGGAACGTGGGCAGAAACTTACTTGTTCCGGAGGACGAGATCTGCAATGCGGCTTCATCCCCCAGGTCCATTCCTCGTCCAGCTCGGTCTGAGCTATTGCTCGGACCCGCCGGTACACCTCCGCCTGAGTGAGTGTGAAGATGCTGACCCAAGTTGGATCGTATCGACCACTTATGTGGCAGATCTTATGAACTCGGGCCTGGAGGGGGCAAACTCGGCGGCTGACGAACGTGCAGAGAAGGTCGTCGGCGGTGAGCTCGTCCTTGATCGAGAGGAGATATGTGTGGATTTCGTTGACCTCCGGATCCGACATCTTCGGGTCGGAGTTCCAGTGAAGTTGAGCTGTCGGAGGGGCGAGGTTGAACTCGGGCAAGTTAAGGAACTCGGCCTCCTCGGTGCCTTCAGCCGGAGCTGGATTCCTCACGTAGAAGAAACTCCGTTGCCATTTCCGGCAGGACTCCAGGCCAGAGATCCGGGGGAAGTCGGACTCCCGCCGAGTTACAATGATGGCGGCCCCGCAGGCAGTCATCTCCTTGTCCTTGACGCCCTTGTTGGGGATGCTCTGCTTCCGGAGTTGGAAGTACTTGGCCCATAGTTTGACGACAGGCCAAAGGCCGAGATATCCCTCCGAGAAAGATACGAAGCCGGATAAGAGGGTGATGGCGTTAGCCGGAAGATGATGGGGTTGGAGACCGAAATGGTCTAGGAAGGAACGGAAGAAAGGGCTCGCCGGGAGAGCAAAGCCACGCTCGAAATGCGTGACAAAGACCACCCGCTCCCCGGGTTGACCTTGGGGCTCGATTTCTCCCTCGGGAAGCCGGCAGATGACTTCCTCCGGGATACGGTGAGTCCGGCGCAGCCAGTCTATGTCGTCTTGGACTACGTCGGATCCCTCCCATCCACCTCGGACTCCTTCGATGTTCATGTCGGCGGTCTCAGAGGACATGTCGGAGCTGGCCTGCGACAAAGACAGTATGTTATTCGAGTGCACCGAGAAGAGACAAGTGGTATGTCGGGAAAGAAGGAACACAGTCTATAACCCAAATCTATTACCGAGATAGAAGAAGGAAGATCTACCAGGGCCGTGTAAAAGAAAGATAAATGGTTCTAATTAGGAAGAACCCTAGCAGTGCTATGGGAAAGCGAAGGTGAGAAACTACGGCTAGATCTGGCAAAAAAGAACCAAAAGCACTGCGATGAGGACAAAGGTAAAGATATACGGGTGAGGTGGTACAGATCCTAGTCTATCCTAACGAAGAACAGGGGAGAGGAACTACCGCGGCCGAACACGGGATGAACTAACCGAAGATCGAGGAAGAACTCACCGGAGAGTGTGGAGGCGCGGCACGAGAGATCCTCGTCCCAATGGTGGCGTGGCGAGTCCCGGTCGCCGGCGTCGAGGTCTCCGGCGTGCAATTCGTGCGCTGCGTGCGTCGCGGCGGTGGTTCGCTCGAGAGCGGGAGAGATGCAAGGAAGAAGAAGAAGAAGGTGCGGAAGGGGAAACGGAGTCCACCCGCCGCCGTATTTAAGAGGGAAGGACGGGAAGCGGTTGGCGTTTTTCCCGCCCGTTCGTTTCGAACGGATCGTGGAATCGTGTTTGTGGTAGTTGGCGAAATCGGGGCATTGGGGGCCGCACGGTTAGCCGCACCGGGGGTTACGGAATAAGAACCGTCCGCGGCGGGATCGCGTGCGGTTGTCAACGCAGGAATCGAGGAGACGCCTCGCGGTCAGACCACTCGAGTGTCTGCGGGATGTGACGCTCGGTGGGGCCCGTGCGGCGTTTGCATAACGATTTGTCAGGCCGCGTGGCATAAATCACGGGATGATGCAGCGTGTGAGTGACACGTCTCGGGAGAAGATCTGAGAAAAGATTTGTTGATGTCGGAGGTACCGGAACAAGGACCAAGTGAAGGAGATATGCCCTAGAGGCACTTAATAAATATAGTTTATTCGTCATATCTCAATTGTTCATTATATGTTTTATACCATGCTATAACTGTATTAAGCGGAAACATTAATACACGTGTGGTAGATAAACAACCATGTCCCTAGTAGCCTCTACAAGACTAGTTCATTGGGCAATTGATGATCGAGGTTTCCCGATCATGTGACATTTATGTCAGTTGACAATGGAGTCATGTCATTGGGAGAATGACGTGATGGACATACCCAATATTTGTAGGACGTAGTCATTACGCCTTTGACCGTGAGATCTACTCTTATTGCTATTCCTGGAAGACACTTTGATTGCATCAAACGTCATATCTTACATAGTGTGACAATAAAGGTGTCCCTCTCGGGTGTCGGAAAGGAGTATGTTGAGACGGGGGATCAAGAGCGGGATTTGCCAGTCCGCATAGCAGGATAGATACTCTAGGGCCCACTCGGTGAGATTATGTCAAAAGAGCTTGCAAGCGTGTGACGAGGTCACCAGGACATAAGATCATGGACGAGTAGAAGTTAGCAGTGTCGGTAACGAGATCAAGCTAGGTATGGAGATATCTATGAACGAGTCTCGGACACGCTAAGTATCGCATGGCAAAAGGTTTAAGACTCAGACATCTAGGTTCGAAAGGTAAAGTATTCGTTATCTCGCAGGGATTAATTCTGGGTATCCTCGGTCCACGAATTAGTCATTGATCGGAGAGGAGTCTCGATCATGTCTGGTGAGATAATCGAACCGCTAGGGTAACACACTTAAGGGGAGTCGACATTTTACCGGAAGAGAAAAATAGGAAAAGAGAGACCGGGAACGTCCCGGGAAAGTTCCGATGGAGATCGGGCAGCGACGAAATAGTTTTCGGAGCCGGAATAAATTATGTAATATGTATTTAATATTAATTAGTGTAATTAATAGTTAAATACATTTTATTTTAATTTTTTCCTGAATTTTTAAAGGCAAAAATCTCTAAATGGGCCTCTTTGGGCAAAGAGGCCCATGAGGGGGGGAAGAGTCCCCCCAAGTGGAGGGGCCTGGTTCGGCCGGCCAAGGTGGGCCATATGGGGCCCACCTAGGGCCGGCGCATCATCCTTGGCCGGCTGGGGTGTGGGATTAGTCCCACACCGCCAGCCTGGCAAGGTAGGCAGCCCCCCTGGCCCCTTTATATAGAGGGGTACCCCTGGCCTTTGAAACACACAACCTTTTCTCTCTCTCTCTCTCTCCTTGGATCACGTGACTCCCAAGTTTGGAGTTGCGCCAAGGACAAAGTTTTCTCCACCATACGCACGCCGCCGCGCTGCTGGTCTTCCGGTCCCAGTCTTCCGCTGCTCGTCCCTGGATCGGGCCCGGAGTTCGTCGGCTTCACCGTATGTGTGTAACGCCCTGCGAGGTGCCACGCTAGTGGTGCTGGAGGTCTACTTCCTCTACACGGCCTCGAGGTCGTCGTCGGTTTCATCGACATCGCCGCGTCATCGTCTTCTTCGTCGCGCCAAGTTCTCCGCGACCTTGAGGTCGGCTACGGCGTCTTCGTCAGCAACGCTTGTGCGGGAGCGTAATCCCCGCTTTTCGGTCTACAAGAGGTGTGTATACCGAACCCCCTGCGTACTACTATATCTGTATAGTATAGATTCTGGCTAGTTTAAGGTTATCGATGTTAGGAAATTTTTTGTTTTCTGCATGCGATCCCCTTCAGTGGTATCAGAGCCGATCTATGCGTAGATATAGTTGTGCGCTAGCTGCACCCGTGTTTATCACGGGGGCAACGTTCTTATTATTTGTTACACTCTCGCGTGCACTTGCACTGCCGGCAGCATCGAGTTGATGAAGCGGCCCGGACCGACCTTACGCGTACGCTTACGCGAGACTGGTTCCACAACTGACATACGGCTGGTTCCGTATATGTGGCTGGCGGGTGTCTGTCTCTCTCTTTTTAGTTGGCTTTGCATTTTCAATGGAGGGCCCGAAAGGGATGAATAAATATGCAATTATTTGATCGTTGTTGTGGTCATAGGTTCGTTCGTAGGTATGAAGCGGTTCTATTTACGACAGCCCCAAGCCACGTAAAATATGCAAAAGATAAAGTAGAGGCGTCTAACTTTATTTTGCAGGGGCTATGTGATATGGTCAAGGTAGGTTTATTAAATTGTTTATAAACTGTGGGCGCGAAGGAGACCATCGGCGCAAGGACCATATCACGTCGCATTACATTTTGATGTTTTGTGTGCATCTTATATTGTGTGAATATATATATAGTATATATTAGTTACACGGCGGTAGTAATATAAGATGATCCCTCCAAAAATACCATTTGTGTTCTCCCTTCGACGTGCACCACCAAGAAAGTTCTACGTTATGAGGCAGGCCGTGATGATCGGGTGTCAGACATATCGTCGTTCGCATACAGTGGGTGTAAGCCATGTTGCACGCGCATTTACGTTGAAGTTTATTATGGCGAGCCTAGCATGTACAGACATGGCCTCGGAACAAGGTGACCGAAAGGTTAAGCATGAGTCACAAAGTTGTTGTGATTGACATGTCGATGTCTACCTTTGAAGTTATGTTGCCGGCTCTGACGATGAGGGGTTGCATAATGGATAAGGATCGTGTAATCACTAAAAGAATGAGAGGGATACTCGTTTTGAGTGGGAGTTCTGGTAGTTTTATTTTATTAAAACTTGAACCCTATTTTATAATGAACAAAGTCTTTATGTTTTGCAAAACCTTTGTAGATATTAACCAATGTGATAGCCTTATTTAAAAATTAGGCGCAATCCTGTGATTGAGAAACTTAAAAGGTTGGGTCCAAACTTCATAGTTTTATGCTTTAGCTTGAGGATACTCCTTGTTTAAACCATTAGCTCTTTGTGATACAATACCCGCTAGGAGATAAACCCGGAGATTCCGCTAACAAAAGGATAATTTGGATTATCAAGTTTTTGTGCGGATAATATCATCATAGTCCAGTGTATGCTATGATCTCTCCCATAGAGAATTTACGGTGGGTACGAGTTGTTAGATCGCGAACATATGAGATGATCGCTAAACTCGGGATACACCTAAAGTTGGGTTGATAAAGTTTAACAGTATGTTGACTGTTTTTCTTCTCAACCAAGATGGAAGAGAATACACGCATTGAAGGAGCATGTGGCAGTCATAATTGATGACACTGGTCATACTCGATGACATTGGTCATATTTGATGACATTGAGACGCCTTGCTCAGCTCAATCACTGGATGACAGACGACGTTGCCAGGTGCAAATGCTTTGTCATAGACTATGTCATGCGAGGGGAATCGTTCACCTTCATGGTTCTTGATTACGTTGGAAGAATCAAGAAGATGAAACAGATCGCCGGTAAGTCATCAATGATGATGGTGTATATATGATATACACGTTATGAATGTTTTGCCTGAGCAAGTACTCGCAGTAGTGACTAAGTTTTTGATACTAGTCATGTTTTATGAAAACCAGATTTACTGCTTGAGTAGCTTGAAAGGATGAGGCGACAATGTGTGTTGATGATGGCAGACAAAATGTTGTGATGGCCATAGACACTCTCCCTCTAGATCTACCATTTGAATAAATTCTTTATGATCGCCTGTTAGTATGATCGTTATAGGTGTGTCTTCTCTAGCAAGACAATTGTTCATATATGTTAGTGACAAAATCGTTGTCCTATATTTATGAAGTAATGATCATAAGCCGATTTGAATTTAGATGGTAGAAGCTCCCACATTCATAATATTAATGCCAAAGGATACAAACTTAATAAAGACACCACATTCGTGTGGCACTACCGTTTAAGTCATGTCTATGTTATAGTCAATGAACAAGCTCCATACGGATGGATCTACAAGTCCTTAGATTTGATCTTTTGACACTTGCAAGATAACTAAGACACCGTTTTCGGAAAGCGGGCATATAACTTATTGATAAATCATGCATTTTGATGTATGTGGATCAATGAAGTAATTAACGTGTAGTGGAGATCTTTATTTCGTAAGCTTCAATGAACGTTTGAGTATAACTTGTTGAGAATCATGCATGTGGGTGTATGTGAATCAATGAAGTACTTTAATGTATGGTGGAAGTCTTTGTTTCCTAGACTTCATTAATATTCCAAGTAGATATACGGATATCCACTTAGGAAATATTGGTCTGAAGATTTTGATTCGATCAAACAAGTTCAGAGTGAAGTAGGAAAATAAATTTAACAAGAAAATCAAATTCCTGCGATACAGATCGAGGAAATAAAGATATCATTGGAAGACTTGTGAGAAGAGTTCCACAAATTACGTCGCATGGAATACCATAGTGTCATGGTATGTTAGGACGTCGTAATCGCACCCTATCGGATAGTGTGTGGTAAATAAATCTCTTATCGAATTATTGTGATCATTGGAGTCGTATGGTAGAAACATAACATTCACGTTAGATAATAGGGAAACCATTTAAATCCATGGAGACAATACCATATGAGTGATGGCATGGCTTTTAGCCTAGATTGTCGTTTCAGTAATTTAGTGTTTCGATGTGATCAAACCTAAAATGGATAAATCTTTGTAGTGTACCGTACCTAAAGAATTAGTTGGGTACATGTCTCACGACATAGGCAAAAACGTTGCCGGAATATGCCTTGCAAAAGAAATAGTTTCTTGTCCAAGGGTATTAGTGGGAAAGGAAGTAGAGCAAGACGAAGTTAATGAACTTCCTCTCCAGACATCAGAGTGGCGCAGCGAAAAGTGTTTCCGGTGTCATGCTCCTCAACTTGAAAGAAGCTGATGATAAAGATCATGATGCTCTGAGCTCATACTAAGAACGTAGATGTACGAGGTTGTGTTCCACACTGTGTGGTACGACAATCTTGTTATGAAGGTCATGTTAATGGAATATGACAGACCTACGAACTACGAAGAAGAGATGGTAGACCTAAGTCCGAGAAATGGCTATGAGTCATATATGATCCGAGATAAAATCCATGTACGATTACCAGGTAATGACTTGGGAGATCTTCTTGATGGCATCTAGGCTGTTAATAGAATATGGAATTTTATGAGAGAATAGACGCTGATAAGGATCGATTTGTCGTGAAACAGTTCCGACAAATTCAAAAGTTGACCACAACGAGATTTTGTCTCAAGTGGCGAAGCCTAAATCTATTCGGGGTCGTTTAGCAATTACTACAATTTCAAATTGAGAAATTGATAGATGGATAAGGAAACCATGTTTCTTAATGGTATCATTAAGAAAGAGTTGTAATTAGTACAATGAAATGGTTTGGTGATCCTGAGGATGCTAAACATGTATGCAAACTTCAGCTGTCCATTCATGGGCTGAAGCAGGCATATCGGAGCTAGAATCTTCACTTTGATGATGTGATCAAAGGATTTTGGAGTTGTCCAAAATAGTTGAAGAAACTTGCATTTGCAAAGAAGTGAGTGGGAGCTAAGTAGCTTTCTTGATCTTATATGTGAATGGCATATTTGAGTGGGAGCTAAAAGAAATTCCTTGGTCTTATATACGGATGGCGTATTTAAGTGGGAGCTAAGTGTCATTCCTGATCTTATGTAACGACATATTGAGAATGATACAGACCCTCTAGCAAAGTATAAAGGATTATTTAAGTGGTTAAATTTCCTATGAATGAAGTTAGGAGTATTAGGCATTCGATCTATAATTGTATAGATCAAAAGGGGCTTAATAACATTAGGTCGAAATATTTTCCTAGGTTAAGATTCTGAAGTGTTTCAGAATAGAACAAGCGAAGAAAGAGGTTCTTACTTGTATGACTAGGTAAAATATTAAGTTTATCTTGGCATTTTCAGTGATAGCTGATGAAAGAAAAATGATGTTGGACATCCTCTATGCCTCAGACATAGATTCTATCAGACTGAAAGCTCGACTTGGTGTGACCCACGTTCTTGGTTGAAGAACGGGTTCTAGAGTGATCCTTGTGTAGATCAATGCACAAACGTTAAGTATATTCTTCAGTGTCTGTGAGAACTGAAGATATGTTTTCTGGTAAAGGGTAAGAGTGGTAAGACAACTTGCCGTAAAACGGTTACGATGATGCAAGTTATGACACTGACCCATACGACTAGAAATCTCATATAGGAGATGGCCTTTGTTTTGAAGAAAGACATGGTTAGCTTGCGAAGTCGCATATGAATGCACTGTCGCATAATCTACATAATAGGTATAGAAATATATGGCAACTTCAGAAGTAGCAAGTGTGATTGGACTGAGTCTCACTCCATCGACTAAGATATATTTCGCCGTCATCGTAAGATGCGGGATGATGTCAAACTGGTTGACATAGTAGTGTTGCAAAGCACATACAGATCTCAATGTGTGAGATCTATTGACTGTATTCCTCTTCCACGAAGCAAGCATGCACCAAGTTGCTATGGGTGTTGAGCTTTTACCAAGTTGTAAACTAGATTAAGTGTTACTCTAGTGCAAGTGGGAGACTGAAGGAGATATGCCCTAGAGGCACTTAATAAATATAGTTTATTCGTCATATCTCAATTGTTCATTATATGTTTTATACCATGCTATAACTGTATTAAGCGGAAACATTAATACATGTGTGGTAGATAAACAACCAGGTCCCTAGTAGCCTCTACTAGACTAGTTCATTGGGCAATTGATGATCGAGGTTTCCCGATCATGTGACATTTATGTCAGTTGACAATGGAGTCATGTCATTGGGAGAATGACGTGATGGACATACCCAATATTTGTAGGACGTAGTCATTACGCCTTTGACCGTGAGATCTACTCTTATTGCTATTCCTGGAAGACACTTTGATTGCATCAAACGTCATATCTTACATAGTGTGACAATAAAGGTGTCCCTCTCGGGTGTCGGAAAGGAGTATGTTGAGACGGGGGATCAAGAGCGGGATTTGCCGGTCCGCATAGCAGGATAGATACTCTAGGGCCCACTCGGTGAGATTATGTCAAAAGAGCTTGCAAGCGTGTGACTAGGTCACCAGGACATAAGATCATGGACGAGTAGAAGTTAGCAGTGTCGGTAACGAGATCAAGCTAGGTATGGAGATATCTATGAACGAGTCTCGGACACGCTAAGTATCGCATGGCAAAAGGTTTAAGACTCAGACGTCTAGGTTCGAAAGGTAAAGTATTCGTTATCTCGCAGGGATTAATTCTGGGTATCCTCGGTCCACGAATTAGTCATTGATCGGAGAGGAGTCTCGATCATGTCTGGTGAGATAATCGAACTGCTAGGGTAACACACTTAAGGGGAGTCGACATTTTACCGGAAGAGAAAAATAGGAAAAGAGAGACCGGGAACGTCCCGGGAAAGTTCCGATGGAGATCGGGCAGCGACGAAATAGTTTTCGGAGCCGGAATAAATTATGTAATATGTATTTAATATTAATTAGTGTAATTAATAGTTAAATACATTTTATTTTAATTTTTTCCTGAATTTTTAAAGGCAAAAATCTCTAAATGGGCCTCTTTGGGCAAAGAGGCCCATGAGGGGGGGAAGAGTCCCCCCAAGTGGAGGGGCCTGGTTCGGCCGGCCTAGGTGGGCCACATGGGGCCCACCTAGGGCCGGCGCATCATCCTTGGCCGGCTGGGGTGTGGGATTAGTCCCACACCGCCAGCCTGGCAAGGTAGGCAGCCCCCCTGGCCCCTTTATATAGAGGGGTACCCCTGGCATTTGAAACACACAACCTTTTCTCTCTCTCTCTCCTTGGATCACGTGACTCCCAAGTTTGGAGTTGCGCCAAGGACAAAGTTTTCTCCACCATACGCACGCCGCCGCGCTGCTGGTCTTCCGGTCCCAGTCTTCCGCTGCTCGTCCCTGGATCGGGCCCGGAGTTCGTCGGCTTCACCGTATGTGTGTAACGCCCTGCGAGGTGCAACGCTAGTGGTGCTGGAGGTCTACTTCCTCTACACGGCCTCGAGGTCGTCGTCGGTTTCATCGACATCGCCGCGTCATCGTCTTCTTCGTCGCGCCAAGTTCTCCGCGACCTTGAGGTCGGCTACGGCGTCTTCGTCAGCAACGCTTGTGTGGGAGCGTAATCCCCGCTTTTCGGTCTACAAGAGGTGTGTATACCGAACCCCCTGCGTACTACTATATCTGCATAGTATAGATTCTGGCTAGTTTAAGGTTATCGATGTTAGGAAATTTTTTGTTTTCTGCATGCGATCCCCTTCACCAAGGATGGTTGAGAGCTCAATATCGAACCGAGACGACGATGTCGGACGGTCTCGTGATATGCCGGAATGAGCATGTCGCAAGTTTCTTATCAGATCGACATGGTGATGTCGGATGGCTTTTGAGAGGACCGACTTGAGCAAGTCGGAGCTATGGGTTTACCCGACACAATGATGTCGGTCATTGGTTCAAGGCAGTTTTCGGGTTAAATCTGATGCAGCCCTTCATCCAAGTCTGCAGGACTACACCAGCTTCGGGGACTAGTGTCGGGGGGCTACCCCCGGGTAGGGTAAAGGCATAGGTAAGGTGCTCATGTTTACAGTGGTAAAAGTCCTTTGCCTAGCTACAAAGGTCATGTGACCCTTTGGGAAGTGAAGTGACGACCTTTGGGGAAACTCAAGAGGTGACTCTTGAGAGAGGTCAAAAGGTGTCCTTTGGAGAGAGCAGGGGCCAAGCTGTCTCCTCTGGTAGTACTATAAATAGATCCCTAGTCCCTCGTTTACATTCAGGCAAGGGCAGAGAGTTCTCCTAAGAACCAGCTTCTCGAAGATGTCTTTGGGAGTAAGTCTAAGACATCTTCGAGTAGCTGGGCCTAGTGGCATTCTCTTGTGCAACATCCGAGACAGGTACTGGAGAGCAGGGTCTTGGCGGGACCGAGGTATATGCAAGGCCGACTTCAGCACATGTCGGAGGTAGCCGACATACTTGTGGCACTAGAGAGGTTGAGGCAGGCTACAGAGGTAGACTGGCCTTGATTGGGCCGACATGGGTTAACCGACATATCCATGTCGGTATTATCTGTATGTCTATTGTGTGCAGGAAAGAGGTTCCGGCATAGCCATGCCGGAACTCGGGAGGACGTTCCGAGTAAGCAGGCCCGGAGTATCCCTGCCGGGGCACGACGGAAGATCCGGCATAGCCATGCCGGGTAGAGCAAGGTCGTCCGGCATATCCCATGTCGGACCGGAAGTCAAGTGAAAGTACACTGCAAGGACACTGACCCGTCTGACACGGAAGCTAAGTCACCTCCCGCCTGACACGGGCGCGGGACAAAAGGCAAAAGACAAGGGCGACGTGACTATTTCACTGTACTGCCAACGGACTGACAGGAGACAAGGCATGGGGATGCCACGTCCTGTCTCTGACAGGGGAAGCATCATCACCTAGGCCGGCGACGGCTACGGCAAGAGGCATCATGGCCTAGCTCGACCTATGCCGGGTAGCTCGGCTGCTAGGTCGTGGTAGGGATGTCGACATTACCGTTGGACTGCAGCTGTTGTCCGGTGGGACCCGGAGGAATTAGGGTTTCCGGCCAACTCGGTCGGACCTAAATAAATAGCGCCACAACTCCTCCTGTGAGAAAAACATCAACCAGAGAGCCAAAACTATAGGCGCATTTACTCTTCTCCTCCTTATAGTTCTTCCTTATTCTTGAGTTCATCTTATAGAGAGTGGCAAAACAGCTCAAGAAGCATCTTGTATATCCTTATGCCATACATATATAGTGAGGAAGGCAGGAGTATGTGTCTTAACTCCTCACAAGGGCCCCGAACCTGGGTACATCGTGCGTGTTGAGGGTTGCTTGTGACTTTGTGTGTGTTCTTGCTTGTTCGTGTGTGTTCTTCCCTGTCTGAGTCGGTTTTTGGAGGAGTCTTGCCATCTTTCGTGTAATCTTATTAGCTCGCTAGTCCTTCCCGTATCCACCAGCGTCCATCGACCCCACACTTTAGACATCCTATGCCATCTTGACGATCGATTCTCTCCTGCAATGCTCCGATCCGCATTCTTGAGGACCAAGTCCCCAAAGAAAGAGGACGGTAGGGCTCACGTCAAATCCATCATATGGCCAAATCCGTTTTGGTTTGCATGGATCAGACAAGGAAAGAGCTAGCTCAGTGCTAGCTTACCCCATATTTGTGTACGTACAGGAGACAGCTTCTACTACTCGTTGAATCAATCAAGAGAGAGAATATGCTGGTTTGTACTTCTCGTACATACGAAAACAAAAAGATGGCTTTTGATCCGTCAAGTGAGTTATCTGATTATACGGATATCTCGGGCAAAAGTAACTTGATATAAATAAGTCAGTTCACAAATCCATTGGATCGAACATGGCCAATTATTCAAGTCGTCAAATTCCAGTCTTGGCGTATCCGCAATATTAGATGGGACGCCGTCATTATTGCATTCGGTTTAGGCGAATTCATCACCATGCTGCTAGTTATTCCGATCGCCCAAACCTGATCAATTTGGGTAGAAATCAATCGATACAAAACAGCAAAGCTCTGCGTCCCGGTTTAATTGCTAAACGCAACAAGACGTCTTACCGGCGCATTTATCATCGCGTTCCGGCTTAATTGTTAACGTGTCATGGCGTTTCGTCGCTGCCATCCGGCTTAATTGCTGCCGCCGCCTTACTGAAATCAACATCGGGATCCCTGGGGCTGCTGCCTACGTCGTGGGGGCTGTATTCTTCAGCCTAGAGCTGCTGCCTACATCCTGGGGCTGGCGTCTTTCGCCACGCCCGCCTCCTCGACATCAGTCATCAAACAGCTAATTTTTATACGCTTAACATTTAAATTATATGTATGGTCATGAAATAAAAGTCTGTGGTTTGCTCATTATGCTCTGAGATCATGCCATCTTTTGTCTTTTCATCTGATCATATCCCTCTTAGTATCAAAGTTATCTAATATTTGCTCTGTGCTACATGGTTCCAACTTTTAGATACTTGCCGCCTCCGGGCCAAATTAAGCAATCAGTTTGCACCGCCTAATACCGTTATCTGATTGTTTATGTGCGGGTTACCTAATAGTATGTCATTAGCACCAACACGCCGGGTTTTGTCTCTGATTCTAAACTATCTGGTACTAGCCCTGGTTGTCTCAGCTAAAGTTTCCGGCTGCGGTTCTGCTAGCATATGAAAAGTTAAACATATAAATCAGATAAATATTAAGGCGGGCCATATAAAATATACAACCCATAAGTGTTTGTCAAAAATCTATCGGCTTAGGCCTTCAAATTATCCAGCTTTCATTAAAAGTACATCTTAATGCAGCTATGTTTATTATGCAGGATACTTAACACCTGGGGGCTGCAACCGCAGCATTTTCATCATGTCTCAAGCCGTCTTTCAGTCAAGGCGGCACGAGCCTCGGGGACTGCAATCATCGACTTACAACGCCACAAGTTCTTCTGAGCATCGAGCCAACTTCCGAGTACATCGACTCAACGCTCGGGGGCTGGAGATAGGCGGATCAAGAAAAACTCCGACACTCGGGGGCTCGACATCGATATTGCCCTCGTTCGATACTTGGGGGCTGCACGACATGCAGCTTCATCGTCAACAATAAGGCCTCCTTGGTGGCATGACTGTCTTGTCGTCAGCGACACGGTCACCTCCATGGCTCGGCCGACTTATCGTCAGCGACACAGTCGCCTCCGTGGCATGACTGTCTTGTCGTCAACGGCATAACCGCATTCATGGCACAACCACCTTGTCGTCAGCGACATGGTTGCCTCAGTGGCAAAAGCCGCCTCCGTGGCGCAACCGACATGGCATGATTTCGTTTCATTTGAGTTTAAACTGTCGTGGACCAAATGACGTCATCTATCAGACATTAGTTTGACTTGTCAGTAAGGATAAGGCTTCCCCGAGAAGCCATCCGGCAAGTTAAGCTAGCCGTCTTTCCCATGCAGGACAAAGGCGGCCGCGTGCTGGTGATCAAGCCGGCACGTGTCCCCCATTTTATTCAGAATGGTTCAAGCCCTGCAGCCGCCAACATTCAAGCTGAGAATCGTGAAGACAAAGAAGCCGGCGACTGGAGAACTTCAACCTTTCTGGGGGCTAATGTTGGGGATATACCAACTAGGGGTATCTCTAACATGGATCAATCCGGCTAGTCCAGGGTGGCCCAAGGGTGGTTAAGGCTGATGCCTGCCGGGCGGCCCAGATAGCTGACGTGCAAGGAAGTAGGAGGACGGTCCAAAGGAAGGCAGCAGACTAAAGCCCATCAAGCCACCAAGCCCAAGACGGAAGGCGGCAACCATGCCGACTAGGACTAGGACCCTGTTTACTTGCCGGCCAAGTACTTACCTTGTAACCCGGGGTCTGGCCGCCTATATAAGCCGGCCACCGGGAGGCCTTTAGGGCCAAGCTGGAGCGAAGCTCGAGCCAAGCTCAGCACGCTTCAATACCATTGTAACCTGTTCACGGCTATTGCCTTATAGTGAATTATAGCAGCACGTAGGATCTCGCCACCGCTGTGAGATCCGAAGCTGGGTAAACTCACCGTGTTCAATCCCGACCTTGACGACTCCATCCTTCTTCCCCACAATCCATCCTTAGGCTAGAGGACCCCCGTCTCCTATCTACAATGACGATACTACGACAGTGCTGGCTCAGGATGATCGTCTTAGTCGGAGAAGTGATCATGATCCGCTTGGATCTCTGGCTCGGTGAAGTCGGTGAGGTAGATGCTGTCCTCCGCATCTTCTGGTTGCATACGATTGGGTGCAGTGTCGAGTGGGGTGATATATCCGACTGTGTTGACTTGAAAGTCAGACTGTACCTCATCATCTAGCTGCTCCTGCGCCACGAGATCGTTGAATTCTCGGGTTGTCATGAAATCGGTTGGAGATTCTATCTTTGAGATCGAATTGATCTGTGATTGAGTTGCTCCCATGCTGTTTGGTGATGTAGCCTCAGTAGATGGTTCTTCGACTGCCTTGTCATGATAGGTGGACTGGCCCTCATCATCAGGAAATTCTTCTGCCATGAGTTTGTTAAACTCTTGGGTCGACATGGAGGAGGTTGGGGACCCGGGCGGTGGGATCGAGTCGATCTGTGATGAGGTAGCTTCTTTGTCTGCTGAAGATGTGATCGTGGTCGACTGCTCCTTGTTCACCTCAGTCGCGATCGAATCGGTCAAGTCCTGCACACCAAACTTATCGACAAAAAAGTTATGTTCCCCGATAGTTAGATCAAAACCTGAGTCAAGACTAGAGAAGATTTCTTGTGCGCTTGGCGAGTGTGGCTTGATCCTCCTTGGCGAGGTTGCTTGCGAAGTCGGCGAGTGTTCGCCTGCTGATTCGACACCAGTTGAAAGTACCGGCGTGTGGCCGTTTGTAGATGCTGTCGGCGAGTTGCCGTTCGAAGCTAAAACCGATGAATCCATGGGTCCAACACTATCGCTTCCCACAGACGGCACCAATTGACGAGGGGAGTCCCGTCAATACCCTCGATTGATAGCCTAGGGTTAGAGTTATGTGGTAGAGAACGCATAGTGTTAGTAGATTCGTCGGCTGACAAGCGGGAGTTACCCAGGTTCAGGGCCCTCGACTGAGGTAACACCCCTACTTCCTGCCTGTCTGTATTGATTGTGGAATATGTGGCGATTACAATGTCCAGCGAGATGTCGATCTCGCTAGGGTTTGGTGGTTCTGGATGAGCGTATCCTTGGTCGGCTACTGACGAGGACATACTGAACGGGTACCCCTTCGTGTAGGTACCTAGTGCACGTGATGACTAAAGCCCAATTGTCAATAGACTGACGAAGCCCATCAAGGAAGGCCCAAGACGAAGATTGCTTTTCAAGTTAGGCATAGTCGGTTATGGTTTCCTTGTATGTAGTCCAAGTCGGTTACGTACCCGAGACCTAGCCCCCCATATAAGGGCTAGGAGGGCAGCCGATCAAGGACACGCTCATCCAGAACCACCAAACCCTAGCGAGATCAACATCTCGCTGGACATTGTAATCGCCACATATTTCACAATCAATACAGACAGGTAGGAAGTAGGGGTGTTACCTCAGTCGAGGGCCCTGAACCTGGTAACTCCCGCTTGTCAGCCGACGAATCTACTAACACTATGCGTTCTGTACCACATAACTCTAACCCTATGCTATCAGTCGAGGGTATTGACGGGGACACCCCTCGTCAGCTACCCTCCTAGACCTTATATGGGGGGTCTAGGTCTCGGGTACGTAACCGACTTGGATTACAGATATGGAAACTATAACCGACTATGCCTATCTTGGAAAGCAATCTTTGTCTTGGGCCTTGCTTGATGGGCTTCGTCAGTGTCTATTGACAATTGGGTTTTAGTCATTACGTGCACCAGGTACCCACACGAAGGGGTACCCAGATGGTATAACCTTGTCACTCGCCGAGCCGATGTGTTGCACGAACCTGAAATGTTTCGTACTAAATGGAAATGAATACTTGGAAGCTGAAACGGATGGCTGCTTCGGTCGTTGCCTCTTCAATTCGTCTCCTATCTTTTCGTGCCATCTTCTACGATGTCTGTTCGCCTCCTATTGTTGTGCCTATAAAATAAAGGTCGCTCCTCTCCCGTAGACACACCAGCAACACAGCCCCAACTCATGCGCCTAACTCATGGTTCTTGAGCACCGTGCCGCCGATCAAGTGTTCCTCGTTCCGTTCCGCGGCGTGCACCGCGTGACGGAACAGTAGGCCTCCGGAACCCCGACTCTCGCGATCCTATACGGGAGAGAGGTGATAAGGTTTTGGGGAGCGTCTTCACGCGACTACTGGTTCTCTCTGCAACACGGCCTCCGACGACTACTTCCCGGACGACGACTTCTTTCCGAACGTCGACGCCCTCTTCGACAACATGTCTGGCAACGCGAACGGGTCTTCCTCCACTGAACCGTATGTGTTTCTGTTAGTCTATTCGAGATCATGTTTCAGACTTTCTTTCTAGCAATATGTGTAGAATTGCTATATGTGTACTCTAAGTTAGATTACATGACTAGTTTTATTCATATTTCTCTAGCCAGGTTTTATCTACTGTTTTTATGGATAAAATCATGTAGAAAATTGCTCGTATATTCAACATAAACAATAGGGCATTCTTCCATGTGCAAACTCTAGACTCAAAATAATTCATATTCCGGGCTGAGTCCGTAATATTGTACTGCCAACAAGTGGTGTGAAGTAAAAAAAACACAAAATCCGGCTCATGTTGCACTTGTTTTTTAAACCGAGGCAAAAGACTTGCCATTTTCATTAATTAAGAAGAAGTGGGAGTTGATCGGTTAATTAACGGGAAACCGACCTAAAACCGGAACAACACCCTTGATGACCGTCATGGAACACGACCGTCATGAGAGCAACACAGCCACCCTGGCTACCCACACGAGCTACACGCACCACCGAAGATAGGGTCGTCGTCGAGGTTGCCCCGTGTCATCGTCATCAAGCTGCACACCTGCAGCAACTCCGACTTCACAAAAAGCCCACCAAAGAGACCATCACCGAAGCGGAGACGAGAAGCACACGCCGGCCTATGCCAAACAGATGGCTCTTCGCGCAGGGGCAGGCAGCTCCGATTCTGAAGATGAGCGCCTGAGAGGAGAACGCAAGACCTGCGCCGAAACAATCTTCACCACGGACTCCACTTGCAAGTCATCGTACACCACTCAAAAGAAGAAGCTTGAGAACATAGTGGCTTCGACTTCACAGCTTGGGGAGACCAAAACGAAGACACTCGGACACGTCGAAGCAAAGCCGACTACGAAGTCTTGCCGTGACCAAACCATTGCATCACCAACTTTGTCGTTGCTGCGCTTGCCGCCACCGGAAACCCCACTTCGCCCACCGCAAACCTGCCGGCCGCAAAGCTGTGAACGGCCAGCCCACAAGAAGCACAGATGGGAGCAAGCTCTTCAAGGCGACGCCCCCAAGGAGGAAAGCGACATCGAGAATGACGCTCGTCGCCCGACCCCAACGGGTCTAGGCTTTCACCCGAAAAACTTGCTCCGAGAATGGAGATGTCGGAGAAGACTCCACAGCAGCGCCTCCAAGAAGGAAAACGACGCCCAAAAAGCGCTGTCGCCGCCGGCCGACAAGAGCCGGGCGAATTTTCATACGGAGGTTCTCGACATCCATCTCACGCCACCGGCCGGAGCCAGCCCACGCCGCCACTGGGCCGCTCACCCTCGACGTGGTGACGGCGTCACCACCACGCCAAGCCACCACGAACCCTCGATGCCCAATCTGGCCGCCCAGATCCGGCACCCACCTGCAGTCCAAACGCGTCGGAATCGACGGGCCATCGCCGGAGAGCGCCAGCCACAGGGCCTGGAGGTAGGCTGCCACCTCAACACTCCAGGCCGGACGAGCTAGAAGAGCCCGCCCCGCTCGCCGCCGTCCCTGCAGCCCTGGCCAGCAGCCGCGCATGAAGCCCTTGCAGGAGCCCGCTGCCAGGGACGCCGCCACCACCGCGCCACGCCTCTACCGGTGGGCCGAGCCTCCCCCGCCGCCACCTGCCGGGGCCGCCGCCCCGGGATCCAAACCGCCGCCACGAAGAGCAGCCAGCCGCGTCCGCCGCGAGCTCTGCCCACCACCTTCGGAGGCAGGGACCGCCGCCACCGCGGCTTGGCCGGCGGCAGCGGTGGAGACGGGCCGGCGAGGGGAGCCTGGCGGCGCGGGCTAGGGTTTCCCCGAGCCGCTCGACGGGAGCGACGCGGGGTCAGAGATAAGCCTATGTTGCACTTGTCTTTCTGCCTAGTCCGCTAGTCGCCTCCTCCTGCTTATGGCGCTCGCCGCACTGCACTACTTCGTGGCCGCTCGGCTGCGAGCGTGGCCTCCAGCCCCGGCCCCTCTGCATGTGCTCCCACAAGAGTTAAATTGCACCGCACGGATACCGAACTCACCGGTATGTGCACTTAAATCACACATCTCGAAAATGAAATTATTTGGTCTTACAACTAAACATTCGTGGGTTAAATATCCACATGTCAGACCGTTTTTTGTTACGAGTAGTCATGCGCAGACCACTTTTTTTTAAAAAAACTATGATATTTGCACTACACTGGCTGGAATATCTATTTGTCTAAAAACGATATTTGCACTAATA
Source organism: Poa annua (assembly GCA_026929855.1). NCBI lineage: Eukaryota > Viridiplantae > Streptophyta > Magnoliopsida > Poales > Poaceae > Poa > Poa annua. Next base: position 40,364,137 of record CM049438.1, read on the forward strand.
AAATTAACAGAACATTACAACCATCGAACTCAGAGGAACAGAACATTGCGAAGACAAAGTTGTATCCCGAGAGGAACAGAACATTTCAAACAGAGGAACAGAACATACATGTTTATGTGATGCATACGAATGAGCTAAATTTACACAAAATATAAAAAATCTAACACAATACATGTAACTACTACTCATCATCTCCGGGGCCGGCGAAGGCGTCCTCATCTCCGCCGTTTCAAAAAAGTTGCCGACACATGGTGTCGTCGTAGATCTTGATGGAAAGTTCGTCCTCGCCGTCAAACTCAAAGGCGAGAGAGCAGCCAATTTCCATGGAGTACTCATCGGCAAACGTCATCAAGCCGGCCCCAAGCGTAGGCAGCCGTCGTCGTCATGAATCAGATCGACGGACTACTCTTCATTGATGCGGCTCGCCTCGCACGATGTCTGTGCGTGGGGCGTGTCGCCCCTAGCGCATCCACAAACTTTGCGGGCATCCGCAACCTCGTTGTCGGTGGCATGAACACCGGTGCGAGGAACTCGAAGCCGGTGAGGTGCGACAGCGGGCCCAAAGGTGACTAGGACGACGCCGACAAACTGCTCCTTTGTCCGAGTCCGCCACCTCGCACTCGACCGCGTCCGCGCACGCGTCCACGACCTTGGCCACGTCCCCGACGCCAGCTTGACCGTGTCAAGAGGCACCGCGGCTCGCCCCCCTAACTGCCGCGGGTGAAGGTCGGCCACGCGGGGGCCCGCGTGCTCTCGGTGCCCTCGCCATGAGCGCCGCCGCCGATCTAGGGTTTCGAATCCGTGAGGAATGGAACTGTTGGGGAACGAATCGGTGGGGAATGGAAATGAATCGGTGGGGATTCGATTTAGGGTTGTATACCGACACGTTTTTTATAAATTAGTTCAACAAAGGGGTTATGTGTAAAAATCACAGTCCCAACAACGATAATGGCCTGACACTGTGACATGTGGGAATTTTGACCTGCTCGCATACGAGTGTTCAGTTGTGAGACTAAATAATTCTGTTTTTCAGATGTGTGACTTAAGTGAACATAGTGGACGAGTTAAGTCACCGCCAGTGCAATTTACTCTGCTCCCACGCCACGCACTGCGCTGAGTTTCTCTCCTCGCCGCTCCTTTAGTTGGAGCATATGCATGTACAACAATTATCGTTGGTTTGTTTGAGCAGGGCATGTATATCATGGTTGAGAGCTGTACGAGGACATTAAGCGGGGCATGCACCCGAGCCTGGCAATGTACAACGTGATGTTGCAGTGGTATTGTAAGAGCAAGTGGGTTTGTGCTGCGTTGGTGAGAGGCGGTTTCACCCCCGACTTGAGGTGGTACACTACTCTGATGACACTGCTTTGCAAGGTAGTAGGAAACTGGTAGAGGCTCAGGAGAGGAAGGAAATCTTATACGACCCACCCCTAGCGACCCAGCCGTGGACCAACCTAGCCAAACGACACGTCTGTGCATGCGGGGAGAGCAGAGCCGGCCGGAGCATCTCGAGGCCACTCGTCGGCTATATGGCCGGGTCCAGGCCGGCGACCCGGTCGTATAAGATTTTTTTCCCTCAGGAGATGTTCAGTAAGATGCTGGAGAGGAGTCTTTTGCCTGAGCATTTGATGTTTATTTTAATAGCTAGGTTCTTATGCAAGCACCGAAGGATGTTGCCAAGTTGGACTGGAGTGGCGAAACTGCTGGAACTTTCTTCCCTGGCCAGTGGTTGCTCAAACACGAGTCTGTAGCAGGAGGCCGAGCGCCTTCTTGATGAGATGATGAGAATCAATCTGCTCCCTACTGTTGATGTTTTCAGTATGATGATAATTGTCATGTGTGCTCATAGGGTTGACTAGATATGTCGTACTATCTATTGAACAAGTTGGCTGTGAACCTTCAGTCTTAACGCATACCATTGTGATAAAACGTCTGTGTAGGAAAAAGCGCATGGATGATGCCAGGACACTCATTAGTCTTATGCAGAGCAGAGGCGGCAGTCCTGATTTCTCCACGGATCCAATAATGGTAACTGCATAATGTAAAATTGGTGACATGAAAAACTCAAAAAATAAAGATTGGTGACATGGAGAGTGCGATTGGTCTACTTGACGAAATGTTCAAGGACAGGCTAGAGACTTCTATTGCAGAATGGGGCGCCTTAAAGAGGCAGAGTTTACTCTACGCCAAATGATCAAAGCTGGACAGGTACCTGATGAGTTTACTTACACATCACTGCTTAATGGATATTCTGTTATGTAAAGGTGCCTGCCGTGTTTTTGATGAAATGCTAGAGCGAGGTTTACAGCCTGGTTCCCATGCTTATGGTGTTATTAAATGGTGATAAAGGTCAACGAAATCAGAAGGACTCTCCAGTATATGGAAAGGTTGCTGGAAGAACGATTTGCAACGCAAACAGTCATTTATACAATGCTTACAAAGGAGAGGTGAGGTTAGGTTTCAATCTTATTGGTTTGAAAGATGAAAAATAATGTTGAACCTGATTTGAGCACCTACGGGGCACTAATCACAAGCATTTGCCGAAATAAATTGTCGAGACATGAGGCCATCTTTGGCTGCAAAACTGAAGGAAGCAAGGTATATGTTCTTTAGACTGCTGCTCCAAATTACTTTTGACATGAGAAAATAGGAAACAGAAGAGAAAGCACATATGTACAGAACAAAAGGTTGAGCTTGCCCGGAGTATAATATAGGATCTTGCAGAAAATGGGAGGATGCCTGATTTACACATCTAATGGGATGCTTAATGGCCTCTGTAGAGCAAACAATGTGGGCAATGCTTACAGTCTCTTGTCACTGATGGAACAATCTGGTGGTCTTCCCAATCATGTGATATATACAAAACTTATGAATAACTATACAAAATTAGAAGACAGAAATCATGCTATTCAACTACTTTAAATCTCTGAACAGTGATGGTCATGTTTTTATGATATAGCATACAACACTTTGATTAAGGGGTATTTCTCTTGCTGGAACAACCAAGAAGAACTGTCGTTTTTCCTGATATGCAGAAAAGATGATTTGTTCCTAGACAAAATAAGGCTGCCTATGACAAATAATGCTCTATAAGGCTGGGTGAAGTTATTGTTGCAACAACAAGAGTAGAAACAATGCTTGGTGATACTGCTATAGCTGTTTATTATCAGGATTAAATATAGAAGTATTTGCATGGAAAATATTCCCTCCTTCCATCCCTTCAATGACTGAGAACTCGAATTTGCATGTGACCCTAAGGTAGTGGATCCTACTATTGGGGCTAATGCTGTCGGTTTAGGTCTGCTCACCTGAAGTTGTGATCTGCAATTTGGACATATTGGTCTCTATTTCTGTATTTGTGTTAGTTGCATTCAGCAATCAACACCCACTCTTATCTTGTTCTTATTTCGTTGCACAGATATCCCACGTTCACAACAGCTTATGATGCCGGTGGCTTCAAGGTTGGGAACAACATCGTGAGATTATAAATGTTTTCACCGATGACGGGAACATAAATGAAAATGAAGGTCCAGAATTTCAGGGAGGGCCAAGTTTCACCGCTTGAGTTGCTGTTATTGGTGCACTAAAGGCAGATGTATTATTACTAGATTATCCATTTTCTTGCCATTTTCATTACAAACTTACATTTTGGTGATGTTCAGCGAGCATCTGCATGGAAGTTTGTCTCTTATCTCCACTGTTCTGGAAAAGATGAATCAGTATGTTTGTTTAACATACATCTAAATGCATGTCATTTGCGTATAGATTTCTATGGATTTTGTGTTCTGCAAGAATTGGCTTGATTAATATTGCTTAAAACATCTATTATCTTTAATAATCTTATAACCGTAGACATTTTTAGGAAATAACTAGGTACCAAATTGACTTATAATTCATATACCATATTTATTTTGGTTTTTTTAAAAATTGTGTCTGTATTTGAAAGATATCCATTTGAAGATTTTAAACATAGATTTTTTCATAGAGACAAAAAATATTGATCCCATAGGATAGTCTGAAATCACAAAGAGAATATGAAGATATAGTCGATGCAACAATAATGTCCTTCGTCACTGGAATTCTTAGGGGCTATTTCAGTCCAATTCAGGTATGCTCTGCATACTACACTCAATATTTGATATGAAAATGTTTCCTGATGTTGTTCGTTATCCATGCTTAACATAGGCCATTGGATGTTGTAAGTTTTATTAGAGCTATGATGGTCCACTTTTCTTATAGCATAATTAACTCGTCAAGAGAGAGATGGTATTCTTATAATGAGATCTAATGGTATTTAGACAGAGGAATACATTTTCAAACTCCGAGTATGTTTGATTTATATTAAAACCTTTGCAACGCACGGACATGTTTGCTAGTAGAAGAAAATACCGAGATGGCGCGAATACAACCCCAACAGGGAAACAAAAGGCAAAGCACGAAACCAAAGATGAAACAAAGGGAAAACGAAAAACAAGGGCTATGCCGAAAGGTGTATCAATATTGTCATAGTGGAATAAAACTTGTATATTTAAAGAATTCCGGTGCTATTAATTAGAGCAACCCGTGTAAATGACGTTCTATGGCGCCAATCTACTAAGGGAGATGGGTCTTGAACCGTGGCTCCATGGTGCCAAACATTTACCTGTTATTTGTTAAATCAAGTTTTGTAATCAATTCAACTTATCAATTAGGGTCCATAAAGAGAAACAAAAATAATGAGATGCGCTTGGGACATTGTCCGAGAACTAATATATATTGTAGCCAATGATCAAATCCCAATGGTTTTAATTGATAAATATTTATGATATGAGACTGCAGAAGATTATGTACATTTAAGAACAGTTCGTCCCATTTACTACTGGAAGATTCTTTTCTAGCAGTGCGGATTTGGAGCTTAGTGCTTAGAGTAAGTAATTCTTCAGAAGTTCCTCATCTATATACTTCCTCCGGTTCTGAATATAATGTGTATAGTTTTTTAAACGAATATTAAGACATCATATTTTGTACATAGTGGACTCATTTTTTCTGAAAAAAATGGCGTCAGATGAGTTCTTAATAGACATAAAATGAATATAATACATTAAATCCCTCTTTCAGGACCGGATTTCATTTTTATGGGTCAAATTATCCATAAATAGCAAATACACTTTATATTATGGATATTTCTTCAAAAAACTATACACTTTATATCAAGGAACGGAGAGAGTATAATCCTGTCATTCTGGTATGTTGTGAAACTAACATGCCTTAATCAAATCTTGTAATGCTCAGTGGCTCACAAAAGTAACTTTCTTTCTCTAGAAATCATATTTCTGTAATCGTTTTGGAAATAAGTTCTTCTGGATTTAGATTTATACTTTTATAGTGGCCTTGACCCATAAAGGTCTTCGGAATAGTGCTTTGTGCTTGTATTGGCATTTAAGCTTCAAACTGATTCATTTGATTAGGTTTTAACCATATCCTATCCATGATTGGTGACGCTTCTTCAGGTCAGCTATGATAGCAAACCGGTGTTTTCACTTTTCAGGCTTTGTGTTTTTTACCATTCGATTGCCAGGAGTATTTGAGACAATTTTTGACATTAGCTTTAGTAGGATAACATTAAGATTAGATATCAAATACAGATAACGAAGGAAAAAGATACATGGTACCCATTGAGACATGATTTTTTCATGGGCTCTTCAGCATTACCAGATGTGTGATAATTATGAGTCTATACATGCAACTGACACCTGATAATTATTTATTGCATTTCTGCGTATATTGTTGTCAATCTAACAAGGGTTCTGTATTATAGTCTATTGAGGCTCTCTTTACAAAGAAGGTTTAGTTTTAGCAATTTGAGAACTGATGAAAGCATATGTATAAAGGTATGCATACCTAGTGAGAGTACAACGAGATGGAATGTTATATGTCCATGCTTATGCCATTCATTTGTAAAGTTGGCTGCAGAGAAAACATTTATATAGTGGCGGATAAACCAAAAAAAATCTTTTCGTTACATCATAGTTCAGAAGAGTGTGTTGCGCTAAGAGCAAATAAAATATATAACCCATGCAGTTTCTTTAATCATAGATCAACAACCAAAAATCTCAGAGTCAGAAATAACTGACAAAGATGACACTTTCACAGTATAGGAAACAATACCATGTGAAGATATCCAGTTATATGATGCTAAATGAGTTATATTGCCACCGAAAAACCTTTTGCCATCTTAGTTATGCTTATTTGAAGCAAGTTCTATAGGAAACTGGTTACTGAGCTGTGAGCTGGAAGTGTTAAAAAATTCAGAATGTTAGGAAAAAAAATCCTCCGAGATCATGCAATTACGATGGCAAAAGGTTTTTCGGCTCTTATTCATCGTGTATATATCTTCACAACTCGATGGAACTGACAAGGAAAAAAAAATCCTCCGAGATCATGCAATTACGTGATGCAAGGCCCTTGACAAGTTATCTGATACTGTTGCGAGCTAAACAGAGCCTGAATCAAGTGTCTTTTGTGTGAAGAATTCCATTCTTACCTCCGAGGATTTACAGCCTGACACTTGTCTTTGTGATGAGGATTCTTTGTCAATTCGCTACCTAACCACTCATCTTTCAGCAGTCGTCTCCAACTCTCTCTGCACATGCAGTTTCGCCCCAGCAGGTAACCGTTTCGAGCGTAAAAAAGCCGCTCTTTCGTTGCGTGCAGCCGGGGAGCAGGGTGATGTTACTGTCCACAATAGCGACGGCAGCAAGTAGAATTTGGTTTGACATCCACAGCTGGGATAGCTGCTTCGGTGTTAGGTTTACCGGGCACGGCAAAACGTATTCAGAGAATAAATAGACGATGGCGACCGCGAGGATTTTACATGAAACAGCTCGTCTTGGTAAGAATCTGCAGAGAAGTGTAGGCGCATGTTTTGCGTGAAGACAAGGACAGTTGGAACTAACGTTGGCATGCATGCAGTTGGCACTCCGTTGAGGACAAAGGCAAAACTTCCACGTAAGATGAGCAAGTACCTACTCCCCGGCTTCTCCCAACGCACAAACAAGATGCTGAAGTGTATATGCGAATTGAGTAACATGTTGCATCTGTTCAGACAGTTGATTGTGTTGGCTAGCGCATTAAACATGGCATGGTATCAGATCTCGGAGTCTCGAACAAGACCCGTTGTTCATAATTTATCTGAAAATCGTTGTTGCCTCCCTTTGTCCATGTACAGGCCTCTTAAAACATACCATACCTCTAAAACTGTTCGGATCGGACACCATGCATAATTTTACTTGTTAGCGTAGTCTAGCAAGACTCGGTTTGTCGGTTCCATCTCCATGCATACTAATATTCCTAGTTGTTTGAAAAAATTGGATGCTTTCCAAATGTTCGCTTGCATATCATCCGAAACTGTGGGTGGACAGTGGATCCCCTTAAGTGAAAAATGATGGCCTAACTTTTGCAATTACCCCCTTTGCGACCACACCCCTGAGACGACAGCTCATCTCATGATATCTATGAAATAGGGGATGAGCAAATCAGAGGGTGTAAGAATTTTAGTCCACACCCACAATTGTATTTTTTGCGCATCAAAATGGAGGCGAGAACATTGATCTTTGTCAGAGAAGCACTTGGATCTGTGTACTTCCTTACCTCATCTTATTCCATGAAATAAGGCAAATATTTTGCGCTGCCGAGTGATGAAAGTGTCATGCGATCGAGATGCTTTGCAGCGAGAACCTGTTTCTTTCTTTCTTGGCCAAAATTATGGTACTACACTTGCACCATTGCGCCGTTGGACTCTCAGGTACACCAGGCTTCAGAGTCACGTTTTATACACCGCTCTCACATCACGCGCACTTACTAGTAGTAGTTACCACGAGGTCATTTACTACCTGTTGCCGTAGCAATCAACTGGAGTACCAAATAATCAAAAACGTGGCCAGCGTCGCTGTTCATCTCTGACTCTACCCGACTTCAGACACATCAACACTAAACAAACACGCAGTCAAAAGTAAACCGCTCCGGAGCGACCGAGCTGACCACCTTTGCTTGCGTGAAGAAGCGAAACATTTAGCACGAATAGACCTGGGAAGCTTTGCCCCAACCATTTATCAAGAAAAAGATGCCTGGTTTATTAGGGAAAGAAACCGGGCGAAAACCATACAACAAACAACACAACCATAACAGCCAACACCTAAAACAAGCAACACCCAAAACGACCACCCCATTCTACCCAACAACCACCCGACCGGCGAAGAACATGCCCAACCTACAACAACCACGAACTAACAACACAACATCTGAAAAGGGCCCACCAATCAAGTAAAGCGAAAGCGAAAGGTTTTCGTACGATGCTTCTTTCTTCTCCTATAAAAAGACATCTCCACCTTCATGATAACATACTTCGAAGCCTCTCCCGTCGAGACAGAAGCAATATCATTGCCATATACAGGACAAACCGCCTCCAAATCGACGAGCACGTCGCAAAGCTCTTTACCAAAGAGTGACTCGGAGTTAGACGTCAGCACAACTGTCTCATCAACCTGATCACTCAAAGACGAGAGAGTGAAAGAAGCAACCAATGCTCCACTATCCATACAGGCGGGCGGCTGACATGACTCGGACAGAGGTGAAGATGGCGCTACGTCCATCGCCAAGGACTCCAATGTGCCAAGCTCCATTGGAAGCACCGTAGCTGACTTACCACAAGGCTCATGCAACTCAGCCAAAAGCTGCCCAACTGGAGCCACAACCTTAGTGATTACTGCGCACTGAAGATCAGACGACGTTGCATGTGGAGCACGAGGAGAAAATTCTCCGAAGAAACAACCAGGCTCCTCAATAATGGAACCAATCTCGGGCTCAGGTGGGAGAGATACAACCGTCGTAACCTGAAGCTTAGCTAGAGCATCGTGAGGCTCAAAACGAAGCAGCTCAAACTTCTGAAGAAACTCCAAACGCAGTAGTGCAAACTGGGACTCGAAAGTAGAGACCAAAGAGGCGCTGGAATTGGAATCCTTGCAACACGCACGTGGGCATACATCCCCAACCCCACTCTGAGGCGACGATGGGCGACGAGTCTGAGCGGACGGAGAAACGCTCTGCTGGCAAGGAGCGTGCGCATCTTCAAAACGAGTCCGAGCATCCGGAGATCGAGAACGGGCTGGCAGAATCGCTCCCGATGACCCGCATGATGACATCGGATGCATCTGAACGGACCGTGACATGAGTTGACCTGGTGGCCACGCTCAAGCCAGCGAAAACATCTCCCGTGAGCCCAACGCTTGAAGGCGAGACTACGGTCAAGACCTTCCCGAAGTGGAGATGATGGCGCGCGGTCAGGGCGGCCGCCCCGACCCACCTGCACCCAGCCTTGCTCATCACCTTCTCCTCAGGTGCCTCCTCAACATGGCGCACATCAATGTCGCTGTGAACCGAGTCGGAAACAACCAACTCTTCGTCATCCTCAACAGAGCCCAAAGCAGTGGCATCAACGGTAAGGGGCACCTCTGCAGAGACCGGTCCCGAGGCAGCCGGCATCAGCGACAAGGACCCGAGGGCCTCAAGAACAACGGCAGGGTTGGACCCAAGTCCCCCATCCGACAAGAGAGCCGGGGCGGCTGGTGACGGTTCAATGACGGCGACATCTGCAGCCCAAGAGCACTTGACAAACATCGCCGCGGCTGGCTGGAGCAAGGTCATCGGCGCAACATCCGTCGACGGGAGCACTTCTCTAAAACGTACTCGCACAAGAGACGGTCAGAGCCGTGCTTGGCTCTGGAATTACTGATGGCTGCGGCCACCACGGACGCTAACAGATGGCTACGTACGTGTAGGCGCCGCCGAGCGAACGTCCTTGCTAGGCACTTTTCTAAGTACCAGCCGAAGTAATGACTATTTTTTTAAAAACTAAAGACTTATCATTTTTATTGATTAAAAAGAAGAGAAATGACAGGTTAATTAATAGGAAACCGGCCAAAAACCGAACTAATGACTCTACGCTCTCTACGTGAGAATGGAAAAGTAATTGGCTTCCTTCTCCTAAACTCCAACGTTTCAGGTCATCGGCGTCTCTTTCTCTCGAAGGCCGCGTGGCCATCGTAACTCCAACATTCTTTTCCACATGTGGCCTGAGGAACCCACGTGACATGGGTGGCGGCTAATCGAAGGCTGAGTTATCAGTGCTGCTAAGAGGGTGGCAAACAGTGATTGATATTGCCATTGCCATGATCCTTCCGGTTTTTCTTCTTCCAAAACGAAGGCATCTCGGTGACTCGTTGTTGGGGTTCAGACAGGAAGCGTGAAAGGTGATTGTGATGACGAAGAATCATGAACCTTGCACTAAGATATGTCTACATTCATGTGAATATATCTTATGCTAAAATATTTTATAGTTTAATACGAATGATTAATGAAGTATAATATTGATACATCATTTTCTTCTTCCAAAAAGCATGGATAAATACAAACGTAAACCAAGCAACAGTTGGCTACACAATGTTACTACGATGATCCACTAAGTAATACCAAATGAAACCTCCATTATAATGACGGAGTAAGAAATAAAGAACAAATCTTGATTTGTTTTTGCAACTTGAACATGATTCCGATTTGTTTTTATGTTGGGAATAACTACCAAAAATTGACCTAGTTCGGTGTGTGACAGTGATGGCATGTTGACCGTTTTCGGCAATGAAAAAGCTATTTTTTTCGAAAGGGGAAAAGCTAGATGAAAAAGCTATTTTACATCTAGCACTATAGTGATGTTTGGCGGATTTTAAAGATGCATATCTCCAATAAAGCTCCTGTAGTTTTGCCGTTTTGGGTAGCCTGACATGGCATCGGGTGAAGTACAAGAACATCTCCAAATACGGTAATCATGAATAACACAATAACGAATATATTCAAAAGTAGGTTTTGCAAGAAAATGTGAAACGACTCCTGAGATCTAGTGCTCTCTCCATTTGAAAAAAAATATCAAAAATCAAATTTATGAGTTCCAAAATGTTTTGAAAATACTGATGTAGCCAACGTGGAAAATTACAATTCTAAATACTTTATATTATGGACTACATAAAAATAAATTTAGAGGTTTGAAAATATGCACCATCACTTCACACTTTTGTCATTTTGTGTAGCTATGAAAATACAAAGTATTTTAAGTTGATATTTTACATGTTTGTGGACATACCATTGGCATATCCGTTTTTTTCATAATTATTTGAAACTTATAAATATGATTTTCGAATTTATTTCTATGGAGGGAGTAGCGAACTTGACCCTTTTTAAAAATCAAAGTTGGGCTCTAGCTTTGACCCTAGAGGCATCAAATATTTCTTCTCCAGTCCAGTGCAAGCCCACTAGCCCAGAACTAGAAAAGAGCGCTGGCCATGAACGGAGTCGAGAGGAACAGGGGGATGTTGCCAGAATAAAACAGTAAACGAGAAGGCCATGCACGAGGTCAAATAAAGTGTCGAAAAACAGAGGGGCTCTTAGGTGTGCCGTGCACGTACGAGCTCTCTCGTTCACCGCTCGACTCGAGTCAACGTTTCGCAGCGGTCACTAGCCAACCACCTGTCGGCATCGGCTGTACATGCTCGTGATAGTTACTGACAGCTCCGTGGTGCAAACTCTATTAGTACTGGCGTCCTAGCAAGAGACCCGTTCTCCGTCAGTTAACGCGTGTGAATCAAAGGTCCTTCGTAGTACGATCGGCGATTTAGCCGCCGGCGGGCTTGCACGCAACAGTGGGCACGCATAGTTGCAGAGCATTTTCATTCATCCATGGTTCAGTTTCAGTCAGAGACTCGGAAGCAACAACTTGAGGCTGCAACTTGGGAGATCCATGGAAACCGACCCACCACACAGTGCAGTGGTGTTTGAACCTCCAGGGATCGTGATCGATCGATGGCTGAACTTTTCATATCTTCGTTGCTGTTGCTTCTACATGTCGGTTTTGATGATTCAGATAGCTAGAACGCAGCTAGCTGTAAGTCAAGAAGTTCGTTGAGGAAGCAAGGTGCGCACACAATTACTGCGTCAAAGTGTGAACTGATGACAAGGGTATGTGTTTGCTTGTTCAACGTAAACACCTGTTAGTTTGTACACGTTAGATAAATATAAACACGGAGGCAGGCCGAACTTATCCTTGTGGACGGACGGACAGCAACGTTGCCAGCTGCAGCATCTTCAGGTACAGAACGGCAGCAGCTCAAATGCTTCCCGGTCCTGAAACCAGGCGGCATGCTGGCCTAATTTAGTAATTTACTAAACTGTGGTTTGGCGAGTTACGGAGCTTTCTCCAAGTGTGAAAGGACTGGAACGCCGGTTGATCTCGCCGCGTATGATAAAATAACAGTTCTTAATTAATCGTTGCACGTTGAACTGGTTAGGGTTTTAGGTGCCCCCTGCTTTGATGTGACATCTTATGCACCCACAGCGGCGTCTGCCTGCCATTTGGCTGGGTTTCGGACAAGGACGTGTGCTCTTGCTCGCTGTCATAAGAACCCGAACGAACGGATCGAACCGGAGTTTAAGTAAGAGCATCTCCATCGGGACTCTAAACGGACACCACAAAAGTCCACCAGCGGCATACTCAAAATATCGCACCGAGCGATTTTGTGTCCGACACCTCCAATAAGGGCTCCAAGGTTGGAGGCTCTCCTGGGGGTGCCGGACATCGCCTCGGTCATGCCACTGACAGCGTTGGTCCGCCCGTCATACACACGACGCGCCGCGCCCGTGTTAAAGAATCAGAGAATGCAGGCAGTGTGATTCGCACCACGACTACAGGAATCAGAGAAGCTAAAACTAATCTAGCCGAAGTGGCGGTAGAGCTCGTTCCAGTCGTCGGTCGGTTCCTCCTTCTTGACCTCACCGGCGTCTCGTCCGATCGCCGGCGGCTCGGCTTCGTCGTCCGAGAGGACGACGATGCCGGGTTCACACGCGGAGAAGGCCTCCGCGTACTCCATGGTCGCCGGCTGGACGGTGTTTAAGGAGAGGCGCGTAGCCTCGGCGATCTGCGCCTGGAACAGTGCCTCGGCCTCCTCCTCCGTCATCTGGCGCGCCAGAGCGGCCGACGAGCCCTCGTCGTCCTCCGTCTTGACCATCTTGGTGCTGGTGCCGGCTTGGCCGAAATCCCGGATAGCCCGGCGTAGTGGCGGCGCCGACCAGCTCGGCTCCTTCTTGACGGCGAGGGGGGGCGTCCGGCGCGATGCAGATGACGTCATCGACAATGCCAAACGCGAGGAGCACCCGCGCGACGAAGCCGGCTTCGGCGTCCGGCACGCCGGCGCCAACCACGGGGCCCGCTGCGCGAGGGGGACGAAGCCGTACTCGGCGAGGACGGCCTGGAAGTTGCGGCTGCCCCACCAGTGCCGGCGCTACTCCCTGTTCCACGCATGTGGCTTGTACAAGCCGGGCTGGTATTCGATGGACGCCTGGCGCTCCGCGGTGAGAAGCAGGCGCCACGTCGGGCTGTTCACCGCGTACGCCGGGTCTTCACGCTGCTCCGGCGTCAGATCCAGACGGCGGGCGAGGATGAGCGCGTCGAGCCCGACCCCTTCGTCCGGCAGGGGAGGGACGGCGTAGCCCATGGCGCTAGTCACCCACCGCCCGGGCAGGTGCATGCCCGGCGGAACAGGGATGCGCTCACTCGCCATAAACTCGGCCTCCTCCAGCCTGATGTTGGTCTTCAACGGCGCCGCGCCGCCGCTGCCTCCGGCCTCGCTGCTGTGCGCCATCGCCGCCGGTGGAGATTGGGAGGGAGAGGAATAGGGGGCGTCGGTGGAGATTGGGAGGGAGAGGAAGAGGGGGCGTCAGTGGGAGGGAGACGGAGACGTGGCTGATATAGCCGGGGGAGACACACCGCCGGCGGTTCCCGAGTCCATTTACTCCGGTCGATGGGCTGGTGGGGAATTTGTTGCCGTAATTTGAATTTAAACTTTGTAAACGAATATGAACGGCGGCGCCCGCAAGGTGTTCGGCAGTTCGCTCAAAATTTGGGCGCGTTTGCGGGTGGGCCTTTGGGGAGTGCCGCTGTGGGCGGCCTACAAATGTTGCCCGGACACACATTTAAAGGCCCCGGTGGAGATGCTCTAAGGTCTTTATTTATGGGCCATCACTAGGAAGCGGAGGCCGATTTTCCGCTTCCCATCGGACCCTTGTTTGTCCATTAGATTGGAAGCTGCTGGAGAGAGCGGTTTTCCCACAACCAGGCTCGCGTACCTGGCTTATCCTGTCCGTCCGTCGGGTGGAGATCCGCGAGACCCGGCCGGCCCCGCGCTGACCTGCGGCGAGGCTAAAACTAGCGAATCTGCCTAAGAGTTTCTTAAAATGTGCCTGGCAGCTTAGTTACAGTTTGGCGCGAGACAAGTTGGCGCAGGGCTGCACGTCGCACTGTCCCCCATACCGGCGCTGTCAAGTTGGCGCAGCCGCGCAGGGCTGCACGTCGCACTGTCCCCCATCCCGCAGGTCCTTCTTCTCCATTACGCACGTCTAGCTTCCCCCCACCCCACCCCGGAGTTCTCTCTCCCCCCCACCACCAAAAAGCTGCCTGGATCAATCTCGCCCTCCGGCCACCTTCGCCGGCTTGTTTGCATTCCAGTTGGGGAGGGGATGGAGAGTTACACAGATCTTATGGCTAGGCTTGGCGTAGCAGGGATCGCGCGGTAAGTGTCAAGGACTCGAATGGCGGCACAAATTTCTGCTTTGTACTGATTCTTCTCGTCGGCTTTTTATTCAGTCCCCTTTGTTCTTATTCCTTGCTCTGTTTTACAAACATGATTTAGATTCGACACAATGGCGGGCGGGATCGACGACGGCGCAGGCTGTAGCCGGGCTGGATCTGTCGAGTACTTCGATGACGCTGGCAGTTCTAGGTACGTGCTAGGCTAACAGACCGTGAATACTTGGACGTGATTTTTCTGCGGACCTGATTTTCGTGCTCTTAAAACTGGACTCTCTGTATTATCTATGCAGTTCTGGCTCGGGTCTTTCGTCTGATTCGTCAGGTCAGGATGATGAAGATGGACATGAATACTTGGACGGCGCGGCTGACCGCGATGATGAAGATTATGGCGCCCAGTGGGATGTCGATCAACAAGAGTCTGGCCATCGTCAACCTGTGAGCACCCCCGGTCAGTTCGCCGGTGGAGGAGTGGACGGGGCACACTGGGGTGGTGTCGGGGTATCCAGTGCGCCTACGCCCGGTCAATACGAGGTCGCGTGTGGTGAAATTGCAGGGGAGGCGGAGGCAGCTGCCGGAGCGCCTCCGAAGCTTTTCGTTGAGCACAGAGCAGACCTAGAACATAAAAAACGGAAAGAAGAAAAATAAGCTGCAGAACATTCTGCTACCCCTGTGTTTGAC
This sequence comes from Poa annua, assembly GCA_026929855.1. Lineage (NCBI taxonomy): Eukaryota > Viridiplantae > Streptophyta > Magnoliopsida > Poales > Poaceae > Poa > Poa annua. The sequence goes on from CM049438.1 coordinate 40,379,483, forward strand.
ATTTTGGATCATGTCTTGACAGAGAACATGAGTACAGCCATCGCAAATAAAGCACTATACATTGCTACTGATCCTGGTGCTAAGTACAGTCCCGCCGCGGTAAGTGCAAACAAAACGCGGATAATGCGGAACTTCCACCTAGCACCTTGTCCGTCTGAGATCTGGTTGCGCATGGCAGCGATCTTGAGTTTGTACTGCTGGATTTCAACGATGTGGGCTCGCTGGTTGTTGGTGATCGTCTCAACCTTCTCTGCTAACTCCACCTTCATTGCCGTCAGCTCCTGAGCCAGCATCTCCACCTCGTCCTCCTGCCTGCGCTTAACAGCCGCCACCTCTTGTTTTAGCCTCTCCAATTCTAGATTTTGTCTGAACTGCACCATCTTGTCTACATAGCTGAGCACGAGGTCAACCCAAATCCAAGTGTTGCACGAGTAAAACTGCTGCCAAAAAACAAGGGATTCTGTATAAGAAAAAATGATCTTCTGCCAAAAAATCTAAATCGATCTGAATGTTAACCCATCAAAAACGAAAAACGTGCGGGGAAGATCGTGCAGTACGAAAAAACATCCCACTGAACAAATCCAAAAACAGAAGACAGCGGTGGTACTTCCGCAGTCAGAAACTAGAACCAGATTCGGGCAAAAATGATCCAAGGATAAAAGGGGATCAAGCTTGCTTACGTTTGAGCCGGCCTTTTGACACTGGTAAAACTCGCGTTCCGGATTCCTGTTGGTGTGGGCGGTCTTCTTGGCTAGCGGGATCTTGCAAGCACATAGCAGCTGCCGGGAAGCTCGCCTCCGCTGGAGGATTTGCTAGCGGATCCGTTGCCGCCTCCGCTGTAGGACATGCATGCGGATCCGTGGCCGCCGGACATTGCTGCTCGCCGTCGCAAAGCCGCACGGCGAAGAAGCTGCTTGCTGCGCTGGTGTTAGCCTAAGTTGGAGTTCAGATCAGGTCGGAGAAGAATGGTGGCGGGCGGTGCGGCGTCGTGGTGGATATGTGTGGTTGTGGGCCTTTTTGGTTTGCACGTCGCGCTGTCCCCCAGGCGAGTCTGGTGGGTCCCCCGTCCGCAGTCTGCCGGCGCGGTTTGGGAATAAACTAACACAGTAACACGGACATGGTGGCGGGCCTGATAGTTGACCAGCACACATCTCAAAGTAGTGGGGACGGGTGGGATAGGACGGGGACGCGAACGTGGTTGTGGGATAGGGTTTTCGGCTGCTGGACCGTAAGATTTTCAAACAATCGGTCGACGTTTTGCTTCGCATCGGACAGTGATACGTAGTATGCCTTTTTTAAGTGTCAAAAATGACTTTTTTTAACCAAGTATAAAAATTATGGTGCAAATTGGCACATATCTAATTTTCACAAAGTGTAGTACATATTTAATGGATAATATCAAAGGATTAGGAGTATTCTTGATTTCTACGTAATTCCGCTTAGTTAAATGTGTTTATGGCGATTTTTGAAAAGTAATCCAAATTTGAACTACACGTGTTTGATAATTTTATCTGATTTTCAGAAAAAAATATTTTAAGGTACAAAACTAATGGTTATATCACAAAATATCGATAATGTGAAAAAAATTGACCTCTTTCAATGAATAGTCACGGTGCTCATTTTGACAGATTTTAAAAAAATCAAATAAAATGAAAAAGACCTCAAAAAGGATATACTTTGGCATGGTGTCCTTTTATGTGTACTAGTTGCTAGGAAAAATGATAAACTTGACTTTTGACTAAGTGTTCAAAAAAGTGTTAATAAAAAGGTCTATCATATATAAACACCTATAATTTCAAGCCAAATGATCAAGTTATGGTCATTCCCACAGAATAATTTGTGATAAAGTTTTCATATACATATAGGTGCATATTGGTATAAAAAACAATGACGCCGAAGGGATTTTGAAATTATTTTTACAAATATTATTTTCCATTTTGAAGTATTAAAAATGACTTTTTTTGTGAACCATGTACAAAAAATATGGTGCAAACTGACACCCATCTAATTTTCACAAAGATTTGTCGACATTTTATGGATAATCTCAAAGGATTAGTAGTTTTCTTAATTTCTACCTAATTTCTCCTAGTTAAATGAATTTATGTCGATTTTTAAAAAGTAATCCAAATTTGAACTACAAGTGCTTGATAGTTTGATATGAATTCTTTGTAAAAAATCATTTTAAGATACACAACTAGTAGTTATATCACAAAACTATCGATAGTTTTAGAAAACTGGAGCTCTTGCGATGAATAGTCATGATGGCAATTTTGACAGGTTTTTTTTTAAATCAAACAAAATGAAAGAACCCTCAAAAAGAGATATCCAGTGGCATGGAGTCCTATGTGTACTAGTTGCTATGAAAAATGATAAACTTGATTTTTGACAATGTGTTAAAAAGTCTTCACAAAAAGGTATATCATGTATAAACATCTATAAGTTTCAAGCCAAATGATTAAGTTATGTCCATTTTCATGGCATAGTTTGTTATAAAATTCTCATATTTCAGAAATATGTGCATATTGGTATAGGAAACAATCATGCCGAAGTGATTTTTCAAATTATTTTTATAAATATCAATTTTCATTTTTAAGTGTCAAAATGAGTTTTTTTGAACCAAGTACAAAATATATGGTGCAAATTGGTACCAATCTAATTTTCACAAAGATTAGTTCACATTTGATGGATAATCCCAAAGGATTAGGAGTTTTCTTCATTTCTATCTAATTTCGTCTAGTTAAATAAGTTTATGCAATTTTTTCCAAAATAATTTTGCTTAGTTAAATGAGTTTCCGTGATGCAAAAGATGATATAGTTGTCATATTTGGATTTCTCTCATTTTTTATTTGTTTTAGACATTTGATTTGTTAAATTTTGATTTATGGATTGAAAGATATGAATTATTTCATAGTAAACATAAAACTAAGCGTATACGCCGACGGTTTTCATATGCCGACGGCAATACGTCGACGACTAATTTTACCCGTCGGCCTATTTTTCCGGCTGTCCAGTCCAACTTTTTAATCTGACGGCCCCGACATTTGGCCGTGGACGTATTTCGTTTCTCCCGTAGTGACCCGGGGGAGAAGGTTTCTATTTTATCTTTTGACTGCGACTCCACTAAACATCGCTGAATTGAATAGACTGCACACACGATTGAAGAACTACTTAAACACATCATCTCTCCGCCCCCTTTAAGAAGCTAGCACATCACATCCAACCAGGCCAAAAGAAAAAACAAAACAGAAAACGACGAGAGCTACGCATGTAATTAATCGATTAAACTGATATTCCGAAGTTAATTGCCCTTACAGATCCGATCTGAATGGACTTTCTAGCTGAGTGGTTAGTACTAGTACTGTCATTCGTCCGAGTCTCAGCATTTTAGATCAGTCTTAGTTGAGTTATTATGGTAAACAGTAAACTGCCATTGACGTTCATGCATCGCATCAGAAAGTGACGGCGCAGTGGGTTAAAAAAAGCGGTGAAGAAGTAGCTAGAAGAAAACACAATTAAAGTCACAAACAGTGGTGGATTAACACGCCGCCAATACGGTCAGGAAAGTTGGGCATCTACTTGCAGATGTGGATGGCCCGCCTATGATCAATGATAGATGGGATTAGGCCATGCAAATTGCTTTAAGCGAAACAGAGTACATGGTGACCTTATGGTCAGATTTGCAGGCCGGTACACTGTTCTACACTACTACAGTACGAGTAACCCATACTTTATTAAGTTCGATCCTTACAGAAAATTACATCATGGGTCATGGGTCAAATAGGGTATCAAAAAATAAATACAACATGTCGTGGCACTTTATCAACATGTTAATCTAAGATCAAAACACCAATTTCACCAACTGTATAAATCTCGCGCAACCGATTTCAGCAGGTTACACCCAATATTCACAACATCTTACTTGTCCATCGATTGTAGGGAGTATCACAAATGGATCCAGTGGGTAGCCATTGATATAAATTGCATAAATGAAACAGAGTTTACATTGTTAAAGATAAAATCATTGTGTGTACCCTATGGTCCGTAGACATCCATACGGATTTACACCTTTTCGTTCATATCAGCATCCCTTAGCCAGTTTCCAAACAAGATAGTTTTGATATTTCGATTGATTATTAAAAGCCATGAAGACGATACAACAAACCATTTTTTTGCAAAGAACATGTTATAAACAAGTGCTGAATCGTCTCATCTTGATAAAAAAACACTTTTTACAACCAACCAGTTACATTAGCCAAATGATTTTTGGTAAGAATATTTTTGCGAAATAAGAACCACATAAAAATCTTAATTTGTAGTGGCACCTTCATTTTCCAAATGTGTTTACGGAGAAATAATCACTCATATAATCTAAATATAAGGATTCAACGGTAAAATTTTCTGATGTGGCCAACCCCCATTTAAAATGTATCCGGATCATCCGAAAGTTGCACCTCCACCAGACACGGCTAACCAAGTGCAGGCATCTGTCCCACTTGTTGCCGGTTAGGGCTCTCCTTAGAAAGAAGTTTTTCTTTAACAAGCAGGTGATGTGGTTTTAGCAATGTGAGAACTGGTGAAAACTTATTTATAAAGGTATGGACGTTGAGCAAAACGAGATGGAATGCTATATATCCAGGCTCATGCCCTGCAGAACATTTATATAGTGGCGGTTAAACCAAAAAGATCTTTTCGCTGCATCATAGTTCAGAAGAGTGTGTTGTGATCAGTGCAATTGAAAATATAACCGTACCATGCAATATCTTTAATCATAAATAAACAACCAAAAAGCTCAGAGTCAGAAATAACTAACAGATACTCAGTTATGCTGTATGATGCTAAATGAGTTATTTTTCCACAGAAAAACCTTTTTTGTCATCTTAGTTATGCTTATTTTAAGCAAGTTTATGACTTGTATTTCTTCTGGACTTAACGAGGGCATGGTGAGTTCTGTAGGAAACTGGTTACTGTGAGCTGGAAGTATTACTAATCTTAAGAATGTTAGGAGGAAGGGCCTCTTATTCCTCGGGTATATTTCTTCAGAACTCGATGGAACTTTAGAATGAGTTATTTGGAGCGCCGTTGGAGACCGATTTCGTGCGCCATCCAATAGCCCTTGAGAGCGTTATTAGTAGCGCCGGTGGAGATGCTTAAGAATGTGAATCTTCACAGGAGAGAAGCACTTGGGTCACATTACCTTGGGCGTGTAGGCTTGTGCTCTTTGGGCCATGTAGTTTGTTTGCATCTTTTTTAAACTAACAATATATTAAACTAGCGAGCAACTTCATCAAAACCTTTCAGTCCAAATGTTAAGGAAAAGTGTGTGTCTGATACTTGATGTTTCAACCGTCCAGAATAGTTACATCGTTTATGAGAGTATCAATGATAAAACTAGAGGGCTTGTCGACCCAGTTAGAAGAACTATTATTTTAAAAACTATGTTTAGCTAGCTCATGAGCAAGTTTATTTACTTCCCTCAAACACTGATTAAAATAAACACTACCAGTAGACACAACAAGATCGACACAATCAGCAAATATAGCTGTAATTCATTCCACCAAACTTTTTCACCCGTGCATGCTTTCACTGTTTCAGTTGAGTCTGATTCTGACTTTATCATAGACTATCCCATTCCATTTGCCAGCATTAGGTCCTCCTTCATAGAAATGGCTTCCGCCATTGATGGAGATCCACATCTGATAAAAATTTCGTTGCTGCTGCTATAAAGTTACGTTGAAAGTCTCGAAGAACAACCCCCACTGCACCAACATGGACATCTTCGTGGAAAGAAGCATCAACGTTAAGTTTGACATGTGGATGATCCGGCCTCGTCCATTTAGCAGTTGTGTCAACAATAACTTTAGCAGAAATCTTTGCCGCATTAGCTGTAATAGAGAGAATAGACATTTTACATTTATAAACTGGAGGCACATCTTCATTTCGTACCCGTCGACGACGAATCCACCAAAGATACCAACACACAATTGAAATTATTTCTTTTCGACCGGCAATATTAATCCCTGGCTGGGAACACAACAAATACTCAAGCACCACCGAGCCCTCTTTATCCAATTGTGAGGCATTCTCAATAATCCGTTGCAACCCCAATGCATTCCAAATCTCCTTCGCTGATGGAGAACATCCTCCGCTCCTAAGTTGCAAACTATACACGCTGCCCCACTGTCACGTATATGACTATTTACTAAAATACATTTAAGAGGCACAATTCCATGTAACGCACGCCAAGAAAAAATCTTGACTTTGCTTGGCACTTCTAATATCAGAGAACTTTCCAAACAAGGTTATTTGTTGAACTTCCTGACACTGCTAGCTGGCCTGTATGTGCCCCAAATTGGTGCCTCCACCATAAGTGATAACCCAACCGAACTGTATACTGGCCATGTTTAGTATAACTCCAGGCAATAAAATCATCAAACCCTTGATTATTTAACGAATTTTGCATAATTCTTTCAACGTCCACTGGATTGAACATAGTATTTAAATGTTGCACATCCCATTGACAAGTCACTAGGTGAATGAGCATAGATACCTTAGTATATGTAGAAGATCCTCTTGGAGAAATAATCCTTTTATCTGGACTTGAAGGAATCCAAGAATTACTCCAGATATTAATATTAGCACCATTACCCACTCTCCAAATCATCCCTCTTTTAAAAGTAGCCAAACCTGCAACAATACTTTGCCAAGTTAACGAAGCACCTGCCTTTGGCCCAGCTTTTAAAATATCACCATCGGAATAGTATACTTTGCACACAAAACTCTTTCACATAAAGAATCCGGTTTATTATAAATCTCCAAACTTGTTTGGTGAGCGTAGCTAGATTGAATGAATGAAAGTCTCTAAAGCCCATGCCTCCTTAATTCTTCAGATAACAAAGTTTCCACCATGCAAACCAATGCATTTTATTGCTATTATCATCATTGCCCCACCAAAATTTAGCTATTGCATCCATCATACGTTTACACACCCCCTTAAGTATTTTAGAACACCGACATCACGTACAATAAAATAGCATGTGCCGCTGATTTTAGTAAAATTTCTTTCCCACCAATTGAGAGTTGCTTCTCCTTCCAACTATTAATACTCTGATAATTCTCTCAACAAGGTGTACGAAACAATCACTTTTATCCGCTCCCACCAATGCAGGTAAACCAAGGTATTTATCCGATCGAGCTTCTATATCAATATGTAATGCTTCACATATTTCGGCTCGCAAAATAACATGTGTATTTGGAGAGAAGAAAATACTTGATTTTGCCAAACTCACCCTTTGCCCTAAACTTGCACAATAGGTATCCAACACTCATTGCAAGGAAGTTGCATTATTCGAATCAGCTTTCATAAGAATAAGAGAATCATCAGCAAATAGTAGATGTGAAACTGACGGTGCATTTCTGCACACCCATACCCCATCTATGCCACCGAGTTCTTCATGCAACAATAGACTTGATAGACCTTCCATGATTTTTTCTTCCAAACGGAGGCGAGCGCTGGTCGAGGCCAAGAACCACCATGGTTCTGGGCTGCAGCCATGTATCGCGCACAAACGTGCCCCATGCGCGCCACTGAGTGACAGCCGGAGGTTAGATCCGAGTGCCCCCAGCGCCGACGAGAGGAAGGCATGCCATTGCAGCATCATCACCGGGGCAGCAAGCCTCCAAATGCCAGGCAGAGCCCAGCCAGGGGCGGACCCCTGAGGCCCGCTGTCGAGATGGCGGCCAGCGGCGCTACAGGCGACGCCCCTGCGCCACCACCAGCAGGGGTCGGGACGAACTGGACCGTCCTGTGCCGCCCGAGACAAACACCAAGATCTAGCTGCTGCCGTCCAAGGCCCGCCGCCGCCCGCAAAACTGCGTCGTCACGCCGCCGTCGGAGGACCGCGCCGCCGTGCCCCGCTGATGTATGTAAAATACACACATGAACTTTACATTGTATTACATGATATTCCAATCATATTTGCAGCATACAGGGGCTATATCATCATTTTATATTGATTTTTGAAATATTTCATATTTTTCCCATTTTTCTGAAATTAACCCTGCACAGTCAGAAACCCTATTTTTCAATGTTTTTACCTTTCAGGGACTCAAACGATGTCCAAATGACCTAATATTTCACGGGCATTATTTTTTGGAAGGAGCGAAGAAAGCGCAAAAGTGGAAACCCGAGGGCCAAAAGAGGTAGGCCCACGCGGCCAGATTCCTTGGCCGCGTGGGACCCCTCATCTTGGGCCTCGAGCCTCCGATGCCGTCGATCTTCGTCCCCGTGCCTGGCTCTTGACCTAAAAACGCCTATAAAAATACTCCCCCGATAACTTTCGGAGGAGAGCGCCGCAGAAACACAAAACCACGAAACAGAGACCTGGAACTACAGATTGGAGGGGGAAAACTCCGGTGGGGCGCTACCGGCGTGGTCTCCATCTCCTCCAACGACTTCTCCACCGTCTCCATGATGAAGAAGGAATATTCCACCCCTGTACTATGGGTTTGTGGAAGTAACTTATGTATCTCTCCTCTCTTGATCTTCACTAATTAGCACCGTATGAGCTGCTGAACATGATTACGGTAATCTATGTATTATCCTTCGTGGTGGATCTTTTATGAGTTAATATATGTTTAAGATTACAATGTTTTTGTTTCAGTTATGAAAGTAGATGCATATTATATACCCCGTTCTTGTCGTGATCCAATTGGGTGTTTACCTTACTTTGTTACCTCACTAGGGATAAAGAAAATATCATGCTACCGGGGATGTTGGGTGTGACCATGCCACTTCTCCATGACTAGATGTAGCTTAAGGCTATACTCTGATTTATCTTAATACTATGGTGCTTTGATTTAATTCACATCTTAGTGGAGTATGAGAGAGATGAATAACCAAAACTTCTCTATGAATAACTTATCATGAAACTTTGTTGTAATCTAATATGTCAATTCTAGTGTTCCATTATCTACCATTTTATTAAATAGAGAGTGCATTTGTCAAACCATGAACCCCGGTCCATTTTTAATCATAAGAAACACCTTTCCAACACTTTATATTCACTTTTCATTTTCAGTCATTTAAAAATCCGAACATACAAAAATACTTTCATTACTTGTATTCACAATACAAAACCCAAAAATATCATCCATTATTGTTTCCACCATCCTTGCATATTTATTTACTATCATTGCATATTTATTTCTTGTTTTGCATTTATTTTATTTTCATATCTTACTCACACCTTGTGCTTGCCAACCACTTGGTGAGGTTGAGGGCACAAAACGCTTTACTTTGTCTTGCAGGTCTCTTAAGACAAGGATAAGAAGATAAACCTTTCACACACAGCTTTCCGAGAGTTCGATATAAACCCTCGAGTCACCCTCGCGGGGAAAATTTTCTTTCCCTTACTATACACTCTGCACTTGGAGTCTCAACCTAACTCATTTTCTTTAACGCAGGTGCTTGGTGCTCAGCAAGACATTTTCTGACGCCATCATCATCGTTACTGGAGCCATCACCCGCACACAGCACCGCGCCCCCAGCGGCATCCGCGGCCCGCTCCGCCGACCACCGCGCGAGGGGGGAAGGAAGGCCCCGCCGCCGCTGACGCAGCCAGGGCAGCGCCCTCCAGCAGCAGTGAGGAGGGTGTTGTTTTATGGTGATCCAAATTCATATGACGATATGGAGTGAGCGGCTAACTTCGGAGCGAAGCGGAGGCCCGTCGTCGGAGGCTTGGGCCGTGTCCAAGTCGGACTGCAGGCCGGCTTAGGGTTTTGCCCACTATAAATACATCTTGTAAGCCGCCGGTTGGGGTAAGCCTCACATTGTAAACCCACGGCGTTTGTAACCTCACCCCGATATAGTGAAATATTGTTGGCTGGCGCCCGTGTTTTTTTCCTCTCCTTTTGTTTGGAGGGGTCTTCCACGTTAAATTTCGTGTCCCCGTTGGTTTGATCTTTCCGCTATTCATCGTTTTCGTGCTATCTTTTGTAATAGAGGGGGGGGGGGGGGGGGGGGGGGGGAGGGCTCCCGGTCGCTCACGGGAGTGACGCGGGAGCTAGGGTTTTTTCCTCTGTCTTATAAAGAAGTTTAATACATGATACAACTCAGTACGAACAATTAGCAGTGTGTCCCTGTAGCCAGGTGCCACCGTGCCAGCCAGCCGTACCAGCCAGTCAGTGTCTGTAACTGCAATCCATGCCCTCACTCTCTCCTTCACCTTTTTGCTTCCTCTACGTGAGAATGGAAAAGAAATTGCTTCCTCTTCTGAGGCTCCAACGGTTCAGGTCGCCCGCGTCTCTTTCTCACGGCCGTTCTTTTCTATCTTTCAGTCGTGATTCGTGAAGATGCAGTAACTATTAGCCTTCGGATACTTGGCCTGAGGAGAGCCACATGGGTGGCGGCTAATCAAGGCCGATACGAGCTGAGCTATCAGTGTTGCTGTGAGAGTGCCGAACAGTGATTGATGCTGCCATTGCCACCATCCGCTTCCGGTTTTCCTTCTTCCCAAGAGGAGGCATATAGGTGACTCATTGGGGCTCAAACAGGAAGCATGGAAGGTGATTGTGACCAGGGAGAATGATTGACTACTTAACTTTATACGTTTTCTTATTAGCTACTCCCTTGGATGCAAATTAGATGGCTTTCGTTCGTATAAAAGCAACATTTATGTAGACATGTTATAAATTTAGGTGCATCCACTTTATAAAGTCATCTAGAAAGGAGGGGTACATATTTATGCTAATTGTTCGTACTTAGTTGTATCATGTATTTATATTGCGCACAGAAATATAACCCGAATCGTCTGGAAGGGATGGTTAAATCGAAAACGTAAGATCAACAACAGTTGGCTCTACAATGTTACAATAATCCACCTTCATTAATACCAAATGAAATTTCCATTATGATACCATGGAGAGAAATAAATAAAATTCTTGATTTTTTCTTGCAACTTAAACATGTTTCCGATTTGTCCCTAAATTTCTATTCTCGGCATGACTACCAAAAATCGACCTAGTTCCGACCTGTCGTTTTCAAAGCGATCGGATGTTGAACGTTTTCGACAATAATCGTGTGTTGACCGTCAACTCAATGTAAAAGCTATTTTCCATCTAACTCGATGGTGATGTTTGGTGAATTATAAAGACGGATTTGTCCAATAAGGATTTGGTAGTTTTGTCATTTTTGGGTACCTGATGTGGTATCGGGGAACTAGGAGGATTTTTAAATACTATAACCATGAAAAACATAATCCGTCTTATATTCAAAAGTGAATTTTGTAAAAAACTGTGAAACATGGCTAATTTCATGGAATACGATAATTTTTTAAACACCTTGGCATGTAAAATTTTGGGATTAACTATTTCTCATCCGACTTGGAAATTATTATTGGTCGATCACCATTTATGTTGTTTCGATAAATGATTTTTGGACTCCACGGTATTAGCAATGGCCTCAATGTTTACATCGGATGGTTCTTAACACCGACATAGAAATATTTGTTCTCAGTGAAATAGTTATTTGCTCCGTCTAAGGATATGCATTAATACTTTATAAAAAGGGAATTATACAGGAGTCTATGATAATATAACTACAAAATCAAATAGTTGTACCCGAGCCTTGACTTGGCTGTGAGATTGCCGAAAAGCACCTCTTACTCCCGAGCTGCAGTGCTGCGAGTTATTTCAAAAATCAAAAAAATAATATAATTTTATGTCTCAATTGTTTACGAAAACAATGATGCAAATACATATACATGTGACATGTCTAGTATGTACTACCAAATTTTCAGAGATTCTTCTTCTATGTGATCTGTACAAAAAAGACAAATTTGACAAGTAAAATGAGTTATTTTCCAACTTTTAAAGAGTCGTGATTTTGTGATTTTTTGTGTAACCTGAACTAGAGTGTATTATCGAACAAAATTATACACGTACTTAGATAACAAGCATATGTATTCACATATTCTTTGTGTGGAATCTTTTAAAAACTTTAAAATACAAATTTCGTTTTTTTTACAAAAATCAGGTGCAACAGAAGTCAAAAGTCTCCTCTAGAGATCTCGTGAGACTGCCCGGGAAGTCTCAGGCCATGTCAGCAAAGCTTAATACTCAATCAGTAAGTTTGTTTTCTTAGAGGAAATCAAATTATTAAGAGTACCATATGGACTTAATCATGAATCCTTTCCAAAGTATAGTACTCCCTCCGATCGGAATTGATTGTCGGTGATCTTTTTGCTAATTAGTCCTCTTGTTTTTTTTCAAACCTTGCGGCTGCTACGTACAGAAAACGGCAGCAGCGCAAATGCTTCCTGGTCCTGAAACCAGGCGGCATGCAGGCCTAATTTACTCAACTGTTGTTTGGCGAGTTACGGAGCTTTCTCCAAGTGTGAAAGGTGGACCGGTTTCAGTTTAAAAAAACGTGTGGAAGGACCGGTTTCGCCGCGTATGATAATAACAGTTATTAATCGTCGCACTGTCGCCAGACGTTGAACTAGTTAGGTTTTAGGTGCCTGGTTGCTTTGATGTGAAATCTTATGCACACAGACCCACGGCGTCGTCTGCCATTTGGCTGGATTGCTGTCCTACGAAGTACGAACCGAACGAACGGATCAACCTGGACTCGCCAAGGAATGTAATCCGTACTGTTTTTTAGATAGATAAAGAACCGAAGCTAAACAGATTCGTATGACGAACGTGCAGAACCGGAACAAGCCGACCCCGAGGGCGAGGGATCAAAGGCCAGCAACTGTGCAGGCCACGCATTTGGGCAGTGGGCTTCCCTGCCGCGCGCGCACTCACTCAAGACGAAGCGGGAGCGTCAGGTAATTTGTTTCTTGGGAGGAGGCGTCGTTGCAGTGCCTGTCAGACAGGGCGAAACCAACGCGGTGTGATTCAGTGCTCCCAAGGCTGCGGAAAGGCCTCTGCACCTGGGCGTACGTACGGCCTCACGGCGCCGCCCTGCTGCTGTGCTCAGCTTTGGTGGCTAGGTAAGCTAGTGAGTTGTTAAAACCTCAGCCTTTCCGAATGAGGAGCCTGGGTTGCGAATTCAACAAAAATGACCACGAGTCCACGGTATATCACGGAATGGACGATGGAGGAAAGTATTTTAAAATAACCACTTCTGGTAGCGTCCGACGATCAGGCGCTATACTCTGTAGGGTAGAGCCTTTGGATCAGGCGCTAAACTTCCTGCCAGCGTAGCATTTTTTTTTTGCTTAATTAACAACCCTGGATTTCGAGTGCTGCAACCGGGTCAGTTTCTTGGGCCTCCACCCTTGCTTGATGGGCTTCAGACCCTTTGAATTAAGGAAAAAGTATATATTTCACGCTCAAATCTCATAATTTGGAGACTATTCACTCTGGACTTTAAATTTGGACAATTTGTACCCTGAACTCTGCCAAACCAGAGAAATCACACCCTAAGGTGGTTTTTGTTCGATTTGGATGGTTTTGAGGGATGACGTGGTCATGATGTGGCAATGACGTGGCACATCGCAACATGGACCCCACTTGTCATCCTCTGCTATGCTGCGTTGACTTTAGTATCTGACCATCGGACGCTTGGCCGGAGCTCGCCGCTGCAGTGGTTGAAGTCCCGCCGCCACCGCCACCATGAGGGGCTCGTCCGCACCGTTCGTGCTGCGCGCGCTCGCGGCCCTGCGCTTCCCTGGCCCTCCCCGGTACGACGCCGAGGACGCGGCATGGCGCGCCTTCCTCGCCGCTCACCTCGCGGCCACCGGGACCGTCGCGGCGTGGCAGAACGCGCGCAGGATGTACGTCTTCTTCTCACGCAGCACCGCCGCCAGCCGGCGTCCGACCTGCAACACACGCTGAGCATGGTGGAGTTCGTGGTGGGTACTCGCTCGTCCTCCGAGATAGCGTTCATCGCGCCCCCGAGCACGGCAGCGACCGTCAGCTCGTCAATCAAGGCGAGCAGTTGGGCGTCCGGGGCGATTTTGCGGAGAAGGCGCTTGAGGCGGGCACACGCGACCGTCTGGGCCTCGCCATCCAGCACCGAGCGAGACAGAGAGAGCTTGAGGGCGGATGTCCGCCGGTCGTCAAGCTCTGCGTCCTCGTACCACTCCAGGGCGTCCAGGAAGCGGCCTGCATCGCGTGGCGCTCCACCCTCGCCCTGCCCCCCGCGCCGCCGCTTTGTTCTCTCCTCGTCCTCGCCGACGGCCACCGCGACTCCTCCCTACCCTTCCCGACCCAGCGCCCGCTCCACCTCCCTCCATGGACACCTCCGACAGCGTCAGCCGCGTCACCAGCCCGAGCAAGGCCCGCCGCAGCAACCACATCGTCGGCTCGAGCAACGGCTGGTTGGCCGTAGCCAGCGATTTGATGGGTTCCGGCAACATCTGGACATTGGGGATCTTCCTCGTGAATCGGTGTGGGGATCTTCAGCAACACCTGCGGCTTGCCTTCTCACGCCCTCCACATCTTCGGTGGCTGTCAATCATGCCGCCATGGTCAAGCCGTTCGGCGTGCCGGTCTCTGCAGCTGCAGCCGTCGTCAACAGGAGCATGACGGCAGCGCTTGAGGTGCCGAGATTTGCGGCCCTTGTTTGCGAGGACAAAAGCACAGCAATGGCGCTTGAGCTGCTGTCTGCCAGGAACCCCTCGGCTGCGGATCGGGGAGGGAGGGAAGGAGGAGCAGTAGTGTACCAGAGGTCATGGATGGAGGATGGGGAACGGGCGAGGATGGAGTCGAGGAGGCGGATGGCCTTGGACCAGTTGCGACGGCTGCAGAGGCGAGCGACCTCCCCGCGGTCGGAGCCCATGGCGGCGGCGATCGGTCGCCGGAGGCAACAGAGCCCAAGTCGTTGGATCGTGAAAGCCAACGCAGCAAAATATAGGATGACAGGTGGGGTCCACGTTGCACTGTGCCACGTCATTGCCACGTCATCGCCTAGCCATCGTAGAAAACTGCCCAAATCGAACAAAAACCACCTTAGGGTGTGATTTCTCCGGCATGGCAGAGTTCAGGGTAAAATGTCTCCAAATTTAAAGTCCAGGGTGAATTGTCTCCAAATCATGACATTTCAGCGTCAAATCTATACTTTTTCCTTGAATTAATTGGCCATTGACTTTTCTTGGTGGGATATTTCCAAGAGACGGTTGGGCTTGTCGACCCGTAGGGTCAGGATTTAGTGGGCAGTTATTTCTCCGATGATCCGTTGAGCTAGGTCTCTGCGCAAAGACCCAGATATTTGAAAACCAGGTCAGAGGGTGGGATAACCGGCAAATCTAAAGCTTTCATGATTTGTTCATCATTATAGCGAGTATCCCGAAGATCAACGATATGCTCGAGCATAATCTTTGCAAGGCTAACAAAAACCTTTTCAAAAAATACCGGGCTAACAAATTTTTTCTCAAACGACAATTTCTCCAAAGAAACCAGATCTTTAAACCTTCCAAAAATAACTGCTTTTTGAATTTCTGCCTAAGACAATTGTTCACACGAAATTGGTCTAAGGGATCCAAATTGAATTCCATTGCCAATACGATCAGTTTGAGCCAGAGAACCAGTATGAATCCCGAATTCAGTAACTCTGGATGAACTTGTGACATATGATTATCTCGAGCAGCAATATCACGTAGAAAGTCTAGCCGAGGTCTAAAAGTCAACGGACTTCTATTAGCAATATCCATTTTCTGTTCCGAAGAACTCCAAGTGTGATCATGATCATGGAAAATCCTAGAAGGATGAGAGCCTCGGAAAACTGAAAAGTGGCAAATGAAATCTGGCCAAATCCTATCTTTCAGCCCATAGATGAAATGACTAACTTTACTTGAAGCCTTAGAGAACCGAAGCTCCGATCACTGATCTTATAGACATGAAATCCAGATCGATCTCCACCAATACAACATTGCAGGGCTAAACCCACAAAATCCTCATCCAGATGAAAAGAAGTCAAGGATAAAGAAACACCAAGAAGAATTCTTTGGATGTGGGGGAGGGGGAGAAATGAACCGCCGAACCAAAACGTCGACGCACCTGAGCCGCAAGGGCTTCACCCCGACGAGAAATCCCAATGCAGGAGCACATCCGTGGCTGCAAGGATCTAGAAATCATGGTGGAGGGTAGGGGAGGGTGTTCGCGGGGAGGAGGGGGTGGGAGGTGGGACAGACTTCATCCTCTCTCCTCGCAGTAGTTCCTTCTTACATATTCCAATTACAATGTTGACTGAAACTTTAATACAACCTTTTACTAATCCTGCAGAGGAGGAGACCCAATATTGTTCTGAACCGAGTCTGAAAACTCACATTTTTCTGTTATGGACTAATCACTTATTATATCATTGTGTAGGTACCATGCGTTTTTTTTATTTACAAATAGGTGACGAAACAAGTGACATGGTACACGTATTTGTGCCAGATACTAGGAACCTCACAATTATAGAGTTGGATGGCAAGCATGAATGCCATCACATACAAAGAGACGATAGATGACGCAACCAACTATCCGTGTAAATCTGTAACACTTTTGATTTTACATTAAGGTCCATCTTCTACATGACACACTATCTAGTTTGGATTTATAGACCCAAAACTGCTGCAGCGAGTCTACTCAAAGTTGTATATGTGACGCATGCACACCTATACTACTTCCTCCGTTCCTAAATATAAGCATTTAAATCATTTTTCTGCACGTATATATCTAGACTTATTTTAGTGTAAGGTTCATCTAAACATGTCTAGATATATGCGTGTAGAAAAGTCTATAGAGATTTACGTTTAAGAACGGAGAGAGTAATATTTGATACATCATGCATTGTATATCTCCAAGACATATATACAGTGACTCATCGTCGCCTGACTATACTCAACATTCTGGTATATGTATACTACATTGAAGCTAGGTGGCTGCTGAATTTTCATCAATGCATATTAGATATATATACATTTTTACATCTAGATGGAAACGTAGAGTGACATGTTATATTTCCATTTATGCACATATGCACAGGCAAACAAACATTTACACGAGGTAAGGAACTATTTTTTTGCTAGAATTAATCCATCTGAGATATTCAATTATTCAATGGCTCGTGATTTAAGTTAGGTACACAAATATTAAATGGCTAAGTTATCTATACATATTGTCTCCTGTAACGCACGAAAGATCATTTAGTAAACCTTCATATGTATCTACATTTGTACATCTAGATGGAAACATAGAGGGGCTTGTTATATTTCCATTTATCCACATATGCACACACAAATAAACATTTACACGAGGTAGGGAAATACTTTTTGCTAGAGTTAATCTATCTGAGATGTTTAATTATTCAATGGCTCATGATTTAAGTTAGGTACGCAAATCTTCAATAGGCCCTTATCAATAATATACATAACTATCTAATTTGTTTATTCATTTTTCTATGCTACTAAATCCGAAGATATATGAAAAATATATAAGGGTAATTACCCCCAAATGCAGGGAACATATGCCACACCTATCAACGTGGAAGTACAAATTAGGTTTTGAACGACAAGGTAAACCTATTTATTGTGTCCAAATATATTGTCACTTATATTATTTTCTAGTATGCACTAAGCAAAATAAAGAAACTTAGATACTTTTGAGAGGACTAAAACAACAAGTAAATATATTGCAAAAAAAAAGTGAAGTAAAATAAACAAAGCAAAAAAAAAGAGAAGACAGGGGCTCATGAGCTCTCTCAAATACATGAGGACACACTACTAAAATTACTTGTACGATAAACTCATAATGCACGTGCAAGTGCAGGAATATCAACTTTGTTCACATATGTATGGGCAGCAAGTCCTAATATACCGAGTATAAAAAAAGCATGACTCTAATGTACCCCCTAAGCACATGTAATGCATAGAGTTTAATTAGTAAATATCTAAGTGTTTAAACCCATTATGTCAGAGCTAATAACACCACAAACATCACAAGATCCACTCAAATGATGTACACCATCCTCGCTACTATCATAACCTCTAAGTTCGTAAGACCTATCATCAAGAACAAAGTAACAATATATGTCTACGAATATATCAAAGACAAGCATGACAAAAGATTGCATCTCAATAAATCATCCGTTAAGTAAAGTTCCACCATTAGTAATAACACATAAATGACATAATCACGTAGAGCATCTAATTTAGTTTAGACTAATGAAAACATAATTAGATATGATCAAAGTACTGTCATATGTCAACGACATAGGGCGTGCATACCCCCCCCCCCCCCCCCCCCCCCTCGCTGCCCCTATGGCTTAGACTAGTAAGAAAACGATGGCCGAGAAGGAAATGCGACCGAAGGTGATTTCGACAGCGGTCCACACTTGAATTATCTACCAAGAATGTCTCGCGCAATTTCTAGTTTATTAGCTATCTCGTAAAAACAATGCCCCTCGCGAAAAAAAATTCCCCCAAGAGTATGTGTAGTGTTTTTTTTTTGGGGCGAAAGAACCGATGACAACCGGTGCATTTTTATTTCATAGGTATATGTACACACTTAGTTTCTTAAACATACTGATAATTTTGCGTTCAAATCCACCCTTTACCATGAAACCTCGGAAGAAAATAAACATGTATCAGGGCAACACATATATTTGTTTGTTCTGGTAGAAAGAGCTGGTGACCACATCAATTCTCCCGTTCAACTCTTTCTCCAAATTTCTAGTAGTACATGTATTTCCATGTGAACGCAAATGCCATCCCGCCCATACATTAACTTAAGTAGGAGCATAATAATAGAGGTGGTTAACTTAATTAATCTCCCAGATTTTGTGCCTAATCATCACAAAAGGCCACATGGCCATTTATTACCTGGAAAGGGAGGGATTAACCCACAACATGCCAATGCATGGCCATTTTTATACGCTCCCAGTCTACTCTACCTCACTGGTTCGTCCAGTCGGAACACATGACAGATGGGTCAAGCCAATTTCTGGGCCCATTACTCAGTGGCGTTTGCGTGAAAGACGCTGCATCGGTTTGCCGTGATTGGGGGTCCGCGTTAATCGCCGAGCACGTTCTGCACGTCTTCCGGATGGCCCACAAGACAACTGTTATAATGTGCTGTTGTCTGCTACTTCTCTCACTCCTCTCATTTTTCTCTTTCTCTGCTTTGTTTCTTCAAGCACTAACTAATTTTGTTCTGTTGTGTTGTGTCTATATGGTTTTCTCTGGCTTTGGAGGTTCAGTTTAAGTATTTGTCAAATTTCACTTGCTGGAAGATAAAATAGGTCTTGCTGTAATTCATTGTTTCCCTGCCCCTTGGAGGCCTCTTGGGCCAATGGTCCTTGTTCATGCTACGCCACAACTGTTGCTTGTGTAATTAACTATCTATTGCCTTCATGGAATTGTTGTGATTGTGGTTGATGCTAGTGTTAGCAAAGGAGGCAGCAGTAATTACTAGTCCATGAAGTTACTACTCCAGTGAAGACAAAGTTAATCCAGTGGTTAATATATGACAAATAATCTATGGGGGAATTAACTAAGATCATTCACAGAATCCAACATATTCCTCCATGGGGATTGAGGCAGGGGAGTTTTGTAGTAGAGTAGAGGAGTATTTGTGCTCCGTTCTCTTTCGTCACAAGCCTTCTCTCTCTCATCCCACAGTTCCTGCTCACTCTTTCCATGTTCACATGTTTCTTTTCTCTCTACTATTGCCCTGCACTCCGCTCCCTCTCCTCTGTCCTTTCAGTTTTTATTAACTTGTAGGAGCAATTAGGCAGGGAGGTAAAGCCACCTTGACAGCGCGGCATCTCGTCTTGTTTTATCTCCGGCATCATCTACCTCATCATCGTCTATCTCTCTCTGGCTGTACTCAACATTTCTCAACTTTCACTTCTCAATCCTCTCCCCCTCCACCCTATTATTTATTGAAAGCTTACTGATGGTATCTTGATTCTTTATTTTCCTCCTCCTTCCCTGCAGCTGCAGAGTAGTTTTCTCTCTGCCAGGCTTCTTGTACTACTAGTGCTCCTCTATTCTTCTTCTTCTTCATCTTCATCTTCATCTCAGCCTGCCTCGTAGTACCTCGTCTCCCTTTCTTTCCTTTTTCCCCCATCTCCTCCTTTGCCGTTCTCTGTCTGTCGTCTTTCCGGCTGTCCTGCCGTCCCATCTTTTTCACCTCCCTGCTCTCATGTGCTGACTGCTGATCAGCTCCATTCCCTATGCACCAGTGGTAACACTCGGTCGGCGACGTCCGCCGGGCGTCTACTCCAAGCTAGCATGCAGCAGCAGGGAGGACAAGGAGGGCCGGCGCAGCAGTTCGGCTTGCATCCGCCGGAGATGCCGCCATTCTCGCCGGCTGAGAGCGCCGGGCAGCAGCGGATCTCGACGGCCGAGACGCCGTCGCCCATCAGCAGCAGACCGCCGGCGCTGGGGCAGCAGCACCTCAACAACGAGCTAGCCGGCGCCGCCGCTGTGGGCTTCGACGAGGAGGCGCTCGCGGAGGCGGCGGCCGGCGAGGACGGCGCGGCCGGTGGCGCCGGCGGCAACCGGTGGCCGCGGCAGGAGACGCTGGCGCTGCTCAAGATCCGGTCGGACATGGACGCCGTCTTCCGGGACGCCACCCTAAAGGGCCCGCTCTGGGAGGAAGTCTCCAGGTAAATCACTACGTGCTACCCTCAATTGCCAATTCGGAGGCCGGAATTCTCGTCGGGGGAATGCCGCATGAAATCTCGACGTCTTGTGATTTTCTCGTCAGACGCGGCTGTTTAATTTACCAGTTAAAAAACACTTCTTTTTACCCTTTTCCTTAACTGTCCTTCATAGGGGCAGTGACTTTTTCCATTTTTAAATCATATCCCTCTCCTTCACCACTTTTCCCAGAATTGTTTTTCTCCAAGCCATCTCGTCGACAAGAGAGGAGTAGTAGTAGTAGCCCCGTAAGCTTCAGATCCAGGAGCATCAGTCCCAGAGAAGAAGCTGTCTTTTACTTTGGCCCTCTGAATTTCTGCAAACAAAAGTCTGAATTTTGTTCCCCCCAATTGATTTTCTTTTGTGTATTCTTCTTGGGATTTGCAATATATCTCCTTGCTAGTAGTGCTGCATGTACGCATCTGCCTTTCTTTATCTTTCCAATCTTGGTGCCCAAATCGAGTAAAATTCTACATGCATGCAGCTTTTGTGTGAGGGTTACATGATGCGTGTGTTTGGGCGTGCACTCAATTGTGGTTGTAGAGCACAACTCCATTGACGAGGTTTTGATCCTGATGATGATTGGTGTTGTTGGTGGTGTTTGGCAGGAAGCTGGCCGAGGAGGGGTACCGGCGGAACGCCAAGAAGTGCAAGGAGAAGTTCGAGAACGTGCACAAGTACTACAAGCGCACCAAGGACAGCCGCGCCGGACGCAGCGACGGCAAGACGTACCGCTTCTTCCAGCAGCTCGAGGCGCTGCACGGCACGGCTGGTGCGGCATCTCCGGTGGCGCCGCCAGCGACGGCCGTCGGAGTGCCAGGGGTGGTGGTGCCCTCGGCAATCCGGCCACTAGCCGAGCCGCCGCCCGTTGGTGCCACGGCTGGCATGGCCACGCCGGTCGTTGGGGGCAACCTGAGCTTCTCCACGTCTAACACGGAGGACTACTCGGACGAGGAGGACTCTGACGACGAAGGCACCGACGACATGGCCGAGCGAGGGAAAAGGAAGAG
Source organism: Poa annua (assembly GCA_026929855.1). Classification (NCBI taxonomy): domain Eukaryota; kingdom Viridiplantae; phylum Streptophyta; class Magnoliopsida; order Poales; family Poaceae; genus Poa; species Poa annua. The sequence continues at coordinate 40,401,126 of CM049438.1, forward strand.
GGCGATTTCGGATGGTGGCGCCGCCGCTGGTGCCGGGGGCGGGAAGACGATGAGGTTCTTCGAGGGTCTGATGAAGCAGGTGATGGAGCGGCAGGAGGCGATGCAGCAGCGGTTCCTAGAGGTCATCGAGAAGCGGGAGCAGGACCGCATGATCCGGGAGGAGGCGTGGCGGCGGCAGGAGATGGCGCGCCTCACGCGCGAGCAGGAAATACTCGCTCAGGAACGCGCCATGGCCGCCACCCGCGACGCCGCCGTTCTCTCCTTCATACAGAAGATCACCGGGCAGACCATCTCCATGCCGTCCATCGCCGCGCCCGCCATCACGTTCATGCCGCCTCCGCCGCCGTCGTCGCAGAATCACGTGACGCCCATCGCCTACTCCGTCGCATCACAGCCTTCGTCGCAACCACCCGCGAGTACGCACTCGCAGCGGCAACCCTCGCCTCGGCCGCAGAAGCTGCCGACAATGCCACCCGCGGCCCCGCAGTCGCAGAAGTCGCCGGCGCCCGCGACGCCGCAGCCGCCGCAGCAGCAAGCGCTGGTGGTACACCAAGGCAGCACGGACATCGTCATGACGCCCACCGAGACGCCGCACGACGCGTCCGGGTACGATGGGTCCGGAGGCGGCGGCGGGGCGGCATCATCGTCCCGGTGGCCCAAGGCGGAGGTGCACGCGCTGATCCAGCTGCGGAGTAACCTGGACATGCGGTACCAGGAGGCCGGGCCGAAGGGGCCGCTCTGGGAGGAAATCTCCGCTGGCATGCAGCGGATGGGCTACAGCCGGAGCTCCAAGCGGTGCAAGGAGAAGTGGGAGAACATCAACAAGTACTTCAAGAAGGTGAAGGAGAGCAACAAGAAGCGCCCCGAGGACTCCAAGACGTGCCCCTACTTCCACCAGCTCGATGCGCTCTACCGCAACAAGGCGGCGCTCGGCTCCCCTTCTAGTGCCGGCGGCGCGACGGCCCTTCCGCTGCCAGCCGCGGAGCATGCCAATGCAGCTCCTCAGGATCGCATCGAGGCGTTCACTGTCGCGGCGCCAATCTCGCAGACTGCTCCTCAGCCACACACCCTGCCATCCGTGGACAAGAACGGCATTACCAACAACGACGGTAACGGACATGGCGTCGGTGGCGTCTCCGGGGGAACGCCGATACAGGCGAGCAACGGAGGCAGCGTAGCGGGCAACCGGTTCGTCTTCAGCTTAGCCGGCGGCGGTGCTACGGCGAAGAAGGTACTACTTAATCCAGAGAAAAATGTGCATTCTTATTGTGGCCGTAGCCAATTGGCACGTACATGTGGTACCCTGCTGTTCGTTTCTTCCGTGATCCAATGCTGATTGCATAACACTGCGCATTTAAAGCAAGAAGACATTATGAAGGAGACGACGATGACGCCGCAGCCGCAGGTGGTGCAGCAGGCGACGATCAATAGCTACAACCGTACTGGCGGCGCCGGCTCGGCGGACAGCGACAACATGGACGAAGACGACGAGGATGAGGACGACTACGATGACGAGGAGGACGACGAGGACCTGGACGGCAACAAAATGCAGTACGAGATGTTCCAGAGGCAGCAACAGCAACAACATCAGCACCACAACGTCAGGCAGAACGCTGGCGCTACCGGCGGCGGCGGCGGCAATCCGCCGGGCGCCGCTGCTCCCAGCGCTGCGCCGGCGGCAACGACGACAGCCGGATCTTTCTTGGGCATGGTCCAGTAGATCCATCCATCGATCACATGGTGACAATCTCTCTGCCCATAACCCCCAATCAATTGCTTTCTTCCTCTTCTTCGCTCCCTCTCGTGAACCATTTATATCTAGCTACCTAGCTGTCGCCTCCCCCATGCCCGCGCGTCCATATCTCCACACCTTGAAACCTAAAACCTCAAGAGCTCTCCTCCTCGTCCTCCATCCTCCAGCGCCTCTCCACCCGCGCCATGCGCGTGCATGCACGTAACAACGACATGTCAATGTCAGAATCATTCGCCATGCATGCATGCGTAGTCCTCATCGAGGTTGCTACTTCTTCAGATACACAGCATCTCCTGTTCCATATTACAGCTACAACTGCGTCCATTTCTTGATTCGTTGCTGTTTCAATTACAGTACGCGCGTGGTCGCGTCGCGGCCTAGGTGTTTACGGTAAAAAATGGTGGTCTGGTTATTATTTATTGGATTTGTCGTGGTAATAAGAACCCTTCCCTGCTGGAGGGGTTCAGTGAGAGGTTAAGAAAAAAGAAACGGTAATAAGATTGATCTATCTAATCTACTAGTGCTTGGTTAATATGAACTTATGAAGAGAAGGGTGTGCATGCAAATGATGCGTGCCTGTACTTTGTTACATGCGGCTACTGCTCTACGTCGTGGTACTGCAGTTTTGCAATGGAGCAGTGGCAATGAAAAGGAACGTTGGTGCAATGAGGAAGAAGGTGCTGGAGCATGCGGATTTTTTTACCCTTTGATGTCTTTTCTTAATTACCAAAATTGTACATTTGTATTACTGAGGGTTTTTTCTTACTCAAAATGTCTTTACTGAACTATTACAGTGTATACTTGCGACATATTTTACTATGTGATAATACTCTATTGTACCGGCATTCTTTATTCTTTTATGTATACATGAGTTCCATCCATGCATGTGTACAATGTTTTCCATTTAAATATATGAAATCAAGATGTAGGTTTAAACTACATAATCAGCTTGGAAAATAATAATCTAGATCCTGTGCTACCTAGGGTATCAACCGACAGATCCTATGTGGGTCGTCGTCCGGCTCGAGTCTCGACAACCGTTGGATCTATTTGTTGGATAGTACCAAAACTTATGTTGTTCCCCCCTCCTTTGTGGGCGGACTCAGTCACCCGACCACACTACATCATTCATTCCTCCCTTGCTTCATCTCCCCCGGAAAAACTACAAGCTTCTTCTCGCCGCTCTCTCACGCACCCGAATCTTTGTCATTGCAGAAGACAAAGATTGTTATAGTAGCACCACACACATTAGCCTTGTTGCGTTTTGAGAACCTTACATAGTTCCAATAAGTAGAAGCATGGAAAAATGCATGATCCTGCAGCGAACCAGATATTTGCAAGCTTGTATATATCATCAGTAGCATTATACACTTCATGGACCTAGAGCTACAAGGTGGTCGTGTTTTGCAAAATAAAGAATGAACACTTCTTTTTTACAGACAAAACTATCTAAAAGATCCAACAAGTACGTATATATGTGTCTAGAATGTACATATAAATGTTAATCGAGATATACTTTCATTTTAGATCAGTAAAAAGACGAATCTGAACACCAAAATCGAGTTCTTTTGCCTATTTAGAACCACATATTCACGATTTTTTCTAGACTAAAATACACGTACTTTCTAACAAAAGTTTGCAGGGTCATGGATATCTTCTTTATGCATCTATGAACAATAAGATTTTCACAATTCCATCTACCATTTTCCAATTTGAGAAAACACCGAGCTGAGTCTCCGGTATACCACACTCAAGTATTATATGATACATCACTGATATATCACAAGTTCTAACAAAATACTATATTGATACGAGACATGAAAAAAACCTTTCTTAGCAAAAAGCCCCAACAAACATCAGCAATTGCGACCACCACCACTTCTAGGATAAGCAACATAGCAGCGGTACGTAGGAAACCCTATGAAGTAAACACGTGTTCCACTATGTTATTGTTGACTACCTGTTTCTATTTGGTAGTCGACTGCTGCGATTTATACCTTTGGCTACATTGTGGAAGACAAGGATGTATAGATCGGTAAATGAGTAGAGAGGGCATGCTGATTTTCCTTTTCAGAATTTTTATCTACTATAACTGTACTAAGATTGAAAATGGTCTTAGAATCCAATTCTAACGTTTTATAAAAAAGAAAAGTTACAATAAAAAAATCCTTTAATAGAGAAAGTTTGCAGACAAAATCCTCACCCCAATGCCACTTCAAAATTTCGCATGGCCTGGAGTCCTAGTACCTGTGCCTGATCAAGATGCCCTATTTTTGGATGCCTCAAAGTTAGCGCCGGGTGGTCTATAGAATACACAATTCATACTGGGTCAGACTAGCCACAAGGGGAGTATCATAAGTGGTATCATAGATGCCATATTGGCAAAAAGATGACGTGGCATTGCAATTAATGAAGAGAGGGGTGATAGTGGTATCATAGGTAGAAACCGTAACATAACATATTCCAATGCAAAATGAGTCTACAAGCTAATAAATGCAATCGTATATGATATTACATATATGTTACCATGCATTATGAAGGTAGTAACATGTAGTAGTATCATATGCATGATACTAGTATATGATACTCTACATTGTGACTAGTCTCAGTACTTGCAGCAGGCGTTGGGATCCGTATACAAACGGTTGAAGCGTGGGTTAGCGTGCCCTGCCATAAAACGTGTGTGGGATTGATACCTCCAGTTTAAATGTTGGGAGAACGTGGATGGTGCAACGGGTGACTTAACAATTTATGAAAACTGGCCTCAGTTTCGAAAAACAATCTCTTTTCACCTATGTCTTAGCTTGGGCAATTTGTATGAACAGGGAGGCCTGGCTTTACATTCCTGTGGCTGTAGGTTAAATGATGCACATGGGAAGGTGAGAAAGGTTAAAAAGAGTGTGAAATTAGGACGGAGGAGCCCACATTGCCATCTTGTCCCCTATTGTCTCGCTCCTTTTCCCTTTTTTTTCCTCTTTACCGCAGGCATTTTTTACCTTCACATGTGTGAATCACATATGCCACTTAGCAGGGAAATTGAATTGCCTGCAAACTTCTGAATATATATTTTTTGAACGGAGGTAATTTTTCACCTTATTCTATTAATAAAAAGATAGTTTGGCAAAATGTATAAAGAAAAATCACATCTGGATTTCTCTCCCGGTATTGAATCGCTTAAACTTTTCGTCGTCCAAAGTTTTATCTCCTTAATCGTGACAAAGATGACCGTAGTAGGGGCGTGCTTGTTTTCAAAACTTCGTTCCACACCTACAAGATGTAAGGAGAACAAGGGAGGCCATGGCCTTTTGGGTAGGGGAGGGTTTTCCGGTCATGTTTAGCCACCACTAGTGGAGGTGGCGTGGCCACGCCGCGCCCGTGTATTTAAAAAAACTAAATTTGGTGGTGTGCAAATTTTGAAAGTATGTGATTCAAAAATGGGTAGAATTCGAAGGAGATTGCATTTGGAAATTAGTTTTCTAATTGTTTAAGGTGGAGCGTTTTTCAGACCTGAATTAATTTTCTGTTTAACAAAAATGAGTAGTTTCTAAAAAAATATGTATGCATTTGTATGCGAATTTGAAATTCGATTATATGACACAAATTATCAACATTTATTTTTGTGGGACTACATTATGTTAACATTTATTAGTTTCAATCTGTAATTTCAGGAAATAAATCGTTAATTGCTTCAAAAATTCACCGTATTAAAATATTCAAATATGGTTGCATTATATCGTAAGAAATCTGCAAATTCAAAATTCGATTATATGGCACAAATTATCAGCATTTGTTGTTGTGAGGCCATTTATAATTGGATGGAACACATTATGTAAGTATTTGTTAATTTCAATATGTAATTTGAGGAAACGAATTCGGAATGTCATCAAATTTTCACCATATTAAAATACAAAAATATGTTTGCACCATGGTGTTAGTAATTAGGATTTTTTTTGTGATCATTTTGATATTTTTTTCAGATTTTTTTGATGGGTAAATTGGAAGATATTAATTTTGCAAATTTAACCATTTTCTATTTTTTTTTCCCAGGGAAGAGAAAAGACACCGACAGGCCGACCCAACCGTGACGTCGCGCTGACGTCAGCGGTGGGCGGAGCTTCCCGCGCCGACCGTGGCGGCGATTGACAGGCCGACCCAACCGTGACGTCGCGTTGACGTCAGCGGTGGGCGGAGCTTCCCGCGCCGACCGTGGCGGCGATTTGGCCGCCGGCTCCGAATCTCGGCGAGCGAGGACGCGAGGCGGCGCGCATCGGACGCGCGCAGATCCGAGGCGCCCCGGAGCGGTGGCGCCGATGTCTTGGGGTCGCCGGAGCGTGGCCGGAGGAGCGCGGACGCGGCCGAAGATGCCGAACGCGGTGGCGACGATCCCTGCGCGTACGGAGTGTCCCGGCGTCCGATCTCCGACGAGGATATGGAGGGAGCGGCGGCGCACCTCCCCGTCCCCGTCGATCTGACTGGGGAGGCGGGGACCGGCGGCGGCGCGCGGCGGCGGCGACGGCGACCTGAAGGTCGCGGGAGAGAGAGAAGAGGGAGAGGGGAAGTGCGGTGTTTTTTACAGGAAAGTCCGTGGTGTTTCGCAGAATTGCAAACAGGTCCCTCGACGTGTAAAATTATGGACTGCGGGGCACGGCTGCGTTCTTTCGGATGCTTTTTTGTAAAAAAGCCACGGTGACCGGCGGGACGGGCTGCTACCGGCTGGCGACCGGGACACGCGGCGGCTTCCTATTGGTCGAAAATACGAAATGAACAGTACCGCGTGTGGGAGGTGGACGTGGGCTAATCCTGGCCGTTGATTCCGGAAATCGGACTGGACGCGAAAACGCTCAGCTTTTATATATAGCCACCATTCGTTGCAAAGAGCGTCGTGTTGGATCAATGACATAGATTCCAAGCCAATACTTGATAAAACTCCAAATCCCCACGGTGTATTGGTAATGGATGAAAAGGTGCTCTGCAGTTTCCATGGTCCTCTTGCACAATGGGCAAAGGTCACAATTTGGCCGCCCTCTCTTTTGGAACCGGTCCACCGTACAGAATCTATTTTCGGTTCGAAGCCAAGCAAATAAATTACTTTCGGAGGAGTCCAAAATCGCCAAACAGGTTTTTTTTGTTGGAGGAGGTAGACCCAAGGAATTACGCTGTAATATGCATGTAGGCTCTATGTTAATCTTTGTGTATGTAGACGTAAATTGTAACACGCACACCCATCTGTATACAAAGTTTTGTGGTAAGAAAAGCTAGCCAATGCAACGTTCAAGGCCCTGCAAAAGACATCAAAGTGGCAAGTCCAGTAAAAAACTTTCTTATACCTACGTATAATAATTATCTGCACAAGGCCATAAACACACCGAGAAGTTGTGCTTGGTACAGTAGTAGTAAAAGCAAACTCTTGTGCATTGCTGCAGAAGATTCTTTTGGCGTGTGGGAAGGACGTTTATAAGGACTTCAGGTAAAATATGTGAAATGTACAAGGTAAAAGGTTAAAAAAAAGATGTGAAATGTATAAGGTAAAAGGTAAAAAGAAGATGTGAAATGTACAAGGCGCTAGGCACACTGAATAAATTCACTGGCCCAGCAGCATGTGCGGTGACTCCGCAGTTCACGAGGAGCTGTTGCTCGAGGGCCGGACAGTACTGAAAAAACTCAAGAAACTCCGCTAGGTCAACGCCGGGTGCTATACCAACAAAAAACAGCACGATATATTAATATCGCCATATAGGGTATTTGAAGAGGCTACGCAATATTTACTCTAAAATACTTGCGCGCCCGCTACGGTCTTATCGGCAGCGATTCTGTGACTAGCATGCCCTGACTTCCCGTCAAAAAATAGCATGCCCTGACTTTGAGTTATTGACAAGTGAGTCCTGTATTAGATTGGACCCACGTATCAGTGACTCAAAGTCAGAAAAAAGTTAGAGGGGAAAAGTCAGACAATCCGTGCCGCGGTCTTATATGCCCACTATGGTCTAAGGTGGATGACGTGTCGCAGCTCTAAGACGATGCCGCCTGGGCATTGAGCTGCGCGTACACTCCGCTTGGTGGCTATGAAGCGGCGGCATCGCTCGTCCCGTTCGGCATTTTCAATTAACGTCAGAATGATGGCGACCTTTTCAGCATTGTTCACCGCCACCAAGCCGCTAATGACCTGACGGTAGTCTCGCTCGTTGCGTCAGCTGACGAACGAGTTGGCAACAACCACCTGCTCAGGCCACAGCGGTGGCAGCGTCTCATGCTCCTGCTCCGGTGGCGGCTCCTGACCAGGCTAAGGAACCTCCGACGGCGGCTCCTGCTCCTCCTGCTCCTCTATATTGGGCACCTCCGTGCAATCGAAGGGTTCCTCGTGCTCAGCCGATGGAGGGGCTACCTCTTCGTGCTCAGCGGGCAGAGGGGTTAGCCCGGCGTGCAGCCTGGGTGAGGCTGGCCCATGAGGCCATGAGGTGACGAGGCGGCGAGTCATAGTGCCTTCGGTGGTGTGGGCTACGGTGGTGTGGTGTGTTGTGTCTACGGGGGATGCCTTTTATAGCCGAGCGAGGGTAGACGCTGGCCGAGAAATGGAGGCAGGAAGCGGTGGCGCTGGGCGAGAAGTGACGGGTTGGTGAGTATGCGTCTCGTTGGAGTTAATGGCGACAACACGTCTACGCCACACAGGCGGCGCTTGGGAAGCCAGAAAAGACTGGTGGATATGCAGCACCGGCGTAAATGTGACGCGTGCGGCAGACGCACCGTCGTCCCGTCCCTTTGTCGCCCGCAAAAACGACTTGACTCGTGATGGGGGGATGCCCAACCGTGGAGGCCCAAGACCACGAGTCGGCCCATGAGGACCGGGTGCCCAAGAGTCCACACAGAGAACATCTAGAAGACACCGGGTCCGTCAAGAACCCGGTAGGCTGGTTCGGAAGGGAGGCGATTCTATCCCGACTCGGATAAGAAGATATGCATCCCGTAGAGTACGCTCCAAAAAGTCGTATCTAGGGCATGTTTGTTATTGCCTTGTAGGTCAACCCGTTATCTCCATGTAAACCCTAGTCGCCCCCATATATAAGGTCGACAAGGAGAAACCCTAGAGAGAAACTCTCATCTCATACACGCCGCCAGAGCTCCCTTAGGCTCTGGTGCGCACGCCGTCGTACACCCCATTTGATCAAATAATACATAGTAGGAGTAGGTCTTTAGCTCCATCGAGAGGGGTCGAACGTGGGTAAACTTTGTGTGTGCGAACCCCTCTGTTAATCCTGAAGTCTCCTTACTCCACACCGATGATAAGCCATCATATGGAATCTGGCATGACTTCCCCACGACCGTTGACGCCCACCAAGGGGCCAGCGACTGTTGGGATCTACTTCATGGAGGGTCCTAACAACCAAAGCGGAGTCTAGTTCAGCACCGCCGCCATGCCCACCGCCGACAACGTCGCCTACGACATCTACTACCACGCCGACAACATCAATGTTATCTATGACACGCACACATACGGCGCGCTGGTGCGCGACTCCATCATGCGGTCTTATGTCGTCTTCTTCAGGACGACGACTACCATCTACGTCGGCTTCTTCCGGACGGAAGAGGAAGGAGTCGCCTATAGCTGCAGCGACGAGGGCATCCTCTCCATCCCCGACTCCACCGACATGGCTGAAATCGACGGCGCGACTTGCGCCGCAATGTCCATCGCCAAGACTTTCCATATCTCGGATGACGACAACGACGCCGGGTCGATCTTGCCGATCCTCGACTACGAGTCTAACGGCTCGACGGACCAGTCATTTGATGGGTCAATGGCCCTCGGCCCCATCTACATGGCTGGTGAGTCCTCCGCCATCACCGAGGCAGACAAGCTACGCGAGCAGCAGTAGTGTGACCAACAACATCATCACCGACAACGGCACGAACTTTGCTGAGGTGTTCTGTCAGAAAGAGGGCATCCACCTGGACCTGGCGTTAGTCACCCACCTGCAATCAAACGGGCAGGCTGAGAGGATAAACCAGGAGATCCTACATGACATCAAGCCAAGACTCACGGCTCCTCTTGAACGGACGTCAGGCTATTGGCTCGACGATTTGCCATCAGTGCTTTGGGGCATCAAGACGACCCCGAACCTTTCTTCATGGTGTATGGAAAGGAAGCAGTAATGCCAACAGACCACGAGCACAACTTGCCTCGAGTCGCCACCTACGACGAGCAAGAGAATGAAGAAGCTCGCCTGATCGGCATCAACCTCCTGCAGGAAGCCCGTGAACTCACACTCTTCAGGACAACAATCTATCAGTAGGGCCTACGTCGCTACCACAGCAGCCGGGTCCGGAGTCGATCGTTTCAAGAGGGCGACCTGGTTCTTCGTCTAATCAAAAAGACGAAAGGGATGCACAAGCTATCGACACCATGGGAAGGACCGTTCGTCGTCAGCAAGGCACTCGGCAACATTCCTACTACCTCGTCGACTTACGAGAGCCGGCGAAGAGCTCCAAGTCAGAGGAAGAGCCCAAGAGACCATGGAACATCAGCCTGCTTCGCCCCTACTATACATGTAATAATGTGTAATCAATCAAAGAAATAAATTTGGCACCTACCGACAAGCTCGGGGGCTGCAGTCGTTTCGTCTCAACATGTTTTCGATTCTTTATTTTTCTACTCTCAAGTCACGTGATTGATAGGTAGTCAGAGAGGGCTGGACGCCACGATGCGCAACTCACCACTGGACTCCCTTTCTCATGCGGGAAAACCCCAAAACTTATGTTTTCCCCTAAGCCGTCAGTGAGGAAGGTGATGGAGGTGATCTTCTTCTCAGCAGTTGAGAAACCCCAAGAGGAAGGTGTGATGATGCAGCAGCAGCAAGTTTTCCCTCAGTTGTGAAACCAAGGTTATCGAACCAGTAGAAGATGAAGGCTATTCTGAAGGTGTCAACGGCGCCGAAAAGTCTTGGTGGCGTGTAGTTGGCGTGGAACCTGCACACAACACAAGCAAGATACTTTGCCCCAACTTAGCAGTGATATTGTCAGTCTCACTGGCTTGCTGTAACAAAGGATTAGACGTATAGTGTGGAAAATGATGTTTGCTTGCAGAGAATGAAAGAAAACAGTTTGCAGTAGGTTGTATTATCAATGTAAAAGAATGGACCGGGGTCCACAGTTCACTAGTGGTGTCTCTCCATAAATAAATAATATCATACATGTGGGTAAACAAATTACAGCTGAGCAATTGACAAAATAAAGAAGTGCATAATAATGCATGTACAGGTCATGGTGTCTAGTGTGAGATTCATTTGGGCATTACAACAATATACATAGACCGTTCCAACCGCATCTATGACTAATAATCCACCTTCCGGTTAACGTCCGTAACCCTTTCAGTATTAAGTTGCAAGCAACAGATTATTGCATTACGCAAAGTGTGTAATGTAAGTAGCACAATTATCCTTAGACAAAGCACTACTGTTTTATCCCTAGTACTAACAGTACATTCACAATCTTAGAGTTTGATGTCACTCCCCTAGATTAAATAAAGACATGAACCCACTATCGAGCATAAATACCCCCTCTTGGAGTCACAAGCATCTACTTGGCCAGAGCATCTACTAGCAACGGAGAGCATGCAAGATCATAAATAACGCACTCACATAATATATTATGAAGCAAATGACATAGTACTCAATATTCATCGGATCCTAGCAAACACAACATGTAGTATTACAATAAGATGATCTTGATCATGTTTGGCAGCTCACAAAATCTAAACATGATAGAAAATTGGAGAAGACAACCATCTAGCTACTGCTATGGACCCATAGTCCAAGGATGAATTACTCATGCATCAGTCCGGAGGCGGGCATTGTGATGTAGATCCCTCCGGTGATGATTCCCCTCTCCGGCAGGGTGCCGGGAAGAGCTGCAGAATCCTCCCGAACTAGGGTTGACGACGGCGGCGGCTACGCGATGTTTCGTGGATTTTTGATCGGGTCCTTAGGGTTTTCCTGTCGGGGGGTATAAATAGGTGAAAGGGCAACGTCGGTGGGCGCCCGAGGGGCCCACACCACGTGGCGGCGCGGCCAAGGAGGCTGCCGCGCCACCAACAGGTGTGGCTGCCTCGTGGCCCCCCTCCTACTCCTCTTCGGTGTTCTGGATGATTCTGGGGAAAATAGGGGTATTGGCTTTTGTTTCGTGCAATTCCGAGAATATTTCCTTAACAGCTTTTCTAAAACCAAAAACGGCAGAAAACAGGGAACTGGCACTGTGGCATCTTGTTAATAGGTTAGTCCCAGAAAATGCATAAAAGTGGTATAAAGTGTATATAAAACATGTAGCAATTGGTATAATATAAGCATGGAACATAAGAAATTATAGATACGTTTGAGACGTATCAGTCAGCGACCCACATCATATGAAAAAGTAGTGCAGCCGACAACCCGGGAGTGGCATCAAAGCCATTAAGTCGGACACGACCAACAATGAGTGTCGAGTTCGACACGAAAAACTTCTTGCGAGGGCACGCCGCACACTTAGCTGGGTCGCAAGATCGACTAGCTTCCAACAAGCGAAAAACAAAAAAACAAAGTGATATATCGCGCATAACAAATATAAACGAGAACATCCACAACACGAATATGCCGCCAAGTCGCGATCAGAATATTCTGAACACGACACTAAAAAATAAATTTGTTCATTACATTTTTGCCCGAAGGCACAAACCTAACTACTTCAATAATACATATTTTCCCCGAGAACACGGATAAAACCTAAGGCTGAGAAGGAGCCGAAGTCGCAGCTGGAGGCGCCGCCAAGGATGAAGATACCACAACTTTCTCAAGGGCAGGGAATGGCAGCATCAACGGCCGGTCAAAAATCTGATTGGTGGCAGGTGATGACCCACAAGTATAGGGGATCGCAACAGTCTTCGAGGGAAGTAAAACCCAAATTTATTGATTCGACACAAGGGGAGCCAAAGAATATTTATAAGCCTTAACAGATGAATTGTCAGTTCAGCTGCACCTGTGAATAGACTTGCTCGAGATAGATTATCAGTAGCAACAGTTTTATAGCAGTGACAGTAGTAAAATAATAGCAGCAGTGAAATAAAAACAGTAGTAGTGATTATAGTAGACAGCGGGATTAAAATACTGTAGGCATAGGGACGGATGAACGGGAGTTGCATGGATAAGATAATTCATATAATATCAAGTCATGGGCATTTGCAGATAAATAAGATAAAGCATCCTAGTACTAAGTAACCATAGGCATGTGTTCCAATTTAGTTGTGCGTGCTCGCAATGAGAAACTTGCACATCATCTTTTGTCCTACCAGCCCGTTTGCAGCGGGGCCTCAAGGGAAACTACTGGTAATTAAGTTACTCCTTTTAATAAAGTACCGGAGCAAAGCATTGACATTCCGTGAACACATGTGATCCTCACATCACAGCCATTCCCTCCGGTTGTCCCAATTATTGTCACTTTGGGTCCTCGGGTTCCAGACAATAATATGTGCATACAACTTGTAGATATGATCTAAAACAATGATTATCCTCATGATACAATAACATGTTCAGATCTGAAATCATGGCACTTGGGCCCTAGTGACAAGCATTAAGCATAACAAGTTGCAACAATGACGTAAAGTACTAACAACGGATACTAGGCACCATGCCCTAATGATATTACAGCTATTACATGAATGATCTCATCCAATCCCTACCATCCCCTTGATACGTCTCAAACGTATCTATAATTTCTTATGTTCCATGCTTATATTATACCCATTGCTACATGTTTTATATACACTTTATATGGTTTTTATGCATTTTCTGGGACTAACCTATTAACAAGATGCCACAGTGCCAGTTCCCTGTTTTCTGCTGTTTTTTGTTTCAGAAAAGCTGTTAAGGAAATATTCTCGGAATTGCACGAAACAAAAGCCAATATCCCTATTTTCCCCCGAAGCATCCAGAACACCGAAGAGGATACGGAGGAGGGCCACGAGGCGGCCTCACCTGGTGGAGGCGCGACTCCTCCTCTGGCCGCGGCACCATGTGGTGTGGGCCCCTCGGGGCCCCACCTCCTTCGCCCTTTCGCCTATAAAGACCCCCCGACGGGAAAACCCTAAGTACCCGAACACTTTTCCACGATACGTTCCAGCGCCGCCGCCGCCGTCAACCCTATTTCGGAAGGGTTCAGAAGCTCTTCCCGGCACCCTGTCGGAGAGGGGAATCATCACCGGAGGGCTCTACATCATCATGCCCACCTCCGGACTGATGCGTGAGTAGTTCATCCTTGGACTACGGGTCCATAGCAGTAGCTAGATGGTTGTCTTCTCCTATTGTGCCATCATGTTTAGATCTTGTGAGCTGCCTATCGCGATCAAGATCATCTTTATGTAATGCTACATGTTGTGTTTGTTGGGATCCGATGAATAATTGAGTACTATGTCATTTGCTTCATTATATATTATGTGAGTGCGTTATTTATGATCTTGCATGCTCTCCGTTACTAGTAGATGCTCTGGCCAAGTAGATGCTTGTGACTCCAAGAGGGGGTATTTATGCTCGATAGTGGGTTCATGTCTTTATTTAATCTGGGGGAGTGACAGCAACCTCTAAGATTGTGAATGTACTGTTGCTACTAGGGATAAAACAGTAGTTCTTTGTCTAAGGATAATTGTGCTACTTACATTACACACTTTACTTAATGCAATAATCTATTGCTTGCAAGTTAATACTGAAAGGTGTTGCGGATGCTATCCTGAAGGTGGATTATTAGTCATAGATGCAGTTGGATATCGGTCTATGTATTATGTTGTAATGCCCAAATGAATCTCACACTAGACACCATGACTTGTACATGCATCATTATGCAGTTCTTTATTCTATCAATTGCCCAGCTGTAATTTGTTTACCCTCATGTATGCTATTATTATTTATGGAGAGACACCACTAGTGAACTGTGGACCCCGGTCCTTTTCTTTAAACTGATAATACAACCTACTGCAATCATGTTACTTTCATTCTCTGCAAACAAACATCATTTTCCACACATACGTTTAATCCTTTGTTACATTAAGCCAGTGAGATTGACAACCTCACTGTTAAGTTGGGGCAAAGTATCTTGGTTGTGTTGTGTGCAGGTTCCACGCCAACTCAGCGCTAGCAAGAATTTCTGGCGCAGTTGACACCTTCGGAAGAATTCTAGTTTCCTACTGGTTCGATAACCTTGGTTTGACAACTGAGGGAAAGCTTGCTGCTACTACATCATCACACCTTCCTCTTGGGGTTTCCAACCGTGCCTGTAGAGCATCACCCCTCAAGCCTACAGCGGGGAATTACTCACACATGGATACATGGATGGGGGAAACATGGATGGTTGATGGAGAGGCGTTGGTGATGACGATGACGATGATCTCCTTGGAATCCCTGTCCCGGCGGAGTGCCGGAATAGGAACTTCTGGTCCCCGAATTGAGTTTCGAGGAGGCGGCGGCGCTCGGGTGTGTTTATGGGAAAAGTGATCAGGGTGTCCTCGTTTTTAGGTCAGAGGGGGTATATAGCCGAGAGGGCGACGTGAGGGTGTGGCCGAGTCGGCCACACCATACGGTGGCGCGGCCAAGGGCCCACCGCGCCACCACGTGGTGTGGGCGGCTCGCTGCCCCCCTCCGTCTCGTCTTCTGGCTCCATGGCTTTTCTGGGAAAATAGGGACTTCGACATATTTTCTGGTATTTTTTCCTAGGGATAATTGGTTCTGTGCCCTACCTACCTCAGTTTTATCTGTTTGTGCCATACCCGCGTAGTTTCTCTCGTTCGTGCCCTGGCTGGCTCGCATATCGCCCAAACGCTCCGTTTCCCTCTGGTCAACCTTCTTTAACCGGTGGGGTCGGCCTGGTGGGGTCGGCCAGGCGCGGCTCGGCCTGACTGGTGGGGTCGGCCTGGGTCCTCAAGTGGGGACAGGAAATGGGGACAAGAAGGGACGAGTCTGATGCCCAGGTTGGGTATCTCCGCCCCAATTAACACGCGTTAACACCGAATTAACTGAATTAACACTAAATTAACTGAATTAACACTGAAATAACTGACAGTTCGTTGATTAGTATGTCATTGTTTAGTGACAATTCGTTGATTCCAAAGTGGGGACTGGAAGCGAGTCCTTGTTTAGTGAGAATTTGTTGATTAGTACGTCGAATTGAAACTGACACTGAAACTCGAATCCTTGTTTAGTACGTCGAATTAACACTGAAACTGAAATTGAAAATCATTTTGAAACTGAAACTGAAGATTAGGCTTATATTGCGATTATATTAACAATTACAAAAGAAGAGCAGTGCATGCAGCACTGCTACTATGCCGGCGGCGGCCTAATACTACTACTAATCAGTAGCAGTGCAACTAATGCACTGCTACTGCTACTACGACGATCGCCGGCCTCGGCTCCTACACGCGCCGCTTCTTGGTCGTCGTCGTCGGATTCGTCGTCGTCATCCTCCTCCTCCTCGTCGTCGTCGTCATCGTCCTCCTCCTCCTCCTCGTCGCCCTTCGTCAACTCTGGGTCCGAGTCCTCCTCCTCGGACACGTCGTGATCGTCGTCGCTAGAGTCGGTGTCGGAGTCGTCGGGGTCGGAGCCGCCGCTCTGGTCGTCGTCGAACCCCTCGCCGTCGTCGTCGGTGCTGGAGCCGCCGCCGCCGCCGGCGTGCCCGTGGCCCTCCTCCCACCACGGGAACGGGTTCCCCTCACCGTCGGAGTCGCTCGGGATGGCATCGTTCTGCCACCAATGATCCGCCATTGTTGTTGGAAAGAACGGGTGGTTGGGGTTTTTTTGCACTAGAGAGAAGAGAGAATGGAGAGAAGAGTGAGTGAACCGCAATGCCAATGCGCATTGGGGTTTTTATTAGTGAAGGGATAGTGATGAATTCACTCCCGCTGGCGCGTAAATCGATAACCGCTTGGGGCACCGAACAGGCGTATCGCTTCGTTTTCTTGCCAACGCAGTGTAACATGACAATACAATTTACAGATTATATTCGCAATGATGACATCGTGTGATCGCGCTTTACGTCTAGTCGAACTGACATGCCTGTAAATGTTTACCACGTCATCTGGTGCCCCTAGACGTGTCGAGTACAAGTGTCGAACAGTTGATGCGCGTCGTCGTTCTGGTCAAATTTAGTGCAGTTGGAGACGCTGTGAGACATCTACACGTATCAGAAGCATTTTTTGCGAGAACTGACGCGATTAATTTTCTTTTTACGTGCAAATATCCGGACACGAACTGGACGTGAACTACACGTATCGGTGCATCCGTGTCAACACACCAAGCGTAATCTGGACACGAACTGGACGTGAACTGGCACCCACAATGCGCGCTCTGTGTAGTTACGCGATCTGAATGTGTGTAGACCTTGTTTATTAACTTGAATCGTTTGTAATATTTGTTATTGTACTTCTGTCGAACAACTTAAGTGCACACTCTAGACGCGCCATGGCGTGTTCCGGACACGCCACGGCGTGCTCTGGGAGCGCACTGGCGCACATTTGGGCGCGAACTAAGCCTAGACCATTCTTAGTCACTCCAAAATGATACTTTCGTGAGTATTTTGAAATTACCATGTTGCAATTCCAAAACCACTTCTCTTCAACCTTAGACCTCATCGTTTGAGTTTTGCGATATCACATGAGATACATGCCCTTCTAATTTTGAATGTATGTAGACCATGTTTTTTAACTTGAGTCGTTAGTATATGACATATGAAGACTATGTGTGTCGGTTTTTCAATTTTTCGATAATTTTTGAATTTATTATGGTTATTTCAAATTCGGTCAAACCTAAGTTTGACCAACATTTAAACATGTTTAAAACATGAAAATGAAAAACTAAGCATGGATCCTTCTTAGTCACTCCAAAATGAAGCTTTTGTGAGGTTTTTGAAAATTTCATGTTGCAATTCCGAAACCACTTCTCTCCAACCTTAGATCTCATAGTTTGAGTTATGCAATATCACATGAGATCCATGCCCTTCTCCTTTTGAATGTATGCAAACCATGTTTTTCAACTTGAGTCGTTAGTATATGACATAAGACGACTATGTGCGCAGGATTTTCCTTTTTTGATTTTTTTTGAATATTTGAAACTCATTTCAAATGTCGGTCAAACTGCAGCCGTCCGATTTCCTCTAAAAGGAATCTGCACGCAGACTCGGGGCGATCCGCGAGAAACTCATTCTGCAATCTGATTGGACGCGCGCGTAGGACAAGGGCTGTACACCCGCTGACGAGTGGACCACGGCGGATCCAACGGGGATTTTGGCTCGCCCACCCCCATTTGCCTCAGTGACACAAAATGGGTATTTTGGCACACCAAATGCGGATTTCGGTTGTTACCCGTCATCGTAACTTAAATGGGGATTTTGGCAAACCAAATGGGGATAGCCATGAGCTTGCTCAAATCTAGCTTGAATCCATATAAATTTTCAAATGAGCTTGGACTCGCTGAAAAATGTGTTTCAAATGAGCTCCAAAGGTAGGGTAAACGGCCCCATTTCTAAGAAAAAATGGTGGACTCGCTGAAAAATGTGTTTCAAATGAGCTCCAAAGGTAGGGTAAAAGGCCCCATTTCTAAGCAAAAATGGTGGACTCGCTGAAAAATGTGTTTCAAATGAGCTCCAAAGGTAGGGTAAACGGCCCATTTCTAAGCAAAAATGGTGGACTTGCTGAAAAATGTGTTTCAAATGAGCTCCAAAGGTAAGGTAAACAGCCCCATTTCTAAGCAAAATTTGCAAACTGAAGTGGATTTACACTCACAATTGGAAACGTCAAGCACAAGGCCATTGCCAAATTTCATGGTAGTATAAAATGGACTTGCCCTTGCCAAATTATAAAATAGATCAACAACTAATAACTAAATTGGCACTTGCCCTTAATAAAGCAACTAATAACTAAAATGGACTACCACTCGTCCTCGTCATCGGAAACCTCCACCGACTCGGCCTTGCCCTTGCCCTTGCCCTTGCCCTTGGCATCGACCTCTTCTGGGGCGTGCTGTTGGACGCCGTCCACATGTCCTCCTTCTTCCCCTTGCTCTCCGAGTAGATATTGAGCCGTTGCTGCTCGGCGGCGGAATGCTTGGTGTTGGGGGGATCATAACCCGGTAGGCCCACCGACCTAGAAGACAAGCCGGCCTGCTAGAAGCCTGGGCCGGATTAGGCATAAAGAGATGGGCCGGGTCCCACGTAAGCCGGTGTGCGACGTGTGCCTTGGCCCACAAGCTAAGAAGGGTCCAGAAGACCGGAGACCAAGTACAAGACGGAGTCCCGATAAGGAAGGCGAAGACTTAGTGGACTTAGAGTAGAGTCCGGGTACAATTGTAACCCGGATCCCCGCTTGTACCTCCAGCAAGACTCCCCGCCTATATAATGGGGTCTCCTGGTTCCTAGAGAGATAAGTAGAAAGCCCCAGCAATACCTAGTTCCAGAGATTGTAATCGGGACCCGGAAGCTAAGGCGCCGAGTCCTCGAAACCCCATATCAATAAAGCAAAGCAAGAGTAGGTCTTTACCTCAAGAAGAGGGGCCGAACCTGGGTAAACCATTGTTTCCCCACGCCACGCTAGACAAGCTCCCGATGTTAGAAGTTGCTATGTCCCAATACTCAAGTTTCCACCCGGAAACATCTGTCGTGACAATCCCACAACAGTTGGCACCCACCATGGGGCCTGCGACCAAGAACATCAGTTTTGTTGGAGAAGTGCGGCGCGGTATGGAAAACCTTGCTGTCGGCCAGATCTACACGCTCCCAGGAGGGGAGCGGATCGTGGACGACCAAACGCTTGCCGTTGCTTCAGGAAACCCGGCGCAGCATTTGGGAGAAGTAACAAATAATAACTCGGCGATGCAGAGAGAACTGGAAGACCTAAGGCAGGCCATTGCAAGAGCAAACCGGGAGCGCGCTGATGAAACCCGGCGCGTAGCAGAGAGAGAGTGGCTTTTGCTCAGCAGGAACAGAGGTTACAAGACGAGAAAAACGCTCTCCAGAGAAGGAGGGACGAATTAACCGCAGTACAGAACAGGAGGCGCGGAAGCCGGCTGCATCTGCCGACCGGAACAAACGCCATAGTACCTCAAGTCCTCGAGTACCAGACAACACCCAACAACGTACCCGCACCCGTGGCGGCGGCTAACCCTGTAGTGGGAGCCGGCGCGCCGCAGGCCGGGTTACAAGGAGCGCAAGCTGGAAGAAACGCGGGAAGCCCGGCTGGAGGAGCCAGAGCCGGGGATGCTGTCGCAGAACAACTACCACCACCACCTCCCAGGTTTAGCACTCCCCCGGGTCATTATAATAATCCAGTTGACAATGTTTTTGCAGCTGCACATGCCCTAGAGCAGATCCCGTTTGATAACTCACCGGCCGGCATTGAAGCACGGGAGCCATAGATTTATTGCGTACCGCCGTGGTTTAGCAGAACAATAACCCACGCGGCTCGCAAGCATTCAACTCAGAACTACAAATGAGTCGTACTAGAACCCGGCACGGAGAGCCGGCGGCAGCAAGATCAGTCCAGAACCGGCTTGGGCCGGTAAACCAGCAAGTTCAGCAACACAACCAACAAGTAATGCCGCAACAACAGCCGGCGGCCGCACCTCAGAGGGTGGTCGCGCCGGCTATGTCCGCGGCACAGCCGATAGTCAACAGCTCAAGAGCAAGACGCGCAGCTGCGGCGGCAGCGCTTCTAGAAGCCGGAGCTGGAGTGGTGATCCCCGTCAGACCATCTTTGTCTGCGCCGGGTCACGGAGGAGGCACATCATCAAACCTGACAGGACCAAAGTGTTTATCAGATGCGATCAGATCAGAACCGTTTCCAGAAAAATTCAAAGAACCAAGCAAGATTGTCAACTATGAGCCAAACATGAATCCAGAGACGTGGTTGAGTAGTTACAGCATGGCGATGGAAATATAGAACGCAACACGAAACCTATGTGCCCGTTACATGTATCTCATGATGGCGGAAGGAGCACCCAAGATATGGTTAGACCGGCTTCCACCACGCAGTATCAACTCTTGGGAAGAATTAAAGGCGGCGTGCATTAAGAATTTCGCTGGAACATGCAAGAAGCAGTACACCGAGGCGGATTTAGATCGATGTGTCATGAGAAAAACTGAGTCAGCAAAGCAATGGATGTCCAGAGTTACAGAGATCCTGCATTCATCAGTCAACATCTCACCACATACAGGCATATTATATATGGAGAAAAATTGTTGTTTTGATTCCTTGACACAGAAACTTGGACGTATGAAAGAAGACCCGGCTTGTAAGGATATCACGATAGGAGAAGTGGTAACAACAGCCAATAAATACGCAGCCACGGACAAAAGGCCGGGTGAGACGGAGGAGCAACAGAAGAACAACCGGGTCAGTGGAGGCCGTAACCCAAATCAAAATCAGAACAACGGCAATCAGAATGGGAATAACAAGCGCCCACATGAGGGCGGAAATTCAAAGTTCGTGGGAGCAACCCAGACAACGGGTTACAGAGGACCAAGATCCGGTGGCGATTTTAGGGGAGGTCCTTCGAGAGAACCAAACTTCAGCGAGATGTACAGCATGCCGTGCCTGAAACACCGCAAGAACGGAAGACCATCAAATCACTCGCTAGCTCAGTGCGCCGATATAAGAGCCTGGATGAGGCACGAACAAGAGATGCAGAGGAATCAGGGAAACTTCGGAAACAATGGTAACTTCGGAAATAATGGAAACAACGGGAACAATGGTCACCCGGCGGGACCCGGACAGGGGGCTGGGTCGAACTGACCGCCAAACAATAACGCCGGGTCTAGTCAGCAGCAGAACCAAGTCATGACCGGGTATCAGCAGAACCCGAAGGAGCTTCACAGCCAGGGCCAGTATCACGTTTTCACCACCAGTACATCCAGGAGGGAAAAGAAATTACAAGCACGAGCCGTTAACGCCGTGGCGTCAGCCGTTCCAAGGTTCCTAAAGTGGTCCGAGCAGACAGTTACTTGGAGCCGGGAAGATCATCCGCCAGCAGTGGAGCACCCGGGTCTCTTGGCTCTTGTCGTAGCACCACAGGTTGATGTGTTTTCTTTAAACAAGGTCCTGATGGACGGAGGAAGCAGCATCAACATTCTGTATCTAGATACATTCAAAAGGATGGGTTTAACAGAAGATCGTCTGACTCCAACTTCAACAATCTTTCATGGCATAGTCCCAGTGAAGTCGGCACACCCAATTGGCCAGATCAGTCTAGAGGTGGCATTTGGAGTGAGTAAGGAGCAGTTCAGATCAAAGTTCTTGAAGTTTGAGGTTGTTGATTTAAAAAGTCCGTACCATGCTCTGTTCGGCAGGCCGGCTTACGCCAAGTTCATGGCCAGGCCGTGTTACATATATCTCAAGCTGAAGATACCAGGACCTTAGGGAATAATCACAATCGAAGGAAGCAAAGATATGGCTATAGAGTGTGACAACGGAGACGCTATTATGGCAGAACAGGCTTGTTCAGAAGAAGAGCTCAAGTACTACAAATCTCAAGTAGACCCGGCCGACAAACGTGTGCTGGAAAAGCCGGCTCACGAGGAAGAAAAGAAGAAATTCAAGTCTGCTCAAGATACCAAGATGATTGACTTCGTAGAAGGGGACTCCTCCAAGCAGTTCATGATAGGAGCCCACATGAAAGAAAAATAGGAAAGCGTGCTCATCAAGTTCATCCGTGAAAATCGGGATATCTTTGCATGGTCTCCTTCAGACATGCCGGGTGTACCGAGTGAACTTGCTGAGCACAGCTTACATGTTGATCCCAAAGCAAAGCCGGTTAAACAAGGACTACGTCGTTTCAACGCGGAGATGAAAAATATCATCGGAGAAGAGATTGCCCGTCTGCTTGCAGCTGGGTTTACCATGGAAGTTTACCACCCCGAAGTGGCTGGCTAACCCGGTCCTAGTCTTGAAGAAAAACGGAGAGTGGCGCATGTGCGTGGATTATACCATCCTGAACAAGGTTTGTCTAAAAGACCCCTTTGCATTGCCTCGTATAGATCAGATTATCAATGCCACAGCCGGCAGCGAGTTGTTATGTTTCCTAGACGCATATTCCGGGTATCATCAGATCAAGCTCAACGTGGACGACCAGGAGAAGACTTCGTTCATCACCCCCTTTGGTGCTTTCTGTTACAAAACCATGTCGTTTGGTCTCAAGAATGCAGGTGCCACTTACCAGAGATGCATCCAGAATTGTTTTCAGAATCAAATTGGTCGCAATGTGCACGCTTATGTTGATGACGTCGTGATCAAGTCGCAGAAAGCCGGGTCATTACTTGATGATCTGACAGAGACCTTCACCAACCTTCGCAAGTACCAGATGAAGTTAAACCCAACCAAGTGCGTGTTTGGAGTGCCAGCAGGGATGTTGCTGGGTTTCATAGTCTCAGAGAGAGGAATAGAAGCAAACCCGGTTAAGATCAAGGCCATCATGAACCTTAAGAAGCCAGAGTGCATAAATGATGTCCAGAAGCTGACGGGTTGCGTCACAGCCCTGAGCCGGTTCATTGCGAGGATGGGAGAGAAAGCACTTCCAGTTTACAAGCTGCTGAAGACGTCAGACAACTTTGTTTGGGGTCAAGAAGCGGATGACGCCTTTGAAGATTTGAAGAAAACATTATCATCAGCACCAGTTCTAGCGGCTCCCACGAGCAAGGAGCCGATGTTACTATATGTCTCTTCAAACTCACGAGCCGTCAGCCCCGTGGTTGTGGTGGAGCGTAAAGAAGAAGGAAAAGAGTACCCAATTTAAAGGACGGTTTACTATGTTAGCGAAGCTTTGACAGAGTCAAAACAGAGGTACCCGCAGTGGCAGAAGTTAGTCTACGGCGTCTTCATGGCAAGCCGGAAAATGCCGCACTACTTCCAAGAACATCCCATCACGGTGGTGAGTTCTGCTCCTTTCGCAGAAATCATCAGAAACAGAGAAGCTACAGGCAGAATTGCAAAGTGGGCCATCGAGATGGGGCCTTATCACATCAACTACGAGCCAAGGACAGCAATCAAGTCACAAGCCCTAGTTGATTTTGTCAATGACTGGACAGAGTTTGACCCGTTACCACCTGCTCCAAGCACGAAGCATTGGGTTATGCACTTCGACGGGTCAAAACAGTTTGAAGGATCGGGAGCCGGCGTTGTTTTAATTTCGCGAAAGGGAGACAAGTTGAGCTATGTCTTACAGATACACTTCGAGCCATGCACCAACAACATCGCAGAGTATGAGGCTCTGTTGAATGGTCTGAAAGTCGCCAAAGAGATGAACATCAAGAGGATCATGTGCTATGGAGATTCCGACCTTGTTGCTCAACAAGTATCAGGAACTTGGGACAGGAAAGACGCCAACATGGCGGCTTACAGGAGAGAGGTAGACCGAGTAGCCGGCTTCTTCTCAGGCTATCAAGTTGAGCATATCGACAGATGAAAGAACGAGGCAGCTGACGCCTTATCAAGACTCGGCTCTAGGAGAGAGCCGGTGCCTCCAAATGTGTTCCTCGCCGAGTTACATCATCCATCAGTCAAGCTTCCAACAGAAGAGGAGTTAGCAAATCCTGATGACCCGGATTCACAGTTAGTTGCCGCCTTACATCAGACTCCATCATGGACAGAGCCGTATCTGGCTTACCTGTTGAGGGAAGAGCTACCACAAGACGAAGTGCTGGCACGACAGATTATGCGCCGGGCTAAGGGATACGTCATCATCAACGGAGAATTGTACAAGAGGAGCGCGTCTGGAGTGTTCTTACGATGCGTCTCACCAGAGGAAGGCCGGAAAATTCTTCAGGAGATCCACTCAGGGGACTGCGGACATCATGCATCCACAAGATCAATGGTAGCCAAAGCTTACAGACACGGATTCTTTTGGCTTATAGCTTTGGCAGACGCGGAAAACATAGCCCGGGTTTGCGATGGATGCCAGAGATACGTAAGGCAGATTCACGTTCCGGCTCAAGATTTGAAGACCATCCCAATAACATGGCCCTTTGCAGTCTGGGGCATGGATATGGTGGGACCTTTTCAGACGTCACCCGGCAAGAAAACTCACCTCTTAGTTGCAGTGGACAAGTTCACAAAGTGGGTTGAAGTACAAGCCGTCAACAGTTGTACAACAGCAACAGCAGTCAAATTCCTGAAGAAGATCATATACCGCTTTGGATATCCTCACAGCATCATCACAGACAACGGGACAAACTTTTCACTTGGTGAGATGCAGATATTTTGCAAGGAGAACAGCATCCGACTTGACCTTGCTTCAGTTTCACATCCCCAGTCAAACGGACAAGTAGAGAGGACAAACCAGGAGCTGCTCAGAGGCATCAAGCCAAGACTCCGGGTTTCACATCAGGGCTGTCGAATGCTGGGAAGAAGAATTGCCATCAGTCGTCTGGAGCATAAACACAACCCCAAACAGATCAACAGACTTCACTCCTTTCTTCATGGTCTATGGGGCAGAAGCCGTGTTACCCAGCGACATCCTTCATGATTCTCCAAGAGTTGCAAACTACGTGGAGACAGAAAATGAGCAAGCCCGGCAAAACTCAGTTGATATGCTTGAGGAGGCTCGAGAGTTAGCTCTAGAAAGATCAGCCATATATCAGCAAGACCTGAGGCGTTATCACAGTCGCCGGGTTAGATCAAGAACCTTACAGGAAGGAGACTTAGTCTTACGACTAGCCCAGAACAAGACCGGCTTTCACAAGCTGACTCCCCCATGGGAAGGTCCCTTCGTGATCAGCCAGAACTTGCACATCGGGTCTTACTACTTGGTGGATATCAGAGAAGAAGCTACAGTGACAGGAAACAATACAGACCATACAAGATTCCCAATGCAAGAGAACGACAGACCCTGGAATATAGCAGAGCTCAGGCCTTACTACACTTAGGTTTTGCGAGCTCCCGGATGAGAGAGCTCCACCTTTTTGTATCTTTACAGTTTAAAAGCATAAGGTTTCAGATGCGCTCTTTTCCTTACCAGGGTACCTAAGGGGACTGGAAGATTTTTAATGAGGCGGCTTGCTAGCTATGTACATATTATATGATCAATGAAATGAGGGAGGCACCTCTAAAAGAAAGAGTATTGTCTTTTCAGTTCCTCATTTTACATGTGATCAGGGGTCTTGGGGGCTTACTAACTAACAAACTTGTAAGTTATAGACTCAAGACTCGGCAAAGACGCCACAATTATTCTTGGTTATACTTGCCTGCTAGCTTGATGTTATTCTCACATGATATATGACCAGATGCTAAAATCCGGCTTTCAATCTGACTATGAAGCCCATGGGGACTTAGCAGACCCTGATTGCTCAGGAGTTTTATGCACAGATGTCACGAGAAAACTGGCTTTGCAGAGAGCTAAAGAAACCAAATGGGTCATCGAAACCAACAAGACTTGCAGATTTCACAAAAGGTGAATTTCATAAATAAGCAAAGTATTCAGAGCACACGAAGGTGCACCAGAACAGGTATAGCTAATCAAAGTTTCAGCTAACCTATTACATGCCATCTAGGCCAAAAGAATACTGTTGCAGGACATCACAAAGTATTTCAGAGTATTACATGCCGGATTATACTGCCGGGCCAGTCTCGGTAGGAACAGCTGGAGTCTTGGGGGCTAAAGTGGATGAACCGGAGGCTGAAGATTTCTTATTTGAGGACTTCTTGGTAGATCCTTCAGCTTCCTCCCAGCAAATCTGGAACAGACTTGGCAATTGTTCACCTTCAACAGCCAGATGCGCAGGAGCCGGCGTATTTGCAGTTCCTGAAGCCGGGTCAGCAGGAAGGGGCGCTCGATAGCTGGGGTCCATCTTCGTGACAGCCGGATCTTTCGGGAAAAGCTTTTTCCCGTCTGCACTAAACCCGGGTTGGAAGGAACTCAAGTTCATCTTCTCGGTTAGTTGGGTACAATGGTGCCGGATGGAGTCATCGATCGCCGCCAAGTCTTCCTTGGTAAAAGGGGATCCGTCACTCTTCAGAGAAGGCCATCCCCGGGTAAGCAACTCAGTATCCAGAGCCGAGTAATAAGACTTCGCCAAGGCAAGAACGAGCATGGCAGAGCGATGAGCAGCAGATCTTCTCCAGCTCTCAATCCAAGCCGGCAGCACATTGAGGGCCTGCAAAAACTTAAGTTGAGTAGTCGGGGGCTTCTCCCAAGCATGACAAGCCATCATCGCCCGACCAACACCATAGTACAGCTGCTGCACAAGGGTGTGGGTCGCCTTGAGTTTCACCTCCGGCTCAAGCTTGCATATCGGGTTCCGGGAACCTAAAGGAATGAGAAGACAGAAACATTAGCCGGAGAACTTCAGGATTATACGAATAAGCAATGAAGACAGGCATGTTTTACACTCACCGAAGAGAGAAGTCGCCATCTCAGTAATAAATGAGACGAGCTTGTCAAACTTGTCATGGAGGCCTTCAGGTCCTCCTGCAGCTTTTCACGCTGGTCGGCCCAGCTCGCCTCATGTTCTTCAATCTCTTGGCGCAATTGGGAATTCTCTTCGGCAGCCTGGCCGAGTTTCTTCTCAAGCTCGGCACGCCTGCTGGCTTCAGCCTTGAGCTCCTCCTTCACCACCTCGAGGGCATGATCGTGCTGTTGAGCTTGGTCCTGAAAAATACAAAAAGGCAGTCAAGAGACGAAAGAGATTGCAGAAAAGTAGACAAAAGAGCTCAAATTGTTATAAGTCCCAGGTTGCTGCAGGCTGGAACCCGGCACTTGGGGGCTACTCAATTTGAGACTAACAAGACAGAAGCAGTTCAACAAGAAGACCCGGAACACAGCAAGCTGTAGATCTGACTCTTAGGGACTACTCAGTCGAAGTTTTTTATAACTTTTAAAGCAAAAGGAGTTCAACAAGAAGACCCGGAACATTGCAAGCAATTATTCCGACTCTTGGGGACTACTCATTGAAGTTAGCCATATATGCAGAGATGGAAAGACAAATATTAAGAAGTCCCGAGTCACCGCAAGTTGATAACTCGGCACTTGGGGACTAGAAGAGGAGTATTCACATACCTGAAACTTATCTTGAAGTTCAGCAATCACGCTGTCCTCCGCCTTCCGGTGCTCGCCGATACGCCGCTCGAATTCTCCGAAGAGAGCAGTAAAGTCCAAGTCTTTATAGGACTGGAAGCCGGCGCTGGCCATAGGAGCTTTGCCGGGAGAAGGTTTCGCCGGCGCGGTCTCTGGCTCAGCGGTCTTAGCGACACGGGAACTGGCAGGCTTCTCACCCTGGTTGGAGCCGGTTACCTCCACCTCAGGCGACGCAGTGGCCTGGTTATATTGAGGTAAGAGAGAAGCCGGGCGCGACGCCGGCTTATCAACCCCCCCTTCATCACGCATGGGAGATTTGTCAACCGACCCAAGAGGAGTCGGGATGGAAGCCGGGGCAGCGCGAGCTCTGAGAAAGACAAGGGTGTTAGACAGAGAGAATTAAGTCAAGTATTACAAATGCATAAGGGTAAGGAAAGCTTACCCCTCATTGACGGCAAAGTCGCCGAAAGGGTCGGAGCTGGAATCTGAAGAATCTGAGAGAGACTGGGACTTAGCCTTTCGTTGAGTCCCGGCTAAATGATAAAGAACTGACGGACGTCTTTGTGGACATTTAACCCGGCGAGGAGTCGGGCAGTTAGGAATACCTTCGTTCAGTGGCTCGTCGGAGTCGGAGGACCGAAGCCGGCGGCGTTGGCGGCGGGCTTCAGTTTGTTCCTGAATTGAAAGAAGTTAGCACATATCGAGGAAAGATCAAGACGAGAGAAATATTACTGGTATTACCTTCGCAGCATCCGACCTAAGCTTCCTCTTCGCAGCCGGAGGAGCCGGGTCTGTGGAAGGGAGGACTGTATCTGATAGATGTGAGTCTGGATTAAGAATTGACCGGTTTTCCTGGAGAAGATCAGCGTTTGATAGTTAAAGGAAAAGCCGGGTGATCAAGTTTAGCTCACCTTCTTCTTCTTCTTCCGCGCCGGCTTCAGTGCCCGCGCCTTCGACGTCAGCCTCCGGCTGATCATCTTCTGACTCCTCGCCCGAATCAGGCGCAGTCGACAAAGTGGCGGCCCACCAGGGGGGGGGGGGGGTTCGCTAGCCTGAAATGCACCAAGTCAGAATATAGACAAGACAATATACCTTACAACAAAAGTTATAAAAGGTGTTATCAGTACCGGCTTCAGCGGATTTAAGGCGGAGAAAGGGAGGAGGCCGTCTTTCGCAAGATCATCCGGAGACTCGTTGACGATTTTCCGGATGGCCTTTATCAGGACCGCGTCAGTGTGCTGCTTCTTGTTGAAGCACATGGGGTCCCCAAGTGACCCAGAGTACTGGTGCATCAGACCCGGGCGCACAGCGAGTGGCTGGATATGCCACCCCATCCAGCACTTGACGAGATCAGTACCCGTCAGACCATGAGCAAGGAGGGCGCAGAATCGGCCAACCAAAGGCTCCAGGGCCTTCCGGTCTTTGTTGGGCGGCGAAGGAGTTCATGTTGTCGTTCATTGTTAGCCGGTCTACGCTGAAGCCCGGAAGTGTCGGTTCACCCGGAGGAGTAGCCACCTTGCAGTAGAACCAAGTCTTCTGCCAGTCTTTGGGGTGGGAATGCAAGATGACACCCGGAAAAATGATGTTCCTCCGGCGCTGGATGGTGACCCCGCCGCAGACGACTAAGGGGCCGTCGATGTTCTCCCTTTGGGGTTTGCAGAAGAAGAATTCGAGAAATAGTGGAAGACTGGGTTCTATGCCGAGATAAGCCTCGCATAGAACCACGAAGTGAGAAATGTTGAGCACCGAGTTAAGCGCGATGTCTTGGGGCCGGATTTTGAAGTATTCAAGGACTTGGCGGAAGAAAAGAGAACCCGGGGGACGAAACCCCCGGGTAATGTGATCGGCGAAGACGATGACCTCACCTTGATCAGGCTGAGGCTGGGTTTTCGTCCCCCGGGTAATGTGATCGGCGAAGACGACGACCTCACCTTGATCAGGTTGAGGCTAGGTTTCGTCCTCATCCGGAGCTCGTCAGAAGATCTCCGACTTAGCCGAGAGAAGGCCGAGTTCGGCAAGCTCTTCAAGCTGGCTCTCACGGATACCGGATTTGCTCCAGTTGCAGGCAATCTTCCGTTTAGTCTTCTCGGTAATAGTTGCCGTGGATGAGCCGGCGCCGGCTGACTTCTTGCCCTTCTTCGGGACGCGCTGAGCAGCGTGCTTTGTTCCCATCATGGATGACAAGGAACAAGGGGATCTACAAACAGCAAAACAGAGAGAAATAAGGATCAATGTAGATCTAAAGGATCTCAGAAAAACAGTATGGATCTAAACGGTCATAGAAAACAGAAAGGAAAGAAAAGAGTGAAGAACACATCTCAGATTCACCAAAGAGATCCCGAGAAGAAGAAGAGGAAACGATAGGAAGCAAGGGAAAAACAGTAAGAAAGAAGAACAGTGCGCATCAAAACGGATCTAAGGAGTCTCCGAAAATCAAGATAAAGGAAGAATATCAAGAACACGAGGAGTTCGTTCGAAAGGACACCTAGATTAAAAATGTGCGCGAGGTTGATTATTTACCGAATAAAAGATGAGGAGGAAGAAGATCTGTGTCACCGGGAGCAGCGACCGGTGAGGCTCTGAGCTCTTGATCTCGTGCTCGAAGACGAAACGTCAGGAAGCTCGAGCTTGAAGATGAACAAGAGCGGAGCGCTCGAGGTGGAAGCAGAAGTGGACGCACGGGGGGAAATGAGTCATTTTCACCGTGGCACCCTATTTATAAGCTCCTGGGATTTGACCTAGGGGTAAAAAAGACAAGATAAAGAGATAATCATTATCCCAGGGGACAAGATCTAATCTGTAGAGGAAGTTCCTGACAAGATCTTTGCTTCCCCGAGGTGGTTATTGTCTCCTCGATTCCCGCGAGAAGATAGACATTAAATATGTCGTTGACCAGGAAGGTTGACCGACAGCGGAGAAAAAGATTAAAGAAAGAAAAGAAAGAGTCAAAGTCTTAGAGAAATGAAAGTCAGCAAGTGATGGCCGGGTTATGAACGGGCCGCCAGCAAGAGTCGGCCAAACTGACACCCGAGAGCCTGCTTGCTTAATGAGTTGTTTATTGTTTTTCAGATGATAACCCGGAAAAAAGAAATGACGGCATCTCCAAGAATATGCCCAAGAGTGCAAAGGCGAAGCAAGTCAATTCTGGTGTCCAAGTTATCCTGGGGGCTACTGTTGGGGGGGTCATAACCCGGTAAGCCCACCGACCTAGAAGACAAGCCGGCCTGCTAGAAGCCTGGGCCGGATTAGGCATAAAGAGATGGGCCGGGTCCCACATAAGCCGGTGTGCGACGTGTGCCTTGGCCCACAAGCCAAGAAGGATCCAGAAGACTGGAGACCAAGTACAAGACGGAGTCCCGATAAGGAAGGCGAAGACTTAGTGGACTTAGAGTAGAGTCCGGGTACAATTGTAACCCGGATCCCCGCTTGTACCTCCAGCAAGACTCCCCGCCTATATAATGGGGTCTCCAGGTTCCTAGAGAGATAAGTCGAAAGCCCCAGCAATACCTAGTTCTAGAGATTGTAATCGAGACCCGGAAGCTAAGGCGCCGAGTCCTCGAAACCCCATATCAATAAAGCAAAGCAGGAGTAGGTATTTACCTCAAGAAGAGGGGCCGAACCTGGGTAAACCCTTGTTTCCCCACGCCACGCTAGACAAGCTCCCGATGTCAGAAGTCGCTATGTCCCAATACTCAAGTTTCCACCCGGAAACATCTGTCGTGACAATCCCACGACACTTGGCCAGGTCAATGGCTTTCTGGTCGGCCATGGCCCAGGCCAAACCCGGGTCCAGGACCTCCGTGACCTCCTCCTTCCAGGCCATGGTCCAGTCCATACCCTGGTCGTCCTCGTCGTCCTCGTCGGACAGATCGATGAAGGGAATGGGATCGGGAGCAATGACCCTGCCCCTGCCCCTACCCCTTGGAGACTCCCCGTCCCATGCCGCTTCCCTCGCTCGCCTCCTGCTCGAACTTGGAGGAGTACGCGCACGCCCACGCCCACTCCCCATGCCGCTTCCCTTGCTCGCCTCAAGAAACCAAGCATAGGGGACGTGGCGGCGGCGGCGGTTCGAGCTGGGAGTGGAGCTGCCATCACCACGAGGCATGGAGAGATACGGGACTGGGCGAAGGTGTCTAGGAGAGGAAGAGGGAATTTGTGAGCGCAATGGGAAAGGAGATGGCTCCTTTTAATGTTAGGAGCGGTCTGGACGGCGTCGCGGTCTAGACGGCAGTAATGGCGACCGGGCATTGATTCTGCTCCAAACTGCTCATCTTGCAGCAGGATAGAGTAGGCAAGAGAGACGCGAGGACGGCGGAGCAGATGCGCGTCCGGGCCGGCAGTGTAGGCGGCGAGGCAGCTTTTTGCCGGCCAGGGGGGCACGCCATTGAAGGCGCGGCGAGCACAGCTGCAACGGCATGGACGCGCATGTACGGCCGCATGCATGCAAGTGGGACGGGGTGCATGCACTTCGCTGGGCCCACATCTAAGGTCAAAGGGCCGACCCGACTAGCCGACCCCAGGAAATCCCAACCAAGCCGCGCCAGGCCGACCCCACTAGTCAGGCCAAGTGACGGTTGACCAGAGGGCAACAGAGCGTTTGGCCAATTTGCGAGCCAGCCAGGGCACGGATGAGAGAAACTACGCGGGTATGGCACAAACAGATAAACTAGAGAGAATCAGGGCACAGAAGCAATTGTCCCTTTTCCCTAAAGTTGAATTTCTGCACAAAAACAAGACAGCGGGCCAATTCTGCTGAAAACAGCTTTAGTCCGTGTTAGTTGCATTCAAAACACACAAATTAGAGGTAAAAGAATAACAAAAGTGTTCGGGAAAGTAGATACGTTTTGGACGTATCAGCAGGCTCTGTCTGGACCTGCACAAGTTAGACGTCCTCGTCAGCAACCGCGTCCAGAGTGAACTCGGTGTAGTCCAGCGTCCTCTCCACGTGACAGACATAACCCCTGAATGGCTCCGCTATCGCCGCCACATCAGATTCCTTGCCGTCCTTGTCCAGGGGGAAGCTGCTGGTGAGCTTCTTTATGTCAGTCTAGGGATACCGGGTACGAACAAAGCTCAACGTCGCCATGATGCTGCTCCGGCACGCCGATTGGCGCAGCCAGTCCACGACTCGCGGTACGCAGTCCAGCACCAGAGCCGCAAGCGCGGGCGACGACGAAGGAGAGCACAGACCAACTACGTTCGCCATCGCCGCATGCACGTGCTTGGCAAACAAATCAAGTCGGAGGAGCTGCTCCGCGGTGGTCTGGCCCTACGAGTCGCCGCGTAGAAGACCAAGAAAGCAAATTCAAAAAAGAAAGCCAATCAACGGAATAAAAACCAAAAGCAGGTAGGAGGAGCACTCACCGTAGACCTCCTTGGCAAGGGCGCCAATCTTCAAGACGAGGCCGTCTGACGCAGTTTCCGCAAATGCCGCCTTCCCCTTGAGATTCTCGTGGTCGGTGACGTACTCCTTGTTGGCCAAGGTGAGCGTTTCCCCGCTTGCCTTGAGCTGCCGGGTGAGGTTAGTGCAGGTCTTCTGCACGGCGTTGCAGACCGATGTGTGGGCAGCCTCCTGCTCCTCCATCTCCTTCTGGTGGACAGCTTGGAGTTGGGCAACCTGCCCACTCGCCGACCCGGAAGCGCCGAAGCCTTAACCAGCTCGCACCAAGTCGACATGAAGGTGCTGGGATCCCCCCCATAGCTTCGAGCTGGAGGGTGAGGGCGTCAACCTCCCTCAGCAAAAGCAAGCAACAAAAAAGTTAACATTGGCAACACAAAAAGACCCAGGGAATGGCTCCGAGTTACTCTACATCAGCAATGGTGACTCGGGGGGGGGGGGGGGGGGGGGGGGTTACACCCCGGAAATCAGCAAAATCAAAACAGCCTACCCGGTGGTGTATCATCGGTGTGGACCAAGGCGACTTCAGGATGCCGGACCTTTGGATTCAAGGCGACCTGGATAAACTATATGGCATTCTGAAGTCGCTGCTCCAGACAGTGTCTGACACCCTATGGCATCTTGTTTGGGGTGTTTTTGGCAACCGGACCTCCATGGACCTTTGGAGGCCCTTGGTGGAGATGCTCTTGGGGCAGTACTACTGCCCCCCAAGGCCATGACGGTATAGCTCCCACCAGGGTGCGGTACTAAGAGCATCCCCACCGGGGGACTCCAAATTCATGTCCAGCACCCCCTAATTGAGGCCCAATTGGAGGGTGCCGGACAGATGATCGGCCAATATTTGAGAAGTGCCCATAGCGTCACACTTCAAAGGCCCGGCCCAAAATGGCCGTAAATTGGTCGAACACCTTGTGGGCGAAATAGAAGTTTGCTTAAAACTCAAACTAGAACGACGGTACAATAAAAATTAACTATAAACTAAAACCTAATCTAAACGACGCCGCTAGGGCTAGCCTCATCATCTAGGCTAAGCGCGAGCGCACACGCCTCTCCTGCCGCAACGCCTTCGCCGCCCGACGCATTACATCCCACTCTGCTACCGCCGCTGCAGCCGCCCTCACCACGTTCAGCTTCTCATGGGACGCACCTCCGCCATCAGCTGGGAGGCCGCATGATAACACACCTCCGCCTGGGCGATGAGCCGCTGCTGCTCGGGCGACGCTGCCTGGGCGTTGAGCTGCTTGTACACAGCCCGCTCGACGGCCATGAAATGTTGGCAGCGCTCGTCCCGCTTGGCATTCTCGATCAGCGCCTTGATGATGGCAGCCTCTGCGGCGTTGTTCGCCGCCTGCAGGCCGCCCATGACCTGGTGGTAGTCCTCCTCATAGCGCCCGCTGGCAATAGAGTTGGCGACAACTACCTGGTCAGGCCACGACGGCGGGAACACGTCCTGCTTCCGCTCCTGCTTGACGACGGCTCCTGACCAGGGAAAGGGACCTCCGGCGACGGCTGCTGCTCTTCCTACTCGTCCACATCAGGCACCTCCGCTCAATCGAAGGGTTCCTCATACTCAGCCGACGGAGGGGCTAGCTCCTGGTGGTCAGCCGGCAGAGGGTTAGCTCGGCGTGCAACCTGGGTGAGGGTGGCCTATGAGGTGGCGAGGCGGTGAGTCATAGTGTTCTGTGGTGTGGTCTACGGTGGTGTGGTGTGTTGTGTCGATGCTGGGATGCCTTTTATAGCCGGGCTAGGGAGGGTCGATGTTGTGCGGGAGATGGAGCCAGGAAGCGGTGGCGCTGGGCGGGCAGCGGTGGGTGGCTGAGCACGCGTCGCGTCAGAGTTAATGGCGGTGATAGGTCTCCGTCGCGTAGGCGGCGCTTGGGAAGCCGGGAAAGACCGGCCGTTGTGAAGCACCAGCGTTAATGCGATGCGTGTGGCTGACGCACCGTCGTCCGTCCCTTCATCGCCTTGCATGCGCCCTCATGAGTAGTTTTGGTAATTAATGACAATACTTATGTAATAATATTTGCATTGAAATATCCTTATAGATATTTGATGCACCCAAAATGCATCTATTTTCCAAACACTTTTCTTCATAATTTGCTCCATAATCTCCCGACACTTGATGAAAACTGTAGAATCTGACGCTGTTTTTAGCAAAGTTGAGTTTCTGGACGTTTTGCAAGAAATAAAATCGGGGAAAAATATCACGTCACATTTTGGCAAAAGAAGGAGTTTGAGCATTGGACGGACAAGAGGGGGCAACGAGGGCACCAAAGGGCACACCTGGCGCGACCTAGAAGTGGGGCCGCGCCAGGCATGCCCATTCCCTCCTCGGTCGCCGCCTCACCTTCGGCTTTCGTGTTCCCCCTTATATACCCGAGAAACTTACCCTACGAGGAGAAGGGAGCCTTTCGCGAAACAGAGCGCCGCCGCCACCACGATCTTCGTTTTCGGGATCAGATTGGTCGTGCTCTCCACCCAGAGAGAGTGATTTGGGCACTGTCTTCACCTCCATCGTCACTGCCGTCATCCCCAACAACAATGTGTTCCACCTCCTTCACCATGGGTGAGTAGTTCGATGTAGGAATGTGAGGTGGATGGGGATTGAATGAGATTTATTATGTAATTGTACTCGTTGTTCGAGATTAGAGGGGTTTGTCTTGAAGATATTCTTGTATGGTGCCGATGCACTTTAGCTATGTTCAATGCTTGCTACTAGAGTTGCATGATTTCAACATTGAACTTATATTGCCCCATCATATATTTGAGTTTGGTATTTATCTGCCAAGTGTATTACCTGATATTATGTTGAACATGTGAATCTTAAAAGTGACATATAGGGAAAACAAGGGGGAGAGGTAGTAGTTTGAGGATATTATGTGTTCATGGAGTGTTAATGCGTTGTTCTGGGCTATTCGGAAGGGTAGAACATAATTGTCTGTAGTTCCAAATTGGTTCGGTGAAATGGGCAGGTAAGACTGTAGATGTTGTGCAAATTCTCTTGATTAGTACGCACAGCTATTTTCGGGATAAATACCTACACACATCGGAGTTAAGAGAAAAATCCCATGTTATAAGTATTTTATTATATGATCAATCTTATTCATGCAACACCCCGCCATCACCTCATACCTACATTTTTAGCATCTGAAAGTTACAAATTCACTACTTCGGGTGAAAACTAGAAAACAGTTAATATCGCTATTATTTTATTTTACTGCTTGAATTAAACTGCTGCCATCACCACTTTGTTTTTGAGATTATTTATACACATGTGTGGTTAAGAGTGACGTCTCAATAGCTAATGTCTTATTAATATTCTTGTGCTCTCCTTGAGTCGAACTATAAATTTGGTTAATACTTCCCACCGAAACTTTCAGCGATTCCCTATACTTATGGGTATCAATCTTGTCCATGGGAAAAGATTAGAGTTCATGTGTTGGTTACATTCAAGGGCGTATATGAAGAATGATAATGTGTAGAGTTGAGCATATTGTAAATATGTCTTTGTGAAGAATTCAAGGCATCGTCTTTGTGAAGAGTATGAAGGATAGAAATTGATCAAGGCAAACTTCAAGTTGATCAAGATAAAGATTCCTAGTTGATACACACAAAAAAAAAGATGAAGTGCAGGTTGATCAGGTCAATATGCGAATAATGAAGTAAGATTGATCAACTCATTTTGAAGATGATGAAGTGCAAGTTCAGCAAGATCCATCTTGGAAGATATCACATGAAGACGGAGCTAAGCGACGCTCTCGGATAATGGGGTATGGGGAATATTTGGAGAAGTCTTCATCAAGTATGTGCTAACAAGCACGATCAAGAAAGGTGTTCCCACTTGAGAGAGTCAAGATCGTCATCATCTAGCTCAAGTGGAATACTCAAGGTAAATGTATGACCTTCATAGGTTTTCTTTTCTAACGGTCCCACCAAGTTATAGGATCGATAAGCGTACTATCAAGTGGGGCTCTCAAGTGCAGAGCTAAAACATTTGCATACTTTCATACACCTTATGTGTTCTTATTTGTCTTTTCTCCTTGTTGGGTTTTGGTTATTGTTGTGATCTTCATGTCAACCCTAAGTTTTTCGAAAATGATTTTTGGTTGGAAAATTTATTGCGTTTTCGGTGGCGGAAATATTACCGGTTCAACCTTGAGGAAAGCTCCACACATGCCCATGTGTGGTGACTTTACACTATTTATGGTTTGTTGGAATCTTGTCGTTTTCTTTCCAACAAAACTGGTTTCGCCTTATTTGGAGTACAGATGAAAAAGTTATTTTGCATTTTTCGTTTTGCTGTATTTGATAATCAAGAGAACCGAAATATTCGGGTTTTCGTGAGGTCAGATATTCCGGCCCTCCAAAGATGGCCAAAGTGAAAATTGGCTAAGCACTGAAAGTCCGGATCTCTAGACTCGGCCGGATATTTTGGTGGAGGCCGGAAATTTCCGGTCCCTAAGTTTTTCCTCAAGATTTCGGCTAAGGAAAGAAGGCGCGGCCCACTGAACTCAGTCGGATATTTGGGCCAGAGATTTTGTTTTGATCGCAATATTCTGGGCAACCGGAATATCTGGCCACTGTTTTGTACAACGGCTAGAAAACTGGGAGGGGTACCCCTCCCCTTCTTCAACCTACAGCCAAGCAAGCCAACACATTTTTCTCTCTCTCCCACCATTGTTGACCTTGAAAAGCTTGCCCCTCTCTCAATCCCTCCCATGATTCTTCCATATCTTTGAGGGAAAAGAAAGAGGAAATATAGATCTACATTTTCATCAGTCCATCTCTCCTCTAAGTGAGAACTTAGTGGATCTAGACCTTGGAGTTCTTGTTGTTCCTCCTTCTTTGTTCTCCTTTCTTATTCCCCCGTAAGCATTTGTTGTTCTGTTGAAATTTGAGAGTGAAGGACTTGAGCACTTTGTGTGTTCTTGTCATTGCATTGTGCATTGGTTTTTGCCCTCCACGAGGATTCGTGGAAGTGGAAGTTCATGAGCTTGTTACTGGACCCTAGACGTCTTTGTGATGATTGAGACCTTTTGTGGTCAAGGCCATCTGGTCATTTGGGAGCCTCCAATTAAGTTGTGGATGTGTGCCCCAACCTTGTTGTAAAGGATCTGGTTTCCATCTATAAGAAGGCCAATAGTGGAAGGTGTACCAATCCTGTTGTGAACCAATCCTATTGTGGAGAGGTTCATCTGAGAATAGGGTGAGCCTTTTGCGGCGTTGAGTAGGCCTTTATGGTGATCTCACACCCCTCCAACAAGACGTACTCCCGTAACAAGTAGGAAATCGGCAATACATAATCGTCTCTGCGTGCCTCGGTTATTTCTATATCGAGCTCTTTACTTATTTACATTATGATAACCTTCGTACTGAAGTTTTATATCTTGCTATCACCTTGTTACATGTATTGCTTAGCATAACTTGTTGGTGCACTTAGTTGAGCCTAGTATATTTAGGTTGTGTGTTTGTTAAAGTAAAACATTGGTTTTATTCCGTCTTTATCAAGTCTAAACCCGAAAAAAATTAATCACTTGTTCACCCCCTCTAGACGACATATATCCTTCCAGAAACGAATGGACTCGCCATTACGCTGACCAAACGACCTCCTGCACTTGCCATTAATCGACCCTGGACGGTTTATGTGTATGATGGATAGGGGTGGTTTGTCAGAGTGCCTGCCCAAGCCGTGTCCGGTGCCCTCGAGGGTGCCGGATACAAAATAGCTCGGGGAAGAGCTTTAAGGGGTGCCGCTAAGTGCATTTTTTGGCGTCCGAACCCTCAATGGGCTTTTGGAGGGTCGTTTGGAGGTTTGGAGGTACCGGTGGAGATGCTCTAACATGTATGGAAAACTTGTGTGCATATGATTCGGGAG
Organism: Poa annua; assembly: GCA_026929855.1. Lineage (NCBI taxonomy): Eukaryota > Viridiplantae > Streptophyta > Magnoliopsida > Poales > Poaceae > Poa > Poa annua. The sequence goes on from CM049438.1 coordinate 40,440,209, forward strand.
AGTAATCTCTCGACCAAAATGAGAACGCTTTGGGCGCATCTTTATTCGTATACCTGATAACCGAATCCACCCATCCGTTTCTTAGCGAACCCCCTCTTAATAGTACGGAGTTCCTACGGACTCAACAAATAGAAAAATTGTCAGAAACACCATGTTCACTTCTATCAAAATCGAGGGTCAGCGAACTGTCTTGTGTCATGGTGAAAGTATCGTACACACGATTAGTCTGCTAATTGTGTTGTCGTCCTCAGCAAAAAAAAACCGAGTGAAGGTGGCGTCTCTTAAAGCGATCACGATAAATTTCCCGCCCACGGTTAGATGTTCGATTAGGGCCATATTTTTTGCTCTCTCCTGATTAGGATTCACAGTATATATACATGCTACATTAGCAATGCTAATGTGCTAAGTATCATCAGATATTTTGCAATCTTCCGTGGTCTCTATGTTAGGTGATGTCTTTTTTTTTAGAATTATGTTAGGTGATGTCATTTAAGTATTCCTAGGACCGTTTAATTAGAGTCATGGCTGTAGTTACCGATGATGACTTTAGTTATACCGTGTGACCCCGTTCTGATTAGTGCCACACTATTAAGTGAATATGACATCCGTTGATACAACAATATCTACATCCACAAAAATAATTCAGAATATTTTGGAACTTCAAAATATGAATCTTTTTAATTGTTCAAAATAAAAATAATATCCTGGAGCTTGGCCTCCATTTATCCACACTCAGAAAAACATGATTACTCATCCATCTGAACTCTAGAGCTAGCAACCATTCACTTAAGATTAAGAGCATCTACACTCAGCGCCAGTGGCGAAGCTAGAAGATCGAGCTATTGGGTTCAGTTCCATCTTTTAGGTATAATATCTATCTAAATTAGCACATGCAAATACAAATTTGGTTAAGGATTTGGAAAATCTTATTGGGTTCGCCTGCAACAAATGCGTGTACACCAGCTCCGCCACTGCTCGGCGCCCCCATATCTGTCCGGATTGGCGCCGGAACGAGTGCTATGAGGCTCGTCCGGCAGAGATGGCGCCTATGGGGGGCACCTCTCCCCACTCGCCGCCCCGATATTTTATTCTCAAACTATTTAAATTAAATAAAAAATATCAAAATATTTAGAAAATTTTATAAGATTTGAATGAAATCTAACTAAAACTTAAACTAAACCTAAATCCGAACCTAATGGACGCGGAACACATGTCGAAGTCGTCCTCCTTGACGGTGTAGCCGCCATCATCGGTGCCATTGGGCTCTGCCTCATCGTCGTTGGCCCCGCCGGTGAACCCGCCGTCGTTCTCGTCATAGTTGGTGAGGTCGAGCAATGGTGCCCTAATGGTCGCGAGGTGGTTTCGATCGATGCGTACAGCTCCTGTAGCAGCGACAATGATGCCTCCATCTTCACCTTCTTTGAGGAGGGTGGCGAGCGGCGTCGATGATGATGAGGGCACCCGGGTCCGGCTTGGGGACGCGCAACAATGATGGCGGCGGCAAGCGGGAGGAGGAAGAGCCTGAGCGCGTGGAAGACACCATCGCACTCCCCCTCGGCGCCCATCGGTTCGAGTGTCTCACCGGCGTGTAGAACTCCGGCGAGGGAGTGTCGAGCCGCTCACCATTATTGGCGATATGCTCCAGGAGGGCATCGAGCGTGCGGCCCGGCACGCCCCAAAAGGCGTACCGCCCGACGATGTTCTTGTCCCTGTGGTGCAGGTCCAGGGCCGTCCCAGCGCGCCATCTGCTCGACGTGGATCCGTCGGAACTCGCCTCGTACCGGTTCGTGTTCGAGGAGTCTCACTCCTCCTACTAGCGTTGCTTGGCGGTGAGCTCGTCCCAATAATGGCGGAGCACCTAGATGTCTCGGTCCTTCTCCCGTGACCGCCCGCGTCGGACACCGGCATCCCTATGACGCCGAGCGACCATTGGTGCCCGGCGTGCATGTCCGTCAGGCACGGGTACCATGCGCGAAACAACGCCTACACCTTCAGTAGGCTTCGCGGTCTAAAGTTCGTCGCCGCTCCGCTATTGCGCCGGTTGTATTGCCACGACGAGGGAGTTGGGAGGCGAGAGAGAGTGTGAGAAATGGGAGCGGCACGACGATAGAGAGAATGGGCGGCGAGAGAGATGGAGGGGGATTTTTAACAATGTCGTTCTCAGCATTAACGTTGCCGCGTGGAAAACCCTGCGTAGCCGCACGGTGACTGGACGCACACCGCATCGTCTGGCGCCGCAATGAATTGCGATGACCACGACGACCGCAACCATTTGTATGCATCAGTGCCTATGTTATGACCGCGCCTTACGTGCGTCGGACGCACCTAGTGGAGACACGTGTTGTTTTGTCCGGCGCTACCAAGCACTCCCCACCATGCGGGGTGGGCTGGTAGCCCCGGATGAAATAACGAGCCGCCCCAAATCAAAAAGGCCTATGGGGCGCGCGGGTGGGAGCCATTTTTCGCCCAGGCGCCGCATAGGGCTATGGGTCGGGGTGCTTTGGGGACGACGAGTGGAGATGTTCTAAGCCTACCATTTCATACCACCACTCTCTCCCTTTTAGTTACCCGCGTTCTACATTTAGACAAAGTCAATCTTTGTAAAGTTCACAATACAAAAAAAAGATAAGCATGTATAATACATGATGCATATAATATGAAAAAATCTTTATGGCCATTCTTTTTTTATTATGGATGTTGATATTTTCTATATATCTTGTCCTAAAATGTTTGAATTGACTAGACGCATGCTAATTAAAAACAGAGGGAGTAGACCAAACTACTGCTATCATACTAAATTTCAGGAAATTTGACAAGCTTTACTCAAAAACATTGTTGGAGAAATATGAAAACAGGGTTTAGTTAACAGCTAGCTGTACGGAATTCAGATTAGAAAGAAAAAAACAGCTAGCTGGCTAGAACGCCTGCGCAAGTGCTATATATGTCGGTGCAAAAACATCCATTGGTTATAAACAAACATCCATTGGTTATAAACAAATTTCTTGGCCGTCTTTTTCTCGGCCTTTTATTTTTTATTTTTTGGGTTCGGTATGCTGTAATTAAACACTCTCCTTTTATCTAATCGAATGGCAAACGACTGCCTTTACCTCAAAAAATAAATAAGAAGTGTAAAACAGGGAAGGCATCAATCATCCTAGGCGTAGGGTGACAAACTGGTAAAGAGGAAAAGGCGCCCCCTTAGTGCTACAAAAGGTGATAGTAAAATTATTGGGTCCCAGCTCAAATGATAAGATCAAAGATAAGCTAGCGTTTGGATCCAAACCGTACAGCTACGCAAACCTAAATCAATAATCAAACGGCTTAACATGGCGCCTGATAGAGACATCATGATTTGCTAGTTTCTTATCACCTGATACTTTGTTAGCCCGTGTCTAAATTTTTATTCTCTCCCTCCATAAGCTATTCTTAAAAAAATTACTACTGAAGCTCTTGAAAGTTGGGGCGATACCTTTTCCAGTGAAGCACGGCTGAAACAGATAAATAATGACATCGTTGCTTTCAACATCGAGGAGCTGTGTGTGTCGTATTCAGTGGTGTCAGGGTCACACAAGGCTGCAAGACTAGGTTAGTTTAGTTGTGCATGCATGCACCAAGCAAGTACCAAAGAAAGCATTCCTAACGAACATTTCGATTTACCTTTTAAAGGCCCTGTCTCAGGGGTCCCTGTGAATTGTATTACTGGAAATATAGACCCAAGCTGGAACATCAGATATATTTCTCAAATAAATTAAGTATAGAAAACTTGTTGCGACAGTTCAACGAAACTGTATAGCATATAATATTACTGTAATACTGAGAAGTCTTGCGATTTTAGACTATCTAATTAACTAACTAAGTTTCATTAGAGCATTATTATTATGGGTCTAGCAAAAATATCATATCTCATGGACCCGCGGTACTGGAGAAGATCTAAACATCTTTTTTCCCTGCTTCTTTACCTTTATCGTTTTCAAGCTTGGAAGCAACTAATTAAACAGATCCATCCTTCCTTGCGAGATAATCCAAAAAAAATAGTTGGCTTGTGCATCTGGACCACAAGATCATCGTCTGAGTTAGCCACAAATCTTGCACACCTCCGAGCGGATCACATGCATAGGCGTAACTCTGAAGCTGGTAAAATCATCACGGGCTTCACTTGCCCCTGAAGAAACAGCATCGATCCCAGCAGATCAGAGCCTGGATTTGGATTCCCTCCCTGTCTCGGACAAATGCCAAACTAAAACGCAGATTAACCAACCACTCCTTTCTTCAGGGAGTGGCAGTTATTAACCACAGATTAGCCTGGCCATGTTACAGGGGGAAAAAAAGGAAGCTTCTTTCTTCAGGGAAAAGCATGAAGTGGCTTTATCCTGATTATGGCTGGGAGCAGGACCATTTTCTGTTGCAACAAAAATCCAAGATTGTTAGTGTCCAGGATGGGAGCTGTCATTGGCTTGGCATGGCATGTTAATCTTCTTTGCCAACTGTTGACACTCCATAACCACTTGTGCGGTGTGCATCTGTACAAAGTTATATGGGTGTACTCCATTAACCTTTCGAGCAGCACCTACCCAACAAGTGAAGTTAGGACCAACTGTTGACAACAATACTTCAACGGCCACAATGAAAGAGAGCCGGCCAGTTTGGTTGCCTCTGTGTACACATGAACGCCATAATGCAGGTTTCTTGAGCCGTCATCAGAATAGACTTTTCTACACAAATTAACGTCGCCTGCAAATGGAAAAACATGGGGGAAGCAACAGAAAAATATGAATTATGTATAAAATGTTTTGGCATAACATGCCTCCAGATTTCTAAAACTGATGCCAGTTTGATGCCACTAGACAACGAGCCCAGATTTCTAAAACTGATGCCAGTTTGATGCCACTAGGCAACGAGCAAAACCAAGAGCTGGCACTGGCTGGGATTTAACAAAAAACAGATGAAAGTACACCTGAGCTGAAGCAAACCAAATGTGTTCTCAAGTGAGAAATCGTCGTTTGATCTCTGAATTGTTCTTTTCTTCGACATCCCAGACCTCTCGCCGGTGGCATAAATTGGCCACTCATATAATGACTTGCCCATGTGATTCAAAACTGATAGCTTCCTTCTCATTTGGTTAAAGTGCTACTCCACAATTAGTTTGAACTGTTGCACGTCATGGTTACAGCAAATATTTCTCCCCATAGTTTGTTCCACAGAAGGTACCATCACCTAGAGTACATACTTGAGTGCCATGGTTATTACAGGCCAAGTATCTTACCATTGTTATCACCTAGATTACATACATACTTGCGTGACAGACCAAACAACTGCCAGTCAGAAATCCTTTTCACCATAATTGCTCAGTTACAGGTCAAGTGAGGTGCAAATTGCTGGTGTGCCTGTTCAGGTTGGTCCTCCCTCATGATTCAGCAAGCGCACTGAGGCTCCGGTGCATAGGCAGCTCACTCGGACTAATATTTCATTTGAATGGTGCAGAAACCATACGCCGTGAGTAAAAATTTCTGGTGGACAATCATACCTGCATGAGCATGACCATAGCACGCAAGCCCCTGCCTTCAACTCATACAGGTTAGTAGGCAACAACAGAATGACGAGATCGGCGAATACTTTAAGCTCAAAGCTGAGCCATCTAACTACTTGGTAGCTTTCGAGGAATCAAATTTTATTCACTTTGTCGAAAACCCTAACTCAGCAAAGCATCACATCTGAGAGAAGGAATTCTCCTACACACTGTCCTCAGAAAAAATTCTCTTGCACATTGCCGCAAGGATGACCACCAATTGGAATGGGATCAGCAAAAGGAAAAAGGAAAAAGGAGGGAAATAGTAAAGCTTGTATTTCATCTGGTTGCTACTAGAGGTAGGAAAAGGGTAAGAGATGTAAAGCCGAAGTGTGGGGAATTGTGAGTTGGTTGTGGCTATTCCCTTGCCAGAGGAGTCCAGCCAAGAATGAAAGCTATACACAAATGCACACTAGGCAACATGGAGAGACATGGCTCCCATGTTATCCCGTGCAATCCCTGTTCCCCACTTGTGCCCTCCCGTTGCACATGGCCTCAATAACCAACCCTTTCTTCCCATATCTCGTGGTTAACAACTTAACATTGCTGTGGGATCCCCTATCTACACAGAACTATTGTCAATACCTTCCTTTCCCACCTCCTTTGTAACCTAAACTTCTGAATTGAACAGTACTTTAGTATAAGCATTGTATGGCACCGCCCGCAATATCTCCACTATAAGTAAAGCAATTCGTGAGGGAATCAGATCGCAAGTTTGTGTGAATTATTGCATGCACTAACTAGCCTTGTTATGAACAGGAACCGTACTACAGGATAAAGAAGCTCCAAGAAAAAATCATAGGTGCTAAAAAATGCCTAACAGTTGTGAGATCGGGAGATCTTTACTGCATACAGGACTGGAGCTCAGTATGTCCAGAGCTGATGCAGAAGATAAATATTCCAAATTGGTGGAGTCTAAGTTCATAGAAAGCGACATGTTTTATCATTTCACTTTGATGTCCATCTACACCGCCTCTCCTTGTCAGGCCATTCTGAGGTGAACCATTATGTCATGCCGTAATATGTACGAAAAAATATTGGGCTAGCTGGCCAGTTGATTGATTAGATAACTACAGGAGTGGCTTTGGAGTCCACAAGGGCATTGCACACTACAGTAAATTCTGAGATAAGGAATCCTGATGCCATAAAAATATAGCAACATTACTGTTGACTGACAGGGACATATGAACATAAAAATTCTTTCAACTTTCCAGCCATACAAGTGGGTTGGCCTTTGAGGGGTCATTTTCACAGACCATACTTACAACTGCCAGAACGTTGATCGAGACAATATACTCCTCGGTTTCAATTTAGTCTGCGTTCTGGGTTTAGTCAAAATCAAACTTTGTCAAGTTTGACCAAATATTGTGAAAAAAAATCAACATTTACAATAAAAAGTTCATAGTATTAAAATCATTATAACGTATATTTTCATATTGTATGCATTTGATTTTATGAATGTCGATATTTATTCCTATATTCTTGGTCAAACTTAACAAAGTTTTACTTTGACTAAAGCTAGAACGCAAACTAAATTGAAATGGAGGGAGTAAAAACTATGTTTGATGAGAAGTCTTCGAGCTCACCTATTTGCTTTTAACGGAACATTTAGATCATCACCATATAGCCTAAAATAGGAAGATTCTCACCAAGATGGGCCTCATGGCTGGTGGGCTGATATTCATCACTGCTCATAAGAGCCAAGCAGATGCCCGTGTAAGATTCTTCACCTGAAATAAACATTCGGACAATGGTCATTGAAGTATAGACTTCATGATAACAGAAGAAATGGAAAGGATTCGGTCCAAATTCCAAACACATTATCATATCATAAGCATAAGTCCTCATGAAATAATTACGGCCATCAATCATTCACCCAGAATTTGTATACTTGATGTTTACACTGAAAAGCTCAAGGGGAGACAATTCAGCAACATAATACTCTAGTTAATGTGGAAAGGGCGGAATGGAATCAGTAGGTACCCTGACATGTTCAGCATTTATGAAAATTAACTGTCTAAACACAAAATTAAAGAATTCAACAATCACACTCCTATAGTTCCCTTGTTCTTAGGCAAATACAAAGTCAATTGATATGTGTCCATGGGTATAACTAAATTCGCAATTATGATAATATAGTTTGTAACCAAAAAAGAGTACAGATAAGCATATGATAACAAGTCTAGTAGCGGCCTTGCCACATAGGAATCTAAGTAAGAACAGTTTTCAAACAGGAATTTAAGTGAAAAAAAATTAGCTTGAGTTTTGCAGTCACCTTGCTTATCTTATCTTACACACATGTCACATCTATCCAGCCAACCGTTTCAATCATGGTCACCCGGATAGGTTCTTCAAATAAATTATCATTGCTTCACTCAACATAACTACCTTTGGAAATACACCAATGCCAGCTAAGTACCTTTATAAAATAATGAAACAAACCTTATACATCCTATAGCAATTTTACTACTGGCATGAATAATGTTCAACATGATATGGTGCTGGACATAGATGTAAGCCTGTTCAAAAAATTAATCATTCACTTACATTGATGCCTTTAATCCCTGTCCTGGAAATAGTTGCTAATACTCAGAACAGTATACGGAAAGACTGCACTATTTTTAACAATTTAAGCAGAAACACAAATTTAGTGAAAGATGAACTGAGGATGGTATTGCATAGAACCAATAATACATATTCTCACACAACCCAATATGGAGCACAGACCTGTAGCCCTGTCAAGTTATTTTTCAAGTCTAACAAGTTCCTAAACTAACTAAACAATGATGTACTGTATTGCAGCTGCAAAACCCTAGGACATTTTACATAATTGACATCTGAATTCAGCTGGCAAACAACATGTAAACTCAAACACAAATGCCTATTCTACTGGAGAAGCAGCCATCAGAATTCTTACCTAATGCATAACGCTCAAACATTACTCATAGAGATCAAGACGAAACTGGGCTGGAGCAAAGTATGGCGATGCAACAAGCAAAAACCGTAGGAAAACATGAATAGCAGACTGCTTGTGTTTATTGTACATATAAGTTTCTACCAAATGTTCTTCCGCCCGTCGATTGCCATTAGAGAAATCACCAAAGTTTTACAACAACCAACAAATCAAGAAAATGAAAGAAAAACTACAACTGGGAATATTTAAAGAGCTACTTTAAGCTAGCTATTACATGTCCAACAGGAAACTGGAAAAGCTACGAACCAATCTCCAGACCAACAAAAAGTAAATATGTCTTTATACACCCACATCTCCCAGATAAACCAGCAGTTTGCACCAAGCATGCAAATTCCTATCATCCTGTCAATCTCGCTGTAGTCGGCACCCATCCATGGTTTTCTTGAGTAAGCTTCTCGGCTCACCAACTTTAACTTTTTCATGCATTCCTCAACACTTCTGCTGCCTTGTCTTTTCTTCAATATCACCCATGAGCTAATCATGTTACATAGCCGATACACAACATTTGCTGGATTATGGGGCAATCGGCGTTTAATGCATGCATCATATCTAGTATTCAAAATCATCCAGCAGACTGTTGCCCCACCACAGAGCACCAATTTACATTGGGACACAGGGAAATAGTTCATCCAGTACCCTGCCAAGCCTAAAGCACTATCAGGTGGTCTCACTAGATCAAAAGCGTACAAGACCACCTGCCAAACGAGTTTCACCAAGACACGGTTGAACAAAAAATGATCAACATATTCTTTCTGGCCACAGAAGTGATATTGATCATTTCCAACCCACTTCCTCTTCAGAAGATTGTCTTTAGTTAGAATGCTTATTCTAGGGAAAAAAATAGTTAGAATGCTATTTTTCAGAAATAACCAAAAAAAATCCACTTTTATGTGGATTTTTATCTTCCAGATAAATGTGTAAGGGAAGATTCGGAAATCCATTTTGGCTTGTAGGACTAGATGCTCCTATTATGAAAACGCATATTTTGCAATGCCAAAAAATGCGGAAAAAAATTTGGGTGTACATCAAGACATTGTATGTACGCACATATTTTTTTATCAAAAATACATTTTTTTTGGGTGCCCTCTGTACAAAAGACAAATAAATGTCTGGTAGAAAGTTATTTTTGGGTAACGAATTTGTGTTTTTATGCAGAACATGAAATATATATTTTTCGTAAAACTTTTGTGTGACAACATAATATATTCGGAGGTAGACCAAAATTTTGTTTCAGAATTTTTTGACCTTTTGTAATAATTTTTAAAATGCACTTTCATAATGAGACTAGATGCTCCCACAAGCCAAAACACCGCGTCCGGGAACATTCCATAAGATCTCATGTGAAGATGTACATCTCTCACTTTGAAAACACCAGAGCTGCCAATCTTCCACCGTACTCTGTCAAGCTCGTCATCAAATGAACATTATCCACAATTCTTTTCAGGTAATCCCACGGCGTTGCAGTTTCACCATATAGATGATTGAGACCTGATACTTCGCGACCTTCATCCTTCACACATCTCAGTAACCAATTTGGAAAAATTTATGTTGCAAACTCTAGGAAACTACACCCCAAAGGGAAATCATTCAACCAAGCATCGTCCTAGAAAAGAGTTCTTTTCACCACTATTGGCTATCTTTTAGCAAATATTTGGAAGGTTTGCAATTGGACAATATTCAGTTGCAACCATAATTTCACAATAAAATAATCAGTTCTAACCCGTGTGCAACTGAAAAATACTCAGTTACAACAATAGTGTAACAGAAAATATTCAGTTGCAACTATGGTAAAACTGTAAAATTCTATGTTGCAATTGCAACTCATGTGCAACTGCAAAAAAATGTTAGTTGCGACACATGTGCAACTTACAGGCCACATGAATCCCGATGCATATCTGACGGCTCTCGAACTAAATGAGCTCTAAATTAATAATCATTCGAATGAGATTTAGCAAAACCGTACAAACAAAGATTCCATGACAACAAAGGTTTCTTGCGCCAATGCTATAATCTTTGGGTCAAATGATGTTGTATCATGTTAGTTGTTTGTTATTCAGTGCTTACTCTTGCTGTTTCTTGGAGGCAATCAGGACCTTATTGTTTATGGTCATCAATCAGGACCTTGTTACTTGTCCGGTATCCAGTTTGATTGCGTGGATACTTGATAAATGCTGTGAGTGGGCAAAACAATACTATATATCGAGTTAATTGCAAAAAAACACCACAATTGTGCCTAGGGTTTCAAAAAACCACCATGTCTTCAATTTTTATCAAAAAACACTTTTTTCCAGTCTGACGGTCGCAAGGAACACTGATCGGGAGTTTTCTGCATCGTAATTTAATTTCTGACCAGCGGACCCCAATGGCAGGCTTACGTGACATGTCTATTTTACAAAAAAGACCTCCACCTCTCTTCGCACTCGCACTCGCAAATGCTTTCTCGTTCCTCCACCTCTCTACGCATTCGCTGGCCGCTCGCAAGCCGTTCCTCCACCTCTCTGCTCCTCTTTCTCCTCCAGAGCCCGGCTCGCCGGGAGGGATCGAGGTCGAAGATGCTGTTGCACAGGCCCAAGCTCCCACTCCTCTGCTGCGGCTGCGGGGGCGGCGTCACCGTCGCTACCGGCGTCGCCGCCCGGAGAGCAGACCCCGTCGACGACGACACCGCCAAGAACGCCAGACAGCTTTCGTGGGCGCAGGTGGAGGCCATGACGGCGGGCTGCAGCGGGAGGCGCTTGTTCTGGGAGGCGTGGAGTCGCGCCGTGTAGGAGAGCTTGAGGGTGTCCATGACGCTGCACACCTTCTCCCGCTCGATCTCGTCCAGCGCCGGGTGCGCCTTCAGGTAGATGTCCACGGCGTGGTACAGGCAGTCGTGGGTGGCGTGCGCCTCCTTGGACACCGCCCCGGCCACGCCGACAAACTTGGAGATCGGCAGGGACTCCTCCGTCACGATCTCTTTGTCGCGTGCTCCCCGCTGGCGTCAAACGCGACGGCAAGCAGGTCTCCCGCGGTCGCCTGGTCGAGAACGGCCGCGACGCGGAGCTCTAGGTCGTGGCACGTCTTGGTCGAGGCCTCCGCGTTGATGGCGGCGTGGAGGAGGCGACAGAGGAACTCCGCGGGAAGGGGTGCGTCGTCAGCGGAAGGGAGCACGGCCACGACGGTCTCGAGGAGCGCGCGGTGGTCGGAACCTTCGGCCTCGGCCAGCAGGAGCTCCGTGTAGGCGGTGGCCGCGGCGACGAGCACCTCCGGCCCGGCGCGTCGGCAACGCAGCGCCGTGACAACCCTGTGGAACGACGCCGGCGAGAGGGCCGCCAGCTCTGACGTCCACCACTCTGGCGGCGACCGCGTCGAGAAGAGCGCCTCTCCTGAGCGCGATGTCGTCTGCCGCGCGGCGCGCGACGCCGAGCTCGTCGGCGACCGTGTGGAGCGCGCCCTCGCAGGACCGCAGCACGGCGACGGCGCTGGGCAGCGTGCGGAGCCCCGACGGCGGTGGGGATTCCCCTTATCCGGAAGACATGGAGTAGACATTTTACAAAATAGGCCCTATACATTTAATAAATTGTGAAGAGTTCTTTGGCAAAATAAACCTGCCATGTCGACCTGACAAAATGGGTCCACCGGCCAGAAAGAGGCTTAACGGGCGTAAAATAGACAATCAGTGTTTTTTGCTCCACTATTACGCAATACCGGTGTTTTTTGATAAAAATTGAAGACATGGTGGTTTTTTGAAACCCTAGGCACAATTGTGGTGGTTATTTGCAATTTTCTCCTATATATCAGCCAAAGCTAAATTATTCCAGTTATTATCGTCCATTTCACCTACTTTCCTCCCCATTTTATCAAGTGTGTATGCTACAGATAAAAACAGTTGAAACTGACATCATATTTACTCTTCCCGGAGATGTTGAATAATATAAACAAACTGCTCGAGCTCGACGTCATACATTTCAATTCAGCGGTTAGATTCACTGTTCTAGACTAAAGCTAAACATTCTCACCTCAACGGAGTATTTGGGTTTAACCAATGATCATCAATCAATGTAGGCACAAGTGATATTGTGACAATAGTTGCTCCGAGGAGCTCACGGGGCCACCGCAAGAGTTTACCATCCATCGCCGTAAAAGGGTTAGGCTAAATGAGCAGTGCTAAAAAACCAGCAAGTAAAATAAGGAAATGTTGATCACGGGACCGTACCGCACATCTTGATCCTATAACCAGAGCACCAGCGAACTGCAGAGATTTCAACTAGCCCGAACAATGCGAGAGAAGTCAGCAGTGTGTGGCCGAGTGAAGCCGTGGGTTGGGGGTGGAAACTAAATTACCAGGCTAGCCAGTAGCCGGTAATGGCAGTGGCGAAGGCCACTACGTGGTAACTGGTGAAAAGGCGGCGGGGGTGGACAAGGGGCTGTCTCCTCCAAACGGAAGTGGATCGAGCCGCCTGGAATGGGGCGTGCGCCGCCGTTGAGGAGGGAAAGAAGAAGCGCGTGGCGTCCTTCTCGTTCCCCTCTGCCGCGGGGAAGCAAAGCCCTCGCCGGCGGCACGCCAGGACAGTTGAGACTTTGAGTGCTGCGGCCTGCGGCAACGCCGTGGAAGTTCCTATGCCGCACGGGCCAAGCAGAAAAGGAACCATGGGCTGGACTGGCGCCGCAAGGCCAGCAAATGTGGTCAATTTCCTGCATGGGCCCGCTGAAGAAAGACGTTGGGCTGGCAAGGCCGAAAAAACATGGGGCCGAGCTAAAGTTCTCAAACAAAACAACAAACATGGAGCCAAGCTCAGCACTTCTTTTTTCCAAACACGCCGACGTTTACGAGACAAAATAGACAATATAGAAGAATATAAAGGGTTACCTAGCTACTATGAAGGTATAAATTGTCTATAAAGTGGTGTCCAAGTGTTGGTTAATCGCTTATGTAGTGTTGTCTATAAAGTGGTGTCCAAGTGTTGGTTAATCGCTTAAGGTCTCTACTTGATAAGTTGATTTCAGAGAACCAAAATGCTTTTATTTCGGGGGCGTCTAATTGCTGATAATGCAATATTGCATTTGAGTGTAATCATCATATTTAGTCGCTCAAAGGTGGGGCTCATCCATTATGTGCATACAAGTTAGATCTATCTAAGGCCTATGTTCGCGTCGATTTGGACTTTCTGGAGAAGGCCTTACTTAGGTGTTCTGTACTGAATGGGTCTCTATTGTGATGAAGTGTGTGAAGTCGGTGAAATTCTCGGTTAAATTTAATGGAAAGTTTCTTGATCAGTTATCCCCTACAAGAGGTTTATGTCAACGTACCCCGTTGTCCCCATTCCTATTTTTATTGGTTGCTGATACCTTATGTGCATTGGTGAATAAGGCTATCATGGAGGGTGGGTTACAGACGGTCATGATATGTCGTAATGCTCCAGGTATTTTCCACTTGTTGTTTGTGGATTCCCTATTATTCTTCTAAGTCGGTGAAGCTCATGCGACGGTTGTCAAGGATGTCTTGAACACTTCTAGTTCTGCGACGGGACAACTCATCAATCCCTCAAAGTGTTCCATCCTCTTCTCAGACAGTTGTCCACCGCAAGTATCACAGGACGTGAAGAATGTGCTAGACATAACCCAAGAAGCGTTCGAACCTAAAGATTTAGGCCTACCCATTCCAGAGGGACATATGAGTAAAGGAAAGTTTGAATCACTACAATCCAAGCTGAGTAAAAGGCTAGTGCATTGCGCTGAAGGATATATGTCTTCAGCGAGCAAGGAAACCCTGATAAAATCAGTGGCTCAAGCTATCCCTAATTATGTCATGAGTGTCTTTAAGATTCTAGCCTCAGTTTGTGATGATTTAACACGTATGATGAGACAATATTGGTGGGGTGTGGAGAAGGGTAAGAGGAAAATTGCATGGATATCCTAGGACAAGCTTGTGTTACCAAAGATGAAGGGCGGTATGGGTTTTCGAGTTATGAAAGCCTTTAACCAAACTTTATTGGCCAAGCAGGTGTGGCGATTGATTGAACGTCCTAATAGTCTATGTGCAAGGTTACTGAAGGCGAGATATTTTTCTAATGGAAACTTGGTGGACACTGTTGAAAGTGCATGTGCCCCATGTGTGGTTTTGGTAATCCTTATGGACTAATGTTTCATTTAAGATATCCTTATAGATCTTGTCCATGGGAATAGTGGAGTTCATGTGTTGGACTATAGAAACTTATTATTCGGTGACCAAGGTTCCAATCAAGGACGTTTTTGCAATTTTTGTGATGGCCCTTGCGGCTGTTGAGGCCACTATTGGACTATCCAGTCTTTCTCCCATCTATCGTAATAGGAAATCCACTCGTATCAATCAATCTATTTATTAAATAATTAGACATACAATCCTATAAACAAAGGCGCACATATAAGAAAATAATATTCAATATTAAGATGAATAGAATTCAATACTATTTTCTTAGTATTATTTACGAATATGCATTTTCTTTAAGTAGGTTATTGCACATTATTATTTTTTCACTTAAAGGAATTATTGCAATTCATTGATATTGCAATTTAAATATTGCAATAATTTATATTGAAAAGACGATAGCCAATTTATTGGCTAATTCGAATTCATATGTACAATTAGTATAATTCTGATTGTTGACGTCCAAAATTCAAGTCTCTTAGGCTCTTTTCACGCTTTCTCACAAACGGATTAAAAAATAGACGATTATTTTTGAAGTTTGGATAAACCATTGTGTCATATGTTGAGGTGAGCATATTGTAAGTATGTCTTGAATGAGTCAAGACATCATATTTTTGAAGAAAGATTGGAAGATACAAGGTTGATCAAGATGTTCACCAACATACAAAGCTATAATATATACCAAGTGAGATCATGTATCTCTTGGGATGGTATCTTCCCATGGGCTTGCATCAAATGAAGATTACATATAGCTCGGCGAGGATGACGTCATGTGGTGATCGTCATCAAGGTTGAGATGTGCAATACCAAGAGAAGCTTTTCGAAGAGATCCTATGCTTGGAGCTTGCAATGGATACATGAAAACAGAGCTAAGCAAGACTCTCCCATAATATGGTATGGGGGAGTATTTGTAGAAATCTTCATCAAGCATGTGCTAGCAAGCACAATCAAGAAAGATGTTCCAACTTGAGGGAGTCAAGATTGTTATCATCTAGCTCAAGTGGAATGCTCAAGGCAAAGGTATGATCTTTATAGGTTTCTCTTCTACCGGTCTCTTGCTTTTGGGACACCGGTTTATAGGATAGATAGGCGTACTATCAAGAGGGGCTCTCGGGTGAGTAACTTGATCGCATCTTTCTGGACAGCTCAAACCTTTGCATACTTGGCATATCATATTCTTGGTTCTTATTTGGCTTCTATCCATGTGAGGATTTAGAACTTGGTTCATCTCCATGTCAAGCTCTAGTTCATCAAAAACGGATTTTGAATGAAAAACTCATTGCGTTTTTGTTGTCGAGGGTTTCACCGGTTGTTCTCTTATCGAGAGGTGTTAACTTTTTCCCATTTGGTTTTAACTTCTCTTGTTGTACTATGATGTTTCTCGGTATGATCTTATAAAGCTCTTGGTTGTGATTCCAAGGATCCAAAAATCATCGAAAACGGAGTTCGGATGGTCAAGATATAATCGTTTTCGTTTGGGTGTTCCTGCAGTTTTTTGTCCAACGGTAGTACCGTGCCGCTACCGTCAGGTACCGCCAGGAGTTCAGGAGCGCACGTGATTTCGTCGCCCAGAATCACCCAGGGCAGTAGTACCGCTGCTTGGGCGCGATTTTCACATAACTGTTGGATTTTGGGATCCTATTTAAGGGGGGCTTCATCCCCAATGACCCCCCAACTCTCCATAGCTCGGTTTTGCTCTCTCCCCACTCCACTGTTGACCTTGGGAAGCTTCCCCCTCTCTCAGTCCCTCCCATGATTCTTGCATATCTTTGAGGGGAAAGTGAAAGTAGATCTAGATCCACCTTTTGACCAATCCATCTCTCCTCTAAGGGTGTGTTTGGTTGGGTGGCTAGCCACCAAGTGGTTATGGGTAGCCACTTTTTATGTGGTTAGCCCCTGTTTGCTTCACTTGCGAAATATTTTGCGGCATGTTCATCTCACTGACAAAATAATTTTTTTCTATCTTTTAAATATTTGAAAATCCATTTCTCTGAAAATATATTAAGACATTTTACCCATTTATATATTTGGAAAAACATTCCCTTATTATATATTAATAAAATCTGGAAAAATTTCTCTTTTAAATATTGAACAAACTTTTACCTTTTAAATATTCAAAAAATTCCTTTCTTATATATTAACAATATTTGAAAACCTTTTTCCTTTAAATATAATAAGAAATTTTACCATTCTAAATAGTTAAAAACATTTTCATTTTATATATTATTAAGAATATTTGAAGAAACTTTTCTATTTAAATTATTGGAACAAAATATTCCTTTTAAATATGTGAACAAATTTTCATTTTTATTTATATTAAAAATATTGGAATATATGTTTCCCTTTAAATATAATAAGTAATTTTACGATTTTAAATATTTGGAAATATTTTCCTATTATATATTAAAAATATTTTAAGAAACTTTCCATTTTAATGATTTAAACAAAATATTCATTTTCAAAATATTTAACAAACTTTTCCTTTTTAAATATTTGGACAAAGTTATGTGACATGCTGATATTTTATCTCGACCTATTAAAAATAATTCCTCTCCAAATTATAGTATAGATATTTAAACAAGTTTTTTCCTTTAACAAATATAATATGGGGTTTTCTCACTATCTTATCACTCTAAGCATCTCTAATCTCTCAAAATAAACATAAATATGGTTACCCTTAACCACTTTTTATCCCTTCAACCAAACATAAAATTTGGCTAACCAACACACATAACCAAACATGAAAAATGGCTACCACCAACCACGTGGTTGGGGGTACCCACAACCACTTTTTCATAGCCAATGAACCAAACACACCCTAAGTGAGGGGAACATAGTGGATCTAGATCTTGAAATTCCTTTGTGGTACTCCTCCTTTGTTCTTCCTCTATTCTCCCCCCATAAGCATTAGTTGCTTTTGGTGGGATTTGGGAGTGAAGGATTTGTCTCCTTTGTTTTTTTGTTCTTCCTCTATTATTCCCCCATAAACATTTGTTGCTTTGTTGGAATTTGAGAGTGAAGGACTTGAGCACTTTGTGTGCTCTTGCCATTGCATCTTGCATCGGTTTGAGCCCTCCACGAGAATCTGTGGTGGTGAAAATTAGTGAGCTTATTACTCTTGGGTATTTAGACCCTAGACGCCTTTGTGGTGTTTTAAACCTTTTGTGGCCAAAGCCTTTTGTGGCTAGTTGAGACCTTTTGTGTGGTCAATTGGGACCTTCTGTGGTCAAGACCTTTGTGGTCATTTGGGACCCCCAATTCGGTTGTGGGTGTGTGCCCCAAGAGTGTTGTACGGGATTCGATCTCCGCCCTAAAGTAATTTTATTGTGGAAGGTGAATCCAACCTTTGTGATGGGGTTCATCGGAGAATAAGGTGAGCCTGTTGTGGCGTTGAGACCGACATGTGGTGGTCGCTCACACCTCTCCAACGAGACGTACTCCCCTAACAAGGAGGAACTCGAGAATACATACTCGTCTCCGCGTGCCTCGGTTATTCCTATACCCAAGCTTTTTTACTTATGCACTTTACATTGTGATATCCTTCGGGCTTGAAGTCCTTTATCTTGCTATCATTGTTGCTTATCTTGCTTAGCATAAGTTGTTGGTGCACATAGGTGAACCTAGTATATTTAGGTTGTGTTCTTTATAAGTTAAACACTAACTTTTATTCTGCATTTTTCAAGTCTAAATTGAAAAGATTGTAATCGCCTATTCACCCCCCCCCCCCCCCCCCCCCCACACACACACACACACACTCTAGACAACATCTGTCCTTTCAGCTGTATTGGCGTCCAATGCTTCGGTAGTTTAGAGAGGCGTGGAATACGGACTTGAGCTATTTAAGGAAGGTATAATCTGGAGGGTGGGTAATGGACAATCTATTCACACTTAGCGAGATCCATATGGATTCCTCGGGGGGGGGGGGGGCATCATACCGCTAATTACTCCAAAACGAGATTGTAGACTGAACATAGTATCAAAGTTTCTTGATGAACATGGTGCGTGGAATGTCCAACTGGTACATAAGCATTTTTGGCCGATCGACGCCGAGGCTATATTGAAGATCAAACTTCTCCATGGTTGCAGGAGGATTTCATTGCATGGCATCCTGACCGGAGGGGTTTATTCAGTGTACATAGTGCTTGCAAGGTTGTTATGGCGCAATATGAAGCTACCTTCAGTTCTAGCGCATTTAGTTTAAGGCCAGAGGGTGACCTGCCGGCACGGAAACTAATCCTCAGTTCCTCAAAAGATGAAGATCGTGGCGTGGAAGGTGGTGTCAAGAGTATTGGCAACGTCACAGAGTAAGTGTAAGCGTCATTTGAGTAAATCTGCAACATGCATTTTGTGTGACACAAATGAGGAGGATTCCTTTTTTTTTTGGCGAAAACGCAAAAGCCTTGCGTTTCCATTCATTGATAGAAAAGAAGTTTTTGTACAAGTCCAAGAAAAGACCAACACCCCACCATACAACTCACCCTCTACCTATCTAGACTAGGGGAGGACTTGGCGAAGATCCCGGGCTCCCGCACCTACCCAATCACGCGCCTCGGCTTTGATCATGACAAGCAAGGTAGCCACCGACGGACGCGCGTTGTCAAAGACCGCAGCGTTTTGATGCTTCCAGATCCACCATGATGTGAGCATGATCAACAACGAGGTGCCCTTGCGTAGCACGGGAGGAGTGGCGCGTAGAGCACGTGCCCACCAATCTGTGAAGTCATCATCACCCAACGGAGGTGTGGCAGTGGATCGGACCCACGATAGTACCTCGTGCCACAACGTTCTCGAGAAGGAGCAGCCAGTCAGAATGTGCGCCATAGTCTCCTCCAGGACGAATGCCGCCCAGGCATGCCAGCCAGATGAAGAACTTCACCCTGGGGGGAGGAGGATTTCTTTCATACACTACTTACGTGCACGAATGCTGCCCAACTCTGGGACTGCATGGGTGAGGAGTGGGCTATCCCGCCTAAAGAAACATTGCTTATAATGGGGAAGAGTTGTTGCACCTGCTCGCGAAATATGATTCAGAGACTAGAGACAAAATAATTATATTGATATGGCGCATCTCAAGTGTATGATACATGGAAAGGTTGCACCACCAATTCAGGTGTCCCGTTTATTTCTATTGAGCTACATGCAGTCACTTAGGCACAGCACAGAAGAGATACAATTCAAGTGTCCCGTTTATTTCTATTGAGCTACATGCAGTCGCTTAGGCACACCACAGAAGAGATAATCAAAGACAAGTGAGAACTAGGCAGTGGCCTAGTGGCAAGGGTTACAGTGGCACACCTTGTACCCAGAGTTCACACCTTGTACCCAGAGTTCAAATCCCGTCGGGAGCAGAATTCTGGTGCCTCACCCTGGTGGGATTCTACTATATCAAAAAAATCATGGGTGCTAGTGCCTATGAAATTTCATTTTTTTATAATCAAAGACAAGTCCCCAATGATCAGTGACCAAGATAAGAAGTGAGGCCAACTCACTTGGCTAGTGGAGTGGATGTACAACACAGCCACCCAGGTTCAAATTCTCACAGACGCGAATCTGGGTTCTTATTATTTAAAAAAAACTCGTTGTGGGGGCTTACCCCACCGCTTTTCTTCCAAAAAAAAAAAGATCAGTGACCAAGATGCACGTAAGGAGATTGTTGCTATACCAACCCCACAATGGCCTCTACTTCCGAAAATTGGGTTGCTTAATCAGTTGATGGATCCTTCTCATCGGTTGGCCGAGGGGCAGGCATAGTTCTTAGATATGTGTGTGTGTGTGTGTGTGTGGGGGGGGGGGGGGGGGGGGGGTATCTTTGCCTCCCGCTAAATACGCATGGCATGAGTATGGCCTTGCGATGGTCGACAATGCAGGTAGTCGTTTAATTTGATTCTTCGACACTATCGGCTCTACGTGACTCATCGCTCTCCAAATCGCCTTATGGTCACCTGGTGGGTAAGATTAAGAAGCTCATGAAAGAAAGAGAAAGAGAGTTTATTCTGCTTAAAATTACACGTTTCCAAAATAGAGTTGCTGATTGTCTCACTAATTATAGTCGTATTGAGCGCCATCAGGCATTTACTTTTTTAAATCCTGTTTTACTAGTGAACTGTAACCCTCTGATTATTGAATAAAACTCACATATTCCTAAAAAAACACTTGTTCAGTAAAGAACTATCCAAATTCAAGTCATCACAAGCATAGATTATCGCACTTCATTTTAAAAAACACGTGTTTAGTGACACAGCACCCGTGGAGATGCTCTTAGGGCATGTACAATAGTAGAAAAGGCGTGTCTTATTTTAATCATCCACGTCATGTAGGGAAGGCAAAATCATAAGTTGTACAAAGCATTATCTCTTTCTGTCATCTCTAACTATTAATGAGAATTAATTATATTTTAGTAAGAAATTATATGTATAAGGGAGACAAATAGTACAATGGTGAAATTAGACTTCACTCATTTCCATTTCATAAGAGATCATCGCTTAGCTAAAGGAAGGCGACCTCCCTTTTCTTAATTCTCTCACCTCCAACTAAACAAATAAATATTCCACGTGTCACGTCACCGCACCGTACATGCCCTTATTTCCACGTTGCGGCCCGTGCCGTGCCGCATCCACAGCCCCAATGAATCACGCGCTCACTGACATCCCCTCCCACGCGGCCGCAGTCGCCGGCAACCCGCTCCCGGCTTCACCGCGATCGGCCAATCTACTCCACCGACGAACAAAATCCCTCCTACGTTTCACTACACAGCGGGCCCCACGCATCAATGCAGGAGCAGCCAATAGATTAGCTTTAGATTTGATTCTAAAACTCAAAGATTACCCATCTCTCTTAGCCATTTGCCATCTTTAGTTTTAGCCCCACCTCCCCTTCCATTAAAGCCCGCCGCGCCCTTCTCCTCCGTCCCTCCCATCACCGCCCAGATCCAAGCCATGCCGCTGCCGCCGCCTGAGCCGGAGCCGTTCCGGGTGTTCGTCGGTTACGACCCGCGGGAGCACGAGGCGTACGAGGTGTGCCGCCGCAGCCTGCTCCGCCACGCCACCGTGCCGCTGGACGTGCGCCCCATCCGGCAGCCGGACCTCCGCGCCTCGGGCCTCTACTGGCGCGCCCGCGGGCCCACGGAGAGCACCGAGTTCTCCTTCACCCGCTTCCTCACCCCCTACCTCGCCGGTTACCAGGGCTGGGCGCTCTTCATCGACTGCGACTTCCTCTACCTTGCCGACGTCGCCGAGCTCCTCGCCGCCGCCGTGCCCTCCCACGATGCCGACCGCCTCGCCGTCGTCTGCGTGAAGCACGAGTACGAGCCCGCCGAGGCCACCAAGATGGACGGCGCCATCCAGACCTCGTACCCGCGCAAGAACTGGTCATCCATGGTGCTCTACAACTGCGCCCACCCCAAGAACGTCGCCGCGCTCACCCCGGACGCCGTCAGCACCCAGACCGGCGCCTTCCTCCACCGCTTCTCCTGGCTCGAGGACGACGAGATCGGGGAGGTGCCCTTCGTCTGGAACTTCCTCGTCGGACACAACAGGGTCGACCCCGCCGATCCGGCCACGCGGCCCAAGGCTTTGCACTACACCTGCGGCGGGCCCTGGTTCGACAGGTACAGGGACTGCGACTTCGCCGACCTCTGGATCAAGGAGGCCGAGGAGCTCAGGGCCGAGAAGGAGAAGCTCAAGGCCCTCAAGGACGATGACGACGAAGCCAACAAGGGGAATTGATTGCTAAATGTGGCTGCCGCATTGTATTGCATTGGTTCTTTTTGTGCCGCTGAAATCATTTCGATTCAATCTGTCCACGCAGGTCATTTGTAGCGACTAGCTTCTGTTACTGGTATGATGTTGGTTTCTTGGTTTAGGGTGGTACTGAAGATTAAAGGACACGAGTAGATAGCTTGAGTATATTTGCCGGTATGCTCTCTCTTGTGTAGTTGCAATCGATCTATGAAAGAATCCTCATCGCCAAGAATTTTATCCTTTGGCGTTGCGCCTGTCCAATTCTGCTGGCTGTGGTTTCTTATGATACAATCATTCTGAAATACTCATCACTGGCTGATGTGGGAATGAGAAATCAGGTTGCGATTCGGTGCCCCGCGAATGAAATGTGATTCTCGTAGTTTGCCGCATTGCTGAAATGACAAAAGGCTGAATTAGTCCCAGTTTTATTTGCCTACTTACAGATGCAGGCAGCATTGTGTTCATTTCAGTTCAGGAGATGAACTTCCTTCCGTGGCACTCCCAACAATATGGTTCGTTTCTTGTGCTACATGTCGCTGGACACCGGGCATGTTCCTGGATAGATATTAACTCTGCAGAGATGTGCTTTGCTTGAGCTTGATGCTTGAAGTAAACAAGTTCAGATGACAGGTACATTGGGCTTCTTGGCACTGGACCAGTGTTACACGTCTGAACCAAACAGGTACACAGAGAACGCCCTGGTGACTGTACTCTCAGATCAAACAACTGGAAGTAGTAGGTCGAACTGAACAATCTTTGTAGATTACTAAGGGGCAAGACTGCTGTTGATCATCGATGACGTTGTATACATATGAATTTATGTTAGTTTGTTGAAAGCACATTGGTATATATTCTTCAGAGATGAAATGCTTCACAGTTTCAAGCAAACCGGTCGAAGAGATAAATGAAACATGGTTGTTTTGCCAGTGTTCTAATGTTAAATGTCTAGCGGAAAAGATAAAATTGACTTATTATCCGATTATCTATTGCCCCATTGCTTTCCTAGGTAAATTTATACATTTCCCTCATGTCGTGAAAGGCAAGTGAGTAATTAATGTTATGTCATTTTGTAATCTTCACTTGCACAAGCTAGTTTCATGATTATGTATATTCTGTTGTCATGGCTTAATATGTGACATTAGACTAGACTATACTAGACCACGACTTTAGTACAGAAACAAAATAGTGCAAATATGCCTTGATGAAGCGAAGTACTTTCATCAGATAGTGACTTTTGTAGATTTACATGGAATATAAAAGTCGCCGGGGGTACAAGGTGAATAGCTCTTTAGTATGAGATTACCTTTGATCCATAAACTCAGGAAATTTTGAAAGCAAATGGCTCCTGCCCATGTTCCTTGGTTCTGAAAATTATAAAAACATAATACATCCAGATATATTTCCAATGCGCTGATGTTTGTGCCAATAAAAAGTTGCATCCCCAAGTTATGACGATGGTGCTGTATATCAGTAGATTGCTATAAATTAATACACCGAGCATAGGAAGAGAAATTCTGCATCATTCACAACATTTTCTGCATTGACGCGCTAAGCTCTGAACAATGAAAAACGAGAAAAACAATCATGATTTACCTCCAGAACTTTTGAGACACATCACCATTTTTTTCCTGCAGGAGCAACACAGCAAGCAACAAAAGTTAGGGCTTCACTACCATAGAATAGGACTACAGAAGTGCTGAAATTAATTTGAAAAGTGTAACTAGATCTTGATAAATGTACGCTTGCAACTCTAACTGAATCTGGACTAGCGACTCGAGTACGAAGTTCCAAGTATGTAAACATCTCGCAGAAGTAATTAAGAATCTATGCCTAATCGACAATTCGACATCGACGGATGGATCTGAAAGCATCAAGCGCTAAACCCTAAGTTCAGATTAACGGATCCAAGAAAAAAAGAATATGTACAGTACAGGAGTTTGTATCATCCAGATACATGCAGAAGAATCTTCTATTTCCAATAAGAAAGGGTTAACTTTCCTGAAATTGCAGAAACATTTTATTGCTCTGATCTCATATTGCCGATAATAATTGGATTACCTTTCCTAGGTAAATTAACACATTTCCTGGCCCCTTAAAAAAAACACATTTCCTGGCCGGTCGATTCACATAACACTACCATTACGAATTCATATAAACAGAAAGCATAACAATAATCCTCTCTTCATACAACTTGCAACATCTTAGTACAGAACTGAGCAAAGACATCCATCGCAGTACCGTGCTGATGCACATGCTAAAACTTAAAAAAGATAAAATCTTGACTACCGAGCGATCTAACTAAGCCCAGCTAGCCCGGAGGGTAGACATCAGGGCGCGCCTCTCGCCGATGGTGGCCACGCACCGGACCTCGTCGCGCCGCCGAACGATGATGTGCTGACTCTTCGCCAACTCCGGCGCCTCGAACACCTGGACCTTGCGCTGCCGCTTGGCGCCCTCGCATTCATCGTACCCCTCTTTCAGCTTGCGCTTCGCGACTGCCAGCTTCGCCTCCATGCTCTGCTTCGATGGCTGCGCCCATGCCTTGTCCCTGACAGCAGCGGCGGCCGGATGCTTCGTGGAGTGTGGACGAGCCGAGCAGTCCTTGCGCGCGAGAGGTTCTTGACCGGCGCCGTGCCCTTCTCCGCGGAACTCCTCGCTGACGGGCTGACGGCCCGTCCTCCTTCTTGCTCACGGCCATGGACCGGCGTGCCTCGACCGGCGGCGTGGCCTTCTTTGCGGAACTCGCTGACGTGCCATCCTCCTTCTTGCTCAAGGCCATGGACCAGCGCCTCTTGACCGGCGCCGTAATCGAATCGCCACAGGAGAGGATACCTGCGGTATAGAGCCTCTGCGCAATGTGTTCGCGCCTTTGCTCGAGCTCGGCCGGGCGATCCAGCGCGGCGACGGCCACGGCGGCGTCGATGATCTCGAAGACGTCAGCACCACCGGCGCCGGCGAAGAACCTCCTCTACTGCGAGTGCGCGCTTCCTTCGGAGGACGCCATCTCGCTTGATCGTCTGGTTGCGCGTTGGGGGTGGAGCAGAGTGTGAGAGATGTGGAGGAAGGAGGACACGGCGAAGACGGGCTTCGCACCGCGGCGAGTCCGATTTCATCTCCAGCTCCGGGTCAGTAATGCAGACTAACGTTGTTGCCACGCGTCGGGGTGAGTCCGACTTCATCTTCATCGAGGATCAAGGTGACGCCAATCCGATCCTGAGGTCGATCGGCCTTGTTTCCAAATCATCTGCCCGTACGCGAGACGCTTGAGTCTACAGCAGTGATTTCGGTTCAATTATTGTAAGTCACTTTTTATTCTACGGCACCTGTGATCGATCTCCTTTGCACTCATCACTTCATCAGTGGTAAACGGATGGAGCTGGAACTACACTATTCCTGTCGAGAAAACGATCTCATCTCCTGAAGCAAGTGAAGCGCATCATGCTGGATGGTAACGCTCCATTGGCTACTAGAGACCTGACACCTGTCCAATTTTGCTAAGTGTTAAGAGAGGCTAAGTACCAGATTCTTAAGCTAGCAACCACTACCTATACTGGAGTTCCACAGTGACTTTGCTGAAAGATGCAGTTTTTCACTTTGCCCTGGCAGCATAATGCGCAGTTATACAAAGGCCATCGACTACTTTCGACCATTCCATTCAGATGAAAGCAATTCGTCGGCAACTCATAACTACCCTGGTTCATGTTATCATGCATTCGTCAAAAACATAAGCTCCAGGCAAGCTAACTTGACATCAGAATTCTTCTAATATTTACATTGCCGAGATAGCGTCGGTCTGTCAGACCAGCAAATTTGGGCATCCGAAATTTTCTAATATTTACATTACTGTGTATCCGGGTCCTCCTCCGCCTTCTGGGACAGTCCACTCAATGTTCTGCTTGGGATCTTTAATGTCACAAGCCTGCAAATACAGCCAACAATTTAGGTGGAGGAGCAAAAGTATAGGCTCTAACAAGTTATCCTAGGGGACATCGCAACAACTTTGAATTCCAGGCCGTATCATCGACATTGTCAAATGCACGACACGAATTCATCAACGAGCATCCAGTGCACCGAATATGCAAGAATACATAACATCTGAACCATGGAAGGAAAAGAGTTACCTTGCAATGAAGACAATTTTGAGCATTTATGTGAAGCTTCAGTTCACCGTTTTCGTCAGAGACATATCTGCGTGAGAATATACATGGACAAACAGTCAGCATTAATCAGCACTTTCTGCTTTGCCTACAAGGACACTTTTAAATGCAACAAGTTGAGCTATCCATGGAAGAAAAAGGATAAGCCAAGGTGGCACGGCCATCCACATACTCGTAAACTCGAGCTGGACAGTAACGTGACTCTGGTCCAGCATACTGTGGAAGATTTACGCTTTCAGGTACTGTGGGATCCCTCAAGCGAAGATGAGGAGGCTGGTCGTGCTCATGGTTTGTGTTGCTCCTGTACAGAAGAAATGATTAGTGACAAAAGTACAGATCAAAAAGGTACGTAGGTTCAAGATAAAGAAAGGAGAACGCATATCCTGCACCCATCATTTTAAATAAGTGCGTCTGCAGTACCTATGGTCCTTCAAATTTGTGAATGGTAAAGCGCTGCATGTTTGGGCTATCATTTCCAAACATTTCTAAATACAGTATGGCATTTACGGTACTACTAGGTTCTACATGATGCATAACAAAGCGCCAGTGGTACTGACACAGTATGAGGTCGTATAATAACGCGAAAGAAGCCCATTGTTCTTGCTGCAGGGATTCTACCTGTATAACGAGGATGGAACGTCAAAGGACACCTGCCCATCTGGTTTTGGATAATGAATAGGTGAGTGCAGATTAGCCATCTGCCCACAAGGAAGTGTTTAGTCAAACTCACTAGTGACAATGGAGCAGCATTGCAATTCCAATTTGTGTTAACAAAGAAATAAAGAATCTGAGCAATGGTAGCACTTCACACTCACATCTGTGGCTTCATGGTCAGGCTTCCCATGCTTCAATGTAAAAGGTAACTTCCCTTTGAATACGTAGCTACAAATTGAGAAAAATAACATGTGTAAGCAAACTGGGTAGAGCATCCGATAACATCAACTTACCAATTGGAAACTCACCGTTCCAATGCTGAGAAGGCTATGCCAGGAATAAATCCGTATTCAAATGCCTATAAGCAAAGAGTAAAAGTTTCCTTATTCATCTTACACGGTTCAGAAAAAGGAAAAGCATTACCTATTTTATCCTCTGCACTTGTGAAATTTTACAGACTAGAAAGTAACGATTATTAGGGAAAGTATTAATCAAATAACCACATACCGGCCGATAATTCCGAGATCTATAGAGTTCTTCCCATATCCATGACTTCTTGATATTCTCCCAGTAGAGATCCATGGAAGATCCTTCAACAAGAGCCTTGAAAGTTGATTCCGCCGCAAGCATACCTTGTGTAAACATCTCTCCTTTAGTACAAAGCTTCTATCGATAAAGCTTATATTAACAGAACTGTAAATCCCAGTTAAGATCCAAGCAAACAAACATGTAAAAGAGAAACCTGATTTCATAGCAGTATGTGATCCTTTTATTTTGGGAACATTTAAGAAGCCTGCAGAGCATCCAATAATTGCACCACCGGGGAAAACTGGATTTGGTATCGACTGAAATTTTAGAAGTACTCTATCAGTACCTTATAATTATCGAGTAGCAACTACAAAGCAAACACAAAACAGGGTATTCAACTGAATAACAGAAATGAACTACCATTCGCAGCTAGAAGGCAAACATAATAAAGGTTAGTCCATTGGACAACAGAAGTGAAATGCTCCAGTCAGTGTTGAAATATAGTATAACAAACAAGCAACTCCAGAGCCATGTTTCAGCTTTAACACTGGAGCGAAACGACACACCAGCTAGGCTAGCACCAGGTGAAACTGCACTGATGTCTAAGTACAGTGCTATGTAATACCAAATACTCAATGTAGATTACCCATGGAGCTTACATATGCATTTATTTGCCGCCAACCATATCACCTTACCTGGAAACCACCTTCATTCAAAGTACGAGCACCATATTGAAGAACTGTTCCACCTTCCAAAAGTGTTCTGATAGCAGGATGCTGCTTGAATTTCTGAAATATTGGAGAGAAGAATTTTCTTTGACTGTTAAGTTCTCAAATCAGCTGCATAGTACTTGTCACCAGAATACAATCATACAGAAATTTACACACCTGGAATTCATCGTAGGGGCTGAGGAAAGGGTTTTGATAATTCAAGGCAACAACCAGACCAATTGCTAACTGAAATAAGAGCACACCTAATATTAGATACATGTAATTCAAACTTCTGATAAACATTCACGAAGTTACAAGCTAAGGATTCCCATCCAGTTACTCCGCAGAACAAGGGCTATAAGATAAATGATGAGTTAGTGGCTTCCCTTTCAAACTCAGACTAAACATTTTTTTCTGATTTTCTTTCTTTTTGGTGTTTTATGATCTAGTGTTTTGGGTTCTCAAAAAGAAAAAGGCTCTAGTGTTTTGATTTCTGTTTTAGGTCAGCACCACATGAGTGGTTGTGTAGCTTCCATGTCATTCTTCCTCTAAATATTTTTTCGTAAGACAGTTCGCTACATACAGCACAGACAAAGGAACTTTCCTGCTTACTAGGAAATTAGGTTCGGCAGCAGAATGTAACCTATAATCTAATCTTGTACGTTGTATATTTGCACAGACACCAATCCTCACAAGCAAAACATATAATATGTAATACTGACAATGTGCGGATCAACAAAGTACCTGTCTATCATCAAGGTGGTACAGAAATGATCCTCCATATGTCTTCATGTCCAAAGGCCACCCTACAGTATGAACTACAGAGCCTGGCTTATGCTTTCCTTCTTCTATCTCCCAGACCTAAATGCAAGTTCCAAGAGCATTATTAAACCATCAATAAGTAGTTAGGGAAAAGTATGTGCAATTTTTCAAGAGAAACTTGTAAAATACAGTCAAGAAACAATATACAGGTAAATTAATGAGATGTAGAAGACATTCATAATTCTGGAAAAATAATATATAAAAAAATGGTGTGCTTATGGATGACCAAGAAATAGTAAGAAAGTGCCACCTAATCTTTACATGGTGCCTATTTAGAGACATTGACAATTTATGCAAGCCACACTGCCTGTAAAATGTGGTAGCCGGTATGCAAAAACGATATAATTCACATAAAGGATCTTGCTCCACTATGTTTGATTAGAATTGAGAATAAGGTAGTAGCAAAGAGCATTAGTGGACCCAGTATACCTCTTTAATTCCGAGAGCATATGTCTGATGTTGCCCTTGCCCACTTTCTCTGAGCTTGTGATTCGTTATTATTTTCTGGAAAGCACAAGAGATATAAGGATGAAGCCTATTTAGCATCAATTGGATAATTATATACAGAACAAATCATCTTCCATAATATTAAATTAAACCAACTCGAATTACGTATGCTGACCTCTGATAATGAACCCCGGCAACCCTCGGCCAGAAGTGTTATTCGCCCTGCATTCTAAGTAGTTGACCATGAGAATAGATACGTGAGTGGCAGAACAGAGTGGAAAAGAGGGTATGCCAACTTTAGAGAAAGAACAACTCGAGAATAAAATCACTATGATCTATTTTTAACAAATCGGAAAGACATATGCAACAGATGATAGCACATGTTTTTGTGTAAACGTCCAGGTGATTAGCTATAAGGAGGTTACTCGCCTCTTAGTTCCACCCCCGGTTGAAAAGTTTCCCGTTTGGTACCATCTTTAGTAATACCAACATCATTAGTTGCAACTCCATTAACCATTTGATTTTCGTCATAAAGGATCTGTCAGAACAGAATTGAAGCAAATATTAGCCCTTCCACGAAAGAGATCCTTAAGAAAAAAAGGATGGTACCTCACTTGCAGCAAAACCTGGATACACTTCAACACCTAATTCTTCAGCCTTCACGGACATCCATCGCACCAGTTTGCTCAAGCTGGACGAAAATGAATATGTGAGTCACTGGAATAAGAGGAATACAGAACCTTGCAAGGATCAAGCTGATGATAATAAGAAAATACCAGCACCTTATCACGTAGTTCCCTTTGTTATCAAAAGGAGATGGAAGTGTCCATGCCTTGTTCTTTGTTAACATCCAGAACTTGTCAGATGAGACAGGGACTCGGATTGGGGCCTGTCGAACATATCAAAGTGACATGAAAATGAGTTCCTGGCTACTGACTACATATCAATCTAATTTTTTTTTAGATTATTCTTACAAGACCATAACTGAACGAACACGAGATACGAACGCATATGTCATGAGGACATGTGGTAAGGTCTGGTAAGTCAAAATTTCGCAAGGGTACAGGTTTTCTTCATGAAGTTTTCTTATCATGACAATGTAACTATTACACAACAGCAACGGTTACAACAACACCCTCATACAAAATAAACTTTCTAATTTCTAAGGTATACGTGAGTAAATGGATATCAATCGAGCACTGAGTGTTGTATTAATCAGGGTGAGCAACCACAAACACGGATTGGGACTCGAATTGAGGCATGTCCAACATATCATAGCCACATGAAAATGAGTTACTGGCTACTTAGGACATAGCAATGTGAAATTTCTAAAGAGTATTCCTAAATGGACAACAAACAAGCACGAGTGGTATATAAATAGGAGTGAACAACCACAAACACGGTTCTTGTGGAGTGCAGGTTACAGAAGGGCATACATCTTGTTGCCTCCACTCCGGAATGAGCTCATCCAAGGCTCGGGGCTCGAACACATTCCCCGACAGTACATGGGCACCTGCAGAACAAAACGAAACAGAGACCCAAATTACACAAGGAGAATCAGCGCCCTTGCGAGCTACGGAGTAGTACTGAAACAGCACTGTAGCCGACGATTGGAATTTGTGTGCGAGGCGGCGGGCGTACCGACTTCGGCTCCCTTTTCGAGGACACAGACGGAGAGGTCGGTGTCCGCCGCGCGGCAGAGCTGCTTCAGCCGGATGGCAGCGGCCAGCCCCGCCGGCCCGGCACCCACGATCACGACGTCGTAGCTCATCGCCTCCCGTCCAGCAGAAAACCACCTCGCGGTCGCCGCGCCCCAGCTCGGCGCGCTGTGGCGGCGAGCCGGGGCCTTGGCGATCCCCGCGGCTGCCGCCGCGGCCGCGCGGAGGACTCGATGCATTGGACACAGGAGAAGCTCCTCCCCACCCAATCGGTTGAGCTTCTGATTCTGAAGTGCGACTGCTGGAAGCAGAGAGACGGGAGGAGGTGGGGGGGGGGGGGGGGGGAGCGAAGGGCAGGAAAGATACGGAAGTGTAGCGTGGCAGGTGACACCGGCACTTGGCTGGATCAGATCGTTGAGCTGGACGAAGACGAAAAGCTTTTCTCCGTCATAAACTGGGCCTAGTTACACGGGCCTTTCTTGAACCGTGGCCCAAATTGTTGCCATTGAGTACGCTTTCGATTAGCCCAGCCTGGAGGAAACGTTGGCGGGGCGAAACGCCAGCGCCGCCTGAAGGAGTATGGGCCGGCCATCGGGTCGATTTTCTTTTTTCTCTTTACTTCTTCACTTGTTTCTTGTCTTGGTCTAAAAAAAAATTTATTTCTTGTCTGTTTTCTTTCCCTTTTTCTTTTAATGTTTCGTTTCTTTGTATTTTCTGTTTTTCTTCAAAAAATGCTCAGATACACAAATATTGAAATAAAAAATGTTTCAATTAATAAAAATGTTCATATTCAAACAAAAGTTCAGATTAAAAAATTGTTCAAATTTGAAAATCATTTTGATTTTGGAAAACGTCCAAATTTGAATTATGATTTAAAAAATTTCAGATTCCAAAAAATGTTCAGAGTGGAAAATAATTCAGATTCAAAAAGAAAAATCCAAAAAGCAATTAGATTATGAAAAACGAAAATATTTGGAATTTATTCAGATTTAAAAATAGATTTTCACTACACAAAAAACCAATGTTTTTTATTAGTTCGGTCGACAAGCCCATAAAACCAGTCGCTTCGTGCTTCTCGTGATTCACTTCGCCTCCCTAAGCTAGACGCTTCATCAGCATGGAGCGACACAATAGAAAAGGCAGAGAGGTTATTTCCCTATTGCTATTTTTAATTCTCATAACTTTTATAAATATGAAAATTAAAATTTTCAAATTTTTGAAATAATTTTGTATATAAATAAATTTTTAATTTTGAATAATTGTCAACTAAGAACAATTGAACAATTTTTGAATATAAACAATTTTTAGTGTGAGTTTTTTGAATTAGAATAATTTTTTATATGAACAAATTTATATTAGAAAATTTAAATCTAAATAATTTTCAAATGTTATTTTTTTCAGTTTTCGGGTGTGAACAATTTTGAATATTAATAAATTTGAATTATCAAATATGGAAACACTCAATTTGAAAATTTTAATCTGAAATAATTTTTCCTGTTTTTGAAATATGTAATAAAAATTGAATTGCACAATTTTTTATATGAACAAATTTTACATTTGAAGAATTTAAAATATGTAAATAGTTTTATTCTTGACATTATTGAATCAAAATACTTTTCAAAATCATAAAAAGTAAAAATAAAATAAAAACGAGAAAGAAATAGAGAAAAGAAAAATTTTAAGAACAAAAAATAAAAAGGGAAAAAGAAGCAAACAAAAAGAGAAAATATATAAAAGAAAAAACGCTTGTTAGGCCGGCCATGACCTTCGATGCTTTAGTCGGCGGAGCACACGAATACCACCGGTAATGAGAGATATATATCACTCACCCAGTCTGGTATTTAAGAGCCCATTGGAGGAGATGTCAAATAAAGATCCTGACGCTTGGTATTTAACATGGGCCGCATCTACTGCAGCCCATTAACATGGACATATTCATATTTATTAATAAAGTATATATTTAGTTTAATGTATTTTCAAATGTTGAGAACATTATCAACATAGTTCCAAAAAAGGTTCATGAAGCATACGATTGGAAAAAAATGTTCGCACAACTCAAAACAATTATTCATGATTTTAATATGTTTTATGATACGAATTTTTTACACAACATTCAAACGAAAATTGTGCATGCGTTACAAAATGATAAATTTTTTATTTTCAATTAAATGAAAATTAACAAAGAGAAAGAAAGAAAGAAATTTGAAAGCCCAACTTGCATTTGGCACTATTTATTTTCTTACTTCTTTAATTTGTTTCTTGATATGTGTTATGAATTTTGCTTCCATAATTTGTGACATGTTGAATATTAGTATTACCTATGTCCAAACTTTTTCGTATGTTTGAAAACACCGTATGTGGCTGGGCAAAGTCGGATGTGCCACAAGATATGTGCTCCGCCTTCAACATCGGAGGGTTTAGCTAGTAGTTACTTCTATCGTGCATATAAGAATATGTTGGGGGATGCTAATTATGGAGCGTTTGAGCGCCCACACGATTCCGACCACTAAACGAGAAAAGCTGCCGGAGAGGAAGAGGATTGCCACCATAGCCACCCTTGCAACCCCCGTCGTCCGAACCGTCGTCGACCCCGTCTACGGCCGGCGCGTTGTCACGACGCCCCGCCACCCACCCTACCCCGATCTCCTCCTCCGTAGGTTCGCCGCCCTGACATCCTCTAACCCCACACTTGTCTCCGGCGCCAGCAACCCCCACACCCCGCACCCTTCCAAGTTAAGTTTCTCCTCGCCCTCGTCGCCTACACCGCGGCCAGACACGCCTCCGGCTCGGCTTGCCACCGTCGCCATCAGGGAGGGAGAGGATGTGGGGAGGGAGCTGGTGCATGGGTCTCACCACGCGTCCCGCGTCACGCGAGCGCTTGCACGTGCGCACAGAAACATTTCCGAATATGTGGCGTGCATGTGGATCCATTTGTTGTTTAAAGGCAAGCTAGGCCTGGTTTAAGCAAGCAAAGCAAATTAGCAAAAGGCCAACAGCCGTGGCTTGAAGTTACATTCTGCATATATGTTTTTGCACGGGCACTTCTATGTGGAGACCAAAGAGATAAGACACCTACGATTAAGTCGAGACTGAAGATTGAAACTTCTCTCCTGCCTCTTATGATTCCTGCACACACATGTTAGTTTTTTACACAATTACACCTAATCGGCCGAGTCAAAGTCTGCAAATTAAGAAAGACAAATAACCAAACAGGAGTGGTTAACACTATGCCTTCATGGATGGCTTAAGTGCTTAATCACCAGGCCCTACCATCACAGGCATCAGTAGTTTCCTACAGGACTTCTCTATTCATATTTGTCCCATTTAGGCGATGGGCATCCTTACTACCACTAATATTCAGAAGAAACTATTTGCTCCAGAAATATTCAGAGAGAGAGAAGAGGTAGTCGTCAAAGCGAAGGAAAAAAGAACAGTATGATTATCATTTATTCAGAGGACACGAACACGTTTCCTGTACCTTTGTCATAGAAAATTGGTGTGCACGATCACAGCAGATAGGATTTTCAGGTCGCGGCGACCGACGATTCAGCCGACAGATTGCTCGAACCGGCGACCGAAAATGGAATAACCAGATTAACAAGCACCACCGTGTCCGGTTGTTCCACGCACAGGATATTTCCCATGACAAATTCCTTGGCACGGAGCCACGGACGGACGAACGGACGAGCGGGGTTCATCGTTCGTGCATGCACACCGGCCCGAATCTCACAGAAACAAATTTTATTCTTTGAAGAAGACACACAAACGAATTCTATTTCGACCAGACTTTAGATGCACGCGCAGTTTCGTCAAAGTTCCAACCTCGCTCTTCCAATCAAAGGCCCGATATTGCGCTGCGTTTTACTTCGATATATACATATATAGGAGTGGTCCATATGTGTTATTGTTTTTTTGCGATTTTGCTTGCTCGATGCAAGCTGCTAGAACTTTATTAGAAGAACGCAGTCTTGTCCAATTCCGATGCGATGTCCATTCTCCATAGCTTAGCTCCTCGCACGTATAGCTTCCAAGCACACAGTACACGGCCAAAGGAAATAAATTGAGACCCCATATCCATTGCACAAAGCCTGAAATCTGCACGTACGGCAAGCAAAGACGCGGCATCGATCGTCGGGCATAAATAAACCAGCTAGCTAATCATATGAATTCAATTCGTAGCGGCGCGCACGCTCGGGTTAGGAGCACGGTTCTTGTCTAAATTGATTGGTATCTCTGTTCTCTGATGCTAGTAGAGCACTATGCACCATTTAGAAACCTCATTTTGTCTCGAGGTGTCTGATCGAAGAAACCTCAACGGCTCGTGAAGCTTCGTCGTGCTTGCTTCGCGTCCTAGTATAGCGCGGTAGGTACAGTCACATCCATCGTGTCGCTAAATTGGATTTCTGAAGACATAAGCGATTTGATTTTTTTTATGTGATCTTTGTTAGAGACGATTTTGTGTGACTAGTTTTGATCATCCCTGTTCATGATTGATTGATTTGATTGGGACGGTGCAAATTCTTCTCCAGAAATGTGATGAAACTGGTAGCCGTCAGTTGTGTTAATTTACTGCGCACTGTAGGCCTCTAGTGTGTTATTGTTTAATTTGGACAGGAGAGCTAATTTCATCGAGTGGTGTCATCGTGTTAGGGCGTCGTCTTCTACGTCGGGGCCCAGACACGCTGCACCTCTACAATGCTCCGTATCGATCGATCTACGATGTGATCGCTGGGACGATACG
This sequence comes from Poa annua, assembly GCA_026929855.1. Lineage (NCBI taxonomy): Eukaryota > Viridiplantae > Streptophyta > Magnoliopsida > Poales > Poaceae > Poa > Poa annua. The sequence continues at coordinate 40,476,368 of CM049438.1, forward strand.
TTTTTTACGGTTCTGAAGCTGACGTACGATCAGCATGCCTAGCTAATCGATCGGTCTCTCTATCACGAAGCAATGATTCGTTAACTGATACGATGGAGATCGAGGGGTAATGCTTTGTTTTCTTGGTGCTATGGAATCAAAAAAGTCCTGGCTTGCTTACATCTGCAAGTTTTCTGATCACATGGAATCCATAACAGAGTAATTGGCAATCCAAATGTTTTCTGATAACATGGAATCAAGAACGATGTAAATAGTAAGAACAGATTCAGATCGTAATTGGCGATCTGAATGTTTTCTGATCACATGGAATCAAAAGTCTTGGCTTGCTTACATCTGTAAGTTCCATTAGAAAAAAGAACTGCGGGTTTATCACCCCGTGGAAGCAAAGCATGCAGGAAGCCGAGCACTTTACGGTGCGTCGTCAACAATTAGCAGCAGCTTTCCCGCATTTAAATCGTTTCACGAGCTCTCCCCATCCGCCATTAACATTGACGTGTGAGTTGTATAATAATATACAGTATTTACAAGCCACAGCCAAATCAAAGGCAAACGAACTGACGCGTAAGTCTGAACTCCATAGAACACTAGGAGCTAGCAGTGGAGCGCAAGATAGCAGTATTATTTATGGCACGTGACGCACACGGTGCAATTTGGCGTGGAAGTCACCGGCCACCGGACGGGGACGTGCAATCTCGCTTCCTCCGTTGCTTTCGGCGTTAAACTTCCTTTGGCACCACCTGACACCTGTCACTGTTTAGCGACAGCGATCACTTACCAGACCAGTAATCGAGAGTGAGAGAGAGAGGGAAAAAGTACAGCAGTAACCTCCTGAAAAAAGCTTCACTAATCATGGTGCAAATTACAGTAACAGTGTTGCTAAGTCCACTAAATAATTTGGATGGATTGCTTGAGTAGTGCAGCCTTGGCATTGTGTTTTGGCGAGTGAACCGTCGGAATCAGCACTTGGATTCGATCTTCACCCAAATGATTGCAAGTTGCCCTACAATTTTAAGTCCCAGGCCAGGGCCAGTACTACTGCAGCAGTGCACCTGACGACTCGTCCTCAGCGACTCCCTGTTCCCAGTACAGGTTAGAGCAAGCAGCCGTACCGTGCGCGCCCTCCCAAGATCGGACTATGACCGGCACGCACGCGCCTGATCGCGGCGTGGCACCGGCCTGCAGTACGTTGCAGCACCGGCAAGGCAATGCACCGTTTCGACGTCGACGCCGCTGGTCCGGAATCGGCGGAGTATCAACCTCTGAAGAGTTCAGTGCCCTTTGCAGGTGCGGCCTCACGAGTGCACACAGCAGAGGAAGCCATAGAAGCAACTTACGCTCGATCCAGTGTGACTCGGTTGCCTACTATTTTAGGCTGTCGTCAATATTTATGACCTGCCTTGTATTTCTAATGATAGTGTACGCCTGTATTCCTACATTACTTGTATTGATAATGGATATAGAGATGACAAGAATACAAGTAACCTAAAACTAGGAGACAACAAGCAAATAAACTGTTGCAAATCACTCTGGCCGCAACTAACAAGCATCCACGTGTCTTCCGCTGTCGTCAGAAAAAAAGAACACTTGAAGCTGAAAAAACCCTTGTATGGCTTGCTTTGTTGATCGTCGTGTGAGGGTGTCTTTGTGTCTCAACAGAAAAATATTAAAAGAACATTAGCGCGTGGTTTAGTAGGATGGCCATTTTTTTTTGTTTGAACGCTAGCGGGTGTCCTCCAATTTCCATCAAACGAAACCAAGCTACACATTGTAGTACTGGATTATTGAATTGTCCGAAAGCACATTTCTTCTTACTTGTAAGTTTTCTTTTGAAATCCTCCACAAGCATGGCATGCAGCTAACGATGGTGATAAGCCGGACCATCGAATCTGACATCGCGACAAAACACCTTTGCGCTACCAGCATTTGTCGAGAACATGTTGCAGGAAAAGGTTCAAACAATACTGCCGAAGAAAAAATTGATTAAGTTTGTTCGCTAGTTTGCCCACTTTCTACAACACTTCATACGGCCCATAGAAACTAAAAGCCAATTTTTGATTACCCAGCGCATCCACATAAGTATCACATAAGCTGGAGTTTGACGTACACCAGATCGTCGACTTGAAAGTGTTTTTTAGTACGGTGTTTATCCGCTCGTACTTTCATATGTTGCTATTGTCAAAGCAGATGTTGATGCAACAGTCAAACCATTTGATCCTGCTCTTGCAAACACTGAACTTCGATAACATGGCCAGAGACAAGAGTCCTGGATGTAAGGTGTCGGATCATTCTCGTCTGGGAAACACTCATCAACGCACCACACTAAAATCCAAATAAGAAGAATGCAAAATGTAAGAACAACCTTAGGTGGCAAAAGTGAAAAGGCTTTTGATTAAGGATTTTAAATCTTTTCTTCAAATCAACAATGCCTTTTCAACCTTAACTATAAGCCTAAAAAGTCAGATTGAACAATTTCTTGACAGTGTTAGGATAGTGTCTTGCTGAGAACTCATTGAGATGGCACCAGGTATTCCCGAAGGGTGGAAAAATACTAGAGCGATATGCTATCATGCTTCTAGGTAGAACTTGTCATCTGAATATTGATCCCATCAAATCGACTCATGCGATCAACAAGAATGCTTGCATCATGGACAAATCCTTCCCGACCAAATATCACATATGTGAACTTCATATTGAAGTCAACAGTAGCAAGCACATTTCGACTGGTGTTGTGCTTTCTTTCCTTGTATGCAGCAAACTGTGACCTCGACACCGATAGTCACATGAGTACCATCAATTGCACCAATACCATCGTGTGCTGACATGAACAAAATCTTATGTTACACGTCATAGAATGAATTCATGTGATGAACCAACGAATCTAATGTATTCACCTTAAAATATGGATACCACCTATAGCTACGAATCTGATGTATTCACCTTGAAATATGGATACCACCTATAGCTGGTTCGTATCTTGTGTGTGTAGGAGATATGCCCTAGAGGCAATTAATAAAGTGTTTTATTTATCATATCTCATTTGTTCATAATACGTTTTTGTGTCATGCTATAACTGTATTAAGCGGAAACATTAATACACGTGTGATACCTAAAACAACCAGGTCCCCAGCAACCTCTGTTTGACTGGTTCATTGTGCAATCGATGATCGAGGTTTCCCGATCATGTGACATAGCGTCTATTTGACAATGAAGTCATATCGTTGGTAGAACGATGTGATGGACATACCCAATATTTATAGGACGTAGTCATTACGCCTTCGACCGTGAGACCTACTCTTATTGCTATTCCTGGAAGACACTTTGATTGCATCCAACGTCATATCTTACATAGTGTGACAATAAAGGTGTCCCTCTCGGGTGTCGGATAGGAGTATGTTGAGACGGGGGGTCAAGAGCGGGATTTGCCAATCCCATAGCAGGATAGATACTCTAGGGCCCACTCGGTGAGATTATGTCAAACGAGCTTGCAAGCGTGTGACTACGTCACCAGGACATAAGATCATGGACGAGTAGAAGTTAGCGGTGTCGATAACGAGATCAAGCTAGGTATGGAGATATCTATGAACGAGTCTCGGACACGCTAAGTATCGCATGGCAAAAGGTTTAAGACTCAGACGTCCAGGTTCGATAAGGAAAAGTATTCGTTATCTCGCAGGGATTAATTCTGGGTATCCAAGGTCCACGAATTAGTCATTGATCGGAGAGGAGTCTCGATCATGTCTGGAGAGGTAATCGAACCGCTAGGGTAGCACGCTTAAGGGGAGTCGACATTTTACCGGAAGAGAAAAAATAGGAAAAGAGAGACCGGGAACGTACCGGGAAAGTTCCGATGGAGATCGGGCAGCGACGAAATAGTTTTCGGAGCCAGAACAAATTATGTAATATGTATTTAATATTAATTAGTGTAATTAATACTTAAATATATTTTATTTTAATTTTTTCTGAATTTTTAAAGCCAAAAATCCCTTAATGGGCCTCTTTGGGCAAAGAGGCCCATGAGGGGGGGGGGGGGGGTGGGGGGACTTCCCCCCCATGAGGGAGGGGGCAGTTCGGCCGGCCCTGCCCACCTAGGCCGGCGGACCAAGCTGGCCGGCTGGGGTGTGGGATTAGTCCCACACCGCCAGCCTGGCAAGGTGGGCAGCCCCCTGGACCCCTTTATATAGAGGGGTACCCCTGGCCTTTGAATAGACACACAGTTTTCTCTCTCTCTCTCCGAGGATCACGTGATTCCCAAGTTTGGAGTTGCGCCTCGGAATTGTTTCTCCACCATACGCACACCGTCGTGCTGCTGGTCTCCCGGTCCCAGTCTTCCGCTGCTTCGTCCCTGGATCGGAGCCCGGAGTGCGTCGGCTTCACCGTACGTGTGTGACTCCCTGCGAGGCATCACACTTGTGGTGCTAGAGGTCTGCTTCCTCTACACGGCATCGAAGTCTTCGTCGGCTTCATCGACAACGCTTGTGCGGGAGCGTAATCCCCGCTTTCGGTCTTCAAGAGGTATGTGCGAAGACCCTCCTGCGTATTACTATATCTGCATAGTATAGATTATGGCTGTTTTTAGGTTATCGCTGTTAGGAAAATTTTTGTTTTCTGCCTGCGATCCCCTTCAGTGGTATCAGAGCCGATCTATGCGTAGATATAGCTATGCGCTAGTTGAACCCGTGTTCTGCACGGGGGCATCGTTCTTATTATTTGCTACCCTCTCGCGTGCACTTGCAATGTCGGCGGCATTGAGTTGATGAAGCGGCCCGGACCGACCTTACGCGTACGCTTACGCGAGACTGGTTCCACTACTGACATACGGCTAGTTCCGTATATGTGGCTGGCGGGTGTCTGTCTCTCTCTCTTTAGTTGGCTTTGCATTTTCAATGGAGGGCCCGAAAGGGATACATAAATATGCAATTATTTGATCGTTGTTGTGGTCATAGGTTCGTAGGTATGAAGCGGTTCTATTTACGACAAGCCCCAAGCCACGTAAAATATGCAAAAGATAAAGTAGAAGCGTCTAACTTTATTTTGCAGGGGCTATGTGATATGGTCAAGGTAGGTTTATTAAATTGTTTATGAACTGCTGGCGCGAAGGAGACCATCGGCGCAAGAGGCCATATCACGTCGCATTACATTTGATGTTTTGAGTGCATCTTATATTGTGTGTATATGTATATAGTATATATTAGTTACACGGCGGTAGTAATATAAGATGATCCCTCCAAAATACCAATTGTGTTCTCCCTTCGACGTGCACCACCAAGAAAGTTCTACGTTATGAGGCAGGCCGTGATGATCGGGTGTCAGACATATCGTCGTTCGCATACAGTGGGTGTAAGCCACGTTGCACGAGCATTTACGTTGAAGGTTATTATGGCGAGCCTAGCATGTACAGACATGGCCTCGGAACAAGGTGACCGAAAGGTCTAGCATGAGTCACAAAGTTGTTGTGATCGACATTCCGATGTCTACCTTTGAAGTTGTGTTGCCGGCTCTGATGATGAGGGGCTGCATAACGGATTAGGGTCGTGTAATCACTCTAGCGGTGAGAGGGATATCCGTTTGAGTGGGAGTTCTTATAGTTATTTTCGAAAATACTTGAACTCAAATCTTTTATGAACAAAGTCTTATATTTTGCAAATTCCATTGTAGATGTCTCGCCCCACCTTTAACTTAGGCCTGTTCCTTGAGAAAGAGAAGCTTAAAACCAATGGGTCAAACTTCATGGCCTGGTTCCGCAACCTGAGGATCCTCCTCTCTCCCCACAGGGTGGCCTATGTCCTTGAAGGCCCCCTGGGTGACCCCCCGGCAGATAATGCCTCCGATGATGAGAAGAAGGTCTTCCAGACCAAGTCGGATGATTCCTCTTTTGTCCAGAGTGGCATGCTCTATGCCATGGAAGCCGACCTGCAGAAGCGCTTTGAGAGGATAAGTGCCTTCGAGATAATTTCTGATCTCAAGGCTGTCTTTGCGCCGCAGGCTAAGGCTGAGAGATATGAAGCTTCTGAGCTCTTTTTCTCAGCCAAGATGGAAGAGCACAGCAGTGTGAGCGAGCACGTGGTCAAAATGTCTGGCTACGTTCAACGCCTGAACGCTCTGGAATGCAAGATTCCTGATGAGCTGGCGATTGATAGGGTGCTGCAATCGTTGCCCCCTAGCTACAAAGGCTTCGTCATGAACTATAACATGCAGGGCATGGCTAAGTCCCTGGGTGAGGTGTTCGTGATGCTCAAGACTGCTGAGGTGGAAATCAAGAAGGAGCACACGCTGTTGATGGTCAACAAGACCGTCGATTTTAAGAAATCTGGCGGCAGGGGCAGGAAGAACCGGAAGTCTAAGAAGGATGGCAAGCATGTTGCCAAGCCTAAGGCTAACAAACCTGGCCCCAAACCTGGCGTGGAGTGCTTCTACTGCAAGGGGGATGGTCACTGGAAGCGCAACTGCCCCAAGTATCTGGAGGATAAGAAGGCCGGCAAGATTGTCGGAAAAGAGAAAGGTATATTTGATATACATGTTATTGATGTGTACCTAACCTGCGCACGTAGCAATACCTGGGTATTTGATACTGGTTCTGTTGCTCATATATGTAACTCTCAGGAGGAGTTACGGAATAAGAGGCGCCTGGGAAAGGACGAGGTGACGATGCGCGTCGGCAACGGATCAAGAGTTGACGTGGTGGCTGTCGGCACACTCCCTCTACATCTACCGTCGGGATTAGTTTTGGTCCTCAATAAATGTTATTTTGTACCGTCCTTGAGTGTAAACATTATCAGTGGGTCTTGCTTGTTGCAAGACGGATATTCGTTCAAATCAGTATCAAGTGGTTGTGCTATTTATATGAATGATATCTTTTATGTTAACGCTCCCGAGAGTAATGGTTTATTCTTGTTGAATCTCGATCGTAGTACTCACATTCATAGCATAGATGCCAAGAGAATTAAACTTAGTAGCGATACCGCCATGTATTTGTGGCATTGCCGTCTCGGTCATATTGGTATAAGGCGCATGAAGAAACTCCATGCAGATGGGCTTCTAGACTCGTTGGATTTTGGATCCCTCGACACATGCGAACCATGCCTCATGGGCAAGATGACCAAGACACCGTTCAATGGTTTCATGGAACGGGCGTCGGACTTATTGGGAGTCATACATACAGATGTGTGTGGACCAATGAGCGTGTCGACACGCAATGGTTATCGTTATTTTGTCACCTTCACCGATGACTTGAGTAGATATGGGTATATCTATTTGATGATACACAAGTCTGAAAAATTTGAAAAGTTCAAAGAATTTCAAAGTGAAGTTGAAAATCAACTCAACAAGAAAATCAAGCACCTTCGATCCGATCGTGGTGGCGAATATTTGAGTTTTGAGTTTGGCACACATCTGAAGGCCTGTGGCATCGTGCCGCAGCTTACGCCGGCTGGAACGCCGCAACGCAACGGTGTGTCTGAGCGGCGTAATCGCACTCTACTGGATAGCGTCCGATCTATGATGTCTCTTACCGACTTGCCTGTGTCTTTTTGGGGGTACGCGTTAGAAACAGCTGCATTCATTTTAAATAGGGCTCCGTCCAAATCCGTAGCAACGACACCGTATGAGGTCTGGTATGGCCAGAAGCCTAAGCTGTCGTTCCTGAAGGTCTGGGGTTGTGAGGCGTATGTTAAGAAACTACAGCCCGACAAACTCGAACCGAAATCGGAGAAAGTCGTCTTTGTAGGGTATCCGCGGGAAACCATAGGATACACCTTCTACATCCAAGCTGAGGGCAAAACGTTTGTCGCGAAGAACGGTACCTTTCTGGAGAAAGAGTTTCTCGCCAAAGGAGTAAGTGGGAGGAAAATAGACCTCGACGAGATCGTTGATCCTGAACTCGAAATACAGAGTGGCGCAATGGAAGCTGTTCCGGAACCGTCCTCCACAGATGGAGTGGGAGAAGATGTCGAGGGTGCTATTCTACCTCGTAGGTCAGGGAGATCTCGGGTCGCCCCTGAATGGTATGGCAACATGGTTTGCACCGTCATGTTGATTGAACAAGACGAACCTACGAACTACAAAGAGGCTATGGCTAGTCCTGAGTCCGAGAAATGGCTTGAAGCCATGAAATCCGAAATCGGATCCATGTACGATAACAAAGTATGGACTTTGGTAGAGATTCCCAAAGAGCGCAAGGCTGTCGAGAATAAATGGATTTTTAAGAAGAAGACTGATGCTGATGGTAATGTGACCGTCTATAAAGCTCGGCTTGTCGCAAAAGGTTTCCGACAAGTTCATGGAATTGACTACGATGAAACGTTTTCACCGGTAGCGATGCTAAAGTCTATTCGGATTTTGCTAGCAGTTGCCGCATATTATGACTATGAGATATGGAAAATGGATGTCAAAACAGCGTTCCTAAATGGCAACATTGAGAAAGAGTTGTATATGGTACAACCTGAAGGTTTTGTCGATCCAGGGAATGTTGGCAAGGTATGCAAGCTTCAGCGTTCCATCTATGGACTGAAGCAAGCATCTCGGAGCTGGAATCTTCGCTTTGATGAGGTGATCAAAGGTTTTGGATTTGTCCGGAACAGAGAAGAGACCTGCATTTACAAGAAAATGAGTGGGAGCTCAGTTGTGTTCCTGGCACTATATGTCGATGATATACTGCTGATAGGAGATAATGTGGAACTACTGAATAGCGTTAAGGAATATTTAAACAGTAAATTTTCAATGAAGGACTTAGGAGAAGCTGCATACGTTTTAGGCATTAAAATCTATCGTGATGGATCAAGACGCCTATTAGCGTTAAGTCAGAGTACTTATATTGACAAGATATTGAAACGGTTCAATATGGATGGGGCAAAGAAGGGTTTTCTGCCTATTGTCAAGAATAAGGTGTTGAGCAAGGCACAGTGTCCGGTAACGGAACATGATAGAGTCGCGATGACTAAACATCCTTATGCTTCAGCCATAGGATCGATCATGTATGCCATGCTAAGTACTCGACCTGATGTAGCATTGGCTCTTAGTTTGACGAGCCGATTCCAAAGTAATCCTGGAAAGGAACATTGGGTAGCTGTTAAAAGTATTCTTAAGAATCTCAAGCATACAAAGGAAATGTTTCTTGTGTATGGGGACTGTGAGGAAGAACTTGGCGTAACAGGTTACGTTGATGCAAGTTTCTGCTCAGACCCAGATGACTCTAAGTCACAGACAGGATATGTGTTCAAGGTGAATGGAGGCGCTGTGAGCTGGAGGAGTGGGAAGCAACCCATCGTGGCCCAATCTACAATGGAATCGGAGTACATTGCTGCTTCTGAAGCCGCGAATGAAGCTGTGTGGCTGAGGAAGTTCATCATTGAGCTTGGAGTGTTCCCTAGCGCGCAAGACCCCGTGACCCTCTACTGCGACAACATGGGTGCTATTGCTAACGCGAAGGAACCGAGGTCTCACTCGACTGCCAAACACATACTCCGACGCTTCCATGTGATACGACAGTACGTACAGGGAAGTGAAGTGAAGATTTGCAAAATACATACGGATCTGAATGTGGCAGGCCCGTTGACGAAGCCTCTCCTGCTAGACAAGCACGTGAAACACCAAGATGCTATGGGTGTCCGGCTTTTGCCAGGTTGTAACTAGATTAAATTGTACTCTAGTGCAAGTGGGAGACTGTAGGAGATATGCCCTAGAGGCAATTAATAAAGTGTTTTATTTATCATATCTCATTTGTTCATAATACGTTTTTGTGTCATGCTATAACTGTATTAAGCGGAAACATTAATACACGTGTGATACCTAAAACAACCAGGTCCCCAGCAACCTCTGTTTGACTGGTTCATTGTGCAATCGATGATCGAGGTTTCCCGATCATGTGACATAGCGTCTATTTGACAATGAAGTCATATCGTTGGTAGAACGATGTGATGGACATACCCAATATTTATAGGACGTAGTCATTACGCCTTCGACCGTGAGACCTACTCTTATTGCTATTCCTGGAAGACACTTTGATTGCATCCAACGTCATATCTTACATAGTGTGACAATAAAGGTGTCCCTCTCGGGTGTCGGATACGAGTATGTTGAGACGGGGGTCAAGAGCGGGATTTGCCAATCCCATAGCAGGATAGATACTCTAGGGCCCACTAGGTGAGATTATGTCAAACGAGCTTGCAAGCGTGTGACTAGGTCACCAGGACATAAGATCATGGACGAGTAGAAGTTAGCGGTGTCGATAACGAGATCAAGCTAGGTATGGAGATATCTATGAACGAGTCTCGGACACGCTAAGTATCGCATGGCAAAAGGTTTAAGACTCAGACGTCCAGGTTCGATAAGGAAAAGTATTCGTTATCTCGCAGGGATTAATTCTGGGTATCCAAGGTCCACGAATTAGTCATTGATCGGAGAGGAGTCTCGATCATGTCTGGAGAGGTAATCGAACCGCTAGGGTAGCACGCTTAAGGGGAGTCGACATTTTACCGGAAGAGAAAAAATAGGAAAAGAGAGACCGGGAACGTCCCGGGAAAGTTCCGATGGAGATCGGGCAGCGACGAAATAGTTTTCGGAGCCAGAACAAATTATGTAATATGTATTTAATATTAATTAGTATAATTAATACTTAAATATATTTTATTTTAATTTTTTCTGAATTTTTAAGGCCAAAAATCCCTTAATGGGCCTCTTTGGGCAAAGAGGCCCATGAGGGGGGGGGGGGGGGGGGGACTTCCCCCCCCATGAGGGAGGGGGCAGTTCGGCCGGCCCTAGGTGGGCCTAGGCCGGCGCACCAAGCTGGCCGGCTGGGGTGTGGGATTAGTCCCACACCGCCAGCCTGGCAAGGTGGGCAGCCCCCTGGACCCCTTTATATAGAGGGGTACCCCTGGCCTTTGAATAGACACACAGTTTTCTCTCTCTCTCCGAGGATCACGTGATTCCCAAGTTTGGAGTTGCGCCTCGGAATTGTTTCTCCACCATACGCACACCGTCGTGCTGCTGGTCTCCCGGTCCCAGTCTTCCGCTGCTTCGTCCCTGGATCGGAGCCCGGAGTGCGTCGGCTTCCCCGTACGTGTGTGACTCCCTGCGAGGCATCACACTTGTGGTGCTAGAGGTCTGCTTCCTCTACACGGCATCGAAGTCTTCGTCGGCTTCATCGACAACGCTTGTGCGGGAGCGTAATCCCCGCTTTCGGTCTTCAAGAGGTATGTGCGAAGACCCCCCTGCGTATTACTATATCTGCATAGTATAGATTCTGGCTGTTTTTAGGTTATCGCTGTTAGGAAAATTTTTGTTTTCTGCCTGCGATCCCCTTCAGTGTGGAGTGTGATTAGATGGTGTCATGATCATCTCTTTTTCTGATCTCTCCAACGGTGTACAAAACTAGTTCGAAATATCAGTATATTGTCTCACTTGATCATGTGAATGTGTTGTGAATCTTGCTATGACCTACAACATGAATAAATAATACTACTTACTCTTCCACATATGTGTAGATGATATCTTGTGATAACCTTTTTTCTCGAAATGTTTGCACAAGCTTGACAAAAAAAGGGGCTATATCCATTTGCAAGAGTTGTATAGCCTCTACTTTGTTGTAGTTATCGATGTTGTTCAGAGTTGCCATCCTCTTTCGGTTTCATACAAACGTTGTACTTGTATCGTATCTGACTATACCCTTATATTTACGACGAACTACTCTATGATAAACCAAGGTGAGCCAGACCTGCATCACTATTATGAGGTAGATTTTGGTCCTCACCGCTACTTAGATGCCTCGCATTCAACCAAACACGTCCCTGAAGCAGTGGCAAAGGATAGGATAGTTTTGGAAAAAAAAACTTCATATATAGGATAAAAATCATGAGAAAAATATACAAAATTTAAATTCACACAATAGATTTGTATTCTTGACTCTGCAGCTACAGAGGGTAGGATTACCCTATATATTAAGGAGGAAGATTTTCACGCCTATCCTCGCTCGGGTTACTGTTCCTATGAACAGTACTCTATAGTGCTTTCATCCCGCGTCGTCGCTTTCCGATCCGATGGTCCGCGCGGACTTTTTGCACAAAAGTCACTACGTTTCCCCAAATTTATAAATCGGTCCTTCTGTAGAAGTGACCAACCCGTAGCCCTAATCACTAATCGTCCCCATTCCCCTCTCCCGGCCGCCCTCCTGCTCCTACACCGGCCTCCCACGCCGTCTCGACCGGCGCCGCCGGCAGGCCCGACCTCTTCCGACCTGCGCCGCCTGGCCTCCCTCCTGCTCCTCCATCGGCCACCACGCCCTCCTCCTGCCTACGCCGTCCAGCCGCCCCTTGGTAAGAGAGTATGGCTGATATCCAATTGAAGCAACTAGCTATCTGATAGCAAGAACAAAAAAGAATTCATCCGTAAAAGAGAGAGTAGGCCAGCGCAGAAGCCACAGTAATCAGACCTCCTTTAAAAACGTAGACGCGCCCATACAGGCGTGCATGCATGCATGCATCCTGTGTTGAGTGAACGCGATCGCGGGGTTCATGTGACGATTCCATTAGGTTTCAGGAATCCGATGCGTGCATGCATGCGTGCTTGATGCTTCCCCCCTGCAAAGTCGCTTAATTACTACTGCACAGCACAGCGTAGCTTTTGGATTCCAGATTCGAGCCAAAAGGTTATAGCCAAAAGCTTCAAGTCTGCGTGTAGTGACAGGCGCAGATCACTTGCTGCTGCTACTGTCAATTTGGGCAGCCAATACTGAAGAACCAGCGCAATTAACTGTCAATTCGGTCAGGATTGAATTCAACCACAAATATTTCTTTTGCATAGATACAAAACCGATGGATGGCACTTCCATTTGCATTACTGGTACGAGCATTCATTCAGTATATATACATTTTAAGAGGAAGCGCATTCAGTATATCTATAGGGCTACATGTACTCGATCGGGAGGTCGCTAGCTAGCTTAATGTCACAGGATTTCTGATGGTGATGATTCAACTCTCAAAACATGCTAGATGCATGCATGAACACTGCTTAATGCCAGCTGAATCATCAGAAGCAACCAAAACACATTTATCACGAGTTCACGACAACTCCTTCACACATATTCTTCGTCTTCGTCTCGATTCATCGGTTGCCTGCTCCGCGCGTGGCCTTGACCACCGCCTCCTGTTCTACGGTGTGTATACATCGTACCAAACCCAACCAATGTCCAACACGCGCAGGAAGCTTCACTAAGAAAAATATATGAGCAATTAGCCAACGCAAGAAAACTTATTACAATGTTATTTTTCACCTAACAATACTGCTTGAAACAATTTTTTTTTTGAAACAGGCGCTTGAAAAAAGTCATGATTCTAAATCTGATTGTCATGAATTACAGTGAGCGGTGAGGTTCCTCGATCTTGATATTGATTTGATATTGACCCGGGCTCTGCAACGACAAATGTAAATGACACGATGAAGCTTTTGTTTCTAGAGGCTAGCAGCAAGCCAGAGAGCATTATCAGGTGTACCTTACATTACATAGTCATGATCAGTGGTAGTAGTTGCGAGACATCCTGGATCTTGGAGGAGCCATAACCGTTCCGGGATGGATCGCGCGTATATAATTGGTGTGTTTCAGCTGTAATCTAACACGTACGTCAATAATCCGGTTCTTCAGGCTAAAGTTGCACGGCAGTACTGCATGATCGATGCACTCACTACGTACCTCGCCGGATACATGTTATATCGTCCATGACTCCATGTGTTGATCCAATTATTCGCCACCAAAAAGGACCATTATTCCTGTGTATAATCTACTGAACTCCAGGGATGACGGAGGGTGGCCTGATGCCAGATTTCGTATGTATTTTGTTTTGTTTTGTTTTGAAGGGAGCTCTGACGATGCTAGTAGCGAGTGAGTAAGGTGGGCATAGATGTCAGCCACATTGAGGTGCTTCTAGTTCCTCCTACCCCTTGGCTGTCAGCATAATCATTTGTGGTGGACGCTGCTAATGTTGGCAACTTCACAGTTCACACCCCCACCAAACACTACGGGAAACTCAGCCCAGCCCGACGGCTATTTCAACGCCGACGGCAATATGTCGGGGCCGTCGGCGTCACAACGTGAAACCGACGAAACGAAAAAACCGTCGGCGTCGTTTTGCCGTCGGCGTCCTAGTTGTAAGGCCGACGGCCACCGTCGGGCTTACGGTGCCGTCAGCGTCCAGCTAATCACATAGTGAGCCCGACGGCATTACCGTCGGGCTCACTATACTGTTTTTCAGTTTATCTTAAAAAATTAGATTACATTGAAAAAAAAATGAAAAAGTACTAAAAAAAAAGAAACCCTTTGGCATGCAGTCTTTTGACGTGTACTAGTTTTTAGAAAAATGATAAACTTGAGTTTTGGCAACTTTTCAAAACAAAACTTTACAAAAATATCAATCATATACAAACATGCATAAGTTTCAACACATATGTGTGACCATTATCATGTCATAGTTTGTGATAAAGTGCGCATAATCAGAACATATGTGTGTCATGGTATGGAAAACAACGTCGCCGAAGCGATTTTCAAAATTCTTTTTAGAAATATCATTTTCCATTTTTTAAGTGCCAAAAATGACTTTTTTTGTGAAGCAAGTACATAAAATATGGTCCAAAATGACACCCATTTAATTTTCACAAAGAGTAGTACATATTTTATGGATAATACCTGAATATGAGGATTTTCCTTACTTTCTATCTAAATTCGCCTCTTTAATTGACTTTATGTCAATTTTCCGAAAGTAATTCAAATTTGAACTACAACTGTGTGATAGTTTGCTCTGAAATTTTTACAAAAATAATTTTAAGATACACAAGTAGTGGTTACAACATAGAACCGTCAATAGTTTTGAAAAATTCGACCACTTTTGATGAATAGCCATGCTCTCCATTTTGACCGTTTTTTGAAAGAAATGAAAAAATATGAAAAAGTCCTCAAAAAAAGAAACCCTTTGGCATGGAGTCCTTTTACGTGTGCTAGTTTATAGGAAAAATGATAAACTTGAGTTTTGGTAAACTTTTCAAAACAAAACTTCATAAAAATGTCAATCATCTATAAACATGCATAAGTTTCAAGACAAATGACCAATGTATGACCATTATCATGTCATAGTTTGTGATAAAGTGCCCATATTCAGCACATATGTGTGTCATGGTATGGGAAACAACGTCACCGAAGCGATTTTCAAAATTCTTTTTGGAAATATCATTTTCCATTTTTTAAGTGCTAAAAATGACTTTTTTTGTAAAGCAAGTACATAAAATATGGTCCAAAATGACACCCAATTAATTTTCACAAAGAGTAGTACATATTTTATGGATAATACCTGAATATGAGGATTTTCCTTGCTTTCTATCTAAATTCGCCTCTTTAATTGACTTTATGTCAATTTTCCGAAAGTAATTCAAATTTGAACTACAACTGTGTGATAGTTTGCTCTGAAATTTTTACAAAAATAATTTTAAGATACACAAGTAGTGGTTACAACATAGAACCGTCAATAGTTTTGAAAAATTCGACCACTTTTGATGAATAGCCATGCTCTCCATTTTGACCGTTTTTTGAAAGAAATGAAAAAATATGAAAAAGTACTCAAAAAAAGAAACCCTTTGGCATGGAGTCCTTTTACGTGTACTAGTTTATAGGAAAAATGATAAACTTGAGTTTTGGTAAACTTTTCAAAACAAAACTTCATAAAAATGTCAATCATCTATAAACATGCATAAGTTTCAAGACAAATGACCAATGTATGACCATTATCATGTCATAGTTTGTGATAAAGTGCCCATATTCAGCACATATGTGTGTCATGGTATGGGAAACAACGTCACCGAAGCGATTTTCAAAATTCTTTTTGGAAATATCATTTTCCATTTTTTAAGTGCCAAAAATGACTTTTTTTGTGAAGCAAGTACATAAAATATGGTCCAAAATGACACCCATTTAATTTTCACAAAGAGTAGAACATATTTTATGGATAATACCTGAATATGAGGATTTTCCTTGCTTTCTATCTAAATTCGCATCTTTAATTGACTTTATGTCAATTTTCCGAAAGTAATTCAAATTTGAACTACAACTGTGTGATAGTTTGCTCTGAAATTTTTACAAAAATAATTTTAAGATACACAAGTAGTGGTTACAACATAGAACCGTCAATAGTTTTGAAAAATTCGACCACTTTTGATGAATAGCCATGCTCTCCATTTTGACCGTTTTTTGAAAGAAATGAAAAAATATGAAAAAGTACTCAAAAAAAGAAACCCTTTGGCATGGAGTCCTTTTACGTGTACTAGTTTATAGGAAAAATGATAAACTTGAGTTTTGGTAAACTTTTCAAAACAAAACTTCATAAAAATGTCAATCATCTATAAACATGCATAAGTTTCAAGACAAATGACCAATGTATGACCATTATCATGTCATAGTTTGTGATAAAGTGCCCATATTCAGCACATATGTGTGTCATGGTATGGGAAACAACGTCACCGAAGCGATTTTCAAAATTCTTTTTGGAAATATCATTTTCCATTTTTTAAGTGCCAAAAATGACTTTTTTTGTGAAGCAAGTACATAAAATATGGTCCAAAATGACACCCATTTAATTTTCACAAAGAGTAGAACATATTTTATGGATAATACCTGAATATGAGGATTTTCCTTGCTTTCTATCTAAATTCGCATCTTTAATTGACTTTATGCTGATTTATGTTGGTTCTTGTTTGTTTTAAAAGACATTATTCATTATGAAAATGATGGCATGGATGTCATATTTGGATTCCTCTCATTTTTATGATCGATATAGACATTTTATTTATTAAATTCTGATATATCAATATGAAGATATGAATTATTTCTTATTAAAGGAAAAGATAAAACAAAAATAAAATAATTGATTATTATTATTATTATTCAAGTATTATTAAACATAGTTATTTTGTTTATTCAAATCTTATTTTTGAAATTTTAAAGATTAAAAAATATAATATCTGAGATGAGGGTTAATATGATTGCTATCATACTAATAGCAACAAGGTATGACATCTCAACTGGAATCTCATTTGAATAGAACTCAATAGTTAAGCGTGCTTGGCCTGGAGCACTCTAAAGATGGGTGACCGTCTGGGAAGTTTGACTAAGGGTGAATAGTTTGAGCTAAGATTATGATTAAGTGTGTGAGTGGATAGTTTGAGCTAAGATTATGATTAAGTGTGTGATATGAAATTAAATATATGACTAAATTGGAGTTAAAATAATAATAAAAAAGTTGAAAAAAAAAATTTGAAAAAAAAATTGGTAGAGCCATCTATGAGCCCGACGGCATTGCTGACTAAATTTGTAGTTATAAGGCCGACGGTTATACCGTCGGGCTCACTATGAGCCCGACGGTATTTGCGACGCCGACGGCCACGGCGTGAGCCCGATGGATCACAGCCCGACGGCCTTAGGCCGACGGTGGCCGTCGGGCTCACTTAGGCCGAGGGTTTCTGTGATGAGCCCGACGGCACTGGGCTGTTACTCCTGTAGTGAAATCTGAATTCCCCGCACCCACCTATATATAAGCCCGACTCTCTCTACACCACCAAAGCATCATCACCCCAAAGCCGTCCACGGAAGTCTTCTTCCTCCTCTCGGCTCTGCTCTGCTCTGCTCTGCTCTCGCGTGTGTGTGCCAAGAGAAGATATCGGAGCTGAAAGCGAGGGAGGATCGATGAGGCAGCAGAGGTACATGCAGTTCTTCTGCTGCGGCTGCGGGGCCAATGCGGCCGGCACCGATATGGAGGTTGACGAGGAGGCAGACTACGGCGGGGTGGCAGACGGGGGTAAAGGGGGCGACGAGGTGGGCACGCGGCAGCTGTCGTGGCCGCAGGTGGAGAGGATGACGGGCGGGTTCACCTCGGCCGTGGTGGGCGAGGGCGGGTTCAGCACCGTGTACCTCGCGCGCCTCTCCGGCGCCCTCGCCGCCGTCAAGGTCCACCGCAGCAGCGAGCGCCTCCACCGCGTCTTCCGCCAGGAGCTCGAGACGCTCCTCCGCATCCGCCACCCGCACATCGTCCGCCTCCTCGGCTTCTGCGAGCAGCAAGGTGGGTTCTTTCTTTCTTTTCTTTCGCCGCGTTAGTCACAGCTCGGCTCCCCTGCATTTTCTGGATGCAGACTCTGCTGCTCTGTGCGTCGTCGTGCTAAATTGTTTATGGATTTGGTGGATGCAGATGAAGGTGTGCTGGTTCTAGAGTTCGCGGCGAACGGGAACCTCCACGAGAAGCTCCACGGCGGCGGCAAGGCCGCGGGGGCGATGCCGTGGGCGCGTCGGGTGTCGGTCGCGCTGCAGGTGGCGCAGGCGCTGGAGTACCTGCACGACCGGTGCGAGCCGCAGGTGGTGCACGGCGACGTGAAGGCGTCCAACGTGCTCCTGGACGCGGCCATGTCCGCCAAGCTCTGCGACTTCGGGTCGGCGCGGATGGGGTTCTCGGCCGCCGTCCGCCCGCGGGCGTCGGCGCACACCATGCTCGGCTCCCCAGGCTACGTGGACCCGCACTACATCCGGTCAGGCGTGGTGACCAAGAAGACTGACGTGTACAGCTTCGGCGTGCTGCTCCTGGAGCTGCTCACCGGCATCGAGGCCTTCTGCCCCGTGGAGGGCCGGCTCCTGACCGCGCTCCTCGCCCCGCGGCTCAAGGCCGGCGGCGACGCGCGGATGCTGGTCGACGAGAGGCTCGGGAGCGCCTACGACGCGGACGAGGCCTCCGCCGTGGCGGCGCTGGCCGCGTCCTGCGTCGGCCACAACCCCAGCCTCCGGCCGTCCATGGCGGACGTGGTGCGCACCCTGGAGCAGAGCGCGCAGGGGTCCATCATGGCCGCCGGGAAGGGATCGGACGGCCAGAGGAAGCTGTGATTCACGAGGCGGTCCACGCATCGTAGGCGATAGATCCGGATTGGCCAGCTGTAACTTGTGGTGTGATGATGACCTGGAGCCTCGCTACTGGGCGAGGGCGCGAACAAAGCGGTAGTAGGCGAGCATATCGAAAGTAATCGAGAAAACAATGGGAGGAGAAAAGGTGTGGTGCAAAAAATAGTTGATCTGGGAAAACATTAGGAGGGGCAAAAGGTGTTCGACGATGGGGAATTTCGATGACATTATGCCAAAGTGGCAGTGATTTACTGATTTGGGGAGTGAGAGAGAGAGAGAGAAAAACTAGAAAATGGGGTCGTTCATGCAGCGATTCTGAAGATTTTTGTTGGTTATTTCGTTCTTCTGTAAAGTACATTCGGTGTTCATGCTGCTGTTTCAAAATGGTTCGTTTCGTTTATTCTTAGAATAGGCTTTGTTTAGAGTTCTACTCGTCATGGGTTTCAAGTACCGCTCTGTACAAACTGTGTAAATATTCGCGCAAAGACTTCCAGTCCTCCCTTTCATTTAGAAAACAGTTGAGTCTGCTGTTGATTACTGCGATGGTACGGTGAACTTAGAGCAAATCTGATAGTCCTTCTTGAAAGACAAAACAGCGCAGTATGGCCTCTTAATGCGACGTTATTCCGCTGTCGAGCAGAGAGCAGATCATTGGATTTGGATCCAGCAGGCACCCAGAGTGCGAGATTCCAAACTGCAATTTCAAACGCAGCACATACTCGCGCGTCTCTTCTTTCTCCGTGAACAATTCAGTCAATGACCCCGATTGAGTAAAATACTCCCACATAGAGAATACAGTACTACGATCCATCATCTTGGTCAAACAAATGTGTACGACCCTACGGTATATGTTTAGTGTTTTCAGATACAGCTCATTCCACAGATCCATAATGAGTTCGAAAAGAGGCTCTTTTCAAACAGTTCCCACTCGGAATTTTCTCCATACATACTTGGAGTTGGAATATACTACAACTAGCATAGTACTCCGTAGAAGCAGCCCTAATAATGCAACCCCGAAATTATTAGGCAACTGTGAGGGTTCTTGACTTTGACAAGGCCCCGGTCTAGGGAAGAAGAAAGGGACGCATGCCCTTGCTCCCAAGCTAACTACCCTCGCCAATGGCGCACGCATTAACTCTGCTGACGGGGCAGAAGCATACAAAGAAATTAGAGGCGGGGGGAGACGCTGACATGCTCCCCATACGAAAAACGCCGTCGGCTCCGGTGTACATGTCGCCGGAACCGGTCACTTGCCGGTGGCGCGTCGCCGTCGTGATCGCGCACGCAAACCCTCCGGCGAAATCGATCGGCTTCTCCGTCTCTTTCGACCGCGGCCCAAGTGACGCGCATCCGATTGATGGGTTTGCCGTTAATGACACACACACACACACACCTTGGTTAATAAAGTATTGATTGGCGGCTCACATTAAGCTACTACACGTTTCATAAGAAAAAGCTTGCCGGCCCTTCGTTTCCACGCCTAGAATAGTTTTGCGTTGGATCGTTTATTTTTTTTGAAGCTTTTACGTCAGGGTCACTGGAATAGGACTACTTCTTGTACACCGACACAGCAAAAGCATCTCACCGGCGCCCGTCAATGGGGTCTGAACTGAGAAAAACGTCTTAACAACATTGACGACCCGGAAAATTTCGGCATCCTCATGTCCACCTCCAAATTTCGGGGCCGGCTCGATGGTGCCACATGGATCTCGAGATGCGGCATCATGTGTCAGCGACATAACTATTTATCCTCGGATCACTATCTCGTTTCCATTTTCACCCTCACCGCCTCCTCTTCATCGTCAACTATCCATCGAGGTCCATAGCGGCCATGCAGCCTAATTCGCGGCCGCACCCCATTGTCGGACACACAGCCAAAAAAACATTAACACCGACGACCCGATTATTTTTATGTCCTCATGTCTACCTCCAAATATCGGAGCCGGCTCGATGGTGCCAAGTGGATATCGACATGCGGGCACCATATACCGAATGACACAACCATTTCTCCTCGGCTCTCTATCCCATTTCCAGTTTTCTCTCTCGCCCCCCAAATGTGTCGTCGCCGCCTCCTCTTTTCATCGCCATATCGGGGTCCCTAGCGACCACGCAACCCAATTCACCTCCGCACACTATTCTTGTTTTGTGCCACAATTTGCTAGCTGCTACACCCCACAACTCGTTTGACCGGCGACCGAGACTACCTCCCATCCCACACGCAAAGTGTTCAACTATTTTCTAGCTAATTTAAATTTTTTTGTTGTGAAAACGCAAAGAGCATTGCGTTTCATTTCATTGATAGAAAGGAGAGTTAATTACAAGGCTACAAGGAGGCCACACAACACCGTACAACTCAACCCAAGCCTCTAAGGAAGAACTAGGGCGAGACCCCGGGCCCCTGCGCTCACCCATGAACGCGCCTCCGTCTTGATGGTTTCCACCAAAGCGCCAACAGAGGGACGTGCGTTGTCGAAGACGATCGCGTTTCGTTGTTTCCAGATCCACCACGCGGAGAGCATGATCACCGAAGAGGTGCCTTTGCACAACGCACGAGGGGTGTCCTTGAGAACCAACGCCCACCAAGCCGCGAACTCATCCTCAGCAACGGGCGGTCTTGAGGTCGATCGAATTCACGATAGCACTTCATGCCAAATCGTGCGGGAGAAAGAACAGCCTGTGAGGATGTGTCCTATCGACTCCGCCACCTGATCACACAACGGGCAGGCTGTCGGATGTGGCAGACCCCGTCTCGCCAACCTCTCCCCCGTCCAGCAGCGATCCAAGCATGCAAGCCAGACGAAGAATTTCACCCTTGGGGGAGCCCAAGTTTTCCAGTTCAACTTCCAAGAGCTTGAAACTATCGCACCGCAGAACAATGCGTCGTAGCAACTTTTGGAAGAGTACTGTCCGTCCGCAGTCCAGCGCCAGACAAGCGTGTCCGGCTGCTCTGTAAGGTGAATCCCACGCAAGGTGTTCCAAATGTGAACGTACTGCATGAGGGCAAGCGGACTAAGGGCTTTCTATGTTGGATATTAGGATTGAACGATTCGTATTTCATTAATTTATTGTTTAATTCATATGTTATGGATAGCGGCGATGAGTTCATCCACCAAATGATTTAAGATGATGTCAATGCATCATGTAAAATTTTGTGCAGCGATGGCGAAAGTGTTCGAAAGCACCATATGCAACATACATAGTTAGACTCATGGCACAATGTGAAGCGAGCGATTCTCCTAATTTTTTTGATGCATCGAGAATGAAATAATTATCCATTCTTTTGACAAGGGATATATAAAGGTCGTGTTGAAGCATGCATCGTCATACTCGAGTCGTTAAAGATTACATCATGTGGATTTGGCACCTTTTTCACATTGTTGATTCTCATAGTGACATCAGCGTGCTGCAGCGCTCTCCACTGTTTGCGAGACTTCCTGGAGGTCAAACTCCAGTGTGAAATTATGAGATCAACTAATACCAATATAGTTAGGGGTATGACCTAGCCGATGATATCTACCCTTATTGGTCGATATTTGTGAAGTCTTGCTCAGAAAAAAATATCACTTTGTCATGAAACAACAATGTTAGCAAGGATGTGGAGCGGACATTTGATGTGCTCCAAACTTGTTTTTGTATTGTCTGATACATTGCTTAAATATGGTCACTAGACCAGATGTGAGAAGTCGAGACTAACATGGACCTCTTGCCAAGTCAAAATAGGGCGTCCCGGTCGAGTTTTCTGAATTTCTCATCATACATCCGAAAATTCGTGACGAATTCGAATAGTTCGAGTGTCTTGTTGTTTCCGAGACGTTGTCGAGTTTAAATTTAAATGGTTCTAAAAACTATATTGTATCATGCTTAAACTATTTAATCTAGTTGCATGTCATTAAGATAGAAATTTACACATAACAATAAAAATAGGCAAAAGGTAAATTGGCCGGTCGTCTAGAGTGCGCCGTTAATATGACTCCAACGGACCGACCCAACCGGACCTGAAATATGTCCTTGTTTTGCTCGTTTGGGTCGTCAAAAGGATAGGCGTCCGGCTCATGTCCGCCCCTTTGTGGCCACTGCAACCTACTAACCGACGCATTATGTCCAGCCTCTACCGTCCTCCTTGCCTGCTCCGACAGCCACGACCATTGTGGCTGCGGAATCATGTCGGCCTATGCCGGACGTGTCACCATCCGCGGGAGAGGCTACCGTGGTAGCGGTCGCGGGTGCACATATACGCTCACTCGAGGAGGTGCTGCGGTGGCTGTGGTGGCCGCGGCGGATGCAGTCTGACGCGGCTTCGATCTGCGATGGGAGGTGGTGGCCACCGTGGCTGGAGGAGTGTGTTAGGGTTTGGCCCGCCGGCTCCTTCAAAGAGTTCCACCGCCCACAGTTAATGTAGGTGGTCGTTGTAGCCGGCGGCTTTGATCTGTGATGGGGGGTGGTGGCTGCCGTGGCGGGAGGAGCGAGTTAGGGTTTGTGCCATGGGGTTTGGCCGGCCGGCTGCTTCAAAGAGCTCCCCCGCCCACAATTAATGGTGTAGGTGGGCGTTGTAGCCGATGACATGCGGGTCAGGACGGACACAGGAAGGACATGGAGCTGTCGATTTGTATCCGCCATCGGCGCAAACACGGATCAAATTTGGGACGAAAATGAGTCGCGACCGACAGAAAAACAGACAGCGGTCCGTTTATGTCATCGCGTCGGGTCCTGGTTTTGTCTCAGGCGGACAGGATCGGATACACATAGACCAAATGCGTCGTCCTGTTGGAGTCATCTCACAATAACAATGAACATGTGTGCAACGCCCTGATAGCAACTTTTCAAGAGTGCCGAACACATTTCTCGGTCGTCAGTGGAGATGTTCTAAGTAGAACACCCGATGAAGTGAACACATGGTAAGGCTGGTTTATTTGCTCTAGATAGAGCTGTAGTAGATATGTTTGTGACAAGGAGAAAAGGATTGAAACAAACAAAAAGGAAAAGCACTAGTGGGCGTCCTCCTCCTCGCAGTGCGTGGTGTACTTGGCGGAGTCGAGCAGGCCGTCCAGCTCCGCCGGGCTGCTCGGCTTCACCTTGATCATCCACCCATCCTCGTACGGGCTCGTGTTGATCTGTCACAACGCCGTTGCAAATCCATTCGTTAGGATCACAAATTATGTAAGAATTGTTTTATAGGAGCAACAAACACGTACCAGACCGGGAGTCTCAGTCAGCTTTGCATTGACCTCGACGACCTCGCCGGAGATGGGCGAGTTCACGTCGCTGGTGGCCTTCACACTCTCCACGTTGCCGAAGGCTCCGCCCTGGCTCACCTTCGTGCCGGCCTCCGGCAGCTCCACGAACACCACCTCCCCGAGATGGCCCTGCAGCCAGCAGCAAGTTGGTCAAATACTTCTTTATTAGAGATTGCTAAAAAAACTAGTATTAGTCGTATGCTACAGAGAACTGTACTGGGGAATTATATATTTTTTGAAACGAGACTGGGGTATTATATACGCTCCATGGTGGGTTCACTAACATTTATTTTTTATTTGACTCAGTTATATATTATGCAGCCAAGTGTAGTATTACTCGAGCAGTCGTAAGGTCGTTCTCAGAAGTCAAAAGAACATTATTATTGACAAAGAATCGGTACATGATGGAAGCCATGGAAAGCTAGAGTGGTGGTTTGTTTCACCTGGGCGTGGTCACTGATGCCAATTGTGGCCACGGAGCCGTCGTTCTTGACCCACTCATGAGAGGAAGTGTACTTCAAACCATCAAGAACTGCAACACGCATCAAAACCATTCAAACATGACAGTGGCGACACTTTCACAGGGACTACACATGTACTGATGTACACCATGTGCACCGTTGAGAGCTGCATCTATTTTTGAAGAACAAGTTACCCTATTTCTGATATAGGCATTCCATTATCTAAACATGTATATCTGATATTTCTATTCCTGATGAAGAATTTTCTTTTCACCTTTCCTTTTTCCGGTATATGGTACAGTGAATGTTACAACAAGGACCAGTCCACTGGGAAATAAAATACAGATGGAAAGCCACAATGTCTTGAGTAGAAAGAGTTGGTATAGAAATAATGCAAAAGAGCAAGAACATTGCAGACTACATGTGCTCTCTACCAAAAAGGAGATGCACCCCATCTTGACGAATTCTACTTTATCTAGATAGCATAGAGAAACTGTACCGGTGGAGAAGTATCTGGAGATAGAATAGGCGGGGGCAGCAGCCCTGGCTCCACTGCTTGAAATCTTGAGGGCATTGGCAGCTGAGCTCGCCCACAGCCTCAGAGCCATTGTAGCTTAATTAGCTGTTGCAACCTTGTAACTGAAGCAACAAAGTGTATATGTGTTCTTCTTTGCCCTCTCCTTGGAGGGGATAGTAGCTCAGTGGTAGTAGTGGTGGGAGGATAGGGAAAAGGGAATTGTTTGGTTCAGGAAGAGGTGAGGAAATAAGAGGGGTGCGCAGGGATAGGATTTGTATGGCTCCTGGGTACTCATGGCCTCATCCTTGGTTAGTGCAGAGCCATTAATCCTTCTCTGCTTGATCCAAAATCGATTGATTAACGTTAGACAAATGTGAGGTCAGAAACTTGTCCCATTTTATGTACAAGCAGTGATTAGGCTAGTAAATGTCCTACTTTCAACAGCCATAGTATAATGATCCTTAATCCTGAAACATACTAACACATTAGTAATTGTCCTTAGTCCTGAAACGGGGTATCCATGTAGGCAGAGATCAGTACATTTTAATCTACCGTGTCCCGCCTTTTTTACGTGGCATCGCTCTAGTTAGCGATTTATCTCCGATTTTATTACTTTTATGTCAAATTTCTCCTCCTCCTCCTCCGTTTCGAAACAAAAAAAATCTCCGACTATCAATATAACACTCTAATTGACACAGACCTGGTGTATTTCTTACGATATTTGCAAAATGCAAGCTATCACCAAAAGCAAATCAGCTCAAATGAAATGGAGTAAAAAAAATCAAATCCAGTTTATATGCAAGCTATTTCCTCATACGTACATAACCCTTTACAGAACCTCCATCTCTGAGTACAAACAACTAGATCACGGGAGCCTTGTGCTTCTTGCTCCCCTCCACCAACATATGAAGATTTATGTGTGGAGCTGGATAGAGAATTATGAGTGGGAGCAGTTGAGACAGAGTATATCAAGATCTGGACATACGACTATGAGGGCGTGACAACTCACAAGCATCCCCTTGTTTGGAAAAATGAGAAGAGAAAAGAAAAGACATTGAGTTGTCTGGTTGGAATGTTTGGTTGAATCATGCATGTACTTGACGGAGTCTATTTGGCACTTGACAGAGATGATCGAAGGACTATTTTTATTTTAAGGAATGACATTCTCTTGTAAGATTTGCACTCTTGTGATTTAGCCATGTGCCCTTTTTGGTGAATTGATTTCGAAATATTCCACCACTAGCTTGCACGCCATATGCAATCATACGTACCTTGATGGTGTCTCTCAAGTAGAAGTATGAAGGAACCACATAAAAACCTATATCTTAACTTTTAAGCACAATTTAAGTTTTCATAGATATTATAAAAATATCTAGTATGCCCTTTAACAAATTTGGTTTTACATAGATTTAATAAAAACCCACCAGTATTTGAAAGCTTCCAAACAAAAGTATTCGGTGCATCTGATATATTTTTTATTCCCGTCACTTTGCTAGAAAAAAAGGAGAAATGTAAAAGTCAAGTCCCTTCTTTACCCCCTTTGGGTATTTAGGGAAAGGATAACATAAACCCCCTGGACATATTTGTTAGGACCTAGTTAATAAGAACAAGCCGATCTTCAAATGCATGAGATCAACTTTCCCTTACAACATCCAAGGTTCCCTTCGAAACAACTTTCTACTCCCTCTGTCCAACAAAAGATGTCACACTTTCTATCAAATTTGGATGTATCTATACACTAAGTCATGTCTAGATACATCCAATTTTTGATCAAGTTGAGACATCCTTTATTGGGCGGAGGGAGTAGTTGATACCACTCTCACTTGAGAAGTTTTATATAATGAGAATAGGCATAAATTTGGAAGTTAAACAACCAGATTCACAACCAAAAAATTGCTTATATTGATTCTCATCCTCTTTAGCCTTCCCAAAAAAACAGAAAAAAAAAACACTCGTGTGAAAATTTATTTTGAGCCCCGGTAGTTGATACAAAAATACCCAATATTAACTGCTTTTGCCAAGTCATGTTCCAAAAATAAAATGGTTGTGTACTGGTGCTGAACCGAATAAGATTGTCAGAATTAATACTGATGCTCATAACTTAGATTTTAACAAGGGAATAATCAAATGATCGAAGGACTATTTCTTTTTTTTATTGAATGACATTCTCTTGTACGATGGCATTTTGTGATTTAGCCATGTGCCCTTTGGTGATTTGATTCCCAAAAAATCCAGCACTAGCATGCACGCCATAGGGTGCAATCATACGTACCTTGATGGTGTCTCTCAAGTATGCAGTAGTATTGCACAAGAATTTATCCATACGTCAACATAATAATTATTATTTTTGAGAAATAATTGGTGCGTCCAAATGAATCAAGGTGAAATAATTGGTGCGGATAGCAAGAAGAGTCGCCTTATCTTAATAGGAAGGGAATGTTACTTTGCAAGTTGCTTGCGATTCCAGCCTGACTTTGATACCCGAAGCAGGAGCACATCACATGCAAACAGCCGTTGAAGGTATGATCCGTGTGGCCTGGTTGATATCCATGCATGGAACATGGTTACTACTAACACATAAGCAGTAGGCCCCCATTATCGATGACAGAAAAGATGTTCGCCTTTTACAATGTAAAGTGAGTGAAATTAGTTGTTATCCTTAACAACTTGCAGAATCATATCTCCACTACCACTCCAGCAACTGCAACTTGTGAATTAGAGCAACTGCGCACTACTGAACAATAAACATGCATGATATGATATGAGATTAACAACCGGCTCAAACTAGATCGAGGTTGTTTACGAGAAAGCAGAATGCAAGACCCAACTGATGGGTCTGCTGGTTAGTTCAGTTCACGGGGTACAACTGCAACGACGAAAAAGGTGGAGACCTTTTTGGAACATTTGTTAATCATCGAACTAACTAGGCTCTGCTATGTCACGTACAACTACTAGCGAACGCCATTAGCAAACTAACCAACTAAACTGTGTCACGCAAAGCACATGCCAAAACAGGTAGACATATGCAGAGGCCTAACGACCATCACAACAGCAAAAATAAGAGGACGCCAGAGGAAAACACAGCATATCGTGCTGCTCCTGAAACGCACAGGAGACACAGGGACCTAGAAGAACCAGCTTATAATTCATCCTAACATGCATGTGTGACATCCTCATCCATGAATATGTGTGGCTGCATAATTGGAGCTAGCTAGGTTAATTAGAGAGGCTCTGAGGGAGCATGCCACATGCCGAATACATACTTCGCGTTGGGGCAATGCTAGCTGTGGTTACATGCGGCTATATGGGGGACATGAGCTAGGCAACACCCTCATATAATGGTTACTTCATCCATAAGTGATAAGGTCAATTTAACCTCAATAGTAGTAATATAAAGAGTGTACCACCACAACATTCCTGTTAACGATCTTCTGCACATGTATATATGCTTGACCATAGTAGTCATTCCCCCAAAAAAAAATGCGCCGAACTCATGAATTATCACAATAAATTGGCGTGCAATTTATCTTACAATTTCTTCTGCTGCTATAGATTCTTGTTTTCAATGATATTTCACTAGAATTTTGAAGTTTCATCGATTTCCGATAGTTCTAAAAAAATTACATACCAGTAAACATAACATATGCATTCGAGCCAACTCAGTTTTGGTTGAGTGTCGGTAAAACTGAAAACAAAATTGTGCGCTTTGGCCGACCTGAAACCTAAAATGAAAATTATTAAATATTTTTAAATTTTGTGGTGGCCGAAGTCCTTCCAATGTCGTGAACCTTTGGTCAATGGGTGTTTGACCAGTTTGACAACCTATACTAGTAGAGACTTATCAGAGAAATGATGTACTGCATCGTTTGGAGCGTAATTCCTCAATGTTGAGGGCCTCTTTCGTTCAAATTATTTCCATGTTAATTTTGTATTATTGTTTTCTCTATGGAGCTTGATTGGTTCTAAGAATGGAACTCCCTATGATCGATCTACCTACTTTGTAAGAAACAAAAAAATGTAAATTTTCATTGAAATCTTACACGCGAAGATCGTTTCTTTATTCTCTATGCATGACTAGCTTGACGAGCACGTCGTCGATCGAACACCTCATCCATGACGCCTGTCGCCTGGCCTGGCGCATCATATCACCCATGTCCCATGGATGCATGTCAGATACTGCGATCATCGATCGGTAGATTGCTTGTTCTTGGTCCCCGGAGAACATTCCACGATCACTATACTACTGTAGTCTATAGCCAAGCTAGCTCGATATACTGATGATGATCTGCTCATCGAACGAGGAGTGTTCGCCAGATGATGAGAGGGCGATCATCGGAGCGGCAAGCCATGTGACATGATACAATACAATACACGTCGAGGGAATCAATCGAGCTAGCACCTTACAGGCTCCCGATATTCGTAGTACGAGATAACACACATCCACGCAACAAGATAACACACATCCACGCAACAATCCAAGGACCTTGGATGGTCATTGGAGATTTCAACTTAATCTTGCATGACTGTGACAAGAACAAACCAAGGGTCAACCGCAGGTGGATGGCAAAATTCAAAGTTGCTCTCAACTTGAGCTTCCTTCGTGAGATCAATCTAGTAGGGCGGCGATACACATGGAGCAACGAGCAGATTGACCCGACTCTAAGTCGGTTAGACCGTGTGTTGGGGGGATCGTAACCCGGTAGGCCCACCGACAGATAAGACCCGCCGGCCTGGTGAGAACCTGGGCCGGGTTAAGTAAGAATGTGTGGGCCGGGACTCATGAGAGTCGGTACGCTGCGTGAGTCTTGGCCCGCACGTCAAGAAGAGTCTAGAGGGCTAGAGACCAAGTACAAGACGGAGTCCTGATAAAGAAGGCGAAGACCTAGATGACTTAGAGTCCGGGTACGATTGTAACCCGGATCACGCCTGTATGTCCAGCGAGACCCACCGCCTATATAAGGGGGTCTCCTGGTCCTTAGAAGGATAAGCTTTACCAGATCGCAAGTACCACCATTGTAATCTCGAGACACGGAAGCTAAGGCGCCGAGTCCTCGAAACCCATATCAATAAAGCAGTAGCAGGAAGTAGGTCTTTACCTCAAGACGAGGGGCCGAACCTGGGTAAACCCCTGTTTCCCCACGCCGTGCTAGTGTCGGGGGGCTACCCCCGGGTAGGGTAAAGGCGAGGGTAAGATACTCGTGTTTACAGTGGTAACTAACCCTTGCCTGGCGCCAAAGGTCATATGACTCTTCGAGAGATAAAGGGACGCCCTTTGGAGGAAGCAGGGGCCAGGCTGTCTCCCCTGGTAATACTATAAATAGACCCCCAGCCCCTCACTCTCAGTCAGGCAGAGGCAGAGATTTCTCCTAAGAACCAGCTTCTCGAAGATGTCTTTGGGAGCGAGCCTAAGACATCTTCGAGCGGCTGGGCCTAGGGGCATTCTCTTGTGCAACATCCGGAACGGGTTTGGATGAGCGGGGTCCAGGGTGGACCGAGTTGTATGCTCGGCCGGCTTAAGCTTACGTCGGGAGTAGCGAGCCTATTCTAACCGACATCACCATGTCCGAGATCTTTATTTATATGTGATGTGCAGGAAGGAGAATCCGACATACATGTTCGGGCCGGGTGAGGTATGTCGGAGGTCCAGGCCCGGCATAACCTTGCCGGCGTACGGAGAGAAGCCCGGCATACTTGTACCGGGATAGGAGGATGTGTCCGACATACCCTATGTCGGGCAACAAGTCAAGGGCGAGTACGAATGCAGGACACTGACCCGCCTGACACAGAGGTAAGGTCACCTCCCGTCTGACACGGGCGCGGGACAAAGGGCACAAGACAAGGGCGACGTGACTATACCACTGTACTGGCGACTGACTGACAGGAGACAAGGCATGGAGAAGGCACGTCCTGTCTCTGACAGGGAAAGCATCATCACCTAGGCCGGCGGCGGCTAGGGCAAGAGGCATCATGGCCTACCTCGACCTATGTCGGATAGCCCGGCGGCTAGGTCGTGGTAGAGGTGTCGACATTACCGTTGGACGGGGGCTGTTGTCCGCGGGGGCCCGGAGGAATTAGGGTTCCCGGACAACTCGGCGGGACCTCTATAAATAGCGCCATAACTCCTCCTGTGGGAGGGACACCAACCAGAGAGCCAAAACTATAGTCTCGTTCACAGCTAGAGCATTTACTCCTCCTTCCTTAGTAGTTCATCCTTGTTCTTGAGTTCATCCTAGAGAGAGAGGCAAAACAGCTCAAGGAGCACCTTTGTAGATCTCGTGTGACACATATAGAGTGGAGCAAGGCAGGAGTAGGGGTGTTACCTCCTCACGAGGGCCCCGAACCTGGGTACATCGTGGGTGTTTGTGGTTGCTTGAGGTTTTGTGTGTGTTCTTCGTTTGTTCTTGAAGTTTCACCCTTGCCCGAGTCGGTTTTGGTGGTGCTTCGCCATCTCTTGTGTGAGCTCCTTAGCTCGCTAGCCCTTCCCGGATCCACCAGCGTCCATCGGCCCCACACTTTTAGCCATCCTATGGCATCTGCCGTGATACCACCACGACAGTTGGCGCCCACCGTGGGGCAGGTAGAGGCGCTGGCTGGTGTACTCATCCGGACGGGCCCCGTGCGAGTCCTCTCCGGCCTCGTCGTCAAGTTCGGCGACATGTACTTCGTCAGCGACAACGCCGGCTGCTTTCGCGGCAGGCCGTTTCCGGCCAACGGCTGCGTCATCGAGTTCGGCACCTTCGCCACCTATGTCGCCACCGAGCTCGTCTGCGAGTACCCGGCGCAGGTGCTCGTGGCTGAGAATCCTCCAGCTGTCTGTGCGGCTCGCGGTCGGCGTACCACTCGCCCCGAGAGCTGCGCGGTCATGATGGCCGGGGTGACGGCTCCTCCGGCAGAAGACCCTGTCTTCGAGCCCGAGGCAAGGTCGACCCGGAGGGCCAAGCAGGCACTGGAGAGGCAGGGCCATGGCGGCGCCGAGACATCTCGTGTCCCGGTAAGGACTGAACCTCTTAGAGATACAGTAGAGAGGTTGACTGTGCCGGGGGCTGCTGAATTAGAGGCAGAGCGGCTGAGCTTGCTGGAGGAGGCAGAGAAGTTAGCGGAGGTCCGGAGGGACTTCGACCGAGTTCAGCGTGAGTATGACGCGGCTCATGGTTTCTCGTCGATAGGAGGTCGGCCGAACCGTGAGGCCGAGGTACGCAGAAGAGGCAAGGGCCTCAATGCCGAGATAGATAGGGATGGCAGAGCTACATCCAATGTGACTCCTAGCGTAATGTCGGCGGCTAGGCCGAATTACAGCTCTCCGGACCACACCCAACAGATCTACCGGGTACACACCATTCTTTATGGTGTATGGTGCTGAGGCAGTGTTGCCAACCGACATACAGTATGACTCGCCCAGGGTGGCGATGTTTACAGAAACTGAGGCAAGAGAAGCCCGAGAGAATGATGTCGACTTGCTTGAGGAAGCAAGAGAATTGGCCCTATCTCGGTCAGCAATATACCAGCAGAACCTCCGACGCTATCATAGCCGGAAGGTACACCCCCGGGTGTTCAGAGAAGGAGATCTAGTGCTGAGACTGATACAGCGCACTGCCGGCATGCACAAGTTGTCCCCTCCATGGGAAGGACCTTTTGTCGTGAGTAAAGCCCTGCACAACGACTCATATTATCTTGTAGACGCACAGGAAGCTAGAAAAGGTGTAATGGATAGAGCAGGCGAAGAAACCAAGCGACCATGGAATGTAGCTCTACTTCGTCCCTTTTTTGCGTAAAGGGCACAGTGTATGTATCTCGGTCCCTTTTTGAATGAAATGTCGGCATCCCAGAGTGAATCTCGGGGACTGCCTTGTACGCATGATGGTTCTTTTCTTATGTTTATCGCATGTCGGCACTCCGGGGTAAACTCGGGGACTGCCAGATCTTTATCTATGTTTGTATTTCGGTTATTCCTTCGTTATCGGCATGCCGGCGTCTCGAGGTGAAACTCGGGGACTGCCGTGTTTGTTTCGTACCTATTATCCACGTGCCGAATGAACTTTCAACCTTGTTTCAAAGTTAAGTAATGTATGCTATGTGAAATGATCTTGTGACTCGACTGACGGATGCCCAAAGTGGTAGTCAAGAGCAAAGATAGTGGAAGGTGGTAAACACGAAAACGAACTCGGGGACTCGGTGTAAAAGCAATTCGGCACGTGTTGTGTACTAACCCTGTATTTTAGTCATTCTTCCGTTATGGCGGATACCTTTGAACCTAAATCCGGGCATTTTCTAGTACCGTATGCTATAGTCGTGATTTTGTGACTCGACTGTCGAACGCCTGTATGGTAGACAAGAGCAAAAATCACCAAGTATAGTAAACGAGAAAGTAAACTCGGGAACTCGGTGTAAAGTGATCCGACATGACTAGATGCTTGTTCAATTCAATAAGCCAGATAGCAGATTATTTTACTTAAAACTGTATATATTACATATGCACCCGGCATTCCGGGGATCTAATGAATTTGCCTAAGCGTTTTCGGCAGCAGGAGTAGAAGTCGGTGTAGAGGCAGCAGCAGCAGTCGTGGTGTCGAGGGTGGCCGACTGGAGGACCGCGGTTGCTTCCGGACCAGTGTCGGCGGCAGGTGATGTAGCCACGGTGGCGGGAGGCTCTTCGAGGCTGGTGGCCGCAGTCTCAGACTTAGGGGTAGGCTCGGCGGACTCGGGGACTCCCGCCTCAGCGTCCGCTCCGGTGTGCTCGTCCGGGTTGGCCTCCTCCTCCTCCGGCTCCTCTTCGGCATCACCGGCATCAGAATCAGACTCGTCATCATCCGGATAAACAGGGCCAGGGACAAACTCGTGCGGACGCGAGTATTGGGCCATGTAGTCGGCAGATTCTTGGCGGCGCTGGACTTTGGCCGGATCTGTGGTCCACACCGAGTTTTCGCGCTGCGTCTTGACATGGTCCAGGTCAATCTCTTCATACCAAGATAATATGAAGG
Source organism: Poa annua (assembly GCA_026929855.1). Classification (NCBI taxonomy): domain Eukaryota; kingdom Viridiplantae; phylum Streptophyta; class Magnoliopsida; order Poales; family Poaceae; genus Poa; species Poa annua. Next base: position 40,510,465 of record CM049438.1, read on the forward strand.
ACAGGGCCTGATCCGCCCCGGCACGGGCAGCAGAGGACCTCCATTCCCGGAGTCTTAGCTCGGCTTTCCTCAGCTCCTCGGCCAGCTCGGGAACGTTCTTGGGAGGCTCGATGCCGGGCCACAGCTGCCGGAAGACCGAGATACCGGCGTCGAGCAGGCCTACACCGATGCTCTTCAGAGGGACAAGACGCGCGTTGAGGGCAATCAGATGGTCCTCAACATCCCACTCGGTCGAGATGGGACCGAGGTGCGCTCTCTTGCCCCGGGCTTTGCTAACAGCCTGGACAGCGGCATGTTGCGAGTGCGAGAAGAATTCTGAAGCAAAAAGCGCTATTGTCGAGTTAGATGGCAAGCCGGCAATAACGGAGTAATATTGAAAACCCAATAAGCAAGAAGGGGGGGGGGGGAGACTCACTGTCCATTTGGCCGTTGATCCGCTGCAACTCGGCCAGCCAGGTGTCGCATTTGGCCGTGAGGACGGACAGTTTGTTCTCGGCCAAGCTGGCGCGAGATTGGAGATCCGTCACGAGAGTCTCCTGCGCCTCCGTCACCTCGTTCATAACCATGGTCATCTCGGCCTGCTCTTGCTGCGACTTCGCAAGTTCTTGGCGAAGCCGGGCCACCTCGGCCTGCTCTTTCTCGAGCGCAGTCCGGTGCGCAGCCGCAACCTGGGCCTCCTTTTCAGCTGACGAGGTCGGCACGTCGCGGATGTCAGGAGAAGAAATAAGAAGAGGGAAAGTGTGACGGTAGAAGGGAAAGAGTACCTTGTGCCGCCTCAAGGGTCTTGTACTTCTTCCGGAGGCCGCTGTGCTTGACGAGCAGTTTTTGAAACAACCTGCTCCGCTCCTTGTTGCAAGCCTGAAATGGGGTTACGCGTTAACTCAGTTCTAAGAAGATTCCCGCCGAGTAATCTTCACTCGGTCGATGTTCGATTACTCCACACGAATCTCGGGGACTAGTGGGGGTGAGTAATTAAGAGACTTACCTCAGCATCCCGGGTCATCCGGAGAACTGCGCACTGAAGAGCATGCAGAGATTGGGCAGTTTTCCCGGGTCCGGCAGGGTGTCGGGCGTTCGGGTCGGAGGAGGATACCTCGCTGGTGTCGGCAGCATTCCAGTCCATGTTGAACTGCTCCAGCGAACCTGAACAGTCATCACCCAGGATGAGCAACTCGGCAGCAGGCGGAGCTTGGGCAGCAGTGGCCTCTAGCGTCTGCAGCGCAGCTGTCTTGACGGCCACGCGAGGAGGGGGCACCACTAGGATTTTGCCCGGAGGAACCTCACCTCTTTTCTGACTCGTGGTCCCGTCACGCTTGCCCGAGGCGGCCGACCCGGATGGTGTGGTGATCGCCTTGGAGGTGGTAGTGTCCAAGGTCGGCGGACGCCTCTGCTGCTGAGTCCGGACAGGTGGAGGTTGCTGGCGCTGTCCTTGCGGTTGTTGTTGCTGGTGTGACTGCGACCGTTGCTGCGTTTGTTGCTGCTGCAGAGGGCGATGTGTCGGCGGCTGACGGACCCCTCCCGAGTGGGGTGGGGGTGACACGGTCTGGGGTCGCCTCGCTGTGTCGGAGGTAGCGTCCCCACCGGATCCGACGTCCCTGTCGGAGGTCCCTCTGTCTCTCCCGGCCGCGGCGCTGCCACTCAGCGGCGGTGTGGCAGCCCGGCTCCTGCGGGTCGGAGAGCCTTCCCCGCGAGTCGACCCGGCCTCCTCGGTATCTTTCCGACCTTGGGGCCCGGTCGGATTCAACTTCAGTGGGGCACTGTTTCAAGGCAATGGTATGTTGACTCGGAAGGTACTATCAGAGAGGTCGAAATAGCAGGGCAAGGAGTCTCGAGAAATCGGCTTACCCGGTGGAGGTCGGAGGACCTTTCTTCTTCTTGGGCGGCTTGGTTGCCGGCTTCTTACCGGTTTTGGCTCTCTTGGCGCCAGCCTCATCGCCACCGGTACCCGACATACCGGTGCCAGCCCGCTTGCGGGTCTCGGCTCGCTTGCTGGAAGTAGCGGTTGTCGAAGGCACTGGGGGCGCGAAGTTGAGTGGAGTAGCGTCAATAACGTCTATGATTCGACACTCATCCTCGTCGTCATCCGACCACTCGTTGATTGGAACGGGTGCACGAGGCTTACCCGGGGCAGGGGCGCGAGCCAGGGGAATGGATAAATGATCTTCGTCATCCGGGTCCTCGCTTGGTAAAGTCTCCGGGATGGGGAAGTCCGGATGCCACTCCCCCGCGGCATGGATCTGGTCTTCAAGGAGCTGCCGGGCGAACCTCTGCGAGAAAACAGAAGGTACATGTAAGTACAGAGATGGTTGTAACATGAGTTTGTCGGAGAATTGCATAAGTCGGTCAGGTGAACCAGCTTACTTGTGGAGGAGGACAAGAGCGCGTGTGGGGCTTCATCCCCCAGGCCCAGTTGGCTGGGTCCATCTCGGCCTGGGCAATAGCCTGGACCCGCCGGTATACTTGCTCCTGGGTGAGCGTGAAGATACTAACCCGTGTCGGGTCATATCTGCCACTGATGTGGCAAATCTTGTGAACCCGGGCCTGGAGAGGGCAAACCCGGCGGCTGACGAAGGTACATAGGAGATCCTCGGCTGTGAGCTTTTCTTTGATCGAAAGAAGGTACTCGTGAATCTCGTTGACCTCCGAGTCCAGCGTTTTCGGATCAGAACTCCAGTGAAGCTGGGCAGTCGGGGGGGCGATGTTGAACTCGGGGAGGTTGATGAAGTCGGCTCCCTCCTCCTTGTCACCTTCAACCGAGTCGGGGTTCCTCACATAGAAGAAACTCCGTTGCCATTTACGGCAGGATTCTAGGCCCGAGATCCGGGGGAAGTCGGACTCCCTCCGAGGAACCACGATGGCGGCCCCGCAAGCAGTCATCTCCTTCTCCTTGACGCCTTTGTTGGGGATGCTCTGCTTCCGTAGTTGGAAGTATTTGGCCCATAGCTTGACCACCGGCCAGAGGCCGAGGTATCCCTCCGAGAAAGACACGAAGGCGGAGAGAAGGGTGATGGCGTTAGCCGGAAGATGGTGGGGTTGCAGACCGTAGTAGTCAAGGAAGGAGCGAAAGAAGGGGCTTGCTGGGAGGGCAAAGCCACACTCGAAATGCGTGACGAAGACTACCCGCTCCCCGGGTTGGATTCGGGGTTCGTTCTCGCCCTCGGGAAGTCGGCAGATGACCGCCTCCGGGATGCGGTGAGTTCGGCGTAGCCAGTCGATGTCGTCCTGGCACGCGTCGGAGCCTTCCCATCCTCCCCGGACTCCCTCGGTACCCATGTCGGTGTTCTCAGAAGACATGTCGGAGCTGGCCTGCAGCATAAGGAGTATGGTAAGTCGGGGGCACCAAGAGGAGACATGCAGTAAGTCGGGGCGTCCCGGCAATAAACAGAATCTACGACCGAGATGCAAGAAGGAAGATCTACCAGTGCTGAATAAAAGGACGATAAAGGAAATCTATTCGGAAGAACCCTAGCAATGGTACGGGAGTGTGAACTGGAATCTACCGTTAGACATGGGAAGAGAAGAGTCAAAAGGGGCCTTGACAAGAGCAACTACGAAGATCTACGGGGAGATGCAGTGCCCCATAGTGCATTCTGGGGAAGAACAGAGGAAGAACTACGGCGGCCGAGCTACGGATGATCTAGCCAGAGTCAAGGAGGAACTCACCGGAGAAGATGGAGGCGCGGCGCGGGAGGTTCTCGTCCCGATGGTGGCGGGATGGTTTCCGTTCGTCGGCGTCGAGGTCTCCGGCGTGCGCAGCGAGATTGCGGCGGCGGTTCGTTCGCGGGTGCGCAGCAGATGAGAGGAAGAAGATGATGCGGGAGGAAAAATGAAAACCCCTCCCCTCCGTATTTATGAGGGAAGGGGAAGCACGGTTGCCCGTTTTTTCCCGCCCGTTGGTTTCGAGCAAATCGTGGGATCGTGCGTGCGGCGGTTGGCGCGGATGGAGCGGTTACGGCCGCACGATCGGCCACATAGTGGGCCACAGAATGGGAACCGTCGGGCGCGGATCTAGTGCGGTTGTGCACGGGAATCGAGGAGGCGTCTCGGGGTCAAAACCGCTCGAGTGCCTGGTGGATGGGACTTATGGTGGGGCCCGTGCGGCACGTTTGTGACGGTTTGTCAGGCCACGTGGCATAATGCGCGGAATGGTGCAGCAGATCAATGGCACGTGTCGGGAGAAGATCTGAGAAAAAGATTTGTCGAGGTCGGGGGAACCGGAACAAGAGCCAAAGATGACTGAAGGCCCAGTGTCAAACCAAGATGGTCATGTTGGATGACTGTACAGTGTGTCGGAATAGGCATGCCGGGATTTTCTTGTCGGGCCGGCATGGTGATGTCGGACCGGCTGCATGGCAACCGACGTAAGCAGCTCGGTGTGATTGGTCAGCCCGACGTAGCAATGTCGGCGGCTGATGCCAGGCAGTTGTTTTGTTAAAACTGATGCAGCCCTTCATCTGAGGCTGCAGGGCTACACCAGCTTCGGGGACTAGTGTCGGGGGGCTACCCCCGGGTAGGGTAAAGGCGAGGGTAAGATACTCGTGTTTACAGTGGTAACTAACCCTTGCCTGGCGCCAAAGGTCATATGACTCTTCGAGAGATAAAGGGACGCCCTTTGGAGGAAGCAGGGGCCAGGCTGTCTCCCCTGGTAATACTATAAATAGACCCCCAGCCCCTCACTCTCAGTCAGGCAGAGGCAGAGATTTCTCCTAAGAACCAGCTTCTCGAAGATGTCTTTGGGAGCGAGCCTAAGACATCTTCGAGCGGCTGGGCCTAGGGGCATTCTCTTGTGCAACATCCGGAACGGGTTTGGATGAGCGGGGTCCAGGGTGGACCGAGTTGTATGCTCGGCCGGCTTAAGCTTACGTCGGGAGTAGCGAGCCTATTCTAACCGACATCACCATGTCCGAGATCTTTATTTATATGTGATGTGCAGGAAGGAGAATCCGACATACATGTTCGGGCCGGGTGAGGTATGTCGGAGGTCCAGGCCCGGCATAACCTTGCCGGCGTACGGAGAGAAGCCCGGCATACTTGTACCGGGATAGGAGGATGTGTCCGACATACCCTATGTCGGGCAACAAGTCAAGGGCGAGTACGAATGCAGGACACTGACCCGCCTGACACGGAGGTAAGGTCACCTCCCGTCTGACACGGGCGCGGGACAAAGGGCACAAGACAAGGGCGACGTGACTATACCACTGTACTGGCGACTGACTGACAGGAGACAAGGCATGGAGAAGGCACGTCCTGTCTCTGACAGGGAAAGCATCATCACCTAGGCCGGCGGCGGCTAGGGCAAGAGGCATCATGGCCTACCTCGACCTATGTCGGATAGCCCGGCGGCTAGGTCGTGGTAGAGGTGTCGACATTACCGTTGGACGGGGGCTGTTGTCCGCGGGGGCCCGGAGGAATTAGGGTTCCCGGACAACTCGGCGGGACCTCTATAAATAGCGCCATAACTCCTCCTGTGGGAGGGACACCAACCAGAGAGCCAAAACTATAGTCTCGTTCACAGCTAGAGCATTTACTCCTCCTTCCTTAGTAGTTCATCCTTGTTCTTGAGTTCATCCTAGAGAGAGAGGCAAAACAGCTCAAGGAGCACCTTTGTAGATCTCATGTGACACATATAGAGTGGAGCAAGGCAGGAGTAGGGGTGTTACCTCCTCACGAGGGCCCCGAACCTGGGTACATCGTGGGTGTTTGTGGTTGCTTGAGGTTTTGTGTGTGTTCTTCGTTTGTTCTTGCAGTTTCACCCTTGCCCGAGTCGGTTTTGGTGGTGCTTCGCCATCTCTTGTGTGAGCTCCTTAGCTCGCTAGCCCTCCCCGGATCCACCAGCGTCCATCGGCCCCACACTTTTAGCCATCCTATGGCATCTGCCGTGATACCACCACGACAGCTAGACAAGCTCCCGATGTCAGAAGTCGCTATGTCCCCATACTCAAGTTTCCACCCGGAAACATCTGCCGTGACAATCCCACGACAGTTGGCGCCCACCGTGGGGCCTGCGGCCAGGAACATCATGATTTGTGGAGAAGCGCGGCGCGGTATGGAAAACCTAGCTATCGGCCAGATCCACACGCTTCCAGGAGGGGAGCGGATCGTGGACGACTTTGGTTGGAAGGAAGAAGCAGATCAGCTGAAAACCGGATCTATGATCGCCTTCGGACAGATCAACGTCTTCGTCGGCGTGATCCGGACCACAGGAGCCGGCTCAGATCAGTATGAGCCGGAGTACGGGTCAGAGTCCGCGTCAGCCACCATGGCTCAGTCGGATGGGGAAGAATCTGTTGGATCGCCCGAGTGCGAAGTTATGACTATCGAGGAAGAGGCGGGAATTCAAGCACTACAGGATTCCGTCGGGATACCAACAAATGTGTCCGATCTGGATACAGATACCGAGTCAATTCTGCCGCTGTTTGAAGATCGGTGGGGATTTGGGCTCGAAGAAGAAGATCACCCGGCGTCCCCGGGACCCGCACGACACATGACGGTTCACGTGGTAACGGCGGCTCAGCAAACCGATGGGGTGGAAGCATCCGTGAGTAGTGAAACAAGCGCAGAAAGAACCGCCAGACGGGATCGAGAAATTTGGGATCAGAGCAACCTCGGCATGCCACCAGCGGCGTACCCTCCATCACACCCCAACACCGGACCCGTTTTACCAACTTTTGGCGCGGGAGTACAAACACACACGCCAGCACCCGGGACAGCGTTCACAAACCCGATCCTGACCACGGTGAACGATCAGGCGAGAGCCGGTGCATCGGGAATCCCGGCTCAGAACCCGGGAGAAGTAACAAACACCAGTTCAGCTATACAGAGGGAGTTGGAAGATTTAAGGCGAGCCATGGCTAGGGCGAACCAAGAGCGCGCGGATGAAGCCCGGCGCGTAGCGGAGAAGGAACGATCTTTGGCCCAGCAGGAGCAGAGGCTACAAGACGAAAGAAACGCCCTCCAGAGGAGAAGGGACGAGTTAACTGCGGTGCAGAGCAGAAGGCGCGGAAGCCGGCTACCCTTGCCGACTGGAGTCAACACCATAGTGCCTCAAGTCTTGGAGTATCAGACGACGCCAGCCAATGCGCCCATAGCAGCGGTTAACCCGGTGATGGGAGCTGGCGCACCACAGGCCGAGTTACGAGGAGCAGGAAGTCCAGCGGGAGGAGCCGGAGCCGGGGAAGCAGCCGCAGAACAACTACCTCCGCCACCTCCCAGGTTCACTACTCCCCCGGGTCATTATAATAATCCGGTTGATAATGTTTTTGCAGCTGCACACGCGCTACAGCAAATCCCGTTCGACAATTCGCCAGCCGGTATTGAGGCACGGAGAGCCGTGGATTTGCTGCGTACTGTTGTGGTCCAACAGAACAATAATCCGCGCGGGTCACAAGCATTCAACTCAGAACCACAAAGGAGTCGTACCAGAAGCCGGCACGGAGAGCCACCAGCAGCAAGATCCATCCAGAACCGGTTAGGACCGGTAAATCCGCAAGGCCAACACCAAAATCAGCAAGTAATCCAGCCGCCACAGCCGGCCGTGTCCGCGGCTCAGTCAATAGTCAATAGTTCAAGAGCAAGACGTGCAGCCGCGGCGGCAGCACCACCGACAGCCACCACCGACAGCGGGAGCCGGAGCAGCTGGAGCACCAGGAGTCGGAATAGTGACTTCCGCAGCACCTTCTCCTGCGCCGGGTTACACAGGGGGCTCAACTTCAAACTTGACAGGACCAAAGTGTTTGTCAGATGCCATCAGGGCGGAGCCGTTTCCAGAAAAATTCAAAGAGCCGACCAAAGTGTGCAACTACGAGCCGAACATGAATCCAGAGACATGGCTGAGCAGTTACGGCATGGCCATGGACATGAAGAACGCTTCACCGAATCTGTGTGCACGCTACATGTATCTTATGTTAGCAGAAGGAGCACCTAAAATTTGGCTAGACCGACTCCCGCCACGCAGTATCAACTCATGGGAGGAACTGAAGGCGGCGTTCATCAAGAACTTCGCCGGAACTTGCAAGAAACAGTACACTGAGGCCGACCTGGATCGATGTGTCATGAGAAAAACCGAGTCAGCCAGACAATGGATGGGCCGGGTTACGGAAATCTTGCAGTCATCCCTCAACATCTCGGCACACACAGCTATATCCTACATGGAGAAAAACTGCGGCTTTGAGCCGTTGACCCACAAGCTTGGACGTATGAGGGAAGACCCGGCCTGCAACAACATCTCAATAGGGGAAGTGGTGACAACAGCGAATAAATATGCAGCCACGGATAAGAAGCCGGGTGAAACAGAGGAACAACAGAGGAACAACCGGATCAGCGGAGGCCGTAACCCAAACCCGAACCAGAGTAATAGCAATCAGAACGGAAATAACAAGCGTCCCTATGAGGGCGGAAATTCAGAGTTCGTAGGCACAACCCAGACGACGGGTTACAGGGGACTTAGACCCGGTGGTAACTTTAGAGGAGGACCTCCGAGAAGCTCGAACTTCAGCGAGATGTACAGCATGCCGTGTCCAAAACACAGCAAGAACGGGAGACCATCCAATCACTCGCTAGCTCAGTGCGCGGACATCAGAGCCTGGATGAGACATGAGCAGGAAGGCCAGAGGAGTCAGGGGAACTTCGGAGGTAACAGCGGTTTCAATGGAAACAACGGCAACTCGATGGGACCTGGACAGGGGGCTGGGTCAAACGGACCGCCAAACAATAATGCCGGGTCCAGTCAACAACAGAGTCAAGTCACAACCGGGTATCAGCAGAACCCGAAAGAACTTCATAGTCAAGGACAGTATCACGTCTTCACCACCAGTACGTCTAGGAGAGACAGGAAATTAAAAGCAAGAGCCGTCAATGCAGTGGCATCAGCCGTTCCAAGATTTTTGAAGTGGTCAGAGCAAACTATAACTTGGAGTAGAGAGGATCACCCTCCAGCAGTAGAACATCCGGGTCTCCTGGCTCTCGTCGTGGCACCTCAAGTGGACGGGTTCTCCCTGAATAAAGTCCTGATGGACGGAGGCAGCAGCATCAATATCTTATACCTCGATACTTTCAGAAGGATGGGTCTGACCCAAGACCGCCTTACCCCTACATCTACAATCTTCCACGGCATAGTCCCAGGGAAGTCGGCACATCCGATTGGCCAGATCAGCCTTGAGGTGGCGTTCGGTGTGAGTAAAGAGCAATTCAGGTCGGAGTTCCTGACGTTTGAGGTTGTTGATTTAAAAAGTCCGTATCACGCTCTATTCGGGAGGCCGGCGTACGCCAAATTCATGGCGCGGCCTTGTTATGTGTACCTCAAGCTTAAGATGCCAGGACCCCAGGGAATAATCACAGTAGAGGGAAGCAAAACCATGGCTGCAGAGTGTGACAACGGGGATGCCATCATGGCAGAGCAGGCTTGCTCAGAGGAGGAGCTCAAGTTCTACAAGTCTCAGGTAGACCCGACAGATAAGCGTGTGCTGGAAAAGCCGGCTCATGAGGAAGAGAAGAAAAAATTCAAGTCAGCTCAAGATACAAAGATGGTTGATTTCGAAGAAGGGGACTCCTCCAAGCAGTTCTCGGTGGGGACCCACTTGGACCCGAAATAGGAAAGCGAGCTCATCAAGTTCATCCGTGAGAATCGGGACATCTTCGCATGGTCTCCTTCAGACATGCCGGGTGTCCCGAGTGAACTTGCTGAGCACAGCTTACATGTTGATCCACAGGCAAAGCCGGTAAAACAAGGACTACGTCGTCTCAACGCAGAGAGGAAAAAGATCGTCGGAGAAGAGGTAGCTCGTTTGCTTGCAGCCGGGTTTATCATGGAAGTCTACCATCCCAAGTGGCTGGCTAACCCGGTCCTAGTTCTGAAGAAAAACGGAGAGTGGCGCATGTGCATTGACTACACCAGCTTGAACAAGGTCTGCCCGAAAGACCCCTTTGCATTGCCGCGTATAGATCAGATCATTGATGCCACAGCCGGTAGCGAGTTGTTATGTTTCTTGGATGCATACTCCGGGTATCATCAGATCAAGCTCAATGTTGACGACCAGGAGAAGACGTCGTTCATCACCCCTTTCGGTGCTTTCTGTTACAAAAACATGACCTTTGGCCTCAAGAATGCAGGTGCCACCTACCAAAGGTGCATCCAGAATTGTTTCCAGAACCAAATCGGTCGCAACGTGCATGCCTATGTCGATGATGTCGTGATCAAGTCACAGAAAGCCGGGTCACTCCTGGATGACCTAAAGGAGACCTTCGACAACTTGCGCAAATATCAGATGAAGTTAAACCCGACCAAGTGCGTGTTCGGAGTTCCGGCTGGCATGTTGCTGGGTTTCATAGTCTCAGAGAGAGGGATAGAAGCTAACCCGGCTAAAATTAAGGCCATCATGAACCTTAAGAAGCCGGAGTGTGTTAATGATGTCCAGAAGCTGACAGGGTGTGTCACAGCCCTGAGCCGGTTCATTGCAAGGATGGGAGAGAAAGCTCTTCCACTATACAAGCTGTTGAAGAAGTCAGATAAGTTTGTCTGGGGCCAGGAGGCAGATGACGCCTTTGAAGACCTAAAGAAGACATTGTCCACAGCTCCAGTGTTAGCGGCCCCCACGAGCAAGGAGCCGATGTTGTTGTACGTTTCCGCAAATTCCAGAGCCGTCAGCGCTGTGGTCGTAGTGGAGCGCAAGGAAGAAGGAAAGGAGTACCCAATTCAAAGGCCGGTCTACTATGTTAGTGAAGCTCTCACAGAGTCCAAGCAGAGGTACCCGCAGTGGCAGAAGTTGGTATACGGCGTGTTTATGGCAAGCCGGAAGATGCCACACTATTTTCAGGAACACCCAATCACTGTGGTGAGTTCCGCTCCCTTAGCGGAAATCATCGGAAACAGAGAAGCTACAGGCAGGATCGCAAAGTGGGCCATCGAGATGGGGCCTTATCATATCAACTACGAGCCAAGAACAGCAATCAAGTCACAGGCCTTGGTGGATTTCGTCAATGATTGGACAGAGTTTGACCCCTTACCTCCGCCTCCAAGCGCCAAACATTGGATTATGCACTTCGACGGGTCAAAGCAGTTTGAAGGCTCGGGAGCCGGCGTTGTACTAACTTCGCCAAAAGGAGACAAGCTGAGTTACGTCCTGCAGATACATTTAGAACCATGCACCAATAACGTGGCAGAATACGAGGCCTTGTTACACGGTTTGAAAGTCGCTAGAGAGATGAACATCAAAAGAATCATGTGCTATGGAGACTCTGACCTTGTGGCTCAGCAAGTTTCAGGAACCTGGGATAGAAAAGACGCCAACATGGCGGCTTACAGGAGAGAAGTAGATCGTATTGCCGGCTTCTTCTCCGGCTACCAAGTTGACCATATTGACAGACGAAAGAATGAGGCGGCTGACGCCCTATCAAGACTCGGTTCTAGCAGAGAGCCGGTACCTCCAAACGTGTTCCTCGCCGAGTTACATCATCCCTCGGTCAAGCTGCCAACAGAAGAAGAGTTGGCAAACCCTGATGACCCGGAATCACAGCTAGTCGCAGCCGTACATCAAACACCGTCCTGGACTGAGCCGTATATAGCTTACCTGCAGAGGGAAGAATTACCTCAAGACGAAGTACTAGCACGACAGATTGTGCGCCGGGCTAAGGGCTACGTTATCATCAATGGCGAGTTACACAAGAGGAGCACGTCCGGGGTATTCTTACGATGTGTCTCACCAGAGGAAGGCCGGAAAATCCTCCAGGAAATTCACGCAGGGGACTGCGGACATCACGCGTCCACAAGATCGATGGTTGCTAAAGCGTTCAGGCATGGATTCTTTTGGCTGACGGCCCTGGCTGACGCAGAAAATATAGCCCGGGTTTGCGATGGATGCCAGCGATACGCAAGGCAGATTCATATCCCGGCTCAAGACCTGAAGACCATCCCAATAACATGGCCCTTTGAAGTTTGGGGCATGGACATGGTGGGACCTTTCCAGACTTCACCCAATAAAAAGACTCACCTACTGGTCGCAGTGGACAAATTCACAAAGTGGGTAGAGGTGCAAGCCGTCAACAGTTGCACAGCAGCAACAGCCGTCAAGTTCCTGAAGAAAATCATATATCGTTTTGGGTATCCTCACAGCATCATCACTGATAATGGGACAAATTTTTCACTTGGAGAGATGCTGACATTTTGCAAGGAGAACGGCATCCGGCTCGACCTTGCTTCAGTTTCACACCCTCAGTCGAACGGCCAAGTGGAGAGGACAAACCAAGAGCTGCTAAGAGGCATCAAGCCAAGACTCCGGGTCCCGTTAATCAGAGCTGCCGGATGTTGGGAAGAGGAGCTTCCATCAGTCGTCTGGAGTATAAACACAACACCGAATAGATCAACAGATTTCACTCCTTTCTTCATGGTCTACGGGGCAGAAGCTGTGTTACCCAGCGACATTATACATGATTCTCCGAGAGTGGCAAATTATGTCGAAACTGAGAATGAGCAAGCCCGGCAAAATTCAGTTGATATGCTTGAGGAAGCAAGAGAGCTAGCCTTGGAAAGATCAGCCATATACCAGCAAGACCTGAGGCGTTATCACAGCCGCCGGGTTAAATCAAGAGCTTTCCAGGAAGGAGACTTGGTCTTGAGGCTAGCCCAGAACAAGACCGGCTTCCACAAGCTAACTCCCCCATGGGAAGGCCCCTTCGTGGTAAGCCGGAACTTGCACAACGGGTCTTATTACCTGGTGGATGCCAGAGAGCAAGCTACAAGGACAGGAAACAATACAGACCATACAAGGAACCCGTTGACAGAGAACGACAGGCCTTGGAATATAGCAGAACTTCGACCATACTACACTTAGGTTTTGTGAGCCCCCGGATGAGACGGGCTCCACCTTTTTGTATCTCTTTCGTTTAAAGGCAGCAGGTTTCAGACGCGCTCTTTTCCTTACCAGGGTACCTAAGGGGACTGGAAGGTTTTTAATGAGGCGGCTTGCTAGCTATGTACATATTATATGATCAATAAAGTGAGGAAGGCACCTCTAAGAAGAAAAGAGTATTGTGTTTTCAGTTCCTTATTCTTTATATGATCAGGGTCTTGGGGGCTTACTAGCTAAGAAAGTTGTAAGTTGTAAACTCATAACCCGGCAAAGAAGCCACAATTATTCTTGGTTTCTTGCCTGCTAGTTTGATGGTATTCTCATACATGACCAGATGCTAAAACGCCGGCTTTCAATCTGACTATGAGGCCCATGGGGACTTAGCAGACCCTGATTGCTCCGGGTTTTTAGACACAGAAGTCACGAGAAACCCGGCTATGCAGAGAGCTAAAGAAACCAAAAGGGTAAAAGAAACCAAGGAAGCAAGACATTTATAGAGACATGTTATATTACAGCAGCGGCGCACGAAGGCGCATCAAAAGGTATAGCAAGTATTTCGATCTAACCTATTACAGGCCATGAAGAACAATATAAAGTTACAAGAATTTAAGTCAGGTCGAAAGTTTGTAAGCCGGTACATAAGTCGGCGTTCGGAACATCTGGGCGGTCTATTGGTGCGGAGGAGCCGACGCAGATCCTTGCCGAGGGTCCCTCGTATCCTTTGTAGTTCCGCCTCGTGGCCTCTGCAAAACGACCGAAGACAAGGCTTCAAAGCCGTCAAGATCGGAGGGATGAGAGGGAGCTGGAATGTCGGGAGTTGAGCTTGAGGGGTTCGCACTTGTTGTGAAGGGCGTGAAGAGTTGCGGCGCCTCTTCTACCGGCTTCCATAAGTTGATCGGCTCCGGCGGGACCTCCTTGATGGCATGGTTGTCTTCGTCGTAAGCAGCTTGGAACTCGTTTAGTGCCAACCCATTGGTAATCTGACAAGCCGGACGCCGAACGGATTTCACGAGCTTCCCATATATCTTTGAGGTCTCAGTGCCATCAGGCTGGAATTCAGGGAAGCCCTTTGTGAGCTTGGCCGGGTCAAGGTTGGGGTAGTATGCCTTCGCCAATGCAAGTGTACGGATAGCACCCTTGCGACAGGCAGACGCCTTCCATCGCTCCATCAGCATAGGCACCACAGAGGTGGCGGCGAGAAAATCCGGAAGACCCGGAGGACATTCCCCAGAAGAAGTAGACGCCTTGATCATCTCGGCGCAGCCGAAGTAGAGTCGGCGGGTGACGCCATACATGGCCTGAATTTTCTCAAGTGTTCCCTTTATGGTCACCCCCTGGGCCGGACCTAGCAGGGAGCAAACGGAGGATAAGGAAACCTGTGATGACAAAGCAATACAAGAAAGAAAAGGTAAGAAGAAGACTCACCGAAGACAGCAACGGCCAAGTTATGAACGAGCTTCTTTATTTTCTCCAGCTCGGAGACTACTCTTTGCAGTTCAAGAGCTTTCACCTGTATGGCGAGCTCTTGTTCGTGCACCTTCTTCCGCAAAGCCTCATTGTCAGTTTGAAGCCGTTTTAGGGCTTCTTCTTGAAGCTTCAGCTGTTCCTCAGCCTTCTCACGAAGGCCGGCTTCACGCGCTAGTTCATGACGTGTTTCGCTGTTGCTCTCGGCGGTGGCTTTCGAAAACTCCTGCAGAGGGAACATATATTTAATAAGAGAGACAAAAAGATCAGGAAGCAGTTTATAAAGCAATGACGGTATCTCAAAGAAGACCCGGAGTGCAGCAAGCTACTGCTCCGACTCTTGGGGACTACCCATTGCAAAAGTTCACTAGTAAGAAAGACCCGGAGTGCAGCAAGCTACTGATCCGACTCTTGGGGACTACTCATTGCAAAAGTTCACTAGTAAGAAAGACCCGGAGCGCAGCAAGCTACTGCTCCGACTCTTGGGGACTACTTCAAAGAAACATTTCTATTGAGACAGGTTCCCTATCATGCAAGTACCAAGCATTTACCTAAGTAAAGTCTAAGCACTTGGGGACTACTAGAGGGAACATACCTGGTAGCGGAAGTGCAGGTAGTTGCGCAGTTGAGACTCCTCCTTTCGCACCCTGGAGAGTCGCTTATGGATTCTCTCAAAAAGTTCTGGAAACTCCAAGGTGTTGTAAGGAGTTTCGTCTTCAGAGTCCGATTCTTTGGTTTCCTTGACCTGTTCCTTGCCTGCGGCACGGGTAGCGGGCCCTTCCTCAGCCTTAAGTTCCGGCTCAAAGACCTTCGCCACGGAAGTTGAAGGCGCGGCGGGATCTTGAAAGCCGGTGCCCGTTACAGCGACATCCGGTTCTTCCGGAATGACAGGAAGATCGGATTTCGGAGGGGAAGAAGAGTCTGGAACAGGGAGAGTCGGGTCAGACGGCTTCTCAGCTTGAGTCTCTTCAACCTCAGGCTCAGCTGGAGGGGTTGTGATAGCGTCAGGGGTTTCCTCATCACTAAGGACGGCTTGGGCTCTGGGAAAGTATAAAGACATGTGAGCAACAGTAAGTGGGCTAAAGCAAAGACATGGTGCAGAGTAAAAATAGGACTTACCCCTTGTTGATGACAAAGTCGGAGGGGAGAGCCTCTGAACCGGAATCTGAAGAGCAGGACATAGACCGGGATTTAGAAACCCGGAGGCAGCCCGCCAAAGGATAACGTGCATCGGGGGAAGTCTGATGAGCGTTCCTCCCGCGGGGAGAAGGGCTGTTTGGGATACCTGAGGAGAGCTCGTCGGAAGATGCGGACGAGCGAGTCCTTCGACGTTTAGGCGTCACCTCTTCCTTATCCTGCGCAGACGGACAAGTTTGAGAGCCGGAAGCAGCTTCCAGAGCGATGAAACGAGAGCGTGGTATCAATTGTACCGCGTTACGGGCCCGCTTTGCTCCAGCCGGTGGAGAAGGGGGTGTCGGAGCCTTGGTGGAGTCTTGTTCACCTTGACCTGGAATGTGGGGAGTATGAGAAGAAGTGTCGTCTTCAAGATCGGCTTCTATGAGTTTTTTCCAAAGCCGGTCCATGGAGTCAAGCTCACCTTCGCCTTCTTCCTCTTCTTCTGAATTTTGTTCCGACTCATCTTCTTGGTCGGAGGAGACGGGCGTTTCATCGGCGGCGTTCCACCAGTCTTCAGTGGCCTGAGGAAGGAACAGAGGAGTTCATGATGGGTTATTGAAATACAGAAGGGATAAAAAGAAAGAAGTATAAGAGTTAGAGGAGAGCAAGTTAAGTACCTTTGGAGCCGGGTTCTCGGAACTGAAGGGGAGGAGCCCGTCCAGAGTTATCGTCGCGATAGACTCGGACAAAAGTTTCTTAGAAGTTCGGATGACTTCTTCATCTTCCGGCTCTTCAGAGGTGAACCGGAGACAATCAGAGGGAATGTTGGTGTAGTCGCAAATAAGCTTGGGCCGGATGGATAGTGGTTTTATACACCACCCGACCCAGCATTTGACCAGGTCGGTGCCTTTGAGGCCGTGGGCCTTGAGAGCTCGGATCCTGGAAAGAGTGGGGGCCAAAGCCGCGCGGCTTTTGGCGTAGGAGTTGGTTGATTCTCCTAGCACGAGAGGCTCAGCACGGAAACCCGGCAGTCTGGGTTGGCCCTTGGGAGAGGTGTCCTTGCAATAGAAAAAGGTTGATTGCCAGGCTCGAGGGTGACTGTTAAGTTTGAGAGCCGGAAAAAGGGAGTCTCGGCGACGTTGAATCGCGACTCCTCCGCAAACGTTCAAAGGAAGAGTGGCAGAGGAGCGTTGTGGATTGCAGTAGAAAAATTCGAGAAAGAGGTCGAGAGAGGGTTCCATTTGAAGATAGTCTTCGCATAAAACGGTGAAGTTGGAAATGGAAAGAATCGAATTCGGGGCCAAGTCTTGAGGCCTGAGGCCGTAGTAAGCGAGCAGAGTGCGGAAAAAGAGGGAACCCGGAGGTTTGAAGCCGCGATTGAGGTGATCGGCAAATATTATTACCTCACTATCTCGAGGAGCTGGCACGACCTCGTTACCCGGGGCGCGCCAGTGGATGATGTCTTGGGCTTGAAGATCGCCGGAATCTACTAAGTCCTGCAGCTTGGCGATTGAGACAGTTGATCCAGTCCAGCTCCCGGAAGCAGGCGCTGCGGCGGCGGTGCCAGAAGCGGAGGCACCAGCGGTAGCTTTGGCCTTCTTCAGGTTGGCCTTAGCAGCGGCGGCCGCGGCGGCGGCGGCGGGGCCCTTGCTCGCAACTTTTTTCCCCATTGAAGGAAGTTGCCGAGATCTAGATCTAAAAGTGGAATGCGAGGAGATGGCTGCGGGGATGACTGCGGCACGGCTCTGGATTTGAGCAGAAGAAGTAAGAGAGCGGTGGCGCTAGCCAGCTCCGGCGAAGGGTTGTAGAGCTGGAGCACGGGAGTGGAAGCGGCGGCGCTGGAGGAAGAAGAAGAAGTGGGGGCGCCCGGGGGAAATGGTCGCTTTCTTCCCTGTCCCCACTTATTTATATCCCAAGTGGGAGTTGACCGAGGGGCAAAACACGAAGAATCCAAGGATAATGATGACCTCGAGGGACCATATCCGTGGTGCCAGATTTTGTACCTGACAGAATCTTGGATTCCCGAGACTGACGCGCGACTCCTCGATTCCCGCGAAGGGATAAGCTTTAAAAATGGCGTTGACCCTGGAGGTTGACCGACGTCTTCGAGGAAGCATAAAGAAAGCTGAAAATCGCTAAGTCTGGAAGTGGGAGTCGGCAGGCGATGACCGGGTCAGGAACGGGCCGCCAGTAAGAGCCGGCCAAACCGACACCTGTGTGCTCGCTTGCTTAACAAGTTGTTTATTGTTTTTCAGATGATAACCCGGACAAAAGAAGTGACGGCTTCCCTAAGATTATACCCAAGAGTGTGAGGCGAAGCAAGTCAATTCCGATGTCCAAGTTATCCTGGGGGCTACTGTTGGGGGGATCGTAACCCGGTAGGCCCACCGACAGAGAAGACCCGCCGGCCTGGTGAGAACCTGGGCCGGGTTAAGCAAGAATGTGTGGGCCGGGACTCATGAGAGTCGGTACGCTGCGTGAGTCTTGGCCCACACGTCAAGAAGAGTCTAGAGGGCTAGAGACCAAGTACAAGACGGAGTCCTGATAAAGAAGGCGAAGACCTAGATGACTTAGAGTCCGGGTACGATTGTAACCCGGATCACGCCTGTATGTCCAGCGAGACCCACCGCCTATATAAGGGGGTCTCCTGGTCCTTAGAAGGATAAGCTTTACCAGATCGCAAGTACCACCATTGTAATCTCGAGACACGGAAGCTAAGGCGCCGAGTCCTCGAAACCCATATCAATAAAGCAGTAGCAGGAAGTAGGTCTTTACCTCAAGACGAGGGGCCGAACCTGGGTAAACCCCTGTTTCCCCACGCCGTGCTAGACAAGCTCCCGATGTCAGAAGTCGCTATGTCCCCATACTCAAGTTTCCACCCGGAAACATCTGCCGTGACAATCCCACGACACCGTGCTTTCTGCAACATAGACTGGGACGAACTCTTTCCCGGAGCTAAGCTGCTGCCACAAGCATCTTCCATGTCTGACCACTGTCCGCTGCTGTTGGTGTAAGAAAACATTCACGCGTACCCCTGCAAGATTTCACTTCGAGAGCTTCTGGCCGCTATTAGAAGGATACACGGCCACGGTGCTGCAATCCTGGACAGCACCATGCGGCCTAACCAACCCCTTCGCAGTACTGGATCACAAGCTAAAGCGGCTCGGGAGACACCTAAAAATGTGGGCCAAAAATTATGTCGGCGACATAAAAAAAACAAATGCTTATTAGTCAGGAGGTAACTCTGCGACTGGACACAGCACAGGAGACCAGATTGCTATCCGTAGCAGAAAGGGAGTTGAGATCAAAGCTAAAGGCGAGGTCGATGGGTCTTGCAGTCATCAACAGAATCAAGGCCAGGCAGAGGGCTAAAATCCTGTGGCTCAAGCTTGGCGATGCCAACACTAGATTCTTTCACCTCAGAGCAACACACCGCCGCCAGAAGAAAAAAATTCAATCACTGCAATCGCCAGATGGCATCGCCACCTCTCTGCAGGAACTGGAAGAGGTCGTAAACACGCACCTAACTACAGTTGTCGGCAGCAATCCAAGCTGTACCCAGCGGTTCGACTGGAAGGCACTAAACCTGCCTAAGCCAAACCTTGAATGCCTCGACGAGCCATTTACCAATGAAGAGGTCAGGAAGGCAGTTTTCGCAACTGCCTCGGACAAAGCACCAGGCCCGGACGGGTTCTCCGGAGGGTTCTTCAAATCAGCTTGGAGCATTATTGAGAATGATCTTATGCAAGCAATGCACAAATTCTACAACATACAAGACCAGTCGCTCAATTGCCTAAACACTGCTTTCTACATCTTCCTGCCAAAAACTGAACAGCCAACACAGATCTCGCAGTACAGACCAATTAGCCTCATACACGCCTTCTCTAAACTGGTTTCCAAGATTTTGGCTACGAGACTTCAAGCGAAACTCGACAGCCTAATTTCCCCTTGTCAAAGCGCCTTCCTGGCAGGAAGGAACGTACAGGACAACTTTCTGTATGTCCAGAATCTGGCAAAACACTTCCACAAAAACAAGATACCAACGCTCCTTGTCAAGCTAGACATCGCAAAAGCGTTTGACACAGTATCTTGGACATACCTGTTGGACATGATGGAGGCAAGAGGCTTTCCACTGAGATGGCGCAATTGGCTAGCAATGCTGTTCAGAACGGCGACCTCAAGGCCAATTATAAATGGCGTACTTGGCAGAGAAGTGGCACACCGCAGAGGGCTTCGGCAAGGGGACTCGATCTCCCCATTCCTCTTCGATTTGGCAATGGAACCGCTGCACCGGCTCTTGGAGATTGCCACCAATGCAGGGATACTCACAAAGCTGAGAGGATCCAAGGCAACATTCCGTACTTCTCTCTACACCGACGACGTAGCGCTGTTCATCAACCCCACCAAGCATGACATCCTCGGGCTTAAAAACATACTCGACGCATTTGGCAAAACAACTGGCCTGATCACAAACTTCACAAAGAGCACCATAACCCCTATCAGGTGCGAAGGGCTTCACGTCGAGAATATCACTCAAACGAGTCATATTCCGCTACCAGAGTTTCCTTGCAACTACCTTGGTCTGCCGCTTTCCATCAAAAAGCTGACCAAGTCTGATTGGCAACAGCTGCTAGACAAGATGGACAGATACCTGGCCACGTGGAAGGCAAAGCTAATGAGCAAGGCGGGAAGACTGGAGATGCTCAACTCTGTGCTGACCTCCTTAGCCGTCTATATGATAACAATCAACGACATGCCAGCTTGGGTCAAGAAGGAGTTCGATAGGCGGAGGCGTGCT
Source organism: Poa annua (assembly GCA_026929855.1). Classification (NCBI taxonomy): domain Eukaryota; kingdom Viridiplantae; phylum Streptophyta; class Magnoliopsida; order Poales; family Poaceae; genus Poa; species Poa annua. The sequence continues at coordinate 40,530,685 of CM049438.1, forward strand.
TGGCTATGGGCTGGAGAAGGAACATGCAAAGGAGGTCAGTGTCGGGTGGCCTGGAAAAAGGTGTGTCGGCCCAGGTCACTGGGCGGGCTTGGGGTGCACTGCATAACCTCCTTCGGGAAAGCGTTGAGATTACGGTGGCTGTGGCACAGCTGGAAGAGCCTATCAAAGCCATGGGTGCACCTGCCATCCCCATGCAACAAGGAAGAAGAGATCCTTTTCAAGGCGGCCACCAAGATAACTATTGGAAATGGCAAGAAGGCCAACTTCTGGACAGACAAATGGCTGCATGACCAGGCACCTATGGAAATCGCTCCAGAACTTTTCAAGATCTCTGTCCGGAAAAACAGAAACGTTAGTGAAGCCATGGGAAACGGGAAATGGATGCAGGACCTGCGTCTAAAGCTTACGTTCGACCACCTGCCTCAGCTGTTGCGGCTAGTTGAACTGATCGACCAAGTGCAGCTGGGAGACCGGGATGATGACATCTCGTGGGTTGTAGGCAAACACATGCAGTACACCACGAAATCTGCATACCTAATGCAGCTCATGGGGTCTCACAGCTCAGATAATACAAAGCTAATCTGGAAGGGGTGGGCGCCAGCCAGATGCAAGTTCTTCATCTGGACGCTCCTGCTCGGGAAAGTTTTGACGGCTGACAAGCTATTGCAGAGGCATTGGCCTAACGAGTACTTCTGTCAGCTGTGCAGAAGAAACCTCGAGACGGCAGAACATCTCTTCTGCGAATGTACATACAGCAAGCAAATCTGGGCGGCCTTCGCCCAACACCTGCAACTGCAGTCGCTAAAACCAGGAGGATGGGAAGGCAAGGACATTGATCTGGGGTTATGGTTTAAAAGCCTACAACTACCAAACACGAAGGAGAATAAGAAGAAGGCTCATTCCGCGGCACATCTTCTGTGTTGGGCAATCTGGAAAGAACGCAATAGGAGGATATTTAATAAGAGAGAGCTGACGGCGCAGGAACTAATCGCCGACATTAAGGGTGAGATGATAGCATGGAGGGCAGCAGGGGCACCACTGCAGCTCCCTACGCAAGACGCCGGGGCACCCTTCGACCTGGGTTGAGTTGGGTGATGCCTTTTTTTCCTTCGCATGGCCATAGTGGCCATGAAATTGTGTAATGCAACTCTTCTATCGCTATCAATATAGCAGCTCTCCTGCTTTTTATTCAAAAAAATATTCATAGTACGTACTACAACCCTACAGGCCTGCCCGACGTGCCTTGCTCTCGGTGCTCCTCGTCTCGTCTCGTCTCGGCATGAACAGTTGAACTGTTGCACAGAGATGCTGGTTGCTTTGTTTGCCCGGCCCGGTGCCGCTCAGTGGCGACGCGCGCGTGGCTGGATCTGCATGTGCGCCGCAGGCTCTACTGCGGAGTACGTTGACCAGCTTATTAGTTCTGGAATCACGCTCTCGTGCCTGTGCTGGATCGGCTCCATCGACAGGCAGCCCGACACCCAAGTCGATGAACACAACTGCTGACAGTCATAGTCCGAGGCCCGGGTGATACGGAGATTTTTTAGAAACCCCAGATATGGACCGCCCGCAGCCTTTGTTCCAGGGAACCCCAGATATGGACCTCCGGATTGGACGATGGTGGCACCTATGGTGTCGTGTTCCCTCCCGAGGGCATCCTTTTGGAGCACGAGATGCCGGTAGGGGGTTATACGGCGGAGCGGTGTTCCATCTACCGCGTTGATGTTGGCTGACCTCGCCAGCATGGTGTAGCAGAGTTTCGACGATGGACGCGGCTTGACGGACTCGCGCAGGTTGGTGGCGCCGTCTCGCATCATGGTGGTGTTGATTTTTTTTCCAACCGGGCTGACCCCCTTTCCATTAACTTTTATCAACGGAAATACAGAGTTTGTAACCAAAGGAAAGTAAAAGGAAAAGGAAATAAAGGGGAAAAGCGAGTTGGCGCAGCAGCAGGAAACCTACTGAAAAACTCGATCTCAAGCTAATCTGTAGGACAAAAACCTGCTGCCACTAAACAAACAGACCACCAATCCTAACGAAAAGTATCACCACTCCACATAAGCGTAACCAGAAGTCTAGATGAGTAACACATGACACAAAGCAGACCACGGGAATCCATCCTTCGAAAACTCTGAATACCACCATCAGCATCAGCGAAGAGAAAAGCTTCAGTTGTTCTTGATACGCAGTGGCGTCGCAACTCCAGAAGTTGGTGTAGGAGGCTTCAGTACCTCCATTGCCTTCTGAATCAGTTGATCAGCTCCAGCGCAGATCGCCTCTTTGTCCTCTTCCTTGTGTAAACCTGCCCAGTGTTTGAGGAAAGCAGCAGCCGTGAAGATAATATATATAGGGGTTTTCATCTTGTATCCATCAAAAGTAATTTTATTTCTCGTAGTCCAAATAGACCAGCACACCTCAGCAATAAGCAAAGAATAAAAGCGTTCCCCAACCGGCCAGAAAGCATAAAACCAAGCAAAGCATTGCCAAATAGATTTAGGACAAGTCTTAGTCCCAAGAACCAAACCAATACAACCCCAGATTACCTTTGCTGACCCACACTCAAACATAATATGATTCCTTGTTTCGGCCTTCACACAAAAAGAACATGAAGGATTTCCCAACCATTTTCTTTTTTTCATATTGTCTCTGGTTAAAATTTCATTCTGCATAAGTTGTCAAAGGAAAATCTTTATTTTCAAGGGAATTCTAGCTCTCCAGATCCATTTATAGTTAGGACAAAAAGAAGAGCTCTCCAAAGCTTCATAACAAGATCTGGTAGAGAAGCGTTTGTTACTCGAAAGCTTCCAGAAAACAACATCATTCTCCTCCATCATATGAATATCCCTAGCCTTTTCTACAATAAACCTCCACCTGTCCTCCAGCTCAGCATAAAGTCTTCTTCGAAAAGGAAACTCAAAATTCCCTTCCACCCCTTCTTTAAAGGTTTTCTCAGGCACTTGACAAATATCATAAAGCTGAGGATCACTTTGCATAAGGGGAGTATTACTCAACCAGGGGTCTTTCCAGAACCGAGTAAGTGACCCATTCTGCATTTTGATTCCTCTACCAACCATATACATATCTTTTACTTTAATAATTGCTTTCCAACAAGGAGAGTCATTAAATCTTGTCTTCACTGTAGAAACATACTTGTTTCTCAAATATTTCGCCTTAACAATTTGTTGCCAAAGACCATCTTTTGTTTCTAACTTCCACCACCATTTAGTAAGGAGGCGTAAATTTGGTTTTTCTAAGATCAGTCACACCCAGGTGATGCACCGGTGTGGTGTTGTTGGGAAACCCCAAGAGGAAGGTATGAAGTAGTGCAGCAGCAAATTTCCCTCAGTTATGAAACCAAGGTTATCAATCCAGTAGGAAACTAGAATTCTTCTGAACGTTGTTGGCGGTGCCGTTTACGATAACCAACGTGGAGCCTGCACACAACACAAACAAGTTACTTTGCTCCAACTTAACAGTGGGGTTTTCATTCTCACTGGCTTGCTGTAACAAAGGATTAAACGTATGTGTGGAAAATTATGTTTGTTTGCAGAGAATTAAAGTAACAGGATTGCAGTAGATTGTTTTATCAGTTTAAGGAAAAAGGACCGTGGTCCACAGTTCACTAATGGTGTCTCTCCATAAATAATAATAGCATACATGCGGGTAAACAAATTACAACTGGGCAATTGACAGAATAAAGAACTGCATAACAATGCATATACAAGTCATGATGTCTAGTTTGAGATTCATTTGGGCATTACAACATGATACATAGACCGTCATCCAACTGCATCTATGACTAATAATCCACCTTCCGGATAGCATCCGCAACACCATTCAGTATTAAGTTACAAACAACAGATTATTGCATTAAGTAAAGTGTGTAATGTAAGTAGCACAAATATCCTTAGATAAAGAACTACTGTTTTATCCCTAGTAGCAACAGTACATCTACAATCTTAGAGGTTGCTGTCACTCCCCCAGATTAAATAGAGACATGAACCCACTATCGAGCATAAATACCCCCTCTTGGAGTCACAAGCATCTACTTGGCCAGAGCATCTACTAGTAACGGAGAGCATGCAAGATCATAAATAACGCACTCACAAGATATATTATGAAGCAAATGACATATATGGTGATGTAGAGCCCTCCGGTGATGATTCCTCTCTCCGGCAGGGTGCCGGGAAGAGGTTCTGAACCCTCCCGAACTAGGGTTGACGACGGCGGCGGCTCCGTAAGGGTTTCTGGAAAAGTGTTCGGAGGGTTAGGTCTTGTATTGTCGGGGGGTATTTGTAGGCGAAAGGGCGAAGGCGGTGGAGGCCCGAGGCCCCGTCCTCATGTGCTGGCGCGGCAGGGGTGGGACCCGCGCCAGCACCTGATGAGGGCGGCTCGGTCCCCTCCTCCGTCTCCTCTTCGGTGTTCTGGAACCTCCCGTGAAAAATAGGGACTTTGGCATAAAAATCGTCCAATTCCAAGAATATTTCCTTAAGTGGTTTTCTGAAACCAAAAACAGCAGAAAACAGGGAACTGGCACTGTGGCATCTTGTTAATAGGTTAGTCCCAGAAAATGCATAAAACAATGCAAAGTGTATATAAAACATGTAGCAATTGGTATAATATAAGCATGGAACATAAGAAATTATAGATACGTTTGAGACGTATCAAGCATCCCCAAGCTTAGTTCTACTCGTCCTCGAGTAGGTAAAACGATAACAAGAATAATTTCTGAAGTGACATGCTTTCACACAATCTTGATCATATAATAATGTAATGCATGTAAACTGAGATCAAATGAATAAAACTTGTAGTTTATATTGATATCAAATGAGTAATGAATAAACAAGTAGGAAGAACAAAGCAAAACTTTCAATGAATTAGTAGTATAGAACAATCAACCGTGCAAAGTAGATATTAAAGATGATTTAAGCTTCAAGAATAACAATATAATCATCTAATGAATCAAACAATCATGACAACTTTGTGAAAGGATCAAGTCAAGCAATAACAATATGCACGTAGAAGATCATCTCTCTATTTGTTTACTCAAAAACAAACAAGTATTCGGCGTTGGTTCCTGGCACCAGGATGTTGTGGCTAAAAGAATAATAAGGGGGGTTTGGAAGGCCAACGGAAGAAAGTCTCACACAGCTGAAAGTGATCATTAGACAAGAGGAAGTCTTATAATCGAAGCTATGCAAGGAGTAGTGATTGCCACACAACGGATGCACATAGAGCTATAAGTGTATGAAAGCTCTCCAATGGAACTAGTGGGGGTGCATCTAACTTGCTTGCTGATGAAGACCTAGAGCACTTTTGAGTAGGCTCTTCATTGGAATATACAATCCAAGTTCTATAATGTAAAGTTCCCCACATAGTTATACCAGTAAAACTGAAAACTCTCTCATATGGAGTAAAGGTGCTAAACATGAGCACAAATGATGACTATGAATATTACAGGTGCTATAACATGAGCACAAGTGTGAATAAAGAGTAGTAATGTTGCCCCCTTTTTATTCTTTCTTTCTTTCTTTTTTCCTTTTTTGTATTTTTTTTTGTATTTTTCTGTTTCTCTTTTCGATGGCCTCCATGGCTCTTTTCACTTTTAGGGGCAAACATTCTAACATGACAACACACTTTTGATACAAGGACCTCACAAGGGATAAAACATGGTGTATGAAACGGTGCCTCTGCCAGTGTAGCAGGATATGCAATGATCTATCGTAACATGGGTAAAACCACACATCAGCTATATAGAATCATGCAAAGCAATATATAAATGATAAATGACAACAAGTCATGTAATGTAAGATGAAAGTTGCATGGCAATATATCTCGGAACAGCTACGGAAATGCTGTAGTAGGTAGGTATGGTGGATGTTTTGAGAAAGATATTTGGGTTATGTGTAGGAGAACATGATGAAGATCTCCCACGAGTTTTGGATGTACCCGCGAAGTATGCACCAACTCTCAATGTGAGAAAGGGCAATGCAAAGTACCGAAGAGGCTAGCAAATATGGTTGTGGAAGTGCCATGAAAACCGCAGCTTTAGAACTCACAAGCAAAAAGATTCCAACTAGAAATATGATCTTACAAGGCATAATGAAAATCACTCCATGAGGGACTGTGGCAAATGAACAAGTCACTGTTGGGACCCCAACCGTAGCGCATAACACAAAGTCATTATGGTTGTTTTTAACATTAGAAGTCATATATCATTATGCTATCAACTGGATATTTAGTGTGGCACAGCTTCAAATTTTCTAGACCAAACATTAATCATTACATTTTCTAAACCATCATGTTTTACCATTAAGCATATTAATATCTCAAAACAACATCAATGATCCAAGTGACACAATTTAATGATCTACAAGATTATGTATCATTTAGTTATACCATCTACCACATTTAACATTTTATGTTCTTAACCAAACACCAATCAACTTATTTAAAACATAAACTCTCCAAGTATTTAGCAATGAAGCAAGAGAGTATAACATATGAGAACTAACAGCTCTGAACAAGAGGTGCATGAAAAATAAGAGCTGAAAGTATTGCAGTAGATATAGAAGAATACTCAACAAATATAAGTGAAGAATACGAGTATTCAAATGAAAAAGCGGAGCGTGTCTCTCTCCCACACAACAATGTTAGGATCCATTTTATTCAGAAAACAAAAATAACAAAATCAAAAATAAAAACAAACAGACGCTCCAAGTAAAGCACATAAGATGTGGCTGAATTAAAATATAGTTTCACTAGAGATAACCTGATAAGTTGTTGATGAAGAAGGGGATGCCTTGGGCATCCCCAAGCTTTGACGCTTGAGTCTTCTTGAAATATGCTTGGGTGATCCACGGGGCATCCCCAAGCTTAGGCTCTTTCATTTTCTTGATCACATCATATCATTCTCTCTCTTGATACTTGAAAACTTCCTCCACACCAAACTCAAAGTAAACTTCATTAAAGGGTTAGTGCATAATCAAAAATTCTCATATTCTGCATGGAGACAATCATTATCATGGTACTGGACATTAGTTACAGCCACTGGAATTTTATGGAATGAAAAGATCCATTCAAAAACAGCAAAAGAACCAATGCAAAATAAATGACAGAATCTGTCAAAAACAGAACAATCCGTAAACACGAATTTTTTCGAGGCACTTAACTTGCTCAAATCAGAAAACTCAAAACTAATGAAAGTTGCGTACATATCTGAGGATCACGCTCAGCAAATATCAGATTTTTCCGACGTTTCTGTAAGGAGTTATGAATTAACGGTGAACAGCATAAAAACTGTTCCTGCGCAGAAATCCAAATCTAGCATCAACTTTCTACTAGAGACTTAACTTGGCACAACTATGCAATAAAATAAAGATACAAAGGAATTGCTACAGAGGTAGGCATGTTCCTTGCCTCAAGAAAATAAAATAACAGAAATAAAAAGTGGGTTGTCTCTCATAAGCGCTTTTCTTTAACGCCTTTGAGCTAGGCACAAAAGGCAAAACTCAATTGTTTCCAATAGAAGAAGCATCAACATTATAGTTTGTACGAATAATAGAATCAAAAGGTAGCTTCATCTTCTCCCTAGGGAAGTGTTCTATACCTTTTTAAGTGGGAAGTGGTACCTTGTATTTCCTTCTTTCATATCAATAATACCACCAACCGTGCGGAGGAAAGGTCTTCACAAAACAATAGGACAAGAGGGGTTGCACTCAATATCCAAGACAATAAAATCAACGGGGACAAGGTTATTATTAACCATGATAAGAACATCATTAACTCTCCCCAAAGGTTTCTTCAAAGCATTATCACGAAGAAAAACATCCAAATAACAAAACTCCAAAAGTGGCAAATCAAGCATATTATAGAGCTTTTTAGGCATAACAGAGATACTTGCACCAAGATCACATAAAGCATTGCAATCAAATTCATTATCATCAAAAGTAATGGGACAATTATCTCCTATGTTCTTAAAAATTTCAGCACCTTTATCAAGCATAGTTTTAGCAGTTTTAGGCAATTTTAAACGTTTGGAAGTAGTAGAAGAAACATTGCCAACACCAATTATGTTACCATTAATAGTAGGAGGTTTACTAGCATGTGAAGTAACATTATTTTCAGTAGTAGTAATGTTGCAAACTCTAACAATATCATCATTTTTAGCTAATTCTTACTCTCTTTCCCATCTAGCACGCAATTGAGACATCATCCTAACATTTTCATCAATTCGAACTTGGATAGCATTAGCGGTGGCAAAGGGGTTTTCATCCATATTTTCAAGTTTGGCAGCCATTCTATTAATCAAAAAAGATTGTGCTTCAGACATAGATGAACTACTAGTTTCAGCATTTGAAAATTTTCCTTGCAAATCCGAAATCTCCCTATTTAATTTCTCCATTTGATAACTAATATTTCTTAACATAGATGATTGTTCCTCCATGGTTTTAGTGAAAACTTTATTTTGCTCATATTGGGTTTGCATGAATTTTTTGGTAGCTTTCTCAACCTCTAACAATCTTTCCTCACTAGGCATTCTACCATAAGAATTAGCATAACCATTACCATTATTAGGAGGATATGGCTTATAGTTGTTATTACCATAATTGTTCCTATAGGCATTGTTGTTGAAATTATTATTTTTAATGAAGTTCACATCAACATGCTCTTCTTGTGCAACTAAAGAAGCTAAGGGAACATTATTAGGATCCATATGAGATTTACCATTCACAAACATAGACATGATCATATCAATCTTTTCACTCAAAGAGGAGGTTTCTTCAACAGAATTTACCTTCTTACCTTGAGGAGTCCTTTCAGTATGCCACTCAGAATAATTAACCATCATATTGTCCAGAAGTTTTGTTGCAGCCCCCAAAGTGATGGACATAAAAGTACCTCCAGCAGCCGAATCCAATAGATTTCTTGAAGAAATTTAGTCCTGCATAGAAGGTTTGGATGATCATCCAAGCAGTCAGTACATGGGTTGGGCAATTCTTAACCAGAGATTTCATTCTTTCCCAAGCTTGAGCAACATGTTCATTATCAAATTGCTTAAAGTTCATAATGCTACTCCTTAGGGAAATAATCTTAGCATGAGGATAGTATTTTCCAATAAAAGCATCTTTGCATTTAATCCAAGAATCAATACTATTCCTAGGCAATGAAAGTAACCATTCTTTAGCTCTTCCTCTCAAAGAGAAAGGAAATAATTTCAGTTTTATAATGTCACCATCTATATCCTTATATTTTTGCATTTCACAAAGTTCAACAAAATTATTTAGATGGGCAGCAGCATCATCAGAACTAACACCAGAAAATTACTCTTTCATGACAAGATTTAACAAAGCAGGTTTAATTTCAAAAAATTCTGCTTTGGAAGCAGGTGGAGCAATAGGTGTGCATATAAAATCATTATTGTTGGTGCTAGTGAAGTCACACAACTTAGTATTCTCAGCAGTAGTCATTTTAGCAAAATTTAAAGCAAACCGAAATATAAAAATTAATGCAAGTAACTAATTTTTTTGTGTTTTTGATAATAAGAAGCAAACAAGATAATAACAAAGTAAATAAAATGCAAGTAACTAATTTTTTTGTGTTTTTGATATTTAATAACAAACAAAACAAAAAATAAAATTTAACTAAGCAAGACAAAAACAAAGTAAAGAGATTGGGAAGTGAGAGACTCCCCTTGCAGATGTGCTTCAGCTCCCCGGCAACGGCGCCAGAAATATTACTTGTTGCACACGGTGGTGTTGTTGGGAAACCCCAAGAGTAAGGTGTGAAGTAGTGTAGCAGCAAATTTCCCCCAGTGATGAAACCAAGGTTATCGAACCAGTAGGAGATGAAGAACACGTCTGAAGGTTGTCGGTGGTGGAATATGGCACGGCGCAACACCAGGGATCCCGGCACTGACGTGGAACCTGCATACAACACAACCAAGATACTTTGCCCCAACTAAACAGTGAGGTTGTCAATCTCACCGGCTTGCTGTAACAAAGGATTAAACATATGTGTGGAAGATGATGTTTGTTTGCAGAGAATGAAAGTAAAAGTTTGCAGTTGGTTATATTATCAGTTTAAAGAAAAGGACCGGGGTCCACAGTTCACTAGTGGTGTCTCTCCATAAATAATAATAGCATACATGCGGGTAAACAAATTACAGCTGGGCAATTGACAGAATAAAGAGCTGCATAACGATGCATATACTAATGTCATGATGTCTAGTGTGAGATTCATTTGGGCATTACAACAATATACATAGACCGTTCCAACCGCATCTATGACTAATAATCCACCTTCCGGTTAGCGTCCGCACCCCTTTCAGTATTAAGTTGCAAGCAACAGATTATTGCATTAGGCAAAGTGTGTAATGTAAGTAATACAATTATCCTTATACAAAGTAATACTGTTTTATCCCTAGTAGCAACAGTACATCTGCAATCTTAGAGCTTGTTGTCACTACCCCAGATTAAATAGAGACATGAACCTACTATCGAGCATAAATACCCCCTCTTGGAGTCACAAGCATCTACTTGGCCAGAGCATCTACTAGCAACGGAGAGCATGCAAGATCATAAACAACACACAACATGATATATTATGAAGCAAATGACATAGTATTCAATATCCATCGGATCCCAGCAAACACAACATGTAGCATTACATAAAGATGATCTTGATCATGACAGGCAACTCACAAGATCTAAACATGATGGCACAATAGGAGAAGACAACCATCTAGCTACTGCTATGGACCCGTAGTCCAAGGATGAACTAATCACGCATCAGTCCGGAGGCGGGCATGGTGATGTAGAGCCCTCCGGTGATGATTCCCCTCTCCGGCAGGGTGCCCGAAAGAGGTTCTGAACCCTCCCGAACTAGGGTTGACGACGGCGGCGGCTCCGTAAGGGTTTCTGCAAAAGTGTTCGGGGGTTAGGTCTTGTATTGTCGGGGGTTATTTGTAGGCGAAAGGGCAAAGGCGGTGGAGGCCCGAGGCCCCGTCCTCATGTGCTGGCGCGGCAGGGGTGGGACCCGCGCCAGCACCTGATGAGGGCGGCTCGGTCCCCTCCTCCGTCTCCTCTTCGGTGTTCTGAAACCTCCCGTGAAAAATAGGGACTTTGGCATAAAAATCGTACAATTCCGAGAATATTTCTGTTGGGGGGATCGTAACCCGGTAGGCCCACCGACAGAGAAGACCCGCCGGCCTGGTGAGAACCTGGGCCGGGTTAAGCAAGAATGTGTGGGCCGGGACTCATGAGAGTCGGTACGCTGCGTGAGTCTTGGCCCGCACGTCAAGAAGAGTCTAGAGGGCTAGAGACCAAGTACAAGACGGAGTCCTGATAAAGAAGGCGAAGACCTAGATGACTTAGAGTCCGGGTACGATTGTAACCCGGATCACGCCTGTATGTCCAGCGAGACCCACCGCCTATATAAGGGGGTCTCCTGGTCCTTAGAAGGATAAGCTTTACCAGATCGCAAGTACCACCATTGTAATCTCGAGACACGGAAGCTAAGGCGCCGAGTCCTCGAAACCCATATCAATAAAGCAGTAGCAGGAAGTAGGTCTTTACCTCAAGACGAGGGGCCGAACCTGGGTAAACCCCTGTTTCCCCACGCCGTGCTAGACAAGCTCCCGATGTCAGAAGTCGCTATGTCCCCATACTCAAGTTTCCACCCGGAAACATCTGCCGTGACAATCCCACGACAGTTGACGCCCACCGTGGGGCCTGCGGCCAGGAACATCATGATTTGTGGAGAAGCGCGGCGCGGTATGGAAAACCTCGCTATCGGCCAGATCCACACGCTTCCAGGAGGAGAGCGGATCGTGGACGACTTTGGTTGGAAGGAAGAAGCAGATCAGCTGGAAACCGGATCTATGATCGCCTTCGGACAGATCAACGTCTTCGTCGGCGTGATCCGGACCACAGGAGCCGGCTCAGATCAGTATGAGCCGGAGTACGGGTCAGAGTCCGGGTCAGCCACCATGGCTCAGTCGGATGGGGAAGAATCTGTTGGATCGCCCGAGTGCGAAGTTATGACTATCGAGGAAGAGGCGGGAATTCAAGCACTACAGGATTCCGTCGGGATACCAACAAACGTGTCCGATCTGGATACAGATACCGAGTCAATTCTGCCGCTGTTTGAAGATCGGTGGGGATTTGGGCTCGAAGAAGAAGATCACCCGGCGTCCCCGGGACCCGCACGACACATGACGGTTCACGTGGTAACGGCGGCTCAGCAAACCGATGGGGTGGAAGCATCCGTGAGTAGTGAAACAAGCGCAGAAAGAACCGCCAGACGGGATCGAGAAATTTGGGATCAGAGCAACCTCGGCATGCCACCAGCGGCGTACCCTCCATCACACCCCAACACCGGACCCGTTTTACCAACTTTTGGCGCGGGAGTACAGACACACACGCCAGCACCCGGGACAGCGTTCACAAACCCGATCCTGACCGCGGTGAACGATCAGGCGAGAGCCGGTGCATCGGGAATCCCGGCTCAGAACCCGGGAGAAGTAACAAACACCAGTTCAGCTATACAGAGGGAGTTGGAAGATTTAAGGCGAGCCATGGCTAGGGCAAACCAAGAGCGCGCGGATGAAGCCCGGCGCGTAGCGGAGAAGGAACGATCTTTGGCCCAGCAGGAGCAGAGGCTACAAGACGAAAGAAACGCCCTCCAGAGGAGAAGGGACGAGTTAACTGCGGTGCAGAGCAGAAGGCGCGGAAGCCGGCTACCCTTTCCGACTGGAGTCAACACCATAGTGCCTCAAGTCTTGGAGTATCAGACGACGCCAGCCAATGCGCCCATAGCAGCGGTTAACCCGGTGATGGGAGCCGGCGCACCACAGGCCGAGTTACGAGGAGCAGGAAGTCCAGCGGGAGGAGCCGGAGCTGGGGAAGCAGCCGCAGAACAACTACCTCCGCCACCTCCCAGGTTCACTACTCCCCCGGGTCATTATAATAATCCGGTTGATAATGTTTTTGCAGCTGCACACGCGCTACAGCAGATCCCGTTCGACAATTCGCCAGCCGGTATTGAGGCACGGAGAGCCGTGGATTTGCTGCGTACTGTTGTGGTCCAACAGAACAATAATCCGCGCGGGTCACAAGCATTCAACTCAGAACCACAAAGGAGTCGTACCAGAAGCCGGCACGGAGAGCCACCAGCAGCAAGATCCATCCAGAACCGGTTAGGACCGGTAAATCCGCAAGGCCAACACCAAAATCAGCAAGTAATCCAGCCGCCACAGCCGGCCGTGTCCGCGGCTCAGTCAATAGTCAATAGTTCAAGAGCAAGACGTGCAGCCGCGGCGGCAGCACCACCGACAGCGGGAGCCGGAGCAGCTGGAGCACCAGGAGTCGGAATAGTGACTCCCGCAGCACCTTCTCCTGCGCCGGGTTACACAGGGGGCTCAACTTCAAACTTGACAGGACCAAAGTGTTTGTCAGATGCCATCAGGGCGGAGCCGTTTCCAGAAAAATTCAAAGAGCCGACCAAAGTGTGCAACTACGAGCCGAACATGAATCCAGAGACATGGCTGAGCAGTTACGGCATGGCCATGGACATGAAGAACGCTTCACCGAATCTGTGTGCACGCTACATGTATCTTATGTTAGCAGAAGGAGCACCTAAAATTTGGCTAGACCGACTCCCGCCACGCAGTATCAACTCATGGGAGGAACTGAAGGCGGCGTTCATCAAGAACTTCGCCGGAACTTGCAAGAAACAGTACACTGAGGCCGACCTGGATCGATGTGTCATGAGAAAAACCGAGTCAGCCAGACAATGGATGGGCCGGGTTACGGAAATCTTGCAGTCATCCCTCAACATCTCGGCACACACAGCTATATCCTACATGGAGAAAAACTGCGGCTTTGAGCCGTTGACCCACAAGCTTGGACGTATGAGGGAAGACCCGGCCTGCAACAACATCTCAATAGGGGAAGTGGTGACAACAGCGAATAAATATGCAGCCACGGATAAGAAGCCGGGTGAAACAGAGGAACAACAGAGGAACAACCGGATCAGCGGAGGCCGTAACCCAAACCCGAACCAGAGTAATAGCAATCAGAACGGAAATAACAAGCGTCCCTATGAGGGCGGAAATTCAGAGTTCGTAGGCACAACCCAGACGACGGGTTACAGGGGACTTAGACCCGGTGGTAACTTTAGAGGAGGACCTCCGAGAAGCTCGAACTTCAGCGAGATGTACAGCATGCCGTGTCCAAAACACAGCAAGAACGGGAGACCATCCAATCACTCGCTAGCTCAGTGCGCGGACATCAGAGCCTGGATGAGACATGAGCAGGAAGGCCAGAGGAGTCAGGGGAACTTCGGAGGTAACAGCGGTTTCAATGGAAACAACGGCAACTCGATGGGACCTGGACAGGGGGCTGGGTCAAACGGACCGCCAAACAATAATGCCGGGTCCAGTCAACAACAGAGTCAAGTCACAACCGGGTATCAGCAGAACCCGAAAGAACTTCATAGTCAAGGACAGTATCACGTCTTCACCACCAGTACGTCTAGGAGAGACAGGAAATTAAAAGCAAGAGCCGTCAATGCAGTGGCATCAGCCGTTCCAAGATTTTTGAAGTGGTCAGAGCAAACTATAACTTGGAGTAGAGAGGATCACCCTCCAGCAGTAGAACATCCGGGTCTCCTGGCTCTCGTCGTGGCACCTCAAGTGGACGGGTTCTCCCTGAATAAAGTCCTGATGGACGGAGGCAGCAGCATCAATATCTTATACCTCGATACTTTCAGAAGGATGGGTCTGACCCAAGACCGCCTTACCCCTACATCTACAATCTTCCACGGCATAGTCCCAGGGAAGTCGGCACATCCGATTGGCCAGATCAGCCTTGAGGTGGCGTTCGGTGTGAGTAAAGAGCAATTCAGGTCGGAGTTCCTGACGTTTGAGGTTGTTGATTTAAAAAGTCCGTATCACGCTCTATTCGGGAGGCCGGCGTACGCCAAATTCATGGCGCGGCCTTGTTATGTGTACCTCAAGCTTAAGATGCCAGGACCCCAGGGAATAATCACAGTAGAGGGAAGCAAAACCATGGCTGCAGAGTGTGACAACGGGGATGCCATCATGGCAGAGCAGGCTTGCTCAGAGGAGGAGCTCAAGTTCTACAAGTCTTAGGTAGACCCGACAGATAAGCGTGTACTGGAAAAGCCGGCTCATGAGGAAGAGAAGAAAAAATTCAAGTCAGCTCAAGATACAAAGATGGTTGATTTCGAAGAAGGGGACTCCTCCAAGCAGTTCTCGGTGGGGACCCACTTGGACCCGAAATAGGAAAGCGAGCTCATCAAGTTCATCCGTGAGAATCGGGACATCTTCGCATGGTCTCCTTCAGACATGCCGGGTGTCCCGAGTGAACTTGCTGAGCACAGCTTACATGTTGATCCAAAGGCAAAGCCGGTAAAACAAGGACTACGTCGTCTCAACGCAGAGAGGAAAAAGATCGTCGGAGAAGAGGTAGCTCGTTTGCTTGCAGCCGGGTTTATCATGGAAGTCTACCATCCCAAGTGGCTGGCTAACCCGGTCCTAGTTCTGAAGAAAAACGGAGAGTGGCGCATGTGCATTGACTACACCAGCTTGAACAAGGTCTGCCCGAAAGACCCCTTTGCATTGCCGCGTATAGATCAGATCATTGATGCCACAGCCGGTAGCGAGTTGTTATGTTTCTTGGATGCATACTCCGGGTATCATCAGATCAAGCTCAATGTTGACGACCAGGAGAAGACGTCGTTCATCACCCCTTTCGGTGCTTTCTGTTACAAAAACATGACCTTTGGCCTCAAGAATGCAGGTGCCACCTACCAAAGGTGCATCCAGAATTGTTTCCAGAACCAAATCGGTCGCAACGTGCATGCCTATGTCGATGATGTCGTGATCAAGTCACAGAAAGCCGGGTCACTCCTGGATGACCTAAAGGAGACCTTCGACAACTTGCGCAAATATCAGATGAAGTTAAACCCGACCAAGTGCGTGTTCGGAGTTCCGGCTGGCATGTTGCTGGGTTTCATAGTCTCAGAGAGAGGGATAGAAGCTAACCCTGCTAAAATTAAGGCCATCATGAACCTTAAGAAGCCGGAGTGTGTTAATGATGTCCAGAAGCTGACAGGGTGTGTCACAGCCCTGAGCCGGTTCATTGCAAGGATGGGAGAGAAAGCTCTTCCACTATACAAGCTGTTGAAGAAGTCAGATAAGTTTGTCTGGGGCCAGGAGGCAGATGACGCCTTTGAAGACCTAAAGAAGACATTGTCCACAGCTCCAGTGTTAGCGGCCCCCACGAGCAAGGAGCCGATGTTGTTGTACGTTTCCGCAAATTCCAGAGCCGTCAGCGCTGTGGTCGTAGTGGAGCGCAAGGAAGAAGGAAAGGAGTACCCAATTCAAAGGCCGGTCTACTATGTTAGTGAAGCTCTCACAGAGTCCAAGCAGAGGTACCCGCAGTGGCAGAAGTTGGTATACGGCGTGTTTATGGCAAGCCGGAAGATGCCACACTATTTTCAGGAACACCCAATCACTGTGGTGAGTTCCGCTCCCTTAGCGGAAATCATCGGAAACAGAGAAGCTACAGGCAGGATCGCAAAGTGGGCCATCGAGATGGGGCCTTATCATATCAACTACGAGCCAAGAACAGCAATCAAGTCACAGGCCTTGGTGGATTTCGTCAATGATTGGACAGAGTTTGACCCCTTACCTCCGCCTCCAAGCGCCAAACATTGGATTATGCACTTCGACGGGTCAAAGCAGTTTGAAGGCTCGGGAGCCGGCGTTGTACTAACTTCGCCAAAAGGAGACAAGCTGAGTTACGTCCTGCAGATACATTTCGAACCATGCACCAATAACGTGGCAGAATATGAGGCCTTGTTACACGGTTTGAAAGTCGCTAGAGAGATGAACATCAAAAGAATCATGTGCTATGGAGACTCTGACCTTGTGGCTCAGCAAGTTTCAGGAACCTGGGATAGAAAAGACGCCAACATGGCGGCTTACAGGAGAGAAGTAGATCGTATTGCCGGCTTCTTCTCCGGCTACCAAGTTGACCATATTGACAGACGAAAGAATGAGGCGGCTGACGCCCTATCAAGACTCGGTTCTAGCAGAGAGCCGGTACCTCCAAACGTGTTCCTCGCCGAGTTACATCATCCCTCGGTCAAGCTGCCAACAGAAGAAGAGTTGGCAAACCCTGATGACCCGGAATCACAGCTAGTCGCAGCCGTACATCAAACACCGTCCTGGACTGAGCCGTATATAGCTTACCTGCAGAGGGAAGAATTACCTCAAGACGAAGTACTAGCACGACAGATTGTGCGCCGGGCTAAGGGCTACGTTATCATCAATGGCGAGTTACACAAGAGGAGCACGTCCGGGGTATTCTTACGATGTGTCTCACCAGAGGAAGGCCGGAAAATCCTCCAGGAAATTCACGCAGGGGACTGCGGACATCACGCGTCCACAAGATCGATGGTTGCTAAAGCGTTCAGGCATGGATTCTTTTGGCTGACGGCCCTGGCTGACGCAGAAAATATAGCCCGGGTTTGCGATGGATACCAGCGATACGCAAGGCAGATTCATATCCCGGCTCAAGACCTGAAGACCATCCCAATAACATGGCCCTTTGCAGTTTGGGGCATGGACATGGTGGGACCTTTCCAGACTTCACCCAATAAAAAGACTCACCTACTGGTCGCAGTGGACAAATTCACAAAGTGGGTAGAGGTGCAAGCCGTCAACAGTTGCACAGCAGCAACAGCCGTCAAGTTCCTGAAGAAAATCATATATCGTTTTGGGTATCCTCACAGCATCATCACTGATAATGGGACAAATTTTTCACTTGGAGAGATGCTGACATTTTGCAAGGAGAACGGCATCCGGCTCGACCTTGCTTCAGTTTCACACCCTCAGTCGAACGGCCAAGTGGAGAGGACAAACCAAGAGCTGCTAAGAGGCATCAAGCCAAGACTCCGGGTCCCGTTAATCAGAGCTGCCGGATGTTGGGAAGAGGAGCTTCCATCAGTCGTCTGGAGTATAAACACAACACCGAATAGATCAACAGATTTCACTCCTTTCTTCATGGTCTACGGGGCAGAAGCTGTGTTACCCAGCGACATTATACATGATTCTCCGAGAGTGGCAAATTATGTCGAAACTGAGAATGAGCAAGCCCGGCAAAATTCAGTTGATATGCTTGAGGAAGCAAGAGAGCTAGCCTTGGAAAGATCAGCCATATACCAGCAAGACCTGAGGCGTTATCACAGCCGCCGGGTTAAATCAAGAGCTTTCCAGGAAGGAGACTTGGTCTTGAGGCTAGCCCAGAACAAGACCGGCTTCCACAAGCTAACTCCCCCATGGGAAGGCCCCTTCGTGGTAAGCCGGAACTTGCACAACGGGTCTTATTACCTGGTGGATGCCAGAGAGCAAGCTACAAGGACAGGAAACAATACAGACCATACAAGGAACCCGTTGACAGAGAACGACAGGCCTTGGAATATAGCAGAACTTCGACCATACTACACTTAGGTTTTGTGAGCCCCCGGATGAGACGGGCTCCACCTTTTTGTATCTCTTTCGTTTAAAGGCAGCAGGTTTCAGACGCGCTCTTTTCCTTACCAGGGTACCTAAGGGGACTGGAAGGTTTTTAATGAGGCGGCTTGCTAGCTATGTACATATTATATGATCAATAAAGTGAGGAAGGCACCTCTAAGAAGAAAAGAGTATTGTGTTTTCAGTTCCTTATTCTTTATATGATCAGGGTCTTGGGGGCTTACTAGCTAAGAAAGTTGTAAGTTGTAAACTCATAACCCGGCAAAGAAGCCACAATTATTCTTGGTTTCTTGCCTGCTAGTTTGATGGTATTCTCATACATGACCAGATGCTAAAACGCCGGCTTTCAATCTGACTATGAGGCCCATGGGGACTTAGCAGACCCTGATTGCTCCGGGTTTTTAGACACAGAAGTCACGAGAAACCCGGCTATGCAGAGAGCTAAAGAAACCAAAAGGGTAAAAGAAACCAAGGAAGCAAGACATTTATAGAGACATGTTATATTACAGCAGCGGCGCACGAAGGCGCATCAAAAGGTATAGCAAGTATTTCGATCTAACCTATTACAGGCCATGAAGAACAATATAAAGTTACAAGAATTTAAGTCAGGTCGAAAGTTTGTAAGCCGGTACATAAGTCGGCGTTCGGAACATCTGGGCGGTCTATTGGTGCGGAGGAGCCGACGCAGATCCTTGCCGAGGGTCCCTCGTATCCTTTGTAGTTCCGCCTCGTGGCCTCTGCAAAACGACCGAAGACAAGGCTTCAAAGCCGTCAAGATCGGAGGGATGAGAGGGAGCTGGAATGTCGGGAGTTGAGCTTGAGGGGTTCGCACTTGTTGTGAAGGGCGTGAAGAGTTGCGGCGCCTCTTCTACCGGCTTCCATAAGTTGATCGGCTCCGGCGGGACCTCCTTGATGGCATGGTTGTCTTCGTCGTAAGCAGCTTGGAACTCGTTTAGTGCCAACCCATTGGTAATCTGACAAGCCGGACGCCGAACGGATTTCACGAGCTTCCCATATATCTTTGAGGTCTCAGTGCCATCAGGCTGGAATTCAGGGAAGCCCTTTGTGAGCTTGGCCGGGTCAAGGTTGGGGTAGTATGCCTTCGCCAATGCAAGTGTACGGATAGCACCCTTGCGACAGGCAGACGCCTTCCATCGCTCCATCAGCATAGGCACCACAGAGGTGGCGGCGAGAAAATCCGGAAGACCCGGAGGACATTCCCCAGAAGAAGTAGACGCCTTGATCATCTCGGCGCAGCCGAAGTAGAGTCGGCGGGTGACGCCATACATGGCCTGAATTTTCTCAAGTGTTCCCTTTATGGTCACCCCCTGGGCCGGACCTAGCAGGGAGCAAACGGAGGATAAGGAAACCTGTGATGACAAAGCAATACAAGAAAGAAAAGGTAAGAAGAAGACTCACCGAAGACAGCAACGGCCAAGTTATGAACGAGCTTCTTTATTTTCTCCAGCTCGGAGACTACTCTTTGCAGTTCAAGAGCTTTCACCTGTATGGCGAGCTCTTGTTCGTGCACCTTCTTCCGCAAAGCCTCATTGTCAGTTTGAAGCCGTTTTAGGGCTTCTTCTTGAAGCTTCAGCTGTTCCTCAGCCTTCTCACGAAGGCCGGCTTCACGCGCTAGTTCGTGGCGTGTTTCGCTGTTGCTCTCGGCGGTGGCTTTCGAAAACTCCTGCAGAGGGAACATATATTTAATAAGAGAGACAAAAAGATCAGGAAGCAGTTTATAAAGCAATGACGGTATCTCAAAGAAGACCCGGAGTGCAGCAAGCTACTGCTCCGACTCTTGGGGACTACCCATTGCAAAAGTTCACTAGTAAGAAAGACCCGGAGTGCAGCAAGCTACTGATCCGACTCTTGGGGACTACTCATTGCAAAAGTTCACTAGTAAGAAAGACCCGGAGCGCAGCAAGCTACTGCTCCGACTCTTGGGGACTACTTCAAAGAAACATTTCTATTGAGATAGGTTCCCTATCATGCAAGTACCAAGCATTTACCTAAGTAAAGTCTAAGCACTTGGGGACTACTAGAGGGAACATACCTGGTAGCGGAAGTGCAGGTAGTTGCGCAGTTGAGACTCCTCCTTTCGCACCCTGGAGAGTCGCTTATGGATTCTCTCAAAAAGTTCTGGAAACTCCAAGGTGTTGTAAGGAGTTTCGTCTTCAGAGTCCGATTCTTTGGTTTCCTTGACCTGTTCCTTGCCTGCGGCACGGGTAGCGGGCCCTTCCTCAGCCTTAAGTTCCGGCTCAAAGACCTTCGCCACGGAAGTTGAAGGCGCGGCGGGATCTTGAAAGCCGGTGCCCGTTACAGCGACATCCGGTTCTTCCGGAATGACAGGAAGATCGGATTTCGGAGGGGAAGAAGAGTCTGGAACAGGGAGAGTCGGGTCAGACGGCTTCTCAGCTTGAGTCTCTTCAACCTCAGGCTCAGCTGGAGGGGTTGTGATAGCGTCAGGGGTTTCCTCATCACTAAGGACGGCTTGGGCTCTGGGAAAGTATAAAGACATGTGAGCAACAGTAAGTGGGCTAAAGCAAAGACATGGTGCAGAGTAAAAATAGGACTTACCCCTTGTTGATGACAAAGTCGGAGGGGAGAGCCTCTGAACCGGAATCTGAAGAGCAGGACATAGACCGGGATTTAGAAACCCGGAGGCAGCCCGCCAAAGGATAACGTGCATCGGGGGAAGTCTGATGAGCGTTCCTCCCGCGGGGAGAAGGGCTGTTTGGGATACCTGAGGAGAGCTCGTCGGAAGATGCGGACGAGCGAGTCCTTCGACGTTTAGGCGTCACCTCTTCCTTATCCTGCGCAGACGGACAAGTTTGAGAGCCGGAAGCAGCTTCCAGAGCGATGAAACGAGAGCGTGGTATCAATTGTACCGCGTTACGGGCCCGCTTTGCTCCAGCCGGTGGAGAAGGGGGTGTCGGAGCCTTGGTGGAGTCTTGTTCACCTTGACCTGGAATGTGGGGAGTATGAGAAGAAGTGTCGTCTTCAAGATCGGCTTCTATGAGTTTTTTCCAAAGCCGGTCCATGGAGTCAAGCTCACCTTCGCCTTCTTCCTCTTCTTCTGAATTTTGTTCCGACTCATCTTCTTGGTCGGAGGAGACGGGCGTTTCATCAGCGGCGTTCCACCAGTCTTCAGTGGCCTGAGGAAGGAACAGAGGAGTTCATGATGGGTTATTGAAATACAGAAGGGATAAAAAGAAAGAAGTATAAGAGTTAGAGGAGAGCAAGTTAAGTACCTTTGGAGCCGGGTTCTCGGAACTGAAGGGGAGGAGCCCGTCCAGAGTTATCGTAGCGATAGACTCGGACAAAAGTTTCTTAGAAGTTCGGATGACTTCTTCATCTTCCGGCTCTTCAGAGGTGAACCGGAGACAATCAGAGGGAATGTTGGTGTAGTCGCAAATAAGCTTGGGCCGGATGGATAGTGGTTTTATACACCACCCGACCCAGCATTTGACCAGGTCGGTGCCTTTGAGGCCGTGGGCCTTGAGAGCTCGGATCCTGGAAAGAGTGGGGGCCAAAGCCGCGCGGCTTTTGGCGTAGGAGTTGGTTGATTCTCCTAGCACGAGAGGCTCAGCACGGAAACCCGGCAGTCTGGGTTGGCCCTTGGGAGAGGTGTCCTTGCAATAGAAAAAGGTTGATTGCCAGGCTCGAGGGTGACTGTTAAGTTTGAGAGCCGGAAAAAGGGAGTCTCGGCGACGTTGAATCGCGACTCCTCCGCAAACGTTCAAAGGAAGAGTGGCAGAGGAGCGTTGTGGGTTGCAGTAGAAAAATTCGAGAAAGAGGTCGAGAGAGGGTTCCATTTGAAGATAGTCTTCGCATAAAACGGTGAAGTTGGAAATGGAAAGAATCGAATTCGGGGCCAAGTCTTGAGGCCTGAGGCCGTAGTAAGCGAGCAGAGTGCGGAAAAAGAGGGAACCCGGAGGTTTGAAGCCGCGATTGAGGTGATCGGCAAATATTATTACCTCACTATCTCGAGGAGCTGGCACGACCTCGTTACCCGGGGCGCGCCAGTGGATGATGTCTTGGGCTTGAAGATCGCCGGAATCTACTAAGTCCTGCAGCTTGGCGATTGAGACAGTTGATCCAGTCCAGCTCCCGGAAGCAGGCGCTGCGGCGGCGGCGCCAGAAGCGGAGGCACCAGCGGTAGCTTTGGCCTTCTTCAGGTTGGCCTTAGCAGCGGCGGCCGCGGCGGCGGCGGCGGGGCCCTTGCTCGCAACTTTTTTCCCCATTGAAGGAAGTTGCCGAGATCTAGATCTAAAAGTGGAATGCGAGGAGATGGCTGCGGGGATGACTGCGGCACGGCTCTGGATTTGAGCAGAAGAAGTAAGAGAGCGGTGGCGCTAGCCAGCTCCGGCGAAGGGTTGTAGAGCTGGAGCACGGGAGTGGAAGCGGCGGCGCTGGAGGAAGAAGAAGAAGTGGGGGCGCCCGGGGGAAATGGTCGCTTTCTTCCCTGTCCCCACTTATTTATATCCCAAGTGGGAGTTGACCTAGGGGCAAAACAGGAAGAATCCAAGGATAATGATGACCTCGAGGGACCATATCCGTGGTGCCAGATTTTGTACCTGACAGAATCTTGGGTTCCCGAGGCTGACGCGCGACTCCTCGATTCCCGCGAAGGGATAAGCTTTAAAAATGTCGTTGACCCTGGAGGTTGACCGACGTCTTCGAGGAAGCATAAAGAAAGCTGAAAATCGCTAAGTCTGGAAGTGGGAGTCGGCAGACGATGACCGGGTCAGGAACGGGCCGCCAGTAAGAGCCGGCCAAACCGACACCTGTGTGCTCGCTTGCTTAACAAGTTGTTTATTGTTTTTCAGATGATAACCCGGACAAAAGAAGTGACGGCTTCCCTAAGATTATACCCAAGAGTGTTAGGCGAAGCAAGTCGATTCCGATGTCCAAGTTATCCTGGGGGCTACTGTTGGGGGGATCGTAACCCGGTAGGCCCACCGACAGAGAAGACCCGCCGGCCTGGTGAGAACCTGGGCCGGGTTAAGCAAGAATGTGTGGGCCGGGACTCATGAGAGTCGGTACGCTGCGTGAGTCTTGGCCCGCACGTCAAGAAGAGTCTAGAGGGCTAGAGACCAAGTACAAGACGGAGTCCTGATAAAGAAGGCGAAGACCTAGATGACTTAGAGTCCGGGTACGATTGTAACCCGGATCACGCCTGTATGTCCAGCGAGACCCACCGCCTATATAAGGGGGTCTCCTGGTCCTTAGAAGGATAAGCTTTACCAGATCGCAAGTACCACCATTGTAATCTCGAGACACGGAAGCTAAGGCGCCGAGTCCTCGAAACCCATATCAATAAAGCAGTAGCAGGAAGTAGGTCTTTACCTCAAGACGAGGGGCCGAACCTGGGTAAACCCCTGTTTCCCCACGCCGTGCTAGACAAGCTCCCGATGTCAGAAGTCGCTATGTCCCCATACTCAAGTTTCCACCCGGAAACATCTGCCGTGACAATCCCACGACAATTTCCTTAAGTGGTTTTCTGAAACCAAAAACAGCAGAAAACAGGGAACTGGCACTGTGGCATCTTGTTAATAGGTTAGTCCTAGAAAATGCATAAAACAATGCAAAGTGTATATAAAACATGTAGCAATTGGTATAATATAAGCATGAAACATAAGAAATTATAGATACGTTTGAGACGTATCATTAGCTTGCTCATCAATACATTCAAGCTCCACATGAGAAACTTCCTCAGAATTTTTGCCACCATCTTGCCCCTCCTTAGCTAGCTGCTCAATCAACAGTCCAGACTCCTCAGCACTCACTTCCTCAGAATCATGCTCAGATAAAGTCTCCAGAGCTGCTGCATGTTGCCTACCTCTGCCATCCCTATTGTATTCAGAGGAGGAATTATCACTGTATCCAGTTGAGGTGTTGTTATTTGGTTCCGCAGAGGAATTTTCATGTCTTAATCTCTTCAGAGAAGGAGCCGAATGAGAATCCACAGTGAGAGCAGCCTTATCTTTCTGAGTACCACCCACCATGATATTTTCCACCTCAAAGAAGAAATCATAGATGAAATCACCAAGAACACCCTCGGGCACTTCAGGTAACTCATGAATATTCCTACACCCAAGTAAGATTCTACAGTATTCTGGTTTGTGCATTGTTGCCTGATCAATTTCCAAGGTTACCCCAACTAAAGAACCCACATAAGCCACTGTAGCATCACACCTTTTGTCAGATGGAATGTTCTTCACACGGACCCAGGCTTTATGTAGCTCTGCTTTTGCTCCTGCAGCCGCAGACCAAGGCTTGACACTGAGAACCGCATTGTACGTTGCCATCTCCATTCTCTTACCAAAACGGCAAGTTTTGTCCACCTCCTTAGCATTGGGGAAACGCATCAGGAATTGATTAGGACTAATAACTCTTGTTGTGCATCTCCAGCCCTGCCCAAAGTACTCGTTGAACTCAGTTTCAATGTCTCTGAAGTTGGATTTCCCTCAAGCACTGTAATCACAACAGTAGAAGCCCTTTCCTTCGATTGCTTTCCTTCAGAAGTATCAGAAAAGTAGAAGAAACCCAGCCCCGGGGTCTGAAACCCGCACATACTGGCAACACATTCCCAAGGAAGAATCACCTGACAAATTTCTCGGATATGCCCTAACTGCTTGCAACGATCACAACGAATAGTAGGGCAAGAGGCAGCATAATGACCCACTACGTTGCAATTGAAACACGGCTCAGACTTGGATAAATTGTCCTGACCTGATCCTTTCCCAACTGCTGGACAGATTCCCGATCTCGGATTGATCTCCCCTTGCTCCATCTCCAGATCTTGATAGTTTCCACTCCCTGGCCTCTGATTGTTCCTTTCCATCGCACGGCCGCCAGCGCGATCATCGCCTTCGATCCTTTTGCCACTTCCTTCAGAATAATCCTGTTGCCACACATTAGACCTACCATTGTTAGGTCCATTGTTGACAGCTCTCCCTCCCTGGAAGTTCCTGCCACCATAGCCTCCCCGACGGCCATGAAACCTTCCGCCGCCAGAGTTATTGCCTCCCCGGTCACCCATCGATCTCGATGAGGGACGCCTGACTTCCTCTCCCACCCGACGATGCGGTGGAGAAGACGCAACCTGAGCAAAGGATCTAGGATCTCCTCCGACCTTCCCTGGCCACCACTCGAATGAAACCTCTCTTGGCGGCGGCGAAACCCTAGGTTTCGACCAGAAATGTTGAAGCAGCCGATCTAGGCACATCTTGTCCCGATATAAGGCTGTATTCGCGTCTCCAGCACCATTAGAGGGCCTTACAGAGCTGTGGCCAGTAGGAGATGGGCTCGCTCGGCCAAGTGAACCAAAAAATTTCCCTCCCGCGTCAGTGGCGGAGGTTGAAATTCCCAAAATACCCTGATCTCCGAAACAGATCGGAAACTGACCACACAACTGCGGGCCACCATCGCTCGGAATCACTGATCGCAGAGGTTGAATGGCTTCCGACCACACCAGATGCGCCGGTAACTCGATTGGGACCCCGATCACCACCCGTTCCCCCGCCCGGAGGTATCGCGCATCGATGACCTCCTGATCCTCGTCAAGGAGCACCCATCGTGCAGCATCACGGCGAAGGAGAAGCGTGCCCTTGCGCGGAACAGGGGACGGAGTAGCCGGCGGCGCAATCGTCGAGGAGAACGTCGCCGTCCACCTCGGATCTCCTGAGTCATGGTGGCGTTGATGAGAAGTCTGACGTAGTGCATGCAATTTTTTACTTGAAGATTGCTTGGTGGATCGACGGTGGTGACGACTTCTTCAACGTGCATCAAAAATACGTCTGTTAAAAGTATAATGTACCGGATGTGCGCTTCCGTTTCACCTAGTGAGTGGTCTGCGGTATGCGATAGTTCCCGGTCTCTAACTGATGGGTGTTTCGTGTTTTCAGGGTACAAGGCCCTGCTGATATAATCTTCTCTCATTGTTAGGATTGTATGTGTTGAGTGGTGGTTTCAGATTTTATTCATGTATGCTCTTTATAAGACTTTTACGAGTAATTTACTTTTAAAAAAAGTGGTATGCATCTTTTCGATGTAAAAACTGGGACTGTCCCGTTTGGAATAAAGGAAATTCATAGGAATAGGATTCCTATGATACCATTTGGAACAAAGGAATAGGAATCTCAGATTTTTTTTAAAATTAATTCCTATGACATAACCTATTTCATAGGAATTTTGTAGGAAAACAAACATGAGGTCTCACCTCATGTTTTCATCTTCCCGTGTCTACAATTACTGTATTTTTCCTGCGTGACAACCAAATCCCACTTGGGAAAATTTTCTATGATCTTAGTTCATGTAGGAATTCAGGAAACATGACACCTCAATTCCTGTGTTTTTCCTATTCCTGTGTTTTTACTTTCTGTGTTCCAAACGGAGCCTGAATAATTCTTCCTTCGTTCCTGCCATTTGTGGAGGACCTCCGAGTGGGTCGGTGCGTTGGATTTGGGTGGGTTGTGACACAACCAGCCAGCTCATCTAGCTAAAATTCTGAAATCCAATGTGATTTTAGGGAGAGAAGCACATGAGAAAATAGCAATCAAGGAAAGAATCAACATATACTCTACTATTTAAGTAGGGTCGTATGTGCATGGCTATTGGTTTCAGGTTATTTTTTAAAAATAATTCTTTTTTTCACAAATTCAAAAAACAATATACGTTTTGAAAATTTGCATAAATAATACACACTCGGTCACGGCGTGGCAGACATGGACTAATCGGCTACACCGAAGCCGACCAGGCGAGTCGGTCAAATCTAAGCCGAGCAGTTGCAAAAGCTGCTGCCAAAGCTAGATTAATTAAATCATGTCTGGGACTAATCGGCCACGCCGTGGCTGATTAGTACCTTTCGGCCACGACGTGGTTGATTTGTCCTGTCGGCCATGCCCTGACCGAGGGTGTATTATTTCTGTAATTTCTTTAGACCGCGTATTATTTTTCAAATTTGTGAAAACGAAAGCGTTATTTATAAAAATAGCTGGTTTCGGTCCAAATGTACAACATGTGATTAGATGGAGGACCAGATCCAATTAGGATTTTAGATAGTGAAATAAGGGATAAATGAGACAGAAATTGTGATGTAAAATCTTGAAAATGTTATAAAGCTCCAAAGAAAATATGAAAACAAAATCAAATTCTAAAGATGATATTTTAATATGCTAAATAGAAGAATCATGTCAACTTGAAGGAAAAATTAAAATGAAAGAATTATTCAAGTTGATGCTAAATTTATTCTAAAGCTTCATTTATTTATGAAAACTTGAGTTAAGTTTTAATTAATTAAACAAAACTTTGTATTCGTTATTTTTGGATAAAATCTTTTGAAAACTCCAAAAATCGGTATGTTACATAATGGTACAAATCTGATTCTCCATTTTTGAAGTCACGTAATTAAAAGAGTCTTTAATTGTTCAAAATGCACTAGAGGACTATAGTAGGAAAGAAATGAAATCAAGATGTCAAATTGGCAAGAATTTATTTTATAGGACCAAATAGGGAAGACAATTTTATTGAAGGGCCAAATAAGAAATTATCTCTTAATTTGTGCAGTTTTGTGGCAATTGATACTAAAGTGTAGTCCCACTGAGAGAGTTGGACACTGGCTCTCTAGTAGAGACCAAAAAAGCGGCTGAACCAAAAATTAACTCTAGTTTTCGGTTTACATGGAAGAAAAGATGCCAAAATGGTGATCATAAAACTCCCCGAACGGAACTTTTTTTCAGGCGCCCGGAAAATTTCACCTCTAAACCGAGAAATCTCAGTTTTCACGGCCAAACCGAACGCGGCCTGAAAAGCCGAGGAGTAGTTTGTGGGAGAGAATGTTCAGGACATGCCAATAAACTTCCGCCACAAAATACGCCGGAATCCGGCCAACCTCCATCAAACTCACATGAATCAAGAAAAAATGGAGGGAGCAGCGCTCGTAGGCCCGCCCGACGCCCCCGAGGTATAAATACGAGGGCATATTTAGTAGGTATATACTTTTGTACAGTTTTTTTAAGGTTTCTGTTTTGTCGTAGCATTTTCGACCTGTAAACCATAGAAAACGTGAATTTGAGGACGGGACAGTGGCCCAATGGTATGTAGGCGCAGTGACAATCCCAGAGACCCAAGTTCAATCCCTGTCGGGGCAGTTTTCAGAAATTCTCACAAGTATGAAGTTTCTACTACATTAAAAATCTTATGTGCTAGTACCTAGTGATTTCATTTTTTCATACAAAACGTGAACCGGAAAGTTCCGCGGTTTTGAGTCACTGCTACATGCTACAGATCGATGTACATCCATTGTCCCGATCCGATCGTCTCAACTCCCGATCGCCCCATCCTGAGCGATCAAATCCGCTCTGAAATTTGAACTTTGACGCCTATTGTCATCACGCCACCCCCTTTTTAAACACCCCCACACCATGGCCCATGCGGCGGCGGCGGCGGTGGCGCATGTAGGCGTGCCACTGATAGCGTCACGAGTCACGTGCCGTGGCGTAGCGCTGGATCTTGTCAAAAGGAAAGGAGGCCCGCACTCACGCTGTCACGCACACAGCAACAGAGCGGGAGAAAGGGACCAGCAAGCCGCAGTAATGGTACGTACTCACTCCAGGACTTTGCATATAGCCAGTTTCCGATACGGTATAAGTACATACAGGACACAGACGACGGATAAATACGCATAAATACGAGAATACAAGGGCCCATCCCTCTTACTTGGCCCCATGCGTGATCACTCCGGAACCACCTGCCTGCCTACACATCCAGCCACGATGGAGTCGTGGAGCTAGCTATCCAATGATGGAAGATGGTCTTCGCCATCGCCGGGCAGGGGCCACGTCGCGTCTCTCCGGCGGGTTCAATGATGCCGCAACATGTGACGCGTACCTCCGCTTTACACCCACGCCATGCTAGTATGTGCACGCCACGCTCTCGGGCTCGACATGGCACATGCCATGCAACACAGTATTGGTTGTGAAATTGTGTGGTGGGCTTGTGAGCGTGCGAGGTGCGCGCAAAAGGATCGGGGTGCGCCTTTGGTTTCACATCTGCCTTTGGCATCTGCCGCTTGTACTGTTTATATTTTTCTTCTTTTAATTTCTGTTTAATACTCCTGGTGATCTGAAATGAGGTGGGTGACACGTGTTGACGTGGCATTGATACATTTAGGGGGAGCCAACAGGCCATGCAATGATGAATTCGATCGATGCGCAGATCAACGTCGGCAAATGTTTTTATATTTATTAACAAAAGCAGCAGCTACTCATCGATGGCTCAGTCGCCATGCTTTTCCAAACAAGAACGCAGCTTTTTCAGAAGACGCAACCATTTTTTAACCCTTCCGCTACTCCACCTTCTGACATGGGGTGCATACGTCTCCACCAGAGCGGATGACGCAGGGTGAGGGACATGTGTCATGCCGTCGGCGAACCCCGGTGACCCATAGATATTTTATGGCTGGTCAGTTGCAATCATTGGCCAAAGCACCGCTCAGACCCGAAATCTCTCTGTAGATAGTGGTCGTTGGTCAACATACATAGTACTACTCCGTACTGAGTACTAGCGGAGTACTAGTAGAGAAGGGAGGATGTACTGTGAGTTTTGCAGGTCTCAGTTTGGAATTTTAGGGTGCGTTTGCTCGAGGGGATATCCCCTGAGTGGTTAGGGATAGCCACTTTTTTTGTGGTTATCCTCCGTTTGGTTTAGAGGTTAGAGGGATGAGGGTAGCCAAAATTTGGGAATATGACCTCAAAACGGTGGTTGAGCTCATCCGACCAAATGTGGCGGATGAGGCCAACCAGTTTTTGCTCGTGAGCCCGAAGTGTGTTTTCGTCGCCTGTTTAGAGCCAGCTTCGCGTGCTCACCTGCTAAACAGACGGCGGCGGCGGCTCCGGTCACGCGAGGCAGCGGCAAATCCGGTGACGCGAGGCGCTGGATTGAACCCAGGTGGCGACGGCGGCCGTTACAGAGGACCCTATCCTCTCTCCATTCTGGTCGGCGGCGGGGCTCTGCTTCTTTCTCGGCCGAGGCAAGCGGTGAGGTGCGGCGGCGGCACGGAACGGCGCTGGATGCACCGGCGCGCGGAACGGTGCTGGAGGGCTTCCTGCCTCTATCCCTTCGCGGAAAGGCAAACGGCCAGAGGCGCCGGCGCGCGGGACGGCGCTGATCTGAGGTCAGTGTGTTGGAGCGATTAGTGCTTCAGGCACCTGAGGAGATGGCTAGCTAGGAATAGTTAGGATCGATTTTGGCAATTATGATTCGCCTAGTATTGCGTCTATGTACTGATCTCGTTTTTTGTTTGCATTCTAGTATTGTCTTGTGTATTGTACTGAGCTATGTACTAGTCCTCAACCACATTTTAGTCGTTTCAACCAAACAAAAAAGTGGCTCATCCCTCACACTTAACCAAACAACAAAAATGGTTATCCCTAACCAGGTGGTTGGGGATGCCCTCATCCCCCAAACCAAATCCTCTAAACCAAACACACCCTTAGATTCACGCCCCATCTCGTCTCGTCGTCAAATGGAGGAGTTGGAGACATGCGCAAAACAGGATACGGGGTTTCAGACGGCGCCGTCCAAAGAACCGCGGCCATGGGCGGGCCTGTTCGGAACAGTAGAACGAAAAACCCAGTAATTGAAAAGGATGTAGAAATAGGAAAGTACCGCATCTGCAAAACTGTAGGATCTAGACCCAGAGGAAAAGTGTGTGTACCAGCGTTTGGGAGGGCAACGGGAAAATACAGGAAACAATTCGGCTGCACATCGGTGGAGCAACGATGGATCATTGCTTTATACTACGGGACGGGGGTACCTCTACTATGAGCCATGCACATGAACGAGTTGTTTATTTGGGAAACATCATAGTCGAAACTTCATTGCCTCGGGCATCCGCAAAAACAACGTTTCAGGGCAGACGTCAGATTTCCTCCAAAATCTAGTCAGAAACGTAGGAAAATAAGGCCTGAAATACAGTAAGTAAAAACATAGGAATAGCAAAAACGTAGCTTGAAGTGTCATGTTTCCTGAATTTCTACAGGAATCAAAACTACAGGAATTTTTCCAAAATTCGTTTGGATGTCACGCAGAAAAAACAAAGGAATTATATATATAGGAAGATTAAAACATGAGTTGAGACCTCATGTTAGTTTTCCTACAAAAATTTATGGAATAGCCTCTCTCATAGGAATTTCAAAGAAATCCAAATTTCCTATTCCTTTGTTTCAAACGGTACCATAGAAAATATTCCTGTAAAATTCTCATCCTTCAAAATTCCTACAGTTTTCTTTTGTTCCAAACGAGGCCTAACTCTTTTCTAAGTAATCCCTGAGACAGTTTCCTTCGTACAGAACAGCTTCAAAGAGAAATTTCCATCGGAAATAAAACCTCCAGTATTCCTTTGTCTTGAACAGGGTCCTAGAGAGTCATTCTCAAACATGTATATAGTTGACCAAAGGAGTCATTCTGAAACAGGTGACCATGTACAGTTAATAGGTTAACGTTAGAATTGTTCATCTCATCTTAGAGTCCCCCCCCCCCCCCCCCCCCCCTCGATGCTCTACTTTCTTGTTTTGAAAGATAGGCCCTCCTTTTCATCCATCCCCACGACAATCGGAACCTATAGGAACCACACGACCGACTTGGATCCGATCTAGGAAACCCACAAGACAAGCTTATTTAGGCCGCAGTCCTCAGATGCATCACCTCCAGCAGCCTTCCACCACGGAAGCACAACAAAGGAGCATATTAGAGAGCCTCATGTGCTGTTCGCAAGCACGAGAAAGGCACAACCGACAAAGAAGAAGACAAACACCATAGAGGCAAGCAACTACACTAGCCTACACTATTGTTGTACACGTGAGGGTCCCTCACCCAATCTCAATGTCGGCAACCGCCGAAGAGGAGAGGGAGGCCGGCCAGGTGGCCTGGATCTGGTGGAGTGACGGAGAGAGAGAAGGGGAGAGACAGCGGTTTGATGGTGTGGTTCTTAACAATCTTCCACACATGTATATTCTTGACGAGAGTAGTCATTCTGAAACATTTGATCACGCCCAACTCAAAGGTTAACAGAAAAATCGATCATTTCATCATAAAACCCCCTGTTGTTCTAGGTTCTTTTTTTCAAAGATATTTTAATAGATTTTTTGCCGACTTCCGATGGTTCTAAAATCTTTACATTCCTGACAATTAAAGTTCAGTAACATGCGGATTCGAGTCAATTCTGATAAATTATAAGCTTTGGTCGAGTGTCGGTAAACTTGAAAATAAAATTATGCTCTTTGACCAACTTAATTGAAACCCAAACATGAAATTTTTATTAATATTGTTAATTTCGTGGTGGCTGAAGTCATGTAAATGTCGAGGAACTTTGGTCAACAGGTAGTTGGTCGGTTTCGCAACGTATAAGAGTAGATCAGACTTATCAGGATAAGAAATGTCGAGAAACCTTGGTCAACACAGGTAGTTGGTCGGGTCGCAGCGTATAAGAGTATATCAGACTTATCAAGATAATTCTGCTCTACGCTGCTTGTTTGGTTGTAATATCGGAATTTTCTTTGATCATTTTGCAAGAAACGTAACATAAATTATTTCGTGAAATCTATCACAAGAAGATCATTTATTTATTTCTGATGAGATATATTGTTTCTTTATCTTAATCAAAACGCTGGATCAATACTCTCAATGTTTTGCAGGATCACACCCAAACGATACTTATTGTACACATTTGTGTGCCTCAAACTCGTGTAATATTGGGCATGTCGTAGAGGTTGTTTACGAAAAGCAGAATGCAAGACCCATGGGAGGTTCAGATAGCACTACATGCAGGTTAGTTCAGTTCACAGGGTACAACTTGAACGAAGAAAAAGGAGGAGACCTTTGGAACATTTGTTAATCATCGAACTAACTAGGATTTGCTATGTCACGTCCACCTACTAGTGAACGTCATTAGCAAACTAACCAACTAAACTGTGCAAAGCACATGCCAAAATAGGTTGATATATGCAGAGGCCTAATTACCATCACAACAGCAAGAATAAGAGGACGCTCGGGGAGAACAGAGCACGTCGATCATGCTGCTCATGCAACGCACAGGAGATTGAAGAAAAGGTATTTAGATCGGGCGGCACAAAAGGATCTACAAGGAACAACTTATAATTCATCCTATAACATGCAGTGTGATATCCTCCATAAATGTATATGTGGCTGCATAATGGAGCTAGCTAGGTTAATTAGAGAGGTGCCGAGGGAGCATGTCACATGCCCAACATATATATACTTCGCGTTGAGGCGATGCTAGCTGTGCTTACATGCAGGCATATGTCCATATGGGGGACAGGAGCTAGGCAACACCCTCATATAATGGTCACTTCATCCATAAGTGATAGGTCAAACATCAATAGTAGTAATGTACAGAATGTACCAACATAACATTCCTGTTAACGATCTTTTTTTTGGAAGAAGGGAAGGGCCCGTAGGATCTAGAAACTGCATTAAATTTTGTCGGTGGGAAATTGGGAATACATAATACATAGAGGATCTTAAAGAAAGCAAAAATTACAAAATAGTCCTCCAGAATTGCAGACATTACCCTCAAACAGAGAGGAAGATCACACACAGGTCCTTCTCCACCGTTATTGACCTAGAGCTCCTAAGCACGGCCACCCATAACACCACCGCGGACTACGCCACTTGGCATGGATAAGGTGATGGGTGCCGCGTCGAAGCCAGTGAAAGGCCCCCCTAATGGCTCAGTGGCTTGGAGGTTGTTGCAGAAGATATAGCACCAGCAAGCAGCCGATGCCAGAGCTCAGAGCGACCGCCATTCAGCTAATGATGTCACCGACAGGCTGCCTAAGGCCAGCGGAGGGCCTTTGAGGATGTGCTCCCGGAAAAAGCAGCAGTCTCCAAACTCCCCTGCCTCACCAGAATATGCAAAATCCATAGACAGATCAAGGTCCTCCCTTCTTCTCCATCCCCATGATGACCTGAAAAAAAAGAACCACATGACCAGCTCAGATTCAATCCATCACCTCCAACCACCTTCCATCGCGGAAGCACACCAAAGGAGCAAATCGGAGAGTCTCCTGTGCTGCTAGCGAGCACGAGAAAGGTGCATCAGACAAAGCAGAAGACAAACATCATAGAGACAAGCAACAACACTAGCCTACACCACTATTGTGTACAAGGGAGGGTCCCTCACCCAATCTCAACACTGGTAGCCGCCGAAGAGGAGAGGGGAGGGGGCAGGTGGTTTGGATCTGGTGGAGCGACCAAGATTACTTGCAGGGTAGAGAGAATGGTTCGATGGTGTGGTTGTTAACAATTTTCCACACATGTATATACTTGACCAGATTAGTCATTCTCAAACATTTGATCACACCCAACTCATAGGTTAACGCAATATCATTCATTTGATCTTAAAAATGCCCCCCCCCCCCCCCCCCCCACCCCACCCCACCCCAATAGATTTTTGAAATTTCGCTAACAGCTAGTTCTGAAATCTTGAAATGCGAGGCAATTATAGTTAAGTAACAAATGCATTCGAGTCAGTGTAAGAGTAGATGATACATATCAGGATAATACCGTTGTACACGGAGCTTGTTTGGTTGTAAGATCAGAATTCCCTTTGATCATCTTGCAAGAAACGCAAAATAAATTATTCCATGAAATATATCACAAGAAGATCATTTATGTATTTCTGATGAGATATTTGGTTTGTTTATCCTAATCGCAACTATGGAACAACACTCATAAATATTTTGCAGGCCCGCACCCAAACGATATTTACTGTACACATTTGTGTGCTTCCGGTTCATGCATGTAATATTGGGCATGTCGTAGCATCGTGCTTCCGTGTTATTTCTTCTATCCTATTCATGTATTACTGAATATCTTCAAAACAAATAATAGAGCATGCAATGTCATCGTTTTTTATGAAAAACGTTGGTCCGATCTCCATGGCTAGCTTGACGATCACGTCGATGACAGACACTACTATGCATGCACGCCACTGCAATGTTTATCTCAGATGCTAGAGCGGCCTGGCCTCGCCTTATACATGACGGATGGCGCATCATGTCAGCCATGGCTGTGCATGTGAGATTTATAACGCGATGATCTATCGGTAGCATGCTTGTTCTTGGTCCCCGGAGAACATTCCATGATCACTATACTATTGATCATCTAAGGTAGCTAGCTAGATACACTGTCGATCATCGACATTGATCGAGGAGTGTTGGCGAAATGATCATCGGAGCGGCAAGCCATGTGACATTATCCACAACGATGGTCGATCGTGGCCTGCAGGGTCCATGCCCATGAGTCGAGGACGATCGCCCCGATGGTTGTCCCGGCCGGTGTGGTCAGCGGGGACGAACGCGGTGTGGTTCCATCGATCGACACCCCGACACTCAAGTCGACGACCAACACAACGCTGACAGAGTCATAGTCTGTGAGTGGATGCATGTCGTGCCTGTTAATTCAGTGGTACGTAATATCGTACAGTACGAGATCGGTGGATGCATGCCGAGCAAACCAACGGTCGTAGACATGGCCTTAAGTAGCCTTCATTTAGCGTTGGCAGTTCGGCATCAACATGGACGATCCACAGCAGTATTCTCGAGACTGGGTAACAGCGTCTGCAGCAGTAGTATGTATCCCTGCAGACTGCTGAGAAAGAGTCGTTTTTCTTATCACAGGACTGTAGAATCGATTTTCCTACCCTAAAAGAAAAGATCGTTTTCTCTTCGTCTGATTTTGCCATTTGCGGAGGACTTCCGTGTCGGGGCAGTGCAGATCTATGGCAGGTGACCGACCACGCGAGGTTGGACCGTCAGCCTGACAGAGAAACTCACTTTTCCGATCCGATCGTCCCGACTCCCAATCGCCCCATCCCGATCGACCACATCCGTCCACCCCGAAATTTGAACTTTGGCGCCCCCTTATCGTGACGTAGGACGCCGGCAGCAGCGGCGGCGGCGGCGCATGTGCGCGTCGTGCCGCTCATGACGTCAGGAGTCACGTGCCGGGAACATAGCGCTGCTGGATCTTGGCAAAAAGGCGCCCCGCACTCACGCTGTCACGCACACAGGCCCAGCAAACCGCAGCGTTGGCGCCATCGAACGACTCCCAATAATACTAGTACTAGTACTGTACTCGCCTTTGCAGGCCAGTTTCGGATGCGTATACATGCAGGCCACAGAGAGATCACGGAACATACCACACAGAAAATACACGCCTTGGCTCCATGCAGTGCGTGATAACTCTCGAACCAACTGCCTACACGTCCAGTGGCGGAGCTAGCCAATGATGAGTGATGGTCATCGCCGTCCCTCGTCGCCGGGCAGAGGCCACACACACGCATCTCGCCGGCGTGTCGATGCATGATGCCGGGCCATGTGACGCGAACCGCCACTTTACGCCCACGCCATGCTGCGTAGCAGTATGTGCGCGCCGCGCGCTCTCGGAGGACATGGCATTATGCAATGCAACGCACCCATTGGTTGGTCATATGTGCCTTTGGTTCTGCTTTGCTTGGCTTTGGTCTCAGAGTTTTTTTTTTAAATAATACGATTTTTTAATAGAAATTCGGATTCTAGCGCGCGGAATCAGAGATTTTGGAAAATAGGGCGCCGTCGGCATGGGTTGTGCCGCTCAGACCCCAAATCTCTCTCCCTAGACCTAGATAGTGGTCGTTGGTCAACATGTTACACAGATCGCACTAGCGATGGTAGTAGGGCAGGGACGGTGTACTGTCTACTGTGCGTTTTGCAGGTTTCACTAGATCCACGCGCATCGAGGCAGGACCGGTGCGGCTCGTCTCGTCGTCAAATCTTTTTTTACACGGTTTTTTAGATGGCGCAGTCCAAGGACCGCGGCTGCGTCAGTTTTCCTTTAGATCACACAACATAGCGCTCTACATTGCGTGCGGAATTCATTAAAAAAAGCTTCCCTTTATTTTTTACACGGTTTTTTAGATGGCGCCGTCCAAGGACTGCGGCTGCGTCAGTTTTCCTTTAGATCACACAACATAGCGCTCTACATTGCGTGCGGAACTTCACCCTCACTTCCATGGTGATAAGGGCTTTCTGCTTATTTTGGTCCCACATGATTGTTTGCATGTCCGCTTAGTGTCGCTACCAGAACAAAAATGGGAATGAGAGGACATTTTTCCTTTTTATTTTTCAAAAACGAAATTTCAAAATAAAATATCTCGAAAACCGTTTATTCAAATTACGAACCGTTTTCACTTTGAGCTACTCGCGTCGAGATCTTCAAAATTAGATCTCATGTTGATAGGTTTTGACGAACTTTTTTTTATACTTCTGGTTATGTAAAGTTTGTACAACCTGGGTCTCTGGTTTTACGTACAACCTGATTCTGTGGAGTTGTACGCCTAAGTCTGTGTAGTTATACGTACAACCTGATTTTGTGGAGTTGTACGCCTAAGTCTGTGTAGTTGTACGTACAACCTGAGTCTGTGTTGTACCAAGTACAACCTGATTCTATTTGATTGCCTGAGTCTGTGTAGTTGTACGGTTGAGTCTGTGTAGTTGCACGCGTTAGTCTGTGTAGTTGTACGTACAATCTGAGTCGGTGTAGTTGTACATATGAGTTTATGTAGTTGTACGGACAAACTGAGTCTGTGCAGTTATATGTACAACCAGAAATCTGAGCCTTGTACGAATAATCTAAATCTGCGTACAATATATATTCTATGCTTCGTACAAGTATATTTGGAATAGATGGTTAATGTGTACCGTGTCGCTGGGATACATACGGCAGGCCGGAACGTACACGCGCTGGTTCGTACAACAGGTGCGAGCAGAAAAAACTAGGGCCTTCACGTACGCGCAGCGCGCGCAGCCAGGGACGGAGCTGCCTTTAGGCCAGTGGTGTCAGCTGACACAAATGGAAAAAGCAAAATCCTTCACTAATCTTCATTAACTAGTGTAAATTTATAGAGAATGACCCCAATGAAATTGAGAGATTATAGTGATGACCCAGTGCCAATTTTTCTCAGCTTCGTCCCTGCGCGCAGCGGAAAAGATGTCCCTGCTTCGTATTTTCATTTTTGATCGGCCGGCCGGCCACCTGGCCCCGCACGCGTCTCGGAGACCTTTGCGAAGGCCTCCCATTTTTATTAAAAAAAATTGCCTCCCGTTTTTTAGTGACACCCGGAAATTGCGCTTACGCTAAGACTAGTCGTTCAGTTAGCTCTAGTTGGCCCAGCCCACCTAGATTCAGCGTGCTACTTTCATCTTGGGCTTGTGCGCGCGCCATGAGATTGACTTGTACCCCTCGTTAATTAGATGACTTTTAATTTGTTTAAAAATGGATATATTTATAACATATCTAAGTATATTTCTTTTTGAAAATGTAACTTATCTACTTTAAAATGGAGGGGTACGTCCACTTTGACTATGTGAGCAAGGACTGCTATCTTTTTTTCATATTTATTACTAGTAACTGTGCATGTGTAATGCATGTCTTCAATTATAAATGTGATTTCTAGTTTATTGATTTTGTTTTTAACACGCCAAATTTTCATAAAATTTATCATCCAAATACCACATGTGACCTTCATGATTACACAAAATTTATGATACAAATTTAATATACCCAGTAACAATCATGCAAGAAATCTTAATACACTTACAAAAAATATTCAAACAATCATGGTAGAATAATTATTTTTTCACCCAACATTTGTATTATCTCGTTGATCATATGTTAAACGGTTCAAGTTTATGTATCCCAACATGGGCTACCGCACCGCGTAGGTTTTAGGTCGGGCCGACATATCATTTTCCTCAAAGACACACACCTCATCTTTCTCTGCGACCACCTTTTTTTGCAACCATCTCCCCAAAACATATTAACATATGTCTTAATATTACAATATAATAAAGATATATTACAAACCTGAAAATAGTGGAGGTGAACTCT
This sequence comes from Poa annua, assembly GCA_026929855.1. NCBI lineage: Eukaryota > Viridiplantae > Streptophyta > Magnoliopsida > Poales > Poaceae > Poa > Poa annua. The sequence continues at coordinate 40,570,202 of CM049438.1, forward strand.
GTTAGTTTTCATTTTAAAATGTTTGTTTCCAGTTGAATCACTGCAACAAATGTGACCACATGAGCAGTATAGCCTCTAGCGTTTGTGTTCCGTGCGGATCCATCAACCTACCCTCTTTCCACCATTTCCCAAGCAAATTGTATGCACCCATCACTTCACATCTAGTGTAGAAGCCATGAATAAATGAAGTATAGCTATATTGTGAATCATGGTATGGCATCGTAAATCGATGACCGACGAAAATGCAAATCACAATGCAACATATAGACCCATAAGCTTTTCATTATATTAGCATTCATCAACCTGCGCACCACTCTTACATTTGTCTACGCTATTTATTCCTGAATATCGATCACATGTTCTTATTCTTCCTTCCTTACTCTCGGTCAAATTTAATCAATTGAAAAATGTATTCATCAATGTACAACAACTTTACTATAAATTTAGAAGACACGGTTGAAGATGCGGATGATTCTACAATCCATATTTTCATAATCCTCTCATGTTAAGTTGTTAACTATTATCACCGAGACCATGACTATGTACCCTAATAATATGATGCGAAATAAGTGACATATAGCAACTTTGACGAAGAAATAGATCATCAGCCAGTCAGCCACACGTAGCTCTCTTCTCGCTTTGGAGATATATGAAACATAAATTGCATAGATAGATCTGCTCCTTAATTTCCACTACAAGAAAAATTGAATATTACAAACCCTACAGATCAATAACAAAATCATATAGGAGAATTAAGCATGGAAAAGCATGCGGTTGGCTGAACCTTACATACAAATTCCTACTATGATAATTACGCACATGCCACATCATGAACAATATATATTTAGGAAAATGTACCGGACCACTGGAACAAATCACAACAGACAATAAACATAATGTCAGGTCAATCATCGCCATATTGCAAAGTTGTGCACGAAGATACTAACCAAAGGAAAACAAAACAAAATTTGCAAAAAAAATTACCTGTGATCAATGCATTTGCATCTACAACAAAATAAAAACTACATAAGCTGCAATGCTAAAGGTGCTCTTGAAGAGGTGGTAAATGACTCAACATGAAGACCATCTAACAAGAAAAGTGGTAGCACCATAACCATCTTTTAGCCAGTGTGTTGGTGATACAATGCTCAATACCCATGTTGATGTAACACATAAGCTCGTAAGGACCATGCTAATCTAGGGAAACGACAAGGAAATTGATACAATTCAACATTCAGTAAAACAATTCTTAATCAAAATTGTGATACAATCTGTTGAAGATATACAAAGTAATGCTATCAAATCTCCACTTTGTACACCCTTACACAAATTAGTGTAAGACTAAGGTTAACGAATGAATGTTCATTTCAGCACTTAACTGCAGGTTTTATTTAGATGGAAAACAAATTTTCATTACCTAGATCGCGGGCTAGCAAATCATGTCCACAGTCAGGCACATCTCCCAGCCATAAGGATTGGGGAAGATGACCTGAATCTACACCAGTGTGTCCTCACGCTTATTACATGTCCGTGCGCAATGCACAATTAAAAACGGATTAAAATTCAGTACAGCAAAGATTTTTATCTCATAACAAGACTCCATTCAGCGTGAGGTCATGATTATTTGGAGCGATGGCCTGCACCAACAGTTGTAACTCAGTTTTAACTTGGATATTGGTCATCGCATAGCTCCTAGCCATTTAAAACCAGCTACTTATCCATAGCGTATATGCAGCAAGCAATTATAGAACACAACAGCATGTAAACTCCATCTACTACTAATTATAAGTTAGGTGCTAAGGACACCGGATACAACCTATGGCATTTGGTCGAGCACCTAGCGAGTGCAGGAAACGATAAATAAGAAGCCGATCAAGTTGTACTATGACAATCGGGTGCAACGACGCCGATTAGTTGTCCACTTCCAATTATTTGTCCTCCACGGCCGACCCCTTCCATCCTGGCGTCAGCTTCGGCGGCCACGATCACAGCAAGGCAAGCACGCGTGGGTGGGCGCGACACTCGCGATAGACATGTCCTGGATCATGGCGCGCTCGTCAGTGGCAGATCCAGGAAAACATTGGAGGGTGGGCACACTGCAACAAATGTGTCACATGACGTTTTTTCCCCCAAATGGACAGTATAAAGAGGCAATCATTTACAATATTGTAATACAATATGTATTTTTCATATGCACATGATTCCTACAAATTGTTAAAATCATAAACAAAGTCTTACGTGATGAACTTTAGCATAAACATAAAATTACATCACTTAGATTTGGTAACTCTACATTCTGGCATCTTAAAATTAGCCACGGAGAACGTCTCTTAAAATTAAATTTGGTAAATCTATATTTGGCTGAGATATACCTACGACATGCGAACTTAACTTCTGTTCTCGGCGGCTGTCGGCGTGGTGAACAGACAGATGCCTACGGGTAGGCTAAAGTGTGGGGCCGGATGGACGCTAGAGGATTCGGGGAGGGATAGCGCGCTGAGAAGCACACACAGATGAACACATGGACACGGGAATTTACCCTGCTTCGGGGCTCTCGTGAGGAGATAAAACCCCTACTGCAGCATCTAGCCTACTTGGTGTATTTCTCCTCTTATTATCCGGGCTACAACATGCTCCATGAGCTGCTAAACATGCCTCTAGGAGGTCTTGAGAGCAAATGGAAAGGGGGGAAATGAAGTGGTGGGGGTCTTGGCCTCTCTTGGTCTCTCCCCCTGGTGCTCCTTATATAGAGGGAGCCCAGGGGACAAGGGGGGCCCACATGACACTATACATGCACTGTTCATGATTTGACTACTGGGGTCTAATCGACACTATTCCCTGTGTCATGCAGTGTACTCTAGTCACATCAGGGGGTGGGCTTGGCATGTCTTGTCTGTCCTTTGTCCTGTAGCGCTTGGCATGGCATCTTCTCCGCATAACCCGGCATGGATATGCCGGATAACTTGGCGACTCCTCTCCTGGGCAACCCGACATGGATATGCCGGATTCCACCTCGCAACCCGGCGTGGGTATGCCGGATAATCTGCTTCTCCCAAGACCCGGCATGGTTATGCCGGATTACCCTTCATAAACCGTTCCTCCTGCACATAAGAATAACACAATGCATACCGACATAGACATGTCGGGTAAAATATGTCGGTCAGTCGTAAGTCGATTAGAGTATGTCGGTTAGAATATGTCGGTTAGAATATGTCGGGCTGCACCAATATCATATCCCGGTCCCTTCCGACCCGGGCATATGTCGGTCAGCAAGTATGTCGGTTCCGTCTTGGACGTAGCTTTTACCATATCTTTACCCTACCCGGACGTAGCCCCCCGACACTAGTCCCCGAGGCTGCGGGGGACTCGCAGAGTCGCGCGCAGACTTAGAAGAAATAACAACTCCACCATCTTTACCTACTCCACCGTGTACCTGCAAAAATACAATCATATGCCGGTGTCTTAGCCGCTCTGGGCGTTTTACCGACATAGATGTCTTCGGCCACCGCCGGCTTGACATAAACATACCTCACATGCCGGCTTTTAGCCACTCTGGGCGTATACCGACACGGACGTCTCATGTGCCGGCCTTTAGCCACTCTGGGCGTATACCGACACAGAGTCTCATGTGCCGGCTTTTAGCCACTCTGGGCGTATACCGACACAGACGCCTCCAACCTCTGTTGATTTGACATAAGTGTAACTCGGGTGTCTCGAATGTCCGGTAGCCACTCTGGGCACTTACCGACATGGATGTCTCCAGACTCTGCTGGTTTGACATAAGTGTATCTCGGGTGTCTCGAATGTCCGGTAGCCACCCTGGGCACTTACCGACATGGATGTCTCCAGACTCTGCTGGTTTGACATAAGTGTATCTCGGGTGTCTCGGTATCTCGGCCACTCTGGGCATATCACACATCTCATTTCACAAACCAACATGAACGATGACCGGGGATACATGATGATGCCACGATACTATGGCGAACCGAAATAAACGGCGATCTGGAGATACAGAACGATGCCGTGATACATCGGCAAACCGAAATAAACGGTGATCTGGGGTGATATGCCATTATAACTCGGCAAGCCGATACCAAAGACTATCCGTGATATACACTGAGACAATAATGACTATAAGATGGATCCGAGACAACCGACATAAGCAAGACCTTTGTCATAAATATCCTCTCGGTAAAACCGACATCACCTTTTAATGTTAGTTCAGGCATATATATAACGAATATTCCACAAGAACGATAACTATATCCAGCACATAAAACTAAGTCTAGCACAAGACAGAAATGACGATAAGTTGCGAAGCAAAGAACTATGGTGCCGACTCGGTTTTCACCGAGTCCCCGAGTTACTTTACTGATCTAGAGGTAAAAACAGAATGCACTAGTGAGCCAGTCCCCGGGTCAAGACATCTTGCTCCCGGGGGAAACACACAGACAACGTATGTCGAATTACTTTTCAGACCGAGTTCCCGAGTTTACTTCGTGTTTACCATACTTAGTGATTTCTGCTCTTGTCTACCATGCTGGTGTTCGACAGTCGAGTCACAAAATCAGAACCATAGTATACAGTACTCGTAAACCTCTGAGGTAAGGCTTAAAGTTATCCGACATACAGAAAACATAATGAGGGAACCTGGTTAATAAAATAACACATGCCGAATTGCTTTTTAGACCGAGTCCCCGAGTTTGTTTTCATGTTTACCACTCTCCACAACCTCTGCTCTTGACTACCATTCTAGGCGTTCGTCAGTCGAGTCACAAGATCATCTCGGATAGCATACATTACTTTAACTTTGAAACAAGGTTGAAAACTATTCGGTATACGGACACCACAGATAACAAGACAGACATATAACCATGGCAGTCCCCGAGCTCCATGTCGGGGTGCCGGCATATAGGCAATATAGAAACAACTGAGATAAAACACACAAGTAAAGGCGGGGCAGTCCCCGAGTTCATCCCAGGGTGCCGACATGCAAATAACTCAGAACTAATAGACATAAACCACATGCATATAGGTAAATTGATTTCCGAGCTGCTCTACCGACTTAGGATGAAAAGCATAACTGACCGGTAAGCCAGTCCCCGGGTCAAGACATCTTGCCCCCGGGGAAAATGTACAGATAACACAACATGGCAGTCCCCGGGTTACGACCTCTCGCTCCCGGGTTAACAACTAAATTAGGCACGAAGGGGCTGTCCCCGAGTTATTCTCAAGACAGGCCAACTGCATGATACAGACGAAGATACTCACGGAGCACTGGTGCGGTCGGGATCGACGGAACCGACATGACCCGGGCAACTGTCGGGGAGTTACCCGGAATCTGTCGACGGCGAGCGCTGGTGTAGGTCGGAACGGCCTCTGCGTGCGGCAGCAAGTCGGGGCGTGGAGACCATGGTGATGTCGAGTCCCCGAGTTGATGAAGAAGGTCCCGTCCGAAATTAGCCCAGCAAGCGCCACTGATGCCCCACGGTGGGCGCCAACTGTCGTCGTGGTGAACAGACAGATGCCTACGGGTAGGCTAAAGTGTGGGGCCGGATGGACGCTAGAGGATTCGGGGAGGGATAGCGCGCTGAGAAGCACACACAGATGAACACATGGACACGGGAATTTACCCTGCTTCGGGGCTCTCGTGAGGAGATAAAACCCCTACTGCAGCATCTAGCCTACTTGGTGTATTTCTCCTCTTATTATCCGGGCTACAACATGCTCCATGAGCTGCTAAACATGCCTCTAGGAGGTCTTGAGAGCAAATGGAAAGGGGGGAAATGAAGTGGTGGGGGTCTTGGCCTCTCTTGGTCTCTCCCCCTGGTGCTCCTTATATAGAGGGAGCCCAGGGGACAAGGGGGGCCCACATGACACTATACATGCACTGTTCATGATTTGACTACTGGGGTCTAATCGACACTATTCCCTGTGTCATGCAGTGTACTCTAGTCACATCAGGGGATGGGCTTGGCATGTCTTGTCTGTCCTTTGTCCTGTAGCGCTTGGCATGGCATCTTCTCCGCATAACCCGGCATGGATATGCCGGATAACTTGGCGACTCCTCTCCTGGGCAACCCGACATGGATATGCCGGATTCCACCTCGCAACCCGGCGTGGGTATGCCGGATAATCTGCTTCTCCCAAGACCCGGCATGGTTATGCCGGATTACCCTTCATAAACCGTTCCTCCTGCACATAAGAATAACACAATGCATACCGACATAGACATGTCGGGTAAAATATGTCGGTCAGTCGTAAGTCGGTTAGAGTATGTCGGTTAGAATATGTCGGTTAGAATATGTCGGGCTGCACCAATATCATATCCCGGTCCCTTCCGACCCGGGCATATGTCGGTCAGCAAGTATGTCGGTTCCGTCTTGGACGTAGCTTTTACCATATCTTTACCCTACCCGGACGTAGCCCCCCGACAGCGGCGCTGGCAGGAAACTAGCCCAGGTCAAGCGCGAGGGGTGGGCCGGCAAGGGGGGTCGCCAGATCGCCAGCAAGGTCGGGAAAAGACCAGGAGACGCAAGCACGAGGGGGCAGGTCGACGAGAGGATCGACAGGTGCTGGCGGCGTCAAGCAAGGTCAATTGGTCGACCAAGAGAAGCAGCGAGCGAGGGTTCCGTCGTTCGGCCATCACTCCGGGAGCTCCTAGTCTCCGTGGTACGCGGATGGAAGAACTCTCCGCGCATCCCCAGAACGCCTAGTGGGCCGCGTTTCTCGGCCCAATTCCGGCCTCCGAACGTATTTGAAGATTTTCTGAATTTCGAATATTTTTTAGTTATGAACATTTTGAAAGACTGAACATTTTTTAACTTAAAAGAATTTTCAAATTTGATTTTTTTCGAAAACTGAACAATTTAAGTTTTGAACAATTTTTTGTTTGAACATTTTTAAGTTTTGAACATTTTAAATTTTAGAAAGTTGAACATTTTCAAAAAATAAAAGACATTACTAAATTTTGAATATTTTTGAAAACTGAACAATTTTTAATTTTGAACAAATTTATGTTTGAACATTTTAAATATATCCACAAAAAACATAAAGAAAAATGGAAAAAGAAACTTAAAAGAAAAAACAGCCAAAAAAGAAAAACAAAAACGAAAAAAGAAAAACAAACAGAAAAAAACGAACAAAAAAAGCAAGGGCGAAAATCTGTGGCCTTATTGGGCCGGCCCGTTGTGCGCGTGGGGTGCGCAGAGCTGTGTTAGCTCCGCGATACGCAGCAACTAGGGTTTGGCCGTCACTCCTCTCCCAAGCGTATAGCGATGGAAAAAAGAAAGGCCACAACAAAGGATGACCCATCGTAAATAATTCCCAAAGTTTTAGGTGGGCTACGACCCCATTGGCCCACCCGCTGGATACACCAATGGTTCTCGTCGTAAAAGGGCCGAAGCGGGGCGAGAACAATACTGTGCGAGGATGTGCTGAATATGGGTTGTTATAGTTGGGCTTTGGTAATTAATATGTCCATTAGACCGTACTAGTACTTGAGGGGGCCAAACATGGGGGGGGGGGGGGGGGGGGTCTTACCCCCCGGTGGTGGCGGTGGACCGAGGAAGGAGAGACCAGGGATTTCCGTCGACGGCGGATCAAGGATGGATTTCCGTCGGCGGCGGTGCATAACGGTTTGACCAGTCAAAAGTGTTTGGTGTACATTGAGATATTTTGGACTGTTAATTGATAATTCAACGTCATAATTATTAAATAATAGTATAAATTAAAACATCAAAATATGATTTTTTTAATAGATGGCCCACCTTCAGCTCGGGAGTCATTTGTCTTCACCCATAGGTTCTCTTACTAATTTTCTGACGTGGGGAGTCAATTACTGCAAAACACACGCAATTAAGCATAGTTTTGCCGGGTAGAAGATAGTAAGATAGGGTCGTTAACGATTTTATCTTCCTCTTCTTGTCTCGACCACCCTTGAGAGTCGTGTTGACGGGTTTCCTTGTTTGTCCCCTCTAACTACCTCCGCCGGCATCGTCGTTCTCGAGAGTGACCGTGGGAGATGCGCCCTTGTACTCATGTATAGTAGGGCTCTAGCTCCATTCTAAGTGGCGTGTTGGACTAGGTTGGCGGATCTTGCTAGCCATATCCGGCTCGTCCTCTTCATCTTTGTGGCAGGATCTTTTGTGCAACTCCCGTGACAGGATTGTTGCATGCTGTGGAGTTGGGGCGAGGCATCTCCCTCAATAAGGTGTGACTCTCGAGTTCGTCCGTCTTGGCGCCAGGTGGTTGTGGCTGACAACCTCCAATGTGCTTCCGAGGAGGAAGACATATGGGGGTTGCTCGGGTACATCACGTCTCAATAAGCGTTGTTTGGACTTTCTCTGCACCAAGAGCGCTACTTTGATGCTTCTCTTGCTGACATGCCGTGGAGGCGAGGGGGAGGAGAATTCCATCGCAGTGGGTTGTGGTCTTGGAGGAGGTTAGGGAAGGTTTGATATTGCGCACATTTGGAGATCCTTTTTGGTATTCCGTGTTTGACTGCCGACTCGATGTGCTGGTGAGTATCAGTTCCATACCTTGATGCTTGTGTCGCGCAAGGTTTCTTCAACCTCCATTAGAGGACTTCTAAGGACTTGCGACGGTGCCCCACTTCCTATTTGTACCAAGCGGTTTCGTCCCCGGTGTGGGTGAGGGAGGCCGACACTGGAGGCATGTGTTCCTCGGCGGGTCGAAGGCCCGATTGCATTCCTCATTTTTTTTGTTAGGGTCTATGTTGCGCCCCACTTCCTCTTTGCACCAAGTGGTTTCGTCCGCGGTACGGGTGAGGAAGGCCTTCACTAGAGGCATGTGTTCCTCGGCGGGTCGGAGGACCCGATTGCATTCCTCATTTTTTGTTAGAGTCTATGTTGTAGTTTTGTAGGACCGTTTCTTAATTGTTGTATTTCTGGAGGTCTTCGTTGTTACCGCACCTCAGCGTGACTTGATGCAGGCCTTTTGGGCCTATTCCAAAACAAAAATAATAGGGACGTGAACCTTTGGGCTTGACCGCATTGTTGGTCGGCACAATCAATCAATCTCTTCACTAAGCCTTTCTTTGGATCTAGGAATTTTATAAGATTTTCATATGATTTCAATGCTTAGAATGAGTTGCTTTGATTTAAATGAGAAGTGTTATCAAAATCTTATGGACTGGATTCCTATGCCTTAATTTCATAGGAATTTAAACATCAACTCCAATCTCTCTTTTTTTAACTCAAGCACATAGGATTGAGACACTTTTCCTATGTTTTCGTACGTTTGATCCAAATGACTGTTCTATAATTTTTCAGTGTTTTACAATCCTCTATTTTGCACCGGTAAGGATCTCTTTAAATTGTTGGATTTTTATAAGAGAATATTAGAGGATTTCATAGGATTTTTTGCCTAAGGAATCGATTTGGATCAAATGAGTAACACTCTCAAAATTTTAAAATTATTATGAATTGCATTCCTACACTCCATTCCTATAGCTTTAAACTCTTTTTAACATTCATTTGCGTAGGATCGAGACATTTTTCATGTGTTCTATCCAAATGATTTTTTTTATAGTTTTTCTCTCTATTTTATATTTCTATGTTTTACACCCACAATCTTATCAATCAAGCGCTTCCACTCCGTCACGTCAAATCTTGAGCTCCAGAGACCTCCCCAGTTTCCAACCGTCGGATCAATTAGAGTATTTTAAATTTGACTGTTTTCATAAACCAATAACACATCTGATCATTATCTGAAACTATTTTCAAATCTCCAGCGCAAATAGAGCCGGAATTGTACCGTTCATCGCCACATTTTTTTTTTGCATTTAACTTATAAAGGCTGAAGGCAAACCAGGCCACCAGAGACGTTTCGCCAAGCGCACCTCGCCCATTTTAACAGATTTCTACCCATCCCCAGTCTACTCCTCTGAATGACGCATGGGTCCGTATTCGTGTGGGCCTTTGCTCTCTATTGTGCATGACTGCTGGGGCCGTGCCTGTGTGCATGTGTGTGAGCTGTTAGGCATCGGGCGAAAACCCTAGGAAGCCAATCCCCTTCGTCTCCGTACCCGCGCCCCCATCATCCCCTCCGAGTCCTTCCTCTCCGCCCCAAGATGCCTTGTAGAGGAGGCAGGTGGACGGCTGGGCGTGCGCCACCGTCCCTCGGCCTTGCTCGCGTGCGCGTGCGCCGCTCCTCTCAATCGCCATGGCTGCGCCGCCGCCTCCTCTGCAATGGCTCAGCGCCGCCATGCCTGCCGTCGCGTCCATCCTCTTCGACGGAGCTCCGCTCCTCTCAATCGCCATGGCTGCGCCGCCGCCTCCTCTACAATGGCTCTGCGCCGCCACGCCTGCCGTCGCGTCCATCCTCTTTGACGGCGCTCCGCCGCGCTGCGTGACCTGGGGGGCGTCCTACCTCAACTCCGAAGCAGAGAAGATCGGTGGGAAGGTGCTCGAGGCCACCTACGTCCTCGCCGAGGTCCTCACCATCGCCAAGGACCTCCTCGTCTAGGCGAAGAAGCTCCAGGTATGGCACGCGCTCTTTGCCTCCCTTGATCCGTTCGTTTTTCCTCCTCATCCAGGCCAAGCTCCATGGATCCCCTCGGCCTCCCTGGAGCCTGGACCCCGTCGACGCGGTGCCGCCCAGCCTGGCCGGCGGCCGCCTCCCGGCTCCTCCACCTCGGTTTTTCCGGCGCTCCTCCAGGCTCCAGTCTGGTCCTCCGCTTCGGCCTCCCGATTGCCGTACCCTGCTGCTCTGCTCGACTGCTCCTTCCTGGCTTCCTCTGTTTATCAAACACATAGGTAAATTTTGAACTGAATCGAGTCCCCTTGGTTGCGGCTCTTCTGCTCCGCTGCTCCTTATGAATTATTCTTACTTGTATAAGCAGCGTCCAGGCCACGCTCGATGCAGCTGAAAAATGCAAATCCTACTCCTCACTTCATTGGGCAATTTCAATTATTTAAACCATATGAAGTGTTACCGACAGTCTTGCTGCCTTGGCTTGGGTGGCGTTCTTAGGAAAAGATCGTGGTTAGTAAAATTGCTTTGTAGGCTTTGATTTTCAGTCAGTCTTGTTGCCTTGGCTTGGGTGGCGTTCTTAGGAAAAGATCGTGGTTAGTAAAATTGATTTGTACGCTTTGATTTTCAGTCACGTCGATGTTATATATAAGTTACGCCCCTGATTTCATTATGTTTTTCCTCTCTGTATCACTGTATGTCATGGTTTCTTAACAGCACATGTTTTTTCTGAAGGACATGTTGAAGAAAGCTGGGATGCGGAGCTGTACAATAACAAGCTGGGATTGTGTAGATGCAATTTTTTTGCCCTGGCTCGGAGATTGTCCAGTTGTGCATGGTCTAAAGTTGGAAACTCTATATTGTTTTTGGTTTGACAGGTTGCTCTCATAGTCATTCAGCCCATTCACTCTAGGTTGAAAATGGTTATGTATTTTTTCTTTACATCTAAATGTTGGGAGGAGTTCTCATGGGTTACAAGGGAGATTTAACTGTCCATATAGGTGCAGAGGGAGAAGGAGATGCCAATCATGTCGATGTAGAAGCCACTGGGTCTGCCGCCGCCACCGACAAAGAAGTAGGCCATTTTTGGCGCCACGTTGTACTCGAAGGCCAACCTAAGAATCATGTCGGTGGAGCTGGTGTCAGTGGCGAGAGGTTAGCGGCAATAAGGCATCCGTCCTCTTTTTTTTTCGTTGCTTCTCTTTGAGTCACACATGAGGCACATGTAACAAGTAATTAAATGTTCCCATAAAAAAGTAATAAATGTTTTGTAGTATGAGTACACATCTTCTATCTGTACGAAAATATAATTATATGAATTGTGTAGCCTTCGGATCCAATATTTATATTTATTTGATATACAAATTAGCATTTTCTTCCTTTTTTCATCTAACAGAGTACTTTTGTTTTCTAATTTTGGCTTTGAGAATTTGCTGAGCTGTTCTATTATATTATTCTTATTTTCATGTTTTCATGTATTTGTGTGGACGTTTTATCGATGCACACTGCTTTTTAGGACAGATTTCTTTCTAAGTCGTGTAGAATATAATTTGAAATGTTTTTCTTATGCCAATAAATTTGCGGTAACTTGGACATTTGCGCCAGTCGGCGCAACGGGTCATCTAGTTTTAATAATGGCTGATGGGTTCGGCTCCAATGGCTTTGACGCCGACTTAGCGGCTGAAATTTTGTTGACGTCAAACTGCACAATTTAGTCCTACTTATGTTGGCGTGGACCTCATTCGGATCAGATTTGGAAATAGTTTTACCGAGATGTCAGATGTGTATGAATAATTTTGGGGAAGGTCAGATTTGGCGGAAAAAAACTCAATTAGACGTCGGAAGAGAAAAAGAGACACTCCGAGACTCTCTCCCTCGCTGGTCTGTCTCCTCCTGCCTCCTGGCCTCCTGGGGCTTGGTGAGGCTGGCCGCTTCTTTCTTGCCATCGCCGCTGCCTCTGCTGCTCTCCTGCTTCTCTTCATCCGGCCGCCGCCCAGGTAAACTAATATTTCCTTTTCTCCCCGCGTTTCCCTCTCTGTCCCTAGGAGTAGCGCGCCATCCACGCGAGGTGTTTGTTGAAATGCCTCAGCGCTCACCAGTGAATGTTTTGTCATCTGCGTGCCTCGTCCGTGCAGTGTGCAGTTAGTCTCTGTTATTTTTTGTCATCTGCGTCTGGGTGCTTTGTTTTGTGCAATCTGTTGCTAGTCTCTTCTTGTGGGTATTGGGTAGCATTAGGGTCTCAGCATAAGGTTGCTCTTTCTGAATGATCGGATTGCATTTGTATAAATGTACAATGTACGTTGGACTAAGTAGAGAAAATCAGCGGAGATGGAAAGTACTTGGGATATCTCAAGATGCCCATACTGTTGATTTTTGATTGGCGGTCAAAACGTCAATGGAGTTCATACCTGCCCTTGCATTAGCTAAGTAGCTTAGCATGGCGCATTGCAGGTTTGTCTGTCCACAAAGTAGACGACCTCAGTGTATGCCTGGCAGTTCAAGTCACTGCTGAAGTTCTTTAGGCTTTTAGAAGTTTAACTCACAGACATTGACAGTCTTGTAACTGCTTAGTAAACAAGCGTGTACGTTGTGACCTGTCATTGAAAGACTAATAATGTTGTGTTACTACTCATATTATCAAACCCGTTGCTTATGTCATCCTGTTGTGAGTTTTACTCCTTAAAGGTTACTCCCTCCGTTTCAAATTATAAGATGTTCTAGCTTTTTTTCTGAATCAGATGTATATAGACGTGTTTTAGTGTTTCTTTTCACGCATCTCAGTCCGTATGTAGTCCACATTGAAATATCCAAAACATCTGATAATTTGGAACAGAGGAAGTAGTTTTCATCTCAGGTGATAAAAAGCAACCCTCTCGGAATAGATGCAGCACCTCTTTGAGAATTTAGCATGCTTACTTAATCTCACTGCCCTGTTTTTCCTTTCTCTGGTTAGCCCAAGTTTCTGAAACATGAAGCTGTGAGCTCGAAATAGAGATCCAGCAAACCTGGTTCGAGAGGCAATCTTGGGACGCTCGTGTTGGTCCAGTTGGCATCTAGCACACAATGTTTAGGGAACACTCCAAAGTATGCACTATGATCTATCACTGATGGGCAGACAACTAAACGGGGGTACTGGTGGCCGTGGTAAGCTAGTGGTGCCAGATGCAGAAGCTGGACACGCGATCGTAAACCCCTCAGATGCTTGTGTTGTATTTTGCTTGCGTAGAGGCGTTGCTACAACTTGTAAGTGCAAGCCGACACATGTACATACTTTACAGAAGGGAAAACAATATTAAACCACATGAAAGGTAGTTTGATTTCCATAGAATCATGATGGGGTAGCCTTTATGGCCAGTTTTCCGGTTTTGTACTTGCTCTTGTTCCTGTGCTAAGACAGACTAGTTCGTAACGCATGGCTCACTGGAGATTTGGCTGTTGAAAATCATGGTAAATTTGCGGCCAGGCCAACATCTTTGAGTGGTGATGTGAGAAAGAATTCGTAGAAGCAAACCCCGTGGTCTTTGCCGTTGCCGTTGGATTGATTCGGATGGTGGATGAAAAACCACCTTTTCAGTCCCACCCTATTAAACCCTCCTAGCCAGCCTCCCCTTTTCTTCTTCCCTGCAAACGCCGCTGCAGTTCCTTCTCTTCCCTGGTGGTGGCCACCGGCCACCGTCTCCTGCCCTCCTCCTCCGCCTCCAGATAAGCATATCATGTCCCTTTTCGTCTCCAAGATTTCATCGTCCTCTCCACCTTAATATAAATAAATCTCTACTTTGCTGGGGCTTCTAGCATCTTAGGAGCTTATTTGGAAATGGATGGCTCGCTGCATCGAAGTGCTTGGTTCAGTGTAGTCGAAGAGGGCTTGTTCATCTTGTTCGATTTGTTTTTCTGCGCATATCGCAGGTCATGAAGCAAAGGAAACTGGGGGTTAGCGAGATAGCAATGGGCCATCCATGCAAGGGAGGCGTTTGTTGAATGTCTCGCCACCCACCAGTGCGTTTTGTCATTTGCGTGCTTGCTCCATGCATTCTGCGTTTAGTCTCTGGTGGGTATTGGGTGGTATGATCCGAGCATAAGGCTGCTCCTTTTGGATGGCCAGACTGCGTTGGTGGAACATGTACAGTGGCTGTTGGATTCACTACAAGAAATCATAAAGAAATGGGAACTAGTGAGATCGCATGATGCCCATGCTGTTGGTTGTGGATTATTGGTTGATATTGCAATGGCGTTAGCTACTTAGCTTTAGGATGGCAGCATTGTTTGTCTAGAATGTAAACGACCTCAGGGTAGACTCATCTGTGTTAGGCACGGTAGACGCATCTGTGTTAGGCATATATCAGACAACGTCCCTGAGTGTGTATGTGAGACAGTTCAATCCACTAGCTGAATAGTACACAAGCGTGTAAAAAATAATGTTGTGTTGCTAGTATTCATATTATCAACCCTGTTGCTTATGTCATCCCATTGTTTTCTCTAATCCGTTAATAGTTAGTTTCCATGCCAAGTGATAAAGAACAAGCCTCTTAAAAAGATGCAGCACCTTGTTGACATATTTTTGTCCCTTCTTAATCTCTCTACCCTGTTTTTCCTTTCTCTGGTTAGCCTATGTATGTAAAAATGAAGCTGCGAGTTCGTGAGATGAGATCCAGCAAACCTGGATCGAGAGGCACTTTGGAACGCTCTGGCTTTGTGTTGGTCCAATTGGATCTGAAGAACAATTTCTAGGGGGCACTTATGCATTATGATCTATCACTGATGGACACAAAACGAAACTGTGCTGGTGGCCATGGCGAGCTAGTGGTACCAGACACAAACGCTGGACACGAGATCCTGTTCTTGCGTCCTTTGAGAGCGGATTAAAAGGAAGTAAACCAACACTACAATTATCTTCTTTGTTAATCTGCTCAATTGATCAACTTCAAAAGTAATACTGTATGGCTGTTTTTCCTTCTGGATGAAATGATACACATGGCTATTTATACAATGATTTTTAATGCTATAGCATCTAACCTACTTTACGCCGTGCATGTAGCTTTACTATGGGTTCGGTAGGCACTGGATTGCTGAAGGGCTTGAGGAGAGTCTTAGAGCAGCAAAGGAAATCAGTTGGTGCGTTATTTTCCATTCTTATTCACTGTGGTCGATGATATCATGATATGCACAACTGTGCCGAGGAGTAAGGAGAAAGCTTGATTGTTGTCTCTTTGCAGATTTATGCAGAAAATCACGAGCTTGGTGTTCTACTATTTCTTCTTCCGATATTGATGACAAGGTTGACATTGTTGATGATGGTGACTATACAGATTCAAGGGGAGAGTTAGAACCCCAAAGCGTGGACCCCAACAAGGGCTGGAGATTCCGAGGCGTCCATAAGGTATTTAAATCTTATGTGATACAAAGATTTACGGTTAGTTTTTTTTTAATTACAGGAGCATAATCTCACACTTGTTGATATATTTTGTTTTTGCTAGGCTATAATATGTGGTAAAGTTGGACAAGCGCCTGTGCAGAAAATTTCGCGGAGTGGGCGGACAGCGACTTATTTTACTGTTGGAACTGGTGGCATGTTTGACCTGAGAGTAATTGGGTCTGAGGATACGCCAAAGCCAGCTCAGTGGCATCGGATAGCTGTTCATAACAAACCTCTAGGTGCTTATGCTGTTCAGAAGTTGGTGAAGAAGTATGTGATTTTAATACAAAGATTTGTCTTTTCTCTCCCCATATAAATAGAGTTTGCTGGTGCTGTGACTTTATCTTAACCGTTTATCATCTTATCTTCGTTTGGAATGTGTCATGTTCATTCTTGCCTTATTACAGCTCTGCTGTATATATTGAGGGTGATATCGAAATCAGGATCTACAATGAAAACTGTGATGATCAAGCAAAAAATATACAGGAGATCTGTATTCGAGGCGATGGTATGCTGATCAACATTGACTAACAAATTAATGCTACTTTGATTTTCTTATAGTATTGGAGAACACAAGTAAATTCTGTCATAATAGTTTTCATAAGTAACTCAGCGACTCTCTGTTTTACCTGTTAATATTTTTTTACTCTGTATACCCAACTGAACACAGCCATGTTGTTCTGCTTTCTTCAATTAGACTTTCCTTTTGTACTTGGTTATTATTTTGTGCATCCACGTCGTGCAAAAGCTAATCTTCTGAGAAAATATTTTGTATACAGGCAAGGTTCGACTGCTTAAATCTGAGGAGAGTGCTGCTAGCATATCAGTAGATGAGCTAAGTAAGTTTGCTGCGATGTTTCTTTTATTTATGTTTGTCTAGAATTATTTGTTACATGGTCTTCACAATTGTTGGCATATGATTGGCCTACAGATTTATTTCCAGTTCACTATATTATAATACCGACCGTGGTAACGATAACCTTTGGATGCAGGAGAGGGATTGTTCTAGTTACAGCGACCACTGTCAGCAGAAGCAGGTCAGGACTAGACTTCTTTCTTCAAACCTGTTTTCAATGTTTGTTTGGGGGTATAAAGAGAGTTAGTTTTTCACTGCATATCAACTGCGTCGATTTAGAGTGAAAACCAAGCCATATTCTAGACTTGAAGACAAAGAAATGTAGATCAAGTTACATTCTCATGAAAGAAAATGAATTCAGGAAAGCAGTTAGACATATCTGCCATGGATGAAGCTTCCATGCACTCATGCAGAAATATATGAAACTTTGTACTATAAGATCAAATCATATTTACACTTCACATGTTTGCATAGGAATAGGAATATCAAAATTGAACTACAAAATAACTATTTGGTAGACTGACTGACTCTCACATCAGTGATGCCCAAAGATGACTCAAAGCATCATTGCTGACGTTCCCAGTTCAAAAGCTTCTCACCTAGTTAGAATGAGTGAGTGTGCCTTTGATGATGTTGAAGGCCTCACCTTATCTCTTGACCTCCTTCTGAGCAACTCCCTCATGCCATCGGCGACTCGAACCGCGGGGCTTGACAGCACAATCCTGCAGAATGCCACATGCGCCTTGATAGCCTCTTCAAGGTCGTCCTGGCCTCTACCGAGTTCATCCCCTATGGCCTCAGAGCATAAGCCGCAGAGCCATTCCGCTCCAAAGTTGGCCTTCACGCTCTTTATGCATTCCTGGGTGCACTCCTCTTTGAAGTCGAAGCATGCAAACCTCATCGATTCAGTGTCCATCTTCAGCGTTCACGGAAACTATATGTGCACAGTAGGAAAAGCAAGCTGAGCTGGAGAAAGAGGGATGGAGGAAACAAATAGAAGGGAGCGTCAAGGACCTCAGGGCTACATCGCTTGTATGGAAAATTTGAAGAGGTTTGGCTTGTCTTGCTTTGCTTGATGGATTATTGAAATTTCGGGATTTGCCCTGGGCCCATAGTATCTTGAGCAGCTAGTGCACTAGCTTGTGAGAGAGCATACGTGATCTACATTGATGGCTGGCACTTAACTAGGTAAAAATGATGTTGTGGAGAAAATTAGTTCACATGGCCTGGCACTGGGTTGAAGGTACAGGTAGGAGAAGATATTCTTTGTCTTATTAGCCGCCATAAAAGATTGTTGTATATGTTTTTTTTTGAGACAAACGTAGGTTTAGCCATGTTGACCCCAATAGCGTTGTGTATGTTGACCGTTAACATTTGACCCTCCTTACCTCCATTGAAAACAGCATATGCTTTTGCTGCGCAGGTCATAACTCATAACTAGCTAATGGCGAGCTGGGTTGAGAATAAGGGGATGCATGCAAGCTCTACCAAGGCGCTGCTTCGCTGGAGTCAAGCATGAGATGGATATTGTCACATCCTTGCCAGCAGGGAAGCAGTTAAATTTTCCAGTGCATCCTTGTAGACCTTCCCGGTACCAGCATACCAAGCACATGTATGTTTACCATGTCTCAGATGGTGATTGATGAACTATTCTACAACGGGAGATGAATGTGATAAACATGAACTTTTGATTGTTCAAGGTAGAGAGGGTAGACGCGTAAATCATGTATGTGTAAAGAGTTAAGCCCCGGTGAGTTTATATTTTTCTTCTACTCCGTAGAAATCATCTCGTTTCTGTACCCAGAATCCAGTATAGAGGATGGAGTCCGCTGGACTGGTCAGGCAGTCAGCTGACGCGCCATGCAGGCAGCCTAATCGGAGACCCTCGGTATCGGTCGAGCGATTTGCATCCCCGTTTTGCTAAAGGGATTTGCTTGTGGGCTTGGCCTATTTCTTCTCGCTTTGTCCTTCGAGCGACTGTTTCGTGATCCTTTTCTGTTTTTCTCCGAGCGACTGCTTCTATTTCATACGAGAGTTTTTGTTCATGTCAGTTTAAAATGTTGTTCCTCTTTGTGAACTGGTTTGTTCCTCGTCTATTAAATTTTCTTTTATATAGTGAATTTTTTTGTTCCAAATAGTTATGACTTTTTTGTTCCTGGTGTATTGAGATTTTGTTCCTCTCATATTAATATTGTTTTCTTTGTTCCACGCTTAATAAATTTTGTTCCACGTCAGGCATAATTCAGTTCCAAATACTTGTGACCTCTTTGTTCCTCATGTATTAAAATTTTGTTCCTCTCGGTTTAAAATGTCGTTTTTGGGTTTGTTCCACGCGTACTAATTTTTGTTTCACGTAGTGTATAATTCTGTTTCAAATACGTGCGACCTTTTTGATCCTTGCGTATTAAAATTTTGTTCCTCGCAGTTTAAAATGTTGTTCCTTTTGGTGATGTGGCTTGTTCCATGGCACTAAAAAAATTTCATGTAGGGAAAATTTTATACCCAGATAGTTGCGACTCTTTGTTCCTTGTTTATTAAAATTTTGTTCCTCTTTGTTATGTGGCTTGTTCCATAATACCAAAAACTTTCAAGTAGCGCAAAATTTTATTTCAAATAGTTACGACATTTTTTTGTTCCTCATGTATTGAAATGTTGTTTCTCCCAGATGAAATTGTTGTTCCTCTTAGTGATGTAGCTTGTTCCATGGTACTAATTTTTTTCATGTAGCGTAAATTTTTGTTCCAAATATTTGCGATTTTTTATTCCTCGTATATTGAAATTTTGTTCTTCTCAATTTAAAATGTTGTTCCTCTTTGTGACCTGTTCCATGGTACTAATTTTTTTCGATGTAGCGTAAAATTTTGTTTCAAATAGTTGCGACTTTTTTTGTTCCTCGTGCATTGAAATTTTGTTCCTCTTTGTTTAAAATTATTATGTTGTTCCTTTGTGTTCCCGAGAAGTGTATGCGCAACAAACACCTAGCGTATCAGGCGCGTAACTTTAATCCCACCTTGAAAGTTGAATGACATCGAACCAGTTTAAATATCTCGGTCTTCCCACGCGTAGCACATTTTTTTAATTCCTGTATAATTGGAGTTTAGTTCCTCTTTAATTCTTGGTTCTCTACATAGTAGTCTTAGAACTTTTTTATCCTATATCAATAGAGATTTGTTCCTCTTTATAATTCTTGCTTCTCTACATAGCAGTTCCTGTTCCTCCATACAGTTTGTTTCTTCTCTCAAATGTTTGTGTTTCATTTAATAGAGTAATGTTCATCTCTTTTAGAGGTTTGTTCCATATAGCTTTTTTAATAACTAAATCAATCTAGATTTGTTCATCTTTTTAAGTTTTACTTCTCTACATAGTACTTTTTGTTCCTCATATAGTTTGTTTCTTCTCTCAACTTTGGAATTCCATTTATTAGAGTAATGTTCCTCTCTCTTACATTATTGTTCCCCTATAGTGGTATGTTCCTCTATCCTATAGTTTTGTTACCCTAGAACTTTTCTCCTTACCTCCATGATGCATAGCTATTGTTCCTAAGTACATTGAGATGTGTTCCTCTAAACAGGAATTTTTTGTTTCCTTCAATAAGTATTTTGTTCTGCTTTACATATTTCTTGAAGATATATTTTTTTCTCTCAATAAGGACTCCATACCAAAGGGTTTATATTTTGAGTATTTTTTCACCTTTTTCATTTCTTTCAAAAACAGTCAAAATGGCCACCATGGCTATTCATAAAAAATGGTTGAATTTTCCAAAACTATTGACGGTTCTATGATGTAACCACTACTTGTGTACCTTAAAATTATTTTTATAAAACTTTCGGAGCAAACTATCACATAGTTGTAGTTCAAATTTGAATTACTTTCAAAAAATCGGCATAAAGTCAATTAAATAGGCGAATTTAGATAGAAAGTAAGGAAATTCCTCATATTTAGAGATTATCCATAAAATATGTACTACTCTTTGTGAAAATTAGGTGGGTTCCATTTTGGACCATATTTTCTGTACTTGCTTCACAAAAAGTGATTTTTAGCACTTAAAAATGGAAAATGATATTTCTCAAAATAATTTGGAAAATCGGTTCAACGACATTGTTTTCCATAACATGGCATACCTATTTACTGAATATGGGCACTTTATCACAAACTATGACACGATAATGGCCATACATTGGTCATTCGGCTTGAAACTTATGCATGTTTGTAGATGATTGACCATTTTGTGAAGTTTTGTTTTAAAAAGTTTGTCAAAACTCAAGTTTATCGTTTTTCGTAGAAACAAGTACACAGAAAAAGACTCCGTGCCAACGGGTTTCTTTAAAAAAATATGTTTTCACTTTTTCCATTTCTTTCAAAAAAGGTAAAAAATGACTATTCATCAAAAGTGATTGTCAAAAATGACTATTCATCAAATGTGATCCAATTTTCCAAAACTGTGATGTAACCACTACTTGTGTACCTTAAAATTATTTTTAAAAAATTTCAGAGCAAACTATCACAGAGTTGTAGTTCAAATTTGAATTGCTTTCGGAGAATCGGTATAAAGTTAATTAAATAGGCGAATTTAGATAGAAAGCACGAAAATTTCTCATATTTAGGGATTATCCATAAAATATGTACTACTCTTTGTTTATGTACTACTCTTTGTGAAAATTAGATTGGTTCCATTTTGGACCATATTTTCTGTACTTGCTTCACAAAAAGCTATTTTTAGCACTTAAAAGATAGAAAATGATATTTCTAAAAATAATGTGGAAATGAGTTTGGTGAAACTGTTTCCCATACCATGGCACACATATCTATCAAATGTGGGCATTTTATCACAAACTATGATACGATAATGACCATACATTGGTCATTTGGAAAGAAAAATGAAAAATAAGAACGATGCCTACAACTTTTCTACCTCGAGCTCTCACAGGCCTACGCCGATGGCCTTTGTCGTCGGCATAGCTCCGTCAAAACTATGCCGCTGTTTTTTTAACCTAGGCGTATATGCCTATATGGGCTACGCGACGGCCCCGATATTTTGGCCGTCAGTGTATCTATTGTTTCCCAAGGGACGGGATGGACACAATTTTCAGCCCAAGAAGCAACATGTCGTCATCTTCAGGAACATCTCACTGTTGCAGGGGGTTGCAGCCAACATGTTCGCCGCGGGGGTCGCCGCAGTTATTGTATGCAACGGAGGAGAGCCTAGGTACATGCTGTAGGTGTTTACTTAATGAAAAACAGTCAGTTTTACTATTCTGTCATGGACACGTCTAGCGGGCGCCCGGGCGCCCAGCCGTAGATACGAGCGCTCACAGTAAATGCTTGCCAGGTTGGACACGAAAGCGACATGTCCTCCCACGGTGGGCGGTCAAAATTGCGAAATAGCGCACGACCTGCTGCCGCCGCCCCGGAGTCTCCCCGCAACCAATCCTCCAGCGCCACCCAAATCCCTCTTCCGTCGCCCCCTTGCTCCAGGCACCCCTGCACCTCCCGGCGAGGTCGAACGCTGCCGGCCCCCTTGCTCAGCGCTCGGCCCGCCGTACTCCACCGCGAGATCGAGCTCTGACGCCACTATACAACGCGCGTCACGACGCCTCCCCTCTGGATTTGCCTTCAACTCCCGGGAGTCCAGCGTCCTTTGATTTTGTCCTCTGCGGCAAACCCGCCTCGTCTAGGAGAAGCAGCAGCCCGGCGGCAGCCGGTGGAAAAGCCGCACTGGGCCGGAACGGTATCTTGCCGGTGGGAATTGGGGGAGAGGAGGTCGGCGGGTATCGCGCTGGTGAACTGCGCTAGCAGAGGAGGCCGGCGGCGTCCCGACTCAGCGGAGCGAGCAAGTAGCAGAGAGAAAATCGGGAGACGAGATTTCTTGCTGGCTCACCGTTTCTTGCTCACGAGAACGCGAAATCCTTAGAAAAAGATTTCCTTCGCGAAGGTCCATGCGCGCGGGCTCCGCTGCCGACACGTGTCGAAATTTCGTTCGCGTTGGCTCCCCACCTTTCCTCCGCGCGTGACAAGTGGCGGCTGGCTGGTGGTGCGCAGAGGGCTGTAGGTGCATTTATTTTGAGATTCGTTTTTTCAAAATGAAATATCTTGAGAACCGTTTATCCGAATTACGATCCATTTTCACTTTTGAACTCCGCGCGTCGAGATCTACAAAGCTAGATCCCATGTTGATAGGTTTCGACGAACTTTTTTTTTTACTTTGGAATGTGTATAGTTCGTATAACCTGGTATGTGTAGTTGTAGGTACAACTGAATCTGAATGTAGTTGTACGTACAACCTGATCTGTGTACTTGTACGTTCAACCTGATCTGTACAACCTGATCTGTGTAGTTGTACGACATGATCTGTGTAGTTGTACGTTCAACCTGATCTGTACAATCTGATCTGTGTAGTTGTACGTACAACCCGGTCTATGTAGTTGTACTAGCTAAGTCTGTGTTTGTACATAGTGTTGTGTGATGATTGTACAACTTATCTAGAACTGGATCTGGATCTAGATCTGGATCTGGGATATCGTCGCGGACCCGCGTGAAGGAGCTCGCTCGGTTTGCGTGTCCACGTGGCGGCAGCAGGTCGCGCGCGGGGCGCGAAATAGATCTTCGCGAAGGGAGACCTCTCCCTAGTGATACCCACGAGAACGATCCAGAGGAACCGGGAACATATGGGCTTCATTTTGGGCCGGAGCTGGGCATAACCCGGCTGGAGCTAGGCTTAACCTTGGGTTTTTTCCTTCTAATGTGCAGCACATGCTTAAGCGTGACGTATAACTGAAAAAAAAATCTCTGCTGGGAAGTCTGTATAACTGTTAAAACTTAAAAGCAACTTTGGTGTCCGTTTGGGCAAAATCATAACACTTTAAGCAATTTTGGTATGATGATGCAACTTCATCATCGAGTAAAGAAACTCCACAACAACCATAAAAAAATTGAGCGTGGCGAAACAACTTTGGTGTATTGATGCAACTAACAAACTTTTAGAAGCAATTTTTATGGACGAAGAAGCAACTTTGGTGTGCTCCGAAGCAATGAAGAAACTAGATTCAGAACGACGCTAGCAGCACCCAAACCAGTCACCCCTGTTATGACGTTGTAGTTGCTGACATTTGTGGGCACCAAAACAAGTTTTGTGGGTGAGAAAGCAACATGTGTAGGCGACGAATCAACTTTTGTGGACGATGAAGAAACATTTGTGGGCGCCGAAGAAACATTTATGGGTGAGGAAGCAACATTTTTGTGGTCGAAGCAATTTTTGTGGGTGTCGAAGTAACTTTTGTAGGCAAGCAACTTTTATGGGGACGAAGCAACATTTGTGGGTGAGGAAGCAACATCTGTTTGTGTAGAAATAACATTTGTGGGCGCCAAAACAACTTTTATGAGCGATGAACCAACTTTTGTGAGCGTCGATGCAATTTTTGTGAGCGACGAAGCAACATTTGTGGTAAGAAAGCAAGTTTTGTGGGCGATGAAGCAATATTTGTGGGCGCTAAAGCAAAATTTATGGGTGCCGAATCAACTTTTTATGTGAGGAAGCAACATTTGTTGGCGCCGAAGCAACTTTTGTGGGTGCCGAAGTTGCCCGTCGGGCACCACAGTTAATTCTCACACATCAAAGTTCTTTTATCGGGCACAAAAAATGCTTCGTCACACACCAAAGTTAATATGTCAGGCTCAAAGTATTTTCGTCGCACACCCAAGTTGCTCTACCAGGCAACAAATTTGATTCGCCGCACACGAAAATTGTACAGTAGGGCGCCAAAGTTGCTTTGTCACACACCACAGTTGCTCCGTTGAGCACTCAATTTGCTGGATCACACACCAAAGTTGCTTGTCGGGCACCAATGTTGCTCCATCGGGCACCAATGTTGCGTCGTCACACAGCAAAGTTGCCACGTCCCACTAAATTTGCTTTATCGCACACCAAAGTTGCTTGTCAGGCACCAATGTTGCTCCATCGGGCACCAATGTTGCATCGTCACACAGCAAAGTTGCTATGTCGGGCTCTAAAGTTGCTTTATCACACACCAAATTGCCCCGTTGGGTACCAAATTTGCTTCGCAATACACCAAAGTTCATTTGTCGGGCACCAAATTTGCTTTGCTGCACACCAAAGTTACTCTGGCGGGCACCAAATTTTCTTCGTCACATCACAAAAGTTGTGATGTAGGGCACCAAAATTGTTTTGTCACACGCCACAGTTGCTCTATCGAGCAATCGTGGGACACCAACGTTGCTACCACGCCTTACTCTACTCCCCCACTCGTTGGGACGCGCCGCCGACGCCCAGCCACCACGCCTTACTCTACTCCCCCTGCGATGCTTTACGCCGCCTTCCACCAGACTGATCTCTGGCTCCGCCATGGCCGTCCCGGCGTTGGAGTCAAGCCGAGGAACCTCTCCTCACGTACACCCTGGTCGTCGTGCTCGACCACTCCGCGGCTGCCCCTTCCGGCGCCGGCGATGACGAGGTCCCAGGTTGCGGGACGAGCAGAAGCTTCAAGCTTTGTGGCTTGGAGCGGAGCGATTTGGGGGAGGAAACAGTTCTGGCTAATTGGTTGGGAACGACGAGTGGGATGGTGTTTGTCGGGTAGCGTGGGCGCTCGCTATGATGAAAGTAGCGCAGCTGCGCTACAAGGCATTTACCTTATGTATAGATGTCTTTCTAATTAGCCACTGAAATAAGCTTGTTTTTTAGATAAAGGGAAATATATTAAGGTATATGCCTTATAGCGCAGCTGCGCTATTTCGATCCCGCGAGTGCTCACGCTAGGCGACAATTTGCCCGTTCCCCTTCCTCGGTCCACCGACCCCACGCACTGCTCCCTTCTCCCTTCCAACCAAATCCGAGGCATTCCGACCGGCCACCCGCGCGCGGCTCCGGGACAACCACTCATCTGGCGAACCTCTCGTGCCGCCTGGACCTCCGGCGACCCTTCGACGGAGCTACTCTACCCCATCCGTTGAGCCCCAACCCCGTCCCCACAAGCTCTCTTGTTACCTCCAATCTCGTCCCCACGAGTTCGCTTGCCGCCGGCCAGAGGGTCGCCATCCCACGCCGCAAGCAGCAAGAGGGTCTCCGTACAACACCGGTCCTTCTCACCATCGTTTGTAGCTCCTGGGGAGGCGGCGTGCGGCCGTCTGGTCAGCTTACATGGGTGAAGCGCTCCGGGACGGCGCTGGCTACACGCAGGGGAGAGAAGTTCGAGCGAGAGACCTGGTCCTGACGGAAGATCGTGGGGGACAGCCAGCGTAGGCTGCGCCCAGGGAACGGCCGGAGTGGAGGGCAGTTCCCTGGTGGAGGGGATGGCTAGTAGCCTCTTGTGCGGGTTGGGGAAGAAAGAAAGGGATCAGAGGAGGAAAAAAGGAAGAAAAGAGGGAAGAGAAAATAAAGAGGAGAATAGTAAACGCACAATACTTGCTCAATTCTATATATTTGTTGCCTCACTATAAATATGAGTTGCTCGATTTTACTAATTTTTTGTTACCAAAATTTGCGTCACGCACCAGAGTTGTCCCGTTGAGTACCAAATTTGCTTTGTCGAGTACCAAAATTGACTAACAAAGTTGCTTAGTCATGTATTATTTTGCGTGGTCGAGAAGAAACTTCCCTCTAATCTGTCTCCCACCGCATTGGGCTAGTGCCCCTCGGCCTGGTCAGGTCGCTGCCAGCGAGCTAAAGGAGGTTGAAGCGGCAATCGAGTGTGCGGCCACACCACCACCACCATTCCATCCGTCGAGGCCGCACCCCTCTTCTCCGAGCATGCGGCTTACTATGTTGTAAAGTTGTTAACACAGTTTGTGAAGTTGCCTACAGCTGTTGTGAAATTTCCTTATTGCAGACAAAACTTTCTTACCACGGCCATGCAGTTGCCTCATCCCACACTAAATCTGTTTGGTCTCATGTTAAAGTTGTGTTTAATTGTTACGGAATTGCTTAGCGTTGTTTGGAAGTTCTCTTATCGCAAACAAAAGTTGCTTCACCTTCCACCAAAGTTGTTTTTATTTGTTATGGAGTTGCATCATCCTACACAAAAATTGCTACCCCTCGTACCAAAGTTGCTCATCTTGTACCAATGTTTCTTTTAATTAGACTGCAATTGCCTCATAGAACAAGGAAGTTGTTTTGCTTCATACCAAAGTTGCATTTTATTGCTATGAAGTCGAGTCATCAAACAACAAAGTTGCTTACCCTTTTTTTGAGTTGCCTCGCCGCAAATAAAAGTTGCTTGGCCTTATATTAAAGTTGTTTTTAATTGTTGTGGAGTTGCATCATCACACATAAAATTGTTTCGCCTCGTACCAATGTTACTTTTTGTTGCCTGGAGTTGTCTCATAGAACGGGAAAATTGTTTTGCCTCGTACCAAAGTTATATTTTATTGTTGTGGAGTCGACTCATCAGACGCGATAGTTGCTAACCTCTGTTTGAAAGTTGCCCCATCACAAACGAAAATTGCTTGGGTTTCTATCGAGTTGTTTTTAGTTGTTATGAAGTTGTGTGGTCACGCACTAAAATTGTTTCGCCTTACATCGAAGTTGCTTCATCTCGTCTGAATGTTGCTTTCAATTGACCTAGTACAAAAATTGAGCAACTACTACAAGATGTTAGGCAACAAATTGACTGGATTGAGCAACTACTACGTGCTATCAGGCAACAATCCGGTATTTTCTTACACATGTGACCCGCAAGGCAGTGTCTCTCTCGCCTTATCTTCTTCCTCCCATTCCTCCTAGTCCTAGGTCTCTCTCTTTCCCAATTTTTTGACCCTGCCCACGCTGCTGCCGGCCTCTGCTCCTACTGCTTCACCAGCGTGGAACCCACCGACGGTATCCTCTCCCCCCAATTCCTCACCGGCAAAACATTGTTCTGTCCCGGGGCTGCTTCTCCACCAGCTGCCGCCGAGCTGCTGCTCCACCTTCTTCTCCTCGCCGAGGCGCGGTCCCCGCAAAAGGAGGAAACCGAACGGTGCTTAGACTGGCCAGCAACTGAGGAAGACTCATGGTGGAGCTGGAGCCCGAAATCCAGAGCAGCACCTGGAGGACGCCGACTGAGCTCGATATAACAGTGGAGGATGGCGGGCCAAACACAGAGAAAGGGGCCCGGTGGCCGCCGGAGATGGGAGCAGCGCGGAGAGCGTTAGCGGCCGTAGATGGAGGAGGGGAGGAGCATGTCATCGGCCGGGGACGGAGGTGGGGCGGAGGACACCGTCGGCCGGAGATGGAGTCTAGTTGTGCGACGGGAGGGTTCGATCTGGGAAAGAGGCGTTGTTCGGGGCGGGGTGGGTTGTGGATGACGAGTAGTATGTCCACTTCCTTAATTAACTAAGCGCTGGTTTCGTCGGTATGGCGTGCGGGCGCCCGCTAGACCAGCCCATATATTAATATCGCGAGGATACAAATTACACCCAGATTCTGCAACAACGCAATAACTAAAGCTATTAGGAATGCACATAGCCGAAAGATAATAAGAAGAAAAAATAAAAATAAAAGTCCCGCTACAGAGTTAGAGTCATTGCAGCAGCCGCACAACCCCCACCAAGACACCACCTGATGTCCAAATCTTCAAAAGCAAGAACAGTGCCATGCACAACCAATTAAGACCAGACCTTGCGTTTTCACCCCGAAGATAATAGTCCCCACTCTCGAAACAATGTCTTCAGCAAGAGCATTGCCAGGCACAACCAATTAAGGCCGGGCCTTGGATTTTCACTTTGAAAGGTAAAACTTTGAACTTCACATGTGATATTGGCCCCACTAACATACCGCTGCTCCGCCTCCTGCAACTCCAAGCAAGTTCCTCATCGTCGCGCTAGTCCTTTAATCTCAGCTTTTATGACCTTCCCCAACTCTGACTACACCATGGATTTGCCCATGATGGCACAGAAGCAGAGCTTCACGCCGCTCCCTCCGGTGTGACCAAATCCCTCCGAACCAGCAATCTCCAGGAATAATCCCATGAAAGATCACTGGCGGAGCCTTCCGAAACTCGACACTCTTGCCAGATCAAGGTACCGACATCGCAGATTTGGAACCCTAGGACCACCACCTTTATTCTCCTAGCTCCGAGCCCACAGCCCCCACGCCGCCGGTCGGCTCCTGGCGATCAGAACAAGTGGGTCAACTCCGTCTCAAATCGAGCCATGGTTAGCCCCAGATCGAGCGGCGATCAGGAAGCAACCAACTCGCGCCGCCGCCCCTGGAACCCGCGCCCGCCCTGGCCTTGCGCCTCCGCCTCCCTGCAGCTCGCCGGCAAGCGCCGCCCATGGCGGACGCCGTCGCCCAGCCGCCTCGTTGATACGTCTCCAACGTATCTATAATTTCTTATGTTCCATGCTTATATTATACCAATTGCTACATGTTTTATATACACTTTATATGGTATTTATGAATTTTCTGGGACTAACCTATTAACAAGATGCCACAGTGCCAGTTCCCTGTTTTCTGCTGTTTTTGGTTTCAGAAAAGCTGTTAAGGAAATATTCTCGGAATTGCACGAAACAAAAGCCAATACCCCTATTTTCACCAGGAGCTTCCAGAACACCGAAAAGGATACGGAGGAGGGCCACGAGGCGGCCACACCTGTTGGTGGCGCGGCTCCCGCCACCACGTGGTGTGGGCCCCTCGGGGCCCCACCTCCTTCGCCCTTTCGCCTACTTAAACCCCCCGACGGGAAAACCCTAAGTACCCGAACACTTTTCCAGAAAACCTTACGGAGCCGCCGCCGTCGTCAACCCTAGTTCGGGAGGGTTCAGAAGCTCTTGCCGGCACCCTTCCGGAGAGGGGAATCATCACCGGAGGGCTCTACATCACCATGCCCGCCTCCGGACTGATGCGTGAGTAGTTCATCCTTGGACTACGGGTCCATAGCAGTAGCTAGATGGTTGTCTTCTCCTATTGTGCCATCATGTTTAGATCTTGTGAGCTGCCTATCATGATCAAGATCATCTTTATGTAATGCTACATGTTGTGTTTGCTGGAATCCGATGAATATTTGAGTACTATGTCATTTGCTTTATAATATATCTTGTGAGTGTGTTATTTATGATCTTGCATGCTCTCCGTTACTAGTAGATGCTCTGGCCAAGTAGATGCTTGTGACTCCAAGAGGGGGTATTTATGCTCGATAGTGGGTTCATGTCTCTATTTAATCTGGGGGAGTGACAGCAACCTCTAAGATTGTAGATGTACTGTTGCTACTAGGGATAAAACAATAGTTCTTTATCTAAGGATATTTGTGCTACTTACATTACACACTTTACTTAATGCAATAATCTGTTTCTTGCAACTAAATACTGAATGGTGTTGCGGATGCTATCCTGAAGGTGGATTATTAGTCATAGATGTAGTTGGATGACGGTCTATGTATCATGTTGAAGATGGATTATTAGTCATAGATGCTATCCTGAAGGTGGATTATTAGTCATAGATGCAGTTGCCCAAATAAATCTCACACTAGACATCATGACTTGCATATGCATTGTTATGCAGTTCTTTATTCTGTCAATTGCCCAGCTGTAATTTGTTTACCCGCATGTATGCTATTATTATTTATGGAGAGACAACACTAGTGAACTGTGGACCCCGGTCCTTTTTCCTTAAACTGATAAAACAACCTACTGCAATCCTGTTACTTTCATTCTCTGCAAACAAACATCATTTTCCACACATACGTTTAAACCTTTGTTACAGCAAGCCAGTGAGATTGACAACCTCACTGTTAAGTTGGGGCAAAGTATCTTGATTGTGTTGTGTGCAGGTTTCACGTCAGCTACACGCCAAGCTCTTTTCTGGCGCCGTTGACACCTTCAGAAGAACTCTAGTTTCTTACTGGTTCGATAACCTTGGTTTCACAACTGAGGGAAATTTGCTGCTGCACTACTTCATACCTTCCTCTTGGGGTTTCCCAACAACACCTCACCGGTGCATCAAGCTCTTTTCTGGCACTGTTGCCGGGGAAACTAAGCTCTTCTGCGAGGGGAGTCTCTCACACCCAATCTTTTTATTTTGTTATTGTCTTGCTTAGTTTATTTTTATTACTATCTTGTTTGCTTAATATCAAAAATACAAAAAAATTAGTTACTTGCATTAATATTTTTATTTCGGTTTAGTAATTTATTTATTTCGGTTTGCATATTTTATTTTCAGTTTTGCATTTTGTGTTGCATTTGTTATTTTGGTTTGTTATTATGTCTAGTCCTATTCCTGTCACTATGTCACCCGAGGAGTTGATCTTTACTTATAAACAAGGGAGTGAGGAAACTTTTAAAGAAGCTTGGTCAAGAATTTTTGAATCTTATGGTGAAACCGAACCAAAAATGACTCTAAGTGTACTTCTTAGTAGCTTCTATTTTGGGCTTGTTCTTTGCTATATGTATGCTTTAGATGCTATAGTGGGAGGAGATTTCCTTCAATGTGATGAAGATCAAGCTTTCAACGCAATAAAGAAATTTATTACATCCTCTTCTTCAACTAATAAATGTGATACAAGCCTTGAGAATATTCATACTAGATTAAACACCCTTGAGACACATATATCTTGCTTAAAAGATGGCTATAGTCAAATTCGTGAATATTATGATTACGTTCCCGTAAACTTTGAACCTTCAACATGGCTTCCTATAATAAAAATTGTTATTGGTGGTGAAACTTTTCATGCTCATTGTGATATTATGTCTGAGTTTTGCCTTATGCCTAAGTATATTTATGCATCTTTAAATCTTTGGGAACTTTCTGAAGGGGGAGAAGGAATAACTCTTACTAATAATGCTATTATACAACCCATTGGAATAGCTGAAGGAGTGTTTACAACACTCTTGGGAAGTACGGTATCCACTGATTATCTTGTTATTGAATGTATAGGAACATGACAAATCACTCTTGGAAGATCTCTGCTAAAACTCTTGGGGGCAGTAATAGATGTTGGAAAGGGTACAATAAAACTCACCTCCCCTCCTGGATGTGGTCAAGTATTCCCTACGATCAAAGGTAAGAAAAATGGTAAGAGAAATAAACGTAGGACACCTCGTAGCCATGATGTTGATGCTTCATTTCTTGGAAATACTTGAATATCACTTTCTGTGCCTAGCTGAAAGGCGTTAAAGAAAAGCGCTTATGGGAGACAACCCACTTTTTATTTATGTTATTTTATTTTATTGAGTCAAGGAACATGTCTACCTCTGTAGCAATTCCTTTGTATTTTTATTTTATTGCATTGTTGTGTCAAGTTAAGCCTCTAGTAGAAAGTTGATGCTAGATTTGGATTCCTGCGCAGGAACAGTTTTCTGCTGTCCACCGTTTAGTTCGCAAGAATTCACAGAAAAATCAAAATGACCTGGAATTTTTTGTGCGTGATCCTCAGATATGTATGCAACTTTCATTAGATCTAACTTTTCTGATTTGAGCAAGTTAAGTGCCTCGAAAAAATTCGTCTTTACGGACTGTTCTGTTTTTGACAGATTCTGCCATTTATTTTGCATTGCTCCTTTTGCTGTTTTTGAATGGATCTTTTTGTTAATGTCCAGTAGCATGTGGATGTAGCTAGTGGATGTAGCTAATGTCCAGTAGCATGTGTAATGGTTTTTTCCATGTAGAATATAAGAATTTTTGATTATGTACTAACCCTCTAATGAAGTCTACTTTGAGTTTGGTGTGGAGGAAGTTTTCAAGGATCAAGAGAGAAGGACGATGTGATGTGATGTGATCAAGAAGATGAAAGAGCCTAAACTTGGGGATGCCCCCGTGGGTCATCCAAGCATATTTCAAGAAGACTCAAGCGTCTAAGCTTGGGGATGCCCAAGGCATCCCCTTCTTCATCAACAAACTATCAGGTCATCTCTAGTGAAACTATATTTTAATTCCGACACATCTTATGTGCTTTACTTGAAGCGTCTGTTTGTTTTTGTTTTTGTTATTTTCATTCTCTGAATAAAATAGATCCTAGCATTCCTTTGTGGGAGAGAGACACGCTCCGCTTTTTCTTATGAATATTCGTATTCTTCACTTATATTTGTTGAGTATTCATCTATGTTACTTCAATACTATTAGCTCTTGTTTTTCATGCATCTCTTGTTAGAGCTGTTAGTTTTCTTATATTATACTCTCATATCTCATTGTTAAATACTTGGAGAGTTTATTTTTAGATAAGTTGATTGGTGTTTGGTTAAGAACAGAAAATGTTAAATGTGGTAGATGGTATGATGAAATGACACATAATCTTGTAGATCATTAAATTGTGTCACTTGAATCATTAATGTTGTTTTGAGATATTAATATGCTTAATGGTAAAACATGATGGTTTAGTAAAGTGGAATGATTAATGGTTGGTCTAGAAAACTTGAAGCTGTGTCACACTTAAATATCCAGTTGATAGCATGATGATATATGATTCCTAATGATAAAAACAACCGTAAGAACTTTGTGTTATGCGCTACGGTCGGGGTCCCAACAGTGACTTGTTCATTTGCCACAGTCCCTCATGGAGTGATTTTCATTATGCCTTGTAAGATCATATTTTTAGTTGGAATCTTTTTGCTTGTGAGTTCTAAGCTGCGGTTTTCATGGCACTTCCACCACCATATTTGCTACCCTCTTCGGTACTTTGCATTGCCCTTTCTCACATTGAGAGTTGGTGCATACTTCGCGGGTACATCCAAAACTCGTGGGAGATCTTCATCATGTTCTCCTACACATAAGCCAAATATCTTCCTCAAAACATCCACCATACCTACCTACTACAGCATTTCCATAGCTGTTCCGAAATATATTGCCATGCAACTTCCATCTTACATTACATGACTTGTTGTCATTTATCACTTATATATTGCCTTGCATGATTCTTTACAGCTGATGTGTGGTTTTACCCATGTTACGCTAGATCATTGCATATCCTGCTACACTGGCAGAGGCACCGTGTCATACACTATGTTTTATTTCTTATGAGGTACTTGTATCAAAAGTATGTTGTCATATTAGAATTTTTGCCCCTAAAATTGAAAAGAGCCATGGAGGCCATCGAAAAGAGAAACAGAAAAAGTAAAAAAAAAATGAAAAAATAGAAAAAAGAAAAGAAAGTAAAAAAAGGGGGCAACATTACTACTCTTTATCTACACTTGTGCTCATGTTATAGCACCAGTAGTATTCATAGTCATCATTTGTGCTCATGTTTATCACCTTTACTCCATGTGAGAGAGTCTTCATGTTCTACTTGTATAACTATGTGAGTGGAACTTTACATTATAGAACTTGGGTTGTATATTCCAATGATGAGCCTCCTCAAAAGTGCTCTAGGTCTTCATGAGCAAGCAAGTTGGATGCACCCCCACTAGTTCCATTGGAGAGCTTTCATACACTTATAGCTCTATGTGCATCCGTTGTGTGGCAATCACTACTCCTTGCATAGCTTCGATTATATCACTTTCAGCTGTGTGAGACTTTCTTCCGTTGGCCTTCCAAACCCCCCTTATTATTCTTTTAGCCACAACATCCTGGTGCCAGGAACCAACCCTGAATGCTTGCTTGTTTTTAAGTGAACAAATAGAGAGATGATTTTCTACGTGCATATTGTTATTGCTCGACTTGATCCTTTCACAAAGTTGTCACGTGTGTTGGATGCATTAGATGATTATATTGTTATTCTTGAAGCTTAAATCATCTTTAATATCTACTTTGCACAGTTGATTGTTCTCTAGTATTGATTCATTGAAAGTTTTACTTTGTTCTTCCAACTTGTTTACTCATTACTCATTTGATGTCAGTATAAACTACAGCTTTTATTCATTTGATCTCAATTTACATGCATTACATTATTATATGATCAAGATTGTGTGAAAGCATGTCACTTCAGAAATTATTCTTGTTATCGTTTTACCTACTCGAGACGAGTAGAACTAAGCTTGGGGATACTTGATACGTCTCCAACGTATCTATAATTTCTTATGTTCCATGCTTATATTATACCAATTGCTACATGTTTTATATACACTTTATATGGTTTTTATGCATTTTCTGGGACTAACCTATTAACAAGATACCACAGTGTCAGTTCCCTGTTTTCTGTTGTTTTTGGTTTCATAAAAGCTGTTAAGGAAATATTCTCGGAATTGCACGAAACAAAAGCCAATACCCCTATTTTCACCAGGAGCTTCCAGAACACCGAAGAGGATACGGAGGAGGGACACGAGGCGGCCACACCTGTTGGTGGCGCGGCTCCCTCCTTGGCCGCGCCACCACGTGGTGTGGGCCCCTCGGGGCCCCACCTCCTTCGCCCTTTCGCTTACTTAAACCCCCCGACGGGAAAACTCTAAGTACCCGAACACTTTTCCAGAAAACCTTACGGAGCCGCCGCCATCGTCAACCCTAGTTCGGGAGGGTTCAGAAGCTCTTCCCGGCACCCTGCTGGAGAGGGGAATCATCACCGGAGGGCTCTACATCATCATGCCCGCCTCCGGACTGATGCGTGAGTAGTTCATCCTTGGACTACGGGTCCATAGTAGTAGCAAGATGGTTGTCTTCTCCTATTGTGCCATCATGTTTAGATCTTGTGAGCTGCCTATCATGATCAAGGTCATCTTTATGTAATGCTACATGTTGTGTTTGCTGGGATCTGATGAATATTTGAGTACTATGCCATTTGCTTCATAATATATCTTGTGAGTGCGTTATTTATGATCTTGCATGCTCTCCGTTACTAGTAGATGCTTGTGACTCCAAGAGGGGGTATTTATGCTCGATAGTGGGTTCATGTATCTATTTAATCTGGGGGAGTGACATCAACCTCTAAGATTATAGATGTACTGTTGCTACTAGGGATAAAACAGTAGTTCTTTATCTAAGGATATTTGTGCTATTTACATTAGACACTTTACTTAATGCAATAATCTATTGCTTGCAACTTAATACTGAATGGTGTTGCGGATGCTATCCTGGAGGTGGATTATTAGCCATAGATGCAGTTGGATGACGGTCTATGTATCATGTGGTAATGCCCAAATGAATCTCACACTAGACATCATGACTTGTATATGCATTGTTATGCAGTTCTTTATTCTGTCAATTGCACAGCTGTAATTTGTTTACCCGCATGTATGCTATTATTATTTATGGAGAGACACCACTAATGAACTGTGGACCCCGGTCCTTTTTCCTTAAACTGATAAAACAACCTACTGCAATCCTGTTACTTTCATTCTCTGCAAACAAACATCATTTTCCACACATACGTTTAATTCTTTGTTACAGCAAGCCAGTGAGATTGACAACCACACTGTTAAGTTGGGGCAAAATATCTTAATTGTGTTGTGTGCAGGTTTCACGTCAGCTACACGCCAAGCTCTTTTCTGGCACCGTTGACACCTTCAGAAGAACTATAGTTTTCCTACTGGTTCGATAACCTTGGTTTCACAACTGAGTGAAATTGGCTGCTGCACTACTTCATACCTTCCTCTTGGGGTTTTCCAACAACGCCTCACCGGTGCATCACTCGTCTCCTTGGATTATTCCCTGCTTCCTATTTCCAGTCTTACGATCCAATCGCTAGCCCCAAATCGGTGGCCGCAAGGACGTGCAAGGAAACCACGCGCTGGATCTAGGCCGCAGTCGCTAGGCATCTTCAAGCCCGGCCGGAAACATGAAGCTGGAGATGCCGCACTGCCATCACGCAGCCTTGCTGATCGATCTGGCTGCATCAGCGTCTCCCAATCGATCGCGAACAACCTCTACGTCCCTTTATTGGAGAGCCTCGTCGCCGGAACAGGATCCCGCCGCCGCCGTCGGCCAGTGGGCTTTGCCCACCGGCGTCATCCGACGACGGAGAGGAAGTAGCATGGAGGAGGGGCCGGAGTGGCATAGATTAGATCGCCGCCTGTGTCGCCTGATCCGGACGACGCGGGGGCCGTTCCGAGCGAGTAGATTAGACCACGACTACTTGACTAGTAGACCTTTTTTTTTTGAAATTTAAACCATATATATTAGGTCAGCAAGCCGCCTCATTAAAACCCCGCCAGTCCCTTTCGGTACCCTGGATAGGGAAAGAGTGCGTCTGAAACTTGCCGCCTTTAAGCGTTAATCACAGTTACATCCTCAATGAGTTTGCTAAGAATAAAGCTAGGGGGGGTCATCCGCCCAATTACAAGAGATATTATTGGAAAAACTAAACTTAGCAATCTCGTGGGCTACTTTGTTAGCCTCTCGTGGACAGTGTTGGAAGGAAACTTCACCAATACTGGGGATTAACTCCATGCAATCAGCAAAGATGGCAGCAGACTCACTCCGCCATCGCTGCTCCCCCGTACAAGCTTGGATTGTCTCCATAGAGTCGGATTCAACCACAATTCTATGGGCTCCAAAATCTTCAGCCATCTTCAACCCTTCTTTCATCGCCATCGCCTCTGCTATTGCAGCCGAGCGCACATGCGGTAATAAAATACTCTTTGTGATAATGAATCTACCTTCGTAGTCTCGCAGAACAGCTCCAATCGCTCCCGCTCTGTTATCAGCATAGAAGGCAGCATCGACGTTTAACTTCAGAAATCTTGGCGTTGGCCTAGTCCATCTTTCCTGCACCTGTAATGATCGCGGCTTGGCAACACTAATTGCATTAGCAGTAATAGCGAGTATAGATAATTTACATTTAAACAAGGGTGGGACATCCTCTCCGTGAGTTCGCCGTCTGCGAATCCACCATAGGTACCAAGCTGTCACCGCAATTGTTTCCTTTAGTGTAACATGTTCAAAACCTTGCATGGCATTGTCAGGGAGCTGCAGCAAGTATTCCAGAACAGCCGAACCTGCTCTATCCACCACTGTAGCCTGGGCGATGATGTCAGCCAGTCCAAAATCAGTCCATAACTCTCTCGCAGTATCGCATTTGAAGATAAGATGTAGGATATCTTCAGCATCTTGGTGGCAGATTGGGCACTCACCGCTGGTTCCTATGTGACGATTAGCTAGGATGCTTTTCAGCGGTAAAATACCATGTAATGCTCTCCACATAAAGATTTTAACCTTCCCAGGAACCTTAAGCTTCCAAAGAATTTTCCATACCGGATTAGTAATAGCACTACCCGAATTAGCCATTAGAACTGTGTTAGGGCCAAATCTATGTCTCCATTGAAGATGATAAGCCGACCGTACAGAGAAAAGGCCGTTCGACGTCGCGCTCCAAGCGATGAAATCAGTAAAGCTGCGGGTGTTTATAGGAATCTGAAGGATCTGGTTTACATCCACTATGTTGAAAATAGAAGCAATAAGTTGCTCATCCCATTGGCCGTCATCATTCAGAAGTTGACTCACTTTTGTAAGGAGGATGTTGCCACGCTGTGACTGAATTCTCCTATCAGGACTTGAAGGGATCCACGGGTCATTCCAAATGTTTATATTTTCACCATTACCAACTCTCCAGATGTAGCCTCTTTTAAAGGTAGTTAGGTCTGCAAGAATACTTTGCCATGTAAAGGATGCCCCCGACTTAGGACCAGCCTTAAGGATGTCTCCATCAGGATAATATTTGGCTCGTAGCACTTTAGCACAAAGGGAGTTAGGACTTTCAATTAGTCTCCAAACTTGCTTAGCGAGCATAGCAAGATTAAACGACTCGAAGTCTCTAAACCCCATACCACCTTCACTTTTAGGGTAACACATTTTCCACCAAGCGTACCAGTGCATCTTATTACTGTTCACATAATCACCCCACCAGAATTTAGCAATTGCATCCATCATTTCTTTGCAAACTCCTTTAGGTATCAAGAACACAGACATAGCATATACTGGAATTGCCTGGGCAATAGCTTTCAACAAGATTTCCTTTCCTTTAATGGACAATTGTTTTTCCTTCCAACCATTAATCCTTTGTATAATCCTCTCAATGAAATGTCTAAAACAGTCACTCCTATCCGCTCCCACTAGGGCTGGGAGTCCCAAATATTTATCTGACAAGGCTTCTGTGTTAATATTGAGGATCTCACATATTTCTGATCTCAACAGAGCATTCGTATTTGGGGAGAAAAAAATACTAGATTTTGCTAAGCTCACCATCTGTCCCGAATTAGCACAGTAGGTGTCCAATACTTGTTGTAGGGAAGTTGCATTAGTCATATCCGCTCTCATGAGAATCAGGGAATCATCAGCAAATAAAAGGTGTGAAACTGACGGTGCATTCCTGTACACCCGTATACCATCAATGCCACCAACTTCT
Organism: Poa annua; assembly: GCA_026929855.1. Classification (NCBI taxonomy): domain Eukaryota; kingdom Viridiplantae; phylum Streptophyta; class Magnoliopsida; order Poales; family Poaceae; genus Poa; species Poa annua. The sequence goes on from CM049438.1 coordinate 40,609,152, forward strand.
TCTTCAATCAACAGTAAGTTCGACAAACCTTCAGCACACAAAAGAAACAAATACGGCGAGAGAGGGTCTCCTTGACGGAGTCCTCTTGAAGGAGTAAACAAATCGGTTTCTTCAGAATTAAATCTCACTTGATACCTTACCGATTTAACACAAGCCATCATCAGACTAATCCATCTTTCATCAAACCCCAGTTTCCTCATCATATTTTCCAAAAAACCCCACTCAACACGATCATAAGCCTTATGCATATCTAGTTTCACCGCGCATGTACCAACAGCACCACTTCTTTTGTTCTTGATTGCATGAACCGACTCATAAGCTACCAGGACATTATCCGTAATGAGCCGTCCTGGTACAAAAGCACTCTGCATTGGAGAGATAATATCTGGGAGAATTACCTTCAATCTCTGGGCCAACATTTTAGAGATGATTTTGTAGATAACATTACAAAGGCTGATAGGCCGAAACTGTGATACCAGCTCGGGATCATCAACTTTGGGTATAAGAACAACAGTGGTGTCATTCCACCCCTCCGGAATAATCCCAGAATTTAGAGCATTGAGTACTTCGGTTGAAATTTGTCCTCCACAAATATCCCAAAACTTCTTGTAAAAGACTGCATGAATACCATCTGGTCCAGGGCCTTTAAAATCTCCAATGATGAAAATTGCTTTTCTAACATCTTCTACTGAAAAAGGAGCTAACAGCTTTGAGTTCATTTTAGCCGTAACTCTAGTAGCAATTTTATCCAAAAACTCAGGGTCCGTAGCCTGAACTTCAGAGGTAAACAGGTTAGAGAAATAATTGAAAATGAGGGGTTTAAGCATCTCTGTACCTTCAACCCAAGAGCCACTATTATTTTTTAGTTTATGGATAAAATTCTTTTTCCGCCTTGCAGAAGCGAAATTATGAAAGAAAGAAGTATTGCGGTCCCCTTGTTGCAACCAATTTGCCCGAGATCTTTGCATCCATTGAATTTCTTCCTGTTCTAAAAGCATTTCAATTAATTCGGCCATTTCCTTTGCTTTTATTTCACTCTCATCAGTCAGAGTCCCGCTCATCGCCTTTTCAAACTCTTGTTGGGCCTGTCGAAGACGTTTTTTGGGCTTTTTAAGGATTCTTGAATCCCACTCATGTAACGCTTCATGCATATGGCCCAGCCTACTGAGCACATTATCCCCTGGATCGTCTTGGGCCACACCCTGCCAAGCATGCAATACCACTTCTCTGAAATTCTTCTCCTGAAACCATTTAGCTTCGAATCGCTTCGGCGCGCGTCTCGGCTGCACAGCAGCAGTATGAACTTCAGTGTCCAACAAAATGGCTCGATGGTCCGACTTGCAGTAGTCCAGATGTTGTAGACCAGCTCCCGGAAAAAGAAGAGACCAAGCAGGGTTGACAACCGCCCTGTCTAGACGTTCACGGATTCGACCTCTTTTCCAAGTAAACCTGTCGCTAGAAAAACCAATGTCTTCCAGATTACAATCAGAGAGAGCATCTCGGAAAGCTTGTAAGTAATGTCCTGGTCTCGGGTTCCCTCCATCCTTTTCGTGAGAAAATAAAATCTCATTTAGGTCACCAATTACCACCCACGGCAAGTCATACCGATCCTTCAAGTCTCTTAATTTGTCCCAGGTTAAATACTTATCCTGCCAACAGGGCTCACCATACATCCCTGTCAATCTCCACTCCCTCCCATCACGTTCAGTAATCTTCACATCTATATACTTGGGGGCTAGGAAAAGTTGTTGGACAGAAATTTCCCGTTTCCAAAGCATAATGACACCACCACTTCTTCCATTACTTGGACTGACAATTTTGAAATCCATGCACAATTTCCTTCTCAAGCACTCTGCCGGGTAATCGTCAAGGTGAGTTTCCGACAAAAAAATCACCTCGGGGTTACATCGCTTCCGAAGATTCGAAAGCGCACGAACTGTCGGGGCGTTACCCAAACCCTGACAGTTCAGAGCTAGAGTTTTCATTGCGACCGGACGGACTCTTCGCGAGAGCCCGCCGATCCTAGTGAAGAGGAGTCTACTCCAGTCTTCGTTCTCTTATTCCTAACTACTTGACTAGTAGACCTGAAATAAGCTTGTTACCAATTTTAAAAACAGCTACCTGTTTATTAGGCACTCCCATTATTTTTTCTTTCGAAACGGGGGCACTCCCATCTAAATTTATGCATTGGCAAATCAACAAGAGTTCGAAAGGTGCTTTAACCATCTGAATTTCGCCACAGTAGCACAAGTAATATCACAGTATATCCACCACGATTCCCATCATCAACATGACTAAGCGGGAACAATCTCGAACCAAAGACTACCTGTTGATGAAGTTCTTTTATTCTAAGTTCTACGGGGCACTAGGCGCGGGCGCAGCGGTTTCTTCATGACGACGGTGAACTCCAGCTTCTCGGCGAAGTCGACCTCCTCGCCGGCGACCTCCTGCCACTCGAACTCTCTCACCATGTTGGCCACGAAGTACTTCAGGTGGAGCATGGCGATGCTTAGCCCGGCGCAGATCCTACGGCCGACGCCAAACGGCATCATCTTGATCTCACGATTGCCGGTCACGTCCACTCCTTCGGCCGCGCCGCCTGGCAGGAACCGCTCCGGCGAGAACACCAACGGCTTCGCCCACTCCTGCTTGTCCCGGCCCATCTCGGCAACCATGAAGTTCACCGTGGCGCCCTTGGGTATCAGGTACCCGCCAATCTCCATGTCCTCAGATGCCTTGTGCGGTAGCACGAAATGCCCCGGTGGGTGCTTGCGAAGTCCCTCGAGGACGACGGCTTTGAGGTAAGGCATACTGTGGACGTCCTCCTCGGAGACCTCTTCCTTGTCGTCTCCAGTCGTGGCGCTGATCTCCTGGTAGAGCTTCTCCTGTATGGCCGGGTTCTTGACAAGCTCGGCCATGATCCACTGCAGCCCAGTAGAGGTGCTGTCCGTGCCGGTATTGAGGAACTCGGCGCAGAGGTGTACCATCTCAGCGTCGGTGAGCGGACGGTTTCCCTCCTCCGGGAGCTTGATGTCGAGCAGGGTGTCCACGTACGAGTGCTCGTAGGTCGTCTCCTTCCTGGGTCGCGGCTCACGGCGCGCGTTGATCAGTGGCACGAACAAGTCCTTCTGCCGACGCCGTATGGCGTGCGCAGTCCGGAGGCGGTCCCGGAAGAGGTGCTTGGTGAGCGACGGGAAGAAGGCGAAGACGGCCAACTTCCTGGCGCCGTAGAGCAGCTGGTCGCGCTGTGCGACGGCGATTGCGCGCACGGCGGCCTCGTCGAGCCGCTCACCGAAGCACATGAGCACGAGGAGGCAGAACATGGCGTACTGGAGCGTCTCCACCACGGCAGCTCCGCCGGACTTGGACTCGGACTCCCGCAACTTCTGGGTGAGCACGCGGCGCACCCAGGAGCGGGCTGGCGCGAAGAGGCGGACGCGCGACGGATGCAGTGTCTCGGCAACGAGGTTGCGGCGAAGGAGGCGCCACAAGGGCCCGTACCTGGCACGCGTGATGGTGTTATTGTTCTCGCCCATGAGCCTGACGGAGGAAAGGGTCGGCCGGTCGGCCAGCGCGGCGCCGCTCTCAACGAGCGCTGCGTGCGCGAGGTGACGGTCCGCGACGAAGATGGAGAGACGGGAGCCCACGCGCAGAGACACGATGGGCCCGTACCTCCCGACGAGGCGCCGGAGGAGGGGCTCCATGTCGGCGAGGGAGTTGGTCAGCCACACCACGCTGCCCAGCACCGGCACGGACGGTGGCCCAGGCGGGAGTACGCCGCTGCTCTTCCCGTTGCGGAGGAGGAGGAGGATTAGTGGGAGGACGCCGAGCATCGAGCCGAGAAAGAATATCTGCCACATTTCCATGGCGCGCGTGGGCGTGGTGCTGCTCCTGTCCGATTCGGAAACGCGCCACCGTACGCACACGCTTCTCTTTTGCGTCCTGTGTCCCGTGTCCCGTTTGATCCGATATGAACTCCTTTGGATGCGTCTGCTCTGTCTACAGTCTACCCTGCACAAAGAAAACGTTACCATGTCACCACTAACTAGCTACGTACGTAAGTACTCCTACAGTACGCACTGGTACGCTGTACGTAGTTGTTGCTGCGCAGTACAGCACAGTATCAGTACCAAATACAGCTAGTGCTCCTGCATCACTGCATGGTACTGTACCTTATGTAAAACGTATGATGGACAGCTCGATACCTTGATAGGTTCGGCTGGATATATATTTATAAGGAAACAATACACGTACAAGGAGATACACAAACCGTCAGACATACGGTTAGGGTTAGGGCTAAATACATATCTAACCCCCTCCCTCAATCTTAACAGTATCTAACAAGTTAAGATTGCGCCGACAGGCCTCAAACAGCGGCAACGGTAACGGCTTAGTGAAGATGTCAGCCAGTTGATCCTTCGATGAGATAAACCGGATATGTAGTAGCTTCTGAGCAACACGTTCCCTCACAAAGTGATGATCAATCTCAATATGCTTTGTTCGAGCATGGAAGACAGGATTAGATGATAAGTATGTGGCGCCAATGTTATCACACCAAAGAACTGGGGGACGATCCTGTGAGAACCCAAGCTCCTGAAGCAAAGACTCAACCCAGATGAGCTCTGCAGTGGCATTAGCAAGTGTCTTGTACTCTGTCTCCGTACTCGATCGTGACATTGTGGCTTGTTTACGAGCACTCCAGGCGATCAAGTTAGGACCATAGAAGACAGCATATCCCCCCGTTGATCGCCGATCATCAGGGTCCCCTGCCCAGTCCGCATCAGAAAATGCTGAGAGGAGGCTAGAGGAAGAGGCACGAAGATGCAGGCCATGAGAAGCGGTGAGACTGACATAGCGCAGAATGTGCTTAACAGCAGCCCAGTGAGGAGAGCGTGGAGAGTGGAGGTACTGGCAGACCTTGTTGACCGCATAGGACAAATCAGGCCGAGTGATGAGAAGGTACTGCAGGCCTCCAACGATACTGCGATACTCGGTGGCATCCTTATCTGACAAGAGAGCTCCATCAGTGGACGACAACTTGTCAGAGGTAGACATGGGTGTAGACATCGGACTGCACTTCAGCATCCCGGAACGGCGAAGGAGATCAAGAGCATACTTCTTCTGCGAAAGTGCCAGACCATCAGAAACTGGAGAGACCTCCAGACAAGGAAGAAGCAAAGAGGACCAAGATCTTTAACAGCAAACTCAGACCGAAGACTCTCAACAAGGCGACCAGCAGCAGAAGCAGTGGAGCTCACCAGGATGATATCATCAACATACACCAACAGATACATAGTGAGCTCGGGTCGATGAAGCATGAATAAAGAGGTGTCAGCCGTTGAAGGAACAAACCCATGAGCACGAAGAGCAGTACCAAGGCGTGCATGCCATGCGCGAGGAGCTTGCTTAAGCCCATATATCGCCTTGACCAAGCGACAGAGATGCTGAGGTTGAGCACAATCAACAAAACCAGGAGGTTGACGCATGTAGACCTCCTCCTCAAGAACCCCATGTAGGAATGCATTCTGAACATCAAGTTGGCGAAGATGCCAACCCTTGCTGACAGCCAGAGACAGGAGCAACCGAATAGTGGTAGGTTTAACCACCGGACTAAAAGTATCTTCATAATCCAGACCATACCGTTGCTTGAACCCTTTGGCCACGAGCCGAGCCTTATACCTCTCAATGGAACCATCGGATCTCTTCTTGACCTTGAACACCCATTTGGAATCAATGATGTTGAGGCCAGGACGAGGAGGAACGAGCTGCCAGGTGTCATTGCGAAGAAGAGCATGAAACTCCTGCTCCATAGCGGAACGCCAGTGAGGTATACCGAGGGCCTCCTTGTAGGTAGAAGGCTCGAGAGCGGAGTCAAGAACACCATGAGCACGACACGCAGCCAACCAGGCAACCGTACCATCTTTGCGGGTGAAGGGTTTGACGATGCCGTTGCGACTCCGTGTCGTAATCCGAGAGGGAGCAGCAGGCGGAGGTGGCGCTGGAGTGGGGCTGGGCGTAGCCGCAGCTGGCGACGGAGACGGTCTAGGCGTGGGCGACGCCGTGGGCAAGCGAGGTGTTGAGGACGGCCCAGGAGAGGCCCAGGGCGGGGACGCTGACGCGGGCAAGACGGCCCGTGGCGAGGCCGGTGGCGAGTCCGGAGCAGCACCAGGAGGTGGGCCGAGCTGCCGGGCCAAGGGAACCAGCAGTGGCCCAGCTGGAGACGGAGCAGCCCGTGCATGGGTCTGCACGGACGTTGTGCATGGCTCGGCCGGCCGATCGACGTGACCATCAGGAGCTGGCGGCGAGTCAGAATGACCAACAGAGGGAGCTGTGGTATCATCCAACACTTCCAGGCGAGCACCACGAACAGAACCTGCACCATGGTTAGGAAGCAAGAGTATATGCAACATCTTCAAATTGGTCAATAGAAACTGGAGATGATGAATGCAAATCGGGTGTGGAGGGAGATGGTAAATTGGCAAAAGGAAACACATTTTCGTCAAAAATAACATCCCGAGAGATATACACACGATTTGTAGGAACAGGAAGACACTTGTAACCCTTGTGAAGGGAACTATAGCCAAGGAAGACACATTTTTTCGAGCGATATTCAAGTTTATGGTTGTTATAGGGACGCAAGTGAGGGCAACAAGCACAACCGAAAACTTTATGAAATGTGTAGTCCGGTTTTTGATCTAGGAGTTTCTGAAGGGGAGTATGCATATTAATGACACGCGTAGGAAGCCTGTTAATAAGAAAACAAGCAGTAGCAAAAGCATCACTCCAAAAGTGAAACGGAACCGAGGCATGAGCGAGTAGTGTAAGCCCGGCTTCAACAATGTGACGATGCTTGCGTTCGCAGCACCGTTTTGTTGATGAGTATGGGGACACGAGACACGATGAATAACACCGAGTTTCTCAAAGAAAGTGTTGAGGTTGCGATATTCGGACCCCCCCCCCCCCCCCCCCCCCCGCCCAAATCTGACTGAACATGGAGAATTTTGTGATCGAGCAAACGTTCAACATGTGTTTGAAATTTAAGGAAAACATCAAATACATCAGACTTGCATTTAAGCAAATAAAACCATGTAAAGCGACTGTCCGCATCGATAAATCTCACATAATATGTGTGGCCACTGACAGAGGTTTGTGCAGGACCCCAAACAACTGAATAAATAAGCTCCAAAGGAGTTTTTATTACATGAGTAGAAGATAAAAAAGGCAATTGGTGACTTTTGCCTTGTTGACACGCATCACACACTAAGATAGTTTTGTTGCTAGACTCAATAGGAAGCTCGTGCTGACGAAGAACATGTTGAACGATAGGAGACGCTGGATGGCCAAGACGACAATGCCACTTGGCCGACGACACACGGACACTGCTGAAAACTTCTCGAACAGGCGACACACCAACTGGATAGAGATCACGCCCCCGACTTTGACCACTAAGAATTATGGCCCGCGAATCCCGATCCTTCACAAAAACATCAGATGGATGAAATTCAACAATGAAATTGTTATCTCGAGTAAGACGTTTAACAGACAATAAACTACGAGTAACTTCAGGAACGCAAAGGACATTTTTAAGATGCAGTGGGCGAGAGCCGGATGTGGAGATGGAAGATTGACAATTGTGAGAGATGTGCATACCTGCTCCATTGGCGGTGTGGACCTGATCCTTGCCCTGGTAGGGCTCCTTCATGGCGAGCTTGTCGAGCTCACCGGTGAGATGGTCGATGGCGCCGGTGTCGAAGTACCAAGTAGGGTCGATGTTGTACGAGGTAGTCGCACCGTGTTGGCCACCTTGCCCTTGTGGAGGACCCCATGCCCATGGTTCGGGCCACCGTGTCCGTGAGTGGCCATGGCCACCTGACGTGCAGTGCTCGTGCCGTCATTTCCAACGCCCAGGAAGTCGCGATCAAAACGCTTGTAGCAGCGCGACGCGATGTGCCCAACCGTGTCACAGAGCTGACACACGGGACGAGAGCGACGCCCCCCCTCCCCCATTGGCACCGCCATAGTTGAAGTTGGGCGGCGGGTTTGGGTTGGGATTGGGTTGGCGAGGAGGTTGCTGTTGCGGTCCCCCACCTCCACCGCCACCACCACCACGGCTACCACCTCCACCTCCGCCACGTCCACCGCGGAAAGCCGCGTTGGCAGAGGGATCAGGGAAGGCGTGGTTGCCGCGGCGAGCAGATAGACGCTGCTCGGTGTGCAGGATACGCGTGTAGAGGTCGCGGGGTGCGATGGGAGTCTCGCGGCCTACGATGTTCTCCGCGAGGTTGTCGTAGTCGGAGTCGAGGCCATCGAGGACGTAGGCGGCGAATTCCTCGTCGCGAAGAGGCTGGCCGATGGACGTGAGGGTGTCGGCGACAGCCTTCACCTGATTGAAGAAAGCGGAGGCGGACAGGGCCCCCTTCTCCATCTTGGTAAGCTGGCCACGGAGCTGCGTGGCGCGCGCATGGGTCTGCGCGTCGAAGGCGTGGACGATGGTCGTCCAGGCCTCCATGGAGGTCGTCGCGAAGAGGACGAGGCCACCAACCGCGAGCGTGAGAGAGCCCACGATGGCGTGCAGGATCGCCTGGTCCTGCAGAACCCAGGCACGGTGGCCCGAGTTGACGACGGTGACGACGCGGCCATCGGTCATCTGGTGCGCGATCGTCGCGGGCGGGCAACGGAAGGAGCCGGTGATGTAGCCCTCGAGGTCGTAGCTGCGGAGCAGTGGAAGAAGCTGAGAGCGCCAAAAGAGGAAGTTCTCGGCCCCGAGCTTGACCAGAAGGAGATGAGCGAAGTGCACCGTGGCCGAAGCACCGCTCGAGGACGACGCGCCCGGCGAGGAAAGGTCGGAGAAGAGGCTGCCCATCGGAACGGTGGAAGGGGCAACGACCGAGGACGATGGTGTAACGTCCCCAAATTTCCTACTTGTTAATCAAGATTTGTTTGTGCATCATGAGCATAATTTGCATCTAATTAAAAGTTGCACAAAATTTGAGTTTTAAAAATAAAAGAGAAAACCCTAAAGTGGCCTAAACCACTTGTTATTTTAAATGTGTTAAAAGAATTTCAAAAATTTCAAAATCCAAGGCTGCCAATGGTTTCCTTGTGAAATTTTGAATCTACTAGTATTTTTCTACAAATTTTTCTCTTTACAGAAAGGCCCCAAACTTTTTAAATAGTCAACCAGGGGCCTGTTTGTGAAGAAATCCGGCAATTAATCAAATCCCCAGGGGGGTTTTCAGGAAAATGGAGTCGTCTTCAAGCTTCCGATGGCGCGGCCGTGCGCTGTCGCGCGCGCTGCCATCCGACGCCGCATCCGCGCCGCGATTCGCGCCGCCGACGTCGCCTGGCCTACAAGTAGCCCGCCGCCGCCGCCAGAGAAGCCCTAGCTTCTCTTCTCCTCCTCCATTCTTCCCCAATTCCTCTAACCCTAGCTCTCGGGTCGCCGGCGATTGCCGCCGTTTCCGGCCACCCCTAGCTCCGGAGAGCAGCTCAGAAGCCGCGCTGTGTTCTTCTCTTTCTCCTCCTCCGGCCGTGCGCGCAGGAAACCAAGGGAGCCGAGGAAATCGTCCATTTCCTCCGTCGAGTCCGCCGCCGTCGAGCTCGAAATCCGGCCATCTCCGACCTTGCCTCGCCTCCTAGACCCCTCCACGAGCTGCAGGTTGTCTCTACGGTCCTCCCCGTGCCCTCCTCCTTCTCCCTCTCGCTCGGATTATGCGGGCCGCCGTGCTCCTCCTCCGGCCACCGCACGGGCGTGTCACCGGAGCATCTCCGGCGACCCAAAGCGGGCGGCGCCGCCACCCCTCGGTCGCCCGCATCCGTGCGCTTCCCACGCGCACAACCACTGTTTCCCTCTCGCCCAGGATCGTCGCGCCCGTGCGCAGCAAGGAGCTCAGCTCCATTGCTGACGTCATCCTGACGTCAGCGGGGCTTTTCCTTTTTCTTAAAATCATTTATTCATTTACTGTAATTGTTAAATTTATGACAGGTGGGTCCCCGATGTCAGAATCTTATTGTTTTCCAAAAAAATGTTTTCTGTAATTGATAAAATCTGACATGTGGGTCCAATTTATTTATTTAATTTCATATATGTTTTAAATTGAATTAAAATTGTTAAATCTTTGGAAATTCATAACTAATTCATTTTAATTCAAAAAAATGTGATTAATATATCAAAATTTGCAGAAAAATAAGATCTATCTGATTATGTACAAATCATGCATATTTAAACAACTTTGAACCATGTTTAGAATAGAATAACAAATTACACCATTTCCTTTAAATATGGAGTTTGTCGAATGGCACCTGTCGGGCATTCGCACTCCATTTAAAATGTGCTTTCATGCGTAGGGTTTACATTTAAATCCTTTACCTTGTCATGCATACATTGTGCGCATTGCATCGATGCCATGGTTGAATGTTGTTTCCCGTTTCTTTTCCGGTGTTTCGTTTTTCGCGGTAGAATGCGAATCTGAAGTGGAGTTTCGCAACACCGAAGGCCAGTGCTGGATCATCGACGATCAATTCAAGTGGAGAATTTATGAAGAGTTATTTTGGTTATCTTGATCAAGTCAAGCCGAAGATTTCCAATTGCTATATACCTTGTTATTGAAGAGCAAGGCAAGCATAACCTCTTATCTTCACATATAAGATTCCAAAGTATTTGATTCTGGTATTATGCATGCGATTCAAATGTGGTTTTGAGTTGAGTTATAGAGTGTCTTGAGTGTTGCATCGCTAGAGCTTGCTATGCTTAGCCCTGCTTAGATCTTCCCTCTGCTCCATCCGGTTGATGAATCAGAGATGTGAAGGAGCTACCGTGAAGGATGACGTGGAATGATCAAATATGTGTTGAATATGCTAAAGGCTTGGATGGGAGGCCACATTGGGATTGTGGTGGGTTGTTCCATTCTTGCCGACCTAGGAACTGAGTTCTCGTCTTTGGAACCAAGACTATTCGTGCATCCACACTGGAATAATGGGAGCCCTCGACCCCAACTTGTCTAGCCTACTACGTGAAGCCACTAGTTCGAGTTTTCCATTTGCGTGTGAGGTAAAAAGAGGATTGAAGATGATTAGGGCTGGGGCAGCAGGGCTGCGTGTCCAGATGCTGACCCTGGCAACCCGCACTAGGGACCGCTGCGCGTTGGTGGTCAGACCTACTGCTGTGGCTCACGGACATAGGCGAACCTTGGGAAAGGTCGTGGCCAACCCTTCTGCCGGCACTCCCCGGAAGAGTGCTAATGTCTGGCCCAAGGATTGGTTGGCGTGTGTGGATAGTTACACCCCCTGCATGGTAAATCTTTTCGGAAAGCCGTGTCCACGGATATGGACGACTTGGTACCTTATGTCTGATGATCGTAGATAACCTTAATCTAATTATAAAACTTGCCAACTAAGGGTGGTTAGGATTGCTTCCTCGGGTCGAGCGAGGGGGTGATTCTGGTAGGTGGTACAACACATGATGATCTATTGGAGACTGAAGCTGTGGTTGAAGCTAGTGTTTCACTCTCTTATCCCTTTTTAAAAGTCTACTGATGCGAGATTCTCTTCTCCCTCGATTTAAAACAAAACTGGCTTTATGCAAAGTACATTCATGAATATTCCCTGAACGGGCAGATATATAATAGGTTAAATAAGTCTTGTTGAGTACCTCCTGTACTCAGCCTTGCGCAATTATTTGGACAGGTGTGTTTTGTGGACATCGACATCGACGAGTAGGTTGGGGTTCCCAGACGGCAGCCTGGAATCTATGGATTGGGACGTCGCCGTTATGCTTTCTGGCCTCTTAGGCCTTTTGCTGATCTTGCTATGTCTAATAGCATAATTTGCCTTCCGTTGTATTGGTGATTGACAGGTCAGTGACCTTATTTTGGTGATATTTGCTTCTTCGCTCTGTTAAGAGCTTAATATATTGCTTCTTGTGTTGTAGGGTCTCTGTTGTGTTACCGGATATTCAACTGTTGGCTCTCGAGATCTTTGTTAGGCTTATCTCAGATTAAGGTCTTAGATTTGTCTAGCTTGGCTCTTGGGGGTGCTACAGATGGCGCGATGGAGGACGGAGTGAACACGCCGTGCGTCGAGGTCGGCAGGGCGCCGAGCGTGGTCAGGCCGAGGGCGCCGATCGTGGCGTCCGCGGCGGCCTCGCTGGAGGATGACTGGAGAGCAGCGGAAGAGGAGCTCGTCTCAGCGGGCGTCGACATGAGGACGACGGCGGCGGCGAGAGAGAACGGCGGCGGATAGGATGAGTAGCGCCGGCGGCGGCTAGATGAGATTGGATTGTAACCTTCTGATACCATGTAAAACGTATGATGGACAGCTCGATACCTTGATAGGTTCGGCTGGATGTATATTTATAAGGAAACAATACACGTACAAGGAGATACACAAACCGTCATACATACGGTTAGGGTTAGGGCTAAATACATATCTAACACCTTATACCAGCTACAACCACAGATTCAACTTGGTTACGTGTAACTGTATAAGGAGTTAAGAGCATCTCCACCGGGGGCCTCTAAATTTGTGTCTGGCACCTCCAATTGGGCCTCCTTTGGGGTGCCGGACATGTGTCCGGTCAACATTTAGAGGTCGCCCACAGCGGCACTCCCCAAAGGCCCACCCCCAAACGGCGCCAAATTGCCGAACACCTAGCGGGCGCCGCCGTTCGTATTCCCCACCAGCCCGTCAGTGAGAGTAAATGGCCTCGGGAACTGCCGGCGGTGTGTCTCCCCGGCTATATCAGCCGCGTCTCCGTCTCCCTCCCACCGACGCCTCCTCTTCCTCTCCTCTTCCTCCACCGGCGGCGATGGCGCACTGCAGCGAGGCTGGAGGCAGCGGCGGCACGGCGCCGTTGAAGACCAACATCACGCTGGAGGAGGCCGAGTTCATGGCGGCTGAGCGCATCCCCGTTCCACTGGGCATGCGCCTGCCCGGGCGGTGGGTGACTAGCGCCATGGGCTACGCCGTCCCTCCCCTGCCGGACGAAGGGGTCGGGCTCGACGCGCTCATCCTTGCCAACCGTCTGGATCTGACGCCCGAGCAGCGAGAAGACCCGGCGTACGCGGTGACCAGCCCGAGGTGGCACCCGCTTCTCGCCGCGGAGCGCCAGGCGTCCATCGATGACTAGCCCGGCCTGTAGAAGCCGCCGGCGTGGAACAGGGAGTGGCGCTGGCACTGGTGGGGCGACCGCAACTTCCAGGCCGTCCTCGCCGAGCACGGCTTCGTCCCCCTCGCGCAGAGGGCCCTGTGGTTGGCGCCGGCGTCGAGGACCCCGAAGCCGGCTTCGTCGCGCGGGTCCTCCACGCATTCGGCGATGACGACATCGTCTGCATCGCGCTAGACGCCCCCCCTCGCCGTCAAGAAGGAGCCGAGCTGATCGGCGGCGCCACCACGCCGGACTAGGCCCGCCGTTTTGGCCCACGCCGGCACCAGCACGAAGAAGGTGAATGATGTGGTTATAGCCAACGGGTATACCCACCCGACTACAATGAAGCCTAATCTACCAGAAGGCCCACCAGTTGGCCCATATACAAGGTGGTTCAAGGAAGGCGCAATGCGGCCCAAGTTTAGATGGAGTACGGCTCAAGATAGAAGCAATCATACCGACTTAGAACTTAACTTATCCGTAATTCGAGTCATGTACAAACTCCTGAGACCTGGCCTCCTATATAAAGGCCAGGAGGGGGGCGATACAGGATACCCAATCTGATAGCCAGAAACCCTAGCGAGCCTTCGACTCGCCGGGACGCCATTGTAGCCACCTTGTAACACAGAGATCAATAATCAGACAAGCAGGAAGTAGGGTATTATCCTCCGGGAGCCTGAACCTGGGTAATTCCTTGCTTGTCAGCCGTCCGAATTCACCAACGACCATATATTCTTCCACCCAGTACAACCCTAGGTACCTCACCATGGGATTTCCCGAGGTTATCCCTCGTCAGTGAAGACGGAGGACGGCGAGGGCTCGTCGGCCGCTCCTGCGCGCCAGATGACGGAGGAGGAGGCCGAGGCGCTGTTCCAGGCGCAGATGGCCGAGGCGACGCGCCTCTCCTTCAACACCGTCCAGCCGGCGACCGTGGAGTACGCGGAGGCCTTCTCTGCGCGTGAAGCCGGCATCGTCGTCCTCTCGGACGACGAAGCCGAGCCGCCGGCGACCGGACCAGACGCCGGTGATGTCAAGGAGGAGTCGACCGACGACTGGGACGAGTTCTACCGCCACTTCGGCTAGATTAGGTTAGGTTAGGTTTTAGGTTTTCTGATTCTTGTAGTCATGGTGCGAATCACACAATTATCTAATTAACTTGACCCCAATCCGTCGGTTGAATCAGGCCCTACTACGTCGTTCATCCCCCATAAGACGGAAAGAAATATACATGCATACATTGCGGGCCGCATTTACTTATCGTATAATCTTTATAAACAGGATGGAAAATCTCCAGAAGATGCTCGAAGATATATTGAGTATGGAGTCCCTACACGATCCTTTGGAGTCGAATAGGCACTCGGGGGCTACTGATGTGGTTATACCCAACGGGTATACCCACCCGACTACAATGAAGCCTAATCTACCAGAAGGCCCACCAGGTGGCCCATATACAAGGTGGTTCAAGGAAGGCGCGATGCGGCCCAAGTTTAGATGGAGTACGGCTCAAGACAGAAGCAATCGTACCGACTTAGAACTTACCTTATCTGTAATTCGAGTCATGTACAAACTCCTGAGACCTGGCCTCCTATATAAAGACCAGGAGGGGGGACAATACAGGATACGCAATCTGATAGCCAGAAACCCTAGCGAGCCTTCGACTCGCCGGGACGCCATTGTAGCCACCTTGTAACACAGAGATCAATAATCAGATAAGCAGGAAGTAGGGTATTATCCTCCGGGAGCCTGAACCTGGGTAATTCCTTGCTTGTCAGCCATACGAATTCACCAACGACCATATATTCTTCCACCCGATACAACCCTAGGTACCTCACCATGGGATTTGCCGAGGTTACCCCTCGTCAATTGGCGCCGTCTGTGGGAAGGACGGAAGTTGGATCTATGGATTCGGCGGCCTCATCGACTTCTTCTTCAGCATCTGCAACGGTTCGGAACCTGCCAGATCTGCGGAAGCCGTACACCCTCGGGACTTTCGACTTCGTCCCGCACATGGCATCAGAGCGACCAGCGTTCGCAGAGTTACACTCGGGTATGGATCTGACGTTTGGCAGTTTCCGTTTCCTTGTCAATCAGTGGGGCACGCTCGACGTATTGAGTCCTCCACGATCGGAAGCCGCAATCCAATCTGCGCCGAACTTCGTTGACTCCGCGCCTTCTTCGACTCCGCGCACCATCGACTCCGCGCCTCCACCGACTTCGGACGCCACCATCGACTTCGCGCCTTCGTCGACTTCGGACGCTGTCATCGACTTTGCGCCTTCGTCGACTTCGGGAGAAGGCCGTCATCGACTTCGCGCTTTCGTCGACTTCGGATGCCATCGTCGACTTCGTGCCTTCATCGGCTGAGGGATCCGACGTCGCTTGCTACTGCTCCGACTGCGCTATCTTCCAGGTGGCAGCCGTTCTGCGCGGCGTCAACTCTGCATCAAGTGACGAGGGCGATCGCCACGATGAGGGTCGCAACGCGCGCAACTGACCGTCCAACCAAGTATTCATGGTAGCGCAAAACGACGCACCAGGTGCCTTTGCAACACCGGCGCAACACAGGGAGCCCGAGCCTGTCGAGTACCCGCTGGTAGTTCGGTTGAGCGCCGATAAGGAGCTTTCCATCACGGAGGAGATGGCGATCCGAATCCAGGACGTCGTCAACAACGGTATCGTGATGCCAGAAGACTCCCCCATGGACGACTTATTAGCGTATCAGTAGTTGCTGCGCAAGAAAAATCTGGAGCTGATCGAGATGTAGCGCGAACTAAACGAGAGGCAGTTAAGAGCAGATTCAGCCAGTGCAAGACGAGCGGCCAACTCCTCCTCTTATTCGACAAGAGATGAGCCGCGAACAGCAGAGCACGTGAGAACTCGCACTCGATTACCCCAAACCGGTTTAGAGCTAACAAACATCAGACAGAGGTTTATGACAATTGCAGACGACGGCATACCAGTGCCACAAACGACCGCAGCGGCAGTCGCCTCGGTCGCGACTTACCTTCGATCTACATTGCCTCCTGTAGGTGACCCACGTTATGGTCTACATCGGGCACAGATAGACGCCCTAGGAAACGTCGGGACAGCATTGGTGCCAACCGCCACCACGCTAGGGCGCCCGGGGATCAGCCCTGGGCAGAACCCGCCAAACACCGGCACTTGATCAAACGGCAACAGGCCAACTGACATACCTACCCCTCAGGGTGAGAACACACACCACGGCACTCGGCGTCGTGATGACCGTGATCGTGATGAACCGGAAGGAAGCAGGTCCAGACGCCGTCACTGTGATGAGCACGACAGGGACGACCCGGAAAGGAGCAGGTCCAGGCAGCGTCACCGCAGCAGTCGCGACAGGGCCGAGACAGAAGAAGAGCGAGCCACTCGACGCTGCCGCGAGCGAGAAGAACGCCGGCGCGACAGAGAAGAACGTCACCAGCAGAGGCGGGCCGCAGGTTTCGAGCACGACTACGTGGAAGGAGTCGACGCACGAGATATTATTACTCAGCGAAAGATGAATAAGCGAAGGCACCAGCGAAGGCATCCAAGTCGTACCCCAGGCTCCAGTCGAAGCAGTTCATACACAGATTCGGAGGTCGAGCCATGTGGAGCCATGTGCTTCACGACTGCCGTGCGGGAAACTTGCATGCCCAAAAGGTTCAAGTAAACGTCAGAAACTCCCAAGTTCGACGGTACGCAGGAACCATCGGCTTGGTTGCAGGACTACACCACGGCAGTAGCATGTCAGAGGGGAAACACAACGACGACCATGCAGTACATACAATTAATGCTCACGGGATCAGCCCGAGCATGGCTCAGAAGCTTGCCCCGCAGTTCGTATGGAACGTGGGACTTCTTCTGCAGTGACTTTAAGAGGAACTTTTCATTCACGTTCAATCGACCCGCTTCTTTTCAGCAACTTAGGGCCTGCAAGCAAAAGAC
Source organism: Poa annua (assembly GCA_026929855.1). Classification (NCBI taxonomy): domain Eukaryota; kingdom Viridiplantae; phylum Streptophyta; class Magnoliopsida; order Poales; family Poaceae; genus Poa; species Poa annua. The sequence continues at coordinate 40,626,241 of CM049438.1, forward strand.
TGGCGAATCCCTTCGCGAGTATATTCAGCGGTGGACCACTTTGAAAAACTCAGGCGCTAACATATCAGAGGATAACGCCATTTTCGCTTTCATCCAAGGAGTCAGGCGCAACGACCTTAAGGAGGCTCTGGGCCGCGAGAACCCCAGAACAATTGCTCACCTTATGGAAATAGCTAACAAGTGGGCAGATGGAGAAGACTCAGTTAGAGCTGATAGGTTACCATCACCTGACGCGGATCGTCAACAGGGAAATTGGGGGCGCTGATGCACACGGTGGGTGTGTTGTTGGGAGACCCCAAGAGGAAGGTATGAAGTAGTGCAGCAGCAAGTTTCCCTCAGTTGTGAAACCAAGGTTATCGAACCAGTAGGAAATAATGAACTCCCCCGAGGTGTCAACAGCGCCAGAAAATGCTTCCTGGGACGTAGGTGACGTGGAACCTGCACACAACACAATCAAGATACTTTGCCCCAACTTAACGGTGAGGTTGTCAATCTCACCGGCTTGCTGTAACAAAGGATTAAACGTATGTGTGGAACAAAGATGTTTGTTTACAGAAAGTAACAGGTTTGCAGTTTGTGGTTTATCAGATTAAAGAGAAGGACCGGGGTCCACAGTTCACTAGTGGTGTCTCTCCATAAATAATAATAACATTCATGCGGGTAAACAAATTACAGCTGGGCAATTGATAGAATAATGATGAGCAAACCAATGCATATACCAACGTTATGATGTCTAGTGTGAGATTCATTCGGGCATTACAACAATATACATAGACCATTCCAACCGCATCTATGACTAATAATCCACCTTCCGGTTAGCGTCCGCACCCCTTTCAGTATTAAGTTGCATGCAACAGATTATCGCCTTAAGCACTGTGTGTAAAGTAAGTAAGTAACATCATCCTTAGACAAAGTACTACTGTTTTATCCCTAGTAGCAACAGTACATCTACAACCTTAGAGCTAGCTGTCACCACCCCAGATTTAATAGAGACATGAACCTACTATCGAGCATAAATACCCCCTCTTGGAGTCACAAGCATCTACTTGGCCAGAGCATACACAAGTAACGGAGAACATGCAAGATCATTAAATAGCACACACATGATATATTATGAAGCAATAACTTTAGTACTCAATATTCATCGGATCCCAGCAAACACAACATGAAGTATTACATAACGGTGATCTTGATCATGATAGGCAGCTCACAAGATCTAAACATGATAGCACAAGAGGAGAAGACAACCATCTAGCTACTGCTATGGACCCGTAGTCCAAGGGTAGACTACTCACGCATCAGTCCGGAGGCGGTCATGGCGACGTAGAGGCCTCCGGTGACGATTCTCCCTCCCGACAGGGTGCCGGGGAGAAGTTCTGATCTCTCCCGAATTGGTGTTGACGACGGCGGCGGCTCGGGACCCGTGGAGGAAAATATGAACACCGTGCTAGGGTTTTTGGTCTGGGGGGTATATGTAGGCGAAAGGGCGAAGGCGGTGGAGCTCCGTGGGCCCCACACCACGTGCCCACGCGGCAGGAGGGCTGGCCGCGCCTGGGGGTGGTGTGGGCCCCTCGAGCTCCGTCTTCGCCTCCTCTTCGGTGCTCTGGAAGGTTCCCAGGAAAATAGGGGCTTTGGAAAAGAAATCGTTGGATTCCGAGAATATTTCCTTAAGTACTTTTCTGAAACCAAAAACAGCAGAAAACAGGGAACTGGCACTATGGCATCTTGTTAATAGGTTAGTCCCAGAAAATGCATAAAACTATATAAAATGCATATAAAGCATGTAATAACTTGGTATAGTATAGCATGGAACATAAGAAATTATAGATACGTTGGAGACGTATCAACATCCCCAAGCTTAGTTCTACTCGTCCCGAGTAGGCAAGAACGATAAAAGAAGAATAATTTCTGAAGTGACATGCTTAAACACAATCTTGATCATAATATAATGTAATGCTCATGTTATGAATGAAGTGACTCAAGGCAATGATCTATAGTTTGCTAACAAATAGACAAGGAGTAAACAACTACATCATATAAGTAAAACTTTTCATGAATAGTACTTTCAAACAAGCATCAAAAAGATTTGCATAAGAGTTAACTCATAAAGCAATATTATCTAAGCAAAAGAGCATTGAAGCAACACAAAGGAAGATATAAGTTTCAGCATTGGCTTTCAACTTTTGAACATGTATATCATATAGATAGTTGTCAACACAAAGAAATATAACAAGTGCAATAAGTAAGCATATAAGAATTGTTGCACACAGTTGACACAAGTGTTTGCTTCGAGGATAGAAAGAAATAGGTAAACTGACTCAACATAAAGTAAAAGATAGGCCCTTCGCAGAGGGAAGCAGGGATACAAGCATGTGCTAGAGCTTCTTAGTTTTATAGGTTTTTTGAAATCATATAGAGAGCATAAAAGTATGTTTTGAGCGGTGTTTGTCGTTGTCAACGAATGGTAATGGGCACTCTACCCCCCTTGTCAACCAGACTTTCAAGAGCGGCTCCCATGAAGGACGTTATTTCTACCAGCAAGGTAGATCATCCCTCTTATTCTCTTTTGTTTACACATGTATATTTTAAAAACTGGTTTGACACTCCTCCCCACCAATGCATACACAATCCATGGCTAACCGAATCCTCGGGTGACTTCCAACAATCACATACCATGGAGGAGTGTCTATATTAAATTGTATAACACTTTGAAGCATAATAAATTTTTGCAAAACCATGTGAAGAGAATGATGATGAAAGTTGTAATTAATTGGGACTGGGCACCCCATTTGCCAGCTCTTTTTGCAAAGTTAATGGATAAGCGGATGTATATGCCACTAGTCCGGTTGGTGAAAGTCTGTCTAAAAGCAAATGACAAGGTTGATATCCGAAACACCACATACTTCCTCATGAGCTAATAAACATTGACACAAATAAGGGATAATAAATTTTGAATAAAAGGTAGCACATGAAGTATTTACTTGGAATGGCAGGAAATACCATGTAGTAGGTAGGTATGGTGGACACAAATGGCATAGGTTTTGGCTCAAGGATTATGGATGCACGAGAAGCATTCCCTCTCAGTACAAGGCTTTGGCTAGCAAGGTTGTTTGAAGCAAACACAAGTATAAACTATGACAACAAGACGTATATAAAAACATATTGCAAGCATTATAAAACTCTACATTGTCTTCCTTGTTGTTCAAACACTTTAACTAGAAAATATCTAGACCTTAGAGATACCAAACATGCAAACCAAATTTCAGCAAGTTTTACGGTAGTTCCTCACTAATATGTTTTAACTACATGATGTAAAAGCTTAAACATGATCTACTTGAGAGCTCAAAACAATTGCCAAGCACCACAACATGCAAGATAACAATCCATAAGAGCATGTATATCTTTTCTTTATACCATCTACCACATTTAGCATTTTCTGTTCTCAACCAAACACCAATCAACTTATTTAAAAGATAAACTCTCCAAGTAATTAAACAATGAGATATGAGAGTATGACATAATAAAGCTAACAGCTCTAGCAAGAGATGCATGAAAAACAAGAGCTAGAAAGCATTGGAGTAACATAGAAGAATACTCAACAAATATAAGTGAAGAATACGAGTATTCATAAGAAAAGGCGGAGCGTGTCTCTCTCCCACAAAGAAATGCTAGGATCCATTTTATTCAGAGAATGAAAAATAACAAAAACAGAAGAAAAAAAACCGACGCTTCAAGAAAAGCATATAAGAAGTGGCGGAAATAAAATATAGTTTCACTAGAAAGGACCTGATAGTTTGTTGATGAAGAAGGGGATGCCTTGGGCATCCCCAAGCTTTGACGCTTGAGTCTTCTTGAAATATGTTGGGGATGAACCACCGGGGCATCCCCAAGCTTTGGCTTTACTATCCTCTTGATCACATCATATCATCATTCTCTCTTGATCCTTGAAAACTTCCTCCACACCAAACTTAGAGTAAACTTCATTAGAGGGTTAGTGCACGAAAAATTATGATATTCTGTAGGAAAACAATTGCTACCAATGCTACTGGACATTAGCTACAGCCACTGATACTTCATAGGATAAAAAGATCCAATCGAAATAGCAAAAGAGGCATTGCAAAATAAATGGCAGAATCTGTCAAAAACAGAACAGTCCCTAAAGACGAATTTTTTCGAGGCACTTAACTTGCTCAAATCAGAAAACTCAAAACTTATGAAAGTTGCATATATATCTGAGGATTACGCACAAAAAATCCCAGGTCCATCCGATGTTTCTGTAAAGAGTTATGAATTTAACGGTGGACAGCAGAAAATAGTTTCAGCACAGCAATCCAAATCTAGCATGAACTTTCAAATAGAGGCTTATCTTGACACAACAATGCAATAAAATAAAGATACAAAGGAATTGCTACAGAGGTAGGACAAGTCCTTGACACAAACAAAATAAAATAACAGGAAATAAAAGTGGATTGTCTCCCATAAGCGCTTTTGTTTAACGCCTTTCAGCTAGGCACAGAAAGCAAAACTCAAGTATTATCAAGAGATGAAGCATCAACATCAATAATTTTCTCCAAAACATGGTTGGTTGTAATAGGTGTTTTTGGTATCCATGAGTGTGTCCTATTATGTAAACCATCACTTTTAGGCATATTGGGGGGTTTGGGTTTGGGAATATAAATAAACTTTTGCTCTCTTCCTACAAAGGCCTTATCTTTCTTAGTTTTAATAGAGGCAAAGGTTGAACTTAAGGTATCCATAGCATCTTCTAATTCATCAATTCTTTGATTATGAGTATCAAGGGTGTTGCTAGTTTCTAAAGCAGTGATTCTTCCATTAATGTCATCTATTGATTCATTACCCTTGCTAGTATTATCAAGAAAAAATTTCTCCATAGAATCCAACCTTTTAATAATATCTTCCAAAGTGATCTCAGTTTTAACTTCTTTAGTAAGGGGTGGTGCCCCTACCAAACTTTCAATTAAATTGCAGGCTTCAAAAGCAGGTGTACCAAGAAAGTTACCCCCCGTAAGGGTATCAAGAACATACCTATACCAACTAGAAATACCAACATAAAATTTCCTAAGGGGGGTTAAAGTAGAGTGCTTTTTAGTGCATTTTTTATGAGCATCATTTATCCTATACCAAGCATCTTTTAAACTTTCTCCTCCTTGTTGTTTAAACGAACGAACTTCAACTTCAGGACTACCCATTTTCAGCAACTTAAATAACAAACCGAGATAACCAAAATAACAAAAACTGAAAATAAAATAGCAAACCGAAATAAGAAAAGTAATGCAAGTAACTAATTTTTTTGTATTTTTTATATTTAAGCAAACAAGACAATAAAATAAATTGCAAGTAACTAATTTTTTTGTGTTTTTGATATTAAGCAAACAAGACAGTAGTAAAAATAAACTAAGCAAGACAATAACAAAATAAAAAGATTGGAAGTGCGAAAACTCCCCTCGTAGAAGAATCTTCAAATCACCGGCAACGAAGTTGACGGAGGAGTGTGAAGGTCTTCAAAGGAATTCTTATTTCCCCGGCAACGGCGCCAGAAAAATTGCTTGATGCACACGGTGGGTGTGTTGTTGGGAGACCCCAAGAGGAAGGTATGAAGTAGTGCAGCAGCAAGTTTCCCTCAGTTGTGAAACCAAGGTTATCGAACCAGTAGGGAAATAATGAACTCCCCCGAGGTGTCAACAGCGCCAGAAAATGCTTCCTGGGACGTAGGTGACGTGGAACCTGCACACAACACAATCAAGATACTTTGCCCCAACTTAACGGTGAGGTTGTCAATCTCACCGGCTTGCTGTAACAAAGGATTAAACGTATGTGTGGAACAAAGATGTTTGTTTGCAGAAAGTAACAGGTTTGCAGTTTGTGGTTTATCAGATTAAAGAGAAGGACCGGGGTCCACAGTTCACTAGTGGTGTCTCTCCATAAATAATAATAACATTCATGCGGGTAAACAAATTACAGCTGGGCAATTGATAGAATAATGATGAGCAAACCAATGCATATACCAACGTTATGATGTCTAGTGTGAGATTCATTCGGGCATTACAACAATATACATAGACCGTTCCAACCGCATCTATGACTAATAATCCACCTTCCGGTTAGCGCCCGCACCCCTTTCAGTATTAAGTTGCATGCAACAGATTATCGCCTTAAGCACTGTGTGTAAAGTAAGTAAGTAACATCATCCTTAGACAAAGTACTACTTTTTTATCCCTAGTAGCAACAGTACATCTACAACCTTAGAGCTAGCTGTCACATGAACCTACTATCGAGCATAAATACCCCCTCTTGGAGTCACAAGCATCTACTTGGCCAGAGCATACACAAGTAACGGAGAGCATGCAAGATCATTAAATAGCACACACATGATATATTATGAAGCAATAACTTTAGTACTCAATATTCATCGGATCCCAGCAAACACAACATGAAGTATTACATAACGGTGATCTTGATCATGATAGGCAGCTCACAAGATCTAAACATGATAGCACAAGAGGAGAAGAAAACCATCTAGCTACTGCTATGGACCCGTAGTCCAAGGGTAGACTACTCACGCATCTGTCCGGAGGCGGTCATGGCGACGTAGAGGCCTCCGGTGACGATTCCCCCTCCCGGCAGGGTGCCGGGGAGAAGTTCTGATCTCTCCCGAATTGGTGTTGACGACGGCGGCGGCTCGGGACCCGTGGAGGAAAATATGAACACCGTGCTAGGGTTTTTGGTCTGGGGGTATATGTAGGCGAAAGGGCGAAGGCGGTGGAGCTCCGTGGGCCCCACACCACGTGTCCGCGCGGCAGGAGGGCTGGCCGCGCCTGGGGGTGGTGTGGGCCCCTCGGGCTCCGTCTTCGCCTCCTCTTCGGTGCTCTGGAAGGTTCCCAGGAAAATAGGGGCTTTGGAAAAGAAATCGTTCGATTCCGAGAATATTTCCTTAAGTACTTTTCTGAAACCAAAAACAGCAGAAAACAGGGAACTGGCACTGTGGCATCTTGTTAATAGGTTAGTCCCAGAAAATGCATAAAACTATATAAAATGCATATAAAACATGTAATAACTTGGTATAATATAGCATGGAACATAAGAAATTATAGATACGTTGGAGACGTATCAGGCGCCGCGGCCGGAATGACAGGCGAAACAGGCAGCAACCCTACGGCGAGTTGGATGGAGTCGAGCAAGTCGCAGCCGGCTTTCAGGACAATCGCAGTCGAAATAACACTCATCAAGTGGACGGCCAGCGCGACGACCGTGGCGACAGAAACCGCGACGATAGGAACCGCGAAGATGGGAATCGCAGGCGCGAGTGGAAACCTAGGGGAACTCGAAGGGAGGAGAGCCCATACCGTACCCCGGCTAAACAACTCACCGACCCATGCAAAATGCACTTGTTCAGGGGTGACGACGGCAAGTTGACAACAACTCACCTTCTCAAAGATTGTCGAGACTTCATAGCACTTCAAGCTGAGTTGCGCAGAAACGCAGGCCTACCACTAGGGCTCCCAGCACCCGAAGGACCACCCCCACCGACAGCAGGGCACATCGCAGGGGCAATCCATGCAAACCAGCGGCAGGAAAGTTCAGTCGCAGCTCAAGAGCAGTACCCAGTAACTAGGGGGACAATGTATAAGATACAAAAAGGACGCCCGTCAAACCGGTGCCAAAAGTTAATCAGTCGGCAGGTCCACCTAGCCACAGCCTCACCACCTGCCGCGCCAGAGTACCTTCAGGGTTCAGAAACTCCAATCGGGTTTACTCGTGATGATCACCCCCCACGAGTACCACGACCGGGCCACGCACCTTTATTCTTGCATGCACTGATCGGAGGGTTCAGGATGATTAAAGTCTTCATGAGCGGTGGCAGCGGCATCAACATTATCTTCGCGGACACGCTACGCAATATGAACATGTCTCTCACCAACCTGAAACCATCAGACAACACCTTCCACGGCATTGTGTCAGGAAAGGCAGTATATCCTTTGGGTTCCTTATGGCTCGACGTCGTTCTCGGTGAAGCGGATCACTTCAAGAAAGAAAGTATCGAGTTCGAAGTTGTTGACTGGAAATCCCAGTACCATGTAATCCTCGGGCGACCAGCGTTCGCACGATTCATGGCAGTTCCACATTATGCGTACCTGATGCTCAAATTACCCGGACCCAAAGGAGTCATAACAGTCCGTGGTGACTTCCGGAAGTCAGACAACTGCGACAGGGAGTTTAGCAAGATATCCGAGTCCTTTCGCGCGCAAGAGCAGCTTTCCGAGATCGCCCTGGACAATGATCGCACCCTGTTCCCCGAAGGAAAAAAACCAGCACTCGATAACTCTTTCAGCGACAAGAACGACACGAGGGCACACCAGGTGCACCCAACGGATGCTGACAAGACAGTCCTCATATCGTCAAGTCTAAATGAAGCATAGGAAGGCGCGCTCGTCGAGTTCCTCCGTGAGCATTGGGAAATTTTCGCTTGGCACCCCACTGATATGCCAGGTGTACCCAGGGAACTCGCCGAGCACGCCTTACAAATTTTTCTTGGCACCAAGACAGTTAAGCAGACAATGAGACGGTTATCCGAGCCGAAGCGATTGGCAGTCGGGAGAGAAATAGACAGGCTTTTAGACGCCAAGTTCATCCGAGAACTCAAGAAGTCCGACTGGGTCGCAAACCCAGTACTCGTCCCGAAGAAAGGAGTCAAGAATGGGCGCATGTGCATCGACTTCACGTCGCTCAACAAGTGTTGTCCCAAGGATCATTTCCCGTTGCCTCGGATAGATCAGATTGTGGACTCGACTGCAGGTTGCGAGTGACTCTCGTTCCTCGATGCGTATTCCGGTTATCAGCAAATCCAGATGAAAAGGAAGATGAAGAAAAAACGGCATTCATCACCCCTCATGAGGTGTATTGTTACACAAAGATGACCTTCGGGTTAAAAAATGCAGGAGCAACTTATCAACGTATGATGCAGAATTGCCTGAAGGATCAAATCGGCCGAAACATACAGGTATACATTGATGATATAGTCGTCAAGACTCTTCTAACAGACACCTTGATCAACGATCTGCACGAGACCTGCGCTGCTCTCAACAAGTACAGAATAAAACTCAACCCCACCAAGTGCGTATTTGGGGTGCCTCCAGGCCAGATATTAGGTTACCTCGTGTCCGCCAGGGGCATCGAGGCCAACCCAGAAAAAATCCAGGCAATCCTGCAGATGCCGGAGCCGACGAAACTACACGAAGTCCAAGGACTCGCAGGAAGAGTGGTAGCTCTCAGCAGATTTATCAGTCGGATGGGCGAGAAGGCATTACCATTTTATCAGCTAATGAAGAAAACAGACAAGTTCGAGTGGACAGCCGAAGCACGAGCAGCTTTCATCGATCTGAAACGTATGCTCACAAATCCCCCTGTCCTTGTGGCACCTCGAGAGCAAGAGACATTATATCTATACATAGCTGCCACCAACAGGGTGGTCAGCTCAGTACTCGTGGTCGAAAGGCCAGAGGAAGGGAAAACTCAGCCGGTGCAGCGACCTGTGTATTACCTCAGCGAGGTACTCTCCCCATCCAAGGAGCGGTACCCGCACTATCAGAAACTTGCCTACGGGGTGTTCATGGCAAGTCGCAAGGTCGTACACTATTTCACGGAGCATCCAATAGTGGTGGTGAGCAACGCCCCATTGGCTGACATCCTCAACAATTCCATGGCAACTGGACGAGTCGCCAAGTGGAGCATCGAACTTGGACCTAGAGATATCACCTATAGGCACCCAAAGGCCATTAAGGCACAGGTCCTCCCAGATTTCACTACTGAGTGGATCGAGGCTCAGCTTCCTCATGTCCCCGACTTATCCAACTCCTGGACTATGTATTTCGACGGGTCCAAACGTCACGATGGCGCAGGAGCAGGGGTCATTCTCACATCACCCAAGGGCGACAAGCTACGCTACGTATTACAGATGGATTTCAAGAGAGCCTCGAACAACGAGGCAGAATATGAGACCCTGCTACACGGCATGCGCATGGCCAAAGCTTGTGGGGCAACTCGGTTGATGATTTACGGCGACTCAAACCTCGTGGTGCAGCAAACAATGAAGGAGTGCGACGCTAACACGGATAACATGCAGGCTTACCGCGACATGTACAACATCATGGAGGGCAGTTTCGACGGCTGCGAATTACGACATGTCGGTCGGGAAAGCAACGAGGAAGCAGACATACTAGCCAATATTGGGTCCAAGAAAGAACCTATTCCTCCCGGTGTTTTCCTCGAGCGAATCAAGAAAAGGTTAGTCAAGATAAAGAGCTCAGCTGCACCCATGGCGGAAGCCGAGTCTTCAGCCGAGGAAGTCGAAAAAACACCGGCTGAGCAGCAGCCCGGGAATCCTTTGGCCACAACTCCCCCAGTCGAAGTTTTCCTCATAGAACCCTCCTGGATGAAACCTTTCTTATCCTACATCCTTTGCCAGGAGGTGCCTTCGGATTCAGTCGAACCAAAGCGCATCGCTAGGTGGTCCAAGGCATTCACGCTGATCAACAAAGAGCTCTACAAACGAAGCATCTCGGGAGTCTTGCAGCAGTGCATCGCACCCGAGGACAGAAGGGCTATACTCATGGACATTCACGCTGGGACTTGCGGACATCACGCGAGCAGTCACGCACTTGTTGCAAAAGCCCTGCGAGCCGGTTTCTACTGGCCCACGGCTATGCAAGACGCAGAGGACATAGTAAAGAAGTGCCTTGGCTGCCAGAAGTATGCGTCCAAACCACACGCCCCAGCATCTATACTCAAGACCATACCTCTGGCTTGGCCCTTTGCTCAGTGGGGCCTCGACATGGTCGGACCCTTAAAGAAATCATCACGAGGGGGTCACACCTTCCTCCTAGTAGCAGTCGACAAGTTCACCAAGTGGATTGAGGCCGTGCCCGTAACAAATGCAACGACGACATCGGCAGTCAACTTCATCAAGTCCATCATCTTCCGCTTTGGGGTGCCCAATAGCATAATCACCGACAACGGGACCAACTTCACGGTAGAAGAATTTCAAGACTTTTGCAAAGCTCAGGGAATCAAGCTCAAGTACGCCTCCGTTGCTCACCCGCAGTACAACGGGCAGGTCGAGAAAGCTAACGGCCTAGTATGCAGCGGCTTAAAGAAAAGACTCCTGGTGCCACTCAAGCGCGCAGCAGGCGCCTGGGCGGAGGAATTACTTGCTGTGCTCTGGAGCCTACGCACGACTCCCAACAGGTCTACGCAGTACACACTCTTCTTCTTGGTGCATGGAGCCAAAGCGGTCATGCCACACGACCTCAAGTTTGACGCACCTCGCGTGACCCTCTATGACGAGCAAGATTCTGCCGCCGCACTTGAGGACGACATCGACACTCTGGACGAAGCACGAGATATCGCACTCGCCAGAACCGCAACATATCAGCAGAGTCTACGAAACTACCACAGTCGCCGCTTGCGACCACGCTCCTTTGCAGTGGGAGACCTGGTACTTCGACTGAAGCAAAAGAAAGTACACAAGCTCGCATCACCTTGGGAAGGACCTTTCGTCATCACGGAAGTCATTGGCAACGGAGCTTATCGACTGAAGCACGCCGAGTCAGGAGAAATTTCTCACAACCCATGGAACGCAGCTCACCTGCGCCGCTTTTATGCCTAGTAGATTTTCATCTCGGCCCATATATCTTAGTATTAACATATAGACTACATTCAGTCCTCTTTTGTATCAAACAGATTAGCATATTGATCAACAATAAAACATAATGTTCCTCTATGTATTTTCATGTCAGCCTTGTATGCGTCAAGCGTAATTTTTTCAATCTCACCCGACACTCGGGGACTGGCGATAACGTTTATTCAGATCATACAGCACACCTCGGAGCACTCCATGCCTGGGGGGGGGGGGGGGGGGCGTGTGGATTCATCGCGCTTTATAAAAACAGGTACCAACGAGTGAGCAACGCTCGGGGGCTGCAAATTTTCAATATTACAGGTCAGATCCAGGTATCTCCGCGCGAACAACGCTCGGGGGCTGGGAACAAAGGCTTCCTCAACAACTAGCAGTCAGAAAACCCTTTTCACGTGCACCAGGGAGGCCCGGCAGCTTCAATCCCATTATTGTTCACTCACAAGGGTATGTCCATGTTTTGACTATTTACTATGAACTAACACTATTTACTTCTATTCCTGTTTAACCGGATTAGAGTTGCGACGATCAAGCTCCGCGTCAGTTTCTCTCTCGACGAAGGCAACAATGCAGTTGGCCGGACCTTCGGCTGCCTCATAATGCGGTTGCATTACCACCAGACCGGCCTGTGCAGCTTCCCAAGGGAGCCCAGCTCCAACTTCGGACAGACTCAGTCGAGGATGGTGCAGGTGAACAAACGCCAATGCAGCAGTCGCCCTAGCCACCAGTTGATCCCGCACGAAATCACGGATGGCTTCTCCATGACGAAATTTAGCCATCAGGGCAGCCAAGACTTGAGGTTGGTCATTCAGAGGAAACATGGTGTCGTGAATATTAGCCAGGCCTTGCGTACACGCCTTCATAAATTCTCCTACTTGACCGACCCGATCGTGTAGAGTGAGCAGCACCCGCGCCTTTGCCCTGTCCGCCCATACAACGGTGCCGTCCCGGCCAATATTATTGGTAATTGCAATAAAGCGCGCCTGCACTCGGGCGCGTTCATCATCGGCGTTCTGCTGCACACCTGAGTAAAAAGCAAGGTTGTTTCTTTTTTCAGTCAACAACAGTAAGCAAGTAGAAAGAACAAGGAGCTCAGCGACGGCGACTTACACAGCAGTTCGGCGTTGGCCGTCTCGATCTCCGAAATTATGAAATCTTTGTTCAAGAGGCTTTGGTTGTTTCGACTTCATGATAGCAAGAACCCCCAAGGCTTCCCTCAGTTTTTGTTCCGCGGAGTTGCATCGGCTCTCCAGCATGCCGTATCTGTACCTATCATGATGATCGTATGCGGAGATAGCAGACGGGATAGCAGCGGGAGCAGTCTGCACAAAAGTCACCTTAACTCAGATATTCGCAACTCAACAACTCCGGCGACAAAGGCTCGGGGGCTCATTCGCTAATGAATTATAAAAGGAGTTCATGCATTACGAGAAATCAACAGACTGACTAGAGTATTTTTCAAGACCAGACACGCACTTGACGCAAAATATTACAGAAACTACAGTATTCTTCCGAGTACATCTACATAATCTAGGGGTGATCCTTGCTCTCAGAGGCAGTCGCTGCTACTTGAGCACCGCGAGTCGCGGTCTGCTGATTAAGGGTGTCAACCACTTGGCTTCCTTACGATGTGCTTTAGCACGTCCTTCAGGGTACTCCAAGAATGCTCTCTCGAAGTCGCCCTGTATCCCGTGCGCAAGTAGAAGTTTCAGAGTCGTTTGGGAGCCACGTACCGTCTGCTCCTGTATGAAGTCTTCCAGTCGAGCAGCCTCCGGATTGAAGGTGGAGATCAACTCGTCCAAAGTTTTCGGCATCGGAGCTCGAGGGAAGACGGTACTGTGCAGCGCCGTCAGCGACTCCACCGCCTTCGGCATGAGCACGGATACGGCTACCTAGCGCATCAGCATCTTCTACTGCCTTCAAAAGTCCATCGTCTGCGACAGACGGACTCGGGGGCTCCGGAATATCAAGTGCGACTGCACAAACATCAGAAAATTGACAAAGAATAAATGATATCGTCAAAACAAAGTGTGACGGAAACAAACAGGCAGAGTTGCTAGTAAACAAGACCAACCTGAGAAAGCTCGGCTGAGGGACGATAGCCGTGTGGCGAGGCTTGACTCGCACTCTGCCTGGTGAGTCCTTTGCTCCTCCTCACCTTCCCGCCGTGCAGCTGCGAGCTGAGTTGCAGTTGTTTCTTGAAGGTCTTTCAATTCCTTCTGCAAATTCTTCAGTTCAGTTTCAGTCGCCGATGCGTCAGCTGGTGAGAGGAAGAGTCACAGTTAGAAATTTTATGGACGACAAGGGGCAAGAGAGTTGCAACGGAAATTACTTTTAGCCTTTAGCAGCTGTTGGCGAAGGTCGGCGTTGTCAGCTTCAACCTTCACAAACTGGTCGATGGCGGCAAGCAGCGGGACTGCAAAGGGCTGCAAGCGCAGATTTAGAAGAATTACAGAGTCAGAAGAGCGTGTGTATAAGTTCGCGGGTTAGAGCCTGTGATCACCTCCAAGGAGCTAATCGCAGCCTCGGGGGCTATTCCCATCGGGAGCGCTGGCGCGCACCCGATGAAGTTTTAGAGTACTACAGCTACGGCGGAAGTCCACTTACATGGTTGGACGAGCTTGACGACGACGGACCTGGAGCCGTGCGATGAACAATCTCAAATTGGTCCACATCCGTAGTCTCCGGCGTCACCACCTCTTGCGTTGCAGCTGGCGCCTCTGTCTGTCCATCAGTCTCTGGTGGATCAGCTGCAACCGCCGAAGTCTTGGTAAACAGCGGAACAGGAATCTCTGGAGTTTCTTCTTCTTCGTCTTCGTCGGAGCTGTCAAGAAAGCGCAGGTGATAGATTAATTTCGAAAGTAAGTATGCAGAAGGGCAGTCAGGTGGCACGGCAGTCGGAAGACAAACTTACTCGATAAACGGATTTTGCCATTTCGAGGCTGGCGCGGCGGGCAGTCGACTTCGCAGCGGAATCACCAGTATCGGGTTGGAAAGAGATCCACCCACGGATGATGTCGCAGCTTCGCCGCCACCGAGAGGAGTCGCGACCTTTTTCTTCAACGCGGCAGAATCCGCTGAGCTCTCCTCGTCGCCTTCTTCGCCGCGCTTGCGCTTGTCTCCGGCCAAAACCTTGTCACTCGGGTCCACTTCATCTTCTGACTGAGAGTTGGCAGCTGGATTGGACGAGGTGGAGACGTCCTGCAACAGATCATTGTCGGCTCCAATCTCTTCAGGAGTAGGAGGCCGACTAATCAAGGCAGCATGTCCCTGTGAAAAGAAGTGAAATTTATCAACTTAAGTCAGTTACAACAAATAAATAGAAAACAAGTCAGAAACAAAAGGCTCGTACTTCAGGATGAGGGTGATCCTTGCCATAAGGTTTGAATGGCGGCGCCAGGGCGTGAGTCTTCAACTCCTTGACAGAGGTTAAAATTTTGACCACTTGCAGGAGGCCCTTGGCGTCATAGGTTACCTTGGAGACCCTAGAAGAGTCGTCATCACCAGAATATTCCCACATTGGGTGTGGGCGATCCTGCAGCGGCTGGACTTGACGACGAATGAAGGTGAATATAAGGTGGATACATGTTAGCACCTGCCCTTCCTCAAACTGCAGTTTCTCCACTTTCAGGCGCAGCTGCTCAGCTTCCGCAGCCTCAGTATCAGTCAACCCATGGGCCCAAGACCTTTTCTTCGACACCTTCGCATTGGCGTTGAATTCCGCCAGGCCAGTGGTCTTGTTCTCGGAGATCTGGTCCTTAACGTAGAACCAGCGACTCCTTCATCCTTGCACCGACTCCGACGATTGGATGTCGAAGTAGTCGGAGCCGCCGCGCACCTGTAGCCCGATCTTGCCGGGTTCCGTTGGCGCCTGTCGCTTGATGACGAAGCACCGGCGCCACAATCCCCAATGGGGGGCGATGCCCAAAAACGCCTCGCACAGCGTAATAAAGCACGATAGGTGTCGAACAGCATTGGGCGTAAGGTCGTGCAGTTGCACGCCATAGACGTAGAGCAATCCCCTTACAAAGGGGTGAAGGGGGAAGGACAAACCTCGATTGAGGAAGTCGGTGAAGCAGACGCGCTCACCCGCGCGCGGTTGCGGGATAACCTCGTCGCCGGGAAGGCGAACTACATCGATGTTGGCGGGCAGGACGCCGCCATTGCGCAGGGCATCCAGCTGCGCAATCTTCACGGTAGATTGCCGCCAGGCTCCCTTTGCTCCCTTGGCAGGCTTCGTTGCGGTTTTCTTCGGTGCCATGGCAACGTCTCGCCGGCGTAAAAGCTTGTTTCCGGCGTGCTACTGTGCGAGGAGAGCGGTGGCAAGAAACGCAAGGAAGAAGATGAACAGAGCAGCGGCAGCGCAAATGGAAGGGTAAGTGGAGAAATCCTATCTCCGGTAAAAATATAAGGCCTACGCAGCAGTTCATCTTGGCCGTCCAATGGACGACGTGGCCACGTGGCGCACATCTGAGACACCCCACGAAGCGGAAGCGGTGCGGTAACTACCCACTACGCGCGAGAATCAAGGAGGCCATCATCACGTTCCGTTTCCCGCACGACGCGTGCGGTCAAATCGGACTGGCCGGCCAAGGTCAGCACTGGCAGTGGGGCCCCACCAAAGGTCATGTCCCATCGGCAGTGTCACGGTATCTTTTCAAACGTCATCAGTGAGGTCATATTTCCAGCAGAAGGTCAGAATCTCAATTGCAGAATACTCGCAGTCGACAGCTTACAATGTGGGACTTAGTATCAGTTATGAGAATTTGCAGAGTCAGTTGTTATATCATCTGGTCGGCACTAAATGAAACAGTAAGTGCACTCCCACGGGAGCGTAATTTCATTAATGACAATTTTGTGATCTTTATTACAGATTAAGCCCAATTACGGGAAATTGCACTCAATCTCGAGGGCTACTCCCATCTGAAGAGCTGTCGCGCACCCGATGTTTTCAGTCGACGATCAGCGTCAGTCGAAAAATGAAGCGCACTCGACAGATCGGAGTCACTCGAAGGCTATATGGACTGAAAGTCTTATTAATGTAGTCTAAGTCCGGTCGAGTACTTCCCGGTTTTTGTTCAAGAAAGTAAAAAAATACAATTCCTGTGATGTTCCAGCCTAGACTGGTCCTCGGATGCTGTACAAACAAGTGCAACGGTAAGACCTGAATAAGGCCAGGTGGCCCATACAAGCTATGCGGACCTGATATTTTCCGTGCCAGCGGGCATGTTGCAAAATCCCGGCGGACGCGCCAAGGGTACTTTAATTGTGACCGGGTTCTGACCAGTAAGTCCCGACATGCTTGAGAACTTGAACGGTCTTGCCAGGTTCGAGAGAAGGGACTCGAATCTGAGTAGGCTAGAAGGGTATTTCGCCCGAGTCGCGAATTAACTTGACCCCAATCCGTCGGTCGAATCAGGCCCTACTACGTCGTCCATCCCCCATAAGACGGAAAGAAATATACATGCATACATTGCGGGCCGCATTTACTTCTCGTATAATCTTTATAAACAGGATGGAAAATCTCCAGAAGATGCTCGAAGATATATTGAGTATGGAGTCCCTACACGATCCTTTGGAGTCGAATAGGCACTCGGGGGCTACTGATGTGATTATACCCAACGGGTATACCCACCCGATTACAATGAAGCCTAATCTACCAGAAGGCCCACTAGGTGGCCCATATACAAGGTGGTTCAAGGAAGGCGCAATGCGACCCAAGTTTAGATGGAGTCTGGCTCAAGACAGAAGCAATCGTACCGACTTAGAACTTACCTTATCTGTAATTCGAGTCATGTACAAACTCCTGAGACCTGGCCTCCTATATAAAGGCCAGGAGGGGGCATGATACAAGATACGCAATCTGATAGCCAGAAACCCTAGCGAGCCTTCGACTCGCCGGGACGCCATTGTAGCCACCTTGTAACACAGAGATCAATAATCAGACAAGCAGGAAGTAGGGTATTATCCTCCGGGAGCCTGAACCTGGGTAATTCCTTGTTTGTCAGCCGTCCGAATTCACCAACGACCATATATTCTTCCACCCGATACAACCCTAGGTACCTCACCATGGGATTTGCCGAGGTTACCCCTCGTCAATGAAGACGGAGGACGGCGAGGGCTCGTCGGCCGCTCCTGCGCGCCAGATGACGGAGGAGGAGGCCGAGGCGCTGTTCCAGGCGCAGATGGCCGAGGCGATGCGCCTCTCCTTCAACACCGTCCAGCCGGCGACCGTGGAGTACGCGGAGGCCTTCTCCGCGAGGACGACGAAGCCGAGCCGCCGGCGACCGGACCAGACGCCGGTGATGTCAAGGAGGAGCCGACCGACGACTGGGACGAGTTCTACCGCCACTTCGGCTAGATTAGGTTAGGTTAGGTTTTAGGTTTTCTGATTCTTGTAGTCTTGGTGCGAATCACACAATTATCTAAAAAACTGTTGCGAATCACACTGCATTCGGAAAAAAATGGCACGGCGCGTCGTGTGTATGACGGGCGGGCCATCTCTGTCAGGGCCATGCCCGAGTCGATGTCCGACACCCTCAGGAGGGCCTCCAAACTTGGAGGCCCTATTGGGGGTGCCGGACACAAAATCGCTCGGGGCGAGATTTTGGGGGGTGCCGCTGGTGGGTGATTTTGGTGTCCGGCCCCCCAAAGGGCCTTTCGGTGTCCTTTAGAGGCCCCCGGTGGAGATGCTCTAAGGACCTCTTAAGTTCAAAGGATTTTTAAAGGAATATGATTCTTTGTAATTTTTTCTATAGCGTGCATTTTGTTCAAGAGATTGCTCCAAAATTCCTACGCATTGGTTTCCTATACTAGAGTTCTATAGGATTTCTAGCAAGAGATGAGATCTCTTGAAAAACTTTATATATGTTTACTATGACATGTACTCTCTACAGAAATTTTCTACGTTTTTCATATGTTGTAACCAAATTCAGTTCCGAAGATCCTAAAAAGTGGATCTGAACTACATTGGCTACGACAGGGCGTGTCTTTCCTGTTCAAAAGAACAGCCGGGGCGTTGGATCACTTGCAAACAAAGCCGTTAAAGTTTTGATTGTGCCATCAAACATCTAACTCTACTCCTAAGGGTCAAACCAAGCCCTTTCATTCAATTTTTTATTCTTACATTAAAGAATGAACCAAATCTCCAGCCAATTCTGTTGCACCAGCAACCGAAGTCAAACATACATACAATGATCTTTACTAGGTAACTTGGCGCGGCGATACGCCGCACCCTTCCCGTTGGCCAGTTAATTGAACTGAATACTGGACAACCACAACAACGAACTGTTTGAACCAAATAGCCAGAACTGTAACTAAATACTGAGCAAATTTGCATATAAACTGAAATAATTTCTAGAAATGACGTCTGTGAGGGATTCAGAATAGTGCATTTGTTCCAATCAATATCAAACAGTACGGAAAAAGCTAACTAATTGTATGGATGATCTTTTTGATCCCCATAAAATCGAAATGAGTTTAGGGGAGAAAAACAAAGTAAGAGTACCATTACACAATCAATCATTTGCTTTGAATTAAAATTCAACCAGTATGCTCTTATATTTAAGCAACATATAGAAAACTTTGGTATGGTAGTAACAGTACATGCCTAACCGAAGCTCAACACATCACTAATAGGTGTAGTCAAATAAGCTGATGATCAAGCAGCATAGTAGATAAGAATTATATAGCTACATGATTTGGCAGCGGAATCAGAGCTGTGTTAGACTAATCATGCTTACTGCTTAGTAGAACCTAATTCAAAGGTAATTCTTTATCAAAAAGAAATTCAGGAGTAATTCGTGAAACAGGAAAGGGGTAGGTTTCTGCCATGGCTATACAAAAGGCAAACAAAAAGAGCAATTAGTCGAACACCAAGATACTCCATGCGATATATGAGTCCGCCATTCACTTTCATCCATGCATCATTCAGCGATATAAGCTCTTTAATATCTAGAGAAGTAGCAAACACAGTGAGCAAGACCGAGCAAGACTGAGCAAGACCGCATATGCAAATATAAAATACTCAGTACAACTATTAGTTACACATATACCAAGCCAAGTTGTGGATCATTCATTTCAGGAACCATTAACTTAAAAAATATTGTATCATCGGAAAATGTATTGTAGAAGTTATCCTAAAGTCTGTGTCTATATGTAATGAAGCATTAATTGATGGTTTAAGGGGCAAATGGCAGCTTGCAATCCTAAATAAGTAGATAATAGATGAACCGAAGTCAAAATACATAGTACGATAGCATGACCTTAAATAGGCAGAACAAAGTAGTAGGCATAGGAGCAGAAAACCATATTGTGTAGTCAGGGTTGTTGCTCAGTTCTTTCTCTACTCCGCGTCGACATCAGATACCTGCAAGGGCAAGAACCAGACAACAAATTCTAAAAATAATAATTGCAAAAAACATAATTCAATCAAATATACACAAATGGCAAAGCCGACATGGTACAGTTACACAATCTAACTTCTCTGGACAACAAATTACGCATCATATATTCTACTGCTTAGGTAAAAATTCACTCTTCATATTGTGCATGCAATAAGAGCTCATACTCAAGCAAAATATATATAGAGTGCAAGCAAATATATAATGACAGAATAGTTCCAAAATACTAAAAGTGCTTTCCTTGTAAGCATGCTCCTCTTATTATAGAACAACATATGCATCAGTAAAATACAATGACAGAATAGATAAATTGCTAAGTTGATCAAATCATTAGATATCAGTTTTTTTGGTTAGGAGCCAACCTAGTGTAGTTGGCAAGTGCGAAGTTCAGGCCTTGTGCTTCCTCCTTTCCATGGTCGTCTACTACTGCTTTCTCCCCTGATCCATGTCTCCTAACTTGACAAATAATCACAAGTAATTTCTGAAACCGAGAAAAGGAAAATCTATCAAAGCATGATGTATGTCGTCGATGGAGAGCAGCAGTAGGTGGGTGAGGTCGACCTCGTGCTTGCCGAGCTCGAGCACGGAGACGGCGATGAAGGCGCGGGGCTCGTACTTGACCGTGTTCTTGGCTCCTCCAAATTAGACAGGGACTTGCTCCGCGCAATGTATCTCAATTTTGTTACAGAGGGTGGGTGATAATTAAGGACATGATCCTTCAAGGAATATAACAATGAAAACAAAAATTATGAAATATCTTGCTAGCAATACGGCAATACCTGAAGAGGGTCTCAGCTGACTTGGCCTGGCCGGCGAAGACAAAAGGCAGGAACAGCAAACAACAATCACATTTAGCACCATGAAGCTATAGGGGGACTCCCAATAAGATTTCTCTTCTAATATTACATGCATAACTGCTACATTTTAGTTTAGACACTGCATGATAAATGAAATGAACAAATACTAAGGCGGGAACAACAGACAACAATGACATCTAGCAGTATGAAGCTATTTAATTAGTGTAGTATCATACCGCAGAAAATTTATATACATAATTCAATTGTATCTGTGTCTGCATGTATCCTTGTCTCACTCGGAAAATCGGCTCTTTATCTGATTCCATTTTCAAGTTTTCGAAACTGATATAAGAAGCGAAGTATGAAAACATGAGTCTTGAGTGATAGTTTGGGATTGCCGAAACTAAAGCGAAACCCACATGAAGGAGATAAAGGCTAGCATATCATACATGTAAAGAATCTACTTTTTCATTGGTTGAAGTTTAGATTGGTTAGGAATTATATTTGCTTAGAATGGAGCATATATACATCAAGAGAGGACAACCGCTGATATTTAAAGCTAGGTGTAGGCAGCTTAAAAAACCACAACCATGAAATATACAAATGGCTGTTGGAAATATTAATCAGTAAAGTGTGAGGCCGGAAAATTTCAGACGAAAATAAGGTAAAATTACACCAAAACGCATGATTATAATTTCAGTGGCCAGACTAAGTATGCTATAAATTCAAAAAAAAATACATACATCTCTGCCATTTCGATATAATTAGTTGCACTGATTGTTTTTATGATTTCGACACAGGAAAACCCAAGGCCATTTGTAGTACAGACAAAAACAAACCTTAAGGTATGCGTCTTCTTACCATAAGACATCCACGGTGCACACACTGCTGCAACAAACTTACCTACGTCGTTCCTTATTGACACAATTCCGCGCTGAACCCTTCAGTTGAGATAAACTGAAGAAAATTTGAACATGAACCGTAAATGAAAAGGGGAACCTCACACAGAACTCAGATAACATGAGCTCTAACAATTAGGCAAACCTAACCAAAACAAATACAACACTCTCTGAACCTATAAATGAGTACAAAACAAAATACAAACTATCTGCATCTGCTCAAAATACAAATCTGTATACTAATTGCTATGCGAAACTAATTGAATGTCGTAGGAGGGAATATGTACCTCGATTTAAGATTATTGAACAGTCATAGCCCCAAGCGCTCCACCAAGGGCTCCACTAAGCTTCAGCCGGATGCGACCAAGCAGCTCATTGCCGACCCTGCAAACGGCGTATCAGAGACTGACCAGAAAAAGAATAGAAACATCAATGCATCACCCGCGACCTCAGCCACGGCCTAGTGGCCTGGCATGGCTCGCCCGCATACCAGCAAAAACAGCACCCAAGGGATAAGACAACAGAACCATAACATCTCGAAGCCCATGGTTCCAACTCGGTACTGAAGGAGGCGAGGAAGAAGAGGGCTTGTCCTGCCGACTGCTGGCAGCACCAGGCAGATTCATATGTTGGTTTCAGAGTTGTTATCTGAATGTCTCGGTCTGTACATGTTAATTCAGAACTTCCCAATTCCTGGTGAGCCTTCTACTGTTCTCGATGGATTCGTATCTTTGCTACTGACGACTGACTATTGATCCTAGGGGAAATGAGCAATCTGATTCCGAGTAGAAATATGAGTGCAGTACACTGAAGACACTGGACATCTTTCATACAACAGCCAATGCAAAATAGCCTATCTCTGTTGGATAGTTGGATACCTGGAGTCCTGGATCGATGAACGTAGTACTATCCCATGGGCATGACTTCGTTATGTGTGGATATACACATATCCCAGCACTCATATCCACCAAACATATACTTTCATTGATTTGTGCAAGATATGAAAACAGGTACTGGAACCAACAGAAAACACAAAAGAAAAGGCAGAAACCAGAGCCACTGAAACCAAGAGAAAACGCAAAATCAATAAGAAATCAACCACACTTAAATCAATAAAAACCAACCAGCGTGAGCAAGAACTTCCGCTAGAAAAAAAGAGGTACATCGTTGTGGGAAATGAAACAAGGATTGAAATTCTTGCCGCTCTTGGAGATGATTCTTCAAGTCCTTCCAATGTGCTAATCAACCAGCCACGCGAGGGCAAACGGAAGATGGGAAAAAATTATAGGGTACCCAATTGCCCTGAAAACCAAAGAGTCACAGTTTAAGCACTGCAATAGCAAAAGCTGGACATGAGTTATAAATAGACCCCCAAGTTGGTAGAAGCAACCGATGTCTCTCTATATATCAGGCCAGCATAAATTCACAATTGGATACAACTTCTTTTTGATAAAATACTCGCCTGACGGTGCCAGCTTCTCCAAAGCAACAAAAACCCGGTGTTGTATCGGAAATTCAGAATGCACCAGAAGGGTGGGTTCGATTTGGAAAAGCAATATTACATAGTCGAGTTGTATTTAGAATCCCCACATAAAAAACTTGAGATGATTTTTAGGTCCTCGTTACATAATCCAGATTGCTCATATATACAAATAGAACACTTTGCAGTATGCACATTATTACATAAATGTAAGTTACAACTGATTTCCTTGCGTTGATAAGGCTATAAGTAGAGTACACATGAAGAATTAACTTGCACTGCTGAATCCTCATATGACAACAAAGAACTTATGTATTCCATTCAACATGTTTTTTTTGTTTGTTTAAAATAAAAGGTAAACAACACTTTGGCAAACACAAATCATCTTTCGTCCACGGAAT
Source organism: Poa annua (assembly GCA_026929855.1). Lineage (NCBI taxonomy): Eukaryota > Viridiplantae > Streptophyta > Magnoliopsida > Poales > Poaceae > Poa > Poa annua. The sequence goes on from CM049438.1 coordinate 40,649,930, forward strand.
GTTAATTATTCAAAGTGTACTCAGTTAGTGGGAGTGAGATGAAATCTGACTACGGAGTCAGGGGGCAGCGGTTGAGAAAATGCAAACATGGATAGGCAAACCTGCTGCTTAGATTAAGAACCTGCTGCAGTTGGATGCCACAGCAGTGCTTGCGTCGCCAATTTCAGGTATTAGTGCAGGGTATTCATGATTACCTGAACAACATCTTCTCCTCTCGTTGGCCGCTGCCGGCCGGTTGGCCGTCACGCCCAGGCCGCCCTCCTGCTCCTCCACCGGCCCCACGGCGCGTTGATTGGCGCCGCCGGCAGGCCCGGCACCGCCCAGCCACCCCTACGCCTTGCTCGGGCCAGCCTTCGCCGCGGCAGCCAAGCGCCTCCCACGTGCGCTGCCCCCTCCTGGCGTCTCCCGCGCCATCCGCCTCCTGACAACAACCGCGTCAAGGAGCAGGACTTCCTTTGGCTGGAGCCCGCAGATGGGCTGGCGACGGCGTTGGAGGCGGACACGAGCGTGGAGAGCAGCGCGTCGAACGTCGCCGGGTCGCCCCCCAGCAGCGCGACGGGCGCGGCGGCTAGGGTTTACGGGAGGCGGCGGCGTGGAATGGGGAGGAGAGGGCGGACAGAGGACGATGTAGACTGGGTGGGTGACCGGGTGGCCGGCCGTGCGGGCGCGGGAGAGGGCGCGACGGCGCACCTTCCCGTATCCGTCGATCTGAGCGGGGAGTAGCGGAGCGGCGGGGCTGTGCGGCAGCGGCGGCGACCTCGGCGCCGCGCTCGCGCGCGAGAGGAGGAGGTGTGCGTGGCAGTTTTACAGAAAAGTATGTGGACTTTTAGGTATTTGTAGGTACGTCCTTGACTATGGTAAGTTGTGGACTGCGGGACAGCGCGTCGATTTGTGACAGGCTTTTCTGTAAAAAAAGGCGCGGTGACCGGTGGAACCGGAGGCGACCGGCCGACGATCGGGCGACGTGTCGCTTCCTGATTGGTAGAAAGTCCTCTGCTACAGTACATCGGCTTCTGGGGATAGACGTGGCTGCATCTGGACCATTGATTCTGTCGATCGGACGGGCAGTGGGCGTCGCGCGACGTGGACGCAGGATTGAGAGCTAATCCCACCAACTTTCATATATGGGGTAATATGGGGTAATGCGTGAAGGGACCAGAAGAAACAACACCTGCTACACATTCCTGTGTTTTTTTGGTTCTATAGAATTACAAGCGTCATGACATGCTATTCCTACATATTCCTATTCCCGTGTTTCTTAAACCTTGTGAACCAAAAAGACCCTAATCTACTAGGCGATGTCAGAAACTTGATGGGTAGGAACATATTTAACTGACATGTAATTTTGCGTAGCTGGTACATGATAACCATATTGAGCGACAAATCTATACCTATATACATTATTATTATATTATTATATATATATATATATCTATATATAGGGTAGCGCTATTCTACTCCCAGGGAGTCAAATAGCGCTACCCTATATAGGACATATTCATACTACACCCGGGTGTAACTACACCCACGTGTGTTTCACACATGTATGGAGTATCTATCATACCGGGAGGTATGTAACATGTAGTATGGAGTATATAATGCTATTTTAGTACTATAGATACTTCTTTTTTGGTAGTATGTAAAAAAAATCTACATACTTCTCTTTTATATGCATATATGACGATATTTTGAGTATATAGTGTAAAATATTAGGACAGTTGCAATTTTTTCGTGAAACTTGTTTTGGGGTATCTTAGATATAGTATATGAACATACTCAAACCGATAAAGTATGTAACTACACCCACGTGTGTTTCACACATGTATGAAATATATATCATACCGGGAGGTATGTAACATGTAGTATGGAGTATATAATGCTATTTTAGTACTATAGATACTTCTTTTTTGGTAGTATGTAGAAAATTTCTACATACTTCTCTTTTATATGCACATATATCGATATTTCGAATATATAGTGTAAAATATTAGGACAGTTGCAATTTTTTCATGAAACTTGTTTTGGAGTATCTTAGATATAGTATATGAACATACTCAAACCGATAAAGTATGAGCAATACTTCCGTAATGTGGTATATGAGACGTGGGTGTAGTTACACCCGGGAGTAGAAAGCATTTAACATATATATATATATATATATATATAATACAATAATAATAATAATAATATAATAATAATATATATATAATAATAATAATAATTATATATATAATAATAATAATAATAATAATAATCTATATCTATATCTATATCTATATCTATATCTATATATCTATATTCTATATATATATATATAATAATAAAAGCAGGAAGGCTTCTGTCCAAATTTTCGTCGTCCCTTTTTTTGGACGGTTTTACCCCTGACCGTTTAAGATATTTACCCACCTTTGCCACCCATAAGTTAAAACGGTTCATGTTTTTTCCTTGCGGTCGGAGTCAAGGATTCCCAAGCTGAAGAAATCCCCAGTCTCCCCGTTCGTGCCCATGGCCGCCTCTCCCGAGCTGACGAAATTCACAGTCTCCCGTTCGTGCCCATGGCCGCCTCCGCCGCCGTGATTCCCGCTCAGCCTGGCGCGCGCCTCCAGGCCCTGCGCTTTCTCTCTTCGTCCGTTGTTTTACGCTTTCATCGGTTTGCCTCCTCCGTTGAACTCCTCCCTTCCCCACCGAGTTAGGGTCACAATCCTACGCGAGTTGGAGTCGAATCATACAAGAGAGACCCCAGCCTCACAGAGGTCGACGCCATTGATCCGCACGGTAAGCACGAGCAGGAGGGAGACGACGCCGACGTCGTTGAAAGGTCGGAGACAGAGGGAGGCGGGCGAGCTCGGGAAGGAGAGAGTCGACATCAGGGACGAGGTCCATGAGCGGCGCGTAGGTGCGGTCGGAGGTGCCTCACATCGATTCGCACGGTAAGCACGAGCAGGAGGGAGGTCAACACCGGCGTCATTGAAAAGGTCGGACAGAGGAAGGTCGAAAACAGAGGAAGGTGGGCGAGCTTGGGAAGGAGAGGGTCGACGTCGGGGACGAGGTCCAGGAGAGCGGCGCGTAGGTGCGGCCGGAGGTCGGAGGGGCACTGGTAGAGGCCGGCCATGGGGGCTGTCGGCTGACCCCGGAGGGGAAGTGGTGTTTGCGTAGTGGGCATAGGGAGCGTCGTTGGCGAGGGAGGTGAGCACGGAGCTCACGTTCAGCAACCGGCGTACACGAACGCCGAGTCGTCGCTAGCAGCAGCGCCGGTGCCCGCTCGTCGCACAAGCACAGGGAGTATGCGGACGAATGCTGCTGAGACGCGCGCAGCAACGCTACAGATTGGGCATTTGGGATCGGGAGGTTAGGGATAGCTAGCAGGGTTGACTTTTATTCTTTTTCTTTCAGATTATTTATTTTCTAAGGATGGGCTGGGCTGGGTTGGGGTGTCGGCTGGGCAAAGGTAGGCCGGGGAGGTTCGTCTGGCTGCAGTTGTGAAGGGAATGGGCCGGGTAACTGCTTCTCCTTCTCTAAAAAAATCTTTCTAAAAAGATGTTTATAAAAGAAAAAAAAAGGAAGAAAAGAGGTATCTTGTAGGCATTTTTTTTGTTAGAGATATGAACTTATCATTTATATTTTCCGTATGACATCTCTCATACAAGCACACAATTTGGGTTGCAGTCACAGATCATGGATGTAACAAAAAAAGTTAGATTAAAAATAATTAGATCTAATCGTGAGTTTAGACACTACACACCATGCAAAGTCAATCGTGATGGTGAACCCTGCATATATACCAACAGAAGAGAAAGTTAGATTAGAAAAACTTAGATCTAATTGTGAGTTTAGCCGCGACACACCCTACAAAAAGTCAATTACGACGGTAAACTATACATATATCAAAGGAGAAGAGGAAGTTAGCGAATCAAATGTATACAAAGAGCTCATATGAAAGTTACTTATGCTTTTTAACCTTCAAACAATTTTGCTATTGTTTCTCTCCCGTTGCAACGTACGGGTAGTCCTATCCTATCCTATCCTAGTAATAATAATAATAATATAATAATAATAATATTATAATAATAATAATATAATAATATAATAATAATAATAATAAAGTCGTTAAGGCTTCTGCCAATTTTTTCGTCCGCCCTTTAATTGCCCCTGAAGTTGGCATAAATTACCCCCATTGCCACCGATAAGTGGAAAATAACGTTTCATCTTTGCCGTCATGATTGACCAGCAGCAGACCGCCATAGCCCCTATCTTCAGGTCGGGCCATAAGTTGGCGGCGGCAGCGTGCCGGGGCAGGAGCAGGGGCTGGCCGGAACAACGGCGTACGGGCAGCACAGGGCGAGCAGCGGCAACCTCACCTAGATCGGTCACAAACGCGCCGACGACACCTTGCGCCGGCGGACAGGTCCCGAGGTCTGCCGCTCGCTCTGGTCGGGCCGCGCCGCTGCTCTGGCTCGGCGAAAGCTTCATCTTCCCGCTGATGTATGTCGCCGTGCTGGGAACCGGTTCGTGTCGGGTCTTCCTCTTTCCGTCGTGCTCCGTGCGTCGGGAAAGCCCCGGCACGCTGGCTCGCGCGCGTTATGGCAACACCGAGCATGCCATTCCCCTCGACAGGGAGCTCGCGCGCGCCACCAGCTCCAATCCGCCATCGGAGCTAACTCGGCCTGGCCTGTCTGATCCATATTCTATAGTTCTCACCCATCGTGCATCTCTCGCAGTGCAAATGCTCCGGAAAAACATGTCGGTGGTAAGTGATCTGATGATACTATTCTTCGTGTAAACTGTAAACAGAGAAATTTTGTGAAAGCTTTTGTGTGATAAGTTATCAAGGATTTTACACAAAGAAGATGAGCACAGCCGAGCGACATGTGTGATCATGAGCTCGAGGCGCCGGAGGCCTTCCTCTGTCTTGGCTGTAGAGCCACGCAGCTGGAAGGGATAGAGGCGTCCGCGGTGGTGGCGATTGAGGCCTGCTGCCTGGAGCGCGACCACGACGACCTTTGTGACGCTGGCTAGACCTTGGTGTTTAGGTAGTTTAACGTTGTTGGTTTTGTTGATTTTCATTGCTTCTTAGATAGATGTGTGCACTGGAGTTAATTTGTAAGATAGAGAACTGACAGAATTAGAGTCATAACTGTAAGATGATCATTGTTTTCCCGCTTAAATCTTTGTCATTTTTGTCCTTCTAGATTTGTAAGGGAAAAGAGATTAATTCAGAACAGGAGTCCTGAGCTTGACAGATTATAAAGTGAGATGGACTTGAGAAAGGAGTGTGTATAAGATACATTAGCAACCAGGGAAACAGAAGATTAGATTGACTTGCGTGAGCGGATGAAATATTTAGTTCATGAAACCACCAAGAAGAAAAATATGACTACAAACTGTGCATCATCTGATAATTTTATTAGCTCGCCATAGAAAAAGAAAGATAAATAGCAGTGTGAAATTTGCATATGAGAGTACCATTAGAGCAATATAACCGATTTAAACTTATATTTGTAGTGTGGAATACGTTGTTTTCTACCTGTCTAGCTTTATTTTCAGTAGCTTATCATCACAACTTAATGTTACGGACACCCAAAGTTAGGGTTAGATTTTTGGAGTAACACTATAGTTTTCGTTCAAAATTTTCAGGCCACGCGGAATGTTTAGTCGTCATTTCAAAATGTTATATTTTTTAAAACCCGTTGCAACGCATGGGCATATTTACTAGTTGTCTCTAAACTATCTAAGAATTTTTCTAAATTAATATATTGGAGAACTTGGCAACTGCTTCCCGAAAGCATGATATACCCAAACAACATGGTAATTGTATGGGAGAACCTCATAGCTCTGTTGAGAGACAAAACACAGATTTTATCAAAATCATATGGAGCGTAACCGTATCGACTCTTTCAACGACAAATCTTGGCCATTCAATCGTGGAAAAGGAGGGCTGAGTAATATGAGTTTGAGAAGCTGATACTCGATAACAGTGATGTATCAAAATCTGTTGGTTGATTTTTTTTAAATATGGTATTTTCTTGGAAACACGACAAAATGCCTTTCAATTAGTAAAGTAGAAGAGATAAAAATATTGGCCAAAAAATCTGATACAACATAAGACGTGCCATGTCGGCCTTGAGGTTGCGCAACACACGAGATGACCAAGTCGCCCCAGTGAACAAAGCCAACATCCAAAATATCTCTCAACGCGACAACGAGTGACACGTACATACGAAGTCGTCGCTCAGACATTGACGCTGCTGCCAAGGCCACGCCCCGACCATGAGTCGATGACCAAGTCGCCTAAGCGATCAAAGCCAACACTCAAAAATCTCAGTGCTATACGATAGAGGAGAGAGACTAGAGCCGCCGCTTCGACATCCAAGATGACTTCAGGGCCACGCACCGCCTAGCCGAAGGAGAAAACCTCTACCAGACAAACAGTGAAAACACCGACACGGGAGGCGAAAAGCTCCACAACGATGGATCCAAGGAGCGGAGCGACGATTGAGAGCGCCTCCATAACTGACAAGAACCGAGCTCGATGCATAGTTTTCACCTAGAGTCGTGTCCCCCTACCCGTTGTAGACGAGTCTGTCCGATCGCTCGTTGTCAACCACCAACCCACTCCACGTGTGCCGTGGCCGGTGGAACTTCGAAAACGAGGTCCCAAGATGCAAGCGAACACAAGAGTAGCGCCTTGGTCGATCCCGTTGGAATTATAGGTTTGGGTTTTACATCACCACCAAGTGATTTATATTTACTCCCTTCGTTCCAAACAAATTAGATGACTTCTATTTATTTAAAAATGGATGTATATAGACTTACAGCATGTCTATATAAATCCATTTTTATATAAATACAAGTCATTTAATATGGATTGAAGGGAGTAGATTAATAGTGATCTATTTTACATCGTGTTGTAAAAGTTTTGGGGCAAAATTTAGTTCACGGGCAGCTCTTGGAGCCTAGTTTTTGCCTGGTGATTTAAAAGAACGTTTAATCCCTATTATATATGGCAACATATCCTGTGCATCCCGAGATTTCGTGTATCCATGCATCCGTTCGTCATTAGCCCTCCGATTTAAATCGTACGCACGGCATCAACATGCTAATTATTTTGCATTTACACGCCCGCCTGTAAACTAAGTCGTTCTGTCTTTACACGCCCGCCTGTAAGCTAATTATCATCTTATTGGAAAGCTCGTTTGGCTCCCATCATTTGAACCTGGAATCATAGAATTCCATGGACTGTTCTGTTCCTCACGCCTCTCCTCGTAGTACTCTACACGCAATGTCCGCCGATGAGCGTCGCTGTCGAGGTGCCGCACCATTCTACTTCTCCTTCCTCTCGACGCCTCCTGTACGGCTGTATCACTCCCTTCCCTCCTTCTTTGGCTCTCCTTGCTAACCCTAACCCCAATCTTTCTCTGAAGCACCAGATCCGCTTGCCTCGACCGATTCCGGCCTTTATCTGTGAAGCAGCACTTTTGCAGTTGTTTTTTCATGGTTCAGGTATTGCAGACATTGGAATTCATATCGTATTCCACCACATATTTTGTAGTAGTATATTGCATCCTTGGCTGTTTGTTTAATTGATGTCAGGCTTGGTGTTTGGGAGAAATAATTTGTGAATTATTGTGAGTGCAGTAGTTAGTCCAGCAGCGCATTGAGTTGTTCACTTATTTAACTAGTGCCAGATATATTATTTCAACTGGAAACATATGAATGGTGGGCAGAAGATTTCTGTAGTGAACAAGAGTTCAATTAACCGAATATCTTGATGCTTTTCAATATTTTTTGCATGGTTTTAAATAGCCCGCTATAGCTTTTGGAGAGCCCCCCGCTAACGCAATGCACTTTTAGCGCTAAATTGAAAACGGCAATAATAGCCCGCTAAATCCCGCTATAGCGCTAAATTTTGATTCATTTAGCCTGCTAAACCGCTGCACTCGTAAAATGACACAAGTTAATACCATAAAGTTATCCATCTATTTTATTATTCCTTCCTGTTTTTACTGTATGTATGGTGCATTGATGTAGAACTTAATGATCCATCTATTTTATTATTCCTTCCTGTTTTTACTGTATGTATGGTGCATTGATGTAGAACTTAATGATTGAGCTGTAATTTCTAATCAATGCTTGGTTTTAAGATATTTGCGAATGTGTAGATAAATTATATGTGATATATAATATATGATACTTGATTGTAGACTTATTATTTTTATTATTTTCATTATTTTAGAAAACGCTAAATGGGATTTAGTTTCGCTATAGCTTTTATAGCTTCTATCGGAGCTGCCGCTAAATGGAATAGCCCGCTATTTAAAACTCTGATTTTTAATACACCTTCCTAGATAATGCTAACCTATAGCCTTTTGAGTTCCTTTTTTTAACTGCAAGTCTGAACCAGGGCAACAAAATTGCCATGAGTAGACATATGTTTGTTTGTTAGGTTCTTTCCTCAATTGTTTTGCTTATTTGTTTATAGATGGCAGTTGTTAACTGTAATGAAAAGTTCATGGCTTTGTTACAATTGTTGCGACGGATCCCCTTGTCCTGCTGCAGGTCAAGATCACGCCAGAGGCGAGGTCCCGGGTCGTGCTATCGTGGCCAAGCTTGTCAAACACTTCCATGCGTTTTCTTGTTTAGATGAACCCCTTTTTAGAAACAAACATTATTTCAGTAGATATATTTTTTGCAGTAACTTGATATTCTCAAACTCTTGGATATCACAATGGTTACTTGTGCTAAAATGTGAAGCTAAATGATTCTCCTCTTTGTTTTTAATGTTTTTTCTGAACATAGCAGTAAACTTATTGATTTAGTTTGATTGATAGGCCGACAAATATCTTATATCTAGTGCAAGAAAAATCTGCAACTCATAGCATGAGTATTTAGTAGTTTGATGATGCATATGCCCAATGATGCTCTTGTGACAGAATATCAAACCAGTGCCACAGTTGTTTCTGCACACTTCTGTATATACTTGTTTGAGCTAGACAAACAATAGAGCCTGGGCAGAGAATGAGAAGCGATGAGCTAGCTTATTTTTCGGCTTATTGCCCATTAATCTGCTCACATAATTTCCATATTTCTCTCAAATTTTAATGGAACTTCCACGAACGGGCCGGGGTCGCCGGAAGCAAGCTCCGCCACTGATTTGCTTTGTGATATTTGGTTTACAACATAGCGGTACACTACTAGTGTATGTAGTTCTGGAGGTCCTTTTGCAGTAAGGTATTGGGCGGTTGGGCCTGCACCAACCGAAGTGCTGATCCATGTGTATGCTTTCTCTCATCTAATTTATGATGCTTGAAACCTTGATAAGACGCCGCAGCAGGTTGCTCTGTTTCTTGTGTAGTAATGTGTGGACTGCAATTTCAGTCTGTGTTTTTGCGGTGAAGTTTCGCTGGTTAGCGTTAGGCTGCACATGTTGTAACATGTTTCAGGTCCTGTTATTTGTAGGAAAACACCAACAGGTTGGATGTAAGATGATATGCTAGCAGCTCGTGATATTCTTGTTTCCAATTATCGCAAGTTCAAGTCTCTTCCAGCGTTGATCGGATGGATTGAAAAAGAAACGGGTCATGAAGCAAGTCAATCCTTGGGATATTCCTTGATGGAATGAAGCAAGACTGAATCTTAATGGAACTTCGAACCTTGCCTCCATTTGTCATTACAGTTGTATCCTTTTGCCTTTATACTTTGCTTAATATTGCTTTGAAGCAATATGCCATTTGCTTAACCTTGCTGCGACTCAGTCTCAAGTTGACATCAATTCTTAATTTTGGAAATATAATGTTTCTATTTATCATTTTTTAAGCCAAACATGACATGTTTTTTTTTCGGTTTGGAATTCAATTTGGCCAAATGAAGTCCTGATTGTGCTTTCCTGACGACAAAAATGGGAGAGAAGATAGAGGGCATTTTTTTCTTTTTGAGGGGAAAGATAGAGAGCAATTTCCCTGCCTTGAGCAGCAATCCAGAATCGTCAAACTATCTAGTCTAGACTAGAGAGAGGTGATCCAAGTTGAAAAAGCAAGTAACTGACATTCCATGTTTATCAGTCCTGACGTAAGCATACGGCCGAACCTTCCTTCCGTTTCTTCCTTCCCAAGCACCCCCTGGACCTGGATGACATGGACACGATGAAGTCGTACTCCCAAGCCATTATAAGATCACTCTACCTTACATTCGCAAAAGTAAAACGGCTTCAGTCTCTACCGCCTTCGCACAGCACCACGCGAGCGCCATGGACACTTGGCACCTCTTTCTCGGCGCGATCCCGCCGATCCTACTCCTCCTCCGCATCTTCCGCGGCGGCCAGCGCCGCCTCCCGCCTGGGCCGCCGTCCGTACCGGTGCTGGGCAGCGTGGTGTGGCTGACCAACTCGCCCGCCGATGTGGAGCCCCTCCTGCGGCGGCTCTTCGCACGGTACGGCCCCATCGTGTCGCTGCGCATCGGGTCACGCCTCGCCATCTTCGTCGCCGACCGTCACCTCGCGCACACGGCGCTCGTCGAGCGCGGCGCCGCGCTGGCAGACCGCCCCGCTCTCGCCTCCGCCAGGCTCCTGGGCGAGAACGACAACGTCATCACGCGCGCCAGCTACGGGCCCGTGTGGCGCCTCCTGCGCCGCAACCTCGTCGCCGAGACGCTGCACCCGTCTCGCGTCCGCCTCTTCGCGCCCGCGCGCGCCTGGGTGCGCCGCGTCCTTGCCGAGAAGCTGCGGGACGGCTCCGCCGGCGGGGCGCCCGTCGTGGAGACGTTCCACTACGCCATGTTCTGTCTCCTCGTGCTAATGTGCTTCGGCGAGCGGCTCGACGAGTCCGCTGTGCGCGACATCGCCACCGCGCAGCGGGACCCGCTTATCTACAGGTCTAGGAACATGACCATCTTCGCCTTCCTACCGTCGGTCACCAAGCACCTCTTCCGCGACCGCCTCCAGAAGGTGCGAGCCATGCAGCGGCGAAAGATGGAGCTGTTCGTGCCGCTGATCAACGCTCGCCGGGAGTACAAGAGCCGAGGCGGCGAGCCCAGGAGGGAGACCAGGTTCGAGCACTCCTACGTGGACACCCTGCTCGACATCAAGCTTCCCGAGGAGGGAGACCGCTCCCTCACCGACGACGAGATGGTCAACCTCTGTTCCGAGTTCCTGGACGCCGGGACGGACACCACCTCCACCGGGCTCCAATGGATCATGGCCGAGCTGGTCAAGAACCCATCAATCCAGGAGACCCTCTATAAAGAGATCAGCGCTACGACCGGAGACGATCAGGAAGAGGTGTCCGAGGAGGACGTCCACAAGATGCCGTACCTCAAGGCGGTGGTCCTGGAAGGCCTCCGGAAGCACCCGCCGGCGCACTTCGTGCTGCCGCACACGGCGGCGGAGGACGTGGAGGTGGGCGGGTACGTGATCCCCAAGGGCGCGACGGTGAACTTCATGGTGGCCGAGATGAGCAGGGACGAGCTAGAGTGGCAGAAGCCGACGGAGTTCGTGCCGGAGCGGTTCCTGCCGGGCGGCGCGGGCGAAGGGATCGACGTCACCGGGAATCGGGGGATCAAGATGATGCCGTTTGGCGTCGGCAGGAGGATCTGCGCGGGGCTCGGCATCGCGATGCTGCACCTCGAGTACTTCGTGGCCAACATGGTGAGGGAGTTCGAGTGGCAGGAGGTTCCAGGCAACGAGGTGGACTTCGCCGAGAAGCCGGAGTTCACCGTCGTGATGAAGAAGCCGCTGCGCCCGCGCCTAGTGCCACGAAGGAACTAAGACCGGATCCACAACCACAAACCAGTAGTCCATTGCTATGATGCTATCGCTTATTCTTGCGTAGTTTAGTTCATCATGTTGCTATTGGATGAATTTACTACTGCTGCTATCGACAAATTGAGAGATTAAAATACTCCTACATTGTGTTGCGTCTTGTGTTGACTAGTTCATCCTTGTGTTGCTATCGACAAAGTTGCGGTCAGAGAGCAGTTTACTACTCCAGATGTTGGTTCATTCTGCAAGCAAGCAACAGCTTACATTGCCTGCCCGGTTGAATTTGTCGTGCATGTTCATGGTGGAGGTTGCTGACACGGATGTGCGCGAGCGCTCGAAAAGCGTGATGAGGCTCGAAGAAACGGAGGAGCCAGTGGCACGTTCATCACAGATACCACCTGATCATTTCGTGTTGATGTCGATGACAGAATGAGGAGAGGAAGTCACGGACACGTTGTAAATCTATATCTATACCCTAATAATAAAGGGAGGAAGGCTTCTTGTGTCGTCCGTCCAGAAATTACGATTGTACCCTCGCACAAAATAATGGATTTACGCCATTGCCACCGCCGAACAGGAAAAAACGGTTCGTTCTTTAGACAGCCAGCGATCGATCCCCTCCTGCGTACCTCCGCTCCCGCTGCCCGCCCAGGACGTGGTCGAGGTCGCCGCTGCGCTCGACGCCTCGATCCTGGCGCTGCCTAGGTACGCCTCCCTGAAACCGGCAGAAGCACCTGGTGCCCCACCGCCGCCGGGATCCCATGCGCCGCAGCCCGTCCACACCCCGCGGCCTGCGGCCACCAGCGACCTCCACCCCTTCCGGCCGGTGACCACCGACAGAGCCTCCCACGAGAGGGATGCGCGTCAACTCTGACCCAGTAACCCGCTCGGCCGAAGTTGTAGGTCGCGCGCACGTCCTCCATAGGCAGCTCCAGAACGCAACCCATCTAGGGTTTCGGCTGCATCCGGTGAAGCATCTCCTGCTGCGGCTGGATTTGGGCTGGCCGGACGCGGCTGCACAGCGCAAGCTTGATGGTTGTGAATCAAACGCTCTGTTGGTTGGTTGGTCACATGAGCATCCTATTCAGTACAGTCAAAAAAAGCATCCTATTCAGGCTGTTAGATAGCATCCGTTCTCTCTGTTCAGATTTGGTGAGGTGTAGATGAATCTAGGACTGTACTGACCGAATGCGCTTCCGTAGATTCAGACATGTTTGCATACTTGCGGAATCAATCAATTCCCCCACACGCATCTTCCTATCAGAATTTACAGCTGAAGATTGGACCTGTATTAAGACTGAATTTGGTGTACATCTGAATCTACAATCTTTCATCAGTTCCTTGCTATGGCTCCTTGGTGGTTGTCTGAGGCGTCTGATGATACAACCATTTTGGTAGTCATATAACACTGTACCATTCTTTGAAGATCAAAATCTCAATCCGATGTGAGCGCTTGCAGTCTCTTCCTGGGTGTGTGTTCAGTTTTGGAACCAAGTGGAATGGAATGGAACGGTTCCATTCCATCAGAGCGGAACCGTTCCATTCTTATGTTCAGTTCGGACAAAAAAAAATGTCACAGAACGCTTCCATTCCCGTGTTTAGTTTTGGAATTGGATGAGAATGGAATGGAATGGAATGGATGAGAATGGAATCATTGCAAAATTTGATTAATTATTTCTAAATTTGATTAATTATTTCTAATCACAATTAATTATTCCTAATCTTGATTAATTATTGCTAAGCTTGATTAATTTTTGCTAAACTTGATTAATTATTGCTAAACTTAATCCTAAACTGGATGATTAGCCGGCGTTCCACCTCGTCCGGCCGAATCGGAGGAACCACTCCATTCCGGATCTAGAGGGAATATTCCATTCTGAGGAACCACTACATTCCATTCCATTCTGCAACCGAACACAAGAACGGGATCCAAGTGTGGAATCGTTTCATTCCATTCCACCTCGTTCCGGAACTGAACACACCCTTAACTCTACCACCCGAGGGACTAAATATGCTGAAGGTGGATGCAGCTTTTCATCCGAGCTCCATCGGATGGATGAAGGTTATGTTCTGCATGATCACTTTGGCTCTTTCTTTTCGGCCGCTAGCACGTGTGTTTTCGACAGGGTTCACAGTCAAGAATTGGCCGAAGCTATGGCAGTCCGGGTATGCCAAGGTTGAATGAAATATAGGATCGGGTGTTCCTGAAACATTAGAACTAAAAAATTGTACAAAATAGATTGGATCACTTGTACCATGCATATAAATACATTTTGATATTATTTCGAATAAAATATATTTATTTGTATTTACATTGCACAACAATTAATTTTAAATTTCACGAATCCATGATCTATTGCATCATCCACCTACAAAAGTTGAAGACCCTTTAGGTAGAGAAATAAAAATGAGAAGTTTGGAGAAGTGTGGGTGAGTCTTACTATAGCATTTTAACAGTGCATCTAGCGATGTCCTTAACGGAGTGGGGTAAGGTGGCGATGACGACACATTATTTTCTTGCCCGTGGCAAGTGTATCATGTTCCCTGGCTAAAGCATGTAAACCGCGCATGGCCGCAGAGTGCTCCATGATAGTGATGACCCTATCTGTTTTTTCGATATACTTTGCCATGACCATGATCCTGACCTAAATATTTATTCCCGTTGCGACGCACGGGTATGTTTCCTAGTAATGCTGAAGTAGCGTTAGTCAACGATCCGCATCTCAATCGGTCATAACTCGATAGGATATATAGCCCCTGAGCTAATGAAGAATTGGGACCTGTACACACATTTTCAAAGTATTTGGGACTAATCTAAGACGTGTGAAATTGACATTTTACTCAGAAAAATTAAACGCCATGGAATGATTTCCCAAAAAAACTACCGCGTCCCCCGCGTCGTCTCCCCGAGAGAGACGGCCGGGGGCTCCTAACTCCACCTCCAGCGCCCCTCTCCTCCTAGATCCCTCGCGTCGCCGCCGGCGTGTGCCACCAGGCCTTGCCCGCGTGGTGCCGGCGGCGGTGGCCCGGCTTCTCCCCGCGCTCGGTTCCCCATCTCGGGTGGTGGCGGTCGGCGGCGGTGCTCTTCGGCGGGCGGCGATTCCGGCTGGAGGCGGCTGCTTGCGACGGCGCGCCGGCCTCTCCACGCGACGGTGCTGTCCCTTGACGGTGACGAGCTCGCTGCTCGCGAGGCTGATCACACGGCCCAGATCTGGGCCCTTTGGGCTCGATCTGGGTTCGGTGGGCCGGTCGGTGCCCAAGGCGGCGTCTCTTCCTGGAGATAGAAATGGAGGCGGCGGTGACTAGGTGGCGACGACGTTGTTGCAGCCCTCCTGCTGCAGCATGGTGGCGAAGTTTAACGGATCATTTTTTTTGCCCGGCCGGGCCGTTGACGCCGAACCAGAGGGTAGCAACGGCGACCTACGTGCTGCAGCGCGACATGGACTTAACGGACCCGATCTGGGTCCGGCCGGGCAGGCGGCCCGGTTTGTCCCTGCTGCGTCCGGTCGGCACCCGCCATTGGCGGTGGAGGACGTCCTCCAGGTGGTAGTGCTATTGTTGTCCTTCGATTCTAGCGTTGGTCTGGTCTATTTCTGCTGCCGCGTCCGGTCGGCTACCGCGGGAGCGGTGGAGGCAGTTCCCTCTCGTGTGGCTGCAGAGTTGTCGATCCCGGAACCTGGCGTCTTTGTTCTTCGTTTCTAGGCCGCGCATCGGTTCACAGTGAGAC
The DNA here is from genome assembly GCA_026929855.1 of Poa annua. Classification (NCBI taxonomy): domain Eukaryota; kingdom Viridiplantae; phylum Streptophyta; class Magnoliopsida; order Poales; family Poaceae; genus Poa; species Poa annua. The sequence goes on from CM049438.1 coordinate 40,665,409, forward strand.
GACGACGGTGGTGTGCAACCCGTGGTGGTGCATGTAGGTGGACGGCGGCGTTGGGCGGAGGACCGTGGAGAATCTTGGGTAGTGGTTCTTTAGGGGTCGGGAGAAATCCTTGTCATCTTAAGACATCGACAGGGCGACACCTACGGGTGCCGTCATTCCTTCTTGAAGGGTGTCGTGTGTACCCATTCCCCACTCACCCCTGCGTACGGAGGAAACCCTAGGACATGTCTGGGCAGTAGTGGCGTCATCGTAACAGTTCTTCTTGAAGGTGGTGCTTGGTACACGATGGTCCGGAGCTCTGGGCACGTGGTGGGTCTTTAGGTGGGCGCAGCGGATGTATGCCATCTTAGTTTTGTCGATCTGCCGTTGTCGGCATTCTTTCTTTTTTATTTCTCTTGTTTTCTCATTTGGGCTTGACTGTGCTGAGGCCCCAGCAATTGTATCGATTGATTGCTATATTTATATAGCGGGACGAAAACCTGTTTTGTGGGTTCATTGAAATGTCAGGAGGAGGTTGGGTAATCAAGACAGCGAACATAGGGGACTGCTAGATTACGGGTACGGTCGAAATTTCGAATATTATTTTTCTTGCCGTCAGATAGCACATCGTTGTCTCCATGGTATATTCGCGATCAAATCGTTTTGACCTTTTTAAAACGTTTTTGAAAATCGAAACAAATACATGCATGTAGCCAACTTTATGCACTTTAAGCCCGCAAAGTTTCAGTGTCAAATACGTTTTATTTTGGCTGATCAAAAAAGGACAAATCCAACAATTTCCGAGAGAACAAAAGTTGCACCGTTCACGTCTAAGATCTGCATATTTGTTATTTTTTAAGAGTCTAGATTACAAGGTATTTGTATAAATATTAGACACTTCTAGTGCATAGTATAGACTACATCTTGATATCTTATAAGAAGAAATTGAAGCTTCAAATAGAAATTTTAAAAAATAAATAAGGGCTACGAACCCGGGAGCCGAATCACCGGAGTCTATTCCCCTAAATTGAGGAGTATCCTACACATTATGTTCTCCTAATTAGGAATTGGATAGGATTTGCTTGTAGTTCCTATAAATATACATACAATGGAGCATATGTAGATGTGGTCTCTTCCTTTTCCTAAATTACATGGTAACACATTGCCTCTGATCCTCTTCTTCGCTTTCGTTCCTCCTCCTTAAATCATCCTCCCAGATTTTGTCGCCACCCCACACCTTCATCTCCCATCTCGAAGGTCATGCCAATTCCACCTATTGGCCCAGGCGCCTACTCTCCAGAGTGTTCGCTCCCTCGTTCTCATCGTGCTCAACCTTAACGTGTCGTCCTTCCTCAAGTGGCGCACATTATTCACCATCGCCCATAACCACCTATGCCCTCGAGGACTAACTCGACGCCACCATTCTTAATTGTCTCTACTGGTCCATGTCACTGGACATCGTTGATATAGTCATGCGGCCGAATTGACGACCTACACGGTTTGGACAATCGTCTTCACGCTCTTAAACGACAACCAAAAGAGGGCGTGAGGTATACCTCTTCGAGGAATTTCGTTGCATCCGGCAGGGGCCTAGTCCGTCGTCGACTATCGTCATCCTTAGAAGACCATCAAGGACACCCTCGCCGAGGTCAGCGCGAACCTCTCGTCACCAACGTCATCAAGGGACTCCATGAGTGCTTTGACAACGTCGCCCACATCGCCACACTTATGAACCAACACCCCTCTTTTCTTCACTTTTCGCGTTATGCTCCTGAAGGTGCTGGGCTGCTCTGCCGATTCCCCATCGGCTTCCACTTTTTACACAACAAAAGCAGGACAATGGTACTAGTTTGGTGGTGCCTACCGATACGTATCAAACTTATCTATAATGTTTCTATAGACCCTTGTTATTGTTTTTATATAATTTTTACATAATTTAATTTGCTACGGTCTTATGTATGCCTTTACATTATTTTTGTTAGATTAACCTAATAACCCAGTGCTATGTGTCTGTTGGTGCTTTCTACCTATTTTGCATCACACATAATACCCGGAAAGTAGAGGGAAATTTCAGGAAATTTTGGAAAACCTAGTACTAATTCAATACAAAGACGGAGAGCACGGGAGGGGGGCCAGTGAGCCACAACAGGATCCCACCCTAACGGCGCAACCAGAGGGTGGGCGCACCACCGCCTTGTTCACCTCCTCGCAATGCCCTACCACCTATAAGTAGCTTTTGACCTCAAAACATCGAGGACGGAGTTATGTCAAAACTAAACAACAAATAGGGCCAAACGCATGTTGGGCTTTGAATTTGACCCATTGTCATTATTGACTAGATCATGTAGGCGCGCGTTGCCGCGCCCGTCTATTAGGATTGGAGAATGTCAAAATTTCTGAAAATATATTTTGAATATAACTGAGAGAAAATTCATACTGAAAAAATCCCTCTATAGTAAACACACAATTTAGCAATTTTAATGTAGGTCGGGAAGGGTGTGTGCAATTAATTTTCCCTAAGTAAATGGGTTTTAGTGAGATTTTCAAGCCCCGTAAACCAGAGAAGCCCGAATTTGATGCACGCAGTATCGTCCCCTAGGGACAGATGGGTCAGTGCGCATCTGACGGTTAGAATCATTTGACGTGCGATCCAACGGATACAAAGGCTGATGACGTGAGAGTGCAGAGAAGCCGAATTTGATGCACGCAGTAGCGTCCCCTAGAAACAGATGGGTCAATGCGCATTTGATGGTCAAAGATTATCTGACGCGCGATCCAACATATATAAAGGCTGATGGCGTGAGAGTGCTTCCTATTGTCTCAGTTTTAATGTCCGTAATAACAAATTTTTATTTAAATTTAGACATAAAATTCTTGTGAAGTTTTTTTTATACGGGACGTAAGCATCCATCAAGACACGACGTGGTCGTCCCCCACAATAAATTAAGGTTGTGCCAATGTCCAAACCTTTCTTTTTGCAATTTTTGGAAACTTTAAAGTTCAATCGGACATTGTTTCGGTGCACCGGATAGGTTCCCCTCTTCCTCCCCTCGTGTTTGTTCGCCCCTTCCAGGAGGTATTCCAGCAACGCCGGCGGCGACCAGAGGGCCAGCAGATCCTCGCCGACGACTAAGGTGAGCTCGGGCTCTCCTCCCTTACTCGCGTCCGACTTCATGCCGCGCCACTCCTGTCCTGTCCTACCCAAGCTCCAGTCCGCCGCCGCTATGCCCTAGAGCTTCGCCGTCGCCCTCACGCCCGCATCGCCCCCACTGCCGTCTCCGTCGCGTTCTTACTATCCCCACGCAGTCCGCACTCTTGGAAAATTGGGTTTTGAGATATGGGCTATTACTCATCAAGTGATTACTTAAACCCCAAACTAACCCCTATTGTTTTGTGTCTAGATCCACCCCTGCTCGTTGTGATTCTTCGCGGATTTGCAGAGGGCTCCTCAGCATGTCTTGGTCGGCAATCGAGAATGATCCTGGTAATTCTTACATTTATCATCTGTGACGCGGCAACACAACAGATTAATGGACTATCTAGTTAGTTGAGCCAAGTTTTCTCTGCACATTCTGTATGCCGTGCACTGATAATGTTTCTCCATGGCCCTCGATGGTAATTAACTGTGTATTGTATCTAGTTTGACTGGACAGTTAAGAGTGTTTGGACTAGATGTAGAGGATATGCCAGAAACCGTCATGTCAGGTGTTATTGGCATCTTGGATTACTAAGCTTGCTCTTGGGCCTCGTGGTATAAGTTGTTACTCAGTGGAACTGTATAATTTAGTGTTTAGTAGTAATAGAAGATTGAGATGCGTGCAGCATCACCTATTTCACCTTTGGAGAGTGTCCAGCTGTTTCCTCAAGCCGTTTAAGCTGTCGTTTGAAGTTTAATATGAATATGAGAGATAAAATGGTCGTTTGCTATTCAAAATGTACAGTTATTATGTGCCTACGTTTTTTTTAGTAAAGAGGAAGTTCCTCTCGTACTAAGTTACTCACGTGTGTATTCAGTCTACCTCTATTAACAAGTGTCATTTGAATGGTGAAACAAACTATACTCATCTTCAGAACCATGCTATTATATGTTAGCTACCTGTTCTAACTAGATCATTTTTAATTTCGTGCTCCCCCTGTAAACCGTGGCTTTTAATCTTTGCCAAGGAAAGGGTAAGTTTATCCAGCAGTAGCACGTCGACGTCCTCCAGTACCTAGATCACCTTGCTTAGGCTCATCTTCAACGCAACCAGCTCGCCGATTATTCCTCTAGTTGCTAGATCGTCCTCGCAGCTGCGTCTGCGCCTTCGGCTCATGTGCCCTAAGTACCTACAACCTTTTTCTCTAGCGCGTTGATGGCAGGCACTTTTGCCTTGGTGCTGTAATCTTAAACTGTTTTTCTCCAGTGTTGTTACCTTGGCTGTGGGGCTTTATTAAGTTAAAGCAGGGCTGTAAGCCTTTGGTCTAAACAAAAGGAAAGGGGAAGTGCTATTAACCTCTGCTAATTGTGTAGGTGTTTTTACCGAGCTGTTGCAACAAATGCAGTTGAAGGGTCTCCAAGTAAGTATTCACCTACCCACAGTTCCCCTTTTTAATAAGTCAGCTAGGCAACAAGGGGCAGTATTCACTTTATGGATTGATACAAATGTCTCGAACATCTGTCTAATTTTCTGCATCCAAGGCTCCCATAACAAAACAAAAAGGTGCTATTTTTCCAAGGAAGGAGTAAAATTTAATCTTGCACTTTTAGTTCATTATCTGGTTGACATTTAGGCTCCTGGATTTACACGGCCTCATGAATACTAAAACTATGTTCTGAAATACAACTATGTTTTGAAAATGTTGGCAGGCTATGCATGTAACGCACTACAATTGGTGTAAGTTTTGGGAGTTCATAATCAGTTTCTAGTTTCTACATGAGCTTCTTCCTACGCAACTTAGGATATTTGACCTCCTCAAAAGCTGGCATTCTATGATATTCCATGTTATTCTTCCTTTACAGGTCGATGAACTCTACTCACTTAATCTGGATGCCCTCAAAGATCTTCAGTATGTTATCCTTGCTACCCGTATCATGAATGCTGTTTTTTCCTGAATCAACTGTGTGAATCAATTGGTTTCTTGCAGGCCAATTTATGGGCTTATAATTCTGTACAAATGGCGACCTCCAGAGAAAGATGAGCGCCCTGTTATCAAGGAGTCGGTTCCAAATCTATTCTTTGCCAATCAGGTCAGAGAATAGCTACATTCAGTGTTTTTGTAACATGTTTACTCTGCATCTTTATTATAACCACGCCGTTTTTTACACGCAGATAATTAACAGCGCATGTGCAACCCAAGCCATCGTTTCTGTTCTATTAAACTCTTCTGGCATCACCCTTAGCGATGACCTCAGAAAGCTAAAGGAATTCGCAAAGGACTTGCCGCCAGAGCTCAAGGGATTGGCCATAGTTAATTGTGAAAGCATTCGTATGACCAGTAACTCATTTGCAAGGTCAGAAGACCCTGATGAACAGAAATCATCTAGCAAGGATGATGATGTCTACCATTTCATTAGCTATGTTCCTGTTGACGGTGTCCTGTATGAGCTTGATGGACTAAAGGAAGGACCTATTAGCCTGGGAAAGTCCCCAGGTGGTATTGGTGAGATGGGGTGGCTGAAGATTGTGCAGCCTGTCATTCAGGAACACATTGATACATTTTCTCAGAATGAAATAAGGTTCAGTGTCATGGCTATCACAAAGAACCGGAAGGATATGTACATCGTAGAGCTCAAGGAACTTCAGAGAAAGAGGGAGAACCTCTTGTCACAAATGGGTGATCCTTCTGCCAATCGCCAAAGGCCATCTGTTGAGCGGTCACTCGCAGAGGTTGCTGCTCACATTGAGGCTGTGACCGAGAAGATCATAATGGAGGAAGAGAAATCAAAGAAGTGGAAGACAGAGAACATTAGGAGGAAGCACAACTACGTGCCTTTCTTGTTCAATTTCCTTAAGATCCTAGAGGAGAAGCAGCAGCTGAAGCCCCTGATAGAGAAGGCAAAACAGAGTTCTCATAACCGTAACCCCAAATGAAGTCCGCATTGTAAAATTTTATCACTCTGATTATTTCGTTTTCGTGTAGAGATCTTATGGCTGACTGGAGCTGTTCTTGCCGAATGTACCTGTAGTTCTAGTCCCTAGATAGGGCATGCATTTTACAGCCTAGTATATCCGGGCAAATCTTAAAGATTCATATAGGGAACACCCTGACTTTTATTAGAATTATGTGTGCATTTATTTGGGTTGATTCCCTATTTGACCGACTTTTACCCATACATGCTGAATATTCGATTTTATTAGCAGGTTAAGTTCGTATGAACTAAATGCAAAAAGAACAAAAGAAGCTTCCAGAAGCATCACTCGTCGCACAGCCTTTCCATTAACAGGCTCTTGTGTATATACTCATGGCTGAAAAATCCACCAACTGTTTGCTACTTTGCTTGACATACAGTCCCTGTGCATTAAATAAAATTTGGTGCTTCCGTTAGGACTAGTGTAGCGAAACCCATTGCTGCTAATTTATGCACTTAGGCTGTATATATAAACCGTGAGAACAAAGACGAAAAGTATGGCTATGGAAACTGCAAGTGGAGGGCCTTACCAAATGCCACCACACGCTAAAACAAGAAAGTTATCATCATCGCAAAGCTCCAACTAGAAACCAGATTATATAATTTAGAATGGTACTTCCTCTTTTGATCAATATAAGACGTTTTACATAGTTTAAAGTGGACTAGATACAAACCCAAAAAGAATGAACCTACATACTAAAAGTAGACTAGGTACAACATAAAGTGAGTGAATATATAAAACAGCTAGAATGTCTTATAAAAGAAAACAGAGGGAGTAGCACATAACAGAATCATTGCAGATCGTGATTAAGTGCGGAAATTTAACGTAGGGCCAGCATTTAGAGACCTTACAACGTTGATATCAGGATTTGAAGTCACTATTTGCTTTTCAGGAGGCAAGAATTTATTCTGCTTTAATTCCATATCACCTACAAGAAAGTACTACACCAACTAGATGGAACACACTAATAAGCAAGGAAGAAATGCGCACCAGTTGCTCTTTCTAAGTTCATACTACTTTTAATCCGTCCCATATATATGAATCCGCCTGCTTTTCGTATTCTTCCTCTCTCAGCCACAAGCTCTGGCTTGTGGTCTCTGGACATATTGTGTTTGTCTGTCACGATGTGCGGAACAGACATTCAACTCTCAGACATATATCTTCATGACTAATAACGACCAGTAAGAGGCACAAGAATAGGAGGTCCACGCGCGTGCGCTCCGGTGCTGACAAGTGTCGCAATTTCGTTCGTTTCTGCTCCCACCTTTTCTCCACGCGGTGACAAGTGGCGGCTCCCTGGTGGTGGGCAGAGGGTTGTACATGCATTTATTTTGAGATTCGTTTTTTAAAAACGAAATATCTTGAGAACCGTTTATCCGATTTACGAACCGTTTTCACTTTTGAACTCCTCGCGTCGAGATCTTCAAAACTAGATCCATTGTTGATAGGTTTCGACAAACTTTTTTTTTGGTACTTCGGATTGTGTACAGTTCGTACAACCTGGTATACGTAGTTGTACATCCAACTAAACTGTGTGTAGTTGTACGTACAACCAGATCTGTACAACCTGATATGTGTAGTTGTACGTTCAGTTCTGTTCTGTACAATCTGATCGGTATGGTTGTACGACCTGATCTGTACAACCTGCTGTGTAGTTGTACAACGTGATTTGTACAACGTGATCTGTGTAGTTGTACGTACAACCATGTCTGTGTAGTTGTACTAGTTAAGTTTATTTTTGTACATGGTGTTGTGTGGGTTTGTACATCTTATTTAAAACTAGATCTGGATCTGGAACGGACCCGCGTTTCGTACGGCCGCCACGTGGCGGCATGAGGGAGTGCGCGCGGGGCCCAAAACTGACCTTCGCGAAGGCTTCCCTTCCCGTAGTGATACCCACAAGAATATCATACCTGGCCACCTTTAGACACGTTGTACTTCCACCTGTTGGGCTGTTGGCCCATCAAAATCAGAATGCGGTCCCTGGTATAAGATTGTCGATGTCAGATAGCTTACATAAAGTACCCTAAAAAAAAAGATAGCTTACATAAAGATATAGTGACATAATAATGAACAGTGACAACGGAAATTACGGAAGCAGAGTCATTCCTGTTAGGTCCTCTTTGGATCGTGGAGTTGAAAAACGCAGGAATAGGAAAAAGATAGGAATCCGACACCTTTTAAAACAGAGAATTGTAAAATGTAGGAAACTATAAGAATAGTCATTTGGGTCAAACGAAGGAAAAACACAAGAAAAATGATCCTACGGGCTTCTCTACTACTATTAAAAGAGCAAACATTTTCTTCTCTAAAGCCACCCCGCAAACGTACACAAAACAATATTGACGAATCGTAGCCTCACGATCAGATCCACATCGATAGATCTAACCGTCACTGTAAATAAAAAAACACAGATGGGTACGTTTAGTAGTTTCCACGGCAGACGAAAACTCTGCCAAGGAAGATTTTCTCCGCCCGCGGTCTGCGCCCCGTAGCTCTCTGCCTGCCAAATAGCTCGCCTCGCGATCTGCGGCCTTCAGTTCCGCCTCCCCATCCGTCCTGCGGCGGCCATTTTCAGTGAGCGCACATTTGGGGTGCGGCCTCTAACGACGTCTTCACCCAGCTCAGGCCCGCGATCGCCTCTGTTTTCTTCACCCATGGCGAAAGATGAACGAATCGGTTGTACTGCTTCCGCGTCGTGCTCCTCTGTCCTGCACGTACGCTGCGCCCAAGAAGCCGCCGAGTCCCTTGCACCCGCCATCCGTGCCAGATACACCTCCCACCGGCGCCACACCTGCGGCAGGCCTTCGCTACTGGAGCTCGAGGCAGCCACATCCCAGCATCTTCTCCGCATCGGTCCTGTTTCGCATCCCAGCATCTTCTCCCCATCGGTCCTGTTTTTCTCCGAGACGATGTGAGGCGCTGTCGTGGCTGCCGCAGGAACACGACCCGCAAGCCGCAGCTGCCGACACAGGGAGAGGAAAGCTTCCCGAGGCTCCCCCTGCCACATCGCCGCACGCACGACTACCCTTCGGCATCCTGCACGCCGCCGCCGCCACCATCGCACTGGTTTCCGACGTGCTCCCCGCCCTCCGCCGACCTGCCCGCACCTCCCTTCCCACACGAGGACACACAACTCCTCTGTATTTGGGTTTTGATCCACAGCTTGGAGAAGGTGATGTTTGGATAAGAATCTTCTGTTTCCGTATTTGGGTTTTGATCTAGGCTATTTGCCTATTCCGTGATTTGTTTCCGTAGTTGGTGGCCAAGGTGATAGCTTGCAGATTGACCCCGGCTCTCCCCTTGTTGATCGGGTGCCACCAGAGCGCTTTCGTTCGTGGACGTTGTCTACATGACAACTTTATGCTGGTACAGTGCACGGCTAGGAAGCTCCACAGCTCCTCTATACCCGCGGTTCTCCTCAAGCTAGACATCACGAAGGCTTTTGACACAATCAACTGGTCCTTCCTGCTGGAGGTTCTGAGGAAGATGGGTTTTGGCGATCACTTGATCGCGTGGATTTGTGCCCTACTATCGACCTCCTCCACACGGATCCTCCTCAATGGCTTGCCCGGAGACAAGATCTTCAACAGGAGAGGGTTGCGCCAGGGGGACCTGAACGGGAATCCGGCACCTAGAAGGGGGGGGGGGGGTGAATAGGTGCTATTACAAATTTTAACTCTTTTTCAATTTAAGCTTAACACAAAGGTAAATTCTCTAGATATGCAACTAAGGTGAATTTACCTAAATGACAAGCTAGGCAAATAAACAAGATACAAGATAAATACAAGTGCGAAACAAGCAAGTAAGGGAGTAAGGATTAGGGGAACCAAGTGAAGCACGCGGAGACGAAGATGTAATCCCGAGTTCCACCACAAGGGTGTACGTCTCGTTGGAGAGGCGTGGGTCACCACAACAGGTTGACCACAACGCCACAAAGGCTCACCTTCTTCTCCGATGAACTCAACCACAAAGGTTGCGAGTTCACCTTCCACTATTGATCCCCTTTGGGGCGGAGATCGAATCCCTTACAACAAGCTTGAGGCACACACCCACAACTTAATTGGGGGCTCTCAAGATGACCACAACAGGTCAAGGACCACAAAAGGTCAAGGCAACACCAAGAAGGTAACAATGGTGAACTAGGTTTTCCTAAAGGAAACCCTAGCCACGAAATCCCCAAGTGAATGGGGAGGAAATGCAAATCGCTTCGGTGAAGTAGTAGATCGGGGCCTTCTCCTTCAATCCTCCAAGTATCAACGAATTTGGGTGGAGGGATTGAGAGATCTTGATGATTGGAGCTTTCTTGAAGTTGAGGAGAGAGAGAGTGAGAGAGCTATCTGTTCTTGAGGGAGTGAGGGAGTATTTATACCCTCACCCAAAATCTGGCCGTTGGCAGCTCGAACACCCGGAAATTCCGGTCTAAGTCACAACCGGAAATTCCGGTCCATACCGGAAATTCCGGTGAACTGAAATTTCCGGCTAGAATTTCCGGCCAGAGCCAGAACTGAGAACACTTCTTTCCTTAGCCGATTCTGGAGGGCTCCTCTGGGTGCACCCGGAAATTCCGGTGAATGGAAATTTCCGGGCACTATTTCCGGCTCGGGGCAGAATGCTTCCTCAACTCAGACTTGGTCGATTTTCTGGGCTCTTCTGTGTGCACCCGGAAATTCCGGTGAATGGAAATTTCCGGGCACAATTTCCGGCTCGGGGCAGAGACGTTCTTCAAACTTGACTTAGCCGATTTTCTGTGCTGTGCTGGGGACCCGGAAATTCCGGCCCTGGGAATTTCCGGCTCCAATATTCCGGTTCCTGGAATAATTCCAGAACAGCTTCTTCCTTGCATTTTTGGGTTCGATGCATATGATATTTCATCATACACTTTCTGAAATACTTAGCACTAAGATTAGTACATCATTAGTATTGTTAACTAACACACAAAACACTAGGGATTAAGAAATGTTCTTTCAATCTCCCCCTTTTTGGTGTTAGATGACAATACCAAGATTTGCAATGACAATCAATGCTATATCATGTTCTAGATAAAATGGCTCCCCCTAAACATGTGCATACTAGAATATATGAATACACACGGATAGCACAATAAATAAGAGCATTTTTGCAATGGAGACCACATGATATATAAGAGTATAGAGACAAAATAGCCAAGGTAAACTTGAGACTTGGTAGAATGTCATACCTTGTGCATAAACAATATGACGAGAATACCAACACAATAACCTTGTAGTCTCAAGCATAATAACATGGATAGCATGGGGAAAGTCTCAATACACACGAAGTTCACACGAATAGCAAATGAAAATAGTTCAACAAATACAAATAGGATAAATGAGCACAAGCGCAAATAAATGATAAACGCACATGCTTGTGCCCAAACCCATGCAAATCCCCGAAGTTCCTAATAGATCAACTTCTCCCCCTTTGGCATCGAAACGCCAAAAAGGAAGAAGAGCGATGCTACGTCCCATGAAGAGCACCACTCAAGGGGTCGCCTCATCCTCGTCCTCGTCATCCTCATCTTCATCCGACGAGACATCCTCATAAACCTGTCCAGTAGAGTAAGAGCTGCCACCAAGATCACTCTCAAACTGAGACCACGGAGCCATAGAACCCTGGTTCCACTGGGCATAGGATAGTGGAGGTGTGAGATCAGCAGGAGCAGGAGAGCCAGAAACATGGTGCAGAATCAGCTCTTGGTTGTGGGCAGATTGACGGCGGTCCTTGTAAGCTGTGTATTGTTCCTTGCGAATGTCAATGTTCATGCAAAGAATGTTGCGCTGGAACCAATTGAGCTTCTTGACATGTCCAGAGGTGGCAGGACCAGCAGCAGCCCGGCGAGCATCACCCATGAAAGAATCACTCCTTGTGGAACGAGAAGTGGGCACCGTGGGGGGTGCAGGGACAGACCTCTTCTCATATAGCTTCTTGAAGTCATGGGTCTCCAACTCATCATCACTAAAGGTATGCTCCGGGAACTTGGACTTGATGAGCTTCATTATGTAAGGAGCATAGGGAATGGTGCCCGTTGTGATCATTGCCTCATACATCTCATGGTGAATGTAGTCCATCACATCCACACTCCAATCCGCATTCGCATCGGTGCTCATAGCAATGTTGTGGGCATGAAGAAGGAGGTTGCAAAGAGGAGATACCACATTGTCGAAGTTGCCACCACTTGGAGCAAGATTCTCCCGGAGAATGCGCACGAGGACATCATAGAGGGGGAGCAAGTTCCTTGCGAGACCGGGAACTCCACCCTCGCCATAGAGATGTGCAGTGTCCCTCTTGTTGAGCTTGTATGAATGATGCATGCGGTAGCCTTGAGGATTGGCGCCATCAAACCGGTAGCCCAACACTTTAGCAAACTCATACCAGTCAGACTCACAATAAGTTTCTCCAGACATCCACTTGATAGTCTTCTTTGAGTCACCCTTCATCACGAGAGTGGCATAGAACTGCATGATAAGCTGAGAGTTGTAGTCGCAGCGGGTGATCACAAGTCTCTCCAAACCCATGCACTTGATAATATGGATGGCTTCAGCAAAGGAAGGCTTCTTCTGAAGAGCATTAAGGTTGTATGGCTGCATCTTGCGAATGGGCTTGGTCAGAGAGTAATATACATCCTTGAGAACGTCCTCTTGTTCCTTGCACCAGAAACTGCGATCGGTCAGGTCTTCATCCCTTGGCTTGAGGTACCAATCCCCTTGGCGAAACTGAGCATAATCAACCGCACTCATTTGAGTGTACGACTGACGTTGGGTAGGGGGTGGAGCATTCTTTCTCTTCTTGGCCACGGGCTGGCGAGAGGGGGCAGCTGCTTTCTTGGACTGGGACAAGCTTGAGGATGCAAGACCTTTGCCCTTAGCCTTTCGAGTGACTTGCCTTGAGAGCCTCTCGGGAGGAGAAGAACTCCTGCTCGAATCATCTGTGAAAGTAGCATGGATGGATAGCACAGGATAAGTACACACAAGTCAGTGGGGAGAAACTAGTTACATTAAAGGTGATTTGCATTGATCAAAATTAGCTAAACCTGGAAAAACTGGAAACTGCCGATTTCAGAAAAATTCAGACCGGAAATTCCGGTTCAGTTCAGACCGGAAATTCCGGTCTGTCGAAACATTGCAGTTTGAAGTTTGTGCTAGGTCTAAAACTAGATCGATCCAATACAAATCAAATCTAATGTATCTAGACTAGTAAGTATACCACTAGGGACCACTACAACCAAGCAATTTGCAAACAAACTACTCCTCATCTAGATCCAAAGTGCAAGCACTAAAAGGGATGAATGGGAGAGTTACCCTCGTCCATGGGGCAAAAAGCTTGGAGGAGAAGGTCCACGGGGCGGAGGAGCACCAGATCTGGCCAAGGGAGAGAGTCTCCACCGGCCGGAAAGCTCCGGGAGGGCTTGGAGGAGCAGGAGCGGCGGCTGGGAAGTGGGGCAGGTCGGGGGTGGAAGATGGGTTCGAATGAACCCTTCACCCCGAGCCTGCCCTTTTAATTTCTGGACAAACCGCCCGACCGGAAATTCCGGGTGTAACTTACACCGGAATTTCCGGGTCACCGGAATTTCCGACCCAAAAGGAACCGGAAATTCCGACCTGCTGAACCAAAGATCCCAGTTTTCAACGGATGACTTGTGTGCAATAGAGAGAAATGTTTTTAGGTAAGAATAGGCTTGGGATAGATTTCCAAACTGGTATTGGTACATCATGCTCAACTTACAACAACCAAATCAAAGCATAAAGCGCCAAGTTGAGTAGATTTCCCACATGCATGAACAAGAAATTAATAGGCAACAAAAACGCTCCAAATGAGACCAACTCTTCAAAAGAAGAGGGCGGTGGCCGAAGCCACCATGTAGGAGTGTATGGCATGTCACCGCGAAGATAGATCTTGGGTACATAACCACTACTCGTCGTTTTAGCTCACTAGACATAAGAATGAATATAGAGATAAAAGAACACTTACTATCGGCATAATGGGGGGAGGGATGGTCCAATGTATTAGGACCGCACTCCCCCTATGTCCATGCCTAGAACTAGACAAAATATGGTACTAACGTGTCCTTGGGGTGTGTGCAATAGATCAAGCAAGGGACCTCGAATCAATGATATTGAGCTCATTCCTCAAATAGCAAAACCTTCCTTCTTCGAGAGGTTTTGTGAAGATATCTGCCAATTGATCTCTTGTGCCCACATAAGATAAGTCAATGTCTCCTCGGGCCACATGATCTCTAATGAAGTGATGGCGGATCTCAATATGCTTGGTTCTTGAATGTTGCACCGGGTTGTATGCAATCTTGATGGTACTTTCATTGTCACATAGAAGAGGCACTTTGTCGCAATCGACACCGTACTCCTTTAAAGTCTGCCTCATCCATAGTAATTGGGTGCAACAACTTGCGGCGGCAACATACTCGGCTTCGGTGGTGGAGAGAGATATGCAGTTTTGCTTCTTAGAAGACCAACTTACCAACGACCTCCCAATAAATTGACAAGCACCGGAGGTGGACTTCCTATCATCTTGATCTCCCGCCCAATCGGAATCCGTGTACCTGCACAGAGTGAAATGAGCATCCTTGGGGTACCACAATCCATAGGTTGGGGTATGAGCCAAATACCGAAAGATTCTCTTGACCGCCACATCATGGCTTTCTTTAGGAGCCGCTTGATATCTTGCACACACTCCTACGGTTAGTACTATATCCGGTCTAGATGCACAAAGGTAAAGAAGAGATCCAATCATTGAGCGATATACCTTTTGATCCACATCCTTACCCTTGGGGTTGAGCTCAAGGTGGCACTTGGTTTGCATTGGAGTAGAGGCACCCTTGAGCTCAAGCAACCCGAACCTCTTGAGCATGTCTTGAGTGTACTTTGCTTGGTTGATGAAAGTCCCTTCCTTCAATTGCTTGATCTCGAATCCGAGGAAGAACTTCATCTCACCCATCATGGACATCTCAAACCTATCGGTCATAAGCTTAGAGAATTCTTCGTTAAATGCTTTGTTAGTAGATCCAAATATAATATCATCCACATATAATTGACATAAGAAAAGTTCTCCATTTACTTTCTTAGTGAAAAGGGTGGGGTCGATTTCCCCAACTTGGAACCCACGGTCTACAAGTAGTTCTCTAAGGTGCTCATACCACGCACGTGGGGCTTGTTTAAGGCCATAGAGCGCCTTATCCAACTTGTAGACATGGTTCGGATATTTGGGGTCCTCAAACCCCGGAGGTTGCTTAACATAAACAAGTTCGCTTAGTGGACCATTTAGAAAAGCACTTTTAACATCCATTTGTTGCAATTTAAAGTTATGATGAGAAGCATAGGCAAGAAGTATACGAATGGACTCGAGTCGAGCCACGGGCGCGTAGGTCTCTCCAAAGTCAATGCCTTCAATTTGGGAGAAGCCTTGAGCCACCAATCTTGCTTTGTTCCTCACCACTATGCCATGCTCATCTTGCTTGTTCTTGAATATCCACTTAGTGCCGATAACGTTGCGGCAATCTTTGGGTCTTTCCACTAACTTCCACACCTTGTTGCGCTTGAAGTTGTTGAGTTCATCGTGCATGGCCTCCAGCCAATCCGGATCCTCAAGCGCTTCAAACACCTTCTTTGGTTCCACCATGGAGATGTGAGCATGATGCTCACTAAAGCTTGCTAGTTGCCTTCGAGTGGAGACCTTGCTTCTTACATCTCCAAGAACCTTGTCAAGAGAGAGGGCTCTCAATTCTTGAGAGGTGCCAACTCTATTCACACGGCGGACTTCGATCTCCCTTCTTAAGGTGGGAGGAATCACTTGATCATCTTGATCATTCTTGTCTCCGCCTTGACCGGATTGATGGCCTTGATCAACCCTTGGAGTAACTTCATGAGATGAGGGAGTAGGTTGATCTTGGCCTTGTTGCGTACTGCCACCGGGAATTTCAGCAGAACCGGATATTCCGGGTTCACCTTGAACCGGAAATTCCGAGCAACCGGAATTTCCGACATCAGGCTGAACCGGATTTTCCGGCTCTCCGGGAATTCCTGGAGCAGTTGAAGGTTCTTGTCCATCTTCTTGGTTGGACGTGTTGGGCACGGTGTTGTTGTCTTGGGTTCCCTGTGAGGAAGTAGCTACCACTTGCGTAGAGCTTGGTCCTTGTTGATCACCTTCATAATAGACTTCGACGGGGCGGTGAAAGCCCACCCCCATCCTTAGGATAGCATCTTGAGGTTGAACATCACCTACATCGGAAACACCAACTAGCTCCACAATGGAACCATTATTCTCCTCGAACGCCACACTACAAGATTCTATGACAATGCGTGAAGCCTTGTCATAGACTCTATAAGTGTGGGATTCGGCACCGTAACCAACAAATATCCCTTCAAGAGATCTAGTATGAAACTTTCCTAAGCGAGCACCTTTGATGAGATAAAAACACTTACAACCAAAGACTCGGAAGTAGGAGATATTGGGCTTGTTCCCGGTAAGCACTTCATAGGGTGTCTTCATGAGTCCTTTGCGAAAGAAGAGCCGGTTTGAAGAATGGCAAGCGGTGTTGACGGCTTCGGCCCAAAAGTTGTTTGGGGACTTAAACTCGGCCATCATCGATCTTGCCATTTCAATGAGAGTGCGGTTCTTCCTTTCGGCTACACCATTTTGTTCGGGAGTATACGCAGCGGAATATTGATGACGAATCCCTTCTTCACTAAGGAACTCATTCAACGTATAGTTCTTGAACTCGGACCCATTGTCACTTCTAATCACCAAGATTGGGACATTGTGTTGACGTTGAGCTTCATTGGAGAAGTCGATGATTGTTTGTTGAGTCTCCATCTTCGTCTTGAAGAAGAAAACCCATGTGTATCTCGAATAATCATCAACAATAACCAAGCAATATTTCTTCCCACCAAGACTAGCTTCCGGAATAGGACCAAAGAGGTCAACATGGAGGAGCTCCAAAACCCTCTTTGATGAAATGATGGTTTTGCTTGGATGAGGGGAATCATGCATCTTGCCTTCAACACAAGCCCTACACATTCGATCCTTCGAGAAAGAAACATTGTCTTTTAGTCCTAGGATATGGCCACCTTTTTGGAGACTTTGCAAAGTTCTCATGTTGACATGGGCTAGGCGGCGGTGCCACAACCAACCCAAGTCCGCTTTAGCGAATAGGCACATTGTACGAGAAGTGGTGACTCCCGAGAAGTCAACCACATAGAGCTCATTTTCAATGTACCCAACGAAAGCAACATTGAGAGACTTGCTCCGCAAGAGGATAACCATATCCTTTTCAAAGAGAACGGAGAAACCCAACTTAGTTAAAGAACGAACCGAGAGTAAGTTGTAACCTAGGGATTCGACAAGCAAGACATTCACAAGAGTGATGTCCGGCGCCACTACCACCTTGCCGAGTCCCATTACCTTAGACTTTGATTTGTCGCCAAATGTAACGGTTATATGATCATCATTGGGCCTCAACTCCGTTACAAGCTCCTTGCTTCCGGACATGTGACTAGTGCATCCACTGTCGATTATCCATTTCGATCCGCCGGAAACAAGACCCTACACACAATCAATTCTTTGACTTAGGTACCCATTTTGCAATGGGTGCCTTTTGGTTAGCAACAAGGGTCTTTGGAACCCAAATAGCATACTCAATATAACCATCAAATGGACCAATGTATCTAGCATAAACATCCCCATAATAATCAACATATAGAGCATAGTTAGGGTTAGATATGCCCGCAAAGTCATTACGAGTGGGTGTGCCCCTTATGACCCTTCCACTCGCAATGTCATCTTTCTTGGCTAGAGCGGGCTTGGCCTTCTTCTTGGTCTTCTTATTCTTCTTGGCAACATAGCCTAGACCCTCTTTCCCTTTGTGGGTCACTTGCTCATGACGAGTGGTAGCAAGTGCCTTCTTACCCTTATCAAGAGAGGTCTTGACTGTAGTTGCCATGGAAGGAACAAACTTCACCCTAGCAACATTCTCAACAACAATGGCATGGTCATTTGAAGAAGTAAAGGTGCTAGGTTTCTGAAGTTTTGACAGCCGAGTTTGAAGTTGATCATGAGACTTGGTAAGAAGATCATGTTCACTTGTCAATGCCTTGTGAGCATTGTCAAGTGACTCAAAGTCCTCCACTAGTCTAGCATGAGCAGCCACAAACTCGACCTTTTCATTTTGCACAAGTTTATATCTAGCAAAGTAAAGATCACGATTCTTAGTTAGTTTGGCAATATCGGAATTATGAGACTCCACAAGAGTTTTAAGTTGCTCTTGGAGAAGAGCATGAGCTTCTTGTTCATTTTCTAAAGAAGATTGGAGAGATGCCTTAGCATAGGCATCTTCCCTCTCAATCTCACCTTTGAGCTCAAGCTCATCCTCAAGCTCACCTATACGACTCATGAGAGAGCCAAAGTGTTTCTTGCCAACCCCTTGCAAGTTAGTCATGAATTCATCAAAAGCAATAATTTCTTGTTTTACTTCAAGACTAACTTCATCATCAAGATCATGGGATATAGAAGTAGGAGGCAATTTTACCTCGGATGCCTTAGCCATAAGACATCTTGCATTCTTGGTGATGTGGCTCTCATTTGGGGATGAGAAGAGTGATGAAGTGGTAGAGGTAGTGGCTATTGCGGCTACTTCACTTCGAGTGTCTTCCTTGTCACTATCTTCATCATCGGAGGGATATTCCTCTTGAGTCACCAAAACAATCTTTTGGTTCTTCTTGAAGAAGGGCTTCTTCTTCATGGATAGTGGCCCTTTGCCCTTGGGCTTGGCCACGAGCCTCCCCCCCATGCTCTTCTCTCCTCTCCCATGGACAATCTACAACAAAGTGGCCTTTGTCATCACAATTATAGCAAGTCCTCACCTTGTTACCTTGGTTCTTTCCATTGTTTGGAAACTTCCTGTCCATCCTTGCTTTGGACTTCGAGGGATTCTTCCAAAACTTATGAGCCGTAAGAGCAAGATGTTGGTTGAGTGAACCTTGGTAATGATCATGTGATAGCTCGATAGAGTCATCACAATCATCATCCTCTTCTTCTTCAATGGTGGCCTTCAAGGCTACCGATGCGTGCTTGTGCATCCCAATAGCTCTTGCTCTTGCGTCTTGAGCAATCTTCGCGGCAACCTTGTAGGCGGTCATCTCTTGCATGACTTCATTGGATGTCAACTTGGCGTAGTCGTGCCTTCCTTGTAAGGTCTTCAAGTCCGCTTCCTCAAAGGGCAGGAGAGTGCTCACAAACTTCCTCTTGATCCATTGGTCATCAACGTAGACCGCACCAAGGCTTCTAAAGGTAGTAGCGATGGCCACCAACCTCCGGTACATGTCCTCATGGTTTTCACCATCCAATTTGAAGAACCCTTCCACCTCGTTACACAAGGCATCATACCGGTTCTTCTTCATGCTCTCATTACCGACAAAAATTTCGGAAAGAGCATCCCAAACTTCCTTGGCGGTGGAGAGATGTTGGATGAGAGGCATGTCCTTTTCTCCAACGGCCACTTGAAGTTGGTGGAGAGCGGTGGCGTTGAGTTGACCATCAACCACCTCTCTCCTTGTCAAGTTGGTTGGGTCATTGGCCTTGAATCCAACTTGAATGATGCGCCATAACTCCATGGAAGCACTGCAAATGTGAGACTTCATTTGAAATTGCCATTGAGAAAAATGTTGAGGTTTAAGCTTTGGGGGATCGGTTCTAATGTTGACATGAGGGTGTGGAATGGGAGGATCCGGAGAATAGGTGTGAAAGACTTCATTATATTTCTCTCCGGATGGTGGGGTTTTAGTGGAGCTAAGTGGTTCACCCTTTCCATCCTTTTCCACAGAAATACCTGGAGGCGTTTCCTTGGACTCACCCGACGATGATTCCTTGAAGGAATCACCTTTCTCCTTAGGAGATAGTGGGGTTGAGATAGAAGCATTCGAGGTTTCCTTAGATTTCAAAATTGCTTGAAGCAATTCGTTCATCTTTAGGAATTGGGCATCCATGGATGATTTCAACAAGTTGAGATCGCCCATGGTTGCCCCCTTGGCATGCGCCTCTGCCAACTCCAACTCACGGGCTACCCTCTCGGGTTCGGATTCCGACATCGTATCACTTAGGCGGTAAAGCCCTTAAAAGTGAACCTGGCTCTGATACCAATTGAACGGGAATCCGGCACCTAGAGGGGGGGGGGGGGGGTGAATAGGTGCTATTACAAATTTTAACTCTTTTTCAATTTAAGCTTAACACAAAGGTAAATTCTCTAGATATGCAACTAAGGTGAATTTACCTAAATGACAAGCTAGGCAAATAAACAAGATACAAGATAAATACAAGTGCGAAACAAGCAAGTAAGGGAGTAAGGATTAGGGGAACCAAGTGAAGCACGCGGAGACGAAGATGTAATCCCGAGTTCCACCACAAGGGTGTACGTCTCGTTGGAGAGGTGTGGGTCACCACAACAGGTTGACCACAACGCCACAAAGGCTCACCTTCTTCTCCGATGAACTCAACCACAAAGGTTGCGAGTTCACCTTCCACTATTGATCCCCTTTGGGGCGGAGATCGAATCCCTTACAACAAGCTTGAGGCACACACCCACAACTTAATTGGGGGCTCTCAAGATGACCACAACAGGTCAAGGACCACAAAAGGTCAAGGCAACACCAAGAAGGTAACAATGGTGAACTAGGTTTTCCTAAAGGAAACCCTAGCCACGAAATCCCCAAGTGAATGGGGAGGAAATGCAAATCGCTTCGGTGAAGTAGTAGATCGGGGCCTTCTCCTTCAATCCTCCAAGTATCAACGAATTTGGGTGGAGGGATTGGGAGATCTTGATGATTTGAGCTTTCTTGAAGTTGAGGAGAGAGAGAGTGAGAGAGCTATCTGTTCTTGAGGGAGTGAGGGAGTATTTATACCCTCACCCAAAATCTGGCCGTTGGCAGCTCGAACACCCGGAAATTCCGGTCTAAGTCACAACCGGAAATTCCGGTCCATACCGGAAATTCCGGTGAACTGAAATTTCCGGCTAGAATTTCCGGCCAGAGCCAGAACTGAGAACACTTCTTTCCTTAGCCGATTCTGGAGGGCTCCTCTGGGTGCACCCGGAAATTCCGGTGAATGGAAATTTCCGGGCACTATTTCCGGCTCGGGGCAGAATGCTTCCTCAACTCAGACTTGGTCGATTTTCTGGGCTCTTCTGTGTGCACCCGGAAATTCCGGTGAATGGAAATTTCCGGGCACAATTTCCGGCTCGGGGCAGAGACGTTCTTCAAACTTGACTTAGCCGATTTTCTGTGTTGTGCTGGGGACCCGGAAATTCCGGCCCTGGGATAATCTTAATCTTTAATTGTTTGGAAGAAGTACATAATCGTTTTATTTGAAGAGAGCGCATGAGTGTGACTAAAATCCGTGTCATGAATAGCAGATGAGATTTTGCTTCCGAATCACATTTTCTTCTTATTCGTAAAATAAAAATCTATGAAAGTTCATTGTTTCATGTTTTTTGTTGTCATTACTTACTTCCAAACTGATATTTTTGTAGCGATTACATTAAACATGACGCATTCCACAAGTTGAGTTTTTGCAACTCCAGTATTTTGGCTTACATGCAGATTTTAAGCCACCAATTTTAAAGAAAACTTGTAATGAGAAGAAATTAATTATATATTTAAAAGATTCAGCATTAAATCGACTAGGGAGGATAAGGGTTGAGACGTGACGTGGCATGTTCTTCTCTATTATTTTTTCTTCTTCTTCTTAAGTCAGTTTCATGAGTGAAACAATATTATAATCTGGCAACTGATAGTGAACTGGCTTTTGGTTGCAACAAATCACACAATGGTTCGACTAAATAGTTAGTTTGTGTAATTTATCAAGTGACGTTTTTAATATGTTTGATATTTTAATCCATTTTACAGGATTTATTTAGTGTTCACTTTCAATGGACATGGTTTGGAAAGGTTTGACAGGCCTAGGGAAGGATTCTCTTATTCTTGTGAGTAGTTTCCGAGCTTTCCAATGTTGACAATCTATTTTGTTTCGTTTCAGCTTTCTATTAGAGAATTGAAGGACTATAGCATGCTTTGTATTGTTTGAGCTTTCCAATGTTCACAATCTATTTTTATGGATCATGAATATGCACAAGAAGTTCTGTTGAAGAACATGTTCGTGCAAAACATGTATCATGCATATTGGCATGATATGAATAACACCCATGTGTACTCAGTTTTGTGTCGCTTAAAAGATTTCCATGATTTTCTCTTTTTGATAATGGTTTGTTCAAGTTATTTTCCCATGAGTCCCGTGTCTTACTACATTCTTGTTTTATTTGTTCAAGGCACAACATAACGGTTCACTTTGTTTGTATGCTCAGTTTGGTTTGGTTTTAATTCACGCACTTATGAAACGATGTTTTGTGCATGAACTACTTATGATAATATGTTGTACAATGCATATGTAAGATGACAATAACCCTGCCATAGGGCGAGCCATTCTTGATTGCATACATACCATCTTTTGCTTAATACTAGCTATTTGTCAGTTTCACTTCAAACTAGGGTTGAATGCTAATAGTTGCGACTTAATATACCGCATTTCTGTGATAAATATATATATGAAGAGTAGAAGTTGTGCGTTTCACGTGCAATTTTTTTACGTTCGTGGTTGAATAGAAGAGGTCATATGTCGTGATGATCTTGAATATTTTTATAAGAATATATTTTTACTTAATATATAAAGATTGAAATCATGCACGTCATCATGTGATCTCTTGGATGCTAAATTTTATGGAGTACTTCACGGGAGATATTTTGTCTGACAATTCTGAATAGCTATATATTTTGTTTTGTGTCATGATATTTATTTTATGTTGTATCATTATCTGGAAGATTACTGACGAGGGTGTAACTCGACAAATCCCAGGGTTGTGCACCCCGGGTTGATTGAGGGGGAGAGAGATGAGCGTTGGTGATCACGACGGCTGACAAGCAAGGCGTTTTACCCAGGTTCAGGCTCCCGGAGGATAATACCCTACTTCCTGCTTGTCTGGTATTGATGGCAAGTGGCTTACAATGGCGAGATGGCGATCTCGCTAGGGTTTGGTGGTGGCGGCTATGCGCGTATCGATCTGTCCGTGTCCTTTGACGAGCAACCCTCCTAGCCTTTATATAATAGGCTAGGTCTCGGGTGAACGGTGCCGATGGTGTTTACAGATATGGCAAGTCGCATGACCTAACTGACTATTCTTGGGCCATACGCTATCTCTACTGGGCCTTCCTCGGGCCTTTGCAGTCTTGGCGTGACCCAGGTATCCTCACCGTGGGATAGTCGGAGGGTAGCCCCACGTCAATTACTTTAAGTTAGGTTCATATAACACATTTTAGAACGAAATTAGCTATCATTTTAGTCGACTCAGAATTGAATCGCAATGCCAAAACCAACATGGACCCCAATAATTATATGATTCTTTATAGCTCCCCTAAGAAACTCACTGAACTAAAAATGATGTTTGTATTTTGAAGACGTGCATTGCACGTGCAGGGCTACTAGTGAGTCTAAAAAAGACGTTCGAGTGGATGTTTAAATTCCTATGGAATTGAGTCATAGGAATCCAATCCATTGGATTTTGGTACCGCCATTCCTTTAAACCAAAGCCAATACATATGAAAATTTCGTAAGCACTAGAATCTTATGAAAATCCTTTAAAATCCCTATGATACAAAGAGGCAGGTTGCTAGCACTGCAAATGCAGCACATAACCTAAACAAACAGCACACGAACTAATAAAACATAAATCCGTCCACCCATATGAGGCCACTGCCAGTACATAGAATTCATAAGCCGATTTTCTTGGGCTAAGCAAATATTTGCGCGGTACATTAGTGAATGTGTAATCCTTATCAAGGATAATCTTACAAAGTGCAAATCGATGGAAGCTTACAGTGCAGTTTTTGCCACCACGATATAATTAACCATCCAGTGCAAGTTCGCATGTTTTATATGGCCAATCATTCAAATAGTTTACTTGTACCCGTTGAAAATATATTTGGTAATTGGTTACGTTAAATAGATCACAAGTATAGAATTTCATTAGAGTGGCAGAATTCGACCGCCTTAGGAATCTAGAAATAATTTGGTTTTTAATGGTAATAATTCTTCGTGTTCTAGGTCATTAATCGGTGAAAAAATTTGCTCCTTTTGTTGTCGTCTCTATAATGCCTAAAGAACATAAATCTATTTATCGGTGTACCTAATTCCTCCACTTGTGTCCGTCTCTACAACGATAAGTTGCAGCAAGAAATGTCTTCAAGCTACCTCCCCGACACATCATCAACAAGATCTACATCAACGGGTCTCCGTCAACATACCACCGCCACAATGTTCACAAGATGGACACACACATTATTAGCGTCCTTGCAAGACACACACGACACCAACCATGGCTGGACCAACGATAAGACTGCGTTGCCACACCAATCTCACTATTTGGGATGAACTCTACACGACGCGCACGGTTCTAATAAAACAAATGTGTGTCGTGGGTTTTTGCAGTCTTACAAAATTGGTGCTTTCTCTTAGTACACTGACATCCGCAGAATGCCTAAGAAGGTATCTCTCAAAGTGTAGAACATTCTCGATTGCAGCTTTGTCATAAACATCGCACAAGTTTTTGCGTGTCCGGCCCTCTCGACCACACCGACTTGACTACCGTCATCAGGACTATATTTTGAAAAGCTATCTCGACCTCGACAACAAGGGATACGCCCAACACTACACATCGGCAACAACTGCAGTAAACAACGCTATCGTGCACGAAACTCTCCACCTGCATTTTGAAGACACAATTGATGATGGTGGAGCAGACAATGAAAGTGCTAGACTTTAAATCATCACAATTGTCCGCTTCACTTTCAATAGACTGCAGGAAATGTTGAAATATGTATATAAGTATGATTCGATGAGAGTAGGAATATAGAGATCATCTTGTATTTCAAGCCATATTCATCTTCCCCACCAAATTTTGAGATATAGACCCCACAAGGCCACGAGGGTTAGAGAAATACAACACAAAAAAATATTAAAATTTATAAGTTTTTTTAGGAATGGTTCTAGTATTATTTTTACACACAAGCAGGTTCAGCAAGTAGTGGTATTATTATCTGAAGCGTCGTCAGTTGCTCCTGCGCACCAGCCGTGCGCGGAGCGGCTTGGCCATGACTACAGTGAACTCCGGCTTCTCAGCGAGGTCCACCTCGTCGCCTGGAACCTCCATCCACTCGAACTCCTTGACCAAAACGGCCACGAAGTACTCCAGGTGCAGCATGGCGATGCCGAGCCCGGCGCAGATCCTCCTCCCGACGCCGAATGGCATCATCCTTATCACCCTGCTGCCGGTCACATCTACCCCCTCGCCGTCGCCACCCGGCAAGAAACGCTCCGGCAGAAACTCAGTCGGCTTTTGCCACTCCCGATCGTCCCTGCCCATCTCGGCAACCATGAAGTTCACCGTGGCTCCCTTGGGGAACAGGTACCCGCTGATCTCGATATCCTCCGCCGCCTTGTGCGCCAACAAGAAGTGCGCCGGCGGGTGCTTGCGCAGTCCCTCCAAGATGACAGCCTTGAGGTACGGCATCCCGTTTATCTCCTGCTCGGTGATGTCCTCTTGTCCAGTCGTCGCTTTGATCTCGTTGTAAAGCTTTTCTTGGATGCGCGGGTTCTTGACCAGCTCGGCCATGATCCACTGCAGCGCGGTGGAAGTCGTGTCGGTGCCGGCGCTAAGGAACTCGGAGCAAAGGTTGGCCATCTCGTCGTCGGTGAGAACGCGGCCTCCCTCGTCGGGGAGCTTGATGTCGAGGAGGGTGTCCACGTACGAGTGCTCGAATGTCGTGTCCCCCTTTAGCGCGGCTGCGTCGGCGCCTCGGCCGATCTGATCCTTGCGCTCCCGCCGAGCGTCGATCAACGGCAGGAAGAGCTCCTTCTGCCGCCGCCGCAGGGCCAAGCCCGTCTGGAGGCGACCACGGAAGAGGTGCTTGGTGACCGCCGGCCAGAACGCGAAGACACGCGTCTTGCGCGCGACATACATGAGCCAGTCGCGCTGCGCGTGGCCGATCGCCCGCACCGCGGCCTCGTCGAGCCTCTCACCGAAGCACATGAGCACGAGGAGGCAGAACATGGCGTACCGGAAAGCCTCGACGACCATGACCCCGCGTGGCGGCACCTCCACCTTGTCAGAGCCGCCGGAATCACGCAGCAGCTTGTCCGTGAGCACGCGGCGCACCCAGGTGCGCGCGGGCGCGAAGAGGCGGACGCGCGACGGGTGCAGCGTCTCGGAGACGAGGTTGCGCCGCAGGAGGCGCCACGCGGGCCCGTAGCTGGCGCGCGAGATGGTGTTGTCGCTCTCACCGAGTAGAGCGCGCGTGACGGCCGGGCGATCGGCCAGCGCGGCGCCTCTCTCCACCAGGGCGGCGTGGGCCAAGTGCCGGTCGGCGACGAAGATGGAGAGGCGGGAGCCCACGCGCAGCGACACGACGGGGCCGTACCGCGCAAAGAGACGGCGGAGGAGCGGCTCCAGATCGGTCGAGGAGTGCCGCAGCCACAGCAGACTGCCGATCACCGGCAAGGCGAGCGGTCCTGGCGGGATGCGGCTGCTTTTCTTGGTCCTACCCGCTCCGCTCTGCGCGAGCAGGAGAACGATGAGGGGGACGAGGAGGCAGACGAGGAGCAGGAGCCATGTCTCCATTTCTAATTCGGAGATCTTCTCAGCTCTGCTTTGCTCTGCTCTGCTCAGCTCCCCCTCTAGGTCTAGTCAGTTCTTCACTCCACATTTATTCCGGAGATCTTCTCTCGTTTTATCTATATTTATGATTTCTTCGACGCGGGTCATAGAGACAGTAGAAAAGATATGGCACAGTTTTCAACTTCGCCATGTGATCAGCGAGCAGCACCATGCGACATGTAGACACCAATACAAGAGAAATCAAAGCATCTAGATGCCTACACAAGAGTTGTATATGATCCAAAATCAAGCGCACAGAGAAGAAAACACGAGATGGAACTGGGACAGTTCTGCCTAAGAGCATCGAAAATAAGGTGTGGCAAATAGTCAAATTCTCAAAAAAACAGCCCACGCTGAAAATACTGTTTTTTTTTTGCTCTAGGGTGTTTTATGTAAAAGCGAAGGCCCTTTCCTCGAATTGTAGGTCTTTCTGGGCAATAGACGAAAAGGGCCTTTATGTAAATTGTACCTGTTACGTGGATTTATAAAAATGCAGCACTGGGGTCTTCTGACCCCAATCCTTGTAAAAAAAACAGCACACTGAAAACCACGGCACCACTCGCTGCTAATTTTGGGCACGGGATTGAGCACGTAGCAAAACGTGGACAAATGCGCGAGGACTAACTGCCTAGGAAGTTTCCCGTCGTGCGTGGACAAAGGCGCATGGTCAGTTTCGACGAGATGCGGGGCGATGCCGAGCTTAGAGCATCCCCACCTCCACCGGGCATCTAAATCTGTGTCCGGCAACTTTTAATTGGGTCTTCTTTGCGAGTGCCGGACATGTGTCCGGTCAATATTTAAAGGCCGCCCACAACGGCACTCCCCAAAGGCCCACCCCAAACGGATGCGGGCGCATGAACCGCTGCCGATGAACAATACAAACGATGAACACAAATTCAAATTTCATTCATTTTTCTTATATATTAAAAAAAATGAATGAATTTGAATCCTAGCATAGCCCTAGCCTAATGGCGCCCACCCTAATCTATACTCCGCCCTGACCTGCCTCGTCGTCGTGAACACGCCTCCCCTGGGCTAGGCGGGAGCGGACACGCCTCTCCTGTCGGAGCGCGCTCGCCGTCCGGCGCATGTCAGCCCTAGCCCTTTCCTCGCGCAGGTGGTCCAGCTCCTCCTAAACCGCTAGCTGGGTGGCCTCCATCGAGGCCGGATTCTCCCGCTCCGCGGCCACGGCGTTGAGGTCTGCGTACGCCGCGCGCTCGGCGGCCATGGAGGCTGCGGGCACGACGGAGCAAGTGTTGGTGTGGTGAGACTGCGGGCACGGAGGAGGAGTGTTATATACGCGGGGAGGGAAACGGAGGGGCGGGAAGCGGAGGGGCGGTAAGCGGTGGCGCTGGACGGGAAGCGGCGGGTGGGTGAGCACGCGTCGCGTCGGAGTTATGTGGCGGCTACGCGATTCGGCCACGCCGACGCTTGGGAAGGCGGGAAAGCCTGGGCGCCGGCGTAATTGCGAGGCGTGCCGCAGACGCCTCGCCGTCCCATCGCTTCGTCGTCTGCAGAAACGCGTCGCCATTAACGTGAGCGGAACGGCCTCCTGGTGCAAGTTTTTGGTGTCCGACCCCCCAAAGGCCCTTTGGTCCTTAGAGGCCTCCGGTGAAGATGCTCTTGGCGGGGCGAAATCGAGAAGAAGAAGCATAACCCACAAGCCGACATCCTTCGCTACGCCGGGCTCGTGCACCTTGTGGCGGCGGCTGGCGCTCGACGAGCCGCTCCTGTGGCGACTTCCTACTCTCCCTTGCCCGCCGGTACGAGGCTGGGGCAAAGGCTGGCGACGACTGGGTCATGGAATAAAGGTGGAGGTTGGGGACGGTAGTGGATTCGATTAGGGGTTGTAAAACGTTAAAAGTGCTAAAGTTGTAAAACTATTTTAACGCATAACATTTAGCGCATAACATTTTTGGGCGCATGTTAGAGAAGCTCTAATGCTAACGTCGGAGTGGACTCTTCTGCTGCCTAACGATAACGTTGGAGTGGATATGATGATTCGATGTAGATAGCATTCCCTACTGCTGAAGAATACAGTACAGACGTTATCTCCAAGTCTGTGGCAGCTATCAACCCATAAGCAACAAATACTATTACTGTACTATTTTCGTGGAAGCAGTCCCCAATTGCACAGAAACATTAAACTTCAACCAGACATATATTCTACCGTCCATGATGCACCCTCAATTTCACATATTTGCAGCCAACTTACAACATACATGTAATACAATTATTGTCCGCTCGGAGTTACAAATCCCATCAACTTCGCAGTCTGAACACATCTACTTCTACTTAACAGAAACCGAGGAACACAAGGTAACCTACGATACATACAGCCCCTGTGCCTCACGACCAAGATTTGCACAACATGCAAATGGCAGCACAAGATTATGCTCAGCGTGGGTGAGACGTGGCCCCAGCATAGTTTCGGTGAGGCCACAGATCAGAAGCGCCGCCTACAAGCATGTGCTGCCGATGTGTATATATACGCATTGTACCAACATGTAATGTTAGTACGTTACACGGCAGAATCATTGGGTATTAAGACCTGACCTCATCAACCTTGCTTGCTGGATCTGACATCCTAAGATTGCAGAGCAATGCGTCACGTCCTGTAAGCACGATCTGGAAGAAGTCCCCAACTCGCTTAGACAGGGAGTCCAGCCCGACCCGGAGACCCTCAGCACTTTTTGACATGCTGGAGATGCAGTCTTGTAGCTGTTCACTATCTTCTGGGGCACTGGTTCTCTCATGAACTATGGTGCTGTTCTCATCGTTGATGCCATTTGTCTTATTTATGTTGTTGTGTTGGCTGATACTCTCAAGAATGGTAGATTCATCCCCATGGCTGATAATCTGGGTATCCTGCTTCACTTTCATTACAGCTTGATCTGTTCTTTCTTCTGTACTAATCTCTGACATTTTCACTTCACACTCCCGGCTAGTGTTATCAGCCATCTTAAGATTATCTTCAAAGTCTCCGTTATGCGAAGTGCTATCAGACATCACAACTTCCGTTGAGTGGTTAACAGCACAAGCCAGGTTGTCATTCCCTTCTCTAAGCTGAGCAGTCCTAATCACTTCATGCAGCTTTCTAACACATGCTTCAACTTCCATCAGCTCTTTTACAGCTACACCATCTTCTCTGTATAATTTCCTTCTGAGTTCCCCACTAATGGTAACATTCAGATCACTGAAGGGTTGTGACCAACCAAATTTCCGAGGAACATGCAACTCCACCAATGGTTTGGGGCTACCCGACAGTACAGTCACAAACACACTGAAAATAAAGACAGTCACAGCCTCAATCCCGTACAAAGCTCTCATGAGGACCTTCCCCTTAGCAGAATTCTTGATCTTCATCAGACAAAGGCTCCCAGCAAGATCATGCAAGGCCGTTGAGCAGCTGTCAAGCCTACAGCATGTTGTGCCCACTTTATCCATCCACTCCTTAAGTGATACCTCAGCTCGCTTGATCTGTTCCAATGACGGCAAACCACCTCCAGTGTCCAACACATGCAGGACATACTGCACAAGCAACTGCCCTTGACCCAACCGAGAAAGCTCCGAGCTAAGCGCGATGCAAATGTCCAGCAGCTTCACACTGCTATTCAAGTAAATGTCCACCCATTTCTGGTCCCAATCAGAGACAGGAAGTTCGAGCTCGGTTATCAGGGTGACTATGCTCGTGTGCAGCTCTGACAAGCAATCCACAGCAAGCATCATCCAGGACAAGGTGAGGACATCCAAGGGATTCTCTGGTATGAGCTTCCTCAAGCTCAAGGCCACGGCATCCTCATAAGATGTGAGCAGCGCTTGGAGCTTCCGAGGCAGGTGGGGTCCCCCCGGAAGAATGACCCTGAAAGGGTTTCCCACAGGGAAGAAAGACCTATGGCCGTCGTCCGGACGGCTCATCTCCTGTACCAGAATCAACGCGGAATCTCCAATTAGCATACCACATCACAAATACTATGGATACAAGGATTCGAGCAATGAATACTCCCTCCGCCCCCATAATATAAGATGTTATTACAACCTCTTTGTGGCGGAGGTTGTAATAACATGTTATATTATGTGACGGGAGGAGTAATAATTAGGACACTCCTGTAGATAATCAAGCGATACATATAGCCGGACGGTGTGGAAACAGCAAACGCTTTGTAGGATCCTCTGATTCCTCTCCTTGATTCCCTTCAGACGTAAGAGTGTGTTACAGTTACAAATCCTAGAGACACTACGCTGAACTAACTTGACAGCAGTCAACAGCAGTACCCGCAACACACGAAGAACTTGATAGTACTACAGTAGCTCATAAGTATGGCGCCCGTACTGTAAACAAGCTAGGTTATCGAAAGCAGGGAAACCTGTGAAAGCTCTCGAATGGTGAAAGTGGCACGCCTAGTAAATCGCGGAGATCTATGAAACTAGTGGAAGAAATCGCACGAATTAGACCCAAGATTCGTCGAAAAATTCCCCTAAAATTCAGCCAAACAGAACGATTCCCCACGAAACAAAACAAGCAACAGACCGAGATACTAGCAGATCATTAGCGAGCTGAAGAACTCCTCTCTTACCTCTATTCGGACGCGCGTGCGGATTCGTTTCGAGCTTGGTTTGTTGGTTGGTGATTTGGGGGAAGATACGGCGCCTGGGTGCGAAAGCTGCGTGCTCAGTTTTTCTGCCGTTTGGGTTTGGTGCGGCAATGGAGGGGCCTAGGTTAGAAAATGAGAGAGGGTGGAAAGTTCGAGATGCCGTTAGGGCTCGGGCCGCCCGGGGACCCGTTGCCGATGGGCTCGGAAATATTTTCCAGTCTCTGTTTTGCGGTGGGTGCGCTCCAGCTGGGCCCATATGATTGCGTTCGGTCGGCGTTTCCGTCGGCCGAACGGCCGAACCCTGTTTGACGCTGACGCGTACCAACCACTTTCCCAGCGGCCGGCCATTCCACGAATCGGAGTAGTTTGTTTTTTCTGTAAACTAGCATGACATGGTGACGGGCATCATCTGGAAGCATCTTTTTTTCATTAGACGTGAGTATCAAATAGCTCCACAAATTCATGGATATTTGTTATTTTTTCATACACAATAACACAAATTATTTCAGTTCATCTTTATACATGAAATAAAAAGGATATAGACAGAACACATCCTCTTTGTTAGTATTATAATTACTAGTAGAAATGCCCGTGCGTTGCACCGGGTGAGAAAATGTGCCGTGGAATTGCATTATCATTTGCTCGAGCACTGACGACATTGAGACATTCGTCGACGAATAATTCATGTGTACGTAAAAGATAACCGACGTCAGTGGCAACATCAATTCTCTCCAACATTAGCGGCACCTGCTAGCTAGGGCTTCACCGACAATTTCTCATCAATTTTGACATGGTATGTGTAAAGGATGTTGCCACACACAATTAATTCCTTCTCTTGAACGCATATATAAACACGTCTATGCAAAATAGAACAACGTGGCCCGAGTTCTTAAAAAATCAGCTAAAATTTCTTTGTCCACGTTTTCGAGTTGAGTGCATGCTCCAAAGATCCATTGAGTCGTGCGTTACTGCAAAGATCCATTGAGTTAGCTTTGTGCTACTTGCCATAAGCCGTAGGCCGTAGCTAGCTAGAGAGCAGACTGCATTGCCATCAAGCTTTGCTTGCTACTGCGTGCGCGATTTGCCAGCGGCCAAAACCAGGAAGCCAACTGCCGACGAGGATGACGACGGAGCATGGCGTGGTACCTGGATCGCAGCTTCTTCAACTGGAGCAGAGGCGCAAAAGAAGCCGATACACCGCCCCCGCCGCCGCAGTTCCAGTACCACGACCTGGAGCCGCCGTTCCCCATGTCGCTCGTGGGCGCGCAGCACGCAGGCCGGGTGCTCAGCTGGTGCTACAGGGCCACCGTGGACTGCTTCGGCCTTCGGCGCGACGGACTTCCACCGGCGGTGCGACTTCAAGGGCCCCTCAGCCCCTGCGTCGTGGTCGGCTACACCGCGGGAGGCTCCTTCGGGTTTGGCGGGTTCAGCCCGGAGGGATACCGCAGCACGGACGCCCGTGCTTGCTATCCAGGAGGGAGACGCTACATGAGGGAGAGAGAGAATGGGGTAGAAGGTGATGTGGAGCCGGCTCTCGGTGCCAGATCGTCGTTTTCCTTGCCGTGAGAGGGGCGGCGATAGAAGGGCGCCCTCCACAGGCTTCATGTCATCCTCCATTGACGACAAGAACGAAGCGCGCAGGCGGCGGTGGCGACGACAGAAACCAATTCAACTTGCCTTTTTCTTTATCGAAACCGGGGAGGAGTCGTACGTGGTGGGTTTGTGCGATACGAACGGACGCAACGAATTTTCTCTACGACGGACGATACAAGAAACCAGGACGGACGAAATTTCGGGAGGAAGAAACCTTCCTCCCTTTATTATTATTATTATTATTATTATTATTATTATTATTATTATTATATATTATATATTATATATATATATAGGTATAGATAATATAAGTTTAATTGACACTAAGGAAATTCGAAAGAATTAAAAATTTACAATGCTTCATGTTTTTAATAAAAGAGATTGTGGCTAGTTGTAGATACCGATCATCTTTGTTGAGCACTACCCAATTTTTGTATTGATATTTTTGTAGTCATATCACTATCATCATTCTCCCATGTGCAAACACACCTCTGATAATTTACCATTGATCCTCCACCTTATGCTCTTTTTTTCTCCACCATTTACGTTTACTCCATTGCTACCAATATGGATCACTCTCATGAAGCTCAAAAAACAATTTAAAACACTAAGCTAGTTCACCTTTTAACATGAAGTCAAAATTATATTGAGACAAATCCATCCTCTCCACTCATATCTTCTTCATTAGGTAAGGTTAATTTTGACAGTTGCACTTGCATATATACAGTATAGCAAAGCATGCAAAAGTTAAAGTAATTAATTGGTTGTTCACCTCCCATATTTTTATTTCAGTAAGAATCACTCATTTCATATATACTTCTCCGTCTGTTTCCATGGTGCACGTCAACAATGTCTACAAAGTATATGATTAGAGCCCAGTTGGTATATTGGTCAATTCATTTACCGATCAGTGAATCATGTTTGAATTAATGTGTTTATCTTCAAGTGTCCCATGTTTAAATGAGGAGCGACATTTATATTATTTGTTTCTATTCATGGTGGCCCTTGCTAATGTGAGATTATCATCTTTAGTTTTCTTTGACAGAACCATCATATTTGAATTGTCCAAGTGGACCAAGTGGTATATTTATGGTTCATGGACATGAACACGGTCGCATACAAAGTAATGCAGTTACTATCAATCATTCACTCTAAATAAATTAGGCTCCTTGATTAACTTATGGGGTTGTTTGTGCTTGTCATTAAATTGCTAGATATAGTTAATGTTTTAATTGCGAGCTAGTGAGCAGTTTAATGTGATGTTATTTCAATAAGCAAGGTTTCAATTTAATGTAACAAATCATTTGGCATTACCTAAGCAATGAAAAAACGATGTTTAGACCATTCTTATGGAATATAATTAGTTATAATGTAAAATAGAAGTAATTTATTCTCCTTGGTAGATATCTTGACTAAACAGTGAGAAATTAGATTTACTTTGATGTGATGGTTCAACCTCGCATTATTTTTATTTACCTAAAAACTTCATGGAATTTTCAATGTTGTGAAATATGTGACCATTTCAAACACTGAAGAAAATATTATAGGTGTCATCTTTTGCCAAGAACCCATTTGATGGTATTGATAATTCATTAGTGGCCTGGCGGGGCTAATAAACGAAGACCAATCCTCCACCTCCCTACACATCTTACACTTGATCTATCTATTTTTCTCTCTTATTTTTGTTGTGAAAAAGTTTATCGGTGAACATATTATCAAGCTCAAATCCAACTAAAAAACTGCAATGTAGTTCTTCCTATGACACTAACTCTAATAATGTAAAGAGGTTTATATCATCGTTATATTTTCTTCCTACAGTAAGGTGACAAACAATTATTCTTATATGAGGTTTTACAAAAGTTGAGATTTTAAATTGCTTTTTTAAAAGCTTTTTTACTTTAATCCTGCAAATCCCACGACCATTGGATAATGTGTATATATGTTAAATGATACAGGAAATCTTTAAGTTGTGATGATTTTAGGTATTTGCTAAAACTTGTTAAACTTTATTTTTTTTTAGAAAAGAAGGTGCGAATCAATTTTTTAAACTTGATTAACATTAGGCAATGATTAAAGTACATTAGTCCATTGAACCGGTGGTTCCACACCGGATTGTTCTTTTTTTACCTCGACAAATTGACGATAGGGGAGTGGTTGGATTGTTTGTTTGTGACGGTGTGTTCAGGCACAATTGTGTGTCCGGCAATTTTTTTTCTATTTTTGAAATCAAAGTTTATGATATTTTTGTAAATCTATAAAAGTAATTGAACTTAATTATGTTTGTGGAGTTTGTACTCTCTTCGTGCCGAATCAGTTGACAGAAATATCTAAATACATATGTATTTATACATGTTTTAATGTGTAGATATATCCATATTTTGACAAAGTTATATCAATTAAATCAGAACGTAGGTAGTTATTTAGGTGATATTTGCCTACCAGTGGAAACCATCTCAGTAATTAGGTTCTTACACATTTTTTGTGCCTTCATGTTTTAATATTGTACACATAAATGCATGCACAAACTTAGCTAGTAGCTGACCGCATTGGTGATCAGTTTTTTTTTTTTTAATGAGAGCTATCCACCCGTACGTATGGATCAGAATTTTTTTTCTTAAGCGATCAAGTTTGGAGATAGCTATCTGTACATCTCAGACTTAGCTTTCCGGTTTTGATTTTTTTTCTCAGCGATCAAGTTTGGACTTCCGTATGTTTAGGAGTTAGCCTTCCATATGGCAGAGATTCTCACGTTTTTTTTTTTGCATTCACTTGTATTTTTTCCTATTTATATGTGTTAGCGTTCCCTATGCACGAACGTGTTACGTGTCAGACTGGACATGTTTATATGATTACCTTTAACGTAACTTTTATTTAATCGTGGCCGTAAATTTCAGATCTAACAGGTAAGATTAATTTGGAGGATGTGGCTTAATGTGGTGACTCGAAAAACTACCTCATTTTGCTTTTAGTATATAATAGATACGTAAATATTCGTTTGCTTTATTTTTTACCACTATTTTTACTTTATCCTTTTATGATTTTATGATAATGATTGATGTAAAAACGTTTTATCTCGTGTCGTGGTCGTGAACAAATATCCAAAATTGTTTGAATATTTATTTTCATAAACATCACATCCTCACATATAATGTGTAACTAATGACTTATTGTATATATGCGTTAAAGAGGTACAAGGTAGAAATCTTTTTTTAATTAAAGGGATTTCTCCCTGATTTCTATTAATAGAAACCCGTAGAAATCTTATTGGATTGCATCATATCTTCATTGCTCCATCCGATATAGTTTTTTAGGGGTACTACGAAAAACTCTCGAACCTAGGCATTTGTTGATTAGCAGAGAAACGACATGCTAGCACTAATTGTTTATCCCATGGATTGGGGATTATAATTAGGAGAGTCGAAGGATCGGCGGCCCACCCTTTTATCAGCGCAACCATGATTTGCTGGATTTCGTAATGTAATTGCCAATAAATCCCATGGTTTTCGTGTATACATTGGTCAGGCCTCAGGAAAAATTACAGTGTCCACACCCTCACATAATATAGGAAGATAGTTGGAAGGAGATGAGTATGTGAGCGGAGGGGTTACTATAGGGCTAATAAATACAAACACGCATAAACAATGATTTTTTTTAACTCGATCCACTTAGTAAAGTGTATCGGACGGAGTAGCACTGAGTGCAAACAATAAATGTTCACATGTCGAATACTGCGAGAAACACAACTTTAGATTTCAACTAGACTAGTGGGTTTGGACATGGAAAAACTCCCTCACATTCAAAGTAGAAGGAATTATAGAAACAAATCAGACAAAATAAGAGGTGGAGTAGAAAAGAGATAGTATTAATTTTGAACTAGCTCTTATTTTCATTAACTTTTATGGCCTCATTTTTTTTTTGACAGGAAAACAGTAGGGAAAGCCCCTACTGCGATTTTATATATAATGATGGATAATTACATGCGCAATCAAATTCCTGTCAAAAATTACATGGCATCAAGCCATTGCTGCATACCCTCTTTAAGAGAAGGTTTAGCTCTATGCATAGCAAGTGCAAAAACATCTTTGAACATAAAGATACAATGATCAATACTAAGTTGCCCAGCCTCAAAAATAATGTTGTTCCTGTGTTTCCAAAGACTCCAACAGCCAATAATTCCTTTTAAACATCTTTTATGGCCTCATGACTGATCTATC
Source organism: Poa annua (assembly GCA_026929855.1). Classification (NCBI taxonomy): domain Eukaryota; kingdom Viridiplantae; phylum Streptophyta; class Magnoliopsida; order Poales; family Poaceae; genus Poa; species Poa annua. Next base: position 40,702,682 of record CM049438.1, read on the forward strand.
TTAATTTACAACCCAATGTGATCTCCCAGTGTAACTTTCAATTCAAAATGTTTCATTTTTTATTGAGTTAGTGCTCCTGTGCTTTCCGTGAAGTTTTTTTGCACGAATTTTAAAGCACATCAACGGCTGTGATTAGGTTCACATGAGATCTAAAAGTGACTTAAGGGGAGTACTCATCATGTGGGATTAGCACCTCCAATCCCCGCCCTTGATCACAGCCATCGGTGCGCTTTAAAATTCGTGCAAAAGAAATTCTGGGAAAGCACAGGAGCATTTCTCCAAGTTCTATTTTTTAAGTCAAACACTTAAAAGTTTGACCAAATATATTTGAAAAATATCAACATGTATAATAAAATTCATATAATATGAAAAACAAATTTACTCATTATAATAATATTAAATTTATATTTATGTGTTGAAAATTTTCCTATATAAGTGGTCACAATTTACAAATTTTGATTTTATTAACCGAGCGCAAGACAATTGTGAAAGTATAAAGTATTTGGAGTAGTTTCAATGTTCATTAATGTGCTCACAACCACCGTAGTACCTTATGTACAACTTAGATATGATGGTCCTAATACCTCTAGAATGCTCTGTAATTTGGTTAAAAATCTTACCTTAGAACGCTTTCTATTTTTAATAATCGCATGGAGTATTGATCATCAGTGCCCAAAATTTACAACAGAGGCATTGTACTACTCCAAGTGTTGTCGCCTTTCTTGGACATATACAAGATCCCTAGGAACCAAGAAAGTAAGGCCGGGGCAGCGCTGAACAAAAATCCCGGGGCGTTGCCCCCATCACCATAGGCATCGTCGATTGGACCAGTTATCAACACCGCTATCAGCTGTAAACATAGAGCAACAAAGAAATGATGAAGTTACTCCAATGACAGGACATGTTTTTTGTGTGCAGAAACTAATCATTGTCATCCTTTTTTACCTGTGGAGCGACACCAGCAATGGTAATGGCAGCCCTAATGCTGCCATGGTTGTCGCCACCCTCTGCAACAGCTATTTGAAAAGCAAGTGACATCGGCAAACATTGCGTCATGGCCGCTGGAATTCCTGAAAGTGCAAAGATGCAGAGCGCAAGGGCCTCAAGAGTTGGGTCAGGTTTGATAACGCTATCACTCGAGGGTGCCTTGTGTCCTCTGCTTGATAAGAGGCTGACGAGCACGGCTGCCAACATGAGGAGAAACAGGAGGAAGTTGCTTAAGGACCAGACAACCGTGGAAGTTAGCTTCTGGGACAACTTAGGGATGAAGACAGTAGTGACACCGCGACCAATGGTGCAGAGTATCATGCCAATGCAACCCTTGCGGAAACCATCGTTGTACATTTGCAGTTCTTCCATCGACCCCCTTGGGTTGCCATGGTAAATCTCATGACCCATCCAGTCGGTGTTGTAAATAAAGAAGGGGTACAATGCTAGCTGGACAGATCGATTAAGCTCTTCTCGTTACATATAGCTAGGAGCATGCATAAATGAACAATGAGATCGCATGTGCAAAATCTTACCCATGAAACTCCCGTCAGAATGAATAATTTGGTGGTGGACGAAGACATGTTCTTCAAACAGCTAAATGGATTGCTAAAAGAATGAGTAGTGGATGCAACAACGTACTTCGTTTCTGTTGCCTTCTCATCGGCGAACTTCATGGTGAGTGTCATGCTGATAATAATGAGAACCTGACCAAATACGTGCTAATAAATTTTGCAACTATTTATGTATTTCGTGCCATGCAATCAATGATGCTATGGCTAGAGAATACACACCACACTTGTAAAGAAAGCACCCTTAATGTTTACGCAAGCGCCACAACAAGCTTCAGTCTTTAGCCAAGGGAACCACCTACATATGACAAATTCTGTACATTGACATTTGAAGTCATGCATATGACCATAGCTGTGCATAGCAGATAGATTGAGCATCTAGCTGACAGACTTACTCTTGCCATTTTCCAGTCGCGCCAGCTGCACAACCGAGAATGATTCCCATACCTCCCCAGTTGGAGAACATATAATCTCCGATCTGGGGGCCATGCTTATTACCCACTGCGGTGTGAAAATATTCATTGCCATTACATTTTAAGTGGGTGTTAGTAGAACTTGTATTTATGTATTGCTCACCGGATAGATCATCCATCATAGCATGGGTCAATTCTCTAGTTGTGTTGTTGGCCAAATCAAGGAGCCAGAAGCCAGCAATGAGCACAGTGGAAGCACCTTTGTGGACACTAAAGACACTGCGAGGAATGGATGCACAAAAAACACAATATGTCAATGGTACATTGGTACTACATGCATGCTAGACAGAACCACATATAAAATTAATGTTTACCCGCATTTTTCTTTGGGGTCTCCAAGGTAGTGCCCAATGTCCGATGAGAAACTAATGACCATGGCCTGTGGTGGTTAGTCAAAATTAGCCATATCAGCAAATTGTTTTGAAATAGATGGATAAAATAAGTAGTCTTCATGAACCTACCGAAATGCATATTAGGACGCACCCAACAAGGATGAATGGCCTCCTGCGTCCCATCCTCAATGTACATCGTTCACTGTAGTAATTGAGTATGGGATTTACCTAGCGGCACATCAAATCACTAGATATATTATGTCCCATAATTGTCTGTAATGATTACAGTTCTTATACTGTACCAAAGATGTCGGTTCTTGTTTCTTCATGTCCCAGACGGAATGTTTTATGAATGAAAATAAATAAATAAATAAAGTAGAGTGGTATTGAAATAGGCTCACCAAAATTCCAGCCAAAGGTCCAGAACTACAAATAAGGGAAGCAAACATGTGTGGAACTCCAAGAATCTGCATTCCATAGTGAAGATAATGCATAGATCGGCAAGGTAAGTGCAAGAACAACATGACAGAGCTCGAAGCAGAAAGGAAAGAAAGTACACCTGGGCATACGGTGTGAGGATAGAGATCTGCAACCCCCAGCCATAGTGGATTGCCCCGGAGACACTGGATGCTAGGAACAGCCGGAGGCGGGTGCTGTTATCGTTGTTGTCACAAGAATTTACCGAATGCTTGGCGGACACGATCCTCTTGATGGCCAAATCCAGTGGCTTTTGAGCACCACGTTCTTCCTCCATTGTTTTCCTCACAAGCGCAAGAGAAACGGCATAGATTTTCAAGAGGATAGGGGGAGATGAAAACCTGGGATGGCAAGGTTTTTCGAGGTAGGTGACCCACCAATAGACAAACGCATGGAACGGTTTAACTTATTTTCCGGGGTGGTAGGTTCGACGTTTAGACAGCTAATATGTTAATAACTTATTATGAGCAGCTAAGTTTGTTTCTCAAAACAGGAAAAACACATGGTCGGCAGCTCACACCTTCCGAAAATAGAAAGCATGCGGACTACCGCAGCTCCAGGAGTAACTTCTTGCATTAAGCCACCAGTCAAGGCGAGAGAAAAATTACACGGACAGGAAACTCCTCGCGTCGCTCCCCAGGCGACGCTGGGGGCGAAACCCTAGCCGCCGCCGCTGCGCCGGCCCTTGCCGCGGTGGCGGCGGGCCCCCCTCTCCAAAGGAGGGTGGGGGATTTCCTTTCCCTGGAGCATCCAAAGGAGGGTGGAGGCCGGCCCGTGTGGGGCGACGCCGGCGAGGAGAGCGGACGCCGGGGCGGCGGCCCCGGGAAGCGGCGCAGAGCGGCTGGAGGTTGAGGGAGGTGCGGTCGTGGGGCGGGATGCGGCAGGACGCACGCCGGCGCGGCGCGGTTGGGCCCGATCTGGGCCCGGCGGGCCGTAACTGGTTTCTCGTGGCCGTGCGAGCTCATCTCGGTGGCTCTGCGCTGCTCCTGTGGAGGTCGGCGCTGCTGCGGTGGTGGCCGGCTTGCTGAGTGGAGGTGGTGGTGTGGGGGTGGGCGTTGCTGTGGGTTTGCTGCCCGACGGCCTGGTTTTCTACAGGCGCGGCGGCGCTGGCCGTGGAGCTCCACCCGTCTTGGCGTCTGGCGGGCTCCAGCAGGAGGTCTCCGGCGGCTAATGCTCGGTAGAGAGGCGGAAGCCATGGCCCTCATCTCGCCCGACGAAGTTTAGGTATGGCGACCCTACACATATACAAGTTTGGTGGCGGTGGCGGATTTGGGTGCTTCAAGCGAAAGCTTTGTACCGACTTTGTTGGTACCGACGACGTCGACGCTCGTGAGCGCCGTCTTCCTCGTTGGAGGCGTCTGTCGAGAAGCTCACACCCGTCGACCCTAAGTGTACTCCTGGTGAAAGCCACAGGTCTTGCTAGATCGGATGACGGTGGCGTCTTCGACGTCGTCACCTCCTTGGAGGCGTCATCTTGGAGCCACCAAAACCTTGTGGTTTTCTTTGTGTCTCCTGTCCTAGGTTGATGGATGGTACGAGGACCGTGGATGATTTGAGGCGTCGGAAGGAGGTGGTCGGCCGGGCATAGGTGTGCTGTTTGGTCTCGCTGGTCACCAAGTTTGTGGAAGATACCGACGCTCTCATCAGAAGCCAGGTTAGCGAGTTGATCCATCCAGGAACATCTCGTTCTCGTTCGACACCCCTCCCCCTCTTTGAGGGTGTTGGCGGGTGACAGCCAGACGGCCAAGTTCATAGCGTCTTGCTTGCTTGGTCAGATGAAGATGGAAGTCGAGGTCCTTCTCCGTGTTGGTTGGTTTCGTGCAGACCATTGTGATGTTGTTGGGGTTGTATTGCTGTTGCTGTTGTTCTGCTGCTGCTGTTGTGCCATGCTTCGGCATGTGCTGCTGGCCTAGCGCTGCTAGGTGTTTGTATGGTTTTCTGGCCGGGTTTCCCTTATAAACCGAGCCATTGGCTATCAGCCTTTCTTCTACTTATATAAGAAAAGCAGCTCCGACTGGTTTTCAGTCAAAATTAAGCCACCGGTCGCTCATGGGTGGGCGCTGGTACTCACATGGATAAGAAACCTAGGAAGTCCTTGTTCCGTTAATCCCACGCCCGCCGGTATCTTATCGAATTATCGACTAATTCTCACGGGTCCGTGAGGCCGGGGTTTAATCCCAACCCAACAATATGTAATGATCGAAATTTTATTTATGCCATGTTTCTTGAATTATATCTCCTCGACAAAACAATCGTTCAATGTTTCTTATAGTTTGCGACGGCAGGCCGCGCTTTCTAGAAAGCACCGGCCGTGAGAGGCTTTCGGCTTCGCCCATCCCCACCGGCTAAGAGCATCACTAGCAGTGCCCTCAAACTGGTCAAACCCTCAAAATAACTGCTTTTTTGAGGGTTGAGACCGAAAATTGGCGCAGATCAGTGCCCTCAAACCCTTAAACCCTCAAAAAAAATTGAGGGCCGAACCCTCATTTTCCAACTCGACCTGTACTAGTGCAGGTTGGGAGGCAAAATTGAGGGGGCCTTCATTTTCGGTCAACGCACGGGGCAGGAGGGAAAAATCCCCAACTGCTTCCTCCCGTGCTGCTTCCCCGCGCCACCGCCGGCCATCCTCCGCGCCGTCGCGCGCCATGGAGGCCCTGTCAGGGGAACGGAGTTCCTGACAAACAATCGTTGAAGGGGAAGAAGGAAGGGAGCTCGATGCTCAGATCTGAACTAGGCAAATAAGTAAATTGGTAAGGAAAAGAGCAGAAAAAACAAGAAGAACAAAATTAGGGTTTCATATATGCATGACCACCCAGCCACCCTCTCCTGCCCTTTTATATCGAAAGGACAGGACGCACGCATTAGTTCAGGCTAAACGCCATTACAGACAGAAACGCAATTAGGCGCGAACTAAACAGTAATTTGAATTGGAGTCTCTCTCTCAGCCGTTGGATCAGTGCCGAAGCGGTACAAGCCAATCTCTGCCGTAGATCCTTGCTGAGGCGCTGATCCATTTCTTCATAGTTCTTCAGGCAGGACCATCGTCTCGTCAGGGTCCTGACAGTGCTCCCCCTTGAGACAAGACCTCAGGGCTTCAATGAAGGGAAGGTCTTCTGGATGAACTCCGCGTCCTCCCAGGTAGCCTTTCTTGTGGTATGTCCTGCCAATGCACGAGCCATTGCGGGCACTGCAACATCGAAAGCACCAGCAGAGCGGGGTACCTGACAATACTGTAAGACTGCAACAGGAAAATCTTTGATCTTACTAGTTGGCGTGAGGAGGGGTATTGTCGGATTCGGAACAGCCGTGTCACCAACATGTTTCTTCAACTGGTTGACATGGAACACGTTGTGTAGCTGGACACCAGCCGGCAGTTGCAATCGGTAAGCTCGCTGGCCAACACGGTCCTGTACACGTTATGGACCATAACACTTTGATGCTAGCTTCAGAGGATTACCTGATCCCAGGGCATGTTCTCGGTGTGGTTGCATCTTGATGTATACCATGTCACCAACTTCAAATGAGTGAGATGTACGATGGTTGTCTGCATATTTCTTCATGCTCTTCTAGGCCTTAACCAAGTTCCTTTGCAGAATGGTAATCATGTGTTCCTTCTCAGCCATATGTGCTTGGGCTTCTGGAGACAATTCAGATACAGAAGGTACCTCTGATAATGCTGGAGGTTTATATTCATAGAGTGCTTCGAAGGGTGACATTTGGATTGATGTATGCAAACTGCTGTTGTACCACCATTCTGCAGCAGCCAGCCAATTAGACCATTTCTTAGGTTCAGCAAAAGCCATACACCTGAGGTACTGCTCCAAACATTGGTTGACCCTTTCTGTCTGGCCATCTAATTCAGGGTGATAGGTTGTAGTGAAATGTAGTGAAATCTTCAAAGCTTTGAAGATTTCTTGCCACAGTTTGCTGGTGAAGATCCTGTCTCTATCAGTGGTAATGACAGTTGATGGTCCATGTAACTTAAATATGTTGTTCATGAAAACTTCAGCAACAGACTGAACTGTGTAAGGATGTGACGATGGAATAAAGTGTGCAACCACCACCAGGATCACATCTTTGCCTTTGGATTTAGGTAAACCTTCCACAAAGCCCATACTTCTCAGACCATTTTGTTGTTGGAATTGGTAGAGGTTGGAGTAACCCAGGGTATGGGACTCTCTCTGTTTTGGAGATCTGGCAGACAGGGCAAGCTGCAATTTTATCTTTCACAAATTTCCTCATCTTGGGCCAATGGAACATTTGTTTGATTCTATGGTAAGTGACTCTATTACCAGAGTGGCCTCCAAATATAGATGAATGAAAGGAGTCAAATATTTTTGTTTGCAGGCTTGTGGCAGGTCCTATATAGATCTTCCCTTTGTATCTTAAGATACCAGATTGGGCTGTGTAGTTAGGGTGAGAATCTTTATCAATAGCTAGTTGTTGTAATAGCTTGGTTGATTGTTCATCCCCCACATAAGAGTCCAGGATTTCCACTGTCCAGGCAGGAATTGCTACAGTTGTTGCCAGACAACTGTCTAGTGTGTCCTGTTCACTTTCCTGATATTTCCTAGAGAGTGCATCTGCCACCGTGTTTTCAACTCCTTTTTTGTACTGGATTGTGAAATCAAACTCCAACAGTTTCACCATTAGCTTGTGTTGGATTCCTTCCAGAAGTCTTTGGCTGGCCAGATATATACTTCAAGCTTCTTTGATCTGTCTTAATTATCAGCATATTGCCCAAGAAGTAATGTCTCCATTTCCTAAGTGCTTCCAAAATAGCTATAGCTTCCTTTTCACAAATAGAAGCAGCACTAGTTTTTGGACCTAAACACTTGCTAAAGTAGGATAGTGGTCTGTCTTGTTGCATGAGCACAACACCAATTCCAGTTGCACAGGTATCTGTTCCAGAGTAAAGGGTAATGTGTAGTTAGGTAGTGCCAGCTGCGGTGGCTGAGACATCACTTGCTTTAGCTTGTTAAAGGCTTCTAGTTGAGCAGGGCCCCACTGAAATGCATTTTTCTTGAGGGTAGCATGCAAAGGTTGGCATATGAGTGCATACTCAGGAATGAATCTTCTATAGTAGCATGTCATTCCTAAGAACCTTCTGAGCTTAGTTACTGTGTCACGGGAATGGCCCATTCAACAATGTCCTTTATCTTTGTAGGGTCAGTGGCTACACCATGACCAGAGATGATGTGTCCTAGATACTCAACTTGAGGTTGTTCAAATTGGCACTTACTCATCTTAGCACTCAATTTGTGTTGTCTGAACAGCTCAAGGACTTGCAGCAGATGTTGTGTGTGTTCCTCTTTGGTTTTACTGTAAACCAGTATGTCATCGAAGAATACCAACACAAATTTTCTGAGGAAGGGTGAAAATATGGTGTTCATGAGTTCTTGGAAGGTTGCTGGAGCATTGCACAACCCAAACGGCATCACCAAATATTCATAGTGGCCTAAATGTGTAGAGAATGCAGTTTTTTGTATACCTTCAGGGTTCATTCTGATTTGATGATACCCAGACCTCAAGTCAAACTTGGAGAATACTGTAGCCCCTTGTAATTCATCCAGTAGGTCTTCTATCACAGGAATTGGAAACTTGTTTTTGATGGTGAGCTCATTGACTGCTCTGAAATCAACACATAATCGCAAAGATTTATCCTTTTTCTTGACCAACAAGGCTGGGGAGGAGAATGGGCTCTTGCTTGGTCTAATTTCTGCATTCTTTAGCATCTCTTTGATTAATCCTTCCACTGCATCTTTCTGGCTGTGGGACATTCTATATGGCCTAATGTTAGGAGGTTTGGCACCAGGAACAAGAGGTATTTGGTGATCACAACTTCTGTGAGGTGGTAAACCAGTGGGTGGTTGAAAAATATCCTGAAACTGATGTATCAAGTTGCTCAGTTCATCAGAGACTGGGGGTGTTCAGTTGTTTCCTGACTGTCAGTCTCTTCAGTGGTGTTGATTAACAAGTATCCAGTTGCCCCTTGGGCCAAGAGCTTGTTACACTGTTCAGAGGATATCATGAGGTTCTTTTTGGGAAACAAGTGATCCTGAAATGTGAGTAGTTGCCCTTGTTGTCCAATTGTCAGCTCTCTCTCAAAATCAAATGTGACTGGGTTGTGTTGCTTGAACCAGTCAACTCCCAATATGATATCTGATCCTTGCAATTCTAGGATTCTCAAATTTGCCTTGAACTTGTGTCCTTGTATAGTACAAGGACAGTTGATAGCCACTGAGTCTGAAGAAAGTAAGCCACCTCCAGCAACTTTAACTGTTCTCTTGATGGTTGGTGTTAGCTGAATGTTATGTTTCAGTGCAAAAGCACTATCCATGAATGTGGTAGTGCTTCCAGTCAATGTTGGGGATATCGCTTATCGGAAACTTATCGGTCGACCTATGATAAGGGCTAAATCGGCCGGTTAATCGGCATATCGGCCGATTTATCGGTATATCGGCCGACTTATCGACCAATTTATCTTATCAGTCAGACAACAATAAGCGATAAATCGGCTGATAAATCGGGATATCGGCCGATATCTTGAACAGTGCTTCCAGTATCAGCTAGTGCTACTGCCTCAGTTTTGCTAAGGTGTAGTGACAAGGATATGGTTGAGTCACTTGGGTAGCCTTTGTAAGCTGCAGCAGAGATATTTAACATTGTAGCTTGGGCTATAAGGTCAGCAGCAGGAGGTTGTTCCTGTTACATAGGAGGGTCTTGTTCTTGGGGAACTTCTGGATCTTCCTGAGGAAAAGCTTCTTCATAGCAATCCTGCATCTGTATTGTATTAAGTGCTCTCTGCATATTAGGGCACTTGTGTCCTAATACCCAATTCTCAGTACAATACCAGCATTTCCTTGGTTCTCTGCCCCTGTTTCTGTTGTCTCTTGGTGGGGCAGGTCTCTGATATGGTTGTTGTGGTGCTCTAACACCTTGTGGGTTTTGCCTTGGAAGGTTAGACAGATATGCCTTTTCATACTGCCTGGCATACCAATATGATGACATGAGTGTTCTTAGCTTCTGGCAATGAACTGTATGTTTGATACCTTCCTTTAGCCCACTAATGAACCTGTCAACAAAGAAATCTTGTGGGAGATAAGCCCTCTCTCTTTTCATTTGTTGCATCCAGGACTCATAAGCATCAATGTACATGTCAACTGAGCTTACTTGCTTGAGGACCTGCAGCTGATCCATAGGGTCTGATGTATTTGAGTCAGGAAACCTGTCCACTAGGATTATGCCCAATTATGTCCGGCTGATGGTCTGCAGATTAACACCTGAGCTGCTCAGCCATGTTTTCGCTTGACCTCTTATGTGGGCAATACCCCAACGAACTTTCTTGTCAGGAGGGATTCCCACCAGTGTAAATATATCATCGCATTCCAGAATCCAAGCACGTGGTGAATTGCCCGAAAATGTTGGTAATTCAACGTGTGGTGTGTGAATCTGAGGCTCATTATGCTGGTAGGTTTGTGGATGGTGTTGCTCGGGTTGGGGTTGGATGTTTTGAATAGGTTGTGGTAAGCTTGGGTATGGGTATGTGTAAGGAAATGGTGGTGGATAAAATGGAAAGTATGGGTTTTGTGTGGTGTACTGTGGCTGTTGCGAGCTGGTTTGTATGTAGGTGGGTTGTGTCGTCAGTGGTGTGGTGTAGTATTGTGGTTGCACTGATGGTGTGGTGAGCTGAGAGTAATGGTGTTGTGTAGGAAGTTGTGGGATTGTGGTAATGACGAATGTCGTTTGGATCGGTTGGAGTGTTGTGGTTGGTTGGGTTGTCGGAAGTGGAAATTGAGGGTGTGGTAGTTGTGTTGGGGATAGGTTGCCAAAGTGAGGTGCTTGCAGCTGCTTCTGCTGCTGCGGAGCCGTGGCCGTCGTTGCCGAGCTGGCTGGTGTCACGTACTCGGGAATTGGCGATAGAGGGTGTGATGCAGCGGGTGGTGGTGTGGTAAAGAGGCGATCTTGAGTGATCTCAGAGGTGTTCGTCACACCGGGTGAGTCGTTGTTGTTGTTGTTCTGTCCCAGAGAGGCGAATCCAGATGCTAGCATCTTAGAAAGTTTGGAGATTTCACCTTCTAGCCTTGCAAAGGAAGACTCGTTGTTGTCTTGATGTAGATCCAGGCGACGGCTCATGTGGAGGACCTCGCGCGGAAGGTTCTCCTGTATGCGTAGCTCCTCGAGCCTGTCCACTTCCGCCGCCGCAGCCAGCTCGTTGGGCAGATCGCCATCCTGAGCTGAATCTCGAGAGCGCGGGCGTGATTGCCTCGTCCGCGTCATCGATGGTAGGAGAGATCGCCGCAGAGGGATTTTACCACTGGTTCGGGGTGAACGTGGAACCTTGCAAAGAGATCTTGAGGGGTTGGTGACCGGGGAAGGTGGGTAGACTGCCGGAGCGTGGCGTCGCCGGTAGCTGGGATTGGGGGTTTGGGAAGGGAGGGAGCAGAATCGGACTGCTCTGATGCCACCGTGTCAGGGGAACGGAGTTCCTGACAAACAATCGTTGAAGGGGAAGAAGGAAGGGAGCTCGATGCTCAGATCTGAACTAGGCAAATAAGTAAATTGGTAAGGAAAAGAGCAGAAAAACAGGAAGAACAAAATTAGGGTTTCATATATGCGTTACCACCCAGCCACCCTCTCCTACCCTTTTATATCGAAAGGACAGGATCCACGCATTAGTTCAGGCTAAACGCCATTACAGACAGAAACGCAATTAGGCGCGAACTAAACAATGATTTGAATTGGAGTCTCTCTCGGCCGTTGGATCAGTGCCGAAGCGGTACAAGCCAGTCTCTGCCGTAGATCCTTGCTGAGGCGCTGATCCATTTCTTCAGAGTTCTTCAGGCAGGACCATCGTCTCGTCAGGGTCCTGGCAGGCCCCGCCGCCTCCTCCAACCCGCGCCCCCGGTCAGCCGCCGCCCGACGGGCGCCCCACCACCCTCGTGCTCCCCGCGCCGCCACCCTCGCGCCCCCCGCGCCGCTGCCTCCCTCCGCCGCCGACGAGCCCGCTCCGCCTCCGCCTCTCCCGCCCCGAGCTCGCCCGCCTCCTCCTTCGATCCTCCGCCTCCTCCTTCGACCCCGCCGCCTCCGACCCCGTCTGCCTCCGCCTCTCCCGCCCCGAGCTCGCCCCGCCTCCCGTCCACCTCTGCCTCTCCCGCCCCGAGCCCGTCCTCCTCCAACCCCTCCGCGCCGCCGACGAGCTCGCCCCGGCCCCCAACCCCGCCCGCGACGAGCTCGAAATCCTATTTTGAGGGTTTGAAGGCCGGGGCGCAGATAAGTTCCCTCAAACCAACCCTCAAAACAGTTTTAAGGGTTGTTTGAGGGTACTGCTAGTGATGCTCTATCTACGGCACTAGAACTGATCCGCGTCGTGTCATATCTGATATATCACCAGGGAGTAAACGCTTAACAGTGGACGATCGTGATCTCACCAAAATCAGTCGCCCGCTAGCTCGCTAGGGGTGGAAGATCAGGACGCCGGTCTCAGGCTTTCGTCTCATCATCTCTCTTTCTGTTTTTCTGTACCATCTGTGCGTCGCGTTTAGTCGACTGGCATAGTATATCGAGATACTTTGAAATGACGAGCCGCGAGCGATCGATGCGATCTTTGCTTGGGATCACGATGTCGGCGAACAGATTGCTCTATGATGTGAGATTAGAGATTGATCAGGCACTTTTTTGCTGGGAGCTCTGAACCTGAAGGTCATTGTTGGGTTCCTTCAGTCCTCCAACAACACCAAAACGGTCTGCTGTTCTAGTCTTCTCATTCCCTGCTGTCAGCCTGTCACTCCACTAGTTGAATGATCACCGGTGTAGCCTGCTGCTCTAAGAGAAAAAAGGCAGGCCGGCGACGATGACACACAGTACGTAAAGTACGCACGGTCCGACTTGATCGCCATTGGATGGGATCTCATCTCTCATATCGGCGTGAGGAAGGAAACTAAAGGGAAATATAGAGGCTAGTGATGCTCTAGTCAAAACAATGGCATACATGTAATTGCGTTCAGTTCATGTGGGGATGCATGCCTTCTCGAAATAATGGCTTTCTGTTTCAGGCTTCGGACAGGAAAATATTCCCGCTCCAGCAATTTCTAGCCTCACTCCTTGCACAGTAGATGATGCTCCATCGCCAGCCATTGGAAGTGCGTGCAAAGCAGCAACAAACGGATAAGAGTACCAAACCTCCTCGCCCCATTCTTGCAAGTTGCTACAGTCTACAGAACACTGCCCGCTAGACATTGGGATCATATGGCACCTCCCATGGGCACAAATTCTCCCCGCCTTTCTCCCACGGGCATCATTGCTCGGAGGAAGATTGCTGGTGACAACTGACGGCACACTTTTGTAGTTTTGTTTACTTTATGAGCGACTTTTCGGTGGCTGCGGATTGACATCTCCCTCAGATTTTAAGGAATTATTAATCAGGTTGCACCATGCAGACGTCGTAGATACTGAACTAATTCATACTTTGATCCTTACAAGCATCGAGCATATACAGACATACAGTTCTTCATTGTGCCGCCAACACAGGATAACTGAAGGTTCATTCAAGTGGACATGATTCTTGTATTGCTGACAGGGTTCGCTCGAGTTCGGACCATACCCGCCTCCTTTCTCCGACAAGGCTCTGTCGTCTATACTGACTAGCACGATTAGAAGGGAAAGTATGATCCACACTATGCTTACTAGTCACCCCCTCGGGATGAGATCGAGCAGGACCCTGGCATTCATGATGGTGTGCATCATTCTACTGTGCTCCATCCATGCGGGCGTGCCTCGACAAGATCAGCAAGAGATGGCCTGAACCTGAAGCGAACGCCTCCTCGCCGCCCACTTCGTTCTCAGGCAGGGCAGGGTTAGGGTGCCACCGGTCGAGGGGTCCCTTGGCGCGGAAATTCAAGGCTTCAGTGGCACTTTGGCACTGGTACTTCCAGCCAGGGTCCAGGGCAGGAAAGGGTCAAGAGGGGAAATTATGATAAAACTAGCCGTAGGCTTGGGAGCAGCTCTATTTTGGCGCATGGCTGACGGAGCATTTCATTTTTCAGGGGAAAAGCAAAAGCAACCACTCTACTTGCTCTCATTTTTCTCTCTGACGCAGGTGATCAAGGTCGCGCAGGCGTATCATGTCCTCTGGATACAAAGGATCCACGTCTCGAGCGACGCATTCCTGCTCAATATACGCTAGCTGGCAATTTGAAGGCGAACTGAACCTGTCTAATTCCGCAATGCACCATCAGACACACAATGCTCCGTCAGGCATCGAACGAGTGACAATAGCAGCAGTGAGCTCTGCCGATCGATGGTTCAGAACAAAAGTGCAGGGACAGTGTCTTCTGCTTTGATCCACTGTCGTATCTCGCCGTCCGTCCGTTCGTGTAGGTGTAGTGTAGTGCAGGTCACAAAAGCGCTAGAGCTAAGCTACTGTAGCTGCTACCGCAAGGCACCATTTCGGCTATCGCTAGCTAGCTAGTGTAGCTCCTCGACTAACTGGAGCACGAAACGACGGGAAAGCAGCAGCGTGCGTGAGGTCTTGCTTGCCCGTGGCCTCTCATCTCACCTGGCTTCTCACCATGGTGTGGTGTGGGTGCGGGTGAGGAGTCAAGGTCACCTGATGCCCAGGCAATTCCACGCCTGGCGCACGGCATTCTTCCCTACGGTTTCAAAGTGTGCGTAGCTAACATTCACTCGGGCAGATCAAGCAAAGCATCGTCTCTCAAACGTGTGCTGCATGCCGTCGATGTGTTCACAGTGGCCATTTGGGTCAGGAGACTGACCTGTGCTGCAGAAGAATCGGGTACATGCATGTTTAGTTTAATCTTCCTGGGTTTACATCCTACTACTATGGTCGTTTACTAAGTACTAGTAGATCGCCACTGCTTTCCCTCGACCTTTTGCTTCAGATATTTCTGATCGGTAAACTTTTGCTGTTGTTCGATGCGAACGTAAAGTGTAAAGCGTGGATTAGTGGGCAGACTGTTGGAAGGATCGATCGGGTGATGTATCATTAACATGTTTTCAAACACCTAGCATGATAGAATCCAACCAGGCACCTGTGCGGGATCTTCTCATAAGTTTTGCGACGACTGTTAGCCCACGTTTCCAGCACAATCTTCATTCTAAGTTGCAGTGTTAGCAGCTAACCTGGCAGTGTCAGCTCTGCGGGATAATTCTTCAGCGTGGCCCTCAAAGCATTTAAGGAAGGGGCTTTTGCCATCAATTAGCCACGGAATGATTGATCATATCATCACCAAAAGATAATGATTTGGGGGCAGCATACAATTACAAACAAGCTGTCTGGTCGATAGAAACAGTTGGTTTACAGTTTGCTGCTCGCCCGCTGCTCTCTGTTCAGACTTCAGATCCAGGGACACAGAATTCGTCTGAGGCTCTGAGCCATTCATCGATCTCTCAGTGTTTGTCAATCAGATTTGCAGTAGGTCCAAGCTTACATCACATTAAGCAACCATATAGATGTAACCTATACTTGGTTTGGTTTGGCTAGACTAAGACATAGTGGAGCCACTGTCAGGCAGGGTGCATGGTCGATCATTTCTTCATGAATTTCATAGTTACACTACTGGCTAACCTAGGATCGGCTCAGGACCTGAAGATATTCTTCAGTTTCTTGAGTCTGATCGTTCTTTAACCCTTCCTGAGTAATAAAGTTTCCACTTTACCCGCAAATAAAAAAGGTCAAACAAGTATTAATAAGTGTCTTGGACACCGATTCGGGTATTCGAACAAGTGGCAGATTTCAATATTGTGAAGGTTGGAGATTTGACGTTGTCAAAAGCACATGCACATACCAAGTGGAGAAGTCTGAAACCGTTTTTTCTTTCCATGAAGTATTTACTCTGTTCATAAAGTATTATTCTTAAGATTAAGGTCATAACTCTCAGGGAAGGTATGTGTCTCTGTAGCTAATAGCCTAATAGTGTAGGAGCTGGACATAACAGTACTGACCAGGCGTACTCCATTGCTCAGATAATGTGTACTATTTCAGTTCAGTGCTATGTGCGTCAGCTCCCAAACATCTGCAAGTCAAAGACAATGGCTCCATGTGCCGCGGTGCATAATTTATAGTGCTGCCTTGTATAGAGTATGATTAGGAATCTTCGGCTTCAGAAGAGTGAGAGATCGCTTGATCTCGCGTCCTAACATGTTTACAGAGCGACATGCATAGTTCCAACACTGTGTGACATCATGCAATATTTTAAGGTGAACTCCATTTGACTGGAGTTCTACTTAATCAAAGGGCAATGATCAATATCACATCAGTATAATGACATAGAAAAGGGGCAGCATATATGTTCAAACGATTCTCTGATGGTGTCATGCACGCATGGTTGGACCATCAAAAAACATGGCTTCAGAAACTTAAGTGAAGCTAACCGAGAACTAACATCCGCGGCTCTCCTTCTCTACAGTAGAGAGCGGCGGAAAAAAGGGCGAACCCAAGTTTCCCTTCTTCTCGCCGGAGCGAGGCTGGATCTCTGCCTCTCCCGTCGCTCCGGCGGCGGGGTGAGGTGGGGATCTGGATCCTCGTCTCCTGGTGTGTAGTTAGGGGTAGTTTAGGTCCCGGCGGCGGCAAGAGGAAGGCTCGGCGACCGCGTATGGTAAATAAGGTGCGGCTCTCTCCTTCTCTCGGTGCGGTTTCCGGCGGCGCCGAGGTGAGAGCGGCTTTGTTCTGCTTCCGTGCTGCGGCCGGAGGCCTTGTGTGCTCGGTGGGTGCTCGTCGCTGCGGAGTTGGCGGGCCTCGCGTGGAGCTTCTGTACCCTGTTCCTCTCTTCGTCACAGCTATGCTGTGGAGGAACTGGGATTTGTGTTCTCCGGTGAGCTTCTTTTCCTCTGCTTCTCTGGCCGGCCGTGGCGGCGAGGGGAGGAGCTGGTGGTGGGAGGTGACCCGGTTTTGGTGCTTCGGATGGAGATGGTTTTCTTCCTCGGTGTGTCTATTCTGGCCGGCCTTGGTGGCGAGGGGAGCAGTGGCCGGTGGCGGATGGGTGCAGGTAGTGGGGGATGGTGGTGGCTGGCCTGGGCTTCGTCGCGCCGGCTGGAAGAAGGGTGGTGGCCGGGAGAGGGTGCTGTGGCCGTGGTCGTTCAGCGCTTCTCGGTTCCGTCGCATGCGACGGACGGCTCTTGCGGTTTTCTTCAAGGTGAGATGGTGCTTTCTTCCCGGCGGCAGGTGGTACGGCGGCGCCGGCGAGGCCTAGGCGATTTGGGGCTCGGTTTGGATCTGATTGTAATTTCTATCGGTGGCTCGGGGTGCTCTGTGCACTTTTCGAGGTCCGTTGTGTAATTTTCGGTTGCCTGCGGGCTTTTTTGTAAAAGTGTATGAGCCTCCGTAATATATGCGTCAGATCCCCCTCAAAAAAAAAAAAAACTTAAGTGAAGCTGTTCTGATTCTTAGTGAGCTACACTACTCATAACCGGTCCATCGTAATACGTCTCTTTAGTTTTGGCGTTCATCTCGTTTATGTTATCTCAAGCGCATGCTTCACTCAACCGTTTGTTTGCTTGTCTTAAACTAATGCGACGATTGTCACTCGTTTATGTGGATGATCGATCCCCTGTCTGGCTTTGGATCAGTCGGCGTGTATTATTGTAGAGCAGTTGGCAGGGAAAGATGCCTCGAGAAGTGGAGGAAGCCAAGCCATTGACCTCGATCCGTCGCCTCATGTGCTCTCGGCTATATACACAGCTCCACCCGCACCAACTCCATCTCTCCCATCCCACACTGCTCCTTCCTCATCCTTGCCTTCCAGCTGATCACCTCCATTGATAGCTCCCACATTGCATCTTGCGTACCCTGTTCTTGCCATCCACATCGCACCGTTTCCCTCCTGAAATCCTAGAGAGATTGAAGCTGTTCTTGAGGTAGAGCTGGGCACCATCCCCCTTCCGATTCCTTAGCGAAACCTTGAGAAAAACCTGTGAAGCATGTAGAACACACCGTCTCAACCATCGATCCAGATCCACCCAAGAAAAACCACAAAAAGAGAAGCCGCTTCCTAGTTAGCAGAGTTGCATACCTAGTTAGGCTGGATTTACCCCCACTAAGTCCTTAGCACAAAATCTAGAAAAGCCTCCAGATCATGTAAATTTGTCCACCGTCTTTGCTTGCCACCCAGCCGAAAAAACACAAAAAAAGTTGACAGAAAATCCAATCATGTATCGCTAGTTGTAGCCCGTCAGTCGCGGTCTCGAGATCCTGGAGACAATCCTTCCATTGCCATAGCATTACCTCCGCAAAAACCATCAAATCATGTAATTAGTGAGCCCCCTATTTCCATTCCACCGCATTCGTCGAAGAAAAAAACCAAAAAAAGGACGAAGAAAGAAGAGTTGGTTGCTTAGCAGAGGCGCTGTGATCGATGGAGGCGGCCACGGCGGCGGAGACGCCGCAGTTGTCGGCGCCGGCGACCCCGGGCACGCCGGCGCCGCTGTTCGCGGGGCCGCGGGTGGACTCGCTGTCGTACGAGCGCAAGTCGATGCCGCGGTGCAAGTGCCTGCCGGTGGAGGCGTGGATGACGCCGAACGCCTGCGTCCTGGAGATCCCTGCGCCGGACGTCTCGCTCACCCGCAAGGTACGCCCGCCCGCCCGCTCGCGGAAGCCATGCACGTGCTGACGTGCACATTTGCACGCTCCATGAATCTCTCGCCCTCTCTGCAATCGTTTTCAGAGCTTCTACTTTTGTTGCTTGCATTTCATGGATGAGTTGAGAGTTCGTGTTTCTCTTCTGTTTTTTGACGTTTTGTGTTCGGAGTTGGTTGTAATGTTGTATGATCTTTGTTCTGCGTAGAAGAAAAAATATTGTTTTCTCTAGGTTCTCTTGATCTCTTTGATTTATTCATCCTGGTTAGTTTCTGTCAGTGAATAGGGAATGCACAGGGTACAAAGCGGCAGTTTTATGTTGTAGTCTACTCTACAACACTGAGGCTGTGCACCTGTATGAAAGTTCGTATCTGCCTCTAAGCGTAAAGTCCTCAAAGCATTTAGTAGAATATAGTACTGCCTACTATACAAAACAGTGAGCAATCGTTGACCCATTGTTTGATTTTGAGCCATCAGATCTAATAAAGCTCTGTTACAATATCATGCCTTCATAGTTAATACACTCTTTTTGTATGAGAAACGTAGATTGAAGCTTCTTTAGGTCCACAAAACTGAAGGATTTTTTCCATTTTAGATAAAAGGGCTCCAGCCCCTGGTTTCATTAACATGCAACCACCCAAACCTGAATGAATCAGCCGATTAGCAGCACCGTCTGGCCCTTACTAAGTTACTAATAAGGGCATATATCTTGCCTCGTTTAAATGAAAATTCGCCATACTCTGCGGCATCGTGCATCAAAGCTGATCTTTTTTTCCTGCTGGCCGATAGAAACTGCTGTTTTACCGTACCTGAGCAAGAATTACAATCTGATGCAAGCCTACTGCCTAGTACTAATAGCAAGGAGCAAAGTCCATGTTTGCTTCTCCTATATCAATATAAAAGGCAAACCTTTTGCCTTGTTTCAAAAAAAAAAAAAAAAAAAAAAAAAAGCAAGGAGCAAAGTCGTGATGCATTTTGAGAACTAGCGATGACACTACTGCAAGAGATGAAATAGAAGTACTGTACAATTATTTATGTGATAATGTTCGTGGACGTGACAGGACTATGTCCAAAACTCATAGTTGACTAAAATTACCTAGCTACAAAGCTCCAGCCATCCGTGACGAGAGTGGTTGCTTCCCTTTAGACATATCGATCACCTGTGACATGTCAAATCTGTCCGTGTAAAATTATTGGAGAATGATAGTTTTCAAAAGCGAGACAGCATATATAAAAACTCCACGGTGTATTGGCATCTGATTTTTAGTTGTCATTTTATCTTTTAGCTGGTGGCCTGGTGCTGGCTAATAATCATTCTGAATCCAAAATATGAATGCCACTTTACTCCCTAAATTGCCACACAAAGACTTTAGTCCCTGAAGAAACTTGTTTCATATCTTAAAGAAAACAGTATGTATTATTGCGCTTCAACACTGGGTTTTTTATACTCCCTCCGTCCAATAAATGATGTCTCAACTTGGTAAAAAAATTGGATGTATCTAGACATGACTTAGTATATAGATAGATACATCCAAATTTAATAGAAAGTGTGACATCTTTTGTTGAACAGAGGGAGTATTTTTTATAAGAAAGAACACTGGAATGAAATCCAAGCACGAAAGAAGTGGACCTAGCTCACTTGGTTAGGGGTGCGGATGTACTACCTAACCACCCAGGTTCATGTCCTCACGGACGCATACTTGGGTTCTTATTATTTAAATAAACCGTTGTAGGGGCTTCTTTACCGCATTCCTTTTACAAAAATCCAAGGACGAAGGTTTTTTTTTCTAGGGAAAAGCATGAATGCACTTGAAACTTGAAAAGGCCTCAATATTTATCCAACAAACAAGAAATGAGAAGCAATACTTTAGATGGGCTAGCCTTCATTTGTCGTCCATCGAGATGACGAGATACCGACCTAGGCCAAACAGAGCAAGCCATGGGTCTTGTAACTGACCAGTGCATACGAAGGATTAATTGTTTAGCACCACCCTCTTCGCAAACAAAAAGTTGCTTAGTAGCTCACAAGCAAAAGATCCAGCTTAATTTTTAACAGACAAAATCTTTGCATTTTCATTAATAAAGAGAAATAGTTTTAGAGTTAAACAACAACAACTATGACAAGAGGCTACCAAACAAAAAGTATACTAGCAGCATTACACAACCTAAAAAAGGAGCATCAGCCAAAACCCATAAGGATAACCAGCCACGCAAATAAATTCCCTTATGATGACATCCTCCACATTGTGGGTTGAAATGTTAAAAAAATAGCATCGTTGAATTGTTGACGAGGCTAGAAAATGTTCTTATGGTACTATACCTGACCAAAACTTGCGCCAGGGCTCCCGACGCTAACTCATTCCCAAACTCGACAGTCAGTCGTTATAAATCTAGCCTGAGTCTACAAAAAAAAGAACAACCCGGACAACTCCAACCCTGGCCAAGATCGTGATCTTGTTAAGCGCAACCAGGCTTGGCCCGGAATTCAGACCAGGTTTGGTCGGGTCGTCTAGGCCGGTCTATACATGGCCAGGTATACATAGCATATATTCATTGATTTTTTTTGTAAAGGATCACATATTCATTGATGGTCACTTGACCAATTCTCAATCAGATATGTGTTATGCAGTTAATGTTAGTAGGCATATGATTTTTGGTGCGAGGCGGTAGGTATATGAATTTTATACTCCCCCATCCCGGTTTATATGTGTTATGCGTTTCTAGAACGACAATTTAACCAACGTAATATGAGTTATATACCATTTGAAACACTAGATGACGTCCTCCAGATTGTGGGTTGAAAAGTTAATAAAATGGCATCGCTGAATTGTTAATGAGGCTAGAAAATGTTCTGAGGTACTATACCTGACCAAAACTTGCGCCGGGGCTTGGGGCCGGGCTTTAAAAAGCCCTACGCTAACTCACTCCCAAGCTCGACAGTCACTCCATATAAATCTAGCCCGAGTCTACAAAAAAGAACAACCCGGACAACTCCAACTCTGGCCAAAATCGTGAACTTGTTAAGCCCAACCCGGCTTGGCCCGGATTTCGGAACAGGTTTGGTCGAATCATCTAGGCCGGTCTATACATGGCCAGGTATACATAGCATATATTCATTGATTATTTGTAAAGGATCACATATTCATTGATGGTCACTTGACTAATTCTCAATCAGATGTGCGTTATGCAGTTAATGTTAGTAGGTATATGATTTTTGTTGCGAGCGGTAGGTATATGAATTTTATACTCCCTCCACCCCGGGTTTATATGTGTTATGCGTGTTTCTAGAATAACAATCTAACCAACGTAATATGAGTTATATACCATTTGAAACACTAGATGACGTCCTCCACATTGTGGGTTGAAAAGTTAACAAAATTGCATCGTTGAATTGTTAACGAGGCTAGAAAATGTTCTGGCGGTGCTATACCTAACCAAAACTTGCGCTAGGGCTTGGAACCGTCCTTTAAAAAGCCCTACGCTAACTCACTCCCAAGCTCGACAGTCACTCCATGTAAATCTAGCCTGAGTCTACAAAAAAAACAGCCTGGACAACTCCAACCCTGGCCAAGATTGTGATCTTGTTAAGCCCAACCCGGCTTGGCCCGGATTTCGGATCAGGTTTGGTCGGGTCGTCTAGGCCGGTCTATACATGGCTAGGTATACATAGCATATATTCATTGATTTTTTTGTAAAGGATCACATATTCATTGATGGTCACTTGACTAATTCTCAATCATATGTGTGTTATGCAGTTAATGTTAGTAGGTATATGATTTTTGTTGTGGGGCGGTCTGTATATGAATTTTATACTCCCTCCATCCCGGTTTATATGTGTTATTATGCGTGTTTCTAGAACGACAATTTAACCAACGTAATATGAGTTATATAAAACACTAGATGTTATTTTTTTTAATGGTGTAAGTTTTATGTTATACAACTCATGTTACATTGATCAAACTGGCGATCCTATGAACCGGACAACATCGGAAACTTCAGCATTTTCTAACGTATAATCTGCAGCGCAACGCGTGTTCAGTGACAAAAACATTCATTTTCGAGCGTATAATCTGCAGCGCAACGCGTGCTAAGCTAATGAGACATAGCAATGTGTTAACCGACGAATGCCATGCTTGCATATTTAGCCTAATCTGTTTACTGAACAATCAGTTAACTGACGAATATTAATGACGAGTTGCAGCTGGGCGCGGAGTTCGTGGGCACGTTCATCCTCATCTTCTTCGCGACGGCGGCGCCGATCGTGAACCAGAAGTACGGCGGCGCCATCTCGCCGTTCGGCAACGCGGCGACCGCGGGGCTGGCCGTGACGACCATCATCCTGTCGACGGGCCACATCTCCGGCGCGCACCTGAACCCGTCGCTGACCATCGCGTTCGCGGCGCTGCGGCACTTCCCCTGGCTCCAGGTCCCCGCCTACGTGGCCGTCCAGGTGCTGGGCTCCATCTGCGCCAGCTTCGCGCTCAAGGGCGTGTTCCACCCGTTCCTCTCCGGCGGCGTCACCGTCCCCGACGTCACCATCTCCACCGCCCAGGCCTTCTTCACCGAGTTCATCATCACCTTCAACCTCCTCTTCGTTGTCACCGCCGTCGCCACCGACACCCGGGCCGTACGTCGTCACCGCAAATCCATTTCCTATTCATTCACGTCCACCCAGAATTCAGCCGTAATTTCTTACCTATGTTGCGTGCAGGTGGGTGAGCTTGCCGGGATTGCGGTGGGAGCAGCCGTGACGCTCAACATCCTTGTGGCCGGGTAAGTTGCGCATGTCAACTGAGTTTCCGAGATCATCCTTCTGTAGCCCACCGATCCTGACGCGTTTTATGGCAGGCCGACGACAGGCGGGTCGATGAACCCGGTGAGGACGCTGGGGCCGGCGGTGGCGGCGGGGAACTACAGGCAGCTCTGGATATACATGGTGGCGCCGACACTGGGCGCCGTGGCGGGCGCCGGCGTGTACACGGCGGTCAAGCTCAGGGACGTGACCGGCGAGACCCCGCGCCCGCAGCGCAGCTTCCGGCGCTGATCGATCTGCACACATGCATCCCTGCATGCCCGGTTGGTCGCTGATCGATGCCTCCAGACTCCGCTGGCGAGCAGCAACGACTGAATAGGTACGTACGAGTACGATCAGGTATGATCGATCGATTGCTACGATTTCCATATTTCCATGCACGGGCACACCGTGATGTAATAAATCGACGCCGTTTTGCTTCGTCCAGAACGGCGTGGACGTACTTGTGTGTTTCGGTTAATTTGTACGCAAGACTTCTTTGATTAAGTTGTAATAATGTACTCATATGTCTGTATCCATCCATAGTTTCTCTTTTGTCACTTCTCGCTCCGTACGCGTAGTGTTTGACCCGATTTCAGTTATTTCATTTCAATCTTTTCACGTAGTATCAATTTTTTACACGAGTAGACGATTCCAAATTGTGATGGTATTTTACTGTACTTTGCATTTTAGTTACATTTTTTTCTTCAAATTAATCGCCCGCCATTGTCCAATCCTGCACTGCGTTTTCTTTGCTGATGAGGATGAGAAAACAAAGAGACAAGGATGAGAAATATGTACTCCGGGACCAAAAGGCTAAGACTGTATTTCTGATGGGCCTTAATCTACCGTGCTTACTAGTAGAACACTAGGTTTATTGTCTCACAGGCTGCAGGCTATCGCCAAAAGAAGGCTTCACGGCCCAGACTCAGTTTTCAGTCTTCTCTCCGTCCAGCCTCCGTTAAAAAAACGGTTTCCAAAAGTTTATCTTTATTTTTTTAAAAAAATATCACACACATTGATTTTGAGTTTTAGGTAAGATGATACGTTCATTTTCTAAGTTTCATGCAAATAAAAATGCTATAGTCTTATTTCAGAAAATAAGATCTAAAAAGAAAAAAATCAAAGTTCTAGTCTTTTAGGAAGGGTTTTACTGTACCTAGGTTCCAAAAAACACTCCACCGAATTGCAAAGTAGTCCGATTAGTGCGATCTTGAGAACAAACATGGCTAGATCCAACAATATGTTCTTTTGTCATTGTTGTTGTATTATTGAGGTTTGAACCCACAATTTGAGCATTAGGGCACCTTCAACGGCCCTCCGCATATGGACAGGCAAAGCGGTCCGATTCTGTCCGCTTTGGGCTGTCCGCGGACCAATTTTGGCCTTCTGTCCTCTTTGGGGAGGAAGTGCCTCCAACGGCCCCAACGCAAAAAAAAAAAGAGGACAACAGAATAAAAATATATTACATATATTAAGTTCGATAGGGCCCAGTGAGACAGACAAAATATATTAACATAATAAAAAAAGCTAGGTCGGGGAAGGGCGGCGCCGGCGTCGTCGGAGTGGAAAATGGGCGGCTCCGGCCTATTGGCGTTGCGCGGCGGCGGCTCCGTCCTACTCATCCTCTTCGTCGGAGAGGATGATGTACGGCGGCGGCGAGTAGAGCCACGCCGGTGGCGCCTCGGGGTCCAGAGGCCATGCCGGTGGGGGCACGTACGCCTGGCCCTCGCCGTGCTCTGGCCACGGCGACCACAGCACCTGCCAGCGCGCGCGCTCCTCGTCTAGGCGCGCCTGCTCGGCCGCAGCCTCGGCGGACGCACGGAGCGCAGCCGCCAGATCGGGCCAGCGCCCGAGCTCGTCCAGCTCCGACAGCTCCATGGCCTGCTTGAGCTGTTCGTCCTCATCCTCCGGCTCGGCCTTCACGGGAGGAGCGTCGCCGCCGTCGTCGAACTCTCATTCGAGGACCGGGTCCGAGTCCTCGTCAGCCTCGAGGCCGACGAGCGCCGGGTACTCCTCGTCCTCCGGCTCGGCGTAGTCCTCCTCTGGCAGCGTCGCCGTGAACGCTGCACGGCGCCGGTGGTTGTGCTCCAACTCGAACCACCCGTCCCATAGGGACGAGTTCATGGCGTAGGCCGGGTCGTGGAGGAGGTCGGGGGGAAGCAGGCCCCGACGGCGGCGGATCTCGTCCGTGCGCTCACGGCCGGAGCGCGGCACCGGGGGCACGTAGCCGGTTGAGATGCCACCCCGCGGGGAGGTGGACATCGCCCCACGCCAGCGCCTGCCGCCTCTCCCAATACATCGCGGCCACCTCCGGCGAGACGCGGGCGCGGCGCGCACGGCGGCGCGCGTTGCGAGCGGCGCGGGCGGCCTCCGCATCGGCGGCGACGGCCGGACCGCGGCGTGGAGCCACGGGGACAGGGATGGAGCGTCGTGGTGGTGGGGCACGAGAGCTCGACGCCTCGTGGTTGTTCCGGCCGCCCTTCGCCCAGAAAGGCTTCATCGGCGTGGCGGCGAGCTCGGAGCGGCGGTGGCGGTGGCCGGGGCGGCTAGGGTTTGCGCCGGAGAGGGAGTGGGAGTGGATAGCGACCCGGCCACCCACCCCCATTTAATATGACCAGGCCAAGCGGTCGGTCTCGCCGGCGCGTGGGCCAGGAGCGGACAAGGGGAGGACACGCACTGTGTCGTCGCCTCCCCAAACTTGGACCAAACTTGGGCCAGGTTTGGTGCAGTTTGGCTGTCCGCGCGGACAACTGTCCCTTTACGCCGGCCCGTTGGAGCCTCTGTTTTGTCCGTTCGGACAATTTCGGACGGTCCAGGGGCGGATGCGGAGGGCCGTTGGAGATGCCCTTAGGAGGCCAGGTCGCCATGGATACAATGACTAGAATAAAAGAAAATCAGGAAAGGATGTAGTGTCCTCATCATTTGCATCATTTGATGCACGCACCCATGTAGACACAACAAACATATTCTAGGACGAACAATTTTAATATCGATACAAACGTAGAACAACAATTTTGATGCACGTCGCATCAGTGAGGATGAGAGGAAACGATAGAAGAGAAATGTGGAAGGTCACATACAAGGCATACACGTGAGTTACATATTGTGGCATTATTGAAAATACTGCCCCTCTAGGATGAGGCCGATGATCTAACACAACACGCGAGATGTATATATGAAGAAAATAAGCTCGGTTTTTTCTTTGGCGCTGAAGTTATTCCATTGTTTGATTATACGGAAGAAAAGGATAAATGGACGTAGAAAAGATTGGTGAGGCCAACGGTAAAATAAATATAAATATATAAATTAGAAAATCTAGACTATCCCGGTCTGCTTAAAGTCAACTGCAAATGCCTTCAATAGCGAGGGCAAAAATTTTCGTTACCATCCGGCCTCGGGCCTCCAGCTGTCCTAGATCGCACGGCGGCCACTCGGCACTGCACGTGAACGTTCGAGCAAGCAGTGAAGTTTTCTTGTCACTGAACAGCCTGCTCTCCCGTAGCTTCCATGCTCAGGTCACAAGTCAGAGCAGGCCCCGCCTATCTTAGTTGATGACTCGCTGTCATTATTCTTTTCCATGTTCCCTCCCAACTTGAGGATACAGATCTACTGTTTGGAGCATATGGTGCTGCACTGCCACTGCTGCCATGCCACAATGCCACTCCATATGCGCCAATAACAAATTTTAGGATAGGCTGCTGCAACTTTCTTGTACGTCACACCCGGAAGAGATCCAGCTCCATTGTGGCGTTTTTTTTTCAATTTCTAATAATTTTGAAATCGCTATTTGTAAATTTTAAAAATCCAGAAATAAAATTATATATGTAGATGATGTAGAACTCTATCAGCGTGCGAAATCTCAATTTACATTTCGCTATATTCTAGCTAGCTACACAAAATTGACAAATTTGACAGTTCTTAAATTTTATTAATGTGCACTGTTCGCCGCACCTGTTCGCCACACCGAGATCTCATATATTTGCCATTTCGCTTAGCCTAAAATATTTATTTTTTTGCACGTTAATATAAGCATCATTATCTATATCTCGGTTTTTTCGATATTTTAAAAACTTTCATGTGTCACTACAAAAAAACTCCCTCGCCTAGGGAGCCATTTCTTCACACTCTTATCAAAGGTATCCAACTTCTGTTTTGTACCTCGTATTAGCGGTGTATATACAGATAATTGGTTAAAAGCAAGCCTGGACGCGTTTATTTTAACCAATTAGGCATATTCAATGCAAGAACAGAGTGGGAATGGGATTCCACAATAGCCCCATCTACCCGGAACATCTCCATACCAAGTGTTTTGCTCCCCCTCTCTCCCCCTCTCCCTTATCCGTTGAGAGTCAGCCGCCGTCGCCACCCAGATCCGGCCGCTCTCGTCGCCGGCGCTTGCGCTGGCCGACGGCGAGCTGGTCTCGGATGCTGGGTCCCCTTGTATAGCAGTAGCTCTGTAGGTTTTCTTCCTGTTTTGGTGCTCGGTGAGTGGTCCTTCGTGGCGTATGGCGTCATGCCGTCTCCCCTGCCCCGAAGGAAAGTTGCTCTGGCGTGCTGGCGCGGCGTCGGGCACTCCATCGCTGTGCTCTCCATCAGATCTCCGAGGTGGAGGAGGGATGGAGGTGGTAGATCGATGGATTCCTTCTTCAATAAGTGCCTTTGCATCCTTCTTCGATGGTTTTCTTTGCAGCTTCTGGCCGGCCATGGTGGTGGGGGGAGCAGTGGAGGAACTCGTGGAGGAGGTTGATGCGCAGCTGGTGTTCCGGTGGTGTTGCGGATGCACTGCTGGAGGGGAAGGGCTTGCTGCGGGGTGGAGCTCCATGGTGGAGTTCACCTGCGCCAAGCTGCGACCGCCACTGCTTCAATAAGCATCCGTTTCGTGTTGGAGCTCCTGGATTTGGTGTTGCTGCTCTTCATCGTCGCGGAGGTCTCGGAGAGGAAGTGGCGCTTGCTGGATCTGCTGCTCCTTGGGACGCTCTGTCTCCAAGTGGTTTCGTCCCCGGCGACGGTGCCGGCGGCCGTGGTGTTCAGCTCGTCTTCTTCGGTGGAGAAGGATCCAATCTCGTTCCCCTTTTAGTTGTTGAGGTCCTTTTTGTAAAACCTAGGGTCTGGGTTGTAATTTTCGTTTACTCTCTGGTCCTTGGTGTAATCTATATGCCCACCGATTAATGCAGTCTGGACCCTTCGGGGTCCTTCCCTTGTTAAAAAAAAAAACAATAGCCCCATCTACCCGACCCTTTGTTTAGTTCTCAAGTTTTGTAGATGATGACACACCGAGATCTTTGTATATTTTATGGCATGATGGGCACACGCTGCCTGCAGGTTCTAGTCTACAGACTACACACCCCCACAAACATGCCCCCTGCATTAGTGCAAAAGGAATTTGCAGTCCGTGCAGGAAATAAAAACTCAGCTCCAAGGTTAAAAAACTTGCCATTAGTTTACTCATTTGTTCATGTGGCGAGATAGGGAGTTTGGATGGTAGTAGGAGCATCATATGATTGGTGTAATGCAGCTGTCTTGTTCTAGAGTTGGGCAGTTTAATACTGCTCCTAATACTACTCCATGTGATCTGCTACACCTGGCCTACGAAGTTTAATTAGTGTACACACTGGTTAGTCGTTACTTTACTGTCTATTACGGGAGGGAACTCACCGTCACATAAACTGCAGCATTGTGTGGAGGCTTGCAGAGACCAACCAGTGGTTGGTACCATGTGTCTAGCTAGGAGGATCCATCATTCAGGGTCCTAAAATGTTCACAAGTGTGAGACTATAATGATGATGAGATTAATCCAAGACATGACAATTAGGCTTCATGTATGTACACTGTGTCACTGTCCTGTGTGTCTGTGTTCCAAGTAGAGACA
Organism: Poa annua; assembly: GCA_026929855.1. Taxonomy (NCBI): domain Eukaryota; kingdom Viridiplantae; phylum Streptophyta; class Magnoliopsida; order Poales; family Poaceae; genus Poa; species Poa annua. The sequence continues at coordinate 40,731,779 of CM049438.1, forward strand.
GAGTCCCCATGTGCATACGTAGGATCCAATGTTTGCACCCTCTGTTTCGACGATAGCAAGTCGGCGTGCAATAGCGAGTCACTTGTCTGTTTATCAGATGATGATGATAGCAGATGCATGGCTAAATTTGAATGACACGAACATAATCTGGTATGTGGCCACACAGGGTTTTGGGTGTTATGGGTGGAGACAGAGCTCGCGATTTGGCAGCAGGGTGACTTGCCAACAACCATGTTTTCTTCTCTGTCCTTTTCGCATGCTAATGCTTGCACCGAAATCCACTCAATTTTCTATAGATCATTCGATAGGCTGGGTGATGTGATTGGCAATATCTGGCGTGTTTCGTGCATGGTTCGTTATTTCCCCGCCACATCCTGAAGAAAGAAAGAAAGAAAGAAAGAAAGAAAGAAAGGGTTCATGGATGCTCAAAGCAGGGCATACATCATTGGTGCGGCTCGCGAGAGAAAAAAAATGTTTTTAGCATTTCGTTGCACCATATGAGATTGTTCATTGGCTGATTAGCTTAAGACTTGCATAATCGCACTATGAAGGGACAGATGCAACACTTCTATATATCACCTACCACACGGGATGCTCTTCGTGTGGAGTTGTGAATACAAAACAAGGAAATTGTACCTTTTGAAAAGAAGGATTTAAAGGGGTTGGATACTTGGATTAGTATTAGATGACCTGTTGCACCACACATGCTTCTGACCAGATTGAAACAAAGCGACTGAAATTTGGTATAACGGATGCAAAAACTGTTGTAAATATGAGTTTTTTACATAATTTAATTCATAAAACAATAAATAACACATGCCTAGAAAAATAAAAATAAACTATTCGTGCAATCTAACAAATAGTGTGCAAGTAGAAAGTCTAAGCATATTGCTAGAAGTAACAGAACATTTAGCATTACATGCAGCACGAGCTATTCCCACTCGGGAATAAAAGCTGTCAGTACTTGGAGATAAACGAAGCAAAATTACCGCCCCCGCCCCAAAGCCCTTATCAGTGTTAAAGTGGCGGTGGCTGAAAAAAGGAGCGGAAACACAGTAGTTTCTTCTATGTGTTACATATATGCAACAAGTAATTTGAATAGGAAGACGTGTTCACGTTGGCGGAATAAAACATGCTGATGAGGAGGTCGTTGATGTCCAACAAGAAGTCGTCATCAATGTTCATATTGTAGGAGAAGATAATAGTTGCGCGAGAACGCTCCCCAAAAATCTTATCGCCTGATTGTGGGAGTCTCGGGATTCTGAATGCATGTCGTCTCGTCCCACAGTGCACAGTGCACAGTGCACAGTCACAAGACTGGATGGGAAAGAATTGAGGGGTGACAAAAAACTCTTAGGACCACGAGGCGTGTGCACGTTTGTGTTGCCGTGGTGTGTCTTTGTAAGAGAAGCGACATCTCTTATATAAGCATAGAGGTGAACTGAATTGTCGCGAAGTGAACCGAGTACATCGAAGTCAAACAGTCAAGTCGTCGTATTCATGTTCTACTAGTGCAAACCATAGTGGACGGACCGAAGAAACGCAAGCTGAGACGAGTCAGAGGTGCATCAACATGTAAATATAGAAATATGAGACCAAACTTAAGTCTCACCTCTTACCATGCATGAACTGACCAAGTTAGAACTCTTTGATTTTAGGAATTAGTGAATTAGTTAAAAGGGCTTGGCCAATTTAAACAAATTCTTACAATCCCTAGCCAGATGCCAGAGATGCATTGGAGGTTGATGGCGGTTATTCTGGAGCACCTCCTCCTCCTCTGTGGTGCACTAGCATAGCACAGCGGTGAAGACGTCGACGGAGCCCTCCGGGACAAAGTCCTTCGACCTAATGGCGAAGGCGAAGGCGGCCGGGTCGTAGCCCTCGATCGGGGGCTCCTCCTTCGGCGCTCCCGTCTTCGCCGTGCACATCACCACGCTAGAGAAGCTCCCCGCCTTGGCGCGGCGCGCCACTCACTTTCGGTCGAACTCCTCTACCACGCGCTAGAGGAGGGCAGACCGTGGCTCGTGTCCGTAGCTGGTGTACCGACGCACCGCTCGCTTACAGGCTACGTTTTTTTGAAATTTTTCTGCTGCAGGGGAAACCCCCACAACCCACTCCACCTTTTATTAAAAGATAAGCAAGAACTATTGACAAATAATTACAAAGTTACTATACAAAGAGACTAAGGTAAGTTGTGAAGCCATGATGTTAAAAGTTCAGCCAGATTGCTCTTCACCCTATACTTAAGCAGGGTTAATGTAACACCCTGGATTTTTTAGCCTTTTTAAATTTTTCCAAAATACATTATTCCTATTGATTTAAATGTATTTGGATTTAAACCTCAGCAAAACCATTTGAATTTCTAAACCTCTTTAAATCTGATAAATCAAGTGGGATCTTGTGATTTCCATTTCCCTCCCACTTAGTACTTGCCCATATTATTTTTATCTTGGACAAATATTAATTTGAGAAATTCCTTTCTCTTTTAAAAATTAACCTTTTAATTAGCCCTCCAAAGGAACCCCTATTTTTATGTCTCCAAAAATTCTGCAAAAATCAGGGATGCATCCCTAGTTGTTGTGGAACCCATTTCTAAGAAAATATAGGGTCTTGACTTAGGAGAATATTTCTCCACACCCCTTTTTCCATTCTGCCCATTTTGCAAACATATTTTTAAAACCTGCCTAGATAATTCTCCTGGAAGAATCCAAGGCATGGATAAGCTCCATTTGACCCCTCCTACCTCAGGACAAGAGGGCATCTTCACCCAACACCATTTACCCCTCCTATCAAAATATCTTCACTTTGACCAGTATCGTTTTTCGAAAATTCTGTGTAGCACTTTGGTCGAGTTTGCAAAAACTCTCTTCTGCAATCTGGTAGCCCTTCTCATTTGGCGCACGGGGATGTTCCCCTTTTTGCATTTGGTGACCTGTGCGCCGAGAACGATGCCGATGCCGCTTTTGGCATGCTCTGGAGCGCGCCAGCGTCGGCATGGTCGTGCCCGCGGGGCGCCGCCCGTTTCTGGTCGCAGGAGACGCGCGTGTACCCGCGCCCCTGCGAGTCTTCCGCACTCCACTCCCTCCCTTGACCGTCCACGCCGCGCCTGCACGCACGCGCGCCGCCGCAGAGCTGCCAGCAGCTAGCCGACGCGCCGCCCGGCCACTGTGCTCGTCGGGCCCCGCTCGTCAGCGTGTCCAGCGGCGCCGCGCATTCACTTCTCCCCTCCTGACACGGCCACGAGCCGTACTGTGCCACCGCCCCCACGACACCGGCGTTGAACGCCACCAGAAAAACCGCTCACCGGCCGAGCCGCCTCTTCACTCCGGCCGCTCGCCGCGCCGCTATAAAAAGCCCCCCCAGCCCTCGGTGGAGACGCACACCACCTTCACTCCCCCTCAGCTCACTCCCCTGGCCCGATTGTAGCTCGACGAGCACCGCAGCGCCGGCGATGAGTTTGCCCTAGCCGTCTCGGCCGTGGACAAATTCCTCGCCAGTGAGGCTCCGTTCGTCGATTGAACCTAGCCCTAGCCTCCCTAGCTCACGGCGATCCCAACGCCACCCTCTCCTCGGTAAACCGTAGCCGGAATCGCCGGATTCGTCCACGACCCGACGCCGGAGCCGTAGAAGAAAGGGGTCTTTCCGCCCGAGACCTCCTCGCCGCCCAAAACCTCGCCGCCGTGACGCCCCCGTGCACGGTGAGCCTCCCCGCACCAACCCCTAGCCCTAGCACCCCCTTCCCTGGACGCAAACCCTCGCCGGAGTTCTTGCCGGCGACGGGAGCGCCGCCCCGTTCTGTTTTTCCCGCGACATAACGGTTCAAACGGAACCGGGGTCACTGACCAGTGGGACCCGCACGTCAGCGTTTTAAACATTATCCGAACTGTTTTTCTGTTTTATTCATTTAAAAACAGAAACTTTGAAAGGGCATATCTCACTCAATTTTTGTCCAAAAATTGCAAACTTTAGCTTGTTGGAAACTAGAGAGAATTATCTATCCAATGAAACCAAGTTGGGTTAATTTGAAGTTTATTTGCTGGTTCATTTCTTTAGTAGCATTTGGTAGGTTTTTAACACAAATTTATTGATTTTTAAATAGATTCTAAGGACTTTGAGGAGGAACCAGAACCATATCTTGTGGAATGCAAGACACCCACCACATTCCACCATTGCTGCATTTTGGAGTTGCTCCATTTGCCTTGGATATTTTTGCACTCGTTTTTGCATTTACCCGTTGCACATGAACCCGTCATTTGCATTTGTTATATTGATATATGAATGTCAACAACCCACTAAAGACGACAAGTGGTGGATCTAGGCTTCATAGCTAAGAGCCCACTGTCGGATCAATTGACTTTGTTTGTTTCATTGCTTGTGTTGATATTATGACTGTTAAACAACCCACTAAAGATGATAAGTGGTGGATCTAGGCTTCATAGCTAAGAGCCCCCTGTCGGATGAATTGGTTTTGATTGTTTTCTTGTTTGTGGATTATTATGACTGTTAATAACCCATTAAAGACGACAAGTGGTGGATCTAAGCTTCACAGCTAAGAGCCCCCTGTCGGTTTAATTGACTTTGATTGTTTCCCGTTATATTGATATGAATATATGTATGTGTTGTGATCACCATATTTACCTGTTGTTATGCTAACCCTGTTTTGTTGATGCATTTGGAACCGCTGGTTTGGCATTCATTGTTGTGGAAACATCTTTTGGAAAAGATCTTGATAAATTTGACTAAGAACTTAACTACCTCCCTCGACTAGATTGAGTCATCGGTGCCATTCACCAAACCTTTTTGCTCAGTCACGCGTCGTCTGAAATGGGCGGACCCATCTTAGTAGCATTATCGGGATCTCCTTTGATGTCACCCCTTGGTGAGTGACGAGGGATGTCCTCGGCAATCCCAGAGTCGAAGACCCTAGGTAGATTTTGAGGGAGAAGATGTGCGCGCTGGTAGTTCCGGACGGCTGACAAGCAAGGATTTACCCAGGTTTGGCCCCTCATTGTGAGGTAAAGACCTACTCCTGCCTGTCTGATTATGATGATATATGAGGTACATGGTGGCCGCAAGGGCGATATGATGAGAGGCGATCCCTCTGTGCTATGTCTAATTGTGTCTATGTTGTGGCCTCCGATGTTGTGATCTGTCTATGGGGGTGCCCCTGCCTGGCTTTATATAGGGAGCCGGGGAGGGTTTACAAGAGTCCTAGTAGACTACGAAATAAGAGTCCTTGTCTTGTGCTTCAAGTAATTTCCTTAACAGCTTCTTGGTCTTTGTTGGGCCAGCCAGTGGGCCTTCGACTGGGCTGAACCAGGTATACCAATAGTGGGGTGCCCGGAGGGTATGCCCACGTCACTAGCCCCCGAGTGTCTGGTCGATTCGAAGTATCGGGCAGAGACTCAAAACAGTATGTCGAATAGGCGCAATCAATGACCATACGATGACTGAATTATTCATTCTTCGTGAGCTTAAATCAATTATGAGAAATCCTGTATATGTGTATGAAATCCAATAATAATAAATCCGGTGCGGGCTATAGAGAACCCGACTTTGATAAATCCGTGCAAGCTATAGAACCCGACTTTGATAAATCCGTGCGAGCTATAGAGAATCCGACTTTGATAAATCCGTGCGAGCTATAGAGAACCCGACTTTGATAAATCCATGCGGGTTATTAGAAAACCCGACTTTAAAAATCCGTGCGGGTTATAGAGAACCCAACTTTGATAAAAATCCGTTGTGTCACTCGAGCCGATGGCGAGTACCCTCCCGATGGGAGTTAGTCGATGAATTTTGCACTGTCCAAGCAGGTGCGCAGCTTTCATGTTATTTGTTGCTGTGTTGTCTAGTAGTTCATCGGGTGCGCGCTCAGCGCTCCCGATGGGAGTAGCCCCCGAGTGCCTGGCCGATTCGAAGAATCGGGCAGGAACTCATTTGCAGTTGTATTTCACCATCTGATTCTTTGCTCATTTGGCTATGTGCATTTTGAGTCGAGATTGCCTCGATTATGCATGCTGAGACGGAAACATGTCGACTAATGCTTTGTTTATTTTGCCTGGGGAGTATGACTTAGTAGGCCTGGTTTTACTCGATGAGTCGAGACCAGTTAACTGCACATTTGGGCAAAACCTTACTAGCCTTCAATCAAGTTCGAGTCCCCGGGCTCGAACCTGGAACATACTGGACAGACTCGACTCAGGCCGTTGAGGTCTTACTGAATCGTTCTGCAGTTTCAACTTTGCTACCCAGCGCGTCCGCCGGGATTTTCATCGCGTCTGCTGACACGGAAAAACTTAAGGACTTAGCACTGCCGGAGTGGTCCTCAGCCCAGCTCGACTGATCGGCGGGTCTTACCTTTGCACTATGTGTGCAGCATCCGAATCGTCATCGACTGACGCTACCCGGGAATTCTTTTGAGTTTTGCTTTGACTGAGGCGAGTCTCTGAACCGACTGCCTTTATGCTTTTAGAATCTATTGGGTGCGCGACAGCGCTCCCGATGGGAGTAGCCCCCGAGGCTATGTGCAACTATTTATAGTTGGGCATAGGCTCAATTTGCCTTCATCTTGCTATTTGTCGAGTACTTTTGTCAGTGTTCCACTCTTTCCATCTTCTGACATAGATATTTGCCGGGTGCGCGGCACACGAGCGGATGGCGAGTGCCCTCCTTATTTGTCGAGTGAGTCTGAGATTTCTTCGGGTAGATATCCTGCACTGCACAGCCCCCGAGTGTTCGGGTCCGACCAAGGTTTTGCCAGTTGGGACTTTATGCGGCGCAGCCCCCGAGCATCGGGTGCGTCAAGAGAATTATGAAGTTTTGACTTTGCACAGCGCAGCCCCCGAGCAGTCGGGTATGTGCAATGTTTTTTTGTATTTTCCTTAGCCTGCGCGGCGCAGCCCCCGAGCATCGAGTGCGACCAAGTCTTGTAATGTTCAGTCGAAGAAATTCACGCGGCAGACCGAAGTCGAAGCAGCGTAATGTACGGCGAAGAGTTCGACGCGGCGGACCGGAGTCGACGCGGCGTAATGTGCGGCGAAGAGTTCGACGCGGTGACCGGAGTCGACGCGGCGGAGTTGTTGGAGATGCTGGAGTCACCTTTTCGCGTGGAGCAACGAATATGTTGTTTGTTGTTGATGATGAAGCGCCAGCCCCCGAGTATCGGAGGCGAAGTCGATGAAGGTATAGGGTGTCGACGCGGCAGTCCAGAGACGGCGAAGTTGTCGACTGACGAAGTTGTCGACTGACGAAGTTGTTGACTGGTCGCGTCGCCTGCGATGTGACGTACATGATATCTGTTATGCTTGGAACGCCGCCGCCACCTGACGAAATTGTTGACTGCTTCGCCGCCACATGAAGAAGTTGTCGACTGACGAAGTTGTTGACTGTCGCGTCGCGAAGTTATCGACTGACGAAGTTATCGACTGACGAAGTTGTCGACTGACGAAGTTGTCGACTGGTCGCGTCGCCTGCGATGTGATGTAGATGATATCTATTATGCTCGGAACGCCGCCGCCACATGACGAAGCTATCGACTGACGAAGTTATCGACTGACGAAGTTGTCGACTGACGAAGTTGTCGACTGGTCGCGTCGCCTGCGATGTGACGTAGATGAGATCTGCTATGCGCGGAACGCCGCCGCTAGATGCGATCTGGTCGCTTTTGCCTATGAAGATTTGTTGATGAAGACGATCGAGCCGCCAAAACCGCGATCCAGCACGCGTTCTTCCCACAGACGGCGCCAATTGACGAGGGATGTCCTCGGCAATCCAGAGTCGAAGACCCTAGGTAGATTTTGAGGGAGAAGATGTGCGCGCTGGTAGTTCCGGACGGCTGACAAGCAAGGATTTACCCAGGTTCGGCCCCTCATTGTGAGGTAAAGACCTACTCCTGCCTGTCTGATTATGATGATATATGAGGTACATGGTGGCCGCAAGGGCGATATGATGAGAGGCGATCCCTCTGTGCTATGTCTAATTGTGTCTATGTTGTGGCCTCCGATGTTGTGATCTGTCTATGGGGGTGCCCCTGCCTGGCTTTATATAGGGAGCCGGGGAGGGTTTACAAGAGTCCTAGTAGACTACGAAATAAGAGTCCTTGTCTTGTGCTTCAAGTAATTTCCTTAACAGCTTCTTGGTCTTTGTTGGGCCAGCCAGTGGGCCTTCGACTGGGCTGAACCAGGTATACCAATAGTGGGGTGCCCGGAGGGTATGCCCACGTCAGTGAGTCTAGTCGGTTACCTGTGTGGTCGGGGCTAGTCTTGTGATAGTCCGGAGCTAGGCGTCGCTCATAGGTTGGGGACGTGCCGGAAAGTAGTTCAGCCTAAGACAAGGCCCGTAGGGCATGTCGGTGACTATACAGGGGGCATTCTGATTTTGTGGAGCGTTGGGGAGTGTGCACCCGCCGCCAGGAATGGTTAAGTACTTCGGTACCGGCGGGACTATTGTCCACTCCAGCGTGTGTTGTTGCGACCTCTCGAGAGTGTATATAGATACTAGCCTAGTCCCAAGGATACGGGACAAGTTTGGGTCGATTCACACTTAGAGCCAGTCTTGTCAAGGGGAAAACTTTGCAAATGAACTTGAGAAGCTATGCGAGACTCGTGGAGTCTAGATGTTGCGCTAGAGTTGGCGAGGAGCTAGAGAGCCCGGAATCGGGGAAACTTACCATGAGATCTATGTTGTGGACACTGCTCCTCGGTGTCATATTTAAGCCCCAACATTAAGTTGGGACTCGCTGTTCGTTGATTGATGCGGTGTGATGCTCACGGGTGTGAGGAGTTGGAAAACCCCAAGAGGAAGGTATGATGAGCGTAGTAGCAAGTTTCACTCAGTTATGAAACCAAGGTTATCGAACCAGTAGGAGGTTGAAGAACACGACGAAGGTCTCCCAGCGGCAGCAAAGTGCTTGCGCGTGGAGGTGGAATCTGCACAACACAATCAATAAACTTTGCTCCAACTCAACAGTGACGTTGTCAATCTCACCGGCTTGCTGTAACAAGGATTAAATGTATGGTGTGGAAGATGATGCTTGCAGAGAATGAAAGTAACAGTTTGCAGTTGGTCGTATTATCAGTGTAAAGAAAAGGACCGGGGTCCACAGTTCACTAGTGGTGTCTCTACATAAATAATAATAATAGCATACATGCGGGTAAACAAATTACAGCTGGACAATTGACAGAATAAAGAGCTGCATAATGATGCATATACTAATGACATGATGTCTAGTGTGAGATTCATTTGGGCATTACAACAATATACATAGACCGTTCCAACCGCATCTATGACTAATAATCCACCTTCCGGTTAGCGTCCGCACCCCTTTCAGTATTAAGTTGCAAGCAACAGATCATTGCATTAGGCAAAGTGTGTAATGTAAGTAATAGCATTATCCTTAGACAAAGTACTACTGTTTTATCCCTAGTAGCAACAGTACATCTACAATCTTAGAGGTTGCTGTCACTCCCCCAGATTAAATAGAGACATGAACCCACTATCGAGCATAAATACCCCCTCTTGGAGTCACAAGCATCTACTTGGCCAGAGCATCTACTAGCAACGGAGAGCATGCAAGATCATAAACAAAACACAACATGATATATTATGAAGCAAATGACATAGTATTCAATATCCATCGGATCCCAGCAAACACAACATGTAGCATTACATAAAGATGATCTTGATCATGATAGGCAGCTCACAAGATCTAAACATGATGGCACAATAGGAGAAGACAACCATCTAGCTACTGCTATGGACCCGTAGTCCAAGGATGAACTACTCACGCATCAGTCCGGAGGCGGGCATGGTGATGTAGAGCCCTCCGGTGATGATCCCCCTCTCCGGCAGGGTGCCGGGAAGAGGTTCTGAACCCTCCCGAACTAGGGTTGACGACGGCGGTGGCTCCGTAAGGTTTCTGGAAAAAGTGTTCTGGTCTTATGTCTTAGGTTTTCGGGGGGGTTTAAGTAGGCGAAAGGGCGAAGGCGGTGGAGGCCCGAGGGCCCACCCTCAGGTGCTGGCGTGGTAGAGGGGGGAGCCGCGCCACCACCTGATGGCGGCGCCTCGGTGCCCTTCTTCGTCTCTTTTTCGGACTTCTGGAACGTGTCGGGAAAAATAAGGTCTTCGGTATAAAAATGTTCCAATTCCGAGAATATTTCCTTAAGTGGATTTCTGAAACCAAAAACAGCAGAATACAGTGAACTGGCACTGTGGCATCTTGTTAATAGGTTAGTCCCATAAAATGCATAAAACTATATAAAAGGTATATAAAACATGTAGGCAATTGGTATAATATAAGCATTGAACATAATAAATTATAGATACGTTTGGGACGTATCAAGCATCCCCAAGCTTAGTTCTACTCGTCCTCGAGTAGGTAAAACGATAACAAGAATAATTTCTGAAGTGACATTCTTTCACACAATCTTGATCAAATAATAATGTAATGCATCTAAACTGAGATCAAATGAATAAAAGTTGTAGTTTATATAGATATCAAATGAGTAATGAATAAACAAGTAGGAAGAACAAAGCAAAACTTTCAATGAATTAGTACTAGAGAACAATCAACCGTGCATAATAGATATTAAAGATGATTTAAGCTTCAAGAACAACAATATAATCATCTAATAAATCAAACACTCATGACAACTTTGTGAAAGGATCAAGTCAAGCAATAACAATATGCACGTAGAAAATCATCTCTCTATTTGTTCACTCAAAGACAAGCAAGTGTTCAGCGTTGGTTCCTGGCACCAGAATGTTGTGGCTAAAAGAATAATAACGGGGATTTGGAAGGCCAGCGGAATAAAGTCTCACACAGCCGAAAGTGATCATTGGACAAGAGGAAGTCTTATAATCGAAGCTATGCAAGGAGTAGTGATTGCCACACAACGTATGCACATAGAGCTATAAGTGTATGAAAGCTCTCCAATGGAACTAGTGGGGGTGCATCTAACTTGTTTGCTCATGAAGACCTAGAGCACTTTTAAGGAGGCTCATCATTGGAATATACAAGCCAAGTTATATAGCGTAAAGTTCCCCACATACTTATACAAGTAGAACATGAAAACTCTCACATAGGGAGTAAATGTGCTAAACATGAGCACAAATGATGACTATGAATATTACAGGTGCTATAACATGAGCACAAGTGTGGATAAAGAGTAGTAATGTTGCCCCCTTTTTTATTCATTCTTTCTTTTTTTCTTCTTTTTTTCCATTTTTTTGTATTTTTCTGTTTCTCTTTTCAATGGCCTCCATGGCTCTTTTCACTTTTAGGGGCAAACATTCTATCATGACAACACACTTTTGATAAAAGGATCTCATAAGAGATAAAACATGGTGTATGAAACAGTGCCTCTGCCAGTGTAGCAGGATATGCAATGATCTAGCGTAACATGGGTAAAACCACACATCGGCTATATAGAATCATGCAAAGCAATATATAAATGATAAATGACAACAAGTCATGTAATGTAAGATAAAAGTTGCATGGCAATATATCTCGGAACAGCTATGGAAATGCTGTAGTAGGTAGGTATGGTGGATGTTTTGAGAAAGATATTTGGCTTATGTGTAGTAGAACATGATGAAAATCTTCCACGAGTTTTGGATGTACCGCGAAGTATGCACCAACTCTCAATGTGATAAAGGGCAATGCAAAGTACCGAAGAGGCTAGCAAATATGGTGGTGGAAGTGCCATGAAAACCGCAGCTTTAGAACTCACGAGCAAAAAGATTCCAACTAGAAATATGATATTAAAAGGCATAATGAAAATCACTCCATGAGGGACTGTGGCAAATGAACAAGTCACTGTTGGGACCCCGACTGTAGCGCATAACACAAAGTCATTACGGTTGTTTTTTAACATTAGAAGTCATATATCATTATGCTATCAACTGGATATTTAAGTGTGGCACAGCTTCAAGTTTTCTAAACCAACCATTAATCATTCCACCTTACTAAACCATCATGTTTACCATTAATCATATTAATATCTCAAAACAACATCAATGATTCAAGTGACACAATTTAATGATCTACAAGATTATGTATCATTTAGTTATACCATCTAGCACATTTAACATTTTCTGTTCTTAACCAAACACCAATCAACTTATTTGAAACATAAACTCTCCAAGTATTTAACAATAAAGCAAGAGAGTATAACATATGAGAACTAAAAGCTCTGAACAAGAGGTGCAAGAAAAATAAGAGCTGAAAATATTGCAGTATCTATAAAAGAATACTCAACAAATATAAGTGAAGAATACGAGTATTCATAAGAAAAAGCGGAGCGTGTCTCTCTCCCACACAAGAATGCTAGGATCCATTTTATTCAGAGAATGAAAATAACAAAAGCAAAAATAAACACAAACAGACGCTCCAAGTAAAGCACATAAGATGTGGCAGAATTAAAATATAGTTTTACTAGAGATAACCAGATAAACTGTTGATGAAGAAGGGGATGCCTTGGGCATCCCCAAGCTTTGAAGCTTGAGTCTTCTTGAAGTATGCTTGGGTGACCCACGGGGGCATCCCCAAGCTTAGCCTCTTTCATCTTCTTGATCACATCATATCATCCTCTCTCTTGATCCTTTAAAACTTACTCCACACCAAACTCAAAGTAAACTTCATTAGAGTGTTAGTGCATAAATAAAAATTCTCATATTCTGCATGGAGACAATCATTATCATGGTACTGGACATTAGCTACAGCCACTGGAATTTTATGGAACAAAAACATCCATTCAAAAACAGCAAAAGAACCAATGCAAAATAAATGGCAGAATCTGTCAAAAACAGAACAGTCCGTAAAGACGAATTTATTCGAGGCACTTAACTTGCTCAAATCAGAAAACTCAAAACTAATGAAAGTTGCGTACATATCTGAGGATCATGCTCAGCAAATATCAGATTTTTCCGACGTTTCTGTAAAGAGTTATGAATTTAACGGTGAACAGCAAAAAAAACTGTTCCTGCGCAGAAATTCAAATCTAGCATCAACTTTCTACTAGAGACTTAACTTGGCACAACTATGCAATAAAGTAAAGATACAAAGGAATTGCTACAGAGGTAGGCATGTTACTTGACTCAAGAAAATAAAATAACAGAAATAAAAAGTGGGTTGTCTTCCATAAGCGCTTTTGTTTAACGCCTTTGATCTAGGCACAGAAAGCAAAACTCAAGTATTCCCAAGAGAACAAGTATCAACATTATAGTTTGTACGAATAATAGAATCAAAAGGTAGCTTCATCTTCTTCCTAGGAAAGTGTTCCATACCTTTCTTAAGTGGGAATTGGTACCTTATATTTCCTCCTTTCATATCAATAATAGCACCAACCGTGCGGAGGAAAGGTCTTCCCAAAACAATAGGACAAGAGGGGTTGCACTCAATATCCAAGACAATAAAATCAACGGGGACAAGGTTATTATTAACCATAACATGAACATCGTTAACTCTCCCCAAAGGTTTCTTCAAAGCATTATCAGCAAGAAAAACATCCAAATAGCAATGTTCCAAAGGTGGCAAGTCAAACATATCATAAAGTTTCTTATGCATAACAGAAATACTTGCACCAAGGTCACACAAAGAATTGCAATCAAATTCATTCACTTTTATCTTAATGATGGGCTCCCAACCATCTTCTAACTTCTTAGGGATAGAAGATTCAAGTTTTAATTTCTCTTCCCTAGCTTTAATGAGAGCATTTGTAATATGTGTAGTAAAAGCCATATTTAGAGAACTAGCATTAGGACTTGTGGCTAACTTTTGCAAGAACTTAATAACTTCAGAGATATTACAATTATCAAAATCAAAATTATTATCATCAAAGCAAACCGAACCACTTTCTCCCATGTTCTTAAAAATTTCAGCACTTTTATCAAGACTAGTTTCAGCAGTTTTAGGCAATTTTAACTTTTTGGAAGGAGTAGAGGAAACATTGCCAACACCAATTATGTTACCATTAATAGTAGGAGGTTTACTAGCATGTGAAGTAACATTATTTTCAGTAGTAGTAATGGTGCAAACTCTAACAATATCATCATTTTTAGCTAATTCTTCCTGTCTTTCCCACCTAGCACGCAATTGAGCCATCATCCTAACATTTTCATAAATTTGAACTTGGATGGCTTTAATTTTAGCAAGGGTCTTACTCTCATTAGTATCATTAGGCATGACTTTAGATTTTAAAAGATCAACATCAATAACAAGACTATCAACTTTAGAGGCAAGAATATCAATTTTCCCAAACTTTTCCTCAACAGTTTTATTAAAGGAAGTCTGTGTAGTGATAAAATCTTTTAACATGGTTTCAAGTTCAGAGGAGGTATTTCTATTATTGCTATAAGGATTACCATAAGAATTACCATTATTAGGAGGATAGGGCTTATAGTTGCTATTACCATAATTGTTCCTATAGGCATTGTTGTTGAAATTATTATTTTTAATGAAGTTCACATCAACATGCTCTTCTTGTGCAACTAAAGAAGCTAAGGGAACATTATTAGGATCCATATGAGATTTACCATTCACAAGCATAGACATGATCATATCAATCTTTTCACTCAAAGAGGAGGTTTCTTCAACAGAATTTACCTTCTTACCTTGAGCAGTCCTTTCAGTATGCCACTCAGAATAATTAACCATCATATGATCCAGAAGTTTTGTTGCAACCCCCAAAGTGATGGACATAAAAGTACCTCCAGCAGCCGAATCCAATAAATTTCTTGAAGAAAAATTTAGTCCTGCATAAAAGGTTTGGATGATCATCCAAGCAGTCAGTCCATGGGTTGGGCAATTCTTAACCAGAGATTTCATTCTTTCCCAAGCTTGAGCAACATGTTCATTATCAAATTGCTTAAAGTTCATAATGCTACTCCTTAGGGAAATGATCTTAGCAGGAGGATAGTATTTTCCAATGAAAGCATCTTTGCATTTAATCCAAGAATCAATACTATTCCTAGGCAATGAAAGTAACCATTCTTTAGCTCTTCCTCTCAAGGAGAAAGGAAATAATTTCAGTTTTATAATGTCACCATCTATATCCTTATATTTTTGTTTCACAAAGTTCAACAAAATTATTTAGATGGGCAGCAGCATCATCAGAACTAACACCAGAAAATTGCTCTTTCATGACAAGATTTAACAAATCAGGTTTAATTTCAATGAATTCTGCTTTGGAAGCAGGTGGAGCAATAGGTGTGCATATAAAATCATTATTATTGGTGCTAGTGAAGTCACACAACTTAGTATTCTCCGGAGTAGTCATTTTAGCAATTTAAAAGACAAACCGAAATAAACAATTACTAAACCGAAATAAAAAATGACTAAACCGAAATAAAAATAACAATGCAAGTAACTATTTTTTTTGTGTTTTTGATAATAGGAAGCAAACAAGATAATAACCAAGTAAATAAAATGCAAGTAACTATTTTTTTTGTGTTTTTGATATTTAATAGCAAACTAAACAGGAAATAAAAGTTAACTAAGCAAGACAAGAACAAAGTAAAGAGATTGGGAAGTGAGAGACTCCCCTTGCAGATGTATCTTGATCTCTGATGCAACGGAACCAGAAAAGTGGCATCGAAGAGGAGATAGAAATTTGTTAAACCGAAGTGTCTTCACCTCCCCGGCAACGGCACCAGAAAAGTGCTTGATGCTCACGGGTGTGAGGAGTTGGAAACCCCAAGAGGAAGGTATGATGAGCGTAGTAGCAAGTTTCCCTCAGTTATGAAACCAAGGTTATCGAACCAGGAGGTTGAAGAACACGACGAAGGTCTCCCAGCGCCAGCAAAGTGCTTGCGCGTGGAGGTGAAATCTGCACGACACAATCAATAAACTTTGCTCCAACTCAACAGTGAGGTTGTCAATCTCACCGGCTTGCTGTAACAAGGATTAAACGTATGGTGTGGAAGATGATGCTTGCAGAGAATGAAAGTAACAGTTTGAAGTTGGTCGTATTATCAGTGTAAAGAAAAGGACCAGGGTCCACAGTTCACTAGTGGTGTCTCTCCATAAATAATAATAATAGCATACATGCGGGTAAACAAATTACAACTGGGCAATTGACAGAATAAAGAGCTGCATAATGATGCATATACTAATGACATGATGTCTAGTGTGAGATTCATTTGGGCATTACAACAATATACATAGACCGTTCCAACCGCATCTATGACTAATAATCCACCTTCCGGTTAGCGTCCGCACCCCTTTCAGTATTAAGTTGCAAGCAACAGATTATTGCATTAGGCAAAGTGTGTAATGTAAGTAATAGCATTATCCTTAGACAAAGTACTACTGTTTTATCCCTAGTAGCAACAGTACATCTACAATCTTAGAGGTTGCTGTCACTCCCCCAGATTAAATAGAGACATGAACCCACTATCGAGCATAAATACCCCCTCTTGGAGTCACAAGCATCTACTTGGCCAGAGCATCTACTAGCAACGGAGAGCATGCAAGATCATAAACAACACACAAGATGATATATTATGAAGCAAATGACATAGTATTCAATATCCATCGGATCCCAGCAAACACAACATGTAGCATTACATAAAGATGATCTTGATCATGATAGGCAGCTCACAAGATCTGAACATGATGGCACAATAGGAGAAGACAACCATCTAGCTACTGCTATGAACCCGTAGTCCAAGAATGAACTACTCACGCATCAGTCCGGAGGCGGGCATGGTGATGTAGAGCCCTCCGGTGATGATCCCCCTCTCCGGCAGGGTGCCGGGAAGAGGTTCTGAACCCTCCCGAACTAGGGTTGATGACGGCGGCGGCTCCGTAAGGTTTTTGGAAAAAGTGTTCGGGTCTTATGTCTTAGGTTTTCGGGGGGTTTAAGTAGGCGAAAGGGCGAAGGCGGTGGAGGCCTGAGGGCCCACCCTCAGGTGCTGGCGCGGCAGAGGGGGGAGCCGCGCCACCACCTGATGGCGGCGCCTCGGTGCCCTTCTTCGTCTCTTCTTCGGACTTCTGGAACGTGTCGGAAAAAATAAGGTCTTCGGTATAAAAATTGTCCAATTCCGAGAATATTTCCTTAAGTGGATTTCTGAAACCAAAAACAGCAGAAAACAGGAAACTGACACCGTGGCATCTTGTTAATAGGTTAGTACCAGAAAATGCATAAAACTATATAAAATGTATATAAAACATGTAGGCAATTGGTATAATATAAGCATGGAACATAAGAAATTATAGATACGTTTGGGACGTATCACGATGCTGAATTACTCTATCTTGCTTTATCTATGCAATGATAAGAACAATGCCATGCTAATTCTCGTACTTATGCCATGCTACTTTCCGTACTTATGCCATGCCATATAGATAGTCATGCGTGCCGTGTGGCCGATGTCTTGCGAGTACATGCAATGTACTCACCTTGCTAATTCTTTGGTCAGACCCTCCGTCGCCCGTCCCGGAGTACCCGCTCTACGAAAACTAGGATCAAGTATTCCAGGCAGAACCCTGTGGAGTCCGCCCACCGTACTACGCTTCCGTCTACGCTTTCCGCTGCTTTAGTCCTTAGCTCCGACGACCAAGAATAATGTACAAACTGTTGTGTGCGCCGTTGCGCCTCCCTCCGGAGCCACTCCCGCGAGTCGTGATATGTATAATTATTCGAACCCTTGTATTTGGTCTTGTCTTTAATAACAAGCGATCGTATACTAGAGTTTCTGGGACTAGTATACGAGACTATTCCGATCTTTATATCGGGGTGTCACAGTTAACTCATGAAAGAAGGAGGCCTTCCATGGCTTGATATTCTTGAAAACCCAACCATTCCTCTGTTTCTATATACATCAACAAGCCATAATTACTACTGCCGTAAAGCAGGGACCAGTAAAACCCTTCCTGGCCTGCTGAAGAACCTCAATCTCAGATCCAGGGTTCCATGAAATTTGGAGATAATTCCAAATTCGTGTGCTGAACAAACAATTGAAAAACAAATGTCTCCAGTCTTCTCTCTGACGAGCTGGACACAAAACACAGTTATGATTATCAGTCACTTTCCATTGCCTCCTTAATAACATATCTTTTGTGTTGAGCTTGTCATGAAGCAATAACCAAGCAAAAATATTGTGTTTTGATTGGCACTTTCTTTTCCATATCCAACTTGATGGGAGATGTGAGTCAGCCCCACTGAAAGCATGCTTGTATACCTTACTGGGCTTGAAATTTCCATTCCCAATTGTGCATATCTACTTGTTTGTCTCAGTCGACTATTGGACATCTTGCACCAACAACTGTAACTGCTGGAATTCATCATGTGCTTCCACAGACAAGGGTCTATGAAAAGCTAACATCCAGTCCTCTGATTGCACAAAATGATGAACAAATTGTAGCTTATCAATGGCAAAGGAAAATAATCTTGGAAATTGAATTTCTAATTTTTCCTGCAGCCACATATCTGACCAAAACAAGACAGAGTACCATGTTCCAACTTCACATTTGGTGATAGATTTGTAAGAATCAGAGAAATTCATAACACCTCTCCACCAAAATGAACCTGAATCAACCACAACATGTGGAACACTCTCAAAGTAATAAGCATCTCTGATTAATTGAACCCAGGGAATTTCCTCATTGTTGTAAAACTTATAGAGGTGCTTCATTAATAAAGCAGCATTATGGATTTTCAAATCAATAATTCCTAGGCCTCCTTTGTCCTTTGGTTTACATATCATCTTCCAAGCAACCAGTAAATTAACCTTTTCCTTATGTTTTTTCCTCCAAAGACAGTGTCTCCTGGATCTATTCACCACCTCTAACACTCCTACTGGAATCGCCAATGAGAGGAGAAAATAGGTGGGTAATGAAGATAACACAGAATTGACCAACACAAATCTATCACCATAAGAGAGAAAAGAAGCAGTTGGTGTGAGCCTTCTCTCGACTCTGTCAACTAAAGGTGTCAAGTCCTTTATAGTTGGCTTTGTGGTTCCCATGGGTAAACCCAAATAAGTGAAAGGCATTCCACTTTACAGTCAAAAAATTGCGCCAGTTCCTCCAACTCAGGTTGTGTCACATTGATTGGTACCATGGAAGATTTGTGACAGTTCACTCTTACACCAATGAAATCTGCATATAATTGAAGCAAGTCTTTAAAAACTTGCAAATCTCTCTTTTTGGCTAGCAATATCACTATTGTATCATCTGCATATTGCACAATAGGAAAGTCTTTTCTGACAGGGATAGGAGCTTGCAGCAATCCCTCACT
This sequence comes from Poa annua, assembly GCA_026929855.1. Lineage (NCBI taxonomy): Eukaryota > Viridiplantae > Streptophyta > Magnoliopsida > Poales > Poaceae > Poa > Poa annua. Next base: position 40,751,020 of record CM049438.1, read on the forward strand.
GTAAGCTTTATTTACCAAGTTCTGAAGCAAATCAGCACCCTCAACAAACAAAGAGGTGAAAGGAGATCCCCTGTCTGACCCCCCTTTTACAAATAAAAGGTTTACCAGGTACACCATTGAGCAGCACATCCGAGGAACCAGATGACAATATTTCTTTGACCCATAGCAGGAATAAATAAGGAAAACCCTTTGCTTTTAGAACTTGAAGTATAACACTATGATCTAATGTGTCAAAAGAGTTTTCAAAATCAATCTTCAAAATCACGACTTTCCTCTTACATGCTACGTTGGAGTCCATGAGCTTCTTCCACTCCTCGTCGGACACAAGGTTAGGGAACGACCCACATGCCTGCCCTTGATGCTCACGGGTGTGAGGAGTTGGAAAACCCCAAGAGGAAGGTATGATGAGCGTAGTAGCAAGTTTCCCTCAGTTATGAAACCAAGGTTATCGAACCAGTAGGAGGTTGAAGAACACGACGAAGGTCTCCCAGCGGCAGCAAAGTGCTTGCGCGTGGAGGTGGAATCTGCACAACACAATCAATAAACTTTGCTCCAACTCAACAGTGAGGTTGTCAATCTCACCGGCTTGCTGTAACAAGGATTAAACGTATGGTGTGGAAGATGATGCTTGCAGAGAATGAAAGTAACAGTTTGCAGTTGGTCGTATTATCAGTGTAAAGAAAAGGACCAGGGTCCACAGTTCACTAGTGGTGTCTCTCCATAAATAATAATAATAGCATACATGCGGGTAAACAAATTACAACTGGACAATTGACAGAATAAAGAGCTGCATAATGATGCATATACTAATGACATGATGTCTAGTGTGAGGTTCATTTGGGCATTACAACAATATACATAGACCGTTCCAACCGCATCTATGACTAATAATCCACCTTCCGGTTAGCGTCCGCACCCATTTCAGTATTAAGTTGCAAGCAACAGATTATTGCATTAGGCAAAGTGTGTAATGTAAGTAATAGCATTATCCTTAGACAAAGTACTACTGTTTTATCCCTAGTAGCAACAGTACATCTACAATCTTAGAGGTTGCTGTCACTCCCCCAGATTAAATAGAGACATGAACCCACTATCGAGCATAAATACCCCCTCTTGGAGTCACAAGCATCTACTTGGCCAGAGCATCTACTAGCAACGGAGAGCATGCAAGATCATAAACAACACACAACATGATATATTATGAAGCAAATGACATAGTATTCAATATCCATCGGATCCCAGCAAACACAACATGTAGCATTACATAAAGATGATCTTGATCATGATAGGCAGCTCACAAGATCTAAACATGATGGCACAATAGGAGAAGACAACCATCTAGCTATTGCTATGGACCCGTAGTCCAAGGATGAACTACTCACGCATCAGTCCGGAGGCGGGCATGGTGATGTAGAGCCCTCCGGTGATGATCCTCCTCTCCGGCAGGGTGCCGGGAAGAGGTTCTGAACCCTCCCGAACTAGGGTTGACGACGGCGGCGGCTCCGTAAGGTTTCTGGAAAAAGTGTTCGGGTATTATGTCTTAGGTTTTCAGGGGGTTTAAGTAGGTGAAGGCGGTGGAGGCCCAAGGGCCCACCCTCAGGTGCTGGCGCGGCAGAGGGGGGAGCCGCGCCACCACCTGATGGCGGCGCCTCGGTGCCCTTCTTCGGACTTCTGAAACGTGTCGGGAAAAATAAGGTCTTCGGTATAAAAATTGTCCAATTCCGAGAATATTTCCTTAAGTGGATTTCTGAAACCAAAAACAGCAGAAATCAGGGAACTGGCACTGTGGCATCTTGTTAATAGGTTAGTACCAGAAAATGCATAAAACTATATAAAATGTATATAAAACATGTAGGCAATTGGTATAATATAAGCATGGAACATAACAAATTATAGATACGTTTGGGACGTATCAAGCATCCCCAAGCTTAGTTCTACTCGTCCTCGAGTAGGTAAAACGATAACAAGAATAATTTCTGAAGTAACATGCTTTCACACAATCTTGATCAAATAATAATGTAATGCATGTAAGTTGAGATCAAATGAATAAAAGCTGTAGTTTATATTGATATCAAATGAGTAATGAATAAACAAGTAGGAAGAACAAAGCAAAACTTTCAATGAATTAGTACTAGAGAACAATCAACCGTGCATAGTAGATATTAAAGATGATTTAAGCTTCAAGAACAACAACATAATCATCTAATGAATCAAACACTCATGACAACTTTGTGAAAGGATCAAGTCAAGCAATAACAAGATGCACGTAGAAAATCATCTCTTTATTTGTTCACTCAAAGACAAGCAAGTGTTCAGCGTTGGTTCCTGGCAACAGGATGTTGTGACTAAAAGAATAATAATGGGGGGTTTGGAAGGCCAACGGAAGAAAGTCTCACACAGCTGAAAATGATCATTAGACAAGAGGAAGTCTTATAATCGAAGCTATGCAAGGAGTAGTGATTGCCACACAACGGATGCACATAGAGCTATAAGTGTATGAAAGCTCTCCAATGGAACAAGTGGGGGTGCATCTAACTTGCTTGCTCATGAAGACCTAAAGCACTTTTGAGGAGGCTCATCATTGGAATATACAAGCCAAGTTCTATAGTGTAAAGTTCCCCACATAGTTATACAAGTAAAACATGAAAACTCTCACATATGGAGTAAATGTGCTAAACATGAGCACAAATGATGACTATGAATATTACAGGTACTATAACATGAGCACAAGTGTGGATAAAGAGTAGTAATGTTGCCCCCTTTTTTATTCTTTTATTCTTTTTCCCCCCATTTTTTGTATTTTTCTGTTTCTCTTTTCGATGGCTTCCATGGCTCTTTTCACTTTTAGGGGCAAACATTCTATCATGACAACACACTTTTGATACAAGGATCTCATAAGGGATAAAACATGGTGTATGAAACGGTGCCTCTGCCAGTGTAGCAGGATATGCAATGATCTAGCGTAACATGGGTAAAACCACACATCAGCTATATAGAATCATGCAAAGCAGTATATAAATGATAAATGACAACAAGTCATGTAATGTAAGATGAAAGCTGCATGGCAATATATCTCGGAACAACTATGGAAATGATGCAGTAGGTAGGTATGTTGGATGTTTTGAGTAAGATATTTGGCTTATGTGTAGGAGAACATGATGAAGATCTCCCACGAGTTTTGGATGTACCCGCGAAGTATGCACCAACTCTCAATGTGAGAAACGGCAATGCAAAGTACCGAAGAGGCTAGCAAATATGGTGGTGGAAGTGCCATGAAAACCGCAGCTTTAGAACTCACAAGCAAAAAGATTCCAACTAGGAATATGATCTTACAAGGCATAATGAAAATCACTCCATGAGGGACTGTGGCAAATGAACAAGTCACTGTTGGGACCCCGACCGTAGCGCATAACACAAAGTCATTACGGTTGTTTTTAACATTAGAAGTCATATACCATTATGCGATCAACTGGATATTTAAGTGTGGCACAGCTTCAAGTTTTCTAGACCAACCATTAATCATTCCACCTTACTAAAACATCATGTTTACCATTAAGCATATTAATATCTCAAAACAACATCAATGATTCAAGTGACATAATTTAATGATCTACAAGATTATGTATCATTTAGTTATACCATCTACCACGTTTAACATTTTCTGTTCTTAACCAAACACCAATCAACTTATTTGAAACATAAACTCTCCAAGTATTTAACAATGAAGCAAGAGAGTATAACATATGAGAACTAACAGCTCTGAACAAGAGGTGCAAGAAAAATAAGAGCTGAAAGTATTGCAGTAGCTATAGAAGAATACTCAACAAATATAAGTGAAGAATACGAGTATTCATAAAAAAAAGCGGAGCGTGTCTCTCTCCCACACAAGAATGCTATGATCCATTTTATTCAGAGAATTAAAATAACAAAAGCAAAAATAAAGACAAACAGACGCTCCAAGTAAAGCACATAAGATGTGGCGGAATTAAAATATAGTTTCACTAGAGATAACCTGATAAATTGTTGATGGAGAAGGGGATGCATTGGGCATCCCCAAGCTTTGACGCTTGAGTCTTCTTGAAGTATGCTTGGGTGACCCACGGGGCCTCCCCAAGCTTAGGCTCTTTCATCTTCTTGATCACATCATATCATCCTCTCTCTTGATTCTTGAAAACTTTCTCCACACCAAACTCAAAGTAAACTTCATTAGAGGGTTAGTGCATAATCAAAAATTCTCATATTCTGCATGGAGACAATCATTATCATGGTACTGGACATTAGCTACAGCCATTGGAATTTTATGGAACAAAAAGATCCATTCAAAAACAGCAAAAGAACCAATGCAAAATAAATGGCAGAATCTGTCAAAAACAGAACAGTCCGTAAAGAAGAATTTATTCGAGGCACTTAACTTGCTCAAATCAGAAAACTCAAAACTAATGAAAGTTGCGTACATATCTGAGGATCATGCTCAGCAAATATCAGATTTTTATGACGTTTCTGTAAAGAGTTATGAATTTAACGGTGAACAGCAGAAAAACTGTTCCTGCGCAGAAATCCAAATCTAGCATCAACTTTCTACTAGAGACTTAACTTGGCACAACTATGCAATAAAATAAAGATACAAAGGAATTGCTACAGAGGTAGGCATGTTCCTTGTCTAAGGCTGAAAATAAAAGATAATGGGTTGCCTCCCAAAAGCGTTTTCTTTAATGCCTTTTAGCTAGGCTTGATAGTTCTAATGATGCTCTCATGAAGATAGAAAATGAAGCAAAAGGAGCATCAAGAAGCAAATTCAAAACACATTTAAGTCTAACCCACTTTCTATGCAAAGGAATCTTGTACACAAATAAATTCACAAATAACAAAGTGACGGGCATAGGAAGATAAAACAAGAGTAACTTCAAAACTTTTAGCATATAGAGAGGTGTTTTAGTACCATGAAAACTTCTACAACCATATTCTCCTCTCTCATAATAATTTTCAGTAGTAGAAATAAATTCAACCATATAACCACAAGAATCATTCAACTTAGATAATATAGGCGCATAAAGAGGATCATTAAATTTATTTTGGAATTCATTAGCATGCTTTCCCATTTCAAAATAGTTACTAAGATCAATATCAAGTTTAAGATCATGGTTGCAACAAAGATTTAGAACTAGACACAATTGCAAACCACATAAGTATCTCTCAACGTAAGCAAATTTCTCCTCCATGGTGTAATTAGGAGAATTTAAGAACAAAATAGGACTCTCATGAGTAAGAGTACCATCACAAGCAGCAATTATATCATTTTTATTCTCACATAAATAAGTAATAACTTCTAAACATAGAGGATTATTGATAAGCATAGGACCATCATCTAAAGCATTATCATATATAACATTAGGGAGCACATTTTTATTTCCTGTTATTTCCTTTGTTGAGTCAAGGAACATGCCTTTTTCAAATTTATCAAAAGTAGATATTTCAATAGATTCATGACATTCAACAATATAGCACACTTCCTCCTTAGACACGCATGGAGGGCAATCAAATAATGTAAGAGTTAAAAAGTTACTATCTTTAGCAGGTAGATCCTCCTTTTGTTTTTCACTCTCCTCCCCTTTTTAATCTAATGAGCTTTCAGGTTCAACAACTTCTTCTTCTACAGGTTCCTGGAAGACAACGGTTTCTTCTATTTGAGGATGTCTTTTATCAAGAAATTCAGCAATATAAGGATTATCATTATAATACTCAAGACAGTAACCAAGTATAGCATAATTCTCAGTTTTACAAGGAGCATCATCATTTTGAATATAACCAATAATTTCATAGGCACCCTTAAAAACAACAAATTTTTCAATTTGTTCAAGATTACCAAAGTCATAGTTTTCTTTAGCATAAGCAGCCAAGGTTTCATTATCATTATAATCACATTGGAAAGGTAGGTGTTTGTGCATTCTACAACAAAGAGATTCATTAAAGCAGTAGGATTCATCATATGTAGAACACAAGTTCTTAGCAAAATTATTCAATCTACTTATTTGTTCCCATAAATATTTCCCTTTTTGTGACAAGCGGTATTCCTTATAATAATTTTGTTGTTCCTTCGTGAACCCACTTAGCCAATAAGATTTTGTTTCAAAGAGAGTAGACATTGATAGCAAGTAAAGAACTAGACATAATAACAAACCGAAATGACAAATGCAACACAAAATGCAAAACTGAAAATAAAATATGCAAACCGAAATATAAATATTAATGCAAGTAACTATTTTTTTTGTATTTTTAATAATAAGTGCAAACAAGATAATAACAAAGTAAATAAAATGCAAGTAACTATTTTTTTTTTTGTTTTTGATATTTAATAGCAAACAAAACAGGAAATAAAATTTAACTAAGCAAGACAAAAACAAAGTAAAGAGATTGGGAAGTGAGAGACTCCCCTTGCAGATGTGTCTTGATCTCTGATGCAACGGCACCAGAAAAGTGGCGTCGAAGAGGAGATAGAGATCTGCTAAACCGAAGTGTCTTCACCTCCCCGGCAACGGCGCCAGAAAATTGCTTGATGCTCACGGGTGTGAGGAGTTGGAAAACCCCAAGAGGAAGGTATGATGAGCGTAGTAGCAAGTTTCACTCAGTTATGGAACCAAGGTTATCGAACCAGTAGGAGGTTGAAGAACACGACGAAGGTCTCCCAGCGGCAGCAAAGTGCTTGCGCGTGGAGGTGGAATCTGCACAACACAATCAATAAACTTTGCTCCAACTCAACAATGAGGTTGTCAATCTCACCGGCTTGCTGTAACAAGGATTAAACGTATGGTGTGGAAGATGATGCTTGCAGAGAATGAAAGTAACAGTTTGCAGTTGGTCGTATTATCAGTGTAAAGAAAAGGACCGGGGTCCACAGTTCACTAGTGGTGTCTCTCCATAAATAATAATAATAGCATACATGCGGGTAAACAAATTACAGCTGGGCAATTGACAGAATAAAGAGCTGCATAATGATGCATATACTAATGACATGATGTCTAGTGTGAGATTCATTTGGGCATTACAACAATATACATAGACCGTTCCAACCGCATCTATGACTAATAATCCACCTTCCGGTTAGCGTCCGCACCCCTTTCAGTATTAAGTTGCAAGCAACAGATCATTGAAAACCCCAACAGGAAGGTATGATGAGCGTAGTAGCAAGTTTCACTCAGTTATGGAACCAAGGTTATCGAACCAGTATGAGGTTGAAGAACACGACGAAGGTCTCCCAGCGGCAGCAAAGTGCTTGCGCGTGGAGGTGGAATCTGCACAACACAATCAATAAACTTTGCTCCAACTCAACAATGAGGTTGTCAATCTCACCGGCTTGCTGTAACAAGGATTAAACGTATGGTGTGGAAGATGATGCTTGCAGAGAATGAAAGTAACAGTTTGCAGTTGGTCGTATTATCAGTGTAAAGAAAAGGACCGGGGTCCACAGTTCACTAGCGGTGTCTCTCCATAAATAATAATAATAGCATACATGCGGGTAAACAAATTACAGCTGGGCAATTGACAGAATAAAGAGCTGCATAATGATGCATATACTAATGACATGATGTCTAGTGTGAGATTCATTTGGGCATTACAACAATATACATAGACCGTTCCAACCGCATCTATGACTAATAATCCACCTTCCGGTTAGCGTCCGCACCCCTTTCAGTATTAAGTTGCAAGCAACAGATCATTGCATTAGGCAAAGTGTGTAATGTAAGTAATAGCATTATCCTTAGACAAAGTACTACTGTTTTATCCCTAGTAGCAACAGTACATCTACAATCTTAGAGGTTGTTGTCACTCCCCCAGATTAAATAGAGACATGAACCCACTATCGAGCATAAATACCCCCTCTTGGAGTCACAAGCATCTACTTGGCCAGACCATCTACTAGCAACGGAGAGCATGCAAGATCATAAACAACACACAAGATGATATATTATGAAGCAAATGACATAGTATTCAATATCCATCGGATCCCAGCAAACACAACATGTAGCATTACATAAAGATGATCTTGATCATGATAGGCAGCTCACAAGATCTAAACATGATGGCACAATAGGAGAAGACAACCATCTAGCTACTGCTATGGACCCGTAGTCCAAGGATGAACTACTCACGCATCAGTCCGGAGGCGGGTATGGTGATGTAGAGCCCTCTGGTGATGATCCCCCTCTCCGGCAGGGTGCCGGGAAGAGGTTCTGAACCCTCCCGAACTAGGGTTGACGACGGCGGCGGCTCCGTAAGGTTTCTGGAAAAAGTGTTCGAGTATTATGTCTTAGGTTTTCGGGGGGGTTTAAGTAGGCGAAAGGGCGAAGGCGGTGGAGGCCCGAGGGCCCACCCTCACGTGCTGGCGCGGCAGAGGGGGGAGCCGCGCCACCACCTGATGGCGGCGCCTCGGCGCCCTTCTTCGGACTTCTGAAACGTGTCGGGAAAAATAAGGTCTTCGGTATAAAAATTGTCCAATTCCGAGAATATTTTCTTAAGTGGATTTCTGAAACTAAAAACAGCAGAAAACAAGTAACTGACACTGTGGCATCTTGTTAATAGGTTAGTCTCAGAAAATGCATAAAACTATATAAAATGTATATAAAACATGTAGGCAATTGGTATAATATAAGCATGGAACATAATAAATTATAGATACGTTTGGGACGTATCAGCCCTCACGCTTGACTAAACCACCAGAGGATCACACGGGGTGCGGCGGTGCCATATCTGTACGCGACGAGGAGTAATTTTTCACCGGCGGGGAGTACGAGGTGGACCGGACCGGACCGGCTATATGGCTTATGTTATGGCCAAAACAATAGCCTCACACCATCTAGTCGCCGGGATTTCACAGTTTTTGGTGGTTTAATAGTTCTGCTAGAAATGCTCTTGAATCAAAGGAGCCTTCACACTTTTCCGTTTAGAAAAGTATATTTTTTTAAACTATAGTTATAATTTTATGAGGTGAATGAGAGTCCAGAATGTTGGGTCCTTGAGTAAACATGCAGGCAAAACGCAGGTCGCTTTCGTAAATTCAAATTCACCTCTCACATCATCCCATCGAGAACAACACACCGACGATTCTAGAAAATAAAGTGCAATAAACCAAGGAAAGCTGGTGAGCGCACCACCAACCAGAACCAGCTCCGCTCGGGCAGCGCGAGTAGCCAGGGCCGCAGTGGCAGCAGATCGCGTGCGCCTCCAGGAAAGCCGCACGGTGCCACCACCCGTTTTCACCTCCCACCGGCCACCGCTTCTTCGCTTTTCCCTCCCCCCTCCCCGAAGCAGGCCAAACACGCCGCAGTTATTCCCGCCCGCCACACGCAACGCAACCCCGCCTCCCATTTCAAATCAACCGAGCCCCACCGCGGTCACCGACCGGTGGGCCCCCATAGGAGTACGAGCCCGGCAGCTCAGTGTGTAACTGCGCCGCCACGTGGTCAACGTGGTCCCCACCTACGATGCCTACCTACGGCAGCCTCCTCCTCCTCCTCCTTGCTCCCGTGCCTGTGCTGCTGCTTTAAAAACTCACGACGCAGCGGCCTCTCTTCTCTTTTGGAATGGAGCAGCAGGCCATGTGAAGACTCTCTGACCTTCGGACGCCTCCCCTCCCCACCTCCGCCTCCCTCCCCCGTGCCGTGCCGCACCGCCGCGTACGTACGCGCGTCCAGGTGGGGGAGAGCAGAGCTTGGGGCGGGCGAGATCCGCGATGTCGTCGCGGCCGTCGTCCTCCTCCTCGTCGAGGCGGAGCAGCTCGCCCTTCTCCGCGGGGAACCGCCGCCCGCCGACCTCCTCCTCCTCCTCCAGCTCCTACACGGCCGGCCGCCTCATCCCCCGCTCCTCACCCTCCTCCGTCTCCTCTAACCTCTACGGCGGCGGCGGCGGCTCGAGGTCCACCACCCCCGGACGCCGGAGCGGAGCCGGAGCCGCCGCCGCTCAGCCGCTGGCTCCTCCCGCTCCGGTGCCATTCCCCAGCGCGGACGAGCTCGTCATTGAGGACACATCCCGGTCGGGCGACAGCATCTCCGTCACCATCCGCTTCCGCCCGCTCAGGTGGGGATCTGGGAGAGGGTTGCGCGCGGGGATCCGCTTGGTTTGTGCTCGGACGCGGCGGTTGCGACTGTCTCCCGACCGACTGATTTGAGCTGGATTTTTTTTGGTGTGCTTGCAGCGAGCGGGAGATCCAGCGCGGCGACGAGATCACCTGGTATCCTGACGGGGATCGCCTCGTGCGGTGTGACTACGTCCAGCCATCCGCGTATGGTTATGGTAAGTACCCACGCTTCAGTTGCTTCTTCTGTCAATGTAGGTTGTGGGATTGGTGGCTTCACGAGCTAGGTCTCCGGATACAACTTTTGAGCTCTCTGTGTGATTTGGGGGCTTGGAACTTTCTTCATGCAAGTTTTGATGATGATTTGTGGTTCGGCTGTCGGTGGAATGTGTTGAATGTCTACAGATTGAGTGGCGCATTGCTGAAATCAGTATGGAGTTGGCTAGTATTGTGGATGCACAAATTCATAAGAGCTAACATAGGAACGATGGACTGAGAATTTGCTCCCTCCCGGTTTGCATTTTTTAGAGGCAACTGTGATTGTTTAGTTGACAACTAGTAGTAGTAGTTTTTAATGAGACTGACAGCGTCTCATTATCTTTTCATGCTGATTGCACAAGACTGTTCGTTCTCGATTGCCATTATTAGGTATACTGTGAATGTAGAATTACCTGCGATGGCGAGATCTATATTTTACATAGGCAGTGTTAGCTCAGATCATATGTCACAATTTATTTCCACCCTCAATTGATGTTTGTAAGCTTGTTTAAGCTACAAGCATGGGTTTATTTGGGAAGACAATATTGTGTTGACGGGTAATTTAAGAGTGGGCAAATGCCAAATGCCTGACCTAGTTAAGAACATATACCAGTTTGTTGCTTTTTAGATGTGAATATTTTCCGCCGCTACTTCATTATATACCCGAGAAACATTCCGATTCCCAGAGTATCATTCACTCGTGTATTGTACAACATATATCCATATAGACAGTGTTGGACTCAGGATTTAGATGACACAGTGATATTTACTTTAAAGCATCTAATGCTGAGTATAGTGAGCAGTCTGCATTATCCGTTCAATGTTAATATTAAATGATGCAGTGATAAGACAATCTTATGCCCACACATGAGCAACTGGTGTTTTGAAATCTATACCAAAGATGTGCTTACTTCACATTTACACATAGCCTACTAAGCCTATGATTTAAATGTAGTTTGTGAGATCCTTGTTTTGCTCACGAGTGTGCACAGACCCCTGAAGTTCATTAAAAGTTCATGGCACAATTCATGGCATCATATAAATATATGGATGTTTTGATCACCATTGATGGGTGGATTATGGACATTGGTGGGTCCTGCATTTATAACTACACATGGTTTTCTGATTTTAATCTCCACCTGCAGACCTCCTGAAATGTAAACAAGTAAACATATTCAAACTTCAGTCTGGAAGGCGTGCATTTGTAAATTCCAGAACTGTGGTCCACCGGTGAGATGTATTGGAATATCTGTACCACAAAGCTGTATGTGGTCCTCGGTATCTCCGTGATTCTCCATGGACATTAATAATAGGAGATGGATGATGCTAATGCCCTGAGGTGTAATCATCAAGGGAAATTGGATATTATGCTGAAAGAAGCAGAAAAATCTTTGAAAGTGAACTTGATGGCCTTTTCATGAGCTTCCTGGCTACTCTCTTTACTAGTTTAAGACGGCTGCCCTGATTGTTTCTGCTCAACGTGATAAAACGTTACTGATCACAGTCGTATAATCTCACTGAATTCAAGGCACACCTTCGATTTTTAGGTTAAGATGGATCAAATAGTTTAAAATAAACCAATACACTAGTTGGAAAACCCTTATTAGTGGCGCACCAATTTGACATTCTGTGGCGCACCAAATGGACATGGTGGGTGCGCCACAGAATTCTCGCCACTAAAATATAATTCTGTGGCGCACCCCGCCGGTGCGCCATAGAAAAATCCAAAATTTCTGTGGCGCACCCCTCACCATGCGCCACAGAAATGTTTTAGTGGCGCACCCCACATAGGTGCGCCACAAAATTGTTCATTTGATTTTTTTTTAAAAAGGCGGCCAGATCTGGATCTGGCGCCGCCGGAATTTTGCCGGAATTCATCGGTGGCCGTGGTGCCCGTGGGTTGGTGGAGGATGGGGGTCGCCGGAGATGGGTGGAGGAGGAGGAGGAGGAGGTGGTGGTGGTGGTGGTCGCCGGAGGAGGTCACCAGAGGAGGAGGAGGTGGTGGTGGTCGCTGGAGATGGTGGAGGAGGAGGAGGAGGTCGCTGGAGGTGGTGGAGGAGAAGGTCGCCGGAGGTGGTGAAGGAGGAGGAGGAGGAGGTCGCCGGAGGTGGTGGAGGAGGAGGAGGTCGCCGGAGGTGGTGGTCGCCGGAGGTGGTGGTGGAGGAGGAGGTTGCCGGAGTTGATGGAGGAGGAGGAGGAGGTCGCCGGAGTAGAGAAGGAGGAGGGAGGAGAAGTAGAGGAGAGGAGGAGGAGGAAATGAGAGGAGAAGTGGAGGAGAGGAGGAGGAGGAAATGAGAGGAGAAGTGGAGGAGAATAGGAGGAGGAGGAGAAAAGAGAGGAGAGGAAAAGGGGGCAGCCGGCGGGATTCAAATTTCCCGCCCAACAATTCTGTGGCGCACCCTGCGCCACAGATTTTTTTTCTTCCATTTTTCTTATTTTGCTAAAAAAACAATCTTTTTTAAATAACTTTTTTTCCTTTTGGAATTTAGAGAATCTGAAAAAGCCTAACCGGGCAAGCCCTTGTGTGAGCATTTTTCTATTTTTCTCTAGTTTTTTTAAGGTATTAAACACATTTTTTCGACGTCGTAGGCAAAAGTTATGGCCGTTTCGACTTTTTTTACAGTGATTTTGCAAAAAAGGTCAAAATTCATATTTCATGGGATCTGAAGGCTGAAACTTTCTATGGCGCACCCCACGTGATGCGTCACAGAAAGTCCAATTTCTGTGGCGCACGTGACCTGATGCGCCACAGAAAGTCATATTTCTGTGGCGCACCCGACCCCATGCGCCACAGAAATATGACTTTCTGTGGCGCATCCGTCCCCATGCGCCACAGAAAGTCACATTTCTGTGGCGCATGCAAAACAATGTGCCACAAAAATGCTTTTCTGTGGCGCATGCTATTTGGTGCGCCACAAAAAGGGCTCCACCTATAAGCCTTTTCCTACTAGTGATATATTGAATCAGCTTGGTTCTACTTGATAGGTTGATCTTTAATCGGTTTTGTACCTTTTGTTTATTTGTGTAGATAGGGTTTTTGGGCCTTCAACAGCTACAGAGGCTGTCTATGATGTTGCTGCCCGACCTGTTGTGAAAGGTGCTATGGAGGGCATAAATGGTACGGCACTTTCACTTATTTAGGTCATGAGAGTTTCTTGCATCGATTTTTTTGATACAATTATAATGTCAGGAGAGTTGACTTCCATCTATGAAACTTCACCTTATGCCCATATATAATGCTACTGTTGGGATTGCAGTGTCCATTCCGAGCTATCCAATCTTTACCTTCTTATAAGACTTTTTTGCTACTGAATTTACTGCTATTGCCCATATCTTTTTTTCAGTGCTCTTTTTATGGGCGCTATTGCAGTAATGACATTGGCACGCATTCTTTTAGAATTCATGTTTTACCTTGTTTACTGAATTGCTTGCTTATCAAAGTCAACTCTGAACACAACTTTGTACTAACTTGTAGGGACAGTTTTTGCCTATGGTGTCACAAGCAGTGGGAAAACCCACACAATGCATGTAAGTTCTTATTTCCTACAGGAAAAAGAATCAAAAGTTCCAATGAAATAGCAAAAAGATAGTCCTCCCTCTAGCATATTCCTTCCGATTAAGTTTGTCCATTTTGTGCACCTGCTACTGCAAGTGATAGTGAATGATTGTGACATACCCATCTTCGTGAATAAAATTGTTGGATATAAGCCCATTTGTAATTTGTGAAGACAATATTAATGTTAATACGGCTTATTCACTTGTTCTCTTAACTTTTGCAGGGTGACCAGAATTGTCCTGGAATAATCCCATTAGCCATCAAGGATGTCTTCAGCTTAATACAAGAGGTATGCCGGCAAGTGCTTTCGTTTCATAGAATTTAGACGTTGCATTTGTAAATATATTGAACTTCCATAGTGGAAATAAAGAAACACCTTAGTTTGGTGACTAGTTAAATCACCCCATTGATCTTTTTTGAAGTCTTCTTGGTCATTGCTAGCACAAGGAATCGTTTACTAGATAACAGTGAATGTCATTTTGACCAGTGTATCACCAAGCAGCCTATGTTTATGCATGTGACGTGAACATGTTTTGTTATATACAAACTCGATCAGTTCGGACTTTTGGTTGCTGTCGACTCGTGCTTGAAACTTGACATGGTATAAGAGTCGTAGGTCGCGAGTTTGAGTCCTGGCTTTCGCAATTTATTCTGTTCCCACCTCTGTGATTTCGATGATGTCTTGGCCTCCCCGAGTTACACGTGAGAGGGGGTGTTGAAGTTTATATGTGGATTGCCTAGCCCGGTAGCCCTTTCTTGAAGATAAGCTGCCTGGAAAGTGGAAACATTGTGAGGTTAACGATTCTCTAGTTGGTCTATACACAAGGAACTCCCCACCCACTTAGTCAGCAAAATAGGAAAAATCCTATTCATTTGGTCGACTATTTTTTTTCAAAATGTGGAAGTGTTCGACTATAGAACTGTGAGAGGCTGACAACTCCAGAAGTTATGGCTATAATGACATACTCAAACCTACGTACAAAACTTGCATGTTCCATTTTGTTGCAAATCTTACTGTTGGTCAACCGTACTGTTTACTCTTTGCTGCTCAGGTCTAATTACTGTTTATACTGAAATTGAAACCTTGATCTTTTATCTTAAAAAACAGACTCCTGGAAGAGAATTTTTGCTCCGTGTGTCATATCTGGAAATCTATAATGAGGTATGCTACCTGTTTGAGAAATAGTATTTTAATAAATTCTCCACAGGCGCCACTGCATCTATTTGTTTCGTTATCACTTTCTTGATTAGTTGACAACAGCTTTGTTTGTGGAACGGATGATACTTGTATGTTAATTTGTGCATGAGCCACACCCATGCCAGTCCCAGTTTTGCAGCAATGCAGTTGGTGACTGTCATTTCGTTCCAATCTTTTGCTGTAAAGATACTAATACTGTGATAGCGGATATTGATTATCGTATCTCTTTGCTTTTTGTAAAGATCCAGTCCAGTCAAAATTAGAAGCCATGCTCCATCGTAAATCATCTGTATTCAGAATGCACTTTCATCTAGTACTATCTGGTTGGCTTAAATCTGCTATCTTCTTGCAGGTGATAAATGATCTGCTTGATCCTACTGGACAAAATCTGCGTGTGAGGGAGGATGCACAGGTTTAAACCCTACAACCGTTGGGCTATCTTTATTGTCTTGCTTTTGTATATGTGTTGTAATTCCGCATTTAACTGTTCCGCATCTCGTCCTGAAACCTATTTTGATTACTTTTTTGTTAGTTTTTTTGTCATCGCCTAGTCTGCTTTGACTTCTGCTAGTACTTCTTGCAACCTCTCATTTTCCGCCCCTTTTAGCTTGTTTTTTTTGCTATTTTTTCCATTACTTCATCCAGTGAACAAACTGTGAAGATCTTGTAATATTATTAGTTTAGAATTCTTACGTTTGATTTGAATGTTTTTCTTACATGTGACCCATTATGTTTCTGTAAACCGTGTTGTTTTTCTCATGGCATAGTTACTTGATTAATGGTTATAGCGGAATACTTTCCTATTTGAACCACATGTTATCAAAATGGAATGCAGTTTGTGTGGCCCTCTTTTGGTAATGAGATTCTTAAATGTCAAGTGAGCGCGTTAATTTGTTCCTGGAATGACATTTGGTTCTGAGAGTGATTGACATGTAAATCTTAATTGTGTTAGTCAGTTACAGTTTCTAACTTGTTCATTTATGACGCAATCTCTAGTATATGCAGTAACACCGATGTAGCTTTATGCCTTTATCTACTGCAGTGACACCTCCATATATGATCTTCTGATTATCTGCATCCTTTTGCTATAGGGAACATATGTGGAAGGAATAAAAGAAGAAGTTGTACTATCTCCAGGACATGCTCTTTCTTTTATAGCTGCTGGTGAAGGTGATTACAATATACACCTTTCCCCATCACTAGAATGTTATCATCAAGATGGTAGTGGCTGCCAATTGGTATGGATATGCACCAATAATGTATTGTTTCTCTTTCTGTGAGTCAGGTGCTGTTAGCCATCCAGTATCTCTCTACCATGCTGTTAGTTTGGTTGTGAAATGTATGATCTTCTCTTGTAGAGCCAATAATTAGTGATTGATTTCCTCCTATTGCTTTTGTTCAATGGATTTGCAATTTCTCAGTCACCCGAGAATATATGCTCTCAGCCGACCAAGTTGCATACTCCCTCCGTTCCAAATTAGATGACTTTTATTGGTCTAAAAGTGGATGTATCTAGACTTGTAACATGTCTAGATACATCTACATTTGGACAAATGGAAGTCATCTAATTTGGAACAGAGGTAGTACATTTTTAGTTTTGCACAAAAAAGTTGTGCAACTTCCCAGTTGCACATCTCTAGACCTAAATTTTCACATATTTCCAAAATATCCAGTTACTTGATTGACTGTTACATAAAGACTCAGTGTCTAAGATCACTGACTTAGAAAAAACAGACTACCTTACTCCCTTGTTTACTTACAAAATAGTCGACGTTTTACCCATTAGGCCTCCCCCAGTGCATCATCTCTTAGTCCGCTATTCTAGGGGATACAGGAACTTAAGAGACATCTAGCCCAATGCAGCCATTGTCTATAATTGTATATTTGTATTTCTACCAGAGTGAGCCAGAGCCTTTTCTATTTTGGTGATATTGAAACTAATGCTACTTAAATAACAGAGCATCGGCATGTTGGTTCAAACAACTTCAACTTATTTAGCAGCCGAAGTCATACTATTTTCACTATGGTGAGCTCACAAATTCCTTCAGTATTTAAGGCATTTGACCCATTCATGAATATTGCTTTATGGTGCCTCTATGAAAGATGCTATGCTTTTCTTGCTAATCCTGCATCAAAATTTTGGATCTCACATGTGATATATTGTGTTTCTTTATTAGAGCTCATAATATTTGTGCGCTCTTCTGTAGATGATCGAAAGCAGTGATCGTAGTGATGAGTACGACGGAGCGATGTACTCACAGCTTGTATGTTGTTTTACACATAAGCCACATTTTATTTTTCAACTGCTGCTTTCTAGTCTTAAATTTTAATGATCTCCAGTCTTACATTGTAATGCTATTTTTCCCTCCTAGAATTTGATTGATCTAGCTGGCTCAGAAAGCTCTAAGACAGAGACTACAGGGTTAAGAAGAAGGGAAGGATCCTACATTAACAAGAGTCTTTTGACTCTGGGAACAGTAAGTTTTTGTTTCTAGTTACCTGTCTCGACTCTGTGTTGCTTTTTTCTGTAACTTGAAAGGCACCTCGTTGAGATCCTGTCTAAGAACTTCCGTTCTACCAACTTTAGGGAGTAAACCTGAATTTATATTGGAGCTCATCTGGTAGATTCTTTTATATGCTGCTAGTTATTACTCCCTCCGTATCTTAATATAAGATGTTTTGGTAGTTCAAATTGAACTACCAAAACATCTTATATTTAGTTACAGAGGAAGTAGTAGTTAGAGTGCTGATTCAGTGCAACATGTACTATATTCTTTTAGATTTGTACAAGGCCCACATGTGTTTCTGGTGTTCTTAACTTAGTGATTGTTAAATTCTAAACTTAAGTTCCTAATTCAAAGGTTATTGGGAAGCTCAGTGAAGGGAGAGCAACACATATACCCTATCGAGATTCTAAATTGACTCGTCTTCTCCAGTCATCACTGAGTGGCCATGGTCATGTCTCAGTAAGTATCTGCCCGTTCTTTAGAGTTTCCTTCTTTAGAACTCACTACATGTACTGGTTGAGACCATCCATGCAGTGTGAACTGAAACTTGATTAGCCAACTGATATACTGAATTCTTTATGCAGCTAATTTGCACAATTACCCCAGCATCGAGTAACATGGAAGAAACCCATAATACATTGAAATTCGCAAGCAGAGCAAAACGTGTTGAAATTTATGCCTCTCGTAACCGGGTAAAATTCTCATCATGCAAAACCGATTTCCCATGGCACCATTATCTGAATAATTAACGAACATTTCATTATTTTGTCTGTCCAGTTAGTTGATGAGAAGTCTTTGATCAAGAAGTATCAGAGAGAAATATCATCTCTAAAGCAAGAGCTTGATGAGTTCAGGAGAGGAATAATTGGGGGTGCCAGCCAGGAAGAAATCATGATCTTACGAAAACAGGTCCAGTTCATTTTCTTTTTGCGGGATAGAACTAATCAACAGAAGTTTATAAGGCACCTGTGCAAATGGCTAATACTTTTGGCTCTGCTATTTATGAGCATCTATAAAATATTACATTTTTAGTTAATTAATGCTTAAATTTGACTCTACTTTTGCCTTGCTTAGCTGGAGGCGGGCCAAGTAAAAATGCAATCTCGCCTTGAGGAGGAAGAGGATGCAAAAGCTGCTCTTATGAGCCGAATACAACGGTTGACTAAGTTAATACTTGTTTCCACGAAGAGCAATATTCCTGCTTTGACAGATTCGTCTCGTCTTCAGCGCCAAAATTCTGTTTGTGAGGAAGATGTATGTGGTCATTATTGATCTGATTAGGTGTTCGTTCCTGTATTTAAGCTTTTATGATTATACATAGTTATCAGTATGCCTTTTAACTAAGTGTACCAATTCTATCTATTTCAGAAGTTAAGCACTTCACAAGATAATTCTATGCAAGTCCAAAACGACGGTACAGTGAAGGACCCTCTGTCAGTTTTGCCAGATCCGTTGGATGAGATCAATGCATTAAGATCTGCTAGCGGAGATCATTCTTCAGTAACTGGTTCAGGACCAGATTCAACACAGGTAGTTTTGCTTTTGCATTTTATATTTTTTAGCTGAGCAATGACATGTGCTGTAATCCTAATCCTAAGGTTTAGCGCAAACATTTTGCCCTTCTTGATTTTTGCCAGTAGCTCCTCTATGCATGCACAACTTCTTGCTGAGAATATGTCTTCTCACTTATCAGACTCCAAACAACATCTGGAAAGCTACAATTTTAATTTTGCAAAACCTATATGGCCAGGTTCATCGTCCCCCCTTAAAACCCTGTTTGCAATTAGTGTCCATAACACTCACAGCTTGTTCACCATTGCACATGCATTGTTTCTTTTCAATCATGGATGAAACTTATGTTCTCTATTTGTTTGAATTCTCACCACCAATAATATTTTTGTCTTGTGCTATATTCATCTTTTCCCCAAAATACATGACACCCACAATACAGGGGCTGCCATATGGTGATACCGTATTTCTGCAACGCAGAGAGTAAATCAGTCACTGTATTTTCATTGGATAATGGAAGATAGATTTTTCACTCAAAAAAAATGGAAGATAGATTTTATCTGTATTTGAAAACAAAACAAAATGTTTAGTGAGTCTATGAGAGAGCAAGGAGCTGACAGTACCTTATGAAAGCGGGAAACCTAAACCAAGATTGAGATCTTCTTTTTTCCATGCCCTAATCCTAATATAAATCTGTATTGAAAAAATCATAATATAATTACCGAAATCAGATTCTGGTAGTGGACATTGGACTCTAGAATAGGCTATAGCTCCTTGGGAGGAGGTGGCTGCGGCAAGAACAAGAGTTCAGTGTGGAGGCGGCAGCAGTGTGTTGTTGAGGCCCGCATCGGCCTTGGGTGAAGGGGGGGAGGGGAGGGTCGGCGGCAGCCAACAAGAGAGAGGAGGGGAAGGAGGAGATGACAATGAGAGGGCTGACAGAGGAGGCGACATCATTGTCTCATTCTGTGGCCTTTGGCCTGAAAGATCGAGTAGAGAAATGTGTTGGTCGAGAGCGAGGGGTGGAGGGAGGGTGAGAGAGAGAGAGAGAGGCTCTAAGTTAACCTAGTAAGGCACTAGAGTGTAGTGAGCATGGTCAATCATTTCCAACTCTATTACTTCCATCTAATTTAAATGTCTGAACAGTTGGGCACATATATTTTCCATATATATACTAATATACATAATTTGATCTTGTACAGACTTATGTTAGAAGTTGGTCCTGGCTTCAGTAGCTCTGATGTCAGACGCCGAGTACAATGCGTGTTTATACTGAATTTTGATAGCGGATAAGCTGAATTTTTGGATGATTATTGGTTATAAGATTATTGTTCTTTATATATCAGGAGGGAATCACGGAGTCAGATCATCTGGATCTACTGATTGAGCAAGTTAAGATGCTTGCTGGGGAGATCGCATTTGGTACCAGTTCGCTGAAAAGACTAATCGAACAATCTATAGAAGACCCTGAAGGGACAAAGAATCAAGTAGGTTTTCTCTCTTTTTTTAGCAATCTCTGTTTGGATCTTTTGCTCAATATTCAATCTTGTTCCACTGAAGCGGCAGTCATCATCAATGGAAACAGTCAGCTGATATCTTGAGAATTAGGACTAGTTTCTGATCACTGATTACTAGTCTGACATGCAAAATCGTACTTGCATATCCTCACTTCTGTTCCTCATTATGCTTTACTTAATAGTTAATATGCAATTTGAATACCAGAGTTTACAAGATATTTTATTTCTAATCAACAAAGTTGTCTTGTTTGTCAAGGATAAATAAGCATGTCTTCGGGTTACTGAGACACAGACATATGTAGTGTTTGACAGTTGCATACACTATACAACAATAAATAATTTTCAAGATTCTCCTCTATGGCTCATGGTTTTGATATCTTATCTTGCCTTACTTCTTTTTCTTTGTCTATACCATTTCAAATCTGCCGCTTGTGATAGACGGCTCCTTACATGCTGTTTTGATAGATATATATCACCTTTGGAAATCATGAGCTTGTTGTAATTATGTTTTGTTATACCTATCACCTTCATTTTCTTGATGTTCCAATACCACGTGCTGTACCTAATATTCATGCATGTATCTTTTGATAACAGATCGAAAATTTAGAGCATGAAATCCATGAAAAGAGGAGGCATCTGCGAGCTCTGGAACAAAAAATCATGGAAAGTGGTGAGGCATCAGTTGCTAATGCTTCTATGGTGGATATGCAGCAGGTAATCTTCTATAGTAAAAAGATAACAGGTAATTTTGTGTAGCCCCCCCTCCCTGCGTAGTAACATGCTGGTTTTGTGAAACAGACTATTACAAAGCTGACGACTCAGTGCAACGAGAAGGCTTTTGAGTTGGAGGTGATCTTTCTAAATTTGCAGTGTGTCTTCCAGAAAAGTGATTTTTTTCATTATACATGTATAGATACATTTTAAAAACTCTTATCGTTTTCTTATTTGATGTAACAGTTAAAATCGGCGGATAATCGGGTCCTTCAGGAGCAGCTCCATCAGAAGGTTTTCTTTCCTTCTTCCTTTTTTTGTGTGCTTAGTTTCAGTTTAAAATGTTCAAATGAGAAATATTTAATTTTGGTATACAAAAAATTGTGGTACTTTTTATACTTGCAGAGTATGGAAATGAATGATTTACAAGAAAAAGTTCTACGCCTTGAGGCACAGCTCATACCAAAAACCAACATATCCCTTGAGCAATGCACAGAACAGGGAATTTTTGATTTGAAATCTAAACTCCAGTCCAAGGTTAGATCCGTTTTGTGTTCAGTAGGCTAAATATTGTGCTGCATTCTTTAATTTTTGGTGGACACGCAATACTGTATTTATGTGTTCAGTGATGGTTGTACAAAACAATTCTTTGTTTGTTTCTTATCGAAGGAGTCAACCAAATCCGCTGATATATCTTGACAGGAAACGGAAAGTGAAAAGCTTAAATACGAGCATCTGGAAATCATTGAAGAAAATCGGGACCTAATCAAGCAGAACCACAAATTAAGTGAAGAAGCTGCTTATGCAAAAGAATTGGCATCTTCTGCAGCTGTTGAGCTTAAGAATTTGGCTGAAGAAGTTACAAAGTTATCCATTCAAAATGCAAGGCAGGCAAAGGAGTTATTAATTGCTCAGGAGATGGCACATTCCAGGGTCCCTGTTAGAAAGGGTCGCCCAACAGGTAGGGGTAGGGATGAGGTTGGGACTTGGAGTCTTGATTTAGAGGATATGAAGATGGAGCTGCTGGCACGAAAAAAGAGAGAAGCTGCTCTAGAAGCAGCTTTAGCAGAGAAGGAGCTTCTTGAAGAGGAGTACAAGAAAAAGTTCGATGAAGCAAAGAAAAAAGAGCTTTCTTTAGAAAATGATCTGGCAGGCATGTGGGTTCTTGTTGCTAAGTTGAAGAGAGGGGCTTTCAGCATATCTGATTTAAATGTTGATGATCGATCTATCAATCTAGCTGACATAACTAATGGTACAAAAGAAAACCAAGGTGACACAAATGTAGCTCTAGTTGAGAAACAAGCCTCAGATGATACAGTGAAGTCATTGACTGCAGAAGAATATAGAAGTCCAGAATTTGAACCTCTTCTTGTTCGTCTCAAGGTATATTTATATTTTCCATTTATTCATATTATGGTGTGTCTTCATGAAGGGGTGGATAGAACTCCCTCCATCCACATTTACATGGTGCACACGTATTTCGTTGTTCAACTTTGACCATTGATTTGACCAACAAAGCACGGGTTATGTGCTATAAAATTATTTTGTCGAATTCATATTCAAATAAAGTGTCTAATGATATACTTTTTGACATATTTTTCATCTATTATTAGTCAAGTAAGATCATGCAAAACAAGGACGCCATGTAAATGTGGACGGAGGGAGTACCATTACTTTGTGTACCATTTCTCATCCTCGCGCTGTCGCGCAATCTAGGCTGTAGTCTCTATACTGTGAAAATAGATTGCGGGATCAGTGTGGTGCCTTTTTGTGTTGGTAAAACTTGGTGTAGATTCCTCTGATTGACAATATAAGTAGTATATAGGTCATTGGCACAGTCTTCAAAGCAGTACTTTGACCACAATTTGTTTGAATGTTATTATATTTTGGTATATTCATGAAAACTATGGTAGTACCATTTGGATATTGTTTATGTTGGTAATTCTTCCTATGCTAATGGTCAAACCTAAAAATGTTTGCCTGACAAATTTTAGAACTGCTTCTGTTATGATACAAAGGAAGTACTCCTTCTGTCCCATCATACAAGATGTTCTAATATAGTTAATAAATTAGGCCCTCAGTTCCAAGCTGTCGATCCCTGTATGAACCTGTGAAGGATGCCTGGAACAGTGATCTTAGTTTAATTACATCGACACTTTTAAATCATATGCAAGGTGAATGCAAATAGCTTGTCAACTATGCGATCTATTCGAACATAGCAGCTCTTTACAAAATTTCCATTTACATTTTGGAAGTAGATTAATAACTATTTCATCCCGAACGCTGCGTCCTTGTCGCAGATTCCTCTGTATTGTCTTTAGATCGGTTTCCTATATTAACTGGCAATTCTGTAATGAAGAGACATCTCTTGCTAGTTGCTATAAAAAAATCCATCATGGTAGGCTGCTGAATTAGTTATGTTTCATTGCATGCAGGCTAAAATTCAAGAGATGAAGGAGAAGGAAACTGATCCCTTGGGTGACAAAGATGGCAATTCCCATGTCTGCAAAGTATGTTTTGAATCCGCAACTGCTGCAGTTTTGCTTCCTTGTCGGCATTTTTGCTGTAAGTAATGTTAGGGTGTTGTGTTCATGTGCTAAACATCCTTATTGTGTGTGTTTACTAATGCTCTGCCTTTTCTTCACAGTGTGCAAGCCTTGCGCGCTTGCATGTTCGGAATGCCCTCTGTGTCGCACACGAATTGTAGACAGGATAATTACCTTCACTTAGGTTCCTTGCTAGCCCAAGGTACCGAATACTTTGTCACTTACATGTTGGTATCTATTTATCCTTTCCTATTTCCTAACCTTTGAAACCTCCCACAAAAATGTTGGCAGGAAACTTTTGACGCACCCAATCTCCCTGTAAAATCACCAACCGTATATGTTTCTTTTACCCTGTAGCAAAGAAGGTGACTTCGATGTTCCTTCTGCGTTTGTATTGCCATTCTTTTGATTACCCTATAGCTTATGCCTCCTTGTTGCATCCAGAGGTTCGATGACTTGACAGTTGTGTATAGATATGTGACTCAACATTGTCCTCAGAAGTAAAGCAAATTGATGCGGCAATGCATTCTATTTTTTTCAGAAGCAAAGCTGCAACGAACATCAGATTCTGAAAATGACACAGTTAACTATTTTCCTATTGTTCCTTTAGGCTGTTTGGAACCTTAAATTTTCCAGCATTGTGAAGTCGAGCTCGTAGGTTGCATCATCAACCCTTTTTAAAGAATGGCTGTTTATGAAACTCATAAGTTAGCATCACGCTGTACAACTCATAGGAGCGTAAACCCAACCTATAGATAAGATGCATTCAATCGGTGAAAAGAAAGGGAAAAACAGGGAAACATGGTGTAGAACAAGTATATATGAAACTCATTGGGATAAAAATAGCAAATTCCATTTTTTACCATAGAGTTGTGCATTTGTGACACCTATTACTTCATAACAAAACAAAATTACAAATACACCATATATGCAATTTTGAATATGGTTTTATTCCATTTTGACATTCGGAATGTTTTGTTAGAACAAATCGGTTTGTTAGGCCTTGGTGGTGCGAATATATTTAAGACTTGAGGGTGTTATTGGCAATTGTGCCCAACTTTCACTTCCACCATCTAATCCCTCATCGTCGTCATGCTATTTTCGATACTCAATCATAAGCGACATCATGACGAAGGGACGCGCATAAAAAAATTGTCCAAAGTTTTTAAAATGAGTAATCTAGATGATTTTTCACTTGGTGTTGTAAAGGCATAGCTTAAGTGTAAAAAGCGGAATTCACTTGGTTAAAACAATGTACAGCTCTAAACCAAACTGGTATCCGGACTGCGTGAGTTGGATACACCTACGTAAACAGGTCTCTCAACACCTTTGTGGGACGGTCTTGTGAAGGGGAGGCTTGATTGGAAGCACACGCTCACGTTATTTTGATTAGTGATGGAAATAGGGAAAACATTCCTGGTCCATTCGTGGCGGGCGACTCCGTTTCAACTCCGTACAGGATCTTGAGCTCATGGCGAGTTGAGCATGAACATGGGGTACCCTATTTAACCCTCTCTTTATCTTGTGCACTTAACGTTCTAAAGACTCTACATTACCCTTTTTTAGGCACACTGCATCACCCCTTTAGCTTCATCAATTGTCGTTGCCATGGGGATCTCAATGGGGGAGTTCTTCGTTAGTGCATCCACGATAGCAGAATAGTCTATTCATCTATTCCATCGCCGCTCGCAATCTTCCAAGTAGGCAAGGGTTGCGGCCTCGACTGTAGACCTGCAGTTGTGAAGAGTTTTGTATGCTACCAGAAAAACGAGACCATGGTGGTCGCTGATGAGGCGATGACTATCCCTGCACTAGCTTCTCTTGTCCCATCTGAAGCCGGCGTCCACGTTCATCCTCGTAAATCCCTTGGGTGGAGGCTGGCATTATGAGGAATGACATTACATCACCATAATTCCTTTCCTCATCACAACCAATGTCGGTCGCCTCTGAAGATCACCAACTCCGCCTGAACTTTCCTCGACAATGCACCCCGATGTCTGAAAGAGGTGGCAACTGAATGATGAGACTTAGTCAGATATGATATGAGAAATGACCGTCTTGGACTCCCCGCCGACAGCATACAATACGGCCGATGAGGATCAATCTTAGACATCGGTGGTTTAGAGCACCCACAGTGGGGCGCTTATCTATGGGCGCCGGGAATAAATTCTCACTCATTTTGCCTTGTTCCCGATTGTTTTTAAGCGTTCGATGCATAAATAATAGGCCAACACTTAGAAATTATGTGCAAAAGAGGGATACCAGGCTGCTGGCGCTTAGCGATCGCAGTAACCGACTCAATTAGCATCTATGCTAGCGTGGAACCATTGTGGATCGAGGTTCAAAAAAGCGGTAAGCGAGCGGTGAGGCTCCGATTAGAGGAATTGTAGCTTAGGCGAGCTTAAGGGCAGCTTAAGCGTTCTGTACGGAACCGTACGGACAGAGAACTAGGGAGGCATATATTAGCCTAATAAACATGTAATGCAAGCAATGGAGGTTGTACAAAGCGTAAAAATAGTCCAGAACTGAAAAATAGAAACAAGGTAATTAAAATAGAGAGCAGCAGCAGCTCGCAGCAGCAAACAGTGCAGAACAGCAGCTCGCAACAGCTAGCAGCAACAGCAAGCACTAGCAGCAGCTCGCAGCAAACAGTCCAGAACAGCAGCTGCCGGCCGGCCGGCCGTCGATCTGGGAACTGGGCTGCGAGGAGACGAGGCGGACGAGCTGACGCCTGACTGCTGGAGGAAAGGGTCGAGCCGTCAAGGTCCCGGCGACCTGTTGCAAGAGTTAGCGGTGGGGAGAGATGCTTCACCGGCGGCAAGAGAGAGAGACAGAGACAGAGCGTGTCGCCAATGGAGGCGCCGCCTCTCTGGTCGCGGGGTTGAGGAAGGAGTGAGTGGTGCGGCTGAGCGACCTAAACCCTAACCCTATATGTTTAGGCCCGTTTCCCTAAATTTTCATTTTCCGGGTCGGCCCATCACCAACCGCGCAGCAAGCGCTTTTTTCTGTTTCTTCCGCTTCCGCGCGCGTACGCGTAAGCTTAGCTCGTAAGCGGGCCGCTTAATCTCGCTCACCGCGTAATGGGCCGCTCAGGCCTAATCCTGAGCGTTGTGTCACCGATGCGCTCGCTCATACGCTAAAGCGGACGCTTTTTTACGCTTTTTTGAACGTTGGATGCTCTTACGGTTCTTGCGGGAAAAAAATCTAGATAAGACCCGTGACGTGGTTATACCTAACGGGTATACCCACTCGAGTACAATGGAGTATAACCTGACGGAAGGCCCACTCGGTGGCCCTTATTGACTATAAAGGAAGACGTATGGCGGCCCAGGAAGGAGTGCGACTTAAAAAAGGAAGTCAATCGTACCGACTTAGGAATTACCATATCTGTAAACATATTCATATTCAAACTCCTGAGACCTGGGCTCCTTTATAAGGGCCAGGAGGGGGACGATAGAGAACACGCAATCTAGTAGCCAGAAACCCTAACGAGCTATCAATTCATCGGGTCGCCATTATAGCCACCTTATAACACCGAATCAATAAACCATGTAGGTAGGTTAATAAGACGAGTGATCGGTGATGGGGTGATAAGAAGAACATCTCCCAGCTCCCAGGAAATGGAGAGCTGTGGGCGTTTGGTGATGGGGTCCACATGGTTTATTCCTATTTTGATTTCTTTCAGTGCCGATGCAGCACTTTATCTAATCTTTATGTTCCATGCTTATATTATACCAATTGCTACATGTTTTATATACACTTTGTATTGTTTTATGCATTTTCTGGGACTAACCTATTAACAAGATGCCACAGTGCCAGTTCCCTGTTTTCTGCTGTTTTTGGTTTTAGAAAACCACTTAAGAAAATATTCTCGGAATTGGACGAAATTAATACCAAAGTACCTATTTTTCACAGGAGGTTCCGGAACACCGAAGACCTAACGGAGAGGGGCCACGAGGCCCCCAGATGAGGTGCCGGCGCGGCCCCACTTCTGGCCGCGCCAGCACCTGAGGAGGGAGCCTCGGCACTCCACCGCCTTCGCCCTTTCGCCTATTTAAAGCTCCCGACAATACAAGACCTAATACCCGAACACTTTTCCACGAAACATTACGGAGCCGCCGCCGTCGTCAACCCTAGTTCGGGAGGGTTCAAAGGCTCTTCCCGGCACCCTGCCGGAGAGGGGAATCATCACCGGAGGGCTCTACATCACCATGCCCGCCTCCGGACTGATGCGTGAGTAGTTCATCCTTGGACTACGGGTACATAGCAGTAGCTAGATGGTTGTCTTCTCCTATTGTGCCATCATGTTTAGATCTTGTGAGCTGTCTATCATGATCAAGATCATCTTTATGTAATGCTACATGCTGTGTTTGTTGGGATCCGATGGATATTGAATACTATGTCATTTGCTTCATAATATATCATGTTGTGTGTTGTTTATGATCTTGCATGCTCTCCATTGCTAGTAGATGCTCTGGCCAAGTAGATGCTTGTGACTCCAAGAGGGGGTATTTATGCTCGATAGTGGGTTCATGTCTCTATTTAATCTGGGGTAGTGACAGCAAGCTCTAAGATTGTAGATGTACTGTTGCTACTAGGGATAAAACAGTAGTACTTTGTCTAAGGATAATTGTATTACTTACATTACACACTTTGCCTAATGCAATAATCTGTTGCTTGCAACTTAATACTGAAAGGGGTGCGGACGCTAACCGGAAGGTGGATTATTAGTCATAGATGCGGTTGGAACGGTCTATGTATATTGTTGTAATGCCCAAATGAATCTCATACTAGACATCATGACATTAGTATATGCATCATTATGCAGCTCTTTATTCTGTCAATTGCCCAGCTCTAATTTGTTTACCCACATGTATGCTATTATTATTATTTATGGAGATACACCACTAGTGAACTGTGGACCCCGGTCCTTTTCTTTAAACTGATAATACAACCAACTGCAAACTGCTTTATTTCATTCTCTGCAAACATCATCTTCCACACATACGTTTAATCCTTTGTTATAGCAAGCCGGTGAGATTGACAACCTCACTGTTTCGTTGGGGCAAAGTACTTTGATTGTGTTGTGTGTAGGTTCCACGTTGGCGCCGAATCCTTTGGTGTTGCGCCGTGCCAAATTCGCCATCGACAACCTTCAGACGTGTTCTTCATCTCCTACTGGTTCGATAACATTGGTTTCATAACCGAGGGAAGACTTGCTGCTGCACTCATCATACCTTCCTCTTGGGGTTTCCAACAACACCACCGTGTGCATCAAGCAAATTTTCTGGCGCCGTTGCCGGGGAGCTGAAGCACATCTGCAAGGGGAGTCTCTCACTTCCCAATCTCTTTACTTTGTTTATGTCTTGCTTAGTTAAATTTTATTTCCTGTTTAGTTTGCTATTAAATATGAAAAACACAAAAAATTAGTTACTTGCATTTTATTTACTTTGTTATTATCTTGTTTGCTTCTTATTATCAAAAACACAAAAAATTAGTTACTTGCATTAATATTTATATTTCGGTTTGCTTTTAAATTTTGCTAAAATGACTACTGCTGAGAATACCAAGTTGTGTGACTTTACTAGCACCAACAATAATGATTTTATATGCATACCTATTGCTCCACCTACTTCCAAATGTTTAAAATTGCCTAAAACTCCTAAAACTATGCTTGATAAAAGTGCTGAAATCTTTAAGAGGATAGGAAATAATTGTCCCATTACTTTTGATGATAATGAGTTTGATTATGATAATTGTAATATCTCTGAAGTTATTAAGTTCTTGCAAAAGCTAGCTACAAGTCCTAATGCTAGTACTTTAAATATGGCTTTTACTACACATATTACAAATGCTCTCATTATAGCTAGGGAAGAGAAATTAAAACTTGAAGCTTCTATCCCTAAGAAGTTAGAAGATGGTTGGGAGCCCATCATTAAGATAAAAGTGAATGAATTTGATTGCAATGCTTTGTGTGATCTTGGTGCAAGTATATCTGTTATGCCTAAAAAACTTTATGATATGTTTGACTTGCCACCTTTGGAACATTGCTATTTGGATGTTTTTCTTGCTGATAATGCTTTGAAGAAACCTTTGGGGAGAGTTAATGATGTTCATGTCATGGTTAATAATAACCTTGTCCCCGTTGATTTTATTGTCTTGGATGTTGAGTGCAACCCCTCTTGTCCTATTGTTTTGGGAAGAACTTTCCTCCGTACGGTTGGTGCTATTATTGATATGAAATAAGGAAATATAAGGTACCACTTCCCACTTAAGAAAGGTATGGAACACTTCCCTAGGAAGAAGATGAAGCTACCTTTTGATTCTATTATTCGTACAAACTATAATGTTGATGCTTCTTCTCTTGGAAACACTTGAGTTTTGCTTTCTGTGCCTAGCTGAAATGCGTTAAAGAAAAGCGCTTATGGGAGACAACCCACTTTTTATTCCTGTTATTTTATTTTCTTGAGTCAAGGAACATGCCTACCTCTGTCGCAATTCCTTTGTATCTTTACTTTATTGCATAGTTGTGCCAAGTTAAGCCTCTAGTAGAAAGTTGATGCTAGATTTGGATTTCTGCGCAGGAACAGTTTTCTGCTGTCCACCGTTTAATTCGTTAGAATTCACAGAAAAATCAAAATGACCTGTGATTTTTTGTGCGTGATCCTCAGATATGTATGCAACTTTCATTAGTTTTAAATTTTCTGATTTGAGCAAGTGAAGTGCCTCGAAAAAATTCGTCTTTACAGACTGTTCTGTTTTTGACAGATTCTGCCATCTATTTTGCATTGGTTCTTTTGCAGTTTTTGAATGGATCTTTTTGTTTTTCCAGTGGCTGTAGCTAATGTCCAGTACCATGATAATGATTGTCTCCATTCAGAATATGAGAATTTTTGATTATGCACTAACCCTGTAATGAAGTTTACTTTGAGTTTGGTGTGGAGGAAGTTTTCAAGGATCAAGAGAAAGAGGATGATATGATGTGATCAAGAAGATGAAATAGCCTAAGCTTGGGGATGCCCCCGTGGGTCACCCAAGCATATTTCAAGAAGACTCAAGCGTCAAAGCTTGGGGATGCCCAAGGCATCCCCTTCTTCATCAACAACTTATCAGGTTATCTCTAGTGAAACTATATTTTAATTCTGCCACATCCTATGTGCTTTACTTGGAGCGTCTGTTTGTTTTTATTTTTGCTATTGTTATTTTTGTTTTCTGAATAAAATGGATCCTAGAATTCTTGTGTGGGAGAGAGACACGCTCCGCTTTTTCATTTGAATACTCCTATTCTTCACTTATACTTGTTGAGTATTCTTCTATAGCTACTGTAATACTTTCAGCTCTTATTTTTCATGCACCTCTTGTTCAGAGCTGTTAGTTCTCATATGTTATACTCTCTTGCTTCATTGTTAAATACTCGGAGAGTTTATGTTTAAAATAAGTTGATTGGTGTTTGGTTAAGAACAGAAAATGTTAAGTGTAGTAGATGGTATAACTAAATGATACATAATCTTGTAGATCATTAAATTGTGTCACTTGAATCATTGATGTTGTTTTGAGATATTAATATGCTTAATGGTAAAACATGATGGTTTAGTAAGTGGAATGATTAATGGTTGGTATAGAAAATTTGAAGCTGTGCCACACTAAATATCTAGTTGATAGCATAATGATATATGACTTCTAATGTTAAAAACAACCGTAATGACTTTGTGTTATGCGCTACGGTCGGGGTCCCAACAGTGACTTGTTCATTTGCCACAGTCCCTCATGGAGTGATTTTCATTATGCTTTGTAAGATCATATTTCTAGTTGGAATCTTTTTTGCTTATGAGTTCTAAAGCTGCGGTTTTCATGGCACTTCCACCACCATATTTGCTAGCCTCTTCGGTACTTTGCATTGCCCTTTCTCACATTGAGAGTTGGTGCATACTTCGCGGGTACATCCAAAACTCGTGGGAGATCTTCATCATGTTCTCCTACACATAAGCCAAATATCTTTCTCAAAACATCCACCATACCTACCTACTACAGCATTTCCATAGTTGTTCCGAGATATATTGCCATGCAACTTTCATTTTACATTACATGACTTGTTGTCATTTACCATTTATATATTGCTTTGCATGATTCTATATAGCTGATGTGTGGTTTTACCCATGTTACGCTAGATCATTGCATATCCTGCTACACTGGCAGAGGCACCATTTCATACATTATGTTTTATTCCTTATGAGGTCCTTGTATCAAAAGTGTGTTGTCATATTAGAATGTTTTCCCCTAAAAGTGAAAAGAGCCATGGAGGCCATCGAAAAGAGAAACAGAAAAATACAAAAAAAGAAAGAATAAAAATGGGGCAACATTACTATTCTTTATCCACACTTGTGCTCATGTTATAGCACCTGTAGCCATCATTTGTGCTCATGTTTAGCACCTTCACTCCATATGAGAGATTTTTCATGTTTTACTTGTATAACTATGTGGAGAACTTTACATTATAGAACTTGGCTTGTATATTCCAATGATTAGCCTCCTCAAAAGTGCTCTAGGTCTTCATGAGCAAGCAAGTTAGATGCACCCCCACTAGTTCCATTGGAGAGCTTTCATACACTTATAGCTCTATGTGCATCCGTTGTGTGGCAATCACTACTCCTTGCATAGCTTCGATTGTAAGACTTCCTCTTGTCTAATGATCACTTTCAGCTGTGTGAGACTTTCTTCCGTTGGCCTTCCAAACCCCCCTTATTATTCTTTTAGCCACGACATACTGGTGCCAGGAACCAACGCTGAACACTTGCTTGTTTTTGAGTGAACAAATAGAGAGATGATCTTCTACGTGCATATTGTTATTGCTTGACTTGATCCTTTCACAAAGTTGTCATGAGTGTTTGATTCATTAGATGATTATATTGTTATTCTTGAAGCTTAAATCATCTTTAATATCTACTTTGCACGGTTGATTGTTCTCTAGTACTAATTCGTTGAAAGTTTTGATTTGTTCTTCCTACTTGTTTATTCATCACTCATTGGATATCAATATAAACTATAGCTTTTATTCATTTGATCTCAGTTTACATGCATTACATTATTATATGATTAAAATTGTGTGAAAGCATGTCACTTCAGAAATTATTCTTGTTATCGTTTTACCTACTCGAGGACGAGTAGAACTAAGCTTGGGGATGCTTGATACGTCTCAAACGTATATATAATTTTTTATGTTCCATGCTTATATTATACCAATTGCTACATGTTTTATATACACTTTACATTGTTTTATGCATTTTCTGGGACTAACCTATTAACAAGATGTCACAGTGTCAGTTCCCTGTTTTCTGCTGTTTTTGGTTTCAGAAAACCACTTAAGAAAATATTCTCGGAATTGGACGAAATTAATACCAAAGTCCCTATTTTTCACAGTAGGTTCCAGAACACCGAAGACCTAACAGAGAGGGGCCACGAGGCCCCCAGATGAGGTGCCGGCGCGGCCCCACTTATGGCCGCGCCAGCACCTGAGGAGGGAGCCTCGGCCCTTCACTGCCTTCGCCCTTTCGCCTATTTAAAGGTCCCGACAATACAAGATCTAATACCCAAACACTTTTCCGCGAAACATTACGGAGCCGCCGCCGTCGTCAACCCTAGTTCGGGAGGGTTCAGAAGCTCTTCCCGGCACCCTGCCGGAGAGGGGAATCATCACCGGAGGGCTCTACATCACCATGCCCGCCTCCGGACTGATGCGTGAGTAGTTCATCCTTGGACTACGGGTCCATAGCAGTAGCTAGATGGTTGTCTTCTCCTATTGTGCCATCATGTTTAGATCTTGTGAGCTGCCTATCATCATCAAGATCATCTTTATGTAATGCTACATGCTGTGTTTGTTGGGATCCGATGGATATTGAATACTATGTCATTTGCTTCATAATATATCATGTTGTGTGTTGTTTATGATCTTGCATGCTCTCCGTTGCTAGTAGATGCTCTGGCCAAGTAGATGCTTGTGACTCCAAGAGGGGGTATTTATGCTCGATAGTGGGTTCATGTCTTTATTTAATCTGGGGTAGTGACAGCAAGCTCTAAGATTGTAGATGTACTGTTGCTAGTAGGGATAAAACAGTAGTACTTTGTCTAAGGTTAATTGTATTACTTACATTACACACTTTGCCTAATGCAATAATCTGTTGCTTGCAACTTAATACTGAAAGGGGTGCGGACGCTAACCGGAAGGTGGATTATTAGTCATAAATGCGGTTGGAACGGTCTATGTATATTGTTGTAATGCCCAAATGAATCTCATACTAGACATCATGACATTAGTATATGCATCATTATGCAGCTCTTTATTCTGTCAATTGCACAGTGATGACCCACAAGTATAGGGGATCGCAACAGTATTCGAGGGAAGTAAAACCCAAATTTATTAATTTGACACAAGGGGAGCCAAAGAATATTTATAAGCCTTAACAAATGAATTGTCAGTTCAGCTGCACCTGTGAATAGACTTGCTCGAGACAGATTATCAGTAGCAACAGTTTTATAGTAGTGACAGTAGTGAAATAACAGCAGCAGTGAAATAAAGACAGCAACATTGATTATAGTAGACAGCGGGATTAAAATACTGTAGGCACAGGGACGGATGAACGGGCGTTGCATGGATAAGATAATTCATGTAATATCACGACATAGGCATTTGCAGATAAATAAGATAAATCATCCAAGTATTTATTAACCATTGGCATGTGTTCCAATTTAGTTGTGCGTGCTCGCAATAAGAAACTTGCACATCATCTTTTGTCCTATTAGCCCGTTTGCAGCGGGGCCTCAAGGGAATCTACTGATAATTAAGGTACTCCTTTTAATAAAGTATCGGAGCAAAGCATTAACATTCCGTGAACTGTTGTTTTTGGTGTGTCGAATATTATGTACGAGTGGGGTTACGTGGACTTGGTGTTGTAATAGGTGTGGACAGGGTACGGTAGTGTTAGTGTCGAACACGTGTATCATAGGGCCTCTCATATAATGAGGAGGCACCACATGTTGTAACCCATGACGACTTGATAGCAGCAGGCGCGCAAGGGGAGCCGGCGGCTTGTGCCGGCGACCAAGGCGTCCGGTGCAGCAGTATCGTGGGGAGGAGCGCCCATAGTCATGCCCCACAGATGTAGGCGAGTTCGCCGAACTGCGTGAACAAATCTCGGTGTCATCGTCATCCCGTGATTGCTTGTCTCGCGGCAGATCAAATTAGGCGCCTAAGATTCACAACAAGTGGTATCAGAGCCAAGGTTTCGGAGGCTGCGGTATGTTTGGTCTAGAGGAGTTGAGAAATTGATCAGTCGATGTGGACTCACGTTCCGGCGAGTTCTTCCGCAGATCGACATGGATCGGAATTTTTCCGGCGAGACGAAAAGAAGTCAGATCGTGTTTGGATTGGACTTGGCAAGACGCATCAGCGCAGGTTGGCAGCATGCAGGCGTACGTATCTTTGTACGTACATGTGAGGCTGCCCAACTAGGTCACGTGCGTGGTGTGGTCCAAGGTAATTAAATGCAACGATTGGATAGCACCAGAAGAGGATTTGTTTTGGAAACAAAAGGGACCGAGTCCCAGGTGGAGACGTACGAGTCGTGCTCTCCTCGAGCTCGTATCAGAGACGGAGTCCTGCGCCCTTAAAAGCTGAAGCAGGGTAGGGTCAGGGATAGAGCCGAGCAAATCGATTCAGCGGATTAATTCATCGAGGGATACCGGTGCCGTGATACATCAGAAGTAGCAGGCAAGATCAAGGCAACAGCTAACATCGATCGGGTGTTGAAGCCAAGCAAGGAGCAGCAGTACGTGAGGCATAGGCAAAAGGAGTTCCAATTGCTACGTGCACACGGGTACAACAACTCGGTAATTTTCTTCGCAGGGTCAGCCGTACAAGAAATCATGGCGCCACAGGGTACCAGATTTGAAGTGCAAAAGTTCGACGGAACTGGAAACTTCGCGTTATGGCAGACAAGGGTGAAGGATTTGTTGGCACAACAGGGATGCTTGAAGGCGTTGCGGGATAGCAAGCCAGCTAAGATGGATGATGATGACTGGGAAGAGTTGCAGATTCAAGCAGCCGGAACCATACGGTTGTGTTTATCGGACCAGGTCGTGTATCATGTGATGGATGAGAATTCGCCGAAGAAGGTTTGGGAGAAGCTGGAGAGTCAGTTTATGTCCAAGACTGCGACGACCAAGGTGTATTTGAAGCAAAAGTTATACAGGCTTAAGATGCAGGAAGGGTCGGATTTTGTGGAGCACATGAATGCCTTTAATCAGGTTGTCACAGATCTAGCACGTCTGAGTGTGAAGATTGACGACGAGGATATGGCGATTCTTCTTTTATGTTCGTTGCCACAGTCCTATGAGCATTTGATCACTACGTTGACGTACGGCAAGGAGACCATCAAGGTTGAGGATGTCACTGCGGCGTTATTATCCTATGATATGAGGAAGAAGAACACCGTAGAGGAAGTCACTCATGGGGAAGGTTTTCTGGTCAATGGTGCGCAAGGCAAGAAAGGATACGAGGCATGGAAGAGCAAGAAAAAGAAGGTGCAATGCCACAAGTGCAAGCGGTGGGGACATATCAAGAAGGACTGTCCAGATCTCAGTAATGGGTCAAGTGCTAATGTAACTTCTCATGGAGATAGCTCGGACGACAGTGGTGATGTTCTCTTAGTGTCAGATAGACGGTCAACCAAAGGTGAAGCGTGGACGTTGGATTCAGCTAGCTCATTTCATGCGACACCCAATAGGGAGTGGTTCTTTTCGTATAAGTCTGGTGAGCTTGATATAGCCTACGTGGGCGATGACACGAGTCACCGTGTTGCTGGAGTAGGCGACATCAAAATCAAGATGTTTGACGGAGAAGAGCGGGTGCTTCAGGGAGTCAGGCATGTGCCAGGGCTAAGAAGGAATCTAATTTCGCTTGGAATTCTCCATGAAGGTGGTATGGTATTCTGTTGTGATCGGGATAGGAAGACCATGAGAATCATGGAGGATGAGGTAACCGTGATGACGGGAGAAAGGACGGCATCGCATCTTTACAAGTTGCGAGGGAGCACTATTGCAGGTGGAGCTATGGTGAGTGGAGTTGCAGGGGTAGCAGCTGTGTTCCACGGAGGCGGCGGGTCCGCGGCACACACGTCGGGTAGCTCTCGGTAAGCTACAAAGAAGACAACCCAAGTCCGGAGTACATGGAAGTTTGACGCTTGGACAAACTCAAGGTGGTGGAGAATATTCGCCAAGGTGGAGTGTTGTTTTTGGTGTGTCGAATATTATGTACGAGTGAGGTTACGTGGACTTGGTGTTGTAACAGGTGTGGACAGGGTACGGTAGTGTTAGTGTCGAACACGTGTATCCTAGGGCCTCTCATATAATGAGGAGGCACCACATGTTGTAACCCATGGCGACTTGATAGCAGCAGGCGCGCAAGGGGAGCCGGCGGCTTGTGCCGGCGACCAAGGCGGCCGGTGCAGCAGTATCGTGTGGAGGAGCGCCCATAGTCATGCCCCGCAGATGTAGGCGACTTCGCCGAACTGCGTGAACAAATCTCGGTGTCATCGTCATCCTGTGATTGCTTGTCTCGCGGCAGATCAAATTAGGCGCCTACGATTCACAGCATGAACACACGTGATCCTCACATCACAGCCATCCCCTCCGGCTGTCCCAATTATTGTCACTTTGGGGCCTTCGGTTCCGGACAATAATATGTGTATACAACTCATAGATATGATCTAAAACATTGATTATCCTCATGATACAATAACATGTTCAGATCTGAAATCATGGCACTCGGGCCCTAGTGTCAAGTATTAAGCATAACAAGTTACAACAATGACGTAAAACACCGATAACGGATACTAGGCACCATGCCCTAATGATATTACAGCTATTACATGAATGATCTCATCCAATCCCTACCATCCCCTCAAGCCTACAGCGGGGAATTACTCACACATGGATGGGGGAAACGATGATGGTTGATGTAGAGGCGTTGGTGATGACGATGGTGATGATCCCCTTCGAGTCCCCATCCCGGCAGGGTGCCGGAACAGAGACTTCTGGTCCCCGAATTGAGTTTCGAGGTGGCGGCGGC
Organism: Poa annua; assembly: GCA_026929855.1. Lineage (NCBI taxonomy): Eukaryota > Viridiplantae > Streptophyta > Magnoliopsida > Poales > Poaceae > Poa > Poa annua. The sequence goes on from CM049438.1 coordinate 40,789,010, forward strand.
GCACGGAGGTGTTTCTGGGAAAAGTGATGAACGCCCCCTCGGTTTTTAGGTCTGAGGGAGTTTATATCCGAGAGGGGGCCGCGAGGGGGTGGCCGAGTCGGCCTCATGGGGTGCTGGTGCGGCCAGGGGCTTGCCGCGCCAGCACCTCATCTGGTTGGCTCGTGGCCCCCCTCCGTCTAGTCTTCTGGCTCCGTGGGTCTTCGGGCAAAATAGGGATTTTGGCATTATTTCTGGTATTTTTCCCTAAAGTTGAATTTCTGCACAAAAATAAGACACCAGGGCAATTCTGCTGAAAACAGCCTTAGTCCGTGTTAGTTGCATTCAAAACACACAAATTAGAGGTAAAACAATAGCAAAAGTGTTCGGGAAAGTGATACGTTTTGGACGTATCAACTCCCCCCAAGCTTAGCTTATTGCTTGTCCTCAAGCAATTCAGTTAACAACTGAGTGCGATAAAAGAACTTTCACGAACACATTTGCTTCATATGATGTAAATATTCTCATTATCTGGCAAATGCTTAGGCTATTCATAATAAGATATATATAGATGGTGTCACCTAGTTAGTTATGTCAACTATGAAGAGATGCCAATCATACTAATAGTAAATAACATGAAACATATCAATTCACAGGATTGCAAAGCTCATAAGAAAGTATGATAAAGTGGTATCTCGCTTGCCCGAAAGTGTACAGCAAAACATAAATGCCCAGGCACCTCTGAGATTTAAGAGAAGACTAGAGATAAAGATGTCAAAGATAAAAGCATCAAAGTTACACCGCAGTTAACAGTATTCTGGGACAAGCACATTACACTAAGAATGACAACTATGCTCTCAAGAAGGCGCTCAAAGAAAGATGGCGACTCAACAGTAAAGTAAAAGATAGGCCCTTCATTGAGGGAAGCAGGGATTTGACATGTGCTAGATCTTTTCATTGTTTTGAAAACAGAGGTAAAATTGTTTTTGATTGGTGGTGTCTCCGTCAACGAATGGCAATAGAGTTCTTGTTATCTTCCATACTAAGCAAGTTGAGAGTGGTTCCGAATTATTTTAAAATCAAGCGTTTATAATATGCATCTTTATATTTTATCTTTTTGATATTTTGACACTCCTCCCAACCTTTGCTTTTCACAAACCATGGCTAACCGAATCCTCGGGTGCCCACCAGCAATCACATACCATGGAGGAGTGTCTATTTTTCACTTTTCAAAACTTTTGATATTATAGTGGTCTAACCAGCTCTTTGCAGTATTAGTGACAAGCAGATTAAGCATGCAAGTCGGTTACTTAATTAGTATGGAAGATAACAAACCCAACTACTACTTCCTCATGAGCTCGAAACAGTGTCACAAATTGAGAAGTGTTTGAAGGTTTTAAAGATAGCACATGCAAATTTATTTGAATGGTTTGAAATGCCATACATAGATATTTATGGTGGACTCTTTGTGATAACTTGGTTTTCTGGGATTTGGAAGCACAAGCAAAATTTCTTAGTACAAGTGGAGGCTAGCAATAGACAGGGAAGCGACAATTCAAGAGAGTAATAGCCGTCATAATCATGCTTGCAACAAAATAAAATTAACGGAGGCATAAAAGTGATACTAGAACTCTGAGGCAAAATAACTCATCAAGGCTTAATTGACTCTTTGTTTTCAGTCACATACATGTGTGAGCATGTGCCAAGTCGATACAAATGAATTAGTTCAGAGGAGGATACCACAATGTCGATAACCTTGGTTTCATAACTGAGGGAAGACTTGCTGCTGCGCTCATCATACCTTTCTCTTGGGGTTTTGCAACAACACCACCGTGTGCATCATGTATACAAAATATATGTGCGTTGATGAGTAGGTTATCGGTTTTGAATTTTGTCAAATGTAACTTGTTAATTTTAAACTGAATTTTTTACCATTTTTAGATAAGTTTGTCAAAATCGTCGCACTCATTCAACAGTTTAAAATTTCCTTCGATGGAAAGATCTATCTTGACGTTTCCCACAACTTTCATGTTGTAACTTTTTCATTTTGATAGACATATACATATAGATTTTCTAGATATTATATTCCCACCGTAAACTTCACCAGCGCCAGCGCAACTCTACCCACTGCATTGCTGTCACATCTCATCATTATGTCGTTCGTCAAAACTCTTTTGGCTGTCGGGTAGACGAATTTATTCAAATGTGGTTGTATCAGATAAGTTGTTCACTTAGCCAAGTGACGAGAGTACACGAAACACTATTGTGTTTTCATCTCTCGAGATGCAGGCCAAACTCAATACAGTCAAGAACACGTAGTGAATAATATGGCCCATTTAGACCACGATTACTTCTTAGCTAGCCTCTCACGAGCGGCACATGAAATAGGTATGAGTTAGCAAACATGTCCTTGGATGTGTCTGCTTGTCATATTTGTTGTGATGTTTTTGCTAACACCTAGGTATAGTGTTTGGTCAAGAAAAACTTACATATAAAAATTGCGTAATTTATTTTAATGAAACATGTTTAAACTTGGATACTACAGAAATCTTTTTGGTATTTTGAGTTTTGGAAAGCAAAGCAAAACATGAATAAATAAAAGAGAGAAAGAAAACTAAAACGAAACATGGATATACAAAGTACCGATGAAATGATATATAGATGAGTGTGCTATCGGTATAACTCCCCCCAAGCTTAGGCTTTCGGCCTAAGTGGGAATCAACCCCATGGTGGGTAAGATGGAGCCCACGGCTCCCAAGATGAGAAATCCTCGTTGCGTGATGAGGAACCTTCGCCATGATACGAACTTGAGGATGCACCGGTGTAGTGCGCGGTGTAGTCCTCCTCAGGTGCCACCTCGCCGTGCTGCTCGTGGAAGCCCCGCGCGTTCAGCTGCTCGTCCAACTCCACCTCCGAGAACGACCACGGGCTCCTGTTAATACTGAACAAACCAGGCTGCGGCAAAGGGATTGCCCTTTCACTACCGTTAGAAAACATGAACCTAAATACAAGGTTCTCCAAAGTGGATCCAATAGTAACAAATTGATGACCTTTCATTGCAGCAAGGTCAAGATAGCAAGGAGCAAGTAATGCATCATTAGGATCAATAGGTAACCTCAAATGTGCAACAATACGTGAGGCAATAATCCCTCCATAAATGGGTCCCTTAGTAGCTAAGCGGCGAGCAATCAAGGTACCAAGGTTAAATGGGATTTCACCCTTAAGTGCAGCAGCAAGAAATGCAAGATGATAGTTAGAAATATTACTAGTGTTATCCCTACCAAGCACACTAGTGGCAATGTAGTAAGCAAAGTACTTAATAGCTGGGAACTGAATGTTCCTTATCTTGCCACGTTGTGCGGAGTGGGTATCATCATTGGTCACCTCCTGGTAGAGTTGCGCCAAATTTCTCGGATCCTTCATAATCTTATTTGATGTCCCTGTGTTTGCTGTACCTATCACATCACAAAAAGTACGCAGAGGCATGGTAATAGGCACATCATAAATCTTGAAGGAAACAGAAGAGCCAAATGTTTTGTTGTTGAGAGCAAAACTTTCAGCAAAAATCTTGTTAAGCCTGACATATTGGGGACTCTCATCCAACATGTAAGAAGTCAGGCCTACCCTTTCCACAAGAGTTTGGAAATCCTCAAGTAAACCTGCAGCACTAAGAAAGTCATTACATGGGCGGGATGCTGAGTTTGGGTAACCATCATCCCGCTCATCTCCAATGCTTGGTGCTAGGATTTTCTCGTTGTAGGATTGCCTAACGCGAGTAGCAGCTCTTGAGGGCCTTGCCCTCCTTGGTGTATCCCTCTTAAACATGTCTCCATAGGTATGGTTATGCATCTTCCTTTTCTGAAATTTTTAACAAATATCATAAAAATTGATTTTTAGCCAACTAAATGCGGGGAAACCACTATAGTGACTTGCTAGAGGCTTAAGCATTCATCAAAACTAGTTATCCTCACTTAGAACAAGCATTTAAACTCACTAAACATGATATCTACAGCAGCAAAATACTCAATATATAATCCATTAAACAAAATTCTACTTGGATAATCGGAGGAGTCACATACCGGAGAGTGAATACCCCAAATCTCAGCAACAAAGATGGGCTGAGCAAGGTGATCGAAAATCCAAGGGCAAGAGCAGCAAGAACACGAAATTTTTCGATGTGGGAGTGTTTGGTCGGGAGAGAGAAAGAGTGGGGAGGAAGGAGAGTAAGCGGAGGGGCCAGGTGGGCCCTCCTCATGCACTGGCGCGGCCAAAGGCCTGCCGCGCCACCACCTCATGTGGGGGCATGGTGGGTCCCCCTGGTCAGCCTCTGGTACCCCTAGGTACCTCCTCGAAAAATAGGAATTTTGGTATAAAGTTTTTTAAATTCTGAGAAAATTTATTTTTTATTATTTCCTGGTATTTTGCATTAATAATTTTAATATTGAATTTTTTTCTAACACCAAATGCAACTAAACTTTGCAAACTAAATGATATTACAGTAGGTAAAACAAGTTTGAGAGAAAGAAAGTTGTTTAGCACTTTCATGCATTTAAAATGCACTTGTTAACAAGGTTGATCAAGTCTTGCCACCAAATGAATTTTATATGACATAAAAGATTTAAACTTCACGGGACACTCATGTTACCTTGTATCGTATTGGTATGGATCCAATCATAAGAGTTTTGTATTCTTCTATATAAGGACAATCAATACTTCCCACTTTAATAGATCTCACATTGGTAATTGTATTAACTCCACGTATTTTATCCAACCTCTTGGGAAAATAAATAGTATGTTCTTTGTCATTTAAATTGAAAGTTACTTTTCCTTTATTGCAATCAATAACAGCCCCTGCAGTATTTAGAAAAGGTCTCCCAAGAATAATAGACATATTATCATCTTCAGGCATTTCAAGAACAACAAAGTCAGTCATAATCAAGCAATTAGTAGCTACTTGAACAGGAACGTCCTCACAAATGCCAACAGGAATAGCAGTAGATTTATCAGCCATTTGCAAAGATATATCAGTAGGTATCAATTTATCAAGGTAAAGTCTCTTGTAAGGAGAGAAAGGCATACCACTAACTCCTGCTCCCAAGTCACATAGAGCAGTTCTAACATAATTATTTTTGATAGAGCAAGGAATGGTTGGTATACCTGGATCACCCAACTTCTTTGGAACCTTGCCATTAAAAGAGTAATTAGCAAGCATAGTAGATATTTCCTCATTAGGAATTTTCCTTTTGTTAGAAACAATATCTTTCATATATTTGGAATAAGGAGGCAACTTAATAGCATCAGTCAAAGGAATTTGCAAGAACAAAGGTTTCATCCAATCACAAAATTTATTATAATGTTCTTCTTCTTTGGTTTTAAGTTTCTTAGCAGGAAAAGGCATTTGTTTTTGGACCCAAGGTTCTCTTTCACTACCATGTTTCTTAGCAATAAAATCTTCCTTAGTGTACTTTTTATTTTTAGTGTGTTTTCAGGTTCCTCTTCTATTTCTTCCCTATCCGAATTAGCATTTTTATCATTATCATTGGCATTATTATTATCATTGTTAAGTTCATTACCACTTTCGGTTTCAGCATCGGAAACAGATATACTATTAGGATTGTTAACAGGTTCAGAGGATTCTATAACAGCTTTATGTTTCTCCTTCTTTTTCTTGGAAGGAGCACTAGGTTCATTAATTTGTTGAGAATCTTGTTCAATTCTTTTAGCATGTCCTTCAGGATATAAAGGATCTTGAGTAGATTTACCACCTCTAGTTGTTACTTCACAAACATGTTTTTCTTTATCCCTAGAGGCATTCATTAACATTTCTTTTTGCAGTTTAGAAAGTTGATCAATTTGAGTTTGAACCATATGAAAATGTTTAATAAGTATTTTAACATCATTGGAGGTTCTATCAACAATATCATGCAAGTTACTAATAGCGCGAGAGTTTTCTATTAAATGATTCTCAATTCTCATATTAAAATTACCTTGCTTAGCAATAAAAGTATCAAATTCATCTAAGCATTGATCAGGAGGTTTAGAGTAAGGAATATCTCTATCATCAAACCTTTGGAGAGAGTGTACCTCAATTATGGGTGAATGAGGAATATGCTTACATAATTCTTCTATAGGAGGTAAATTCTTCACATTTTCAGATTTAATACCCCTCTCTTTAAGAGATCTCTTAGCTTCGTTCATCACTTCATCACTTAATTCAATAATACCCCTTTTCTTCGGTGTTGGTGTAGGTTCAGGTATGTCCAATCATCATTATTCTTGCATATTTTAGCTAATAATTCCTCAGCTTCTTCGGGAGTCCTTTTCCTGAAAACGCAACTAGCAAAACTATCCAGGTATGTCCTAGATTCAGCAGTTAGTCCACTATAAAATATATCAAGTAGATCATTTTTCTCCAAATCATGGTTCGGCTGGCCTCTTAATATGGAGCAAAAACATGTCCAAGCCTTAGGCAATTTCTCACCTTCATCTTGATTAAAATTATAAATTCTTAACAATGCATCATGTTGAGCACTAGCAGGAAAATATTTCTGAAAGAAAGTATCAAGCAAGCCAATGGGACTAGTAATGGAACCAGGAGACAAATTATTATACCAAGTTTTAGCTTCTCCCTTTAATGAGAAAGGAAATAGTTTAGTAACAAAGTAAGTGCGTATTTTTATATCTTCAGAAAACATACCACTCAAATTAGAGAGTTCATTCATGTGTTCTACAGCACTTTTATTTTCGGTTCCACAGAAAGGTTCTCTTTCAACAATAGCTATGTGAGCCAAATCAATAGAGAAATCATAATCTTTATCTTTAATGTTTATGGGAGATGTAGCAAATTTAGCATCATGAGATAATTTATATCTAACAACATGTTTTTCAAGAAGGCTTTTCATAGCACTAGCATATTTAGTAGCATTAATCTCATCAACAAAATCATCATCAAGTTCCACATAAGTTTCATCGGGATCATCAGGAAAATACTCTCTAGACTCAGGTGAACTAGCAGAAGTATTAGAATTTTCAGCATTTTTAGTTTGTTTAGATTTATCAATTATAGCATCTAGAAAAGGTCCTAAGGAATCATTTTCATCAAGCACAGTAGAAGCATCATCACAATTTTCAGAAGCATTTTCAGATTCAGCAGAAGTAATAGTACGAGTAGCATGCAGCGGTGAAATAAGCTTACTCATCACAGACGGAGAATCAAGTGCAGCAGCGGAACTCAGAGTTGTACCTTTTCTTGTTGTGGATGGCAGTATGGGAAATTTCTTATCACCAGGCTTTCACATGATGAATGAATTCCAGAAAGCAATATCAATCTCAGGTGAACTTATAAATAAAGCTATGCTCCCCGGCAACGGCGTCAGAAAATAGTCTTGATGACCCACAAGTATAGGGATCGCAACAGTCTTCGAGGGAAGTAAAACCCAAGTTTATTGATTCGACACAAGGGGAGCCAAAGAATATTTATAAGCCTTAACAGATGAATTGTCAGTTCAGCTGCACCTGTGAATAGACTTGCTCGAGACAGATTATCAATAGCAACAGTTTTATAGTAGTGACAGCAGTGAAATAACAGCAGCAGTAAAATAAAGACAGCAGCAGTGATTATAGTAGACAGCAGGATTAAAATACTGTAGGCACAGGGACGGATGAACGGGCGTTGCATGGATAAGATAATTCATGTAATATCACGACATAGGCATTTGCAGATAAATAAGATAAAGCATCCAAGTATTTATTAACCATAGGCATGTGTTCCAATTTAGTTGTGCGTGCTCGCAATGAGAAATTTGCATATCATCTTTTGTCCTACCAGCCCGTTTGCAGCGGGGCCTCAAGGGAATCTACTGATAATTAAGGTACTCCTTTTAATAAAGTACCGGAGCAAAGCATTAACATTCCGTGAACACACGTGATCCTCACATCACAGCCATCCCCTCTGGCTGTCCCAATTATTGTCACTTTGGGGCCTTCGGTTCCGGACAATAATATGTGTATACAACTCATAGATATGATCTAAAACATTGATTATCCTCATGATACGATAACATGTTCAGATCTGAAATCATGGCACTCGGGCCCTAGTGTCAAGCATTAAGCATAACAAGTTGCAACAATGACGTAAAACACCGATAACGGATACTAGGCACCATGCCCTAATGATATTACAGCTATTACATGAACGATCTCATCCAATCCCTACCATCCCCTCAAGCATACAGCGGGGAATTACTCACACATGGATGGGGGAAACGATGATGGTTGATGGAGAGGCGTTGGTGATGACGATGGCGATGATCCCCTTCGATTCCACGTCCCGGCAGGGTGCCGGAACAGAGACTTCTGGTCCCCGAATTGAGTTTCGAGGTGGCGGCGGCGCACGGAGGTGTTTCTGGGAAAAGTGATGAACGCCCCCTCGGTTTTTAGGTCTGAGGGAGTTTATATCCGAGAGGGGGCCGCGAGGGGGTGGCCGAGTCGGCCTCATGGGGTGCTGGCGCGGCCAGGGGCTTGCCGCGCCAGTGAAGGTGATCGCAAGCAGAAAACAAAATTTTTCCTAACATCGATAACCTTAAACTAGCCAGAATCTATACTATGCAGATATAGTAGTACGCGGGGGGTTCGGTATACACACCTCTTGTAGACCGAAAAGCGGGGATTACGCTCCCGCACAAGCGTTGCTGACGAAGACGCCGTAGCCGACCTCAAGGTCGCGGAGAACTTGGCGCGACGAAGAAGACGATGACGCGGCGATGTCGGTGAAACCGACGACGACCTCGAGGCCATGTGGAGGAAGCAGACCTCCAGCACCACTAGCGTGGCACCTCGCAGGGCGTTACACACATACGGTGAAGCCGACGAACTCCGGGCCCGATCCAGGGACGAGCAGCGGAAGACTGGGACCGGAAGACCAGCAGCGCGGCGGCCTGCGTATGGTGGAGAAAACTTTGTCCTTGGCGCAACTCCAAACTTGGGAGTCACGTGATCCAAGGAGAGAGAGAGAGAAAGGCTTGGTGTGTGGAGAGGGGCTCTCTCCCCCTCTATATATAGGGGAAAGGGGGGCACCCCACCTTGCTAACCAGGCAAGGTGGGACTAAACCCAGCCGCACCAATTAGGGAGGGGGGGGGGGGGGCGGCCCCCACATGGGCCCCTAGGGCCCATTCGGTCCCCCTTTGGTGGGTTTGGCCCTTGGGGGAAATTCGGCCCCCTACATGGGCCTTCTCCCTCCCGGGAGGGCCCATTTAGTGGGCTGCATGTTTAAATACGAATTTAATTATTATAAATTCATTAAAATAATATTAATTCACTAATTAATATTAATTTAACATATATAAACAATTTCCTCTCTTCCGGAACTTTTCCGAAACTCTCCGAACTATCTTCGGTACTCCGATACGACTTCGGATTCTTTCCCGGAACTTTTCCGGTGCTTTCTCTTTTCTAATTTTTTCTCTTCCGGTAAAATGTCGACTCCCCTTAAGTGTGATACCCTAGCGGTTCGATTATCTCACCAGACATGATCGAGACTCCTCTCCGATCAATGACTAATTCGTGGACCGAGGATACCCAGAATTAATCCCTGCGAGATAACAAATACTTTACCTTTCGAACCTAGAAGTCTGAGTCTTAAACCTTTTGCCATGCGATACTTAGCGTGTCCGAGACTCGTTCATAGATATCTCCATACCTAGCTTGATCTCGTTACCGACACTGCTAACTTCTACTCGTCCATGATCTTATGTCCTGGTGACCTAGTCACACGCTTGCAAGCTCTTTTGACATAATCTCACCGAGTGGGCCCTAGAGTATCTATCCTGCTATGCGGACTGGCAAATCCCGCTCTTGATCCCCTGTCTCAACATACTCCTTTCCGACACCCGAGAGGGACACCTTTATTGTCACACTATATAAGATATGACGTTTGATGCAATCAAAGTGTCTTCCAGGAATAGCAATAAGAGTAGATCTCACGGTCGAAGGCGTAATGACTACGTCCTACAAATATCGGGTATGTCCATCACGTCAATTTCCCAATGACATGACTCCATTGTCAACTGACATAAATGTCACATGATCGGGAAACCTCGATCATCAATTGCCCAATGAACTAGTCAAGTAGAGGCTACTAGGGACCTGGTTGTTTATCTACCACACGTGTATTAATGTTTCCGCTTAATACAGTTATAGCATGGTATAAAACATATAATGAACAATTGAGATATGACGAATAAACTATATTTATTAAGTGCCTCTAGGGCATATCTCCTTCAGTCTCCCACTTGCACTAGAGTAACACTTAATCTAGTTTACAACTTGGTAAAAAGCTCAACACCCATAGCAACTTGGTGCATGCTTGCTTCGTGGAAGAGGAATACAGTCAACAGATCTCACACATTGAGATCTGTATGTGCTTTGCAACACTTCTATGTCAACCAGTTTGACATCATCCCGCATCTTACGATGACGGCGAAATATATCTTAGTCGATGGAGTGAGACTCAGTCCAATCACACTTGCTACTTCTGAAGTTGCCATATATTTCTATACCTATTATGTAGATTATGCGACAGTGCATTCATATGCGACTTCGCAAGCTAACCATGTCTTTCTTCAAAACAAAGGCCATCTCCTATATGAGATTTCTAGTCGTATGGGTCAGTGTCATAACTTGCATCATCGTAACCGATTTACGGCAAGTTGTCTTTCCACTCTTACCCTTTACCAGAAAACATATCTTCAGTTCTCACAGACACTGAAGAATATACTTAACGTTCGTTCATTGATCCACACAAGGATCACTCTAGAACCCGTTCTTCAACCAAGAACGTGGGTCACACCAAATCGAGCTTTCAGTCTGATAGAATCTATGTCTGAGGCATAGAGGATGTCGAACATCATTATTCTTCCATCAGCTATCACTGAAAATGCCAAGATAAACTTAATATTTTACCTAGTCATACAAGCAAGAACTCTTTCTTCGCTTGTTCTATTCTGAAACACTTCAGAATCTTAACCTAGGAAAATATTCCGACCTAATGTTATTAAGCCCCTTCTGATCTATACAATTATAGATCGAATGCCTAATACTCCTAACTTCATTCATAGAAAATTTAATCACTTAAATAATCCTTTATACTTTGCTAGAGGATCTGTATCATTCTCAATATGTCGTTACATAAAATCAGGAATGACACTTAGCTCCCACTTAAATACGCCATCCGTATATAAGACCAAGGAATTTCTTTTAGCTCCCACTCAAATATGCCATTCACATATAAGATCAAGAAAGCTACTTAGCTCCCACTCACTTCTTTGCAAATGCAAGTTTCTTCAACTATTTTGGACAACTCCAAAATCCTTTTGATCACATCATCAAAGTGAAGATTCCAGCTCCGATATGCTTGCTTCAGCCCATGAATGGACAGCTGAAATTTGCATACATGTTTAGCATCCTCAGGATCACCAAACCATTTCATTGTACTAATTACAACTCTTTCTTAATGATACCATTAAGAAACATGGTTTCCTTATCCATCTATCAATTTCTCAATTTGAAATTGTAGTAATTGCTAAACGACCCCGAATAGATTTAGGCTTCGCCACTTGAGACAAAATCTCGTTGTGGTCAACTTTTGAATTTGTCGGAACTGTTTCACGACAAATCGATCCTTATCAGCGTCTATTCTTTCATAAAATTCCATATTCCATTTACAGCCTAGATGCCATCAAGAAGATCCCCCAAGTCATTACCTGGTAATCGTATATGAATTTTATCTCGGATCATATATGACTCATAGCCATTTCTCGGACTTAGGTCTACCATCTCTTCTTCGTAGTTTGTAGGTCTGTCATATTCCATTAATATGACCTTCATAACAAGATTGTCGTACCACACAGTGTGGAACACAACCTCGTACACCTACGTTCTCAGTATGAGCTCAGAACATCATGATCTTTATCATCAGCTTCTTTCAAGTTGAGGAGCATGACACCGGAAACACTTTCCGTTGCGCCACTCTGATGTCTGGAGAGGAAGATCCCACTAATACCCTTGGACAAGAAACTATTTCTTTTGCAAGGCATATTCCGGCAACGTTTTTGCCTATGTCGTGAGACATGTACCCAACTAATTCTTTAGGTACGGTACACTACAAAGATTTATCCATTTTAGGTTTGATCACATCGAAACACTAAATTGCTGAAACGACAATCTAGCCTAAAAGCCATGCCATCACTCATATGGTATTGTCTCCATGGATTTAAATGGTTTCCCTATTATCTAACGTGAATGTTATGTTTCTACCATACGACTCCAATGATCACAATAATTCGGTAAGAGATTTATTTACCACACACTATCCGATAGGGTGCAATTTACGACGTCCTAACATACCATGACACTATGGTATTCCATGCGACGTAATTTGTGGAACTCTTCTCACAAGTTTTCCAATGATATGCCAACATCATAACTCAAATCTTTATTTTCTCGATCTGTATCGCAGGAATTTGATTTTCCTGTTAAAGTTATTTTCCTACTTCATTCTGAACTTGTTTGATCGAATCAAAATTTTCAGACTAACATTTCCTAAGTGGATATCCGTATATCTACTCGGAATATTCATGAAGTCTAGGAAACAGAGACTTCCACTATACGCTAAAGTACTTCATTGATTCACATACACCCATATGCATGATTCTCAACAAGTTATACTCAAACGTTCATTGAAACTTACGAAATAAAGGTCTCCACTACACGTTAATTACTTCATTGATCCACATACATCTATATGCATGATTATCAATAAGTCATATGACCGCTTTCCGAAAACGGTGTCTTAGTTATCTTGCAAGTGTCAAAAGATCAAATCTAAAGACTTGTAGATCCATCCGTATGGAGCTTCTTCACTGACTATAACATTAACATGACTTAAACGGTAGTGCCACACGAATGTGGTGTCTTTATTAAGTTTGTACCCTTTGGCATTAATATTATGAATGTGGGAGCTTCTACCATCTAAATTCAAATCGGCTTATGATCATTACTTCATAAATATAGGACAACGATTTTGTCACTAACATATATGAACAATTGTCTTGCTAGAGAAGACACACTTATAACGATCATACTAACAGGCGATCATAAAAGAATTTATTCAAATGGTAGATCTAGAGGGAGAGTGTCTATGGCATCACAACATTTTGTCTGCCATCATCAACACACATTGTCACCTCATCCTTCCAAGCTACTCAAGCAGTAAATCTGGTTTTCATAAAACATGACTAGTATCAAAAACTTAGTCACTACTGCGAGTACTTGCTTAGGCAAAACATTTATAACGTGTATATCATATATACACCATCATCATTGATGACTTCCCGGCGATCTGTTTCATCTTCTTGATTCTTCCAACGCAATCAAGAACCATGAAGGTGAACGATTCCCCTCGCATGACATAGTCTATGACAAAGCATTTGCACCTGGCAACGTCGTCTGTCATCCAGTGATTGAGCTGAGCAAGGCGTCTCAATGTCATCAAATATGACCAATGTCATCGAGTATGACCTGTGTCATCAATTATGACTGCCACGTGCTCCTTCAATGCGTGTATTCTCTTCCATCTTGGTTGAGAAGAAAAACAGTCAACATACTGTTAAACTTCATTAACCCAACTTTAGGTGTATCCCGAGTTTAGCGATCATCTCATATGATTGGGATCTAACAACTCGTACCCACCGTAAATTCTCTATGGCAGAGATCATAGCATACACTGGACTATGATGATATTATCCGCACAAAAACTTGATAATCCAAATTATCCTTTTGTTAGCGGAATCTCCGGGTTTATCTCCTAGCGGGTATTGTATCACAAAGAGCTAATGGTTTAAACAAAGAGTATCCTCAAGCTAAAGTATAAAACTATGAAGTTTGGACCCAACCTTTTAAGTTTCTCAATCGCAGGATTGCGCCTAATTTTTAAAGAAGGCTATCACATTGGTTAATATCTACAAAGGTTTTGCAAAACATAAAGACTTTGTTCATTATAAAATAGGGTTCAAGTTTTAATAAAATAAAACTACCAGAACTCCCACTCAAAACGAGTATCCCTCTCATCGTTTTAGTGATTACACGACCCTCATCCATTATGCAACCCCTCATCGTCAGAGCCGGCAACATAACTTCAAAGGTAGACATCGACATGTCAATCACAACAACTTTGTGACTCATGCTTAACCTTTCGGTCACCTTGTTCCGAGGCCATGTCTGTACATGCTAGGCTCGCCATAATAACCTTCAACGTAAATGCGCGTGCAACATGGCTTACACCCACTGTATGCGAACGACGATATGTCTGACACCCGATCATCACGGCCTGCCTCATAACGTAGAACTTTCTTGGTGGTGCACGTCGAAGGGAGAACACAAATGGTATTTTGGAGGGATCATCTTATATTACTACCGCCGTGTAACTAATATATACTATATATATTCACACAATATAAGATGCACACAAAACATCAAAATGTAATGCGACGTGATATGGTCCTTGCGCCGATGGTCTCCTTCGCGCCAACAGTTTATAAACAATTTAATAAACCTACCTTGACCATATCACATAGCCCCTGCAAAATAAAGTTAGACGCCTCTACTTTATCTTTTGCATATTTTACGTGGCTTGGGGCTGTCGTAAATAGAACCGCTTCATACCTACGAACCTATGACCACAACAACGATCAAATAATTGCATATTTATTCATCCCTTTCGGGCCCTCCATTGAAAATGCAAAGCCAACTAAAGAGAGAGAGACAGACACCCGCCAGCCACATATACGAAACCAGCCGTATGTCAGTTGTGGAACCAGTCTCGCGTAAGCGTACGCGTAAGGTCGGTCCGGGCCGCTTCATCAACTCGATGCTGCCGGCAGTGCAAGTGCACGCGAGAGGGTAGCAAATAATAAGAACGTTGTCCCCGTGATAAACACGGGTGCAGCTAGCGCACAGCTATATCTACGCATAGATCGGTTCTGATACCACTGAAGGTGATCGCAATCAGAAAACAAAAATTTTCCTAACATCGATAACCTTAAACTAGCCAGAATCTATACTATGCAGATATAGTAGTACGCAGGGGGTTCGGTATACACACCTCTTGTAGACCGAAAAGCGGGGATTACGCTCCCGCACAAGCGTTGCTGACGAAGACGCCGTAGCCGACCTCAAGGTCGCGGAGAACTTGGCGCGACGAAGAAGACGATGACGCGGCGATGTCGGTGAAACCGACGACGACCTCGAGGCCATGTGGAGGAAGCAGACCTCCAGCACCACTAGCGTGGCACCTCGCAGGGCGTTACACACATACGGTGAAGCCGACGAACTCCGGGCCCGATCCAGGGACGAGCAGCGGAAGACTGGGACCGGAAGACCAGCAGCGCGGCGGCCTGCGTATGGTGGAGAAAACTTTGTCCTTGGCGCAACTCCAAACTTGGGAGTCACGTGATCCAAGGAGAGAGAGAGAGAAAGGCTTGGTGTGTGGAGAGGGGCTCTCTCCCCCTCTATATATAGGGGAAAGGGGGGCACCCCACCTTGCTAACCAGGCAAGGTGGGACTAAACCCAGCCGCACCAATTAGGGAGGGGGGGGGGGGGGGCGGCCCCCACATGGGCCCCTAGGGCCCATTCGGTCCCCCTTTGGTGGGTTTGGCCCTTGGGGGAAATTCGGCCCCCTACATGGGCCTTCTCCCTCCCGGGAGGGCCCATTTAGTGGGCTGCATGTTTAAATACGAATTTAATCATTATAAATTCATTAAAATAATATTAATTCACTAATTAATATTAATTTAACATATATAAACAATTTCCTCTCTTCCGGAACTTTTCCGAAACTCTCCGAACTATCTTCGGTACTCCGATACGACTTCGGATTCTTTCCCGGAACTTTTCCGGTGCTTTCTCTTTTCTAATTTTTTCTCTTCCGGTAAAATGTCGACTCCCCTTAAGTGTGATACCCTAGCGGTTCGATTATCTCACCAGACATGATCGAGACTCCTCTCCGATCAATGACTAATTCGTGGACCGAGGATACCCAGAATTAATCCCTGCGAGATAACAAATACTTTACCTTTCGAACCTAGAAGTCTGAGTCTTAAACCTTTTGCCATGCGATACTTAGCGTGTCCGAGACTCGTTCATAGATATCTCCATACCTAGCTTGATCTCGTTACCGACACTGCTAACTTCTACTCGTCCATGATCTTATGTCCTGGTGACCTAGTCACACGCTTGCAAGCTCTTTTGACATAATCTCACCGAGTGGGCCCTAGAGTATCTATCCTGCTATGCGGACTGGCAAATCCCGCTCTTGATCCCCCGTCTCAACATACTCCTTTCCGACACCCGAGAGGGACACCTTTATTGTCACACTATATAAGATATGACGTTTGATGCAATCAAAGTGTCTTCCAGGAATAGCAATAAGAGTAGATCTCACGGTCGAAGGCGTAATGACTACGTCCTACAAATATCGGGTATGTCCATCACGTCAATTTCCCAATGACATGACTCCATTGTCAACTGACATAAATGTCACATGATCGGGAAACCTCGATCATCAATTGCCCAATGAACTAGTCAAGTAGAGGCTACTAGGGACCTGGTTGTTTATCTACCACACGTGTATTAATGTTTCCGCTTAATACAGTTATAGCATGGTATAAAACATATAATGAACAATTGAGATATGACGAATAAACTATATTTATTAAGTGCCTCTAGGGCATATCTCCTTCAGCCATCACCTCATCTGGCTGGCTCGTGGCCCCCCTCCGTCTGGTCTTCTGGCTCCGTGGGTCTTCGGGCAAAATAGGGACTTTGGCATTATTTCTGGTATTTTTTCCCTAAAGTTGAATTTCTGCACAAAAATAAGACACCAGGGCAATTCTGCTGAAAACAGCGTTAGTCCGTGTTAGTTGCATTCAAAACACACAAATTAGAGGTAAAACAATAGCAAACGTGTTCGGGAAAGTAGATACATTTTGGACGTATCAACTCCCCCCAAGCTTAGCTTATTGCTTGTCCTCAAGCAATTCAGTTAACAACTGAGTGCGATAAAAGAACTTTCACGAACACATTTGCTTCATATGATGTAAATATTCTCATTATCTGGCAAATGCTTAGGCTATTCATAATAAGATATATATAGATGGTGTCACCTAGTTAGTTATGTCAACTATGAAGAGATGCCAATCATACTAATAGTAAATAACATGAAACATATCAATTCACAGGATTGTAAAGCTCATAAGAAAGTATGATAAAGTGGTATCTCGCTTGCCCGAAAGTGTACAGCAAAACATAAATGCCCAGGCACCTCTGAGATTTAAGAGAAGACTAGAGATAAAGATGTCAAAGATAAAAGCATCAAAGTTACACCGCAGTTAACAGTATTCCGGGACAAGCACATTACACTAAGAATGACAACTATGCTCTCAAGAAGGTGCTCAAAGAAAGATGGCGACTCAACAGTAAAGTAAAAGATAGGCCCTTCATTGAGGGAAGCAGGGATTTGACATGTGCTAGATCTTTTCATTGTTTCGAAAACAGAGGTAAAATTGTTTTTGAGTGGTGGTTGCTCCGTCAACGAATGGCAATAGAGTTATTGTTATCTTCCATAGTAAGCAAGTTGAGAGTGGTTCCGAATTATTTTAAAATCAAGCGTTTATAATATGCATCTTTATTTTTTATCTTTTTGATATTTTGACACTCCTCCCAACCTTTGCTTTTCACAAACCATGGCTAACCGAATCCTCGATTTCCCACCAGCAATCACATACCATGGAGGAGTGTCTATTTTTCACTTTTCAAAACTTTTGATATTATAGTGGTCTAACCAGCTCTTTGCAGTATTAGTGACAAGCAGATGAAGCATGCAAGTCGGTTACTTAATTAGTATGTAAGATAACAAACCCAACTACTACTTCCTCATGAGCTTGAAACAGTGGCACAAATTGAGAAGTGTTTGAAGGTTTTAAAGATAGCACATGCAAATTTACTTGAATGGTTTGAAATGCCATACATAGGTATTTATGGTGGACTCTTTGGGATAACTTGGTTTTCAGGGATTTGGAAGCACAAGCAAAATTGCTTAGTACAAGTGGAGGCTAGCAATAGACAGGGAAGCGACAATTAAAGAGAGCAATAGCCGTCATAATCATGCTTGCGACAAAATAAAATTAACGGAGGCATAAAAGTGATACTAGAACTCTGAGGCAAAATAACTCATCAAGCCTTAATTGACTCTTTATTTTCAGTCATATACATGTGTGAGCATGTGCCAAGTCGAAACAAATGAATTAGTTCAGAGGAGGATACCACAATGTCGATAACATTGGTTTCATAACTGAGGAAAGACTTGCTGCTGCTGCACTCATCATACCTTCCTCTTGGGGTTTCCCAACAACACCACCGTGTGCATCATGTATACGAAATATATGTGCGTTGATGAGTAGGTTATCGGTTTTGAATTTTGTCAAATGTAACTTGTTAATTTTAAACTGAATTTTGTACCATTTTTAGATAAGTTTGTCAAAATCGTCGCACTCATTCAACAGTTTAAAATTTCCTTCGATGGAAAGATCTATCTTGACGTTTCCCACAACTTTCATGTTGTAACTTTTTCATTTTGATAGACATATACATATAGATTTTCTAGATATTATATTCCCACCGTAAACTTCACCAGCGCCAGCGCAACTCCACCCACTGCATTGCCGTCACATCTCATCATTATGTCGTTCGTCAAAACTCTTTTGGCTGTCGGGTAGACGAATTTATTCAAATGTGGTTGTATCAGATAAGTTGTTCACTTAGCCAAGTGACGAGAGTACAGGAAACACTATTGTGTTTTCATCTCTCGAGATGCAGGCCAAACTCAATACAGTCAAGAACACGTAGTGAATAATATGGCCCATTTAGACCACGATTACTTCTTAGCTAGCCTCTCACGAGCGGCACATGAAATAGGTATGATTTAGCAAACATGTCCTTGGATGTGTCTGCTTGTCATATTTGTTGTGATGTTTTTGCTAACACCTAGGTATAGTGTTTGGTCAAGAAAAACTTACATATAAAAATTGCGTAATTTATTTTAATGAAACATGTTTAAACTTGGATACTACAGGTGTCAATTGTAAGAGATGTTTTGAAGTTGCTTTCTAATAGAGATTAGTTTTCGGATGGAAATACATGACATCTCAGTAGCAGGGGCTATCACGGTAACAAATATACTAACTAATAGGCTTTCATTTTATAATTTTTTACTACTTTGGTTGTTATCCGGTGTATTTTAGATTTTGGCTTCAGGTTTTTTAATTACGTTTCCAATCCATTCACATGTACTAGATTTTTTTATGTTGCAAAATAACTTGCACCGTCGGCTGCTTCGATGTTAACCATGCTATGTAGGTAGGTTAATAAGACGAGTGATTCATGGACATGATGATGCAAAAGACACTTTTTGTTATAAAAATCATTGGTCTTCTTATTACCATTGTTAATACATAGTTTTATGTAAATGTTAGAATATTTTCCAGTTTGTTATACTACCTCTGTCCAATAAAGGATGTCTCAACTTCATAAAAAATTGGATGTATCTAGACATAACTTAGTGTATAACTTAGTGTATAGATACATCCAATTTTTGATCAAGTTGAGACATCCTTTTTTTTTTAGAAACACAGTACAAACGCAGATGCTCACATACACGCGCGCACACTCACCCCTATGAACGCACACACGCACACCCTACCCCTATGAGCACCTCCGAAATACTGAGCCGGCGGATCGAGTCTTGAGATTGACGAAGTCACCACGGGCGCCTCGCTGTCGACGGGAACGTCGCCTCCCACTGAAAGAATATTCCGCCTAAATGCAACACACAGACGTCAAACCTGGGGTTTGAACTATGGCGGGCTGAGGGTACAACCACCCTGATAACCATCCAATCACAGGTTGGTTTGCAAGTTGAGACATCCTTTATTGGACGGAGGGAGTACCTTTTATTATAGTACATTGAATTGGTTTGTAAAACTTCTTGTGAATGAGACGGTAAACATTTCATGATATTGTAATACCATTTTTTGAGCAATTATTGTTCTGCTGAACATCTTTTTTTTCATAACCTTTGTGCCGAGATAGCACTCACAAGCTTGTTATAATGAAGAGAAATAACATACTATGTCTATCTTTCAAACTGGACCATAAAAAAACTATGTTAAAAGTGCTTCATTCATATATAGCCACCACAATAACAATAGAGCAAAAATTAAGAAACAAATCAATTCAACGAAAACAGGAAAAACGGACGTAGCAAAGCGCCCTCACCTTCTAGCAGGAAAGTTAAAGAAAAAAAGAACATAGGAGAAAAAAAAGGGGATAGAGAAAGGAGAGCGAAGCAGGCCGGACCGGAGCCGCGGAAGCCTGAAGCCACCACCACCCTCCTCTCCTGTCTTCTCCGATTCAGATCTCCCCTCCCCTCCCATCCCACCCCACCGACCGGTTTCCGTTCCTTCTCCATTCCTCCCCAGTCCCCACCCCCCTTTCTCCCGATCGATCTCTTCGTCGTACAGGGAGACAGCAGCGTCCGCGGCGGCGGAGGCGGAGGCCAATGGAGGCCATTCGGAAGCAGGCCTCCAAGCTCCGAGAGCAGGTTGCTCGGCAGCAGCAGGTGAGCAACGCGGCACCGCCCGCTCAGGATTCGTGTCCGTTTGACCATTCCCATGCGGCACGACATCCCATCGAGATCTCCTGTGCTGCCACTTTGTCTCTGAACGGCTGTCCCATGCGTGTCGCAGGCCGTGCTGAAGCAGTTCGGGGGCGGGTACGCGGACAGCGTGTTCGCGGACGAGGGGGAGGCGCAACAGCACACAAAGCTCGAGAAGCTCTACATCTCCACGCGCGCCGCCAAGGTAGACGAACCCGATGGTTTGCTCCCAGTTCTTACCAGTTCTTTGCCCGCCAAGTTTTCTCTTACTAAAGTTTTTTTTAATGTGTGTGCAGCACTTCCAAAGGGACATTGTCCGCGGGGTCGAGGGCTACATCGTCACAGGCTCGAAGCAAGTCGAAATTGGTACTGTTCTTGCAGCAATGCATAGCCAAGTTTGAATTTTGCGTGTAATGCGTGCGGTGGTTTCACAGGGATTGAGTTGTGTGTGTTTTGGTTTCACAGGTAATAAGCTGTGTGATGATGGCAAGAAGTATGGAGCCGAGAACACTTGTACCAGCGGGAGTACATTATCAAGGGCTGCGTTGAGTTTTGCCAAGGCACGATCCCTGATCGAGAAGGAGCGGGGGAACCTGCTGAAAGCGTTTGGTACTCAGGTATTCATTCCTTTTTGGTTTTATCCACGTACCGTAACGTATAGAAACAGGGTACTATGTAGTATGTACAATTAATTGATTCGTTATGACGCTTTACGTTGTGACTAGTTCTGCTATTAATTTAGTATAGAACATGACTAATGACAATTGTCAAAGATCCGAGGAGTTATTATTTTACGTCATTATTTCCATGACTGGTTACTGGTTAGTAATATTTAAGTTGCGTGGGAACAAAACTACAGCCTTCTTCACGTCTTTTCAGTCACACACGGTAGGCTATTATGCAATATGTGTCACTAGTATAATTTGTAGTGTTGGTGTCCACCTAGCGTTGTCGTCGTTTTTTCAACTGATGGTATCACTGAATATATGGAATGGAAGTGATTTTGCGCCACCTGTGGTGGGCACGAAGCCGCACGATGACATATATGGAAATATATGATGGTTGATTGGTTGCCCTTTATCATGTGTTGTTATCGAGATGCAAATGGTAAGCATGCCACAAAGTTTTCAGGGAGTAAGAAACGTGCATAAGTAGGCCACAGGTAGCATGGGGTTAGCGTATTAACTTCATTCATGACATTGACATCACATATATCTTGGAATGGAGTTTTCTCCCCGGTAGCATGTAATAAAAATATTTTTTCATACTGACCTAATCATGAATTGTCAGGCAACTTGTTAGGGGTAATTTTGACTAGAAAAAGAAGAATCAACTTTTGTCGCTTCTGCATGGCTCTGACACAACAGGCACAAAAAGTGTGACATGGGTAAGCATCAACCAAACAGGCCCTTAATCTTCTATTTGAAAAACGAAATTCAAATGGAAGATAGAAAAGATAAAAGGTACAGTATGCAGGCTGGGTGAGATGATTTTGTCTCTAGCAGTGCAACTATAGCTGGCTAATAGTTAAGAGTACTAGATTGCGAATTATTGTAGTTTTCCTTTTGACCATGCTGATGGTATTATTTTTCGTTCACAGAAATTCACCTCAGTCAAAATTGTGTGAAGACTTAACTATTCATTACCTTGTGCAGGCTAATAAGCAGCTTATTATCACATGAATGCTATTACTTATAATGTGAATGTCATTACTTATAAAATCCTTTGCAATCTTGTTCGTTGATATTGATTGCTCAATCTGCTTATTTTTTTATGGAACTAATGGCTAATATTTTCAGGTTGCGGAACCACTGAGGGCTATGGTGATGGGAGCTCCTTTGGAAGATGCTCGCCACCTTGCCCAAAGATATGACAGAATGCGCCAAGAAGCTGAAGCACAGGTTATTTTACTATGAATATTCTATCTTTAAATATCGTCTCTTTCCTCCATATGGCCTACAAAAGATCCATTACCTAGGTTGTGGAAAGCTTGAAATATAGATAATAGAATGTCATAGCAAAAATATGGTATTGCTCAGAAGATCTTGCTTGGTAAACCAGTAAATTTCTAGGACAATTGTTGAAAAAATCGAAAAAAATCACTGTTAAAAAGACGATATCTATTTCACCAAGTCAACAACTATTCTGTAAGATAATTCCGTGTGTGGCTGTGTGCTACTCATTATCTCGATATTTCATGTAAGGCTATAATATAAGTTTTTTTGAGCCATCTAGATTCTAGACAGATCAGTTTCTCACATTGGTTTCTATTTTAGAATCTGTTAACTAAAAGTTGAGCAGTCTACTTTTTTAATCGGAAAATCAGTTGATTTTCAAGATGACCTATAATTCTTTGGTATGTAGGAACCAGAGGAAATAGGTGAGATGCTTGACTTGATTAAGCAATGGTGTAGTGAGTAGCAAACATAATAAGCAATTTTTAATTTGATTTTCTGTGTGCGGGTGATCCCTAAGGAACTTTCATTGCTCATAAACATCAGCCACCCCATTAACCTTTATACTGTTAATCGATGGTTTGTTTTTCTAGTAGTTTCTGCCCACTATTCAACTGCTGCGTTATAAAATTGATTTTGTTGATCCTACAAGGAACTTAGCGAGGTATCCCTGAGTTCTGCAGGCTATTGAAGTTTCAAAGCGCCAAATGAAAATAAGAGAGACATCTGGAAATGGTGATATGATTTCAAGGTTAGAGGCTGCTGAGTCAAAGCTGCAAGAGCTAAAATCAAATATGGGGACTCTAGGCAAAGAAGCTGTTGCAGCAATGACTGCTGTTGAAGCCCAACAACAAAGGCTGACATTGCAACGACTTATCGCGATGGTATTTTTTTTTCTTTGTTTAGCTGGACCACTTGATTACTGCCTTGCTTGCCTTAAGCTCTATCATTGCTTCAAATGAAACTTGTTCACTTAACTGAAGGTTGAATCTGAGAGAAGTTACCACCAAAGAGTCCTACAAATTTTAGACCAACTTGAAAGAGAGGTATTGTTTTATATGACATCTGATCATGAATGAAAAGGTCACCTGTACATGACCGAGAAAGATCTTGGTTCTGGTATCCTGATTCAGCGTTGCCTAATCTACAGATGGTATCTGAGCGCCAAAGAATTGAAGGAGCACCTCCTCCAGTCATTGAGAGTTCTATGCCGCCGCCACCTTCATATGAAGAAGTTAATGGTATATTCATGAGAACTCCAACAGTTGCAGAATTAGTGGAGACAGTAGAGTACTTTTTGGCTGAGGTAACCAAATATTGCATCCTCATGATGCACAAGTTCGTGGCTTACTACTAATTTGTAACCCGTTTGGATTTTCTTCCTGACCAGTATGTTTGCCCATATTTCTTTAGGCCATCCAGTCGTACCGAGCTGAGAGTGAAACTGAGCTCAACTTGTCAAGTGGTGATTACGTAGTGGTTCGCAAGGTACTGCTTTCTCTTCTACCAGTAACTTAAATGTTGCTTATTGTCATCTCATAGCATTTTACGTCAAGTTCAGATGCAGAAGCTCTGCTGCCAGCAATTCGAATCCCTGGCGCTTCTTAAATTTTCTAGTGTCTTGACCTCATTATAGACAAATTTGACTACCCTTAACTTGTGCTGATTGCATAATCAGGTGTCAAACAATGGATGGGCTGAAGGTGAGTGCAGGGGGAAAGCTGGCTGGTTCCCCTCCGAGTTCGTCGAAAAACGGGAGCGTGTACTGGCAAGTAAAGTCGCCCAGGTCTTCTAGAAGTTCATTGGGCCATACATATGTCCCCGGTGTTAAACGCTGTGCATTGTGATGTTTTTTTGCCTCCAAGAAGAATGAAGGCGATGGGTGAAGAACTCGTGGATGTTATTTTCTTCTTCTATTCTTTTAGTCAAAACACCTGCCCATGAGATGGCTTGTTGATCCTTTTCAAGCTAGTTATCTTCAGTGTTCAAAATGTACGGATGGGGACTGAACATGTTGTTCATCTAAATTCTCTCTCCAGTGTACACTGACTTTGACTATTTTTCCCCCAAGTATATATCTCAGTGAGAAACCCATCTCAAATGTTTTGGAAGCACCAGAGGCTTCTCTTGGACTGTCAGAAATTCGAGACCCTGTTTCAAAGTGATTTTGTGGTATTCTACAGGAATCAAACTGTTCATTGTAAAATCTGTGCGAAATACCTCAGATCATATGTTTGTATCGCTCCTGGGACTGTTCACGTGCTGGCGGTACTTTTTGTACGGTACGTACTTCGGAACTGTGCGTCGTGCTCTTTTTGCTTGAACGATAATCAGCTACCGGACGCTGGCGGGTGGGGTCCGATCCAACATTACGAGTTCCTGTCAATTTCTTATCTCTCGCTCTTTCTATCTCCGGTTGCTGCTAGTGCTATCCCCAGTTCCCCAATCCCCACTGCTCATCCCCTCCGAAGTTCATCGCCGCCTCGGCATTCCGTCGAACACCATGACGAGCGTGGCGGCGGCGGTCACCCTCCTCCGCCTCCCTCTCGCCCGCCTCTCCTCTCACCTCCGGTCTCTCCCATGCTCTCCCGTCCCGCCCCCTCGCTTCCGCCTCTCCCACTCCCACCGAACCCTCTCCTCCCTCCTCGCACCGGGCCACAGCCCCGCCGTAGCGGCCTTGTCCGAGGCGGTGGCCGCGCAGGAGGCCTTGTCTGAGGCGGTGCCCGCGCAGGACGAAGAGGAGGTCGAAGCGGAGGAAGAGCAGAAGGATGCGGCTCCACCGTCCTTCGTGCTCCCGCGGCTGCCGCGGCCCAAGCTGGACGTTAAGGAGCGGAAGGAGCTGGCCTCGTACGCGCACGGCCTCGGTAAGAAGCTCAAGTCGCAGCAGGTTGGCAAGGGCGGCGTCACGCCAGCCCTCGTCGGCGCTTTCTCCGACAACCTTGAGTCCAACGAGCTCCTCAAGGTGCCTCCTGTTGTCTACAGTACTTCATATTACGTCTGCTAGATATTCTTCTCTATTATATTCAGTATGTCTCAAGCAGATGATATGCTACTGATGTACGTACTAGTCACCGAGAATCGATGTCAACTTATCTGCGACTTTATCCTAACATACTCTTTGCGATAATGACATTAAAACCATCATAGTACTTGAGCGGAAATGCCTTAAATTTGGAATTCTATTTAACTGACAGACGTTACCCATGTTAGTATGTTGCAGAATAACTAGAGTTTAGGTTATTGTAGTCGTAAAGCAAGCGGAATGGTAATCCTTTGTTGAAGTTAGAGACTCTTTAGTAAATAGTTTAGGAACATTGTACACTTAACCAGTACTACATTTGAAGTTTTAACGAATTATATGCTGGATGATGTATAACATGAGGACATGGAGAGTAAATCAACACATCTGGATATATATCTCCAGTTCTCCACTCATATAACTTATCAATAGCACAAGCACAGGTGAACTAGTACAGTACTAGTCTGTTAGTACTAGGAACTAATCCACAGACAGAGCTACTTAGTATAAATCAATTAGCAAGCTTCACTAGAAATCAGTGCCTAATAGGTGGAACTTCACATGAATCATAGTGGGGCTAGTTCTCCCCTGATGTAAACATCTGAATATTAGCAGCGATTAATAAATTCAACTCCTCTCTGTTGGCTAGTTACCTAGTTCGTGTGCCACCTCTCCTTGATGGTCCCCATATTTGTCACTAGGTAATTGTTTTTAGAAATGTGGTTTGTCCCCGGCTTCTGTATCGATCGATACATATGGCCTCTTTATTACTTTATTAAGGTTCAAATACACTCAGATTAGAGTTCATGGATCAGAAAGGGTTGATACATGAATCAACCAACGAAAAAAAGCAACACTCATGCTAAGTTGCTTCATCAATGCGATTCTGCGGCTAGACCACCAACCGAATAGGTTGAATAAGCTCTGAGAGACCGTTTCCAAACAATTGCACCCAGAATCCATGTCCAGCCTACGCTCCGCTGGATGGAGATAGGACCACGAATGAATCCAGTGCATAGCCATAAGAATAACCTGCAAAAAAGATGGTACTCCTGTCTTGTAAAAAACATGATCACTTCGAACATTCCACATAGGCCAACGTAAAGCACAAACCCCCACTCGGATTTGAACCTTATCTTTTTTATTTACACCCCGCAACCAATTCCCAAATAGATTTTTTACATTTGCAGGGGGTTCTATATTAAAGTACATATAAATGACCTGCCAAATTAACTTAGCAAAAGGAAATGTAAAAAACAGGTGTTGTATTGTTTCATCTTGATCACAGAAACACCATTTTTTGTTGCCCTGCCAATTTCTTTTTGCCAGATTATCTTTAGTAAGAATTAATTTACGGTGGAGAAACCACATGAAATTTTTGATTTTCAGTTGTACCTGCATTAACCTAGTGTGTCCATTCAATAAGTCAAGATAGAAGGATTTTACCATAAAGCTACCTGAATTAGTTGAACTCCACCGAAAAACGTCATGATCAATTGAAATCGTGATATCCATTAACCGGTAAACTAAATGTAAACCACAGGTCCCATTTGTTTCCGGTAAGAGCCCTTCTAAAATTCTATATTCGGATGGGCTGCATTCATAACATTGGCCAAGAGTACTTGTTTACGTTGGAAAATGTTATATAACATTGGATATTGGTGGGATAGTGGATAATCTCCTAACCAAGTGTCCTCCCAGAACCTCATGATACCTATTTGAAAAGAACCTCTAGAGAAGAACTCGTCCTTAACTCGCATGAGGCCTTTCCAAAAAGAGGAATCGGTTGGTTTTGCTTTGACCTGAGACAAAGTCTTTGAATGCAAATGTTTATTTGTGAGTATCTCTTGCCACACAGCCGAAACAACCACTTGCTGATTAGGCCTTTATTCTTAATGTCTAACACTTCAACTCCAAGACCTCCTTGGTCTTCTGGACGACAAATAATATTCCACTTGGTAAGTCTATATTTCTTTTTTTGGCTGTCGTTTGCCAAAAGAAACGTGATCTGACAAAGTCTAGTCTCTTATGTACCCCTATAGGAATTTATAGGAAGGACAACATAAACATAGGTAAACTTTTCACTAGGTAATGCAGAGCAATTACATCTTACTATCTCAGAAGATAGCATTGAGGACATAAAATGGTTCCATCATGTTCTTCTAGACATAGATTTAGCCCTCAGCATGCATGTCCTCACCAACACCATGGTATTTAATATATTTCTCAGCTGGAGGCTGCTGCCTATGTACCGTACAATGAGTTATGTACAAGTTATTTCAGAAGAAGTTCATTTAGTGACATGTAAGATGATCCCATTGAGCACATGCACACGGACATTGTTATCACTCATGTATCTGATGCTAGAAGATTCCCTCTTCCAAGAATAGCATACGCCACTGTTTTTTATTCCTTGTCTCCTTGATGATTAGGCTTGGGGATTGGTTGTGGTAACTCTTGGTATTTAGGTAGATAGGTGCAGATAGGACTATTATTGGTGTCCTTGGTTCCTCAAAATCTAGATTGCAGGTTGAAATGGAGTGGTCAGTTATGCACTTATGCATCAACCTTGTTGCTTTGGTTGGTTATGCTGGGTGTGTTCTGGAATAACCAACATGTATTATGTTGGACTGATTATGTTTGCATGCAGAGGTTTCAGCCTATCAATCCTACCACATTCATATATACAGTACAATTCTTTCTCATGTAAACCATCTGCTCAGTACTTACAGAACAATGTTATCCCAAGCCTATCAGCCTGGAACTTCTGTTTTAATGCGCACAATCCAACCTTTATGACTCAATATGATTGACGAATCAGAATGTTTATTTATCCTCAGAGGCTCTAAGTAATGAGAGTAATTTATCTTAACTTACATAGCTTACAGTTAATATTCGAACCTGCACAACTTGGGGTATACGTGTGTGTGTTTTCCTTCTATTTGCTTCATGTGCAATAGCACCAACAAAACTGTAAGATATGGTGTATCTTAATGCCTTTTTGTGTGTTTACTGCCCCTTTTTCTTCAGTCTCGTTCCCTGGGTTATTATGTTGTTCACCATTGTTCCATTTGACAACAGCTAAAGATTCACGGGAACTGCCCTGGAGAGCTACCTGATGTGGTACTGCAACTTGAGGAGTCAACTGGATCCATTGCTGTTTACCAAATCGGCCGATCAATTATTCTATATAGGCCTAGCTCCAGCAAGATGAAAAAGAAAGAAGAAGTTGCTAGAAACAGGGAAGAGTATGCAAAAACTAGGACGAGGTTTGGAAAATCTGGAAGTGCACACGGAGAACGCCCTAGATATAATACAGGCAAGAGATTTGTAAAATCTGGGTCAACATTTAGGACCCAACAGAAGAGAAGATCAGTAGCATCTAAGGGGTCGTCATAAGGACGAGGCTAGCAGCATCAGAAAATTAAACTATAGATTGTTGTTTTTGTTAGTCTGGAGTAATTGTGTAAATCTTAGACCAACTAATTGCATAATGGACATTAGTGTTCACTTCGCGCCAGTAAACTATTGCTCCAAGTCTCATCAGTCACATACACAGTCTAACACCATTTTAAATCAGTCGTGATTCCCCTTAATTAAAAACAGAAGTTTAGGGTTGGTGAATACTATTTACATGATATGATGTACATGAGAATTTAAGCCCACAATATTGGCCCGACCCGGTTGACGCTTTCGGAACGCTAGTCGGGTTGGCATGTCGGGGCGGCGGCCCCGGATCTTCTTGGCGCGGCGTTCGTGGTCTGCGGATAGTCTTCTTGTGTAGCATGGGCTACAAGACGTCTATTTTGTGCGGCGTTGTGGCTATTTCGAGCGGGGGATGTCGGAGCGGCGGCTCCAGAAATTGGTGACGTGTGTTTTGGGCGACGATGGTCCAGCGTCGGTGTGGACTGCGAGACCCATTCGTTTGTGTTTTCTCTTTTTTTTGTTTGGCTCTTTAGCCTTTGTACTTTTTACTCCCACTATTAATGAAGCATGGCAGCTCTCCTGTCATTATACTAAAAAAAAGAATTTAAGCCCACAATGAAATCCCATGTAACCAAACTGATGTGCATATCTCACCTATTATTCCAGCAAGTCTTGTGGTTCATCATAAGCCAGAATAGTAAGTATTTTCGCCACTCTGTGCTCCAAGCCTCCAACTGTCAGGTACGGGATTTTGCAACTTCTTACTTCTGTAGCAATTCTTGTTTTGTTAAATGTTCTGACGACCCTGAAGAATATCGATATTTATGGGGCCCTTACCATTTGGTGTGACGTGCTCAACAATTCTCATAGCATCACCGTCAAGTTTGATAACTGTAGCTCTTGGAACAAGAGGAAGAACTAGTGGACAGTCCTAAATTCCTAGTTTCACACATGTGACTGAAACATGGATTTTTCTTGCAAAAAGTGAAACGCTTAATTTTTTAGTTCATTAATGAATTTATGCTGGACCGATTCCACATTTGCCCAATTCTCTTTCTGATAGACTGAGCCTAACGCTGAAGGAAATTAAAGCATTTGTGGTTTGGTAATTCAACAGAACTTCAGTCAGTTGCGGCACACACTTGAAATTCCCAACACCTTTTGGCCTAGTTAGCCGGATCTTCAAATTTCTATGCTTGCATGTGGATCTCGTCATATAATTGCACCAATAGTCCAATTCATGTTTTTTTTCTTCAGATGTCCAATTCACGGTTGTTGGTGAGAGATAGTTCTGCTATCTTTGACGTTTCTCTTGTTGTCTTCTTGCAACCCAAGGTCAATCCTTACGTCAAAGTTTCAGTACTTTGCTGTTTTATCAGACTGTGGTTCCAATTGGTTGTTGAAAAGTTTGATTGAGTTTGTAGTGTTCGGACGCAGTACCAAGGAAGGTTTCATGACAAAATATAGGGCGACCAAGCACATGGTCAAATATATCGATCCTTAATACTTGTTTTTAAGACTGAGTAGGACATGCACCTAGATATTGTAAGCATCTACCCTGTTAACTGTGTTTCGAAGTCTCCTAACCACATATTTACGCTCACACCATTTTAAATTGTCGTGATTTCGTTTATTCACTCAGAAGTTCCGGGTTGTAGTCTTGTAGTCAAAGACGACGGGTCTCGGCAACGTGGCGATGCCGTGTCTCGTCGGCACGTGTGTTGATGGACATATGCAGGATGGTGGTGTTGTTTGGTGTCGTGGCAGTATCGACGCCAAGCTTATCAAGTGTTATGTGGATCTTTGAAGTTGGGTCGATGGTACGACAGCGGTGACGGCTTCTGGATCGTGTACATGCGGTGCATCAAGAGTTTGCTAGACTGAGCCTAACACTTCATTGCAAGTTAGAGCATCTCCAACAGATGTTGCAAACCGCCGCATGTTAAAAGACGTTTACAAGGTCAGATTTGGTGTTTAGCGCGCACGGTACCGCTGCTTCGCCATAAATGATAAAAATAGCACATCAAACTTCTTTCAAATCAAAACGACAACACGAGAAAATCAAATAAATAAAATAAAAACATAGTTTATATTAAAATTATTCGATGACAACATGATGAAGACGGTGACAACTACTAGCTAAACATAAATAACTAAAACTTGTCATCGTCGGATCTGCTCTCATCTAAATAATTCAGGTTGTCAGTGAACAGAGCCTGCCACCGAGGATCGTCTTCCGCCCAAATGGGTTCGCTGCTGGTGCTCGCACCGCCTCCCGGTGCTAGGTGCGGCGGTACTCCCGGCGCTCGGCCCGCCGCTCGGCACGCTCCACTTCTCGCATCGCCCAAAACTCTCTTTGAGCGGCGGTGTCCAGCGGATTTTGAGCGCGTAACGCCGTGATGACACGCTCGTCCTGTTCCGTGATGAACAGCCATCTGTTCAACGCGCGGTTGCGGCAGCGATCTTCTTCCGTGGCGATGCGCGATGACGGCCCCAAGTCTTGCGCCTGCTGCGTGTTGCGTGTATCGGTGAAGTTCATGTCGCGGACCGGCCGGCCGAGGCGCCACACCGCCGCGTCGTAGGCTCAGACGGCCTCGTGCGCCATGTCGAAGGTCCCGAGCGTGATGCGCTCAGGGCCCGAGCGGATCTCCGCGTAGAACGTCTGCTCGGCCGGGCGCACACGCCGTGGTAGCCGGAGACGCTCGTACGAGAGGCATGGCGTCGTGGGAGCGACGGCGGAAGCGGCAGAGGTGGGGATTTCTTTCGAAGCGCGGGATCTGGCAGAGGTGGGGATTTCTTTCGAAGCGCGGGATCTGGCAGAAATGGTTGCGAGGCGTGTGGGTGTTCAGCGCTCTAGACGCGTCGCGAGCGCACGCAGCCCGCGCGCGGTAAAACGATATTCTTTTGCATAGGTGGTTTATTTTGGGGGTCCGTTGGAGTTGCTCTTAGGAGTTGCCATAGAGTGACTTAGTGATGCCCCAGATCTGGCCGGTGTGATACTGTTGTGAGTCTAGAGTAAGGCTCTGATGACATGATCTCTCCCATTGCCGGGTTCGTAGGCGTGGCATGTGGTTCCATATGTTTTGATGTATACTTTTGTCAGACTTTTGTTGAGTACATTTAGAATAAAGGCCGTATGCATCGGAAAGTCTTCAACGCAAAGGCCAGGGTCTTATCCTCCTTTTCGTAAAAATAAGATATTACATTGTTCCTATAAATATGAGAAGATCCACGATGGAATCTGAGGTTGCCAAACTGATGTGCGTATCCAACTTATTCCAGCTAGTTAATTTTGTCATCAAAACCTTGCTTGTCAGTTGTCATCCATATTGATCGAGTCTTGACTATTAGGTGTGAGTTGCTCAATAACCATTTTAGCGTCATTGCTGGGGCTTAGACTTGGAGATCATTTACAATTCAGAACGTGATAATCAACTACTAGGTTGTCCTAAATTTTTATATTGAGAAATAAAATATATGGAAAATCTTGCTGCAAATTGAACCTCTTATTCTCGTGAGACCATGCATGAAGTCAACGTTGTAAATCAATAAATTGTCGTCAGTCTTTTAAAATTTCCAGCGGACGTGCTTTGGTTGCAGAGGTTGCCCCATGCTTGAATCTTGTATGTCTCATCTTGATCTCGACATATCATGGCTCCGATATTCCTCCAATTCATGACTGTTGGTGAATGCTTTGCTACCGTTCACTTGTTTCTTTTGTTGTACTTGGACTGTTGGTGTTGAAATGTCAATTCGCACGGAGATTCAACAATTTTTCCTTCATAACGGGATTGTAGTTTTCGTTGTGTGTTGAAAAGTTGTGATGCACTTCGTTGGCGTTTCGAACTTTCGATGTTAATGGTAGCAAACTCCCTGAGCCCTTGTTTGGTACTAGAGTTTTGGTGGAGATTGGTGGGGATAATCCATAAGAGGATTGGGTGAAACCCTCACCTTCACCCAAACCCCTTTAATCCCCATAAATTCCCAATCCCCACTAATCCACTTGAGGCCACTGGCGGAGCTTCACGTGAATTACTGGGCGGGCCAACCTGAAGGAAGAGTAAGAATTCTGTTGTTTGACTGAAAACTGGGCGGGCCACGGCCCAGGTTAGCTTTGCTGAAGCTCCGCCACTGCTTGAGGCTTTGTTTGTTTCTAAAGTTTTTGTGAAAATTTATGGGGATAATCCTTACATGGATTGGGTGAAACCCCTAACTTCACCCAATCCCCACAATTTGTCAATTCCCAATCCACTAGGGAGGAATAGTGTTTTAGATATTGGAAAACACTAAAGTTTTGGAAAGTTCTAGGAAAAAGTGTGGATAAAACCTGCCAAATACACTAGAAGCAAATGGTACTCTGATGATATGTGGGGATTTGGGGTTTGACCGGGATAATCCCCACAATCCCCATAAAAACTCTAGAAACAAACACAGCCTGATAGGGGTAGTGTATTGGGTATTGAAAAAAAATACACTAAAACTTGGGCAAAAGTGGGGATTGAATTAGTCCTGAACATATACTCTAGTATAACAGGTATCCACAAATACTCTAGTACCAAACAAGACCTGAACATATTTATAAGATATTTTAAGGCTTTCATATACCAGGTGTTTGTATCAAAAATCACTTCTTTGAAATCAACACTTTGATGTTTCAAAATATTCCGAGAAAAATGATTAAGGTTGACAATGATGTACTCTAAGGTGCTGCAATTTTTAATGCGAAATATCTGTATTCCGGCCTAAAAAAAATGACAAATCTGATTTTTTTCGAAATTTGCACCGTTCACCACCTTAGATCTAGAAAATGTTCATTTTACACCGTCCAGAATATAAACTATGCCGCATTAATTTCTTGCACACCAATAGAAGTCCTCGTTATCTACATATATGATTATTTTCAGATTTTTGTAACTTTCTATTTTTTTTCTTTCTAAAAACGGGCTACATGTAGCCGGTCCTACAAAACGCCGCTCTCGTATTTGTATTGCGATTCCGTTTTTGATAGGAGTGGTTTATATGCAGATTACATGAGCAGGAGTGCAGTATTGCTAGTCTGCTAGTGTTAACCAATGTGCATTTTCTCAAACTCGAAGCTGATGCAAATTTGCGTGAAGAGACAATGGAGTGGCGCAAGCAAACCATCTTCACCGCGCTTCTAGTGTGGCACAGCAACATTCTTGATAAATACTATATGATCCCATCAACCTCTGATGTAGGATCAGTCGATCAGACGCATCTTGTCCTGTCATCTAGTGCCTCCCTACCCACACAGAAATTGACTGAGCGACCTAGATCTCCCTTTCCAACAAACATAAACAGTCATTGTTATGCCTCTGGTTGCATCTCCTATTCTCCTTCTGCTTTGTCCAACAGCAACTGCATGTCTCACTATGAAAAAGTACATCGCGCTCCTCCAGCCTACATCAACGCGTACGTCTTGGATGCTTTTGTACCTACAATGGCACAAGACGCAAACAGATGGAGGCGATGAACTGAGAACGATGGCGATTTCTTCAGGGTTTGGCAGGGAAAGCAAATGTCCTACAGCACTAAGTTGTTTAGCTGCTACTGTCCCCATGCATCCTGTAATGCCTTTTACTCCACCCAGCTTCGAGGCCATGCTTCCGAACCCTGGAGCAGCCATCAGAAGGTGGCCTGCCTCCTTCAGTTCAGCTCAAGGGTCGTCATGCCTGATAAAAAGAATAACAAATTTTGGATTAGGAACTTTTACAAAATAAACGAGGGAACTCGATCGAAGTTAACTGTGACGTATAAGAGCCATCTGATCAGTGTACATGAATACTGTGGACCATTTTGGCGCGCTGATGCACCTGATCAGAATGCATCACAGTGACAGTAGGTTGAGTGACTAATGTACTCGGGCTGCGTTGGTGTGAGCTGCTACATCATGTCCAGTACGCCGTCAACAACTGTTGAAATTCGGAACTGGTCTTCGTTCAAAGCACATCATCTGAAGTCTTATGGAACTAGGTCGAAAGCATCTGGTTCCTGAATGGAACTTTATTTCTGTTGTTGAAAAGAACAGACAAATTAATGCTAGTAACATCACACGAATAAAACTAGTTAGGCCATTATGTTGAATGGAGCTCGAGCTAAAGATCTAAAAATGACATTTGTAAGTATAAAAAAACGAAGAAAAAAACTAGGTTTATATCGGTGCACTGCTACACTCCGTTTATGATCATCCCTACAACGTGTGCAACACCGCAACCTGTTTTCGGAGGTAGCTTCACGGCTAGAGGTTGCGGCACGGGAGTTGTTTTTCCCTCCATGTATGACAACATAATCTTCGCATTTTTCCTCCATCACCTTAGACGTTTTTACAATTTCTTATTATGATATGTAATTCGCTTTTTTTTGTTTGAAGACTTGTGAACTGGTTTGGGTTGTGTGCATCCTAGTTATGTAGAGGCCGGATGTAATGTTTAAAACTCTTAAAGTAATAAAGATCCCTTTATCGGAAAAAAGAGATAATGTTAAACTCTATAGCGTGCAGAATCTTAACTCAAAATGCGTTGTATTCTAGGCTACATAAAAAATATCAAATCTGACCAAATTTCAAAATTTGAAACCGTGTGCTATTTAAGGGCCGAGATCCACACATTTTTCATTTTTTTCTCATCTGAAAATATAACAAATTTTGCATTGAGATTTTACACACCGGTAGAATTCAACATTATCAACATCCAAAATAATTTTCTGACTGTTTTGAAATTTAAAATGCCGTTTCTAATTTTTTAAAAGGACTACTGAAGCTCGAGCTCCAAACGCCGTACTCATTATGTTGCAAATTACTACTCCCTTCGTCAACAAAGGATGTCTTAAATTTGTCAAAAATAGCATGTATCTAGACATGACTTAGTGTATAGATATATGCTCTTTTTGACAAAGTCAAGACATCCTTTGTTGGGAGTACTACTTTTACAAGAAGGAAACGGAGTAGAACAAGCCAATGAAGTCTAACAAAATGGCTGCCACATAAGGGAACGCATGAATAACGGAAGCAACAGCGCCTGAACTGGACAGTTCAGTGCTTCCTGAAAGCAGCCTACTACGGAAAATATATACTCGCACTCGAATATAGTGAAATATAACCATACATAATATACACTCTATATCATAATATAAATTTTATTACAACAAACAGAGGGAGTATATAATTGGTCTCAGTTGAGGCAACTGGATTTCTCTTTTGTTTATGAGTTGTTATATTTATATACACACACAAAATATGACAGGTCGTACGTCATGCTTAAAGCAAAGCGACGTAAACATGTACAATATCACCAACTAAATCAAAAATAAATTTACTGGAATTTACTCTGAAAGTGATACGGGTATGATGATCAAATGACCTCAGTGCTTACACTGTCTAATTAAATTATTCGACAAGAATGTAGTAGGAAGTTCTGGCCGTGCATCTCAGGGACCCATATATATTTTTCACCTTATGTTATTTTTGCCATGTTTCATGCACTAACCAACTATTCCAAATGTATAAACGTATGAAAAGGGCTAGACAACCCACATGTACTGTAACATACCCTCTTCCATACAAATCTTAGAGGTATACACCTCGGCCAATATATGGACTTAGATGTATGACTCAAGATGTCTGTACTTGGATTCATATATATATAACTCAAGAGACGTATACATGGACAAAAATGGGCGCTATGGGCAATTATTTAATAAAGTGCGAATGCCGGGACTCAAACTCGGGACCTTGGGCTCATGCACTAACCAACTATCTCAAAAAAGTACGAACTGATGATAAGGGCTAGACAATCAACATATACTGTAACCATTTTTTCCTAGAAAAAATTAAGCTTTCCTTACCCTAGCATCTACATCACAAGTGCATATAGTTTAAAACTTATTATGAGAATATGATATCAGTCCAACCAAAACAAAGCATAAAGGAAAATAAATGTAGCATCCCTCCTAAAGCACTATCAAAATCATAACAATCGTATGCGTCCTACGTGGCCCAACTAGACATATATTTCGATGTGAGTCATTCCGCGGTTTTGTCCATGTTCCATCTGCTTCTGGTATGATGTGTATGTTATAGTGTAGGGAAAACCACAACCGCAGTTAATGGGTGCATAAAAATACTACACGTGTAAACGGTATAAACTTTTTTTTTGTAAGAACTATATCATTCCAACAAAGTCAGATAGAAACGTCGGATGAAGAGCTAGGTTACTCAGTTTGTGCGTTTGATCAGAGTGGAATTTGATTAACTTATCTGGAAATCTGATGTCTCTCTTTATATGCAAGATTTGAATTTAAAAGTTTCAGAAGTTCTGGAAAAGCCCCAGCTATAGATAGTGATATAATCTACATGTGAAAATTTTCAATTCGTAATTTTTTTATATTTAATGATGGGCAAAAATGACAAGTGAATGGATTTGGGTGGTACATATATAGTTCAAAAAACTTGATTGCCAGACTTGTCTTTTTGTGTAGTCTAGGATAATACTATTTTGGTTTCAAAATTTATGCTTTCATAGATGTTGACATTTTCTACATGTAGGATTTTGTTTCGGTTTTTTGAAACTCAAATATTCTGATTTCAAAATTTGAAAATAAAACGACTTATGTGTAGGTCAGGCTACATTAGTATTATTCGCTTGTTATGGCATTGTTAACCTAATTGATCTGAAATGGGCACAACCGTTGGGAATGAATCCGGCTAGCATTTTATGGCTAATTAAGAGGCATGCATGACTTTGATTACGAGCACCCAATCAAAAAATGATGAAATAATTAATTAATGTGACTAATCTTTTACCACCCTTTATTGAGATAGTAACATAGACTAGTATCATATGCATGATACCACTACATGATACTCCCCACTATGACTAGTCTTTGTAGTATTATCTAATGCAATACAATTTTTGTTTGTAGGGAAGCGATGATCTCAAGTTGAATCTTCCTAATCCCTCTTCGTCCAAGGAAAAAAGTTGCCGCCTGTTGTCAGTTGAATACATGAATCCAACAATTTTTAACCGCAGGGATAACACATAGCAGTAGTTATCATTTGACACTCCTAACAAATTGTACCTCTTCGCAAAAATTCATACGAGGTGGTAGAATTTAGAGACACCTCGCACAATGAGTTGTATCTATGCAGACATAAAATCGAATAGAACATACCCTCTTCAGTTAAGAATATACGAAAATCTAAATTCAATGATGAATATAGGATTTAATTATTTTAACCATGTTAATAGATTATACGAATGATAAGAGACTCCCTCTCTCTACTCAACATGATATATTATAGGGGCGACCGGGACGGGTTGAGATCCTCTGCGGTTACTGTACACCCAAGACAAGTGGGTCCGAGCCCACCTGACAGCAGCAATTACTGCACTGTAGTTATTGTACAGGATCCCAGCCCTACCGGTACATGGTAGAGATACATGAGCTAACTACAACGACTAGAAAATAAATTCTATAAGAAACGAGCAAATCTTCGAAATCTTTAAACTCTTTCTTCTTCCATGACACAATCTTGTACTTTTCTGAATGCAGCCATAAATCGACAAGTATAGCAAACCACAAACCTCAACGAGGGTTCTCCCACAATTTTTTTGAGCCGCAACGACAAGACTACATGCATGCACACAGTCATCGAAGTAATCAACCAAAATCGGCAAGAGTACCAACACCAGTATTTCAGGGAAAAAGAACCGGACAGCTTGGTCAACGACGCAGGGAGCCGAGGGTACGAATCACCATTGTCGAGTACATAGCAGCCGATACATATATTGCGTGGACAAACCTACTCTTGATAACCAAGAGAAAAAAAAATGCAAAATCGATCTGGCAAAGCAAGATCTAAAGGACCAAACCTAGACAAATTTAATCTTCCAACACCTCCTTTGACGACGGGAAGGAGATCCCGTCGTCGAACGAAGAGTCGATGATTACTTATTATAGACTTTCATCTCCATTGATCAAGAAGAGGGACATCAAATCCCTAACCTAAATTGTCGAGAACACTACTTTTAGTAAGAACTCCACTCATAGATCGGGTTTCCCACCCCTCCCGACATTGGCGAGGCCAAACGGAGGAGGGGGAAACGACCTATGGTGGGAGGTGGAAGTTGTGGTGTCTGCGGCTAAGTTTCTAGGAGCGCTCGTGGAAAAGACGATATGAGCTTCCATTTCGCCAGATAAGTCTTAACAATTTTGTCATGTCTTTTTTCAGTCCCTGTCCTCCAAAAACACTGACATGCGGGTAACTCTTTAGAGTTGATGCAGAACGTGCCTAAAACTTGGTTACTGAAACTTGTACGTTTGTCAGAACGAACTAGATATTAAGGAGGTAGTTAACGCAAGTTCTCTCAGTTTTTCGCTGACTAAAATTAAGGTCATGACGCAAATTAATTCATGGATTTATTCCTCGTACATGCCGCAAATTAAGGGTCGTGTATAATGGTTATATCTTAAGTTGCCATGTAAAATGATTACAGAGGTGGAGAATAAAGAAATGGAAAACGAGCTGTGAGATGATTTCTTCGCATGATATATCTGACATCGTGTTAACATAGATAAGATTAAACATAACCATTATACATTACATCATGTTTTATTGATATATCTTGTATGAGAATATTAATTCATGCATATATTCTACCATGTTTGTAAGGTAGCACTAGCCTAATTAACACATATATGTCCCAATATATTTCATTTTCTATCATTGTGTTCTCGTTTGTGGTATTTTTTTCATTATTCATCCTTACTTTGCCCCAGAAGCAAAGTAATCTGAAATCGTGGATGTCAAGTTAGCAGGAATCCAAGAGCAAAAACATCCCGTTCGTATACACTGCGTTCATACTGTATTTATGATTTGCTAATTTACAAAAGGTCAAGATTTAGAAAAGAAAAAAAAACACTTTTCATAGGGCGGCCTACGGATGGAAAACGTAGGTGTCCCCAAGCAACCGAGCGCTAGCTTAGGCCCATGACATGCGGCCGCCATCGTGTCCAATAACCCAGTGTGTGTTCTTGGACCTGTTTCGAGCGAAGAAATCCCAACAACATAATATAACTACTACCTCCATTAAATGTAAGATGTTTTAGGTGTTTTACATGTTTGCTAGTTGCATACTAAAATGAGTGAAAATAAACACTAAAACGTATCTAGATATGTGTGCATGCATGTGAATGTAGACAAATGCTAAAACATCTTATATTTAAAATTTGGAGTCAGTAGCTAGTCGCAACTGCAATGCAGAATTTGTAATAAAATAGCACCGTATTTATTGAGTAAGCACATGCGAGATGTTGTAGGTATTTTTAGATGTTTTTTCCTACAATTTTGTATTTCTTCGGTTTATTTGCGTTTGCTTACGATGTGTTTCCAACTTGTAACGTGCGTGTATGGGTTTTGTTACGAAATCACACACTAGATCTTGTTAGGCCATTGTTTCAAGTTTCTGTGTTTTGGTTTTGAATAATGTTTTATGTGCTTTTTCAAATGTCGCAACCACATGAATTATTTGTTGTAGTAGTTTGTGTTTTTTCTTGTAAATTAGTCCATGACAAATGTTGTTGGTTAACCACTTTTTATTGTTCTAACTACATGGTTTCTTTGTTGTAATCGACTACTATTTTTGTTAAAATTGTTGGTGATTTTTGTTGCAATTCAAGCAGCAAAAAATCGTTTAACTATTGTTTTGGGTAACATTACTGTTTCTAAAAGGTTGGGCTGTTTTGTTTCTATAGTACATTTTTTGTACATTGGCGAGGGATTTTTTTTTGCAATACTCGGGATTTTTCATCGCCATGGTGACATTTATACCGTAAATATAGGAAAGATTTGTGCCAAAAAGATATATCCCTTTAGTTTAAAGTTTAAATGGAGCTGTACTCTTGGTTGATTTACAAAAAAAGTGAGGGGTTAAAGATAAAAGTGTGCCACATTGATTATGAACGTAGCATGATGATTTTGAATCTTGCATCACGTAGGAGGGAGAGGGGTGGCGGGGCCGGCGAGCCGCGAGAGAGGCGGCGGCGGCGTATGGAGGACAGGGGAAGAGAGTGAGCAGCACCGATGTGACGAACCGGTTTGGGAACCAGGGGCTACGTCTGTTAGAAGCGGAATGGGTTGAACCCGTACCTGACCACACTCAACCTTTCTTCACAAAACTGAACTAAACCAAACTGTTCATAGACTAAACGCATTAGCACCCGAACCAAACAAACCCATATGCAAAACCTAAACCAATACACTCGGTTAAACAAAAACCATCCTCACATTTAATTGGGCGGCTGTAAGACAGTAAGAGTACTGACCCACGCCAACTATACCTAATCTGAAAATCTCCCTATTCTCCTCACCTACCCCACCATCCAAGTATATATACACCTGCACTCTCCACCTTTGTCATCAGCTCTTCTGCAAGAGCGTTATAACACATCAACCTAAAACCCACGCGATCCAACACCTCAAGAAAAAACAAAAAGAAAAGATTACAGTTTCTGGTTTTGAGCATCGATCCATGGCGGGCTTGGCCAAGATCGCCATGGAATGGCTCCAAGATCCACTGAGCTGGCTGTTCGTCGCCTCCGTGGTCTTCGTGGTTCTGCAGCGGGGGCGGCGGGGCAAGTCGGCGCCGCTTCCCCCGGGCCCGAAGCCTCTACCAATTGTCGGAAACATGTCGATGATGGACCAGCTTACCCACCGCGGGCTGGCGGCGCTGGCGAAGCAGTACGGCGGTCTTCTCCACCTGCGGCTCGGCAAGCTCCACGCTTTCGCCGTGTCGACGCCGGAATATGCCCGGGAGGTGCTGCAGGCGCAGGACGGCGCCTTCTCCAACCGTCCTGCGACCATCGCCATCGCCTATCTCACATACGACCGAGCCGACATGGCGTTCGCCCACTACGGGCCCTTCTGGCGCCAGATGCGCAAGCTGTGCGTGATGAAGCTCTTCAGCCGGCGCCGTCCGGAGACGTGGATCGCGGTGCGCGACGAGTCCGCGGCGCTCGTCCGCGCCGTGGCCCGGCGGAGCGGCGAATCCGTGGACCTCGGCGAGCTCATCTTCAAGCTAACCAAGAATGTCATTTTCCGCGCCGCGTTCGGCGCCGGCGCGACCGCCGGCGACGGCGACGGCGGGAAGCAGGACAAGTTCATCGCAATCCTCCAGGAGTTCTCCAAGCTCTTCGGCGCCTTCAACATCGGCGACTTCTTCCCGTGGCTGAGCTGGGCGGACCCGCAGGGCATCAACGGGCGCCTCCGCGCCGCGCGCGCCGCCCTCGACGAGTTCATCGACAAGATCATCGACGAGCACATGGAGAGGGGCAAGAGCCCCGACGAAGTCGATGCCGACATGGTGGACGATATGCTCGCGTTCCTCCCGGAG
Source organism: Poa annua (assembly GCA_026929855.1). Classification (NCBI taxonomy): domain Eukaryota; kingdom Viridiplantae; phylum Streptophyta; class Magnoliopsida; order Poales; family Poaceae; genus Poa; species Poa annua. The sequence goes on from CM049438.1 coordinate 40,831,561, forward strand.
GCGCAGCCGAAGAAGGGTGCCGCCGGCGACGGCGGGGACGACCTGCAGAACACGCTCAGGCTCACCCGCGATAACATCAAGGCAATCATTATGGTACGTGTTTTTTTTCCTTTTACCACCGAAATTTTCGTACGTTTCCTATAGCGTAGTTAACAAACGCGATCTTCCTCCAAGATTTTTACCATGTTTAATACTCCGTGCATGTTTCTGGTCAGGAGATTAGATTTACACCAGAAAAGGCAAGCGATCATGCTTTACCTCCAAATCGTAAAATCTGCCGTGATTAAACAGATCATTTATCGTCTGCAAGAGTGCTGAGCTTGCTTGCCCGCTGGCGAGTGCAGCGATATATATATTTGTATATATATCCGACAAAATATAATTAAAATACGACAAATGGTACAGGCTGTAAGTGCACGGGACTTACTCGCTTCATGTATGCCGTGGCCTTTATCCCAAAAAAAAAGTATGCCATGGTGTATATATGTATTCTGTAGCATGCACGTGCCAAAGCACACATTTTGGTAGTGTTCCGTCCTGCCTAAAATTAGCATTTTCTTATCCCAGTCAAACTTCATAAAATTTGACCAAGAATTAATATGCAAAAAAGTATGAATATATCTACAATACAACGGCATATAATATGAAAATGTTTCATGTCAATTCTATAATGATATGAATTTGGTATTGTAGATGTTTATATTTTTTTTCAATGTATTTGGTTAAACTTTATTAAATTCAACACTGACAAAAAAAAGAAGCGCAACATATATATATTTTGGTCAAGAGGCAGTTTAGGTGTATCGTCGTTTTTCTCGTCACCAAATCTGCAGTAGCTGTCAGCATTATTGTTGCACAACTAATACTAGCTGGTTAGCCAGGGGGTGAATCTATAACTCATAAATTCTAGGAAATGAGCAGGACCATGCTGACACCAACAGCATATTGTCGTCCCTCGCACTGTCGCATATTGGCGCCTACAGTACTTGTCTTAATCTCGCTTAATTTGGCTAACCACACCACTATCCAAAATTGTACTCCTTTCGTTCCAAAAAAAGCCGCTAGTATAGAAATAAAGTCGTGTATGGTATGTTGATTTTTCCCTACACTTTATATAGATCGGAGAGAGTAGTACAACTTTTAGATCCCGACCATGCTTATTTTTACATAAAAAGTGATCCAGCCACAATTGAATGAACGGATGCCATGTTGCACGAGAAAGAGAAAAAAAAAATACTCTTCCACTTGTGCCGTTGATCAATAATACCCCCTCCGTTCATAAAAGGATGTCTTAACTTTATCTAAATTTACATGTATCTAGACATGGTTTAGATACATATAAATTTAGACAAAATTATGATTTTTTTACTAAACACAGTACAACACATACGCTTACATATACGCACATACACTCATTTTTATGAACGCACGCACGCACACTCTACCCTATGAACACCTTCGAGAGACTCAACCGGCGGATCAGGTCTTCAGATTGATAAAGTCATCACGACATCTCGTTGAGAATATTCCGTCTAAATAAGAAACACCAGCGTCAAACGTGAGGGTTAAACTCTAGTGGGTGATATGGAGGTACAACCACCCTCATAACCATCCTATCACCGACAGGTTCTCGAAACATCCGTTGATGGAGTACGTCTTTTCCTAGATATCACACGGACAACGAAGGTTCAGATCAGTGGTTCAGATGAACTAAGAGTCCGAGTAAGAGCACGATCGAGTCTAGGTACATCGTTGCCGTCTTCAAAGCGGACTCCCACGACGAATTCTGCTCCTGTCCTACTCCTACACCGGCACCCCTTTCGGCATCTACTCCATAAAAACGTGATCCAGCAACAATTGGAGTACTTCGGTTGTTCGTTTCCTCTACGCGTCGCCACCACTCCAGCCGACCTATAGCTAGCCACCAGTTCAAAGGTAGCGGCGCTCACTTTGCATGCATGGTGGCAAAATGCGGTACAAGTACAACCACTCTACTCCTAACAGTCACATAGACATAGTAGTGGTACAACCTATCCAGTATATTCCAGCACTAGCTATGTATGATCGATCTGCATATATAATTATTTGGAAATTTGAGCCCCACAGTTGTACCATCACATATATATATAATCTAGCTAATAGCTGAGTTGGTGAAATCCTAGTATAATACAGTATATATTAATGTTGACCGTACATCCGTCTCCATATAAAAACAGTTAGGCACAAAGTTTGATCTAGGTAGAATCTTCAATATTCTTGATGAGGTCATGTAGTTTGAAAACCATACACATGTGTCCTCACCTGACTTTTTGTTCATCTGTTGAAAGGTAGTCACGAAAACTTGCAACATCTCAGCCAACCAAAAACGCAATGTCACTTTTCAATATAACATGTTTTTCCAGCTTATGCATGGCACGCGAAGATAAGCTTTGCGCATCGATCTTGATGTGCGTGTCACCCTCTCCAAAGTGAGAAGCCGCTCTCAAAATTTCTAACCACAACCCCTCCACTGCCTTTGCACCAACCACATCGTTTTCTTAACTTTCACGGCAGTAGATTATAATTTGTGTAACATCGGCGTCATGCCGGCACTTTGAGTGCACGTCAAATAATTTCAAAAAAAAAAAAGTGCACGTCAAAAAGGAAAAAACGATAACGAAGGACCTCGTAGCTTCAGAACCGGTAAAGGGTAAACTCTTGCAAGTTAACCACTTACGCCGTCCTCTTCTGCTTGTTTACAAAGCTTACGCATGCATGACGGTTTGTGTATGATTTTTATTTGCTTTTTAATGCACACTCCTATGTGACGTGAGAGTGTTATATTTTTGTACTAGCAAAAAATAATGTGGTGACCTGTGGCTGCCTACAGGACGTGATGTTTGGCGGGACGGAGACAGTGGCGTCGGCGATCGAGTGGGCGATGGCGGAGATGATGCACAACCCCGACGACCTCCGTCGGCTGCAGAAGGAGCTCGTCGACACGGTGGGGCTCGACCGGAACGTGGACGAGTCGGACCTGGACAAGTTGCCCTTCCTCAAGTGCGTCATCAAGGAGACGCTCCGTCTGCACCCGCCCATCCCTCTGCTCCTCCACGAGACCGCCGAGGACTGCGTCGTCGGCGGCTACTCCGTGCCCCGGGCCTCTCGCGTCATGATTAACGTCTTCGCCATCGGCCGCGACGCCAAGGCGTGGAAGGACGCCGACACGTTCCGGCCGTCGCGGTTCATGCCGGGGGAAGGGGAGGCCGCCGGGCTCGACTTCAAGGGAGGATGCTTCGAATTTTTGCCCTTCGGTTCCGGCCGCCGCTCGTGCCCTGGCATGTCGCTCGGCCTGTACGCGCTGGAGCTTGCCGTGGCGCAGCTCGCGCACGGGTTCAGCTGGGAGCTGCCCGACGGTTTGAAGCCGTCGGAGCTCGACATGAGCGACGTGTTCGGCCTCACTGCGCCGCGCGCCACAAGGCTCTACGCCGTGCCCACACCCCGCCTCACATGCACCCTGGGTAGTGACGACGCCGGGCGCCTGGCGTGACGTCGTACGCGTGCGCGGCCATTAAAAATTGTTGTGTTTCGCGTGCGATCCATGGTATATATGTACTGGCTGGAAGAAGAAGTTGTTTGATACATTCAGAGACGGCGGCGGCGCCATTGGACCAGCTTGGTGGATACTTCTTGCTTTTTTGTGTATTTCTTTTTATCTATTTTGGACTCAGTTAAGGCTGAGATTACTACAGAACACAATAATTGGATTCTTATGCTTGCTGGATGCATGTTTCAGTTACAATTAAGCATGACGTGTTCTACCATCAAGTACCCCAAACTGTATAAAAATGTATTTTATGACCTGGTGCTCCCAGGTTGGTCTATTAAAGTTAGTTACATATCAAAGTTACATATAGTCAAATTATTACAGAGTAAAAAAAAGCAATTGTGATTTACCACGACCAGCAACGCCAGGCATCCATTGACAACACATGGGCTGCGAGAAATTGTTCTCCAAAAGCGAAGGGAACAATGTGCAAACGACGCCTCACACCAATCAAATCCAGATCATAGGTTACCCTCGATACGTCTAAGGCCCCGTTTGGAACATAGGATAGGAGAAATGTAGGAACAGGAAACATGAAGGAATAGGAAAGGAAGGCATGTGAAAACCAGAGGAAGTAGAAACATAGGAAATTTCACAAAATGTCTGTTTGGAACACAGGAAAAAAACCTACAGGAAATCAGATGAATAATACTTGCTTCTGTCGTACTAGATTAGTAAATAGAGCAATTGACTGGTGTGCATGTCATACTAGTGGGCCATTTTAAATTGGTTCTGCCTTTAAAGGCTTCTTAGTGGCTGAGGTGCCTCGGACTTCACGAAGGAATGAAAACAAATGAGGTCGGACTGGATGTTTGGAATCCTACAGAATTCCTACCAAAGCGAAGGAAGCAAAATCCTATCCTATGAAATTCCTGCGCTCATTTCTGCATTCCAAACCGTGTAAAGGAATAGTTTCCTGTATGAACAGTATTCCTCTACTTTTCCTACGGTTTACCCGTGTTCCAAACGGGCCCTAAATAGGATTTCAATCTTGCAACGACCGAGCGAGCCAATGTCACGTGCACCATGAAGGGGCCTGAGTTCTAAAACTGTGGGCTCAAACACATAATCACACATACTTTACTTAGTTTTAATTTTGTTTTGCGGCATCTATTAAGAGTGTTTGCTAAAAAGCTGTGGGGTTAGCTTACCCCACAACACACAATTTTGACATGGTCAATGGCACGTAAACTGATAGCCATGCTCGCGCAAGCAAGCAATCCACAAGGTTGTGGCCATTGTATATATTCTGTAAATTTTGTAAAAGAATTTCTTTGATTTGGGATGGGAGTCTGTCTCAAGGTGCTGAAGTGATTCGGGCTAATCAAATTTGGTGTTAATACAATGTACTTTTTTGAAATGGAGAACGAAGCTCCGTCTTCTTCATAGACACGATATGCACAACTTTTTTAGTACCAAGTTTAAAAATATACAAAGTAAACAAATCCGAGGCCACGTTTCTTGCAACAATACCTCGACCGAGTTACCACTAATTCTATAGTAGACGAATAAAGAAGAGAAGACACAACCTATAAGCACATTCTTTAAGAAGAAAAACCGTACATTCGACGAGGATGACAACTCCTTAGTATTGTACACCTAAGACTAGTCACAATGGGGAGTATCATATGGTAGTACTTTCACAATGCATAGTAACATATGAGTGGTATCATATCACACAACATTTATTAGGTGCTAGACTCATATTGCATTGGAATCCGTTATGTTACGGTATCTACCTATGATACCACTATCATCTTTTTCTTCATTAATTGATGTGACACGTCATCATTTTACCAACATGACATGCATGATACCACCTATGATACCCCCATTGTGACTAGTCTAATTAGGGAAGTGAAAAATGGTTAGAAAAAAAGAGTGAGACAGAGAGGGCCCCTGGTGGCCGGACGGATTGCCCATGATTAAAAGACTCATTGTTGTTGCGTGACTCTTAAATATAAAGACTAGTCTCTTATGATTATCTCTTGGAAACTAATAATGCGGGACCCTCATGAGCGGCTCCCTGAGCGGGCATGTTTGTAAGCAAACATTTTTTCCCATTTTTCTTCTCAATTTGATTGTCGATATTTGTGTGGATTCAAAATACATGCTTTTGTACACTTGTTTTAAAATGTGGGGGCGTACATGGTGTTTTGGCTCGTAGGACCATCTAGTCCTATTATGCAAAGTGATTTTTTTTTACATTTTAAAATGTCAAAAAAAATATAAAATAACATTTTGATTGTACCTCTAAACGTTTTATGTTGGAACACAAAGTTTTCACAAAAAAAAAATATTTTTTGTGCTCCGTATAAAAAGGACAAATTTGGTGCTCAAAAATAATGTTTTACTAGACATGTTTTTTTTTATACAGGGCACAAAATGGTTTTTTTACACAATTTTGTGACTATGGGAAAAAAAGCGCGCTATAGCATTTTGAGAATTGTCTCGCTAAATCAATCAGTGTACAATATCTCGCTAATAGCACACACGCTAAGAGCGTATTTTAAGACCGACGCTATTTTATCGTAGCACAAACATGTCTATGAGTACATTCGGATTTTTTTTGATATTGTGAAATATGTTTTTTTTACAATAGGAGCATATAGTCCCACAAGTCAACATGGATTTCTGGGGGCACTATACATTTAAATACATGTAGAAGTCCCCGCCAATTAAAAAAAGGAAAAATGCAAAATAAGTAGAGCGTAGTTCATAAACTGGATTATTTTTTATGGGCAAGTAAGCTATTCTATGAATGGAACCGTTTGATTGTATGCATCTTTGTGTATGCAGAGGCTGGAGATTAAACTCTCTAGCAATTGTATTTTCTTAACACAAAAATTGGATAAAAAATGTATTACCAGAAAAATCATCAAAAAAATGACATGAATGCATTCGGCCACCAAACACAATCATTAGAGTTCGCAATGAACAGAGTTATCCTATTATTATCCGGTTGTCTAGTGAGACAAAATTTTCCATCTTTTTGTAAAGAAAAGCGGTGGGGGAAGCCCCCACAGCGAATGTGAGTGAGATAATGGTGCGGGCATAAATAAAACAATGAGTAGCATATCGTACTAATAAATAGATAAATAAAGAAATAAAAGGACTAGCTTATGATACATGTTTGACGTTCCATCCTGATCATCATGCATCCATCCTTCGGTGTCTTCTCAAGCTGAACTGCTATTGCACTCTCAACAACTTTTGAGGTTGATAGCCGTCAGTTAAGAATTGAAAATACAAAAGTAGATGAACGAATGCACCTTGGGGCAAGGAACGTCATTGTACTATGAGATTATATCATTGGCTCTAGTGGATTCTAGGACCCTACGGTCAGATGCACCTTCCTCTGGGGCAGTGCAGAAACTTCTAGAAATCTGGACAAACACATTTTTGGGACAAAATTGCCATAACAAATCATCTAACTCAAGTAGTCGGGCCATGAGCAAAGCCTAGGCGGCTGCTCGAGTTGCGGCCGCTAGAGCCCCTGGTCCCAACGGTACGTCTGAGAGTTTAAAAATCTTAGGGCATCTCTAAAGACAACTCCTATAATGTTCTCTAAAGTCTTACAAAATCGAACATTATCGGTAGGCCTAAGAAGCATGTTGGAATGGGAATTGAAGTTTTAGAGTCAAATAACAAAAATTTATTATGCAAATGATTTTTTTAAACTCCTATCAGATGATGGGGTTTGACAGGAACTGATTCATAATAAGTACTTGCACCGCAAATCTATAACTCAAGTCAAGGTTAACCACCGGATTCTTCCTTTTGGAAAGGGTTAATGAAATTCAAGGAGGAGTTCTTTCAGCGTGGGTCGTTTACTCTAGGTAATGGGGAGACAACCAGATTTTGGGAAGATATCTGGCTAGGGGATAAGACCCTATCATATCTGTTTTAGCTCATTCACCTCCTCCTAATATAGTGTTTAGAAGAGCACACCCTGGTGATAGATGGAATAGATGGCTGCACCTTGTTAGCCGGTTAATGGAGGTGCGGTTGACCAACTCTTTCGATGAGTTTAAATGGGAATTGGCTAGGCCAGAAAAATTTACAGTAAATCAATGTATCTAGATTTTTTTAGTGATTATACTAGATATTTACATAAAGTAAAATAGGTTCGTGTCACCGGTGGGCTATACCCCCATTCATGACCGTACGATGGGCTTTTAGATTTAGGGTGGCCACGAACCGGACAAATGTAATTAGGGAATTAGCCGCTGCAAAGTTCTGACATGTGTGCAGATCGTACTGCTGAAAAAACGGATACAATACATGCCGGCTGATTCACATTCCTCTGATCAAGTAGCTAATAGTATTCTTGGTTAAAGTTGTGTGGTTGATTTATGAGTCGGTAGATTGCATTTAATGCAGCCTGAGATGTACGATCCATTGCTTGGAGATGATGCGTGCTGCCATGTTTATTAACGGATATATCCTAATGAAAGGAGTTGAATATTTTTTATTTCCTTCTTAATGACGACATAAGTTGTTCTTCATTTTGACGGAATAATCCATTCATTTGGCTACAAATTAGTGGGCACGCCTATTGATACGTCTCAAACGTATCTATAATTTCTTATGTTTCATGCTTATATTATACCAATTGCTACATGTTTTATATACACTTTATATGATTTTTATGCATTTTCCGGGACTAACCTATTAACAAGATGCCGCAGTGCCAGTTCCCTGTTTTCTTCTGTTTTTTGTTTCAGAAAAACTGTTAAGAAAATATTCTCGGAATTGGACGAATCAAAAGCCAAATTCCCTATTTTTCTCGGGAGCTTTCAGAACACCGAATAGGATACGGAGGAGAGCCACGAGGCGGCCTCACCTGGTGGAGAATATGGCTCAGAATCACCCACTCGGATCCGATTTATTCGATTCGTATGTGGTCCTACCTACAAGTAACGGACAAGCATATCGTTCTGTATATTGGGTGCAACCGGCTCCTCTCGGTGGCGCGAGACTTATACAACCAGTACAACTAGCGTTCTGATTTCAGAATAACATGTTGATGCAAAGTCAATTTATGTAATCATTCCTTTTTCGTTGGTTGATCCTTGTTTCAACCCTGTGTGACTCGTGAAATAATCCTTTGTAAGACTTGATTTACAATAAAGTAATAAATGCCACATGCATCAAATCGATGCACAGGCTGGGACTCCCCTTTTCTATAAAAAAAAGTGTCCGAATTTAGGTAAATTGTACCTGTATGTTTCGGGATTGGTCAGACATATAGGCACAATGGTATGGAACGACAACCTCTCAACTTTCCAAACATTGATGCACGCGACTTCACAAAAATATAACAAATACCTAATATAAGTGAAATATATTACAAACCACATTAATCAATAAAACGATATAGTTCAATTACCAAATAGTTCAGACACCACATTGACAAACGGGAAATAGTTCAAACATACTCACTTTGTTTCATGATTCTTTATAATATGGTCTTTCTTGATAATGTGGATCCCACGATGGCCCATATTTGAAGAGCAAGGAAATAATAATAATCTTTTAAACAATACAAGTAGAAACTAGAAACGACCGCTTTAAGCTCGATACAATAAGTCGAAGGTTCCTTATCAGCTAGCACATGCCGCTAATAATCTTTAGATCCTATTTTATGATTCGTGAATGGGGCACTAGCCCAATTGTTAGTCACAGCGGCGCACCAGCAATCAGAGTTTGGCTCTCGAATTTGTGGGATATTTTCTTCTTTTTTTAGAAAAGGGGAAAGCCCCAGCCTCTGCATCGATTAATGCGCATAGCTTTTATTGTAGGGTCTTAGTAGTTTAGAGTTTACATCTCAAGAAAATGAAGGGAAAAACAGCAGGCTAAGAAAACTGAAGTAAAAGAAGCTTCGTAAGCATCTCGTAGTCTTTTTAAGCGTTGTGTAATCTTCTAGACAGCCGCCAGGTACCCCGGGAATAAATATCCGAAGCGACCGCCTCCAGCCGGGTGCATTCAGAGTCGATAAGCGCACGTTGCGCCCGCCGGGACTAGGAAAGACCACTCGTGGATCCAGTGGGACGCCGTGCGGATAACCTGTAAAAAGTTAGTAGTTCCAGTTTTGTTAAAAATGACATCATTTCTTTATTTCCACAAAGACCATAATAAAGCACAAGCCCCCACACGAATTTGTGTTTTAACCTTCTTTTCAACCCCGTTTAGCCAATTACCAAACATATCGGTACCATTAACCGGTGGGGTGATATTAAAAGCATATTGCACCACAGTCCATAAAAGATGTGTAAAAGGACAACTAAAAAATAGATGATCTATAGACTCCTCTGAATCACAGAACACACATTTCTTGCATCCATTCCAATTACGTTTAACAAAATTATATTTCGTTAGAATAATCTTGTTAAAAAGGAACCACAGAAAGATCTTAATATTTAACGGGACCTTGAGTTTCCAAATATATTCTGGTTGGGATATTCTCTAAGTATGACATCAAGCGTTTAGTTCTGGTTGGTCTCGTTTCTTTTTAATTCATGATACATTTGAGGAGTGAGTTAGCTAGTCGAGCGGCATACACATCTTTCTTAAAGACGAAAAGCCATCCCCACAACTAGGTTGGGGTATCTGGTCTATCCATGCCGTCGATTTTCTTTAAGATTCGCGCCTCAATTTTGCAAAAAGAACCTTAACTTTGAGATATTTTCCGAACCGATACCTCTATAAAAAAGGCATAATGCTAATCCAAAACGTGATTTTCTCCAGAGAGCGAACCGGCGCGACCTCCTCCCACTTCTCGCGTCTCCTCCCCGACCTCCTCCCATGGCGTCCTCCACCGGATCCACTCCTCGCCGCGCTCCTCCCCCGCCCCGCGCTTCCTCCACGCCGCCCGGAGCTCACCGCGCTCCTCCCGCGGAGGCCGCCGCCGTCGTCCCGTGCTGAGGTTCCCGGAGCTCCGGGCGGAGAGCTCGCCGTCGTCCCGTGCTGAGGGAGCTCATCGTCGTCCCGTGCTGAGGTTCCCGGAGCTCCGGGCGGCGCGGATCCGGCCATGGCGTTGAGGGAGCTCGCCGTCGTTCCGTGCTGAGGTTACCGGAGCTCCGGGCGGCGCGGATCCGGCCATGGCGTCTGCGGGCAGGGAAGGAGAGCTGCAAAACGGCGGCGGCGGATCCGGCCAAGGCGCAGCCATATTTCTTACCCGAATTTTCTTATTTCAGATTTGGATCTTGTTATGTATTTTGGATCCAGATCTTGATTTCGATTTTTGGATCCAGATCTTGATTACGATTTTGCCCGAAATTTTGTTCATGTATTTAGTTATTGACAGCAAATTATTTTGTTCACGTATTTTGTCCAGACGACTAGCATCATTTTCTTGGATTCGCATCCAGATCTCCTGTTCGTGCTCACAAATTAAAAAAGTCCATGAAAAGAAATTGGGCATATTTTCTTGCGAATACAAGATGTTTAGGAAATGTGTTGTTCTGTTGGCAAGAAATATATTGCTTCGATACATTAACAAGAAATATTCGGATCTGACGCCTACAAAAAAATTAACACAATTTTATGCATTAACATACCTGAACAAATTTCTTCATTAAAAAATTTCCTTGCTTTTAGCACATACGCTTGATGCATGCATTTTTTAGGAACAAAAAATTAGGAAACACATTTTTTTCACATTACGAAAACAAACATTATATAATAACAGTGCATAAATTTAAAAGAAAAAATCTCCACATTAGGAAGCTTGATTATTGCTTCCCGAATTTTAGGAAACAAATGTCTTCTAATTAGGAAGCATGGTTATTGCTACCAGAAATTTTCCATGCATTAACACATGCGTTGCAAACATCAGACATTAATGCGTGACTAACGAAATGTTTACATTTTTCACAAATGTTATTTTCTTGATACAAGATATCCAAAAATGTGTTTATTCATGAGTTTTGTGTTGACACAAAAAAAATAAAAATGTGTTAAAATATCATCCAAATAATATATTGTAAATATACGAATCTATATATAGTAATTCTTGATACAAAAATAGATCATTAATGAAATGGTATACATATGATTTTTTTTTTGTTATGTTAGTACATTTGGAAAATCTTTAAGTGAGAAAAAAACATTTATATCTATTTGTTATTTTTGTAAAATTGGGGAATCTTTAAGTGAAATGGTTAGAGATAATGAAGTGTTATGTTGATTTTATAGCTGGAGCGAATCGTAATTATCAAAATGCAGGGACTTTTTTGTAAGAATACACGACGATCGTCGGATAAAAAATGAACGTTCCGGATAATTCATTCTCTCGGGTATAGTGGATACCGCGGTTCCTGTTGACCTCTTATATACTATAATACAAACCCATGATTGCATCCGGCTCCGTCTAAGCTTAAATAGAAAGGAAAAAAAATACGTGTAGGCTTGATCGATTGAGTAAGCTAGATAGGAATGGGTGTGATGATCTAATCCTGACGAAATGGCGACGCTCATATATGTACAGTACAAAAAATGATTCCCATAAAGTTCGTTGGTTTTTTAGGCGACATGGTCTGCTTCAGCTTGAGTGGTAAACGATAAGAATGTTTTGTCCCATTGGTGCAAATGGGCTCCGGTGAGGAGATCATTTCATCATACATAATAGATTAATAAGTCGTCCCCATCCAAAAGCAGCGTGCTCTTGCGCATCGCTCTCAAAATCTTCTCATCACTTGGCTAAGTTATCTAGCTATATGTCCAGCCTGATTGCAGGTACTCCGTACTAGATATCGCCCAGCTCCACCAACTAAGTAGTCGATCGGCAATAAAGACGCACTAACCAGAAAAAACTAATTTCTAGCTTCCCCACAGGTTCGTCGAATAAAATTCATCAATGAGTCGCGTGTGTTATGAACAAATTGAGTAACTGGTACTGTAGTAGTATCAGTGATGTTGACCGCTGCTGATAAGTACTCCCTCCGTTCGGTATTACTCATCGCCGTTTGTACTACATCTTTATACTTGATCAGCTCAATCTGCATGACAAGTAAAACCAGAGGGAGTATATGTTTAGGGGGGCATGTTTTACAGAGGAAAACCTGGCTTATATGCATGTACAGTATGAGAGAGCAAGTGATAGCACAAACATACACAGATACACTAACCAGTGATCGCAGTGGAGTTTGGTCACCGGAGCCGATGTGACGGCGTTCTGGTGCTCTCGTCGTCAAAGGCCGAGGCGTATCGGTGTCACTTGTGCATTGAGCAGAGGACGTCCTACTCATACGTATGGCTGCCGCACCTGGCGACGTCATTGCACGCTGGACCTGCTGGATGGACGCCGAGCTGGTTTCTACGACAGCCTGACCAAAGGATGCGTGATCTTTATCTCGATCGGTCCGTGTGCACATGTACTCTCTTCGTTTCAAAAAAAAAAGTGAAGTTCCTCCTATCTTTAAGTTTGATCAGATTTGTAGAAAAATATACCCATAAATATCACGCCAACTTTGTTCAATTAGATTTATGATGCAGTATACTTTCCTATAACTTGGAGCAACCTCAACCATCAATTATTTTAGAACGAAGGTGTATATATTGTAAAAAAAAAAATCCGAAATAAGGAATCGTCAGTGTTACTATCTCCTTAGACGGACAAAAGACTCAGAATAGAAGAGAAATTGGAACGGGGCAAAAGACTTGCCATTTACATCAAATAAGAAGAAGGTTTTAGAGGTTCAAAATTTAGTAGCTAGGATACCCACTAAAACATTCAAGAAATTCTACTTCCTCGAAATTATTGCCCAAAAAAGCAGCCCTGTCGTGGTGGTATCACGGCATATGCCATATGATGGCTAATTGTATGGGGCCAATGGACGCTGGTGGATCCGGGGAGGGCTAGCGAGCTGAGGAGCTCACACGAGAAATGGCTAAGAACTGCCGAAACCGACTCGGGCAGGGGAGAAACCGCAAGAACACACGAAGAACACACCCGAAACCTCTAGCAAACAAGAACACACACGATGTACCTAGGTTCGGGTCCCTCGTGAGGAGGTAAGACCCCTACTCCTGCCTTTCCTCACTATATATGTGTCTCACAAGATCTACAAGATGCTCCTTGAGCTGTTTTGCCTCTAACTCTAGGAAGAACACAAGAACAAGGATGAATTAAAAGGAGGAGAGGAGTAAATGCGCCTATAGTTTTGACTCTCTGGTTGGTGTCCCTCTCACAGGACTAGTTATGGCGCTATTTATAGAGGTCCGGCGAGTTGGGCGGAAACCCTAAATCCTCCGGGTCCCACCGGACAATGGCTACAGTCCAACAGAGATGTCGACATCCCTACCACGACCTAGAGCCGAGCTATCCGACATTGGTCGAGGTAGGCCATGATGCCTCTTGCCGTAGCCGCCGCCGGCCTAGGTGATGATGCTTCCCCTGTCAGAGACAGGACGTGTCTTCTCCATGCCTTGTCTCCTGTCAGTCAGTTGGCAGTACAGTGGAATAGTCACATCGCCCTTATCTTGTGCCCTTTGTCCCGCGCCCGTGTCAGGCGGGAGGTGACTTAGCTTCCGTGCCAGACGGGTCAGTGTCCTTGCCATTACTTGCCCTTAACTTCCGGTCCGACATAGAATATGTCAGACGGTCTCGCTTTACCCGGCATGACTAAGCCGGGTCTTCCGTTATACCCCGGCAGGGATATGCCGGGCCTGCTTACCCAGAACGCCTTCCCGAGTCCCGGCATGGCTATGCCGGAACCTCCTTCCTGCACACAACAGACAGAGATACGACACCGACATGAAGATGCCGGTCCGGTCATGTCGGTCCGACCCGAGTTAGTTTACCTGCCTTGCCCTGGTCTTTCCCACACTAGGAGTATGCCGGATACCTCTGACACACACCCAAGTCGGCCCTGCATATAACTCGGTCCAGCCAAGACCCTGCTCACCAATACCTGTCTCGGATGCTGCACAAGAGAATGCCCCTAGACCCAGCTGCTCGAAGATGTCTTAGGCTTGCTCCCAAAGACATCTTCGAGAAGCTGGTTCTTAGAATAACTCTCTGCTCCTGCCTGAATAAAAATGAGGGGCTGGGGGTCTATTTATAGTATCACCAGGGGATACTGCCTGGCCCCTGCAAACCCCAAAGGGCACCACTTGACCTCTCTCAAGGGTCACCTTCTGAGTAATCCCAAAGGGCGTCACTTTACTCCTCCAAGGGTCACATGACCTCTGCAGCTAGGCCAAGGACAATTACCACGGTAACATGAGTATCTTATCCATGCCTTTACCCTACCCGGGGGTAGCCCCCCGACAAGCCCCGTCCAATCTCCATAATTTTGCCTGACCCTTCTTTTATCTTAAGGGTGATGACAATGGGAAGGCGACGCGTGATTATGGAAAACCCTCACATTTCGCTCCTTTCAAAACTCCCAATAGACAAACATGAACAAGGAGGGCAAATATTTACGAGCCCAGATTAAGTTCGACCACCATTTTTTCCGATAAAGAGAGCTTTATTACTTAAAATGTTTTAAGCGTTACACTCTGCCTCTGCATAACAAAGATGCACACAGCCAAAGTTCGACCACCATGAGTTAACAATAAGCTCGTTGATCCAATGCGTCGGTGATATGTCCAAGAGCCACACTATGGTAAGATTGAAGACCGAATCCTCTTTCAGAAAGGGTATTGAAAGAGGATGTGGGCTGCTGAGACTCATGGATTTGAATGCATGACTAGGCATAGTGGGGAGTATCATATAGTGGTATCATGCATATGATACTACTCTATGTTACTATCTCAATAGTGCGTGGTAACATATGTGTAGTATCATATAATCATGCATTTATTAGTCTATAAACTTATCTTATTTTGAAATCTTTTATGTTACGGTATCTACCTATGATACCATCATCAACTCTCTCCTTATTAAATACTTGGCACATCATTATTTTTACCTATGTGACACATATGTTGCTACCTATATATGTTACTCCCACTATGACTAGTCTAATGGGTAGTTTCCACAATTTTGCTAATTAACCCCTACGTTGAAGGATGTTTGATGTCCAATTTTTTTTTTTGCAAAATAGTAAAACGAAAAATCTTGCATTTGGGAGGGACCCAAGTCTCCAAGAGAATGGCAGTTCCATTTTCGTCTAAAATACGGCGCGCATGTCACCCTCGATCGTTCTCTCGCACCATGGATACGGTATGGAGCGTGTCTGAACGTTGGAGACCGCTGGTCATGCGGCCACCAAACCTGACGCAACAGGCACTGATCGATGTAACAGTCGCCTTTACTCATTAGCTGGTCGCGAATCAGGAATTCAGGATCAGTGGTAGGGTTTGAATTCAGATAGAGTTTACTCGTCCTATATATCGATCGACCGGCCGATAGCTAGGCCTGCTCAAGGACCATGCATGAGCTGATCCGTGGGGGAGATTTTGTGAAGGGCAGGAGAAAAGCTAGCTGATGGCGGCGTCCATTGACGAACGAATATTCGATCATATATACTCGTCCTAGATATATCGATCAACCCGCTGGGAATTGGGATCGAGCAGGTACGCGGGAGTTAGAATGCAGCTTTGTTTTGTTTCAAAAAAAAAAAGGAATGCAGCTTTGTCAGTCACGAGGAGGGCTGTGAAAGAAGAAGCGTTTGCTGAGGCGTTGTGTAGGCACGTCGCAGCCATGCACGAAACCCTTCCCTGGATCAAGCCCCATTCAGTGCATAGGCTTACGTCCACGCAGAGTCTACAGTCTAAACTTGGCACGCAGCATTTACAAGCGTTGAAATGCTGGGTGCCACAAGATAGGCCGATATCGATGTAGCGGCGGCGCCACAGACGGACGGACGGTATATGCGACTGTAAGCGGGTTTGGTGAGACAGCGATCCATATCGATAACTCTCGCTGTGCATTTTCAGTCTGCCCCCCTTAACTTCTCTTTGACAAGATGATGTTGAAACTTTGAATTTGACGCATGCAAGTGAGAGTGTGAATGAGACCGTGTACAATGCAAATTTGGGATTCCATCGGCATCGTGCACGGATAGCTATAGGCAGACCCGGGCGACCCTCACGGCCTCGTCCTATTTGACGCCAACATCTTCAAATAGTGCCTCAACACTCGCCCTGCGAAGTGGGCCGGCCCAGGAAAGGATCTCTCTCCTTTACACCCGTTTCTTCGTTTTTTGTTTTAACTTATGTTCTCACTCCTTTTCTGTTTCCATTTTCCTTTTCTTCCATTTATATTTCATCCTTACTTTTTCGGTATCTTTTTTTTCCTTTTTATTTCTTGGCATTTCATGTTTTCCTTTTTTTTCTCGTTCTTGTAAATTTACGAGTATTTTATTGTGTAATGAGTAAAAAAATATTAAACTCGTGAACAGTTTTTTTTAATTTCCCCAACAGTATTTACCGCATATGAATATTTTTTAAGCGTGCGGACATTTTGGCTCCTATAAGATTTTTTAACTCACGCATTTTTAAACCATATGAAGATTTTTTTTGCAGCTTTCTATATATATTCCGTATAAAAGGAAAATTGTGGAAGACGCCTGAAGTGTTCTAGCGTGTTCGCTTGTCCCATGATGTTTTTTGAAGCCATGCATCACCTCAAAATACTCCCTCTGTTTCTGAATATATATGGTTTATAGTTTTTGCACGTATTAAGACATGCGTATTTTGCATATAGTGGACTCATTTTTTTCAGGAAAAAATGCTAAGAGATGAGTTCTTAATAGGCACAAAAGAAATACAATCCGGTAAATACCTCTTTTAAGACTAGGTCTCATTTCTTGATTGGTCAAATTGTCCATAAATAACAAATACACCTCATATTATGGATTAAAAAAAAATATATACACCTTATATCAAGAAACGGAGGGAGTATATCTTACTTGTCGTGGTGGTATCACGGCAGATGCCATAGGATGGCTAATGTGTGGGGCCGATGGACGCTGGTGGATCCGGGGAGGGCTAGCGAACTAAGGAGCTCACACGAGAAAGGTCCAAGTCTGGCCGAAACCGACTTAACTCGGCTCAAGAACCAGGAAGAGCCCTCAAGAAACACAAACACGCACGATGTACCCAGGTTCAGGGCCCTCGTGATGAGGTAAGACCCCTACTCCTGCCTAGCCTCTCAATATAAGTGTCTCACAAGATCTACAAGGTGCTCCTTGAACTGTTTTGGTAAGAACAAGGATGAACTACTAAGGGAGAGAAGTAAATGCTCTAGCAATGAATGCAACTATAACTTCGGCCCTCTGGTTGGTGTCCCTCTCACAGGAGGAGTTATGGCGCTATTTATAGAAATCCGGCCGAGTTGCCCGGTAACCCTAGCTCCTCCGGGTCCCATCGGACAACAGCTATAGTCCAACAGCGATGTCGACATCCCTACCACGACCTAGAGCCGAGCTATCCGACATAGGTCGAGGTAGGCCATGATGCCTCTTGCCGCAGCCGCCGCCGGCCTAGGTGATGATGCTTCCCCTGTCAGAGACAGGACGTGTCTTTTCCATGCCTTGTCTCCTGTCAGTCAGTTGGCAGTACGGTGGAATAGTCACGTCGCCCTTGTCTTGTGCCTTTTGTCCCGCGCCCGTGTCAGGCGGGAGGTGACTTAACTTCCGTGTCAGACGGGTCAGTGTCCTTGCCACGTACTTGCCCTTGACTTCAGGTCCGACATAGAATATGCCGGACGGACTTGCCCAACCCGGTATGGCTATGCCGGATTCCTCCCCGCACCCCGGCAAGGGTATACCGAGCCGGGTTATCCGGAACATCTTCCCGAGTCGCGGCTTGCCTATGCCGGAGCCTCTTTCCTGCACATAGTAGACTGAGAGATGAGGCCGACATCCTGTCCGACCCGAGTCAGTTTACCAGCGTGCCCTGCCTTGATCTTTCCCACACCAGGAGTATGCCGGCTACCTCCGACATACACCCAAGTCGGCCCTGCATATAACTCGGTCCAGCCAGGACCCTGCTCACCAACACCTGTCTCGGATGTTGCACAAGAGAATGCCCCTAGGCCCAGCTGCTCGAAGATGTCTTAGGCTTGCTCCCAAAGACATCTTCGAGAAGCTGGTTCTTAGGAGAACTCACTGCTTCTGCCTGAATAAGAATGGGGGGCTGGAGGTCTATTTATAATATCACCAGGGGAGACAGCCTGGCCCCTGCAATCTCCAAAGGGCACCCCTTGACCTCTCTCAAGAGTCGCCTCTTGCGCGTCCTCAAAGGTCGTCACTTCACTCCCCAAAGGGTCACGTGACCTTTGGAGCTGGGCAAAGGACATTTACCACTGTAAACATGAGTACCTTACCCATGCCTTTACCCTACCCGGGGGTAGCCCCCCGACACTAGTCCCCGAAGCTGGTGTAGTCCTGCAAACTTGGATGAAGGGCAGCATCAGATTTAACCATACAACTGCCTTGAACCAACGGCCGACATTACCATGTCGGGTAAATCAACTGCTCCGACTTGCTCCAGTAGGTCCTCCCACAAACCATCCGACATCACTATGTCGGCCTGACAAGAAACTTGCGACATGCTTATCCCGGCATACTATAAGATCATCCGACATTGCCGTCTCGGATTGACCTTGAGCCCTCTACCATCCTTGCTCCTCGTTCCGGTACCTCTGACATCAACAGATCTTCTCTCAGATCTTCTTCTGAGACGTGTCACTCACATGCTGCATCATCCCGTGATTTATGCCACGCGGCCTGACAAACCGTCATGCAAATGCCGCACGGGCCCCACCGAGCGTCACATCCCGCAGACACTCGAGTGGTCTGACCCCGAGGCGTCTCCTCGATTCCTGCGTTGACAACCGCACGCGATCCCGCCGCAGACGGTTGGGATTCCGCGGCCCACGATGTGGCCGATCGTGCGGTTGCACGTATCTCAACTGCGCACGATGTGCCACGCACGATCCCACGCGCGTTTCGAAACTGCCGGGCGGGAAAACCGGAACCGTCTCTTCTCCTCCCCTCATAAATAGGTCCACGGGGGAATCTTTCTTCCCCTCGCATCCCCACTCCACTTCTTCTTCCTCCTCTGCTCCCTTCCGCCGCCGTCGCGCCCGAGCACAAGCATACGCACGCCGGCGACCCCGCCACCGATCGGAAAACGCGGATTGAAGCTACCGCCTCCGCCGCTCACCAATCCGCACGTCAAATACTCCGGTGAGTTTTATTAGCCTCCCATCTTCGGCTAGATCTCCGAGTACCTCGCCGGCGCGTTCGTATCCCACTGCATCCTTCCGCCATGGATTTTGCTCTAGTCGCAGTAGACGCTCCATATGAACTCATCACAGGGAAGCACTTTTCCATTGCACACACTGACTTGTGACCGCCTCCTAGATCTGTTTCCTAGATCGGTCTCCTTTCTTCCTAGTAATGCCACGGTGCTACGATCACAGTTCATCTTCCCTAGTTCATAGTTTGGCCTTCCGATTTATTTCCATTATGTAGATCCTCTGTGTGCCTTCCTACCGACGTAATGCTGTTTTCTTCCCGACATGCAGTGATCTCCCTCCGACTTACTCATCACCCCGGTCGCTAACTCGGCATCTGCTTGCAGGTCGAACCGACATGTCTTCGAGCCACTCATCGGAGCAGACCGACATGTCCGCCGATTGTACAAGATGATCTTGACTGGCTGCGTCGCACGCGCCGTCTCCCGACACAGGTGATATGTCGGCTTCCCGGCGAAGAAGATGAACCCGTGCCCGAGGAGGGAGAATGGGTGGTCTTTGTCACGCACTTTGAGCGCGGCTTTGGCCTCCCAGCCAGCAGATTCTTCCGGGCCTTCCTCGACAGGTTCGAGCTCCAACCGCACCATCTGCCGGCCAACTCCATCACCGTCCTCTCGGCCTTCGTCGCCTTCTCCGAGGGGTATCTCGGCCTGTGGCCCATGGTCAGTCTCTGGGCGAAATACTTCCAGCTTCGAAAGCAGAGCATCCCCAACAAGGGTGTCAAGGACAAGGAGACGACCGCCTGCGGAGCGGCCACCATCGTTGCCCGGAAGCTCTCCGACTTCCCCAAGGTCACCGGGCTGGAATCCTGCCGGAAGTGGCAGCGCAGCTTCTTCTATGTGAAGAACCCGGATCTCACCGGCAAGGGCAAGGAAGTTGACTACATCAACCTCCCCGAGTTCCGGATCGACCCGCCCTACTCTCAGGCGAACTTGGGTTGGGATCCGTCGGGCGGTGACGCGGAGATCCAGGCCATCCACAACCATCTGCTCTCGATAAAAGACGAGCTGATGGTGGATGACCTCCTGCGAACCTTCGTCAGCCGCCGGGTTAGCCCCCTCCAGAACCGGACACACAAGATCTGCCACATGAGCGGGCCCCGCGACCCAACCCGAATTAGCCCATTCGAGTTGGATAAGCCGGCGGTGCGCAGGCGCGTCCGAGCCATTGCCCAGACCACAATGGGAGATGACTGGGAGTGGGGGCGCGAGCCACATAACCGCGCCAATCCTCCGCCAGCAGTAAGTTCTTGCCCCTTTTCTCTGATACATCATAGTAACCGACATTGCAGCTATACCGACATCTTGCTCTTTTTGCCTCCTTAATCACCTTTGCTATCTTCTTTTTGCAGAGGTTTGGCCGCCAAACCCAGGAAGACAAAAGATGGGCCAACGGTGAATGGCGGGCGGATCTCCCAATGCCGGCAACCCCGCTCACTGAAGACCCGGACGACGAGGATCATTTGTCGATCCCGGTAGCTCGCACCTCCGGTCCGGGTAAGTCTCGAACTCGGTCTCGTCCGCAAGACGGATCTGACGACGATGACTGTGTGATGCTAGAGATCACGCACGCCACTCCCCTGGCCTGTGCTGACCCTCTGCCTCCACCACCAGTTGCTCCGAGCTCCCAAGGAGCCACGCGCAAGCGCGCAGGACCCGGTGCCTCTGCCACCGAGAACCCGGGGGCCAAGAAGGCCAAGATCAGCAAGAAGGTGTCCCGCAAGAAGATTCCTACCGCTGCCGGGTAACATTCCTCCTCTCGTCTTTCGACTCCTTTGTCTTTTCCGAGCTAACCCTTTGCATCTGCGCAGAGCCCCACTCGAGCTTGACCAGAGTGGTCCGGCGGCTCCGACAGACGCAGAAGTCGGCAGCCCAAGCCGGGCAAACCCTGCAGCCGCCGACACCGTCATTCCAGACGCCTCCCCGCCGACATCCAAGACCACGGCCGAAGCTGGCCGAGCAAGCCCGGACCGGGATGTCGGGTCCGGCGGTGACAGAGCGCGCCCCTCCACTGCACGGGCCGAAACCACGGTGGTGTCGGACGCACCCCCGCAGCAACCGACGCCGCCAGAACCGCAACCATCCCCTGCAACTCAGCAGCAGCCGCAACTCCAGCGCTAGGCACAAGCCAAGGCCCACACCTCGAAGGCGGTTACCGCCCAGGGCAAGTCGGCTTCCTCAAGCCACAAATCTTCCAAGTCTGCCCCGAGCCCGGATCAGCTGGCCGCCAAGAAAGGTCAGAATCCTCCGGGTAAACTAAGAGTGGTGCATCCTCCTCGCACCGCGGTTAAGACGGCAGCATTGCGAATGCTAGAGGCCACCGTCCACCGGGTTGATTCTGCCGCGGACTTGGAGGACTCGGGTTTCCTCACGCCTAGTGCTGAATCTTCAGATTCGATGGAGCAGTACAACTTGGACTGGAATGCTGCCGACATCAACGAGGCTACATCTTCAGATCCGAGCATCGACCACCCCGCTGGCCCCGGGAAGGTTGCTCAATCTCTGCACGCTCTACAATCCGCTGTCCTCCAACTCACGACAGCCGCAGAAGTAAGTCTTTCCAACATCCAACATCCCCAGTCCCCGAGATTCTGGTCGAATGGTTAAGACTTGACCAAGTTAAGATCATTCGGCGAGAATCTTCAAAACGCTTCACACCCAGTCCCCGAGATTCCTGCCGAGTAATCAATACTTGACCGAGTAAGGGTTACTCGGCTGGCATCTCCAACAACCCTTATTAACATTCCACCTTCTATTTCAGTCATGCAGCAAGGAGCGAACCCGGGTGTTCCAGAGGCTGCTCGTTGAACACGGGTCCCTCCGGAAACGGTTCAAAGACCTCCAGGCTGCGCACCAGAACCACGGTACACTTTCTCGTTCCCGACATACACTTCCTCTTCTTAAGTTCTTCTTACTGACATAACCGACTTGTCGTTTTTCTCAGCTGATACCGCCGCCCGAGTCGCCGCAAAGCACAAGCTCGAGTTGGAGCAAGAGCAGGCCAAAACAATTCGGCTCCAAGAAGAATTGGAACATGCCAAGACAGAAAAGGCCGAGTTGGAGAAGACTCTGGCGGATGCTGTGAGGGTGCAGGGTGAAGTGCTTGAGCAAACCGAGTCTCGCGCCATCTTGGCCGAAGAAAAGCTCAACACCCTCAAGTCCAAGTGTGACGTCTGGCTGGCCGAGTTGAAGAAAATCAATGACCAGATGGATAGTAAGTTCCTCTTAACTTCTTCCTTCCTTACTAGAATTTTGCCGACATATGCCCTCTATCGGCCTACCTTCTAACTTCTCAACAGCTTTCTTCTCCTCAGAGCACTTCTCCCACACGCACGCCGTTGCCGTGAAGGCCATCAACCGGTCGCGTGCGAAGAGGGCTGAAGCTGGCCCCATCTCTGGCGAGTGGGACGTGGAGGACCATCTCGTGGCACTCAACGCCCGCTTCGCGCCTCTTAAGAGTATCGGGATGGAGCTCCTCGACGCCGGCATTCATGTCTACCGGAAGCTCTGGCCCGGCGCCACGCCTCCGCAAAATGTATCCGACTTGGCCCAAGAGCTGATGAAGACGGAAAAGCGCCTCCGGGAGTGGAGATCCTCCGCGGCCCGTGCCGGGGCAGACCAAGCACTTTCCTTCATACTATCCTGGTATGAGTGAATTAATCTTCAGCAGGTGCGGGTGCAGCGCGAGAACTCGCCATGGACAACCGATCCCGCCATGATCCGGCTCTGGCAAGATGCTGCGCACTACTTTGCCAGCTATTCGCAGCCCCATCAGTATGTCGAGGGCGAGGTCTACTCGGATGACGAAGACTATGCCGATGACCTTGAGGACGAGGAGGAAGGCGATGACGAAGAAAACCAAGACAACCTCCCCGAAACCTCCAAGACCTCCGGTAAAGCTCAATCTTCCGGGAAAGCTTCCACTTCCGGGACTGCTGACACAGCCAGTGAGGACGCCGCCGCCGACATCACCAAGTCGGCCTCGACTGACCAGCTGAAAACTGCTGCTGAGGTCAATGTCGAGTCGGGGGCCGCCGATACCACCGAGTCCACTGCCGCTGCCGAGACTCTTGCTGCCAAGTCTGCTGCGTAAAACTTAAGAAAACAATTCTGTCAAATCCCCGGAATGCCGGGTGCATATGTAATATATACAATTTTAAGTAGAATACTCTGCTATTTTGCCTTATTGATTCGAACAAGTACTCAGCTATGTCGGATCACTTTATACCGAGTTCCCGGGTTTGCTTTCTCGTTTACTATACTTAGTGATTTTTGCTCTTGTCTACCATACAGGCGTTCGACAGTCGAGTCACAAAATCACGACTATAGCATACGGTACTAGTAAATATCCGAGTTAAGGTTTAAAGATATTCGACATAACGGAAAAAATAATTGAAACACAGGGGTTAGCACACCACATGTGCCGAATTGCTTTTATACCGAGTCCCCGAGTTCGTTTTCGTGTTTACCATCTTCCACTATCTTTGCTCTTGACTACCATTTTGGCGTTCGTCAGTCGACTCACAAGATCATTTCACATAGCATACATTACTTAACTTTGAACCAAGGTTGAAAGTTTATTCGGCACATGGACAACATACATAAAACATACAAGGCAGTCCCCGAGTTTCACTTCGGGACGCCGGCATACAGATAATAAGGAAAACAGCGAAACAAAAACATAAGTAAAGATAGGACAGTCCCCGAGTTCATCCCGGGGTGCCGACATGCAAAAGACATAAGAAGGAAACAATCATGTGGACAAGGCAGTCCCCGAGTTTCATTTCGGGGTGCCGGCATTTTATTCATAAGGGACCGAGATACATACACTGTGCCCTTTATGTGTGAAAGGGACGAAGTAGAGCTACATTCCATGGCCGTTTGGTTTCCTCTCCGGCTTTATCCATTACACCTTTTCTAGCTTCCTGTGCATCTACAAGATAATAAGAATAGTTGTGCAGAGCTCTGCTCACAACGAAGGGTCCTTCCCATGGCGGTGACAACTTGTGCATGCCGGTAGTGCGCTGTATCAGCCTCAACACTAGATCTCCCTCTCTGAACACCCGGGGGTGCACCTTCCGGCTATGATAGCGTCGGAGGTTTTGCTGGTAAATTGCTGACCGAGATAGGGCCAACTCTCTTGCTTCCTCGAGCAAGTCGACATCGTTCTCTCGGGCTTCTCTTGCCTCGGTTTCTGTAAACATTGCCACTCTGGGCGAGTCATACTGTATGTCGGTTGGCAACACTGCCTCTGCACCATACACCATAAAGAATGGCGTGTACCCGGTGGATCTATTGGGTGTGGTCCGGAGACCTCATGGTACTGCCGGTATCTCTTCTATCCAGCACCCTGGAGTTCGCAGGAGTGGTTCTATCAGTCGGGCTTTTATGCCGGCAAGCACTAATGCATTGGCTCTTTCAACTTGTCCATTTGCCTCTGGGTGAGCCACCGAGGCCACATCAAGTCGGATTCTCTTTTCAGCACAGAACCGAGCAAACTCCCCTACTGCAAAATTGGTGCCATTGTCCGTGATAATGCTGTGGAGATAACCGTATCTCAATATGATATCTTTCAGAAATGAGACGGCAGTAGCTCCATCACATTTCCGAATTGGCTTCACCTCGATCCATTTGGTGAACTTGTCCACCATGACCAGTATATGAGTCATGTTACCTCGCGCCGGCTTGAATGGACCCACCATATCCAAGCACCATATGGCAAACGGCCAAGTGATGGGGATTGTCTTCAGCGCTGCTGCCGGCATATGCATTCTGTGGGCAAACCTCTGGCAACCTCCACACTTCCGGACGATATCTTCCGCTTGTTGCAGAGCCGTGAGCCAGTAAAACCCATGTCGGAAGACTTTAGCCACCAATGCCCTTGAGGAAGCATGGTGACCGCATTCTCCTTGATGTATCTCGAGCAGCATCTCTTGCCCTTCTTCCGGCTCGACGCAACGTGGCAGCACCTCGGTGACACTTCTTTTGTACAGCTCTTGGTTGATAACCGTGTAGGCCTTGGATCTTCTCACCACTTGCCGAGCTTCAACCTCATTGTCGGGCAAGGTCCCATCCACCATATATGCCATAATGGGCTGCGCCCAACCCGGCACCGGCCTCACAGGGAAGATTGGGGCATCTATGTCCATAGGCTCGGCCGACATTACCTCTGCCGACATATCCTGCGCAGTCCCCGGGTTCAGCCAAATGCTCCCGACATCAACCTCCATGGGCACAGCCTCTGCTTCCGAGCTCTTCGGGATAAAGATGGACTCTGACTCGGGTGACGGCTTGATCGATGGTTTCCTCAAGTGCTCCAAAGCTATGCCGGGTGGGACCGCATCCCGTGATGACCCCAACTTGGACAGTACATCCGCAGTCTCATTCTCGCCCCGGGGTATGTGCTTGAACTCGCAGCCTTCAAAAAATCCGGAAATTTTCAGCACATGAAAACGATAAGACGCCATGTTGGCATCCAAAGCGTTCCAATTCCCCGACACTTGCTACACCACCAAGTCCGAGTCGCCATAGCATTCTATCCGACGAATGCCAATCTCCTTGGCGACATTGAGCCCATTCACGAGTGCCTCATACTCGGCCACATTATTGGATGCCGAGAAGTGAATTTGGAGCACATACTTTAGCACATCTTGCTTCGGTGAGGTGAGGACTACTCCGGCACCCAATCCGATCTTTGCCTTGGATCCATCAAAATGCATCTTCCAGAATACTGCATCTCGGCCCAGTCCACCAAGAAGTCCGGCAGCGCCTGCGACTTAATGGCGTCAATTCTTTCGTAAGTCGGGGCGTACGGAGATAACTGTATAGCCCATTTGGCAATTCGGCCGCTGGCATCTTTGCACCCAATGATCTCGGACAAGGGAGCCTCGCTCACCACTGTAACCGGATGCTCTTGAAAGTAGTGCTTCAACTTGGTGACCGCCAGGTATACACCGTAAGCCATCTTCTGGTAGTGCGGGTAATTCGGCTTGGAGAGGGAGAGCACCTCACTCAGATAATACACGGGTCTCTGCACCACCTTATCACCCTCTTCTCGCTCCACCACCATTACCACGCTTACAACCCGGTTTGTAGCCGCGATATAGAGTAACATCGGCTCCTTGGGCAATGGGGATGCCAACACCGGTGCATTTGAGAGTGTTTTCTTCAAGTCATTAAAAGGTGCATCGGCCTGCGGGGTCCACACAAAAGTTTTGCTCTTTTTCATGAGCTGATACAAAGGCAAAGCTTTCTCTCCTAACCGGCTTACAAACCGACTTAGGGATGCCAAGCACCTGGTGAATTTCTGTACATCTTTGAGACGGGTGGGCAGCTTCATGCTCTCGATAGCACGGATCTTGTCCGGGTTAACCTCAATACCCCGGCTAGACACAAGGAATCCGAGTAACTTTCCGGCCGGCACACCGAAAGTACATTTATCCGGGTTAAGTTTCATTCGAAATTTTCTCAAATTAGCGAATGTTTCTCTTAGATCATCGATCAGAGTGGATTTTTCTTTTGTTTTTATGACGATGTCGTCGACATACACTTCGGCATTCCGACCTATTTGATCGTGCAAGCATTTCTGCATGCACCTCTGATATGTGGCATCAGCATTTCTCAACCCGAAGGTCATGACACGATAGCAATAAGCCCCGTACGGGGTAATAAAAGCAGTTTTTAATTGATCAGCCGGGTTCAAAGGTATTTGGTGAAAACCAGAATACGCATCTACAAAAGACAAAAGCTCACACCCGGCAGTGGAGTCGATCACTTGATCTATCCGGGGGAGCGGGAAAGGATCTTTCGGGCACGCCTTGTTGAGATTGGTGAAGTCAATGCACATGCGCCACACCTTGGCCAGCAGGGGGTCGTCTTTCTTCTTTTCTACCAGGACCGGGTTAGACAACCAGTCCGGGTGTAGCACTTCCATCACAAATCCAGCCGCAAGCAGTACGGCTAGATGCTCCATGATCGCAGCTCTTCTCTCGTCCGAGAGACGTCTTGTTGGTTGCTTCACCGGCTTTGCATCCGGCCTGACGAATAAAGAGTGCTCAGCCAACTCCCTCGGAACTCCTTGAAGGTCATCATTCGACCAAGCAAAGACATCCCGATTCTCACGGAGGAAGTCGGTGAGCTCGCCTTCCTATTTGCTGTCCAAGCTGGTGCCAATGATCACCCGGTGCTCCGGGTTAGCCGGGTCCACAACGACCTTCTTGGTCTCCTTTAGTGGCTGGAAGGAAGCATGCTGCTCCGGGTTCGCCATCCCTGGCATGCCGAGTTGGGAAGCTTGGGCCAGCGTCACCACCTGCTGGATTCTCTTCTTCTCCTCGGCTATGACCAGTGATTCGGCCAAGCATGAGCCGGCAGTGGCACACTCAATAGAGCGCTTGTAGTCACCCGAGATGGTGATTATGCCATTCGGACCCGGCATTTTCATCTTCAGGTAGCCCATGTGAGTCGAGATCATAAACTTGGCCAGAGCAAGTCGGCCAATCAGGGCATGGTATGGACTTTCGAGGTCCACCACCTCGAACTCAAGGCTCTCAGTCCGGCAGTTCTCCCGGGTTCCGAACAGCACATCTATCCAGATCTTGCCCATAGGCGAACAGGAAACCCCCGGCACAATGCCATGGAAGGTCGTGCTAGTCGGCAGCAGTGTGTTCAGGGACACCACCAACTTCAGCATAGTGTCCTTGTACATGATGTTGATGGCACTGCCGTTGTCGACCAGGACTCTGCTGAACCGGACGTTGATACTCAGCCCGATGAATGTCGGGTCCACCACTAGGGCGTAGCCTCCCGGCTTAGGCATGACTCGGGGGTGATCCTTCCGACCCCAAGTGATCTCCATCTCGGACCAGTGCATGAACTTGGGCACTGCCGGCATAACTGCGTTCACCTCGAGTGCGCGCTGGCGCAGACTCTTCTTGTCAGTGGGCTCGGTCACAAAGACCACATAGCTCTGATGAGCTTCCTGATAATCGCCCTGCGGGTACCCACCCTGGTTGCTGGGACCGGCATTGTTGTTGCCCCGAATGTTCACCACATTTACCGGCCTTGCCGGCGGCTGCCTCTGAGCTGGCGGGTTAACCCGGACAGCATTGGCCCCCGATACTGGTGCTGGTGGTCTTGGAGCTGCGGGCCTTGCCGGGGCGGTCACCAGAGATCCTCCAGGTGCGCCTTCTCGCCGCATGCGCTGATACCAGCTGCACTGCAGAGTTGTGTGGTTGGCTGGCCGGTTGGGCTCGATAGTGTGATAGCAGCAGGGCTTGTCCAGCATCTCCTCATAAGTCACGGGATTCCTCTGCTCGGCCCAAGTCTTCTTCACCTCCTGGTTTTGACCCCAAGAAGGGCCACTGGTCTTCTGACGCTGGCTGTTGCCGGCATCACCTTGATCCCGGGTTACCGCCGCTACCTGGTGCGAGGCATAGTGAAAATCCCGCTCACTCCTCTTGTGGCCAAAGTCCTGGCGGTCATTATTCCTGCCTGGTCCGGATCTGTTGTTCCCCGGGTTCCTCCTACTCGGCTCGCCCGAGTCCAGCAGAGGCTGCATCGGATCACCGAGAGCATAGATGTCGGCAATTCTCTTTGTCTCGGCCAAGGTGGCCGGCATCTCGCCCCCGATACTGGTGCCGGTGGTCTTGGAGCTGCGGGCCTTGCCGGGGCGGTCACCAGAGATCCTCCAGGTGCGCCTTCTCGCCGCATGCGCTGATACCAGCTGCACTGCCGAGTTGTGTGGTTGGCTGGCCGGTTGGGCTCGATAGTGTGATAGCAGCAGGGCTTGTCCAGCATCTCCTCATAAGTCACGGGCTTCCTCTGCTCGGCCCAAGTCTTCTTCACCTCCTGGTTTTGACCCCAAGCCGGGCCACTGGTCTTCCGACGCTGGCTGTTGCCGGCATCACCTTGATCCCGGGTTACCGCCGCTACCTGGTGCGAGGCATAGTGAAAATCCGGCTCACTCCTCTTGTGGCCAAAGTCCTGGAGGTCATTATTCCTGCCTGGTCCAGATCTGTTGTTCCCCGGGTTCCTCCTACTCGGCTCGCCCGAGTCCAGCAGAGGCTGCATCGGATCACCGAGAGCATAGCTGTCGGCAATTCTCATTGTCTCGGCCAAGGTGGCCGGCATCTCCCTCTGCAGTTTCTGCCATAGCATGGAGCCGTGTCGGCATCCCTGCGCAAACCATGAAATGGCTTGCGCCTCCACAACCCCTTCGCAGGAGTTGCGGATAGTGCTCCACCAAGTCAAGTACTCTCAGTCCGTTTCGTTGTCCCTCTGCCTGCACATCGCAAGCTGCTGAGGTCGGTTTGGTCTCTTGTAGGTGCTGGAGAAGTTGCTGACAAAGGCTTCCTCGAAGTCCAGCCAGCTGTTGACACTTCCCTCTCTCAAGTTGTTAAGCAGATCCGGGCTGGCCCCTCTAGCATCTACGGGATATATCTCACCGCCCACCGGTGGTTTCCCCCCGCAATGTGCACTGCTGTCACATAGTCGGTCAGCCAGTCCTCCGGCTTGGTGCTGCCGTCATAAGTCTTGGCTCCCCTGTTCAACTGAAAGTGAGGCACAGGCGGCTCCGACATAATCCGGGTCCGAAACAAGAAGGACCAGGTGGGCCTTGCTCCTCCATCTGCTCAGACCGAAATATCCGGTCAAGATTGTATCGGGCGTCATTCGGATCCAACTGGCGAGTTCCCAGCCGAGATCCCAGTGCACTCTCATAACCATGATACCCGGCTCTGGCCAGCGCCGAGTTGCCGTCATCATATCGGCTGGCGCCCTGTCCAACCACCTGCCGCTGTGGCACCGCTCCAACAACCTGATGCATCGGGGCCTGACCCTGCACCGGATAGCGAGGTGGGTGCCCTCGACCAACTGAATTGGCATTACCGACATTCCGATTACTCAGAGCCCGCCGGCTTCTTCTCTGGGCCTGCCCAACATGGCCCTGCTCCGCTATCTGCTTCCCGGCATACGCCGGGTCGTATGTCTGCATCTGGAGCTGCTGATTTCCTCCGGAATTCCCACTCCGGTTCTGACCTCTCCCGACATGCGGAGAGGAAGCCTGTCCTCTGGACCTCTCACTGGCCGCCCTTGCCGAGTGAACGACTTGGGATCCACCCACAGCCGTGTTGGCCCTCCTGAAGGCCTCATTCTGCCGGGTTGCCACCTCCACCAGCTCATTGACTCGGTCCTGCTGTTTGCGGCGAGCTTCTCCGGTTAGACCGGATAACTCGGCCCTTGCTGACTCGGCTGCCCTAAGAGTCTTGGCTGGGGAACTGTAATTCGGCCTAGCTGCCGCTATCACACTAGGAGTCATACTGGATGCAGCCCTGCCATCCCTCTCTATCTCGGCATTGAGGCCTCTGCCTCTTCTGCGTACCTCAGCCTCACGGTTAGGCCGGCCTCCCACCGGTGACAAACCATGAGCCGCGTCGTACTCACGCATGACACGGTCAAAGTCCCTCCCGACCTCAGCTAATGCTACAGCCTCCTACAGCAACTTTTGCCGCTCTGCCTCTAACTCGGCTGCCACTGGCACAGTCAGCCTCTCCACCGTCTCTCTCAGAGGCTCAGTCCTTACCGGGGCACGGGATGTCTCGGCGCCGTCCTAGACCTGCCTCTCCAGCGCCTGCTTGGCCCTTCGGGTTGACCTTTCCACGGGCGCGATGACCGGCTCCTCTGCCGGAGGAGCCGTCACGCCGGCTATCATGACCGCGCAGCTCTCGGGGCGAGTGGTACGCCGGCCGCGAGCCGCACAGACAGCCGGAGGATCCTCGGCCACGAGCACCTGCTCCGGGTACTCGCAGATGAACTCGGTGGCGACATAGGTGGCGAAGGCGCCGAACTCGATGACGCAGCCGTTGGCCGGGAAAGGCCTGCCGCGGAAGCAGCCGGCGTTGTCGCTGACGAACTCCATGTCGCCGAACTTGACGACGAGTCCGGAGAGGACCCGCGTGTCGGAGTGGATGACGGAGCCCGTCCGGATGAGTACACCAGCCAGCGCCTCTACCTGCCCCACGGTGGGCGCCAAATGTCGTGGTGGTATCACGGCAGATGCCATAGGATGGCTAATGTGTGGGGCCGATGGACGCTGGTGGATCCGGGGAGGGCTAGCGAGCTAAGGAGCTCACACGAGAAAGGTACAAGTCTGGCCGAAACCGACTTAACTCGGCTCAAGAACCAGGAAGAGCCCTCAAGAAACACAAACACGCACGATGTACCCAGGTTCAGGGCCCTCGTGATGAGGTAAGACCCCTACTCCTGCCTAGCCTCTCAATATAAGTGTCTCACAAGATCTACAAGGTGCTCCTTGAGCTGTTTTGGTAAGAACAAGGATGAACTACTAAGGGAGAGAAGTAAATGCTCTAGCAATGAATGCAACTATAACTTCGGCCCTCTGGTTGGTGTCCCTCTCACAGGAGGAGTTATGGCGCTATTTATAGGAGTCCGGCCGAGTTGCCCGGTAACCCTAGCTCCTCCGGGTCCCACCGGACAACAGCTATAGTCCAACAGCGATGTCGACATCCCTACCATGACCTAGAGCCGAGCTATCCGATATAGGTCGAGGTAGGCCATGATGCCTCTTGCCGCAGCCGCCGCCGGCCTAGGTGATGATGCTTCCCCTGTCAGAGACAGGACGTGTCTTCTCCATGCCTTGTCTCCTGTCAGTCAGTTGGCAGTACGGTGGAATAGTCACGTCGCCCTTGTCTTGTGCCTTTTGTCCCGCGCCCGTGTCAGGCGGGAGGTGACTTAGCTTCCGTGTCAGACGGGTCAGTGTCCTTGCCACGTACTTGCCCTTGACTTCAGGTCCGACATAGAATATGCCGGACGGACTTGCCCAACCCGGCATGGCTATGCCGGATTCCTCCCCGCACCCCGGCAAGGGTATACCGAGCCGGGTTATCCGGAACATCTTCCCGAGTCCCGGCTTGCCTATGCCGGAGCCTCTTTCCTGCACATAGTAGACTGAGAGATGAGGCCGACATAAGGATGTCGGCCTGGTTAAGTCGGTCCGACCCGAGTCAGTTTACCAGCGTGCCCTGCCTTGATCTTTCCCACACCAGGAGTATGCCGGCTACCTCCGACATACACCCAAGTCGGCCCTGCATATAACTCGGTCCAGCCAGGACCCTGCTCACCAACACCTGTCTCGGATGTTGCACAAGAGAATGCCCCTAGGCCCAGCTGCTCGAAGATGTCTTAGGCTTGCTCCCAAAGACATCTTCGAGAAGCTGGTTCTTAGGAGAACTCACTGCTTCTGCCTGAATGAGAATGGGGGGCTGGAGGTCTATTTATAATATCACCAGGGGAGACAGCCTGGCCCCTGCAATCTCCAAAGGGCACCCCTTGATCTCTCTCAAGAGTCGCCTCTTGCGCGTCCCCAAAGGTCGTCACTTCACTCCCCAAAGGGTCACGTGACCTTTGGAGCTGGGCAAAGGACATTTACCACTGTAAACATGAGTACCTTACCCATGCCTTTACCCTACCCGGGGTAGCCCCCCGACATTACTGTTTGAGGTTAGATTTTGTGGCCCAAACTCTCAATGCGAAAAAAGACTAGGCTTCCATGTGGGAGTTTGTGTCCCAGCTCTCCAAGAGAGATGTTGAATTCCTCATGGTATTAAATTTCGAGTATAACTTTGTCTATGTGCGCCCATTTGGTTATTTCTCTCTTGAGCTATGTTGCGTGCCTATGTTGCTTAGTTATGTAGCTCGTCGTTCTTTCCTATTAGAATTGCTAGTGTGGCATATCATATACTCCCTCCGTTCGGAAAAGGATATCACTATTATGAATGCATATAACACTAAAATATATCTAGATACATCCATTTTAGCGACATCCTTTTCCTAACGAAGAGAGTAGGTCATTTCACTTGGAGTTGCATTTTAACGAACCAGTATATCCGCTCTCTCACTATGATCAACAGTTTGAACAAAATATGCTAGTGGCCTACTCACACCACATCTCTCGAGTTTAATCATTGGTCTTTAAGTTTGATGTGATTCATGCTCGCTCTTTGATTTAATATTGGCTGACTATGGAGCGTATTTGAAGATTGAAGACGGGCAAACTGATATTGCTCTATAAGTTAGAAATTTTAAGATGTGATCAAAATCAACGCATGATCGAGGAAAAAATGGTGTACGCGAACATGCAAGGGTTTAGCATTGGGTTCTCGCCGTCAATGAAGGCAGAGCTCCTCGGACATAGAGAAATGACCTACCCATCTGGAGCACGTACGGCTAATGTTAACGACGTTTCTTTAAAAATCTATATAAATAGAGTCATTATCTAATTATATCATAGTACTCCCTCCGATCCGATATAATTGTCGCGGAAAGTAACTGATCGTGTACAATTCGTACTTGCAACTCGCGACACACTTTTCGGATAGGGGAACATATATCATCCATCGTCCGGGGTACAAAAGAGGTGGATCATCATCCTTGACTCCTTGTTGCCATACAGTGGAGTAAGCCTAGCGTGACGGAGTGCCCTAGACGTGTCAAGAGATGCGTGTTGCGTGAGGAGGATGTAAGAAAGGCAAAGAAATCTGAGTTCGTTGCAGGCGTTGGATTGGGAGCCAGTTGCTCAAAAATGGACCCCGGAACTTCCACCCGTGCGTGACTGCGTTCGTTCGTTTGTTGTGGAGTTTTCCTTCTCCGCGCCGCACCTCCGATTCCCCGGAACCCGTCGGTGGCAACCGCTCCCGGCGTCGATACGCCCGACCAAAATTTCTTGGCACCGCAGCGGTCTCGGCGAAGTGGACACCACCGGGAAATGGCCACGTCGTCGACGCTGAGCCAGACGCAGCGGTACGCGGCCGGCGCGCTCCTCGCGCTCGCGCTCCGCCAGGCGCAGATCCACCAGCGCGTCCTCCTCGGCTCCCACGGCCTCGACGAGGGCCCTGACCTTGACACCGCCGTCATCTCCAGCGGCGACCCCGACGGTCGCGACCTCTGGACCCACGACTCTCGCGGCCTCCTCTTCCCCGTCCTCAGGTCATCCCGCCCACCCCCCCACATGCATGCGTTCTCCGTCTCCGTACGTACGTATTTCCTGATCAGGCGTGCCATGCATTAATTCTCAGGTTCCTCGAGATCGACCCCAAGGCATGGCCGGGCGTGGAGCAGACGGCGGCGACCTCCGAGCCCAAGCACCACATTGGAGCCGTACGTGCCAACATTGCCGCACCACCTGTCTTAATTGAATTCCGCCCCTATTTCGACGTATCATATGTGATGTACACACTATGCCGGGCGCGTGCAGTTTCTCCGGAAAGTCTTCGAGGACGAAGAAGACGGCGAGAAGCCAGCCTCCGACAGGTCCGACCTCGAGCTGGCGCTCGCCAAAGCCGTCGACGCCATGGCGATGGGCCTGGAGAACGACGTTGCGCCGGCCGATCTGTTCAAACAGCAGGTGTTCGGCGGCGGCTCCAGTAACGACCCATCAGAGTCAGACGACGAAGGGTCGCCGGGCCCGGGCGGCCGCTCCAAGGACTACCGTAAGATGGCGGTACTCTACATGCTCCTCTCCGCCTGCGTGGCTGACGTGAACATGGCCGAGGACGGCGTGGGTTCCCCCCGCGTCAGAAAGGGCTACGACGCCCGCCACCGCGTCGCGCTCCGGCTGCTCGCGACGTGGCTCGACGTCAAGTGGATCAAGATGGTATGATATAACATCGATCCGTGTCTCTCCAGTCCAGTGCAATCGAAATGGCATGCGAGCTCCGTCCGTGCTAAATTGGTCTTTTGCCGTCGAGCAACCTTTGGCATTGTAGGAAGCTATCGAGATAATGGTTGCTTGCTCTGCTATGGCTGCAGCGAAAGAGGAAGAGCAATCGCGCGAAAGTGTGTCGCCCAGAAGCAGGTGGCAGAACTGGAAGCGTGGGGGGATCATCGGCGCCGCCGCCTTGACCGGAGGGACACTCATGGCCATCTCCGGCGGTAATGATATGTGAAATCATGGTGTCAAAATCTTGATGAGACTTCTCTGCAATCTGCTAAAACAGTTGGTTGGATCTGTTACAGGTCTAGCTGCTCCAGCGATTGCTGCAGGGTTTAGTGCTCTGGCTCCAACGTTGCACGCACTTGTCCCTATCATAGGGGCTAGTGGATTTGCTGCTATAGCTACTGCTGCTGGACATACTGCTGGCTCTGTAGCAGTTGCTGCATCGTTTGGAGGTGAGCATGAATATTCTGAGTGATATTTTAGTGAAGCCTTTCACAGTTCAGGTTTCCCCCCTTAATACTCAGATAATGATCAGTTGGGCATAAAAGGTGAATGATTGCTCTAGTGAATAATCAAATGAGTGTAATGAGGAAATTTACATGGTATATATTACTAATTTACTCATATCGCTCCATGTCTATAATTATGTGTAGTGACTAACCATCATCTTTGTTTGGACTCAGCTGCTGGAGCTGGGTTAACTGGATCCAAAATGGCCACAAGAATTGGAAATGTGAAAGAATTTGAGTTTAAAACCATCGGCGAGAACCATAACCAGGGTGTAAGTGTTTTTCATCTCTCAGTTTTACAGTGTTGATTATCCAATGCTATGTGTTGTGTTTTTTGTAACAACTACAGTGATGTTCACTGATAAGATAAACTGGGTTTCATTTTTTTTGTTACAGCGACTAGCTGTTTGCATCATGGTCTCCGGATTTGCTTTTAATGATGACGATTTTTTAAAGCCATGGGAAGGATGGAAAACTAATTTAGAGAGGTACATTTTTTATAGGGTACACTTTTCTATGATACAGCAGTTGCTGAAGATGATGTCTTCTTCTTATATGCCCATTCATTGGTAGTATCTTTCTTTGCTTTAGTGTTATAACAAATGTATTTGGGCTAAAACAAAACAAATACCAAAGTTTTTCTTGCGAAAAAAACCAAATGCCAAAAGTTCGATTTACAATACAAGAAATTCAGATAATCCGGATAGACGTGAGTTTCACGCGATCCATTTCAGCAACAAGCTTGCATTGTATAGTTAGTTTCAGTAACCTGACTAGAGAAGAGTTGCAAATTCTCATCGATAATTCGCAGGTACATTCTTCAGTGGGAGACTAATCATATAATTGCCTTGAGTACAGCAATACAGGATTTTCTGGCATCAAGTAATGTTCATGATTTACGCATAATGTACACTCCTTCCGTACAGTGATTAGTGTTATTGAGAATTCCGGTTATAGAAGTCTTCTATATAAAAATAAACAATTCCGGTTTGCAGGAGTTGCAATGGAGTTGATGAGGGAAGGTGCAATGCGGACTGTCTTAAGTGGTATCATTTCAGCATTTGCATGGCCTGCTACCATAGTAACTGCTGCAGATTTTATTGACAGTAAATGGTCCGTTGCTATTGACAGGTGCCTACACTCTTTTTACACAATTTTTGCTCATTTTTTATTTATGTTTTTATAGTTGCACAAAACTAAATAGTGCATGGAACTACTTGAGAGCACAGCTGTATTCTCAGAGTTGGACATACCAACTTCGAACCAAGTGTTTGTTTGAAAATTTGTAGTGTCTATTGATTTTGTGGAGACGTTGGAATAGCAGTGAAAATTCTTAAACCCCTCATAATTAGCTGTCA
The DNA here is from genome assembly GCA_026929855.1 of Poa annua. Classification (NCBI taxonomy): domain Eukaryota; kingdom Viridiplantae; phylum Streptophyta; class Magnoliopsida; order Poales; family Poaceae; genus Poa; species Poa annua. The sequence goes on from CM049438.1 coordinate 40,868,962, forward strand.
TTTGAATTTTGAATTTAAGTTTTGGAAATCCAACAACACCCGAAATAGGATCTTTTCCTGCTATTAAACTGTCCAAAAAACTGTTTCGGGGGAACCATGTAGGAATTGGAAATTAAATCCTGATTAAGAGCTCTACTCCATGCAATATCCTGTAGTTGGTTATTTCTGAAATTAGCCTCCAGATTGGTAATATTTTCTACCTGACAAATCAATTAGATGATTCCAATCCAGGTCAGATAAGGTTGGGAAAATGCTGGCTGAAGTTTTGCTCAAAGGATTGCAAGGAAGCAGGTACCTCCCTCTGCAATCTTAAATAATTCCGTAAACTCTATCTTCACAGAGCTAATTTCCCCCCTCGTATTACAATTACTTCCAGGCCTGTCACTCTCATCGGTTTTTCGCTTGGTGCGCGTGTGGTGTTCAAATGCTTGCAAGAATTAGCTCTATCGGGCAATAATGGTACGTACATAGTTTATTTTTTGTTCGTGGCCATGCAGGACCATACGATTTGGAACGAAAGAATATTTCCGGTTCTAAGCGGAACTTGAATGTCCTATGAATATTTTGGGGATTTCGTTTATATCTGCATCCCAAACAAACCCTGAGCTCTAACTGAAAGTTTTGATTGAATCTGGGCTGCGTGATCGCAAGCCTCAGCCCTCCTCATATATTTATATACCAGCGATTACACAATACATGTACAGGAAACGTATTCGGCTAGGTTCCTTGGAGTGTACTCCAAGTTGTTGATCATCCGGCTGCCTCCTTCTCTAACACGCTCCCGCAGTCTGAACCAGGGAGAGCATCGACGTGAAGACTGGAACGGAATTCCCGGAACAGAATGGTAGGCAGTCCTTTAGTGAAGATGTCAGCGTACTGAGAGGTCGAGGGCACATGTAAAACGCGAACGGCGCCGAGAGCCACCTTCTCTCGGACGAAATGAATGTCAAGCTCAATGTGCTTAGTTCGTCGATGATGAACTGGATTTGCCGATAAGTAAACGGCGCTGACATTGTCGCAATACACAATAGTGGCAGTCTCGATCGGACGATGAAGCTCCTGCAATAGTTGCCGAACCCAGCATGATTCGGCTACAGCCGTAGCAACAGCGCGGTATTCCGCTTCAGCACTAGAGCGAGAGACCGTCGACTGACGGCGAGCTGACCAGCTTATCAAATTATCACCAAGATACATGCAGAACCCTGACGTAGAGCGGCGAGTATCCGGGCACCCAGCCCAATCGGCATCCGAGTAGGCAACAAGAGTGTGAGAAGTGGAACGGTGTAAAGTGAGACCATGATCAAGAGTTCCCTTGAGATAGCGAAGAATGCGCTTTATGAGAGAAGAATGAGGTTCACGAGGGTCATGCATGTGTAGGCAAACTTGCTGGACGGCGTAGGAAATGTCTGGACGAGTGAGAGTAACGTACTGGAGAGCGCCGGCAATGCTACGGTACTTAGATGGATTAGAAACGGGTGGGCCGGCTGTGGAGGATAGTTTGGCTTTAGTGTCAATGGGGGTAGTAACAGGGGAACAATCGCTCATACCTTCACGAGAAAGAATATCAAGGATATATTGGCGTTGGGAAAGATGGATGCTGGTGGGTGAGCGAGTGACGGAGATGCCGAGAAAGTGATGAAGAGGACCGAGGTCCTTCATGGCGAATTCGCGGCTGAGAGCAGCGGTGATATGCGTAAGGAGAGAGGAAGTGGACGCTGTGAGAATGATATCGTCGACATAAAGGAGAAGATATGCTGTGTCGGGACCGCGACGAAGAGTGAACAAAGAGGCATCAGATTTTGAGTCAACAAACCCGACGGTGCGGGCAAAGGAGGAGAAACGCTGGAACCAGGCACGAGGGGCCTGTTTGAGGCCGTAGAGAGATTTGTGAAGGCGACAAACGTGGGTAGGATGTTGTGGATCGATGAACCCAGATGGTTGCTGACTATAGACGACCTCATCAAGATGACCATGAAGGAAGGCATTTTTAACGTCGAGTTGATGTATGGGCCAAGCATGAGAGAGGGCTAGAGAGAGAACGATGCGAATGGTGGCTGGTTTGACGACAGGGCTGAAAGTTTCATCAAAGTCGACGCCGGGCTGTTGGGAAAAACCACGAACCACCCAACGGGCTTTGTGACGAGCTAGGGAACCATCGGAGTTATATTTGTGGCGGAAAATCCATTTCCCGCTCACTATATTCGCACCAGGTGGGGGAGGAACAAGGGACCATGTTTGGTTTTGAGTGAGCGCGTCGAATTCTTCCTGCATGGCCTGTCGCCAATGAGGGTCGCGAAGCGCGAGAAGATAGGTGGTGGGTAGCGGCGAGGAGACGATGGCGGAAAGATTAAGACGGTCGATTGGACCGGGAAGACGCCCGGTCGTAGAGCGAGTACGATGTGCCGGAGGAGGAACTGGTGGGGGCTGAGGTGGTGAGCTTGGCGGTGGAGAGGGGGGCTCGTTGTGAGTTTCGGGTGGGGAGGGTTGCGCGGCGGGTGAGCGCAAGGATGGGGTTGGCGAGGAATCTGTCGGTGGCGGCTGTCGTGTGCCTGTGGCGGCCGTGGGAGGAGGTGGAGGCGAGCGGCCTGTTAAGGGTGTTGGTATCGGTATGGTATCGATGGGATCGAAAGGGTCGGGTATAGGGTTCGGTGGTGGGTTTGGTGTTGCTGGGGCATAAGGGAAGGTGTGTTCATCAAAGATGACATGTCGAGAGATGAGAATGCGACGCGTGGTAAGGTCGAGACACCGGTATCCTTTGTGACGGGATGGATAACCAAGGAACACGCATTTTGTGGATCGTGGAGAGAGTTTGTTGGGTGTGGTGGAGGTTATGTTTGGGTAACAGAGACAACCGAAAACACGAAGTGTTTGGTATGGTGGGGTGAGGCCGAAGAGAAGCTCGTAGGGGGTGGTGAGTGTTTTGGCATTGGTGGGTCGGATGTTGATGAGAAACGTGGCTGTATGTAGTGCTTCGGCCCAAAGAGATGGAGGCATGGAGGCTTGAAATAACAGGGTTCGGATGACATTGTTTGTTGTGCGAATGGCGCGCTCGGCTTTACCGTTTTGTTGAGAGGTGTGGGGACATGAGAAGCGAAAGAGGGTGCCATGTTGAGTGAAAAAGGAGTGCACTTGTTTGTTGTCGAATTCGCCGCCATTATCACATTGGATAGCTAGGATAGGGAGGTTAAATTGAGTGCGTGCATAGGCATGAAAGGCAGTGAAGGTAGCAAAAACATCAGATTTCTTGCGAAGGGGAAACGTCCAAAAATAATGTGTGTAATCATCTACAATGATAAGGTAATAACCAAATCCAGAAGTACTAAGAATAGGAGATGTCCACAAATCACAATGCAACAGTTGAAAGGGTTTAACGCTAATTGATTCCGACGGATAAAAAGGTAGCCTGATGTGGCGACCCAACTGACACGCGTGACATAAGGAAGATGGAACTTTAGTTGGTGGAATTTGCTCGTGTTGGTGGAGACGCTTCATGGTGTGGTGGCCGGGGTGTCCAAGACGGCGATGCCAAAGCTCGAAGGATGAAGTGGTGAGGAGAGCTTGAGCTTCTGGTGGGCGGAAGGAGTAGAGGGGTCCATGACTATTGCATCGAAGAATCGCGGTCTTGGTAAGAAGATCCTTCACAGTGAAACCGAGAGGGTCAAATTCAATAGAACAGAGATTATCAATAGTGAATTGGCGAACAGAAATAAGATTTTTGATAATTTGAGGAACAACGAGAACGTTACGAAGATGCATATTTTTAGGTTGAGAGGCTAATGTGTAGGAGCCGGTGTGAGTGATAGGGAGAGATGCACCGTTGCCAACTATGATTTTATGTGAGGAAGAGGGTTGAAGAGAGGATAGTATACCATGATCGGATGCCATGTGGGAAGAGGCGCCTGAATCCATGCACCACTCTTGGTTGCCGGGGAGCTGCAAGTTCTGTAGCGCGGTGAGTAGAGCTGGATCGAGCTGCTGGAGGTGGTTGTGTTGTTGCGGCTGCTGCATCAGTCCTTGGGTCGAGGTGGATGGCAGGAGGTGTTGTTGCTGTCCGGTGGCGGTGTAGGCTTGATGTCCGGGGCGAGGACCCAAAAGGCCAGCCGTGGGCGCGCGCCAGCGCGGCTGCCACGGAGCGGACGGCTGCTGCTGCTGTGCCGCACGGGTCGGTAGACCTGTCCAAGGATTAAACATCCATGGCGAGTTGTTGTCACGGCCGCGGCCACGGCCACCACCGCGACCACGGCGGCCACCGTAACCTCCACCACGGCCAGAGTTGGAGTAGAGGCCGGGGTTGTAGGGTGAGGGGGGGCGGTGATCGATGCTGCCGGAGCCACCGCCACGTCCAGCTGGAGGAGCGCCGCCACCGTGCGGCAGGATGCTGTTGCCGCAGGCCCAAAGAGCGGAGGCGGCCGCGTTCTTGGCGTCGGTCTTCTTCTGCGCCTCTTCAAGAACGAGAGCTGAACGAGTTTGAAGGAAGCTGGGAAACGGCACCTGATATGGAAGAAACGACCGGAGATGGCTGAACTGTTCGTTGAGGCCGCGGAGAACCGTGAGGACGAGAGTTTCATCGGAGACGGGCTGGCCAACGTCTGCGAGAGCGTCGGCGAAGGACTTGAGCTTGGAGCAGTAGTCGTGGACGCTCATGTCGCCTTGCGGGGTGTTGCGGAACTCCGCGTCGATGGCGAGGGCGCGACTCTTTTTGTTGTCGTGGAAGAGGCTGGCGAGGGCGTCCCAAATCTGACGGGCCGAGGCGCCGGGAGTCATGATGATGCCGAGTAGCTCGAGGGAGATGGAGCCATAGAGCCAGGAGAGAACGGTGAAATCGTCCCGCGCCCAATCGGAGGTGGGCGACGTGTCCGATGGCGTGGCGTCGGCGGAGCCGATGACATGGGTGGTGAGGCCGTAGCGTCCGAGCGCGACGAGGAAGAGCTCGCGCCACTTGGCGTAGTTGGATTCCTGCAGATCAAGGGTGATGGGGACGGGGCTTTTGATGGAGGCGACGTAGGGAGTGGGACTAGGGTTTTGGGTTGGGGAGGGGTCAATGTTCTTGCCCATCTCGGCAGCGCGGCGATCTAGTTCTGCTTTGCGAGTTTGTAGGAGAGACTCGCGTTCCTTGAGCTCCTGCTCGAGCTTCCTGAGCTCGGCCTCGGATGACATGGTGGCGGCGGCGGCTAGGTAGGAGAGGGAGGAGGGCTAGGGTTTTTAGACTTGGTAAGGGATCGGCTGGTGCTCTGATACCATGAAAGTTTTGATTGAATCTGGGCTGCGTGATCGCAAGCCTCAGCCCTCCTCATATATTTATATACCAGCGATTACACAATACATGTACAGGAAACGTATTCGGCTAGGTTCCTTGGAGTGTACTCCAAGTTGTTGATCATCCGGCTGCCTCCTTCTCTAACACTAACTATCTACTATCTGCACATATGGAGTTGCTCGTTGTTTATTCAGCTGACAATTTTACCATGAACAGAGGGAATTGTTGAGAGGGCTGTGCTTATTGGTGCACCGGTTTCAGTTAAAGATGAGCTATGGGGGCACGCTAGGAAGGTATGAACGGGATTATTCTCTCCCAGGAATAGTTTTCGGAGAATCATATTTGTTCCATCAACTGGGAAATACTTACGGAAAATTCCGCAAACCTGAAACCATATGTATGTGTAGATGGTTGCTGGAAGGCTTGTGAATGTGTACTCAACCACTGATTGGATCCTCGGCGTCACTTTTCGTGCGAGGTAAGTGAAGCACGACTAGGTAACTCGTCCCTTGTTGGAATATGCCGGAAACTCGTCCTGCCATCGCCCTGTCTCTACTTGGCTCATAATAAACCTGATAAAATGGCCTCTCGTGCAGCCTGCTCACGCAAGGGTTGGCTGGCATCCAGGCAATCCAAGTCCCGGGAGTTGAGAACGTCCGTGAGCTTGCCAACTGATCAGTAAACTAGTTTTGTTGTGCGAGTACTTTTCTTGATTAGGTTGTGCAACTCATGCAGGTTGATGTTAGCGATCTCGTCGTCGGGCATTCCTCCTACCTGGGGCTCATGCAGCAAATTCTGGACCAGCTCGAGCTGAATACCTACTACCCGGTGTTCTCTCCCTCCACACCCAGGTCCAGCACGCCCAGGTCGAAATAACCACGAAAGTTATTCCGCTAAATGACTACTATGGTTCGTGTGACAGTAACGGTGTTATCTGTGGTAAGTATAGGGAGAGGTTGTAGTAGATAAATAAAACTTATTTTGCTAGAAAAGAGAAACGTTCGGAGTTCTTGCTGTGTAAAATTTTCCCCTAAGACTCAGGCATTTTCATAGACTGGTTTGACTAGCACAATACCGTGAGTGAACGTTCACTCTATGGTCTTCAGCGATCCAGCACGACCACCGGTTGAGCATGCATGTCAATAGATGTCGCTATCACACTCATCAATTTCTTGGAAAAACAAGAATTGCTTTTGTTTGCGAAGAAATTTCTCTTCGGGAAATCTAAATGGAGAACGTTCTGAAACTCGTCTCACGAGCGATCTTGGTTGCTAGAGTTGGATCTTGCTAAGTATGCCAATGGGTAGGGTATGGGCGGGTAAAATCATACTCATACCCGTGTAGTCAGTGAGTACAAAACTCTACCCATACCCGTGCCCACGGGTATGAAAATTTACCCGTAGCCATACCCGACAGGTACATACCCGTTGGATACTCAACAATAGATCAAATAGTGTACATGATATATGTAATTTTACATTCATCAATAACATATTGATATAAAAAATTATCTCAACTTATTATATATATTTGATTACATGATAATTATCTCAACACAAACTGGTAATCGATGACAATTTTACCATAGGTTTATAAGATCACGAGAATGAATATTAGACCTCCATGTATAAGATATATAAACGGACAGGGTACGGGTGTACCCACGAATACGAGATTATACCCGTGCCCTACCCGTGAATTAACGGGTAAGGTACGGTTACTACCCATGAGTATAAAATTATACCCATAGCCTACCCATGCGGGTACGGTACCCGCGGATACCCGTTCCCGTGGGTAAAATAGTCATCCTTAGATCTTGCACGGATGAACGAGATTCTAGTTGGAGATTAAGTTTTGTCAACCGCATCGCCGCCGGGTTTTCTCCCTCGTGATCCGGCTAACCGCTTCATCGCCAGTTTTTTCTCTAGTGATCTGAGCGGGATTTCTTGCTTCTTTTATGTATCACATCGTCTAATAATCAAGATCAAATAGAGTACGTTAGAGCATCTCCACCGGGGGCCTCAAAATGTGTGTCCGGCACCCCCCAATTGGGCCTCCTTTGGGGGGTGCCGGACATGTGTCCGGTCAACATTTAGAGGCCGCCCACAGCGGCACTCCCCAAAGGACCATCCCCAATCGCGAGCACACTGTCGAACACCTCGCGGGCGTTTAAAATAAATTGCAAACTAATATAAAAGGGACAATTGCTTCTGTGCCCCGGTTCTCTCTAATTTATCCGTTTGTGCCATACCCGCGTAGTTTCTCTCGTCTGTTCCCTGGCTGGCTCGCATATCGCCCAAACGCTCCGTTTCCCTCTGGTCAACCTTCTTTGACCGGTGGGGTCGGCCTGGTGGGGTCGGGCAGGCGCGGCTCGGCTTGACTGGTGGGGTCGGCTCGGGTCCTCAAGTGGGGACAGTAAGTGGGGCCAAGAAGGGACCGAGTCTGACGCCCAGGTTGGCTATCTCCGCCCCAATTAACACGTCGTTAACACCGAATTAACTGAATTAACACTAAATTAACTGAATTAACTCACAATTCGTTGATTAGTACGTCATTGTTTAGTGAAACTGCTACTACTAATTGAAACTGCTACTACTAATTGAAACTCAATTTATAACTCGAATTGATTTATAATAGGATTCATAACTCGATTTGAAAACTGAAACTCGATTTATAACTCGAATTGATTTATAATAGGATTCATAACTCGATTTGAAAACTGAAACTCGATTTATATTAGGGATTGAAACTGCTACTACTAATTTAAACTCGATTAATAACTCGAATAGGATTATATTTGGATTATATTAACAATTACAAACGATTACAATGCATGCAGCACTGCTACTATGCCGGCGACGGCCTAATACTACTACTTTTTTTGAGGTAAATCCCAACACTACTACTAATAAGTAGCAGTGCAACTAATGCACTGCTACTGCTACTACGAAGATCGACGGCCTCCTACATCCGCCGCCTCTGTGCTGGCGGTTCGTCGTCGTCGTCGGAGTCGTCAGAGTCATCGGAGTCATCCTCCTCCTCCTCCTCGTCGGCGTCGTCCTCCTCCTCCTCGTCGGCGTCGGCCTCCTCCTCCTCCTCGTCGGCGTCGACCTCCTCCTCCTCGCCGCCCATCGTCAACTCCGGGTCCGAGTCCTCCTCCTCGGACCCGTCATGATCGTCGTCGTCGTCGGAGTCGGGGTCGGAGTCGGAGTCGTCGGGGTCGGAGTCGCCGTCCTGGCTCTGCTCGTCGTCGTCGCCCTCGCCGTCGTCGTCGGTGCCGGAGCCGCCGGCGTGCCCGTAGCCCACCTCCCACCAGGGGAACGGGTTCCCCTCGCCATCCGAGTCGCTCGGGATGTCTTCATTCTGCCACCACGGATCCATTGGAGTTGGAGAGAAGGGGTGGTTGGGGTTTTTTCGGAGAGAAGAGAGAACTGAGAATGGAGAGAAGAGCGAGTGAACCGCAATGCAATGAGATTGGGGTTTTTATTTGTGAAGGGATAGTGATGAATTCACTGCCGCCGGCGCGTAAATCGATAACCGCTTGGGGCACCGAATAGGCGCATCGCTTCGTTTTCTTGCCAACGCAGTGTAACATGACAACACAATTTACAGATTATATTCGCAATGATGACATCGTGTGACCGCGCTTCACGTCTAGTCGAACTGACATGCCTGTAAATATTTACCACGTCATCTGGTGCCCCTAGACGTGTCGAGTACAAGTGTCGAACAGTTGATGTGCGTCATCGTTATGGTCAAATTTAATGCAGTCGGAGACGTTGTGAGACATCTACACGTATCAGAAGCATTTTTTGCGAGAACTGGCGCGATTTAATTTTCTTTTTACGTGCAAATATGCGTCGGTGCATCCGTGTCAACACACCAAGCACGATCTGTACACGAAATGGACGTGAACTGGCACCCACAATGCGCGCTCTGTGTATTTACGCGATCTGAACGTATGTAGACCTTGTTTATCAACTTGAATCGTTTGTAAAATTTGTTATTGTACTTCTGTCGAACACCTTAAGTGCGCACTTTGGACGCGCTCTGGACGCGCCATGACGTGCTCAGAGCGCGACATGGCGTGCTCTGGCGCACATTTGTGTAAAATTTGGGCGAAAACTATGCCTAGACCATTCTTAGTCACTCCAAAATGATACTTTCGTGAGTATTTTGAAATTATAATGTTGCAATTCCAAAACCACTTCTCTTCAACCTTAGACCTCATCTTTTGAGTTTTGCGATATCACATGAGATACATGCCCTTCTAATTTTGAATGTATGTAGACCATGTTTTTCAACTTGAGTCGTTAGTATATGACATATGAAAACTATGTGCGTCGGTTTTTTATTTTTTCGATAATTTTTTAATTTATTATGGTTATTTCAAATTCGGTCAAACCTAAGTTTGACCAACATTTAAACAAGTTTAAAACATGAAAATGAAAAACCAAGCATGGATCCTTCTTAGTCACTCCAAAATGAATCTTTTGTGAGGTTTTTGAAATTTTTATGTTGCAATTTCAAAACCACTTCTCTCTAACCTTAGACCTCATAGTTTGAGTTATGCAATATCACATGAGATCCATGCCCTTCTCCTTTTGAATGTATGTAGACCATGTTTTTCAACTTGAGTCGTTAGTATATGACATAATACGACTATGTGCGCATGATTTTCCTTTTTTTGATTTTTTTTAATATTTGAAGCTCATTTCAAAAGTCGGTTAAACTGCAGCCGTCCGATTTCCTATAGAAGGAATCTGCACGCAGACTCGGAGCGATCCGCGAGAAGCTCATTCTGCGATCTGATTGGACGCGCGCGTAGGACAAGGGCTGTACACCCGCTGACAAGTGGACCACGGCGGACCCAACTGGGATTTTGGCTCGCCCACCCCCATTTGCCTCAGTGACACAAAATGGGTATTTTGGCACACCGAATGCGGATTTTGGCTGTTACCCGTCATCGTAACTTAAATGTGGATTTTGGCAAACCAAATGGGGATAGCCATGAGCTTGCTCAAATCTAGCTTGAATCCATATAAATTTTCAAATGAGCTTGGACTCGCTGAAAAATGTGTTTCAAATGAGCTCCAAAGGTAGGGTAAACGGCCCCGTTTCTAAGCAAAAATGGTGGACTCGCTGAAAAATGTGTTTCAAATGAGCTCCAAAGGTAGGGTAAAAGGCCCAATTTCTAAGCAAAAATGGTGGACTCGCTGAAAAATGTGTTTCAAATGAGCTCCAAAGGTAGGATAAACGGCCCCATTTCTAAAAAAAATATTGACGTAAGTGAACTTCGGATTTTTTTAAGTGAACTTCCCAAAAAAATTACAAATAAATTTTTTGGCTGACAATTTTTTTCCTGAACTTTGCCCGTCTAGTGTGAACTTCGGAAATTCACTTAAGTGAACTTCGGGTTTTTTAATTGAGTTTCACAAAAAAATTAAATAAATTTTTTGGTAGATAATTTTTTTTCCCTCAACTTCGCCCTCCAGTGTGAACTTCGAAACTTCAAATAAGTGAATTTCACAAAATTTTATAAATGAAATTTTAGGCTGACAATTTTTTTACTGAACTTCTCACGTCCAATGTAAACTTCGATACTTCAGATAAGTAAACTTCGGATATTTTTCAATTGAACTTCATAAAAAAATTACAATTGAATTTTTTTGTTGACAATTTCTTGTCTGACTATATTTTTGCAAATATAATAGACGTGAACTTTAAAAAATCATTAAGTGAACCCTCATTATTTATTAACCTCCCAATAAAAAAACAGTCCACATACATCAAATATAACAAAAAGGAAACAAAAAGCCAAAAAATAAACTGAACCTCCGAGATGAACGATCTACACTACGAATAAAAAAAGTGAATCAACAAGATGGACACTATGAACTCCTATTGTTAACTTCACGACAAGAAGTGTGAACGCAATTGCATGAGTGAACTGTGAAATAACTAAACGATCGATTAAAACTGAAATGAACCGCATTAGCGAAATAAACAGAACCGCAGCCTCGTCCTCGCTCTTATCCTCCGTTGCCGAGCAAACTTTTTTACAGGAGCAGAGCAGGTCACGCGTACTGCGACGCTCATTCTAGTTCTCACAAATTCACATCACGGCCTGAAGCAGTCCATGCGGGAGCTACACACAGTGGTCATGGCGGGCGGACTGAGGGGAGCCAGGGACGGGCGCTACAGGAAGCAGAGCCGCCGCGCCGGGCAGGAGCAGCTGCGATGGGAAACCGGTGAGCGGCGCAGTCGCAGGCCGGGGCGGCGCGATGGGAGTCGCGGGTGGAGGCGAGGCCCTGGCGCACGCGCCTGGTCGCGGGATCGATATCTGGGCTGAGCTGGGCAGAGGCCTGAGGCACGCAAAGAGCCGGACTGGCTGCGTACGACGCCGGCGGCCGCGCACGTGGAGGTGCGCCGGCACTGGGCTGCGTCCACGCGTGGGATGCAGGCTGAGGGCGGTGGAGGCGCGTTGTGCCTGGGAGTCCACATCGGCGTTCCTAGGAGTTAAAGGCCGCGCTCCTGGGAGTTCAGCAGCGGATCAATTAGGAACTCGTTAGTGTTACAATTTGGGTCGGAAGCCCAATTAGCAATTTCTGAAATCTCAAATCCCATGGAAAAATGGCAGCTCACATGTGAGTGGTGTGGGAGCTAAAGTTTAGTCCCACATTGCTAGTTTGAGAGGAGTGCCACCACCTTATATAGTGGAGTGTTGTGCTACTTGGTAAGCTTGTGAGAACATGAGGCTCTCTCACGCGCTCATCCTCCGCCGCACGCCCGCCCGCCCGTCCGTCACGTCACGACGCGGGTTGCGGGAATCTCGCCGAGCCGAGCTTTATTTTTGCAGTACAGAAAGGCCCACTCCGTACCCGTTAGGGTTTTCCTCCGAGCTGCGCTATATAATGCCCTGCACTGCGTGCGCTGCCAAACACCCCGAACCAATCTAGGTTTTGCCAAACTCGTGCCTTGCGCCGCCACCGTAGTCTACTCCATCCCGAGCGCCGGAGTGCACCGGCGAACGGGACAGCAGGTCTCCGGAACCGCTCGCCCTGTACGGGAGAGGGCGAATAAGGTTTTTGGGAAGCGCTTCGCACGACTGCTCTCAAGGTCTTCATCACGGCTCGACTTCCTGGACGATCTTCGGGTCCGCGGGCGATTCGTCTTCAACGTCGTCTTCTTCGAGCTGCTACCGTTGCTGCTCAAGCTGCTGCCGCCGCTGCTCTGACAACTACTACAACGACTACGACTACAACTACTTCATCTACGATCGTTCGGTACGTTCGCCACGTTCCGATGTGCTGTTTTATTATGGTTGTGTTCGTAGATGGCATGCTGTTGTTCATGTTAATTAATACGTCTAGTATTTTCGAGGTTAACATGTTAGCAGCGTTTGCGATCATGCTTTATATACTGGAATTAATCATGGAAATTATGCCTAATAATTCAACAGTTAGCAGTGAGCGGGCGGAAATCAAGGGACTCGGAGGGGTGCTCGCCGGTGGAGGATGGGGATAGACAATCAGGATAACGGAGGCCATCGGCAGCCGCGCGCTGGGTGCTCTTGGCAGCAGCTTTGTGCAGTTGGGATGGATCCGCGGCGAGATGCGAGGGCGATGCAGTGCGGCACCGGCCAGGGATGCGAGGTTGAGCCAGTCGCCGCCGGCTCAAGATGCGGGGCGAGGCAGGGCGCCGCCGCCGCGGCCGGAGGCGAGCAGGCGGTCGCCGGGGAGAAGCTGAGAAGGCGCGCCGGGAGCAGTGGGGGGCGCTCCGATCCGGTAACGGAGGCGCCTGGGGCGCAGGAGCGCGCGGGTGGGGGTGCTTGAGGGCCAGCGGCGGCGCTTGGGGCGGCTGCGCGTGCGGGATGAGCCTGATGCGCTCGGGAGGAAGAAGGTGGGGGATCGGGGACGGATGGTTACGGTTGAATAAGGTGGATCGGTTTTGGACGGTTCGGTGCGGTTCGGGTTCAGAAGGTGTTTATTTGTGGGGTTGTAGAATAACTACTCCCTCCGTTTAGCTGTATTAGGCCTCTTATGAAAATCCATTTGTTCAGAAACTATGCCATCTTTAGGCCCGAATTAGCAATAAATGACCCGATTAATTAGCTACATAATTAGCATGCTAGCCGTGCATGCGCTAGTTTCTCGCATGTGGTTGGGCAGTTCCTTGGCATGCAAAGGGGCCATAGTGATTAGGTCGAGCGATTGGCTGATGTTTCATCTCCCTGCAATAATTACCCAAGAGGGATTGGCTGAAACAAATTGTTGGAGCTTTTCTCCGGACGTATCATCCTGCGCCTTGGTCGCAGCGCTGCTCGTAGAAGGCCTAATACACCTAAACCTAATACACCTAAACGGATGGAGTATTCTACAACTCCTAAGAAGGGTTGTAGAATAGTCCCACCCTATATATATATAGACAATATGTGTACCACCTACTTCAATATAAGATATTTTGGTAGGCAAAATTACACTATCTAAACGTCTTGTATTTTGAAACGGAGATAGTAAAACATATTATACTATGTAAGGGAGGGAGTAGAAAGTTAAGTTAACCCATTGAAACAAAATGAAATAAATCGTGCTACAGGAGCGGACAATCTACCTTCATGGCAGGTGCATCATTAGTGGCATTTAAGCTTAAGATGCTTCTCCAATCATACCCATGCGCTGATGGATATCACCACTAATATAAAAAGACACAGAGAGGGGTGATCCAAATCATCCCAGCCACACAACAATTTATCGGACGGCTATTACATGGACTGACCACGGAACTGACAGAAACATCCCCTGCGCTACTTACCTCTTCGTTGTCGCTAAAAAAAAGGCATCTAACTAATCCCCTGGCCCCTGCAGCCGCCGCCCGGCGCCATCCATCCCCGCCACCAGCACCTCCCGTCCCTGCCGCCGGCGGCCTCTGTCCCCGCCGCCGCCTCGCCTCCGCCGCCCTACAGCCCCGACGCCTCAATCCCCGCAGTCGCCTCGCGCCCTCCATTCCTGCCGGTGCCCTCCATCCTCGGGACCGGCTTCTGCCGCACCTGCCTGTCGAAGACACAAGGTCACCCACGCAGACGCCATTTTCGAGAGAAACTTAGATTTTAGTTTTGTGGTCAGCTCAAAAAATCTGGGTCTCTTAATGTGTTCATCATCATTTATTTCACAGGAAGCTGATTTCAGGGGGGTATTTGCGTTTGGAGTCTGGCACAAACGTGGTCGTCATATTTATACAGACGGAGCTGCTCCCATCGGTCTGTAAACTAAACGATTTTTAACCCTCATTGCGATCATTTGCAAAAGAGAATAGTGATTACGGCAGGAGCAGAGAAGCTACATTAAGTTGAGGTAATTTCAGAACGTTTTGGAACCTGAGAGAAAACCTAGGAAGTTTATGGTTTCGTTCAGCTTATGGGTTTTCATTTTTTGTTCCAATTTTCTATAATGATTATCCACTATAGAGATATATTAAATATATACGTATTTGCTGAAAAGATGACCTTAGAGAAGGAATTGCCTTGCTGAATTTCCTATTGTTTCATGACATGTATCTCTTTCTTAGCTTTATTCCGGTTGTTGAAAAGAAAGTGTCTTGTGGAATTTGGTACTGTCACACGGTGTCTATGTCCAACGAGAGCCATCAATACCAAAATGAAGACAATTGCTAATGTTTCTTAGATGACCCTTTTTTTATGTATTTGTTCACTAATGTATGGTTGTGCCCTTTACACCGGTTAATCCAACTTGATGGGCTCAACTAACTGTTGCAAGCTGAAGTATTTCCTCCAGTACAACTCTTTTTGTGAGAGGTAACTAATGTAGGCTTTTCTGGAATTGGCTAAGTGTCCCAATTTTTTAAGAGCTTTCAATTGTAGAATGTAGAGGACAAGAAGAATAAGGCAGGAACTCAATAGTTCATAGTGACTAACCTTGGTTTCCCTATTAAGGATATCGTTCTATTAATAAGTGTTTGTTTGTACAAATTTGATTAGAGAACATACAATGTATACTCTTTAATCTAGCCTGAAGAAAATTTGGAGTTGGGGCATACGTGCTCATTGCCCTATTTGTCTAAAATATGCAGGTCACTTTAACATGCTTTATTCTTATAAGCAAAGTCACAACTTCATTGTAGCCTTGTTGCAATTTGTGATTCCTTTATCTGTGATAGCATCCATATGTTTGATTTACCACTTATATTTTATATTATTTCAAACAAATGGAATTTCAGCTGTGACATACATTTCATTCAACTCTCTGTAGGTGGTTTTGTACATTATATTCATAAAATAACCTTTTGTATTTACTCAAACACAAATATATCATGTAGTTTCATCCGCTTTTGTTCACAAATTTTCACTAAGAAACTATACTATGAGATTGTTGATGTTATTTTAATTTTTAGGTAGAAAAACAATTATGTATAATGTTGGTGTAGTCTCCTGATTTAACGAGCTTGAACCTTAATTAGCTTAAGAATTGAAGGAGAAATATGTTTCTTAAACTATTTGTGAGATAATCTTATACATTAGTCGACACGTGCGTTGCACGTGCACAATTACTAGTATTTACAAGTATCTGAGTGCCGCCATGAGCTCTCCTCTAAGCTGACTAAAGTGAACTTATCAGGCTATACAAAAAAAGTGAGGTAAAACGTGGTAACTCCGGGATGTGTTTCCTACCACAAAGATCAACGGTGAATGTAATAGCAAGATGGACCCTTGCTGCAGTGGCCACTCTCATAATATTTGCATATTCCTCGTTCAGGCTGCCCTCTTGACGATGATGATCTTGATGACGCGCCACTGCCATGATCTTGACGATGATCAGACCTCCTAGAGTGATTTGAGCTAACACGCCGTGATTCATTGCCTTGATAGTCACCCCTCCGTGATTCATTCCCCTGAGAGTACCTATCCTGGTGCTGACCTGACTGCCTTCCCCGACTAGCATTACCAGAAGATGGATGCCAGCTCTTGTTATACCCTGGTGCGCCTCCCGGGCGAGAAGAATTTGAGTTGGTGTTCCCCTGTCTCCTTGGTGCTTCTGAAGAGCTTTTAACTGTTGGTGCTGTTGTTTGGTGACTTGAAGACGAGTAGCGGTTTTGGCTAGCACTCATGGAATTCGCCTTTGAGCTCTCACGAGCTGACGAAAGCCAACCTGGAGATTTTCTCCCATCCGGAGATGAACTTGATCGTAGCCAACCAGAAGCTTTTGTGCTTCTCTCAGTAGATGAACCCCAGCCTGAAGCTTTCGTGCTTCCCTCAGTAGATGAACCCCAACCTGAAGCTTTCGTGCTTCCCTCAGGAGGTGATCCCCAACCTGAAGCTTTCATGCTTCTTTCTAGAGATGAGCCACACCCTGAACCTTTTGCACTTGCATCTAGAGATGGACCTGACGATTGCCACCCTGAAGCTTTTGTATTCCCCTCTACAGATGGACCTGATGGTTGCCTACCTGAAGCTTTTGTGCTCCCGTCCAGGAATGAGCCCGCTGGTTGCCCGTCTAAAACTTTTGCGCTCCCCTCCAGAGATGATCTTGATGGTTGCCTGTCTGAAGCTTTCGTGCTCCCCTCCAAAGATGAGCCTAATGACTGCCTGCCTGAAGCTTCTGTGCTCTTGAAAGATGAGCTTGATGCTGCACTTGGTTTTAGTTTTACCTAATCACGTCAAAAACAGCATATTAGTTGACATGGAAGATCATTTTGCTAGGATTTTTTCCTGGATACACATCATGTTGGAGTTCAATCCTCAAATATTTCAAATAGCACTACCTGTTCCGGCATTCCACAACCTATGGAAGCACTTGAGTTGCCTTTTTCTATCTTTTCTCCCTCTGGTGTTGGTGACATTTCAACAACAGCAATATTTCCTTGGGCTACTATCACCTCCTCTATAATGCATGAAGTATCTTTTCCACCAGCTCCAAGATCTGTACAAGATAATGTAAGATTTTCAGCCAAGTTAACACCAAAAGGGTTATAAGAAGGTAGCATTTTATTGACCTGTGGAAGGTTGGAGAGCAGGTGTTGGTGAAGACAACGACCACATGTCATTGCTTGGGTCATCTTGAACACCCCACAGAGCAGAATCAACAGCATCACCTTGATAGTAACCTGGTTCACCCCACGGAGATAGCGCAATAGGGCTAGAGCACTGTGGCCTTTCTTCCTCAGCTGAAGATGTTTTTGATACAAAAGCCACTGAAGAGTGGTCATATGCCCTCGCAGCTGAATCTTCAGGTGCTACAGATGTTGACGCTGACTTTTTCATAAAAGGCCGCCTCCTCTCAAGTTCTGGAGTTGGACTGGGATGTTGATCTTGAGTGCCAGGGGATAACGCAGGAACTATTTTAGGCCCAGGAAGTTGATTAGCTGACGCGTTTAATGGATCAGGGGTACACGCTTTCTGCGGATTCGTGGTCGCATCAGTCTTGCTTGAAATAGAAGTACATGCAAATTGAGCTCCTGGCTGAGTAAGATTTCTTGGAGAACGGCTCTCAGGCTTTGCTGAAGCAATTGAAAATTGAATTTCATCACGCGCAGCAGGTTTTGAGCTACCGCGTGAGATGGCATGGTCACACTCATATTGCTGTGGAGCAGGAACGGATACTTTCTGTGAACCAGAAACCATCTGTGTACTCAAATTTTTCACAAATCCTGTTAGTGAATTACTTTTTGAATCATTTTGCTGTTGCTTCTGGATAGTACATACACCAGGATCAGGCTTCATGGTACTCTGATTACTCTGAGTGTTCTGTGGTGCAGTTGGACTCCACAAAGCAGCAGTTTCTTGACGATTGTTGTTTTCACCAATCTTTTCACGGGGGACCCCATCCCTGTGGGATCCTGGTGGTCCATATGAAACAGCAGAAGATGGAAAGGTGCATGAATAGTTAGCCTGATGCTGGGCCTGGGAAAGTGAGGTCTGAGAGTTCTTTAGAGGTTCCCAGCCTGTTGTCGATGGCAAAGCTTCACCCAGAAAGTTTGTGTTATCTCTTCCAAGAGAACAGTCGACAGACTGGTCCGGTAAGCCAGAAGAGTAAACACTGTTAAAACCAATGGGGGAAGTGATGTTCTCAGCCATATTTGGGTTAGTTCTATCCTTCCCATGGCCTGTCCATATGGATTTATTATTGTTCATAACTGGCGTAGGTTCAATGAAATCTGTCTGCCGTTGTGAGAGCACCTCAGTCAGCAATAATGAGTTCTCTTCACTCTCAAATGTGAGCCATATTTTCATGCCACGTGGGAAATAACTAGTCCACTTGGAAAGCTGTGAAAGAGTAAACGGGCCTTGAACATTTCCAGAAGGATCCCTATAGTGCCATATTTTTTCTGGCTCTGTGTCACTTGATACAACTCCAGATGATGAAACTGATGCAGCTTCACCCGCAGTATTGTTTAAATCAATGGGAGAGCGGGGAATATTGCATCCATTTGTTGACTGCAAGTTAATGTTACTTCCTGCTCCTGGTCTATGTGTTACACCCTCCATAAGTGGATTTAAACTAGTCTGACAACTAGCATCAGGACACTTCTGTGGCGGGAATTGCAGAGAGTTTGATTCTGTGTCTTTTCTTCCAGTAGAATGAAGGTCTGATCCATTCCTATTTACAGTCCAATCAACTGCACACATATCAATAAGTCCCCAGAAAATCAGTATTTACAAGTGGAACACAACACTGTAGAACACGAAGGGTCAAGAGATGAAGTACCAGTTGTTTTATCATCCCATTCTTCAGCAGATTCATAATCAGGAGCCATATGGGGGTCAACATGTACTTCTGAAACTTCATTAATCCTGCGTTCTCTTTCTTCAGGAGTGTTTAGAAGTTGTAACTTCTCCACACACACTCTCAGTGTATGATATCATTAAGGATCATCAAATGATAAATAACAGTATGCAATGACTTGATGCCAAACATTATCAGTACAGAAAAACTGCTTGCTGGTTGATGTGACAGAAGTTTTAACAAACACGACGGAAAGGTATCACCAATAACAACTTAATGAAGAGCATGCAGGACTACCTAGAACATAAACTGCTTAAGATTTTAACAGGACATGCATCATCTCAAGAGCACTGGTTGATATACCATGTTTAAAGATGACAGTTGCTTTCCGACATATCATATTTTTTCTGCAACACAAAATTAAGCATGAGAATAGTGCAAAAGTTGTTTTCAAGCACTAAATGAGGATGACAAAATATTGTGTTCTCTTCATTAAGATAGCAGCCAAATAAGGGTGATACAGTGATACTATCTGGCAAGAGCAAGAGAAAAAAAGCAGACATAATAAGCAAGTCAAATACAAGGCAAAAGATAAGCGTAAATTTGAAAAACAAATAGCTAAATCAAGGGACTGGCAATCCCATGTAAATGTATCGTTGATTATTTAGAGAGGTTTTTCAAAGCTTCAATAAAGAAAGTTTTACGATTCCAAAACATGCAATACCACCGTCCTAGGTCACAATGTGGTCAATTAATGTTTGCCAGAATAATGTGTCCTCAATCCACAGATAGATGTACATGAACATAGAGTGTGCGTCAACTTTAAGGGGCTCATCTTTGGTGACCATATGCATGCAAAGCTGTGACCAAACAATCAAGGACCATGAAAATACATTCACACCATACGACCCACAGAAGCACCAACGCAAAAGGAAAACATATAACAGTAGCTCAACATGATAAGTTAAAAGGATATTCTTTTCTGCGTCCAGTTTCACTAGCACGGTCACGGAGATGGCTCAGCCTCTGCTTCTCATTTGCCAACCACTGAAGAGGATTTAACATTGAGTAAGTGTTGTTGGGTAGAGCTAGAGCCAAAGGATATTACCCTTTATTTGTTAGTGTAGCACTTACATCATTAATTTGCAGAGATTGAAACATTTTAGCTTTCTCACAGATGTCTCCCTGAATTAACAAGATAAATAATTAAGTGAGATATAGGTAACTTGGTAACTCAGGAATCAGATGGATCATTAGGTTGGATCTTCATCAGCAGTACCACTTTCAGTCGAGGAACGAGATCATACTTCATACTTTGACGTAAGCGTTTGCATTCCTCCTACATTACAAGCAAGCAAACAAATTAGATATAACAAAACGTAAGAGACACTCAGATAATAGTACCCCAACAATCAGCAGTCAGAAAATACTCCCTCCGTTCCAAATTAGATGACTTCTATTTGGATAAAAGTGGATGTATCGAGATATGCTATAAGTCTAGATACATTCACTTTTTGACAAAAGGAAGTCATCTAATATGGAACGGAGGGAGTAACATTTAATAGCTAGTAAAACGAGAGAAATAGAGATCGGCCCAACATATATTCTGTAACTGCGATATGGGGTGAGACGGAATAGTCATGGTACTTTTTTTGCGAAAATATTGTATCGTAAGGCCAATAAACGAATATTGTTGCATCGAAATGTTAATCCAAGAACCAAACTCAGTTACTCAATTTGTTCTTGGCAAGCAGATAAGAGGCAAAGATGTTAAAAACTTGTGAAAAGGAGACAAATGGGTTTGTAAACTATCAAGCAGCAGCAGCTTATTGCACAGTGCAACTGTTTAAACTATTATAAATGACAATAACCAATGTCAAATATTGTTACATATGTGTCTAACAAATTCAAGATGGAAGTACCAAGACGACATCGAAATTTGATCGTCGTGTCATTAATGATAGAAAATTATCAGGATCGATTTTCAGTAATCTTTGTCATGATTCTAGCATAACATTTCAGCAGATGTCCTACAATTGAAGCTATGGTTTGTAACCTAATTGAACATTAGAGTTGTGGATCTGTAATTTATAAATTATAATTCATTACAAATTAAAGGAGCATTAATATTTATGTGTGACCAGAAGTGTGGGCAAAACGTACCAGTATCACACCACATTTCCAATTAGTGACGTTCATCCGACATTATAAGTATCAAACAAATAAATGTTCAAGTGACATATGTCCTTGCATGCATTACCTCAGTGAAATCCTGATTCGAGATCGTATCCATTGTGATAACCTCCTTCTTATCTAAATTTGATATCTCAAGTGCACAGTCTGTCATCTTCTTACCAACACTGTATCGTTCTGCAACCTTATGTGTACCTGCTTACAAAACAAAATTCTGGTTAAATTACAATTGAGAAAGTCAATATCAGTAATAAACCAGTAACAGCAAAAATCTTACCAAGAACTTTGACTAGACGATACATATCTTGTTTTTGTCCTGCATCTGAAATTCTTATCCTCACAAAACCACCAGTAATTTTCTCAGAGAATGCAGCAACATCATCAATAATATCCTCCATCAAGCTGCGCCGCAAGTAAATTAAATTAATATTATGCACGTCAATGGCTGCATAATCCTCTAGATTAGACGGAGGATCTCTTTCAAGCTTCTTATTGGTCTTCCTCCTCTTATCAGAGACTAATTTAGTTGCCATCTCACTGTATCCTGCACAATCTACTTGAGCTGAATCTGGATCATGAAGTCTTTGGCTATCACCATTTACAGTTGGAATCTCTTTCAGATGAAAATGCATGTCCAAAAGCTTCAACATCTCAAAATGACCAACACGTGGTTTCCTAAACAGGCTGATAAGCATTTCATCACATATAATTTGACTTTTCCTTTCAGAGTCGCGAAGGTTATTTTGCTTTATATACTCGAGCAAAAGAACCTGAACATCAAATTGGGAAATATGAGACTTGTCACCATTTCTCATGTGCCCAACGAATTCCAGCAGCTCCGATGAGGCCCATTTGGTGTCATCTGATAAGTCCATCCCTTCAAATGGCACACGCTTGGTTAAGCTCTCAGAATCTTTAACTGAAATTTCACATTTCTCTGCAGTAACAACACCATGGATTTGACGCTTCCGCCCCCTTTTCCTTAAAGAAGCCCCCCGTCTCCGTTTCCTCGAAGAACTATCAGAACTGGCACCATGGTCATTGTTTGCATCATATTGTTCACCAGATGATTCCTCCTTTTCTCTCCTAGCAGAAGTGCTTCGAACAGTCCAATTGCTTTTGGCACTGATTAATTCTTCCAATGTCAATAAATGCTTCCCTTTCAGATCTAGCCAATATAACTTAAAGAGATATTCCCAACTATTTTTATCATCAAAATCAACCTTAACCTGACATAGAAAAAGATATAACCAGTCATATGATACATCCCAAGCACCTTATCAATCAGGGTCTTAAAACAAATATACATATATATATATACATATTTTCTTTTATAAAAACAATGTAAAAACCTCGGGTGCAAAATAATTTATCCTGCACCTGGGTGCAGAATAGGGTTTCCCTATATATATATATATATAATATAACTAGCACAAATCAGTAAGAAAAAAATGGAGACTATGATAAATCTTCCTATATTCCAAGAGTTTGGGTTCAAAATTTATTATGTCTCCAAAAACTAGTTACAAGATCTATGTGATTGCCAACTTGCAGTGCGAAGTCACGACTTTTTAGTGCCACGTCATTTTGCTGATAGAAATAGCCTAACTGAACCAAATGTTAGTGTTTGATAACTCAATTGCAAAAATTAGGCTGTATGGTCACCCATATTAAGCTTTGAGTAAAGTTTGGGACAAATAGTGATATTTTACTAATAGCCAAGCGCCACCAAAGATGAATAGTTAGGAGAGAAATGCTCCTATGCTTTCCGGGAACTTTTATTGCACGAATTTTAAAGCACATCGACGGCTGTGATTAGTACTCTTTTTACGTCACTTCAATCTCATGTGAACTCAGCAATGTGGAAGGGTCAAAGCCCATGTCCCGCCCCTAATCACAACCGTCGGTGTGCTTTAAAATTCGTGCAAAAAAAGTTCCCAGAAAGCACAGGAGCATAGCAGTGTGACAACGGCATGGGACCTTGGCCCACATGTCAACCTCACGATGGATGGTATTTTCTTCATTACACATATTTGAGTCTTTGAGATGGTATGGAGCTAATTAAATATTTACTTACAATGTGTTGGTGCTTTTGTTCCAAAGAAATTAGAGCACAGTGTATTAACTCTGGTTCCATACATGCACGTGTTTTAGTGTTTGCATACAGATGCTGCTCTGAATCAAAAAAAGGAAACAGGGTTACAATTTAAGGTTTAACAGTACAATACCTTTGTAGCATCTTCGTCTTTGGATTCTATCAAAAATACAGTGCTATAGCAAGTGTCACAGAAGCCCTTGTTCCCTCTAACACCAAAGAATTTGCCTTGTTTGACGCATCCTTTGCAGATGGAGTAAGTACAAGTATAGCACATGTATTGTGCTGCCTTTTCACAGATGCTGCAAATGTGCCAACCTGACATGGGTCATTGGTGGCATCAAGAAACAGGACAGGTCAGATCAAACTATCAGATCAAACTATCGTCTCTGAAGTGAAAGGGTAGGTGCATGCACATATACATTAATGTACAAATATACGACAATTAAAAGCAGCTAATTTTTATTAGTGGACTCGTGTTGCTTCTTTCCCCATATGATGCACAATCCAACTGTGTATCCATTTCTGCTCCTTAAACTGAACGCCCTAATCTGGTTTGACTTGAGTATGTACATCAACTACAACAGGGCGCTGTCACATCAACATACAACAGAACAGATCATGGAGACAAATGTTTTGTAGAAAGTGGAAATCGTATAGCATTGCACAAACTGTACATCTATACCGAACTTGCTCAGGTGTTGATGTTGAATGTACATATACAAAGTCCAGCTCAAATGCTCCTATATATATGTAAACAGCGGTTTTTGCAGCCATTATCTGGTATGTCGAATATTATATGAATATATCCAACACAGTTGAGCAATCAATCATATTAAATACTGTAATGACCAAGACATACCGCAATTCCACCTGCCACGTAGGCGGAAGAAGGACTCGTCGCGCTTGATGCAGGCGGGATGGTAGACCTTGGAGCAACCCCTGCAGCGAGAGAAGAAGCGTTTCGGCTTATTATATTAGCCGAACAGAGGATTCAGCCGCATTGGCGCACACATAATAGAGCCGAAGCCACTACTAAACCCACGGTTTGCATTGCAGGTGAGCCGCTACTAAACCCGCCCGCACATAACATACCTCCGGTCGCAGACCACGAGGCTGCCCCCATCGAAGCAGATGAAGCACACCACCTCGTCGTCCTCGTTCGTCTTCACCGGCTTGGACGGTGCAGCAGCAGCGGCCTCTCCGTCCCTGATCTTCCGCGGCCTCCCTCTCTTCCGCTTCACGACAACCGGCCGTTCGGCCACGACTGGCTGCGTCTGCTGCTGGGGCGGGGCCGGGGCCCCCATGATCGATCCGAGGAAGTGCGAGTCATCAAAGCCCTCGGGCGGGGACGGCTCCTGCTTCGGGTGCGACAGGGCGGGAGCCGCCAGTAGCCACGCGGTCATACGGTGAGCCGACCCGGCCGGTGGAGCTGGAGGCGGCTCGGTGGTGCGCAGGGGAGTGGCGGGGTCGGGGACGGGTGGCGCGGGCGGGAGGTGGTTCTCGGTGCTGCGGCGCTTGGGGGGAGGAGGAGCGGGGTCCGGCATGGGGGGCGGCGGCGGGAGGCGCAGCTCGGGGGGCCACTCGGCCTCGCCGGGGGAGAGCATCTCGCCCACCACGGGGCCCGTCGTCCCCGCGTCCATGGAGGAGGGCAAAAACCCTAACCCTAGCTGGGTCCTGGGTGGCTGGCGCTCGCGAGCGGAGAAGCTGGTGGTCTCGCCGCGGTACAATCCGCACGGGTAGGTCGAAGTTGTTGGTGCGTGACCACGGGCGCGTGGGAAGGGAGAGTACAGCGAGCGAAGGGGAAGAGAGGGAAGGAGAGAGAGAGACGCCTCGCTCGAAATGCAAAAAGGGTGGGCGGGTACAGTAGCAGTAATTAACTGGGGTAAAAAGTGGGGGCGGTGGGAATACGACGGTGCGCGGCAGCGAAGTGCCCCACGAAACGACGGGAGTCGGAAGAGAAAAGAGACGTGGTGCGGTGGGCCCACGGTTTTTTGGGTGGTCCCGGGCTCGTTCCCGCCCTGCCATTGGACGGGCTGGCGGGTATGCCGCGTGGTTGGCTGAGGGCAGTTGTTATTGGGTTCACGCCGTGGTGGTGGGAGACGTGGTTGTCGTGCTTGGCTTTTCACTTGTGCCTTCCGTCCCAGGGATTCGGGCCGTTTACCACGGGCGGTCGCTCATGACCCTGGCACGCACGACCCCGTGGGCTTCGCTGTATAAACCATGAAAATCAAAAAAAATAAAGAAACGTGACGAAATGGATCTTTTTTATAACGTCCGTACAGTCGGAGTTACACTTCTCCGTGTAAACCCTGACCGCCAAAATGAACACAGAAGTCGAAATCCTGTTCGTTTCAACCCTGAACTTAGTAATCCCGGTCTAAAATGAACATTGGACATGTTTTTTTGAGGAGAAAATAAAATTATAAAATTACTACAGTCACTCACAAAATTGACACACATGTCAGATTCGTCTTCGTCCCCAATCATATTCGTCTTGATCACCAACATTGACCCATTGGCCACGGACCGCTTTGGCAGGACGCGGGCATGGACTGTAGAGCAGCGCGGGCGGCGAGAAGGCCCACACGGGCATGCGTGACCAAAGCACTTCATACTCGATCGATTGAAAACATACTAGCGCTCAACTGATTGATCTTGATCTACCGGGATCTTGCCCTCATCTTCGGACGCGCTTCTGGTGGGGCTTGAGGCCGCGCTCCCCGTGTTTGCCAGCTGCGGCCGCCGTGCTCGCTAGATGCGGTCACAGTGGTCACCTTGGCCGCGGTGCTCGCCCCTTGCCCCGTGCTCGCCGGATGTGGCCGCCATGCTCGCCAAATGCCGCCACCGTGCTTGCCCTGGCCGCGGTGCTCCCTCCCTGCCCCGTGCTCGCTAGATGCGGTTGCCATGCTCGCCCCCTGCCCCATGCTCGCCAGACGTGGTTGTCGTGCTCGCTGAAGAAACGCGGTCGGGATAGACGAGGATTGTCATTGACAAAGAAATGGGGAAGAAGATAGATATGACATGTGGCTCCCACTGTTATTGAGAGTATCGTGCTACCCCGGTCGGGATGCTCTTTTTCTAGTGTGCCAAACATGTTCAAGGTCCATTTTAAACTGGGATTGCTAAGTTCAGGGTTCAAACGACCGTGATTTCGACTTTGGGGTTCATTTCTCCAGACCTCTACAAATTCAGGGTTTAAAATGGACTTTTTCCAATATGATATGATGGGGCTGAGGTCGGGTTACGTAACTCCATTGTGACCATCGAGGATCGTTATGCTCCTCGAATCAGTTATGTGGCTGACTGGCTGGGACCAGGCCACCCCGTGACCCCAAGTCATTTCGTTCTTGATTTCTAGGTTAGGGTTAGCCATTTCTTTATAGATGTAATTAGTGAGCTAGAGTTAGTTAGGGTTAGTGCTTAATTACTAGATTTAAAATGAACACGACTAATTAGTGTAGTTATTTCAAATTCATAGGAAAGTGAAGTGTATCTATGATTTGATGCATTTGGGTTCTTGTAAAAAATAGATGGAGAGAATGGTTAGTGTTCATCATGTGGATAAGGATGGCTTTTTGAAAGGCAGTGTCGAGTATGACTCGGAGAAGAAAGTGGTGGTGTTTAATCATAGTCCAAACTATGTCGAGGTTGTGGAAAGAGTGAGAATTGCATTAAATTGGACGGACCCAAATGATATAGTTTCATTGGAGGGAAGACGTAATGTTGGGTTCGGACCGCACTCTCGTTGGAAGACCAAGCCTCTCAACTCCAAGTTGTGTTGGAGTACGTAAAAGGAGATGGTGGCAGGATCTCACGGCAAGTCTCTCGAGTTATTTGCCACCAAGATATTTGACTTGAACCAATGTCCCTCTGAACATGTTGTTGGGAGACCGGTTCAACACGAGCTATCTCATGAGATGAAGCGTACGAACCAAGAATATGCCTGAGAGGTAATAGTAAAGTTGTTATTGTCTTATTCCATGTTTATGATAAATGTTTATTTCTCATGCTAGAATTATATTAATCGGAAACGTTAATACATGTGTGACTAATGAACAAATAAGAGTTCCTAGTAACGCCTATCGTTTAACTAGCTCGTTGATTAATGATCACGGTTTCTTGATCATGAACATTGGATGTTGTTAATAACGGGATCACGTCATTAGGAGAATGATGTGACGAACATACACCCAAATTAAGTATAGCAATGCGATCAAGTCAATAAGTATACATTGTTATACTAAGCATACGAAGTAACCCTAATCCTTAGACCATGAGATCATGTCAATCACTAACACCGGAAGAATGCTTTGATGATATCAAACGTCACACTGTAACAGGGTGACTATAAAGGTGGCGTTGGGTATTCCAAAAGTATTAGTTGAGTCTCATGGATCAAGAAGTGAGATTTGTCCATCTATATGACGGAGATATATATCACAAAATGAGAAAAGAGTACTTGTCGGTAATGAGATCAAACTAGGTATAGTTGATACCAATGATCGGATCTTAAACAAGTAAAATATAGCGTGATAAAAGGAATTGGTCACGACGTTTTTGGTTTATGCGATCACAAGATTCATCGTTGAATATGTAGGAGTCATTACGGATCTCCAGGTCCTGTTGTTGACTATTGATCGGAGAGGTTTCTCGATCATATCTACATTATTCACGAACTAACACACTTAAGGTTTGTCGACGCTTTTGGGTACGGAATATCGGAGAAAAGTTTGAACAGTAACGAAATTGTTTCGGGTAATACTAAAATAGTTCAAGGGATAATTGTCAATGGTTGTCACTGGTTGTTAATAGAATTAACAAATGAACCAAGGGGGTAAATGTTAATGTTTGTTAATAGAATTAAGAAATATTAAAATAAATAAATGTTTTATTTAATAAACAAAACCCATTGGGATTTTTTGAGTGGAATTTTAAATGGGTGTGAGTGGAGACTCCCCTCACATGAAGTGGGAGAGGTGGGGGCAGCCACAAGGGCTGCCGCACCACCTCTTGGTGTGCCCACCCCGTCTCTTATATAAGGAGAGGTGGAGCTCCTGCTTGCACACACACACTTGATCCTCTCTCCCTCCTCCCCCTGCTCCACCTCTTGGTCATCCACTTGGCGAAGTCATGACTGTTTAGTTCTCCATCAGACGACGTCGTCATGCATCATGCTGTTGGAGATTCCTTGGTGATTCTACTACTTCCGCTGCCCCGCTGGATCAAGGAGCAGAGGTCGTCATCAAGCCGCACGTGTGAATGAGTACGGAGGCGCTGCCGGTTGCGGCGTTCATCTTCACAATCTTGAGATCGGCAAGTGATCCACGAGAATCTCTCTTGAAACGTTTTCGGTCTTCAATGGTGAGTTTCTCTTGGAACATGTTCCAGTCGTTACGAGCATCTCCTAGATTAGATCTTGGCACGTCGTCCTATAATGCACACGGTGGTTGTTGTTGGGAAACCCCAAGAGGAAGGTATGATGAGTGCCGCAGCAAGTCTTCCCTCAGTTATGAAACCAAGGTTATCGAACCAGTAGGAGATAAATAACACGTCTGAAGGTCTCCCTGGCAATGGCGCCAGAAAACAGCTTGTTGGCGTGGAAAGGGAGGTGGAGTCTGCACAACACAATCAAACTACTTTGCCCCAACAAAACAGTGAGGTTGTCAATCTCACTCGCTTGCTGTAACAAAGGATTAAACGTATGTGTGGAGGATGATGTTTGAGAGAATGAAATTAACAGTTTGCAGTTGGTTGTATTATCAGTTTAAAGAAAAGGACCGGGGTCCACAGTTCACTAGTGGTTTCTCTCCATAAATAATAATAATAATAATAGCATACATGCGGGTAAACAAATTACAGCTGGGCAACTGACAGAATAAAGAGCTGCATAATGATGCATAAACTAATGTCATGGTGTCTAATATGAGATTCATTTGGGCATTACAACAATATACATAGACTGTTCCAACCGCATCTATGACTAATAATCTACCTTCCGGTTAGTGTCCGCACCCCTTTCAGTATTAAGTTGCAAGCAACAGATTATTGCATTAGGCAAAATGTGTAATGTAAGTAATACAATTATCATTACACAAAGCACTACTGTTTTATCCCTAGTAGCAACAGTACATCTACAATCTTAGAGCTTGATGTCACTACCCCAGATTAAATACAGACATGAACCAACTATCGAGAATAAATACTCCCTCTTGGAGTCACAAGCATCTACTTGGCCAGAGCATCTACTAGCAACGAAGGGCAATGCAAGATCATAAACAACACACACCATGATATATTATGAAGCAAATGACATAGTATTCAATATCCATCGGATCCCAGCAAACACAACATGTAGCATTACATAAAGATGATCTTGATCATGATAGGCAGCTCACAGGATCTAAACATGATGGCACAATAGGAGAAGACAACCATCTAGCTACTGCTATGGACCCGTAGTCCAAAGATGAACTACTAACACATCAGTCCGGAGGCGGGCATGGTGATGTAGAGCCCTCCGGTGATGATTCCCCTCTCCGGCAGGGTGCCGGGGAGAGCTTCTGACCCACCCCCCCCCCCCCCCCCCCCGAACTAGGGTTGATGACGGCGGCGGCTCCGTAAGGTTTTGTGGAGAAGTGTTCGGGTCTCAGGTCTTGTGTTTTCGGGGGGTATTTGTAGGCGAAAGGGCGAAGGCGGTGGAGGGCCGAGGCCCCGTCATCAGGTGTTGGCGCGGCCAGAAGTGGGGCCGCGCCGGGACCTCATCTGGGGCCTCGTGGCCCCTCTCCGTCAGGTCTTCGGTGTTCTGAAACCTCCCGTGAAAAATAGGGACTTTGGTATTAAATTCGTCCAATTCCGAGAATATTCCCTTAAGTGGTTTTCTGAAACCAAAAACAGCAGAAAACAGGGAACTGGCACTGAGGCATCTTGTTAATAGGTTAGTCCTAGAAAATGCATAAAACCACACAAAGTGTATATAAAACATGTAGCAAATGGTATAATATAAGCATGGAACATAAGAAATTATAGATACGTTTGAGACGTATCAAGCATCCCCAAGCTTAGTTCTACTCGTACTCGAGTAGGTAAAACGATAACAAGAATAATTTCTGAAGTGACATGCTTTCACACAATCTTGATCATATAAATTTGGGGACAATTGCTTCCATGCCCCGGTTCTCTCTAGTTTATCCGTTTGTGCCATACCCGCGTAGTTTCTCTCGTCTGTGCCCTGGCTGGCTCGCATATCGCCCAAACGCTCCGTTTTCCTCTGGTCAAACTTCTTTAACCGGTGGGGTCGGCCTGGTGGGGTCGGCCAGCCGCGGCTCGGCTCGGCCTGACTGGTGGGGTCGGCCTGGGTCCTCAAGTGGGGACAGGAAGGGACGTGTCTGACGCCCAGGTTGGGTATCTCCGCCCCAATTAACACGTCGTTAACACCGAATTAACTGAATTAACACCGAATTAACTGAATTAACACTGAAATAACTGACAATTCGTTGATTAGTACGTCGTTGTTTAGTGAAACTGCTACTACTAATTGAAACTGGTACTACTAATTGAAACTCGATTTATAACTCGAATTGATTTATAATAGGATTCGTAACTCGATTTGAAAACTGAAACACGATTTATAACTCGAATTGATTTATAATATGATTCATAACTCGATTTGAAAACTGAAACTCGATTTATAACTCGAATTGAAACTGCTACTACTAATTGAAACTCGATTTATAACTCGAATAGGATTATATTTGGATTATATTAATAATTACAAAAGATTACAATGCATGCAGCACTGCTACTATGCCGGCGGCGGCCTAATACTACTACTAATCAGTAGCAGTGCAACTAATGCACTGCTACTGCTACTACGACGATCGACAGCCTCCTACATCCGCCGCTTCTTGGCTGGCGGTTCGTCGTCGTCAGAGTCGTCGGAGTCATCATCCTCCTCCTCCGCCTCCTCCTCCTCCTCGTCGTCGGCGTCGTCCTCCTCCTCCTGGCCGCCCTTCGACAACTCCGGGTCCGAGTCCTTCTCCTCGGACCCGTCGTGGTCGTCGTCGTCGGAGTCGGGATCGGAGTCGTCGGGGTCGGAGTCGCCGCCCTGGCTCTGCTCGTCGTCGTCGCCCTCGCCGTCGTCGTCGGTGCCGGAGCCGCCGGCGTGCCCGTTGCCCACCTCCCACCAGGGGAACGGGTTCCCCTCGCCGTCCGAGTCGCTCGGCATGGCTTCATTCTGCCACCACGGATCCATTGTAGTTGGAGAGAAGGGGTGGTTGGGGTTTTTCGGAGAGAAGAGAGAACTGAGAATGGAGAGAAGAGCGAGTGAACCGCAATGCAATGGGATTGGGGTTTTTATTTGTGAAGGGATAGTGATGAATTCACTGCCGCCGGCGCGTAAATCGATAACCGCTTGGGGCACCGAACAGGCGCATCGCTTCGCTTTCTTGCCAACGCAGTGTAACATGACAACACAATTTACAGATTATATTCGCAATGATGACATCGTGTGACCGCGCTTCACGTCTAGTCGAACTGACATGCCTGTAAATGTTTACCACGTCATCTGGTGCCCCTAGACGTGTCGAGTACAAGTGTCGAACAGTTGACGCGCGTCTGAAAGAGCATTTTCCCTCATGTGTGGTTTTGGTAATTGATGACAACCTCTATGGACTAATGTTTGCATTGAGATATCCTTATAGATCTTGTCCATGGAATTGTGGAGTTCATGTGTTGGACTCTTGAAGCTCATGTGTTGAGTGGAGCATATTGCAAGTATGTCTTGAAGGATTCAAGACATCATATTAGTGAAGAAATGTTGGAAGATACAAGGTTGATCAAGATGTTGATCAACACACAAAGCTACAAGATGTACCAAGAGGGATCATGTATCTCTTGGGATGGTAAACACTTGTTCGTATAGCTTTGTGAACTAACCCATGATATATGTGTGTGTGGTATCTTTATATGAGGTTAGGTATCTTCCCATGGGCTTGCATCAAATGAAGATTTCATATAGCTCGTGGAGGATGACGTCATGTGGTGATCGTCATCAAGGATAAGATGTGCAAGACCAAGAGAAGCTTTTGGAAGAGATCCTATGCTTGGAGCTTGCAATGGATACATGAAGACGGAGCTAAGCGAAACTCTCCCATAATGGAGTATGGGGGAGTATTTGGAGATGTCTTCATCAAGCATGTGCTAGCAAGCACAATCAAGAAAGGTGATCCACTTGAAGAGATCAAGATAGTCATCATCTAACTCAAGTGGAATGCTCAAGGCAAAGGTATGATCTTGATAGGGCTATAGGATAGATAGGCGTACTATCAAGAGGGGCTCTCAAGTGAGTAACTTGATCGCTTCGTTGTGGAGAGCTCAAACCTTTGCATACTTGGCATATCATATTTCTTGGTTCTTATTTGGCTTTTATGGTGGTGAGGAACTAGAGCTTGGTTCATCTCCATGTCAAGCTCTTGTTCATCGAAAACGGTTTTACTTTGGAAAACTTGTTGGGTTTTCGGTGGCGGAAATATTGCCGGTTCAACCGTGAGGAAAGTCCCACACCTTACCTTTTTGTTGGGTGCTTATCGTCGCTATCTTTCCAACAAAATTGGTCTCACCTCATTCGGAGTTCATTTGCAAAAGTTATTGCTGTTTTCGTTTCGGTGTTCTGCTGAACCGGATTATTGGGGCCGGATATTTCGCTCTACCGGAATATCCGGTTGCCCAGCTCGTCCAAGAAAACGGCTAAGGAAAGAAGGAAAAGAGGTGCTGGACTCAGCCGGAAATTGTGGTCGGATATTTTGATGACCCAGAATTTCCGAGTTGCCCTCAAAGCGCCTCGCGAAAACGGCTAAGGAAAGAATTGTTTTCGGCACTGACTCCAACCGGAAATTCAGCTCGGAGATTTTCTTTGACCGGATATTCCGGGTGACCGGAATTTCCGAGTCTCACTTACACCGGAATTTCCGAGTGTCGAAACAGCCAACGGCTATTTTTCGCAGAGGGCTATAAATACCCCTTCCCTTCTTCTTCCTCAGCCCATCTAAGGCAGCACGACTTTCCCCTCTCTCCTACTCCATTGTTGACCTTGGAAAGCTCACTTCCCTCTCAATCCCTCCATAGATTCTTGCATATTCTTTAGGGAAAGTTGAGAGGAGATCTAGATCTACAATCCTACCAATCCATCTCTCCTCTAAGTGAGGGGAACCTAGGGGATCTAGATCTTGGAGTTCCTTTGTGGTTCTTCTCTTTGTTCTTCCTCTCTTCTCCCCCCATAAGCATTAGTTGCTTTCGGTGGGATTTGGGAGTGAAGGATTTGACTCCTTTGTGGTTTCTTTGTTCTTCCTCTCTTATTCCCCCATAAGCATTTGTTGCTTTGTTGGAATTTGAGAGTGAAGGACTTGAGCACTTCGTGTGCTCTTGCCATTGCATTTGCATCGGTTTGAGCCCTCCACGAGGATTCGTGGTGGTGATACTTGTGAGCTTGTTACTCTTGGGTCATTGGACCCTAGACGCCTTTTGTGGCCGGCCTTTTGTGGCCAAGACCTTTTGTGGTCAAAACCTTTTGTGGTCACTTGGGAGCCCCCAATTAAGTTGTGGGTGTGTGCCTCAAGACTTGGGAGCCCCCAATTAAGTTGTGGGTGTGTGCCTCAAGATTGTTGTACGGGATTCGATCTCCGCCCCAAAGGGGATCAATAGTGGAAGGTGAACTCGCAACCTTTTGTGGTTGAGTTCATCAGGAGAAGAAGGTGAGCCTTGGTGGCGTTGCGGCTAACCTGTTGTGGTTGCGCACACCTCTCCAACGAGACATACACCCTTTGGGTGGAACTCAGGAATACATCCTCGTCTCCGCGTGCCTCGGTTATTTCTATACCCGAGCTCTTTACTTATGCACTTTACATTGTGATAGCCTTCGTGCTTGAAGTCATATAAATATCTTGCTATCACCTTGTTACTTGTTTTGCTTAGCATAAGTTGTTGGTGCACATAGGTGAACCTAGTATATTTAGGTTGTATGCTTGCTAAAGTAAAACACTAGTTTTATTCCGCCTTTATCAAGCATACCGGAATTTCCGGTCCATCTTGGCTCGGAAATTCCGGCTCCCCAGAAAAAAAATTAAATCGCCTATTCACCCCCCCCCCCCCTCTAGGCGACATCTGTCCGTTCAACGTCGTCGTTCTGGTCCAAGTTAATGCAGTTGGAGACGTTGTGAGACATCTACACGTATCAGAAGCATTTTTTGCGAGAACTGACGCGATTAATTTTCTTTTTACGTGCAAATATCCGGACACGAACTGGACGTGAACTACACGTATCGGTGCATCCGTGTCAACACACCAAGCGCAATCTGGACACGAACTGGACGTGAACTGGCACCCACAATGCGCGCTCTGTGTAGTTACGCTATCTGAACATGTGTAGACCTTGCTTATCAACTTGAATCGTTTGTAATATTTGTTATTGTACTTCTGTCGAACACCTTAAGTGCGCACTCTGGATACGCCATGGCGTGCTCCGGACGCGCCACAGCGTGCTCTGTGAGCGCACTGGCGCACATTTGGGCGCGAACTAAGCCTAGACCATTCTTAGTCACTCCAAAATGATACTTTCGTGAGTATTTTAAAATTACCATGTTGCAATTCCAAAACCACTTCTCTCTAACCTTAGACCTCATCGTTTGAGTTTTGCGATATCACATGAGATACATGCCCTTCTAATTTTGAATGTATGTAGACCATGTTTTTCAACTTGAGTCGTTAGTATATGACATATGAAGACTATGTGCATCGGTTTTTCAATTTTTCGATAATTTTTTAATTTATTATGGTTATTTCAAATTCGGTCAAATTTAAGTTTGACCAACATTTAAACAAGTTTAAAACATGAAAATGAAAAACTAAGCATGGATCCTTCTTAGTCACTCCAAAATGAAGCTTTTGTGAGGTTTTTGAAAATTTCATGTTGCAATTCCAAAACCACTTCTCTCTAACCTTAGACCTCATCGTTTGAGTTTCGCGATATCACATGAGATCCATGCCCTTCTAATTTTGAATGTATGTAGATCATGTTTTTCAACTTGAGTCGTTAGTATATGACATATGAAGACTATGTGCATCGGTTTTTCAATTTTTCGATAATTTTTTATTTTATTATGGTTATTTCAAATTCGGTCAAACCTAAGTTTGACCAACATTTAAACAAGTTTAAAACATGGAAATGAAAAACTAAGCATGGATCCTTCTTAGTCACTCCAAAATGAAGCTTTTGTGAGGTTTTTGAAAATTTCATGTTGCAATTCAAAAACCACTTCTTTAACCTTAGACCTCATAGTTTGAGTTATGCAATATCACATGAGATCCATGCCCTTCTCCTTTTGAATGTATGTAGACCATGTTTTTCAACTTGAATCGTTAGTATATGACATAATACGACTATGTGCGCACGATTGTCCTTTTTTTTTTTTGAATATTTGAAGCTCATTTCAAATGTCGGTTAAACTGCAGCCGTCCGATTTCCTATAGAAGGAATCTGCACACAGACTCGGGGCGATCCGCGAGAAGCTCATTCTGCGATCTGATTGGACGCGCGCATAGGACAAGTGCTGTACACCCGCTGACGAGTGGAACACGGCGGACCCAACGGGGATTTTGGCTCGCCCACCCCCATTTGCCTCAGTGACAAAAATTGGATATTTTGTCACACCAAATGCGAATTTTGGCTGTTACCCATCATCGTAACTTAAATGGGGATTTTGTCAAACCAAATGGGGATAGCCATGAGCTTGCTCAAATCTAGCTTGAATCCATATAAATTTTCAAATGAGCTTGGACTCGCTGAAAAATGTGTTTCAAATGAGCTCAAAAGGTAGGGTAAACGGCCCCGTTTCTAAGCAAAAATGGTGGACTCGCTGAAAAATGTGTTTCAAATGAGCTCCAAAGGTAGGGTCAATGGCCCCGTTTCTAAGCAAAAATGGTGGACTCGCTGAAAAATGTGTTTCAAATGAGCTCCAAAGGTAGGGTAAAAGGCCCCATTTATAAAAAAAATGGTGGACTCGCTGAAAAATGTGTTTCAAATGAGCTTCAAAGGTAGGGTAAACGGCCCCATTTCTAAGCAAAAATGGTGGACTCGCTGAAAAATGTGTTTCAAATGAGTTCCACAGGTAGGGTAAACGGCCCCATTTCTAAGCAAACTTTGCAAACTGAAGTGGATTTACACACACAATTGGAAACGTCAAGCACAAGACCATTGCCAAATTTCATGGTAGTACAAAATGGACTTGCCCTTGCTAAATTATAAAATAGATCAACAACTAATAACTAAATTGGCACTTGCCCTTAATAAAGCAACTAATAACTAAAATTGACTAACACTCGTCCTCGTCATCGGAAACCTCCACCGACTCGGCCTTGCCCTTGCCCCTGCCCTTGCCCTTGGCATCGACCTCTTCTGGGGCGTTGCTGTTCGACGCCGACCACATGTCCTCCTTCTTCCCCTTGCTCTCCGAGTAGATACTGAGCCGTTGCTGCTCGGCGGCGGAATGCTTGGCCAGGTCCATGGCGTTCTGGTCGGCCATGGCCCAGGCCAAACCCGGGTCCAGGACCTCCGTGACCTCCTCCTTCCAGGCCATGGTCCAGTCCATACCCTGGTCGTCCTCGTCGGACAGATCGATGAAGGGAATGGGATCGGGAGCAATGGCCCTGCCCCTGCCCCTTGGAGACTCCCCGTCCCATGCCGCTTCCCTCGCTCGCCTCCTGCTCTAACTTGGAGGAGTACGCGCACGCGCACGCCCACGCCCACTCCCCATGCCGCTTCCCTCGCTCGCCTCAATAAACCAAGGATAGGGGACGTGGCGGCGGCGGCGGTTTGAGCTGGGAGTGGAGCTGCCATCACCACGAGGCATGGAGAGATACAGGACTGGGCGAAGGTGTCTAGGAGAGGAAGAGGGGATTTGTGAGCGCAATGGGCAAGGAGATTGCTCCTTTTAATGTTAGGAGCGGTCTGGACGGCGTCGCGGTCTAGACGGCAGTAATGGCGACCGAGCATTGATTCGGCTCCAGACTGCTCATCTTGCAGCAGGATAGAGTAGGCAAGAGAGACGCGTGGACGGCGGAGCAGACTCGCGTCCGGTCCGGTAGTGTAGGCGGCGAGGCAGCTTTTTGCCGGCCAGGGGGGCACGCCATTGAAGGCGCGGCGAGCACAGGTGGAACGGCATGGACGCGCACGTACGGCCGCATGCATGCAGGTGGGACGGGGTGCATGCACTTCGCTGGGCCCACATCTAAGGTCAAAGGGCCGACCCCACTAGCCGACTCCAGGAAATCCCAACCGAGCCACGCCAGGACGACCCCACCAGTCAGGCCAAGTGACGGTTGACCAGAGGGCAACGGAGCGTTTGGGCGATTTCCGAGCCATCCAGGACACAGACGAGAGAAATTACGCAGGTATGGCACAGACGGATAAACTAGAGAGAACCAGGGCACAGAAGCTATTGTCCCATAATGTAATGCATGTAAATTGAGATCAAATGAATAAAAGTTGTAGTTTATATTGATATCAAATGAGTAATGAGTAAACAAGTAGGAAGAACAAAGTAAAACTTTCAATGAATCAATACTAGAGAACAATCAACCGTGCAAAGTAGATATTAAAGATGATTTAAGCTTCGAGAATAACAATATAATCATCTAATGCATACAACACTCATGACAACTTTGTGAAAGGATCAAGTCAAGCAATAACAATATGCACGTAGAAAATCATCTCTCTATTTGTTCACTTAAAAACAAGCAAGCGTTCAGCGTTGGTTCCTGGCACCAGGATGTTGTGGCCAAAAGAATAATAGGGGGGGTTTGGAAGGCCAACGGAAGAAAGTCTCACACAACTGAAAGTGATCGTTAGACAAGAGGAAGTCTTATAATCGAAGCTATGCAAGGAGTAGTGATTGCCACACAACGGATGCACATAGAGCTATAAGTGTATGAAAGCTCTCCAATGGAACTAGTGGGGGTGCATCCAACTTGCTTGCTCATGAAGACCTAGAGCACTTTTGAGGAGGCTCATCATTGGAATATACAAGCCAAGTTCTATAATGTAAAGTTCCCCACATAGTTATGCAAGTAAAGCATGAAAACTCTCTCATATGGAGTAAAGGTGCTAAACATGAGCACAAATGATGACTATGAATACTACAGGTGCTATAACATGAGCACAAGTCTGGATAAAGAGTAGTAATGTTGCCCCATTTTTATTTTTATTTTTATTTATTTCTTCCTTTTCTCTTATCTCTTTTTCTATTTTTTTTTCTTTTTCTGTTTCTCTTTTCGATGACCTCCATGACTCTTTTCACTTTTAGGGGCAAACATTCTAACATGACAACACACTTTTGATACAAGTAACTCATAAGGAATAAAACATAGTGTATGAAACGGTGCCTCTGCCAGTGTAGCAGGATATGCAATGATCTAGCGTAACATGGGTAAAACCACACATCAGTTGTAAAGAAT
This sequence comes from Poa annua, assembly GCA_026929855.1. NCBI lineage: Eukaryota > Viridiplantae > Streptophyta > Magnoliopsida > Poales > Poaceae > Poa > Poa annua. Next base: position 40,907,753 of record CM049438.1, read on the forward strand.
CATGCAAGGCAATATATAAATGATAAATGACAACAAGTCATGTAATGTAAGATGAAAGTTGCATGGCAATATATCGCAGAACAGCTATGAAAATGCTGTAATAGGTAGGTATGGTGCACGTTTTGAGGAAGATATTTGGCTTATGTGTAGGAGAACATGATGAAGATCTCACACGAGTTTTGGATGTACCCGCGAAGTATGCACCAACTCTCAATGTGAGAAAGGGCAATGCAAAGTAGCGAAGAGGCTAGCAAATATGGTGGTGGAAGTGCCATGAAAACCGCAGCTTAGAACTCACAAGCAAAAAGATTCTAACTAGAAATATGATCTTACAAGGCATAATGAAAATCACTCCATGAGGGACTGTGGCAAATGAGCAAGTCACTGTTGGGACCCCGACCGTAGTGCATAACACGAAGTCATTACGGTTGTTTTTAACATTCGAAGTCATATATCATTATGCTATCAACTGGATATTTAGTGTGGCACAGCTTCAAGTTTTCTAGACCAACCATTAATCATTCCACTTTACTAAGCCATCATGTTTAACCATTAAGCATATTAATATCTCAAAACAACATCAATGATTCAAGTGACACAATTTAATGATCTACAAGATTATGTATCATTTCATCATACCGTCTACCACATTTAACATTTTCTGTTCTTAACCAAACACCAATCAACTTATCTAAAAATAAACTCTCCAAGTATTTAACAATGAAGCAAGAGAGTATAACATATGAGAACTAACAGCTCTGAACAAGAGGTGCATGAAAAACAAGAGCTGGAAGTATTGAAGTAGCTATAGAAGAATACTCAACAATTATAAGTGAAGAATAGGAGTATTCAAATGAAAAAGCAGAGCGTGTCTCTCTCCCACATAAGAATGCTAGGATCCATTTTATTCAGAGAAGGAAAATAACAAAAGCAAAAATAAAAACAAACAGACGCTCCAAGTAAAGCACATAAGATGTGACGGAATTAAAATATAGTTTCACTAGAGATAACCTGATAAGTTGTTGATGAAGAAGGGGATGCCTTGGGCATCCCCAAGCTTTGACACTTGAGACTTCTTGAAATATACTTGGGTGACCCACGGGGGCATCCCCAAGCTTAGGCTCTTTCATCTTCTTGATCACATCATATCATCCTCTCTCTTGATCCTTGAAAACTTCCTCCACACCAAACTCGAAGTAAATTTCATTAGAGGGTTAGTGCATAATAAAAAATTCTCATATTTTGTATGGAGACAATCATTATCATGGTACTGGACATTAGCTACAGCCATTGTAATTTTATGGAACAAAAAGATCCATTCAAAAACAGTAAAAGAACCAATGAAAAATAGATGGCAGAATCTGTCAAAAACAGAACAGTCTGTAAAGACGAATTTTTTCGAGGCACTTAACTTGCTCAAATCAGAAAACTCAAAACTAATGAAAGTTGCGTACATATACAAGGATCACGCTTAGAAAATATCAGGTCATTCCGACGTTCCTGTAAATAGTTATGCATTTAATGGTGAACAGCAGAAAAACTGTTCCTGCACAGAGATCCAATGCTAGCATCAACTTTCTACTAGAGACTTAACTTGGCACAACTATGCAATAAAATAAAGATACAAAGGAATTGTTACAGAGGTAGGCATGTTCCTTGACTCAAGAAAATAAAATAACAGGAATAAAAAGTGGGTTGTCTCCCATAAGCGTTTTTCTTTAACGTCTTTCAGCTAGGCACAGAAAGCAAAACTCAAGTGTTTCCAAGAGAATAAGCATCCAAATCAATGCAAGAAATCCTCTCAACTATGCATTGTATTTTATCTATATGAGTTTCAGAGATCCCTTTTTCATTACTCTTGGGTTTACTACATTCATCAAAGGGATTCACAGGGACAATCCAATCAAAATTTTCTTCCAAAGCTTCATGCATAGCTACAAGTTTAATAGGTATTGGTACTTTGATTACTTCTCCCTTTTTAGGTTCGGTTTGACCCAATTTTTCTAGTGTATTGATAACCTCCACACATGAGCCTAGCATATTAAAGCGGTCAAAAACTTTCCTAGCTTCTTTAGCAACATCACCAAATTCTTTAAGCAGGGTTTCTAGAATAAAATCTTTCTTTTCAGCATTTTCAACATTATGAAGGTTAAGAAACATTTGTTGAATTATGGGATGGAGGTTAACAAACCTAGCCTCTAGCATGTGAACCAAGGAAGCTGCAACAATTTCATAATTTGGAGCAAGTTCTGCTATGGATCTATCCTCAAAATTATCATGCATACTAACATGGTCAAAGAATTCTTCAATATTATCTTTTCCAATTATAGAACCACTTCCTACTGGCAGGTCTTCCAGGGTGTACTTAGGGAGCAACATTTTAGCAGAAATAAAGCTAAAACCGAAATACAAAAATTAATGCAAGTAACTAATTTTTTGTGTTTTTTGATAATAAGAAGCAAATAAGATAAGAACATGGATTTTGTACATGCACTAATGTGTATGGGAGCTATCCTGTCCGTCCATTATGTTCTCGCGATCTGTGCCATGAAACAGTTTGGCTCCCTTATAGGAAGGGCTGCCGATTTAATCCGTCCCATCGCCGGTGTACCTTCCTCCGTTATCTTTGGCTTTTTTTCGTGCGTGTGCGCGGTTCATGGTGCTGCTCGTACAGCAGCGGCAAGGCGTGCACAGTCGAGACGGTATGGTCCTGGCTGGCCATACCGTGTACTGTTATACTAATATTTCTAGTAGAAATCATCTCCAATAGCACACACCACTACACCAGCACACACACCGCCACGCCCATTCCCCACACCCCACCCCGCTCCTCGTCGTCGTCTCCCCCCGTTCCGGCGAGAACTTGACTATTCGCTCAGATCGCCGTCGATTTTCTGGAGTGCTGGCGGACTAAGGAAGCTGCCCGTAAGCTCGTACGCGGGGTAAGTTTCAGTTTTCAGCGCACGTTCTTCGGTCCTCCATTTTTGTCAACATTTCCCCTGTCCTCCCGCAATTTGAGATCCACAAATGAGGCCCTGGTTCTCTCCAGAGTTTTGCAAGAAATAAGCAATCCATAACAATGTCCGTCGTGTTCCTTGTAGGACATGGCTGGTCAAGGTGGTCCGTCTGATTTTCAGATGCCGGCCGACGGCGCCGATCTGCTTGGTCCCGAGGCGGCCGTCAAGTCATCTGCCTCGTTTGTTGTTAACGACGAGGAGGAGGATGAGTATATGGACAAGGTGGACGGACAAGGTGGAGGCGCGCAAGACACCTGCGGATCAACAGAACCTAGTGCTGGTGTCGGAAGTTCCGGCAGCTCCGGCAGCGACAACCCTGGCTACAAGAAGAGGTAACACACATGGTCCTCGTCTCCGAACTTTCCATGCTATATTTTACGAATCTTGATCTGTTGATTATCGCATCTGCTTCAGTAAATGTTAGACATCACGCTTCGTGTTACGGCAAGTTTTCGAATCTGCTTCTGTATTTGTTTTTTATCTTTACCATTCTGTAGCACGCTTGGTGTTTAGTGAGAATGTTGATTTCTAAATGTAAGCACTCGTCATTTCGTATTTGCCTTGGCTAGATGAAAACAGTACAACACCAGCGAGAGAGTGATATTAGCGTGGGGACGATATTTGTATACGAGCAACAGTACACAGTTTTGGTTTCCTTTCTGCACAGAATTCTGTTCTGGTGATTTTTTGACAGTGTGCCTAGGAGGACCGTTTAGGTTGCAGCAAGAACGGCTGTCTAATCGTATAACAGCCCATAATCTTGCTAGACCACCGGAATCTTTGATGCCGTACTGTTTTCCTTTATCATGGTCCAACTCTTTTAATTGTACTGTTCATTTTAGGTTCAGGGGTAGGTCAGGCTCTGAAACACGTGTTGGGGAGGTTAGAGAAGGAGCGGTTGAACGAGCGCTTCATAATTCTGCAGTTAGGACTACTAAGTACATTCTGGAACCAGTTGTATCAACATCGTTTGATTCGCTGGCGGAGGCTTATGAGTTTTACAATTTATATTCTTGGGAGGCTGGATTTGGAGTGAGGTTCGGACCAAGCTACACCAACAAGGAAGGATACAAAACATCCCAGGACCTTGTCTGTCAGCTTGAGGTAATGCATGTTTCCAAAAAAAAATTACAACAGTTAGGGATTTTCGTTCTATCCTTTTTCAATCATATATCCTGTTGGTTTGCACCATGCATGGTTGAGGTAATACCCCGCATGTTGTAATGTTTGTCTGAATATTATCCAACCACAGGGCTTTGATAAACGGTACCAGAATGACTCAGCAAGGTGCGGGTGCAAGGCGATGATCCGTCTGCATCGGTCGGATGATCAAGTTCAGGAAAGGGTGCCACACCATCTACGTCTACGCCGTGCACCGGCTGGGCGCCGCGGGCTTCGTGCGCGCCGACGACCTCAGGAGGATACTGTAGAACACCATCTGGTGGAGCTCAAGGACTTCTTGGATCACACCGCCATGCTCGCCATGCCCAGCCAGAGGAGCATCACGCTGCAGTCCCGGACCGCCGCCGTGGCTCAGTGATCCTCCCACGAGGCTGCTTTGCTCGATCCATTTCCGCAGTGCAGGATGTGGAGCTGGCCGGGCTGCTCGGTCGCCGTTTCCCGACCTGCGCCGTCGTCGGCAACAGTTGCGCGCTCCTCGGCTCCGGGCATGTTGGCGTCAAATCCGAGCTCACTATTTCCCGATCTTGCTCTAGATGTAATGTTTTGTTTGATCAATCTTCTCCCAGATCTATAGTTTGTGGGGATTTCTTGTTCTGGATTTTTTTCTAGTTGATATTTTCTTGTTCTAGATCTTGTCCGGATCCAGCAGACACCATTTCAACTCGTGTATATTTTTCTTGCTCTGGATCTGTTACGCATCGCATCAACTTCTGGTAATTAGAAAATACTACTTTCGTGTATTTTCCTGGAATGACGAGTGTTGATTAGAAAAGCTTCTTACCATATTTTGTTGCCTAATGTGGTCGAGCAATCAGGGAATGAAATAAATGATTCTGATTGAGGCAATAGTCATGAGCAGTTTATTTTCATATTTGTGCAGTCTTCAAATAATAAGAACAAAACCCCAAAGTCTTGTAAATGCAATAGTCCAAATAATCTTGTTAAAACATGGATCCAAAAAAAATCTTCTGTGAGGTAAATATCGTTAATGCATTATGTTATGCGCCGTCGGAGAGAGGCGTGTGAGGGGACAGTAGGTGATGGGTGGCCACAACTCGTGAATAGTGATTTCCGCGAATCCTGGGCGTGGGCTCTGTTGACTTTATGTCCAATCTAGCACAATAGCAGCATTTGAGGAAATGCAATAAAATTTGAAAAAGACATTTCTCTCTCCCTCTCTTTTACGGATCTCAAAGCAGAGAACATTATGTCAACGAACAAGATAGCTCCCACACCCATTAGTGCATGTACAAAAGCATTTTCGATAGGATAATAACAAAGTAAATAAAATGCAGGTAACTATTTTTTTTTGTGTTTTTGATATTTAATAGCAAACAAAACAGGAAATAAAATTTAACTAAGCAAAACAAAAATAAAGTAAAGAGATTGGGAAGTGAGAGACTCCCCTTGCAGATGTGCTTCAGCTCCCCGGCAACGGCGCCAGAAAACAGTTTGATGCACACAGTGGTGTTGTTGGGAAACCCCAAGAGGAAGGTATGATGAGTGCAGCAGCAAGTCTTCCCTCAGTTATGAAACCAAGGTTATTGAACCAGTAGGAGATGAAGAACACGTCTGAAGATCTCCCTCGCAATGTCGCCAGAAAACAGCTTGTTGGCGTGGAAAGGGAGGTGGAGCCTGATACGTCTCAAACGTATCTATAATTTCTTATGTTCCATGCTTATATTATACCAATTGCTACATGTTTTATATACACTTTGTGTTGTTTTATGCATTTTCTGGGACTAACCTATTAACAAGATGCCACAGCGACAGTTCCATGTTTTCTGCTGTTTTTGGTTTCAGAAAACCACTTAAGAAAATATTCTCGGAATTGGACGATTTTTATGCCGAAGTCCCTATTTTTCCCGACACGTTCCAGAAGTCCGAAGAGGAAACGAAGAAGGGCACCGAGGCGCCGTCATCAGGTGGGGGCGCGGCTCCCCCCCCCCCCCCCCCCCCCTGCCGCGCCAGCACCTCATGACGTGGCCTCGGGCCTCCACCGCCTTCGCCCTTTCGCCTACAAATACCCCTCGACAATACAAGACCTAGGACCCAAACACTTTTCCAGAAACCCTTACGGAGCCGCCGCCGTCGTCAACCCTAGTCGGGAGGGTTCAGAACCTCTTCCCGGCACCCTGCCGGAGAGGGAGATCATCACCGGAGGGCTCTACATCACCATGCCCACCTCCGGACTGATGCGTGAGTAGTTCATCCTTGGACTACGGGTCCATAGCAGTAGCTAGATGGTTGTCTTCTCCTATTGTGCCATCATGTTTAGATCTTGTGAGCTGCCTATCATGATCAAGATCATCTTTATGTAATGCTACATGTTGTGTTTGCTGGGATCCGATGGATATTAAATACTATGTCATTTGCTTCATAATATATCATGTTGTGTGTTGTTTATGATCTTGCATGCTCTCCGTTGCTAGTAGATGCTCTGGCCAAGTAGATGCTTGTGACTCCAAGAGGGGGTATTTATGCTCGATAGTACGTTCATGTCTCTATTTAATCTGGGGTAGTGACAGCAAGCTCTAAGATTGTAGATGTACTGTTGCTACTAGGGATAAAACAGTAGTACTTTATCTAAGGATAATGTTATTACTTACATTACACACTTTGCCTAATGCAATAATCTGTTGCTTGCAACTTAATACTGAAAGGGGTGCGGACGCTAACCGGAAGGTGGATTATTAGTCATAGATGCGGTTGGAACGGTCTATGTATATTATTGTAATGCCCAAATGAATCTCACACTAGACATCATGTCTTTAGTATATGCATCATTATGCAACTCTTTATTCTGTCAATTGCCAAGCTGTAATTTGTTTACCCGCATGTATGCTATTATTATTATTTATTGGAGACACCACTAGTGAACTGTGAACCCCGGTCCTTTTCTTTAAACTGATAATACAACCAACTGCAAACTGTTACTTTCATTCTCTGCAAACATCATCCTCTACACATACGTTTAATCCTTTGTTACAGCAAGCCAGTGAGATTGACAACCTCACTGTTTCGTTGGGACAAAGTAGTTTGATTGTGTTGTGCAGGCTCCACCTCCCTCTACACGCCAACAAGAATTTCTGGCGCCATTGCCAGAGAGACCTTCAGACGTGTTCTTCATCTCCTACTGGTTCGATAACCTTGGTTTCATCACTGAGGGAAATTTGCTGTTGCACTACTTCACACCTTCCTCTTGGGGTTTCCCAACTACGCACCCGTGTAGTGCATCAAGAATTTCTGGCGCCGTTGCCGGGGAGCTGAAGCACATCTGCAAGGGGAGTCTCTCACTTCCCAATCTCTGTACTTTGTTTTTGTCTTGCTTAGTTAATTTTTTTTCCTGTTTTGTTTGCTATTAAATATCAAAAACACAAAAAAAATTAGTTACTTGCATTTTATTTACTTTGTTATTATCTTGTTTGCTTCTTATTATCAAAAACAAAAAAAAATTAGCTACTTGCATTAATATTTATATTTCGGTTTGCTTTAAATTTAGCTAAAATGACTACTGCTAAGAATACTAAGTTGTGTGACTTCACTAGCACCAACAATAATGATTTTATATGCACACCTATTGCTCCACCTGCTTCCAAAGCAGAATTCTTTGAAATTAAACCTGCTTTGTTAAATCTTGTCATGAAAGAGCAATTTTCCGGTGTTAGTTCTGATGATGCTGCTGCCCATCTAAATAATTTTGTTGAACTTTGTGAAATGCAAAAATATAAGGATATAGATGGTGACATTATAAAACTGAAATTATTTCCTTTCTCTTTGAGAGGAAGAGCTAAAGAATGGTTACTTTCATTGCCTAGGAATAGTATTGATTCTTGGATTAAATGCAAAGATGCTTTTATTGGAAAATACTATCCTCCTGCTAAGATCATTTCCCTAAGGAGTAGCATTATGAAATTTAAACAATTTGATAATGAACATGTTGCTCAAGCTTGGGAAAGAATGAAATCTCTGGTTAAAAATTACCCAACTCATGGACTGACTGCTTGGATGATCATCCAAACCTTCTATGCAGGACTAAATTTTTTTTCAAGGAATTTATTGGATTCAGCTGCTAGAGGTACTTTTATGTCCATCACTTTGGGGGCTGCAACAAAACTTCTAGATAATATGATAGTTAATTATTCTGAGTGGCATACCGAAAGGACTCCTCAAGGTAAGAAGGTACATTCTGTTCAAGAAACCCCCTCTTTGAGTGAAAAGATTGATATGATCATGTCTATGCTTGTGAATGGTAAATCTCATATGGATCCTAATAATGTTCCCTTAGCTTCTTTAGTTGCACAAGAAGAGCATGTTTATGTGAACTTCATTATAATAATTTCAACAACAATGCCTATAGGAACAATTATGGTAATAGCAACTATAAGCCCTATCCTCCTAATAATGGTGATACGTCTCAAACGTATCTATAATTTCTTATGTTCCATGCTTATATTATACCAATTGCTACATGTTTTATATACACTTTGTGTTGTTTTATGCATTTTCTGGGACTAACCTATTAACAAGATGCCACAGTGCCAGTTCCTTGTTTTCTGCTGTTTTTTGTTTCAGAAAACCACTTAAGGAAATATTCTCGGAATTGGACAATTTTTATACCGAAGTCCCTATTTTCCTCGGAACAATCCAGAACATCGAAGACGAGGCGGAGTCGGGCACCGAGGCGCCCAGATGAGGAGGGGGCGCGGCCCCACCCCCAGCCGCGCCAGCACCTCATCACGGGGCCTCGAGCCTCCACCGCCTTCGCCCTTTCGCCTACAAATACCCCCCGACAATACAAGACCTAATACCCGAACACTTTTCCACAAAACCTTACGGAGCCGCCGCCGTCGTCAACCCTAGTTCGGGAGGGTTCAGAAGCTCTTCCCGGCACCCTGCCGGAGAGGGGAATCATCACCGGAGGGCTCTACATCACCATGCCCGCCTCCGGACTGATGCGTGAGTAGTTCATACTTGGACTACGGGTCCATAGCAGTAGCTAGATGGTTGTCTTCTCCTATTGTGCCATTATGTTTAGATCTTGTGAGCTACCTATCATGATCAAGATCATCTTTATGTAATGCTACATGTTGTGTTTGCTGAGATCCGATGGATGTTGAATACTATGTCATTTGCTTCATAATATATCATGTTGTGTGTTGTTTATGATCTTGCATGCTCTCCGTTGCTAGTAGATGCTCTGGCCAAGTAGATGCTTGTGACTCTAAGAGGGGGTATTTATGCTCGATAGTGGGTTCATGTCTCTATTTAATCTGGGGTAGTAACAGCAAGCTCTAAGGTTGTAGATGTACTGTTGCTACTAGGGATAAAACAGTAGTACTTTGTCTAAGGATAATTGTATTACTTACATTACACACTTTGCCTAATGCAATAATCTGTTGCTTGCAACTTAATACTGAAAGGGGTGCGGACGCTAACCGGGAGGTGGATTATTAGTCATAGATGCGGTTGGAACGGTCTATGTATATTGTTGTAATGCCCACATGAATCTCACACTAGACATCATGACATTAGTATATGCATCATTATGCAGCTCTTTATTCTGTCAATTGCCCAGCTGTAATTTGTTTACCCACATGTATGCTATTATTATTATTATTATTATTTATGGAGAGACACCGCTAGTGAACTGTGGACCCCGGTCCTTTTCTTTAAACTGATAATACAACCAACTGCAAACTGTTACTTTCATTCTCTGCAAACATCATCCTCCACACATACATTTAATCCTTTGTTATAGCAAGCCGGTGAGATTGACAACCTCACTGTTGAGTTGGGGCAAAGTTTCTTGATTGTGTTGTGCAGGTTCCACCTCCCTCGTCAACTACACGCCACCAAGCAATTTCTGGCGCCATTGCAAAGGGGAGACCTTCAGACGTGTTCTCCATCTCCTACTGGTTCGATAACCTTGGTTTCATAACTGAGGGAAATTTGCTGCTGCACTACTTCACACCTTCCTCTTGGGGTTTTCCAACTACACACCCGTGAGTGCATCAAAGAATTTCTGGCGCCGTTGCCGGGGAGATAGGAGCACCTCTGTGTCAGCAAGTCTTGACTCCCTGCAACAGCACATTTCTAGCGCCGTTGCCGGGGAGATCAAGACACATCTACAAGGGGAGTCTCTCACTTCCCAATCTCTTTACTTTATTTTTGTCTTGCTTAGTTTATTTTCATTTCCTGTTTTGTTTGCTATTAAATATAAAAAACACAAAAAAATTAGTTACTTGCATTTTATTTACTTTGCTATTATCTTGTTTGCTTCTTATTATGAAAAACACAAAAAAATTAGTTACTTGCATTTATTTTTGTATTTTGGTTTGTTATTATGTCTAGTTATTTATTTGCTATCAATGTCTACTCTCTTTGAAACAAAATCTTATTGTCTAAGTGGGTTCACGGAGGAACAGAAAAATTATTATGAGGAATATCGCTTGTCTCAAAAAGGAAAATATTTATGGGAACAAATAAGTAGGTTGAATTATTTTGCTAAGAACTTGTGTTCTACATATGATGAATCCTACTGTTTTAATGAATCTTTTTGTGGTAGAAGGCATAAACACCTCCCATTCCAATGTGATTATAATGATAATGAAACCTTGGCTGCTTATGCCAAAGGAAACTATGAATTTGGTAATCT